>CAKJTW010000063.1:5352500-7852500 GCA_917880005.1 Nanger dama | reverse complement strand
TCAGCTCTATTATGAGGGAACAGGTCTGTCCCATTTCCACAGCCCCTCATACTGACTGGCCTTGGTTCAGGAACACAGGAGATGCCTAAAGAGTACTGCATGAATTTATTTGGAAAACTGGAGGGCTTTGTTTAACTTTAACTTCCTGCCATGCCGTGCTAAGTCGCCTCAGTCATGTTGAACTCTGTACAGTCCTATGGACTGCAGCCCGCCAGGCTCCTCTGTCCATGGGATTCTCCAGGCAAGAATACTGGAGTGGGCTGCCATGCCCTGCTCCAGGGGATCTTCCTGACCCAGGGATCGAACCCGCATCTCTTAGGGCTCCTGCGTTGGCAGGCAGCTTCTTCCCGTGAGTGCCACCTGGAAAGTGCCCCTTTAATTTCTTAGTCGATTCTAAAGGAAACTTCCAGGGAGGATAAATTAGGAGTTTCAGATTAACAGATACTCACTACTATTTTCATTATAAAATAGATAAACAAGACTGATTGTATGGCACAGGAACTATATTTAGTATCTTATATTGATAATGGAAAAGAATCTGAAAAAGAATATACATTTAGCATACACATCACTATACATGTTATTCATATATACACTAAATTATATATATTATATTTAATACAAATATAATCAAATATCAATAATATATAATATAATAATATATGTAAATAAGGAAAATAGTAAGAGACGTGGCCACTGCATTTGCATTTGCAATCCAATTTAGAGAATCTTCTCTACTCTAAGATCTACTATCTGTTCAGTTCAGTCACTCAGTCGTGTCCAACTCTTTGTGACCCCATGAATCGCAGCACGCCAGGCCTCCCTGTCCATCACCAACTCCTGGAGTTCATCCAAACTCATGTCCATCGAGGCAGTGATGCCATCCAGCCATCTCATCGTCTGTCGTCCCCTTCTCCTCTTGCCCCCAATCCCTCCCAGCATCAGAGTCTTTTCCAATGAGTCAACTCTTCGCATGAGGCGGCCAGAGTACTGGAGTTTCAGCTTTAGCATCAGTCCTTCCAAGCAGCCCATTCGGTATTCTTGCCTGAGAAATCCCATAAACAGAGGAGTCTGATGGGCCACAGTCCATGGGGTTGCATAGAGTCAGACACAACTGAGCAACACACACACATATGATTTTGCAAACAGAATTCTTTTCATTAAAATCAGATGGGAGAGGTGCAGTCTGAACCACGTGTATGATCCAGTGCTAGACCCCAATAGGAAGCCCAGAAGATCCTGGAATTAATCAGCTTACGACTCTGAAGTTCCTTAAATATGCTTCTTCATTCCATTGTCACAGCAGGCCTAAGGTTACCTGTTCTTTCCTTTACTGTGTAGATAAGGAAACCAAAGGTGATTAAGTAACTCTTCAAGTACCCTGCCAAAGGAGAGTGGAACCCAGGCTGTCTGCCCCAGAGCTCACCCCAATAACCCAGTGACTAGCCACAGCCCCAGAGTCCAGAATGACTGACACCTACATCTCGTTTTAGCTTCCTAATAAGTGCATTCTTCCA
Organism: Nanger dama; assembly: GCA_917880005.1. Classification (NCBI taxonomy): domain Eukaryota; kingdom Metazoa; phylum Chordata; class Mammalia; order Artiodactyla; family Bovidae; genus Nanger; species Nanger dama. The sequence goes on along the minus strand of CAKJTW010000063.1, from coordinate 7,850,983 downwards.
TTTTCCGTAGGAGAAAACAGGGCTTTGTTCACAGAGCTTGGGTAAATCTCAGATAACATGGCTGGTGGACAATAGGAAGACCCTCAACTAGCACCTGCTGGTCTTCAAAGCCTGTGCAAGACACTGCCAGTGTAATGACCTGCTGAAAACCTTCCTCCTTCGGGGAAATTTCTGATGATAATGGTAGCTGTCTAATTCTGCATTGTTATGGTGACCAAGCAGTCCTCCATTTAGGAATTAACCATGTTCCTGTTTACACTTTGAAGTATCTTTTCTTCTCAGAAGAGCAAATTGTATAAAGATGGTCAGTTCATAAGAGTCTTCTCAGACTTAAGGTGCTAACAAAGAGCAGCAGAGACAGAAAAGGCCACTTGTGACATGGTTTCTCCACGAAATACACATCAAGTCCCAAATGTGGCTGCGGCGTGGTTTGTTTTAGGAGTCAGCTGTTTGCCCTGCGTCTCTGGCCATCTCATCTCCGAGACACCTCAGGCCCATCCATCTCACGCTAGAAATTGTTGGATGAGCAGCCAGTGGAGCCAGTAAGGCTGTGACTATCCAAGGACATGGGTTCTGACTCTGACTTTGCCAGTCACTCACTAGCTGGCTGACCTTGGCCAAGTCCCTTGGTCTTCCTGGGCCTTATTGCATCTTCCTCTGGGACTAGTGATAATGGTGCCTAAGCCCTTGCAGGCTTGTAGCAGGGGTTAGAGAAGCGATGTGTACACTGCTAGGCATACCGTGGTCCAGCCAAATTCGTAACACCCAGTGAAGGGAGGCTTGACTCTTAGGTGCGCCTGGCTGGGAATTCATCACATCCGTATATATGTGGACCAGTTATCCCGCCTCAAGTTGAACGCACTTGGAGGGGCTTCCCTGGTGGCTCAGTGGTAAAGAGTCTGCCTGCCAGTGGAGGAGGCATGGGTCCAATTTGATTCTGGAACATCCCATATGCCGTGGAGCAACTAAGCCCCAGTGCCGCGACTACTGGGCTGCACGCTAGAGCCTGTGTTCCACCGCGGGAGAAGCCGCCACAATGAGGAGCCCACATCCCACAACTAGAGAGAGGCCTGAGTGCAGCAACAAAGACTCAGCAGAGCCGTAGAGAAACAAAAAGTAAAAAGAAAGTGCTTAGAACACTACCCGACTCAGGACTGGAAATCGGTAAATATTCGCTGCTGCTGTTACTGTTATTGATGTGGTTGTCGTCATCGTGATCTTTATTCAGAGAACATTTTGAGTCTGCCATAAAGCAAAGGAACCAAATGGCAATGTCAGAGAGCGTTTGCAGAATCCGTTTTCTTTATGAAGTGTCATCAAAAGGATGCCATTGGCAGTATTGGCAGCTTCATTAAGAAGTCTGTTGATGATGGTAATAAGGCTGGCACATTTGGGATTCAGATCAACACTTCTCAAGACAGAGGCAGAGCTTGGGCTTGGCACAGGGATGCCAGGATGTGGCTCGGGATCTGGGAAGGGCTGGGTGCCTGGGAGAGTGCAGTCTGGATGGAGGAGCCCCAGCCTGGGATGGGAGCCTGGAGCCCTGGTGCCTGAATCCGAGAGAAAGACTGGAGACCAGTAGGGAACCTTTGCCATAAGCCTGGTGGGAGGGGATGGGAGTGGCTAAAGCAGGGACAGGGAGGCAGGATGGGGGTGGGGAGAGATGGGGACAGGTCTATATGTAACTGGTGAGTGGCCCAGGGCATTAACTGGTAAGCGAGGCCATCTTTGGGGTTGTCTTTGAAATCTTGAACTTGGTTCTGGTCTGCCTCTTCCCTCTTCCCTTCCTCCTTTCATCTCCATCTCTGTGCCTTCCTGCCCTCTTTCTATTTTGTCTTCCAAGCAATATGTAGTCAGATCTCCTTTGTGTTAGACCAGACTCTGCAGAGCCTACAAATGGACATTGGTTTGTGTGGATTCCTGGTTGGGAATTTATCTATTTATTTAGCATCCTCATTCCAGCACAACATCTGCAAGTATAAAGTAGAAAATGGTCTTACTAGTCAGGAAGTAGAATTCAGTCTTAACAACATTTGCTTTTTAAATGGGGAGCAGTCACTAATAGTGGTTTTAGAGATTGATCCCAGTTCATCCCACTGTCACTCTAAACACCTGTCAGTCAGTCTTGGCCTGCCTCTTGGTCTTTTATCTGATTCAAATGTGCATGTGTTTAGGGAATAGACTTGTACTCAAAATGTAAATAGGTGTCTTACTCTTCCTCTTAAAGCTATTACTGTGACGTTGGATATCTCGCTGTAGTTAAGGGTCTGTCAGCATCTACATTAAGGAGCCTTATTTTCTGAGGCTTAAAATGCCATTAAAATCTGTTTGACTTGGTTCTTTAAATGGTCAAATTATCCAAATTTCTTGAAAAAAATCTATTTGGCTCTTTAGTTGTTGGTGAGAATATGCACATTCTTGGCTTTAGAAGGCTTGCTGTGTTTCCACGACTAATAAACTGACACTTTCCCCCTGGCTGGGGTGCCTTTGGTCGTTTTGAGTTTCCTTTGTAAAACTCTCTCATGTTTATCTGGAAGCTGTTGTTAATTTAGGTAGAAATTAAGGTTGTACAACATCATTTTCGGCATATTCGGGCCTCTTAGATTTTTGTAAAGAGAGAAGAAGAGTGAAGTTATGTTAATAGAAGTTATGTGCCAGGAATGTGCATATATCAAAATATTATCTCATTTAAATTGCACAGTAATCTTTTGAGGTAGGGATTCTTATCTCTCTCTCTCTCTCTCTTTTTTTTTTTTTGTAATTGAGGAAACAGAAGTTCTGAACCCAAATGGTGAGACTGTGGTTGAAAACCAGCATCTAAGCCCATGACCTTTGAACCCTACCATAATCCATCCTCAAAAATCTTTGTGATATTTCTGTTTATGCCAAAGAGCAACCAAGATACAAAACCAAGGTCAAACATTTTAAGAGACTTCAGTAACTCCAATGGTTTTGGTGGAATTTGTTTTCAAAGGTCAATCATATAGCGAACCAACCTTTGTCTTTTTCTTTCTTCAACAAATACTCATTAAGCCCTATTGTCATCACACTTAAATAACTGTATTCATTTCTGCAATAATTTCCAATTAATCATTTCTGCTGCAAAGCTGTTGCACAGGTTACTCTTTCTTCTCGTGAGGCCCCCGTCTAAACTTCGTCAGTTCTTTAAATCTAAGACCTGTCCTGGTTTGCCTGGAACAGTCTACACAGCTCATGCTGTTGGCCAGGATTAATTATCAACGGCTCCATCTTTTGTTCTTAAAAGCATCCTAGGTTGGGTGGTAACAGATATGGTCATCTCCTGCAAGGGTCACATCTAGACTTGATTCCTCAGAAAACTTTCCCTAAGAATCCACCACATAATATGAGGAGAGATTCCTCTAATCTCTTGTTATTTTTCTGATCAGTTCCTTCCAATTGGTCAATTAAGTATTCTCTGAATTTTGCACCTGTATATCTTTTTAATTTTTTAAATTTTTCTGTTGGATTGGAATTGATTTACAATGCTGTATTAGTTTCAGGTGTTCATCAAAGTGATTCAGTTATGTACATACCTACATCTATTCTTTTCTGAATTCTTTTCCCATTTAGATTATTATATACTTGTATTTCTTGATGAGATAGTGCCTTTTGTTCTGTATCCTTTATGACTTCTGTGATAAGAATGGAAGGTGCTCAATAGATACATGCTGAATTAATGGGCAAGCGAATTAGTGGGGGAAAAAAAATCACACCAAACCTCTCCTTCTCTCCTCCATGACCAGTTCTAAGGCTTCTCCTCCAGGAGGACCAGCTGCAAGACCATTTCCACAGGAGACGTTTGTACATTCCCTGAATTATTCAATTTGACTCTGTCTTTATCTACATGAGTGCTTTTCAAAAAAAATCACTAGTGGCCTCTCTCAGTGCCTGGCACGTGTGTGTGTGTGTGTGTGTGTTCATGCTCACTCTTGTCCCATTCTTTGTGACCCCCATGGACTCTCGCCCACCAGACTCCTCTGTCCATGGGATTCTCCAGGCAAGAATACTGGAGTGGGTTGCCATTTCGTCCTCTAGGGGATCTTCCTGACCCAGCGATCAAGACCATGCCTCTTGTCTCCTGCATTAGGAGGTGGATTCTTTACCACTAGTGCCACCTTGGAAGCCCTGCCTGGCATATAAAAGTGCTCAGAATAAATGGAGGCATGTCCTCTTGAGGCATGCTGGTTTTCTAATAAGCTGGACGCCTCCAAGAACTTCCAGACTGAGGCAAGTGGTGCAAGACTCAGCTGGAGTGGAGCAGGCATCAGATCATGCTGGGCTTTGAAGGTCAGGGTGAGAAGGTGGGGCCTATGACTTAGTCATCTCTGTGCCCCTGTGTCTGTGGTCCTGACTTTCTTTGGACAGAATCTACCCAGGAAACAGCAGACTCTTGCTAAATATTTCCTTAAAGAATGAATGAACAATCTTGCTGCCCTTTGTGGTCAATTATTATGTAGCAGGTGAAAATCCATCTGTCTTTGGCTTCCCCATCTGCCCCATGGGAAGAATCATGGTGTTCTCCTTGGGTTTTTATAAGGATTAAGCAGGTTAGTCTGGATGGAACAGTGTCTGGCAATTCAAAGCCATTCCAAAATGTTAGCTAATGAAGGTCCTGTAAAGGTTTGCAGTAAATGAAGAATGAATAAATAACAGGCATGCATATACCTACTGAGGCCTTAATGAAGGGCTACCTAACTATCCAGACAGGAGATGAGAGGGACGGACAATGTACAGAAGTGTGAGGTGAACAGCTTCTAGGTGACCTATAGGCTGGACAAGAGATCTCATTAAGATCTGGCACATTGACCTGAAGGCCCCCGGACTGCGGATCAGTTCAGTGAGTCTGAAACCAAAGGTCTCACATCTGACTCTCACAGCTCAAAAAGTTCCAGGAGCCCCAGAACAGTCAGGATGCAAGTGCAGCAAAATATTGGGGTCATACTTTCGGTTTGCCAAAAGCTATCTTTGGTGGAAGGTGACACCTTCCTAAATCCAAATGCTTATTCCCCACCTCCTGGAGTGCAAAATACACTCCATCTGTTGCCACTGTAGCCCTCAAAACATCCATATTGTTGTTGTTGTTCAGTTGCTAAGTCATGTCTGACTCTTTGTGACCCTTGGACTGTAGCGCACCAGGCTCCTCTGTCCTTAACTGTTTCCCGGATTTTGCTCAAATTCATATCCACTGAGTTGGTGATCCTATCTCACCATCTCATCCTCTGTCACCCCATTCTTCTCCTGCCCTCAGTATTTCTCAGCATCAGGGTCTTTGCCAATGAGTCGGCTCTTTGCATCAAGTGGCCAAAGTACTGGAGCTTCAGCATCAGTCCTTCCAAGGAATATTCACGGTTGATTTCCTTTAGAGTTGACTGGTTTGACTTCCTTGCCGTCCACGAGACTCTCGAGTCTTCTCCAGCACCACAGTTCAAAAGCATCAATTTTATGGCATTCAGCCCTCCTTATGCTCCAGCTCTCACATTCATACATGAGTGCTGGAAAAACCATAGCCTTGACTATATAGACTTCTGTTGGCAAAGGGATATCTCTTCTTTTTAATACACAGTCTAGGTTTGTCATAGCTTTTCTTCAAGGGACAAGTGACTTTTAAATTTCATGGCTGCAGTCACCCTCTGCAGTGATTTTGGGGCCCAAGATATATATTTGGAGCCCAGGATATTTTATATATATATATATATATATATATATATATATATATATATGGTCAATATATATATTGACTAGGCATGTTACATATTTGTTGAATATCTGAATGAACAAATGATTGCGATTTCATGGCAGTCCCCACCCTAAAGAAATTTGTAACATTGTCCAGGAGATCGTTGTGATAAAATGCCTTTGATGTGAGTCGAGTGGCAGTGAGGGCAGAAGGTGCACCCTGGGGGGCGTGGTGATGGACTCAGAGGCCAGCTGAGGCTACACAGGCAGGCGGCAGGGACCGCTGAGACCCTGCCCCTCGGTTTCCCCCACTGGAGGGTCTCCCGCCTTCTCATTCCGAGCACTCTCTGCTCCCATCGCAAATATATCACCTGCCTCCATTTGGGATTTGAAAAATTTGAAAAAATATCTTATTCACACCTATGCCTGTCACTTCTCGACTTGAAGCCTAACATGCTTCCTAATTTACATAGAATGCGTTTGACTCACGTAAACCACATTAACAGAAAGAGGAATGATGCGATAAATTACTAGTGACAGAGGGCAGGCTGGATCTCAATTATTTTTATAAGCCCCTGGTAAGCCATGATGCTCTGTTTTTACAGCACGTAATGTCCCAGCGTTCTCAGAGTGCCAGCAGCATCCAGGAAACACATCTGTGTTAAGCAGTCCTGCTGGTGCCAACTTTGGGAGAAAGTATGGGCTTCCCTGGTGGCTCAGCTGGTAAAGAATCACCTGCAATGCGGGAGACCTGGGTGCGCTCCCTGGGTTGGGAAGGTCCCCTGGAGGAGGGAAAGGACACCCACTCCAGTGTTCTGGCCTGGAGAATCCACGGACTCTATAGTCCATGGGGTTGCAAAGAATCGGAGAAGACAGAGGGCTTTTCACTCTCACTTTCACGGTGGCAACCGCTGGGATGGTCTGTCTACTCCTGAGGCTTTTGGACAGGAAAGTGTGAGTGAAGTCACTGAAGCCAGAAGGACTTTGGTTCCTCTCTCCTTCCTGTCCTCTTAATGGTTATACAAACCGACCTAACCTTCTGTCTCTCTGACATCCCAGCTCTTTGCTCATGAAGTGGGCATGGTAAATACAGTCAACAGACAGGAATGGTAAGAGGTTGTAGAGGTCCAAAGGAATAATGATACAAAGTAATATTTACTGAGCGCATACATGGGCCAGGCACAAAAAACGTGTTTGAGATGCATTATCTTGAGCCCGGAGGTGCCCCCAGAATCAGATGTTCTGACTACGACTATTATTTTTGCTTTTTCACAATCAGGAAGACTAAAAGGCATAAGAGTTATATACGCCCAAGACTCTGCTGTTGAGCCGGAAATTGAACCCATGTCTGTCCAAAGTCCAAGATGAAACTGTGGCCATTAAGTTGTGCTGTCTCATCACAGGTCTTCAGAAAACCCTGACTTGTCTGAGGGGAGCTGAGCACTTCTCAGTTGCCTTGGGAAAGACCTAGCCAGGGTCTGGGCCAAGGGAAGCTCCTCACAGAGGTGGTCTGGCTTTTGAGTGTATTGGTTCCGGTCCATTTAAGCATGCAGTTTCTCTTTGCCCTTGCTAATCAGCTCCCCTGGCTCCAGAACATGGACAGGGTGTTTTGGTAGTGGTGTCTGAGAATCTGAATCAGGCAAATCCGAAATTGTGATATATCATGTGTTAATAGTCTTAGCTTATGCACAGATTTCGAAAGAATGCGAACCCTGCTTTACATTTCCTCCTCCAGAGAATTAATCTTGAATTGTGCTAGTTTTGAATTATGTGAGGCCTTCGGGAATAGGCCTACATCCCTTACAAGAAAATTAATCACCCTATAAATGACTTAACCCGCCTCTCAGGGCTCTGTGGTGGAGACTGTTAGAAAGAATGCAAATTAAGGGACTCCAAACGGCGGCCTCATTGCAGAGGCCTGGTCCCATCCCCTGCCCTCCTGTCCTGCTCCTAGCCTTCCCCTAAACTGGTTTCCTTATCCTTTGATTCTCCCTTCCCGCTCCATGCTGTGGGTCGCCAAACTCTCGAAGGCTCTTTGTCAAAGACCTTTTCAGGGATCCCCCAAGGTTTCACTTACTGCACAGTGCAGGGTAGAGTGGCCCTGATTCTTTTTCTACTTCTGTTTAAGTCGGCATGAGACAAGCTGGGAGCTGGGACCCTTTGCTGCAGTGCTTGGGCCTGGACACCTCTCCTCCTGGGCCAAAAAATAAAAAGAAACTACAAAGGACTAAAAATAACTGTGCATGTGTGCAGTTGGGGCAAATTACGGACAATAATATACGAAAGACCAACCCCCACAACCCCACCCCCCACCACTGCCAAACTACCACTTTTGAAGAGCTGGGAGCAAAAGCAGGGTACTGCAACTGTCCCCTGCAAACACCACCACCAACGGGGTGGGCAAACCAGTTAAGCCACCTCTCCAGCTTGACTCTTGGACTCAGCTGCTACCCTCACCTCATGTAAGGTCCCTGCTAGTCCCTCTCAGAGAACAAAGCTAGGGAACCTGTTACTAGTTTTGCCCCCCCGCCACCCCCCCGCACTCCTGCTGTAACAAGGGCCTCAGTGAAGCCTTGCCTGAATTTCTTGTCTGGTGTCTGATCAGTTTCCATTTCTAAGGTCAAGAACCTGTTTGGTGACAGGCTTAGGGGCAGGGGGTGCTAGGAGGTGTTCTCCCCACTATACAGAGCTTCAGAATGGTGCCCTATAGAATGGGAGTCCATACGGCTGAGTCGTTGACTTATTTTTTAAGTTAGAATCAGGTAGGTTTAGGCAAATTTCCAGCTTGTGAAATAGTCTCTTGGCCAGCCCCATGACAACGTTGGGATGCTAGTTTGTGGTGGCTGGTTTAATCTTTAAGCTTCCTCCTTTTCCCCACTGTGGAATTCTTGACATACAGAAACCACACTTTTCTCGCTAATCTGTTGTCTTGTTTCTTGTGAAATCCCATTGCTGGGGGAAGGGCAAGTTGCAGGACATCATTTGATCTGTCACAGAAAGTCACTTGGGAAGACTTCATCCAGCACCTTACTTTTCAAGAGAAACTGAGAGATTCTCTACCTGTGGGGCCCTGCAGAAGTATCTACAGAATCTTTTAAAAATCTATATTAGCTTGCTAAAGCTGCTGTAACTAAGTACCATAAACTGGTGGCGCTGGGAATGGAGGGTGGTCTTAAATGACAGGTATTTATTTTCTCAAAGTTCTGGAGGCTAGAAGTCCAAGATCAAGACTGGCTTAGCTTCATGCTGAGGCTTGATTTCAGTAACAATTTGATGGAGAAGAGAGACACAGCAAGGTTACATTCCTTGGCTGGGGCCACACAAGCTTTTCTCTGAAGTCTCCGGGATTTGAATCCAGGTGACCTGACCCCTAAGTGCAAGTGGCTGTGAGCTGGCACACTAAGTGCAGCTGAGAGGAGCTACGCTGTGTCCGAGGTCAGTGGTGGCTGGGAGGAGCTACCTTGCATCTGAGATCAGGGGTGGCCGGGAGGAGACACCCCATGTCCGAGGTCAGGGGCTGCTGGGAGAAGCCACCTCGCAGCCGAGGCCAGGGGTGGTGACCCTGAGGAGCCACCCCCGAGCCTGAGGCCAAGGGAGGCAGCTGGGAGGAGCCACCCATGCCCGAGGCCAAGGCCAGAGGCTGGGAGGAGCAACGCGAGGAGCGGTGACTAGGCAGGTGCAGGAGGGCCTAGAGGAGCTATCCACGTTGAAGGTCAGGAACGGAGGCAGTAAGGAGATACCCCTTGTCCAAGGTAAGGAGCAGTGGCTGTGCTTTGCTGGAGCAGCCATGAAGAGATACCCCATGCCCAAGGTAAGAGAAACCCAAATAGGATGGTAGGTGTTGCAAGAGGGGCATCAGAGGGCAGACACACTGAAACCATACTCACAGAAAACTAGTCAGTCTAATCACACTAAGACCACAGCCTTGTCTAACTCAATGAAACCAAGCCATGCCTGCGGGGCAACCCAAGATGGGCAGGTCATGGTGGAGAGGGCTCACAGAAGGTGGTCCGCTGGAGATGGAAATGGCAAGCCACTTCAGTATTCTTGCCTTGAGAACCCCATGAACAGTATGAAAAGGCAAAATGATAGGATACTGAAGAGGAACTCCCCAGGTCAGTAGGTGCCCAATATGCTACTGGAGATCAGTGGAGAAATAACTCCAGAAAGAATGAAAGGATGGAGCCAAAGCAAAAACAATGCCCAGCTGTGGATGTGACTGGTGATAGAAGCAAGGTCAATGCGGTAAAGAGCAATATCACATAGGAACCTGGAATGTCAGGTCCATGAATCAAGGCAAATTGGAAGTGGTCAAATAAGAGATGGCAAGGGTGAACGTTGACATTCTAGGAATCAGCGAATTAAAATGGACTGGAATGGGTGAATTTAACTCAGATGACCATTATATCTACTACTGCAGGCAGGAATCCCTCAGAAGAAATGGAGTAGCCATCATGGTCAACAGAAGAGCCTGAAATGCAGTACTTGGATGCAGTCTCAAAAATGACAAAATGATCTCTGTTCATCTCCAAGGCAAACCATTCAGTATCACAGTTATCCAAGTCTATGCCCCAACCTGTAATGCTGAAGAAGCTGAAGTTGAATGGTTTTTATGAAGACCTAAAAGACCTTTTAGAACTAACACCCCCAAAGATGTCCTTTTCATTATAGGGGACTGGAATGTTAAAGTAGGAAGTCAAGAAACACCTGGAGTAACAGGCAAATTTGGCCTAGGAATGCAGAATGAAGCAGGGCAAAGACTAATAGAGTTTTGCCAAGAAAATGCACTGGTCATAGTAAACACCCTCTTCCAACAACACAACAGAAGACTCTACACATGGACATCACCAGATGGTCAACACTGAAATCAGACTGATTATATTCTATGCAGCCAAAGATGGAGAAGCTGTATACAGTCAACAAAAACAAGACCAGGAGCTGACTGTGACTCAGATCATGAACTCCTTACCAAATTCAGACTGAAACTGAAGAAAGTAGGGAAAACCACTAGACCATTCAGGTATGACCTAAATCAAATCCCTTATGATTATACAGTGGAAGTGAGAAATAGATTTAAGGGCGTAGATCTGATAGATAGAGTGCCTGATGAACTATGGAATGAGGTTCGTGACATCGTACAGGAGACAAGGATCAAGACCATCCCCATGGAAAAGAAATGCAAAAAAGCAAAATGGCTGTCTGGGGAGGGCTTACAAATAGCTGTGCAAAGAAGAGGTGAAAAGCAAAGGAGAAAAGGAAAGATATAAGCATCTGAATGCAGAGTTCCAAAGAATAGCAAGAAGAAATAAGAAAGCCTTCTTCAGTGATCAATGCAAAGAAATAGAGGAAAACAACAGAATGGGAAAGACTAGAGATCTCTTCAAGAAAATTAGAGATACCAAGGGAACATTTCATTCAAAGATGGGCTCGACAAAGGACAGAAATGGTCTGGACCTAACAGAAGCAGAAGATATTAAGAAGAGGTGGCAAGAATACATGGAAACTGTACAGAAAAGATCTTCATGACCCAAATAATCATGATGATGTGATCACTAATCTAGAGCCAGACATCTTGGAATTTGAAGTCAAATGGGCCTTAGAAAGCATCACCATGAACAAAGCTAGTGGAGGTGATGTAATTCCAGTTGCATTGTTTCAAATCCTGAAAGATGATGCTGTGAAAGTGCTGCACTCAATATGCCAGCAAATTTGGAAAACTCAGCAGTGGCCACAGGACTGGAAAAGATCAGTTTTCATTCCAATCCCAAAGAAAGGCAATGCCAAAGAATGCTCAAACTACCACACAGTTGCACTCATCTCCCATGCTAGTAAAGTAATGCTCAAAATTCTCCAAGCCAGGCTTCAGCAATATGTGAACCATGAACTCCCTGATGTTGGAGCTGGTTTTAGAAAAGGCAGAGGAACCAGAGATCAAATTGCCAACATCCGTTGGATCATGGAAAAAGAAAGAGAGTTCCAGAAAAACATCTATTTCTGCTTTATTGACTATGCTAAAGCCTTTGACTGTGTGGGTCACAATTAACTGTGGAAAATTCTGAAAGAGATGGGAATAGCAGACCACCTAACCTGCCTTTTGAGAAATCTGTATGCAGGTCAGGAAGCAACAGTTAGAACTGGGCATGGAACAACAGATTGGTTCCAAATAGGAAAAGGAGTACGTCAAGGCTGTATATTGATATTGTCACCCTGCTTATTTAACTTCTATTCAGAGTACGTCATGAGAAACGCTGGACTGGAAGAAACACAAGCTGGAATCAAGATTGCCGGGGAGAAATATCAGTAACTTCAGATATGCAGATGACACCACCCTTATGGCAGAAAGTGAAGAGGAGCTAAAGGGCCTCTTGATGAAAGTGAAAGAGGAGAGTGAAAAGTTGGCTTAAAGCTCAACATTCAGAAAATGAAGATCATGGCATCTGGTCCCATCACTTCATGGGAAGTAGATGGGGAAACAGTGGAAACAGTGTCAGACTTTATTTTTTTGGGGCTTCAAAATCACTGCAGATGGTGACTGCAGCCATGAAATTAAAGACACTTACTCCTTGGAAGAAAAGCTGTGACCAACCTAGATAGTATATTCAAAAGCAGAGACATTACTTTGCCGACTAAGGTCCATCTAGTCAAGGCTATGGTTTTCCTGTGGTCATGTATGGATGTGAGAGTTGGACTGTGAAGAAGGCTGAGCGCTGAAGAATTGATGCTTTTGAAGTGTGGTGTTGGAGAAGACTCTTGAGAGTCCCTTGGACTGCAAGGAGATCCAACCAGTCCATTCTGAAGGAGATCAACCCTGGGATTTCTTTGGAAGGAATGATGCTAAAGCTGAAACTCCAGTACTTCGGCCACCTCATGTGAAGAGTTGACTCACTGGAAAAGAGCCTGATGCTGGGAGGGATTGGAGGCAGGAGGAAAGGGGGACAACAGAGGATGAGATGGCTGGATGGCATCACAGACTCGATGGACGTGAGTCTGAGTCAACTCCTGGAGTTGGTGATGAACAGGGGAGGCCTGGCGTGCTGTGATTCATGGGGTCGCAAAGAGTCGGACACGATTGAGTGACTGAACTGAACTGGAACTGACCTGACCTCAATGTTTTTGCTCATGGCAGTTGATGGTCATCAACTTTGACCATCTTCAGTGCCAAGAGTTTGTCTGCATGGGTGTTTTATCCTCCACCTCTGGAAGGAGAGAGAACTCTTTGTCCCGGTCTTCTCTGTGTTGCCGTAGGGATGGTGTCTGGTGCGTGGTGCACCCAGCAAGTACTTGTCAATGATGGATGAATGGGAGGAGGCTGTGATACCTCCTGGAAGAGTTGAACCAATGAAAACTCAAAATCACTTTAGCCAGGTCCCAAATGGCAGGGTCCCAGTGGTCTTGGTGCTTCTGCCAAAATCCTGGACACCTCTTTGCATTCTGGATAGATCTACTTTGTTTTGTCTCTCAGAAAGTGCTTCCCATCCAGCCAGTAATTAGCGTCTTTAAGTGGAATCTGCTTAAGAAGAAACACAAAGCCTCAGAAAGTTGTAAGATGACATTTATAAGTGTCCAGTGATCTGCAGTCATGCTGCGATTCACACAGCTGAAATAAATGATTTGCCTTAAAAAAAAAATAGCATTCATTCCACCAGTAGAATCTCTTAATTCTGGTTGTACATGTCAGCATATTATGACTGGAAGCTGTCAGGTTCTAATGACTAAAATTTCATTTTTTTCAGGCTTTTCACGCTGTGTTTGAGAAGTATAGGTTGGAAATAATTCTGCAGCTATGCTTCTTCCTCATCTGGTAAATTTAGCCATTGCTTTTCTTGCTATATATATATTTTTAACATCCCTGTTTACGTTAATACCTTGTATAAACTAACCTCATGCTTCACTCAATAAACAAGGTGGAGGAAAAACTAAACAAAACAAGCACCATGTTTTTCTTTCTGAAGCTGCTGTCCATTTTATAGAATGTAATGTAATTCGACAGCTGACAGACTCAATGGTAAATTATTTTTACTTGGCAGAGTGGATCAAAACATGGATTATTTTAAATAAAGAACCTGACTGCAATTTTTTAAAAGTGAAATATACTGTGCACCCTTCGTATAGATAAACAACCTTGACTTTGAATGTAACTTGTTTTATTATCCTTGAAATGGCAATTTGTTGACATGATATTCAATAAATAGAAATATCGCAGTCGTGTTTGCTTACCTCAGATACTATACCAAATAGGAATTATTGATCCTTTGGTTTTTACACTTGTTCCTGAATGCTATGTGCAGAGCAGGGAAACCAGGTTCCAATTTAAGTTGTTAATAGATTGGTTGCAAAATTTATGTTATCTGAGTCCAACAAATCATGAATAAAAGCTTATGAAAAGCTAGATGGTCCACACTGAATTACTCATTCTTTCCCCCATAAAAAGCCTTTAGCTCCAGACTGACCAAAGAATTTTAAATCTCTCATGATCTATAAGTCATTGCTCAATGTGTCCCTAAATGGGATTAGACAATCGTCACTCAGATTTCCTGAAATGACTGCCCCTTCTACTCCCTATTGACTTAAATGAAGGCTAATGATGTTTTTAGGAGAAAGGAAAGTGGTAGATTTTCCTTGAATGACTTTCCAAGTCTCCAGCATCCTATCGGTTATGGGAAAGCTTCTCTGCCAAGATGATTTATTTCATCTCTTTGTCAGAGAATTTGGCTCGGGCGCAGGCAGGTCCAAAGAGACTTAATGACCATGTTGGCACCTCCATGCAGTGTGGCGACCCTGGCACGGGGAGGAGACTGGACGCAGAGCCTCCTCCCCTTCCCAGGTGCTGCTCTCCACATTTGGGAGATTGCAGGGCTAAAGTTAGGTGCCCAGGGGACTTGCTTCCAACACCCCAGGGTGGAGCGGAGATGGGCAGGGGAGGGGGTTACTAAACACGTTCCAAATGCTCAGTCTCAGGCTCCTCCTCCATCCCTTCCTTCCTTCTGCTTTTTGCGCTTTCTTTAATTCTTCAGCCTTTAGGGAGTACCTACTATGCTCCAAACTTAGTGCCAGGTGCTGGGACACCTGGTATGGACCAGGTTCATAGTGCCAAAGTGGGGCACCAGCTTATATACTGAGACTTGTGTTGCCCTTCCTTCTGGGGGGCCCAATTCAGTTCCGTCGCTCAGTCGTGTCCGACTCTTTGCGACCCCAAGGACCACAGCACGCCAGGCCTCCCTGTCCATCACCAACTCCCGGAGTTCACTCAAACTCATGTCCATTGAGTCGGTGATGCCATCCAGCCATCTCATCCTCGGTCGTCCCCTTCTCCTGCCCTCAGTCCCTCCCAGCATCAGAGTCTTTTCCAATGAGTCAACTCGTCACATCAGGTGGCCAAAGTATTGGAGTTTCAGCTTCAACATCAGTCCTTCCAATGAACACTGAGGACTGATCTCCTTCAGAATGGACTGGTTGGATCTCCTTGCACTCCAAGGGACTCTCAAGAGTCTTCTCCAACACCACAGTTCAAAAGCATCCATTCTTCGGCGTTCAGCTTTCTTTATAGTCCAACTCTCACATCCATACATGACTGCTGGAAAAATCAGAGCCTTGACTAGACGGACCTATGGGGGCCCAGACCAGTTTATATACTGAGACAACCGCAGGGTATAACCAACTGGCGGGTGACCAGTGTGCCTGGAGGAAACGGCCAGGGTCAAGCGTGAGGCCAGACTGGTTGAGACTCCTGTCCTTTACCCTTGACCTGGAGCCTCATGAGGGTTCAGAGACAAAGAACTGATTGTCGCGTAGTAGGCCCTTAACTGAACACTGGTATTATGAGATGGTCCCAGAAGCACATACCAGGGGCCGTGGGATATAGGAAAGCCTGACTCCTTTACACAGGGAGCCAGGGACAGCTTTAGAGAAGCAGGAGAAGGTTGGCCAGGTGCAGCAGACAGTTGGGCTATCCCAGGGAGGGTGTATTTCAAGAGAAGAAAATGAAATGGGATGAAAATAAAGCCATTTTGAGTAGGCATGGGAAAGTCGCCACAAAGACCCAGGGTGTCCTGACAATTACTGCCCATGTAGATCACAGACTGGCCACTAGGGGGAGGAGTGAGATTTCAAGGGCCAAAGGGTTCTTTTCCACTGTTGCCAGACCTGATTCAAAAAGTCCCATGCAAACAAACAAAAAATGATACATGCATAACTAATCAGAACCTACGGTGTAGCACAGGAACTCAGTGCTCTGTGGTGACCTAAATGGGAAGGAAATACAAAAAGAGGGGACATATGTATACATATAATTGATTCACTTTGCTGTACAGCAGAAATGAACATACCAATGTCAAGCAAGTATACTCCAATAAAAATTTTAAAAAGTAAAGAAGAAAAAAAGATACATGCACCCTAATGGTTCTAGCAGCATCATTTATGATTGCCAAGAATAGAAGCAACCTAAGTGTCCATCAGCAGATGAATGGATAAAGAGGATGTGGTACATATATAGATGGAATACTGGACTGAAAAGGATTAGCTGCTCACTGTGTCCAACTCTGTGACCCCATGGACTGCAACACACCAAGCTTCCCCGTCCTTCACTATCTCCAGGAGTTGGCTCAAACTCATGTCTGTTGAGTTGGTGATGCCATCCAACCATCTCATCCTCTGTCACCTGCTTCTCCTCCTGCCCTCAATCTTTCCCAGCATCAGGGTCTTTTCTAAAGAGTCGACTCTTAGCATCAGGTGGCCAAAGTATTGGAGCTTCTGTGGCCAGGAAAACACCCATCTCTTGTCTGGACACATTGATTTCATTCTTCTGTTCAAAAACTAGTTGCCGGAGATGTTTTATAGCGGTCAACTCTGTAGACAGTACTGTGGTTAGTGCTAATCAAGGTATGATTTGAAGCCCAGCTCCACAACCTAATGAGCTGGTCAGTTACAGAGTCTCAGTGCTAACAACTTACGTGTTTAAAGATTCAGTGAGGTGAAGGTCTGGTACCAGGTCTGGTGCATGGAGCATGCCTCACAAAGCCTTTCCTTCACTGCAAAGGGTAGAAGAGAGTTAGATGGAGCTGAGATGTGGCCAGGTATGCAAAAGTCAGCAGCAGGCTGGACAAGGGGACACGTATGGATGAAGTTACCCCAGGTCTGATCTTGAGGGCTGTTCCTCAGCGAAGGTCAGAAATGTGGTGTGGCCACTCTGCAAAGGACAGCTTGGTGGGGGTGGGGAGTGAGTGATATGATATGTAGTGATCATTCCAGGGGTCTCATTTCTTCACACCCATAAGCCTCAGACTCTGGTTTCAGACTCTGATGGACGGAAAGGCAGTTCTCTTAGGAGCACCTGTGGGCCAGCAGGGACAGCTTGGAAGTTGGCATCATGACCCAGGATGCCCAGGGGGGCCCCTCTCTGGTGGGATCCACCCTGCGAAGCCGACAAACATTTGCATGTTGAGGTCAAGTTCTGTGTTTGTCCTATTCGCAAAATTGATCAAACTTATTCCAGAAAATCTGGACAAATGCAGGAAAAAAACCAAAACCAACAACAACCAACAAAACCCACAGCAGGCCTCTCTCTCCATCTCCTGAGCATGCTTGGATTAATCTTGTCAATCTTGTCAATCTTTTCACTTTGTATGTCTGGCTCATTTGTGCTTAGCTGGGCCATTTTGCGGCCTGGTTTGGTATGACGTCTCTTTCAGAAGAGACACCGGTCTGATATCCAAAAATGAATGGTCAAGACTCTCATTGGTAGGCACTTCGTCTCTGTCTCTGTAAGGCCACACACTCTGTCCTCTACCCCAGTCTGTGCTCCTTCTTGACCACCTCTGCCCTCTGTCCTTCCACCTCCCTAGACAGGACTGGAAACCTTGGTCCCTTGGATTCTCCTCATTTTCATCCTATTCTGCTCTGTCTTGAAGGTTTTTCCCCCACTCTTTGAACAGTCATTCTCTTAGGGCTACCAGATAAAGTACAGAATGCTCAGTTACATTTGAATCTCAGGTACACAATGAATAAATTTTTTTAGCAGAAGTATGCCTCTTTGACATACTTACCCACTGTGTGTCTGAAATGCAGATTTAACTGGGCATCCTGTATTTTTATTTGCTAAATCTAGCCACCCTACATGTGAATCAAATAAGCTGATCTTAACTTCTTTTAGCTCATCTCTCTACAGTGAGGGTGAGGAATAAAGAAATTGAGCTATGAAAATCATAGTGCCCCTTGGAGGGCTTGGCTGGACTGAGCAAACTAATATTTCTTTTCATATATATATGTGTGTGTGTGTGTGTGTATACACATAGTTAAATTTCACATATATTGAATATATTCACATTGTATATTCAAAATATATATTTTATAATACTTATTGTGTGTATATATAGACATGTACATATAAATGCATTTTGTTCTTTTTTTCAGTGATAGCACATTAAAATTTTCTTATACCATTAAACACTTAGAGGCAATATAATTTTTAAAAGATTGTCATATAAATGTCAGCTTATTCTATTAGATATTTTCATTATCTGTTTGCTTAAATTACAGCTAATGCTGCTAAAAACATTCTTGTATATATATCTTTATCTGAATATATGATCATTCCTGGAGGTACTTTTGTAGGATTGAGATTACTGAAAAAAAATGAGTAAATATTTTCAGCTTCTTCAACATGTTATCTCTGGAAGTTTAATTATTCTTCTTTCATTCAGCAGATATTGCTGTTGATGATATAACCTGCTGGGACTGTGGGCTGATGGTGGCCTTTCCCTCTGAGAATCTCCAGTAGCCATTAAGGGAGGTGCCTGCCTGTCACACTTCTCCAAGGTAATCAGGACAAATGCCAGCTCCTTGTTGCTTTAGCATTTTGTTTTAAATTGCTAGTAACCAGTGATGGCTTTTATTTATTTGGCCACTTATATGTACTTTCACTTTAAGTTGCTTATGTACTCCATCCATTTTTTCTTTTGAGATGTTTGTGTATATTTAATTAATATTGACTCAGATGCTAAATAATCGTCTGCAACGAAGGAGACCTTGGTTCTTCCCTTTGACTGGGAAGATCCCTAGAGGAGGGCATGGTAATCCACCCCGATATTCTTGCCTGGGGAATCTCCATGCACAGAAGAAGCTGGCAGGCTATATAGTCCATGGGGTCACAAAGAGTCAGACATGACTGAATGACTAAGCACAGCACAGCAATTAATATTTGTTTCTGATATTAATATACAATATTTAATATTGTTCCAGATAACAATTAATATTGTTTATGATATGTTTATAGCAAATACCCTTTCTCTTGTATTGCATTTTCATTTTGTTTTTGATGATATTTGGTAAAGTTTTAAAGTTTGTTATGGTAAAGTGCACTGAGAATTTTTATTACAAATTTTACTTTGACTTTTATGTTTAGGGAATCTTTTAATGCATTCAGAATTTCAGAATATGTCTCTGTTTTCCAGAAATCCTTTTTATTTATTTAGCTTTTAACTTTAATTGAAATAGAATCTGCTCAGGATGAGTTGATGTTGGGCTTCTCTTTTTAAATTCTGTCACTTTTCTAACTTCATCTATTGGTTCATCATTCTCTTTAAAGTTGGATTCTGATTACTCTTTCCTGTATATTAAGGTTATACACACACACTCACACACACGGTCTGCTTCAGAATTAGCTATTCAAACCTACTACAGGCGGATGCTAGCAGTGGATTATCTCAATTTTTATCACTATGGTTTTTTAATAGAATCAGTTTTATATTACTTTTTCAAAATTTTCTCAGGAATTTTTACTTAAATCTTCCAAATGAAATAATAATAATAATGGAGATAATTAAGAAAATAATAATAATGGAGATTTTGATTTAAATTGTGTTTAATATAGATATTAATTTGGAAACAAAGGATTGATTTATCTTTTCTATCTGAAAACAGTGGAGGTTAGGATATTTTAAGTGAACTTCATGGTAATGGAGAGGAATTTCATCAAGAGCATGGAGACAGCAGATATGTGAGGTAAATAAATGGAAAATTTGGGCCAGAGATGCTTAAAGAGCATTTTAAAGTTTTTTTTTTTTTTTTTTTGTGGAACATAACGTAAAATTGTTTTGACGTTTTCAAAGGCACTGTTTACTAGATACATGTTTTTTCCCAGTTCTTTTTGGATGTTGTTTTTGCGTTTCCTCTGAGTGTGGCTTGTGCTAAGCTGGCTCATTCGGTAACCCAGCTTTGTCTAGGTGGCTGATCTTGTATTTGGTTAATTGAACTGGGTTAAAGCTATGAGTATTTTCTTTCAGTTAATTATGTAAGATATTCCAGATTTATTAGCTAATGATTTATGAAATTGATGATTATCAATGATTAATGACCATATTTATTCTTTCTGATTTGTATAACTTGTGTTCATTTTTCCTATTTCATAACATTGCCTAGAATATACAGGACAATGCCAAGTCTGAATTGTTGGATGGGGCGTTCTTGCACTAATCTTGACTTGAATGGGATTCTATTTGGGACACACGGATTACATATTATACTGACTGTTGTTTAGAAAACATAGTCTTTAGAGTATTCAGGAGATAGTCTTCCAGACTTTGAAAGCTTATTTTTTAAGGAAATGGGCATTGAATTTATGAAATTTAACTTTGTTTCTGTAAAGATCATTTTATGCATATGATATCTTCCAACTTTGGAATCTTAATGTGATATGATAAATTGAATTAATAGATTATTAATTGCTCCTTATATCCCTAATAAAAGCTCTAGGATTCTTTTACTGTGTTTTTGAAATATTTTGGCTAGTATTTGATACAGAATAGTGCCTGTATTTTTATGAATAATTTCAAATATCTAGTTGTTTTATGTGTGTGGCATTCATTTTCAGCTTTCGATCTGGATGTTAAGTATCTCTATTTCATGAATGAAAGAGTTTTTCATTATTATGTAAGCTCTGGATCAAATTATCTATAATAATAATTAATCTGTTTCTTAAAGTTTCAAAAAGCTAGCAAAATTACTTGCCCTATGGGTGTTTGGGGGAGATAATTTTGTTGAAAATTCTTTTCTTATGTTTTCCCCATAGCTGTAGGTTTTCTGAAGTTTTCTAATTCTTCCTGGGTTAGTTTTTGTTATTTTCAGTTTTCCAGGAAGTCATCTATCTCATTATATTTTCAACTATCTTTGTAAAGTTATATATAGAAAGATACAGATTCTATACTTTGATAATTTTGAATTCTCATCTGAGACTGCATCTGATTTTGCGTGTCCAATTTTGCATAGTTTTTTGTTTCTTAATCTGCATTTGATAGTGGCCTATTTTATTTTGTTCCTAATTAGAAGCTTGATTTTAGTTAGTGCTATTATTTTAGTATATAATTAATTGATATCTGATATTATTGCATTTATTCCTTAGCTTCTTTTGTCCTCAGATTTGTTTTGCTTTTCTTGAGGTGGCTTATTCTTTTAAATTACATACTTTATTTGGTATTTTAATTTTGAATTTTCAATTTTTCTTACCAAAATGATTTGAAATTAACTCCATGTTTAGTGTTTAAAACAGTGATCTACACTCAAAGCACTATTTTTCCTGAATCATAGTTTCTCTATCATAATATCATCTATCAATAAGTAATTCCTTATTTTGATGTCACTTCCAATGTACCTTCAGATCATAATTTCCAGGATGATGTAGAAGGAGCTATACCCCTTCTTGTGTAGCTGAGTGTCTTTGCTTTATGGATGATCCCTTGGCTGGATATAAAAATTCTTGACTTATTTCATTTTCTTCTCAAAGTTCATTAGACTCCATTTCATTTAATTCTTAACAGGAACAATTTGGAGAGAGTGGTGACATTTTAATTTTTTTTTTTTGCAGGTAACCTCTACCATCAACACCTAAGATTTGTAGGAAAAAATTTCCTGGAGTTTAAAAATCCTGTAAGATGGAGTTTCTTTAGAGAATGGTTGTTTGGAATAATATGAGCCCTTCCGACGGTGGGGTGGGGAACTAATGTATTTCTAGCTTTAAAATTTTCTGTGTATATTTGGTTAGCCTTGGAGTTCTGTTGACCCTGATTATGTTCTCCGAAATGCCAGATTTTAGCAAAGTGGGTCTTTGTTCTATATCTTCCACAACTTCATCTTCCCTTACATAATTTATATTTCTTTGTCATCTTTCTCTAAATCAAGGATCAGCAAATTTTTCTGTAAAAGACTAACTCAGGCTAAAAGGCTGAGTATTTTTAGTTTTCTGGGGTGTATACTCTGGAGCAACTACTCAGGCTTTACTTTCAAGTACTAAAATACATCATAGAAAATGCATAAATGAGGGAAAATACGTGTGTTTCAATAAAACTTTTTATTTACAAAAAGAAGCAACAGGCGTTATTCTAACTACAGGTAGATCTAGGTTAGAATAAGTCATTTTGCCTCTCAGAGATCCAGTCTTCTCAAATATAAAAGTTGGGATAACATTATCTACACTGGAAATACAGTAAAAATTTAATAAAATATTATGTGTGAAAGGACTCAAACAGAAATGCTCATTAAATATTCAGTATTGCCACATCTCTTGTCATATGCTAGTATCTACAGAAAAGGGATATTTTGTTCATTTCTCTTTCTCTCTTTTAAATCTATAGAAGTTGTCGTATATATAAAGGGCACTTATTACATGAAGCACCATTTGTTCATTTGTTGGGATCATTTATTTAGATGAAAATAATCACAAATCTGTGTTAGATTAAACTACATACAGTTACTGATGTTTGATATTTGGATCACTAACAATGACTATGTAAAACAAGTCTAACAGCAGGAAATCATATTTATTTGTTTATATAGATTGCTTTATTAAGTGACATGCTTCACTTAAAAATCCAGAATTCAGGGTTATGCTAGACTTAGACTGTCCTATGTATAAGTAACATGCATAAAAATTTGCTTTTGGAGTTGAGAAAAGGGTTTATTTGTTACACAGCTACAGATCTACAGATAACTAATACAAAGTATCTAGGGAAACAAAAATGACCCCTGTGTGCTGATGTTGAGGTCTGGAGAGCCTTGTAGCGAGGCAGCCAGGATATGGCATGGCTTTGAGACTTTACTGTTGGCAGAGACTTCTGGAGGCTGAAAAGTGGGGATCTCACTGAGGAGATATTTCCAGGGCCTGGATTTCAAGATCTGACATCTAAAGTAAACAAGTGCTGATCAATGCTGACCTACACAGGGTCCTCCATGTTCACCGCGATGGGCCCTGCAACTTCTTCCCTCTGGGACATACAACTCCAGAGGAGAGCAGAAGATCATAGAATCTCCTGGTGGAGACCATGCCTCTGAGAGCATAGTTGTCTCAAGTCAGGCTAATTCCCTGTCTTCTTGATAACTTTCCTGGTTTGTCCTGTGTCCCCTGAGTTATCTGCCTCCCCTGGCTGTGAAAATAAAAGTTGTTCAGTCGTGTCTGACTCTTGGTGACCCCCATGGACTATACAGTCCCTGGAATTCTCCAGGCCAGCATACTAAAGTGGGTAGCCGTTCCCTTCTCCAGGAGATCTTCCCAACCCCGGGATCGAACCGTGGTCTCCTGCATTACAGGTGGATTCTTTACCAGCTGAGCCAGCAGGGAAGGACATCTGGAGACACACCTGATTCCAGAGATCTGCTTTTTACCATTTTTGTTGGCCATCCCATGCCAAACTTGTTCCTCAACTGGAAAGTGGCCTCAGGGGCACAGTGCAGAGAGGGGCCTGGGTGTGACCTGTCTGGTGTCTGACGCCAGCCCTTGTACTTACATGCTGAGCCATCTTAGAGAATCAGCTTTATCATGTAAACCCCAGAATCCTTGGCTGGAAAAGGGGGATGACCGCACATACTTCCTAGGGTGATTTTGAAAATTAAACCAGACAAAGGGCTTCTATCGCCAGAGCCAGGGATGTGGCCATGGTGTGGTATAGGCAGCAAGGTAGCTGTTGCAAGGATCTTGTTATTTTTATGGCTGTTCTCCATGTAGGGTCTGGGCCAGGGGCATGCAAGGTCACTCCATGCCGTCTCCTCTTGCTGATAAACTGCACTCAGAGGCCCCCAGCTTGGAGCTTTCCAATCCGGGAACAGACTCGGGGGGCTGTCAGACAGGAGGACCCACTGGGAGGCCTCGCTGTGTGACAGAGCCAGAGGCAGTGCCTGGGCTGATGCCAGTGCCTGGGGACGGTTCCGGCCGGGAGCCAGGTGGGGTTGCCCTCCTCCCGATGGGCGCTCAGTGTCTGAGGCTCAGCCCGGCTGCAGAGGAGGGGGTGCTGCCTGCTGTCGTCACCGCATACCCACCCAAGAAATAAGCAGGGTGCTTCCTCCTCGGACTCTTCAGAAGGCAAGCTTCACCTTCAAGAAGGGTATGAAGCAGAGGAAAGCGGAAAGACAGTGAAAAGAAAAGCATGATGTTTGCGTATTTGAAAACTGCACATGCTTTTTGTTAAGAGATAAATGCCAGGGGTGAATTCTCTTGGCTTCTCCAGGAAGCTATGTGTCTACTTCCCTCCTCCAACCACTGACCCAGGGGCCTGCACTCCTCAACCTGGTGTTTGGTAAAGAAGAGATGGGCAGCAAGAATATTTACACCTGACCTGAAGAGTTTATAAGACACAGTGCTTGGGTGAAGGGCAGGTGGTCCCTCAACCATCATATTCTGAGGGAAATAAATCAGAGATCCTGAGACCGTCTTTAAAGGAGAGTCGCATGCCTCCCCTCTCTGCAGGTGAATTTCTTAAAATCTGGGGAATGTTGATGGGTGCCACTGTGGTGCCGCTGCAAGACATCCCTGTTCCTCTCCGACACAATGATTATTGCGGTAGCAAACGCCCAGCTGGGGAGTCAGACTCTTGCCCTGGAGAATCGCTGGTGATTGCTGGTAGCATCTTGTTCCACTACACTGGCATCCTAACCAGGCAGCTTTAGTTTTAGCATAAAATCCATATTCCAGACCATCATGGAGCAGAGAGGCAACTCCAGTGCTGCTGTGGCAAGCATCAGACAGCATTAGAATGAATTAAGGAGATTAAAGACTCTCAGAGCTGTTAGAGTCCTTCTCCATCCCTGTTTCCTCCAAGGAGTTGTTTTAAAGGTGTGGGGCAAATTGGAAAAAAAAAGAGAGAGACAGAGTGGAAAACATGCACACTGATCATGCCAGCCTTGCTCCAGAACTACTGAAGTCTGATTCCTTACCACGCATGGATTTAATTGGGGGAGACGTCTCTTAAAGACACCCAGGGGCGGGTGCGCGGACAAGGGTGGACTGTTCACACTGGTCGCTTGGAAGTTGGGAAAGAGCCGTCTCCATCTCTCGGTGGCTCGAAAATCCTCCTCCAGTCCAGCATGGTGACAAGACCCTGAGGAGGGCGTCAGATGTGTGTGCTCTGGTGTTTGGAATTTAAGTAAAATCTGTAATTTTCCCCCTGCATTTCCTCAGAGAAATTAGCTATTCTATTCACTGCATAAATTTTCAGGTTTTGCTAGCACGACACTCAGGGTGTTGAATTTTTTATGACAAAAATGCTGTAATAATTGTTGAACAGATGTAAGTGTTGGAGACTCGGCGCGGGCAGACCTCACGAAACCTCGATTAGCAATTTAACCCTGTCGTCGCTTCTGTCCGCCTGCCCCGGCGGGGGGCGGGGGTAGGGGGGAGACAGGAGTTGCAGTTTCGAATTGGTTCATTGGGATGTGCACAAAGGCAAAGACAGAATTGTCT
The DNA here is from genome assembly GCA_917880005.1 of Nanger dama. Lineage (NCBI taxonomy): Eukaryota > Metazoa > Chordata > Mammalia > Artiodactyla > Bovidae > Nanger > Nanger dama. Next base: position 7,825,566 of record CAKJTW010000063.1, on the reverse strand, counting down.
GGAGAGGAGGGGAGGTACTTTAATGAGCTCTGTGCCCAGCCAGGGAGGAAAGAACCCGGGTGTGTTCTAACCCCCAAATTACCAAGTTTTCTAGCTGGGTGATTAAGAAGGTCATTGACACGGAGGGACCCTTACAATTGACAGAGTGGCTTCAGAGTGGACGAAAGGCCCAACAAAGCGTCATTTCTCAGGGAGAAGGGAAGTGACAGTCCCCACCCTCTTCCTTCTGGGCTCTGCCTGGCACAGACCAGCCGGGCTCCCCCATTTACACCTCAAAGCAGTCACCCAGGGATCTCCCGCTTTTGCAAACTGCCTACACGGAAGGCAGCCATGGGGGGACTTGCCGAGGAGGACTTTGTCCAGCAGGTGATGAAAGCATGCAAATGCTCCTGAATCAAAAGGTAAATCAAAAGAAAATGGCAGCCTGCAAGATGAGGTGGTGGTGACGGCCCGTCAGCCGCCTCGCCACCCGACAGGCCTGGTGGCAGCGAGGAGGCTGCCAGGAAAACTGCCTGAGGAGGCTGCCACCGAGACAGCTGTCACGGCGAGGAGAGCCTGCTTCCGTCGCTGCGGCGGGGCCTGATGGAGCAGGAAGTGGTACTACACGTGCCACTTAAGAGAGTAATAATTCAATAAAGCAGAAGGTCGTTCAGGGGAGAGGCAGGGAGAGAGGCGGCAAGAGAGAGAAAGAAGAATGTCTTTCACAATATTTGGTAGAGGGAGAATGAAATGAATGGGGTATCCTGAAATGAGTGTGTGTGTGTGTATGTGTGTGTGTGTGTGCAAGCGTGGGAAGACACGGGCATCCTTACAGTGAAGGTTCAGCTCTCGTTAAGGGGCTTAGGACAACCTGGGGAACTTCCTGGAGGAGGAGACCCGGGGTTGTTGGTTCTTCCTTTCCAGGAGAGGGAGGAGGGGCTGCCAGGCAGCAGTGGTCACAGGTCTTGGAACTGAGGTCTCCTTTCTGTCTTTCCTGAGAACTGGGTTTTGGTTTCTGGCCAAGATTGGGTTACTCAAGACACCCACTGGACCCCCTAAGGGAAGGCAGCTCAGGAGAGATGGAGGAGGCGGAGGCAGGTGAATGCAGTGTCAGGAGAATCTCACGTTTATTTCCTTTGCTGTATCTGCCCCTGTGACATATATGGAGAGGTGAGGAACGTCCGTATAGGGCCCAGGATTCTCCCAAACACTCAGATCCCAAGCACTGAAAATAATCTGGGGACCTTTTCATGGGTGACTTTAAACTAAAACTGATATTCAACCAGGACAGCAAGAATGTCCAACTGAATCACCCTGATGTGTTTTTTCCTCCCACCGGCTTTATTAAACATAACAAAGTTCTATATACAAGGCGACATGAATCTGCTGCTTCCAAGCGTGATGTTTCCTTAACTAGTATTTTGATAAGTCAATCCATAGAACAAGCAGCTTACTCTAAAATTAATAGAAAAGTGCCCACTGTATATGAGAATGAATGGTCTAATTACTGGAGCTCTAATAGTTCTATAAGATAATTAACACAAGGTGTGGTTGAGTCCCTGTGACAGGCTGCTGGAGAACTGATATGAGATGTCCAGAGGTCATTTTGTGCCCTGCCACCGTGATGTCATTGTATTTCTGGATCATATTATTTCCATTATCTGATTCTAGGCATACCGCAGGAATATCAGTGGGGTCTGAGGTTGGTTTAGATGCTTGCTGGGCTAGAACAGATACCCCCACCTGACAGGCTTTCTCAGGTGGCCCAGCTGGAGTCCCTGTGAATCTGTGCGCAGGACTCCAGCCGTGGATGGATCCTCTTTGTGTCCTCCAAGTGCTGCTCCTCGTTCACTGCCTCCCTCCTGCTGTGCGTCGCCTCCTTCTTTGATTCTGGTCTTGGGTATCGCTCGGTCGGTCACGTGACTCCTCGAGCAGCCTGATGTGTTTCTTTAAATATCAAATTCTTCCAAAAACTGCTTCTGACTTTGAAAAAAAGGTGCCTCCTGTTTGCCCTTGTGCTCTAAGCCAATGTTTGGTCTATCCGTTGGAAATCCCATTCCAAAACGTACGTTAAAGAGAAACTTTGTTTTTCAAGGCCTGAGATGATCAACTTTTGTCTACGAAGTGACTGGGCTTCCCACGTGGTGCAGTGTTTAAAGAATCTGCCTGTCAGTGCAGGAGACACAGCAGACATGGGTTTGATCCCTGGGTCGGGAAGATTCTCTTGAGAAGGATATGGCAACCCACTGCAGTACTCTTGCCTGAAAAATTCCATGGACAGAAGACCCTGGAGGGCTACAGTCCATGGGGTCACAGAGAATCAGACACAACTCAGCAGGCATGTGCACAGGAAGTGATTACACATAGACTCTTAGCCATAAATGTATACAATTGGCAAAAAAAAAAAACAAAAAAAAAACAAACAGTAAGAATATATGGGTTGGAGGTGAGAGAACTTTGTACTTGATCTGTTTTCCCTCCATCTCTGCCGTGAACTGCATTTATAGGCAGAGCATCTGCTGGTTTTGTAGCCTGGGGACAGTTCTGGTGGCTCCACTGTTATCTTATTTCTGCATGTTTCTCCATTCTGGGTTTGTTGAAAACCGCTCATAGTTGAAACCGCTCATAGTTGTAACTCTGTGATGAGTCCTTCCAGGCAGAGAAAAATGGAGCGTGGCCCAGCCTGGTGGGCGTGGGCAGGATGCCCTTGGGGGAACATCTGGCTGAGTCCAAGTAAGGCCTTTATCAGTGGGTGTGGGACCCTCAGCATCTCCAAGACTTAATTTGATTGTCTATAAAATGTGAAGTTCACCCTCTCCACAGCAGTTTAGCCAGGATTAAAACAACAGGGCAAGCTCACCCTGCAGGAGGCTTGGTGGTAAGTGCTTCGTAAATACCTGTATCGAATGTCACAAAACAAGTAGGTGCTAGCAATCGAGCCCACAGTATGGGTTCCACTTAGAATTTATTGCACACTTAATTTAAGTATAATTATATACCTCAAGTCCTAAATTATATACAATGGGACTCTGATATTCACTTCTAATATCATCTCACTGAGAGTTGCTATCTACGGGAGTTATCTTTGTTTTGGTCTCATCCAAACGTTTTTCCCTTTTTCATCCGTGAGCAGCTGATCCTCTTCACTACTGCACCTTTGTTTTACTTTTTATAGACTGTACATCAGGCTGTACTTCAATAGCTATTTTGTCTTGCATAAGTTCCTTATTTCTAAGAGCAGAATATCTTCAATCTATTGATGCAATTATTCAATTCAGAGTTTAAATCCTTTGCTCCTCAAATATCTATAAAGAAGGTTATTTTCTTCCAATTCCCTCTGTCTTGATTCATGAACCTCATTTCTAAGTTGCCATTATTTTAATGCATTCCTATAGTCAACTACTGCATGTGCTTGGTTAGGTCCAGAATAATATTAATAAATTCAGCACTTCAGTTGATGCCACAGGCCAGGCATCAGATCAGGCTTTATATGTAAGTTTGGTTCATGACATCTCTTTGAGGCAGATGCCATTTTCTCCTCATCATCCTGCCTCTTCTTTCTTCTTGCCCCCCAAAAGCATATTTTGCAAAGGCATCAAATTATGCAGCTTAAGACTCATTTTTCCAGACTACCTTGCTGCTGGAGTGGCCGTGTAACAAGATTCTACTCAAGGAGATGCAAGAAGTCTACCAGGAGTTTCTGAGAAAATTTTGCTTTCTTGATAAGAGAGGATTGACCTGGACAGGGCAGGTCAATCCTGTCCCTTCTTTCTGCTTTGAACATGGTCATGATGCTGGAAGATCCATACCTATCTCACAGCCATTAAATGATGAATCAGTAGATCAAGGGTGGCCAGGTGGAAACAGAGAAAGCCTCTGGCTTTGTGTGGCGTGGTTCAGGTGCTGCTTCAGCCTGGGTCTTCCTGCTTCACGTCCTTTTATATGAAAAAAATAAAACCCTCTTTGCTTAAGTTTAAGTTAGCGTTTCCACTAATTGCAGCTGAAAGTATGCCAATCTGATTTCATGTTAAGATTTTCAAGGTGAAGGAAAGCAAAGCTTTGAGAGTAAACCAAAGCTTTGAATCAGCACCAAGGAGCTTAGATAAGCATCAGTTTCCCTGTGCTTCTGCCTGGCTATAGGGCTGATGGACTTGGCTTCCCTGTGGCAGACAAAGGATGGGCACCACTCCCTGACATTCCTCCTATCAGGAGCCCCCTTTCCTTGAACGCTGATTGGGTTCTGGGACTACATTGATGACAAGTATTTGGCAAAGTGATGCTCAGGACTTCACGTCTGGCAGTAGCCACTTCCTGCCTCTTAAAGTCTGAGCCATGTAAGAAATCTGACTTTTCTGTGATCACTCTGTTGGTGAGGCCACAAGTGAGCATTCCAGTCAACAGTCCCACTACTCCACCCAGGCAGTGAGTAAGATGTGTGAATGAAATCACCTTAGGTACTCTGGACAGGTCCTCTCCACCAGCTCAGTACTGTTAGGCGATCTCTGTCAACATCATTGGAGCAGAAAAATCACCCAGCTGAGCCCTACCCAACTTCCTGACCACAACATCATCAGGTATGATTGATGTTTTAATCCATGGAATTTGGAGATAGTTTGTTAAGCAGACATAGATATTGATCAATTGTCATGAATAATTTGTTATAATTACAAAATGCCAGGAACTTTTTAGAGTTGTCTTCTCCACGCCTCAATTTGTCTGAGTTGCTTTTGAATATCTCTGCAAAAGATGGCTACTGCTCTTTACATTTTATTGATCTAAACCTAGACTCCTCATTCATAACCTTTGTTTTGCTGCCAACTGCCTCTGGAAAGAACTCAGTGTCTGGCTCTTTGGTTGCAAGAGGAACATCCAGATGTCTGTTTTTAACAACGTGGTGGACTGAAACAAAGCACATTGCCTTCCTGGTCAAACACATAGAAATCTTGGGGAAATGTAGTGGTTTTTAAAAATATATACATGAATTCCAAAGGAAAGGAGTACCTATGTGTTTGAAATGAGAGTTCGGTTTAATGATAATGATCCTGTAGTGTCCTCAGGAGTATTATCACAGGTCTTTGGGTCTAGTGATTTTCTGGCCTGCACTGGGTGAGGAGATGTAGCTTTGAGTCTATATGTTGTGGGAGACCAGTTGACTCCCACTATAAAACATATGCATTCAAGAGATCTGATAGACCAAGAGAAGCAGCAAGAAAGCTTGCCTTCTACTTGGGCCTCTGGGTAGCAAAAAAAAAAAAAAAAAAAGAAAGAAATAGGTTTTTATGAGAAATTGAAGCTGCAACCTGTATGCAGCATGGGAGTAGGGCCCAAGTGAGCATCTGACTGCTAATGTAGGAATCCCATGCCCAGAAACCTAGGCATGAGTCTGGGGTCCCAATGAAAGCAAATGTAAAAAGTTCTCTAGGAACACACTCTGAAACTTGGGCTTATGGAATTCTCATAGATGTAAAAAGACAGCAAAACCAAACCAAATCTATGCTGAAGATAAGTTCAAAAAAAAATTACAAAATTCCATCAGGAAAGAAGACACTGGAAAAGAAAGTAAGCAGATACATCAGACTGGAGGATGAACACCTCAAGAAGTAGGAATCCTAGCACATTCTGAAAAGGACAATAAAATAAGTATATTGATTTTTAAAGTAATTTAAATAAGGAGGGGATAAAGAATGGGACACAAAGAATTAAAACACAGAAGAAAAAATATTAACTTTAAGATTGATCCAAGCTAAAATCGATCCCTGTATAAAAGGTCCATGAGTACTATTAGTTTTTCAGAATTTAACCATTAAAACCCTCTTCTGATAGTTACAAACTAGAATTTTATTTTGTATCCTTGTGAAGCATAGACTTCTGGACAAAGGGAGAAATTCTCCATTGTCAGGAGTGAACACCTCTTAGTGTTTTTCAACAGTCACAAGTTGTCCAAGCTCATGACCCTAAGAAGGGGAACCTTCAACTTGGACTCAGTACTGGCCATTGGAGAATCCTTAAGGCAGAGACCTCATGCAATACAGCCAGTTCTGCCATTGGGGATAGCTCTGTTTTAGACTTGTTGTTCACTGCTGATCTCTGATTTGACTTATGAGTCCAGGTGTCCATGTAACTTCTAAAAACAGGCAAACAAACCAAAAGATTCCAAGTCACAGCACCCCATTCTTATTTGTCCACATTCTTCCTCCCCAAACACTCCATGTCCCGCCTGGGAAGGCGTGGGACTCGTATTTGACCACCTTTGATCTCTTAGATATTGCGGGAGCAGGGTTCGCTTTTCCATCCTGAAGAAAATGGTGGCAACGTGAGCGGACCTGAGGGATAAATGGAGTCATGACAGCTTCACAGTGGATTTTGTGTCGGGCGGTTCAATCCCATTTTCGGTAGCTACAGTCTTTGCTCCAGGGTGGAGCAAAAATGTTTGCTCCAGGAGCAAAGATTGACCTTCTCCACTGCTTGCTTCTTCACTAATCTCAGAGCAAGAATCCAGGTGAAACAGTTACCAATGAAAGACTTGAAGAAGGAAAGAGGCCTGCTTTTCAGGCCACTGCTTTTCAGCTTTGGCTACACATCAGCTTTAAACTAAGCTGCATTCAGACCAAAGAAATGGAAATCCTTGAGGGTGTGTGTGTGGGGGGGGGGTGTTAGTCACTCAGTCATGTCCGACTCTCTGTGACCCCATGGACTGCAGCCTGCCAGGCTCCTCTGTCCATGGAATTCTCCAGGCAAGAATACTGGAGTGGGGTTGCCATTTCCTTCTCCATGTGAATTTTAGCAGTAGCAGTTTAGTTGCTAAGTCGTGTCTGACTCTGGTGACCCCACAGGCTGTAGCCTGCCAGGTTATTCTGTCCATGGGATTCTCCAGGCAAGAGTCCTGAAGTGGGTTGCCATTTGCTTCTCCAGTCCTTGAGGGCAGACTCAGATTAAGGGTGCTAGAGAGAATACAATGCTTGCTCACACTAAAATTTTGCTTATGAAAAAATTATAAGCTGCTTATCTGCAAATCAAATGTAACCAGGCATGCTGTTTTTTTTTTTTTTCGCTAATCCTGGTAACCCTAACCCAGGCATTGTTATTGTCCAGTTGCTCAGCTGTGTCTGATTCTCTTTGACCCCATGGACTGCAGCATGCCAGGCTTCCCTGTCCTTCGCCATTTCCCAGAGCTTGCTCAAACTCATGTCCATTGAGTCAGTGATGGCATCCAACCATCTCAGCCTCTGTTGTCCCTTCTCCTCCTGCCTTCAGTCTTTCCCAGCATCAGGGTCATTAGTACTTTTGAAAATTCCCCCAGGGTTATCAGTGTGCAGCCAAGTGATTCTCAAGCTTTCATATATTTAAGAATTACCTGGAAAGATCATTAAAGATTATTAAAATAGCAATTCCTTGGCTATCTAGGCTGGTAATAAAAATATATTTTGCTTTTGTCCTTGCTCTTATTACTTTGCAAAATTGTGCTACTGCCTCAGATGTTGCTTATGACTGGGCCAGTTGAGAAATACGGGGTAAAAACACATTGAAGAACACTGACAGAGTGCTGTCCAAAGTTATCCTGGGGTATGTGCGCGCGTGTGTGAGTGGTGTGCATGCAAATTTAGATGTTCTTAATAATCTCCAAACAAAAATTTACTGTCAATTTCTGTGTTAAGCACTTACCTCCTGAAGATCTATAGAATTTTTCCTGGTGGAAGGTAAAGAAAGTGCTGGAAGGCCCTTAGGTGATCATGAACCGATCAATAGATGTCCTGTGGTGGCCTGGAGAGAGCATGGAAGCACTGAATCATTGTGCCATGGAGTGGACTAAATCAGGGGTCAGCAAACAATGCCCCCTCACCTGGTTTTGAAAATAAGTGTGCTGGAAGACAGCCCTGCTTTTAAGAATGGCTGTATTGTCTACAGTGACAGAGCTGAAGAGTTGCAACAGAGATCATGTGGGCTGCAGCACCCCAGGTGTTTACTCTCTAGATCTTTTAGAAGTTTTGCCAAACCCTGACTAGACCAGACAGACAGCAGGCCCCCAAGGGGAAAGAGAGGTCTTTGCTGCTGGCATCCTGCTATGCCCACCAGCCTCTGTTCCTTCCACGTGGCTTTCCACCTCATGACCTCTGCTTAGTCATAGTTTCTGCTTCCTTGAAATCTGTGATGCAGAAAGTCTCCATGAGTGGTCTCTTCAAGCTCGCCTCATATCATGGATTTCTGGTTTCAACCTCTACCATCATCATCTCTTTCATCCTCCTTTCAGACTTTGGGGATGAGCAGAGTTCATCTCTTCTTGTTAGGTCACGACAGATATCTTTGTTCAGCCTCTGGATTTCTTAGGTCAAGTGGTCAGTCTAACAATTGATAGGTCTAGCATGGACTTAATGCCAACATCAGTGATCAGTATCAATTCTCTTTCTTGTCAAAATATTATCCTGTACCATAGCTTTAGCTCCATTAACTGGCATGGCCAAGATTTCTAAGCATCATCATTCCTATTGTATAGGGAAGAAACTGAGATCATCTGAGATTAAGTATCGAACCCAGGGTGGAACACTTTGCTAGTAAGCAGTGAAGCCCAGTCCCTGGGTGGCTGACCTTGAGTCTCCTTACATACTGCTTCTGTGCTTTTTCTGCTTGTCCCCATTGACTTAACAGAGCCCCTGGAACTGAAACTGATCAGATGAGGAACTGACCACCCTACAAGGACAGAGGGTAGGGGAACTGACCAGGTAAGGAAGTCCACTTGACCTAAAGGCAAAGGGGGTGGGTGGGCAGGAGCTGGTGTAGAGTGGGTTTGGCCAAATTGGTGAGAGCCGGGAAGCATAGTGGACCAGATCGACCTGCAACCCTGTGGATGGTTTCAGAATCCTAAGGCTGAGCATGGGCAGCATTTGCTGGAACCCTCAGTCCATAGTCACCATCCATTTGCAACTTTTAGATGGAGGTAGAAAGAAGAAAAGGGGGCTTTATGGTTGTGGAGGGTACACCCTTGGTCACAGATGAGCTTAGCTTACATACTGTAGCTTACTTACGTAGATGAGCTGGGCTTACAGGTACTGGAATGAACTTGTACACAGCCGGCCTTTAAACTTGTTATTCCATCCAGGGAAACAGTTTGCAAAAGAAGGTTTTTGCACAGGATCTGAAGCTCAGAAGAGATTTGCTGATGTAACAATTATTTGCACTATTTATATTCAAATGCTCTTTAAAAAAATACAGCTTCCAAATTTACCGATGGTAACTGTGTGCAAATCAGGAAACTTATCTCCTTTTTATAGGCTAAAATCAAATTATACTTTACATTTTTCTCACTTGCAGAATATTAGATTGCAGTGTCTAAATGACTTGTGTTTATGAAAAAGGTGAATTTTAAGAACAGATTTTAAAACTGCATAAGCAGTTTAATGGGTGTTTTTAGACACGGAAATGATCTGCTGTTAGGTGTTTATATTGAACACATCATTGCCTCTGGTAGAGCTGAGCCCTGAAAATCACCATGACTGGGGCTTTTCTTTATTACCCTATGGACAACAGGGCTGTTGAATAAAGTTCTGAAAAAAGAAAGTTGGTGGATATTCCTGTGTTTTCACCGTCAGAGTGGATCAGCGTGTTTTCTGACCTGTAATCTGGGATCTGATTGAGTTCTCAATATCATGCATTTCACAGACTCTGTCCCCATTTAAGCACACCCGTTTGTAGTTGTCACATGGCTTTCAGTGATCTTAATGAGCTGTTAACAAGCTGTCAATTACATATGCAAATGAGGGAGGCCGCCATTGAGAGGTGGCTGTATCTGGAGTTAAAGAGTGCTACCTTGGAATGTTATGAAATCAATCATTCTTGCTTTAATAGCTGTCTTTACCCATGTGTCTCTTGTCATGTCTGGGTCTTTTTCATTATAATACCTACCACATAAGAAAAGCCCTCTGGGAATTTTGAAGGTGCTTAGAAAGGAGCTTCCCTAGATCTTTTCTAACTTTCAGCTTGGCTTACACATTGCCTTCGAAGCAGGCTTACTTCTCCATTTCTGCCTTTCTAGGCACATGACACCCTGCTCTGGAGCGGAGGTCATTGCCATCCCTGTGCTGATGTGCTGGGGCTTCTGCCCATCTCTTCCCTTCAGCCCTGGGGAACTCTTCAGGACCCGTTGCTCATGTTCTCTCTGCAGGAAAGGTCTTCACCCTCTCCATCACTTGGTGAACTCCCAGGGCACAGGCATGCTGAGAGTAAATAAGTTACATACTGGGAATGATATCTGTTTATCACTCAGTCATGTCCAACTCTTTGCGACCCCATGAACAGTAGTCAACCAGTCTCTTTTGTTCAAGGAATTTTCTGGGCAAGAATACTGGAGTGGGTTGCCATTTCCTACTCCAGGGGATCTTCCTGACCCAGGGATAGAACCTGAGTCTCTTGTGTCTCCTGCATTGGCAGGCAGATTCTTTGCCACTGTGCTGCCTGGGAAGCCTAGGAATGATATAGATAAGCTTATTAACAAAGTTAGCTGTCCCATGTTCCTGGCACAGTGGATGCAAGAGTGGAGAAAACCAAACTCGCAGCCTTCATGGAACTGGCATCCCGGTGGGGACGCGGACAGGGGACAGTAGCCACACTCATTAAGGAAACGACGCCGGGAGAGGGGAGCTGATGCCTGATAGGGAAAGCTAGCAGAATGAGGGAACGCTGGAGTGGCTGCAGGAGGAGTCAGTTGCAATCCGAGTGGCCAGTGGGGCCACACTTAGGAAGCTGCCTTTGAGCAAAGACTCAACAAAACTGGAAATTTGTGGCCATGGTGATACCTGTGGAGGAGCATCCTGGGTGAGCCAACTTCAGGTGCAAAGAACCTAAGACAGAAGCAGGTTCTAGAACAGTGAGGTGGGCTGAGGGCAGCCGAGGGAGCTGCGCTGTGGATCCTTGCACTCGCTCAGTCGGGTCTGACTCTTTGCAACCCCATGGACTGTAGCCTGCAAGGCTCCTCTGTCCATGGGAATTTTTTTTTCAGGCAAGAATACTGGAGCAGGTTGCCATTGCCTTCTCCAGGGGATCCTCCCAGCCCAGGGGTTGAACCTGCATCTCTTCCACCTCCTGCCTTGGCAGGAGGATTCTTTAACACTGTGTTACCTGGGAAGCCCACTGGGCTGTGGAGGGAGGCAGGTCAGGGCAGATCATGTGGGACCCTTCTGGAGGAGCTCTTTGGTGGTTTTACTCTGAATGAGAAAGGAATGCATTGCTGGGTGTTACCATTTTTTTTTTTCTTAGCTTTCTTTTTTTTTTTCCTTCCATTTTTATTGAGATGTAATTGATATACATCAATGTATAAGTTTAGAGGTGTATATTAATAGTGATTTGACTTCCATACATCAGGAAATGATTATCACAGTAAGTTTAGTGAATATCCATCATCTCCTATAGACTCAAAGTCAAAGACATAGGCAAAATTATTTTCCTTGCGATGAAAACTTGGGATTTACTCTCTTAACAACTTCCGTGTATAGCACGAGCAGAGTTAGTTACATTTGTCCTGTGGTACGTTACATTCCTAGGCCATATTTACCGTATAGCTCGAAATTGGTACCTTTGACCACCTTCCTCCAGTCCCTCCTCCCTCCACCCTTGCCCCTGGTAATAATTCCAGATTCACAGAGAATTTGCAAAGGGAATACATGTACCCCTTGTACCGTTCAACTAGTTTCCTCTGATGCTCACAACTTACATAACCACGGAAGACTGATCAAAACTAGGAAACCAACTTGGGTGCAATCAGTTCAGTTCAGTCGCTCAGTCGTGTCCGACTCTCCGCGACCCCATGAATCACAGCACGCCAGGCCATCATCGTCTCCCGGACTTCTCTCAAACTCATGTCCATTGAGTTGGTGATGCCATCCAGCCATCTCATCCTGTCGTCCCCTTCTCCTCCTGCCCCCAATCCCTCCCAGCATCAGAGTCTTTTCCAATGAGTCAACTCTTCGCATGAGGTGGCCAAAGTACTGGAGTTTCAGCTTCAGCACCATCCCTTGCAATACTATTAACTAAAATTGTAGACTTGATTTGGATTTCCCCAGTTTTCCCGCTCCTTTCTGTTTCAGGATTCAGATTAGTCTGTATAGGGTCTCCTTGGCTTCCTCTAATCAGTGATCTTTTTTTTTTTTAAGATCTTTTCTTGACCTTGACACTTTTGCAGAGTTGCCAAGTGTTCTGTAAAATAAGCCTCAATTTAAGTTTGTCCCATGTTTTCTCACAGATCGCCTGAAGGTGTGGATGCTGGGGAAGGGCGCTACAGAGGTGATAGACCGTTGTTTTCAAAATGTTTTGATTTTTATGCTATTTTATGTTGTAGTATAGGTGATTTCCAATGTTGCGTAGTGTCAGGTGTTCAGCCAAGTGATTCAATTAAACTTATATCCTTTTTGGATCCTTTGCCCATTTAGGTTATTGCAGGATATGAAGCAGAGGTCCTTGTGCTAAACAGTAGGTCCTCGTTGGTTTGGATGTTGGAGAAGGCACCACAGGGGTGATGTGTCCTTGTTTTATGGTGGTAGAGACACAGGACTTATTACTGGGATGTTAACCTTGATTTCCTCCACAAATGTGGTGTTTTCCAGGTTTCTCTACTACAGAGCTACTCTTTTCATTTTTCTACACTCTGTTCATCAGAATCAAGTCACCAAGTCTAGTCCACATTCAGGAGAGGTATATTAAGCTCTGTCTCCTGGAGAGAGGGAAATGAAAGAATTTGTAGTTATTTGTTAACACCACCACAATGATTAGGAAATTTATAAGGTAGGTGCTTGGAGACTATGAAAATAATCTGTTTTTCCTCAAAGCTTTGCCCATGCACTTTGGAGTTTATCTGTAGATCTGGCCTGCAGCATTTATGAGTGTTGTGTTCTACAGGTAATGTTCTGGTTCCTTCATCTCTTCACTGCCAGCTTTTGAAGAATGTGGTTAGAAACATGGATTCCAGAGCCTAGCTGAGAGAAGTCACTCTTGGTTCTACCTCTCTTTAACTGAATGAACTTGAATAAGCTATTGAATCTCTCTGTCTCACTCTTCTCCTGTGTGAAATGAAACTAATGTCTTTCAATAATTACATGAATTAATATATGTAATGCTGTTAGAAAAGGACTTGACAATTAAGGGTTCAATAAGAATTAGCTCTTACTAGTATTAGTAGAGGTAAAGGGTCTCTTATTACTAGAAATGAGCAAATCTACTTCTGGAAAGAAAATCAGAGAAAAATATGCCTACCAAGACAGATACAGCGAATGTTCACAGAAGCATTTTGTGTAGTAAAAAAAAAACAGAGAAACAACCTAAATACTCAATTTCATATTGAGGTTTATTACAATGGAAGATGATGGCGCAGTGAAAGTAGGCTAGCTAGCTATATGCTCTAAAATGAATAGATTTCAGAATGAATACTGAGCCAAATGAGTAAATTCCAGAATATGTGCATTCTTCATTAAGTCCACTGAAATATGTTGGTTTGTTTGAAGTATATGGAAAAACTCTAGTGTCTCACATATATGTGTTAGAAAATGAAGTAATATAATCATCTTTTCAAATACTGTGGGGTATTCTTTTTGATACCACAAAAAACTTCAGCAGGAGGTAGTTTCTTAAAGGTTAGTTACAATGTAAAATCTGGAACCGTATCAATGAGCTTTTTGTATTTTATTACATTAAAATCATACATTAAATCATACATTAAAACTGTATTTCTTGAGCTTTGAAATGGAATTGCTGGTACACCTATGTGTGATTTTGTAATGTTATATGTTGATTTTTGGAAAATATTGGTTCACTGGATTATCTTCTAAATGTTGACACCTTAATAACAAAATGCTTTAAAAATCACAGTAAATAATATTACCAGTGATCTCATCAGAAAACTTTATAAGTATGGAGGAGATGTCAAGTTCATTGTGCAGATAGAAATTTTCTAAAGTTCCAACATTTTTTGAATGCTCATATTTTCTTTGAAATGACAGGCTCTTTTTAATCATTTTTGAGAAAAAATGTTTGCTAAATACTCAAATCTTAATAACCCCAATTTTCCTGTTCTTCTAAGTAAAAGTGTTGCATGAAAAAAATAGCTAGTTTAGCTGGCAACTCAAGCAATCGCACAAATGTTTTCCTTAGGACACACAGCATACTTTGGGCTGCAGCAGAAGTGATCTATGTGTGCTCGTGTATCTTACAAAGAATATCAAAAAGAAGTTTCATAATACTCGAGACAATAAAATGAGTTGTTTTTACTATAAAAATTTACCATTTCATTAAAGATGTTCTCAAGTGAAACTTGACACTTTTCCCCTTAACTTCCAGTGTGTGGTAGTGAAGAATGCATTGCCTGCTAAAATAGTTGGGTGCCACTGCCTTGCTTTGTGCCAGGCGTCCGTAATTTTATCCTGCATAGCTTATGCACCATCAGTACAGCATGCCAGCAGAGTATAAAGAGGTGAACGATGTCTTAGAATTACCATGGGGGAATTTTTTGATCATGTAAACACTGAGACAGCAGAGTAGCCAGAGACTGCTTTTTGTGAACTGCTGTTGAGAAGAGTAGGAATGGGAGCCCTGGAAGAATCATGGAGAAGAGAGAGAGATAGACATACACATAGGCACACACACACAGGGTGACTTTCAATAAGACCCTTTTCACTTGTGCTAATTTGATTATATTTCCTAACAACTTAGAACATGACAAAAGCTCTAGGGGAGATGCAAAGTGAAGAGAGAATTAAAACTTGAAGTCTTTTAATTATAAGAATGTGCTAGGACTCTTAAAACCCTCAATTGAAATCACTCGAAACAAAAATTTTGGAACTTTTGTGTAGCACAGGAAGTATGTCTCTCTGCATCACAAGGGGGTATTTATGTTAAAAATAGGTTTTAACGTCAGAGTCACAACTTAGACTTCTGACCTTCGGCCACCAGCCACCTTGACTGTTCTGAAACATATAAGAGCTCTGGAGACCAGGACTGGGTGTAGTCTTTCTGCCATATGCCCTTTTTCAGATTCTTTCTGAAGCAATCCTCACCAGATTGCCTGCAACTGCCCCATGGCATCTCTGTGGTCAGAATCCAATTTCTGGCTTTATTTTCTGTTTGTACATAAGATAATCTTTTTTTTTTTTTTCATCTGCAAACTCTAGGGGGTAAATTTTGAGCATGATGCACAAAGGTTTAGCCATGGGACTCTCATTACTGCTAATGGGGATGACAGCACTCTGTTTGGGAGCCTGGGAACATTTACTCCTTGGATGATGGTGTTTTGTGGTTGGGTTTTTAATTGTATTTACAAATAAAGCTGACATACAAATAGTGGCAACTCCTGGGAAGATGAAATTTTAGAAAATGGGCAGAAGTTGGGCTTCCCTTGATTCCCAGCCTAATGTCATGCAAAGATAGAGACAGGGTGGTGGGGCTCTCTCCATCTATTTAAAAAATTATGACAATATTCATATAGTGTATATTTTACTCTTTTAAGTGTACAGTTCGGTGGCATTAAGTACATTCACACTATTGTGCAACCATCAGCATCACCCATCTCAAACTTGTTCACCTTCCCAAAGTGAAAATGTCAAATCCCTCTCCTGGCCCCTGGCAACCATTCTACATTTAATTTTTTTAATGAAATTGACTACTGTAGCTAAGTACACTATAAAATTAGCATCATAAAATGAGGGTCCTTTTTCAGTAAAAGAGACACCAATGTAAAGAACAGACTTTTGGACTTTATGGGAGAAGGCAAGGGTGGGATGATTTGAGAGAATAGCATTGAAACATGTATATTACCATATGTGAGACAGATCACCAGTCCAAGTTCAGTGAGTGAGACAGGGTGCTCAGGACCAGTGCACTGGGATGACCCTGAGGGTTGGGATGGGGAGGGAAGTGGGAGAGATGTTCAGGATGGGGGACACGTGTACACCTGTGGCTGATTCATGTCAATGTATGGCAAAACCACTACAATATTGTAAAGCAATTAGCCTCCAATTAAATAAATTAATTAATTAAAAAAATGAAGGTCCTTTTTGTGGCTGGGTTATTACACTTTATACAATGTCCTCAGGGTTCATCCACATGGACATATGTGTCATAATCTTCCTTTTTAAGGCTGAGTACTAGTCCTGGGTGTTCATTGGAAGGACTGATGCTGAAGCTGAAACTCCAATACTTTGCCACCTGATGCAAAGAGCTGACTCATTTGAAAAGACTCTGATGCTGGGAAAGATTGAGGGCAGGAGGAGAAGGGGATGACAGAGTATGAGATGGCTGGATGGCATCACCGACTTGATGGACATGGGTTTGGGTAAACTCCGAGAGTTGGTGATGGACAGGGAGACCTGGCGTGTTGCAGTTCATGGGGTCGCAAAGAGTCAAACATGACAGAGCAACTCAACTGAACTGAACTGAACTATTTCACTGTATGTATGCTCTACAGTTGACTCATCTGTCAGTGGCTACATGGGCTGCTTCCCCCTTTTTGACTGCTGTGATCATGCTTGTTATAGACACAGAAGTACAAATAATCTGTTTGAATCTCTGCTTTTGGTACTATCAAGGAGTAGAATTGCTGGATTGTATGCTAGTTCTATATTTAATTTTTTTTAAGGAGATGCCATTTTGCATTCCTGCCAGATGTAAGAGTTCAAATTTCTTTACATCCTTGCCAACATTTGTTATTTTCTGGTTTTTTTTTTTCAATGATAATGGCCACCCTCATGGGTGTGAATGTTCTGTGTATCTTGAAAAAAATGTCTTGATGAAATATTATTTCTCTAGCTCGACTTTTCTCAAGCTTTCAAATTAAGGAACTACTCCTGAGCTCCAGAATTGATCAGGTGTTCCCTCGTGGAGCACTGAGAATGCCCTGCGTTGATACCTATAGAGATGATGCCTCATCTCTAAGGGGGTGGTGTCCAAGCTTATTTCCTTCCTCTTTTCCTGTTAAGACAGAGTCTGTCCCATGTACCAAACAGAATTGGGCACCTAGTAGGCACTCAATAAATATTTATTGAATGAATGAATTGAAACCAACTCTGTTCTATGAGAAAAGTATGTCTTTAGATACAAAGAACAAAATCCGCTTTATTACCAGGATGACTATATCAAAATTCAGAGCGTGCAGTAACCAAATAACATGACTGTAAACACAGAGATGGAAAAAAGTAAATTGACTAAATTATTAGTGTCATTTTGATTTCAGAAAGTGCTGCTTCTTTACACATAAGCAGTTACAAATGCAGCCTATAAAAGTTAATATTCATAACATGATTATCTTTCAGTGAAAGTATTAGGGAAACACAAAATAATAATAATGGTAATGTACAGGGGGCGGGCATCCGAGGTAACCTCACACATCAATTTAAGCATTTAACCGAGGAGCTGTGGCTCTTTAAGACAGGAGGCTCTGACGCCCAATTTCAGAATGACCCTCAATAAGCATGTGAAGATCATGATTACTTGGCATTTCTTGATTACTGATAATTTAGAAAGCACTTTAGAAATTGCAGATCACTTGCTCGCCCAGGGGAATTACAATCCACAGAGATAAGCAAGGTGGAAGCTGTGTAAGGGAGGTTAGACGTATTTTTGTTTAACCTTGCTTACACAAGCTTTCTGTTATTGGAAGGTTCCAAGGATTCATGGAACTCTTTTTGCTCAAGTCACAGATGTTTTTGTTTTTTTTTCATGCATTCTCTGATCATTTGTACATTTTAAAGAAAGGAATGGACAAATGTATTCATTGAGTGTGGGTGTGCAAGGGGCTGAGTACACACTGGCTTGAGGGAATTTAGGAGATGAAGGTGGAAATGAGAAACAGTGATGATATTGATGCCTTCTGGGAAGAGATGTTGGAGATCCCTTCGTTGTTATAAATGGTGAGGTTCTGAAAGGGTGGGGTTCTTGGCAGGGCCAAGGATTATATTCCTTGGTAGCAGGAGAATTGGATATGAACCCCAGGCCTTCAGTGGGTTGTAGGATCAATGTTGAAAGGTGATCTTGGGTATAAAAACTAAGATCCATGTACTCAGGAATGAGACCTGATCATACAAGTGGACTATAGCAGTGAAAGATGATGAAAATTTCTGTCTTCCACTGATTCAGTCTTCAAGATGAACCAAGTGGAAGCTTCTAACAGGGCTGGCATCCCTGTGAAACACTGTAGGCACAGTGCCTGAGTCCAAGCCTGGGGTCCACAGTCTGTTTGAAAGTGTTAGTTGCTTGGTCATATCTGACTCTTTGCCACCCCAGTGACTGTAGCCCTCCAGGCTTCTCTGTCCATGGAGATTCTCCAGGCAAGGATACTGGAGTGGGTTGCCATTCCCTTCTCCAGGGAATCTTCCCAACCTAAGGATTGAACCTGGGTCTCCTGCATTGCAGGCAGATTCTTTACTGCTTGAGCCACCAGGAAAGCCCACAATATGTTTAGGGGTCCACAAGAATATTTTAATTTTCATTTCCTAGATAATCAGAAAGAAAATGTAAACATATTAAAAACAAATGTAATAATTCATTTTGTATTGTATGAATCTTATACTGACTATAAAATAAAAAATAATTAAAAAATGCAAAATATAAAATTATGCCCAAATGATACAAAATATACTTTTAACAATTTTATAGAAGAAGAAGCACACAAAGGCAAAAGTACCACAGGGACCACAAAAGTCATACTGCAGTCCCACCTCCAAAGCTTCTGCCTAGAGTTCAGTTTCTCTTTCATCACTTTCACATCAGTTCGTGAGGATAGTTGCATTTGTGAGGAAGCTGACCTCAAGATCCCACATGAGAAAAGTGACTACATTTCTGTTACTTAAGATCTTCAGTTACAAGCAGCTGAAAATTAATTTATATTGGTGTATGCAAAAGATGGAGGTTAGTGGCTCTTATGGGCTTCCCCGGTAGCTCAGTTGGTAAAGAAACTGCCTGCAACACAGGAAACCCCACTTCGATTTCTGTGTTGGGAAGATCCCCTGGAGAAGGGAATGGCTACCCACTCCAGTATTCTTAGGCTTCCCTGCCGGCTCAGATGGTAAAGAATGTGCCTGCAATGCAGAAGACCTGGGTTCAATCCCTGGGTTAGGAAGA
This sequence comes from Nanger dama, assembly GCA_917880005.1. Taxonomy (NCBI): domain Eukaryota; kingdom Metazoa; phylum Chordata; class Mammalia; order Artiodactyla; family Bovidae; genus Nanger; species Nanger dama. The sequence continues at coordinate 7,806,498 of CAKJTW010000063.1, read as the reverse complement.
TCCCCAGGAGGAGGGGATGGCAATTCACTCCAGTATTCTTGCCTGGAGGATCCTGTGGCCAGAAGTGCCTGGCAGGCTACAGTCCATGGGGTCACAAAGAGTCAGACACAACTGGGCAAATGAGCACAACACAATGCCTCTTAAAACTGAAGACTCTCATTCTACAGCTTCAGGTACAGTGGAACCAGGTACTCAAGTGATGGCATCTGGATGTCTTTCCTCCCCCAAGCACTGGGCTGCCATGCATTGCCATTGTTCTCCGCCAGGCTTGTGTGGGAGGGATGTTACCCAGCGGCTCCAGACTCATATCCTCCCGGGTCAGCTTCATCCGGCTCCCAGCACATGTCTCAGGAATGGGTGCTTGGGGGATGCCAGGCACTGTGCTAGGTCTTTACTTGCATCATTTCACTAAATCCTCTACTCCAGCCTCTGAATGAAGATCTGGACTTACTCCCTGTTTAGAAGCAAAGACACTGAGGCTTGTGGAAAATTAGCACAAAGTTGACCCTGAATTTCTCTTACTTGCTTGGAGCCAGCTCTCTTTGTCAGGGCAGCATGAGCTCTTTACCTGGCCTTGGGGCCCTCTACAATGTGACCTCAGTGGTTCTTTACAGCTTGATGTTCCCCTCTTCCTTCCTGCTTCACTAGACGTCTCTCCAGTTTCACGCTTTCCTAGCTCTCAATATCTGCATGACTGTCCCTGTCCCCAGAATGCCTTTTCTCTCCTCACCAAATCTTCAAATCCATCGTTGAGAGCCAGGTCCAAGGCCTCAAAGCTTCCATGATACCATAATGTAGATGGCTCATTGCTAGTCTGCCCCCTGGGTTTGATCACCTTCCTCTCATGACTGTTGCAACTTCCTCCTGAAATAATTACTCATCATTATATAGCTGTCATCCCTGGCTTCCCAGGTGGCACTAGTCGCAAAGAACTCACTTGCTAATGCAGGAGACATAAGAGTTGTGAGTTCAGTCCCTGGGTCAGGAAGATCCCCTGGGGAAGGAAATGGCAACCCACTCCAGTATTCCTGCCTGGGAAATCCTGCCTAGTAGGCTACAGCTCAGGTGGTCACAGGCTTGGATATGACTGAGCCTGTACATGTTGTTGTTGTTGTTGAGTTGTCCAGTAATGTCCAACTCTTTGCGACCCCATGGACTGCAGCACGCCAGGCCTCCCTGTCCCTCTCCATTTTCTGGAGTTTTCCCAAGTTCACGTTCATTGCATTTGTGATGCGGTCCAACCATCTCATCCTGTGACACCCTCTTCTCCTTCTGCTCTCAATCTTTCCCACCATCAGGGACTTTTCCAGTGAATCCTCTGTTCACATCAAATGACCAAAATACTGGAGCTTCACCTTCAGCATCAGTCCTTCCAGTGAATATTCAGGGTTGATCTCCCTTGAGATCAACTGGTTTAATCTCCTTGCTGTCCAAGGGGCTTTCAAGAGTCTTTTCCAGCACCACAGTTCAAAGGCATCAATTCTTTGGTGTTTTGCCTTCTTTATGGTCCAACTCTCACATAGGTACTTGACTACTGGAAAGACCATAGCCTTGTCTATATGAACCTTTGTCATCAGAGTAATGTATCAGCTTTGAAACATACTGTCTAGGTTTGTCCTAGCTTTCCTACCAAGAAGCAATCATCTTCAATTTCATGGCTGCAGTCACCATCCACAGTGATTTTGGAGCCCAAGAAGAAGAAATCTGTCACTACTTCTCCTTTTCACCTTCTATTTGCCATGCAGCAATGGGGGCTGGATGCCATGATCTTAGTTTTTTTAATATTTAGTCTTAAGCCAACTCTTTTACTCTCTTCCTTCACCCTCATCAAGAAGCTCTTTAGTTCCTCTTTGCTTTCTGCCATTAGCGTGGTATCATCCACATATCTGAGGTTGTTGATGTTTCTCCCACCTGTCTTGATTCTGGCTTATAACTCATCCAGCCTAGCATTTCTCATGATGTGCTCAGCGTATTGGTTAAACAACCAGGGTGACAGCAGACAGCCCTGTCATTCTCTTTCCTCGCTCTTGAACCAATCAGTTGTTCCATACAGGGTTCTAACTGTTGCTTCTTGACCCGCATACAGGTTTCTCAGGAGACAGGTAAGATGGTCTGGTATTCCCATCTAAGAGCTTCCCACAGTTTGTTATGATCTACACAGTCAAAGGCTTTAGTGTAGTCGACGAAACAGAGATAGATTTTTTCTGAAATTTCTGTACATACACACGGTCAATTCAAATGTGTTCATGCAAAAAAGGAAGATAGCTTAAGATGGCTTGATGGAATCTCAAGACAAGAGTAGCTTATAATTCCTTTCTTTGTGGCCTGATCTGCTTGCCCCAGATACAGTTTCTTTTTCATTTACCTTTTTCAAAAAATGGATGCACAGATGTCTTTGTTGATCTCAGAACCAAGCTATGGGATAATAAAGAGGGAGTAGTGGTAAAAGGAGGACTGGGTAAATGTGGGATTGCTGAGGTCAGTAGAATTTCTGCTTCCCTATGACCCAGCCTAAGATAATGCCATGCACGTCTCTGTCCCATCGTGCTCTTTTATTATTTTATTGCATTATTACCATTTGAATAATATTCATAATTTGTTTTGGAGAAGGCACTGGCATCCAACTCCAGTACTCTTGCCTGGAAAATCCCATGGATGGAGGAGCCTGGCAGCCTGCAGTCTATGGGGTTGCTAAGAGGTGGACATGACTGAGTGACTTCATTTCTCTTTTCACTTTCATGCACTGGAGAAGGAAATGGCAACTCACTCCAGTGTTCTTGCCTGGAGAATCCCAGGGATGGGGGAGCCTGGTGGGCTGCCGTCTATGGGGTCACATAGAGTCGGATATGATTCAAGTGACTCAGCAGCAGCAGCAACATAATTTGTTTGATTACTGCTTCATTGTCTGTCTCCCTTCTAGGCTGTGTGTACATAAACCCTTACTTCTTAGCTGTTGTGTTCACCAATGTAGTTCCAATTCCTGGAACACTGCTTGGCATATAGTAGATAAGAAAAGAATGAATTATTGAATAAATGAATGGAATGAAAGCCATTCAATGGAGCCCGAGATTTATCATGACTAGAAACTCCCCAGATTGCTCTAGCTTCTATTTTCAAAATGATTAAGTTTCATCATCAGTGCTGAAAACTGTGCTATGAAAGAGAGGAGTTTCTCAGGGTATACCAAAAAGAACATCCCAGGCCAAGGAGTTATGGTGATAGTAGGAAACACTAACTTAAAAAGTTGGCTTAAAGCTCAACATTCAGAAAATGAAGATCATGGCATCTGGTCCCATCACTTCATGGGAAATAGATGGGGAAACAGTGGAAACAGTGTCAGACTTTATTTTTTGGGCTCCAAAATCACTGCAGATGGTGACTGCAGCCATGAAATTAAAAGACACCTACTCCTTGGAAGAAAAGTTATGACCAACTTGGATAGCATATTCAAAAGCAGAGGCATTACTTTGCCGACTAAGGTCCATCTAGTCAAGGTTATGGTTTTTCCTGTGGTCATGTATGAATGTGAGAGTTGGACTGTGAAGAAGGCTGAGCGCTGAAGAATTGATGCTTTTGAAGTGTGGTGTTGGAGAAGACTCTTGAGAGTGCCTTGGACTGCAAGGAGATCCAACCAGTCCATTCTAAAGGAGATCAGCCCTGGGATTTCTTTGGAAGGAATGATGCTAACGCTGAAACTCCAGTACTTTGGCCACCTCATGTGAAGAGTTGACTCATTGGAGGAGTGTGATGCTTGGAGGGATTGGGGGCAGGAGGAGAAGGGGACGACAGAGGATGAGATGGCTGGATGGCATCACTAACTTGATGGACATGAGTCTGAGTGAACTCCGGGAGTTGGTGAAGGACAGGGAGGCCTGGCGTGCTGCGATTCATGGAGTCGCAGATTCGGACCCGAATGAGTGACTGAACTGAACTGAACTGATTCTTGCCATCGTGTTGAAAAGCTCCTTGGAATGTTTGGAACTTTTCATCAAGTGATTAGGTGGGACTTGGAGAATGGTGACTGAGCATTGATTTTTAGATGATTGAAAGTGGATACTTTCTCATTTGGTGGGCTCCCAATCAGGGCCCAAAGCCTTTTAAGTCGATAGAAATTGCCATTCCAATCAATGATTCACACTGAGTGCAAATCCTCAAGTCCAATCACTAGGAACTGATCAATGGAGCTGCTTTTTTGATATCAATAGGAAAATGGTGTCAGGTAGTTGATGGGGAAAGTTTCCAACTTTCCTCAGTAAACTTTTGATTCTTCAGCAAATTACAAATTGTAATGATATGCACAGATTTTCTAACATTTACAGCTTGCTCTTTAGAAACTCTCACTGATCTCTCACCAATCTGTGCAGCTTCTGGGCTTATAGTGGCAGTGTATTAACTTTGAACAGATAGTATGGAAGGAAGGTTATGGTATGTATGACAAACTACAGGTAGTTTGCCTTTCATTTCCTTGCAATCACTTAAACAGAGAGAAAGAAATGAACACCCCAAACAACCTTCTTTCCCTGTTATTTCATCAGTTACCGCCTATAATCAATGAAGTTCTTGAAGGGAAATTGAACCATTATGACTGCCTTGTAGAGCCTACAATCAGAGAGAGAGAGTGTGTATCTTGATGAGCTTGATATTCAACTTACCCAGATGACTCTCCTTGAGCTAATTAGGGCTGGTGAGCTTGGGGGAAATGAAGAAGCTGGTCAGGATATGATGGAAGCCTCGCTCCTGAGCCGCCATAGATATGAAGATTATGGTGATGCCCTGGAGTGGGGAAAAGTCAGTAACCCATAGGCAGTTGGCTCAGTTGGTTCTACCTGGTAGTCAAGAGGCCAGAGCATGTATGTTTTATTTGGGTTCAATTCCTGAGTTGGGAAAGATCCCCTGGAGAAGGGCATGATAACCCATTCCAGTATTCTTGCCTGGAGAATCCCATGGACAGAGGAGTCTGGTGGGCTACGGTCCATGGGTTTGCAAAGAGTTGGATACGACAAAGTGACTTAGTAGGCATGCAGCAGGCAGGCACACTTAGTTGCTTAGCAGCCAGCCAAACGTAGGTCACAACCAACACTTCTTTCCTGATTTCCCAAAGTCTACCAGGAGACAGGGTGGTCTAAACCCTATCCCTGCTATTTACCAGCTGAATGACTTGGAAGTGGTGATGATGATGATAAATATAATAATAACAATATTAGCAGCTAACATATATTAAACACTTCCTACATATATTAATGTGTAAATTGCCTGACTTCCATGCATTTACTTATTAAATCCTCATAGCATCCCTCTCCATGAGTTAGTTAGAATCTCCATCTTTTGCATGAGCAAACCACAGCAAGTAAATGTAATTTAACCAGATGAACTTCACCCAGCTATTGAGAAATGACATCAAGATTTGAACCAGAGGTCCTGGCCCAAGAGCCCTAGCTGGTCACCAGCAAGCCAATCCTCCTCTAATTCCCTCAGACACCATGTCCTCACTTTTCAGAGCTGTAGCTAGGAGATCCAGGTGAACACAGATGCTAGTCCTTTCTCTATACATGATACCAATGGAAAAGACTATGTGCTAGGGTCCAGCCCCGGTGGATCCAGGGTGATTCGAAGGTGGGGACGGAGTCGGCATCCTTGGAAAAATACATATTTAATTACAGATATAGAGACAGATTAGAAACGGATAGTGTAGTAGGAAAATTAGTGGAGAAAAAGAGGCTGAATAACTTGGTTTATGTGGAATAGCATCCATGTTCCAGATGGGAACTCAGCCAGAAAAACGGGGAGCAAGAAAGAATGACAGTCTTTCCAGGAACTGATCCCATTTCTTTATTTTTCAGGTTTTCTTATATACCTTTTGTTACATATAGGGATGAATACAGAGTCACGTGGGGGTCAGCAGTCCTGACCTTTATCAAAATCAGGTCCTTTACATAAAAAAAAAAAAGGTCTTAAGCCATTTCTGCCTGCTGACATTTACAACACTTTCTTTCTGATAACCAAAAACTTATTTTTTCCAAGGGTGTTTTTCTTAAACCTGGCACCACTCTCCAAATAAAGTTGCATTCCTATAAGGTGAGGGTGTAGTGAGTTACAATCAAGAAAGAAATTTATTTAACCCAAGGTTAACATGATCAGTCTTAAAGGTTAATATTTATTTCTCCTATATGCTAGTTATATTTATTATAAAGGCAGGGAATATAGAGATTTAGCAGCAAAACATCAGCCCAGCAAATGAAAATCCTTTCACCAACATTCCCCTTAAGATCTACTTAGTCTTAAGATAGTGACAAAGTTACATTTTCACATAGCAAGGACACAGTGATTCATAAAAAGTACAGTGATCTATTACAAAAGAGAAAATTCATTAACTCAAAAAGTCCAGTATTGCTAACCTTAAAAACTACTATATTTCCTTTTCTATATTCCAAATACATTGATTAATATATTCCCAGGTGCCTAAGGATATGGAGGCCTGGCGGCAATCATTGACTCAATATTGAGAAAAGCCCTATGCTAATACTCTAAACTCTGTACTGTTTATGGTTGAGAGGTTGTCACACAAGCTAGTTTGTCAGCAGAGAGGTTTGACCTGAGACATCTTTGTCCCATCCAGGGCAGGGAATTAGCAGCAATTATTGACACAACAAATGAAAAACCCTTTACCAATATAATTCCTAACCAACACACTATACTAATAATTTCTAACTTCCCACAAGAATTTGCCTTTAGTAAGTCCAAAACATCTCGTGCCTCTCACAGACAATCACATGTGGCTGGACAAACCTAAACAGGAAGGCTAGATAACCTTCAGAGTTCGTAAGTTGAAACATTCTTGTCACGCCCAGGAATTTTTATTAACTTGGAGCTGCAAGTTAACTCCTTCTCTGAGGGAAACGGTTATGGGGGAGAGCCCCCTGTAAAGTCAGAGGTGTAGGTGAGAGCACAAAACTGACTCTGGTTTTGGGGTAGATGCTCGGGAGCAGGGGGTTTCCTGAGGCTTGATCACGCCTTGCGTATGCCAAGCTTCCTTCCTCATGACCTTGCATGGGTGGAGTTCCTCACACTGGCCCCCAGCAACTATGGTCACGCCTTTGGTAGCCAGCATATCAGACTGGAAGCAAATGACCCCTACCCAACTCCTGTCCTAATACTGGAAACATAATTTGAAAGCCTGCCCTTCTGAAGGGTGGGCCAGGGTGTCATTCTGATGCATTAAGGAGAATCTTGTCATCATAACCTTTCAGGAAACTGCCCCGTGGCTGAGATGATTATCTGCTTGCTCAGAGCTGTTACGTGTGGCAGTGACAGCCAGTCCATTGTGAACAGATCCAATACTGCATGGACGTGCATTTTGTCTTAACCCCTGGATATATATTTTCTCTATTCCCTTGCATGTTTCCAGTGATTATTTTGCCATTCTGACTTCTTTGCAATTTGATTTTTCCCCCTAAAGGATCATGTATTTTTCTTCGCTGTGTCCCCAGTGCTATAATCCAGTAGGGTCAACTTTCTGTAGGGTTTGGATTTTTCTTATGTTGTTATCCTTGTTCAGTCACCAAGTCATGTCTGACTTTGTGACCCCGTGGGCTGCCACATGCCAGGCTTCTCTATCCCTCTGGCATCTGGCAATATATTAGAAACGTGTTCTGAATTCTGAAATTCAGATTCATCTTTTTGCTTTCCCCTCTGCCCATTAGGTACTGTTTATTGCAGTCTTGCATGTGACCTGAGTCGGATTCCAGATGATGACTGATAAGTTGTTAGTCAGGATGGAAAAGTTTATCTTGCTGTAACAAACATCCTCTAAATGTGACTGACTTATGAAATGACTTAGCTTCCCTGGTGGCTCAGATGATAAAGAGTCTGCCTGCAGAGTGGGAGACCGGGCTTTGATTCCTGGGTCGGGAAGATCCCCTGGGGTAAGAAATGGCGACCCATTCCAGTATTCTTGCCTGGAAAATCCCATGGACGGAGGAGCCTGGTGGGCTATAGTCCATGGGGTCCCAACGAGTCGGACATGAAGTCGGAGTGACTTCACTTTATGAAACCAAAGTCTCATCTTCATGTCATTGTGTGAGCTGACTCCATAGTTTCTTATCGTGGAATCTGGGTTGAGAGAGTGCGTGCTTCCTCAAATTTTGTGAGAAAGAGTTCTAAAGGATCTGGCACCCGCAGTAAAAAGAGGTGTGCATAACTTCCACTCCCTTTATGGGCCAAAATTAGTCACTCAGCCCCACTCAAAGTTGAGGAGCATAGGAAACGCAGTCCCGCACTGTGCTCGGAAAGCAGACAGCTGGAAATATCTGGCACGCCAGCTCTAATGACTACCACGTGAACTTCGAGAAGTCAATCTAGTCTAAATGACGAGAAAGGAATCCATTCAATGAGGCTATAAGAGAAAAAGTGATGAGTGCTTTAAACGTCAGAAACGATGCAAGGAGAATGGGAGAAAGGGAATTAACCTTTTTGCACATGTGTTTGGTTCAAAGATTTTTGCATGTGGCTTCCTATTGACCTCTCGACAGTCTTATGAGATTTATGAGATGTCATTAACTCCACTTTTCACATGGTAAGAAATGGAGAATTTGGGATTTCTACAAGGCCAATTGAGGCAAAGTTACTTTTTCCCTTATTTCTTTATTTTTGTAAATGAATTTTTGTTGGAGTATAGTTGCTTTGCAATGTTGTATTAGTTTCTGCTGCATAGCAGAGTGAATCAGACATATGTGTATGCATCCATCCCTCCTTTTTGAATTTCCTTTCCATTTAGGTCACCACAGAGCATTGGGTAGAGTTCCCTGTGCTGCAGAGTAGGTCCTTATTAGTTACCCATTTTATTCATGATAGTGTATATATGTCCATCTCAATCTCTCAATTCATCCCCCTTCCCTTTCCTCCCATCAATACCTTATTTCTTTCTGATGTGAGCAACCAGTCTTGATCTTATCCCAGGGAGCCCACGCAGCATATGTGGCATGAAACAGATTCTGAATAATGATGATTGAAGGAAGGAGCCATTTGAAGAATTGCTTCCTGATTTGGGAACCAGGTTGGATTCACCATATGCATTTAAGTTTGGCCAGTAAGTGGTAACAGGTGAACAAGAGTCCTATCAAAGCCCCCAGAATGATGTTCTTTCTCTCTTACTCAGGGAAAAGCCCTCTCACACAGCTTGAGGGGAAGGGTTACCTTTTTGCACTTCTCAAACAACTCCACAGAATACCATCCAAACTCCCTTTTTTTTAAAAAAAACTTGTCTTTTCTTCATTTTCCTATTCTTTCTAATATTTATCTTCTATTCTTTCTGTTCTTTGAAATTTTTTAAGAGGGAATATGTAGCCTGTTTGTATGTCAATCTGAGATGAAAACCCAAAAAGTTGCCAGAAAAGGAGTTTCTGTTGTAAGTCTGAGATGCTGAGTTATTTTCACTTTTTGAATAAAAGAAGTATTTTTACACATTACTAAGTAGCACAACACAGTGAATTCCGCATGAATGTTTGAGATCATTATTGTAGAAATAATGAAAGCGAGTAGAAAGTACACTTAATCTATTAGCAGGACGACTCTCTTTCAAGAGGGATGTACAAACTTAATTACTCAAAGAAGCAGTAACTTGAAATGGAGGCTCTGTCTGCATTCAGTGATTGTTTCAGATTTTTTTTAAGCTTCTGGTCATAAAAACTATTTTAACTATAATAGCATCTCTTCTTTGAAGATCGTCGCCCTCAGCATTGCTGTAAAGCATTAAATAGTATCTCATTTAATCTTCATGCCACTGTATGACACTGGGTGAAACAGGCAAGCTTGCTACCACCATTGTCCAGAGGAGGTAACTAGGCTCTGAGATGATGAATTGCTTGTTCAAAGTCATGTGTCTGGTAACTCAGTTCTGTCTGGATTTCAAGGTCAGCCTCTTAACCATTTCACCCCTGTGCAAACCATTCTTAGTGCATGTCAGATACAGTCGCACAACCATGCACTTTGCGGTTTGAGAAGGCTAGTAGACAACAGTTAGACCTACTTCCGAACTGTATATCAGGGAGCTGAGGTCCAGAGATGGAGCGCTGTGCTGTGTGCTAAGTTGCCTCAGTCATGTCCGATTCTTTGTGACCCCATGGACTGCAGCCCGCCAGGCTCCTCTGTCCGTGGGACTCTCAGGCAAGAATATTGGAGTGGGTTGCCATGGCCTCCTCCAGGGAATCTACCTGACCCAGGGAGTGAACCCGAGTCTGTTAGGACTCCTGCATTGGCAGGCGGGTTCTTTACCACTAGTACCACCTGGGAAGCCCCCAGAGAGGGAGTGACACCCTAGTTATCCTTTCACTTGAAGATGCAGTTGGGGCTTATGTCTCAAAGTTCGTAGATCTCAGAGAGTGAATGTCCCTGGGCTCTCTCTGGATTAAGAGATTTAATTAGAATTCATCTCTGCCACAGCAGAGCTGAGTGATCTTAGACATGTCCCTCATCTACAGAGTGGGGGCAACTCTATGTCATATGTGCATGTATGCACTGCACATCTTCCTGACGGTTAAATGAGTTAATACAGAGAAAACCCAGGGCTTCCCAAGTGACTCAGTGCTGAAGAATCTGCCTGTCATATAGGAGGTGCTAGAGACTTGGGTTTGATCCCTGGGTCAGGAGGATCCCTGGAGAAGGAAATGGCAACCCACTATAGTATTTTTACCTGGAAAATTCTATGGACAGGGGAGTCCAGCAGGCTACAGTCCAGGGGTCCCAAAGAGTAGGACATGACTGAGCATGCACACACACACACGCACACACACACACACACACCCAGAAAGCTCACTTCATTAGAGATGTTTCATCATTCATTTTGTAATTATTTTTATTATGAACACTCCGTACTCTCTACCATCATGATTTTTTTTTTTTTATGCAGTGGTAGAGATTTTTGTGTGAAGCTACTTAGACTTGAGAAAAGAGAAGTTGGCCATGGCTAGCGTGGAAAGGCGATGCGACTGTAGCCAATGCCGTGTGCACCCTGGGATCTCTATGTCTAAAAGCAGAGAACTCAGAATCAGAGGGGGACATTGCCCTTGGACCACTGTGCATTTAGTGAAAGTGCATTGGTCATTAGCAAGTAAGACCGTGAGTAGAAAGCCTTGTGCAACTGTCCTTGAAAAGCCCTTTCAAAGTTATTCTATCAAAGCATCTGCCCTAATCACACTGGGGAAGTTTAGCCCCCAAAGCTCTTATTGTTGTTCAGTTGCTAATTCGTGTCCGACTCTGCAACCTCACGAACTCCAGGACTCCAAGCTCCCCTGTCCTTCACTATCTCCTGGAGTTTGCTCAAATTTATGTCCACTGTGTCAGTGATGGTATCCAGCCATCACATCCTCTGTTGTCCCCTTCTCCTTTTGCCTTCAGTCTTTCCCAATCTTTTCCCATCAGAGTCTTTTCCAATGAACTGGCTCTTCACATCAGGTGGCCAAAGTATTGGAGCTTCAGCTTTAGCATCAGTTCTTCCAATGGCTATTTGGGGTTGATTTCCTTTAGGATGGACTGGTTTGATTTCCTTGCAGTTCAAGGGACTGTCAAGAGTCTTCTCCAGCACCATGGTTTGAAAGCATCAGTTCTTTGGGGCTCAGCCTTCTTTTTGGTCCAACTCTCCCATCTGTGTATGACTACTGAAAGCACCGTAGCTTTGACTATACAGACCTTTGCCCAAAGCTCCAGTCAGGGAGAAAATGCCTCCTTGACTGTCCCTTTCCCTGGTCCTTGAGGATACTGACAAATGGCCCCCAGTGCCAGGCCCCACAGAAGAGAGCGCTGAGCAGGGAAGCAGATGTGTGCCTCCAGGGCCAAGTCTAGCCCGCTCTTACCGCCCCGAGCTGCTCACACCCCTCTCCTGGCTTCTGAACTCGATGTGACACAGAGAAGGAGAGTCTGGGTTCCTGCTTCTGCCACGTGCTGTGCCTTCACCACTTGACTTCCTTGAGGCGGAACCTCCTCAGCTTGGAGATCATTATTCTTTGCCCAGAGGAAGATATTGGCAAGGTCAAAGGTCATAGCACAGGTGGACCTCTGGAACAAAGCCTGGTGATTGTGGCTCAGGTCATGGAAATGTTGATCACCGAGCTGACGTATATTTTATTTTCTTTCTGCAACTGTGAGCTCATTGAGGGAAGGTCTGTTTTCACCATCTATCTACTTCAGTGCCCAGGACAGTGTCTAATAAAGATGACCAGGAATAACAGTAACATCGGCTTTATTGAGCATGGACACTCTACTAGACTCTTGTTCAAGGAGCCTTCAATACACTAGGGCTTCCCTGGCAGCTCAGTTGGTAAAGAATCTGCTTGCAATGCAGGAGACCCCGGTTTGATTCCTGGGTTGGGAAGATCCACTGGAGAAAGGATAGGCTACCCACTCCAGTCTTCTTGGGCTTCCCTTGTGGCTCAGCTGGTAAAGAATCCACCTGCAATGTGGGAGACCTTGGTTTGATCCCCTGGGTTGGGAAGATTGATACATTAACTTCTTAGATTCTCACATCCTCCTTATGATGCAGCTGCTGACATGCACCCACGTTATAGATGAGGAAACTGGGGCCCAGAGAAGTTGAATAACTTGCCCAATGTCACACAGGAAAGCTGAGATCAATGAATGAATGAATGAATGAATGAATGAGTGGCTAATTCTGAATTAATCCTTGGATCCTGACCATGGCCCTCTGCAGGTTGCTGTCATCCTTTTCGAATGCTTTGTAGTTGGGCTGCCTAGATCTGGTCTTTGCAACGGGATGGTGATGAAAAGGGTTGTAGGTGCTACGGGGTGGCCTGCCTGTCATACAAGTGCAACCCCAGTGAAACTGATGGGAGATTAATAGGAAATAATGGGACCCAGAGTAGAGCACTCGTGTGGCTTTCCACCCGTGAGAGCCTCACATCTAGTGAGGGGCAATTAGCGTTCCAAGCCAAGATGCATAGGCAGGAAATGAAATCAGCTTGCGGTGGTTTTATTTTTATACCTGGGTCCGCCCCTGGGTTCATCGGCCTAGTTAGCACTTTGGAACCTCCAGCTGACTCTGCACTGCCTGCTGGCTTTAATACACTTCTACCCTGGCTTGCTACACAGCCTTAATGTCGAACACACGAGGCAGACAGCTGCCCGGAGGCATTCTCCGGAGAAACTCTCATATCACAACAGAACTCAGCTTTTCACGATCACGCCATGCCTCTTCCTTCCATCAGCCAGCAATGTAGCAGGTTGCAGATGCCAGCCAGTGTCACAGAAATGTCCTAATAGACACATCTGGAAAGAATGGAAAGGCCCCCACTGTATACCAGACGCCTCCCCATTAGGCCTTCTCCTCCAGAGAAACCCGATAAACCACACTCACTGTTCGTAGAAAGATCTATTTGCATCCCAGATCACAAGAACCTACAAATGATAACCCAAAGGAAATGACCATTGTTTTCTTCACAGCTGCCCCAAATCTCCAAGATATCGGGATGAGGACATATTTTTTTGATTTTTCTCCTTGCAGCAGATGGACTGGCTCCGTGTCCCTGAATGCAATAATTATTTTATTGCCCTGGCTTCTATCTGGGAACGCATTCCATTTTCCACTGTAAATAATCATTTCCACCTTTAATAAATTAGATGGAACCTGTCTTGCTTGGAGAATGAACATTTCAATATCTTCAGACACACAATGACACCGTATCAATATTTAAAATCTTTTTATGCATGTATTCTGGGTTGTCCAACTTCATTAAGGCCATTCATCAAGCCTGTAGCTAGAGTCTATTCCCATTGGACTTGTAGGCCTGGGGGCCTACCAAACAGAAATTTAAACTAACTTGCCTTTTTAATTCACATTATTCTCAAATATTCTCTTTTTTAACTCCCCACTCTGAGTAAGGCATTTAGACTGGGCCGTGATTCGGTGCATGTCAACACTTAACTGACACAATCCCCATTAGCATGTCAGGATATGTGTGCCCCAGTAAAATACAGTATCCACTCCTTCTTCTTCGTTGATAAATTACTCTCTGGTTCTTTCTCGCCCTCTGCAATAATTTGAGTTTATTGCTTGATGTTTCTTTTAAATATTTACAAACATTTTAAACTATGTATAAATGAAATCTTCAGTGTTTGGCAAGTCTCCTATTTTCCCCCTGCTCCCAAATAATAAATCTCTTGATCTATTTTTTATATTCCTGAAGATGCCTCATGTGAACCTGGGATGCTGAGGCTAAGATTATTCTTGTGGAGAAAACCAGCTCCTTCTCTGGCCGTCTCTGTAGATCAGGCCAGATTGGTTTCCCAAAATGAGCATTATCTAGCTGATTCTGACATCCCGTGCTGCAATGCCAATAAACAATTAAGTCCGTGCTGAGGAAATTGCAATAAAACCTGAAACAGGGAACCGACCCAGAGAAGGTCGGAGATGAGCCTTCCTCCACAATGCCACCTCGCCAGGCAAGCCAATGAAATTCACTGTCATATTTCAGGGGGAGCCAGGCATTCATGAGTGAAGTGTCTCTGTAAGGAAAGAAGGGGCATTGGTTTTCTGGGAGCTGCCATAACAAATAGCACAGTCTGGGAGTGCTTAGACAACAAAGCTTTGTTTTCCTGCAGTTCTGGAGGCTGGAAGGGCAAGATACCGGTGTTGGCAGGTCGGGCCTCCTTGGCTTGCAGATGGCCACCTTCTAGCTGTGTCCCCCCATGGCCTTTGCCCTGTGCACGTTCTCCTTTGGTATCTGTTCATGTGTCCAAGCTGCCCTTCTCCTAAGAACACCAATCATATTGAATGAGGGCCCACCTGAAAGGCCTCATGTTAACACCATCTCCTCATTCATGGCAGTATCTCCAAATACCGTCACATTCATGGCTGGATAAAAGTCTTCCATGTTTGGGCAAAGTCAGCTCTTCTTTGGTTCCTCCAAGGCCGCCCCGCGCTCCCTCACTTGAAGAAGCATGAAAGCAGCTCCTGTGTTCTCTGAGCTTCTTAGAAATTCTGCAGCCAGTTTGCTTCTCTGAGTTCCTGCTTCCTCTGGGGTCAAGTGGGGATAAAGACCACTTCCATTACAGAGTCGTTATGAGGATTAAATGACCTTGCAGATGAAAAATTGGCTGGCTGACAGTAGGCGTTCAGTGCATGTCAGCAAGTCTGAATCAAATGGCAGTGGAAAGACAGAATTTAGACTTGGGGTTAAAAATGCACGATGCTTGAAGAGATGGAGGGGAAAAGTGAAGATATTCCAGGTGTACTGAAGAATTGAGTACCGCCTTTCCTGCTCATTTCCCCTAGTTTGGGGACTTGGAGGGGGAAAGTGTTTGGTACTGGATGATTGCATTTTCGAGTCAGTCATGTGTTTGATGAAAGTGGTAGAGCATTATTTGAGTTACTTCCAAAATGGAGTGCTTCTATAGAGAAAAGTAGCTGAAGAGCTCCCATAATATTAGAATGTTCTGCACTGTGCGTGCCCAAACCCTCTATCCTTTCCAAATTCAGTACTTCACAGTTTTAAGAGCCCTTCATTTCAGAATTGAATGGGGTGTTCTGGGCATGTGTACTGTGGGCCAATTTAGACTCCCTCGATTGCCCTGATGATGTGAAGAGAGCTTGAGTTATGTGGAGCACAGCCCTGGCACGCCTCTCTGCCTGCTCTCAGAGCCTCCTCAGTGCTGGAGTCAGACTGGCCCCTGGAATGCCTGTGCCCATGTGGGGAACTCTGGGATGGACCTGCTTCAGGCACTGAGGCTTGCTCTGCATGGCTTTCTTCTGGTTTCGAACAGAGGTTGAGCCTTGGGGATGATGGTGTGGCTGGGTAAGGGAGTCCAGGCTTTGCTTCGACTAGACCCACTGTGATCTCATGCCTGTGGAGTGGATTTTTCCCCTGTTGGAAGGACAGAGGCTAATAGTCAGTGAAGTCCTTCCTGGAGTCATTGCAAGTCAAGTAGGTAGATGTGTGTGGTCCATTTACACACAACAGTGTAGTGCAATAGTCATGCTCAGAAAGATTAAAAATGTCCACACATAGTAGGCATCAGCATGGGGCCCAAAACCCCATCTACCTTACTCCAGTGTCCTCTCCCTTGTCACAGCTGGCAGGTGATGTGTGGAAAACGTGGTCTTGGGAATCAGTCATGGGGCCACACTTTGAACCACGTCTTCTGACTCTCAGCCTAAAGTTCCTTATAGTCACAGGAGATCGGCGCAAAGTTTGCTGAAAAATAAATTCCTTGGATTGCTCCCATATCATTGCTTCAGTGCTATTTTTGAAAAAAATTATTATTTTTTGGCTGCGCTGGATCTTCTTTGCTTTGCGTGGGCTTCTCTAGTTGTGGCCAGCAGGGGTTACTCTTCACTGTGATGTGCAGGCGTCTCACTGTGGTGGCTTCTTATCATGGAGCACAGGTTCCAGGCGCACGGACTTCAGTAGTTGCAGCTCACAGGCTCTAGAGCTCAGAGCAGTTGTGGTGTGCCAGCTTGGTTGCTCAGCGGCCTGTGGAATCTTCCCCAACCAGGGACTGAACCCATGTCCCCTGCATTGGCAGGCCGACTCCTATCCACTGCGCCAGCAGGTGAGTCCTCAATATCATTTTTATTTACAAAGAACAGTCAGTTCAGTTCAGTCGCTCAGTCGTGTCCAACTCTTTGTGACCCCATGAACCGCAGCATGCTAGGCCTCCCTGTCTATCACCAACTCCTGGAGTCCACCGAGATCCATGTCCATCGAGTCGGTGATGCCATCCAGCTGTCTCATCCTCTGTTGTCCCCTTTTCCTCCTGCCCTCAATCTTTCCCAGCATCAGGGTCTTTTCAAATGAGTCAGCTCTTCGTATCAGGTGGCCAAAGTATTGGAGTTTCAGCTTCAGTATTGGTTCTTCCAATGAACACACAGGACTGATTTCCTTTAGAGTGGACTGGTTGGATCTCCTTGCAGTCCAAGGGACTCTCAAGAGTCTTCTCCAGGACCAGAGTTCAAAAACATCCATTCTTTGGTGTTCAGCTTTCTTTATAGTCCAACTCTCACATCCATACATGACCACTGGAAAAACCATAGCTTTGGCTAGACAGACCTTTGTTGACAAAGAACAAACAGCTTATAAATATAGACAGATGTTATTGAAGCCATTTCTGCCAATAGGCAGAGCCACAAGTGGAGATATCAGGATGGAGGTTTTGGGTACCCCTGGCTTTTCAAAGTGGTGAGACTAGAGAGCTGCCTACCTCATTGCAATTGACCTGGTCTTAGTTTCCCTGGCCCCATAAGAATATAATATTAGATCCTTGGTTTTCTTTCTCAACCTGCCCTATTTTTCTTTTCTCATCCTTTTTCTGAGTTCCACGTGTCATGTTATGAAAGTATATGTTCATTTCAAGGACTCTGTTTCATACCTATAACTCCTACTTGCTCTTCCCTAGAGAGAAGGATCTGTATCTGTTTGGTATGAGGGTAAACCCAGGACATAGTAAAGAGCCTGGACTATGGTGGAAACTCAACAAATGTGGTTTGAAGGAATGAATGGGAACTGACCTCTTTCTTCCATGTCTTAGCTGTGGCAGAGGGGAACCCGCTCCTAGACCAATAGATCTAAGACTTGGATTAGTTTTACATTTTGGCCCTTATTTTCTGGATAAACTTGGATCAGTCTTTTGATCTGGGGGCCTTGATTTGCTCTTATGTAGAAGGTGGATAATAACCCCCTTTCGCAAAGTGCTGTGAAATGAAATGGTACTCCCTGCAGAATGTCCCACACAGAACCTAGCACACAGCGACTAGTTGGGAGGTTCAGTGACTCTGTCAAGGGATCTCTCCTCCAGGTCTCAGTGTTTCCTGGAGTCTCAGCCTTTGGGAAGAAAGGAGTTAAGACAAAGGAAAGGACTCTTCCAGTGATGAAGCACTGGCTACATCAGGCCTTTGGTGAAATGAACACAGGAGCATCATTCACTTACCTGATGCCCCAGCCAAATCTACCCTCTCTCCCTTAGGGTGATAGCCACTCACAGACCAGCCATCTGTGGACACGAATGAAGACCTGACTTCACTGTAGGAGACTCAAAGATGAAACAAAAGTGAGCAAAAAAAAAAAAAAAAAGCCTAAGACAGCATTAATCTCATCTACCTGAGTGCTGGACATCACAGTTCAAGCTTTCCAGTGTAACAGCTCAATTGGTGAAGTTAGGTGGAACTATTTATCATTGTGTGACGTGAGCCCAAGCAATTGCTTGCCAAAAACGAACTCTACTTTTAAAATGCACTCCTTCACCTCATTTTTTATTTTCAGGACACGTGTTCTGCCATATTTTTTTGTCCTCAATTTGCTGGTGGGTCTTACTGTTGCCCAGATTCATTCAGACAGTGAAACCATGAAACTTCCTTTCGTGCATTCCATTCCTCCCATGGCTTGTGCTCTGTGGTTTGGTTCATGTCCTTCTCTTCTTATGGCTGGTTTTTCTCTGCACATGCTACCTCTGAGTATCCTATGCTTTTGTCTTATTCCTGCTGGTTTACTACTATGGTTAGTGTGGAAGGCTGGCCCCCATCCATGAACTCTATATCAGAGATGCCGTGCAATTAAGGAAGAAATGAATGGACCTAGACAAGTAATATAAAATATTACAAGAAGTCTCTGGGAAGACTAAAGACAGTTATGATGACCAGAGGATGCCTCCTTGTCATTTTTAGCAGGATAGCCATACAAAGGAAAGTTTGAAGATGTTACCTATTCTTTCCTCCACATGGCCCTTGGCTTATCTCTGCTAACTTTATGACATCTCTGAGGAAGTAAAAGGTAACAAAGTCAACCCAGTGGTGTCAGGAGTCAGTGAGGAAATATCACCTCTGAGGGAAAGTTTGGGATGCAAGTATTAGCAGAGAACGTCAAGAGCCTGGAGGCTGAGTGCTTCCATCTTGCTTCCTTGCACACTGTCAGTGGCTGGAGAGAGGGTAAAAGCTCCCTTGGGAGGAGCCAGACCTGGAGACACAGACAGAAAGCTACTGTAGGGATTTGATGGTATCATGCAAATGGAGTGGCCACGCCCAGACTTTGACGGTGGAGTTCTTGATCCAGGGACACCTGACTCACCCCTTAACTTCTAGCGGAGGGAGAATGGAAGGGTATGGGGTGCTCAACCACAATGGAAGAGACTCTAACCTTAACATGCAAGGATATTAGGACTGAGAAGCAGAAACAAGCAGCTGCAACGCAGAATCACATGGAAACACTGAAGATAAAATATATAATAACTGGTCAGAAAGAACTTAGGAGGTGGAGTAAGAGCTCAGTGAGTGTAGTTTAAGAATAAACGAGTGAGCTAGATCAGATTGAAGAATTCACCAAGAAAGAAGCAATGAGGTGTGAGGTGTTAAAATATATAAAGGAAAAGTTAAAATCAGTGGAGGCCAGGAGTATGCATGTTGATATAAATGTAATAGGCAACCTTAGAAGGAGAGATTAAAAAGAATAGAGGAAGTACTTGTGAAACAATAACGACAGAATAAAAGGAAGAAGATTCATGTTATAATTTATTATGGCATGTCAAACAAAGTATAAAAGGAAAAATCATTCTTAAACAACATGATGACATTAAAGAAAGCCAAAGAAAAGGTTAATAAAAGACAACAAAACTGAAGACAGAAAGTAGAGATCACCAATATAGAAATAATATTCAAATTAAAATCTCAGTTTTCAATAGCAGCATTCTATCTAGAAGGAGGAAATGGCAACTCACTCCAGTATTCTTACCTGGGACATCCCATGGCCAGAGGAGCCTGGTGAGCTGTAGTCAGTGGGGCTGCAAAGAGTTTGACATGACTGATCACGCATGAACCCTCTTTAAAAATGTTTTTGGAAAGAGAAACCAGTAAGAGAATACTTTGAGAAAAATAGATACTAAGGGTGAATTGTACAGGTTATCCTTTGTGTGTGTGTGTGTGTGTGTATTTAAAGCAGTGTGTAAAAGGAATCAGGTAGAAAAAATGCTCTACCACATATTAAACAGTTATAATTCTACCTAATAGCCTAATACCAGCACTAAGTGCAGATGGCTGCGAGAGCTGGGCCAGTTTTAGAAAAGGCAGAGGAACCAGAGATCAAATTGCCAACATCCACTGGATCATGGAAAAGCAATAGAGTTCCAGAAAAACATCTATTTCTGCTTTATTGACTATGCCAAAGCCTTTGACTGTGTGGATCACAATAAACTTTGGAAAATTCTGAAAGAGATGAGAATATCAGACCACCTGACCTGCCTCTTGAGAAATCTGTATGCAGGTCAGGAAGCAACAGTTAGAACTGGACATGGAACAACAGACTGGTTCCAAACAGGAAAAGGAGTACTTCAAGGCTGTATATTGTCACCCTGCTTATTTAACTTCTATGCAGAGTACATCATGAGATATGCTGGATTGGAAGAAACACAAGCTGGAATCAAGATTGCCGGGAGAAATATCAGTAAGTGACACCACCCTTATGGCAGAAAGTGAAGAGGAGCTAAAGGGCCTCTTGATGAAGGTGAAAAAGGAGAGTGAAAAAGTTAGCTTAAAGCTCAACATTCAGAAAACGAAGATCATGGCATCCGGTCCCATCACTACATGGGAAATAGATGGGGAAACAGTGTCAGATTTTATTTTTTGGGCTCCAAAATCACTGCAGATGGTGACTGCAGCCATGAAATTAAAAGACACTTACTCCTTGGAAGAAAAGTTATGACCAACCTAGATAACATATTCAAAAGCAGAGACATTACTTTGCCGACTAAGGTCCATCTAGTCAAGGCTATGGTTTTTCCTGTGGTCATGTATGGATGTGAGAGTTGGACTGTGAAGAAGGCTGAGCGCTGAAGAATTGATGCTTTTGAACTGTGGTGTTGCAGAAGACTCCTTAGAGTCCCCTGGACTGCAAGGAGATCCAACCAGTCCATTCTAAAGGAGATCAGCCCTGGGATTTCTTTGGAAGGACTGATGCTAAAGCTGAAACTCTAGTACTTTGGCCACCTCATGCGAAGAGTTGACTCATTGGAAAAGACTCTGATGCTGGGAGGGATTGGGGGCAGAGGAAGGGGATGACCGAGGATGAGATGGCTGGATGGCATCACGGACTCGATGGACAGGAGTCTGAGTGAACTCCGAGAGATGGTGATGGATAGGGAGGCCTGGCGTGCTGCGATTCATGAGGTCGCAAAGAGTCGGACACGACTGAACGACTGAACTGACTGACTGACTGAACTGAGCCTAATACCAGTAGATTTCCTGGTGTGGGGAGAGAATGGGGTTAGGGAAAATCGTCTGATTAACCGGTCTTTATTCTGAGGAAATACACTGAAATTGGTTGTCTCTAATTTCCCTACCATGCTGAAGTCTGGTTTCTAATCAGGCTTCTCTATTTAAAGTCTGCGAAAAATTTGGGAAATTTCTCATGCTCTCTGATCCTTACCCCCTAATCGCCAAACCCTGGATGATAAAGTCCACCATGAAAAGTTATTTGTAAAGTTTTTGCTGTAGCGTGGCCTCCATGACGCTGTTGCCACAGATGTCTGTAAGCACAGATGTGCTCACAGGTAGGAAACCATCATTTCGGTTGGTGAATACATTTTGCCCACTTTTTCCTCCCAGACCTTGGCAAAAGCAGGTAACAGTAACATAGCCTTCTTGTCTTTGGGAACTAAAGCGACTCAAAGGTGGAAAGAAGTGAGTCAATTCTGAAAATCAAGTTTCTTCCATCTAACCTGTAAGTGTACTCTTCCAGACTTTGCAAACTGTTGCTTTTTTGACCCAATATGCATTGATGGCTCAAGAGATCAGGACTCCTGCAGGGCCATTAATTACCCAGTTTGTTCCCTGGGAGAAAGCATGAGCACTAACACATGTTCATTAGAACAACTTAATTGGAAACAAAAATCACCATGGAGACAGCAAACATGGTTTCAAAAGAGTAAAGCATGCTGGTCAGTTTTCATTTGGATTTTGTTTTATTTCATTTTATTTTCAACTCTCCCAAAGGCCAGGCACAGCAGCTTCACGATAAAAATAATGGCCTGAGAAATGTCCTTCTGTACCATCACCGCGGCTGTGTGAGTTTGCATAACTCAAATGTGTCTGGTGAGACCCATTTCATCCTCTGGCCCTGCTGAGAGTGAGTTGGGGTCCCCGCACATGGGTGACTTGGGTCCCCCAAACAGCTACCCTGGGATGCCCCAAAAGAGGGTCTTCCGGGAACAATGTCTTTCTTTTTGCTTCTCTCCTTTACTGCACTCATTCAAGTGATGGCATTCTGAAGTCCCCATCCCCTAGTCTAGCTGTTAGACTTAGGGAGCCTAGAGAGAGTCATTATTTCTACGGAGAGGATATCGCACCCTGACATGTCCACGTGTCTTTCTACTGCTGCCTGGTAGCGCTGCTCTGGATCCCGGGACAACAAAAGGTTTAAAGGCGATAAAGGACTTTGGTTGGACTGGACATGAAGAGGTGTGTGGCGAGTCTTCCTTTCTTTCTTGGCACTTTTTTCTTTATTCTTTGATTAAAGTCTTTTCTCTTACTTACATCCCCCATTAAGATGTCTCAGTGTCATTTAGGGTGTTAATTGAGAGGAGGTTTAAGCTCATCAAAGCGATTATAAGTGATAGTTAAAAATTTCTATATATGGCCTGTGCTGGGATCGGCACGGTGGGGTGCCATTTTTCTTTTATCCAACTGACATTGGTAATAATAGATGAAATTATTACTAAATCGCAGCTGCAGAGATGATATCATGATTTTTTTTTGTGTGTGTAATCTTTGATGAAAAATTAATTTTTGAGAGGGATAATTTAAAATGATTTAAATAGTATTATACTGAAGTCCTTGCCGGTAATTAACACCAATCTTGTCAGAAGTGAAACCACTTTTGCAGCTGTTTCTAAAGATACCTACAGTATTTGTAACTTTTCTCTGAGTGAAATTATAGTGTTTGGACTTTATTTTTACTGCACAAGGACCATTAGGAAAAAGGCATCTGATAAGAATCTTTGTTCTTTGAGGCCCAAATCCTGTTTTACCTTCTAATTACCCCCACTCTTACTAGTTTAATTATCTCTAGACTGTGGACCAGGGCAGGAGTGTGTCTTTATTTTTATTTATTCATTATTTTTAAAATTTTATTGAAGTATAGTTGATTTACTATGTTGTGCTAATTTCTGCTGTACAGCTAAGTCACTCAGTTATACACATACATATTCTCTTTTTTTCATATTCTTTCCCATGATGGTTGATCATAGGATACTGAATATAGTTCCCTATCATTTTTATTTTTCAGATGTATAGAAGTGTAGATGCTGTGTACACACGTCTCTTTAGTTCTTACATATTATTTATGTGAGAACAAATAACTTCATAAGGGCAGGATCCATTGCCAGAACAGATGGCTGGTCATAAATGTTTCTTTGTCTCTATCAGTGACTTGACTTTCTTCGAAATCCACTTTTTTTTCATCACTGTGGCGAAAAGTGTTCTATTGCAAAAGAGCTGAAAATAGATTTTTCTTTGCTACTTTCTTCCTACTTTAAATGACAGAGTGAAGAAGTGAGGGGTGTGTGAGTGTGTATGTGTGTGTGTGTTTCTCCTATATATTATAAAGACCTGTAAGAGAGGTTAAAAAAAGAAAGGTAGTGAAATTTAAATAGGAAAAAAAAGTGAATGAGAATCTGGAAAGACTTCATCTTCTTCTGAGTCTTGAGTTTGGCTTTCTTCTTTTTAACGTGCATGCTGATTTTTTGACAAGATACATAGCACTAGATTTTCATGGCAATTGCTATAGTTGCCAGTTCGTAATTTCCCCCTCAACTTTTGTGCTGAGAAGTGGCTGGGGTGGGGGGAGGAAGACTGGGGAGGAAAAGGACTGAGTAAGGAAAAGGGAAGGGCAGAAGAGAAGGAAGGAATGAGAGGTGAAAGATGACATGAGCGCTTCACAGTGTGTTACCCTGGGTATCTGCTCATTAAAATCAGAGTTACAGCCTCAGCTTCTGCTGTGGATGCAATCTTATCCCACCGGAATACAATCGTCACTCATATACGCTCCCCTTAGGAAGAGAAAGACAGAGAAAAGTGTAAAAGGAGAGGTCCTTTTGCCAGTGGAAAAGCCAGTTTATTTGGTGGAGGTGTGAGCCGCTTGCCTGTGCAGTTTGCAACACGGAGGTGGCATCAAATCAGTTTGCAATACGGAGATCTTATCAGAGATCATCTCTTGCTGCAACTTGGGATGGGTTCCCTCGCGGCCGCAGGTGGAGGTTAATCCGCCGGCACATCTGAAAGCTTGTCAATCACGGTGACTTGGGTGACCCTGTTTACACCTCGCTGGCCCAAAGGAGGAGGTTTGGGAGTAGAAAGGCTTGCCCGTACAGGACATTAGAAGCGGGGCAGGCAAAGAAATCAGGTTGCCATTTTGCCGCCTTGGACTTTACAGATCTAGATCTGACGTGGAGTTGGCTCCTGAGTGCTTTCCCGTGCCAAGTGCATGGTGGACATTAGCTGGTTGAATCCTCACAGAAAACCCAGGGGGTGGGGATCATCCTGTCCTTCTGCACCTGAAGAAAGAGGCTTGGAGAGGTCAGCAAACTGCCTGCAGCTGCGTGCTTCCCACGGGGCAGAGCTGGGAGGCAGACACGGTCCCGTGGAAGCTATGCCTGCTTCTGACCCCCTGCTCACCACAGCTCCCTGCTCCCAGCTCTCTTTGCAAGGTGGGGATGGGATTGGGGGTCCCTCATTATTCCTTCCATGGCAGTGCAGCTCCTGAGGAGAGCAGAGGGGAGACACCCCACGAGATGACAGGGCTTATCTCTGTTCAGCTTGCCCAGCTGCCAGAGGGTCATCTCAGGATCTGAGGTTCAAGATCAGGTTTGATCTGGTGTGTTATGTCCCCTGTGAAATCCCTGGCTTAGCCATAAAAACAAAATAACGCCATTTAGAGAGATGGTCATACCGAGTGAAGTCAGGCAGAGACAAACACCACCTGATATCACTTATATGTGGAATCTAAAAAAATGGTACAAACGTAATCATAAAACAGAAGTAGGTGTTTTTCTGCACAGATGTAGGAAAAAAAACAACAACTTATGATTACCAACGGGGAAAGGAGAAGGGAGGGGTAAATTGGGAGTCTAGGACTGATGTATGTACACTTCTGCTGCTGCTGCTGCGTCGCTTCAGTCGTGTCCGACTCTGTGCGAGCCCATAGACGGCAGCCCACCAGGCTCCTCCGTCCCTGGGGTTCTCCAGGCAAGAACACTGGAGTGGGTTGCCCATATATAATAGGTAACTAATAGGGACCTACCATATAGCACAGGGAACTCTACTCAATACTCTGCAGTGACCTATATGGGAAAAGAATCTAAAAAGGAGGTGATATATGTATATTTATGGCAGATTCACTTTACTGCACACCTGAAACGAGCACACCACTGTGAATCAGTGATGTGTTAGTTGCTCAGTTGTGTCTGACTCTTGGCAACCCCATGGACTCTAGCCTGCCAGGCTCCTTTGTCCATGGAATTCTCCAGGCAATAATACTGGAGTGGGTTGCCCATATATAATAGGTAACTAATAGGGACCTACCATATAGCACAGGGAACTCTACTCAATACTCTGCAGTGACCTATATGGGAAAAGAATCTAAAAAGGAGGTGATATATGTATATTTATGGCAGATTCACTTTACTGCACACCTGAAACGAGCACACCACTGTGAATCAGTGATGTGTTAGTTGCTCAGTTGTGTCTGACTCTTGGCAACCCCATGGACTCTAGCCTGCCAGGCTCCTTTGTCCATGGAATTCTCCAGGCAATAATACTGGAGTGGGTTGCCATGCCTCCTCCAAGGATTCTTCCCAACCCAGGGATCGAACTCTCATCTCCTATGTCTTGGCAGGCGGGTTCTTTACCACTTGTTTCACCTGGGAAAACATAGTCACTCTCATTGGCTTATATTTTGTCCAGACTGTTTTGTAACTCAAACTCTTGTCTGGAGAATCTCATGGACAGAGGGGCCTGGCGGGCTACAGTCCATAGGGTCACAAAAAGACTTGGTGGAAACAACTTAGCACAACACAGCACATGTTTCAATAAAACATTATTTGTGGAAACAAGTCATGGGCTGGGGGCCCACAGATCGCAGTTTGCTGACCCCTGCCCAGGTCCTAGGCTTCATAGACTCTGAAGACAAAATATAGTGAGATAAGTATTATTTCTGAGTCTGTGCGTGGGAGCTGCCTAAATGTTCAAAGTGGGTGGGCTGGGGTGGGATTCCTTACAATTGCCATAGGATGAAGGGTAGGTGGTATTTGGAAAGAAAATGATGGTGTGGATCGAGCCAGAGGAGTTTCATGTGGTCATAGGTCTCTGCCCTGGGCTCATACAGTCTTGAGAAAACTTGCAAGAAGGCTGGTCCACTTGGCAAGGCTGGAGGGCGAGGCAGGTGTGGGCTGAGCCAGACCAGCCAGCAAGCCTGGATCCTGCATATCCATCAGCGATTGCATCTCATTCAGCTGCAATACAAACCTGAGGCTGCATCTGGCTCTGGTCTGCCCCGAATGCATCCTTCCTTTCACTGGCACGCTGCCGATGGAAGATCCAGTTTCCTGGAATCGAGTAGGAGTTAGCTCCGTTGTGATGTGACTATGTGGTCAGTGCTCTGGGCGAAAGGGCCCCAGTTTGCCTCTCTGACTCTCACTTTTCTCCTCCCAGTTGTTCCTTGTCCCCACATACATGGTCTCACTTCTAGGACTTTGGGGGTTGGCAAAGGGACATTCTTTCCGCAATGTGGGACTTGGGTGAGAGTAGGAAAGGGTGACACAGACGATGAACACATGTGTTCCACAGACAGAGAAAGGTGTCTAGACCACCCTGGTAATTGTAGAGACTTTTGTTTCCATTTCACAGGTGAGGCTAATGGGGGTCAGAAAGGTGAGACAGTGCACAGACGGCCCCATCATCCCAGTCTTATGACTACAAAGCTAATGCACGCTCGGATCTAGGGTCCATTTCTGTCCCTTCCAGCTGTGAGTGACTTAACTACTCTTCAACACTTTGCTCACAGGCCACACCTTTCATGAAGCCCTCCCTGATTGCCCCCTCTATGCACAGACCTCTTCTCAACTGAGTTGTCCGAAGGACTTGATCTACACCTGCCTGGGGCGATTGCCAGCATCCGTCCTGTGCAACTTGTACTTGTGCACAAGTGTGTGAGCATCGCAGAGCAAAGTTCATTTCAACCCCTACCCCAGCACAGCTATCAACGTGCAATGGGTGTGCAGTGCATGTGTGGAGAGTAAGAGAATGAAAGAAGGGGTGGTTTAAATATAAAGACCAGGTAGATAGTGATCTCTTAGTCCTCTCACCCACAAAGAACTGCTGTCACTTGGAAGAAAAAGGAAAGCTGCTCAGAGCAGCGCTCAGAACGAAAGTGGGGCTGGAAGGAAGGAAGGACAAACCTGGGTTCCAATCCAGGATTGCAGTTACCTGCAGTTATCTCAACCTCCCCTGAATCCTCATTCCTGCTTTGCCATGAGGGATCGTGCTCATTTTGGACAATCCAGTGAAATGACGAAAGAGAGTGATTGCTGCTGCTTAGTTGCGACTCTTGCAAACCCCCGTGGACTGTAGCCAACAGGCTCCTCCATCCATGGGATTCTCCAGGAAAGAATACTAGAGTGGGCTGCCATGCCCTTCTACAGGGGATCCTCTCGACCCAGGGATTGAACCCCAGTCTCCTGAATTGCAGGCAGATTCTTTACCGCTGAGCCCCCAGGGAAACCCTGAAAGACAGTGGAAAGTGAAAGTGAAAATCGCTCAGTCCTATCTGACTCTTTGTGACCCTCATGGACTACACAATCCATGGAATTCTCTAGGCCAGAATACGTAGTGGTTAGCCTTTCCCTTCTCCAGGGGATCTTCCCAACCCAGGGATCGAACCCAGGTCTCCTGCATTGCAGGTGGATTCTTTACCCCTGAGTCACCAGGGAAACCCTGAAAGAAAGTGGCTGCTGCTGCTGCTGCTACTAAGTCGCTTCAGTCGTGTCCAACTCTGTGCGACCCTATAGATGGCATCCCATCAGGCTCCCCCGTCCCTGGGATTC
Source organism: Nanger dama (assembly GCA_917880005.1). NCBI lineage: Eukaryota > Metazoa > Chordata > Mammalia > Artiodactyla > Bovidae > Nanger > Nanger dama. The sequence goes on along the minus strand of CAKJTW010000063.1, from coordinate 7,778,415 downwards.
TCCAGGCAAGAACACTGGAGAGGGTTGCCATTTCCTTCTCTAATGCATGAAAGTGAAAAGTGAAAGTGAAGTCACTCAGTCGTGTCCGACTCTTAGTGACTCCGTGGACTGCAGCCCACCAGGCTCCTCTGCCCATGGGATTTTCCAGGCAAGAGTACTGGAGTGGGGTGCCATTGCCTTCTCTGGAAAGAAAGTGGAGGCCAGGCCAATTCTGATGGTTAGAATGGTTTGGTCTCGGTGGCTCATGGACCTCAGACTGTAAGCTCACTGAGAACAGGAAGCAGGTCTGTTTTGTTTGTTCTCATATTCTCGGACTGAGCAGAGTCCCAACATAAAATCAGGCTCAATCAGCACTTGTTCTGAATCAGGGAATAAATGAGCTGCTTGTTTGCACGTCCTGAAATTGCTCCCAGCCGGGTGCAGCTTGGCTGTGGTGACTCCCTCCCACTGTCCCAGGCAGGCTGTGTGGCCTGATGCAGTCCAGGGTCCCAGTGGCTGCCCTGGGAGAAGGGTGGGCCGGGCCCGACCAACTCTCACCTCCCGCCTGCGGCCTCCCAGACTGTGGGAACGCGGCGACAGCCTGGCAGGAGGTGGCCAGATCTCTGTCTCAGGCTGGCTCCCCGAGGGCAAGAACTCTGCCAAGTCCCCAGTCGGACTTGCCCTCACAGGCCTGCCCTGTCCAGAGCCTCAGCTGGACCCCGGTGCCCTGGGGGCTCTCACTGCGCACCGTGTCTGCGTCTTTTTCTGGGGACCTCGGACTTCCAAAGGGACCATGCTATGCACCTCTTCCACATCTTTCCTGAATCCCTGCTCCCCCATGTACATGCCGGGGCGGAGCTGATACTGGCCTTCCCAGGATAGGAGTGGGGTGGAGCCCAGATGGGAGCCGAGCCCATGGAGATTAGGCCCCGGGCCCATGGAGATTAGGCCCCGAGAAGGTGGATGAATCATCCCAGCCATCACCCCAGCAAGGGCCGCGTGACTCAGGCTGAGCAAACCCTGTTGCTGATGGCGAGTTGGCAGCGGTTTGTCCCCGCAGCACCGGGTCTCTGTCTTCTCACAGAGGTACAGGTGCACGTTGGTCTTGCAATCTGTTGATCACCTTTCAGGCTGGGGCAGCACTGGGCATGCAGCAGACACTCAGCGAATATTTGCTCAATGATTCTGCAGCTGTATTTGGGGTTTGATTTTTTTTTTTTTTAGATCATACACACCTGTAGACCTGTCTCCAGCAGACCAGGGATTGAATCTAATGGCATCGTTTTTCAAACACAACTTGAATTTTTAAAGAACCAGTTGAGAAGCATCCCCATAGATCCACTAGAGCAGGGTTCCTCGACCTTGGCTCCACTGACATTTGCAGCACGGTAACGGTCATTCCTTTTTCCTTGGCAGAGAGCAGGGGTTCCCACACTGTATGGTAATCTGTAGCAGCATTCCTGGTTTCTACCCACTAGAGGCCAGTAGCATCATCTTCCCAGCTGTGACAACCAAAAAACATCCCCAGGCACTAGCGTATGTACCCTGAAGGGCAAAACGGTGAGGAACACCGTTCTGGAGGAATTTTCTAAACTCCTCAGAAAAGATGCACTCACCCTTCATCCTATATGTCTTTCCCCCAGATTTATTTTACTTAAGTATTGTTGACTGACCATGTTGTGTTAATTTCTGCTATATAGTGACACGATTCAGTTACCTGTTGTTCAGTCACTAAGCTGGGTCTGACTTTTTGCCACCCCATGGACTGCAACACACCAGACTTCCCTGTCCTTCACTATCTCCTGGAGTTTGCTCAAATTCACGTCCATTGAGTCAGTGATGCCATCGAACCACCTCATTCTCTGTCTCTCCTTCTCCCACCCTCAATCTTTCCCATCATCAGAGTCTTTTCTAATGAGTTGGATCTTTGCATCAGGTGTCCAAAGTATTGGAATTTCATCTTCAGCATCAGTCCTTCCAATGAATACTCAAGATTGATTTCCTTTAAGATTAAATGATTTGATCTCCTTACAGTCCAAGGGACTCTCAAAAGAGTCTTCTCCAACATCACAGTTCAAAAGCATCAGTTCTTTCGTGTTCGGCCTTCCTTATGGTCCAATTCTCACATCTCCTTATGGTCCAATTCTCACATCTGTATGTGACTACTGGAAAAACACATAGCTTTGACTGTATGGATCCTTGTTAGCAAAGTATTGTCTTTGCATGTATATTTTTCACATTGTTCCCACTGTGGCTTATTACAGGATATTGAATATAGTTTCCTGTGCTATAGTAGGACTTGTTGTTATCCATTTTTATATAATGATTCGCATCCGCTAATCTCAGATTCCCAATCCCTCCCTCAGCAACCACGAGTCTGCTCCCTATGTCTCTGAGTCTGTTTCTGTTTTGTAAATACGATCATTTGAATCACATTTTAGATTCTCCATATAAGGGATATCACATAGTACTTGTCTTTCTCTTTTGACATACTTCGCTTAGTATGATAATCTCCAGGTCCATCCGTGTTGCTGCAAATGACGTTATTTCACTATTTTTTAATGGCCGAGTAGTATTCCATTGTATACATGCACCACATCTTCTTTATCCATTCCCCTGTTGTTCTTCAGCCTGTATTTCTTTGTAGACCTTACCAGGTCTCAACCTGGCTTTTAGGATTGGATGGGATACCCTGTAGAATCAAGGGATCTCTCTAAAAAGAGACATTTATGAGATAGGATACACTCTCCTGGAATGCCCACCCCTCCAGCCATGGTTTCTGCATGTTCTCTGCTGTTTCCCTCCTCAGTGCCCTCTCTCAGCCTTACCTGTTGAAGTCCTACTGTTCATTAAGGTCCAGCTCTAAGTCTATCTCTTACACTTGGACAGTCCCCATTCCTGGTAGAATGTCACCTCTTCCCTATTCTTGACTTGTCTTTAAAACTCCACTTTAGCATTGATTGCAGTCTTCCTGGTATCAGTTTTTATCGAAAGTGATTGTTTCATCGATACAAACTGTCATTACTTTACAGCTGTCTGCAGTGCTTGGGGGTCAAGAACTCTGTCTTGATCTAGTATGGTGATGGGCCCATAGTAAATGGGGTTTCCCCAATGGCTCAGTGGGTAAAGAATCTGCCTGCAGTGCAGGAGATGCAAGAGACTCAGGTTTGATCCCTGGTTGGGAAGATCCCTTGGAGAAGGAATCGGCAACCCACTCCAGTATCAGTCACTCAGTTGTTTGTGACCCTTTGAGATCCCATGGACTGTAGCCCACTAGGCTCCTCTGTCCATGGGGACTCTCCAGACAAGAATAATGGAGTGGGTTGCCCCCTGCTCTCCTCCAAGGGACCTTCCCAACCCAGGGATTGAACCCAGGTCTCCTGCATTGCAGGCAGATTCTTTACCATTTAAGCCACCAGGGAAGCCCACACACACATAATAGATGTCCAATAATATATATAAAAGCAGACTTAGCTGTGAATCTCTCTGAGGCTTAAACATGTGCTTCTATTTTCACAGGTTTTTATAAACTGAGATAAAAAGATCTACATCAGAGAATGATGAAGAGTTAGTGACACAAAGTATATTGTGGTAGGTGGAAATCTAAGGTGGCCCTCATGATTCCCTCTTCTTGCTGGACTCTTCCTGTGTATCTTCTTCCATTGAGAGTACAACTCTGGTGAATAGAATGGGATGTTGCTCTTTTGATTAGATCACTTTCTATAGCACAAGGGATCTTGCAGATGTCAGTGAGATCTCTCACCTTTTTTCTTAGTTAATCAAAAGACAGCTATCTATCTTAAGTGAGTCTGACCCAATCAGATGAAGCCTTAAGAGAAAAGAACCAGCAGCAGACACTCTCGTGTGGTCTTTGAAGAAAGTGAACAGTTCATTACAGACGATCTATGGAGAGGCCCTGAGCAAGGATCTAGGTGTGGGGATCTTTGAGCTAAGCATGGCCCCTTGGCTGACAACAAGCAAGAGCAAGGACCTTAGTGATACAGATGCAAGGAACTAAGTTTTTCCAATAATTGCATGAACTGGAAGAGAACCACAAGCCTCAGATGAGACCTCAGCCCACTGAAACGTGATTTCAACCTGTGAGACCCTGAATGGGGAATTTAGTCCCATTGTGCCTCGATTCCTGATCTACAGAGACTGTGAGATCATGAATGGAAGTTGGAAATCACTATGCTTGTGATAATCCAGGAGGCAGCAATAGAAAAGCAATACACATTCATAGAAAGGGCTTATACATGGTCCATGTTCTGGGACAGACCAAGAGCTCAGTGAATGATAATTGCTCTCATTGTCCTCCTCTTCTTTCTCTTCCTGCTTATTTTTGTAGAAAGTACAAAACTTCATCCTTGAACCCAGAAGGGCACAAAATACAGCTGTATTTCTCCCTCCTGCATTAGCCTGCTAGGGCCACCAAAGCAAAGTTTCAAGAGTCAGTTTCCTCCGTGGCCTCTCGCCTTGCCTTGTAGACGGTGCTGTCTTCCCTCTGTCCTCCCATATCTTCCCTCTATGCCTGTCTGTGCCCCCAAACCCTCTTCTTACAAGGGCATCATTCATATTTAGTTAGGGTCCATCCACATGACCTTGTTTAACCTCAATTATGTCTGCAAAGACCCCATCTGAAGTGCTGAAGCTTAGGACTTCAACAAATGAAACTTGATGGGACACAGTCCATAACATCTCCAGAGGTGAGAGATGCTTCTTTATTTTTAGGCAGCCGAAGAATTGATGCTTTTGAACTGTGCTGTTGGATAAGACTCTTGAGAGTCCCTTGGACTGCAAGGAGATCCAACCAGCCCATCCTAAAGGAAATTAGAACTGAATATTTTATTGGAAGGACTGATGCTGAAGTTGAAGCTGCAATACTTTGGCCACCTGATGCAAAGAACTGACTCATTGGAAAAGACCCTGATTCTGGGAAATATTCAAGGCAGGAGGAGAAGGGAATGACAGAGGAAGAGATGGCTGGATGGCATCACCAACTTGATGGACATTGTTTTGAGCAAGCTCTAGGAGTTGATGATGGACAGGGAAGCCTGGTGTATTGCACTCTGTCCGTGAAGTCGCAAAGAGTTGGACACGACTGAGTGACTGAACAGAACTGAAGCTCAGTCCCTGGTAGTTTACTGGTAAAGAAGCCACCTGCCAATGTAAGAGACATGGGTTCGATCCCTGGGTTGAGAAGATCCCCTGGAATCAGAAATGACAACCCACTCCAGCATTCTGGCCTGAGAAATCCCATGGACAGAGGAGCCTGGTGGGCTATAGTCCATGGGGTCACAACAATCCAGATCTGACTTAGTAACTAACACAATCTCAGTTGGGCAGAAAGTCCTTCTCTCTGTTGGTCTTTTTCCCCACCCTTAGGTCTTAGAGAAGCTCCTCAGGTCTTACTTGGTTCCATGGGTTCCACGTCAGGTTCCCAGTTTCATGGGGTCCTTCTGTGGTCAGGCTGGGTGCAGGGAGTCTTGAGACTGACCAGGACCTCTAGTGAAGTCACGGGAATTCCATGAAGCCATTTATTCTCTGGAGTCCTGGCATTTCCCTGGGGCTCCACATAGGAACAGTGACTGAGCTGTCTCTATTCTCAGCTTCCACAAAGCAATGTGCGGGTGGGTCCTCTCTCTTTGGATTCATCAGTGTCCAAACCGTCATCTCCTCTTTGCATTTTCCATCTCTTCTAGGCTGGAGTTAGGAGGCCAAGAGAGGAAAAACTGTAACTTCTCCAACCTTTCCCATTTTTAATATCTGATTATCTCCCTAAGGCTCAGGGCTTTTGTAAGACAAACGCCAGGGAGACACAAACAGCATATTTTATTTCTGCCTTCATGCTGTCTACTCTGAAGCAATGAAGATAAGAAAAGTCTGGCTCTTCAAAGGACGTAGAAGGGGAGGGGGTAGAATTTCCAAGGGGGAAAAAATAAAGAAAATTTTAGTTCACATTTAAGAAACGTTTCCTATTATGTATTACTTAGAGCTCAGACCAGTGTTTCCACCACAGTTGACATTTCAAATATCTGTCCCATTGTCTTCAAGGGAGTTCGTTAGAATGCTAGTTGTGTTACTCAATGTAAAAGGCCTGGATTCCTAGCAAAATTTAAGACTAGAGCTGATGCCTCCATTTTCTTTATTGATTCTACAGCTTCATCTTCTTTTTTGACTGCTCTTATAGAACATTCATCTTCTCCAGTGATGGACGTTGGACTAATCCTAGATCCTTACATCTTTGTCCATCAGATGTGTTTCACGTGAATATTGCCAACAAAGGTCCGTCTAGTCAAAGCTGTAGTTTTTCCAATAGTTATGTTAGATGTGAGAGTTGGACCATAAAGAAGGCTGAATGCCAAAGAAATGATGTTTTCGAACTGCAGTGCTGGAGAAGACTCTTGAGAGTCCCTTGGACAGCAAGGAAATCAAACCAGTCAGTCCTGAAGGAAATCACCCCTGAATATTCATTGGAAGGACTGATGCTGAAGTTCTAACACTTTGGCACCTGATACAAAGAGCCAACTCATTTGGATTCACCAGTGTCCAAACTGTCATCTCCTCTTTTGCATTTTCCATCTCTTCTAGGCTGGGGTCAGCAGGCCAAGAGAGGAAAAGCTGTAACTTCTGCAACCTTTGGCAGAAGGTTGAGTCCAACCTCTGGACTCATTGGAAAAGACCTCAATGCTGGGAAAGATTGAAGGCAAAAGGAAAAGGGAGGGGCAGAGGATGAGATGGTTAGACAGTATCATTAACCCAATGGACAGGAATTTGAGCAAACTCAGGGAGATAATGGAGGAGAGAGGAGTCTGGTGAGCCTCAGTCCATGGGGTCACAGAGTCGGACGTGACTTAGTGACTGAACAACAACAAAGGGGAAATAGAACCAGAAATTCTGAGAAAAATTAAGGTTAAAGAAAATCAGAGAAACCAAAGGACTTGTACAGAGGTGAGTGGCTGTTTCCCTTGCACTTGGAAGGGAGCAGAGGGTGGGAAGGTGGGTTGGAGGGAGGGTAGCATGTGGGGGAATCCTGGCTGTGGGATGATCTCAACAACGATTGATCCACAGTGCTCCTATTGACTCCTTGCCCTTAGGATTCCTGGAATGGAAAGCTCTCCCCTCTGTATTCTCCCTGATGTTGGCTCTATGTTCCACACCTGCCTGGGATTTCTAAGTCCAGAGAACCTCAAAATACCACCCTTTAGGAATAACCAGGGTGCTCACCATACTCAGTGTTTACCTTCTAGTATGAGATGGCCAGTGAGGGCTGAGTTTCTAAGGAAGTACAGCAGAGGACATCCATGAGGACCCTCCTCTTTCAAGGCATTTTCTATTCATTACCTATTTTACAAGGAAAGGCATGAGTGGATCATTTGCAAGAACACTGTTTTCATTGTGGGTTTTGCTCTGAGCCTTCCAATTCTTCCACTCTCCCTCTTGGCCTGGGTCAAGGTGACATTTTTATTCCTCCCACTGGTGAAACAAACTTCGAACAAGGATGATAAATACCAGAGTCAAATTGGAAGTTAAAGGAGCCAAAAGATGTTACCTCCTGAGCATCATGGAACACGGATGGCGCCTGAAAAGTTCTTTGCAAAGTTCTGAAGACAGCAAAGATGCTTCGGGGACATATGCAGTCTGCAGTACTCCACAGAGCCTGGAGCCCAGGACTGGGAGAAGAAGCCAATTTGAAGAATTTGGAATAAAGAATTACTCAGAAATAGAAACTGTTTTGGCAGAGTCAAAATGTTATATCAGTACAGAACGACTTCGAATTAATGGGCAGAATTCAATTTTGTTCATATGCAGGCTCCTGCTTGGGAAGGCAGTCAGGTGGAAGGCTACATGAGGCTTTGAAAGACACTGGATTTTCTGAAAAACCTTCCTTCTTCCAACTTAGAACTGGAGATAAGCTTGACCTAAGCCCTGTGCGTCATACACCAGTGTGTATAAGTTCAGAGCCCCGCAGTGACTGTTAGGAACAATTTTGGCAACATCTAGGTCTATGGATCATTGCTTGGGGCAACATGTAGACCAACTTGTTTCCTGGCCCACATCACAGTGTCATGGTGCCTGGAATCTGGTGAGCCTGTTTCCCTTGCCAGGAACTGTGGAAGAGCAAATTGAAGCATGGAAGAACAGTGACAATTCTATGTCTGAATCCTGTGTCTGTGTTTGCCTTTCTCTCTACCCTCCTCTATGACATCGGATGGTGTCTCTACACCCAGACACACACAGAGCCCCAGCCTGGTTCAATAGGCACTCACTGATACAGAACTTTGTGCTAGACTCTTGTGCTTCCCTGAGAAAGATGCCCTGCTTCCTCCTTTTGTGTGCTGACAATACCTTTAATGCTGAATAGACGAGTGAAAATACTGTCATATTTGGAGAGCCCATTGGCATTTACCAGACACTTTGATGTCAAATAAGCCTGTGAAGATGCAAAGAGCTGTTCTTCCCATTCTACAGATAGGAAACTCATCACAGAAAGTCCAAGCAATAAGTTCAAGGTTACCTAGCCATGTGGAATCTACATCTCCAACTTTCATCTCTTCTTAGGTCACTTTTAACCATCTCACCTTTCTGTTTGACATTTTAAATTCTGCTATAATTAAAATGGATAACCAGCAAGGATCTACTGTATAGCCCAGGGACCTCTGCTCAATATTACATAACACCCTAAATCAGAAAAGAATTTGAGAAAGAACAGATACATGTACATGGATAATCGTGCACATGAATCACTTTGCTGTCCACCTGAAACTAACACAATATTGGTAATCAGCTGTGTGTGCTGAGTCACTCAGTCATGCCTGACTCTTGGTGACACCATGGACTGTAGGCCTCCAGGCTCCTCTGTCCATGGGATTCTCCAGGTGACAATACTGGAGTGGGTTGCCACGCCCTCCTCCAGTGGATCTTCCCAACCCAGGGACTGAACCCAAGTCTCCCATATTGCAGGCAGATTCTTTCCATCTTGGCCATCACAGAAGCCCAAGAATACTGTAGTGGGTATCCTATCCCTTCTCCAGGGGCTCTTCCCAACCCAGGAATCGAACTGGGGTCTCCTGCATTGCAGGTGGATTATTCATGAGCTGAACTACTCCAATATAAAATAAAAAATTAAAATAAAAGTTCCAGTAGGTGAACTGGAGTGGATATAGTGATAAATATTTTTAAAGTAAGCCCTTTCAATGCTTTAAACCATAAAAACGCATATTGACAAAAGGAAACAGGAGTCTTGTGATTTAATATTATGACTTGATACCCTGGGAGCTATTTTAATTTGAACTTTTCCTTCTTTAAGTTTTCTGAGACCATGTTAAAGGGTCAATAGCCTGGTTTAGACCTCCTTCCCTCCCTTCCTCCTCTCTTCCTTCCAATGGCCTCTCAAGCCTTGACTGGCTGCTGAGATGCTCAGAAGGGACCCATCTTCCCAAATCCAGTGGGCAGTGAAGCTGTTTGGTGGGCACCATGTCTCTGCCAGTGAGCAGGCCGCCCCCTGCTGCTCCTCTGTCTCCCCACGCCATCCCTCAGGCCTTTCACCTGTGTGTCTTCAGCTACACCTTCCAGGATGGAGCCCAGCACCTTCCCCGGCCACCTCCTCCCAGAACACTCTCCCAATCCCTTCTTCCCTCCTGTCCAAGCTCCCTCCATCCTCCAGCCAAGAGTCAGAGTCTGTGGGTGGTGTCTAGTGCCAGCGTCTCTCTTCTCTCTCTCTCTCTCTCTCTCTCACACACACACACATCCTTGATTGCTTAAGAGGATGATTGATAAGGCACCAAATGGAACTAGTATAGAATTCAAAATGCATAAAAATAAGATGCACAATAAAATGGACTTGCTTTCCACACTTCTCTCCCAGTCATTTGTTTTCTTTCTACAGGGAAACTCCCAATTTCTTGAGCATCCTTCCAGAAACACATATACCTATATAGCCATGTAGGTAGGACTATATATATATATATATATCTCTGTGTGTGTGTGTGTGTATATATATATATATATATCTGATATTTATTTATATACTCCTATATGTATATGAATGTACATATGCATGTGTATACATACACATACATGCATATGCATATCCATCTATGCATATACCTACACACTTGAGAAATCTGTATGCAGGTCAGGGAGCAACAGTTAGAACTGGACATGGAACAACAGACTGGTTCCAAATAGGAAAAAGAGTGTGTCAAGGCTGTATATTGTCACCCTGCTTATTTAACTTCTATGCAGAGTACATCATGAGAAATGCTGGGCTAGAAGAAGCGCAAGCTGGAATCAAGATTGCCAGGAAAAGTATCAATAACCTCAGATACACAGATGACACCACCCTTATGGCAGAAAGTGAAGAGGAACTTAAAAGCCTCTTGATGAAAGTGAAAGAGGAGAGTGAAAAAGTTGGCTTAAAGCTCAACATTCAGAAAATGAAGATCATGGCATAGGTCCCATCACTTCATGGGAAATAGATGGGAAAACAGTGGAAACAGTGTCAGACTTTATTTTTTGGGGGCTCCAAAATCACTGCAGATGGTAACTGCAGCCATGAAATTAAAAGACACTTACTCCTTGGAAGGAAAGTTATGACCAACCTAGATAGCATATTCAAAAGCAGAGACATTACTTTGCCAACAAAGATCTGTCTAGTCAAGGCTATGGTTTTTCCAGTGGTCATGCATGGATGTGAAAGTTGGACTTTGAAGAAAGCTGAGAGCTGAAGAATTGATGCTTTTGAACTGTGGTGTTGGAGAAAACTCTTGAGAGTCCCTTGGACTGCAAGGAGATCCAACTAGTCCATCCTAAAGGAAATCAGTCCTGGGTGTTCATTGGAGGGACTGATGTTGAAGCTGAAACTCCAATACTTTGGCCACCTCATGTGAAGAGATGGCTAATTGGAAAAGACTCTGATGCTGGGAGGGATTGGGGGCAGGAGGAGAAGGGGACTACCGAGGATGAGATGGCTGGATGGCATCACTGACTCGATGGAGGTGAGTCTGAGTGAACTCCAGGAGTTGGTGATGGGCAGGGAGGCCTGGTGTGCTGCGATTCATGGGGTTGCAAAGAGTTGTGCACGACTCAGTGACTGAACTGAACTAAACTATTGAACACATTCATGTGCATATAAATATATGGGCATATGTATATGTGAACACACATACACACACACCCACACACCCCTATATAGCCATGCAGGCAGGTGGATTTTTTAATGCAGGGCTAGCATATGGTGCACGTTGTTCTCCATCTTGCTTTTGTTACTGAGCTATCCAGCTTTGAGAGCATTCCCACTGTAAAAATAGAGGTGCTTCATTTTAACAGCTATGAAGCATTTCATAGGATGGCTTGTTGTTGTTTAGTCACTCAGTTATGTCCAACTCTGCCATCTCATGGGCTATATAGCCTGCCAGCTTCTCTGTCCATGGGGATTTCCAGGCAAGAATACTGGAGTGGGCTGTCATTTCCTTCTCCAGAGTATCTTCCCAACCCAGGGATTGAACATGCATCTTCTGCAAGTATCCTGCATTATAGGCAGATTCTCTACCACTGAGTTACCAGGGAAGTCCTATTGGATGGCTACACTAAGGCTTGACTGGAATCCTCTTGTTGGATATTAGTTTCTTTCCAATCTCAGGAGACGCTGATGATACTCTTTAGTTAATCCTGTTGTTCACTCAGATTTAAGAACCTCTTGTACACTGTGTAATGCTAACATCTTCATTTGCCTTTGTGAGTTTCCCATAATCCCTTCACCTCCATGATCTCCCCTTCAGTGGCTGATTCTTACAGTCCTCAAGCCTCACAATAGATGTTACGTCTAAGACCTCACTTTTCTCATCTTTACAATAGGGACAATGTAGTTCCCACTGTTGGTGTGGCTGGGAGAACTAACTGGGTGCATGTCAGCAGAAATCCTAGGACAGGTCCTTCAGGCAGTAAGAACTGGGTAGGAGCTAACCATTTCCCCATTGCCATTTGTATTAAGGAAATGCCCCATGTCTAGAATGCAGAAGGGCTGGACACCATTACTCTCCATCCCCTGGAGGTACTGAGATAACTGTGATTCTCTTGGGAAATAATAAGTTGACCTGAATGAACTGGAGAGGAGGTGGGTGAACTGATCTCTCCTATTCAAAGAATGAGATTGTTGAATGGCATCATCAACTCAATGGGCATGAGTTTGAGCAAACTTTGGGAGATGGTGAAGGATAGGGAAGCCTGGTGTGCTGCAGTCCACGAGATTGCAAAGAGTTGGACACAACTGAGCAACTGAACAACTTTTTTTCCATTTGTGGGTGGGGACCTCAGGACTTGGAAGCAGGGTTTCTGTATCAACACAGCTATTGAAATGACTCCTCCAAGATTCATCCCTTCCTCCAAGAAGGGATGAAATTCAGGACGCGGGGCTGCCACTGCAGTTTCCTCCCTTCATAGGCCAGATGATGGAAGCCCCAGCGTCCTTCTTCCCTAAGGGGAGGGACCTCGGGACTGCCAACCCTGGAGTACAGCAGACTTTCCTGAGCCTCAGACTCCTGAGTTTCCGGAGAGGGAGCTGTGAAATTCTGGGATCCTATTCAGAGCTTTTGCGATGTGCTCAGAGATGATATTAAATGTTTTATATCATGTTGGCCATGATACAGCCACACTTACCTCTGAGCCTAAAACAGCTCAGAATTTCATTAGGACCTTCCCTCGCTTCCTGATGCACCCTGCTCCTCAACTCTCTTTACAAATTAGGAAAAAAGCTGTCTGTTACAATTTCCGAAACACTGGAGGTGTATGTTTCCCATCACTTTCTTACCAATGTGTGTATTCCATATATACATTTTCTTTAGGAAATCAGATATTACACATTTTATATTAAAACGAAGACTCTCCTAAAACACATGGTGATTCTTTGACCATTCTACATTCTGTAAGATATAAACACTAAGCCCAGGTACCCAGATGCTATAAAATGCCCATTTGATGTAACCTTTATTTGCATCAAAGGCTGCTATCTCAAAACACAGAACTGAATCCCATGGCAAACTTTGCTTTGCTTTCATCAGATAAGCGCGAATCCTGTAGCCTCCCTCCAACCCCTAGTTCTAGGGAGAGGATTTATTGCCTTGAGACTGTCTCCCTTCTGGGGAGATTCAGGCTGTCAGTCAGCTCACAGGGAGGAGAGAAGATTCTCCTTCTGTTTCCAAGTTTCACTCTCTCCCCACCCAGCAGGGTGAGAGCGCTCAGCTAAGCAGGCCAACAGTAACCAATGTTATTCTACACGAGGGTGACCAGCCTCTGTGCTGGGTGATGGAGACACAAAGATGAGTAGGACCCAGGCCCCACCCAGGAGCTCGCAGACATGTGGGGGAGATAGACAGGAACACAGAGTAAGTAAATAAAGGATTGTCTTATGGGGGAAAAGTTAAAATGACTGAGAGAAGGAAACTTCCTAGGAGTCTGGTGACAAGACTGTAGTGTGATGGAGAAGTCAGAGCTGCCTAGACAGGCAAGAAAGGAAAGATGAAAGAAACAGTGTGTTCTAAGGCATAGAGAGGCGGGTTTAGTGAAAACAAGTTCAGCATCTCTGGACCATAGGATGCTATCGAGGGGGATGGTGGAGGTGGGATCTCCTCTTTTATCAACTGGTCCCTCCTCAATGGAAGATTATGAAGGCACATCACCCCTGAGCTGGTCACGTCAGGACCATCACTGGCTTCTCACATCTGCATGGGACCTCTGGGGACGGTGGCTACATCTCCTTTCATTGTACTTTATTGGTCTGGTTCTTGGCTAGTCCCTGCACTCTCACGTTACGAAAAGGCAGACTCCGCTTTGTTTTATTTGCCTTTAGCTTCTTCACTCTACTTTCCCAATCACAGTGAGTTCTCTAAAACAGGACCTTCAGTGCATCCTAAACACCAGCAACAATGTATCGGAAAGCGTGCTTTTGTGTCAGACTCACCAGGGGGTGAGGGATTCTTTAGTCAAAAGTGTTTTCTTGGGCCTTCTCTGGTGGTCCATTGGTCCGTGGCCCCAATACAGGAGCCATGGGTTCAATTCCTGGTCAGGGAACTGAAATCCCACATGCCACACAGCACAGCCAAAATAAAAATAAGAGTAATAATAATAAGCATTTTCTTTACCCTAACTCTAGACCTAGAGACCCAGAACGTGGAGATGAGGCTCTGTGTTTGCACTAAAGGCACGCACACACACACACACTGATTGAGCTGAGTAATTGATTCTTTTTTTTTTTTTTCACTCCAAGAAATGCCATGTTCATCATATTATATACAACCATATATTATGAGCATTTTTTAAAACATACTGGCAGCACAGAATACTCTGGTCTTCATCTTGCCTTTGGTACCTAGTCATCCATCTTTGAGACTGTTTTCATCAGGGTATAACATTTGTCCCGTTTTGACAACTGTAGTGGATTTCATTGTATGGCTATTTGGACAATAGCCTTTTGTTGGTCTTTGGCTTGTTCCTAACCCTGTGAAGACAGCATTTTTAGCAAACATCCTAGGTAGTTCTATGCCTACTGCATACTGTATAAAGTCCAAATTCTTAGCTTAGCTCTTCCATCACTATTGACCAGTATTAGCCAGTCAGAGTACTGTGTCCCTTTCCATTTACCTGATTGGCCTAGAGATGGGCACATGATCCAACTACCACTCCAGGAAAAGATAATCCATGATTGGCACATTTCAAGTCAGGTGTTTACCTCTGGGCCAGTCGACTGTGATCAGGAAGTTCTGTTTGCTTGATAAGCACAGGGATGCCAGTGAGCTCTTTCCTGTGGATGCTGGGAATGGAAAATCTCTCAATGAAAGGCAGTTTGTTCTGAGCTGAGCTGACCTCTCTTAAACTTGCATTGATGAGGTCCGTTCTGCATGGTCTTGAATCTTTATGTCAGGTTGTTACAATTGAAAAAGTCTTCAGAAACTGTCCCCAATCCCCTAATTTAGCAAATGAGAAAAGGAAGGCCTAGAGCAAGGAAGGACTTGTGTAATGCCTGGTGGCGAGTTAACAGCTATGTGGTGCTGAGAACCAGGTCTCCTGACTCCAGGCAGGATTCCTTCCTTTACCCCCAGGCTTCCTCTGTCTCCCTTAATTTTGTGGTTTCTTAAAAGGGAGGCAAAGGAGGGAGCATTAACTTGAAACTTGAGGAGAGTGCCTCTGCCTTCAATCCATTCTCGAGGGAGGCAGCTCTGCTGGACCCGACTGAATGATAATGTGCTCTTCCTGGCTTTGGCCTTGGCTTACTGGCGGGCGCTCCACCATCCAGAGCCTGGTTCCCAGATGTTTTCTTTGCAGACTCTGCCCACTCTGATGCACTGGCGCCATGTCAGCCCTTGTGTACCTGCCAAAATGCTTTTATAAAAACCATTAAAAGAACCCTTTCCTAAGGAGAGTGGTTAGGATGTGAATTCCTGCAGGTTAACCTGCCTGGGATAGAGGTGTGACCACAAGTGGGAACCCCACATGAAAGCCTGTGAAGGGGCAGTAGTCAAAGGGAGCTTCGGTCTACCCCGTCTTGCCCTGTAGAGCCTGTCCTTAACAAACCATCACCACCGCTGTGAACACAACCACCCCAAGAGCAACAGCAGCAACAGTGATTACAACTGCACCGACAAAATGGGAGGAAGTCGTGGGGAAAGAGGAGTATCTAGCTAACCCTGCCTGGGCTCCCTGACTGCGTGTTCTGGAGTGATGCTATTTCAGTGGTGTCTTTGGTGCTCACAGAACATGGTGGGCGGAGTCAGTGATCTTGCTGCCTTCAGAGTCATCTGTGGGAGAAGCAACTGTCTGCCCCAGAATCAGCATAGAAACACAAGAGGACATTGCTGTCTTCATGGAAAAAATAGATTAAATGCCTAGGGTGAGAAGTATAATTGGTTTGACTATAAAGGAAAGTTCAGAAAATGCATCTTGGGTATGTTTGTGCTAAATCTAAAACATGTGATTATAAATAATGCTTCTCCTTTGTTGAGAATAATGGTGATTATTTTTTTTTTATTGAATCTGTAACACTTTCTATTATTGCTTTCCTGTACATCTTCATAATAAATGCCCTTCTGCTAAGGTGACCTGAGGCTGTCTCAGGTCAAACCTTTAATTAGTCAAAACAACACATTTTCTTCCAGGAACCTGACTTGGAATGGTTACTCTTTCTCATTAATGTGCTGATTATGTTTAACAACTGGCTTTAAAAAAACTCTTTAATCTGGAGTGTTGGCTGATTTCCCCGGTGTAAATACTGCCATCTTGGTCAATTGTAAGCCACCTATGTGATGTCACTGAGCTGGGAGTTGGGGAGAGATGGGCAGTGACACAGACTTAGATACAATAAAAATGCTGTTAGTCGCTCAGTCATGTCCTACTCTGTGACCCCATGGACTATAGCCCGTCAGGCTCCTCTGTCCATGGGATTTCCCAGGCAAGAATACTAGAGTGGGTTGCCATTTCCTTCTCCAGGGGTCTTCTGGACCCAAAGGCAGAGATAATAGTAAAATACAATAGAGTATTTAGAAAGTATGAAGTCCGGAGTATATATTACTTTTGTCTTTAATATCATATATTTAAATATAAATTTATGTTATTTAATTTTTGATAATATCTGTGTTTAACAACTTGATTATGCACTTTCTGAGAAATTCACTTCTGGCTCATGAGCCAGTGTGAGCTGGGTCACAGTCAATTCAGTGACCTTATCTGCGAAGTGAGGGTCATTTTGGTGACTGCCACGTGGAGTGAATGGGTGATGAGACGAGGTACATGGAACTTTGGAAGGGAGCTGGGTCTTAAAAATGTGCTCAGTAAATCACAGTGGCTGTGTTCACTATCCTCCTTTTCAGATGCAATTACACAGCTCCCAGTAGCCACACCACCAGCATTGCAGTTTGGTTTCTTGATCTGAGGTTGGGGCTCTTTCCCTGGCAGCATTTCTGGGGGCTCCTGGAGCCTCTTGTGCGGTCTCTGCAGAAGCAGTATGGCATGGAGGAAAGACAAACAGGCTTTCAATTTGAAAACCTATCTTGAGCAATTGCCTTTAGCTTACTGAGCCTTGATTTTCCCATCTATAAAATGGGTTTGGCTAAAAATAGAGGAGAAATGAACAAGTAATGTACAGAGAGCACCTGGCACCTTGGAGAAGCACATGTGTGTCAGTCACTTCATCATGTCCTACTCTTTGAGACCCCCATGGACTGTAGCCTGCCACTCACCTCTGGCCATGGAATTCTGTCCAATTCCATGCAGGAATTCTTGTCCAGGCATGCATGCTGAAGTGGGTTGCCATTCCCTTCTCCAGGGGATCAAACCCAGGTCTCCTGCATTGCAGGCAGATTTTTTTACGTCTGGTCTACCAGGTAAGCCTGGCGTGTAGTACGTGCTCAGTAACGTTACAAGTATTCCCCTCTGTCTTCCAAACTAATTGCCAGACATTCAACAATGAAGCTTCCCTCCTTTGAAAGCTAGTTAAACTATATCCATAGACATCCCAGTTTAGGGGCACAGACCTAACCTGAACTGTCTCCAGAATCCTAATTAACAGTGATACAATTATCTACTCTGAGCTAAACATGTAAAGCTCACATTATTAGCACCTTAAAAGGGCTTTCTTCCACAGGTGTGTGTTTTTTTTTTTTTTAATATGTATACGTGTCTCTCCCAACTTGATTAACTGAATTATTCTACTCACAGACCGATTCTTTGATATACTCAGTGTTTTCATCTAATTGCACCTTGTGGTCTCATGGCAGTTTCCATTTGAAACATTTGGCACCATTCCGCCTATTTCATTTATACTAATGAAGGGAGTACTCTGTGCATGATAATCAGTTAGAAATCATGACTTGCTTCATCAATAAATACCAGGTTGGTACATGAAATTGTATTGGCTGGGCCTTCATTAGGTAGTTGGACTGTAGTAAGGGGGCATGCTTGTATATTTCTATTGTAAAATCTCATTGTTCTTTTCTTTCTGTTTTTTTCCTGCTTTTTGCAACTCAGAAAAACCAGTATATCCTGAGATTTTGATATTCCCTAATCTGAAACCATTGAAAGCACTTTATTCTTTTTTTTTGATCCTAGACTTTATATATTTTATTTTTAAGATTTTATTGAAATATAGTTGAATTTACAGTGTATTAATTTCTTCTGTACAACAAAGTGACCTAGTTATATATATATATATATATATATATATATATATATATATATGTATGTATGTATGTGTGTGTGTATGCATTCTTTTTCATCTTCTTTTCCATTATGGTTTGTCACAGGATATTAGGTCAGTCTCTGAAGCTAATACAAATAAAAACGAAAATAAATGAATTGGATGTAATCAAATTTACAAGCTTTTGCATGGCAAGGAAACCGTAAACCAAATGAAAAGACAGTCTTTAGACTGGGAGAAAATATTTGCGAAAGATGCAACTGACAAGAGCCTAATTTCCAAAATATACAAATAGCTCAGACAATTCAATAACAAAAAAATAAACATCCCAATTGGAAAATGGGCAGAAGACTCAAACAGACATTTCTCCAAAGAAGACATAATATGGCCAACAGGCACATGAAGAAGACTTTACTCTCTAAGTGCATTTCCACTCTCCCTCCTTCACTCCCTCCCTTCCTCCTCCTAGTCTTCCTTTTCTTTCTCTCATTCTCCTTCGCTTTCTTCTTTCCTTCCCTGTTTCCTTCTCTGCTCCACTTAGCCAAGGAACAGAGATGCAAAGATGAATGGACGCCTGCTTTTTCTCTGGAAGAGACTGTGGTCTGTAGTGATGCCTCTCAGCTCACAATGCTCTTACAGCCCTGGACTTCAGATGGGAAAATACTCTTGCCTTAAATCCCCTCTTGTCTCCTGGGAACTCTGCTCCTGGAGCTGCACTTGGCTGGCCTGTCCTGCCTTCCAGGTGTCAGGTAGAAGTCTTCTGCTGGTGGAAGCCTTCCCTGATGATGCCATTAAATCAGCTCCCTCCTGGCACCCTTCTCTCTCACACCACCCTCTTCCTTTCCTTCCCAGCCTCTACAACCACCTGAAATCACTGTGTTCATTCAATTTTTCCCTTGTTTCTTTCTCCTGCTAGAATATCGTCAGACTGTTTCTTTTGTCACATTTATTTGCTTTAGATTTTGGATGCCACATATAAGGGATGACGGACAGTGCCGGACTTTCCCTGAGCCATATGCCTTTGAAGACCTAGCCACTCTGGCTGGATTCCTTCAAAGTCATTCTTCTACTCTCTCATCTCTCTGCATCATGAAAAGCATGACACATCTCAACACTCAGCTCACACTGCTCCTTTCACCTCCAGCCATGTCTCCATCTGTGTACCTCCTCCTTATTTTCCTAGATTCAGCTGAGTTGTTGATCCAGGGCTGGGTTTTGGGTCATCCTTATGCACTTATGAATGCTTTGTTGGCCTCCTTGTCGGCCTGCACCACAATCCATTGTGAGCAGGGTTTTCTGATCTCATTTTCCTACAGACTGCATTTCCTTGACATATGTGGTAGGCATTCATTCAATGAGGCCACTCTATGGATGATGGAAATGGCAGTTACTTTTAAACCTGACTTTGGTCTTCAGCTGTCTTAGAATTCTACAGAGAAACAATACTACCACAACACACACACACACACACACACATATACTTTCAAATTGTGGTGCTGGAGAAGACTCTTGAGAGTCCCTTGGACAGTAAGGAGATCAGACCAGTCAGTCCTAAAGGAAATCAACTTCGAATATTCATTGGAAGGGCTGAGGCTGAAGCTGAAGCTCCAATACTTTGGCCACCTGATGTGAAGGCAAACTCACTGGAAAAGACCCTGATGCTAGGAAAGACTGAGAGCGGGAGAAGAGGGCAACAGAGGATGAGATGGCTAGATAGCATCACCGATTCAATGGACATGCATGTGAACAAACTGCAGAAGACAGTGAAGGAAAGGGAAGCCTGGCATGCTGCAGTCCATGGGGTTGCAAAGAGTCGGATATGACTTAGTGCCTGAACAACAAGTATATAATATCACCCACATTACCAAGGGCAATCTGCTTCATTCAAAGGCCAGCAATTTAAATGTTAAACACATCCCCAAAATACGTTCACAGAAACATCCAAAATAATGTTTGACCAAATATCTGGATCCTGGCCTAGTCAAGTTGACATACAGATTCAACCATCACACTAGGAAAGACACTTTCTTTGCCTCATCTTTGGAAATAACCACCTGCTGTGGACAAGTGTGTTACTGGTGTGAGCTAAGGTACACCACTAGGAAGCTGCCTGGAGAGTCAACTAGGTTCACCCAAACCGCGAGGCATCCCCATTGGTGGTTGTGGAAGATGCCATTTGTAAATAGCTTTGCCTGCTGTTTCCTTTTTGTGGATAAGCTGAAGGGTTTAATCTCTGGGTACCCATCTGGCAACCTTTCCAAGAACTAAATTTGCTTGCACTTTCAAATAAAACCTGTGAGACATTTTGGCTTCACTTTCCCTGTCTCCCTCTCCCTTTCGCCTAAGTGCACTGTTAAATAATGGATTTGTGAAGTGAGTGTGAGGCTCTGATGGTAGAAGCTGGTCAGAAAATGTATGTGGGCAGCAGGGAGGGTGAGACGAAGCATCAGACAGACGTCCACCTGATTTGGGCTGGTGTGTTTGGGTTGTTTCTCCTCCCTCCTCTGCCTCCTCTTACCCCCACTACGTCCCCTGACTTTGAGGTTGGTTGGAATTGGATGGAAGACCCCAGAAAACCCACTTGAGTGGTCTGCCCTTCCCAGTACCTGTAACCACAGACAGTGCAGCGAAGTGAAAGCTGCATGTGGTCTTGGAAACAAAATGCCTCCTTTTCTTGGGAAGCAGGAGAGAGAAAATACAAGCACACAGATTGATTAACACCATCCACAAAAAGACACCCATGCACCACTGCAGGGTAGCCCAAGTCCTTGTCAGAAGGTGGAACCTCATATTCTTGCCTTCCAATCTTTACCCAAATCTCTGTGTGAGAAATAATAATGGGAAGATCCCAGAAGGAACTTGGTTCATTTATTTCTTGCATCTCAAGTTTGCTAGATGCTATAGGGAAGAGACAGTGGGTGTCACAGGACTGGCCATCCACTCTCAGTCAAAATCCCTTCTCACCTTTCTCCTTCATGATAAAACCCTGGCTTCATTTGGGATAACAACAGGCCCAGATGAACACACTAATAGATAAAAAGCAGCAAAGCTTACCTTTCCTGGTTTCGGTTTTGGTGTAGAGACTGTGTTCCACAGGTCTGACTGATGGGTCACAATAGATATTGCTGCATGTGGCTTTTGTGAATGGGCCTTTTACTGAATGGGGCTTGATGTGAGTTGGCTCAACTAGCATGCACCCGGTTTGTCCTTGTATTTCCTCAGTTTTCCCATGGGGACAGTGACATGCTACCCTCAAATGGTAAGCTGTCTCGTGAATTCACACATATGCACATTTATAACGTGCACACATTTCTATGTATAAACACGTATCCACACATCACACCATGTCCTCATCCACATGTGTGAACATGCATGCACACAAAAGCCTACACATGTGTACACACCCACACAGACATTCCAGAGCTACCAACACATGCAATGTATGCCTATTAAACACACATGCTTGCCTTAATACAAATGTATGTAGTGACCTTGCTCTTTATCTGCCATACTCAAATGCATGTCCCTTCATGAACATTTACACACAGAGACGAACACACACTTACACCCTCTTTACACACACACAGGATGGATGAAAGGAGAAATGGTTGAGGACTCCAGGAACAGAAAGTTGTATGTGAAGAATGAAGGGGGAGGCTTCATCCTTGGAGAATTATTGTTCACCAACTACAGTATAAAACTGCAAGGCGCTGAGTGATGTTTAACTAGGATTTGGTTTCCAAGGAATTTACAGTTTTCATGGGGAGGGAGAAAATAGATGCCAGTGTGATCACATGGAAAGCACTAAAGCCAGCCTGAAGAATGTCCCTTCAGTAATATTCATCACACTGGCAAAGGTAGGTTGGGATTTCCTGGGCCAGCATCCTTTCAGAGGTCAGGGATACAAACCATGTTAACTGACCGAGGCTGCCATGGACAGTTGCGTAAGATGTTCACTGTGCAAGGGACACCTCCCTGCATCAAGTTTGTTCGCTGATCTTTGAGCCGTTCACTTTCCCCAAGACTGATGGATGCTTCAAGAAGAGAAGGCATTTTCTAAGTTGTACCAGGGAGCCCTGTGGGTGGTGGGCACAGAAGCACTGACCACTGACCGTGCCTGTGGCTCTCATCCAGGCCCCTGTGCACAAGCAGGTCCTGAGGTCTCTGAAGGAATGCCATTTGGCTCTGAACGCTTTTCCTAGGTGATTCCTTGGCAGCTTGGCTTCTGCTCTTGCACTCTCAGGTCATGAGATTTACTGTGATGCATTGAATTAAACGAAAAGAATGGCACAGACAAAGCCCATGAAACTACCTTTAAGCAGCACAGAGCAGCAGAGAAATTGATTAAAATATGCATTCCTCTAATAGAGCGGCTGGTCCCAGCCTGGAAATTAATTAATGCTAATAGTACACAATCAAAACTGCTTTTTGAATCTTCTTAGAACATTAACTAAAATGTTCATCTTTTTAATGCATTTGCCTGAATCACTGGGATTAAAAGCTTTGCTTCTTCCATGCAAATGTGAGGGTGAGGAATGAAGAGGAAAAGAAAGGAGGGAAGGAAGAAGGAGAGAGGGTAAGAAGGAGAGAGGGAGGGAGGGAAGAAGGAAGGAGGGAGCCGGTTTGAGCTATTTCAACCTTGGATCTTTGTAATCTTGTCTTTCTGGGTAACCCGAGCCACCTTTGAGAACCTGGTGAGCCAGCTCTGTTAGCTCCTGAGATGGAGCGAGTGGCCTGGAAACGGGAATGGCCATCTCTGCAATTTATGCCCTGGACTGCCAAAGGGAAACCAAGGAGAGGAAAGGAGAGAGAAAGGATCAGTTAGCTGAGGATCTCCTGGGTGCCCTGGCTCTGTGAGGGTGCAAGGGAGAGAGCTCGAGGCAGCATGAAGCTTCGATCTGTTCAATCAAGTGGTCCATTTCAGTGGTTTCCAAATAGAAGGGGTTTTGTGGCATCATGTCCCTCAGTAACAACCCATCTGCCTATATAGTGAACCTCATGGATTTTGCACCACCTCCCATAGCCGCCATGCCCAAGGGTTAAGGAGGTTTGGATGCTCCCAGAGTAAAAGTCCCCGGAATAAAAGTCCTAGTGGTCCTTATACTAGTCTTATTGCTCAGTCATTGATCTATGCATACATTATTTGACTAGCTCCTACTCACTTAGCTGCTGAGTGATGGTGTTCCCACGGAGCTTGGAGTTTGATGTGGGGACAGACACACAGACAGGGAAGAACAGTGTGACAGTGTCAGAAAGCTATACCCAAGGTGGAGCCCAGTGGAGGGAAGCTGAACCCAGCAAGAGGTGGGGATTGAGGGGCTTTGTGGAGGAGGGGTCAACTGAATGAAGGATGCTGAAAGCAGCCAATGTGTGTGTGTGTGTGTGTGTGTGAGCGATGCTGGGGAAACTGGGCAGAGGCAGGCATGGATAAGTGGCATGGGAAGTTGGTAGTACCACTCAGAGGAGATGGATGGAAGCCACATATTATACAGGAGGAAGGAAGGATGAGTTACTATCTTGGCAATATGCCGACCTACAACAAATATGTATTGTTTGGCGAGATTGCCAAGAGACATCTATAAAATCAAGAGGAAATACCTATGCTGGTAAAGATTGTAAAGCTCCCAATGGATTTACTCAAATCCTCTTTTCTGAAGGTGTTTACCCCAATGTTCTCTTTCCTAAGATTGAGACTGAGCTTCTCAGTGTGAACACCGCTGATGCCCAGGGCCAGTCAGGTCTTTGTTGTTGGAAGGCGGTCCCACACATCCCAGGATGTTTAGCAGCATTCTGGGCCTTGATCCGCTAGATGCTGGCTGTGATGAACAAACCTATTGTCAGACCTTGTCAAATGTGCCCTGAAAGTGGGGATGAGAGCCACTGGAGAGGTGAGAAAGCCATATTGATGTTTTCATCAAATCAAACGGACCACATCTGTTGACTTGCACTGACCTTGGGATCCTAAAAGTTGTAACTAATTTCGGCAGCTTACTTCTCTGATTGTCTTTTGACATCATCTCATTTTAGTTCTGGATTTGCATATGTTTTATCTGCAAATCTGAAATGGAATATTCAAATATATTGTGCTCTTTTTAACAATATAATTTAATTCACCATATCAGTACTTGCTGGTGATACAAGTCCATGAAAGATTTTCATTAAAAAGGGACCATCTATCTTATTATATTATTTTCCCAGTTGAGGTGAGTTCATTTACAAATTTTAATTTCTTTGATCTCATTTTAAAATAAACCATGATAAGAATAACACTAACACTGTAATACAAACAATCCATTTCTTTCATAGTTTATTATTTCTGGCATTAAGGGACAGGAATTATGGGGACACATGGAGCTGAGTGATGCCAGTTCGAACTCAGACCCCAGATCCTCAAAGCTTGAGCTGTAAGACCTCAGGCAAGTCTGTGATCCTCAATTTATTTTCCTGTATAGTGGGAATTTGATCTGGTCTCTTGGACTGTTGGAGAATCCACATGAAATCGAGCCTTCATGAACCTTTGAAAACGGAAAAAATACTTTCTAAATATAAAGGATCATCACAACTGTAAATATTACCATTCTTTGGAAAGAGAAAATGAAATAAACAAGGTGTCAGGGAATATGAACCTTAGATGTGCCACTTGCTCATGGTTTCAGCTCAGGTCTATTACTTAGGGTCTCAAAATTCTGTCTCTTCATCTGTAAAACTCAGCAGTAGAATTCACAGCTTGGGGATTTGAAGATTACAGACAGAAAGAGTGCACAAAATGCTGAGCACATGTGAGGCAGAGTACAGACTCCAGAAAGAGTAACTCTATTATTATTATTACCAGCATGGCTGTTATTTCATCACTCTTGCTAATTTTTCAAACACATTTAGCCCTAATTCATATTTTAAACAGAGATATGGCTGGGGTTTTTTTTTTTACCAACCAAAAGCTGTCTTTTGGCATTTAAGCATGGAAGGGGAGTAATACAGAAATGCTATCTCATTTTATTTGCACAGTTGCGACAATGTGTCTTCTGGGCAACCCATTTAAAAGATGCTGTTATAAGATCATCAAGCATGAGCCAGGTTGCCCTTGGCAAATCACCTGTAATGGAGCCTCGTGTTTGATCCTCATGAAATCAAATGCACCTCATGGGACTGTAATTGTATTAGAGCCATTTTATAGATGAGGAAATCATGGGAAGAAGCTGTGAGGAGGCAAAGGCCTTATCTTGTTCTCTGCCTTATCTTTGCCCCTAAATCAGCACCCACTCTGTAGCAGGCATGCAGTAAATACTGTGACCAATTCAATGGATGGATGAATGAACAGAGTTCAGAGCATTGCCAGGATGGCCCCAAGAGGAGGAGCAGAAATTCCCAACCAGACAGTCTGGCTCTAGCTACACCTCCAGGTTCATGGGACACGATGCAGCCCCTGACAGGGACAGCTGGCCTGGAAACCCGTTCCTGTAGCGCCTTATCAGTTCCTTTCTTAAAGCACGTTTGCACCTTGTCTTGGGCTAACCTCTTATCTGCTCACTGTTCCCTCTCCTGTTCAACTGCAAGTTCCTCGCAGCAATATCGTAAGTCTGACCCACACCTGTGGTCCTGCCGCCATGCTGCAAGGTCTGATAACTTTCAGTTCAGTTTAGTCGCTCAGTCGTGTCCAACTCTTTGCGACCCCATGAATCGCAGCACGCCAGGCCTCCCTGTTCATCACCATCTCCCGGAGTTCACTCAGACTCACGTCCATTGAGTCCATGATGCCATCCAGCCATCTCATCCTCGGTCATCCCCTTCTCCTCCTGCCCCCAATCCTTCCCAGTATCAGAGTCTTTTCCAGTGAGTCAACTCTTGTTATTTCAAAGCATCCTCACTGGATTATTTAACAATCATCTCCATTTATGTGGCAGTTGGTCCCAGGCATGGTATGGGCATTTTCTTATTTCATCATCACTGAAACTCCTTAAAGTAAGTATCTTTCTTTTTTTTTTTTTCCTTCTTATCATCATCATCCTTGTTTCATGGGAGAAATAAGAAGATCAAAGAGGTGAAATAAAAGCCAGAGTGAGTGTTCAAAGCAACTCCCTGGGGAAGTGACCCCATGCCCCATTCCGTCCCTCATCCATGTCCCCTTTGGGCACGTCCAGCCTCTCCTGGCTTTCTCCCCAGCTCCTGGACCCCCGGAGCCCTGGCTCCCAGTGGAGACAGAAACGAGGCACGTCTTTCCTGCCTGGTGCCCTGGCCACTGTCACTGCTGCTGGAGGTATCTCAGGGCCACTCTAGATATTCCACGGAGGGGACACTTGGTCAGTTTGGATATTGTGACTTTCTTTGAATCATTAGAAAGTTGTTAGCTCAAAACCAAAAACCCTCAACTGTTTGTCAGATGCTACAGAAAGTACCATGCCTTTAACCACTGTCCACTCATGTTTCTAGCCACTGGCCTTGGATCTTACCGGTGGCCTTCTCACTGCCTCCCACTTCTGGGTTGGAATGCAGGAGGTTCTGACTTTCCTGGAGGTGTGTTAGTCACATGCAGGCTCCTCCTTCCTGTCTCCCTCCAAGGGGGCCCCAGAAGCACCCCAGAAGACCTCAGTTGCCTCTCTTTGTCTCTCAGGTCCTCCTTCCTCCCTGGGAAAGTCTCGTGTTCCTGGGAGCTGGGCCAACGTTCTTCACTTAGGGGCTTTGCCTAGAGGAAGGTGCGAAGCTTAGCTCCACCCACTTGTCCACTGCTGCTGTTGTTCAGTGGCCAAGCCGTGTCCAACTCTTTGGGACCCCACGGACTGCAGCACGCCAGGCCTCCCTGTCCATCACCAACTCCTGAAGCTTGCTCAAACTCGTGTCCATCGAGACAGTGATGCCATTCAACCATCTCCTCCTCTGTCGTCCCCTTCTCCTCCTGCCTTCAATCTTTCCCAGCATCGGGGTCTTTCCCAATGAGTCAGCGGTTCCCATCAGGTGGCCGAAGGACTGGAGCTTCATCTTCAGCATCAGTCCTTCCAATGGGTATTCAGGGTTGATTTCCTTTAGAGATGACAGGTTTATAAATCTCCTTGCCCACCGATGTACAGAGTGGCTTTTGTTTGTGACCGCTTCTGTCCTTTGTTGGGCAAAGGGGAGAGGAGGGTAGAGAAAACAGATGGCATCTGCCAACCCCAGATCCACTGTCTCAAAGGGAGACTGAGTCACACTGGCCTGCTGGGGCTGGCTCCTCAGAGCGCCTGCCTCCTCCCTTCTGTCTCACAGACCATGCTGACTTCTTCCCATCTCCCTCCTCCCATCAGCTCCTCCCCCTCAGTACACGTCTGACCCACATCCTGCACACACAACATCACACTAGCTCGTAGAGAAATGCTCAAGGAGGCTCCTATGAGCCTCCTTCCACTGGCCCAGCCTTGTCTCACACCACGGCTCCTGTGATGATGTCAACTTCTGGCACCTGGAACTGCTCTGCCTGTCCGGAGCTTCAGCTCTATCACTTCCACCACCCAAGCCTTCCTCTCAGCTCACCCCTGCCACACACACATCCCCCAGATCTCTTCAACCCAGCACTGACCAGGGCTCCTGCTTCTTCTCCTTTTTCTGTACTAAACTGGTACCCTCCTGTGGGCGGGGGCTGCTCTCAGCCTCCTCTGATTTCTCAGGGCCCGCTTAGATGAGGCTTTGACCCGAAGTAGACACTTCATAAAGCTTTTCATCCCCAAGAAAGATTTATCACGGCGCCTCCAGAAAGAATGATGGGACTTGAAAAAACTGACAGGATTATTATTGGATTTCATTTATTAAAAAAAACTTCATATATTTTATTATCCCAAACCTTGCATTCCAAGACATTTTTATGCCAAACCTGACAAATAGATAGCTTTCCCCAGATTTTTTTTTCCTTTTAATTATTTGCATTCATTTTCTGTTTCAAAGACGTTTTAACATTGGGCAACCAGCTGATGACTGAAACCAACATTAATAATGGGAATATTAGAAAAATTAAAATCAGAACTTCTGAAGTAAATTGAACGAAATGCTCAACCACCCAGCCAAATTGAACGGCTGAGTATTCGTTCTGAGCACACAGGAGGGGGTGAATGATTTGAGAGGCCGGGGGAGGTGGGCAATAGGCAGGAAGTGAGATGGAAAGCAGGAAAGGCCTCAAAACTAAGATGCTCTGTGACCTTGGGCCAATCTGCTGACCTCTCTGAGTCTGAGGCTCTTCGTCTAGATGTTAAAGGGGATGAATGAGGTAGCGGTTCTTAACCTGAACCCACAAGCTTTCTAGCCCCTTCAGAAGGAGCTGTGCAAGTTTTACTGGCTCCATGGTGTCTGACCTTCTGCCACCCCAGGAACCATAGCCCACCAGGCTCCTCTGTCCATGGAATTTTCCAGTCAAGAGTAATGGACTGGGTTCCATCCCCCTTTCCAGGGTATCTTTCCCAGCCAGGGATTGAACCCTGGTCTCCTGCATTGCAGGCCAATTCTTTACCGTCTGAGCCACCAGGGAAGCCTGAAATCCTGAAGTAATATGCCGGAGTGTCCTGGATATGCATGTTTCTCCATGGAATACTGACAGCTTTCATCAGGTTTTCAGAGATCTGTGACTCAAAGACATTTAGTAGCCCCTAAACTAGGTGATTTCTGAGCTTCATTTATTCAGGCAGTCATTCATTCAAGTAACAAATATTTATGAGCACGCAGTGGGCATTCTGGAGGCTCTGGGGAGCAGAAGTGAATAGGGAAATCTTTCCACTCTCAAACTCCTTCCCATTGGACTGGGACTCAACATATGCGGGTGAGAGTGCTATCTTGAGTCCTTCCTGCTGTGACCTTGGAAGGTGAGCAGCACCTCTCAGCTTTGTGCTTTTGATCGGGTGAGCAGAACTCAGGCCGAGCTGGGCCTCCATGGCCCAGGCAGAGACGCTGAAGAGCCTGTGGGAAAGGCCGTCCGTGTGGGAAGGAGAGAGGAAGGAAGATGAGGCACCGGGTCTCAGGGCCTTGGGCGAGACAGACTCAGGGGCCCAGGAGGTCCTCGTGGTTTTCTTTAATTAACAATAATCTTTTGAAGCTTCGACTGCCTAGTTTTTGTGGCCCAAACTCCTGTATATCTGACTCCTCCCTTACCCCTTCGGAACAGTCCCTCAGAGACATAGAGAGACTCCCAGGGTTAAGAGCCCAGAAATATCAACAAATAAAAGCTAATCCTCAATTTTAGGTGGTGCATTTTTTTTCTGTTAACACCAAAATAATAAAATTTAGAAAAAAAATGACATAGTGTAGGTAATGTTTTTGACCTCTCTATGGCAGGGTGCTTCTAGGTGTTGAGCACCTACTGACTCATTTTATTCCCAGGATCCTCCCAGGGGGACCTGCTGGACTGTCTCACAGGTGAAGGAACAGAGGCCTCCAGGGAGCTCAGGACCCGCCCCGACAGGCTGTCAAGGTGCACAGCTGCGTGCCGCCCCTCTGACTGCCTCCCTGTCACCAGTGCTCCCCTGAGGACTGGTCCTGGTTCATATCTGTCCCAGGACACTCCTGGGACAGTCTGAGACTCCAAGTGACTGTGTGCCTGTGTGCCCGTCACTTTAGTCATGTCCGACTCCTCTGTCCATGGAATTCTCCAGGCAAGAATACTGGAATGGGTTGCTATTTCCTTTTCCAGGGATCTTCCCGACCCAGGGATTGAACCCTCATTTCCTGCGACTCCTGCATTGCAGGCAATTTTTTTTTTTTTGCCTACTGAGCCACCTGGGAAGCCTGGTCTCAGTGACTATCTCTTCTTAAATCATCTCAGGCAGAGGTCACAGACTTTTCTGCAACAGAGCAGATTGCAAGCCTTTCAGGACTCTGTCAGTCTCCTCACATCTCCTGTTATAGCTTTAAATGAATATGTATACCTATGGCTGATTCATATTGATGTATGGCAGAAACCAACACAGTATTATAAAGCAATTATCCCTCAATTAAAAATAGATAAATCAAAAAAGAAAGCATTAAATGAGGAAGCATGGCTATGTTTACATAGAAGTTTATTTATAAAAACCAGTCTGCTGACCTTGACAAAGGAAGTCGATAGCTTAGCAGGTAAAGAATCTGGCTCCAACACAGGAGACCCAGGAAGTGCAGGGTTGATCCCTGGGTTGGGGAAGATCCTCTGGAGAAGGATATGGCAACCCACTCGAGTATTCTTGCCTGGGAAATCCCATGGGCAGGGGAGCCTGGCAGGCTACATGCTAGTGGGTCACGAAGAATCAGATACGACTGAGCAACCAAGCACAGCACAGCACAAAGGAAGCCGAGTGGTTAAAACAAAGCCAGCTATTCATAAGCAAGTAGCACTGAGTTCCCTGCTGGCTAGAATGGCTCCTAGCCTACTGTGGGCTCCCAGGAGTCCAGGTTCCTTATGAAGTTGCTGAAAAGGCTTACACATGAAAAAAATGGACTGCAAGGACAGGCAGGTGTAAATTGCTAGGTAAGCCACAGGCTCAGATGCCCCAAGGTCAGAACTTCAGTCTGGACCCCAGCACCCCCGGGTCGTGCTTCCTTGAGAATTACTTTAATCTCTCTTAAGTCTCGGATGGGGTTACTTGATGGCTCAGATTGTAAAGAATCTGCCTGCAATGCAGGAGACCTGGGTTTGATCCCTGGGTTGGGAAGATTCCCTGGAGGAGAGAATGGCAACCCCACTCCAATATTCTTGCCTGGAGAATCCCACAGACAGAGGAGCCTGGAGGGCTAGACAGTCCACGGGGTCGCAAAGAGTTGGACACAGCTGAATGACTTAACACTTTAAAGCCTCACGTTGCTCATTTGCCAACTGAAGCTAGAAATATGATTTCATTAGGCTGGGTGGGGGCTGATGGGTCTGCATTCCTTATACGGTTGTCACTTGCTTCTCACTTTACCGTGGAGACCCTCCCGACTCCCCTCCCCTCCTCCACTCTTCTCCAGGTAGCTTGCCTTCTCCCAGAACACAGAGACTCCTTTAATAGACTCCCCAATTTAAAGGAGCAGAATTCCTCAGTGCCTGCTGCCAGATCTCATTTGCTAAACAATCATTTTGCTAACTGGGATTCAGACAATGTAGGAAGAAACACTTGAAAACAGTTTTAATTGGTGTTGAAAATAAGAAGCATGTGTGTGTCGGGGGTGGGGAAATCAGAGCATTATTAAATTTTGCCGCCATAATGACCATTGTAGAATGAGCTGGTTATTTCCCCATTAGGACATAATGACATCCATTGTTGGCAGCCCTGTGTTTGATTATAAGATAATGACAATAATTTATTGTTTGCTACTCTTTACCTTGAGACAAGGTAACCACAAGTTTAAAAGAAGATGTATAAGAGGTAAATTACATGTTGCTAAATATGAAACAGCACCTCACTTGTCCTGGTTTATAACAATAAAAACAACAATTTTAGATAGAACATATATTTAGTAGGTTTTCCCCCTAGGAGAGACAGAGACACTGATCGTTGCGTAATTACTACAAAGGAAAATCCCGCTAAATTGTTAGGTTTAGATTCTGTATGAAATCGTATTCTTGAACTGTAGAAAGGAAAGGGGTCTTTTTTGAACCTCCTGCTTGCTGTTTGAACCAAGCCTTCTGATCACAGAACTGGAAACCATCCCAAAGATCACCAGGGTGGGGGTTTGTAAGCACATTTCCAGGTTCAATGCATGAGATAGGGCGCTCAGGGCCGGTGCACTGGAATGACCCTGAGGGATGGGATGGGGGGAGGGGGAGATGGGAGGGGGTTTCAGGATGGGGGACACATGTACACCCATGGCTGATTCATGTGAACGTATGGCAAAAATCACTATAATATTGTAAAGTAATTAGCCTCCAATTAAAATACATAATTTAAAAATGTAGCACCTATTTACAAATGCAGTTATTCATTGATGAAAGTGAGGAAAGTGTTATTTGCTCAGTCATGTCCGACTCTTTGTGACCCTATGGACTATAGCCTCCCAAGCTCCTCTGGTCCATGGTATTCTTCAGGCAAAAATACTGGAGTGGGTTGCCATTCCCTTCTCCAGGGAATCTCCCGATCCGGGGATCGAACCCAGGTCTCCTCCATTGTAGAAAGATTCTTCACCATCTGAGTCACCAGGGAAGCCCATTCATAGATGGGTCATAAGCAAAACAGTTCTCTAAAAAGAACTTTGAATGAAAAAGAGGCCCTTTTTCACTGAGTTGTCTTTGCCTCTGGTCAGCTGTCATCCCCTCTGTCTGCATAGTTTGCTTCCGCTTTGCTCAGATCAATAGAAGACTCTCTCTTTGGATGAGGAATAGCACATTTTGAGCTCAGGCCTATAAAGGAGTATGGTTTGAAAGGCTGATACAGCTTAGCCCAGCAGCTAAGCATGCAGGCTGCCGAGCCAAGGCTGTCTGGGTTCTGAATCCTGTTTCCACTACTTACAAGCTGTATAAACATTACCAAAACATTGCTGGCCAAATGAGGATGGTACTGCTTCACAGAGCTACTGGGCTGTTTGAGAAAGTTTATAAGTTTACAAAGCTACTTGGAATAGTCAATGGTACACACTCTTAAACTTTGTCCATCACTTTGAACAGGGTGTAAAATGTGGCAGGCAAGAGGCTTCAATGGCCATCGGATTACACCAACATTCGTGGACGCTTTCTCTGTCGACTGCGACTGGAGTTTCTGAACTTTGTTGTTCAGTTGCTGGAGTCACGTCTGACTCTTTGCGACCCCATGGATCGCAGCACGCCAGGCTTCCCTGTCCTTCACTATCTACCGATGCTTCCTCAAACTCATGTTCATTGATTCAGTGATGCCTCTGTCGCCTCCTTCTCCTCTTGCTCTCAGTCTTTCCCACCATCAGGGGCTTTTCCAATGAGTCAGTTCTTTGCACCAGGTGGCCGAAGTATAGGAGCTTCAGCTTCAGCATCACGCCTTCCAGTATATATTCAGGGTTGATTTCCTGTAAGATTGGCTGCTTTGATCTGGACTTACACATTCACTAAGAGCTAGGGGTGCACCATCTCTGAATTTCAGACTCAGAGCACTGCAGGCACCAAAATACTGCAAGTCTGTCTTAGGAAAGGAAAGAAATATAAAAATGCAGCCTTCTAGAGAAGTCTCAAACCATCTGTTCCTCCCTCCCCCTCCCCCAGTGCGGGAATCCCTCTTCGCGTATCCTAGAAAAAAGGTCCTCCAGCTCCTGACTACACAGTCTCAGAGATGAGGACTCAGTCCTGCACGAGGTGGCTGATACTGGTGCACCCCGATGGGTAGAAAGGTCGTCCCCACAGTGAGCTGCAGTCTGTGCCCTGTAACTTCTACCATTGTTCCTAGTTTCCCATTTGCAATTCCAGAGACAATTCAGCTCCCTAGTTCCTGCAAAAAAGTTGGAAACATTTTGGCTGCTTTAGGATATTTTTCTCCACGATAACTGTTTTCAGTTTTTCTTGTAGCTTTCCCAGGAACCTGACCTCTAAGCCACATGTCTTCCTGGTCGCGTGCCTCTTTAGAAGCTGTGTGACCTACCCCTGTGTTCTGGAGGAGGCTAGCAGCCCAATTTTAACCTGCCATTGAAGGGAGAGGGGTACTTCTTTCCCATCCTGGGATTTCCTCCCAAGCTGTGGGGAAGGGATTCTGCTATAATTCCGGCTACTGGCCAGCCTCCGTCTCTTCACTTGCTCTTCCCCAGGGAAGGTGGGGGAGCTCTCTGAGGGGAAATTTAGAAGGGGTGCCCTGGGATGCTCAGTTCAGACCTCCTTTTCCACTGGGAGTCATTCACCCAGAGGGTGTGGCTTCTACAGCTTCCTCGATGTCAGTTTTGTAGAGCCAGGTTTCCCAAGCAAAGAAGGTCATGGTAAAGCTCATTCTGGGACTCAAGTACTAGGAAACCTGTTCATTTGCAGATGGAAGCGTCTGTCTCCATGAGCTGCTCGATCAAGAATCAGGGCATCCTGTGGCTTCAATCTGCTGACTCTCGTTGGCTTCTCAATAGGTTTCAAATAACACATTCAGATGTTACTTGAAAATAACTGCAGATGGTGACTACAGTCATGAAATTAAAAGACGTTTGCTCCTTGGAAGAAAAGCTATGACCAACCTAGACAGCATATTAGAAAGCAGAGACATAACTTTGCTGACAAAGGTCCACCTAGTCAAAGCTATGGTTTTTCCAGTAATCATGTATGGATGTGAGAGTTGGACTTTAAAGAAAGTTGAGTGCCAAATAATTGATGCTTTTGAACTGTGGTGTCGGAGAAGACTCTTGAGAGTCGCTTGGACTGCCAGGAGATCTAACCAGTCAATCATAAAGGAAATCAGTCCTGAATATTCATTGGAAGGACTGATGCTAAAGCTGAAACTCCAATCCTTTGGCCACTTGATGTGAAGAACTGACTGTTTGGAAAAGACTCTGATGCTGGGAAAGAGTGAAGGCAGGAGGAGAAAGGGCTTACAGAGGATGAGATGGTTGGATGGCATCACTCAATGGACATGAGTTTGAGCAAGCTTCGGGAGCTGGTGATGGACAGGGAGGCCTGGCATGCTGCAGTCCATGGGGTCGTAAAGAGTTGAAGATGACTGAGCGACTGAACTGAACTGAACATATTTGGAGAGAACTATTAGATTAGGAAAGATCCATACACCTCAATGTTCAAAGAAACATTGATTATCATAGTCAAGACATGGGAGCAACCTAAGTGTTCATTCACAGGTGAATGGATAAAGATGTGGCACATATGCACAATGGAATGCTACCCAGTCATAAAAATGAATGAAATAAAGTCATTTGCATCTCCTTCGATAGACCTAGAGATTGTCATACTAAGTGAAATAAGTCAGAGAGAGAAAGACAAGTTTCATATGATACCACATATGTGTGGAATCTAAAAAAAAAATAACACAAATGAACTTGTTTATAAGACATAAATAAACTCACAGACATAGAACACAAATTTATGGTTACCAAAGGGGAAAGTGGGGAGGGACAAATTAGGAGTTTGGGGTTAACAGATATATACTACTACCTATAAAATAGATAAGCACCAGGATCTACTGTATAGCACAGGAAACTATACCTAAGATTTTGTAATAACTTATAAGGGAAGGGAATGTAAAAACAGAATATATGTTTATATACATATATATGTACTTATAACTGAGTCACTTTGCTTTACACGTGAAACTAATATAACATTTTTAATCAACTGTATTTCAATAAAAAATATTGAAAAATCATATGGAAGGAGGGATGTTCTTTATCATATCTCTCTTATATCCCCCAAATCTGTATGTGATTGTTTTGACATTTCTGCCATTCTATGCTTATTGCTATACCTATGTTCTCAGACTACATAGAATCATGGATGATGAAATCTTAATGGATATCCAATGTTTTTAGACTGCATGACACGTTCTGAAAGAGCTACGTAAATGTCTTGGTTTCCGCAGTTTCCTTTTCAAGCTTACCAGCAGCGGTTTCATGAATGTCTAATCTAGACAAGCTTTGATGAATTGGCCTGAGCAAAATCGTCTCATAATCCAATTCGGCCTCAGTGAGATCGCCACCTCTTTAGCCTTATCTCATCGGGACCTGTGACCTTTAAAATAATCACATTTTCCTCTCCATGCATCTTTAAGTTCTTCACTAATAGAAGGGGACATCCCATCCCAACACTCTAGTGCTTCTTCCTTCAAGAGATCCAACGTCCCTTATAGTCTCAATCATTCATAGGGCCGGAGCAGTGCTTTCCCAAGCAATACTTTGTCAGAAAAAAAGCAAATGTTGAAAAACTGGGCAGCAAATGTTCATGCATACCCAAGCTGAATATTCTCCCTTTTATTTTTCTTTCGAAAATATAAAGTCTGAGCTGTACTTATTCTTACTACAGGAACTGAAAAATCCTTTAGCTCTCATTTTGAAATTATAAAAGTGCACATATCCTAAAAAGGCCCAGATTTATTATTTTATTTCTTTTTTAATATCCATTTTGAAAATAGATATGGAATATTTTCATGACCTAAATTTATTTTTTTTTTCCTTTTAACTTCCAGAGTAGAAAATATAAGTGTCTGTCCCCTTAACAGTTATTTAATCAAATATTTTCCCATCTGTTACTAGTTTCCAGGTGTCTCTGGTAGTAAAGAACATTCAGGAGAAGTAAGAGAAGTAGATTCTATCCCTGGCTCTGGAAGATCCCCTGGAGAGAGAAGGAAATGGCAACCCACTCCAGTATCTTGCCTGGGAAACCCCATGGTTCGAGGACTGTAGCCTGGCAGGCTAAAGTCCATGGCATCACAAGAGTCAGACACGACTGAAGCAACTTAGCACATACATAATAGTCTCAGTTGAGAATGGCTTCCAGGTGGCTCAGTGGTAAAGACTCCACTTGCAATGCAGGCGATGCAGGTTGGATCCCTGAGACTGGAAGATCTGCTGGAGGAAGAACTGGCAATCTACTCCAGTATTCTTAGCTGGAAAATCCCATGGACAGAGAAGCCTGGTGGGTTGTAGTCCGTGAGATTGCAAAGGGTCGGACACAGCTTAGCAGCTGAGCACATCATGCACCAGTTGGGAAAATATGTATTAAAGAATTATTCTTCTAGTAGAGGGAGAAGGATGATGTGAGCCTATCTAAATGGCATACGAGTGAAAACAAGCATTTGACTCAGGAAATTACTTGCTGTCTGTGGTGCAGAGGACCAGAGCGTCTATTTGTGTGGTTTTTTCTGTTTGGATATCCAAAAGGTTTTCTCCTCTGACTCATCTGCCTCCACCATCTGTGCAGAGACCTTGCCATTGCTTCTGGAAAGTTCTTGCCAATGCAGAAGCACCTAGTGGAAACTCAGCAACCTCCCAGGACCCTTAAATTCCCAGTTTTGCCTTTAGTCTACCTCTCCCGGCTAAAACAGAAGTGACTCACTTGAGAAGCAAGGGAGAGTGAAGCCACTGTTTCGGCGGATTCATTGCAGGCAACATTAAATTCTCCACCAACACGAGGATAAGGAACACTTTCAGCCTTATTTGTGACCTGGCTCTGTCCACCTTGTCCACGCACCCTATTCCCGTATCCTATCTGTTCACTCACTTAATTTTTCCTATTTTTTGAAACTCATCGAAGCAACTGCCTTGACTGCAAATCCTTTTCTAACTTCCACGGAACAGACCAGAGACTTTTCTTCTCTGCCACACAATGAATGTGGCTTCCCAGTTGGTATTTCATAGAACAGGATGTTGATTCAGAGTGAGAAGAAAGTGACATCCCAGAAGCTGGGAAATGTCGCATTTGAGACTAAAAATGAGATTTTTCAGTAAATCCAGTATTGCTTCTTTTATGCTATACTCTCCACATCATCTCAAAAACAGGAGTAACTAGACCTATCATGCAAGGTAGGAGTAAAGAGTAAATATTTTAAAATGAGGGATACAGAAAGCCCAGTTTACCGGTGGTCAGTTGTTATAAATATGAAGTATGTTATCATCAATGTTTAAGAGGCTGGAAGCCTAGATTTCTCTCTTCTGGGCTCTGTGTCATGGAGCTAATGACCCTTCTGAGTTTCAATTAATTTATCTATAAATTTTTTCATTTTAAAATTAATTTTTATTGGCATGTGATTCATTTACAATATTGTGCTAGTTTTTGCTGTAAAGCAAAGTGAATCAGTTATACATATACACGTCCCCACTCTTTATTAGATTCTTTTCCCATTTAGGTCATTACTGCAGCCACAAATTTAAAAATGCTTGCTCCTTGGAAGGAAAGCTATGACAAGCCTACACAGCATATTAAAAAGCAAAGACGTTACTTTGCTGACAAAGGTCTGTATCGTCAAAACTGTGATTTTTCCAGTAGTCGTATATGGATGTGAGAGTTGGAACATAAAGAAGGCTGAATGCCAAAGGATTGATATTTTCCAACTGTGATGCTGGAGAAGACTCGAAATCCCTTGAACTCAAAAGGAGATCAAACCAGTCAATCCTAAAGGAAATCAGTCCTGAATAGTCTTTGGAAGGACTGATGTGAAGCTGAAGTTGCAATACTTTGACCACCTGATGCAAAGAGCTGACTCATTAGAAAAGACCCTGAAGCTGGGAAAGATTGAAGGCAGGAGGAGAAGGGAAGACAGAGGATGAGATGGTTGGATGGCATCACTGACTCAATGGACAAGAGTGTGAGCAAGCTCTGGGATGGTGATGGACAGGGAAGCCTGGAATGCTGCAGTCCATGGGGCCACAAAGAGTCCGGCATGACTTAGTGACTAAACAACAAATAGGTTATTTTGAGTTGAGTGGAGCAGTAGGTCCTTATTAGATAGCTCTTTTAAAAATGTATTCATTTATTTATTCGGCTGTACTGGGTCTTAGTTGTGGCACATGGGGTGTTCCATCTTCCTTGTGGCATGTAGGATCTAGTTCCCCTGACCAGAGATCAAACCTGGGCCCCTGCATTGGAGTGCAGAGTCTTTCCTGGATCACCAGGAAAGTCCCTTTATTTCATGTATAGTAGTGTATATACATCAATCTAAATTTATCCATAATTAGAATTAATATTCACCTATATATTTTTATTAAACTCATATCAGAGCTCCTGGCATATCATTAATGTTCATGAAAAACTTAATTTCTTTTGTTCTCTTAAATCATGTTTTTGGGCTTCCCAGGTGATGCTAGTGGTTAAGAATCCACCTGCCAATGCAGGAGATGTAAGAGAAACGGATTCAGATCCCTGGGTAGGGAAGATCCCTTGGAGGAGGAAGTGGCACCCCATTCCAGTATTCTTGCCAGGGGTCACAAAGAGTCAGAGATGACCAAGCATACTTATAGATAAATCAGAGTATCCTAACATTTGCTTTCTGATTATTCCATCAAATACATTTTAAATTTTAAGACAAGACCAAGACTGAGTTTTTTTCAGCTAAAAAGATGAATTTTTTAATCTGTTTACCTGAGAATATTACATATTATTATTACCTGTGATCAAAACTCAAATAAATTCCTATTGATTTTCATACTGTACATCAAGAGACACCAATCATTGCTGATTCAAATGTGGCAAGACTAATGACCTCTTTTAATTTCTCTACCCTTATTTCTCCTTCAAAATTTTTAAAGGTGGAGAGAATTTTCTCTTAACCAGAATTTTCCAGGAAATTATACAGAATCCTCTTTACAGTTAGAACCTAAAAAACAAAACAAAATAACCCTGGTATTATGTGGAATTATGTGTTTGGGGTTTGTTCTCTATTGAAGCACTAGCGTTTTAAAATTTCAAAATAAAATAGCTCATCTTGTTCTGGGAATAGTTTACTCTCCTTAAGTTAGAAAACATAAATTTGTGATGGGAAGATTTTGAACTGGAAATTTCAATTTCCCTGAAGCAACTTTCCAGCTGGCACGTTAGTGGTAAAGAACCCACCTGCCAATGCAAGAGACATAAGAGACTCGGGTTCAATGCCTGGGTCTGGAAGATCCCCTGGAGAAGAGCATGGCAACCCACTCCAGTATTCCTGCCTGGAGAATCCCCATGGACAGAGGAGCCTGGCGGGCTACGGTCCGTGGGGTCGCAAAAAGTCGGACATGACTGAAGTGACATAGCACAGCACGGGGAAGTAAATTTCAGTAGCCTATGTAGCAAGTACAATAAACTGATACTGTGCAAACTTAATTTTTAAAAATTATTAAAAAAAAATTTAAAGCTCTTTTAACCCTGTTCACCCATTTTTCTGCCCACCCCTACCACCTACTTCTGACAACCATGAATCTGTTCTGTCTATGCATTTGATTTTTAAAATATTTTTTGTTTATTTATTTATTTGGATTCCTCATGTAAAAGAGATCATATGTTGCTTGTCTTTCCCTGTCTGACTTGTCACACTTAATGCCCTTAAGTTTTATCCGCATTATTGCAAATGGCAGGATTTCCTTATTATTATTATTTTTTAATCACTGAATGACTTTTCTGTGTGTGTGTGTGTGTGTGTGAGGAGAAGGGAGTGCTTCCTAGGAGGCACGAATGGTAAAGAACTAGCCTGTCAACTCAGGAGATACAAGAGATGCGGGTTCTATCCCTGGGTTGGGAAGATCCCCTGGAAAAGGAAATGGCAACCCACTCCAGTATTCCTGCCTGAAAAATCCCGTGGCCAGAGGAGCCTGGTGGGCTACAGTCTGTGGGGTTAGAAAGGATTGGACGCAACTGAAGCAACTTAGCATGCACGCATGTGTCCGCCGTTTGCTTTGCTGTCACTCATCAGTGGACACGTAGGTTGTTTCAGACCTTTGCTATGAATAGTGCCACAGTGACCATCAGAATACAGCCACCTCCCCAAGACTGTGATTTCATTTTCTTTAGATAAATACTCAGAAGTGGAATTGCTGGGTCATAGGGCAGTTCTATTGTTAATTTTCTGAGGAACCTCCATACTGTTTTCCAAAGTGGCTGTACCAAGTTAATCTCCTACCAACAGTGTAAAGTTCCCCTTATCCACACGGTCACCAGTCTCTGTTATTTCTCTTCTTTTTGATGACAGCCATTCTAACAGGTGTGAGGTGATATTTCTGGTGGTTTGGATTTGCGTTTTCCCTATGATTAGGATTGAAAACTTTTTCATACACCTATTGGCTATTTGTATGTCTTCTTTGGAAAAATGTCTACGCAAGTCCTTTGCTCATTTTTAAATTGGGTTATCTACTTTCAATATTGATATGTAGGAGTAACATGTATTTTGGATATTAACTCGCTATCCAATATATGGCTTATAAAGATTTTCTCCTATGCAACAGGATGTCTTTTCATTCTGTTGATTGTTCCTTTGCTACACAGAAACTTTTAAGGTTAGTGTAGTTCTACTTGTTTATTTTTTCTTTTTGTTGCTTTTGGTGTCACATCCAAATATCTTTGCCAAGATAATGTCAAAGAGATTTTCCTCAGCATGTTATTCTTGGGGTTTTCGTTTTTCAAGGTCTTGCATTTTAAGTCTTTAGTTCATTTTGAGTTGACTTTGTGCATGATTTAAGCCTGAGATCTAATTTCGTTATTTTACATGAGGTCATTACACTAAGTAAAATAAGCCAGACAGAGAGAGTTAAATACTATATGTTATAGGTTATAGATTCCAGTAGTCATGTATCAGTGTGAGAGTTTGACTGTAAAGAAGGCTGAATGTTGAAGAAATGATACTTTTGAACTTGTGGTGCTGGAGAAGACTCTTGAGAGTCCCTTGGACAGCATGGAGATCAAACCAGTCACTCCTAAAGGAAACCAACCTTGAATATTCATTGGAAGAACTGATGCTAAAGCTGAAGCTCCAACACTTTGGCCACCTGATATGAAGAACCAATTCATTGGAAACGACCCTGATGCTGGGAAAGATTGTGAGCAAGAGGAGAAGGGGATGACAGAGGATGAGATGGTTGGATGGTATCACTGACTCGATGAACATGAGTTTGAGCAAGCTCCAGGAGACAGTGAAGGACAGGGAAGCCTGGCGTGCTTCAGTCCATGGGGTCGCAAAGAGTCAGACACGACTTAGTGACTAAACAACAATGTATATGTGAAATCTTTAAAAAAAGAAAAATAATAATCTCATAGAAATAGAGAGTAGAATGTTAGCTGCCAGGGGCTGGAGATTGGGGAGAAAATGGGCAGAGGCAGCTAAAAAGATACATACTTTCATTTATAAGATGAATAAGTTCTGAGGACCTAATGTGTAGCCTAATGACTATAGTTAATACTACTACATTAAATACTTGAAATTTGCTGATAAAGTAGATCTTAAGCCTCCTCACCAAAAGAATTAATGGAGGCATTAAGAATCATTTCACAATGTACATACATCTCAAATTGAAATCACACTTTGGACACCTTAAATGTATTGCAATTTTGTCGATTATACCTCAGTCAAGCTGAACTGAAAGCTGGACAAGGAAATGGAATCCCACTCCAGTATTCTTGTCTGGAGAATTCCATGGACAGAGGAGCCTGGCAGGCTATGGTCCATGGGTCACAACAAGTCAGACATGACTGAGTGGCTATCAAATGCTCAAGCTAGAAAAATAATAAATTATGTTAAGAAGCTAGCTATGCTTTTGGATGTTTTTAGCTCACATACACACAAAGGGACAACAAGAAGGCACTTGGAGGGGACGGATATGTTTATCACCTTGACTACGGTGATGGTAACACTAGTGTACAAATATCAATACTCATAAAATTATATACATAAATTTTGTGCAGTTTTTGTACGCTAGTTATGCCTCAGTAAAAGTGGGAAAAAGTCTGGAATATACATACAATGGAATATTAGTCAACCTGAAAAATAATAAATCCAACAATTTGCAACAATGTAGATAAATCCAGAAGGCATGATGCTGCATGAAATAAGCCAGACAGACAAAGATCGAAGCTGCATGATTCCACAGCAGTCAATCTCACAAAAGCAGAAGACAGAATGGTGGTTTCTAGGGACTAGGGAATGGGGACTTGGAGAGTTACTGATCAATGGATACAGTTTTAATTATGCAAGAAGAATGAGTTCTAACAATCAACTGTACAACCAACAGCCTATAGATAATAATACAGTTCTATGTACTTCAAAGTATGTTAAGAGGTTAGATCTCATGTTAAAGTGTTCTTATCACACACACACACATACGCACACACACAGAAACATAAAGAAAAAAGGAAATGTTTGGAGGTGATAGATATGTTTAGTTCCTTAATAGTGGTGATGGTATCGTGGGTATATATATATGTCCAAACTCATCAAGATGTATACATTAAATGTGTGAATTTTCTGTATCAATTATGCCTCAATAAAGTGTTACAGAAAAAGGAAAACTGCACCATACAGACTATTTTTGCAATGCTCTAAAATTGCTTGATTGAAGTAAGTCAGAGGGGGTATTTTAGTGGAAGTGCTTCCAAAGTGGAACTTCACTAAAACTGCAACCCATCATATGAGTGAACAACCATCATCCATTCACTGATTCAGACTTATTGAACAGAATCGCTCTTCTAGGACAGGCATGACTCTGGAAGTGAAGTGTATAAATGCATTAGACACGGGTCCTGCCTTCGGGTGGGAGAGATGGCAGGAAA
The DNA here is from genome assembly GCA_917880005.1 of Nanger dama. Taxonomy (NCBI): domain Eukaryota; kingdom Metazoa; phylum Chordata; class Mammalia; order Artiodactyla; family Bovidae; genus Nanger; species Nanger dama. The sequence goes on along the minus strand of CAKJTW010000063.1, from coordinate 7,735,183 downwards.
GAGAGTCACCATGGGTTGCAGTAAGCTATTAATGAAACATTTAATATTAATGAAGACATAATAATACTTCTGTAAGGAGGGCTAGCAGGGGGAGTGAGCAACTGACCATGGGCAGTAAGGGGAAAAGGTCAGTCACCCGGAGATGACTCTCGAGGAATAAGTTGAAATTCTTCAGGATAAATCAGAAGACCATTCCAGGCGAAAGGGCGGCATGGGAAGAATGAAAGAGACCTACGCTGGCGGAATCATGCCCATTCCTTTGGTGAGGCTTACTGCGTGAGATAGCGATCGAAAGACATTACTCCAGGGGGAAGCTCTGGGTCTCAGGTGGGCTGTGATGCAGTCCACCCTGCACGTGCTCATTTGCAGAGAAGAGTCGTCATCTGCTTCCCAACTCGGGCCTCCTTCTCTGCAAGCATCCTTCCCACTTGCACCTGCAGGATGTCTTGGGCATCCATGGACCTGACTCATCACCAGTTTCAGAACCAGCCTTCATAAGACCCGGTGTGATGGGGGCCACCCATCAAGGGGAGGATGGCACCCACCCGGGATGGCAGCAGAGGGCCCAGCCTCTCAGCATCTGTTTAAGACCACAGGAAAAGCCACTCACGTCCTTTCAAATAGGTGAAATTTGGCTTACAGCTTTATTTACCTGAGAATGAATTTCAGTTTGAAGAGGGCTTTATGTCGTTGGAGGCGAAGCACCAAAGGTATAAGCAATTTTCAACAAGAGTACTACACATTTGTCTTTATAACAATTTGTGTGTAACAGCTTTTATGCAAATGACACTAAAGTGGCACCTTTTTTTTCCTAAATTGGACATTTTTATGGTTATAATTTTCTTCTGTAATAACAGCAAAAAAAAAAAAAAAATGGCTGTCCCAGTGGAGTTGAACATTTCATTTCTGAGCACCGTCTTGTGAAGTTGGAATGACAAGGTTCTTTCATTTGCGCCAAGAATGACAAAAAAAAAGTCTTCTTTGTCTTCCTTGTCTTAGTTTTCAGAGGCGGTTAAACTGGGTGCCTCCTTCCCCATCAGCCACCCTGAGCAATCAGAATGGGCTCATAAAATCAACACCCAGCTCCCAGCCACCAGAAATACTGCTCACGTGCTCTCCTTTCAAGCTGAGTGGCATAAATTACTTGGTTAGATTTCAGTTTCAACACGTTGTTGGGTCTTTTGCATTCATACCTGCTTTTCCCCAAGTCAGACAGGTGACTTTTTATAGACAATGGGGTTTAATTGACTACTGTACAATGGAATTTATAGACAGTATTCTAGACGAGCATCCCGAGATACTCATAGAAGAATCCACGTTATTGTTGCTTAATCGACCGAAAATTTTTGCAGAGACAACAGAAGAAGGGCGTGCGTTTCAAACAATGACTTAAATTTACCCAAGGATTCAGCTCAACAATATATATAATTTGTGGCAGTGGAAGCCTTTGGGGGTGGGCAAAGCAAGAAGGTCGTAGCAAGAGGTGGGAAGAGATGTCGCAGAGAGGGTAGAGGACAAAGCCCTGGGCCCTGAGTGTTGCTGGGGGATCACCTCTCTCTCTCTGCTTCTGACTCCTCAGTGGTAAAAAAATGTTCTTTCTTGATCTTTTTTCTCCCTTGTTCCAGTCAGCTGTCAGAGGGACTGCTTTATTAGGTCCAAAGAAACTTGGTGTAGAATTAGCTCTTTTGGAATTTAGAGAGTGAGAGAAGAGGATAAAGGTGGTGACAGCTTGATATGCATCACCTTGGGAAGGGTCTAGAATCTTCCTGTATTTAGTCCTTGAACACAAACTTTAGAACTTTCTAGGCATTTGACCTTCAGAAAATAAGTTACCCTTTCTAAACTTTCCATTGACTCATTTGAACAAGGGGAGCCAGTTAGCAGTTGTCTCATGGGGTTCTCATGAAGACCAGTGAGGTGATGGGCACCAAACACTTTGTAAATTGATGTTTAGCTTGTTATTGATACAATTAAAGGCTGCTTGGCACCACTGAATTGAGATTATAAGGTCACTCAAAGCCACCTGCTGTAATGTTAAAACCATCCACCCAAAGGTTTATAATTTCTGGCTTGAAAAACTCCCACCTCTGATGGGCCATTGATGTTTCGTAGACTTCTTCCCTGGGGCCACACAGTCTTGTATTCAGCCAGCAACACTTGCGGAACTCAGCCATGCTCGGTCCTGGGCAGGTCCTGAGGGTACAGAGATGGGCAAGACACAGTCCCTGCTTCCAGCGAACTCAGGCTCTCATAAGGGAACACAGGGATTTGACTGGAAGGGAAGGATATTCCCAGAGGTTGTATTTCTTTCCTCTCTCTTCTACAAATCATGTCCGGGCAGTTGCTGGTAGAATATTGCAGAATTTTTACTTTCTTCCTTAACTGTTTGTGAAATATGTGAGCATAATCTTTATGAAGAATATATATTTTTGTTTGTTTAGTCCCTAAATTGCGTCTGACTCTTTGAGACCCCGTGGACTGTAGCTGGCCAGGCTCCTCTGTCCATGGGATTTCCCCAGGCAAGAACACGGAAGTGGGTTGCCATTTCTTTCTCCATATATTGTTTATAAAGCAAAAGTCACTCCGTAGTGTCTGATTCTTTGCAACCCCATGGACTATATAGTCCATGGAATTCTCCAGGCAGAACACTGGAGTGGGTAGCCTATTCCGTCTCCAGCAGAACTTTCCCACCCAGGAATTGAACCAGGATCTCCTGCACTGTAGGCAGATTATTTACCAACTGAGCTATTATTTATAAAATCAAACATAAAAATGATAAATAGGATTAACATTGTTGTATGTTACATATGAAAGTGGTTGAGGGAGTAAATGCTAAGAGTTCTCATCACAGGAAAGATTTTTTTCTCTTTATTTAATTTTGTATCTATAGGAGATGATAGATGTTCAGTAACCTTGTGCTCATCATTTTGTGATGTATATAAGTCAAATTGTTATGTCAAACACCTTAAACACACACATTGCTGTGTGTCAACTATATCTCAATAAAACTGGGAAAAAAAGAAGAAAAAATAAAAAGCTAATCTCCTTATGAAATGAAAAAAGTAGAGTGAAAATAGTTCAAAGGGGAAGTTGGCCATTCTTGGTCCACAGATTTTGAATTAGAGAGGTTTTCGATAATAAGCATATGTGTGCATCATTATTAGTACACGGATACTTGCAGATGTGTATTTGCATAAGCTATGCATTAACACACACATCAACATAGAGGGTTCCTTTAAAGAGCCCGTCTTTATCTCTGGCTATTCAATGGGATTTCCTTGCTCTAATTCATCTTTCCTGGCATCACACCTGTCCCGAGGTCATGGCACTCTCTCACTGGTCCTTCATCTAGCTACCCACGATACCCCCTAGTTCAGGAGGACCTGCAGCTCTGGCTCGTAGCCCCGGCCGACCTTGGGCCCACGTGACTTGTGACTGCAGCCCAGAAGTCCATCCATGGCTTGTCCTTCCAGACAATATGGAGGCAAAGGAAGTATAGTCCCTGAGGTTCCTACATGAACACTTGTTTTTAGGCCATTTACTTATTCTTTTTGAACTGTAGTCTCCTCATCAGAGGAATAAGGAGAATAAGGACCAACTCCGAGGCCATTTTGAGGGAGAGTGTAAGTTCCTGACATAGGCCAGGCATTTCATAAGCATTACTTCCTTTTCCTCTCATTTGATCCCTGGGAAGAAAGATGGTGACATCTGAGCCACCTGTCAGCTCATTAACGGGAATTAATTTTTTTTCCTTATGGGATGGTTTGGATACTCAAAGTTTGCTCATTGGGAAATGAAAAAAACACTGCGTATCCAAGTGGAGGCGCCTGGAGTCGGGGACACAGTCCAGCTTGTGGTCCAGCCAGTTGATGCCCACTGGGGAAATTCAGCCTTAGATTCTTACCCCGTGGACCGCACCATGCCTTGGCAGCACCGTTTCACCGTGCACGTTTGCAAGCAGAAGTGCTTCAGGGCTGGTGTGCATACAATAGCATATCTGTACATCCTTACAGAAACCAAATATTGAAGCATGTCATCATTCTAGGGTTGCTGCACAAGACACAGCAATTTGCATGGATGCTTTGAGAGCTTTCTTTTCTGGTGGTAGAAACTCCTTACAATCTCATGAAATCCTTCTACATAAAATGTGAAGTGATCCTGGGCTGCCTCCCTAAAAGTTAATACGTGGGTATCGAAGGGGAGTTGAGGGGAGGGCTTGAAGTGGGAAGCGTGTACTTGAACTGCCATAGGAAGTTGGGGGTGGGAGGAATTCCTTAGCATATTTTAATTACTGTCTGGCTCCCCCTGTAAATAAATGAGCCAGTGGCTGGAGCTGGGGTCTGACTGGAGACTGAAATAGAGGCATGGAGTCCCTCTGGCCCCTCCACTTGGATCAGGGCTCAACTTGAGCCTGACTGTTGCAGTGAGAAGAAAGGCTGCTGGTCTACCTGGGGCTAATGAGTACCCAGGGAATGGGGGATGGCTCTAGGCTGGAGCCAGGGTCATTAAATTCTGCTGGTCATTAATCCCCCAGAAATGCTCAGGGCTGAGGTCATTCTTGGGAGATAAAAATTCAGGACCAAACAGCACAAGAGCATGAATATCATGCATGTCTCAGATGAGTGGTGTGTTTTCAGATTTGGAAGCAGTGTGTAACTGCAAGGATAACATCTTTTCAGAAACTCATGGCGTATGCGTCGACCGTCTCAACATTCAATCCCCGCTCAACCAGGTCTTTGGCATATACCTACAGTGTGTCAGGGGCTGTTATGAGCCTGAGTTGCTTTAGCCCTCTAGGCAAGAAAGGTAACACACTTGAATTTCATGATGAAGAAATTGAAGGTCAGAGCGTGTAAGTGACTTGGGCACAGTCACCCAGATGGACAGCAGATTAGCCAGAACCCACCGCTGGTTTCTTCAGCCTCTAAGCTCAGTGCCATTTTCATATATCTCAGATGCCTGTATTCGAGTGTAACTTACTTCCCTTGTGGCTCAGCGGGTAAGGAATCCGCCTGCAATGCAGGAGACCTGAGTTTGATCCCTGAGTTGGGAAGATCCCCTGGAGAAGGGAAAGGCTACCCACTCCAGTATTCTGGCCTGGAGAATTCCATGAAGTGTATTGTATACTCCGTGGGTTGCAAAGAGTCAGACATGACTGAACGACTTTCACTGTACTTCACTCTACTTAAGCAGAATACTGAAGCTTGTAGCTCTTCCTGTGTTTACATGCCTTCAGCTACTCACCTTCTTCAGAGTTTCCCCACCCCACCTCATTCTTATGAGTTGGAAAAGAAACTCAGTTTCACAGTAACACTGCTGCGATGCCTGGTGCTTTTTGCAGAAACACTGTAACTCTGTAGTAGGCATCATTTTCTTACTCAGTGGATGGAACTTTTAAAGATTGCCCCAATTGTGTGGTTATAGTGACTAAAACCATCTTGAGCCAGTCTCCAGTGGGACTTTGTCAAAGCTTTTACTTCTCTGTACCTCAGTTTCTTCATCTGTAAAATGGGGCTGATGATCGCACCAACACATGGGATTGTTGGGAGGATGGATGGGTTGGTATTTATAAAACACTGAGAACAGTGTCTAAGGCAGCATGGGCAACACATATGTGTTTGTAAAAGAAAATAAAGTCAAACCAAGTAAATGAAGCCAAATACAATCAAGTCAAATAAAATAATATAAAGTCAAATAAAAGCAATATGGTAAAATAGATTAATAAGGCTGGGAAACTATGGTAAGTAGCATATATTCTTCCAAACACTCTAATGCATATGAATATACAAACTCCTTCAGGGGTAATTTTTGGTCTTTAATGTAATTTTGAAACATCTTACATCATTTCTAGCAATTTTATTGGTATTGTTTACTTGCTACACTCAACCACTGCATATGCAAAATGCCAGCAAATTCAGTTTTATTTGTTGTTAGCCTTTTAGATATTTTGTACCAGCCTTATGAGTTTTTTGTATGCAAAAGATTAAAAAAAGGTAGAAAAGAACCCTGAACTTTGGAATCTTAAATACATCCTGGAACTTGAAGTAAAATAACGTTGCAAGTGAGGTTTTTTTCCATCCACATTCTCTAAGGCTTCAAGGTCTTGGAGGGTTCAAGTTACCCAGCTGGGAGGGCAGACTGGGTTTTGAACCCAGTCAGGTAACCCTACGAGGTTTGACTTTTCTCACATCAGGAGGCAGGAATTTGTATAACTGTTTAATGCATCGTTTGTACCACAGCTGTAATTTCTATAATAAACTTCCTATATTTATCAATCGGGCGTATTCATAATGAGAGTGGAAAGCATGCAATGAAGACTGAAAAACTGAGCTACAGTTCCTTTTACAAAACAAATTGTCTGTCTTCTCTTTACATTCCTTTCTACTTCCCTCTTGGATGCATAGTCATCATCACAGTGAAGGTCCAAGTTTAATTAAGCTCTTTAATATGAATCCAAGGTGGCTAATTTGAAGGACTTGGCTGATTTTGAACTCTGTTCTGGTACATTTGTTAAAACAAAAAGTTATACTACTTTATGGCTCTATCATTGGATAATCACCAATGAGATCTGTGAACCTCATTTTTAAAACTGTAGCAAGAGAATGAATGCCTTCTTGAAGCAATGATAAGTCTGTTCACTAAAGCAGGACACTGAGCACGTCTGTTCTGGAAACCACTGACTTCTGGGCACATCAGAGGGGCTGTGGTTTGGTTTCTCACCATACTTAATGATTAACCACAAATGCCTTTGTATTATTTGTAAAATCCCCTTTATTCATTAAATGAATGAAGTTTCTGCACTCCCAGAAGACCTGACCTAAAGTTTAGAGACACCAAACACCCAGTGCCTCCATTTTCGAGATAACAGAGCATCGTTCATTCATTCATTTTCTATGTGTGCTGAACATCTCTGTTTTCAAGGTACCTCTGTTTTTAAAGAATACTGCTTTGCAAACTATAAAGCGCCTAAGAGCCTCCAGGGATAATATGAAAAGGCACATTTTATGAAGTAGGGGTTAATGTCCTTTACATCCCTAACAACCTCTGAGGTGAAGCCAGTACCACTGATCAGTGGGTGACAGTCATGCAATGCTGGAGGAGATGATGCGGAATGGAGTCAAACACGGTTTCTGCTCTCGTGGACTCAGCATTCTGGTTTAGGAGACAGAATAAACAAGCAAACGGGCTGAATGAGACCCTTACATAGGGCGGCCCATGCTACGAAATAGAATCTGGACACGGAAGTGCTGGCAACATGGGATGTTCATGGGATGTTTCTCTTCCTGATGAGATGACAATTGTGCTGAGAAGGATATGAAATGGGGAAACTGGGGAGAAGAGCTTTCCTGACTGAGGGAATGGCAAGTGCAAACTCCCTGAGGTAGAGGCATGCGAGTTGTGTTTAAGAAAAGAAGTCCAGGGTGGACAGAGTTAAGTGAGGACGATAACAGTGTGAAATGAGATCAGAGACTGTACATGAGCACTGGGGGTGGGTCCGGCCCTGAAAGCTACAGGAGGGAGTTTGGCTTTCAGCCCACCTTTCATGGAGAACCGTGGGATGTAGTTAAGTGGGGAAGCAGTGGAGTTCCTGGAGTGACTTTTTCAAGGAGCCCATTAGCTACTGTGTGGAGGTGGGGTCTACAGAGGTAACATGGGAAGCTGGAGTCTGGGTCTAGGAAAGGTGACCATGGTTTGGACACAGCTGGGGAAGAAGATGGATGAGGGATATATGCTGGAGAAAGGATATACAGGCTCTTCATTATTTTGAGAACGGACTGACTTGAGAGCTGCTGCGTCACCCTTGCTCCACGTGCTGGTTGCTGAAAGCAACCTGGACCTAGGAAGACTGTCTGCACCTGGGAAAGGAGACGGGGAGTGACCAGCAGTTGTAATGCAGGGGCCAATTACTTCTGAGGAAAGTACTCTGCGGGGCAAAAGAGGGGGCAAGACCAGCTTTCCAAGTTCACCTTAGCCACCGAATCCCTTCTCTGAGCAAGTCTCAGGGTCCACGTCTGCAAACTAAAGGGAAGAACTCAAGGACAGCTTAGGTCCCATTCAGATCGAATGGCCTGTGTTGGCAACATTTTTTCCTTGTTTTTGTCTCTTTGTTTCTCCAGCGTTTTGTGAGTGTTGGGCACATCATGTGATGGGTTCATCTGAGCACTGTGCATTGAGACTGGAGAAATCATTCCAATGGGATCAGCTCTGTGCTGATTTGAGAAGCAGAGGAATGACATGAGGAAGCATCCCATTAGCTATGTGGCCTTGGGCAAGTTACTTGACCTCTCTGATTTCGCATCTGTGAAAGTGGCAGTGTTGTTACTAGGACTGAATTTGTTAGAGTGGGTTAGACATGCACTCTCAGTGTTTGACTCAACTGTATGTGTTCAGCCATTATTATCTATGATTATTGCTGCTTTGTTGTTATGACTATGACCTGGGTAGTTGGCCCATGGCAATTTTATTGGATCATGGGAAAATCCTTTTTATCTGAACTTTACAGCCTCCAGTCCACTTGGGAAGCTACGTGGAGGAAGAATATGGGCTTTGGGGCCACTCAAGTCTATGTTAATCTTCATCTTTACCATTCACTAGCTCTGGGATTTGGGAAAGCAGCTTGAGCTTTTCTGAGCTGAGCTTCAGTTTCCCCCTCTGTAAACTGGGAATGATTATATTGATCTCAAAGCTCAAGATGAAAATTAGACATGCTGTCTGCTAAGTGACCAGCACAGTACCTAGAAGAAGGTGGATCTTTTATCAGTGGTGTACTCATGTATCCAGTAAATATTTGTCAGTGGCCCTCTGTGCCAGACACTGAACTAGGTGTCAGGAAAGTTATATGCGCAAAGCAGTGATGACCCTACTTTTTCGAGAAGGAAAGCACAGGGGATCATGCAGGACACCTACTGCAGTGATGCTAACTTACTCAACCAGAGAAGAACCCTTTAAGGAAATGACATTTACATTATAGTTAGCATTCGGATTCTTACTCTTGGAAATGCCCCTTACTTTACCTCAGGCATCCTGTGTCTAGCTATATTTTATGGTCAGTTCAATGTTGACAGATATCATAGACTAATCACATAATGCTCTTATCTGCAGTGTTGTCAGAGAGCGCTGCCCTCCCCACTGTGGCAGGCCTAATAACCCTGCTCCCGAAATGCCTGTGTCTTAATCTCCAGATTCTATGAATATGGTATCTCTTACATGGTGAACGGATTTTGCAAATGTGGTTGAGGTTCTTGACGCAGGGATTACCCCAGTTATCTGGGTGAATCCAACCTAGTCACATGAATCCTGAAAACTGGAGAATTCTTCTGGGCTGAAAAAAATGAGCGGTGAAGAACTGATACTTTCAAACTGTAGTGCTGGAGAAGACTTGAGAGTCCCACTGAAGAGATCAAATCAGTCAATCTTTTTTTTTTTAATTTATATTTGCTAAACATTTATTTCCTGGACTGTGGATCTGAGCCAAACTGAAAAGAAATACAAAGTCTTTAAGGATTGGTATCAAATGTCAGGTTAATCTTAATTGTGTGTGTTGAGATCTTTTCCAACCTTTCATCAGAAGCAGCTTTGGTACTTCCTTTATCTTTTTTTTTTTTTTTTAATTACAATACTGTATTTGTTTTGCCATACATTGACACGAATCAGCCATAGGTGAACACAATCTCCCAATGCCGAAGCCCCCTCCCACCTCCCACCCCACATCCTCTACTTGAATCATCCTGTGCATCAGCCCCATGCATCCTGCATCCTACATTGAACATAGATTGGCGCTTCGTTTCTTACAAGAAAATATACATGTTTCATTGCCATTCTCCCAAACTATCCCACCCTTTCCCTCTCCCTCCCTTAAAAGAAATCAACCCTGAATATTCTTTGGAAAGGCTGATGCTAAAGCTGAAGCTCTAATACTTTGGCCACCTGATACAAAGAGCTGACTCATTGGAAAAGACCCTGATGCTGGGAAAGATTGAAGGCAAGAGGAGAAGCAGATGACAGAGGATGAGATGGTTGGATGGCATCACCAAATCAATGGACATGAGTTGGAGCAAACTCCAGGAGTTGATGACGGGCAGGGAAGCCAGGCGTGCTGCAGTCCATGGGGTCACAAAGAGCTGGACACAGCTGAGCAACTGAACTACAATGACAATGGAGAGATGTGACTACAGAAGAGTCAGAGAAATATGGTTCTAGATTTGAAGATGGAGGAAAGGGTCCATGACCCAAGGAATGCAGACACTCGCTAGAAGCTGGAAAAGGCAAGGAGATGGACTCTCCCCTAGAGCCTCTGGAAAGGTACATGCTGGCACCTTGACTTCCGCCCAGTGACCCCGTGTCTGGGACTGCCAGCAGCCCCAAAAGCTCATACACCCCATGTGCAGGTGGTGATGTCTGCCATGCTTCCCTTTGCAAGGAGCTGCTATGACCCCATTCTACAGATGAGCAAACACGGGGAGTCAAGAAGCATAAGCACTTTGTCCAAGGCCCGCGAGAGAGAAGCTGGGGCTGGCACTCCTACCTGTGGCTGCCTGACTCCAAAGTCGGTCCTCTTTTAGCCCACCGTGCAGCTTTGATGGATAAGCTCATTTTTCTGCAGAGATCCACAGACAGATCCTTACCGCCCCTGACCACCAAATGTGGGGGAGGCAAAGCAGCCCCTCAAAACTCTTAGGCCATGACCCATCTGTTGCGAGTCATGTGCTTAACTCTGCTTTGCCACTTTGTTTGGTGGACCTGTCATGCCAGACAGAAATCCTGTGACCTAGCTTGTAGTGGATTTTGCTGTGGAGGTACCGTGTATGGGTGAGTGTATTTCACTCTGCTGTTACACATCTCTTTACTCAAGCAGCTGTCCAACATGTTGAGTAGTCTTTCATCTTGTCAAACACTTCCCTTCGCCTTTCTACAGCTTTCTCAGCCAACGTGTACACACCTAATCAATCTAATGCCGCTGTTCCAGACTTTCAAACCCCCAAGCACTGCCTCGACCACTTTCTTTTCTTTTTTTGAATCACAACTGTATTTTAATAAAAATTGAAAAAATAAAAGGAGGATGAGTGTGGGCTCATCCACAAGGGAGTAATTTGTATCACTGCATTTCAGCAATTCCAAAATATGTTTTTTCATATTTAACATTGAACGATCAGGATGCATAATATGATCAATTGCCACTATTTAAATGGTAGTTTTAAGAATTGTATTAGTGGTGCATCAAATAAAGGAGTATCTTATAATCAGTGACATCTTAGATATGATGCATTATTTCCCTTTTATTTTTATAACCAACTTGGAAATCCATTGAACCAGATCCGACCACTTTCTTAAAGAGACAGTCATCTCTTTTCAGTGCATGCAAAGAACGGCTTCTCATTAGGGGTGTTTTCCGAGTGATGTCAGGGGAGATTTTCCATCTGCCTGTATGTCTTCTAGTTCCGTTACAGGACCTCCTGATGACAACAGGAAGATAACATGTGTTGGTGTCCTTTCCTTTCCCCTAACCTATGTACATGTTGATGAAGCAGGCTTCTTCCCTTTATTCTCATATATTCTCTTTCTTTGGGGCTTTCCTAGTGGCTCAGTGGTAAAGAATCCACTTGCCAATGCAGGGGACATGGGTTCAATGCCTTGGCTGGGAAGATCCCCTGGAGAAGGAAGTGGTAACCCCCTCCAGTATTCTTGCTTAGAGAATTCCATGCACAGAAGAGCCTGGTGGGCTAGTCTATTTTATTTTTTTAAACATGAAGTCAAAGTTCTGCAAATAAGCATGTAATATCTTCCATCTCCAGAATCAGAGCTGAGGTAGCTCTCTGCCTCCTCTAGTGCCTTTCACCTCCCGCATCGCCTCACTCCACACACTCCCGAAAGGCTGGTCAGCATTGCTTTCTGCCTCCATGTCTTGATTTGTGGTCTTATCATGGCTTGCTTATCAGACCTGTCTCCCTGATCTGCTGGATGAGCTTCTAATTATCCTTCAAATTCGGTTTAGACATCATTCTTCATAGAAAGCCTCTCCTTCATCTCCCAGAGTGCATTTCTCTGTCCTTGATAGCCCGGGGGTCCTTGCCTGTTCCTCTGTGGTACATATGTATAAAACAGTGGTATATGTCTTATCTATTTTTGGGAAGCAGAATGCAAAAGCAGCCTTGTTCTTCATCACTGCTGGTGCCCCTACCCTTTGTGGTGTAACTTTGCCTTGTTCTTCCTCTCTAATTTAGACTCAGTCATATAATCTTTGGCCAATGAGATGTTAGCAAACATGATGTAAGCAGAGTCTGTCGAGGTACTGATGAGGTTGGACCTGCCTGCCCCTCACCTCTGACACTGCTATGAGAGCTTGCTTGAGGTAGCCCACTGGGAGATGAGAGACAGAGCAGACCCCTGACATCCCAGCTGCCTGGCCAACAACCAGCCAAACTTTGAACATGCGAGCAGGGCCAAATGAGATCAGCAGAGCTCCCAGCACATGAGCAATAAATGTTTCCTGTTGTATGCTACTGAGATTTTGTTTGTTCAGCAGCATATTGTGGCTGTGGGTGACTGATTCACTCCTTCTTGTTGTTCAGTTGCTAAGTCTAATTTGCCTCTTTGTGACCCTGTGGACTGCAGCACGCCTGGCTTCCCTGTCCCTCTATCTCCCAGAGCTCGCTTAGACTTATGTTCATTGAGTCGGTGATGTCATCCAACCATCTCATCCTCTGTTGTCCCCCTCTCCTCCTGCCCTCAATCTTTCCCAGCATCAGGGTCTTCTTCAATGAGTCAGCCCTTCGAGTCAGGTGGTCATAGTATTGGAGTTTCAGCTTCAGTATCAGTCCTTCCAATGAATATTCAGGGCTGATTTCCTTTAGGATTGACTGATTTGATCTTCTTGCAGTCCCAGGGATTGTCAAGAGTCTTCTCCAGGACCACAGTTCAAAGATTCAAAGGTATCAGTTCTTCATCACACCTTCTGTATGGTCCAACTCTCACATCCGTATACCACTACTGGAAAAAACAAAGCTTTGATTTTCATCTAGCTTTGACTAGATGGACCTTTGTCTTCAAAGTGATGTCTTTGCTTTTTAATATGCTGTCTAGGTCTGTCACAGCTTTCCTTCCACTCCCTTGTAAATCTACAGTCTCCCTTAGGGCAGACATTGTGTCTAAGTCCTATTTACATCCTTAGGGCCCTACACTCATTAGAAACTCAATCAATAATTGTTGAATTGAAAGTAAAACAGATTTTAAAGTTCTCATGTATATAAGAGGACTTCAAAATTGCTAACACTTAAGCTAGAGCTTTTATTATGCAGAGGGAAAGCTAGCATCATTTTTCTCTTATGACTCCAAGTTGCAGAATTTCCATCAATAGATTGATCTTTCATTTGCGTAAGGATGGAAGGGAAACCGGCTCTAGGACAGTCTTGTTGCTCCCCACACAGAGCATGACTCTCTCATCAACCAGAACTGTGTAGGAGATATTAATTAACACCTCTTATTTTTATTGTAAATACATGACTTATATTACTTAAGGGAATTGTGGGCAGTGAACCGTGCGGAGGACAGAGATCACTCATGAGTTAATCGCTATCCCTAAACCAGTTAATTGGAGTGGATTGTGAAGTAGCCCATGGATAAAATGATTGTGTTTTAAAGGAATTATAACAAAACAAGAAAACCTTTTTGCTAGCCCTATGGTTTAGCGATAGACTGTGGATATTCTCACTTTTGTTTCTCAGTATGGTATCTTTCGTTTGAATTTCAGTTTTGCTGCAGATAGATGCACACAAAGAGGGCACTGAACACATAGGTAGATGTGTGCTCTCTTTTAGTCTTCTTAAAAAAAAAAATATATATATATATATATATATATACACACACACACACATGGACCTGCACACCCCTACACACATATGTATTTGAATTAGGATGGAAGGAGGTAAGTCACTTCAACCTCTAAACCCCTTTGACATTCACAAGGTGCTAAAAGTCAGCTGGGGTCTCAGCTTTGACAATTTGCATCTCTTTGAATATGACGCTTGAAAAACCCCAGCGATAGATTAAATTTTGCCAAGGAGAAAATGAGAGAGAGGCTTCCATCTCCTTGGTCTGCTGGGAGGATCTTTATGGTTGATTTACTTTTTTAAAATAAATGTTTCTTTATGTGTTTCCCTCAGTTCCTGCCCAGGCTGCGTCTATCACACAAGCTGTAACTTCTGCCAGTCCTATCAGCCAGCAAACAGTAAGTCAGCCTGGCTCTGGAGCAAGGTGAAGGGCTATTTCAATCCGAGCTGCATATACCTTCTGTGTTTTCTGATTAAAATGTGCAGGCAAACCTTGGAATAAACTCTACCTGACACGACTTCTCAAATAATTTATGCTCCTTGCAAACCTCGAATGCAGGATTGATTTTGGTGCCTGTCACTATATTTCAGATGATCAAAAATGGATCAGAGCTTTTAAATGAATTTAATGACCAAAGATGGTCCTGTAGAGGAAAAAAAAAAATTGGTGAGATCAGAAAACAAAACTCCTTGTCCAAAGCCAGAGTAAAGGGCTATTCTTTTCTTATAAAATGACACATATTCATCACCAAAAATTTGAAAAACAAAGAGGAGAGAAAAATCACTTGCAATTAAATAGGCTGGAGAGATCTATTACTAACATGTAGTCAGATTTTTTCCAGTCTTATCTGTGTCTCTGTGTTGTTTTCTACAGGTTAACATAAAAATAAGTACAAATCTGTGTCTTGATTTTTATCATTTGCAGTAATACCAATGATTATGATGATGATGGTGATGTTTGAACAGAATTCATCAGAAATTTTGCAAGCACTATGAATATATTGCCCTACTGGGACCTTAAAACAACCTTATCACATAATTTCTGTTATTTTCCCTATTTATAGATTTTAAGGAGTTAGCCTAAGACCACACAACGAGAAAGTTCTAAAGCTGTAACTCAGACCAAAGCAATCTGATTCCTGAACCCTATGCTCTTAACCACTATGCTGGGAGAGAAGCTTTTGCAATGTTATCATAAAATAATCACATATATAATTTTTAGTGGGGTTATAATGTACCGGGAAATATTATTTGCCATATATTTATATTTCATTCTATATAGATATGCCCTCTTGGTGGCAATTCTGTGCTATAACATTGTATACATGATCTATTATCTTTACAGCCTTTTCTCCATTTCTGGATATTAAGTGGTACCATTATGTTGCTCCCAGATCCACACTTCATGGAAACAGCACCAACTATCTAGTCAGACAGACCTGTGCTGGATTCTCATCTCTGCAACCTCCTCCCAGTGTTTTCTTGGACAAGTTGCTTATTCCCCCTACATCCAAGGCAAAGTAGATGAGTCAGAAAAAATTAAACAAGGTGCCATGGATATAAATGGTTTAAGCCTAGTTGCTGACCCATTGAAAGTGGACAGTATATAGTAATTCTTAGCATTACTAAGAATAATTTACAATAATGATTTTGAATGATAATTATGTGACTATGAATAATCAGATTCAGTCCTCACAATAATCCAGTAAAAGAGGCCTTATTTATCCATTGTGATCGATGAGAACAATGATACTTAGAAGTTAATTGACTTTCCCTGGTGAAGCCTGAGTTGTCCCCTGAGGGTTTGATTTCTGACACTCTTTGCTACACTGGGACCTTATGAAAATTGCCTTAAAAATTCTGCCATTCCCTTCTCCAAGGGATCTTCCTAACCCAGGGATCAAGCCCACATCTCCTGCATTGCAGGTGAATTCTTGCCTCTGAGCCACCAGGAAGCCCAATAAATATGGTACTTAACCTTGAAAAAAAAAATTCTGCAAAAGAGTTTAAGGGTAAAGGGGAGACCTGAAGGACTTAAAGTCAGAGATGGATAAGACTTTTTTTTTTTTAAGAAAGTTGAGAGCTCATGAAAAAGAACAAGAGTGGGGCAAGGAAACCAGATTAGAGTGTTATTGGAAGAGAGGCAAGAGATGATGAAACAAATGTGAGACTGACTTAGGACTGGGGAGAAATGGAGGGTGTCAAGGACTAAGTCAGAGGTATTGCAGGATAGGTGTGCTATGAGAGATAGGAAGGGAAGAAGAATGACATATCCAGATTTATATCTGTATTCCTAGACACAGTAACGCCAACAGCTTAATATACCAAGACAAAACAGAGGAATGGTCTGGAGAGGAGAACTTGTATGCTTTTGCATACACTGGCAATAGTTTCCTAATCGATACCCAAATGGAATTGACCAAGTTGTTGGCTGTAGATGTCTGAATCTCAAAAGCAGAAGCGTATGTTTTGTGTGGGTGCTTTCAGCACATGGGTGGATTGAGGATGTGGGGATACATGAGAGTATCCAGAAAGAGTGTGAAGATAAGGAGACTGAGCGGGGGACCCAAGGGACACACCATTTAGGGGATGGGCAGAAGCTGCGTTCTGTGTTAGGGTGGGCTAAACTCTGCCGCAGTAACAAATAAGACCTGCTACCTGAGTGGCTTAGCGAAACAGAAGCATATTCCTTCCTTGTGCAAAATGTGAGGATAGTTGGCAAGGGCTCCCTCCATCTAGTGACTCGGGGAAACAGCATCCCTCTATCAATCCATCACAGCAGGACTCTAAGCTTCTTGTGGAGGGGTGTGTGTTGGGGCAGGGGTGGGTCTCTGTGGAGTCAGAGAGCTGGGCACAGAGACAAAGCAGAAGCCCATTTGTCCTACAGGAGGAAATTCACTGCAAAAAGTGCCTGTGGATAATGCCAACAATGTCGAGTCTTGTGCTGAGAAACCAGTTTGGACATCACCCACAGGTGGACCATGGGGTGATATAGGTCCTGCTTTGATCGGAACTGGATCAGGTTCTGAGCAGAGAAGAGTCCCCAGGAGTAAAGGGGAGAATCCAGCTGAAGTGTCCTGGGAAAGGTTTCCAGTCTCATCATCCAAGTAAATGAGTCTGGCATTTAGGTCATGGTGACTCAGGTGGTAAAGAATCTGCCCGCAATGTGGAAGACCCAGATGCAATCCCTGGGTCGGGAAAATCCCCTGTAGAAGGGCATGACAACCCACTCCAGTATTCTTGCCTGGAGAATTCCACGGACAGAGGAGACTGGTGAGCTACAGTCCATGGGGTCACAAAGAGTTGGTCATGACTGCCTGCCTAACACCTTCACTTTCTGGAGGGTCTCTGTTCCCAATGGCCTACGTCATCAAGGACCATTTATTCCTCATCCTCTCTGGGTGTTGGTTTCCATATCCCTGAGTGGGGAGGGAGCAGAGACATGGGTGATCCATCCATAACGCTCCTTCCCCTTTTAAAACTACTAACCTGTAATTAATTGAGATATTGTAAAACACAGCACATTAACACTGCTGCTCCACAAGCTGTTATTTTTATTAATCACGGGCAGCTCTTTCCCACACTCTGAGTTAATGCGCAGTGACTGCAGGTTTAGAAATTCATTTAGAGGGACATTCAGAAGGGGGATGCCATATCAAAACCACATAAAACTTCTCATGAAGTTTAATTGCAATGCACTTCCCCAGAGAGGCAGAGCTGTTACCAAGTAAGAGCAATTCTCGAACGCACGCCGAGTTTGAAAATAAAACATAACACTGCTCATAACCATGCTGATGATAGTAGGAAAACTCAATTGCTTGAAGCATTCAGAGGTAAAGCTTTCCTCCCTGTCCATAGGAGGAGCACCTCATCTTGGCTTAGCAGGCTCTGTGTCTCGCCCACATTAGGAAAAGGGAATATGGTAGTTTGTCCCCAGGGTTAGGGTAAGGAAGGTGGATCTTAGGTGTCAGGAGCCTTTGCTTTGCCCCTCTAAAGAGGCTTGTATGAGGAGCATAATTTATAATGACTCACATCCAGAATTTTCTTCCCCATCGGTTCTGCTTACCCAACCCCAGGCCAGTCTCACTTTCAAGAAGACACTGCGTGCTCTGTACCTCTTGTATTTGGGGTTAGCCAGTCATGTGTCAACAAACTGTCTTGGAAGAAGCTGAGCGCGAGGCAGTTTCCAGAGGAAGCTTGCCCTGGAAGAGGTAAAGGAAAGTTCTCGGAAGAGAGGGACAAGAGCGGAAGGGAGCAAAGGCAGCGATTACCTAAGGAAGAGGTGGGGTGGCGGCGCAGCTCACAGCGCCCTTCCTCCCGCCGCTTCCAGCATCACCCCGCATGGGGCCGCGGCGCCCATGAGGAAGGAGGAGCCGCGGCACGCAAAAGTGATGTGACTTGCTGTGGACCGCGTGCTTAATGCGTGGAAGGTCTGAGCCTGGAATTCTGGCTCCTGAAACAGCGCGGGGGTGAGGAAGCATCGGGCTCCTGGTCACCCCCACAGCCCGTGCCCCACTGCCCCGGTGTCGTCACGGTCACCGCCTCGCTCTGCTCCCCCCCTCCACGCCTCCGGCGCTGCTTCCTCTGTGCCTGCTTTTGCTGATGCTGCCTTTGAGCTCCTGGTTCCCCTACCTCGCCTTCTCCCCGCTACTCCTCTTATTGCTGTGGCTTGCTCTTTGCTAGGGACTCTGATGGCCATGGGGGCCTCCCTTGTAGCCCAGTTGGTAGAGTCCGCCTGCAATTCAGGAGACTCAGGTTCGATTCCTGGGTTGGGAAGATCCCCTGGAGAAGAAATGGCAACCCACTCCAACATTCTTGCCTGGGAAAATCCCATGGATAGAGGAGCCTGGCCGGCCACAGTCCCTGGGGTCGTGAAGAGTCGGAAACGACTGAGCAGCTAAACCACCACCACCACCACCACCACCACCACCAGATGGGTATAACAATTTGGTTTAATCATCAGAGCAACCCTACAAAGACATTTTTGAACTGTGGGTGATCCAACTGGCTTACATCACACAGCTTGTAAGTGACTCAGTGGGAATTTGATCTGAATTTAGAGACCGTTCGTTCTCTGATCTATAAAGCAGGTGCTTCCCTGAAGCCAAAAGGAGGGGGCTTTGGTTGGCTTTGTATGACAAAGATTCTTTCCCAGGGACAAGCTGTCTGGAGATGTAGAATTGGGACTAGATGAGGACAGGAGATAGGCCAGGCAAAGTCCTGGGGTAAAAAGAATGTGTAAAGGGTTCACACATCTTGTCACTCAGATCCAAGCAGTAGGAAGGGCAGGGCAGGAGGTGAGAAAAGAGCCAATCTCAGGAGGCAAGTGTTCTGGGGGAGTTGGAGATGAAAAGGAAGGGAAAGGGAAGGAAAAAGAAAGCATTCTTATCTTCTTCTAGGGCTTCCCTGGTGGCTCAGATGGTAAAGAATCTGCCTGCCATGCGGAAGACTCAGGTTTGATCGCTGGGTTGGGAAGATCCTCTGGAGAAGGGCAAGGCAACCCACTCCAGTATTCTTGCCTGGAGAATCCCATGGACAGAGGAGCTTGGTGGGCTACAGTCCATGGGATCACAAAGAACTGGACATGACTGAAGTGACTGAGCACTCTCATGCACGCATAAGAGTGGCTGTTTTCAGAAACGTGAAGCTTTGCTGGTGTTCAGTTGCTTTGCTGTGTCCGACTCTGTGATATCACAAACCGCTGCATGCCAGGCTTCCCTGTCCTTCAGTGTCTCCCAGGGTTGGCTCAAACTCATGTCTGTTGAGTTAATAATGCCATCCACCCATCTCATCTTCTGCTGCCCCCTTCTCCTCCTACCCCCAGTCTTATGCATCCTCAGGGTCTTTTCCAATGAATCTATAAATCTGATTTCCCAGAAAAGCTACAAAGATTTTGGGAGTTTTGAGGCAAGAGACACAAAATCCTGCCGCTGAAGGGGTAGCATGTGCCAGCGGTCCTCAGAATGACTTCTTCTCATTGCTAGCTGTCCTAGTCCTTGCCCCCCACCCCTATGCCCGAGAGAGGGAGGAGAAGATGGATTTAGGGACCGCATCCTGGAGTGCACACCCAGAGAAAGGAGTTAGGGACCGCCTCACTAAGCTGACCTCTCCTTTCTATGCATCTTTGAGCAAGACCTGAGCCAGGGATCTCATATCATCCGTGGAGGACGAGCAGCAGTGCTCTGAGGATGAGGCCAGGCACCTGGGTCAGACGGCCCCTAGAGACCCAGTGGCCAGGTATAGCTTCTCTTCAGAGTTCTCAGGGCTTTCCCACACACATTTCTATGCCCCTTATTGCAACAGTGCTGGGCTTTGGTTAGAGAGGGAGTATTATATCCATGTGGAGATGGGATCACTATGGTGTCACTGAAGCTCAAAATGTGAAGTGACTTTCTCAATATCCCACTCAAGAGACCAGTGCCAGGGCTGGGATTCACATACTGACGTCTTCCACTTTCTTTGTATGATGTTGCTTCTTCAAAAGTCACTCCCAGGAAGGCAATCCCCACTTCTCATTAACCCCAGAGTTTTATCTTAGGGGATACCCAAATGTATTAATAAATGGACCATTTTAGCATCTCTCTCTCTTTTTATTTTACTGTTTCTTGTAAACTATCCTTCCAAGTCTCAAGTTGTGCAAATTCTCAGGAAAAATGCAATTTGTTTCATATATTTTGAGTTTTGAATAAACATCTCACATCAAAACCTGGCTGGAAATGAAGACTTTCCTTGCCGATAATACAAAACAAAGCCCAAGTTTAAAAATAAACAGAGCACAGAGATGACAGTGGTATTGACAAGAATACCATAAACAAGCCCAGCTCTGGATCAGATGCCTCTTGCATGGTGTGCCTACCTCTCACATGTTGGGGTTGTACTTTGTCTCCCTGCTTAATTAAAATCATGTATCTACCAAGGGCCATATTGCAAAAAGAATTTGTTCCCGAGGTGAGCATTGCATGCAGCCATCAAAACATCTGTGTTTCAAGTTGTCTTCCTTGGCAGCTTGGCTATATTTTTGTATTCCTATTTGCATTGCAGGGTTTTTTTTTTTTTTTTTTTTTGGTTTCCTTTAAGTTTTATTTGGGACCAAATATTTAATTCTGGCCCACTTTTTAAGACAGTGTTCTCATCATAAATTCACTGTGTGGGTAGACTTTTGCATGGCACTTAGTCCACTGGCCCCACCTTCTCTGCCCTGACTGCTCTTAGATTTTACAAATGTTAGCCAGAATTGCTACGGACCCCCTGGCCTGTTGAATTCATCCAACACTAACCTCTGTGCTTTCAAGGACTTCACCACGAGACTCCAGCCTTTGTGTTCCAAGAAACATGTCACATACAGCCTACTAAAGCTTATTCATCTGCTTCATAAGTGACTACCAAGTAGCTACTACATTCTAGATACTGTTTTATATGCTTCTACTATGTGCAAAAGAAGGAAGGAAATGGCAGCCCACTCCAGTATTCTTGCCTGGAGAATCCCATGGACGGAGGAGCTTGGTGGGCTACAGTCCACCGGTTGCAAACAGTCAGACATGACTGAGTGACTTCACTGTGTGCAAAATACTGAGAGACAATGCTTTTTTTTTTTAAACTTTATTTTGTTTTAATTGAAATATAGTTGACTTACAATGTTGTGTTAGTTTCAGATGTATAGCAAAGTGATTTATTTATATTCATTGGAAAGATTGGTGCTGAAGCTGAAGCTCCAACACTTTGGCCACCTGATGCAAAGACCCAACTCATTGGAAAAGACCTTGATACTGGGAAAGGTTGAGAGTGGGAAGAGAAGTGGGTGACAGAGGGTGAGATGGTGGTATGGCATCACTGACTCAGTGGAGATGAGTCTGAGCAAACTCTGGGAGACAGTAAAGGTCAGGAAGCCTTGCGTGTTGCAGTCCATGGGATCACAAAGAGTTGGCCACGACTTAGCAACTGAGCAACAAATACATATATATGTGTGTACACGTAGTGTGTGTATTTCAGATTATATTCCATTATAGGTTATTACAAGATATTGATTATAGTTCCCTGTGTTATACAGTAAATCCTTGTTGCTTGTCTATTTTATGTTATAATAGTTTGTATCTATTAATCCCATACTTGAATTAATCCTTCCCAGCCTCATCTTCCCTTTTGGCAACCATAAGTTTGCTTTCTATGTCTATAAGTTGGTTTCTATTTTTATATAGGTTTATTGGTTTTATTTTTCAGATTCATTATATAAGTGATTATCACATAATACTTGTCTTTATCATCTGACTTACTTCACTTAGTATTATAATCTCTGGTCCATCCATGTTGCTGAAAATGGCATTATTTAATTCTTTTTATGGCTGAATAATATTCCACTGTATATATGTACAAAATCTTTATCCATTCATCTGTTGATGGACATTTAGGTTGCTTCCATGTCTTGGCTATTGTAACTACTGCTGCTATGAACCTTCAGGTACATGAATCTTCTTGAGTTAGGATCCAAAGTGCTAGGTTGGTATAGGAAAGAAATGATTCCTTCACAAAGTGGGTCCTTTGAAGCTGACTTCCTGAAGGGGTAACATATGGATGGGACTTGAAGATCTAGCCTTTCAAAGACAGAGGTATGAGGAGTGTCATCCCAAAGACGGTACTGTATGAATCTAGAGTGTATGGATTTTTTAAAAATAGTAACCAATGGGCTAGTCTACATGGGGCATCAAGGGTAGCTGAGAAGATACACTGACAAATCAGATGTGAAGGAAATCCTGGGGACAGAGTGTGGGTGGCTGTAAATGCCAAATAGGGGACCCAGAGTGAGGTTTCACTGATACAGAGGGGTGATTGTACTTAATTTCAGAGTGTCTTACACACCAATCCATTTAGACACCTTGTTGTTTTTTCAAACCTGCCTGTCCTTGCTTATGCCGGGATTCAGTCCTGCTTTCCTTTGATGGAAGCACATTTTTGCATTTCAGCTGGTGAATTTCCCACATTCCTGTGTCTCCTGACTCCACACTTCAGTTCAGTTCAGTCACTCAGTTGTGTCTGACTCTTTGCGGCCCCATGAATTGCAGCACACCAGGCTTCCCTGTCCATCACCTTCTCCCAGAGTTCACTTAAACTCACATCCATCGAGTCCATGATGCCATCCAGCCATCTCATCCTCTGTTGTCCCCCTCTCCTCCTGCCCCCAATCCCTCCCAGCATCACAGTCTTTTCCAATGAGTCAACTCTTCGCATGAGGTGGCCAAAGTACTGGAATTTCAGCTTTAGCATCATTCCTTCCAAAGAACACCCAGGACTGATCTCCTTTAGAATGGACTGGTTGGATCTTCTTGCAGTTCAAGGGATTCTCAGGAGTCTTCTCCAACACCACAGTTCAGAAGCATCAATTCTTTGGCACTCAGCTTTCTTCACAGTCCAGCTCTCACATCGGTACATGACCACTGGAAAAACGATAGTCTTGACTAGACGGACCTTTGTTGGCTAAGTAGTCTCTGCTTTTCAACATGCTATCTAGGTTGGTCATAACTTTTCTTCCAAAGAGTAAGCGCCTTTTAATTTCATGGCTGCGGTCACCATCTGCAGTGATTTTAGAGCCCCCAAAATAAAGTCTGACACTGTTTCCTGTTTCCCCTTCTATTTCCCATGTAGTGATGGGACCAGATGCCATGATCTTCGTTTTCTGAATGTTGAGCTTTAAGCCAACTTTTTCACTCTCCTCTTTCACTTTCATCAAGAGGCTCTTTACTTAGAGCTCCCCTAGAGTGCTTCTGCATGCATGCACGTGAGTATATGTACCTGTGTGCATGTTCAGCCTTTTACTTCCTATATCTGCCTTCAGTCTTTGACATTCTTCAACATTTCTAGTCTGCTAATGGCCCTCTGGCTCATTCTTATGGCTTTGTTCTGGTTTCTTGTTTGAAATATATTTTCTGGCCTCTTGTGAGATTTTTCATGAACAGTAGAACTATAAAGAAAGCTGAGTGCCAAAGAATTGATACTTTTGAGCTGTGGTGTTGAAGGAGACTCTTGAGAGTCCCTTGGACTGAGAGGAGATCCAACCAGTCCATCCTAAAGGAAATTAGTCCTGAATGTTCATTGGAAGGACTGATGCTGAAGCTGAAGCTCCAATACTTTGGCCATCTGATGGGATTATTCTAAAAGACCCTGATGCTGGGAGAGATTGAAGACAGGAGGAGAAGGGGATGACAGAGATGAGATGGTTGGATGGCATCATCGACTCAATGGGCATGAGTTTGGCTAGGCTCCAGGAGTCAGCGACGGGCAAGGATGCCTGGCGTGCTGCAGTCCATGGGGTCACAGAGTCGGACACGACTGAGCAACTGAACTGAACTGAGAGCAGTAACCAGTTCAGCCTCCCATCTTGAACCCACCACACATGTGGGTCCTTTAAATAGTTTACAGTCACCATGCTACATCCTCCCTCACATTACCTTTTAATTGTATTGTTTAAATGAATGTTTTGGGGGCTATAGTTACTTTACAACATTGTGTTTGTCTCCACCGTACAGCAAAGTGAGTCAGCTATGATTGTGTGAAAGTGTGTGGACGTGTTAGTTGCTCAGTCATGCCTGACTATTATTTATATCACTCAAACTGGAAGGATTAGGAGTTTAGTATTTACTAAGGCTTTAACTAGTCTAAGAACATACACCTGAAAGGGGAGAGATTGGGACTTGGTTCTTGATCTGCCTGTGTTTTCATCTCAGACAGATCGCCCTGTAATGTCCAAAGATACTAAAGATGACTATATAACCGAGATGTTTTAGGGGGATTATCTATCTTTTCCCAAGCTGCAATTCATGGATTATTAGTCTTTTTTCTTTTAAATCATCTGTGATAATCAGCAAATGGTAAAGCCAAAAGAATGTTGAGTTAAAATGTGTTCACTTGAGTCTAGTGTTTAAGGAACAATATTTGGTGGAGGATTCTCTGTCTTCATTTTACTGAAGCTTTCAGAGCCAGTAGACACGGTAGATTGTGTAAGACTCATCTCTTGACTACTTCTCGTGATTATCATGTGCTTCTGTTTCCGTCCCTCCCTCATCCTGGCTTCTGCCTGCAGCTTCTTCTCGCCTGCAGCTTCTTCTCTGAGTCATCCTCTTTCTCTTTAAAGGTGATGTTGCTCAGGTCTCTGTCCTCAGCTCTTTCTACTTCTAATGTTGTTGTTTAGTCCCTAAGTTCTGTCCAACTGTTTCGTGACCCCCCATGGACTGTAGGCCACTAGGCTCCTCTGTCCATGGGATTTCCCCAGGGTGGGTTGCCATTTCATTCTCCAGGGGATCTTCCCAGCCCAGAGATCCAACCTGTATCTCCATCATTGGCAGGAAGATTCTTTATCACTGAGTCACCAGGGAAGTGCTTCTGCTTCTACACCCTTTTCCCATTTGATTTATTCTACAGATCATGGTCTGTTAATATCTAAATGCTCATGAATTCCCCAATTTTTATCTCTGACCCTTATCTCTAATCTAAACTTTAGACTCACTTACTTAAGTGCTTAAGTGTCTATTTAGTATATCACAGAACTTCTTTTCTGATTCAACAAAGGCTTTGTTTATTTATTCATTATGTTCTTTTAGACATTGATAAGATAACAAATAAAGGATTTACATAACTTATCCATCCATGACTTATCAAGGTGGAACTTGAATCTTCATCTATGAAAACGTTTCTCCAGTTTGTCCTAATAAATGAACCACCAGCCATCCAATTATCCTAGATAAAGACCAAGGACTTGTCATGATTCCTTCATTTCTCTCACTTCTCAAATCCAATTCAGCCACAAGTTCTGTCAATCCTATATCACAAACTTCTGTCAATTTCATGTACTTCTCTCCATGTCCCTCATAACCATAACTAGTCCAGGAAGGTCTCCATCATCTCTTGGCCAGAGGACCACAGTAGACTCCCAGCTTCCTCTCTTAGACTCTTTGGTCCATTCTCGACAGCATAGCAAAGGTGACCTTGAAATATCATCAGACCATGTCACTCGCTGATGATAGCGATTGGTATCTTTCTATTGCCCTTGGAATAAAATTATTCAATGTATTTATGTGGAGTCTTCTATGTAATGTGATCCCTAGACTTTTCTTCAAACTTGCTTCATGTCATTCCTTTTTCATCTGCAACCGCATTGATCCATGTGCTGGCCCTTGAATATACTAACGCTCTTTCACACCTTGCAGGCTTCTCATATACCATGTCCTCTTCCTAGAATGTTCTTCCTTCTTCTATTTATTGCCTGGTTCCCTCTAAAATTTGCAAGCTGAACTTTTTACCTCCTCAGAGAGAACTTTGATTATACTTTTTACCGTCTGCCAGAGTATGACATTCTTTGTAGAACTTTTCACAATCTGTAATAATTTTATTGACTTTTTTTTTTTGCCAATTTTCTTCATTTCTTTCCACTATATGTAAGCCCAGTGAAGGTAGACACCATCTGATCTTATTCAAAAGCCTGTCTTTAGTGGTTAATCCAGTGCCTGGAATACAGCAGGCTCACAGTAAATATTTATTGATTGAATGAATGATTATTTTGCCATCTGAAGACAGGCAAAAGATACTTTTGCTCAAATTCAATTGAATATTTCCAAGCATGTTGTTATTTTTCTCCAAATAAAAGCATGGATGGTAACTTAGTGTCCTGTTAATGCTAATGAAATAATTCAAGTTAAATATAGAATAGATTTCATCTAAGTATCCAGACAATAAAATATTAATGCTATTCTACTTCTAGACCACAGGCCTGCATGAAGCGAAGTTTAGGGAGATGTTTTATAAGGTTTCTGTGTTTATATTTGATGACATTTATCCTTGCTTATGCAAACTTGAGTTAATCTTAGCCACCGATTCTTTCTGAACCCTTCCTCTGGCCAGACTCCATGAGAAAAGGGGAGACATGTAGTTCTTGGAGGAGCATCCATCTGCAAAGACAGACAATTCCAGGCTCAACTCAAGAAGACAATAAGGATGTGGTAGCATGTAGTAAAGATAAAGAAAAATGTATATTTTTTTGAATACACAGAAGAAAAGATGAATTTCCTGCTTAAGATCAGAAGAGACTTCATGGTGGTGGTATTTTGCTGGGATGAAATAAAAATGGGTGAAAATGGTGGTAGAATGAGAAAAAGGGAGAAAAATTATGTGTATATGTTCTAGTTATGTCCGACTCTTTTGTGACCCCGTGGACTGTAGCCTATGAGATCCTCTGTCAGTGAGCTTTCCCAGGCAAGAATACTGGAGTGGGTTGCCATTTCCTTTCGCAGGGGGATCTTCCTGCCCCAGGGATCAAACCTGAGTCTCTTGCATCTCTTGCATTGGCAGGTGGATTCTTTACCACTCTGCCACCTAGGAAGCAAGATGAGAAAAGACTTCATGGTGCCACTTCTTGGTGACTGCAGCATTTTGTTGGCCTCTCAGAGTGAAAATAGTAGCAGAATGAGACAAGGAAAGAGAAGGCAAAACAAGAGGCAGACTTCACTGGCATCTGCTTTACGGATCGAAAAGCACATTTCATATCTTGTTTGACTTAATAATTCTGGGAGCCAATGGGGCAGGGATTATAGACAATTTTGTTATCATTATTGTTGTCTGTTTGCCCGTTTTTAACAAAGGAATGAAGCATCAGAGATTAGGCATGTTTTTCCCAAGGACACTTGGTTAGTAGCAGTGAGCAGTCTTGCACCACAGCCTGGGAATTCAGGATTTAGAGCTCAGCTCCATGCTAGGCTGTCACAATGTCTTCCCTGGTAGCTCAGATGATAAAGAATCCACCTGCAATGTGGGAGACTTGGGTTCGATCCCTGGGTTGGGAAGATTCCATACAGAAGGGCATGGCAACCTACTCCAGTATTCTTGACTGGAGACTCCTCCTGGACACAGGAGCCTGGAGGGCTCCGTGTGAGTCGCAGAGTCAGACATGACTATGACTAAATACACAAGGCTGTCACATGTATTTTGAGCTAAATGTAGGGTCACAGATACCTGTTTATTCTTATATTCATCCCAAGTGGAGAAATACTCTGTGATGATTTATTTCCTGAAAGACTGCTAGTCCTGACTAGCCAAACCTGTCACCTGTAAAGGAGTCCCCTAAACCCTAAGGGGAAAAAGTTTTACCTTTCCAAACATTCTTAAAAGCAGGAAAAATGTTCACAATTTTTTTTGCCTCCTGGGCTCACTGGGGCTGTGGAGTGGAGTGTGGACCTTCTGGGACAACTGACTATTTATAAAAATGCTCACGTTCCCTTCCAGAGCTCTGTATGCTGGGGGAACCCTTCCTCTGGGGTGGAATCTTTTCAATGGGGACAAGGTATCTGTCTCCTGATTTGTTGGTGAGCAAGTGTCGGCAAGACAACAGCACAATCTAAACAGTGCCTGGGGCTCCCTGAGAGGAAGTGTGGGCGAAGGGTGGCATCTAAGGCTGCTCACTGCTGTAGGCACTCAGGGTTGAGAGCGGCCATTGCCTGGACCTGGGACTAGAGTTTCTGGCCACAACTAAAGGGCTAGCTCTAGGAGATGGTTGATGATATTGAAAACAACATGACCTAAAGGGCAGCACCAATGGAAAGATGAGAGGCACCCCTATTTCACGCACATTCTAATATCAGAAGGGCCTCTGAGACCTTCTCTGCACAATATATATACACTCCATCCCATGTGTTACCCTAATCCTTACTCCAACCAGCCACCTCATATGCCTACTTCCCACTGAAATTCTGATGCAGGGAAATATGAGACGTCAAGCTGTACAGGTCCTACTGATGCAAACCTATAACTTGTAACTAACTTATAACCCAATAGATCAATTTCAGAAAGACCAATAAGTACAAGTGAGATAGGAGAGCTTGAGAGGCTAAGAAGAAAAATTACATTTCTCAGCATAAGAAAAGGTCAGGCTCTTTGAAACACTCTCTGTCTAGTGAAGGATCCTGAGTGTTGGGGTCCCAGGTTCTCAGAAAACTTGCCAGGAGACAGAGGTATCATCAGGAAGAATTTTAAGAAGGGCAGACCATGTGACTATTTGAGTGATGACTAAGATTGGATTTGTCTCCTCTGTTAGTGTGCCTGTCTTCTCCTTACATTGTTGCTAACCCTGTGTTAACCTTGACATCTAGACTACAACACACAATAGGTTTTTGCTTGTTGTTCTCTTGGGGAATGAGAGCCGTGCAGTGCTGCAGAGCAAGGGACCAAGGGATGTGGTTAGGAGGTAGAGGTTAGTGGAATGATGGGGAAACATCAAGGGGGAAAAAGAGATCATAGGAATGCAGGCCTCCAATGCTGCTGATTCAGAAAGACATAGAAAGATTGGAGGAGATGGGAAGGCTTCATAGAGTCTACGGGCTCAAGGATGGCATGTAGCCTTAAGGAGCAGGGATGAGAGGGCCATGCAACCCACCTCCAGGAAACTGACCTAAAGGGCTTTTCGTGGACCAGCTCAGCAGAGCCTCAATTCTGCAAAGGAATTGGGGGCTGACCAGCGAGTCCTTGCTTGCATTGTAGCCCCAAGGCTCCTTGGAGGCCAGTGCTGGCCATATCTCAGCCTCTTCCCAGTCCATCAGCACTGATCATCAACCCTCTCTTCTTTGGTTCTCTGCTCACCCACCAGACCCTTTCCAGATGAATCTGTTGTGCTCTCTGAATCTAGGCATCCGGCAGAGCAGAAGACAAGAACGTGCAGAAGCGTTCGTGCTGATGGTAAATTGGGAGAAGAAATATCCAGAAAAGGCATACATGGTCTCCACAGACTTAGGGAAGAGGGAACGGCTACCTACTCCAGTATTCTTGCCTGGAGAATCCCATGGACCGAGGAGCCTGGCAGGCTACAGTCCACGGGGTTGCAAAGAGTTGGACATGACTGAGCAACTAAGAACATTCACACAACCTAACAAAAGGCTGAGCGCCACACTCTCTGAGACATGCATTCATTCATTCATCATAATTCCTTCACTCCTTCGGTCCTCACCCCCTCCCCTCTGCAAACCGACTCAGAGCCTGTGCATTTCAGTCAGACCTGACATCTCAATGGAGCTGTTTCTCTGGGGCTCTTTCCTCCTTCACCCCTAAATCTCCATCTGTCCCTTTCCTCCTCTCTTTTCCTTCCCGACGGCAGTTTTTTTAATTTCAGAAGAAAACTTATAAAAATTGTTGAAACATGCACTACAAAGCGAAACCTTATTTTTTTTTTTTAACATTTGGCGGAGAGCTTCTCCCCACCCCCCCAAAAAGGGAGCCATGTCAAAGACACTGCCCCCCCCTTTGACATTCATGCAGTGCTCAGAGTCAGCTGGGGTCTCGGCTCTGACAAATTTGCATCTCTTTGAATGTGACGCTTGAAAAAAGCCGGAGCCGCTAGATTAAATTTTTTTTTTTTTCCGTCGAGAAAATGAGAAAAGCCTCTATCTCTCTGCAGAGTCTACTGGGAAGATCTTTATTCTGATTCTTGTTAGAATTGTTTATCACCCTGACAGGCCAGACTCGGACGAGATAAAGGCTGCGCTCCATCACGGGGCCTGACAGTGGTAGGACATGCAGAAAAATGAAAGGAGCAGGAGAAAATATTATTAATAGATGCCGACTTGCTTTGCCTGCATGGCACGTCAGGGAAGGGAGAGGGGAGCCATGGCTTGATTGCAGGCCTATGAAGTTCTGTCCAAAAAAGAAGCTATTTTTCATTAAGTGATAGAAGGGCCTTTTTCATGTTCTTTCCTGAGGAGCTGATAACTTATGCGGTTTATTCTAACCCTGCTGATTTCTGTCAGGGGAAGAAAACTCCTGAAAGATGGCTCCGACTTGTCCTTTTCAGGAAAGGAGGCTGGTTTGACAGACACACCAGCCAGGCCGGGGGCCCCAGGCTGGACAGGCTCAAGGCCCTGAGTCTGGCTGGGTGTGCTGGATGAGTCTAGGATGGATGGGGAAGGGAATGAAAGGCGAAACTCAAAGTGCTTTCAGCCTGGAAGGAGGCTCTCTCTGCCTTGTAAATACAGCACTTTGGCCTGGAAGGTCTGTGTATGGATTCTCTTCCTAAAAATACACACTGGCACTCATCTATGTGGCTCCTCTCCCAGTCACATGGCTATTAACTATTATATGAAGAATCTCCCCCGATGGCTCAGCAGGTCAAGAACCTGCTTGGAATGCAGGAGACACAGGAGACGCAGGTTTCATCTCA
Source organism: Nanger dama (assembly GCA_917880005.1). Taxonomy (NCBI): domain Eukaryota; kingdom Metazoa; phylum Chordata; class Mammalia; order Artiodactyla; family Bovidae; genus Nanger; species Nanger dama. The sequence goes on along the minus strand of CAKJTW010000063.1, from coordinate 7,704,175 downwards.
GGGTGGGGAAAATTCCCTGGAGGAGGGTATGGCAACCCACTCCAATATTCTTGCCTGGAAATCCCATGGCCAGAGGAGCCTGGCGGGCTATAGTCCAATAACACAAAGGGTCATACATGACTGAGCGACTAAGTAAGCTACAAGAGGCAGCTCAGGCGCCTATAACAGTACCCCAGGCTGCAAGCCTTGAGAAACAGACTTACTGTGTGTTTTTGTTTACTGTCTCACGGCTCTGGGGGCTGGAAGTCTGAGACCCCAGTGTCAGCAGGGTCGGTTTCTCTGAAGGCCTCTCTCCTTGGCTTGCAGACAGTTGTCTTCTCCCTGTTCACATTGTCTTCTCCATGTGTGTGCACACCCTGTGTCTCTTCCCCTCATCTCATTGGATAGGGCCCCACTCTCTCAACCTCATTAGCCTTCAGTTCAGTTCAGTTCAGTTCAGTTGCTCAGTCACATCTGGCTCTTTGTGACCTCATTAGCCTTAATCTCCTCCTTAAAGACCCTGGCTCCAAATCTAGTCACCTTTTGAAGCAGTGAGAGTTATGGGGCTTCCCAGGTGGCTCAGTGATAAAGAATCTGCCTGCTGATGCAGGAGACGCAGGAGACTAAGGTTTGATCCCTGGGTCAGGAAGATCCCCCTGGAAGAGGGCATGGAAACCCACCCCAGTACTCTTTCCTGGGAAATCCCATGGACAGAGGAGCCTGGTGGGCTCTAATCCATGGGGTTGAAAAGAATCAGATGTAACTGAGTGACTAAACGACAACAGGGCTTCAATATACAGATTTGAGTATGTTGTGCATATTCAATACACAATTGAATCCATAACAACTACACAGCAGAATCCATAACAACTACACAGCAATTGCTTCCATTTTAGCTTTGGTGGATTCAGGCGGCAGAATCTGTGCAGGACATGATGCCCATACAGTCTTTAGAGTCCTTAAGGAAATGCTTTGTCTGACATTGAGATGGCATTTTTGAACAGAACCATGGAAAATAAACAGTCTATGAATTCCAAATACACTGACTATGAATCCTAAACCACTGGGATGAAAGAGTCATATCAACAGAGAGCAGAGGTTAAAATTTGAGGAATTAATTTTGGGAAAACAGCTTAAGATCTTACAGTTATGTTTTTATGTTATAACACATGCATAAGCCATGCTAGACACTAGAGTGGTGGGTGTGGAAAAGAGTGGGGTGAGAAGATGAGGGAAGATATAAGTTCAGACCAGAGGAATCTTCCTTCTAGAGAAATGTAGTCCTGTAGAGTTACTCTGTTATCCCTGAGAAATTCAAGGGAGAGGATGAAGTGAGAATAGAAGGATGGAAGACTAAGGAACTGAGCCTTTGAGCCGCAGAAGTGGAGGTATAAAGGATGAATGGGATTCCTTTTGGCCCTCAAGGGAGTAAGAATCTTCTAGGAAGAAAGAATATGTAAGCAAAGACTGGGAGGTGCAAGAGTGAACAAGAGGCTTGATGCCAGAAGACAGGCATTCCAGCTGTGGCTTTGCCCCTTGTTCAGTGGCGCTCACTTGGGCCATCTGCCTTCAGATTCTTTATCTGTACAATAAAGGTGGCCAAGTAAGAAAGTGAAGAACGTCTTCCCAGTTTATATTGAGTCGCATGATTCATGGATTGTCTTTCTTGGATGGTTTGACCTTGAGGTCTGATGAGAACAGATTAATTTCCTTCAGACTCTTTGTGGTATAGTGAAAAGAACTTTGGAGTTGGGGCTATGGCTACTTTCTAATTCTGACTTTTCTTTCCTTACTTTTGGCCGGTTCTGTTCAGCTCAAACAACATAAACATGGCACTCACTTGGAACCAGGCTTTGGGTAACCTGGATACATCTGGGAGTGAAAAGGCATGCTACTCACAATTATGTTCACATAACAGATTCCAGTTGAAAAGAAGGGCTGTGCTGGGCAAACTAGGACATGGGATAATCCTAGTTACATGCCACACTGAATACTTAAAAATAGAGCTGAGAAAGAAGATTCCATTTCTTCTGTCAAAGAGCCTACAGTACAGTTGGAAAAATAGACATATTTATGCTTCTGTTTATTAATTTGCTAAATATTTACTATCCTCGGGCTTCCCTGGTGGCTCAGAGGTTAAAGTGTCTGCCTCCAATGCGGGAGACCCAAGTTCGATACCTGGGTAGGGAAGATCCTCTGGAGAAGGAAATGGCAGTCCACTCCACTATTCTTGCCTGGAGAATCCCATGGATAGAGAAGCCTAGTAGGTTACAGTCCACGGGGTCGCAAAGAGTCGGACACGACTGAGCAACTTCACCTCACCTCACCTCACCTTACTATTCTCTCAAAGCCTCAGTTTATGCATTTCTAAATTGGAACTGATACTGATTTCACCTTCATAAGATTGCTCTGGATGCTAATGGATACTATTAAAGACAAAAAATGTAAAACTTTACACAGCATCGTGCAATGTTAGCATGCAACATATACATTTATTTTTATTATTTAGAGCAGCATTTGGCATGAAGAAAATGGTCAATAAGCATTTGCTGAGAGAGTGGATAAGTGAAAGTTTGCAGCTGTTGTTATAATTGTCTGCAATGGGACAGGTACTGTCTTGGGTCCTGATATCATTTTTATGATAAGGTTTAAAACATGTATTATGGTATAGACAAGGGAAGCCCTGATGACTCAGTGGGTAAATAATCTGCCTGTAATGCAAGAGACACAGGAGACATGGGTTCGATCCCTAGGTCAGGAAGATCCCCTGGAGAAGGAAATGGCAGCCTACTCCAGATCCAGGGAGATGATATGGGGTGAGAGGTGGGAGGGGGTTTCAGGATTGGGAGCTCGTGTACACCTGTGGCTGATTCATGTCAATGTATGGCAAAACAAATACAGTATTGTAAAGTAGAATAAAGTAAAAATAAAATTAAAAAAAAAAAGTACACACTAAAAATAAATAAATAAATAAAAAGTAAAAAAAAAAGTTACATAAAAAAAAAGTCCCATGGACAGAAGAGCCTGGTAGGCTATAGTCCAAAGAGTTGCAAAGAGCTGAACATAACAGAGGACAAGTGTGAGATACTCTCTGGACTCTAAGAAGAACACTTAAGGTCACCTGAAGGTGTCAAGGGATGCATTATGGAGAAGGAGGTACCTGAGCTAGGGGTTAAAAAGTTAATCACCATAACCATGAGAGCTGGGGTGGAGAAGACAGAAAAAGGTGAGCATGTTCCAGGCAGAGAACCCAGCATGGACAAAGTCACAGTGGTGTGACAGAGATGTTTGGCAAGCTATAAATATTCCTGAATTTTAAAATCCAGGGTCATGAGAAGCAACTGAAGGTGCAGCTAGAGAGGGTGGCAGACACTATTTATGGTAGGCAAGCGAAGACTTAGCGCTTACCCTGTATGGTCTGGAGAATCAATGCAAGATTTTGAGCAGAGAAGTAAAATGGCTAGATTTATGTCTTAGATCACTGTTTAGGCTTTCCTATATCTTCTACTATTAACATCCTGGTTTGCATTTGCAGATAATACGGTTCCTCCATTAAATTGAAGCTGGTAGGTCTCTTGTTGAGGATACTTGGACCTCTTGTATCAAATATGGGCTGTACTTGAGCTTAGCCAATTGGTACAGTGTCCATGGACTTTGCATCTCCTAAGAGTTGAGCCGTAGAGAATGAGGAGGCCGGTATTGATCCACTGTTTTGGAAGAGTTGGGATAGCCTATTAGCTCTTACTGCCTAGGTCCAGAGGAAGGCCCATGAATTCCAATCGCAGCTACAGCATCCCAGGAGCTTGCCACCATGCTGATCTTCTGGACTCAATGACACTGTTGCTGCTACCTGCTGTCATCCCCAGGCTCCCACCCTGCCTGTCAACATTGTGCAAGACCCTCCCCTTGACAGAAAATAGCTGGATCCAGGTGATAAAAGAGAGTGAGCAATGCAGTTTTTGGGTTTCCAGATCCCTGTAATAGAGAAGAATATGGAAGGACAAGCATGGGACAGAGAGGCAACAAACAAATTTATGCCACATCACACCTCTTTCCCACAGAGGTATTACAATGCAGACACATAGCTGGGGGATTCACAGTGTTAACTGTTAACAGTCTGAGTTGCAGTGCAGAACTAGATGATCAAAAGTCAGACGCTTGTCCCTGGAATATAAGTTCTCTGCATGCAATGATTCTTTCAGTGTCACTCATCCCTCTAATCTGACTCCCAAGGTCCTAAAATAAGTTCCCAGTCATTGATATTTGTTGACTGACTGGCTAACAGTCACATTTTTTCCCAATATATAGCTGGAAGTTAGAAAACGTTTTCATTAGTAATTCTGATATGTGATTTGAAGACCTTCCTACATTCAAAGACAAAGATCATGGCATCTGGTCCCATCACTACATGGGAAATAGATGGGGAAACAGTGGAAACAGTGTCAGACTTTATTTTTGGGACTCCAAAATCACTGCAGATGGTGACTGCAGCCATGAAATTAAAAGATGCTCGCCCTTTGGAAGAAAAGCTATGACCAACCTAGACAGCATATTAAAAAGTAGAGAAAATACTTTGCCAACAAAGGCCCATCTAGTCAAAGCTATGGTTTTCCAGTCATCATGTATGGATGTGAGAGCTGGACTGTAAAGAAGGCTGCTGAGTGCTGAAGGACTGATGCTTCTGAACTGTGGTTTGGCGAAGATTCTTGAGAATCCCTTGGACTGCAAGGAGATCAAACCAGTCAATTCTAAAAGGAGTCAGTCCTGAATATTCACTGGAAGGACTGATACTAAAGCTGAAACTCCAATACTTTGGCTACCTGGTGCAAACAACTGACTCATTATAAAAGACCCTGATGCTGGGAAAGATTGAAGGCAGAGGGAGAAGGGGATGACAGGATGAGATGGTTGGATGGCATCAACTCAATGAACATGAGCTTGAGCAAGCTCCCAGAGATGGTGAAGAACAGGGAAGCCTGGTGTGCCACAGTCCATGGGGTTCAGAGTCAGATACTACTGAGTGACTGAACAACAACTACATTGTAAATGTTATTTAATGGCCATAGTGTTCTATAAGGAGCCCCAAACCTCATAAGCTATGTTCTTGTTTAAATTTTGTGGACATCAGTTAGAACAAATTAAAATACCTAAACAAATAAGACCCAAAATATAATGACTCACATATGATAACCTCCATGGTAGGTCTATCCGTGTGGTTGGCAAGCAACTTTCCTCCACGTTGTGACTCAGGAACCCACGTCCGTTTTGTCTTGTAGTGTCACTATCTACCAGTGTCTTGCTGCCATCTGCATCCAGAAACCAGAGGAATGAGGGAAAGCCAATATTTCTTTAAAAAAAAAATATCCACAGAAGGGGTGACCTCCACCACTTTGGTTTATTCCATTGGTAAGAACTAGCCTCATGGTTACACCTCAGAAAAGGAGATGTGGAAGAGCGAAGTGCAGAGAAGGCAAACGAAACTGACTTTTCATGACCAGCTGTCTCTCTGTTCCACAATGGGTGTGTATTGGTTTAAAATTTCAGAGATGAAAAGCATTTAAAAAATAATCTTAATAATAATTATTACATTTCCTGGAGTGTCACAAGATCTCCTGGTTGCTTTTCAGTTTAGGTGTCTCTTATGTGTATTTTTTCTTCCAGGTGGGAGAAGGAAATCATATTTTTGAGAGTTTGTTATTTTTTGTAGCATATGTGTCTATTTTGGGTGCACTGGGTCTGTTACTCTGTTCAGGCTTCCCTAGTTGCAGTGAGTGGCGGCTACTCTTTGTTGCAGTGTGCAAGCCTTTCATTGCACTGGCTTTTCTTGTTGTGGAGCAGAGACTCTAGGCACATGAGCTTCAGCATTTGCAGCACAAGGGCTCAATACGTGTGGTGCATGGGCCTTGGTTGCCCATGGCGTGTGCAGTCTTCCAGGCCCAGGGACAGAACCCATGTCCCCTGCATTGTCAGGTGGATTCTTATCCACTGTACCACCAGGGAAGCTCAGGACTTACTCAGTCAGTGCAGTTCAGCTGCTCAGTCGTGTCCGACTCTTTGCAACCCCATGAATCGCAGCACGCCAGGCCTCCCTGTCCACACCAACTCCCAGAGTTCACTCAGACTCACGTCCATCGAGTCCGTGATGCCATCCAGCCATCTCATCCTCTGTCGTCCCCTTCTCCTCCTGCCCCCAATCCCTCCCAGCATCAGAGTCTTTTCCAGTGAGTCAACTCTTCACATGAGGTGGCCAAAGTACTGGAGTTTCAGCTTCAGCATCATTCCCTCCAAAGAAATCCCAGGGCTGATCTCCTTCAGAATGGACTGGTTGGGTCTCCTTGCAGTCCAAGTAACTCTCAAGAGTCTTCTCCAGCACCACAGTTCAAAAGCATCAATTCTTCAGCGTTTAGCCTTCTTCACAGTCCAACTCTCAACATCCATACATGACCACAGGAAAAACCATCGCCTTGACTAGACGGACCTTAGTCGGCAAAGTAATGTCTCTGCTTTTGAATATGCTATCTAGGTTGGTCATAATTTTTCTTCCAAGGAGTAAGCATCTTATTAGCGAACCTAAATTTTGCTCTGCAATTCACATAGTCATTTCATGTTCCTCACAGTAACTCCATAAAATATGTTCTGTACATGTCATTCATAGATAAGATCATTGAGACCTACAGAAGTTCTTTAACATTTCCAAGGTCTCAGAACAGTGGGATTGCAAACAGAGGACTTGAGTCTAACTTTGCCTGAAGCCAAAGTCTGCCCTACTCACCCCATGACCTGCCATCTGATGGGATCCAGAAGGGTCTTCATCAGTAAGAAGCCATGAAATTTCCTGAGGAGCAAGGACACTGGGGATATCTGTACATGAGTCATGTTGAGGTTTTCCATATTCAATGCACAAGAAAGTCTTCATTTCTAAACTGAAATGTGTTCGTTTCCAGTGTTCTCAAAATATGTAGTTTTCTAGTTGATATTAAAAAATACTTTTGCTTTGGACATGAGTAAGAGAAATGTTTTCCTACTATAAGGGAAAATAATAAACAGGATTCCACAATGGCAGTCTGAAGCTCCTATACTAGCCCCACCAAGGGCGATAGCAGAGTGCTTGGGGTATGCAGAGTGAGTGGTGGAAGACTCAGTCTTCCACAGCTCCAGCCACTATTTCCACAAGCTGAAATAGGTCCATTGTTGCCGCATCTCCCAGTTTTTCAAGGGAAGCTGTAAGTCAAAATGCACAATTCCAGTTTTAAATATTGGATCAAAAGGTGGGGTGGGGGGAAGTAAGGTTGAACAAGTCACATCCAAGGGCTGAATTCAGCACCTGGGACAGCGGGAGTACAACCTCTGCTTCTGGGGACCCTGGGCTATAGGTCCATACTGCAGGATTTCACTCAGCATTTCAGCTCCTGCTCTTTGTGCTACAGACAAAGCCCTAGCATTGCCAAGGACGTGCATTTCTCCAGTGCCTGTTTGGCCCATCACAAGCAAATAGGGAACATGTCTAACTGCCCAGGTTCAGCCAAACCAAAGGACAAAGGCAGCAAGGCTCTCCCTGGACCCAGAGGGGAGAGCACAGTTCTCCAAGGCAGATGATAGGGAAGTTCCCATCTCTGTGTAATTAGGAGCAGCAAAGAAACTCAGACATGTGCCCCTTCTGTGTTGGCAACTGATATGACAGAACTACATGAGGTGCAAAATACAGGCTCTCTGTGTGTGTGTGCGTGTGCATGTGTGGTGTGGATATATGCTGCTGCCCAAGTTTCAGAGTGATTTCTGACTTGAAGTCGATGAGATGGGATATTATGTCTTTTTTTTTAATGTAACCAACAACAAACTTTGCTTGGTGTAAATTTAGCAGAGATGTGAGTTTGCCAAGGTGCAGTATGTTATTGTTGAGCTACTGTTTTGACAAAATAGTATGTATGTGTGGTTGCGTCTGCAGTATAAAGGAGACAAGCTAAAAATATATCTAGCTATATGTATATATATTTTAAGGAAATGGATGCAGTAATCAAGGGACAGGAATTTCAGATGAGAAAGAAGCTGCTGAAGTTCCACCATTGTCACCAGTCTCCAGGGAAGTTTATTTGTGAAGAGACATCCAAATTTCCAGTTAATTCTTAAAATATTCATCTAGCAAATATCTCTGGCACCTGCTCTGCACTGGCACTGTGCTAGCCCCGACCATGTCAAGGTGCATAAGATGGATTCTTGTGCTCCAGGACCCCACAGTCCATGGGAGACAGCCCTGCAGATCTATTGGGAACTGTCATGCAATTCCAGAAGTAACTAGAGTGGCCGGCATTTTTATTATTCTAATTCATACAAAGCTGTTCGAGCAGGATCTGGCATGTAGCATCACACACAATAAGTTAATAGACACAGGGCAAGGTGTTTTGCACTAACATTTCTTATTCTCATAATGGCCTCAGATTAGACTGTATTATAAAGGAGGCATGGAGAAGCAATGGCACCCCACTCCGGTACTCTTGCCTGGAAAATCACATGGATGGAGGAGCCTGGTAGGCTGCAGTCCATGGGGTCGCAAAAGTCAGGCATGACTGAGCGACTTCACTTTCACTTTTCACTTTCATTCACTGGCGAAGGAAATGGCAACCCACTCCAGTGTTCTTGCCTGAGAATCCCAGGGACGGGGAGCCTGGTGGGCTGCTATGGGGTCACATAGAGTCGAACATGCCTGAAGCGACTTAGCAGCATAAAGGAGGCAAGGCTTAGCAAGAGACAATATTGCAGAGTGATTAAAAGATCAAAGCCCAGCTCTGCCACTTACTACCTTGGTCATTTGCTTAACCTTGTTGTTCTCCAGTGTGCTTGTCTATGATTTAGAGCTTGCAATAAAGCTATTGTAGTCATTAGTTTTGTTGCATAACCATCCACCACTGAACTCAGCAGCTCAAATCACAACCGGTTATTATGGCTTGTGCATCTGTGGTTCGGCTAAGATCTGGCTGATCGAGGGTTGGGCTCAACTGACTGGTCCAACTTCAGCTGCAGCATCAGCTCCATGTCTCATTCTCACTGTGGGTCTCTGGTTAGGTAGGATGGCTTTCATCCACATGTCTTTCATCTTTCTTGGGCAAATGGTCTTGCTAAGGCTGCTTCTTCTGGCAATGGCAGAGATATACAAGAAGAGACTTTGTCTTACAAGTGTTTTTGACGGCTTCAATCACATCACAATGGTTGATGATCCCTTTGTCAAATCGAGCCTCATGACCATGCAGAGTCATTCAGTGAAAAAAGTGGGCACTATCTCTTGGACATGGCACTGGGGCACAGAGTTCTGAGCAATAATTGAATCTACCAAGCTATCTATAAATTTGAGAATTATATACAAAAAGCTAAGTAACATGTTTAATACAAACTTTAGTATGCAGTGAAGGACTGATGAAAGTAGACAATTGATCACTGATAATTCTTTTTATTTTATGGATGATCAGTTGAGGCTCAGAGAGATTAGGTAACTCATCTGGGGTCACATAGTGCTAAGCAAAGTGCCATAATTCAAACTCAGATTTTCCAAGTCTCTTTCTTTTTGATGGAAATATATGGACCTTACTGGAGGAGGAAAGGGCAACCCACTCCAGTATCCTTGCCTGGAAAATCCCATGGACAGAGTTGCCTGGTGGGCTACAGTCCGTGGGATCAAACAGAGCTGGACACAGCTGAACAGCTGAGTGCACAAGCACATGGACCTGTATGGCACTAGGAACAGATTTTTAAGGACCCCCAAAAAAAAAAAAACCAAACAACAAGGCATGCTTTTCAAATATCTGAGTTGGCCCTAGTTAGGAAGACAAATCTCAGACCTTGAGAATTCAAAGTATAAACCTAGAAGGACAAAGATGCACACCAGGGAACAAGAGCAGGAAGAGAAATAACAGCAACAACTTCCTTGCACTGAGGTCCATGTGTACCGTTTCCAGGATCAGGGGATCACACCTTCAGGCAGAGCAGATCTTCGCTCTGCTCTGCCTGCTCATAGGCTCAGCAGCCTGACCTATTGGATGGAACTGGGAAATACTTGCTGGCTGCTATGCTTTCCCTTCTGTGTTCAATCAGACTGGGAAGGAAGAGATTTTCTTTAGATCTCTTCATTTACTAAGATTTATTTCTCCTCTCTGATCTTTTCCTCCCCTGAGGATCTTGAATTTATAAGTATTGAATTTTTAGAACTCTCTGAAAAAGTACTACATTAAATGCAGAAAAGGGTGATAAGTTCCCAGGGCACTTTGTACTGCTCTTTATCACGGCCTTTAATATTGGCTCACAGGATTTCCTCAAGTGTTGGAGTCCACCTTCTGCCCTCTTGCCACTCTGTCCCCTCAGTCTCTAGAAGACAAATTCCTCATAGCTTAACCAGGCCAGACGTTCAGAAAATATTGGTTTGATGAGTGAGTGATGGATGAAAACAAATGTGATGAAAGAATGAATGAATGAGTCAATCAATGTTTCATCAGTGAATACGTGAGTGGATGAAAGAGTAAGGGGTTAGGTGAGGGTGTGGGTGGCTGGATATATGTCAAGGGGGTCCATGAAAGAGTGAGTGACGAAATGATATATTAAAGTATTCATCCTTGGGATTTCCTGGGTGGTCCAGTGGCTAAGACTCTGTACTCCCAATGTAGAGGGCACAGGTTCAACCCCCTGGTCAGGGAAATAAATCCCACCTGCTGCAACTAAGAGTTTGAATGTTGTAGCTAAAGATCCTGCATGCTGCAACTAAAGGATACCTCATGTTGCAAGAAAAATAGAAGATCCTGCTTGCTGCAAGACCCCAACACAGCCAAATTAATTAATTAATTAGCTAATTTTTAAAAAAAGTATTCATCCTCTCTGAAGTCCCCCCTTATAACTGGCTTTCGTCAGCCACCACATCTTGGCCAAGCAGATCAGATTAATTACATTCATTCCATCCACTTTAGCTCAGAACCTGAGGGAAGGGAGGAACTCATGCATTCTAACAACAAAGAAGATGGTTTGGGGCATGAGATCCTGAGGAGACTGACATGGTTACAGCAGTTCCCTCCCTGGACATGAGTGAATTGTCCAGAAACTACTTAAGAAATCATCAACTTGCACTTTATTCCCACATGGCATTCTGGATGCCTAAGGAAACTTGGCAGGTTGGTGAACCAAGTTAAGCTCCACCAAACAGCAAAGGACTCTACACCAGTTCATGGACACCTTGAGAACCTTAGAACCCACTGCCGTATTTACAGTATTATAGGTCCTCATGAAATGTTTAAAAGAGGAATAGGTGAATGAGTTCACGTGTCAGAGAATGCATAGATGAGACAGTCAATTAATGAATGAAATGAGTCAGTGGAAAGGTAAATAAATAATGAACAAATATGCCAAGAAACTGAGGTCCTGCTTGTCTTGTTTTGCATTTGACTCATGAAGAGGGCGGAGAAGGCAATGGCACCCTACTCCAGTACTCTTGCCTGGAAAATCCCATGGATGGAGGAGCCTGGTAGGTTGCAGTCCATGGGGTCTCTAAAAGTCGGACACAATTAAAGCGACTTCACTTTCAATTTTCACTTTCATGCATTGGAGAAGGAAATGACAACCCACTCCAGTGTTCTTGCCTGGAGAATCCCAGGGACAGGGGAGTCTTGTGGGCTGCCGGCTATGGGGGTCGCACAGAGTCGGACACGACTGAAGCAACGTAGCAGCAGCATGAAGAGGGGAAGATGATGGAGTGATTTAAGCAAGCATAAGATATCACCACATGGTTTTAAAAATGGGAAAGTCTAAAAATGAAAAAAATTGTTTAGTATCAATATTTGGAATTTTCCATATACTTAAAGGGGAGCATTCCAACCTGCCTACATTTTGCATTTTCTCAATAAGACTGAATTTATAATAGTACTAATATCTTTAATAGATTGAAGTAAGAATTTAAATCACTTTGAATTATTTGGAATTGCTAATGGTTCCCTGCAGTGAAGGGAACTTGAAGTGAGACTGACTTTATAGATGGTTTGGAAGGATGACCCTGACAACGGGCTGGGACTTAGGAGCACATGGGCAGTATGGGGGCCTCCCATTGAAGGATATGATGGTGATCACGGCTTAGTGATGATGAGATTCTGAGTGAAAGGCATTGCAGGGGATGCACAGGCATGTATCTGGGGGTGGGTGACTTGATGAGATTTGCTGACCTACCAGATGTGGGGGAGCATGGGGAAGAGAATAGAACTAACAGATGAGGTCATCACCGTTAACCCATCTTCCTTCTCAGGCCTGTGTAAAAGGAGAGCAACATCAATCTAGACATGAAATGTGAGCTCTGTTCCCCATGTCACTGGCGGAACATATGAGTGTCTCATGGCTAGACTGTCCCAAGTCAGCCTGTACTTTCCTAAGACTCCTCATAGAAGGGCATATCTGTATATCTCTTAACTATCTCAAATGTACCTAGAGCCTCTTGATGATCTGAAATAGATTGTAAAATGGAAGTGTAGTAATTCTCCTACATACGAACAAATTCTGTTCTGAGAGCACATTCATAAGTCCAGCTTGTGTGTAAGTTCAATAAAGTTAGCCCAGGTATCCAACTACTGCAATTGGTTACATAGTACTGTACTGTAATAGATTTATAATACATTTTGAACAAGTAATGTGCAAAAATAAACACAACAAATAAACATTTTAAATCTCACTGTACAATACCATGAAAAGTAGAGCAGTGTCAGCTGGATCGCCACGGCTCTCACACTTGGTTCTGGACATCCTGGGCTTAAAATAAAGACACCGTGCTATTGCACTCCATAGAGTTCTCAAAAGCACAACCACTTGTAGAGGATGCACACACATGACAATGTACGCCAGGCCAGACATGTGAACTTACATGATTGAACACGCAAGCTTACAGTCGCATCTTTGAGTGTTTGCAGCTTGAAAGTCCATATGCAGGGGACTTACTGCATACGGAATTATTGCTGAAATTGGAGAAGTCTTGGTGAGGTCATTTGTTAAAAATACAGACTATATTTCAACCTTAAGTTCAGTTCAGTTCAGTCGCTCAGTCGTGTCCGACTCTTTGCGACCCCATGAATCGCAGCGCACCAGTCCATCACCAACTCCCAGAGTTCACTCAGACTCTCATCCATCGAATCCATGATGCCATCCAGCCATCTCATCCTCTGTCATCCCCTTCTCCTCCTGCCCCCAATCCCTCCCAGCATCAGAGTCTTTTCCAGTGAGTCAACTCTTTGCATGAGATGGCTAAAGTACTGGAGTTTCAGCTTTAGCATTCATTCCCTCCAAAGAAATCCCAGGGCTGATCTCCTTCAGAATGGACTGGTTGGATCTCCTTGCAGTCCAAGGGACTCTCAAGAGTCTTCTCCAATACCACAGTTCAAAGGCATCAATTCTTTGTCACTCAGCCTTCTTCATGGTCCAACTCTCACATCCATACATGACCACAGGAAAAACCATAGCCTTGACTAGTCGGACCTTAGTCGGCAAAGTAATGTCTCTGCTTTTGAATATGCTATCCAGGTTGGTCATAACTTTTCTTCCAAGGAGTAAGTGTCTTTTAATTTCATGGCTGCAGTCACCATCTGCAGTGATTTTGGAGTGTCAAAAAATAAAGCATGACACTGTTTCCACTGTTTCCCCATCTATTTCCCATGAAGTGATGGGACGGGATGCCATGATCTTCATTTTCTGAATGTTGAGCTTTTAAGCCAACTTTTCACTCTCTTCTTTCACTTTCATCAAGAGGCTTTTTAGTTCCTCTCCACTTTCTGCCATAAGGGTGGTGTCATCTGCATATCTGAAGTTATTGGTATTTCTCCTGGCAATCTTGATTCTAGCTTATGTTTCTTCCAGTCCAGAGTTTCTCATACTGTACTCTGCATAGAAGTTAAACAAGCAGGGTGACAATATACAGCCTTGATGCACTCCTTTTCCTATTGGAACCAGTCTGTTGTTCTTTGTCTAGTTCTAACAGTTGCTTCCTGACCTGCATACCGATTTCTCAAGAAGCAGGTCAAGTGGTCTGGTATTCCCACCTCATGAAGAATTTTCCACAGTTTATTGTGATCCACACAGTCAAAGGCTTTGGCATAGTCAATAAAGCAGAAATAGATGTTTTTCTGGAACTCTCTTACTTTTTCCATGATCCAGCAGATGTTGGCAATTTGATCTCTGGTTCCTCTGCCTTTTCTAAAACCAGCTTGAACATCAAGAAGTTCACGGTTCACGTATTGTTGAAGCCTGGCTTGGAGAATTTGAGCATGACTTTACTAGTGTGTGAGATGAGTGCAATTGTGCAGTAGTTTGAGCATTCTTTGGCATTGCCTTTCTTTGGGATTGGAATGAAAACGGACCTTTTCTAGTCCTGTGGCCACTGCTGAGTTTTCCATATTTGCTGGCATATTGAGTGCAGCACTTTCACAGCATCATCTTTCAGGATTTGAAACAGCTCCACTGGAATTCCATCACCTCCATTAGCTTTGTTCGTAGTGATTCTTTCTAAGGCCCACTTGACTTCACATTCCAAGATGTCTGGCTCTAAATGAGTGATCAAACCATCGTGATTATCCGGGTCATGAAGATCTTTTTTGTACAGTTCTTCTGTGTATTCTTGCCACCTCTTCTTAATATCTTCTGCTTCTGTTAGGTCCAGACCATTTCTGTCCTTTATCGAGCCCATCTTTGCATGAAATGTTCCCTTGGTATCTCTAATTTTCTTGAAGAGATCTCTAGTCTTCCCCATGCTGTTGTTTTCCTCTATTTCTTTGCATTGATCGCTGAGGAAGGCTTTCTTATCTCTCCTTGCTATTCTTTGGAACTCTGCATTCAGACAGTGCCATATTTCAACCTTAGGGTACACAATTAGTGGAGTAATGCCCTCAACTAACGTTCGTAATTATTTTGATGTAAATCTCTTACACAGTATGGAAATGGTCTATGGATCCCCACATAATAGTGAGTTACACCTTTAAGAAGAACTTCTCAAATGATGTAATGAAGCTAGTCTGAATTTACTAGAAATACTAAGTGCTTTGGAGTTGGGGAGAGGCTTTAGATTTGCCTGTTTGTAGGAAGGTGACCCTACAGCAGCCGCTTGTGTTCTCAGGGCTTTAGTCTCCTTGTCAGTAAAATGGGAATAAGGAGAGTGGGCTGTTATTAGTGGGCCCAATGCCTCCTGGGCTGTTGTGTATACTGAGTAAGGAAGTAGATATAAACACTACCTCCTGGGACTGAGACACAGGCGGTGATGAATAAATACTTAGTTGTAGAAGTGACAAATGATGTTCTTTGCATAGTTTTATTGGAACTAAATAAAAACAAAAAAGACAATGATTTTTGTGCATATGGATTTGAGGACCCCCTTAAAAGACTTTTATTCACTCCTCTTTAGGCATCCAGCCAGCTATAATTGAGAATCCAGGTCTTAATGTGTCTTGCTAACATTAATTATAAGTCATCAATGAAAAAAATTAAGATAATTCTACTTACACTCTGAAGATTATGAATATGTGAAGACTGGATTGTTGAACCACCTCCAGGGTCAACCTTGTCTCTAATGGAAAACTCAATTTTTATTTGGATTTTAAAATGTCTCCAATTATCTGTCAATATTACATGAATATTAAAAGACTGGTTTCATCTCATCTGAAAGTATATTCTCCAGGCCCACTCTTAAGAATCTATATACTTATAAGAATACAAATGAAATTGGGTCCATAAATTCTCCATATGTAATATACGTATGCACATATGTAATGTGTACATATACACATGTAAAGTATGTGTGTACACACACTGCAATGAATGTGTGTGTGTACACGTGCAATGGATGTGTGTATGTCGTGAATATAATCCCCCTCTTGATGGGCGTTTCTGTTGCCCAGCAGCTTGGTTTGGACTTCTGAAATGGAGACAACCCAAGATGTTCTCTTCTTCAGCATTTCCGCCTTGAACTTTGTTATGAAAAACAGAGGTTTAATTTAGAACTGGCCAAAACTTTCCATTTGTATGTCAGCCTGGAGGAACTCAACTTAAAAAGAGTATTTAATAATACAGAGTTGAAGGGGGAAACCAGTGGAAGGACTTTGTGGTTAAGCCTGCACCATTTGTCAACATTTAAATTCTTCGATTGCATTGCGTTTTTTTCCCCCTAAGTCACATGGCAGTGAGTAATCACCATTAATCTTCCGTGCTCAGAGCTTTTCCCCTTCCCTGAAATAGTACTTCACAGGGATAAGCATGACACCCATTTTGCCTTCCATTCATTTTTGTTCTTTTATTAGCAGAAGAAGGGAATGGCTACCAAGGACCAAGTTGTGTGGGTCAGGCACTGTGCTAAACAATTTATGTGAATCACAGTGATTAATTCTGGAAGCTGACAACATCTTGGAGATGAAGGACTGTTATTCCCTAATTGAGAGAAGGAAACTGGAGTCCAGAAGAGGGAAGAGAGGTGTCCAGAGAAACTCAGATAAGAAACAGGAGTGTGTACTGCCAGTGGCCATGTGTGAAGAATCGGAGCCATTTAAAATGCTGCAGAAAATATCCTGCATGGCACGGCCAAAGAACCTGCATGCCGCAAGAAGGCTGAAGATCCCTTTGTCACAACTGAGACACAACACTGCCAAATAAATGAATAAATATTTTTTTAAAAATTCAGATAAAATTTGAGTTTTGCATTAGAGGCAAGTTTGGCCAGTAACCCAATTCTCCAAGTACAAACTAATAATGGCAGTGATTGGTCTTAAAGACTGACAGCTGACAGGAGGTTATGTAAGAAGGTAGCATAAATATTATGAGGATATCTGTGACAAACAGGATCTGAGGCACCATCCATGATTCCCACCTCTTGGCATTTACATTCTCGAGTGATCCCCGTTTTTGATTGTGGGCAGAACCTATGACTTGCTTCAAACCAAAAGAAAACCACAAAGGTGGTGGGACACCACTCCTGTGATTTCATTATAAGACTGAAATGTCTGTCTTTCTGGGAGACAGTCCATTTGCTGGCTTTGAAGAAGCAAATTGCCATATAGTAAGCTGGCTTACGGGGTTGTGGGCAAGGGGTTGTGGGCAGCCTCCAGCCAACATCCAGCAAGAAATCAGGGCTGATAGTCTGACAGCCTGTAAGAAACTGGATGCTGCTAACACGCCATGGGAGCTTGCAGGCAGATCCTTCTCTAGACAAGCTTCGATGAATGAGACCACAGCCCTGAGAGACAGCTTGACTGCAGTCTTGTGAGGCCTTGCAGCAGAAGCCCCAACTGAGTTGGACCTAGGCTTCTGACTTACTGAAACTGAGATGATAAATGTGCACTGTTTTAGGTAATTCAATTTGCAGTAATTTTTATGTAACCGTAGATAACTAACAAGACATCTTTTGAAACCACACGGTGAAATGTGCAATTCTTTGGAAATCATGGTGATCTTATGAGAAGACCAGTAGACCTGTGTGTGAAATGAATCTCATTGAATTCACACAAGCCCAGTGGACACATTCCAGTATCCAGCTTAGGTGGCCTCTGGGGGATGGTGGGCCTTCGATGCTGATGATCAGTCTCTGTTGAAATATCTTCATTTTTCTTCCTTGATGGTCCTCACCACTTTAACTTCTCTGACTATTCCTTTTCAGCTTTGTTTGTGACTTGCTTTCTTTTTCAAACTCTCACACATAGATGGTCTCTGAAGATTTGCTGCCGGCTCTGTTTCTCTTCTCACACCAAATGCCCATGGCTCAGTGCTGTATGCATGCTGTCCAGCCCCAGATCCATTCCTCTTGCCCTTCGATTTCCCCTGAGTTCCTGACTCCAGTACCTCCTGGGTTTCTCAGTTTGGATGTCCTGTAGATACTTCAAACTCCAGTGTCATCCCCAATTCCTTATCTCAGTGAGTGATACCTACCACTTTCTATCCATCCATTCAACCACTTGGGCCAGAATATGATAACTATCATATTAACTTTCCTTCTCCTTGAAAGAATCACTGACTAAATCCTGTTAATTTAATCTCTGAAATAATTCTCAACCTACACTCCTCTCCCATCTAGCCCATGATGACTTGGTTCAGATTTACGTGAGTTCAGAGGAACTATGGAAAACATTCTCCAGGCGGTCTTTCCAACTTATTTTCCTTAAGTCACTCCATATATTGCTGCCATAATGTAGCAAAATAAAAGAAGCCTAGAAAAATTCATCAAGGAGCACTCTAAAACCTAAAACTCTGCCTCTTTCATATTTTATCACAGGAACCACTGACCACGAAGCTGATGATGTCCACAGCTCCTTACTTGCAGGGCTCCTTCCAATGTCCCTTCTTTCTCATGTTAAATAAATATTTATTTTTATATCTGACTGTATATTCATGATTATATATTTTTTTCTTAAAGAAAATCTTTAAAAATACTGCTTATAAAATGTCTTTGGTTCAGATTACCCCTGTGATTAAGGTTAAACTCCTTAATGTGACCTGGATAATGTGACCTGGTTCATCAAGCTTATCTGTCTCATATTTTATCTTAAGTGCAGCAAATTTAATTTTTACTAAATACCATGCTGGGTTGGGAAGGTCCTCTGGAGAAGGGAATGGCTCTCCACTCCAGTATTCTTGCCTGGAGAATCCCATGGGCAGAGGACCTTGGCGGGCTATAGTTCATGGGGCCGCAAAGAATCAGATATGACTGAGCAACTAATATGCTATTTCAAGTCTCTATGTCTTATGCTGGTCCTTTAGATGGCAACATCTTTCCATCTCTTATTGACTTATGCCAACATAAATCCAACCACAACTTCTATTGGATAATTTCTCCTCCTTCTACAAGATTCAGCTCAAGTGCGAACTGCCTGAGTAGTTTTTGGGTCCCTCATGTCTCTGCCAGTGGGTCTCTGTGCTTCTACAATACCTTGACCTTCCTTTTATCTCCATGGTGACTAAATCTACTGTGTGTCTGACGTAGGTGTAAAACAGAAATTTGTTGAGCTGTTGCTGAATTACCATTCTGTAACCTAGGCAAGCTACCTGACCTTGTCAAATCTCAGTCTCTATCCTTGTAAACAAGGCTGTTACATCACCTTAAAAACTGTAGGAAGATTTCAAATAGGTTATGTAGAATAAAAATATTCAGTATATGTCAAGCCTTATAGTTAACACAAATAGAATTGCATGTATTAAAATATTTTTAGAATCACAGACATGTTCACCTTAAATAACACTGTACATTTAAATGAAAACTAAATTCTTGAAATCAGATCAGGAAAACAGTAAAAATCATATAGTGGTTCAAAGCATGGACTTTAGGGGCTAGTTGGCTTGGGTGTGAATTTTGGAGTCGCCATTTACTAGATTGTATGACTTTAGTTAAAAAAAAGAAAAGTGTCCTCTCTGTGCCTCAGTTTCTTCACCTGAAGTTGGAGACAGCAAGAGTGCTGCTGCGGTGATGAAATGTGTTAGCACACTTCTGCCTCTTAGTGTAGTCTCTGGCTCTTGGGGAAGCCTCACTAAGCGTCAACTATCACTATTGCTAACTATGACTAATAGAGTTTCAACAAAGGCCTTTTTGGTATCACAGTGAAATCAAGACTTCTTGATGGCTAGTTAAGCACAGACACTCAAGCTGCACAATCCCATTACTGACAGAAATTATGGCCATATTTGCAATTGTAGAGAATAATGATAAGACATAGAAGGCGCTGGGCTATCACTAGTAGATTTAATCCAAGAAATAGAGAGTTACTGCTCAAGGGAGAATGTTGATGCCTTTCTCTTTAAATATCTGAATCATTCACGTATATAAGCTTGGCAGCAAAGCCAATAAAACATGAATAAAATGTTGTCACATGGATTAATAAACAGAGAGTAACAGAGAGTAGAGAACACAAAAGCCAGAGCAAAAATTTTTTCAAACTCAGTGGAACTGGATTTTCCCATGGTAAACCTCTTCTGGATGCTACCGTTTTAGAAAACCTATTTCCAGAAAAGTACTATTGAGAATTGCATGTCAGAAGTAACCTGTAGTCTGCTTTAAGGATTGAGATAGGGTGGATGAAGAACAATAATACAGAAATGAAGAGGGCAGTGTCAAGTTCTATTTCCAGCTCTATGGGAACAGAGTGTAAACAAAAGATAGAGATGTAAGTGTCTATCAGCTTACTGTACAATATATCTGTATCTTTGTTTACATTATGTCCCTGCATTGATAGTCGAGGTCTTTACCACTAGCGCCGCCTAGGAAGCCCTATAGAAGGTAACTACTAGTCGAAAAAGGCAAGGGTACCTATATTAATAAAAACGAAGAAAAGAAGAAAGAAGTATCACCTCATAAAGCTAAAAAGTTCTAGCAATAATTCTCTAAATTGATGGATCTATAAAGATAGTCTTAACATAATTGATACATTGGAGAAGCAAATGGCAACCCGCTCCAGTGTTCCTGCCTGGAGAATCCCAGGGACAGGGGACCTTGGTGGGCTGCCGTCTATAGGGTCACACAGAGTCAAATACAACTGAAGTGACGCAGCAGCAGCAGCAGCAGCATAAATAAAGCCAAAAACGCCATCTTCAAGGAGAGACTGACAGACTCAGCCTTATGGGAGGGAATTTTTAACATGCTTCTCTTAGTAACGGATAGATATGGTTAGTATTGCCTAGACAATCTGGGTTCAAGTCTTGACACAGGCACTTATTTAGCTGTGAACCATAGGCTACGAACCTTTGGGAGTGTTCCTAAGTTTTCTAATCTATAAAATGATAAAGATTCACTTATAAGATTTTGTCGAAATCATATATTAATATATAGAGAGCATTTGTAAATAGATCTTATGAAAGATAGCTCTATATGTCAGTATTACTTTTAATTGAACCAATGGGCGTGTACAGGCTACTGTAGCCAACAATTGTAGAATGCATATATCAAACACACAAAGAACATATACAAAACTTGACCATATACTAGTCTAAAAGTAAGTCTCACTCACCCTACAGTCTCTGCTCCCAATGTAAATAAGTTAGTATCAACATCAAAAATACATCAAAAAATGCACTATATCTTTGGACATTTAGAGATACAGTTTTAAACAAATCATACATTAAAGGACTGATTATCATGGAAGTTAGAAATATTTAGAACTGAATATTAATTTTAAAACTTTCAAAATATGTGTGATACAACTAATGCAGTATGTAGAGGAACATTTTATATTTCTTTTTATAGGTAGATTATTCTATAAAAGAGAAAAGTTTAAAAGCTAATGAAGTTATTCTCCAATTTAGGAGGTTAAAAACACACCATAATAGAAACAGGAAATTACAAAAGGAAACTATATTTGAAAAAAGAGTTAAACAAAGTAAAATTAAAATGGATGGAATAGCGAGAGTTGATAGAGTAAAAGCCTGATATTTGAGGAGAAAAAAGAAAATAAAAGTGATACAGAAAGAAGAGAGTAAAGAGAAGTAAGAGTGAAAAAGAAAGGCTATATTACTACTAAGCTGAAGACGCTGAAATGATGATAAAGATATTATAAACAATTTCACAGTGATAAATTTTAAATTTCAAGTACAATGGAAATATTCTTAGAAAAACATGATTTACTAAAACTGACTCAAAAGAATTAAACAAAATATGAATAGCTCTATAATGAGTAAGGAAATTTGTTCAAATTTAAAAAATCTTCCCTCTCCCTCTAAACACTCCAGGCCTAGAAGTCTTCATCAACAAGCTTTACCAAAGAGTCAAGTAACAAATATCTCAATTTTACATAAATTATTACAGATTAGGGAGTAGAAGAGAGTACACCTCAACAGATTTTGGGACCAGAGCAAACTCAATACCAAAATTCCACATTTTATGAAAATAAAAATTACAGACTATTTTCCATGTGAACATACGTGAAAAAATCCTAAATAAAATACCACCTTATATCACAAGAATCATTCATTATGTCCAAGTAGGATCACTTTCAGGAATGAAATTAGTAAAAGAATTTAGTAAACTTTCCAAATTCAATCTATAAAACTCAGTGGCATGTTTACGTACAGACAGTAAGTAGATAGTATAACTTTATAGATATATTGTTATTAATAACATCAAGAATATAAGGCATTTAAGAATACATTTAGGAAAATATATTTAAACTCTTTATGAAGGAAATTAGAAAAGCAATTATTATGAGAAAAATCTATAGATATTGAAACAACATGGATCTACGGATTGGAAGATTCAGTGTGATACATATGAGAACTTCTCCAAATAGTCTATAAAGTCACTGTAATTTGAAGACCAGGTTTTGTGGATATGTGTATATATGTATAGGATTTGACAGGCTTATTCTAAAGTCTATATGAAATTGCAAATGACAGGTAAAGAAGGATCCTCTTGAATGAGAAGAACAAAGTTGGTTGGCTGTTTTTTGCATATATCAGTAATTACTTTAATGATAGTAATCAAGGCAGGATTATATTGTTCCTGGGTTATCCAAACCAACCAATGAAACAGATTAAGAGTCAGAAATATGGGAATATGTGTGTGTGTGCTTGTGTATGTGTGTTTATATTATGTGCAGAAGTAGCATAACAGATCAGTGGAAAATAACACATTTTAAATACACAATGGAGGAAAATTTATAATATGGAAGAAAAATGTGAACTCTACATCACAATATATTAATAGATAAAAGTGAACTTCAGGTTAAAAAATACTTACAGGTGAAAGGCAAAATTATAAATGTAAAAGAAAACATAGGATAATGAATTAAATGAATTCATGTAAAGAGTGTTCTTAAATAAGTCACAAAATGCAACATCCATGAAAGAAAAGGAATAACTACAAAAAACAGAAAAATAAAGGGAAATCTTTAAAAATGGAAAAGATATTTATAACATATATAATTGAAAATGATTACTAAACAGGATAAAGAAACTCTACAAACCTGTAAAAAAAGTATAATAAATAAAATACAAGTAACCTAATGGAAAAATAGTCAAAAGATTTATACAGACACTTCCCCAAACCAGAACTTCAAATGGCCAGTGACACAAGAGGAGATGTGCACTGGTAAACAGGGAATAAAAATTAGAATAATAATGAGATACTATTTCATACCCACCAGAAGGGCAAAAATTCAAATAATTGATAATAATAAATTTTCAAAATGACAGGGAGAAAAGGAGACTCTTACATTTTTCAAGAGGGTGAAAACTGGTAAAACTGCTTTGCAAAGCAATTTACCATTATCTATTAACAACTCTGCTCAATATTCTGTAATAACCTAACTGGGAAAAGTGTTGAAAAGGATAGATACTTGTAGATATCTAATTTCATTACTTTGCTGTACACCTGAAACCAACACAACATTGTCAGTCAGCTACGGGTTGTGCTGTGCTGTGCTTAGTCGCTCAGTCGTGTCTGACTCTGAGACCACATGGACTGTAGCCTGCCAGGCTCCTCTGTCTCTGGGATTCTCCAGGCAAGAGTAATGGAGTGGGTTGCCATGCCTTCCTCCAGGGGATGTTCCCAACCCAGAGATCGAACCCAGGTCTCCTGTATTGCAGGCAGATTCTTTATTGACTGAGCCACCAGGGAAGCCCCAATCAACTATACTCCAATATAAAATTAAAAAGTAAATAAATAGAAGGAGAAAGTACACGCCATAAACCCAACACTTTTTTCTTGGGATACACCCTAGATCTCTCTATATATGAAGAGCTGCAGTCCATAGAAACTTGACCTACCAAAACACTGGCAAGAACCCAAATACATGCTCAGAGCAGACTATATAAGGACATCATGTCCTGGTCACACAACAGAAGGTTGTTTAACAGCGAACATAAAGCACAGGGAACCATAACAACAAGGATGAACCTCAGAAACAATAAGGAGCTAAAAATGCACAACAGGCAGGCCACAACCACTGCAAATATCATATTGTCCAAAGAGCCCATTCAGGATGATTCCACTCATAGGAAACTCAAAAACATGTAACAATGAACCTTAATCTGCAGGCAAGTGGTAAAGCCCTAAAGGAAATAAGGAAGTGATAAAAAGACAGATGAGGTTCATCTACCTGATCAGAACTGACTCAAATGTGGTCTTTTTATGGCCAAGTAATATTCCATTGTGTATGTGTACCACAACTTCTTTATCCATTCATCTGTCAATGGACAGCTAGGTTGCTTCCACGTTCTAGCTATTGTAGATAGTGCTGCAATGAACAATGAGATACGTGTATCTCTTTCAATTTTGGTTTCCTAAGGGTATATGCCTAGGAGTGGGATTGCTGGGTCATGCTGCTGCCACTGCTAAGTCGCTTCAGTCGTGTCCGACTCTGTGCAACGCCATAGCTGGCAGCCCACCAGGCTCCCCCATCTCTGGGATTCTCCAGGCAAGAACACTGGAGTGGGTTGCCATTTCCTTCTCCAATGCATGAAAGTGAAAAGTGCAAGTGAAGTCACTCAGTCGTGTCTGATTCTTCGCAACCCCATGGACTGCAGCCTACCAGGCTCCTCTATCCATGGGCTTTTCCAGGCAAGCGTACTGGAGTGGGGTGCCATTGCCTTCTCCATTGCTGGGTCATATGGTGCTTTTATTCCTAGGTTTTTAAGGAATCTCCATAGTGACTGTAGCCGTTTACATTCTCACCAACAGTGCAAGAACATTCTCTTTTCTCCACACCCCCTCCAGCATTTATTGTTTGTAGACATTTTGATTATGGCCATTCTGACTGGCGTGAGGTGACATCTCATTGTAGTTTTGATTTGCATTTCTCTATTAATGAGCAATGTTGAGCATCTTTTCATGTGTTTGTTAACCATTTGTGTGTCTTCGGAGAAATGTCTGTTTAGGTCTTTTCCCCACTTTTTTATCTGGTTGTTTGCTTTTCTGGCATTGACTTTTATGAGCTGCTTGCATGTTTTGGAAATTAATCCTTTTTCAGTTGTTTCATTTGCTATTATTTTCTCCTGTTCTAAGGGGGATGAGGCAGGAGATGAAAGGGGAGGTTCAAAAGGGAGGTGATATTTGTATACCTATGGCTTATTCATGTTGAGCTTTGACTTAAAACAACAAAATTCTGTAAAGCAATTATCCTTCAATAAAAATAAATAATAATAATAAAAAGGACAGATGAGTTGTTCCAGCTGATGACAGGAGGTATCAGGATAAGGTGTCAAATTGGATGGGCTGTACAGGTGTTCTGTTGTATTTTTACTTTTTATAGGTTATATACACTTTGTGAAAAAGTATTGGGTTGGCTAAACATTCAATCTAGTTTTTCTGCCATCTTGCAGAAAAACCCGAATGAGCGTTTTGGCCAATCCAGTAATCATTCACGCGTGCATGTGTGTTTGGTAGCTTCAGTTGTGTCTGACTTTGTGACCCTATGGACTGTAGCCCACCAGGCTCCTCTGTCAGTGGGATTCTCTGGGCAAGAATACTGGAGGGGGTTGCCATTTCCTCCTCCAGGGGGTCTTCCCGGCCCAGGGATTGAACAAATTATTCATATATAGTCATAATGCAGTATAAGGTGGGCATATGATGAAGGAAATTACTCCAGTTTTGATGAGCACACTGTAGATGTGGGAGGCAGATAGACTTCTAGCTTGCAATTCTGGAAGGCAGGGATTTAAGGGAGGTTCATGGTGAGGGAGACCATCTTAGCTTGTACAAAAGGAGGCAGAGGTGGAATTTTAAGTGGGGAGAGACCTAGCATAGATTTGGCACTTTAGAGTTGCTGGAACTTGGTCAATTTTTAAGCCAAGTTAAAGAGCTGGTGAAGCTCAGGGTCAAGTAAATGGCCACGAAAGTTGGCTTTGCCCCTTGCATTTGCTGACTGTCTGGCTGTGTGACCTTGGAGGAGAATGTCTCACCCTGAGGCTTGCTGGGCTTCCTCATGATGGAGTTAAGAAATCTACATGCCTCTAAGTGTGGTTTTGAGGGCTCAATAAAGGAACGTGTATACTGACTAATTGATCCTGAGTATTGACCACTGTTTTATTGTGGTGGTGGCGGCTGCTGCAAGGGTTGATGAATCAGAAGAACAGATACAGGAGGAGCAGGTATGAGGATGTAGGTAGGACAAGAGAGAAACTCAGAGGGTGGGGGTGGCTGAAGCCCAGTGCCTGGGTGAGACCAGGGGGTTGCGTGGCTGTGGATACACAGGTCATGAGAGGTCTTTCTTGCCAAGCTAAGAAGGTTCCATACACTATGGAGACAAACGGTCAAGAGAAGCCACTCAAAGGCATCAAGCCGGTTTGGAGCACGCTCCTGGAGGGAGTGCGATGTGTCTGAAATCGAAGCCCTGTGCCTTTGTGGCTGCATCAGCCCCAGGTGGCCTTTCTTTGTTAGAAAGATGCTACGAGGCGCCTCTGCGGGAGGGTGACTCGGGGGACACTGACCGGGTAGGCTCTCAGGAGGCTGTCCTTGCCTTGGCTGCGGAGGAATGAGAACTGGGTGCGGCTCCACAAGGACGGAGAGCCACATGCAAGCCGGCGGCGTCTTTGACAGCATCTCTCCGTGGCTTAGTCTCAGAGCTTATTTTAAATGCAAAAAGGGAAATGGGGGCGCCCGGCGAGCTTGGTGGTGGGGAGGAGGCAGAGCTCAGATCTTATCTGGACTCTTGGCTGTCATCGGAGCTGTTCAGAGCAGGTGTTTCAAAGCCTTCTGCGGCATGATCCTGCATTCGGGCCCATGGCGGGTACACACACAAAGTGGGCATGCATTATTCAGGTGGCATCGCGCGCCTGCTCTGCGCCGCTCGTCAGAGCGTTTGCAACGTCGGTCTCTCCTTCCCCAAAAGCCCATTGTTAAGAATTATAAACAAACAGGATGGAAGCCTTTACAGTCACTTCACTGCTGGCGAGACCCACAGTCATAACAGGAAATCATGCGCTTGCTGCAGAAAGATTCTAAGAGGCCGCATGAATGTCATTGACCTAAATTCCAGCGCCCCAGCCTCTACCTGCAGAACTTTTCAGCAAAGCGATGCTGGTGAGAGGCAGATTAAAAGGATCTGCAACTATTTCTTTCTTTCTGTTTTATGAGAATTCATTGCTATGAATATCTAGTGACCCTGAAACCTACTTCCAACTTTTCAATCGGCTCCCTTAAGGTTGACTTAAAGGTACAGAAGAAAACGCAGCAGATGCTGGCTTGTTATTTGTGGAAGCTGTGACCAGGGAGGAGACCATGGGGTCCAGCACTGCCCTCAAAGGTCCTGCCCATCTGTGAAGCCAAAGGGGCATTGCCCATACGCAGTTTTTCAGATTTGGACCCAAGCCTGACGCGGCTAACTCACCAATGCCTCACTTATGCTGGTTATTTCTATGACAAGCACATCTGTGACTGCGAATTATTACCATTTTTGGGGGGTGAGGCAGCTCTGTGGTCTTTCAATTTTCTTAGCACTTTGCATTTCCTAAAATGACTTGCCCAAGAGCTCATGCAGTTGCATAGCTAAAGCTCAGAGTTCGTTCCTTGGGCCTGTTTTCCTGCTACTTCAATAATGTATCTTCGGGGGCTATTTCCTTCATTACACAGTCATCAAATCGCTATTTATGGCATTACTACTGTTCAGGCCTGGTATGAACACTAAAGAGACAGAACATAATCAAATGTAATTTTTGAATGCAAAATCCTCACTCTCCATAAAAGAGCAGGTAAGTCGTAAGCTAGATATGACACACAGTGATAAATGCTACAATAGAGATCCCAGAGGATTCCAGAGAGGAGTCCTTAAGACCAGGGTAGGACATCCAGGAAAGCTTCCTGGAAGAAGCAACATGGACACTGATTCACAAATCTGGCTTTCATAATCTGAAAGAAAAAGAAGGATGTCCTGGTGAGTGGTCATTTGGGTTTGAGACAGTCAGACATGACTGAGTGAGTGAACAACAATAAAGCGTGTTCCAGTTGGCCGTTTACTTTTGTGGGGGAAAGGGTTGTTGTTCAGTTGCTCAGTTGTGTCTGACTCTTTGTGACCCCATGGACTGCAGCATGCCAGGCTTCCCTGTCCTTCACTATCTCCCAGAGTTTGCTCAAACTCATGTCCATTGAGTTGGTGATGCCATCCAACCATCTCATCCTCTGTCACCCCCTTCTCCTCCTGCCCTCAATCTTTCCCACCATCAGAATCTTTCCCGATGAGTAAGCTCTTTGCATCAGGTGGCCAAAATATTGGAGTTTCACCTTTTAATGAATATTCAAGGTTGATTTCCTCTGGGATTGACTGGTCTGATCTCCTTGCTGTTCAAGGGATTCTCAAGAGTCTTCTCCAGCACTACAGTTCAAAAGCATCAATTCTTTGGTGCTTAGCCTTCTTTATGGTCCAACTGTCACATCCATGGACAGGGAAGCCTGGCATGCTGTAGTTCATGGGGTCACAAAGAGTTGGACACGACTGAGGGACTGAACTGAACTGTCTCATCCATATACCATGGCAAATGGCAAGAGATAATAACCATGCTGGGTAACATACTAGATGGGTACCAAGACTGCTTGATTTCCACCACTGTAGCTGAAGAACAATTCTATAAAGTAATCACTAGAAATGCCTTTTGAAGTTTAGGCAACAGAAGCTGATGGTTGTGGGTGACTTGACCAGTCACAGAGCTAGCTGAGCGAGAGAGAGATGGGAGCTTTGATGATCTGAACCCTGAAGTCTGGCCCAGGGTCCACACAGTTAACCACTGTCCCCTCTGCTGACGCACCCAGGGCATTGGCCACACCTCCCTTCATGAGGGATTCTGCTTTCCGTTCCTTGTCTTCTCATCCAGAGAGGATGAATGGGTGTGCCTTTCTTTCTGATGGTGGGCATCAATGCATTTACCTCCTCCTTTTGCACCTTGGATAGAGATGCACTGGGTAAAGTTTTGGACATTGGCACCACAGGTGTGAATATTGCCCTGGGCGTGTGCATTTTCACCTGGATGCTTCCTCTATGGCTCAGAGACTCCTGGACCCATTTCCTCACTGTGTCTGGAGGGTCATTCCTTCGCTTGGAACTCCCAGGCCTTGCCACCCACTGATGATAAAGTGAGAGGGATGGAATGTCTTTCATTTTCTTGAAAGACTCGTGCCACATGTACTGGGCAAGAACGCTGGCCGAGGGAAGACCGAAGACAGTCTCCACTTTTCATCCAAATACAGTGACTCTTGGGGGATACCTATCTTGCTCCAGCAAAGTGGGCCCTCAGGGTGGCTTTGCTGGGAGAAAAAGAACATGTGGCAGGACCGTAGCTTGTCTGGATGAGTGACAAGATGCCCCTTCTTCCGGCAGACACAGCCCTGCCCCAGGTGCTTGGCCCGGGAGGCAGTGCTCTAGGCGAAGTCCCAGGATGTACCTTGTCCCCACTGATGCTGCACGAAGGGACGTGGTGGCCATGGTGGCCTGCAGAACTACTCAGATCTGGTCCACAGGAGACACGGGTTCGATCCCTGGGTGGGGAAGATCCCTGGAGGAGGGCATGGCCTTCCACTCCTGCATTTTTGCCTGGAGAATCCCATGGACTGAGACGCCTAGCAGGCTACAGTCCCTAAGGTCAAAAGGAGCCACGTGCAACTGAACGACTGCGCACACGCGTGCACACACAGAATACTAGCAGCATGATCTTGGAGTAGCTGTGGCCTTTCCTCATCTCTGCTTCTATAAGTTCCTGTGCAGCCTTGCTGAGAATGAAATCACATACTCATCTCAAGGGCTGCGTAAGACACCATGCTGCACTCCCCAGTGCTGGTCCTATGAGTGCAGGCTCCTGATGAAATAACCGGAACCTTCCTCCATGACCATAGCACCAGACAGTGGTATGCTTTCCTGCCAGAGCCTCCAAGTGCAAGAGCAAGACTTCCTGCCAACTAGTGATCCCCGCTGCCAGCTCCCTTTCACAGAGGTGAGAAGTGAGGCTCAGAGAGGGCAAGTGACTTGCCAGGGTCACACAGCAGATGGCGGAGCTGAGCTCCTACAGAGCAACTGCCAGGATCTCCCTGGTGCATCTCTGACAAATTACTTAATTTCTCTGTGCCTCAGTCTTTGTACCTGTAAAATGAGAAAATTAAGAGTTATCTACCCACTGGCCACAACTTAGTAACCAAACAGCAACAACGACCCATCTTAAAGAGTGGTACGAACCCCCTGAGTTGATAAAGGTCAGCCTGAAGGTCTCATAGACCTTTGAACATTCTGCTTTATGTGTCTGGAATGTTCTTCCCCCATTTACATTTACACCCTTCCCCTACTCTCACTTTATTTTTCCCATCTTTGCTTATTGTTGTTAATTGCATTTTTTCCTATCCATTTGTAGGTCTGGGTTCAAACATGATTTTGGAAGGATGCTATCTCTTATTTTTTTCATCACTGTCATTCCGAACAAATTTCTTTGTCCTCTTCATTGCAGTTTGTGATCATACGCATACTCTGGTACCTATTTGATTAACATGTGACCTCGCCACGCTAGCCCACTAGTCTTTGCACCCATGAAAGCAGGGACCGTTGATGGTGTATGCTCACCCTTATATTCCTGAGCCAACCACAGAGAAAACCCTCAAAATACAGCGGGGGTAAATTTCCAATTGCATGAGATTCCTCTGGCTTTCTGAAGGGCTGCAGAAGTGAAGCCGCTTCTGGATGGATGGATGGATGCTTGCTTCCTTCTCTCTCTAATTGCCAGGTTCTGAGAGCAGGGTTTGCCACATCTCTGCTGATTTCCCCTTATCTCCTTGTCTGTGTTGTCCCACATGCTTACTAAAGTAAAATATTGAACACCCAACAAAATGATTGTGTCCTGCATGATGTAGCAGTTATTAACCTGCAGAATTACTTTCCGCATCGCTCCCGTGTCTTCCTTGCTGTGTGTGCGCTGCCCCTTCCCCTTCTGTTTATATCTGAGTGACTATGTGTGCTGCTTCTGCTGTTTTAATCTGCTCTGTATATTTTGACTTTATTAATTGATTCCATCTGATTACATTAATCATGAGTAATTGAGATGTAAAATAGTTTTCAGCTGAAGTTTTCCAACCGTTGCTGTGATAAGAAAGGGTCTCCATCTCTAAAGGCCAAATCATGTTAGAAGCACAATTTGCCCTTGAACCAGTGATCAAAATAAATCAGATACGTGTATTTTAATTTTTTACATAACTGGAATTCAGCTATGCATTTTGTTCCACAATTGACTTTTACCAGTAGATTTCCAAAACCTTTCTGTGTCAGAGCTATCTTTGTAAGCTGTCCGGTATTTCATATTAGGTGTTACCGCTTTTGTCGTTTGGTTGCTAAGCCATGTCTGACTCTTTTGTGACCCCCATGGACTGTAGCCTGCCAGGCTCTTCTGTCCATGGAGTTTCCCAGGTAAGAATACTGGAGTGGGTTACCATTTCCTTCTTCAGGGCCTTTTCCTGACCCAGGGACGGAACCCACTTCTCCTTCATAGGCAAACGGATTCTTTACCACTGAGCCACCTGGGAAGCCCTTTATTACGTCACACTGAGATTAATTTAATGAACTTCATTTAGCTGGATAGCAATTTTTCACTATTACCCGGACACATAAAAAGCTACAACAAGCAGTCTTGTGCATAGGTTATATAATACTGAGGAAAAATTCCTAGAAGTGGAATTCGCAGGTACATTGCTCTGCCTGCCCGAATCTCATTTTTATTTGCTACACACACATGTAGGTTGTCTGCTACAGTTATCCACTTTACTCTGAAGGTGTGCAGACTGCACATGGCCTGAAGTTGGTGCACACACCACAGAAATGCTGTGAAGAACTCTTCTCTGAGCCCTCCTATGCGATATACAATGTATTTGCAAAGTTCACCTGTTTTCACCTGGGTGCCTAAGAAAATAACAAACCTTCTTTTTGAACCCTAGTTACCTCTGCTGTACATCCACCTCAAAAGCAAGATAAACGGCTAATTTCCGTTTTACCTTGTTCTGCTTTAAAGTGGTAAAAATATCCATTTTTGTTAATCTAGGGGCATTCTCCTTCTTTTGAAAAATTATAAAAGTAAACAGAAGTTGATCTTCCCGATGCATCTCTTGAGGGAGAATGGCCCTCCAAGCTGTCAGGCACAGTGGTCGGAAGTTTAAACTTAGGAGCCAAAGGGCAGGTGATGCAGCCTTTATGTCTCTCTGTTGTCACTTCTAGAATATCTGCCTCAGAAGAAATCAGATTGGTACCAGGACAGTGAACACAGTGGTTCTTCACGCAGAGGCTGAAAATCTGGTTCTGGATTCAGGCAAACAGGTGTCCCAGTTCTGCTCAGTCACTTCCAATAGAGACAGCTTTGCATGTTAAGTAGCTTCAGTCATGTCTGACTCTGCGACCCTGTGGACTGCGGCCTGCCAGGCTCCTCTGTTCGTGAGATTCTCCAGGCAAGAATACTAGAGGGGGTTGCCAAGCCCTCCTCCCGGGGATCTTCCTGACTCAGGGATCGAGCCCGAGTCTCTGTCTCCTACAATCACAGGCAGGTTCTTTACCAATAGCACTATCTGGTAAATTAATAATTCTCAGATATCTAATCCGCAAATAGAAAATATAGCAGCACATATATTATAGAGCTTTTATAAGGGCTGGAAAAATGTGATATATAGATTGCTTTGTGCCTGGCAGGTAGTGAGCACTCAGTGACTGTTAGCTTCACTCATTCTTGTTGTCAAAATATAGGGACAAAAAGTCCTGTTGTCACACTTGGGATGGGAGATGGAAATGGAGGTTGTGCCATGCTCAGTCACTAAGTCGTGTCCGACCCTTTCCGACTCCACAGACTGTAGTCTGATAGGCTCCTCCATCCATGAGATTTCTCAGGCAAGAATACTGGAGTGGGTTGCCATTTCCTCCTCCAGGAGATCTTCCCGACCCAGGGATGAAACTTGAGTCTCCTGTGTCTCCTGCATTGGCAGACAGATTCTTCCCTGAGTACCTGGGAAGCCCTAGAACTTGAGGCACTCCACAAACAAAGCTACCTTTCGTTTACATTTCACAAGTGACCAACCAGGCTGGGTGCTGAAAATTCATTATTTTGCAAGGAATTTTTATACAAAAGTATTTGAGAAATGTTTTCCCTGAAAGACTGGAGAATCTCATTTCTTCTGATTGATGGTGAAATTCCTTGAGAAAATGATGAAGTCTTACATGGTGGAAGGTGACTCACTCACCTAGCTGGTGACTGGAATTGGCTATGTCATCTCCAGTACAAAGACCACAGCTTTGCTGAATTCAAAATAAAGACTAAAGCTGGTAAACCCAAAGTGAATGGAACAGATTGTTTAAAGTGACTTTCCCTTATCTGTACAACACATGCATACGATAATACTGTTGACATTTTTGTCAAGGAAATGAGATGTGGACCCTTAGCATCACTTTAGATGGAAGTCAGGGGGGAGGAGGCAAGGCAGCAGGCGTGCCAGAATCCGAGCATTTGATGATAAGACAGACACAGTGGCTGCCTTACATGTTCTCGGCACCAAGTGAGCTTGGAAGAGAGAGAATGATCTGTTCAGTCCTGGGAGGAAATTGGAGGGGCCACATACACCCTAGAAACTTAGCAGTGCAAGGGTGCTTGAGGGTGATTTTATTTGCCTTTCTTTCTGTACGTAGTCAAACAGGAAAGGGTCTAAACCAAGATCAAAGGATCTTAGTGGTGTGTCCCCCCTGAATGCTGCGGGTCCCGTTAAAGTACCAGGGTATATTTTGCCAAAGAATGCCTCCCTCGTCTGCAGGCTGACTGCTGTTTCTAAGCCCTTTCTGTGGCTATTGTTTCATCTTCTGTGCCCAATTGCTCTTGGCATGAGTTCCAAGTGTGCTTTATGTAAGACAGGTTCAAATAAAGGTCCTCCATGCTGTTAATTCACTAAAGCATCAAACTCAGGGTACTGAGAGAAGATGAAGTTCTTGCAGTGGCAGCCACTTGTCGTTCTTGGATGACAACAGACTGAGTCTGAGCAGGAAGTAGAAATGAAAATAAATCCACAGCCAGGCACATATGGTGACACTGGAAAAGGGCAAGGACACTTTCGAAAGCAGCCAGCGAGAAAAGTCAGATTATCTGGAAAGAATGAAGAGTTAGGTTGAAAACAGACTTCTTGTCTCCCACACCAAAAGCCAGAAAACAACAGAATATCCTCAAAGCACTGAGGGAACACAAATCTCAACCTAATTCTGCTGCTGCTGCTAAGTCACTTCAGTTGTGTCTGACTGAGTGCGACCCGTAGACGGCAGCCCACCAGGCTCCTCCATCCGTGGGATTTTCCAGGCAAGAGTACTGGAGTGGGGTGCCACTGCCTTCTCCTCAGCCTAGTTCTAGGCATAGCCAAATGCTGATTTAAGAGTGAAGTAAGACAGGTCAGGCAAGCAATGTTCATGAGAGGTATCGCTTAGGGACTCCTGCTAAAAGAGCTATCTGAGGGTATACACATGGGTGAAGGATACTGGAATTCAAGATGTATAGGAATGTAAAAAAACAATACTAGGCAAAAAGATTTATTCTGTATATAGATTTATAGCAAACAATAATTATCATAAGGATGTATTTGAATGGGTTTAGAAATAAGAGGATACTAAAATGTTAGACCACAATGTCATGAAAGAGGGAATTAGATATTCTATAGTTCTTGTAATATTCAGAAGAATAGTCCTATTGACTAGATTTTGTTAAATGAAATATGCATTTTAAATGTGAATAAACCATCAAAGAAGGGATAATTAAAAAATAAAGAAAACCCAATGAATACATTAGAAGGTAAAATAAAGAATTAAAAAAAAAAACCCTGCACTACGTTTAAAAAAAAATAAAGTTATTGGGTTAAGCTTAAATTTATCATTAGTCCCAATGAATATAAGTGAACTAAATTTTCTAGTTATAAGAAAGATATGTATTGAGTAAAAACAAATACTTCTGAGTTATAAAATATCTTCCAGAGTTATACATAAAGATAAAAACATGGAGTTGTTGAGAGTAAAAGAATTAGGGGAAAAGATGTAAAAATAAAGAATTTAAGTAGAAAGTCCCAAGGAATCTACAAACTATTTCTAGAAATAGTGGGTTCAACAAGGTCACAGGATATA
Organism: Nanger dama; assembly: GCA_917880005.1. Classification (NCBI taxonomy): domain Eukaryota; kingdom Metazoa; phylum Chordata; class Mammalia; order Artiodactyla; family Bovidae; genus Nanger; species Nanger dama. Next base: position 7,669,145 of record CAKJTW010000063.1, on the reverse strand, counting down.
AGACAAACATAGACAAATTAATTCTATATCTATTTACTAGAAATGAATGTATGGAGAGCAAAATTTAAAATATAATGCCATTTATAATCCCTCAGAAAAATGAAATACTTAGGTGTAAAACTAATAAAACATGAACAGGACTTGTATGCTAAAAGCTACATAACACTGAAAAAATAAATCAAAGGAAATTTAAATAAATGGAGAGACATACTGTGTTCATGGACTGGAAGACTCACCAAAGTGATGGTATCAGTTATCCACATATTGATATGTACATTTAATGTAATTTTTATCAAAATCCAAGCAAGATATTTTGGGTAGATATAGACAAGATTATTCTGAAATGTATATGGAAAAGGGACTAGAATAACTGAAACAATTTTGTAAAGGGTAATAAATTGCGAATAATCATTCTACCCAATTTCAGGACTTATTCCATAGCTATATTAATCAAAATGTTGTGGTGTTGGCACGTAGATCAATGGAAATAGAGAAATAGACACATAGATAAATGGAACAGAGTAGAGGATTCAGATATTGACCCACACAAATATGTTCAATGATGTTTGATAAATATGTAAAACCAGTTAAAAGAGGGCAGTACAGCCTTTTAAAAAACAGCATTGGAGCAGTGGGACACCCGAAGACAGAGAACAGCAAAAACAAAAACTAAAAAAAGAACCCCTTGACCTAAGTTTCATGCTTTCTAAAAATTAAATTAAAATGGTTAAAGGATTTACATGTACAATCATAACAGCTTTAGAAAAATAAAAGGAAAAGAAATCTGCAGGATGTAGGGCAGGCAGAGAATTCTTAGACTTAAGATCAACTGTAAAACTACTAAAAGAAAAAAATTGATAAGTAGGACTTCATCAAAATTAGAAAAAGCATTTTCTGCCAAAGACACTGCTAAGTGAATGAGAAGACAAGCTACACAGTGGGAGAAAATATTTGCAAATCACATATCAGATAAAGGACTATTTTCTGGAATGTATAAAGAACTCTTAAAATTCAACAACAAACAAACCAATTGGGCAACTTCAAAGACATAAAGAGCGCTTCATCAAAAAAGATACACAAATAGCAAATAAGCACATCAAAATATGTCAGAATCATTAACCATCAGGAAAATGCAAATTAAAAACCTAATGAAATATCACTACACACCTATCAGAATGGCTAAAGTAAAAGATGGTGTGTATCTGTTAATCCCAAACTCCTGACTTATTCCTCCACTCTGTTATAGATAACAAAGGTCCTACTGTATAGCACAACAAATTATATTCAATATATTTTAACAACCGATCACGTAAAAGAATGTATAATGAAAAAGAAAAAAAGTATGTATGAATCACTTTGCTGTACACCTGAGACTAATACAACATTGTAAATCAACTATACTTTAGTAGAAAATTAAGAATAGATAAAATAAAACAGAAAATATATAGTGACAACACCAAATGGTGATGAGGAGGTGGAGAAACTGGATCACTTAAATGTTGCTTAAATGTCCCATTTAAACGGGAATGTAAAACATTACAGCCACCCTAGAAAACAGTTTGGCAGTTTCTTAAAAATGAAACATCCAACTACCATATGACCCAGCAAACACATGCCTGGGCGATTTAGCTCAGAGAAAAGAAGACTTAGGTTCACATACAAATCTGTACACAAGTGTTTATAGCAGTTTTATTCATAGTAGCTAAAAACTGGAAATTATCCAGATGTCTTGCAATGAGTGAATGGTTAAACTTTAGTTTGTATATGCCAGAGCTTCCCCTGTGGCTCAGCTGGTAAAGAATCAGCCTACAATGTGGGTGACCTGGGTTCAATCCCTGGGTTGGGAAGATCCCTTGGAGAAGGGAAAGGATACCTACTCCAGTATTCTTGCCTGGAGAATTCCATAGACTATACAGTCAAGGAGTCAGACACGACTGAGTGACTTTCACTTCACTTCATGTATATTCTATGTAATACTGCTCAGTGAAAGAAAAAAACAACAACAACTAACTTTTGGTACAAACAGCAACCTGGATGCATCTCTAAGGAATTATGCAGAGTGAGTTGGAGGAGTTCCTTTTGTATTTTGGATATTAACCACTTATCACCCTTGGGGTGATAGGAATTTTCCATATCTCGACTGAACCCATGTCAATATCTGAGTGGTGATGTTGGCCTATAGCTTTACAAAATGTCAACATTGCGTGAAACTGGGCGAAGGGTTCTTGGTTTCTGTCTTCGTTATCTCTTACTCCTGCCTGATGTAAACCTGCAAGTATCTTAAAATGAAAAGCTAATAAAACACACAAGCAGACAAATTCCACCTATATTCTGTTTACAAGGGACATACATAAAGAGAGTGATACGGAAACATTGAGAATAAAAAGCTTTTAAAAGATCAGTAAAAAGCACAATACAAGGGAAAGCTGGAACAGCAATATCAATATCAGAAAAAAACAGACTTTGAGGCAAAAATGCATTAGGGAAAAATAATTTTATCAGATAATGTTTAAAATGACAATGAGTCTTTAGGAAGATATAACAGTCTTAAACCTGGATATATACCTAGCAATGCATTTTCAAACTATAGAGAAGAATGTATACACTATACTTTTGTTATCTACTCATCAGTCAGTGGTCATTTTAGGTTCTCTCCATGGCTTAGAAACTGTTCATTGTGCTGCAATGAACATGAAATGCAGGTACCTTTTTGAGATAGCAGTTTCATTTACATTTATTCATTTATTTATTTTTAATTGGAGGATAGTTGCATTACAATATTGAGTTAGTTTCCGCCATGTATCAACATGAGTCATCAATAGGAATATCTATGTCCCCTTAAGAGGTGCTAGGTGGTATCTCATTGTGATTTTGATTCACATTCCCTTGATGACTGGTGATGTGATACACCTTCTCATGTGTCTGCAGGCCATTTGTATGTCATCTTTGGAGAAATGTCTGTTCATATCCTCTGTCCATTTTTTAATCAGATGATGATCATTGTCCTTGAGTCCCTCAGTCATGTCTGACTCTTTGCAACTCCATGGACTGCAGCACACCAGGCTTCCTCGTCCTTCACCATCTCCCGGAGCTTGCTCAAACTCATGTCCATTGAGTCAGTGATCTCATCTTCTGTCGTCACCTTCTCTTCCTGTCTTCAATCTTTCCCAGCATCAGAGTCTTTTCTAATGAATCAGTTCCTCACATCTGGTGGTGAAAGTGTTGAAGCTTCAGCTTCAGCATCAGTCTTTCCAATAAATATTCAGGACTGATATCTTTTAGGATGGACTGGTTGGATCTCCCTTGCAATCCAAGGGACTCTAAAGTTTTCTTCAACACCACAGTTGAAAAGCATCCATTCTTTGGCTCTCAGCCTTCTTTATGGTCCAACTCTCACACCAATACCTGACTACTGGGAAAAAACATAGCTTTGACTAGATAGACCTTTGATGATGGTGAAGATGATTTGTGCTGTTGAGTTGTATGAGTTACTTTTATATTTTGGATATTTGGATATTAACCCCTTTTCAGATATATGTTTTGCAAACATTTTTCATTCTTAGGTCATAGCACAACATTTTGATGAGAAAGATTCAACCATACCTGCTTGGTTAATTGTTAATGTCCCCGTGAATTACTGATCCTATCCATGGTACTGAGCTGCCATGATGATCTATTTCAGAGACTCTTGAATGCTTCCCTGTAGGTTAGAGGTAGTTTGCAAGGTCATTTTCACCAGTCTGCAGCAAACGAGAAAAATCAGAGAGCGAGATGCAGTACAACTTCATGGTGGTAACTTCCTTAGTTTCTAAGAAATGCCCTTTTCATTCCTGTACCTTTAAAAATGTCCTCTCTCCTACAAAATGATGCTGTTAGTGGTTTTATGTTCATTGTTGTTTCTCAGATTCTTAATGGATGAAATTCCAAGTGTATAAAAGTATACTTAAAAAGTTGCAGATTGCGCTTGCAATCAGAATGCAAAAAGCCCCGCTGTTAGAACCTGAATAAATTCTGACTCTTGTTTTTACTTATCCTCCTCACTACACAGATCAGAGTCTGTGACATTGGGTGTTTTTTGTGTTATATACCATGGCAATTTGTTTTAAATACTTTTACAAATGTGGTCTTCTTTCCAATAACCTTGAGGCTGGTAATTTTACTACACCCATCTAACAGAAACTGTGTCTCAGACATTTGGGGGGAACTATTGCTGTCTCAGATTTTTCATATTTATCATTCAACAACATGTTCATGCCACTTTTTCAAGCAAATTTACCCTCCCCTTCCATTATCTAAGACATTTTTGAATTGGATTTTTTTTTAATGAGTTGATGCTCTCCAAATCTTTGAGTCAGAGGTCCCACAAAAGTACACCTAGGTTAGAAATGGTAACTAACATGATTTATTTGGTATATGTGTGTAGGGGTGTAGTTTCAAGGTCTCTGCATTAAGATCCCGTCAATATGCCCCCTTAAATTATATGCTTAAGAAAAGAAGATTGCTTTAATAAAAATAGATCCTACACGGCATGTTATTCTTCATAATTGGACGAGATCACAAAGAGCATACACTTACAAGATAATCTGAAAATGAATGGCCAAATAATATAGTAATCACCAAATCCTTATTACTTGAAGCCTATACGTGCCAGGAGGCCCTTTCTCCCTTGATGATCAAGCCTGACCCCTATTAATTTTAATAGGAGTTAAGTAGTCACATCAAGGGAAGAATCAGTGAGTACTCTCAGCAAACCAGCCCCGAAGATTAAGACCTCCACTTTTGGCTTTCTGCTGAAAATGTGACACATTGCCTGATGCTTATCTGCTTTTAATTGTGTGTCGTGCGTGTATGTTTTTCTCCCTTCTTTTTGCAGAGGAGGCAATTTGCAAGTCGTTGCTCTATGCCTCCCTACAAGGAAGAGATAAATTATATGAGAGGCTGTGGTGTTTGGCCTGTTTGATACCCTTTGCTGATAAATTGAAGTGAGCCTTCATAATTAATACCCAGTCTTTCCTGGCTGACTCCATTGCACGAAAGCTTGAGGATATCTGACTGTAATGGAAAATGATTGTTGTGATGCACTCTGCCTTTTCCCCTCTTTTTATCTCTATCGTCAAAAATATGCACAGAACCAATCTACTGGAGTTTCTGTTGGACAGCGTCACAAAGATCTCTCGTTTTTATTAAGCAGCGTCTTCAAAGATTCAGCAGAGACAGACTTGCTTCTGTGAGCTTTTTAACATGTAAGTGACATTTCCCTGCGTTTAAATATGGCTTTGTTAGGCTGTGCTTGCAATCAGAATGCAAAAAAGCCCCACTGTTAGAACCTAAAACCAAAGAGAAATAGATCCTCCTTTAGTTTCACTCTTGAAATAGAAGTCAAGGGAAAGCCAGAATCAGAGAAATCAAATTAGATTTAAAATTCCTGTGAGCTCTCAGAATGCAAGATCAGGATAAACATTCCATCCTGAACAACTAAACCAAACAAAGCAAGATACCATTTAATAAGATTTTGTGATAGATAAGTGAGACTGTGCATTTGTGGTGGACTTAAGGTTTAAGAAGTATTTAGAAAATCAGCTTACCAGCTCCCTGACTTCTCATTTAGAGGGGATGAGAATAATTCAGGCCATTTTGCAGATGACGAAATTGGTTCAGTAAGTAGGCGTGACCTCTCAAGGCAGACCCAGGGTCAAAATATAGGTCTTCTTACAGCTGTTGCCACTTAATAGCAGGTTCCCCAACATTTTAGGTTGATTTACAAGACATAGGGAAAAGACAAAATGAGGAAATAGACACAAGACAGAAGAGATGAAGCCTGCATCATGCTGTTTGTGAGCCATTCCCAGTGTCTTCATCTTTCATTTTTAAAAAACCAACCAGCCCACTAGGCTGAATTTTTCTTTTTACATTTTATTTTTATTTTTTTAATACTTTTTAATACTATTCTGTGTTACAGTACTGTATTTGTTTTGCCATACATTGACATGAATCATAGGCTGAATTTTTAATTTAATTTTTAAGTTAAATAAAAATTAAAACTAATTGGTTTTTATTTAATTTGTTCATTGCTACTGCTAAGTCGCTTCAGTCATGTCCGACTTTGTGCGACCCCATAGACGGCAGCCCACCAGGCTTCCCTGTCCCTGGGATTCTCCAGGCAAGAACACTGGAGTGGATTGCCATTTCATTCTCCAATGCATGAAAGTGAAAAGTGAAAGTGAAGTTGCTCAGTGTCCAACTCAGCGACCCCATGGACTATAGCCTACCAGGTTCCTCCGTTCATGGGATTTTCCAGGCAAGAGTATTGGAGTGGGTTGCTATTACTTATTTATTGAACCATGGTTGCTTTACAGTATTATATTAGTTTCAGGTATATAGTATCAGTTCAGTTCAGTCGTTCAGTCATATCTGATTCTTTGAGACCCCATGGACTGTAGCACACAAGGCTTCTCTGTCATCACCAACTCCCAGAGCTTACTCAAACTGATGTCCATCAAGCTGGTGATGCCATCCAACCATCTCATGAACTATAGCCTGACAGGCTCCTCTGTACATGGAATTCTCCAGGCCAGAATACTGGAGTGGGTAGCCATTCCCTTCTCCAGGGGATCTTCCCAGCCCAGGGATCAAATCAGGTCTCCAGCATTATAGGTGGGTTCTTTACCATCTGAGCCACCAGCGAATTTCTTAGTCCCTTATCCTTTTCCTGCCCCTCCATCCTTCCCTCTCCTAACTGGTAATCACTAATTTGTTTTCTGTATCTGTGACTCTGTTTTTATTTTGCTACACTCATTCATTTTATTTTTTAGATTCTACATGTAAATGATAACAAATAGTATTTGTCTTTCTCTGTCTGACTTATTTTTGACCCTAAGCATAATATTCTCCAAGACCATCCATGTTACTGCAAATGGCAATTTATCATTTATTTTTAGAGCTGAGTAATATTCCATGGGCTTCCCTGGTGGCTCAGAGGTTAAAACATCTGCCTGGAATGTGGGAGACCCAGATTCGATCCCTTGGGCTTCGTTGGGATTCCACTGGGCTTCGTTGCATATTGGGTCTGCTCAAGTGGCGCTAGCGGTAAAGAATCTGCCAGCCAATGCAGGAGGCACAGGAGACACGGGTTTGATCCCTGGGTTGGAGCAGGAAATGGTAACCCACTCCAGTATTTTTGCCTGGGAAATCCCATGGATAGAGGAGTTAGGCCCTATAGTCCATGGGGTTCAAAGAGTCGACACAAAAGAGCAAGCATACGCGTGCACACACACACACACACACACCCCACATCTTTACTCATTCATCTGCTGATGGATACTTGGGCTGTGTCCACATCTTGGCTATTGTAAATAATGATGCTAGGAACATTGGGGTGCTTATGTCTCCTTGAATTTTTGTCTCTTTCATACTTGTTTTGGAATTGCTGGATCATATGGTAGTTTCATTTTCAATTTTTCGAGGAACCTCTATGCTGTTTTCCATCGCATCAGTATACATCTACGTTTCCTCCAACAGGGTAGAGTGCTCCTTTTTCTCCACACCCTTTCCAGTATTTATTATTTGTAGACTTTTTGATGATGGCCATTTAGACTGGTATGCATTTGTACCTTGTAGTTTTGATTTGCATTTCTCTAACAATTAACAATGTTGAGCATCTTTTCATGTATCTGTTGGCCCACTGTATGTCTTCTTTGGAAATATGTCTATTTGTGTCCTTGCCCATTTTTTGATTAGGTTGTTTAATTTTCTGATATTGAGTTTTATATATTTTGTATATTAAGCTCTTATCAGTTACATCATATGCAAATATTTTCTCCCATTCTGTAGTTTGTCTTTTTGTTTTGTTTATGGTTCCCTTTTCTGTGCACAATATTTTAAGTTTAATTATATCTCATTTATTGTTGCTTTTATATCTTCTGCCTTCAGAGACAGATCCTCAAAATATTGCTATGTTTTATGCTAAAGAGTCTTCTGCCTATATTCTCTTCTAGGAGTTTAATGGTTTAAGCTCTTATATTTAGGTCTTTAATCCATTTTGAGTTTATTTTTGCATATGATATGAGGAAATGTTCTAATCTCATTCTTTAACATGTAGTTGTCCAGTTTCTCAGCATCACTTCTTGAGGAAACTGTTTTTTTTCAACTGTATATTCTTGCCTATTTGTTGTAGATTAATGGACCATAAATAAGTGGACTTATTTCTGGGCTCTCCGTTTTGTATCATTGATCTGTGTGTCTTTTTTTTTTTTTTGGCCAGTATCATGCTGTTTTGATTACTGTAAGCTTTGTAGTATAGTCAGAAGTCTGCAAGGGTGTTTTAGTTTTTGTCTATTTCCTCAAAATTACTTTCCACTGACTTCCTAAGGGCAATCCCTCCACTGAAAGTGAAAGAGAAAGTCATTGTCATGTCTGACTCTTTGTGACCCCATAGACTGTACTGTCCATGGAATTCTCTAGGCCAGAATACTGGAGTGGGAAGCCATTTCTTTCTCCAAGGGATCTTCCAACCCAGGTCTCTGTCATTGCAGAAGGATTCTTTACCAGCTGAGTCACAAAGGAAGCACATGGATATTCACCATGTCTGTTCCTGTGTCTACATTGCTAATTTAGGGTCTGACTCCTTTTCATACTCAACAGCCCTCACTACCAACACAGTACTATTCACCTGCTCATTAAGAAGGACCAGCGTGAATTCTCAGGGCCTGGGGGACAGCTTTTGGAGGGAGCTCAGCATCTTGAGAGTCACAGTTGCAGGTGTTGAGATGTTTCAGCTTTTGCAAGGCAGTAGAGTTTGTGGAGGGACCACAGGCAGACTCCATAATACATGTGTCTGAAAACCCCAAACTATCATTCCTAGATGTAGACCATTATTTTTAAGTACCCGCTGTTTAGGAGTTCTGTGGGGGAAATCAAACTAAGTCACATTGAGAGTTTACATTTTAAAATGCCTTCCATGAATCCAGTAAGCTCATGAAAGGCTGCCAATTCCACAACATGAAACCAGCTATCAAGTCACCCACCCATGCAACCTTCGTTGGTCTAATACTGAGTACCTAATTTATGTAAAAATCTTAACTACTGATTTTTGGAGCTTACTTTTGGAGGTTCCTTATGGATGGAGATAAGAAATGGCAAATGTGTTTGAAATGCACTTTCAGCTGTTGTTAATTTCTATAGGGAAATGTAAAGCAGGGTAAGGAAAGAGACAGTGAGCAGAGGATCAGCAAAGATGTCACTGAGGGGGAGCCTCTGAGCAGTGACATGATCAGAAAGAATGAACTATGTAAAGGACTGGGGAAAAACATTCCAGGAGCAGGGCATGAGAAAGTAAGAGAATTTTAAGGGTACAGGGTACATGCCCATGAAACATAGCAAGAAAGCTCTCCGTGACCCCTGAGCTGGAGGGCATGCGTCCATGAGTGTTGTTCAGTTGCTACATCATGTCCAACTCTTGGCAACCCATGAGCTGCCGCACATCAGTCTCCTCTGTCCTCCACCGTCTCCCGGAGATTACTCAGACTCATGTTCATCAAGTCTCTAATGAGAGCTGACCATCTCATCTTCTGTTGCCCCACTTCTCCTTTTGCTTTCAGTCTTTCCCAGCATCAGGGTCTTTTCCAATGAGTCATCTCTTCCGATCAGGTAGCCAAAGTATTGGAGCTTTAGCTTCGCCCTTCCAATGACTATTCAGGATTGACTTCCCCTAGGATTGACTGGTTTGATCTTCTTGCAGTCCAAAGGATCTCAAGAGTCTTCTCCAGCACCACATTTCAAAAGCATCAATTCTTTGGTGTTCGGTTTTCTTTATGGTCCAACTCTCACATCTGTATTTGACTACTGGAAAACATCCTCAACTGCCACTGAGCTGCCTCAGGATTTGGAAAAACTGCTTCTTCTTAAATTGTTTCCCAGTCTTGGAAATAAGGGGATGAACTGAAAAAATTCTGGGTCACTTTGACTAAAAATTCTGATACCAGGTGAGGATGACCCTAACAACTTGATAATCCTTCTGTGTGTGTGTGTGTTTTTTTTTTTCATTTTTCCTAACCCTATTTTCTATCCATGTTAGAAAACTATGGTGAGTCCCCTTTGGATTCCAATCTTGGTCTCCAATGGTGTTTTTGGAGATTCCAAATGTAAATAATGAAGAGACACATTGTGTGTTCTTGATGAAATATCCTTAGCACAGATAGAAAATCATTCCTCAGAATAAGACCAGAATGTCATGCAATGACAAGGAAACATCATAAAAAGTCTCTTAATGTAATAAATGGATAGTGATTATTCTGAAGAAGACAGTTCATGTGGTGGGAAAGTTCCTCTGCCAATTTCCTGTCCACGTTCAGTCGAGAGAGCTCTGAATCCTAACTACTAGACCATCAGAGACGTATTTAATTTAGACACCATATTGGAAAGAAAGATTAATATTAACTCTTCAAGCCAGAATGTTTAGGAGAGAATACCTGTATTCTTGTTTTATAAATATATGGAGGATATGGGTATAAAAGATCAGAAATTCAAGCACTGTTTCACACACGCAAAAAAACCCAAAAAACAAAAAGACTTCTTCTTTTGAGAAGAAAAACAAAATAAATTTGTGAGTTATTCAGTAATACATTATTGTATCTATTAAGTCTATTAAATAAAATATTTTTTAAAAAGTTGAAATGTAGGTGATTTACAATGTTGTGTTAGTTTTAGGCATACAGAAAATGATTCAGATATATATACATATATATTCTTTTTTAAGATTCTTTTCCATTATAGATTATTATAAGATATTGAATACAGTTACCTGTGCTATACAACAGATCCTTATTTGTTTTATATACAGTTGTGTGTATCTGTTAATTCCAAATTTCTAATTTATACCTCCCTCCCCTGTTCCCTTTTGCTGTGTGTGAGCTCAGTTGCTTCAGTCATCTCTGACTCATTGCAGTCCTATGGATTGTAGCCCACCAGGTTCCTCCATCCACAGGATTCTCCAGGCAAGAATACTGGAGTGGGTTGCCATGCTCTCCTCCAGGGGATCTTTCTTGATAGCCATAGATTTGTGTTCTATGTCTGTGAGCTTATTATGTCTTGCAAATAAGTACATTTGTGTTATTTTTTTTAGATTCCACATAGAAGTGATATAATATGATATTTGTCTTTCTCTTTCTGACTTATTTCACGTAGTATGCATGCTGCGATTCATGGGGTCGCAGAGTCGGACAAGACTGAGCGACTGAACTGAACTGACCTGATGATACTCTCTAGGTCCATCCATGTTGCTGCAATTGACATAATTTCATTCTTTTTACAGCTGAGTCCTATTCCATTTTATATATATGACACATCTTTATCTTCATCTGTTGATGGACATTTAGGTTGCTTCCATGTCTTGGCTGTTGTAAACAGTGCTGCTATGAACATAGGGGTACAGGTGTCTTTTTGAATAAGAGTTGTCATCTTTTCCATATATATGCCCAGGAGTGTGATTGCTGGATCCTATGGGGTCTCTATTTTCAGCGCTTTAAGGAACCTCCATGCTGTTTTCTATAGTGGCTGAGTCAGTTTACATTACTGCCAACCATTTAGGCGGGTTCCTTTTCTTCACATCCTCTCCAGAATTTATTATTTGTAGAGTTTTTGATGAAGGCTATTGTGACTAATATGAGGTGATACCTCTTTATAGTTGTGACTTGCATTTCTCTAACAATTAGCTATGTTGAACATTTCTCCAAAGAACCCGTACAGATGGCCATCAGGCACATAAAAATATTACTTAAAAAAATGTTTTGGAGATTTGTCCTAAAACTGTCAGTTGCAAGAATGCTTACAATTTGGAACATTTGTTAGTAGCTGAGTTTGTGGTAATAAAAGGGCTTCTGTTGAAAGACCATTGATCTTATGGTTAGAAGACAAGATTCAGGCTACAGCTCTTCATTTACTAGTGGTGCGACCTTAGTCAAGTTACTAGGCTAGTCTGAACTTTGACTTCAGAGTATAAATTAGGGGCATTACACCTGTCCAATTTACTTCATAGAGTGAGAAGTGAATGAAAACACATGTAAATAAAATTGCTCTGTTAACAGCAAAACACTGGCAAATATGAGGAAGAATTTAAAAAGGAAGGAAAAAAGGATTAAAAAAATAGAAGAGGAGGAAGGAGGGGTGTTGATGAGGAAGGAGGGGTGTTACTTTCACACATTTTAATCCCAGTTAGAATATGGTCAGACTTAGAGGATTTTAGCAGCAGTAGGTAGGACCCCAAACCCACATTCTTTCTCCAACATGTTCCATACAATTCCCACGGCTTCTCATGCCCCTTGGATCTATTTATTGTCCCTTTTGTCTCCAGTTTTAAGGGATCAATAATCCTCAGAAGGAAGCATATTTTATTGACATTAGTCATAATGGCCAGATTTCTTCCATGGTTTACCATTAATCCCTTTGACTAAAAAGATTTTGCTTTTTCTGATCCTTCTTAAAGACATGGGATTCACTCTAGCTCACTTCAATGAAGAAGAGATATTGAAAATATCCAATTCAACAAGACACATGTTCCCCTATGTTCAGGGCAGCATTCTTTACAATAGCCAAGGCATGGAAGCAATCTAAATGCATATATACAATGGAATATTACTCTGCCATCAAAAGAATGAAATGAAAATGATGTCATTTGCAGCAACATGGATGAACCTAGACATTATTACACAAAGTGAAGTAAGTTAGAGAGAGAAAGACAAATATCATATGAAATCATTTACATGTGAACTCCAAAATGTAATACAAATCAACATATCTATGAAACAGAAATAGATATAGGGATGGCAGTTTGGGGTTAGCAGAGGCAAGCAATTATATACAGAATGGATAAACAAATAACAAAGTCCTACTATGTAACACAGGGAATTAGATTCAGTATCCTATAATAAGCCAGAAGCAAAAAAAAGAAATGACTATGTATACATAGACATATATGTTGTTGTTCAGCCACGAAGTCATGTCTGACCCTTTTTATAGCCATGGACAGCAGCACTCCAGGGTCCCCTGTCCTTCACTATCTCCCAGAATTTGTTCAGATTCATGTCCATTGAGTCAGTGATGCTATCTAGCCATTTCATCTTCTGCTACCTTCTTCTCCTTCAAAAAGCATCAGGCTCTTTTCGAATAAGTAGGCTCAAGTATAACTGAATCAACTTGCTATACTGGTGAAGTGAAATCAGTCCCAAAGTAGTCAGGACCTGATTCACAATTACAGTAGTCATTGTCATCAAGAAGAGCCAGTGCAAGCAACATCTGGAGCTAGGCAAACACTGGGCTGTGAAGCTGTGAATAACCAAGAAATTCCATGTGCAGGACCAGGAATGAAGAATCAGACCCAATGGGACATGATGAAGGAAATGAGGATGTGTGCTTGTGAGTTATGATTTGGGCTGCACATAAATTTGGTTCCTCTTGGAGATTCCAGGAGCTCCCTAAGCCCAGAATCAGTATTTGCCTCTAAGGGTGAAAATCATCACATCCACAACACAATGGGTGGGTTAAACCATCTGTGGGCACAAACTCAGCAAACCATAAATTTCCACTGGAGCTTGGACACTGCTCAAGCCAGATCAAAGCTTCAGCAGTCGCATCTAGGAGCCACGGCTGGAATAAACTGATCCTTTAGGAAGCGGGCGCCTGGTGGCTTTGTTGTCTGTTGTTTAGCCGCTGAGTCATTTGCGACACTTTTGCGACCCTATAGACTGTAGCCCGCCAGCCTCCTCTGTCCATGGTGTTTCCCAGAAAAGAGGTATCTGGCTGTCCCAGCCGGATGTCAGAGCCACCCTGTCTGGACCCAGAGGCCGTTCTTTTTCACGGAGCTTTGAGCTTCAGTAATTTTCTTGGTGGGCTTCCCTGGTGGCTCAGATGGTAAAGGATCTGCCTGCAGTGCAGGAGACCTGGATTCAATCCCTGGGTCGGAAAGATCTTCTGGAGGAGGGAATGGCAGCCCATTCAGTGAGGGAATATTTTGGTCAGCTTGGGCATTTTGTCACTGGCAGGTCAATTTCTTATCTAAAGTGAGTCAATGAACAGTAATATATCTGTCTTTTTCAGCTGGGTTATTGTGAGTCCAGGCATGAAGTATTTCTTCCAACCTGATCTAGTTGCTTAATGTGCCAAGGTGAAAGGCGATTTCTGGTTCTGGACCGTAATGCAGTCATGATTAGCTTATTTTAGAAATGTCTTTCTATAACTATGTGCTTTGCTCTCAAACGACAGCACAATCTTGACTGCTAGGGCTGGTTCAGCTCTGTGTGAATTCCTTATGGCCAGATCAACAACATGTATGTTTAAGCTAAACCTTTTTCATAGGAAGCACTCAGCAGTGAATGAATGAATGAAAGGAAGTTTGCTCACTTCAGGCTATCAAGGTTCCAATTCTGGCGGCCTATTTTTTATGTGTGAAATATTTTCTCTAAAGCTTCATTCCCACCAAAATAAACATTGGTACAAGAAAGAGTTTTTATAAACGTTTCGCTGTGCTCAAGCCACCCGGCCGTTTATTAATGACACTTCCAAGCTCCATTCTTGCGCTCAAACTGGCAAGGGGGAGTTCTGTGCTCACAGAATGTAATTCAAGAACCAATAAAAGTTGATTACATACATATGAAACGTATGGACTGGGGGTAGGAGTCCTGGACAGATTACAAAGCGGGTGTCATGTTTCATCTTCTGCATGGGGTTTTTATGGGAGGCCCGCATGAAGCCACAGACTTCCACATCGTCCCTTTCACTAAACATCATGTAAACAGAAACATGTTCTCATTCAAAAATACATCTGCAAGATCACAGTTCAGAAAGAACTCCAGGTTTTCTATCAACTTTAGCTCTAACTGGAGAATCTTATGAGAAACTCAGTAATTAATTAGGAGGTACAAGAGGTCATCTTTAACTATGAACAATTAAAATAAAATAGACTATTAGTTCCCTGATTGGAGATGTGGCAGCTGGAGGTACGCGATCTTATAGAATGATGAGCCTTTTTTTTTTTTAACTTCAAATAAAGCCATATTTCCCATTCTCCTCATCCTCAAATTGTAACATCTACTGATAAGTATTATTGAGAAGCCTTTTTTTTTTTTTAATAGCAAAAGAAAATGCCTGGATACTTTGCTGGTTTTTCGGGAGCCTTGGCCACAGAAATATCCAAGCCTTGTTCCGGTTTGTGTTGAAACACGGCCACCTCTGGGTAGCCACAAGGCAGCTGTTTGCCAGCCCCACAGCACAGCTGTTTTTGAGCAGGAAATGAGGGACCCCTTCTCTGGGGAAAACTACAGGGAGTTTTGGTGAGCAGAATGCAATTACCCTGGCTGGAAATGTGCCAGGCGAGGATGGTACATGTCTGACTGTTGCAAAGGCATCATGGGACCCTCTCCCATGTAGACTGTGCTTTAAGCAGAAGACAGAATGAGAATATAATTATGATCCTCTTAATGACTATAAGGTAATTATGATGATGTTAATAACTATAATGTTTTTCAAGAAAACTTCTTTCACTTTCCAAGGTTGAGAATGCAAATCAGTGGACAAGAGGATTGAAAACAATAGATTCGCAACAAGTGATCCACCAGTGGTAATAATTTGATCAACTCTTTCAAAATGACTGACAGGTATGTATCAATTCATTAGTAAGTCCTGGTGACTCTTCTACTTTGCATCATAAATTCTTTCTAGAGCTTTTCTTTAGCGTTTACAAATCCTTTTAACAGTCATTTCCTCTGCGCCCTCAAGGAAATTTAAAAGTGTTTTGAAAAGATGCATGTTTTTATTATCCCCAATTTACAGATGAGAAAACCAAGGCTTAAAGAAATAAATCATTTACAATCATACATTACTAAGTGTAAAAGTGATTACATTTGTCCTTACCCTTTACCACTTTTCCAGAGAAACTTGAATAATACACATCATTCATCCCCCAGAAATGCTAATTTCTGTTTCTCAACATATTTTTAGTGCCAGATTTTAAAATTATGTAAGATGTAGTTTTGAAGTTGGAGCCATCAAAAAGTTCAATCATGAGTAGTTGACTAGAAAATATATCTGATAATAAAAATTCAGTTCAAAAATGGATTACATAATCCATTTTGCTAAACATAACCTGCAAGAATCTAATGAGAGTCAACTCTGAAATCAATCACTCAAGAAGCTAAATTGTTAAAGTTCTTGTGAAGTAGTTTCCTGGTAAATGGCATTCTTTGATGGAGTGTCTGGGTAAATATGGTGCATTCGTGATTGATCCTCCAGAATCTTGAGTTATTTTAAAAGAATATTTCATTTTTATATTGATAAGTGGTTGCAAAGAATGAAACACATGGATTCAAATTCCAGCTCCACCATTCTCTGAATGACCTTGGAAATGGCCCCTCATTCTGGAGTAAGATGTCAGGAGATAGAATAAAATTGGCATAACATGCAGAGTTACGAGTGATTAAATAATATCTATGAAAATGTCTACAAGGACATCGCCACACAGTAGCTGCCCCAGAGCTTATCAAAATCCTTTCCAACAGCTATTTACAGTTGTCTACCATCAACTGAAATAAAATACAAAAATAATTTACAGGACATGCTTCTCAATACATAGGTTAATTTTCATGATATTCCCTTGAGATTTAAGTTGGATATTTACAGTGAAGACAGAATGGACTGAAGACAGAGTGGACCAAACTGTATTCGGGACTTGCAGATAGAAAAATTCATTAACAAATAGAACAGAAACAGAGAAGACTGTATCACATAATCAGAGGTCCAAAGCATCTGAGTTCTAAAAAATCTAGGCTCTTTCTAGTTGATTGATTTTTTGCATTATCCATGTACTTACCTAATATTTGTTAATACTTGTTAAATGAAAAATGATATGTTAGGTGATGAGAATATAAACATTTTAAAGCAGAGATAAAATAAAACAGTATACTTTTTGATCTCAAAAAGCTTACAGAATAACTGCTAAACAGATTTGGGGATAATGTATTTTCATATAATAATTGTTAGATAAAGACAACCAGGACACCAAAAGAATATCTATCTAACAAGCTTTTAATGACGGAGCGCTTCCGGCGGGGTTCCCAGACCTGAAGGAGGCAGGATTAGGCAGTCCATGCGCCGGACCACGCTAGAGGTTTGTTTATATATGCGCGCTACGGGGGATGGCCAGGTTAGTGGAAGGGGTTTGGATAGGTTGCCGGTTTGCGGCGGCGCCGGCTGATAGGTCTTTCTACGCGGCTGGGGCGGGGCGGCTTTGGCAGCAAAGTGTGCTGTCATTGGTCCCCGGGATCCGGGAGCCTCCCTCTGTTAGGAACTCCCCCAGCCCCCGGGAGAGAGGAGGGGCGGCTCGTCATGGCCCCCGGGGTCGACCTTACAATAATTATATTTATGAGTAAGTGATGGCAATTTAAGATTAATCCTCTTGGAGATGTTAGGTAATTTCCTAACTAGTGTCTTGAAGCATCACTTTTTCTTGGTTATAAACAGCTGGCTTAGCTGGGCAAGAATAATACCGAGTAGTAGGCCTTGATTCTCGGATGTCCTCATTGTTTTCAGTTGCTCAGTTGTGTCCAACTCTTTGTGATCCCATGGACTACAGCACACCAGGCTTGCTTCTCCTTCACCATCTCTCAGAGATTGCTCAAACTTATGTCCATTGAGTCGATGAGGCCATCTAATCATCTCATCCTCTATTGCCCCCTTCTCCTCCTGCCATCAATCTTTTCCAGCATCAGCAGCTTTTCCAGGGTCTTTACAGCATTTCAAATCAGGTGGCCAAAGTATTGCAGCTTCAGCTTCAACATCAGTCCTTCCAGTGAATATTTAGGGTTGATTTCCTTTAGGATGGACTGGTTTGCTCTCCATGTTGTCCAAGGAACTCTCAAGACTCTTCTCCAGCACCACAGATGTCCTAGACCTTCAAACGTCCTAGACTTTCCTTATGGGTTGATATCTAGCTCAGCTTGTAGAATTCCTGCACAAACCCAGGAATCTTATGTGTAGACAAGGCAATATTGTTTTCTGATATAAACATTGGGATATCAGAGCTCTTTGATCTGTGTGAGAAATTAATGGAACATTCTGTTCCAAGTCTCCAATCCTATGTAAGTCCTGAGATGATTATGCAAACATGCTTGTCCCTCTTCTCTGTAATATCCCACTATTGTGTGACTTTAACCAGAAGTATGGGTTAATTTTAACTCACTCCAGCATTCTTGTCTGGAGAATCCCATGGATAGAGGAGCCTGGCAGGATACAGTCCGTAGGGTCTCAGAGTTGGACACGACTGAAGCGACTTAGCACACATCCATGGGTTAATTTTACGAATCCATCATTACACTTTGTAATACAAACAGTGTTCCATATTAAGACTAAAAGGGGAAAAAATCTTCAGGGCACTGCCAATTCTGAGCTGTCACCTCCAGCGTCTTGTCTCTTTCTCATGATGGCAGATGAAAGGAAATGAGAGGGAACAATAGAACAGGAAGGGAGGGAGGACCAAGAGGATGAAAATCACAAATTTGGAAGCTTCCTGAACACCATGAATCCTTTGTCCACAATTAGACATCACTATTTTCAGCATCCCCATCCCAGGTCTCCTTCTGAATTAAATTGGCTGCATGTGTCAACGAGTTTCTATAGAAACGTGTTTCCACCTCTCAACTAAGCTGTGAGGACCTACCTATAAATGTAGGATCTAAATCTCTTTCTTTTCATGGTGCAACTTATGACCTTTAGGAAAATTAGCAATATTCATTATCCATTTTGTTGAAAACAGGAGCCGTTTCTAATTCTTGGAGCATTTTTGGAAGTTGAAGAAATATGGTCTGGCTTAATTTGCAAATGATTCTGTTGATTCTCCAGTAATCACATGTACCAAGGAGAACAAGAGGCAAGGAATTTGAGTTTAGGGTGTATTCTAGGAGAGCCCATGTCTGATCTTGGGAAGTTGCTGATACTTTTAGCTTTCCAAGGACAGGCTTGGACTCTAGGTATCATTTAGCAATATGACTCATCAGTCACAGTGACAACTTTGGCCCTGATGATTCAAAAATTATTATTCACCCAACACATTTTTTACAACTTTCATTTCATGAGAAAGTTTTGGTGTGCAAAAGTGATGGGCATTCACTCTTCCTTCTCACCCTATGAAAAGTTGGAGCATATGAGGGTTTCCTTTCATTTCCTTGAAGAAAGAAGATGTCGTATGGCTTCTCGGCATTTCCATACATGAGACTAATCTTCTCATCACAATAAACTCAGACAACATTGAAATGAGTAACCAGAATACCAGTACACACATGAACACACAAACAAACACACATACACACACCACTGGAGGTAATGAAGTGGTTGGGGTATTTCTCTATCTTTTTAACCCTTGAACATCTTAGGGATCAGGATTTAGCATGTGACTGCGGATTTCTGTGGTGCCCTAAGGACCAAAGAACAAGGTGAATGAGAAAGGTCTGGGAAAGAAGGAACCAAAAAAAAACCCCAGACCCCTATCGCCCCTTCCTGCCCCCATGTTGTACTGTTGAAGAATTTTTGAGCCCTCCTAAGCTGCTTCTTTAACTTATATGCAGAGTACATCATGAGAAACGCTGGACTGGAAGAAACACAAGCTGGAATCAAGATTGCTGGGAGAAATGCCAATAACCTCAGATATGTAGATGACACCACCCTTATGGCAGAAAGTGAAGAGGAACTAAAAAGCCTCTTGATGAAAGTAAAAGAGGAGAGTGAAAAAGTTGGCTTAAAGCTTAACATTGAGAAAACGAAGATCATGGCATCTGGTCCCATCCCTTCATGGGAAATAGATGGGGCAACAGTGGAAACAGTGTCAGACTTTATTTTGAGGGGCTCCACAATCACCGCAGATGGTGACTGCAGCCATGAAATTAAAAGACACTTACTCCTTGGAAGAAAAGTTATGACCAACCTAGAAAGTATATTCAAAAGCAGAGACATTACTTTGCCGACTAAGGTCCGTCTAGTCAAGGCTATGGTTTTTCCTGTGGTCATGTATGGATGTGAGAGTTGGACTGTGAAGAAGGCTGAGCGCCGAAGAATTGATGCTTTTGAACTGTGGTGTTGGAGGAGACTCTGGAGAGTCCCCTTGGACTGCAAGGAGATCCAACCAGTCCATTCTGAAGGAGATCAGGCCTGGGATTTCTTTGGAGGGAAGGATGCTAAAGCTGAAACTCTAGTACTTTGGCCACCTCATGTGAAGAGTTGACTCTTTGGAAAAGACTCTGATGCTGGGAAGGATTGGGGGCAGGAGGAGAAGGGGACGACCGAGGATGAGATGGCTGGATGGGATCTCTGACTCGATGGACGTGAGTCTGAGTGAACTCTGGGAATTGGTGATGGACAGGGAGGCCTGGCGTGCTGCAGTTCATGGGGTCGCAAAGAGTCAGACACGACTGAACTGAACTGAACTGAAGCGGTATGACCTGTCTCTCCTCTTACCCCATGTAAGGAAACGGTATTTGTCTTATTCTTCTCCCACCCAGTATACAAACTTTATCCAATCGACCCCTACACCACTCCTTGTCCCCTGGCTATAAAAACAAACCAAGGACCCACATTCAAGCTCTGCTCTCCATGACTGTCAGGAAGTTGGCCTGTGGTACTGGCAGTGACTCTCACCATTGCCCCCCCCCACCCCCCCACCCCCCACCCCCGCTAACTCTAATAAACTTTATTCTGCTTTCATTCTGCCTCGTGTCTGGAAATTCTTTTCCAACCCGCGCATAGACCGCAGTTTTACTAGGATATGGTGAACTGGGAAAATTAAATATGACCTGGAAATGGAACTTATATAGCATACATAATTTACATGACTGACTTCTTTTGTGCCAGTAAGAGAGCACGTGTTCAGAGGCAACTGGGCCCTTGAACAAGCCATCTAGCTACTTCTCACTTCCCGATTCCTTTCTAATAATCCTTTCCAGAACCCCCAAGGATGGGGAGTTTGGAGCCTGCCTTTAACATCAGGCAGTAAGCCACACCCCTTCGCCCTTACCGTGAGAGTGCACCATATTTTTCATTTCTTCAACTTGCATTGGCAATCTGTTGTAGCATAATTTGCACATTTACACATTTTAGGGAGCAAGGCACAGTCATGCAACTTAATTCCAAAAACATAAGCACTGAAGGCTGCCTCTGCACATTAGCTTCGCAAAGCATATGAACGCCTTTGCCGAAACCCAGTCCAAAGCACAAGCTTATCTGAAATCAGCATCAAGAGGTATTTGCTGTTTGTCATTTCCCAACCAGATTTTTTTGGAGTGGTCATTTACGGCCCTTTTGGGTTGACCTTTAAATGTTGCTTGAGGTTGGCAAGCCTTGGTCCTGGGCTCAGCCTACCTTTCAGATCTATGGGTTCACTAGTATTCTGCTGAAGAATACTAAGAATTCTGCTGAAGCACTTGCTTCGAAGTGTCAGGGAATCAGATTTTGCCCAACTCATCAATGAAGAGTTATTTGGCTGATTGATCCTCCCACACTGTTTCTTTTAAATGGTCTTGTGCAGCTCAGTGGAAAACAGAATTGGCATCTCTTAGCTGGAACAAAACCTTTGGAATTGCACAGAATTGGGTGTAGATCTCACCTCTTCCCTTTCTGGCCTGGTGTCCTCGGAGGTGGACTTCATCACTCTGAGACCCCATTTTTATCAACAGAAGGGGAAAGAATTCTTCAAAAATCTTATGGTTAAGAATTGGTGAGAAAACACATGGGGAAGAACACTGGCACAGTGATCTCTCCATTGATAACTGTTCCTCTTCCTCCTCAATGCCAGTGGGAGGTGGGGCTCTCACTAGGAAAAGGAAAGGACAAATCATTTACGGAACAGAATGTGCCTTGCGTCTCTCCAGAGGAAGGTTCTTCTGAAAGACACTGTTTGTGACCCTCTCTGACAGTCGTCTTGGTATACAGAGTAATTAAGTTTCCCTCCTATTCAATTGGGCTGCTTCCTTAAAAGTAGTGATTAAAACAGATTTAGTGGAGGGCAAGATGACATTTATATGGACTAGAGGCATTTTCCTGTTCATTTTGTTTGGGGAGTAACCTTTCAGAAAGGGTAGATTTAATTTAGGGAACACTTCATTAAGCCGGGGACAGATCACTAGAAGGAAAATTCTTACAAGGAAAAATGCCATCCTCTCAGAAGGGTGTGCTCAGTTTTAACAATCTGACAGTTAAGGGAATTGAGGATTTGGGGAGGGAGGGGTGTGCTTCTTCTGGCTGGTGGTACTTGGACTTCTCTCTGTTTTTTTTTTTCTTGCATTTCCCCTGCCTTTTGTTGGTTTTAAACAGTCAGTGGTGCAGGAATGCCTACTCACTATTGCCGGCAATTGTTGGTGAAGTCAAAATAAACAGAGCTGTATACATGCAGACACTTTGGGTGCTAATTTGTGTGTCGAATTTATTCGAAGAGTGATGATCTTTTCTCTGATCACAAAAATTCACCTTCAGTTATTAGAGCTATTCAGAGATCTTTAGGATGGTAGTTTGTCAACTCTTTCTTAGGCAGAAAGTTGAGTTCTCAAGCAGAAAACTTCAAGGAGTAAGGCAGACCTCATTCACATGGAAGACACAGTAGCCTGGGGGAATTACACATTTATACAAAAGCAGCAGTGCACTAAATCTTTCCTTCTTGACCCTAATAGAGCAGAACAAAAATGTATTTTGTTGATGATCTCTGGGTGGTCTTTGGCAAGTCTTTTGGGGTGAGAAGTTTTCTCCTGTGTGTTTTCATTGTGTTGTTGGTTTTGTACCTTTGAGCAATTTTCTCGCTGCCTCTCCAGGTTGTTCCATTGAATATTCTCTTATGGGTCAAATGGCAAAATCTCAAAAAGACTGAAACCAGGTTCTCAAACCTCTCTTTCATTCTGCTTCTTGAACTCAGAGTGCTGTCCAAGTGCCAACAGCACCATCCACCCTCTCCCTCTGGCATAGTACCAAGCCCAATAATGTCAGGTCCTTAAAGACGCACTAATTCAATCATGTTCAGAATTTAGCACAAACTGCCTTAAATTTTATGCAAAAAAACTAGTATCACCTTTGTTTCTATGGAATATTCCCTGGACTAGAAAGACTTCCGGGAAGCCCTTGAAAGACTTCAGTATCTTAACCTACCATGGAAAAGAAGAATCTGAAAAAGAGTATGTGTAGATAAATAGATATTGATACTGATACTAAGCAAGACCCTGTGGGGCTCCTGAGCACAAAAGCCTTTCTGTGTCCCACATTTCTTGACTACAGGAAATAGGATTCTTTCAGCCTCCTTGACCTTCCCTGAGTTCCAAGGGACAGGTTCAAACAGATGCTAATTAGAGAAGGAAGGGCAGGCAGAGACTAGAGAGGAGCAGTGAAGAAACAATAGTGCAGCCTTGGGGCAGAGTCTTGGTTCCCCCTCAAGGGATACACAGGACAACCTCTTTGAGCTGTTTTGCAGATACTGAAAACTCCCACTGGTGAGAGAAGTTAAGTACACTGCCCACAAGCACGGAAACCCCAGACTAGTTGCAACCAGAAGGTTGATGATACTGACTCCCTCTTACCTCACCACCAATTAAACTCAGAAGGTAAAGGGTCTGTCGCAATGCAGGAGACTGGGGTTCGATCCCTGGGTCAGGAAGAGCTGGAGAAGGGAATGGCTACCTACTCTAATATTCTTGCCTGGAGAATCCTATGGTTGGAGGAGCCTGGAGGGCTACATCTATGTGGTTGCAGAATCAGACACAAGTGAATGACTACCATTTTCACTTTGACTTCAACCAATCAGAAAAAGTCCATGAGCTGATCTATTACTATACAACTCCTCACTACCCCCTCTAGGGTAGGACACACAGTTTTAGCCCACTATAGCCTGCTTTGCCTGGCAAAGCAATAAAGCTATTCTTTTATACTTCACCTCAAACTCTGTATCCAGAGCTAATTTGGAGTCAGGTTACTGAGGCCAGATTCAGCATCAATACGGCTAGCTAGTTAGATGTATAACTAAGTCACTTTGCTGTACTCCTGAACTAATGCAACATAATAAATTAACTATACTGCAATTTGAAAAAAAAAGATTTTCTAAAAACAATCTACTATGTATGATAATGTATTACAGCTTTATAGCATTCATTGATTAGAAAGCATTCTGGAAGTATACTTTGAAATATCTTGATGAATTAAAATGTTTTAAAAATGAATCTGTTGGTTGGTATATATCTAAAAATTATTTCAGGCAAAGGTTACCATTTTTGTCATCGTTCTAATTTGCAGACATCTTAAAAAATCTTGCAACAGAGGAGATGCTGTGAGACAGACACTCATATGCTCATTGCAGGAGGGTAAATTGGTCTAATTTTTATGAAAGGCAATTTGCCAATATGTGTCTGGAACATTAAATATGTTAGTACCCTTTGACCTAGTAATTCTATTTCCAGGAATCCATTCTAAAAAGTAATCCAACATAGATAGCTATTTTCCATGAATTGGTTTATTTAAGCATTATTGCAATTATGAAGAAAAAAAGGAAACTACAAAATGCCCTCAAAAGCTGAATGATTGGGGAAAGTATTATATATAAATATTAGGCTATGTAAATGAGGAAATTTTAACAATATAAATAGATATTTATTGATAAGAGCAAAATGCACTGAACTCAAATCTGTTAAAAGTATATGCATAGAAGACAATGCAGATAAATCATGCCAAGGTATTATTTCTTATTGTTTTGGGCCATTTCCTCCTCTTTCTTTATCCTTTTTGTATTATAAGCATGTAAAATAATTAAAAACATTCTAAGTAGTAATCATAATTTGGTCAAAATTGTGCGTGTGTACGTGTGTTTCTATGAAGGTTTTTTTTTTTTTTTAAGAAAAATATGTCTAGCAAGAAAGATGAAACAAAGAAATAGTTGGGCTAAGTTCACATTTTGCAAACCAACTTGTGCTTCTAAAATAAAATTCTGCATCTCTACACACTGGGTTCCTGGAAGCTGACCAAAATCTGCTCAGTAATATTAACTCCACTTATAAAAGGGAAGAGAACATATTGAACGGCATTCACTTATGGTCTGGGTGCTTGGAGGAAATCAGTTGGTGAGTACCAAAGTGATGACATGCATGTTTCTATTTGCATGTTGAAAATTGACAGATAATTGAAAGGAATCAGCATATGCAATTTCTCAGAGGAAGCCAGCTGAAAAATCAGAGGAACCTTGCCTACAAAGGCGTCCTGGTGTCTAAAGTCTGCTTGCAGAATGTTCTAGAAACATATAACTTTTTAGTTACCATCACATGAACTCACTGTTTGCTGGGGACCATGAAGACCCTAGCTTGACTGTCCAGCTGATGCAATAACGCTCTTCTATATTCAGAACGTCATACCCATTCCTTTCTCTGATTCCAATTGCTGTCAAATTGCAGGGACCTCACACAAGAAATCATCAGAAATCATAATCCAGCCTGGTGCCTTTTAGGATATCCATAGAGATACTCTAGAGAACTGCCTTATCTAATTATTAGTTTTAATTAATAAAAACTAATTAGTCTGACTTTAAACTGGCTAGGACTGGCTTTATAGTAAACAAATATTCAATATACATGTTTTAAAAGAATCACAGCTAAGCTTGTATTAAAGGCTGCAGCTGTGCACAAAATATACACACTAATAGATTAAAAAAGCGAAGCATGCAGAAGAATAAAATAAATATTAAATTTATCCCTAAAGGAAAAATAACACAACTACCAAATAAAGATGTTTCACAGTGGGAACAAGAGATGGTGAAATGAACAAAGCCAGAAAAATAGGGGAGGAGGCAGAGAGTTAAACTTTACTCACAATAACATGCACTTTTGATTATAGCTGTGTTAAGTTTAGACCTAAAATACCTAAAATACCTATGGGAAACCATAAATCTGAATTTACCACCTCGTTCTTCCCCCAGGGCAGGAGTAAGGGTGCTGAGAAGCAAACAGAACTTATCCGAGAACATTGCTCACACGTCTCTTTCCTTTAGTGCTTCAGTCTCCCACAAAATGTATTTATTTAACAAATGTCACCCAAAACAGCTTGGTAGCAGATGAGGTTTATTTAATGGCAGTAAAACAGGTGAAACATTCCCTACATTTTGTGTCTCTGTTTATGTTTCTATCAAAAAAAAAAAAAAAATTGAGCTAGTTACAGCTCTTTACACACTCAAACAGAACCGCGGCATATATTTGGGAAGTCATGCAAATTTCATTTAGTAACTGGCTCGGAAAATACACATCTCTATATTTTCTCAAAGCAATTTATGATTTCTCAACCCAGAGGACAGGAGAATCCAATCCCAATTCAACTTTGTTTTATTTTTATTTTATTTTTTTCAAATGCATTCCCCTTCAAGATCGGCTGTCTGGATTTGGCACCGGTTTTAAGTTGTTTTAAGTCTTCTGTTCCTTTCCTATTTTAGCTTTACTATGCTTTAGAGTGCCCTCTCAGTGAGGAAAAAAAAACCCACCCGACCTCCCCCAGTCCTTTCAGCTGTAACCTTTCTACAAGTAAATGCTAATTGAAAAAGAAAGAACACCACTAATCTTGGAATTTAAATGCATTTAACAAAACCAATCTCACTCTAAATTGTTGTTTCGCCATTCCCTTTTCCCTAACAGATGTCGAGAAACTGCAATTCCTATTAAGAACACTTGACTGTTTACTCAGCACGAGAACTTCAGCCTCAGTCTGTATCAATCTAAATGCGTTTCGAGACGTCAGGCACCGGAAAAGTGCAGACGGTTAGTTGGTTATTTTTAAATGTAATCTTCACATAAAAGAATCACGGCGTTTTCCCTTTCACTTTGTCATCCCTTCTCTTTTTAACGATGGCATCGGCAGACAAGGGAATTTTTATGACCCGTTCCGTTTAAGTTGCTGTTGGCATGAACTGGCGGCTTTGTCATACCGGGAATGAAATTATTAGTTAAGTTTGTGAAGTCGACTGGGGAAAAAAATGTGCTGTCCGAGATTCTCTCAGCCCAGACACTTAACGACTGAAATGGAGTTGCGTTTTCCTGATGGTGTCTGCTTGTGGCTGCAGGACCGCTGGACACAGGGAGGCAGAGGTAGGGGTGGGGGGCACTAAGGGGGATGCTAAGGCGAGGTCTCTGGCATGGTACTGGCTGGCAGACAGAGGTGAGGTGAGCACATGTCCACGTCAGAATCCAGAAGACTCTCATACTCACTTGGCCTTATCCTCCAAGAGTCTTATCGTATTTGTCATTTGTTTAAAAGCACTTGCTTAGCACTTGGCACGTAACATACATATATTGCACACGCGAGCTGCGTGATTTTGCAGCTCTGTGTTTGCACTGGGTTGTAGGGGCCCTTGTCATCTTGCCAGCACCAAGCTGCACAATTTGGAAAGTTATATTTTCAGAATTCTCGGCATTTTGACATGTTTTCCCTTTTCAGTTCACTGTCCCTTTGATTAAACTTATTAAGAATAGAAGGAGAAAAAAATACAGAAAAGGAAATAGCATCAAGTCAGAACTGGGGAAAAAAAACTTCCCTGTTTGGAATGTAACTGGGACGTGTATAGTTTTTGGTCCCCTGATGATCAATTGACTCAAGTAGTCAAGCGCACTGAGGCACCCCCTTGGCTTTCATAGTAGCTGATCGTATGACTGTTACTGGCTCCACATTATAGGTGAGAACACTGATGATTTGAAAGGGTGATTTGACCTCAAAAGTGGTCTGTAAAAAGAGGCTGGACTAGTATAAAACTTATTTATACTCTTCTATTCTCTGATATCCAGGTTTGCCTTGTGGCTCAGATGGTAAAGAATCTTCCTGCAGTACAGGACACCTGGGTTCCATCCCTGAGTCAGGAAGATCCTGAAGAAGGGAAAGGCTGCTGCTGCTGCTAAGTCACTTCAGACTCTGTGCGATCCCATAGACAGCAGCCCACCAGGCTCCCCTTCCCTGGGATTCTCCAGGCAAGTACACTGGAGTGGGTTGCCATTTCCTTTTCCAGTGCATGAAAGTGAAAAGTGAAAGTGCAGTCGTTCTGTTGTGTCCAACTCTTAGCGACGCTGTGGACTGCAGCCCACCAGGCTCCTCCGTCCATGGGATTTTCCAGGCAAGAGTACTGGAGTGGGTGCCATTGCCTTCTCCAAAGGGAAAGGCTAGCCACTCCAGTATTCTTGCCTGGAAATTCCTATGGACAGAGGGAGCCTGATGGACTACAGTCCTTGGGGTCGCAATGAGTCAGACATGACTGAGCAACTCTTATCCAGGCCCTGAAGGTTGCTGGCATTTTTCCTTTTTAAATTTCCTTTTAAAACTCTTCCTTAAGAGATGTTTAAACATATATGTAAAGTTTCTTACTGCATGGTTAAGCTCCTGGAAGGCAGAGTTTGTCCTGATTTAATATGGTGTATTCCCCAGAGTTTGTACCTTTCTGCTGGTCATAAATTAGTGGTTGAACAATGAATTGAAGAATCAACAAATACATGAATTGGGACAGTTATGGTCACATCTGCATCTTAGGTCTAATTTTCCAGTAGAGGTTGACTTTTCTAACCTGAAATTATTAAAAAAAAAAAAATATTCTGGGGCACTGAGGCCTGGCCCCCAGGCCATTTGGCAGGTGTGGTTCAAATTGCAAACTGTTTTCCCTGAATTGTCCTAATTGATTTCCATGCTTTGGAGTTCAGTGTGTGTCTGAGATTCTTTGAGTAAGAACAAGGTTGAACGTGGAGGCAGCCCAGCCCAGCCCGATGGATGGTCCTGGACTCTGGGATCAGGTGGGCCAGATACTGGGCTCACCTGTCAAGCAGCTTCAGGAAAATTATCTTAGCTAAGACCCAGACTCCTGATGATGGCGACAAGTAACAGTCCTGCCCAAGCTTCCCTGGTGGCTCAGCAGTGATCCACCTGCCAAGCGGGAGAGGTGAGGTCGAGCCCTGGGTCGGGGGAGATGTCCTGGAGGAGGGAATGGCAACCCACTCTAGTATTCCTGCCCGAGAATCCCATGGACAGAGGAGCCTGGTGGGCTACAGTCCTGGGGTTGCAGAGAATAGGACACGACTTAATGACTAAACAACCAGTCCTGCCCACAGGGAGACTCCATGGACTGAGCAGGAAAAAGTGCGGGGGTGTGGTGACTTGTCATCTCCAGCTGTTGTTAGTAGAATTTACAGATTTGAGGATCGAAACAGCAAAGTCCAGGGGTTCTATTATTTAATCTTTAGCAAGTCCTGTCTCCTCTTATTTTCATCTCTTGGTCTCTCTGTTGCCTTCCTGCTGCCATCCCCTTCTGCCTTCCTTCTCTTTCCCTGACTCCCACTCACTCTCCAGCTTTTGTCTTGTCTCTTTCCTCACTTCCCACTTTTCCTGGATCTCATGTTCCCCCTCCCTTTAGCTGCAAATCCTGCTCTCAGGCTCTGTTTGTGCCTTGACAAGGGGTCGCGGGAGGCAGGGCGCCCACAGGTGGGCAGTGGGCAGCATCCGTCGAGGCTTCCTCTGCGCGAGCTCCCTTGGGGCCAGTCTGGATTGGACACACTCTCTACAGCAGGATGTTAACCGGACTTTCCGGACTCCAGGCACTTTCAGAATGCCTCAGCGCCACCTGAGAGGCGTGGCTCTTCATCTCTCTGGAGAATCCTGGGGAGAAGGCCAACATTGGTCTTCCCCTCTAGGTGTGTCTTCCGCTTGAGTTTTGTGGGGTTCTTAGATGGTGGATGACAACAAGGGGAAGTGAATAGGAGATTCTGCAGCTTTATTCTGCTAAGATTTAAGACTTTTAAGATGATCTAGCCCAATTTCTTTTATGGAGGAAGAAATGGAATCTCGGAGAGTTCAAGAGACCTTTCCACACTCACACAGAAGGAAATAAGGAGAGAAACCCATGTCTCTCGAGTCTCAAATTTCTCTCTACTCATTTCTGTTTTCTAGAAAGTGGACAAGGTGAGGATGGGGCGAGGCGGCCAGGAAGAGGAGGACACAGCTGAGGGTCTGGGGAGGGGACTGGACTGGCCTCCTGTCCACAGCTGAGTCACACACACACACACAATTTGAAATCACGTGACTCATGAAATGTCGTGTGACCTTGAAGAAGACTTTGACTTCTTAATTCTGTTTCCTTCATCAACCCAGCATTACTTCCCTCCCTTTTGCTGGTAGAAGATCCAGATTTAAATCTCACTGACATCTGTGGACATTTGCACTGCGTAAGGCATGGGTGAGTCAATTCTTCCAATCAGCGAGTTACCTTTTACTGCCCATTTTATAGATGGGAAACTGAGCCAGTAGCTTCCTTTCACTCTCTTCATTCAGGAAATCATACTGAGTATAATAGTAGAAATGAAAACTTTCATATCAGATCCACTTATATCTGAATCTCTTTCTTTCTTCTGTCTTTCCTTCACTTTTTCCTTCCCTCCTTCTTTTTCCCCTCCCTTCCTTCTTCCCTTCTCTTTCTTTCTTTCCTTTATTCTGCCACTCTCTATATTTTTGGCACTATGTCATAGCTGTGAAATTCAGCCCTCTCTTCTGTCCATAGAGAGAAGGGGCGATTGGGAACTCCTTTAGAAAGGCATCTAGCCCCTGCTAGACGATCTGACCACCTCCAACTAGGAGACCAAAGCAAAAGAAAAGACACACAGCAGCACCTGTTGCACTTCAGTCTGGAGCTTGGCTCTGAAGGTGTGTGAACAGAGAAAATAAAGACAGATTCAAGAATCTTCCTTTCATTCTTTTCATTTGGGAAAAACCAACAGATCCCCCACAAGGATTGAGTCATGCTTCTCGCTTTTGAAACTGTCAGAATGCTTCAGAAAACAACCCTAAAACTATGACTGGTAGGAGCAGAAAAAAAGGAAGCTCTTAATGAGGCCAAAACAATGGCTGGAGAACAAGTTCTAGACCCACAGGGTGCTGACATTCCCCACGCATCCCTGGCTCTTCCCATGTGGCCGGCCCACTGGGCCCTACGTGGAAGAGCCAGAGGGCAACCCGTAGGCGGGGCCGTGCATGGTGAGATGCACGCTCTGTGCAGCCCATCTATTCGTCTTCCAGGGAGAAGAAAAGACGAGACGAAAGGATGTGAGGTGAGTTCATTGTAATAATTTAGATGCTACTTTCTTAGATAACCATCCATGTCGCCAAAATCCAGAAGGTGACTGTGTGCCATGTAGAGGGCTTTCGTCAAATCTGTGTAATCGTGACAGGTTCTTCCTGAAACCTTGCCCATCACCTGCGTGGTTGAGAATCCTCATGCAGAAACTCAGACCTTCCAAAACCACTGGCATTCAGCACGATTCAAAACAAAACAAAAAGAAACATGAGCTCTGGTTAGCTGTCACAGACTCCTTGGTTCCTTTTCCTAGCAGGAAGAGTCCCTGGACTCAGCCCCAGGGCTGTCACAGCCTGAACCCCTGGCTCTCACTTTCCTGCCCTGTGATTTCACCATACCGGTCACCACCTGGCCTGTCTCTTCTCGGTTCCACACCTGGCCCGCCCATCATGGTCTGTTCCAAACGTGTCCTTTGTTAGGAACCTCAGGACCCCCTTCAGCCCCAGCCACTGCACCTCTCCCAGGCATGAGCAGAGTCTCCTTTCTTGTCTGACTTCTTCACCAAATTCACAGCTCTGTCTGTACAGGTCCACTCTTAAAAAAAAAAAAAAAAAAAAATAACTGGAGGATAATTAAATTTTAGCTTTACAATGTTTTGTTGGTTTCTGCTGTGCAATGATGTGAATCAGCTATATGTATACATATATCCTCTCCCTCTAAGCCTCCCTCCCACCTCCTCACCCTCCTACCCCTCTAGGTTGCCACATGGTACTGAGCTGAGCTCTCTGAGCAGATTCCCACTAGTTATTTCACACACGGGAGTGAATATATGTCAGTCTACTCTCCCAGTTCCTCCTACCCTTTCTTTCCCCTGCTATGTTCGCAAGTCTGTTCTTTCTGTCTGCATCTCTGTTCCTGCCCTGCACATTGGTTCATCAGTACCATTTTTCTAGATTCCCAAGTCCACTCTTTCCAAGCCTCTTAGGACACTTGTGAGATTCTCCATTCTGTTTGGTGGCAAGGAGAGTGCTGTGTATGTGACTTCACGCATGTGCTAGTGAATGTACATGAGTCACAGACTTGAAGGGTCTAACTGAGGATTCTTCACTGCAGATCTGGGCCTCATAGAGGTCCTTCAGCACTCTCTGCTCTGAGTTTTGGCACCATGGGGCTCAAGTTGTAATTCTGACTGAGCCAAATCCATGATGTGCCCTTGAGCTAACTCATTAAACTCTCCATACCTTGGTTTCCTCATCCTTGCCATGGAGCAGTTAATACTGGCTCTCTCCTGGGGTGCTGTGAGGGTTAAATGAGTTAAAGCCTGGAAAGCACATGACCAGGATTGGGCATCCATAGCTCTGAAATGTACAGGTAATGTGAGCTAGAAGGCCCAGAGAGAGACTCCCGTCGTCCAGGCTCTGCCAAGAGAGCCCCGACCAAGGTCACATCCATGTGGTTGGCTTGTGATAGGGGCCCAGGCAAGACATGTGACTCTTTGTGACACTGAATATCACTATGAGTGCGTGCGTGCATGCGTGCGTGTATGTTTGTGAGAGAGAGAGAGAAAGAGAGAGGGGGAGGGGGTAGGATAAAAAGATGAGAAGAGCAGACAATACCAGACTGTTTCGAATCTGAGCAGATTTCTAATTAGGATAACATTCAGCCATTCTTATGAGAAAATATAAGGACGGAAAAACTCGTCACCGGGCCTACTTAGAAGTACATGGTGGCAGAAGGCAATCAAGCTCCCCTGAACCTCTGCAGAGGATTGGCTCAGAACTCGGCACAGGCTATCTTTGTTTCCCTATCTTTTCCCGAAGCCTTTAGCAATCGCTAACAATCCTATTTACTCTGTGTACCAGACAAACACAGTCACCGTCGCCATCTCACTAGTTTTATCTAATATTGAAATTTCTCTCCCTAAGAACAGCCCTGAATATATTATGATATCTGCTGAATAAATGATGTCCATAATATACTGTGGGGAGATGGCATTTATGAAGCCAGACTCCAAAAGAAATGAAGGGATCCAATGAAGAATTCAGTTCTCTCGTTCGAAAGGAAATCCAATTGGATACATTTTCAAGAAAGCAAAGTCATGTTTTTTTTTTTTTTTTAAATCCTTGCTAACTTTTGCATTCAAAGCCAATTTCTTCATATTCCCTGGTGGGATAGACGGTCCTGCTATTTCTAGCATACTTTTCCTGCTGAAATCAAGGCTGTCTCCCTGTTCTTACATGAGACATGTCCCATTAATAACATCATTGTGTGTGTGTGCTCAGTTGTGTCTGACTCTTTGTGACCTCATGGACTGTAGCCCACTGGGCTCCTCTGACCATGGGATTTCCCAGCCAAGATTACTGGAGTGGGTTGCCATTTCTTACTCCAAGGGATCTTTCCAACCCTTGGAGGTCAAACCTGTGTCTCTTGTGCCTCCTGCATTGGCAGGCAGATTCTTTATCCCTGCCCCACCAGGGAAGACCCAATAACACTATTCTCATTGCTTTTATGTATAATAATATGTCAAATGCAAAGTGTTTGAGATGTTATAAGCCACTCTCTCAACACATTTGTGAATGAAAAGGGAGTTAAAAGATTCCCATTTTGCAAAGAAGACCAGTCTACACTGCGACAGGGCTATAGAACAATTTCTATTTGCCAGCTGTACAAAGTGTTTCAGAGAAGGCAATGGCACCCCACTCCAGTACTCTTGCCTGGAAAATCCCATGAATGGAAGAGCCTGGTAAGCTGCAGTTCATCGGCTCCCTGAGGGTCAGACACGACTGAGCAACTTTACTTTCCCTTTTCCCTTTCATGCATTGGAGAAGGAAATGGCAGCCCACTCCGGTGTTCTTGCCTGGAGAAGCCCAGGGATGGGGGAGCCTGGTGGACTGCCGTCTATGGGGTTGCACAGAGTCGGACATGACTGGAGCAACTTAGCAGCAGCAGCACAAAGTATTTGCTGTTCATCATGCCATTTTGTTTGGTATTTTATGTTTTGTTCAGAGTGACTCCAGTGATGGTAGCAGTGCTGTTGTTAATCATAACACTCTGCTGATTCCAACAGGTTAAAAGTTCTTTTGAGCTGCACCATCTCCAGTTACTTAGGAGAACTGAGGCCAGGAGAAGAATGGGTAATTAGGCATGGTTCCATAGATAACAGGGCTTCCCCAATGGTTCAGTGGTAAAGAATCTGCCTGCAGTGCAGGAGCCATAGGAGACATGAGTTTGATCCTTGGGTTGGGAATATCCCCTACAGGAGGGAATGGCAGCCCACTCCAGTATTTTTGCCTGGAAAATCCCATGGGCAGAGGGGCCTGGCGGGCTCCTCTGGTTCATGAGGTTGCAAAGTGTTGGACACGACTGAGTGACTGAACATGAGTTCCGTGGATAAAAGATACTGAGCTTGGGTTTGGATCAGGACTTCTGTGTCTGAATGCAGGCCATCAAGAGGTCTCCACTGGAATGTGCTGTCTTCCTCCTGGGGCCTGGTCCTTGTGATTCTGAATCCAGAAACAGAATTCAGCCAACTTTGTTTTCACAGAATTGGAAGTCAAGAAGTCAAATTCAAGAAGTGCTGGTCCATCTGTCTGCATGTTCCTCACCCTGTGAATTTTTATATTGGAATATAATTTATCACTGGAATATAATTGCAAATATAACCTTACAATGTGATGTTAGCTTCTGTTGTACAATGAAGCTTGTCAACTATAATGCATACATATGCTGCTGCTGCTGCTAAGTCTCTTCAGTCACGTCCAACTCTGTGCACCGCATTGACAGCAGCCCAGCAGGCTCCTCTGCCCCTGGGATTCTCCAGGCAAGAACACAGGAGTGGGTTGCCATTTCCTTCTCCAATGCATGCATATATCCCCTCCTCTTTAGGCCCCCCTCCCACTTCCCCCGTCCCACCCCCTGGGTCATTACAGACCACCGAGCTGAGCTCCCTGTGCAGTGGGGCGGGTTTGCACTCACTGCCTGCTTTACACACGGTACTCAGTAGTGTATCTATACTGATCCCAGTCTCCTGCTGTGTCCCACTGTCCCCTTCCCTGTCTGTGGCCACCTGTCCATTCTCTATGTCAGCAACTCTCTCCCTGCCCTGCAAATAGGTCCATCTGTACTGTTTTTCTAGATCCCCTGAGAAAACCATAATTCAAAATGACACATTTACCCTGATGTTCACTGCAGTACTATCTACGATAGACAGGACATGGAGACAACCTAAACACTCGATGACAGATGAGTGGACACAGAGGAAACGGTGCACACCTACAAGGGAACACTAGTCAGCCATAGAGAGGAGCCAGATTAAGTCATTGGCAGAGATGCAACAGACCTCGAGGGTGTCATACAGTCATCAGTCACCCTCTGAATTTGCCTCCACATTCTAGCTCTTCCAAAAGACCACAGAAATCAACCTACAGCTGGAGCAAAAGCAACAAAGTAACAAAACCTTAGGAATTTCCTCAGCCAGTGTCTTCCTTTTTCACCTGAGGGAAACGATTTTACTGAGGTAGCTCAGAAGGGTGAAGGGACTTCCCAGAACCACAAATGAATGGTAAACTGAAGACCGAGGCTTAGGTCTCTCACATGGATCCTTCCATGAGGTCATGAGGTGGCTTCTTGGCTGGTTCTCACTTCATAAGTCGAAATTTCCCAATCTTGCCCATTGGGTCTATTCAGTTCAGTTCAGTTCAGTCACTCAATCACGTCCAACTCTTCGCGACCCCATGAATCAGCACACCAGGCCTCCCTGTCCATCACCATCTCCAAGAGTTCACTCAGACTCACGTCCATCTAGTCCATGATGCCATCCAGCCATCTCATCCTCTGTCATCCCCTTCTCCTCCTGCCCCCAATCCCTCCCAGCATCAGAGTCTTTTCCAATGAGTCAACTCTTTGCATGAGGTGACCAAAGTACTGGAGTTTCAGCTTTAGCATCATTCCTTCCAAAGAAATCCCAGGGCTGATCTCCTTCAGAATGGACTGGTTGGATCTCCTTGCAGTCCAAGGGACTCTCAGGAGTCTTCTCCAACACCACAGTTCAAAAGCATCAGTTCTTCAGCACTCAGCCTTCTTCACAGTCCAACTCTCACATCCATACATGACCACTGGAAAAACCATAGCCTTGACTAGACGGACCTTTGTTGGCAAAGTAATGTCTCTGCTTTTAAACATGCTATCTAGGTTGGTCATAACTTTTCTTCCAAGGAGTAAGCGCTTTTTAATTTCACAGCTACAGTCACCATCTACAGTGATTTCTGAGCCCCCAAATATAAAGTCTGACACTATTTCCACTGTTTCCCCATCTATTTGCCATGAAGTGATGGGACCAGATGCCATGATCTTCATTTTCTGAACGTTGAGCTTTAAGCCAATACCAATGCTGTCCACCCAGATCGTGGACCATCCAGATGAAGGTGAGTAAATACCACTCCCTTTGTCTGCATCCCAGAGCCTGCTGACAAACATGCTTCAGGTAACCATCCTTCAAGACTAGAGTCCTTTGAGTAGGCACAGGAAAGTCAGAGAAATTTGGGAAAATTCTGGTTGCAGTTTCTTTGTGGTAGGACTTTTCTGTCCATGCAAGGAACTAATGTGTGTGATAAATGTCCAAGACATTCAAGATGTGAAGTGCTTCTCACTGGTCTAGAGAATCATCTTTTTTCCAAGAATATTTTGTTTGGTTCAGGGTTCTTGTATCATACTCTGGGAAATGATTGTTTTAGACCGGTGATCAACAAACCATGGTCCACAGAGCAAATGTGGCCAGGTGCATGTTTTGTAAATAAAGTTTTATTGAAACACAAACCCATTTGTCTGTTGAAATAACCTTGGTGGGTGATTATGCACTATAAGAGCAGAATTAAGTAGTTGCAATTGATACAGTATGGTTAGCGAAAGTGAAAGTTGCTTAGTTGTGTCCAACTCTTTGCGACCCCATGGACTATAACAGTCCATGGAATTTTCCAGACCACAATACTGGAGTGGATAGCCATTCCATTCTCCAGGGGATCTTCCTGACTCAGGAATGAAACTGGGGTCTCCCGCATTGCAGAAGGATTCTTTACCAGCTGAGCTACCAAGGAAGCCTGTGGTCGCACTTCTATGTCACTGGTCCTTTACATAAAATAACATGCATACCCCTTTAGAGAATACTACAATGGGATCCTCTTTCCTTTTTATTATAAACTTAGATTAGAGCCAAGTATTAATCATTACGAGAGTTAGAGCCAGAACAATTTTCTCCCTTCTTAATGGTATAATGAGACTTAGCCATTGAGATGGTCATTATAGACACACTTTTAGGGTTATAACTTAGAATCCATCTAATTTTCCATTCACAAGTAAGTTACTTAAGACTTAGCAAGTAAATGTGACATCCCTGAGATAATGAAGATGGACAGTTATAGGGCTGGGCGGTGACACCTGCTGTATGACAATCTCTTTCACTTGGGGCTGAGTGGAAGCAGCTGGGATGGAGTGGCCGCATCTCTCGACAAAGGCCATCCTGACTGGGCACTCACTCTAAGTTTCCCAGCAAAGAGGAGCAAATGCTCAGCTGCTGCCTGTTGTGTGCCAGTGGTTTACAGGCAGGCCAACTTGATGTTTTGCTATAGGCTTAAATTTATCTTCAAATTCTTTATTTTTTTCTTTTGTTGCAGATTGGCTTTCAGTGAACTGAATATTAAAAAGATATTACAGGGAGAAACAACCACGCGGCTGATTGTTTCTTCCCAAAATGGATGAGATGATGAACGAACACTTTCATTTACATAAACAATCAGCTGAAAGGGCCTTGCCGAATGTGAGCATTCATATTTGATGACACCCTGATTGTAACCATAAATAACAATATTTTCATTGTTGGGTAATAAACATCATTACCCAGTGTGTTTTAGGTGAGTGGGCACTTAACGGGGTAAAGAGAAGATGATAAGGAAGATTAAGGTGAGTACTCAGCAATATGGGGAAAGATAACCTTGCAAATTTCAGGTGTGGAACAAATGTCTCTGCCAAGGGCCCCGTTGGTAAATAAGATGAAGTTTTTGACTCATACCAGGTTAACTTCTGCAAATAAAATGTATCAAGGCAGAAAAGCTATTTCACTCACCCTGCAAGCCTGTGTCGAGGGACCAAATGTGCCAGGCTCTTTCCTTGAGCTCTGGTCTGGCTGGAAGACAAGAACACACCCAGACAAGAGGTGACGGTCACATGATGAAAGCATCAAAGCAAAGAACCCACATTTCAGTGAGTGTCTTTCTGTGTGGACACTAAGTCTCTGTGATTCTGATTCTATTGTATTCTTTTGATTTGTTCTGGTCTTCTGGTTATTTTTAAATTTTTGTTTCTTGGTTTTGAATTCTTTTATTGAGGCCTGACCTGCTTCCATAAGGCTCATCTATCCAAAGAAAAAGAAAAATAATTTTTACATTATTCAGTTCAAGACACAGACTATTGCAGCAATATTCCTACAGGTGGAGTCTTTATTTTTAAATGGGA
Source organism: Nanger dama (assembly GCA_917880005.1). NCBI lineage: Eukaryota > Metazoa > Chordata > Mammalia > Artiodactyla > Bovidae > Nanger > Nanger dama. The sequence continues at coordinate 7,630,564 of CAKJTW010000063.1, read as the reverse complement.
ACTGTTGAATTAAGCAGATATTTTAAACCCAAGAACAAGGAAGATTCTTAATAAACACAGGGGAAAAATGTCATAGAGACAAAAAAAAAAAGGAATACATTGAAAAAAATGACAAAGAAGGCATGTCCCCCAGTGGTCATAAACACAGGTTTCAGAACGGATGGACGTGGAGGCCCAGTGCTGCTGTGTGTGAGCTGTGTGTTTCTAGAAAACCTGTCATCTCTTTGCAACTCAGGTTCCTCATTGGCAAAATGCAGATGACAACACCCAATTGTGGGGTTGAAGGTGACTTTGGTGCCGTAACCGTGGCCGCCTCCCATGGAACAGGCCACCTGGTACCTCACCCGCGTGAGAGCTAGTGTGCAACGGCACTGTGATGTCAGCAAGGAAGACGACACTTTCAGCAAGTCAACAATTTGTGTCACCCCAAAGGAATGGATTTATTTGTCAAATGACATAAAAGTGATAAAGAGGGACCGGCTAGTGATGAATGTTCTCAGAGCGTGGAGTGAAAATGTGATGTGGAGACAACTGAGGGAACCTGAGCTTCACAAATGATAGATGTTCATCTTTTAATTTTTTTGTTCCACAACTTTCTTACTCTTTGTCACCTGAGCCTTTGCATTCATCGGGAACAAAGAGTGGACTGACCTCCTGACAAGCTGACCCAAGAAAATGAGTTCTCAAATGATTTTTGAACAAGGATAGAAGATAGTGGACGTTTTCCTGGTGGCTCAGACAGTAAAGAATCCACCTGCAATGCAGGAGACCTGGGTTGGATCCCTGGGTCAAGAAGATCCCCTGGAGAAGGAAATGGCAACCCACTCCAGTACTCTTGCCTGGAGAATCCCTTGGACAGAGGAGCCTGGCGGGCTACAGCCTATCGTGTTGTGAGGAATTGGACACGACTTAGCAGCTGAACAGCAACGAAAATAAAGGAGATGCTAGACTCAGATATTTTCTTTTGTCACTTTGAATCTCATCCTAGATTACCCCTAGGTGATGGGCAATTATATATGTTGACCTGGTTGGGACAGGGTGCTCAGATACTTGCATAAACATAATTCAGAATACTTCAGTGAGAGTGTGTGTGTGTGTGTGTGTGTGTGCGTGTTTTGGATGTGATTTACATTTAAATCAGTAGGCTTTGAGAGAAGCAGATTTCCCTCCATAAGATGAGGGGGCCCCATCCTATCATTTGAAGGCCTTAATAGAACAAAGACCAATCTTTCCTGAGAGAGAAGGAATTCCGTCACCTCATGGTCTTAGGTATCAAATCACAACTGTCCCCTAGGTCTCCAGCCTGCCGAGCAACCCTGAAGATTTTGGACTTTGCAAACCTCTACAATCACACAAGCCACTTCCTCAAAATAAAGTTCGCTCTCTCTCTGTCTAAATATGTGCCACATTCTGTTCTGTTTCTCTAGAAAATGCTGACTAATACCTCTCACAGAAAGCAAGACAGTCCAATTTTGGTGCAGTTCATGATGCGAGGCAAACGACAATCTCTTTAAAGAGAAAAGAGTGGCCTCTGGAATCCTGAATTGTGATCTGGATGCTTCCTAAAGCTTTGACATGGTCGTGGGTCTCTGAGCCTTGTTTTCCCCGTTTTGATGGAGAGGCAGTGGAGTCTTGTGTTCTAGGCTACTTGTGATAATTCAATGACGTGCCATATTACATCCTGGTTGATGTTTGACGCTGATCAAATGTTGACTCCTCTTCCTTCTTCATTTGGAAAGCAGACTATTGGAAGAAAACTGCAGTTCCTCCTGCCTTTGCAAGCTCCAGAACTTCCTCTTCAACAAAGCAGGCCAACAAAGAGAGGGTTGGTGAGAAAAGTAAATGAAATACCAACTGGTTTTTCTTCCTTTAATTTAAATTTTATCTGAATGGATAAATGTCATCAGAAATTGGCCAAATGTTTGATGACTGAAGAAAGAATTATTACTTGGAGAAAGAAAATTAAATAAGAGAGAACAAAAATGTTCTTTGGTTCTAGATATACATACATATATACATATACATACATACATATATATACATATACATATATATATATATATATGTATTTGTTTTCCACATTAATGCCTTGATGTGTCTGTATCTAACCAACATCTGGCTGTTTTACAATTGATGCAATTATTTTGTCAAAGGTGGTAGGGTTGATTTTTTTTTAAACCTTTGGAACAAAGTTAGTTTACAGTTTATTAACTTAGATTACTGGAAATCACTCCCATGGGCTTTTCAATTGCAACAAGACCCCCGAAAACTGAGTCCTTAAGACCAATCTGAAAGACTTAAAAACATTAATAGCTATCATTGAACCAGCAGGAGGAAAAATAGACTGTCTTTTCTTTTTTTTTCCCTTTTCATTCAGGATCAAGTTTTTGTATTTTCCCCGCAAACAACCTGAATATGATTTTCTTGTTCTTTTCTCCTGCAGCACAAATGGCTATTTTCTGTAATGATGATAATTATATAGCACCTAAGGGCTTAAAAACACATTTACTTGCATGCTTTCTATTAACAGACTCTTAGCTCACTCTAGAAAAGAAAGATTATTTGTTGATTATCTAGTTTTTAGTTGAACAAACTGAAACTCAGGGAGGAGGGCTAATGTAACCAAATTGTGGTGACCACAGTGGCTGAGAAGGATCTGGAAACTGAGGTTGATTTGAGTAGCCTGCTAGCTTTTTGTGTGACAATAAGCCATATATCCAAATTATACAAATTTAACAACCAAATTGAGGACCATCTCCTGCCCAGTGTCTAAGTGTTCTCCCCCTTTCTCATCCTTTTCCCTCTTCTCATCCCTCCCCATCTTGGAATTTATTTTATTTTTATTTTTAGCCATGCCATGTGGAATGTGGAATCTTAGTTTCCTAACCAAGGATCAAACTCATGCCCCCTGCAATTGAGTCATGGAATCCTAACTACTGAACCACCAGGGAACTCCCATTCATCTCCATCTTTGAGATAGCATCCAAATCTGTCTAGATCACCATCATCCAAGAGTCATCCCTCCCTAAGTCAAAAGTTACCAGTTGAGTGTCTCCAAAGGGCCACAGGGAAAGAAAGCAGAATGAGCATCTCCTGTTTGGAGTTTAGGTCCTCTTTCTGACCTATAAATAGCTTCGTGATCTTGGCTTTACATATTCTTAAAGCATACTATAAGAATTTTAAAATTCATGTTTGAGTTTATATCTAAAATATGTATTTGAGAGACTTTCAGAGACCAATCTAGAATTTCCCTTCCACAGGTGTATTACAGATCACCGTCTTTGGCTTGAACCCCTCCTGTGACATAATGCCCACTGCCTTTCATAGGTCAAGCAACTCTGTTTCAATGACATGCCTCAAACCAAGATCAGAGCTGCCTTCTCTAATATTTGGGCTTCCCAAGTGGCTCAGTGGTAAAGAATCCACCTGCCAGTGCACGAGACACAGGTTCGATCAATCCCTGGGTTGGAAAGATCCCCTGGAGGAGGAAATGGCAACCCACTCCAGTATTCAGGCCTGGGAAATCCCGTGGACAGAGAAGCCTGGTGGGCTACAGTCCTGGGGTCACAAAGAGTCGGACATGACTGAGTGACTGGGAACGCACTCTAACATTTATCCATTCTCAGTGGCTCCACCACCTGAGAAGCCAAGAAGCAGCCTATCTGATGTTCCACAAGAGAGCCTCTTAAATATTTGAAAATACAGTAAGCTTCTCTATAACTGTTTTTCGAAAACACACATTTGTGATTGCTATATTAAAGAATTAACATTATGCAAAGTTTGCAGTGGCTTATGTGTCGTTTCCTCTGCAGCAAGCACCAGTGAAAGCGAAAAACCACACCCATGTGGATGGAGCCATGTGGAAATGCACAGATCACACATGTGGGTACCCCTCAAACACCCATTCACTGCCCCCAGCCTACTGTATGTATTATGATTAACAGTCACAATACAGCATTTCCTCTGATTTCAGAAAACCCTCCTTCTACCACTTTTCAGTAATGCACAAGTTTTCACCCTTCCCATACACTTCCATAAGGAAGTTTGAGTCTTTTTCTGGGTAAAGCACTCTATTTAGTGCCATAATCGTATATTTTTCTCAGCCATTGAATATGAGTTACATTTTATTGAGCTTCCCTGGTGGCTCAGATGGTAAAGAATCTGTCACCTAGGTGACCTGGGTAGAAACCTGGGTTGGGAAGATCCCCTGGAGGAGTGAATGGCTACCCACTCCATTTTTCTTGTCTGGGGAATTCCATGGACTGAGGATCCTGGCGGGCTGCAGTCCATGGACTTGAAAAGAGTCAGACTTGACTGATAGAACCACCAACACTTTGACTTTTTGTATCATCTCTTATCTTTTTCTTTTTTCAGCATTCCATTGCTAAACAGTCTGAATATTAACCCCCAGCCTAATTTCCTCCATTATCTTGTGTGTTTTATTGCATAATTTTGCGTAGTGGGTGATTTTTAGGTATACATATATCACATGTTGGGCTTCCCTTGTGGCTCAGCTGGTAAAGAATCTGCCTGCAATACAGGAGACCGGAATTCAGCCCCTTGGTTGGAGTGATCCCCTGGAGAAGGGAAAGGCTACCCACTCCAGTATTCTGGCCTAGAGAATTCCATGGACCATATAGTCCATGGGGTTGCCAAGAGTTGGACACAACTGAGGACATGTACTTTCATATCACATGTTAGCTGAGCTGGTTTTGGACCTTGTGTCTTTCTTTAGTCTGTTAATGAAATGGGAAGTATTTATCATTAAGGTACATCTCAACATTTTCTCAATAAAAATGTATTGTGTGTTGTGCTTGGCCCGATGCTGGCCACCCAACAGTGAATAAACACAATATAGTCCCTGCATGTCTTAGAGCTCACAAATTTGAGGTCTACCAACCTGCTGATTCTCCTGGGAGGGAGAATAAATTGGCAAACAAAGGAGGATACCAGTGAAATGGAATAATTTCTGGTTCAGCTAACCCAGCCACTAGAAGCAGGGAAAAGGAATTAATTTATACTTGGTGGGTCACCTGTGCCAAACTCTATGCCAAGTGTGTGTAGGAGGATTAGAAGAACCCAACCCCTTTTTAACCCTCAGATAAATATTACATCTGCCATTTTCTAAGTGAGGTAGTGAAATGTTTTAACACCTTCTCAAGAACTAGGACTTAAGTCCAGTTCAGCCCTGACATCAATTCTTGTGCCTTTTCCAAGATACCACTTTGAAAGCTCTTGAGAGTTCCTTGGACAGCAAGAATATCAAAGCAATCAATCCTAAAGGAAATCAACCCTGACTATTCATTGGAAAGACTGACACTGAAGTTCCAACACTTTGGCTATCTGATGTGAAGAGCCAGCTCATGGGAAAAGATTCTGATGATGGGAAAGATTGAAGGTAGGAGAGAAGGGGATAAGAGAGGATGAGGTAGTTGAATGGCATCACTGACTCAATGGACATGAATCTGAGCAAACTCCAGAAGATGGTGAAGGACAGGGAAGCCTGACATGCTGCAGTCCACGTGGTCATAAGGAGTTGGACACAACTGAGTGACTGAGCAACATCAGCAACTACGTTCCTTTGACTACTTTTTCATCTACCCAGTGTCTACTCTAATGAATTAAGGACCAACTATAATCTTGGTACTGGGAGTTCTTCACAAGTCCACAGAGCAGCCAGAGAGGTGGAAATGGGAACTGCCAAATAAAAGTAGGTGGAATTTGTCTGACCGGCAAGGACGACAGAGAAAAACAAGTACACAGATTACTATTAATAATAGATACGACTTGCCACCTAACCTAATTTAGAACTAATAACGTTGCATAATTCATGCAATCATGAAGTCAGATATTTTGTAAAATTGCCTCACATATGGAAGTGATGAACTCCCATCTAGTATCTGTGAAATGCAAGGGTGATTTCAAAGCTGCATTTCAAGTGGTGCTTGAGGGACCGTTACTGGCCGGAAACGGCCGACACAGTGAAGTTGCAGCCATTTGGTGCAGGCACGGAAACTAAAAGCTGGAACCGCAGCCAGAAATGCAGTAAAAACAGACTATTCATCCTGTTTCTATGACTTGTATTCATCACTGCAGACAACCAGGTAATTCAATTATCTTTGGCCTTGGAAGTCTGTCGTGTGGTTTATGTGCCCTTCTCTATCAGTCCCTGCTGTTCAGTCAGACCTGGGGATGGTGGGGGTAGACTTGGGGGTGGGGGGAGAACCCTGCTGTGCACGTGGACTGCAGGCTGAGAAAAAGAACCTGTGTTATTTACTCTGAAAGCAATGACAATGATCTCGTGGTCCAGAACTCATTGTCCCTTGGAGCCCCCGGTAAGAATATCATGATTCATTTTTATAGCAGCAGATTTTATACAAACTCTTTTGTTGGTGGAGAAAAATGTTTCATCTGACATGATTGCAGGGGAAATCTCCTTGTGTTCTTTTCTCTCTCTTGCCCCTAATAGTCTCGTGCCCATCTCTAACAGGACATAAAATGTGTGGCCTGCAGGATGGTAATGAGACGACAGGCTTTTTCTAACATCAGAATTTCAATAAGGAGGAAATTTGTCTCCAAAAGAGGACAGTGATCTTTTCACAAACACTGTCCTTTGTCCTGAGGCACACAAAATCCCTAAATCCCTAAAATATTTCATCTGAAGATAAGACAATTTTGCTCCAGCCTAGGCTGAAAAAGAAAGAAGGGGAAAAAGTCATCTGTCAGATGCAGCCAGGAAAGTCCTGTTGCTTAGGGAGAAGGTAAATTAAAGGCTCCTATCTTATCTGTATTTCAATTAAAATCTTATTTTTGGTCCCCAGCAGTGCAAACCGTTGAAGTCTTTCCAAGTAAAAAAACACCATTTCAGTAGGTAGACGTCAGAGAAATCTTTAATGGGCATATTCTACATGTGATATGGGCTACTTTTCACGTGTGGAGAAATGGCAGGACAATATTTTGAAAGAGATGTGAAACTTACAAAGGTGGAAAGGCCTGTGAATGCATTACCCTGGTGGATTCTCTCTTGCAGGATCTTGCTGTTTTCACTAAGCCCCCTTCTGAATATTTGCAAACCTGCCCCAAGTACTTAAAAAAATGTTGCTAAAGGGGTGGGAGGAAAGAAAGCATGGAAAAGAGTTAGGAGCTATCTGAATATCTTGTCCAAATCCTTTTGAGATGCTCAGTTTCAGATTTCTCTCCACAAAGCTGGTGAAAAGAAATATGTCAGTACTCAGATTTAGAGAATGTTATCCACGTAAGTAACATTTATGGAAACAGTTTGATAGAACTCAAAGACTGAGATCTAAGGACCAATGATAAATCATAGACTAAATCAAGCACCAAACAATAGATCCATCAATTAATTGATGGATCTATTAGACTAAAAGTGAAGGATACAAAACTATGTTCCAAATTAAGAATAAAGTGTTAGTCACCCAGTCACGTCTGGTTCTTTGCAACTGTCTGGACTGTAGCTCACCAGGCTCCTCTGTCCATGAAAATTTCCAGGCAAGGATATTGGAGTGGGTAGTGTTTCCTTTCTTCAGTGGATCTTCCTGACCCAGGGATCAAACCCGGGTCTTGTGTATTGCAGGCAGATTCCTTACCATCTGAGCCATCTGGAAAGCCATAAGGCAAATGTAAAAGGCAAGTTTTAAGTTAGCCAGCAAGGAAACACAAATGAGGACTTTCTACATCCAGGACTCTGTGCTGTGTAATCATAGTGAGGAGTGGGGGTATAGGAAAGGCATGAAGCAAAGAGAAGAGGCATAGATTCTACTGCTGACTTTGCTACAGATGACCAAGAGAAAGGTCAGTAACCTTTCTTTAGGAAAGACTAAATACTAAGTATTTTAGGCCTTGCAAGCCACGTGGCCTCTGTCAAGCTACTCCACTCATCTGCCCAGAGCACATGCTGTTGTAGACAACAAGCGCACGAATGGGTGTGGCTGTGATCCAACAAAACTTACAGATTTGGAGGCTGAATTTCATATACTTTTCATGTCCTCAGGTATCATTCTTCTTCTGATTTTTTTCAATCATCAAACATGTAAAAGCCACTCTTGATTTAATGACCATACAAAAGCAGACAGTGGCCGCGTTTGTCTTGTCCTTGGTGGTCTGCCAATCACTGATCAAGATGGTACCTTGATACCAGCACAGGGTGGTCAGGTTCATTGCTAAAGAAGTGATTTGGAGGATAGATGGTCTGCAGTGTGAGAGCGCTTTCACTTGCAGTGCTATAAGATGCAAGATCTACTTCTCTTCAGCTGGGGGAAGGCGCAGACAGCCCTAGTTAACGGTTAGCTACTTGATTAACTAGAAACAGGTAGTGGAAGCAGCAGTGGGCTCATAATAACAGAAGCAGCAGATCATTTTATTGAGCTAGCACTTGCTGAGTGAGCTCTTACTCCAAGGCAGGCACACACTGTCTTGCATGCGTTTCTTCCTTCTTTACCCTGATATCAATCAAACGAGGTCAGTTCAGTTCAGTTCAGTCGCTCAGTTGTGTCTGACTCTTTGCGACCCTGTGAATCGCAGCACGCCAGGCCTCCCTGTCCATCACCAACTCCCGGAGTTCACTCAGACTCACGTCCATCGAGTCAGAGATGCCATCCAGCCATCTCATCCTCGGTCATCCCCTTCTCCTCCTGTCCCCAATCCCTCCCAGCATCAGAGTCTTTTCCAATGAGTCAACTCTTCTCATGAGGTGGCCAAAGTACTGGAGTTTCAGCTTTAGCATCATTCCTTCCAAAGAAATCCCAGGGCTGATCTCCTTCAGAATGGACTGGTTGGATCTCCTTGCATGCTTTTCTTCCTTCTTAATCCTGATATCAATCAAAGGAGGTAGTTTTTTTTTTTTTTCTACCACCACTTTGCAGATAAGGAAACTGAGGCTTGATGAAGTTAACTAACCTGCCAGAGAGCACAGAGCTTATGAATTTTGCATCCAGAATGAACTGGGGCATGTGGGTCAGAGATGAGAGCCTGGGAAGTGCTGAGGGGAAGTGAAGCCATGAGTGAAACTGTCTGGCCACCAGTCAAGACACCACCACTTGACCAACTCTAGGAACCTCATCCATGAAGCAGAGCAATGACTGTGTTTATTTCATAAGCTGAGGTTGAGAAATAAATGAATTTAGGGTTCAGAACTAGTCCCCAGTAGTGTTGGTTAATGGTACCATCAACCATGAATTTTCCCACATGTGCTCACATTTACATGGTACCATATTACATCTTTTGCTTTGAGCTAATCCCATTTGGACTTTGAGAGGTTCTTCTAGAGCCATTCTTTGTATCAGGATTTGGAAAATGAGGCCACACTTGCTCCATCCATAAACATAAAGTTTATAATATTTTTAAACAGCCTTGGAACATCCTGAGGACTTTTCAGCTAGCTCTTGGGTATCTCCCAGGAGTCTTGGTGAAGTCCCAGACTCTGCTTGGTCTGGAATCCTGAGTGACATCCAGCTCTGCTGATGGAATACAGAATCAACGGGCTGGAAGGGACCTGGAGGCCGGTCCCTCTGCCTCCAAGGGATACAGCAAGCAAATCGTTCTCACCAGTGCTCTGGGCCTGCGGCCTGTCCCCCAGGTTTCTCTCACCTCCAGAGAGATCTGTAGTATCAGCTCAGCTAAACTTCATCTGGCTTTATGTGCAAACCCTTAATTATTTTAAGCAATGGGATTCGTGGGTGTTGTAGGTTTTTCTTTTCAGGAGTTCTTGATTTAAAAATCAAGATCAGAACATACCGCCACATAAGTCAAGGGTTCTCATTCCCAGAGCTTTGTGATTTGTGGGATAAAGTTCAATCCCCGCCCCCCCGCCCAGATATTCAGGGTCTTTCTAACTCGCATTCATCTACATACACATCAGAGGTTTATCAGTTCCAATTACTGTCAAGCAGTTTAAGAAGCGCAAGTAAGCATCCCTGAAGTTGAGGTGCACTTTCAAACCCCACAGCGTGTGCCCCTCACTCTCCAGCAAGGGCAGTCCTGACACCACCACACGTGTGCCCGCCAAAGACACACCAGCATTGCCGTCCTGCAGACCTGCAGAGAGAAGCGTAACCAGAAGACGACGGCACAGCACCTGTTTAAACCAGATGGCTCAGTGGTAGAGAATCTGCCTGCCAATGAGGGAGACACAGGAGATATGGGTTTGAGTTCAATCCCTGAGTCAGGAAGATCCCCTGGGGAAGGAAATGGCAATGCACTCCAGTATTCTTGCCCAAAAGGTTTCATGGGCAGAGAGCCTGGTGGGCTACAGTCCAGGGGGCTGCAAAGAGTCGGACCTACTGAGTGACTGAGCACGCACGCACACAGGATGTAAACGGTTGTGAGAAGGTGGCAAAGCAGACAGGTTTAGCAACATTTCCAAGGAAGAAAAAATCTGTGGGCTCCACATACTTGATAGCCCAGCACTGAGGACTATAATAACTTTTCAAAGAGATTCTGCATCTCCGACACTCTGGATGTCAGAGAAAATAATACTATATGGAGAAAGAAACTGAAAAAGTGAGTCAGGAAAGCTGAAATCTGTGAGCAAGTGTTAAGACTATCATAAGCATATTCCTTTTTCTATCACAACAGCGGTACGTGATAAAAGTCTGTCTACTTAAGTCTAAAGGACTTTCCCCCATAAGTATAAGATAAAATGTCTAAGTCATAAGAAAGCATAGTGGCATTGTTTTATCGTCACGTCTGTTTCGTTTTCCTTAGTGGCACATACAATATTCCTTTATCTTACAACTGGTGGTATCTTTGTTTTGATAAAACACGATCGTGTGCTGATCATGGTCTAGAAGCAGGGGCATGGATGAGCAGAAGTGGTCTTTGCTCTTAAGGACTGAAGGTTTGGTATAAAAGAACATCAATTTCCTTAAAAAAAAAAAAAGAGAGAGAGAGAGCTACCATATGACCCAGCAATCCCATTCTTGGGCATATACCCAGAGAAAACTATAGTTTAAAAAGATGCATGCACCCCAATGTTCATTGCAGTTTGCAATAGCCAGGATATAGAAGCAACCTTAATGTCCATCAATAGAGGAATGGATTAAGAAGATATACTACTTATATATACAATGAGATATTATCAGCCCTATAAAAGAGCAAAATAGTGCCATTTGCAGCCACAAAGATGGACCTAGGATCGTCATCCTAGGTGAAGTAAGTCAGACACAGAAAGACAAATATCGTATAATATGTAGCTTATATGTGGAATCTAAAAAAAAGTACAAATGAACTTATTTATTAAAACAGAAGTAGAGTCACAGATATAAAAAAACAAACTTATGGTTACCAAAGGGAAAAGTGAGGTGGGGGAGGGATAAACTGGGAGATTGGAATTGACATATATACACTGCTATTGACATATATAAAATAGGTAACTAATAAGAACTTGGTGAATAACACAGGAAATTCTTTTCAATACTCTGTAATGGCTTATACCAGAAAAGAAGCTTAAAAAGTGGATATATGTGTAGATATAACTGAATCATTTTGCTCTACACCTGAAACTAATACAACATTGTAAATTAATTATACTCCAATTAAAAAAAAAAAAGAAAGGACATCATTCCCCAGGTCCTCTAGGTAACATCTCTCTGGGCTCCCCTTTTCCTTCTTGGTTCATTCTTACTTGTCCATCAAGACACAGATTGAATAACTCTCTACTGAGATATTTTTCCAGATAATGTGTCTGCAGAAATAACATCTTCCTCCTCTGTTTGTCTATGATGTTTTTCTCATAATCGTAAGTTCCAGAACCAGGGACCTTGGCTTAAATCCTGGCATCTCTGCTTGAACAAGGCAATTAAGCCTGCTTGACCTCAGTTTCTTCCGTTTTATAGTGGAAGTGTGTCTCTTGCTCGGCTTGTATGGCTGTTTTGAGGATTCAGTGCATTAATACAGATAGGGCACTTAGGTGAAGCTAGCTTAAGGGAAGTGAAATTGACCATTTTTCATTTCACTTCATTAGTGTTGTTCCCATGGTCATTTGATTCATTGTGAGGTGAGTCTGCCTGTAGGCTCCGTGGGAGCTGGGATGGTGTCTGTGTCAGTCTCATTTCCCTCCCAGCACTAGTGCAGCATTTGGCTCAGAGTAGGGAGTCACTCATTAAGCCCTTCAACAAACATTTATTAAATTAAATACCTGGGGTGCATTAGCCACTGTTCTAAGCTCCAGTCCTTGAGAGCTTGAAAAATATTTGTTGAACAAATGAGCAAATGATTATTCACTTTACAGAGAGCGAGGCGATACCCAGAAGCCTCTCAAACAGTCCCTGCTTAACCAAAGCACAGAACTCTCTAGAAGTCAGCAGCTGGAAATGGTCTGAAAACTCTGGATGCAATTTGTCAGGTTTTATTTGTTTGTTTGTTGGGACTACCCAATACTCTGCTACAATTACAGCTGGCTCAGCTGGCAACATGGTCTTCTAGGCTGTTCTCTGGCTCTACTGACCTCCTTTGAGGGGCTATTCCTGATTCAACAAGCATCCTGGGTCTCTGTGATAGAAAAGGTTTCCATCTGCAGTGGTGTGGGGTCTTAGATGCTAAGAATTCCACCTCCAGCTACCCACTTACCCCTCCCTCTGTTCTACCAGCTGTCTCATCTCCGCCACAGACCTCACTTCCAGCTTATAATCCTTCTCTTCGCTCAACTCTTCCAAGTTGACTTGGAGTCAACTTCTCTTTGGCCCCTTGCTGGCTCTATTTTCGCTTCTCTATGCCGAGGATAACTTTTTGGTAGCACTTGTGTTTGCTGCCATTCAGTCTTGGGATAATGTCTTGCCTCTGACATTGTCCCAGACAACCTCTCTGATAACATGAACAGGAATGTGCTAAGTAGCTATAAAGGGTGCTCACCAAATATTTCTCAGTTCCTGCCTGCTGGATGCAGTCAGTTTGCTTCTGGAATAATGTAACTATTTTTGGCCATTGAGTTGTGAGTCAGTTTGTTTCTGGAATTGTGCAATGGTTTTGGCCATTGAGTTGTGAGTTAAATAATTAGGTATTGCTTCTCCTATACTATTTATTTGCCTGTAAGAGATGCTTTAGGTGTCTCTATCCCTCCGCTTCAGTGATCAGCATGGTCAAGATGGCAGCCAGTCCATCAACATGAGTCTTGGAATGAAGAGGCAAGAAGAGGTTCACTGGGCCTATGCATGGAGCATGAGAAAGAAAGAAAGCTTAGTTGCTGTAAGGTTACAACTATCTCAGGGTTCCTTGTACCACAGCATAATGTAAAGAATCCAGATTGATAAGGGCACATGGTGCTTTCTACAACCCTGATCTCTATTCCCTCTTGGATTATCAAAATCACTGCAGATGGTGACTATACCCATGAAATTAAAAGACGCTTGCTGCTTGGAAGAAAAGCTATGACCAACCTAGACAGCCTATTAAGAAGAAGAGACATTACTTTGCCTACAAAGGTCAATCTAGTCAAAGCTATGGTTTTTCCAGTAGTCATCTATGAATGTGAGAATTGGACTATAAAGAAAGCTGAGCACCAAAGAACTGATGCTTTTGAACTGTGGTGTTGAAAAAGACTCTTGAGAGTCCCGTGGACTGCAAGGAGACCAAACCAGTCCATCTTAAAGGAGATCAGTCCTGAATATTCATTGGAAAGACTGACGCTGAAGCAACTCTAATACTTTGGCCACCTGATGCAAAGAACTGACTCACTGGAAAAGGCCCTGATGCTGGGAAAGATTGAAGGCAGGAGGAGAAGGGGACAACAGAGGATGAGAAGGTTGGATGGCATCACTGACTCATGGATATGAGTTTGAGTGAGCTCCGGGAGTTGATGGAAAGGGAAGCCTTGGTGTGTTGCCATCCATGGAGTTGCAAAGAGTCGGACACGGCTGAGCAACTGAACAATGACAACAAGTGGAAATGATTTCTGTGGCCAAGCTGTATGCTGACGAGCCAGTTCCGCTGTTTATTACAATTGATAAGTAGCAGAAGGCTGTCTAATAGAACGTCTACTATTTAGTGAGCAGGGCTGGAATTAGGTAACGGTGGCAGGCAACATTATAAGCAATCGTGCTTGATGCAGGGTTCGTTTACATTCATTCATAGTGTGGAGTCATTTCCAAATGCCAGTCTCAACTCTGCATGCTGCAGCCGCATCTAATATTTTTAAACATATTTCGGCTTGGTGACACCTTAATGGTACACAATCACATGCTGCCTCCCTCTTAGAAAAATGGATACTCTCATTTCTCTAAACATTGGGTCTTTACCTTGAACCATTTCCATTTAAATGCAAATTTCAATCATGTCTACCGTTCTGCGTTCCACCGTGAGCCGACGGAAATGATAGAAGCTTGCATCCAAATTTTGAGAGGCTGAGAGCCATTCCCTATGGGGTCCTAGACAAGTTTAAATGGTTCTTTTTCTATCTTGGCCCTGTGTTGCTGAGATTAAACTCAAAGAGAGTGTGTCACTTCCACTGGGTGGCTTGACCAAGTCAGAAGAGGGAAAGAAGGGACCCAAAACTAAGGAGAGAGGATGGAGGTGTCACGTGGAGGGCCCGGAAGTGACCTGGTGGCAGATTAATGTGCTCTGGCTTATACCCTTAGTTCTAGGCCCCCAAAGATAAAATTCAGGGCCCATGACCTCCTAAAGGGCTCTGATGGACAGTGGATGCCTGGTGCTTTTTCCCTGAGGGAGGTGTCCATTTCTCAGCATACGCCTCTCATCTTCATAATGGCCTGGGTTGGAGTCCAGGCCTGCTTGGCCTGATGGATCTTTCTTTGTCTGCAGTGAGCACACTGGGGCAGGGCAGTTCAGGAGGGCAGCCCTGCAGTAGGGCAGGAGGGCCAGTATGATGAGCAGGGCATTTACTGAGCTGAGCCCTTAAGAGGGTAAAAGATGTTTCTGGGGGTTCCAGAATCCTGCCTACGGAGAGAAACAGGTGCTAGTGTCCAGAGTCACTGGGACTTCAGAGGATTCTGAAAGTTTGTCTCTTGGAGGAAGGAGCATGAGCTCTAGAGTCATACTTCACTGCTGTTGTTCATTTGTGAAATTGTTTCTGAGTTTGAATTCCATGGAATTCAACATGCCAGGCTCCTCTGTCCCACACTGTCTCCTGGAGTTTGCTCAGATTTACGTCCATCAAGTCTGTGATGCTATCCGACCATCTCATCCTCTTTTGTCCCCTTCCCCTGCCTTCAGTTTTTCCCAGCAGCAGGGTCTTTTCTAATGAGTCAGATCTTCTCATCAGGTGGCCAAAGTATTGGAGCTTCAGGTTCAACACCAGTCCTCTCAGTGAATATTCAGGGTTGATTTGCTTTAGGATGGACTGGTTTGATCTCCTCTTTGCCCAAGGGACTCTCAAGAATCTTCTCCAGTACCACAATTTGAAGACATCAATTCTTCAGAGCTCAGCCTTCTCTATGGTCCAAAAATCTGCACATGACTACTGGAAAAACCGTAGCTTTGACTGTACAGAGTACGTTGTCTCTGCTTTTTAGCACACTATGTATGTTTTTCATAGCTTTCCTTCCAAGGAGCAAGTATCTTCTAACTTCTTGGCTAGTCACCATCTGCAGTGAGTTTGGAGTCTAAGAAAATTAAATCTGTCACCGTATTGACGGGGTTCAAATTGGACCATGCACTTCCTGGCATCCTGGGCAAGTCTTGACTCTACCATGCTGAAACTTTGGGTGGCTGATACATGTCTGTAAAATGGGCTTTTAAAGAAACTATTTGGAAGAAATCTTGCGGCAGATCAACAATCAGAGAAGCATGCAGGTACTTCAAGGGTTTTAGATCTCCAACCCTCCCAGTTACAGCCCCACCCTCCTGGAAATTCTGTGCCTCCCCTATAAAATGAGGTCATTGAGTATAACTCGAAGGAGACAGTGAGAGTCTCAGGAGAGCTCTGTACTCTGTACAGGAGAGCACTTTGTAAACAAAGGAACAAATGTGACATGTGATTCCTTCTTCCCTATGAACCAGGAGGCATTCACAGACTTCAACAAATAAGCTTTGATAAGAGGTTGTAAGCTCTGGAAAGTGAAGTTTCTCAGTTGTGTCTGACTCTTTGTGACCCCATGAACTGTAGCCTACCAGGCTCCTCTGCCCATGGGATTTTCCAGGTAGGGGTACTGGAGTGGGTTGCCATTTCCTTCTCCAAGGGATCTTCCCAACCCAGGAAACGAACTTGAATCTCCCACATTGCAGGCAGATGCTCTACTATCTGAGCCACCAGGGAAGCCCTGGAAAGACCCAGAAAAATTATTTTCCGGAGCAGATGTGAAAGGGTCTGATACCCATTAAGCTGGACAGATATGAAGAGGTTACTGCCTGAGTGCTTTTCATTACCTAAGCCTGATCCTGGTCACACCAAGCCCTTAAATGCTGGGCGAGGAAACAGAGAAAGTTGAGGTCCGTGTAGGTGATTCACATGGAGCTGAAGACACACACTTTAACCTGATTTTAACCTGGAAAGTCAGTGGTTGGGGGAGGTTTACTCAGAGGCAATAGCATAAGAACTTGGTCAGAGGGCCCAGAGAGGGACTTGATATTCAGCTGGGGAGGCTTTCCAGTTTTTCCATTTAGGGTTTTACTTGAAGTTATTGATAGGAACACTGGTGTACAAGACAGTAGCAGGTGAAGGCAAAGGAACTGCAATGAAGACTGAAAAATAGCCCACTAGCCACAGAAAAGCAACCCAGTGCAAATCAGGGAAATATTTTCCCTGGTGGCTCAGAGGTTAGAGTGTCTGCCTATGATGCGGGAGACCTGGGTTCGATCCCTGGGTCGGGAAGATCTCCTGGAGAAGGAAATGGCAACTCACTCCAGTACTTTTGCCTGGAGAATCCCATGGACGGAGGAGCCTGGTGAGCTACAGTCCACGGGGTCACAAAGAGTCGGACACGACTGAGTGACTTCATTTCACTTCACTTTGAATGATGAGGCTCCTCCATAAGATTACATAGTCCTTGAGAGCAAGAACTAGGCATGAGAGACTTACCTGGTGGCCCAGTGGCTAAGATTCTGTGCTTCCACTGCAGGGGGCATGTGTTGAATCCCTGGTTGAGAAACTAAGATCCCACATGGCATGGTTAAACACACACACACACACAATATTCAGGTTATAAAAGGAAAAGAAGTAGCTATGATTTGGAGAGACTGGCACAGAGGGGTATAGGCTTGACCTGTGCTTGTTCAAGGACTGAATGGAGAAATGGGTGGATGGATGTGTGAATTTGTATCTGTCCTCATAAACACTCTGCCTCCGTTCCTCCCCCTCATCATCACTACTGTCTTGCCAGACCTTCCCTCTCCCAGTGGCATCATCCCTCTCTGACGTCAGCAACTAGTTGGCCCCATCTTATGTCCTTTGGTTTCTGCTTGAATGTTCCCCAGCTGCCTTCAAGGGACAAACCTACACCCGTGATTCCATCACTTGTCACTCTCTGCTACTCAGCCTTGGTTCCTGATGCTCCACAGCAAGCACCATTCTAAAGAACTAGTTTAGTTTTACTTATTACTGCCTATTCCCTCATGCCTCCCTGGAATAGCAGCTGCACTGAAGCATAGGGTATAGTGAGCTTGTTAACCTCTGTTTGCCCAAACACCTGTACAGCTCCTGGTACATGCAGATATTCAATAACTATTGATAGAACTTAAGGATACTTTATTAAGCTTAAGGCTCCCTTGATAGCTCAGTTGGTAAAGAACTGGCCTGCAATGCTGGAGACCCTGGTTTGATTCCTGGGTCAGGAAGATCCCCTGGAGAAGGGATAGGTTACCCACTCCAGTATTCTGGCCTGGAGAATTCCATGGACAGTCCATGGGGTTGAAAAGAATCAGACACGACTGAGTGACTTTCACTTTCACACTTATTAAGCTTATTATAGATACTATTTGTTGAGCACAGAGGGCTCATAGGCTATAGTCCTTCACATCCATTGCAGATTCTTGTGCCACTAGGAAATAGAACTTCTCAACCCCATTTTATGGATTAGCCACCTCAAAATACATGCACACACGCTCGTGTGCAGGCAGTTGTGTTCCTTTTAGGAGCCAATGCCTGCTGACCTCAGAAGGTCCTCAAACACATAATTGCGCAGGTCTGAATTTCATGGGCTGAGCCCAGCTGGCCAAGGACTCCAGGCACAGGGGGCAAGTGGGATGCATGTGTAAGAACATGCCTGTTCCAGGGCCAGCCCTGGTTTCCCAGGACCACTAAGGGGCCCTGCCCGATGCGGATGGTTCTCAGCAGATGGAGGGCCTCCCTGCCAGGCAGGGACATGCTAACTGAATTCAGATGTTCAGCTCCAGGAGACAGGCCAGTCTCTGTACATTTGGGAGAACTTGAAAGAATTCTGGAAGAGCCATCAATCATGGACTGGAGCCTTTTATCAAGCTCTAATTTATCATGGTCTCTTAATTACTTTGACTGGAGAAGTCGTGATCCATATGTATTGGAAATTTGGTCAGCCCAGGCCTGTTTCTCATGACAAGGGGCAGTTCTTAACACGCGCTATTTTGCTTAGAGTGATTCCACTTGGCTGTGACGGTCCCTCTGCTGGTAGCTTGGCAAAGTGTCCTCTGGTCTCCACAGTGCCATGTCCTGCGTTCCCCATGAGATACAAAGTGAGGAAGAGTCTCTCAGGAGACTTGGTATTGACTGAAAAAGAAAAGACAATGAGACAATTACAACTGAGAACAATAAGTGGCATAAAGTCCAACTGTGTGGGTATTGTGTGGTCACCTAGAAAAGGCTCATGACTAAGTCTAGGGCATCAGGGAGGGCTACCTGAAGGAAGTCACACCATCTTCAGATTTAAAGACCATTGGAAAGCAAGAGTCACGTGAAGGCCTGGAAGAAGATGATAAGCTGGAACGTTGGAGAATTTAAATGAGCCAGTTGTGGCTATAACTGTAGCAGAAGGTGTTACAGGCATATTGATAAGGTCTGACACACAGTAGGACCTATTCTTTGAACTCCAGACAAATCCAACATGCTTCCTTCGCATCTCTATTGGGTTGGCTGATGGACCATCTCAAACCTAATGTGCAAAACATAGTCAGAACTCTGGCCACATTTCCCTCCCCATAATCTCTTGTCCCATCCCAAGTCCTACCCATCTCACCAGTGGTACCACCTCATATCCATCTGATCAGGCCCCAAACCTAGAAGTCAAGCTTGCTTCTTCCTTCCCGTAAACTCCCTCATCCAATGCACCAAGGCACCCTGCTTCTTCTACCTTCAAAATGAAACCCCGCATCTGTTCAGGTATCACCCTCGCTGTTCCATTCCAAACCTCCACCTGCTTCATGCAAATCCTGCTGGTGTCTCTCATGGAGGACGATGGACTCATGCTGGTCCCAAGTACTGAGCACTCCTGCTGTGTACATGTATGGCCCTGTACACATCTGCTGTAACGTACAAGTACTATCCATATCTGCTTGTGCTCAATTGAAACTCTATTTGAGAACAGTGAGAACTATTCAGTTTACCTTCAGTCCTCTGCAATATATGTTTGGTAAAGGTAGAGGAGCATGTTGCTGGGAAGCTGCAATCTGGAAACAGTTCCCATCATCTCTGCATCACTGAGGCATCAGCGCACACGGGCCCCACGCCTGTGCTGAGCCAGAGGTTCCAGGACCCCAGATGCGATCTCTGATCTCATACAGCTTACAGTCTAGCGGGCGGGGCAGGGAGATGAGCAAAGCATCATGACCGAGTGGAAAAGGACTCCAAGGAAGGCGATCCCCAGGAGCTGGGGGACCTGACACAGGCCTGGGGTGAAGGGGAGTGATGAGAGAGGAAGCTCCTCAGGGCCCGAGAGGAAGGGTGGCAGGGTCTGGGGGAGAAGGTAGTGATCGTTTCAGTCTCTTTATTGAGGGTGACCTGACACGCCATCTGCTTTTTGTCTCAGTGTGATCGCTAGTAGCTTCCCCAGCTCCCAGCCCCTTTCATTACGCAAGGTGTCCCAATAGAAACAATCTGTTTTACAGCTACCCGACTCCTGGTGAAAAACACCACCATATCCAAGGCACCCAGCAGAACAGCAGGCGGGGCCCTGGCCTCCAGCGCAGTGGGGGGAGGTGGAGCCCTTTGGCTAGAGAAATCTCCCCAGGCATTTCTGATGCCAGGCCCACCTTCCTGTAAGTGGCTCAACCCCCTTGGGCAGCCTGAGATGCTCCTGTGTGTAGGCCCCAGCTAAACACGGCTAGCATGGCCACCCAGGGCGAGGGGAGCTCACATCTCCCAAGGGCCACATGAAGAAACAGGAAATTTGGGTTCTTCTGACATTTTCCCCAAGGTTACACACTTAGCGCAAGCTGGAACCAGCGTCGTCGAGACTGCAGAACTTACTTTTTACCCTTTGCCGATCCTTTTCATCGGCCCTTTCTGACAGATCTGCATGCTCGGTTGTGTCGGTCGTGTCCGACTCTCTGTGACCCTGTGGACTCTGGCCCGCAAGCCTCCTCCGTCTATTGGATTCTGCAGGCGAGGATACTGGAGGGGGTTGCTGTTTCCTCCTCCAGAGGAGCTTCCCTACCCAGGATCAAATCTGAGTCTCCTTTGGCTCCTGGATTGGCAGTCAGATTCTTTACCGCTAGAGCCACCCGGGGAGGCTGAGAGCCCTAGAAGCCAGAACTAAGTGAATTTGTTCCTGGCTTACTTTGTTAGCCTCACTTGTTTTCATTCTGGCTGTTGTTGACAACCTCCCTCCTCCAAACGTACTGCTGAAGAAAGTTTCAAGCCTGTGGACATCAGCCCTATTTGGGTTACCAGCCGCAACCTGACTCATGGTACCACCTACATACAGCTTTTCAGTGTCAGGAGGGCAATGCTGTAGAGATTTTTTTTTCTTTAATTCATCGCAGAACAGAAGAAACTCAGGTTTGGCGCTGCCTCACTGACTCCCCATTCAAGCTGGCAGGAAAGCTGGCCCTAAGGGAAACTGTTCAAGAAATATAAATAGCCTTTAGTTAATAGACCTCAAAGCTGCCTCCTCATCCTGCCTCAATGCCTTTGGCACCCGTTAACCACCACTGACTCATCCATCCCACCACTGTGAAATGCACATCTTTTGGCAAATATATTGCGAACATGCTCATCCGTTATGGAGTGTCCACTAAACGTCAGGAACTTGGCAAATAACAACCTCACAAGTCAGGCCATATCAGCTCCCCTTTACAGATGAGGGCATTGAGACCAGGTGGATGCAGTGGCTTGCCCCAAGTGCCACAGCGAGTGAGATGTGGAATTTAGGCATGCATACATCAAAGTTGACTTGATTCCAATCCTGTGTTCTTTGCCTCACATTGGACGACTTCTATCCACCAAGAGGAACGGCACTGCATGGTGAATCAGCAAAAAACTCTGAGTTCAAAGTATTGACATTGAAAAAGCACTGATAAAATGGCACTCCTAGTGATAAAATACGAGAAGGAATGGTGGTGGTACTTTCCTGGGCTATTCTAGAGATGAGAACAGCGCCTATTTGGCTTGAATGCTCTGTATACGTGTGTGTGTGTGGCCATGTAAGCAACTGTATGTGTATGCCTGTGTGCTGATTTTCATGCATGATCATGTATGTGTTTGTTTTGTGAATGTGTGTGCACAAGTAGCTTTAGAAAAGTAAGTTGTCACTGGATTCTGTAAAGTCTGAGCAGCATGACAAGAAGCCGTGTTGCTCTACATTTTCTATAGGGATGATTTCCAACCGAGAAATATGAGCAAGATGCGAAACTACCTGTAGGAAGACTGTTTCCCAACTGAAACCTTAATCTGGGGACTTGTCCTTAAACAAGAAATTCTAGACAATCAATAGCATTTATTTACCAAACTTTTATTCAGTCAACAAGCATTTAATAAAACTACTACCTGCTTATTTAACTTATATGCAGAGTACATCATGAGAAACGCTGGGCTGGAAGAAGCACAAGCTGGAATCAAGATTTCCGGGAGAAATATCAATAACTTCAGACATGCAGATGACACCACCCTTATAGCAGAAAGTGAAGAGGAACTAAAAAGCCTCTTGATAAAAGTAAAAGAGGAGAGTGAAAAAGTTGGCTTAAAGCTCAACATTCAGAAAACGAAGATCATGGCATCCTGTCCCATCACTTCATGGGAAATAGATGGGGAAACAGTGGAAACAGTGTCAGACCTTATTTTGAGGGGCTCCACAATCACCTCAGATGGTGACTGCAGCCATGAAATTAAAAGACACTTACTCCTTGGAAGAAAAGTTATGACCAACCTAGATAGCATATTCAAAAGCAGAGACATTACTTTGCCGACTAAGGTCCGTCTAGTCAAGGCTATGGTTTTTCCTATGGTCATGTATGGATGTGAGAGTTGGACTGTGAAGAAAGCTGAGCACTGAAGAATTGATGCTTTTGAACTGTGGTGTTGGAGGAGACTCTGGAGAGTCCCATTGGACTGCAAGGAGATCCAACCAGTCCATTCTGAAGGAGATCAGGCCTGGGATTTCTTTGGAGGGAATGATGCTAAAGCTGAAACTCCAGTACTTTGGCCACCTCATGCGAAGAGTTGACTTATTGGAAAAGACTCTGATGCTGGGAGGGATTGGGGGCAGGAGTAGAAGGGGACGACCGAGGATGAGATGGCTGGATGGCATCATGGACTAGATGGACGTGAGTCTGAGTGAACTCTGGGAATTGGTGATGGACAGGGAGGCCTGGTGTGCTGCGATTTGTGGGGTCGCAAAGAGTCGGACACAACTGAGAGAGATTGAACTGAACTGAACTTAACTGAACTACCTACCAGATATTGGTTCACATCAGCATTAACAATTACAAGTTAACAGGAAGATAAGCAAAACGGCAATTTAATAGGGAAAAGAACATTACGAAATCATGTAGTGGGGTTGATAGACACAAACATGGAAGCTTATGGAAATGTGAGAGGTTTTAAACAAATCTAAAAATTCGTGAAATACACCTCTCAAGTGTTCTTGCCTGGATTTGGTCTTACAGGATGACTAGAAGTTGTCCAGGGAATGTGGAGATATGCCAGAAAGAGTGGACTGGAATAGAGGGGATATGGAGGCAAAGCACATGCAGGCAATGGCAGAGATATTTACTGATCACTGAATAACCAGCTGTTCCCCTGCACTGACCATTTGCTAGAGGGAAAGCTTGTTAGAACTATGCTAGGAATACTTCTAACCTATAGGCTGTGAGCAGAAGTGCTGTGTCAGTTTCAGGCTCAAGCATTTAAGAGCTATTGTGGAAATCTCAGGTCTTTTACCCCTGTGACTCCTACCATAGGGACTACGTGATAAAAATCAAAGCAGCCTGGATCCCTGAGTCACTACATGGAGGACACCATCCCTGGAGGGTCTCCCAACAGGAATTAGAGTTTGGGTTCAATCACTGAGATGCTGAGGTTAACTTATTATCATAGCTTAGTAAGCCCTGGTAGCTCAGGTGATAAAGAATCTGCCTCCTATACAGGAGCTGCAAGAGACAGAAATTCGATCCCTGGGTCAGGAAGATCCCTGGAGAAGAACATGGCAACTCATTCCAGTATTCTTGCCTGGAGAATTTCATGGATAGTGGAGCCTGGTATGCTATGGTCCATGTGGTTACGAGGAGTTGGAAACAACAGAATGACTAACACTTTCACTGTAAGATCTACCTTGATTTATAGAGGGGTATTGGGACTTTAAGAAGTTTGGCATTGACAGAGGATGAAGAACAAAACAGAGGAAGAAGTAGCCTGCAAACTCCTTGTCTAAACTGGGAGCTTCTTGAACTGACTACTTTCCAACTGAGGCTAAATTTTCCTTTTTATTGTTCCTATTGAGAAGGCATGGTATCTGCAGGATTTGATAGAGCAATTTGAGTAAAGCTGAGAAAAAGCATTCCTTCCTTCCCCATTTCCCTTCCTTGATTGTTTAACCCTACAAATCATAGTCAAACCAACAGGGTCTTAGTCAACCAAAGTCTCCTGCGTGGATGCAGAGAAGTCTTTTGTTTACTGAACCTTAGGGGGCTAGAACTATGCCTGACACAGTATTTATTGACTGGGCATCCCAAGACCAACGTGACTATCTCTCCGAATGTAGAAGGGTTTAAAGTTTGTGAGTTTGAAGTTCAAAGACACAAGTTCATGTCCCAGCTCTGCCCTTACCAGCAGCTTGACCTTGAGTCATCTGTACTCCAGTCTCCCTGGACCTCAGCATTCCCTCCCAGTGAATGAGGATTACATGCTCTAATTCAAGGACATATTTGCCTTATGGAGATGGAAGGTTTCCCAGCTCTAAAAGAATGTAGAGACTGCACAGCTTTTATCAATCTTGTTTTTTTTTTTTTCCCTTTTTCTCCCCCTCTTAGACTCTAGTGATTTGGTTGAAAGATAAGGTCCATTACCAGAGACAACTGGAAATGTTCTTTGCAGCTTTGCTTGGGGAATTGGTAAAGTACTTTGGGCTTCAGAACCACCAGGGCATTAATTATCTTTTACCAAAAGCTTCCTTAGGCAGCAAATTTGCTCAGATTACAGTGAAGAAACACAAGGCCACTGTGTATGTCCCTGATGAGAAAATCTTGGGAAATCCTTGTACAGAAATAGTTCTAGGTGCTCCAAAGTTTCTGAAATCTAGGAAATATTATCTTTTATAAGAAATTTAAAAAAAAAGAAAAGAAATCCAAAAAGGGTCTCTGAGATTTTATGTTATATTGTTGTAACAATGATGAATTTGTCATGACATCTCCCAAACACAGTAATATCTTGTATGTGTGCAACAATTGGCCTGTATTTCCTATTAATTTCCACCAAGTCTTCCCTGGTGGCTCAGATGGTAAAGAGTCTGCCTGCTATGCAGGAGACCTGGGTTCAGTCCCTGGGTCAGGAAGATCCCCTGGATGAGGGCATGGCTACCCACTCCAATATTCTTGCCTGAGAATCCCAAAGACAGAGGACCCTCATGGGCTGCAGTCACCTGGTAAAGATACATGTAATCATGCAGCTATTATCTGAGTGACTGCAATGCACCAGCCTCAGTTCAAAACAAGCTATATTTCTTAATTTTATACTCACAACCAGGCTAGGAGGTCAGTGTTATTATAGCCATTTTACAGATTGGGAAACAGAAATACTGAGTGAGTAAGTAACTTCTCCAAAGCTCTGTAATTGATAAATGTCAAAGCCAGGATTTAAGCCCAGACAATACAGTTCCAGAATGAATAACCAAAAATAGTTTTAATCTTACTGTTATGGACTTATCTGTTTTCTCCAAAATCCATATATAAAATCCCTAACACCTCATATATCACAATGTGACTGTATTTGGAGTCAGAGATAATTAAGGTTAAATGAGGTTGTATGAATGGACCTTAATCCAATATGGCTGGTCTCATGAAGATATTAGAATACACAGAGAGAGAGCAGAATTCAGGCACTTAAAGGGCCAACAATGCGAAGGAGCAGCAAGTTGGGGCATCTCCAAGCCAAGGAGAGAGGCTTCCGAAGAAACCAATCATGAGGAGACCTTGACCTTGGACTCTGCCCTCCATGACTGTGAGAAATGCATTTCTTCCAGTCTGTGGTATTTTGTTATGGCAGCCCCAGAAAATTAATATATTCCCCAATACAAACTGGCATACACAATACAATCACTCAGGCCCTCAACAAGCATCCACTGGACATCTTGCACACTGTCTCTGACCATGCTATGGCCTGGGTAGACAAAAATATCTTTTATGAAACTTTTATTCTGAAGGAATTTATTGTCCGTGTTTGCCAGTGCAGGGCCCTGTCCTGATGAAAAGGACCTAAGATGATACGAGAAGATGCACTATAACAATTTCATTCATTCATTCTTTTATTCATCATGTATTTATTCACGCATCTTTAGGAAGGAGGCACCAGACTATGGAAATAAGAGCTGGGAACGTGCCCTGATCCCCATGCTGCAGGTACACCCCAGATGGGTGCCCGTCAGAGCCCTGGTCCTGGAGTTGGTCTTCAGAGGTTGAAGTCTCAGTGAAACCATCTTAGGCTGTGTGACTACAGATAGGGCTCTTAAACTCTCTAGCTCTGTTTTAAAACTGTCAGAAAGGTCCACAGTCCAGCCCCCAGAGGCAGGGAGTCAAGGTTGTATTGCTTCTTGGCTAGTGTGCAAAAAACAAAACCAAGCAAAATCTGTTAACTGAGAAATGAGAATAAGATGTTCTAAGACACTATTCTGGGACCAAAAAAAAAAAAGCCTCAAGAATGGCCACCATGATACCTCGGGGGAAGTGAACTTCAGGGGACGTCTTCCCGCTGCTCTGTTCCCTCAGTCATCTGTGCCTATTTGTTTTTGGTTGAGGGATAAGGGCTCTGAGACACTGATAAGTGTAGAGCTTCACAAGTAGCCCTGACTCCAGGCTCATTAAAGCCATCATGTTGGCAAAGACTCACTCAGGATATGAGATGTTGCTTCTGACTCCACTGCTGGTGGAGAGAAATGAGCATTATCTGTATAACTTATTGAGGAATTTGTAATTTTAGATTCCAGCTGGTCCCATCTGTCTGGCCTGGCCTGTATTTCTGTCCTGGGGCCTGAGCTGACCCATGCTTATCCACTCTCTTGAGCTGCTGTGAGATTTGATGCTATGCCCTGGCATCCACATTTCTCTAGAAACCCAAGATGTTCTTAAGACTTGGCTCCAACTTGGCTTTGCCCTTCTGTATTGGGCTGAAGAAAGTGAAAGTGTTACTCACTCAGCCTTGTCCAACTCTTTGCCACCCCATGGGCTGTAGCCCACCAGGCTCCTCTCTCCATGGGATTCTCCAGGCAAGAATAGCAGAATGGGTTCTCATTCCTTCTCCAGGAGATGGTCCAGACTCAAAAATCGAACCCAGCTCTCCTGCTTTGCAGGCGGATTCTTTACCTTCTGAACCATCAGGAAAGAGTATCCTCCAAAAATTCAGGTCCACCTGGAAACTCAGAGTGTGACCTTATTTGGGAGTATATCTTTTTTTCTCTTGGCTGTGCTTGGTCTTCCTTGCAGAGCACAGGCTTCTCTTGTTGCAGGACATGGGCTCCTAGAGCCCACGGGCTCAGCAAGTGGCGGCTCCAGGCTCAGTTGCCCTGCAGTGTGTGGGATCTTATTTCCTTGATCAATGATTGAAGCTTTGTCCCCCATATTGGAAGGGGGATTTTTTAACCACTGGACTACCAGGGAAGTCCCAGGGGACTAGATCTTTAAGGACTAATTAAATGAACGTAAGGTCATCCGCACTCTGAATAAGGTCGCTCTGGGCTCTAGTCCAGTGACTAGTGTCCTTATTATAAGATGAAGGAGACTTGGACACAGAGCCAGGCAGAGAGGGAAGATGAAGTAAAGCCAGCCTCACGGAGCCCTTGTGGAGATGTAGCCAGAAGCTGGAGTGATGAGTCTACACTGCAAGGGCACCAGGGCTTGACAGCAAACCACCAGGCGCTGGGAGAAAGATGTGGGACAGACTCTCCCTGGAGGGCCCCAGAAAGAGCCCAGTTCTGCCAGCAGCTTGATTTCAGGCTTCCGGCCTCCAGAACCATGAGAAAACCAGCTGCTATTGTTTAAAGCCACCCTGTTTGAGGCTGTCTGTTTCTGCCCTTCTAGGAAACCAAGGTGCTTTCTCACCAGCTAATAGCGATTCCTTGCATCTCTGTCCTTCTTACTCCTGCCCAAGGTCTGCCAAGATCAGAGCCTTGGCTGCCCATTCCAGGCCCGCCCTGCTTAGGAGTCTGCTCAGGGTAAGGACGGGCTTTAATGCCCGGAACAACTTTTCTGCAGCCTCAGTCCTGATCACTCATCCTCTCTGTGTCTGGGTGTCTCTGGCTTTTGAACTTGGGGTCCAGCCTCCCTTCCCTTGCCATCGATCTTCAGTGGACACTCTAGAGCTTGCAGGGTATGCCAAGCTTGGGTGAGGCTCAGAGGAGGCAGAGCTGGCCTCTGAGGTTTGTGTGCCCCTGCTTTCCCATCTGCTGGTCTCTTCCATCAGGAGTCAGGCTCTTCAGGTTGACCATGCAGCCCTGGGTGGGTCCCCAAGCCTGTTAGAGCTCAAGACTTTGGACGGGTTGTAATGTCATGGGAGGGTTCTGGGTGGTGAACATCACTCCTCATTCAGATAGGTTGTTGCTGTTCAATTACCATGTCTTGTCTGACTCTTTGTGACCCCATGACAGTTCTAGTTCATATATATATATACACACATACACATTTATTTATATAAATATAAATAACTTATACATTCATAATATAATGAATATACATATAATTTATTTACATATGTAATATGTATGTGCATATATTTGTTGTTCAATCCGTCAGTCGTGTCTGACTCTGCGACCCCATGGACTGCAGCACGCCAGGCTTCCCTGCCCTTCACCATCTCCCAGAGCTTGCTCAAACTCATGTCCATCAAGTCAGTGATGCCATCCAACCATCTCATCCTCTGTTGTTGCCATATTATATATATAATAAATAATACACAAATATAATTAGTATAATTATATAATAACAGTATATAAATAGGATTAATATAATAATGAAGAACAAATAAACAAAAGAGAAATAACATAGTGAATGGAATTTTCTTTCCCCTTACCACACAAATGGAGGCCCTGGAGGGGCTCAAGTATCCTCAAAAATCAGAGAAGGAGCAGGGGAAGCTGTTAGAGAGTTCAGATAAATGGTTGGATGCATGAGTGGAGGAGGTTGGAGGCGAGGTTTGGAGGCAGAGCCAGCTGCAGATGAGGAAGGTCTTCTTCCAAGGGGGCAAGGCTGTGTCTGGAAGAAGTGGGGACAGGAGGCTCAAGCCAGTGAAAGGGGATGACGGTGGCAGGAGGCTGGAGGCTGGAGTAGGACTTGGGTGATGGGGGATCTTGGGGATAGGAAGGCTGTGAGGCGGGCAGAGATGGAGATGGAGGGGAGAGGGAGTGTGGGTGGGTGGTTCTAGGCGTGTGGTAGGAGGTGGGGTTGGGAGGAGCACATGCCGGAGATAGACCTTGGGGCAGGAAGGCTTTGCTTCCAAGAGCGCAAGGCTCTTCCCGAAGCCAAGGTATCCACCCCTTCTCATGATTGTAGCCCATGAGGATGGAGAAGCTCTTGGTCTACCGTGAGGTGTTGGATGAAGGATCCAAGATGCAAGTGCAGGGTTTGAGATAAGTGATGCTTTGGGAGCCTCCAAAAACCCCACAGAAGCCAGCATCAGGGTTGTCTTTAGACTTGATTTCTGGAGTCTTTATCCTGGATCCTGAAATCATCTTAGATCCACCGCAGGAACTAATGGGGGAGGTGAGAGTCACGTGGGTAGAGTCTGTTGCAGGGCAGGGACATGGGTCACCCAACCCAGCTTCCAAGATGCCTTCTTGAGAATCCATCTCTGTTAACTTTTCTCTTGCTACCCACAAAGATAGGAAAGGGACTGAGAAAGTAGCTACTCCACACTCCCCCTCTCCAAGGTCTTGGTGATGATAAGGAATCATGGTTGCCCCATTTGAAAAGGCATCTAGACGGTGTCTTAAACCATATGGCGTAATGGAAGAGCAGGACCAAAAATAAACAGTACTAAGTGGTGGAGGAAATAAGACGCATAAACTCCTTTGTCATGTCCAAGGTGATAATACTATTAAAAATATATCTCTTTAAGCCTCCCAGAGTTTAAGATCAGCTCCAAAGGAGAGGCTGTGGCAGGATATTAAAAGTTTAATGAGGTGCAGTTTCAGAGGTGTTAACATTTAACAAACAGAAACAGCAGTAGCCAAAAACTTATAATCTGAAACAGATGATCAATTATGGGCATGAAAGTCGCTCGCCTGGAGCACAATTCTGGGCTACACGGATGACCTGGGATAGAGAAATGAGAGGTGGATTCTAGATTAGCATATTAGCACTTAGCCTGGGCTTCTTTGCCCTCAGACCAGATGAGCACATGTGCACTGTGGCTTTGTGGCCAGATGAGAGACTGAGTGGAGGTGGGTACTGGGGCCATGGCGAGTCAGATGACTGCTACTCATGGCTGTCATGGTGCAGACACCGTCAAGATTCTACTTCCTTGACGTATTTCTAGCACTTGGAAGGTGCAGAGGGGCCGTATCCTGCATTGCACCAGTGGCTCTTGCTATTATGCTCATAAAACTTTCTGTACTAATGTAACATTTGCCAAACTTTTAACATCTGTTTGAACAGCTCAGAGGGAAGCAAATCTGACTCAGATCCTTCTAATGAAATAACCCATTTGTTAAGGGTGTTTCAGTGGCATTTCTGGAATGTGTCCAGGTGGCTGATTTCTAAAGGAGGAGAGAGTAGCAAAGTGGCTTTGTCACAAATTTAAAAGAGGCCCCTAGAGAACTGAGAGAGGGGCCCAAAGAGCTCACCTTCCCAGCCAGCTTTCTGGATTATTCTGTGGCCGAAGTTGCCTGCTATTCACATGTGGCTGTCAGCTCTGGCTGCTCTTGGATTGTTTAAGGATTGTTTAATGTGTATATTGTGCTCAAGTACGATTTCGGGTCTGGGAGGCAGGCTGCAGGTCCAGCATAGCGAATGATTTTTATGCATTTCACTCACTCATGCTTTCACTCATCTGTTATTTCAGTTGTGAAAAGCACAGACTGTGGTACTATCTGAAGGACGGCCTGGGCTTAAATTCTACCCCCTCTCTTATCTTACAGCTTAGCAATTCTCTGCATCTCTTTCCACATCAGCAAAATAATACTGATGTTAGTTGCTAATTTGAATTGCTTTATGAGAATTTAATAAGGCAAAACAATTCACATAATTCCTCAACCAAAGAGATGATGCATACCAGTGAAAATGTTAGTTGCTCAGTCGTGTCTGACTCTTTGCAACACCATGGTCTTTAGTCCACCGAGCTCCTCTGTCCATGGGATTCTCCAAGCAAGAATACTGGAGTGGGTTGCCATTTCCTTCTCCAGGGGATCTTCCTGACTCTGGGGTCGAACTTGTGGCTCCTACATTGAAGGTGGATTCTTTACTGTCTGAACTGCCAGGGAAGCCCCTATAAATAAATATTAACTGTCAAATTATAACATATAATCAGGCACACTTCAATGTCCAAATATCTTATTCTGTGCTAGAAGCTAAAACACAGGTTAAGTGGCTTTGTCCCTTAAGAAGTACAAGTTCTAGTGAGATAAACTAGTTTACAAAGAGAGAGGGATCCATGGCGTGCTAGGTATTGTTGCAACGTGGTTTTCTATCGTCAGATACTTTTGTACACATTTCATATGCAGTCACTCATTCAATGCTCACAAAAACCTAGGAGGTCGGCCCTTTTGAGCAATCTCCACTTAACAGAAAAATCAATGAATCTATGCAACTGTAATCAATTTGGTTTGTCTGAATCCGTAATAATGGCTGATGTTTGAGAAACCCTTTATAATTTTCAGTTTCTTCCCATTATTATCCATTGAATCCCACCAGAACTTTCCACCATTTGGATGGCTGTTATTTTTAAATGTGCTTTACAGAGTGAGCCATGAGGAGTAGAGGAGACAGGTTTAAGGTTGCTGGGGCTGGTGGGGGTTTGCTTCTAAGTTTGGGGATCTTTCTAAGTCCTCAGCTAACACTCTAGGATTTCTCTGGAGAGACAGGGCAATGCCTCCTTGAGGATGTGTGCGGTGTGTGTGCTAAGCTGCTTCAGTTGTGTCCCAACTCTTTGTGACCCCATGGCCACAAAGACTCATGTGACTCTTTGTAACCTGCCAGTTCCTCTGTCTGTGGGATTTTCCAGGAAAGATTGCTGGAGTGGGTTGCCATGCCCTCCTCCAGGGGATCTTCCCCACCCAGGGATCGAACCCATACGTCTTATGTCTCCTGATTGGCAGGTGGGTTCTTTACCATTAATGCCACCTGGAAAGCCCATGCCTTCTTGGGGTCAGGACATTCATACTTGACTTTGGGCAGTGGAACGCACATTGTTTTGATTTCTTTCGGCTCCTCATCCCACTGCATTCTTCCCCTGTGGATGTTATGACCCTCTTTTATCTCCATCAGGACTTCTGCTTTTTCTGCCGGGATCCCACTGCATTCTCCGATTGTTTCTGATCAGTTTCTCCAGATAGGCTCGTTTGCATTTTTTCCAAGCTGTGTCTTATTTTTAACTCATCATCACAGCTTCGAAGGGTTCCTTGCCTGATGCCTCTTGCTTTGATCCTGCTCCCAGGCCATTATGATTTAGGAGATCTTTGGCAAACTTTATTAACCTGCTCTCAGTTTGAGAATTACCTTGCAGAATCAGACCAGGCCCTTCCTACCTTGTGCTCATAGACTAAGCCCCGGGACAATCAGGCATCAATTTTGTTACACTGAGGCTGTTTCTCACCCTGAATTATTGCCAGGCAACTGTGTTCATCCGTGCTACTTCGGTGAGGGGAAATTTCAAGAGATGGAAGTTCATGTGTGTTTTTGGCACCAAACGCAGATACCAACCCTGCTTGCTTCATCTGGTTTTATAAACCTATCCAAAAGGAAAAAAAATTCTCCCCCAGAGCACATGTTATTATTTATAGGTTCAGACACACTATTATTTTATGCTATGATTCCAACTCTTTCAAATGCTTCCTGTATTCTTTGTTCTGTTGTTTCTCTTATTAGAAACTGCCCTTTGATTTACTGCCTGGGATTGTTTTTTCTTTTCTTGAACGTTTACTAGCTGTCAGGCATCTGGTGTAAAGCCCTGTGCCTTTCAGGGCAGATACAACGGCTAGGCTCATGACAAAACAATCCCATCACAAAGAACATGGGCCAAGCAACTTTGTCTTGTCTGACCACATGGGCTTAGCTGTTACCAGTGGCAGGCTGTAGTCAAGTATCTACCTACAGAATCATACTTTGAGAAACAGCCTAGCAAGCAATACCCCATAATCTTCCCATTTCACCCAGACTAAAGAAATTGTAAAATCAAGTGGGACTATATCAAACTAGAAATCTTCTGCAGGGCAAAAAAAAAAAAAAAAATCATCAAGATGAAAAGGTAACCTATGGAATGAGAAAAAATATCTACAAGTCATATATTTATTAAGAGGTTAGTATTCAAAATATAAAAATAACTAGTATCATTCAATAGCAAAGAAAAAGTAAAATAAACAATCTGGTTTTAAAAATGGGCAGAAGACCTGAAGAGACATTTTTCAAAAGAAGATACAGATGACCGATAGGCACATGAAAAGATGCTCACCAGCACTGATGAGTGGGGAAGTGCAAATCCAAACCACAACGAGATATCACCTCACACCTGTTAGAATGGCATCAAAAACTCAAGAAATGACAAGGCTTGGTAAGGATGTGGAGAAAATTTGTTGTTGGTGGGAATGTAAATTTGTACAACCACAGTGGAAAAAAGTTTGGGATTTCCTCAAAAAATAAGAATAGAACTACCATAAGATCCAGCAATTCCACTTCTGGAACTATACCTAAAAAATAACATCAGTATCCTAATGAGATATTTGCACACCTGTGGTCATTGTGGCAGTATTCACAATAAAATATGCAGATATGGAAAAAACTTAAGTCTGTCAAAGGACAAATGGATAAAAAGTTGTACACACACACAGAGGAATATCTTTCAGAAGGAAATCTTGATATTTGCGACAACATGGATGAACCTTGATGATACTACGCTAAGTGAAACGGGTCAGATAGAGAATGAGAGATGCTACATGCTCTCACTTATACACAATAATTTAAAACTCTAGAACTTGCATGAACAAAGTAGTGAACTTCCATTTATAATACGAGTAAGTTCTGAGGATCTAATAATGTTCAACACGGTGATTACAATTAATTATGCTTGAAAGTTGGTAAGAGAGCAGGTCTTATGTGTTCTCACCACAAAAAAGAATTGACAGTTATAGGATGCAGTGGAGTTGTTAGCTTATGATATTGTGGTCATCATTTTGCTATATGTATACACACATGAAATCAATGGGTTATTTACCTTAAACTTACGTGATGTTATATGTCAGTTATATTTCAATAAACTTGGAAAAAAGTTAAAACTAAAATTAAAAAAAAACATGGAAACTGAAGTGATCTGATTAAAGATAAGAAATGCTGAAGCTGGGATTTGAACTCAATTTTGTCCACTTCCAATGCATACGCCCTCAGCTTTCATAAGGTTCCTGTTCCCCCCTCCACCGTACTTCAACACAAAGAAAGCCTGTGTAACCCCTGCCCCAGCTTCAGGCCAGCCTACTCAGTCTTCCTTCCAAAGATAGCACTTGGACAGCCCATTTCTACAGTCTCCAGCATCTTGCCTGGATTATGCCAAGGCCAGGCATCCCTGTGAACTTTGTAGTAAGGGAATCCACCAGCAAACCTCGTGGGTCCTTTCTTAGCCCAGCATATGATGGATTTAGTGGTCAAAACACCAAGATGGGAAAAAGGATTGAAGCTGGGCTTGAGCCATCAGTCCTGGGTTGACCCCAAGATGCACAGAGTAGAGGTCCATGAACTGAAGAAGCCTCCCCACTTTGGCGGTTCTTACACAAGCTAGGGTGTGTGCGTGTGTGCATGCATGTATTCATGTCCAACTCTTTGCCACCCCATGGACTGTAGCCCTCCAGGCTCCTCTGTCCTTGGGATTCTCCAGGAAAGAATATTGGAGAGAGTTGCCATGCCCTCCTCCAGGGGAGCTTCCCGACCCAGGGATCGCACCTCCATCTCTTGCATCTCCTTCACTGGCAGGTGGAGTTTTACCCTTAGCACCACTTGGAAGCCCCGCAGGACTGTGAGAAGCCCATAACTCTGGTTGCCTGCATTGTTGGCAGAGGCAGTAACGGTTCTAAGAAGGTGAAGGCTGCGGATGTGTGCTCTGTTTTTTAAAGAGTGAAAAGTCAGTTTTCCCCATGGTAAGCCTCAGTGCATTCTCCAGCATCCTTTCATTCAAAGCAATATTGAATTATTGAAATATGATCATAGCCCCCTAGGCTTCTTTATTAAAGACCTGAAGCGCTTGTTTCCATGTGAGCTTCAACACAAAAGCCCCAACTTAACATTTAAAGCCCCAGGCTGGGACATTCCCACCTGGCTGTCCCCTTGGTGACCTGAACTCAATAAATCCACATGGAACCTCAGCTTCCTGCTGCTCTCATGTCCTCCTCACTGCCCAGCTCACTAATGAGCACCACGGTGCTGCTGGACTCTGAAGCTCAAGAACTCCCTCTCCCTTCCCAGGCTGGTGACCACTTCCTGCTGCTCCGATGTCCTCACTCCCAGCTCACTAATGAGCACCACGGTGCTGCTGGACTCTGAAGCTCAAGAACTTCCTCTCCCTTCCCAGGCTGGTGACCACTTGTGCCCAGGAAATGTTTTCAGATTCCTTCCCTCCTCTCGCCTGACATTCATCCTCTCGTGCCAGGACTTTAACATTTTTCACCAACTCCCTTGGTTGCTGGTTCCTAGGCTGGTCCTCTCCCTCTCTGTGTATCCTATTCAACCAGTGGTCTTTCTGAATCTGAAATCAGTTATTGTCACCCTCCTCTCAAAATACATTCTTAATACTCAGCTATTTTCCAGAGAGACTCCAAGTTCAACGTGGAGGCATTCTTTTCCTGGTTGAGTCCAGATCTGATCTCCAGGCTCATCTCAGGCAAATCCATGACTTTCTTTAATTATCCAGGAGTCAGGAGTTCTCATGATTACT
This sequence comes from Nanger dama, assembly GCA_917880005.1. Classification (NCBI taxonomy): domain Eukaryota; kingdom Metazoa; phylum Chordata; class Mammalia; order Artiodactyla; family Bovidae; genus Nanger; species Nanger dama. The sequence goes on along the minus strand of CAKJTW010000063.1, from coordinate 7,594,917 downwards.
CACCCAGGGTGTGTAGTGTCAGAACAATGGAATTGTGCACACAATTGTTGACTTAAATATACGTACAGCCTCACAGCTAAGAAGTGTGTTTTATTTGGTGGACTTTCTGAGGACTTAAGCCCAAGAGGCAGCCTCTTAGATAGCTCTGAGTCTGCTCCAAAGAGGTAATGGTGGGTGGGAGAATTGGGTGCACTGGGGAACTTAAGAGTCTCTTAAGCTGGACCTTTCCTGAATACACAGAGCCCTGACAATAGAGCAACGGGACCCAATGTGTAAACCATCCTGTGGGCATCAGAGGTTTGGTCCTGTATCCAGCAGCTGTCATCAGCACGTGGTGACACCCTTGCCTTGAGGTCTAGTGTATTTTGGCTTAGCGATTGTCCACATTTATTTATTATCTGCTTGTTTGCACCATTACTATTCAAGACTCTTTCAAAGCCTGAGACCTATATGACCAAAGACATATGTTTGCAAACCCATGATCTTCAAACAATGCTGTTCTAAAAAAAAATGCATTCGAATATATTTGATTTACATTGTGTTAATTTCTGTTGTATAGCAAAGTCATACACGCACAGGTATATATATGTCCCTTCTCATATTCTTTTCCATTATGTTTTGTTCCAGAATATTGATTATAGTTCCCTCTGCTATACTCATGGCCTTGGTTTTTATTCATCCTAGTTGCGTATGGATGTGCGAATTGGACTATAAAAGCTGAGCACCGAAGAATTGATGCTTTTGAACTGGAGAAGACACTAAGAGTCTCTTGGACTGCAAGGAGATCAAAGCAGTCAATCCCAAAGGAAATCAGTCCTGAATATTCATTGGAAGGACTGGTACTGAAGCTGAACCTCTAATTCTTTGGTCACCTGATGCAAAGAACCAACTCATCGGAAAAGGCCCTGATGCTGGGAAAGATTGAAGGCGAGAGGAGAAGGGGGCAGCTGAGGATGAGATGGTTGGATGGCATCATTGACTCAACGGACACGAGTCTGAGCGAGTTTCAGAAGTTGGTGATGGACAGGGAAGCCTGGTGTGCTGCAGTCCGTGGGGTCTTGTCCACAAAGCGCTGGACGTGACTGAGTGACTGAACTGAACTGAAATGATAATAGGGTGCTTCTGCTGATCCCAAACTCCCATTCCTTCGTTATTCTACGTTCCCTCCCCTAGATAGCCACAAGGCTGTTCTCTGTGTCTCTGAGTCTGCTTTTGTTTCCTAGATATGTTGACTTTCATTGTCTTTTAGATTCCACATGCAAGCGACTTCGTATGGTACTTGTCTTTCTCCTTCTTTTACTTCACTTAGTATGATCATCTCTAGATCCATCCACTAACAATGCTTTTAAATAACCTCTCTGGCAGTGTCTTTTAAATAAGAATGCCTTCCAAATTAAAAAAAAAAATAGTTCCTCTCTCTTCTCTCCTCTTTTAACTCCTGGTTTGGAACGTATCTTATTTTCAGATCCTCAGGATCCATTTCCATTTGGTTTTTAATTCCAGAGTAGTCAGATTCTCAGCTGTGAGAGTTGGTAGGTGGTCAGTTCACGTTCTCATCTTGATTCTGTGCCCTGGATCGCATCTTCCTACCCAGAGAAGGAGGCAGCATTTGTATTAGCAGCAGAGGCAATGACTTCATCCAACATGGAACTTCTAGAAAATAAGGAAGATACAACCTTTCCTTCCCAGACATATCCCCAGTGCCTAGGATGGAGGCTGGCACCCAATAAAAGCTCAGTTAATATTTGATGAGTGAAAGTATGAGTTACTAAATCTCTAATGAAGTTTCCAGCCATTTCAACCTATCGTGTATATTAAGCCTTTGCCTTTTAAAATTTGTTTCCATTTATTCAACACAAGACTGCTTATCTCCTTTCATGCTCTGTGCTGAATACTTAACAGGCAATAGCTCATTTATTTTTCTTAACAACAAAGCTATGTGTTATTATTAGCTCCATGTTCAACTCGAGAAAACCGAGACTTGGAGAAGTTAAATATTTCACTTAAAGATCTTAAAAGGAGGCGCATAGCCACCTTCTCCCCCAGATATCACCCTTTGCTACTAACAATTTGGATTCTGTCCCATTGCTCTTATAAAACTGCTGGTTTGAGGGTTCCCAATGGCCTTTTGTATTAGTTAGGAGATAGGTTTGTTTGCTGGTAACAGACTGTAAGTGCTGTGCTAGTTTGTGTGGACTGCTATAACCAAGTGCTATAAACTGGGAGGCTTAAAACAAGAGAAATACATTTTCTCATAGTTCTGGAGGCAAAGGATCTGAGATCAAGGTGCTGGCAAGGTGGTGTTCTCTCGTTTAAGGAGCTCGCCCATCAACAAGGCTTTCATGCGTAAGCCCTTGAAGTGGACTCCCCTGTCTAGCTGCTTTCTCCACATGTATCTCTTCCAACTTTCCATCTGCCTTTCTGAGGCAGGAGGTAGCTGTCCCCCGCCCCACCTCACCCCAGGGAAGGCAGCTGGAGTTCATTCTCTGTGGATAGAAACTGCGAACTATCAATAACAGGACAACTGAGAGAGGAGGCTGGACCTTGTCCAGATACAAGATAACAGAGCACATACTTCTCATTCCTTCGAATACGCATTAGATTATATACATCCTGGCTTCTGTTCCCACCTGGGGGTTATAATTCCAAGAAGGTGTCTGTATTGGGAGGGCATCTTTGCCCATTGTGTAACGTTTGTGTTGGTCTCTGGGAAACTGATCAGTGTGCCCCTGGCTGCTGTCCAGATTCTGTTTCCCTGCACCCTCCCTGCAGGAGTTTAACAAGTAGATATAGGGCTACTTTGTCATCCTTCCAGGTTAACTCTTAGACCAGAGTGAGGGCATGAAACCCTTCAACAAACTTCCTTTCAGAGAATCCGCCCAGTTTCTGTTTGCACTGGGCTATGTCGGTTAACGGGAAGGGCTACAGTACTCTGCTTGTCCCATCTACATTTGCCATTTCTCTAAGAGGGAGTAACTTCCTTGGTGTTGGGTGACAGGAGCTCCAGCATGAGTCATCCCAGAGGGCCTGGCCTCTTTCTTGGGGTGACAGATGATATGGAAGGATATAGGGATGTAGAGTTTGGGATCAGTCAGAGGGACCGGGAGAAGCAGGTGACTCCAGAGAAGCAGGTGGCTCTGGAGGGGTAGGGATTGTCAGGACTAGGGGAGCTAGATTTGGGCTCATCTACCTCCTGCCTTCCCTGGTGGCTCAGAGGTTAAAGTGTCTGCCTCCAATGCAGGAGACCTGGGTTCGATCCCTGGCTTGGGAAAATCCCCTGGAGAAGGAAATGGCAACCCACTCCAGTACTCTTGCCTAGGAAATCCCATGGACAGAGGAGCCTGGTAGGCTACAGTCCATAGGGTTGCAAAGAGTTGGACATGGCTGTGTGACTTCACTTTCACTTTCACCTCCTGCCTTATTTCCTGTCTCCTGACGGATGCCCTCTACCCAACCCCCTACCCCACCCCACACCAGATCTCTGAGATCAATGCCTGAGGTCAGCAAGCCCAACCCTGACTCTGGGTCCTCCCCAGACCCACATCTCCTGAACACTGCCAGCTGCTCAGACCTCAGAGCACCATGGTGAGGGGGTGTGGCCTGAGCATTAGAGTGTCCAGTCCTGGTCCTGCCCCTGATCAGCCCTCTGAACTCAGGCAGGATGTTTGATGTTCCTATGACCACATCTAATATTGCTCTCTGAGTGCTAATTATGTGCATTACCCAGGAGCTGGGAAAGCACTAACCTCTCCTAGTGAGATGGCACAGCTTGTCATCAAAACTGTGTCTAATTTCCCTCTTTCACTCTTGCCAACCCAGTGCCCGTTCTACTGGGTTCTTGGCTCCTTAGCTTATTCCCAGCTAATCAGATTCCCACACTGTAGCCCTCAGTCCTCTGCAGTGTAGCTCTGGAATGTCTCTCCTGCTCAAATACCTTCAGTGACTTCCTATCACCTCCTGATTTGAGCTCAAGCTCCTCGCTGGGGCCGTCACACCCTCTGGACCTGTCTCTGTACTTGATGAATCCCCTACACTCCCGCCTGACATTCCCTCATCCCATAGATGCATGTTTAAATCTCAGTCCTTTGATATTTCAACTCCCTGCTTCCAGAGCATCACTATTCCTCTTATACAGTCGTTGTCTTTCCTTCTGAACCAGTTCCCTCTGACCCTGCAGCATCTGTTTCCTTTGTCCAAACTGGGGCGGCACAGCTGTGTGTTCTTGTCCAGTCCCCTTGCCCTAGCCAGCAGGCATTAGGCTCAGTGTGGTGACATCCCCATGTTAAGTCACTGATAACAAAGAATGAAGCTTTGTGATGAATTTCCTTATTCTTTTGTTGTTGTTTTTCAATCGCTTAATCCAATCTGACTCTTTGTGACCCCATGGACTGCAGCACGCCAGGCTTCTCTGTCCATCACCAACTCTTGGAGCTTGCTCAAACTCATGTGCATTGAGTCAGTGATGCCACCAAATTATCAATATCTTCTCTCGTCCTCTTCTCCTCCTTTCCCAGCATCAGGGTGTTTTCCAATGAGTCAGCTCTTTGGGTGGCCAAAATATTGAAGCTTCAGTTTCAGCATCAGTCCTTCCAATAAATAGTCAGGGTTGATTTCCTTCCAGATGGACTGGTTTTATCTTCTTGCAGTCCAAGGGACTTATCTGAGCAATTAACCACTAGTTCTGCAATATCTTCAGGCTTCCCTTGTGGCTCAGCTGGTAAAGAATCATGCGGCAGACCTGAGTTCAATCCCTGGGTTGTGAAGATCCCCTGGAGAAGGAAAAGGCTACCCACGCAGTGTTCTGGCCTGGAGAATTCCATGGACTATATAGCCCATATGGTCACAAAGAGTCAGACACGACTGAGTGACTTTCACTCACTGCAGTGTCTTTACCCTCACTCATCTGCATGCCACTTGCCTTCCTTGGAAAGTGGGAAATGTGCAGAGCTTGGTCACACCATTTGGCCCCCTGTGAGACTCATCCAGCTTAGGTCCCAGCAGAGAATAATCAGACGGGCACAGGAGTGGCTGCAGGACCGGCGGGTGGGGGTGAAGAGCAGGGCAGCCAGCAGAGTTCTCTGGGCCTTTTTCCTCTGGTGCCCTCCCCTGGCACCATGGTCATTGGTACCCTAAGGCCTGGCCCCACCTTCTGTATGCCTTATGCCCAGAAGAACTAACCATTTGCTCTTAATTCTGCTGGAGAATTTTAAAGAAACAGTTGCTTTATGGAAAACATCACTGTAAAAACAGATATGACCTATTTTATAAACAATAAAAATGATAAAAACACATTCAAAAGGAGTTAAATATATATATGTATATATATATGTTATATATATATATGTATATTTCTGGGGCTTCCCTGCTGGCTCAGATGGTAAAGAATCTGCCTTCAATGCAGGAGTCCTGGGTTTGCTCCCTGGGTTGGGAAGATCTGCTGGAGAAGGGAATGGCAGACCACTTCAGGATTCTTGCCTAGAAAATTCCACGGGCAGAGGAGCCTGGTGGGCTACAGTCTCTGGTATCACAAATTATATATATATACATACATATATACATATATATATACACATACATATATACATGTATATATATACATACATATATACATTATATATATGTATATATGTGTATATATATACATATATACATTATATCTCCACTCTTTTTTATATTCTTATATATATATGTATATATGTATACATATATATATTATATCTCCACTCTTTTTATATTCTTTTCCCATATAGGTTATTACGAGTATTGAGTGGAGTTCCCTCTCCTGTACGGTAGACTCTTATTAGTTACTTATTTTATATATCGTAGTGTGTACAATTGAACTTATCTACAAGACAGAAATAGATCTACAAATGTAGAAAACAAACTTATGGTTAGCAGGGGTAAGGACGGGGAGGGATAAATCGGAAGACTGGGATTGCCACATTCGTAGCTTCCCATCATGAATTCCCTGGTGGTCCAGTGGTTAGGGCTCGGCACTTTCACTGCTGTGAGCCTGGGTTCAATCCCTGCTTGGGGAACTAGGGATCGCACAACCCACAAGGTGCAAACACAGAAACAAATAACAACTTTACTTAATTAATATATTCATAGAGTGTTAGCGTCACCTCAGTCAAGGGAATAAACATATCCATCGCCTCTGAAGGTTTCCTTGTGTTCCTTTGGATTTTTGTTGTGGTTTGCTTGCTTGCTTGTTTGTTTTCAGGGGCTGGTGGAGGAGGTGCTGAGGGTTGTTTTGTGGGCATAAAGCTACAGTTGCACAAGATGAGAAAGTTCTAGAAAGCTGTTCTTAGGAGTCCTTACCTCAAGGGACTGCTTTAATTTGCTTAAAATTCTTGATTTATCTTTCCTGACAATAGTAATGACAAGACCGGTCATTTGTTGCCTGGAGGCTTCTGCTCCCATGGGTTCCGCCCCAGCCTGGCAGCATCGTCCCTTCCAGCCCGTGTGAGTCACCTCCTCCCATGCCTCCAGAGAGATGACTCTGTTGTCAAATCCGAAACCTCCTGACACTCTATACTCAACGTCTGGCTGGTCAATCATTTCCAGCATTACGGGAAAGATCCTGATGGCTCAAGGCTGAAATCTGACTTCAGTAAAAATAATGCTAAAAAGAAATTTGTGAGCCACGTGTTCTTTCCTTTACGGGTGCTGAATGCATCTTGTGGCTGCTGAGTATTTGGAGACTGACAGCTGGAGATGGGTCCACGTCCAGACCTCACGAACAATTGATACTGCTTCATTTCATCACCTCCCCTTGTTGCGCTGGTGCTGATCCCACCAGAAGGCGAAAAGATGCAGAGAGTGGTTGGCACCAAGGGCCTGATGAGTGCCAGCAGTGTGCCAGGTTCACTGTGGTCTTTGCCCCATTAAATCCTCAGGCAGCTTCACCAGCTAAGCAGTAGTTTCAGTTTGCTTGGGAGGAAAAATGAGACTTAAAGACTTGGTCACAGGTCAGAGTTCCTACTGTGATTCAGTGGCAGAAATGGAATTCAAATCCAAGTCCCAGACTACACCCTTTTATTCATTTATTTATTTATTTATTTATTTTCCTGTGAAGCCACGTCTCCTTTTTTACATGCTTGCCTGTGCTTTTGATTATTTGGGAATATATTCTAGAAATGCTGAGCAGAACCACGAGGGAGGGGCTTTGGGTCAAGGACTAGCTCACCAGCCACAAGCATCATTTTTCCCTGGGCTAGGACTAGGTTTTGTAAGTAAATACTCAAGTGAAAGAGAACACTTTTCTTGGAAAAGGCTGGTAATTTGATGCTTGTAAACAAACTCTTTTCTAAGAGTCTCTGCCACACTGGGGCCCGTGGGCAAAATTACATCAAACAAAGAACAGTTTTAATTGAGAAAGGCCCAAAGGAGGTGGACTCCGTTAGGAGAGACAGAACTTGCTGACCACTTACTGCTGTCAAGCATCGTGGAGGGTACTTAGCACGTGGGATTTACTCTTCCCTATAGCCTTTTGGGTATTAGCGTCTTCATGCTGCAGTCTGAGAGGCTGCAGAGTCAGATATGACTTAGAGATGAACAGCAACAACAACAGCAATAGCCCTTTGGGTATCATCTTTGGTTTGTCAATAGCCCTTTGATTATTAGTAACTTCTAGTTGGATAAATCAGGAAACTGGGGTAGTAGTCAAATAGTTTAAAGGAGGCAAGGCAGGAATTCAGAAGTAGCCAGTCTGATGTCAGAAGCCCAGCTCTTTATCACTAGTGTGCAGTCTTTGTTATCCTTTCAAGGGGAGGCCCATGCATCCTGCCCAGGTCATATGGGTAATTCTAATCCAGCCAAGGACTTCGCTGTTAGTGGCTTAGCATTCTGCATACACCTACATTCATTTCCTAGAGATGGTGTATAAAAGTACCACAACCTAGATGACTTAAATAATAGACATTTAAAATATATACGTATATATTTATGTGGCTGCACCGAGTGGGTCTGAGTTGTGACATGCAGGATTTTCTTGAGGCATGAGGCATCTTTTAGCTGTGGCATGTGGGACCTAGTTCCCTGACCAGGAACCAAACCCAGGCCCCCTGTATTGGGAGGGTGGACTCTTAGCCACTGGGCCACTAGGGTGCATCAACAGACTTTTGTCTTCTCACGGTTGCTGAGGCCAGAAGTCGAAAATCAAGGTGTCAGCAGGGCTGCGCTCTCTCTGAAAATGCAAGGGAAGAATCTGTTCCATGACTGCCTGCTGGTCTCCGGCTCACAGAAGCATCGCTCATGATGCTCATGGAAGCATCACGATCTCTTCACGTGGGATTCTCCCTCCCTTTGAGCCTTCACACTGTCTCCTTTCTGTTCGTGTCTGTCCTGCTTTTAAAAGGGTAGAGTCATAATGGATTGAGTCTCACCCTAATGACCTCATATTAACTTGATCACCTCTGTAAAAATCCTACTTCTAAATAAGGTCACATTCTGGGATATTTGGGTTAGGATTTCAACATATCTCTCTTGGGAGGACGTGAGTCAACCCATGGCAATATTGAACAAGTTGGATGCTTACAAAGCCAAATGCAATAGGGCCCAAGATAATAATTTCCTGCCCCCTGCCTCCCATCCCCAAGCAGGAATCTAACTCACCAGCTACACAGCCCTGGTCCCTTTTGAACACGCTATAGTCTTTCAGTCTTTCTTGCCTCTTTCGCTTGCTCATGCTGGAACATCCTTCCTCACCCTATGTTTTTGAGAAGTTCGTTCTTTAAAGACCACGCTCTTGCCATTCCCATCTGGAAGTTGCTACAGACCTCACCCTACACAACTTGCTTTCGGAGGTACCCCTTTTCTGTGGTTCTCTATGTGATCCTCTCCTTACTTCTTGGTGGCCCCTCTGTGGCCTGTGAGCTCCCCTAGGATCACTAGGATCTGTGCCACAGATGCAAGGGTGTCCCGGAGTGTTTATATACAATGCCCAGTCCATGCAGCGGTCTCAAAGACACTTCTCTCATGAATGAATATCATAGTCTCACCTCTTCTGAAATTCACACACTGCATTTCACCAATTGTCAAGTAAGAAGGCTGAGTCCTGGAGGAGAGAATGGCAACTCACTCCAGTATTCTTGCCTGGGAAATCCCATGGACAGAGGAGCCTGGCAGGCTACAGTTCATGGGGTCACAAAGAGTCAGACACGACTGAATGACTAATCACACACACACACAGAGGTGGGAAGTCTCTAAAGACTTCTACTACACAGTTATGCCGTCCTATGGCTTTCAGAATCTTCAGAGAATATCTAGTGTATGTAACGCTGGATGCCAATCTCCCAATCTATAACTTTTTTTCCTCATTTTCATTTTTTTAAATAGAGTTGTTTTCCTTAATGGTTTGTCTGGTTTGTTTATGAAATTCTTCCCTGAAGTCAAGGAGGCAATCACCATTTTTTTTCTTCTAATAGTCTAAACGTTCTTTTTCTTCTGATATATAGGTTTTTAATCCATTAGAATTTATTTTTATGCACATGGTATGAGGTAGGGATCTCACCTTTTCCTCAGATTGATAATGAATCATTCTGGCACAATTTTTTGAAAAGTAACCATGGGATTTTTGCTTCTTCAGATTCCAGGTAATCCTTAAGCATTAGTTTTTTATTAACTTACAGCTTATATGCCTCTCTATTCTATCCTAGAAACATCATAAATTTTGTAAACTTGGAGATACTCATCCTCACCATCAAGTCAAAAGATTTAACTAGAAGTTTAAGAATATAGAACTTCAAGTCTTTATTTAATATGTTTATTGTTCAATCTCCAAGTTGAGTCTAACTCTTATTACACTTACCATGGTTATATAAGGGCTTCCCTTGTGGCTCAGCTGATAAAGAATCTGCCTGCAATGCAGGAGACCTGGGTTCTATCCCTGGGTTGGGAAGATCCCCTGGAGAAGGGAAAGGCTACCCACTTCAGTATTCTGGCCTGGAGACTTCCATGGACTAGTTCATGGGATTGCAAAGAGTTGGACACGACTGAGTGACTTTCATTTTCACTTCATGGTTATATAAAGATTTGTATAAATTCTGACATGATGGAAACTTTATGTGCCTCTACTTTGGTATGTTTACATTTACAAATTATCAGAAAGAGATGAGTGCTTTCATGAGCTAGATGACATCAATCCCAGAGCAGTAGGCCACTCAGAGCCAAGGTGGAAGGGAAAATGCTAGGACCACTTCAGAGAAGGATTCAGGAATTTGTTCAACTGATGTGCTTCTGCCTGGAACCAATTTTAACACTTTCTGTGAGAGGGCCTTGGGTTTATCCCTGGGAAGATCAAGATAAGAGTGAAAAAGGAATGCTGAGTCCTATTTTTCAGACACCACTGGGGATAAAGGAAACCTGACAAATCTCAAGTTGCTTAATGATGAAAGAGAAGCAAGTGGGCTGGGTCCTTAGGCTGGTGAGGACAAAGGAAGGGCCATATGGGGAAGAGACCCGGGGGACCAAACAAGGAAAACAATAATGATAACCACACCAACTGCTACTTGTAGCAGGGATTCCATTCCTTGTTCAGGCTAGGCGCTGTGGTAGGGGTGGCTTAGCTGCTGTCACGTCTGACTCTTGCAACTCCATGGACTATAGCCTGCCAGGCTCCTCTGTCTGTGGGATTCTCCTGGAAAGAATACTGGAGTGGGTTGTCAATAGGTGCTTGATATTTATCTCTGATTTCGATGATATCCATAGCATAAATAAGGACATGAGGTTCTGGGATGATGCGTGATTTGTAGGCATCACTCAGTCAAGGCTTTCCATGGTACTCAGTTCTAGGATTCTGACAGGAGCATCCACCACACGGTGTGTATCAGGCATTTAGCATAATTCCTGGCACATGGTAGGTCTTCAGTAAACACTTGCTAGAATTTGGCCCAAGGAAGGCAAAAATCGACTGCTAAGCGACATTCAGAGTTTTTTTGAAGCCTTGGGGGCAAAGAATGTCCCTCTGGACCTGGGGCCTTTTACTACTTGTGGTACAAACCTGTTCCTCTTACTTCCTGTATATTTCCTGCGACTGCCTCAAGTTGAATGTCAGCGCCTGGGTCGAGTAGATAGGGCCAGGCTCCTACATCAGCCACACCTGGCTAGAACCCCAGCTCCACCACCTATTAGCTGTGGAGAATATGAGTGAGCTCCTTAACCTTGCTGACCCCTGTTCTTCGTCTGTAAGACAGAGTCTGCAAGCCCTTCCTCAGGGGTTGCCGTGGAGACTAATGACAGGGGCATGTGAAATGCCTGCCGACCAGCAGGCATCCTCGGACAGATGGCAGTTATTCCTATTAGTGGGGTGGCCTCCTCACCGCTGGTGTCATGTCACTTCCTGGTGCCTGGGAGCCGAGGGGAGGGCACACTTTCCCACATAGATCAAATGACCACTTTGGTTGATTACAGGGTTGGCTGTGTGTTTTAGACAGACTCTCAACACTTGGCCTCTTGGCTGCAACAGAATCTGAGGGGAGTGAAGGGAAGGTGGGAAGAAGCAGGACAGCCAGTGGCCTCCAGGAGCTAAGAACCACCTGGATGTCTCCCCACCCAGGTTCCTAGGTAGAGGTGAGCATCCTGGCGAAAGGCAGCCAGCGGAGGCCATTATTCAGGCCTGGATCCTGCGCTTAGGTAAGGGAATGGATGGGGACTGGCTGGAAGAGTGTTTTCTGACCAGCAGTTCCAGCTTTTCAAGCTTCTCTGGTGACTCAGTGGTAAAGAATCCACCTGCCAATGTTGGAGATGTGGGTTCGATCCTTGGTCTGGGGAGATCCCACTTGGTGAGAAGCAACTAAGCCCGTGTGCCACAACTACTGAGCCTGGGTCCTGGAGCCCAGGAACCACAACTGCTGAGCCCTCATGGAAGCCCGTGGGCCCTGGAGATCATGCTCTGTGACAAGAGATGCCATCGCAATGAGAAGCCTGTTCCCCACACCTAGAGAGTAGCCCCTACTGGCTGCAACTAGAGAAAAGCCCGCAGAGCAACACAGACCCAGCACAGCCAATAAATAAGTAGATACAGTTATTTTTATTTTTAAAGAAAGAAAAGTATTGTTAACATTTTGAAGTCTGGGTACTTGTTTTCCAAAGAAAACGAGTACGTGTGTGAGTGAGAGGTGAGGTCAACAGACTCACTGGAAGACATTGCCAGCTGGCTTCTAAATGCTTCCTCCTTCCTCACAGGCCACCCTTCCCACTGATGCATTTTCCTAATCCCCCTCCCCTCTTCCACGATGAAAGACATCTCATGGGTGATTGCTGGGCACCCACGTCATGCAAGGAGCCGGACCACAAATTCACATAATGCTGACATTTCTTCAACTACTCCCAAGTATTAAGAATAGCCCAGGTTTATTGAGCACTTATGATGCTCCAGGCACTGGGTTAGGGGCTGTGTGCCTATGTGTATATATCATTTTATTTTAATATTCACAACAACTTTCTCAGAGATGATTAGCATAGTCTTCGTTTAAAAGATGAGGATGCTGAGGCTCAGTTGTTTAAAGACAGAAAGGTAGAAAGTAAGGAAGCTGGGATTGACACTTGGGCCTAATCTGAGATGTTTAGATTGTGGTGATCACAAGGATCATTGGGGAAGAGTTGTGCTATTTTCACTTTGAAGTTGAGGCGATGGAAATGTAGAGAGGTGAGATGTCAAGGGACAAGCAATGCCACCAAGATCATGTGTTTCCAGGTTAGAGAAACTTGCATTCCAGCCTAGGTGTGAAGACTTCTTTCCAACTTTTTAATAGTAGCCAAAACCCCTTAATCTTTCTGCAAAATGAGATAAGTCAGTGCTGGCAAAGTCTGAATGACATTGTTCACACATTGAGTGACCTCATACACAGGCCGGCCTGGCATATTATAAGGCTTGGTAAACAGTGGTAGAGGTAGGGGTTATTCTGATGTCTGAATTCACACAACAGGAATGAGGACCAGGGAAGCCTGCAGTGTTTCTACAACGAAGCTTTGCCTCAGCTGATTCTTTAATGCCCATCACGTGAACCATAGTGATGAAGTTCATGTTTTTCCTTCTTTTTGCTTAGGCCTCTCTTCTCTTTTTCTTTTCTTTTTAAAATTGGAGTATACTTGCTTTATAATGTGCTAGTTTCTGCTGTACGATGAAGTGAATCCGAAATATGTAAGCATATATCCCCTCCCTCCTGAACCTCTCCTGCCTCATCTCACCCATCTAAGTCACTGCAGAGCTGTGCTATACAGAAACTTCCAACTAGCTGTCTGTTTCACCCATGGTGGTGTATATACGCCAATCCTACTCTCAGTTCACTCCTCCCTTCCCTTCTTCCCATGTCAACATGTCCATTCTCTACGTTTGCATCTCTATTCCAGCCCTGCAAATAGGTTCATCTGTAACAGTTCTCTAGCTTCCACATACGTGCTTTAACATACAATATTTGTTTTTCTCTTTCTGACTTATTTAACTCTGTATGACAAGCTCTAGGTTCATCCACATCTCTACAAATGATCCAGTTTCATTCCTTCCTACGGCTGAGTAATATTCCATTGAATATACATACCACAGCATCTGTGTCTGTTCATCTGCCAGTGGACATCTAGATTGCCTCCATGTTCTGGCTATTTAAATAGTGCTGAAATGAACATGGGGGTACACATATCTTTTCGCATTATGTTTTTCTCAGGGTATATGCCTAGTCACGTTATGTGTTTTCACAGCTTTTCATTCACTCTCTCCCTGGATTGTGCACTTTGGCTATTTCAGAGGGAGTTGGAAAGGGATGTGGAGAACTTTCGGCCCCATAAGACACTCAGTAGCACATGGAGTGATTTATAGATTAAGGAAAGAGCTCTTCTTTCTCTGGGCCCCAGGCAAAAGCAAGAGCTTTGCAAGGGGAGAGGTTGGATTTCACCATCACTAGCCGTTCAACCAGGCTTCTCTGATAGCTCGGTTCGATTCCTGGGTTGGGAAGATCCTCTGGAGGAGGGATAGGCTATCCACTCCTGTATTCTTGGGCTTCCCTGGTGACTCAGATGATAAAGAATCCACCTGCAATGCAGAAGACTTAGGTTCCATCTCTGGGTTGGGAAGATCCTTTGGAGAAGGGTAAGTTTACCCACTCCAGTATTCTGGCCTGGAGAATTCTATGGGCTGTATAGTCCGTGGGATCACAAAGAGTCGGACACGACTGAGTGACTTTCACTTAGCCCTTTAATCAAGAGCTTGTGTGAACAATTGGAGGTAGCATCCCTGGGTCTCCCTAAGACCAATTTAAAGAGCAGGAAAGTGAGGACTAGATAGGAAGGTACCTGGGCCATCGGTGGGTAGCAGATGGAGGAGAGCATGGCTAACTTTGACCCTCAGGCACTGTGCCACCTGCTGTGCCTGTTGGGCAGGGTGGTCAGTGCCCAGGGCTCAGGTGCAGCATAAGTTCCTGTTGCTGCCTGCTGCCACGGCCAAGACTCACAGGACTTCAGAAAAAGTCAGAAGACAGAGCAGGACCCTATGGTCTTGGCCTCCCCACCACTGTATCCTCAGCTTGCCTTTTATTGATGGAAAAACTGTAGCCAAAGTTTAAGCTGAATCACAGAAGTGAGAAAGTACAGGGGAAAAAGGAAAACAGCCCAATAAAGACTAAATAATAAGCCATTAAGCAAAGTCGTGGACCTTTAGTTCCTCTTGAAGGGCAATAGCTAATATTCTGAGCCCTGCTCTGTGAGCTGTCTTATAGATACTGAAACCCCCCACCAGGTAGAGGGAGTCAACTGCGCAGCGACCAGGTGTGATGTGAGCTGCCGTGATTCTGAGCACTTGCCGCGAACCAGCCCTGGGACTGAAGACTAACTGTACAGAAAACAACCAAAATGCCTTGATCAGACCACCCCACGGTCAAATTCGAGATGGCTGCGAGGGCTGACTGTGCTCTTGGCAGAGCTGCATGTCGGCCCCTCCCTCCACCTATAAAACCTCTTGCCCACTGTTTGTCTGTAGGCGAAGGGGCAGGAAAGTGAGCCTGTGGACAGGAGTCTGTCCTCCTTTCCAGTTGCCAGCCTCCAAAATAAAGCAGACTCTTGTTTCTACCAACCTGGCTTTTGAGTAGGGAGTGATCTGGACCCCTACTTTCATTAACAAGAAGACCTACTCTACCATTAATCTGTACTGGGACCTTTTTCAAATTAATCCACATCTGTAATACTGGGATTCGTGATATTTCCTTTGAATTTTTATCCTAAAACAAACATGGGAAAATGCACATGAAGGCCCCTGGCCCTATATTGGCATGGGTGTAGCTCTGAGCTTGAAAGAAAAAGTGAAAGTGTTAGTCAGTCAGTTGTTTCTGACTCCTTGGGACCCCATGGACTGTAGCCCACTAGGCTCCTCTGTTCATAGAATTCTCCAGGCCAGAAAACTGGAGTGGGTAGCCATTCCCTTCCCCAGGGGATCTTCCTGACCCAGGGATTGAACCCAGGTCTCCTACATCACTTGAGGATTCTTTACCATCTGAACCACCAGGGAAGCTACTCTGAGCTTCCAGAAGGGAAAAGCCCAAGTCTTGTGAGCTGATGATCAAACAGAAAAGGTTCTAAGACTTGAGTGAGACTTGGGACCCCAGCTACTGAGCTTTGTGAGCCCAGATTGCCTGTAACTCCAGTGCTTCCATTGCACCTGGCTCACTGGAAAAGCCCCCAAATGTGATGAGTGAGGAATGCATGAATGAAAGCTGCATCACATGTCTGAAGTCACAGGACACACAAGCAGCAATCATGGGAGGCAAGTTCATTTTCACACATGTGTGCTCCATCACTTCAGTTGTGTCTGAGTCTTTGTGACCCCATAGACTGTAGCTCACCAGGCTTCTCTATCCATGGAATTCTCCAGGCAGGAATACTGGACTGGGTTGCTGTGCCCTCCTCCAGGGGATCTTTGCAGCACAGCGATCAAACCCATGTCTCCTGGGTTTTTGCACTGTAGGTGGATTTTTACCATTGAGCCACCTGGGAAATCCAAATTCATCTTCAGTGGACTGTGAAACCTGAAGTCACTCTACTGTTCACGCTGCTTCCTCTGCATGGAGTAGCAGATGCCAAGTCTTGGGAGAGTCTCCACAGCTTGGCCTTGGGGAGAATGGTCTGGATGGGGTATATTTCTGAACTTTCACTCCAGTAGTTTTGTAATTTCTCCCATAGCTAGAAGGAGGACACTCAGATCCCTCCCCTCTTTTTTGAATCAAAGCACCAAGTCTTACAATTTTCTACTCTTTCCTGGAATTATTCTGCTATTTGCTTGGACAAGCCAACTGTTGCCTTCTGAGCAAGGGTAACGGAGTGTTGAATCATCACCTTCTCTGTTGATTTTCCCAGAATCACTGAGTGATCATGTAGCTCCATTCCTCACACATCAGGAGGACCACCCATCTCTCCTTCCTAAAAGCAAATCATCTTTCCTTAACAAACCAAAATGACAGCCTCTTTGCTCCCACAACCAGCATTTCCCGAGAGTTGTTGTATTCCAATGTTATTTGAGCAGTTTCACCTTTGAAGTTTGACTTCCACGTTGGACCAGCAGAATTATTTCTTGGAAAAGTGATTAGCACTGAAACACTCGATGGAAATTGGCATCGGAGGATGGTCGTCTCATTATGCCAAGTACCCACAGATTCACCTCCAAACACCCTGTGATTGCACCGGCGCTATTATCTCCAGCTACATCTCTTCTTTGGAGCTTACGACTTAAATAAAAATGCTAATTGTTTCTGAGAAGTGTGCAGGGAGGAAAGAGAGCTGCATCGCTGAGGAGCCAGATCTCCGAATTCCCAGGCTGCCACTCACTTTCTTGCCTAATGCTGGAAGCTCTCTGACGGCCAACCATCAATTTGCACGGTCTAAGTCACAATTTACATGGAGCACCGTCTCCTCATGGGGTGTTATTTATTGAGCTGGGTACCACTGGCGAGGAGGGCAGGAGCTCCTGAGTAATTAGAATCCTGTCCTCGCTGGGAGCGCACAATGCTTTCCTGTTATCTCCGCCTTCTAATGGGTTTGCAATGGCGCTATCTCTGCTTCCATAAATAACGTGCTCCATGTAAATAAGGAGTCATAAGCACCCACACATCATTTCATAAACATGAGGGAGGTACTTGGGAAGGGGATCATCAATAAACAGGCTGTGCTCTGCGTTACAAAACTGAAGCCATTCTGGAAAGAGTGTGCTTGGCCTTTGGGTCTTAAATCATTCCATTAACACTTATTCTGCTGTAGGTAGCTGGTGGGTAGTTTGAGAGCGACCTCTGAAGGCAGATGGGTTTGGGTACAGAGCTCCGGTTCTGACTCAGCATCTGTGAAATCTGGGGCAAATCTTTGGCGATTTGTCTTCCTCCTCTGGACCATGTAGGTAGCAGACGTCTTCTCATTTTGTAGGTCAAAATTTGTGACTGAGTTGGGCTGGGTCTGGTGCATCCAGGAAGCAACTGTATCTTTTCACATCATTTTCTTGCCTTCGCGTTTCATCCTTGTCTTTGAATGGTTAAGATGGAGAGGCCAGTCTCATGGCATTTCTTGTTCCATCTAAAGCTCTGTCTCATCCCTAGCTTGGGCCAGATGGGCTCCAATGCCACAGCAGAGAAGGAATAACCCTTTCCTGTCCTGCTTTTCTGCCTTCTCCTGAAATGTGTCTGGCTCTTCCAGGGCAAGAGTCACATTAGAGGATGAGCACAGAGGGGAAATCAGCGTCAGTCATGTCTTTTGTGCTTTGTACAGTTGCTTGGACATTGATATCTGCACCCAAAGGTTATTCTTTCTTCTGAGATGCTTTCATGGGTTCCTCAAAGATTCTCCTGCTGAGGACTCCATTGGCGGTCCTCTGATGAGGGTGATATCCCCTCTAGTCTGTCTTTCATGAGTCTCTTAGCCATCAGCATGTAAGGGGTCCCTCTAGCGTCTTGAGGCTAAGATCCTCTCATCATTTTAGGACATTCTCTTGGATAGCCCAAAGCAAAATCTTTCTATTGGCAAATCTAGCTCCTACTAGGGACTGCTGGAGAGAAAAAAAAAAAAAAGCTTACTTGAAGGCTGTTACCTGCGTTTTCTCTGCCACCCTAAGCTATTCTAGTCTCCTACATTTAGACTTTTTGGGTAAGAGATAATGTCCCTTTGACTCCCAAATCCAAAGAACACATATCAAATTTCCCTAACTGTTCTTTTGATGTTCTCTTCAGTTGCTACAGTTGATGAGAAAACAGCATGCCAACAACTCTTGGCAAAGAGGATTTTACCGTCCACTTTTCCCATTGAATTCTTACCCTTTTGGAGGTAGCTGATGGGCTCATAATGGTAGCGACAGATTGTGGTATTTTATCAAATTGTTTATTGATGGTTGGTCTGGTTCAGTCCTATGTATTCTGGTCATCCGAGGCCCCTATGTCTGTTGCTATGGTTTGGATTTTCCATGGATTAACCACTGGCATCATTACCCACAGACTTTTACTTATTTTTTTTGGCCACATTGCATGGCTTGTGGGATCTCAGTTCCCCAACCAGAGACTGGAGCCTGAACCTGGGCCAGGACAATGAAACCCGGAATCCTAACCACTTGGCCACCGGGGAACTCCCAAGACTGAGTGGAGTTTAGAATGTGGAGGCATACGTCACTGTTTCTCTTGGCCTTGGAGCTCAGCTGAAAAGCAGATAATAGGAAATGTCCCACATTCTATTCACTGTGATGAGGATAGCCTAAAAGTTTGTCCTAAGTGTTTGGCAATCATCCATGCTGTCATGTCAGTAGAGTCCTGCTTTTAGTATTATACAGTGTCAATTATCAGGTGATACATCACACCTGTTTCTGTTCACACAGGAACCATTCTAAGTGCTCTATGTGCTACACTAGACTTGTAAGAAAGGTTCTTTTATCATCTCTATGATACAAATGAAGACTGAAGGTTTGCTGAGATCCCATAGCTGGTAGGCAGACCCAGGAGTATAGCTGCAGAGAATAGGCACTTACCTTCTTCTATGACTGCAGATAAAAAAAGCCGATCTTTTATCTTTCAACAAGAGTTTACACAAGCGAAATTCATTCCTTGAAATTCGTCCAGACTATCTGAATCCAAACCTCTTTTCACTTTCTTGTTCCTTTTTCTAAATAACACTTTGGCCACCTGATACAAGGAGCCAACTCATTGGAAAAGACCCTGATGCTGAGAAAGACTGAGGGTGAAAGAAGAGGATTGTTAGATAGCATTACTGACTTAGTGGACATGAATTTGAGCAAACTCTGGGAGATAATGGAGGGCAGAGGAGCCTGGTGTGCTGCAGTCCATGGGGTCAAAAAGAGTCGGACATGACTCAGTGACTGAATGGCAACAAAGCAAGCTTTGCCTCCTAGGGGGCGCGGCTGCAGGCTCTTGACTGTTTTGCTATGAAAGTGCAGCAAGCTTTGCCTCCCTAGGGCGCGGGCTGCAGGCTCTTGGCTGTTTTTGCTACGAAAGAGCAGGTGCAACTCGCGCAGTCGCGCCCACCTCTCTGTGGCCCCACGGACCACAGAGTCCACGGGATTCTCCAGGCCAGAATACGGGAACAGGTAGCCTTTCCCTTCTCCAGGGGATCTTCCCAACCCAGGGATTGAACCCAGATCTCCCGTAACGCAGGTGGATTCTTTACCAGGCGAGCCGCAGTCAGACCATTCATGTAAAAGCTGTTGGGTTCCCAGTCAACCTGTAACTCCTTACACCATCCTGGCACCGATGCTGAGTTGATTCTTTGGGCTATCTCAGCTGGGTTGTCCAGGCCATCTGGCCTATCAGCACCTCCCATCTCCAAGCTGCCATTCCTCCTGATTTCTCTCCGTGTTTCAGCTCCAACCACCTCTGCTCACAGCGTGGCATTGGTGCCCCTGGTACCACATCAAAGCCATCCCTTGTCCTGCTGGTGAGACCAAGGAATTCCCTGGGTCCCTCGTCACTCTCCTGGCTTTGATGCACACTGCCTGACCATCCCACGTGTCTGCCCCCTCCCCCAGCCACCATGGCGTTGCCCTGCCCCATCAGATTCATGGCCCTCGCCTCGCCATGAGGTTATGCTATCATCATCTGTGTCTTTTTGTCTGCTGCTTTCTTTCTTCTCTAGAGCTCTCATGTGTGTGGTATGAAGCTAGTCCAGAAAACCAGGTCCCAAACCCTCAACTGTCTCATTGAGGAAAGTCAAGGTCAAGGGTGCTGAATTTGCCTCCGCTCACTCTGTAACCTCTCCCAAGGCACAGCCCCTTTCTGAGCCTCTCGTTTTCTACCTCTCCTATGGGAGGTTCGACCACATGATTAAAGAGGCTATTCCGGCTTTCAAGATCTTTGACTCTGGAATTGCGGCTTCCCTTAAAGTTCCAGGAAGAGCAGACAAGTCCAATTTGAGATACTTGAATCTGATTAATGCGGGAACAGTTAACATGGGGATGAAGGCGTATTCCATCCCCTTCTTCTCTTTCCCCTCCAGGCAGCTTTTATGTTTCTGGGCTTTTATCCCATTATCCTAGCCTGACTTTATTACTGCCACCTGGAGAGGAGCCCATGCCCCCACCAGACCCTGCAGGAAGTGTGGAGACTCAGCTCAACCACTGTGTTAGCCTTCGCTCTCTGTTTACATGCTTCTGGACCATGCCTCTCCCTTTTCCTCTGTTGATCTAAGTAAATCTCTGCCACTGGCCTGGGTCTGAGGGAAGGAAGGTTTGCTGAAGTTACTTGAAAACTTAATCCAGTTTATAGTTTTGTTTTTGTTTTTTTTTACTCCAGATGAACCGAGTTAGGGTTTTTGAAATGACTTTATTTTGTCCAGAGAACAAGCATAAAGAAAACAGACAAGGCATATATACATTGATCTATTTAAAATAAATAAGTACCAAGGATCTACTGTATAGAGAGTAGATCCTATTCTACTGTATAGAAACTCTGCTCAGTATTCTGTAATAACCTAAATGAGGAAAGAACTTGAAGAAGAATAGAAACACATATACATATGATTGAGTCGCTTAGCTGCACACTTGAAACTAATATGACTTTGCTAATCAACTATACTCAAATATAAAATTAAAAGAAAATATTGAAAGGCAGGAGAGGTCTGACTGACCTAGTCCTTCTAATATCCTCTGCTTTCTAACATCTTCTGGGAACTTTTGGCCGACTCAAATATAAAATTAAAATAAAATATTGAAAGGCAGGAAAGATCTGACTGACCTAGTCCTTCTAATATCCTTTGCTTTCTAACATCCTCTGGGAACTTTTGGCCGTTACCTTTTCTCTATGTGAAGGTCCCTGGAGAAAGGAATGGCAACCCACTCCAGTATTCTTGCCTGGAGAATCCCATGGACAGGGGAGCCTGGCTGGCTACAGTCCATGGGGTTGCAAAGAGTTGGCCAAGACTGAAGGACCAACACTTTCACTTTCCTCCATCAGAAAAAATAATCTGTATTTGTTATAGTCTTCAAACGTGGTGTCCCCCTCTCTCCTGAGCGTCTACATACACACTCTTTACCTGGAAAACACTTAACCTTCCACTCATGTACAAAAGGTAAATTACCCTCAGAGGCCATATCCTCCACGCCACTTCTCCTGACCTCTAAAGTCTGGTTGAGTTGCCGAGCTTTGCATTCCTGCCACAACTCATGGGCATGAAAGATACTGAACCTACAGTGATGGAATTCAGCTACATATCCCCATACCTGCCTAGTGGGTCCTATTCTCTGTGTGCAAGAGGAGAAAAGACAAGGTAACAGGCAGGTAAAATATGGGATAACGAGGGCAATGCTAAGGCGATCTGAAGGGCTCTGGGAACACGGGGTTGGGGTACCACCCACAGGCAAAGGGAAAGGCTCCTCAGAGAAAAGTCCTGAAATGTGAGTAGAAAGAGAAATTGAAAGGAGCCTGAGAAATGAGAATAACAGGCACAAAAGCTGAATGGTGTGAAACTGTACAGTGTAGTACCCAGGACTGTATCATGAAAGGACTTATAAAGGATTTTAAAGTTTGGATTTTCCCAAAAGGTAAGGAGAAATACCCTTTCTCCAGTGGTCATGTATGGATGTGAGAGATGGACCATAAGAAAGCTGAGCACCTAAGAATGGATGCTTTTGAACTGTGGTGTTGGGGAAGACTCTTGAGAGTCCCTTGGACTGCAAGGAAATCCAACCAGTCTATTCTAAAGGAAATCAATCCTGAATATTCATGGGAAGGACTGATGCTGAAGCTGAAACTCCAATACTTTGGCCATCTGATGTGAAAAACTGACTCATTGGAAAAGACCCTGATGCTGGGAAAAATTAAAGGCAGGAGGAGAAGGGGAAAACAGAAGATGTGATGGTTGGATGGCACCATCGACTCAATGGATGTGAATTTGAGCAAGCTCTGGGGGTTGGTGATGGAGAGGGAAGCGTGGTGTGCTGCAGTTCATAGGGTTGCAAATAGTCAGACATGACTGAGGGACTAAACTGAAGGAGAAATACACAAAATATTTTAAAAGAGGAATTAAACACACTAGTGTGTGAATAATTCTGAGGATTTTTCATGGATTCTACTCATCTAAGTAGAATCCATAGAATGCATCTGCCTCTAGAATCCCAGGGCTATGGTGTGCCTCGGTCTAAAGAGTGGCTAGTCATAGAAAGAGATTCATGGAATAGAATGGAGAGCCCCAAAATAAACCCTTACATATGTGGTCCCTGATTTTTCGACAAGGGCGCCGAGACAATCCAGTGGAGAAGACAGTTTTTCCAACAGATGGTGTTGAGTATCCACATATACAGAAACTAGATATTCACAGTCAAGAGAGAGAAGTTGAACAGCTATCTCATGCCACACACACACACATGCACACACGCACAACAGTGGATAATAAACCCAAAATGTGAGGGCTAAAACTACAAAACTTTTAAAAGAGTATGTGTAAATCTTCATTACTATATATCAGATAATAGTTCCTTAGGTATGACACCAAAAACACAAGTGACCAAAATGATAAAAAAAATTTAAAAGGACATGAGTAAAATTTTAAAATGCTGTGTGCTACAAAGTGGCAAAAGTGGAAAGACTACGCAGAGATGAAAGAAAATGTTTGAAAATTGTATATCTAGTAAAGAATTTCCATCCAGACTATATAATGAATTATTATAATCCAACAGAAAACAGATAAGCCAAATAAAGATAGGTAGAATATTTGTAAAGAGAGCTTTCCAAAGAAGATATAGAAAAGGAAAGTAAGCATATAAAAGATGTTCACTGTCACTCCAATCAAAACCATCAGTACCAGTTCACATTCACTGGGATGGGTCCAATCAAAGAGACAGGCAGCAACATACAAGTGTTGGCAAGAAGTGACAGCAATGTTGGTCGAAATGGAAAATGGGGCAGCCACTTTGGGGAGCAGTTTGGCAGTTTCTCACAAGGTTAAAGATGGAGTTATCATGTTTCTACAGTTCTACTCCTAGATATTCCCAAGTGAAATAAAAGACATACATCCACAAAAATCCTTGTATATGAATGTCACAGCATCATCATTCATAATAGCCAAAAAGTGCAAAAGGTTAAATATCCCATCAGCTGCTGCCTGGATAAATAAAATGTTTATACCCATACAATAGGATATTAGTTGATAATAAAAGAAATGAAATGCTTGCACATGCTACAAAATGTATATATATGTACATGTATGTATGACTAGTATCTTTCACTTAGCATCATATTTGAAAAGTTGATCCATTGTGTAGATGTGTAAGGAATCTTTTCCACTTATGGCTATTATGAATAATGATGCTATGACATTCACATACAAGTATTTTTGTGGATGTATCATAGCAAATAGATGGGGAAACAAAGGGAACAGCGGCAGTCTTCATTTTCTTGGGCTCCAAAATCATTGCAGATGGTGACTGAAGCCATGAAATTAAAAGACACTCCCTGGAAGAAAAGCTATGACAAACATAGACGGCATACTAAAAAGCAGAGACATTGTGTTGCCAAAAAAGGTCTGTCTAGTCAAAGCTATGATTTTTCCAGTAGTCATGTATGGATGTGAAAGTTGGACCATCAAGAAAGCTGAATGCTGAAGAATTGATGTTTTTGAACTATGGTGCTGGAGAAGACTCTTGAGAGTCCTTTGGACTGCAAGGAGATCAAATCAGTCTATCCTAAAGCAGATCAGTCCTGAATATTCATTTGAAGGCCTGATGCTGAAGCAGAAGTTTCAATCCTTTGGTCACCTGGTGCAAAGAACTGACTCATCAGAAAAGACCCTGATGCTGGGAAAGATTGAAGGCAGGAGGAGAAGGGGATAAGAGAAGATGAGATGGTTGGATAGCATCACTGACTCAAATGGACATGAGTTTGAGTAAACTCTGGGAGTTGGTGATGGACAGGGAAGCCTGGTATGCTGCAGTCCATGGGGTCGCAAAGAGACATGACTGAATGAATGAAATGAAGACTGAACTGATTATATATATATACACACACACACATCCACAAGCACAGAGATTCCCAGGTGGCTCGGAGGTGAAGAATCTGCTTGCCAGTGCAGAAGATGTGTGTTTGATCCCTTGGTGAGAAAAAAACTCTTGGAAAAGGAAATGGCAACCCCCTCCAGTACTTTTGCCTATGGAATACCAAGAACAGATAATAAAAGTCCAGTGATCACAAAAGAGTCAGATACAACTTACTAACAACATACATATATGTAAGTATATAAGTGCATATACATTATAGATAAACATATGTACATATGTTTATATATAGTATACATATAGTATACTTACTATATAGTATACAAGTACATATATAGTATGTACTTGTATATAGTATACAAGTACATATAGTATACTTACATATAGTATACAAGTACATATGCATATACTTATATAAGTATATATATGTATATATAGGTATATATTTGTGTGTATGTAAGAAATATATCTTTGTATGTAAGTGATATATATGTGTATGTAAGTAGTGTTATATGTAAGTATATAATATGATCCCATTGATATGAAATGTCCTGAATAGGAAAATTTACAGAGACAGACAGTAGATCAGTGGTTTTCTAGAGGAAGGAAGGCCTGGTGGGAATGCAAATGAGGGAAGTGGGAGTTGATTGTCAATGAATACGGGCAGAATTCTTTCAATAAAGGGACAAAAATGTTCTAAAGGTCGGTTCTAGTGATGATTGCCTAATCTTAAGTATATATACTAAAAAGACATTGAATTGTATCCTTCAAATGAGTGAGTTGTATGGCATGTGTATCTATAGCAATAAAACTAGCTTTTAAAAAGGAGCTTATTAAGTATCAACTGTAGACTGCAGAAATGCATGGGGTAGCAAAGAGCTGGACACGCCTGAGCAACTGAACAACACAGAGAAATGTCTAAGAAATGACCAAATGTAGCACTTCATTAAACATTGGAGCGGGCTGAGAAAAAGGAAGAGGAGCTCTTGTTGGAGGTGCCCTATTTCAAGGCTACCTGGGGGATGGCGATGCCAGGTATAGAGACTAGATTTGCTTCTCTGCGTCTCCTGGGACTGCATCTCATGTTTCTCGGCATCAGTGGCCAAGGCCGTGCTCTGACCCTTCTCACGTGTGAGCCAACTTTCCTTCACAGTCACGTCAAAGAGAGAGTCCCGTGAGGTCTCCATCAGCCAGTGCACCTCTCCCAGCAGCTTGCATGTTGCACACCCCGAGAGCTCAGCCATACCACGGCCCTGGAAGGCAGACCCCGAGGATGCAGGCTGTGCAGTCTGCGGACTGTTTGCCACGGCCCCACCAACCTTCCATCCACGGCCCGTAATGCACTGTGTACTTGATCTTCTGAGCATGTCAGGACAGAGAGATTTCTCCCAGGCTTTAAACCAGAAAAAGAAGTTTTTCCTGAAGAATTGGTCTGCTCTTAGCTGATGACATTTTTGAACATTTAATTGACCATGTTTGGGCTGACTCCTGAGAAGGCTTGGGGTGAAATTTGTAATTTTCTCTGAGTAATTTTTCAAAACTTTGGTAAACAGGATCCTCAAACCTTAGTGTGAATTGCCTAGAGACAGAAATAAGCAAATATGCTGCTTGCCTATCTTCCCTTAAATACAACCATTGAATAAGTATAGGGAGGGCTGGGTGATCTTCAGTCAAGACAGTGGGTGACTTTTAGAGACCTGAGAGCTCTCTTTATCCCTTTTAGTATTTTCATTTTCCCTAGTTTCATCTTGTTGTTCAGTCTAAAAGTCGTGTCCGATTCTGCGATCCCATGGACTGCAGCGCATCAGGCTTCTCTATCCTTCAGTGTCACCGGAGTTTACTCAAACTCATGTCCATTGAGCCAGTGATACCATCCAACAGTCTCAGTCTCTGTTGCCTCCTCCTCCTGCCCTCAATCTTCCCCAGTATCAGGGTCTTTTCTAGTGAGTCAGCTCTTCACATCAGGTAGCCCAAATACTGGAACTTCAGCTTTAGCATCAGTCCTTTAAGTGAATATTCAGGATTGATTTCCTTTAGGATTGACCGCTTTGATCTTCTTTCTGTCCAAGGGACATCTTGCTTTCACCAATTAATCAACTAGGACACGAACATTGCATGGCATATTACAGTTTTCCTAAAATTTTCACATGTATGACTTTCTTTACTGTGACCTCCTAATAGCTCCCTGAATTCTGCATTGATGCTCTCATTTAACAGATGAAAAAGACTTTGATTCAGGAAAAAAAAAACAACAAGTTGTAGAAAAGCAAGCTTTGGATTAAGAAAAAAAAGCCTACAAGGACTGCAAGTGGGGCATTTACAATATGGGCATTAGTTTATAATGCTGTAAAGATAGGGTTACAGGCATTTTCAGAAATGGGTCAGGTTTCCCTCTCAGAAAAGGAAGTGATCTTTCTAAATATTCACTCGAGGGAAAGCAGCTGATCCCAGCTCCTGTTTCAGAGCCAGAGCAGGTCACAGGGGTAGTCTCTCTCAGTTCAGCTTCGTATCAACCCAGTCCCAGCATCTGAAACCACACCAGTTGTCCCCTCCCCCGCAATCTGTGCTCCAACTAAACTGTGCTCGCTTAGCTGCTCAGTGGTGTCCAATTCTTTGCGAACCTTTGGACTGTAGCCTGCCAGGCTCCTTTGTCCACGGGATTTTTCAGGCAAAAATACGGAAGTGGGTTGCCATGCCCTCCTCCAGGGGATCTTCCTGAGTCAAGGATCGAACTCGTGTCTCCTGTGTCTCCTGCACTGCAGGCAGATTCTTTACCCACTGAGCCACTGCAGAAGCCTCCAACCAGACATTAAGGTGGCTGAATACTTACTGCCCACCCTGCACTCTCGTCTACCATGAGAGGGCCTCCTCATGCCCAGGTCATGCTGGAGCTGCAGAGCTCAAAGACCCAGACGGGGGCTGGCAGAGCGAAGGGTTACCAGTTAGGCTGATACAGGAGAGAATTCACAAGAAGCAGGAGAGTTTGGTAGAAAAAGTTAGACTGTACTGAGCCTCAGTCCCAGCGGGGTTTCTCACTGGCTGTATGGTCTTATGCAATGTGTTTACCATTTCTGGACCTTTAAGGTCCTCTTATATAAAATCAGGATTCTGAAACCCATATCTGAATGTGGGTTCCATTTCAAGTGAGGGGAACCTAAAACGAAGTGTGTAACACTCCCCAGGTGTGTGAAGCTTCAAGAGAAGAAGAAATCAGATCATCTTTTCCTTCCCTGTCTTGGTCTCAGTCATCACATGATGAGTGTATTAATTTTGTGTTGCTGTTGTAACAATTTACTGTAACTTAGTGGCTTCAAATAACACAACGTCATGATTTGTGGTAGTCTATATGTCAGAAGTCCAAAATCAAGAGACCAGCAGGCTGATGTTTCTTCTGGAGGCAATAAGGGAGAATTGATTTCCTTCTCTTTTCCACCTTCTAGAGACCACCCATATTCCTTGATTTCTGGCCTCTTCCTCCAATGTTCAAAGCTCATCACTCCGTCCTCTGCTTTATTGTCATATCTGATCATGATACTGACCCTCCTGATCTTCTCTGACTCTGACCTTCCTTTTTGTCAGTACATGAGGACCACCCAGATCATCCAGGATAATCTTTCCATGTCAATCCTTATTAATAATATCTGAAACACTTCTTTTGTCACAAAATGTAATGCAAGCAAAGGTTGTATCCATTAGGATGTGGACATCTTTGTGGGCCATTGTTCAACTTACTATAATGAGAAGGGAAATTCAAGAACTTGTCTTCACTAAAACATATCCTATAAGCTATGGCTAAAGAAGATGATGGTGTAAATGAAATATGTTTGTTACAACAATCCAAGCCTCATCTAATAGAAGTTATGGAGCCATCGGCATGCATGGCAACCCACTCTAGAGTTGTTGCCTGGAGAACCACATGGACAGAGGATCCTGGCAGGCTACAGTCCACATGGTCACAAAGAATCAGACCAGACTGAAGCACCTTAGCACAGAGGCTCTGCGTCCCCATCGGGTGTTCCAGATTATAGCACGCTTTAGTCTTTTTCCCAAGCATTAACACATGAAAATCCTTTCAAAAACTTCTCTACCACTTGTTCCTCCAATCTCCAGCTCCTCCAGTGATGACAATCCCCAGGCTTCCCGTGGCCAGCTTCAAAGGAGAAAATCCTTTCCAGATAAGAACTGCGTGGCTTTCTTGAATCTTTCACTGGGTCTCTTCATTCTTCCCTAGACTGACAAAGAATGAAAACATAGCCTCATTCACCTTCAGAACTAGTTTGCTCCTCCAGACAAGGAGTTTGTATAAATTATTCTTTCCTCCCCACATTCTGGCTGAGAGGTTACATCTCCAGAATAAATGTTCCAGCTTTCTTAATTGTATACAATAGTTTTAAGTTATCTTTTCAACTTGGTTACCTGTCTTTCAATATTTTTTCTAAGACTTCTATTTTTTTCTCAGATTTATTTACAATTAACAAATCTGTGTAAATGTAATTCACATGCATTTTCAAAACTTGAGAAACTAAAGAAGAAGATCAATTACACATGAGCCCGGCACCCGATGAGAAGCGCTAAGTCCGTACATGCCCTCCCATCCTTGGGGTGGGTCTGGGAGTTAATCCAACTCTGTACATTGAGCCACTGTGTGATCTCGGATAATGCCTTCCTTTTCTCTGACCCTCACTTTATTCTTCTCCAAGATGCTTGCTTTAAACTTTTGAAACTTCTGCTCATTTTTCTATCTATGAATTTGTGAAAATCATTTGTTTCAAACATTCACAGTTGATTCTGGATAGGGGAGTTTCACTTCTGATGGTCCAAGGGCAAATTATAGCTCATCCATGGAAATCTGGTCTGAATTTTGCTTGCTTGTCTTTTCTTGAAGGTGAAGGTGAAGTCGCTCAGTCGTGTCCGACTCTTTGCGATCCCGTGGACTGTAGCCTACCGGGCTTCTCTGTCCATGGGATTCTCCAGGCAAGAATACTGGCGTGGTTGCCATTTCCTTCTCCAGGGGATCTTCCCGACTCAGAAATCGAACCTGGGTCTCCCGCATCACAGGTAGGCGCTTTAATCTGAGCGCCTCTGAGCCTCCACAATCTTGGGTGTCAAGTTCACCCCGTTGGGTAGATCTTTTCCTCAGCCTGTACTGATGCTCCCAATAGACTCTGGGTTTATTTCACAGCCACGTGATTTGATTTGATTTTAATTTTTGATCTGTTCTGTGTCTTTAGACAGTTATGAGGGACATAGAAGTACGGGTACAAATCTGGAACTGATTGACATCTGATATCAATTTTTTATTGATAAAACAGTTTGGTTTTGAGAAATTACACTTTAAAAGTTCTTTAATAAATATCTCATTCGAACCTCACAATCTCTCTTTGTTTAAGTTTTTATCCTTACATTTTAGAAAAAGAAACTAAACTTTAGAAGAGTTTCAGACATGTGAATTTAAAGGTTTTTAACCTAAATCCATGGTAATAAACACATTTAAGCCTTTGACTGTGTGGATCACAATAAACTGTGGAAAATTCTGAAGGGGATGGGAATATCAGACCACCTGACCTGCCTCTTGAGAAACCTGTATGCAGGTCAGGAAGCAACAGTTAGAAGTGGACAGGGAACAACAGACTGGTTCCAAATAGGAAAAGGAGTACGTCAAGGCTGTATATTGTCACCCCACTTATTTAACTTCTATGCACAGTACATCATAAGAAACTCTGGGCTGGAATCAAGATTGCTGGGAGAAATATCAATAACATCAGATACGCAGATGACACCACCCTTATGGCAGAAAGTGAAGAAGAACTAAAGAGCCTGTTGATGAAAGTGAAAGTGGAGAGTGAAAAAGTTGGCTGAAAGCTCAACATTCAGAAAACGAAGATCATGGCATCTGGTCCCATCACTTCAGCAGAAATAGATGGGGAAACAGTAGAAACAGTGGCTGACTTTATTTTTTTTTCAATGCAAATGGTGATTGCAGCCATGAAATTAAAAGACACTTACTCCTTGGAAGGCAAGTTATGACCAACCTAAACAGCATATTCAAAAGCAGAGATATTACTTTGCCAACAAAGGTCTGTCTGGTCAAGGCTATGGTTTTTCCAGTAGTCATGTATGGATGTGAGAGTTGGACTGTAAAGAAAGCTGAGAGCTGAAGAATTGATGCTTTTGAACTGTGGTGTTGTAGAAGACTCTTGAGAGTCCCTTGGACTGCAAGGAGATCCAAACAGTCCATCCTAAAGGAGATCAGTCCTGGGTGTTTATTGGAAAGACTGATGTTGAAGCTGAAACTCTAATACTTTGGCCACCTGATGTGAAGAGCTGACTCATTGGGAGATTGTGTTCACCTATGGCTGATTCGTGTCAATGTATGGCAAAACAAATACAGTATTGTAATTAAAAAATAAATAAATTTAATTAAAATTAAAAAAAAAGAAAAGACCCTGATGCTGGGAATGATTGAAGGCAGGAGAAGAAGGGGATGACAGAGAATGAGATGGTTGGATGGCATCACTGACTCAATGGACATGAGTTTGAGTAAACTCCGGGAGTTGGTGATGGACAAGGAGGCTTGGCATGTTGCAGTCCATGGGGTCACAAAGAGCTGAACATGACTGAGCGACTGAACTGAACTGAACTATAATCTATTGGACCAACAGATAGGTAGGCTAGATAGAGATACACAGACAAGTGAAACAAAAGTTTTACAAATAATATTTAAGTAAATAGGTAGATAGGTAGATTGACAGATAGTTCTATAAATATGTAGACAGAAAGATGATAGCTAAATAGGTAGATAGCTATTGAATAGATAGATACATAGATAGATCTGAAAAGATAGCTTCACAAAACTGCCCAGCAGCTTTGTTGAGATAATTAAGCAATAGAGTGATAGTGATTTATGTAAAGCCTCTGGCCAGTACTGTGAGCTCAACTGATGCTAGTGCCTCTCACCCCCAAAGAACATTCTAGATGTGCATATTGCTGTAGAGTGTTCAGAGTCTGGGACCCAATCTTTCTGAATTGTTGGATCCCACATATGGTAGCAGAAACTTGTTTTGGGCAAAGGGTGCTTTGTCCTTGGTGGGACCACATTGGAGGCCAGTCACAAGGCCAGTTCCCCAGCAAATGTTTGGGTAGGGCTAGAGGAGATGTTGGACTTTCCCAGTGGCTCAGTGGTAAAGAATCCACCTGCTAATGCAGCAGACTCTTGAGAGTCCCTTGGACTGCAAGGAGATCCAACCAGTCCATTCTGAAGGAGATCAACCCTGGGTTTTCTTTGGAAGGAATGATGCTAAAGCTGAAACTTTAGTACTTTGGCCACTTCATGTGAAGAGTTGACTCATTGGAAAAGACTCTGATGCTGGGCAGGATTGGGGGCAGGAGGAGAAGGGGACAACCGAGGATGAGATGGCTGGATGGCATCACGGACTCGATGGACGTGAGTCTGAGTGAACTCCGAGAGATAGTGATGAACAGGGAGGCCTGACGTGCTGTGATTCATGGGGTCGCAAAGAGTCGGACATGACTGAGTGACTGAACTGAACTGAACTGAATGCAGCAGACACAGGAGACACGGTTTCAATCCCTAGGTGGGAAGATGCCCTGGAAAAGGAAATGGTAACCTGCTCCGGTATTCCTGCCTGGAGAACCCCATGGACAGAGGAGCCTGGGGTTGTAAAGCAAAAGCAGGCCCTGACTGAGCACACACAGAAGAGATGTTACTTTGGGAAAAGTCCAGAATCTTTGAAGTTTTCCAAGAGTTTAAGCTTCTCAGAAAGATACTTAAAGTCTATGGAAGGGCATGGAAGTCCTGGAAGGTCTATGGAAGTCTATGGAAGTCCTTCCCAGGCTTCCCAGGGGTCTTGGGTTCCAGTCAAAGCTTGGTGATGGGCAGCCCGGGATCTTCAGAGAGGGTAAGCCCGCTACCCTCCGCAGTGGCTGGAGATGCAGGAGGGAGAACGGGGAGGGTCCCTGTGAGGGTGTGAGTGACAGCTGGGTAGGCGGGGCCGTGACATGCACCACTGAGTGGGAGGCACCTCTTCTTCATTGGGCGGTGAACTCACCCTGTTCCTCCTGCTCTTTCAGTGAGATCTGCATCCATTTCAGGCATTCCTGGGAAGGACTTGAGTGTGTGCACATGCATGTGTGTGCTGTGTGCCTGTGTGACACGTGCATCATGGTATGTGTGGTATGTGTATGGTGTATGATGTGTGTGTGGTATGGTGTGAAGTATGTAGTGTATATGTGTGTGGTGTGTGTATATGATGTGCCTTTGTGACATGGTATAGTGGGTAGTGTGGTGTGGTGTATGTGTTGTGCCTGTGGTGTGCAGTATATAGTATATATATATGGGGTTTGTGTCTGTGTGTGTGTGTATGAGAGAGAGAGAGATGCACTGTGCTATGTGGTGTGATGTGTCTGTGGTGTGCATTTGTGATGTGTGTGATGTATGGTTTGTGAGTGTGTGGTGTGTCTGTGTGTTGATGTATGTGGTCTATACGTGTGTATTCTGTGTGGGTGTGATGTGTCTGTAGTGTGTGTGTGCTGTGTGTGTATGTTGTGTGTGTGATCTATTGCATGTGTGTTCTGTTTGTGTGTGTGTGTGATGTCTGTGTGCGGCGTGTGTGGTGTGTCTGTGGTGTGTGCGTGTGGCGGATTGGTACAGAGCCATGGTAACATGAGAGCCAGAGGAGGCAGGGAAGGTGAGGCCTGCAAATAGGGCACAAGAGGAGAAAGCGCTGGAAGATCTGAGCAGGCTGGGGGGCTGGGCAGGGAGGCTGGGTTTCTGGCAGTCCCACAGCACGAAGTGTAGGTTATTATCAGCACTAGGATGTTAGAGGAAGCTTGTCCAGGGACAGCAGGGGAGGGAGTTGGCTTTATCAACCTGATCCCTGAGCATCACTGTGTTCCAGGCAGAGGGCTAACCCTTTCAGAGTCACTTAAGCCCTGGGTGTGCCTGAGGGCCAGGTATTATTATTATGCTCATTTTATGGTAAACTAGGGCACAGAGTGGACCTAATGGTGGCTCAGATAGTAAAGAATCGGCCTGCAATGCAGGGGATCCAGGTTAGATCCCTGGGTTGGGAAGATCCTTGGAAAAGGGAATGGCAATCCACTCCAGTATTCTTACCTGGAGAATCCCATGGACAGAGGAGCCTAGGCACAGTCCATGAGGTGTAAAGAGTTGGACATGACTGAGCGTGCAGGCACACACAAGACACAGAGAGGAAATTCATTCAAGGTAGTTGGGGAAAGAAGGCAGAAGTGAACCAGCATGTTTGGCTCAGGAGCCTGCAGTGGCGACCACAATGCCAAGGGGTCTGCACCATTTTTCTTCCCACTGTGACTCCATGGGCAAATTACAAAGAGTGAGGCCTATTAAAACAGACATTCCTTTTAAAAGTAACCATTTCCTTTTAGATCTTGATGGAAGCATGCTGCAGGACCGCAAGCTGAGAGAGGGCAGTGCTGGAAACCCAGCCAGACTATTAATGGAAGCTGGGTCTCATGCTTTATCATTCTTCCCTAGTCCTGTCCCCATGAGCCTGACCCAAACCAAGGGCAAGAACCACTGCCTGACCTCCCACACTCCAAGTGCAAGATCAAGTGCTGTGGAGATGGAGGTGAACAAGGGCTTTTCATTAAAACAAATACCATTAAACATATGTTGAAGATAACAGAGTGTTTTGACCCCAGCAGGCATTTAGACCACAACGAGAATTTATTTTCCTTCTCTGAGGGTAGAGAAAGCCGAGAATGTTTTCCTAGACAGAAGTCACCATTATAAATATGGGTTCCTTCAAGATGAAATGCATATTAAGTATGTATGTTCATATGTACAATTACTGATTCAACAGATACTTGGGTAGACCGACTATGGGGCAATGTGTGTTTGCATGCGTGCACCTGTGTGCCTGGGGGCATCTCTGTGACTCTTTCCTCACCACTTCTTTCTAGTAACAGCCCAGCCTGGCTCTTAAAATCTTTACTGTCATTATAGCAGCACCTTAGTGGTAAAACAATATCTGCCCTTGCCTATTTTTATTGGGTTAACGTTGGTCATCTGACCCCAGATAAGCCAATCAAAGATTTTCAGGGCTAGAGACGGAGAACTAGAGTGCAGTCTTGCTGAGGAAGCCTGAAACAGAGTCTTGGTTACGTTAAGATTTTAGCTGAAGTGGAAACTACCATGTATTTCTTTTCAAGTGGAAAAGAAAAATTAAAAGAAGGGGAGAGCGCTGTAGAGAGGTGGGGGAGGAGGAGGAAAAAGCAGAGAAAGAAGAGGAGAAGAGGAAAAAGAAGAGGAGGAGGGGGGAGGAGAAGGAGAAAGGCGGAGAAAAAAACGAACAAATATGGACCAGAACTGAGAAAAAAGAGGAAAAGGCATCCTCCATGTATCCTTTTCTGCAGGCATTCTTGAAATTGACTAGAATTCCTTCCTAACAGCTCCATGATATTACTCTCTAATCTTCTGATAAACTCCCTGTTTTGCTTCATTTTACTGTGTTAGGTTATCAGTGCTGCTTCACTGATCTGACCTCTTGAATATGAGTCCAACAAACCTTTACTGAGGTTAGCTGTGCTATGTCAGACTTTATTACTTTGGGCTCCAAAATCACGGCTGATGGTGACTGCAGCCATGAAATTAAAAGACACTTACTCCTTGGAAGAAAAGTTATGACCTACCTAGATAGCATATTCAAAAGCAGAGATGTTACTTGGCTGACTAAGGTTCGTCTAGTCAAGGCTATGGTTTTTCCAGTGGTCATGTATGGATGTGAGAGTTGGACTGTGAAGAAGGCTGAGCACTGAAGAATCGATGCTTTTGAACTGTGGTATTGGAGACGACTCTTGAGAGTCCCTTGGACTGCAAGGAGATCCAACCAGTCCATTCTGAAGGAGATCAGCGCTGGGATTTCTTTGGAAGGAATGATGCTGAAGCTGAAACTCCAGTACTTTGGCCACCTCATGCAAAGAGTTGACTCATTGGAAAAGACTTTGTTGCTGGGGAGGGATTGAAGGCAGGAGTAGAAGGGGACGGCAGAGGATGAGATGGCTGG
This sequence comes from Nanger dama, assembly GCA_917880005.1. Lineage (NCBI taxonomy): Eukaryota > Metazoa > Chordata > Mammalia > Artiodactyla > Bovidae > Nanger > Nanger dama. The sequence continues at coordinate 7,559,400 of CAKJTW010000063.1, read as the reverse complement.
ATGGCATCATAGACTCGATGGACGTGAGTCTGAGTGAACTCTGGGAGTTGGTGATGTACATACAGGGAGGACTGGCGTGCTGCAATTCATGGGATCGCAAAGAGTCGGACATGACTGAGTGACTGAACTGAACTAACTGAACTGAACCCTCCTCTGGGCACTGAGACTGCCCCAAACTCAGATTTTGCTCCCAAAGCTTCTTAGTATGGAGGAGGTGATGTTCTATTTGGGATACTGGTTTAGTATTTGAGGAAAGGGACCTGCAGAATGATCTCTGAGAAGTTCAGTTCAGTTGTGTCCTACTGCAAAATTCAGATCTCTGAGAAGGGGAGAGCAAAGTCTGGGTCTCCTTCAGAAAAGGTCATGGATCCACTGTGTCTTGGAGGATGAGTATCATTGCCAGCTGAGAGAATCTGTTCATACTCAGAGGTGAGAAATAGGTAAGCATGGTTTGGTTGAATTGTATGGGACAAATCATAGATTAGGAATGGATTAGGGCCTAGACAGCATATTAAAAAGCAGAGACATTACTTTGCCAACAAATGCCCATGTAGTCAAAGCTATGGTTTTTCCAACAGTCATGCATGGATGTGAGAGTTGGACCATAAAGAAGTCTGAGTGTCAAAGAATTGATGTTTTTGAACTGTGATGTTCGAGAAGACTCTTGAGAGTCCCTTGGACTGTAAGGAGATCAAACCAGTCAATCCTAAAAGAAATCAATTCTGAATATTTATTGGAAGGACTGATCCTGAAGCTGAAGTTCCAATACTTTGGCCACCTGATATGAAGAGCCAACTCATTAGAAAAGACCCTGATGCTGGGAAAGATTGAAGGAAGGAGGAGAAAGGGATGACAGAGGATGAGATGCCTTGATGGCATCACCGATTTAATAGACATGAGTTTGAGCAAGCTCTAGAATGACAGGGAAGCCTGGTTTGCTGCAGTCCATGCAGTTGCAGAGAGTCGCACACAACTGAGTGACTGAACAACAGGACAGGAGGAGAGACCAGAGAAGAAAGTGATGTGAACAGGAGGAATCTCCTGGTTCACTTTGAAAACTCTGGACTCTACCTTGGTCAAGGGTGTCAAGTGGGTACTTTTGTAGAACTTGACAATGGCATCTCCATTGGATTCCACACGAAAACATTCCTTTAAACAGGGCAAGCCCACACACAGAACAGAGTGTGAAATATTTTCTTTGTCTATTCTGGAATTATTTTCTGATTTGTGATTTTTCTGGACTATTCTCCTTGAAATACTCAATACCAACAGGCTCTTCCATGTCTCGCATTTGAACACATTTTGATAAATGTAAAATCTTCATATGGAATGATTCTTCATATCTTGCAAATAGGTATAAATAGGAGAAAAAAGTAACCAGGTTTGAGAACCCAGAGCAGTTAGTGTCATGATAGACAGTTCAGTTCAGTTCAGTAGCTCAGTCGTGTCTGACTCTTTGCGATCCCATGAATCATAGCGTGCCAGGTCTCCCTGTCATCACCAACTCCCGGAGTTCACCCAAATTCATGTGCATCGAGTCCATGATGCCATCCAGCCATCTCATCCTCTGTCATCCCCTTCTACTCCTGCCTTCAATCCCTCCTAGCATCAGAGTCTTTTCCAATGAGTCAGCTCTTCGCATGAGGTGGCCAAAGTACTGGAGTTTCAGCTTCAGCATCATTCCTTCCAAAGAAATCCCAGCGCTGATCTCCTTCAGAATGGACTGGTTGGATCTCCTTGCAGTCCAAGGGACTCCCAAGAGTCTTCTCCAACACCACAGTTCAAAAGCATCAATTCTTCGGTGCTCAGCCTTCTTCACAGTCCAACTCTCACATCCATACATGACCACTGGAAAAACCATAACCTTGACTAGATGGACCTTTGTTGGCAAAGTAATGTCTCTGCTTTTGAATATGCTATCTAGGTTGGTCATAACTTTTCTTCCAAGGAGTAAGCATCTTTTAATTTCATGGCTGCAATTACCATCTGCAGTGATTTTGGAGCCCCCAAAAAAGTCTGACACTGTTTCCACTGTTTCCCCATCTATTTGCCATGAAATGATGGGACCAGCTGCCATGATCTTACTTTTCTGAATGTTGAGCTTTAAGTCAGCTTTTTCACTCTCCTCTTTCACTTTCATCAAGAGGCTTTTAGTATCTCTTCACTTTCTGCCATAAGGGTGGTGTCATCTGCATATCTGAGGTTATTGATATTTCTCCGGGCAATCTTGATTCCAGCTTGTGCTTCCTCCAGCCCAGCGTTTCTCATGATGGACTCTGCATGATAGGCAAGTCATATGGAATAATAATAGCAGCAGCCATGGTTCACAGTGCTGGAGTGCACTTTGTGTGCTGGGGACAGTGCTAAGAGGTAGACACGCTGCCAGAACTAAGGGCTGCTGTAAGTGGGGATGAAGACGCCTGGACACAAATCCTGGCTCTGTGCGCATGCTCCTTCTTTGCGACCCCCATGGGCTGTAACCTGCCAGGTTCCTCTGTCCATGGACCTTCTCCAGCCAAGAATATTGGAATGGGTTGCCGTTTCCTCCTCCAGGGGATCTTCCCGACCTACTGATTGAACCCACATCTCCTGTGCCTTCTTTACGGCAGGTGAATTCTCTACCCCTGAGTCACCTGGGAAGCCCTCTGCCACTGGTCAAATCTGTGACCTTGCATATGTCATAAAATGGGGATGGCTATAATAATTCCCTCCTAGGGTTGCCATGTGGATTCAGTAAATCAAGTTCAGAACGCAGTGGTTCAAATTCAGGGTGGGAATACTGTAAGAGTTCAAAAGGGCAAATTACTTGTTCTTTGAATTTAAGAAAAAAACAGAGATGTAGGTAAAGATGGACTTCCCAGAAATGCCCAGGAGAATAGAATGGCAACCCACTCCAGTATTTTTGCCTGGAGGATTCCATGGAGAGAGAAGCCGGCGGGCTACAGTCCATGGGGTTGCATAGAGTTGGACACGACTGAGTGGCTAACGCACAGATATAGATAGACAGAAAGATAAAAGATAATGTTGATAAATTAAAAAATATGTCCCTCAGAAACCTCAGAAGAAACCCAACCTGCTGACACCTTGTTCTTGGACTTCTAGCCTCCAGAACTGTGAGAAAATAAATATCTGTTGCTAAAACCACAAAGTCTGTGGTGTTTTTTAATGGCAGTCCTAGCAAAGTTATACACTATCCTATCCTGTGTACTGCAGAAATTGGTACCTAAATGTCAGGTGAGGGATCATAACAGCAACAGCAGAATATAGCATATGTTACAGAACATGGAAGAATGAGTTTGTTAATTCAAATCACTTCTTCCAGTTTAAATTAGTCTTTTTCAAGGTTAAAACAATATGTCTCTCAGCCATATTCCTAAGCAAGTCTAATTCTATACGTTTATTTCACTGCAAAATCCAATATATTTGGTACAATCAAAGGTATCAGCTGTAGACCAACTGAGGTTGTGGGGAAAACCAAGAAGAAGGAAAGCTGATGATAACTCTTCCTGACTGGTTTTAAGTCTGAAAATGCTCTGATTTATTGACTCTACTTGGCAGATATGCATGACTTTGATAAAATGATTTGTGCTTTAATTTATTACTTCAATAAAAGATACATTGTAGAACATTTGGAAAAATAAAATACATTTCAAAAGCCAACTGCTCATGTTAATATTTTAGCCATTGTCCTCGTTTATTTTCACTCATGTACTCATTTCACAAATATTGTGAATACCCTCACACGTGTGTGCGTGCTAAGTCACTCAGTCATGTCTGACTCTTTGTGACCCCATGGAGTATGGTCCACCAAGGCTCCCCTGTCCATAAGATTCACTAGGCAAGAATACTGGAATGGGTTGCCCTGCCCTCCTTCAGGGGATCTTTCTGACTCAGGGATCAAACCTGCATCTCTTTTGTCTTTTGAACTGGCAGGTGGGTTCTTTACCACTTGTGCTACCTGGGAATCCCACCCCCACACATACACACAATTTCAAACCTTTCAGTTTCATTATTTGATAATTATTTAAAAGTTTAACTTTTTATAAACAATATTTTAGATTAGATGAAGTCGCTCAGTTGTGTCTGACTCTTTGTGACCCGTGGACTGTAGCCCACCAGCTCCTCCGTTCATGGGGTTCTCCAGGCAAGAACACTGGAGTGGGTACTTGTTTATTATTCCTTCGTATTGCTGATAGTTTAGTTAACTGTTTCCTGGATAAATATTTGTGTTGCTTCTAAATACATAGCAATGAATTTGAACAGGCACGTGTTGATGTCATTAAGAGTAAAAAGATATTGTTGTGAAAGTGTTTCTTTAAATCAATAAACAAACAAACAGATTCAGCTTTGGTAGCAGCAACATGGAAACTTTTGTATATGAAGGCAATCTTAGAGACAGCTACTGGTGGGGTATGCATTGGAAGGACTGATGCTGAAGCTGAAGCTCCGATACTCTGGCCACCTGATGCAAAGAACTGACTCCTTAGAAAAGACCCTGATGCTGAGCAAGATTGAAGGCAGGAGAAGGGGACAACAGAGGATGAGGTGGTTGGATGGCATCACTGACTCAATGGACGTGAGTTTGAGCAAGCTCCGGGAGTTGGTGATAGACAAGGCAGCCTGGCGTGCTGCAGTCCACGGGGTTGAATGGGGTCCAAAGAGTTGGGCATGACTGAGCAACTGAACTACACTGGGCTGGTGGTGCAGTGGTAAAGAACCTACCTGCCAATGCAGGAGATGCAAGAGATGTGAGTTCCAACGCTGGGTCAGGGAAATCCCGAGGAAGAAGTGGAAACCCACTCCAGTATTCTTGCCTGGAAAATCTCATGGACAGAAGAGCCCAGTGGGCTATAGTCCATGGGGTTGCAAAAGGTTGGACATGACTGAACGCACACACACACCACACCACACACCATACCAATTCTTACTCTTGTCTTCCTGAAAGAAGAAAGAACACAGACAGGTATAGGTCCAGAACCCTCCACATCCTAGCTGTTGGCCATGGACAGGCACTTGTACCCTCTGAGCATTTGCTTTCCTCATCTATTAAATGTGGGCAATGTTGCATCCTTCAGAAGGTGATTATAAAGATTAAATCATGTTTGTCTGCAATTAAATCATACTTTCTGATACTTATGTGTTCCAAATCATAGATACTTGTTATCCATCCTGTAGCTCATACATGATATTTTTGGCTCCAAATCTTGTCTTTCCCATATACAGAAAACACTTGGCAGGCAGGATCCATATCCTATTTTCCATCACATCTTTAGCACCTAGCGTGATGACTGTCATATAACAGGTACTTTGTAAGCAGTTACTGAACAAATGAATGAATGTCCTTCAATAAGAAAACATAAAGATTAATAATCAGCTAGTCTTCTAAGGAAACGTTGTGATCCCCATTCTTTGTGCCCAGTTCTACAGTTCTGCATATGACCAAACTGTGGTTGCAGAATATCTTCCCGCAGAACATAATTGTATTTATAGAAACTGCAATATGCTTCAGTGGAACAAACCTTGACTCCATTGTCCTAAGTGGAACAACTCCAGAGAACAATAGACTTTCTGAGTGGAATTTCCCCTCCCCATACTTAGCTACCAAAACACAAATGTGGTGGGGTGGGGGGGGAGGAGTAATTTTCCCAACAAAGCATCTCTACATGTGGGTGGTCAATGATGTTTACCTAAAACAGATTTGTGGCTAAAGAGAAAATTCCTTTTTCCCGAAAGGTGAATCTCACTGCCCTTGATTACAGAAATAAGTTGTACTGTTTGATGTTGCAGTAACAACAACAACAAAAAGACTTTTAATTTATCCCTGCCCCATACAAACCAGAGCCAGGGAAGATTACATGTTTTCTGTGACTCCGAGTTCTGCAGAAGCAGGAGGCTGTATCAATACTGAAATTGAAAATGGAGAGAACACTAGATATGCCTTCTGCCTTAGAAAAGTAGATTCTGTTCTTTGTCTTTACCCTCTGTTGACAATGGGGAGAAATGAGAACCCCAAAATATGACTCTTTGGCCATGCAGAGGCCATTCTCCTCACCTCCTCATCCCCAGAGGCAGGGGCACTCCTCAGAAGGGTAAGAGCCTACAGTACGAGGCTGGATTCTTGTTAACAGTCACAAAGGTTTGAGCTTCAAGATAAAATCAACATAATCACTTTTTACCTCTTGAAAAATAATTAAATCCCCCAAAGCTGGTTATGATCATTCTTTTCATCAGATCCGTGAGTAGCCGTGACACACCGGAATGTGTGTGTCCCAATCTGAGATCCCACTGGCATCCCATTGAGAGCCCGTTTGGGGGTGGTGGGTGTCATTAGGACTCCCAGAAATAGGTTCTGAATAGAGCAGATTGGAGCACAGGAAAACAGCCAGAGGGGGCTGGGGTCCTTAGCCCACTGGCCAGCTTGTCCTGGACACATCTTCATCTCCACGAGCCTTGGTTTTCTTGTCTGCAGAAGTCAACCTTGCAAATTACCCCTCTGTCTGTTATGATCAGCCTGAACTGAGAGGGCAGTTGTTCAACTGCAAAACTCTGCATTGCCTATTTTCAGCCCAAGGATCTGGCAGCAGGTAAGGTATAGGTAAGGTATAGGTGCCTGGAGAAGGAAATGGTAGCTCACTCCAGTGTTCTTGCCTGGAGAACCCCGTGGATGGAGGAGCTTGGTGGGCTACAGTCCAGGGGTTGCAAGGAGTCGTACATGACTGAGTGACTTCACTATCACTATCAGTAAGGTATAGTTAAGGTAAGGTTTAGGTAAGGTATAGGTATAGGTAAAAGGTGAGATCACAGATCACTCTCTTGAAGTATGAGTTTACCTTCTCACTAAGAATTGATTTAGTGATTCACAGACACATGACCAAGGAAAAATTTGTTTCACAGTTGAAAATCAATTATTGGCCTGTATCTAAACATCTGTTTACAATTCAGAAGGTGTTGAGTTATGTCTTAGAAACTTTGTTATTTAAGATTCACTGAGTCTCAAATCTTTCACTGCTTCACCTACAAAAAGGGAATGGTGGCCATAAGTCTTTAAATTAAGTAATACGTATATAGGGAATTGCCAAGCACAGTGCTGGGGACGTATTAGCTGCTTAAAAGATAACAAGGAGAGCTGAATCTGAACATTTACTAATCTTATACTTCCTTTCACAGTTCAGAGTTCTGGAGGGCAGAGGGATTCCTGGGCATGGCTCATCAGGAAAGGGGGAGAATGTCACTTATCCGTGGGATCTAACAGATGGCGCAAGGGAGCTTCTCAGTGAAAATGAAACAGATTCACACACATAGAGAACAGATTGTGGTTGATGGGGTCAACGAGGGATGAACTAGGAGTCTGGGATTAGCTAATGCAAACAGATATATAGGATGGATAAACAGTAAGTTCCTACTATATAGCATAGGAAACAAGTTCAATATCTTGTGATAAGCCATAATGGAAAAGAATATGAAAAAGAAAGTATATATATATATTATATGTAATATATATATATGTATATCTGCATCACTTTTCAGTACAGCAGAAATTAACACAACATTTCAAATCAACTATAGTTGAGTAAAGTAAGTTTTCTTAATACAGAAAAACAGGGTGATAAAAGTCTGCCATAATATCCTACATTTTAATGAGATTTGAGTACTTTCCACACATTAACTTAATCCTCTCAACCACCCAGCAAAGGAGGCTTTCATACCTCCACTAACATGGAGAAGGAAATGGCAACCCACTCCAGTGTTCTTGCCTGGGAGATCCCACGGACAGATTAGCCTGGGGGTGGCTACAGTCCATAGAGTCAAAGAGTCAGACACAACTTAGCAACTAAACCACCACCACCAACGAGGAAACAATACTAGAGAAGTTAAATGTTGACCCAGGCCACAGAGCTACAGGAATGGGGCGCAGCTGGCTTTAGAACTCAGGTTCATGTCAATGTTGTGTTGGCCACTTAAGTAGGTGAATAAAGCAAACATGAGATAAACTCTTGACTGCCTCCCACCTCCAAATTGGTACACAGTGGAAAAAAATACTAAGTCAGACCTCCAGACTAGGATCTTAGCTGCATCATTTATCCTTTCTGTGACTCAGGTTCTAGGTATAAAATTGGGATAATACTACCATGACTATGTTTCCTTGACTATCATGGGGCAGGCAGATGCTGTTCTAAGTGTTTGCATGTATTGGCTCGCTGAATCCTCACCAAAGCTCTGGGAGTTAAGGACTGTTACTATTCCCATTGAATTAGGAAAGAAGTTGAGTCACACAAGGGTTACAAGCAAGTTGTCAAATAGAGCTACCATATGATCCTCTAGTTTAACTCCTGGACATATATCTGGAAAAAACCATAACTTGAAAAGATACATGCACCCCAGTGTTCATAGCTGAACAACGGTTAAGACATGGAAGCAACCTAATATCCTTCATCAGTTGAATAGATGCAGGAGACGTGGTATTTTATACAACGAAATGTTACTCAACCATAAAAAAGAATGATAACATCATTTACAGTATCATGGGTGGACCTAGAGATTATCATACTAAGTGGGGTCAGAGGGACAAAGACAAATATCATATAATAATACTTATAAGTGGAATCTAAAAACATAACACAAATAAACTTATTTACAAAACAGAAATAGACTCCTAGACATAGGAAACGAACTTACGATTACCAAAGGGGAAAGGCGGGAGGGAGGGATAAAGTAACAGTTTGGAATTAACAGATTTACACTATTATATATTAAATAGATAAACAACAAGAGCATACTATACAGCACAGGGAACTATATTCAGTATCTTGCAATAAGCTATAATGAAACAGAAAAGAATACATATGTGTACACATACACATATATATCTGAATCATTTTATTGTGCACCTGAAACTAACACAATATTGTAAATCAGCTATACTTCAATATAAAAGAAAGTTGTCTGTAGATAACAAGTGAGTACATGGCTAACTTGGATCAATATCCAGACAGTGGATCCTGAAATCTATACTCAACCACCATACTAGCTGCCCTCATAGACTATTATCAGGATAAAATGATACAATATTTGAAACTCCTTAGAACAATGTCTAACCCATAGAATTATTCAATAAACATGAGCAATTATTTAATATTATCACTACTATCATGGGTTTTATCTGTGCAACAGCTGACCTTATGAAACTCATGTGTGTACTCAGTTGCTTCAGTCGTGTCTGACTCTGAGACCCTACAGACTGTAGCCCACCAGGCTCCTCTGTCCATGGGAGTCTTCAGGCAAGAATACTAGAATGGGTTGCCATGCCCTTCTCCAGGGAATCTTCTGACACAGGGATCGAACCCCAGTCTCCTGCGTTTCCTGCATTGCAGGCAGATTCTTTACTGCTGAGCCACCAGGGAAACACTTACAAAGCTCACAGGTAATCAAAAGCAAGTTTAAGAAAGACGGCCCCCAAGCTACTGACTTTGAGTGAAAGAAAAGAGAGTATGATCTTTAGCCAAGATGCTTTGGGGATAAGTGTCCATTTTTTTTCTGCATCTTTGATTCAACCATTTCAAACAATTCTGAAAAAACTGTATATAATTCCATTGTCAGCCCTTAGCAGAAGGGAGTGAGGGAGGCAGTTGTGGTTCTAAAAAAAAAAAAAAAAAAAGAAATCTGACTACTTAATCACAGATAATCCTGACAAAAATAAAATGGTTCAGTGTTTAAAGCAACAAGGAAGCTGCATAGGCAGCTCTCTAATAAGCTCAGATATTTATAATATTTTCCCCTTTAAAAATGATTTAAATTATTCTTTCCATCTTCTTAAAAAGTCAAAGAATGCAAGAATTCATGATAAAAAGCACCTGTCCCCAGGCCCCATCTCCACTCTAAGCACAGTCCTCCAAGGAAATCACTTCTACTTTTTTCTATTATTAATTCTTTGAAATGCTATGGTCTTCTAGTCTTATTTTTCATTTTTCCAACATCAGACGTTATCTACTGGTTTCCTACTGTGATAAAACACAGTTTCATTCACCTACATCACTTTCTACCAAACTTCCCATTGATTCAGTTAATTTCATTGTTAATTCTGAATGATTACTTTAGCTCATCTATTGGCTACCTGCATTTGTCAATGGTCTGTTAATCTTCTATTTCTATTGCAGAATTTTCTTGTTGTTTAGTTGCTAAATCACATCCAACTCTTCTGTGACTCCATGGACTATAGCCCCCCATGGTTCTCTGTCCATGGGATTTCTCAGGCAAGTGTACTGGAGTAGGCTGCCATTTCCTTCTCAAGGGGGGATCTTCCCAATCCAGGGGTTGAACCCATTTCTCTTGTATTGGAAGGCAGATTATTCACCCTTGAGCACCGGTGAAGCCTGAATTGCATAATTAATGTGGCATAATAAGAATGTTTGCTCTCTTCCCTGCCACCCCTCAACCCAACCCCTTCCTATCTCACTTCCCATTTTTTGCTCAGCTGTATCATCAGTCTTACCTTTTCAAGGAGGATCCCACTGACCTTCTACTTTATCACCTTACTCACCTCTTCCATGTTTTCTCTTCAGTTGAATTTATAAGTGAAAACCCAACACATCACTCTTCCATTATTCTAAAACATCTTAAATGCATCATTCTGGAGGCCTTCTGAGTTCCTCAAGTATGTGGTCAGCTGGGCTACAGAAAGCTCTCATCCTGGTTTTCCTTTTCTTTCAGTGGCCCTTGGATTTGAGTCTTTTAAGATATGGCATCTGGTCCCATCACTTCATGGCAAGTAGGCTGGGAAACAGTGGAAAGAGTGACACAATTTATTTTTTTGGGGGTTCCAAAATCACTGCAGATGGTGACTACAGCCATAAAATTAAAAGACGGTTGCTCCTTGGAAGAAAAGCTATGATCAACCTTGACAGCATATTAAAAAGCAGAGACATTGCTTTGCCAACAAAGGCCCATACAGTCAAAGCTATGGTTTTCCTGGTAGTCATGTATGGATGTGAGAGTTGGACTGTGAAGAAAGCTGAGCACCAAAGAAGTGATGCTTTTGAACTGTGGTGTTGGAGAAGACTCTTGAGAGTGCCTTGGACTGCAAGGAGATCCAGGCAGTTCATCCTGAAGGAGATCAGCCCTGGGATTTCTTTGGAGGGAATGATGCTAAAGCTGAAATTCTAGTACTTTGGCCACCTGATGTGAAGAGTTGACTCACTGGAAAAGATCCTGATGGTGGGAAAGATCGAAGGCAGGAGGAGAAGGAGATGACAGAGGATGAGATGGTGGGATGGCATCACCACCTCAATGGACATGAGTTTGAGTAAACTCTGGGAGTCGGTGATGGACAGGGAAGCCTGGTGTGCTGCAGTCCATGGGGTTGCGAAGAGTCAGACTGAGTGACTGAACTGACTGACTGACTGATTCTTCCCTGGTGGCTTGGAGGGTAAAGCATCCAGTGGGAGACCCAGGTTCGATCCCTGGGTTGGAAAGACCCCCTGGAGGAGGGCATGGCAACCCACTCCAGTATTCTTGCCTGGAGAACCTGCATGGATAGAGGAGCTTCGTGGCTACAGTCTGCGGGGTCACAGAGTCAGACATGACGGGGTGGCTAAGTGCAGCACAGCACGCTTTCCACACATCATCCTCTTTGTGTCTTGCTTGCTTGACTGGAGGTATCTTCAAGAAGCTCTCTCAGGTGGGGGACTTAGAAAGCAAAATGTGGGTCCTTGAAAGCAAAAACAGGCAAACAAAAAATGTTATGTCTTCACACTTAACTGATAGTTAGACTAAGAATAAAATTCTGAGTATGAAACTATTTCCCTAAAACCTTAAAAGATGTCATTTCACTGTCTTCTAACACCTATGTGATTATCAAAGATGGATGCTATTTAGATCTTACTTTTAGTAGATAATATAGTTTTTATTTTTCCCTTTGTTATATTTTAGTATCTTTTCTTTGTGACTGAGGTTTTGAAATATGCAAATAAAGATAAGTGAACTTTGGGCTGATTAAATTTCCTTACCAGAAGAATCATGATGAGAAAAACAATACAACTGAGGAAAAGGTCCATCTCCCTGATTCCATTCTGTATCATCACCTACATCAGGAGTCTTGGGTAAAGACATGAAAATGTGAAAACCAAATTCCACAGAACATACAGAATCTGCATGATAATGTCAAGGTTCAAAATGTCTAAACAGATTTGAATATATTCAGTTCTCTCCAACAAGTGGCTGCAGTGTAAGAGGACAATTCATGAGCCTTGCAGAGCAATTGCCGATGTGATTTCAAAATTTTCAATAAACGAACCCCCTTCATACTCTCTAAACATTCATATTCTTTCATGCTGACTTCAATGAAAACATTCAAGGATGGGGATGGAGCGCCATCTCACTCTTTGGAGCCATGAAAAATCTGAATTCTCAGAATCAGTTTTGCTTTATCAGTGTCAGAAAATCCAGTAACTAGTGCAGTGGCTATCACACAGTAGGTGCCCAGGAAATCGGGGTGGTTGTTGTTCAGTGGTTAAGTTGTGTCTGACGTTTTGCAACCCCTTGAACTGTAGAACACCAGGCTACCCAGCTCTTCACTATCTTCCGGGGTTTGCACATACTCATGTCCATTGAGTCGGTGATGGTATCCAGCTATCTCATCCTCTGTCTCCTTTTTTCCCCTCCTGCCCTCCATCTTGCCCAGCATCAGGGTCTTTTCAGTGAGTCAGCTCTTCACATCAGGTGGCCAAAGTATTGGAGTTTCAGCTTCAACATCAGTCCTTTCAATGAATATTCAGGGTTGATTTCCTTTAGGATGGACTGCTTTGATCTCCTTGCTGTCCAAGGCACTCTCAGGAGTCTTCTTCAGCACCACAGTTTGAAAGCATCAGTTCTTCAACATTCAGTCTTCTTCATGGTCCAACTCTCACATCCATACATGACCACTGGAAAAAACATAGCTTTGGCTATACAGGCCTTTATCAGCAGAGTGCTGATAGCCTTTTAATATGCTGTACGTTACAGGTTTGTTATAGCTTTTCCTCCAAGGATCAAGCATCTTTTAATTTTGTGGCTGCCATTACCATTCTCAGTGATTTTAGAACTTAAGAAAATAAAATATGTCACTGATTCCACTTTTTCCCCATCTATTTGCCATGAAGTGATGGGACCAGATGCCATGATCTTAGGTTTCTCTTTTCTTAATGTAAATAAATGTGACACTAGGTAATTAACTTTTATCCCTTGGAAAACATCTAGTCTAATATACATGTTCCTAATTATCCATTTTACAAGAGGATTAGAGAAGTTAAGAAACTTACGTAAGATTATTTCATAGACAACATTCAGTTGCTACTTAACATTGTCAGTTTGTTTTCACTATTGTTACTTCTTATATGTTTTGACTGCTATTTAACACATCCTGCCGCATACTCATTCCTGTGTCCAGGGTTATTGGACACACAGAGTTAAACTAAAATCAGGGCCTGCCATTCCTAAGCTTATAGGCAATTGAGTTGATAAAGCAAAATCTGCTGCTATGGATGTTAATAATAGTAAGAATATCTGTCTTATAGGAGCTGATGCTGATTACATGAGATTGCACATGGCACATGGTGAGCATTACAATAGTCATGGCTAACTGTGGTAGTAGAGATAGCAAATTTGGTACTTTCCTCTAGTAAAACAGGTTCCAGTTGATGTTGGGACTTACAGAAGGCAGTCGTTGCATGGAATGAAAAAGATGAACTATATTGTGAATTAAATAAACAAATAAATCTCTCTGCATAGCAATGGCTGAGTGCTGTAATGAAAATACCTCTGCTTGGAAAGATAGGTGGATAGGATATTTGAAAAGAGCTAACACAGTGTCTGACATTTAGTAAAAGTGCATGGCTTATGAGTTCAACAATGTATTGTTTACAAACAAAAAAACCTAGAAAAACCTATGTGACACAATAAGCAAGTGGTTAAACTATGGAATAGTCAATAGTAAAGTATTATATTTGAGAAGGAAATGGCAATCCATTCCAGTACTATTGTCTGGAAAATCCCATGGACAGAGGAGCCTGGTAGGCTACAGTCTGTGAGGTCGCAAAGAGTCGGACACGACTGAGCGACTTCACATTAATAAAAGTATTATATAGCATATTAAGACTGTATGAATAAAGAATTGACAGGAGAAAGATCAACAGTCTCAGATATCCAGATGATGCCTCTTTAATGGCAGAAAGCAAAGAAGAACTAAAGAGCCTTTGATGAAGGTAAAAGGGGAGAGTGAAAACGCTGACTTAAAAGTCAACATTCAAAAACTAAGATCATGGCATCTGGTCCCATCACTTCATGGCAAATAGATGGGGAAAAGTGGGAACAGTGACAAGTTTTATTTATTTCCAAGTTTTATTTCTGAGCTCCAAAATCACTGAAGAAGGTAACTGCAGCCACAAAATTAAAAGATGCTTGTTCCTTGAAAGAAAAACTGTGACAAATCCGGCTGGTAGGTTATAGGTGTTAGACACTTAGTTGTGTCTGACTCTTTGCAACTCCTTGGACGGTAGCCCACCAGGCTCCTTTATCCATGGGTTTATCCAGGCAAGAATACTGAAGTGGGTTGCCATTCCCTTCTTCTGGGGATCTTCCCAACCCAGGAATTGAACCCAGGTCTCCTATATTGTAGGCAGATTCTTTATCAACTGAGCTATCATGGAAGCTTGTATTAAAAAAGCAGACATCACTTTGCCAACAAAGACCTATATAGTCAAAGCTATGCTTTTGCCAGTAGTCATGTACAGATGTGAGAGTTGGACCATAAAGAAGGCTGAGCACCAAAAAAACGGATTCTTTCAAATCATGGTGCTGAAGAGGACTCTTGAGAGTCCTTGGACTGCAAGGAGATCAAACCAGTCAATCCTAAATGAAGTCAACCCTGAATATTCACTGGAGGACTGATGCTGAAGCTTCAATATTTTGGCCACCTGATGCAAAGAACTGACTCATTTGAAAAACCTTGATGTTGGGAAAGATTGAAGGCAGGAGGAGAAGGGGACGACAAAGGATGAGATGGTTGGATGGCATCTACAATTCAATGGACACGAGTTTGAGCAAGCTCTGGGAGATGGTGAAGGACAGGGAAGCCTGGCATGCTATACTCCATGGGGTTACAAAGAGTCTCACGTGACTGAGTGATGGAAAAACAACAGAAGATTTAGGAGATATTTAGGATATAAAAGCCATAGGACTTTGGGATTAGTTAATGATGAGGGAGTGTGGAATTGAGGGCATCTCTGATGTGTAGTTCTGGATGGATCACGGTTCCAACCATTGAAGTAGAGAACTCAGAACTAGAACCAGGCATGAAGGAAAGACAGAAAATTCAGCCAGTTAGGAGGGAGAGGGGGATTCATGGCAGCAGATAAATCTTGACTGAGAAACGAGATAGACAGCTCTACCAAGGAGGCAAGATTTAGCCCAGACCCTGAGTACATTCCAAAGGTTAAAGTCAAGCACAGCGGGTAGAGCACACGCTACGGGATAGCCCCCACAGAGGGGACACTCAGCCAAATTCTGAAGGATCTTGACCCTTCTGTTCATTTTCCTGGTTGTGAACTTTGCACTGAAGGGTGATATACACACAGAGGAGTACACAAGTCATGACAAAACACGTCTACAAAACTGAACCACATGAATCATTCATTTCCTTGGGAGAAGTATCCGTTATTTTATTTATTCTGTGTCATTTATCTTAGTTTATTTGTTTCATTTTATCTTATTTTATTTTACTTATTTATATTTTGCTATTATTTTCCAGTTTAACTGTATCTAGTTCTCTGATTCAAAGTTACATCAAATTATTCTTGGAAGCAGATCGGGGGGGCTCATTACATGAATAAATCCACTTGGTAAGAAATCGTGGGGCTATAAGGATGATAGAAGCGCTGTGACTGAAAAAACAGTGGTGGCTGTAGTTGGAAAACCGCATAATTTGTATTGAATTATAAGGAAGCATTGTGGGAAGAAGACTGGAGGACGTCACATTGTCACTGGTCCCCAACTTTCAGCTGTGCAAGGTTGAGTTCAGTGCTTGACATTTACATTCCAGGGCGAACATAAAATTCACGTGTAGCATCTAGAAGAACAGAAGGATGGAGCAGAAAAACACATGAGTGCAGAAAGCAAGAGAGAGATCCTGCCTGGAGAGAGAAATTTTTGAGCCTTGTTTATATGTATACTCATTGACGTTTTTGGTTTAAAAGGAGTTATTTGCGTGTTCTTTTCTTTTTTTTTTTGCTGTTTATTCTTACCCACAAAGTAATCAAAGTGACTGGAATTCCTGTTATACGGTCGAAGATGTTCTGGAGCAAGAAAGACTGATCAAAGCTGGAGGTACGGATTTGGGTCTTGTTGGTCTAAAGAGAGTAAGCGATGCCTTGGGGGCTTCCCTGGTGGCTCAGGGGTGAGGAAGCTGCCTGCCAACATAGGAGAGTTTGATCCCTGGTCCAAGAACATCCCCCATGCCGAGGAGGAACTAAATCTGGGTGCCACAACTCTTGAGTCTGTGCTCTGGAGCCCCTGGGCCAAAACTCCTGAAGCTCACACACCCTAGGGCCCGTGTCCCTCAAGAGAAGCCAGAGCAATTTTTAGATGTTCGAGCCCCACAAGTAGAGAGTAACCCCCACTGGCTGAAGCTACAGAAAAGCCCGCACAGCAGTGAAAACCCAGCAGAGACAAAAACAAGCCTGTAGCTAAGTGGAAATCCCTGGGCTGGGATGAGACGGCCCAGAGGAAGCAAGGACTAGACTGAGGGTGTGGGGTCTGAAGACGGAGCTGAGGGCAGGGAGTTCCTGCAGCACCTCCTGGCTTCAGAAAGTGAGGTTAGGATGAGGCAGGGAGAATCTAGAGGTTGACTCAACACAGGGTTAAAACCTAGATAGAGTGCTTTCCAGATGTCAACAGCCGATTGCAGACAATTAGGAAGCTGTCTTTTTGGCTCTCTCCCGGACCCTTAACAAACTGAAGCACAGCAGTTGATCTGAACATATCAAATAAGGAAGGGAAAGGGGACCCCACGAAATAACTGTGGTTAGTGGCTTGTGGGCTGTGGATGGTGTTGGGGGGAGGGCTGCTTGAAAGAAACTTGCTTCTAATCAATGTGCTAATCTGGGACAAAGGTTTTCCTTTCTCTCTGTCCTTCATTTCATTTTCCCGGGTTCAGTTCTCCTCTCCCTCTCCCTCGGACTACTCTTCATCCTGGTTGAATGAAAATTCGGTTCAGCTTTTTTTTTTTTTTTTTAATAGTATAGATACATTAAAAACAGACACTGATCTTCAAAGAAGCCTGCAATTTCACTGGCGACGGAATGTTTATAGCCACAATTTGTTTGGTTCTGATAAAATGCACATGCCTCTGTCTTCTGTTTTCTTTTGCTTCCCAAGTTAGACTTAACTTCGTGCACCCTTCCCAGAGAGCAGGGAAGGGGGCAGAGTGTAGACAGACAGGGAGATTGTTCCCAGGGCTGTGGCTGCATCTGCTTGTGACATTCTGGAGTGCCTGGGCTGAGACATCAGATGTAGCTGAAGGGAACACCATTCATGGGTCAGGGAAACTAGCTAGAAGAGCATTTAAAATACTCCCTGAGGCCCTACCCAGACTAGGGAGGTTGTGTGATGGAGGTGGGAGGGTCATAAGGCTAGCAAGATGCAGATTTAAATGTCAGCTGCGCTGTTTACAATAGCCAGGAAGTGGAACTGACCTCAACGTCCATCAAAGGATGACTGGATAAAAAAGATGTGGCAAATAGATACAATGGAATATACTACTGAGGCTGCTTAGTCACAAAGAGGAATGAAATGAAACAGTGCCATTTGCAAGGACACGGATGAATCTGGAGACTGTCATATAGAGTGAAATCAGTGAGAAAGAGGAAAAAACAAATGTCATATAATATTGCTTATAAGTGGAATCTAGAAAAATGGTAAAGATGAACTTATTTGCCAAGGAGAAGTAGAGTCACAGATATAGAGGACAAATCTATGTGACTAAGGAGGCAAGGAGCAGTGGGATGACTTGGGAGATTGGAATTGACATGTGTACACTATTGATGCCATGTGTAAACCAGATAAGTAGTGAGAGCCCTTTGTGTAGCAGAGGGAACTCTATTCAGTGCTCTTGGTGACTTAAATGGTAAGGAAATCCAAAACAGAGGGGATATATGCATCCGTATAACTGATTCACTTTGCTGTACAGCAAGAAACCAAGACAACATTGTAAAGCAACTATGATAAAATTTAGTTCTAAAAATAATGAATGTCAGCATCATTTTCTAGTTGTGCAATGTGGAACCAAACTTTCTCTGAATTGCTTTTCCCCACTTAACAACCAGGAGCGTCTCTCCTGTAGGACTGTTATGAGATTAAGAGGCCTGAAGGCTGGCCAGCATCAGAGAGGTTGCCTAGAAGGATGCAGGGAGTGGAGTGTTTGTGGGAGGGAGACTCAGGAAGAGGATTCTAGGTTGGAAGGCAGCAGGCATCAGGGCACATGGGCATGAGAAAGCAACGTTGCTTGGGGGAGAAAGAGAAATTGGGGGTGACTGGGACAGAGCCGCAGAAGAGGAGGCTGGGAGAACAACAGTTCAAATTGCAAATTTAGCTGAGGAGCTTAAGTGTTTCTCTACAGGCAGTGGCAGAGCTTTGGAAAGCACCAAGCATGTTTAGATGGTGTTCTAGAAAACTGACCATCTGCAGCATGGCAGGTCTCACTGTACAGGTGAGGAGGAAGGCGAGAAGTTAGAAAATGTGGGTGATGCTGTCCAGTGCAACGCATGTATTAATGCCGCGATAACATTCCATACCTGTATCTATGTATCTATACCTGTATCTATGTATCTATACCTGTATCTATGAATATATCTTAGGACTATGGCAGGGACACTCCCCTGAATGGTTCAGAATCACAGCTCTGAGTTCAGATCCTAGCTCTATCATATACTGATTGTGAAACCTGGCATAAGTTCCCTCTCTGGGCCTCAGTGGCCCTATCCGCAAATGTGTCTTCCTCGCATGACTATAGTGATGCTTCAGTGAGTTTTAAAAACACTGAAAAGGCTATTGTTGTTCAGTTGCTAAGTTGTATCCAACTCTTTGTGAACCCATGAACTGCAGCACGCCAGGCTTCTCTGTCCTACACTATCTCCCAGAGTTTGCTCAAACTCATGCCAATTGAGTCAGTGATGCCCCAACTGTCTCATCCTCTGCCATCCCCTTTTCCTCATGTCCTCAATCATTCCCAGCATCAGGGTCTTTCCCAGTGAGCTGGTTCTTCAAATCAGGAAGCCAAGTATCAGCGTCTCAGCTTCAGCATCAGTCCTTGCAATGACTATTTAGAACTGATTTCCTTTAGGATTGACTGGTTGGATCTCCTTGCAGTTCAAGGGACTCTCAGAATCTTCCCCAACACCACAGTTCAAAAGCATCATTTCTTTGGTGCTCAGCCTTCTTTGTAGTCTAACTCTCACTTTCATACATGACTGCTGGAAAAACTATAGCTTTGACTATGTGGACCTTTGTTGGCAAAGCGATATCTCTGCTTTTTAATACACTGTCTAGGCTTGTCATAGCTTTCCTTTCAAGGAGCAAGAGTCTTTTAAATTTATGGCTGCAGTCACCGTCTGCAGTGATTTTGGAGCCCAAGAAAACAGAATCTGTAAAAGACTATATATGGCATGTATATGCTAACTATTATACCTAACATTTTTATTATTTCAGGCCATGATGTGCTCTAACTAAGTACTGTGCACACATTATTTATTTTCATATTTGAGTTTATGCTACAAAACAAATCCTGCTTTTCTTTCTTTTATTATTCTTTTAAAACTTAAAGCTCAGAGAGTCATTGCTGCCATGATTAGCTGCTTCGTGGAAGTGCTAGGGTAGAAACTCAGGGTGGCTTCTCAAATAAATATACACACCAAAACACTCCCTATTGAAAGAGGGTGATCAGGGATGAAAATCTTAAATTCTTGTCTTGAGATGCTCGGAGTATATAACGGAGATAATGCAGGTTGAAAGTGCTCAGTTGCTAATTTGTGTCTTATTGTTACCCTATGGACTATAGCCTGCCAGGCTCCTCCGTCCATGGGATTTTCCCAGCAAGAATACTGGAGCAGGTTGCCATTTCCTCCTCCAGGGCCTGATGGAAAAGCCTGGCTTTATTGATTCATAAGGAGTTGTTCCCCCTGCCCCATCTCCACGAACTCTCCATTTCTGGGTGTGGATGCAATTTATCAAGTTGGCTTTGGCCAGAGCTAATATTTCCACGATTTTGAGAAACTTCACATGAAACTTTGCATTTGGACAGATTCATCAACCAAAGAGCAGATTTCCACATTTTCACTCTTGGCTAAGGTCTCTTCTATTCCTCCCTTCCTCGTCTTGGCTATATTTGGTGGAAGTTTAAATCTGATAAAGATGAGCTGTATTTAAAACCAGTCAGGCTCAATTTCAGAAGATTAGTGTGATTTTATCTGAAAAGTAAATTTGTAATTATAATTTGAAGTTTCCTTATAAGTAAGACACCAATTTTCCATTCCTAGTGAGAGAAAGCAATAGAGCAATGGGATTCTGGAGCTGGTACAGCCTCCAGTCCAACCACCCACCATGCCTGAAGCCTCACCATTGTCTCCGGGCCATCAGTTGACTGCTTTCAAGATACAGAGCCTTCTGCTCCGAGATTCTTTCCTCTTCATACCTGGGGCATTCTGGTAGAAGGTTGTTACTTACAGCTGAAATGTCCTTCTCTAGAGCACCCTCACTGAACCTCATTGGCTCCTGAAATGCTGTTCCATCGTTTCTTTCCCAGGAGAGCTCTTTGGGGCTCTGCAGCCATTATTTTGTGTTCCTCTTGAGTCTCTCTTTCCTTGAACTGACATTTGCAGTTTGTTTATTCATTCCCTAAAAGGGCATGATTTCCATATCCTTTGGGGAAAGTTGTGCTCTGAAGCTAAGTCAAGTCCACCTGGATGTCACGTCCTACTCTGAAATCACAGGCTGGACTTTGTTATCAGATGGTTTCCAGTGAAACTGATGTTTTGCATTGAACTTACGGTAAGGACGTTGTGTGAGAGCTGTTGCATTATTGCTTTATTGACGTAACTGTGATCCTCCGATAGATCTTCAGTGCACTTGAAAGATTCAAACTCCTCCTCATTGACAGAGTCCCATAGGCTGCCGTCCCTGCCCTTGAACCCCAGATTATCCTGCTGTATTCTCCCCTTGCCCTGCCTACCCCAGCCACACTGTCTTTGTTTCTTGCCTTAAACATGCCAAGTTTATCCAGTAGGGTCTTTTTAAGTGCTGTAATCTCTGCCTGGTAGCCAGGCTTCTCAAGCAGTGCAATGATAGAGAATCTACCTGCCAATTCAGGAGATGCAGACTCGATCCCTGGGTCAGAAAGATCCCCTGGAGTAGGAAATGGCAACCCAGTCCAGTATTCTTGTCTGGAAAATCCCATAGACAGAGGAGCCTGGTGGGCTACAGTCCACGGGGTTGCAAAGAGTTGAATATGACCGTGCACACACACAGATATATACAAACAACCTCCACCTGGAGGAGTCTTCAGTGGCCTCTGCAACGGTGGTTCCTACCTGCCTTTAGGCCTCCATTCTCCACCTTTTCTCTCATGTGTTCCTTGCTATCTAGGTCTCTCTCTTGCTCCCCATCTCATTTCATTTCTTCACACCCACTATCAAGATTGTTTACGCACTTGGTACTTTCTCCACGTAGGCTACAGGCTCCTTGAGTAGAGGTGATGTGCTTATCTTGTTTGCATCTCTGCCCCTGTTGACTGAGAACGTGCCTAGCACTTGGTGTGACCCATGAGAGTATCTGCCAAATTAATGTCCCTGCAAGTGAGCCAATGGACTGAATGTGGGGGAGGACTCAAAGCAAGTATGTGGAATCACAGCATCTTAGAGGCTGCAAAACTACCAGAGAGACTGATTCTCATCCACTCTGCTTATATCACAGGGAATGAATTTGTGTCCAACACGGGTGATAGATGACCTGATATCACACCATAAGTTCATACAAGAGCTGGCACAAGAACCCAGCTTTTGGAAATAGCACGTTTTTTTTCCCCGATGAAAAGCAAAATGTGTCGGTGTACAGTAAAGACTAAAAGCACTAAACTAATTTTAGGTCTTAGTAGAGAAGACTGAGGATTCTCAGAGCAGATTTTCCTGCTGGTACAGAGACGATTTGATTAGAAAGTACAGAGGTGAAAATACACATGAAGAAACAGCCCAGAGGCAGAATTCAGCAGATGCAATGCGGGAAAAGCCTAGAACCAGATGGGGAAGCACAGAGGCCTAGGGGAGAAGAGGGGAAGGGAACTGATTGGAGGGCAGGACTTAACTGTTCAGAAAAAGTTCTGGATCTTGGCTCCCTGCCCATGGGTGATCCATGAATGGGAGAGTGGGATTTAGGGGGCTTCACAGGACAATGGTGGACTGAGAAAGTGGGGAGAGGAAAGGAGTGAATGGGTGAAGGCCCACCCAGACATCATCAAGGAGTCCAGTCATTCTATGATGGTAACCAGTAAGAAGCAGAGAGACAGGGATGCTGAGAATTGAGGGTTCTGTGCAGATCAGGGGCCAGGAAGGTGGAGGACACTTAGGGGAATGTTCCAGGACTTCCTACAGCATGAAGTGCTCAGGGTTCAAGGACTCACCAACTATATCTTCAATGTCATTCCTAACGAGCTGACAAAACCTTGGCTTGCACAAATGACCTCACTCCCCACAATGCCTTCCTTGCTTTCTGGGAGGTACCTGGGGGCCTGCCATGTGTAGATGTCCTGAAGTCAGACAAGCTTCTTTGCTAGGAAACAGTTTAGTGATATTGTATGTTTCACATTTTTTGGTCACACAGTTTTTCCTCTGTATAAAGGGAACAAAAATACCCACCACCTAGAACTCTTGTATAGATTAAGTGACAGTTTATGTGTAAAATGTGCACAACCATTTACAACAGTCAGTGTTCAATACATACCAATTTCTCTCTATTCTTGCTTTGTTTGTAACCTGGACTTCTGGCTACACCTCCAGTTTTGCATTTATTTCATTGATTTATTCATTTGAGAAGAATAGTCCCAGTGAAGAAGTTTGCAAGTCATAGTTTTAGAGAGTTCCCTAACTGAACAGGAATTTCAGGTCATTTAGTCCAGAGTTTAGACTTTGTGGCTAGAAGAGACTTTTTTTGGTGGGGAGTGTAGAAGGGTCAGAATTGTAGGTTTAAAATTTTTGAATCAATCGTCATTTTAAAATTGGGAGGTTTCATACAATGAGAAATTTCTGGTGTGTCTTGGCAAGTCTGAATGTCCAGTAGAGCCTGTCAAGCTTGGGCTATTAGCTGGAGCTGGCTGGCTGCCCCTACCCTGTTCAGCTGTTTTGTTTCCTAGGGCTTCACTCTGGATGGTTGAAACATTAGAAACTTAACATCCCACTGCCCTAGAGGCTGGAAGTTTGGAGGAAGATGCTGGCAAGGTCAGTTCATTCTGAGGCTGGAGCGAGGATCTATCACAGGCTTCTCCCCTGGAACCTGGGGGTTTCTGGCAGTCTTTGGCAATCCAGAAGCATCACTTTGCCCTCTGCCCTTGGGTTCATGTGGCGTTCTTGCATGCTTGTCTCTGTGCTTAAATTTCCCTTTTTATAAGAACACCAGTCTTAGTGGATCAGAGACCACCCTAGTGACCTCATCTTAACCAGTTACATCAGCACTGATTCTTATTTCCAAATAAGGTCACATGCTAAGGGGGCTGGGACTTAGATCTTCTTGTTCAGTTACTAAGTCATGTCTGATTCTTTGTAGCTCCATGGACTGTCCTTCACTATCTCCTGGACTTTGCTCAAGCTCACTCCATTGAGTTGATGATGCCATCCAACCATCTCATTCTCTGTTGCCCCTTTGCCTCCCGCCTTCAATCTTTCCTGGCATCAGGGTCTTTTCCAATGAGTTGGCTCTTTGCATCTGGTGGCTAAAGTATTGGGGCTTCAGCTTCAGCGTCAGTCCTTCCAGTGAATATGCAGGGTTGATTTCCTTTATGACTAATGCTTTGATCAGGACACAGTTCAACCCATAACACCACCAGCTGACAGCTTCCTGCCACCAGGCTCCTGGTACTCATCTGGGGAGCCCCACTGGCCCTTTTCACACATCAGCAGGCAGTGGCTAACTTTCAGCCCAAAGCCTCCCTTCTGTCATTGAGGACCTGGGGCCTTAGTCTTTACAGTACTGATCAGCTCCAAGGTCTGAAATGGTTGTTGGTGAATGCTCACACACAGTGGTTTTGGGAGGTGGCAAAGATGGTGGCTCCTGAATCTGAGGTGTGCCCTTTCTCTTGGCCAGTTCCTCAGCCCCGAGTCTCCTGGGAAGTCAGGGAGGAGGCACTAAATGGTACTGTTCCCATGTTGGTGCCCCAGAGATTGGCAAGAAGTGAGAAGTCAAGAAGGAGCGTTGGGGGCAGTTGGCAAGCACGGCTGTGACAGGTGAGCCTGTGGTGACATCCCAGGAGAAATGCCCAGGAGGCAGAGGCAGTGCGGCTTTGATGCGTTCACGTCTGCCCTCGGAACCAGTCAAATCAGAATCTTCTCACGTTTGGCGAGACCCTTATCAGGGTGATGTTTTGTTAGCAGTTCATGTACGTTTGTTATCTTTCCCCTAATGTAAGTTGATAATTAGGAATCATTACACAGATTTCCAGAGGAAAGATTTTGAGGTAAAACACAGTTTCCCAGGGTTTTATTTTGGATGAGAAATGCTCCTTTGTGTGTTACTCTTATGAATAGCAATGGTTTTTTTTTTTTCCCTAGCAAAATGCCACTTAAATTATATTTTAATAATTTTCTCAATGTGTCAGCTGCCAACAGCACTTTAAATAATAAGAATTAGATTCCACCTAAATAAGGCAGTAATTCTATTAAAAAATGCTGGAGGCCCCAGAGCTCAGGGTCTAAGGAACTGAACCATAGGCTTGCTGCAAGGTTTACAAAATTCTGAACACCCAAACACAAATTGACCGTGCTCTGCTAGGGATCCACTATGCAACGTGATTCTAATGAGGAATTACAACTCTTAGGAGATGACTAAGAATATTCATATGATTCTTCTCATGTGGGACTCTCTAAACTTCATGTGATCAGGAGGAATTATTGTCTTCATTTACAGAAGAGAAAACTGAGGCTTAGAGAGAAGACAAATCTCATCCAAGATTGTACAGAAAGTGAGCGGCTGAGACAGGAGGAGCCCTGGTGGCCGCCCTCTGGGGGTCATGTGCTTTGGAACCAAGTCAGTGGTTGTGACATAGTCAATGTCATAGTCAGTGGTGGCGTAGTCAGGGTTGTGACGATGCCAATGTATTTACCATCTGGGGTGTTAGAAATAATCACAGACTTGCATTCATAAATGGCTTGACTTTGAAAAGCCAATGCATTGAGGATCAGAGAAATAAACAGGTACAAGATACATGTAGAGTAGTAACTATTCATGAGTGATTACTGTGCATCGGGCTATGCTTTCAGTTCCTGAGCTTGTTTATATCACCTGTTGACATCACACAACTCGACTGCTGGTGTCATCATCACCATCCATTTTAGAGCTGAGGAAACTCAGTCCATCTATCTGTCTGTCTGTCTGTCTATCCATTGTCTACCACCTACCCGTCTGTCTACTCAACATATAGCAAATTATTTAGCCGGCTTTATACAAATGGAACAACAGGCTGGTTCCAAATAGGAAAAGGAATATGATAAGGCTGTATATTGTCACCCTGCTTATTTAACTTATATGCAGAGTACATCATGAGAAACGCTGGGCTGGAAGAAACACAAGCTGGAATCAAGATTGCCGGGAGAAATATCAATAACCTCAGATATGCAGCTGACACCACCCTTATGGCAGAAAGTGAAGAGGACTAAAAAGCCTCTTGATGAAAGTGAAAATGGAGAGTGAAAAAGTTGGTTTAAAGCTCAACATTCAGAAAACAAAGATCATGGCATCCGGTCCCATCACTTCATGGAAAATAGATGGGAAAACAGTGGAAACAGTCAGACTTTATTTTGGGGGCTCCAAAATCACTGCAGATGGTGACTGCAGCCATGAAATTAAAAGATGCCTACTCCTTGGAAGGAAAGTTATGACCAACCTAGATGGCATATTCAAAAGCACAGACATTACTTTGCCAACTAAGGTCCATCTATCTAGTCAAGGCTATGGTTTTTCCCGTGGTCATGTATGGATGTGAGAGTTGGACTGTGAAGAAGGCTGAGCACCCAAGAATTGATGCTTTTGAACTGTGGTGTTGGAGAAGACTCTTGAGAGTCCCTTGGACTGCAAGGAGATCCAACCAGTCCATTCTAAAGGAGATCAGCCCTGGGATTTCTTTGAAAGGAACGATGCTAAAGCTGAAACTCCAGTACTTTGGCCATCTCATGTGAAGAGCTGACTCATTGGAAAAGACTGTGATGCTGAGAGGGATTGGGGGCAGGAGGAGAAGGGGACGACAGAGGATGAGATGGCTGGATGGCATCTCTGACTCGATGGATGTGAGTCTGAGTGAACTCTGGGAGTTGGTGACGGACAGGGAGGCCTGGCGTGTTGCGATTCATGGGGTGGCAAAGAGTCGGACACGACTGAGAGACTGAACTGAACTGATACATACATGAGCTTCCCAGGTAATGTCAGTGGTGAAGAATCTGTCTGCCAATGCAGGAGGTGTAAGAGACATGTGTTTGATCCTTGGGTGGAAAAGATCCCCTGGAGGTGGGCATGGCAACCCACTCCAGTATTCTTGCCAGGAGAATTCTGTGGACAGAGGAGTCTGGTGGGCTACCATCTACAGAGCTGTAAATAGTTGGACATGACTGAAGCAACTTAGCATTCCCTTACATGAAAGTGAAAGTGAAAGTATCTCAGTGGTGTTCAACTGTTTGCAACCCCATAGGTACAGTCCATGGAATTCCCTAGGCCAGAATAGAATACTGAAGGGGGTAGCCTTTCCCTTCTCCAGGGTATCTTCCCAACCCAGGAATTGAACCCAGGTCTCCCACATTGCAAGTGGATTCTTTACCAGCTGATCCACAAGGAAAGCCCAAGAATACTGGAGTGGGAAGCTTGTCTCTTCTCCAGCAGATTTTCCTGACCCAGGAATCAAACCGGGGCTCCTGCATTGCAGGCGGATTCTTTACCAACTGAGCTATCAGGGAAGCCCACGTCCTCAATTCTTTTTCACTTCATATCTGTATATCTGTGTGTGGGGTATGTCCCTGTGAAGGTGTCAAATGTCCTCTCTTCTCTTTCCACTAAAACTGAAGCTAAAAAGAAAAGCTTGAGAAAGGGAAGGAATCCAAGTTATCTGGAATGAGGAATAGGTGTAAGATGAGCTCATGCAAAAATTATGGAAAACTCTTGAAAAAGTCACCCTGATTCAAACTAAAAATGATTTTAGTTAGAAATAATTCAAAAGAATGAAAAAGAAGAATAATACCAATATTTTAATCCAATGCCTAGAAATCATAAATGTGAACATTTCGTTGTTTTTTGCTTGACTTTTCTTAACCACTCTGGAGAGAATCAAAGTCTACTTAGAACCCTCTCTGATTCCATTTCTCTTCCTCCATCTTCAGAAGTCTCCAGAATTTGGAATTGATATATGTAGATATTTAATTTTGCTTTCTTCAGATGTTTTCTCTTGAGAGTTATAAAACATTACAGATTTTGTTAAAGGACCATTCCTTAGCCTCCACATCTTCCCTACCCCTATCATACTATCCCATTTTTTTCTTTCCCCCTGAGAAAATCTTTTCCAGCACTCTGTTACTGTTACTGTGTTTTCTCTTTTTACTATAGACAAGTAGTAATAGCATACAGAATATTGTGTTGAGTGTTCTGTTTATGAGTTATATATGTAGTGTCTTCATCTCTCGCTCTCATTTCTTTATTGTTTAAATAAAATTTTCAGAATTGTCCCTGTTGATACATGATGCCTTATTCAACTGCTGTTTAACACACTATTTGTCTATCTATTCTTCTTTTAATGGATATGGACTAGTTTCCTTAGTTTTTATTACAAATAATACTATAATGAACATCCTTACACATATATCCCTGCGCATTTTTGTGACTATTTATTCTGGGAAGCATGAATGTACCCAAAAGTGGCAATACGGGTCCTTGAGTGCACATATCTCCAAGTGACTAGATTTAACCAAGTGGCTCTTCAACATGGTTGTGGCAATGTATATTTCTGCCTGCAGTATAGAAGATTTTTGTTTTCTCCATATCCTCACTAACACTTAATATTGTCAAATATATTTATATACATATTTTTAATTTCATATTCTTACTGTTATGAAATCTCAGGTGGAGAAGTGGTAAAGAATCTGCCTGCCAATGCAAGAGGCACGGGTTCGATTCCTGGGCCAGGAAGGTCTCCTGAAGGAGGAAATGGCAATCCTCTCCAGTATTCTTGCCTGGAAAATTCCATGGACAGAGGAGCCTGGAGGGTTACAGTCAATGGGGATATAAAGAGTCAGACATCCTGAACACATAGCAGACACACAAAGTGATGAAACAGCAGCACGCTGCTTTAATGGGGCCGCTTGGTGGGATTTGCATTTTTCTGATTGCCGGAGAATAGGACTGTTTCCCATGCTTATTGACACTGAAGTTTCTCCTATGAATTATCTTTTAAATTCACTGAAAATTTTTCTATGTTATCTTTTTCTTGGAGGGTTGATGGATTGTGTATACTAATATATATATATGATATGTAAGACAATTTATATAATTTATATATTTTATTATAAGCTTTGCAAATATCTCACTCCAGTCTGGATTTATTACTCTTCTTGTTCAAGATGCAGTGTTATCCCTCAAAACAAGGAATTATGTCTTTTATTACTTTTGAGCTATTTTCATCTGTCATTGTTTTTGATGATTCTTTCTATTCTCTCCCTTCAGTAGTTCTGTTAAATATTTGTTGGACCTTCTAATGCTGTCATCCATGAACCGTAATCTTTCTTCCATAATTTCTCTTTTTCACACTGTGAGGTATTGAGGTAATAACCTCTGTTTACCCATTCTCTTTCAGCTATGTCTAATCTGCTTTTCCACTCAGAAATGTAGAAAGTTTTTAAAATAAGCACATATATGTGTGCAAATATGTGTATATTATAAGCACATACAACTTACATAAATATAAATAAATATCTATATTTTCGTTTATCTACTTAAAAAAATCTGAGTTAACCCTCTAATTTCAATCAACACAATACAGGCTGGAACCTGGTTTCCTCCTCTCCATGTTTTTAACTCCATTCACAGCAGTAAGAAATGTGCATCCAATTATCTTCAACATATTTACTCATTTGCTATAGTTTAGAATACACAGAAAGCCATTTCAGTATTGCTAAACCACACCACTGTGAAACGCAAACCTACCAGCTAAAGTTCAAGATTTATTTACAACTTTTTACATACAATTTACACACTTTGAAGTGAACAATACAATTCAAGGCAGTTTGACAAATAAATACATCCTTGAAACCCATAACACCCCTAAGACATAGAACAATTTCATCCTCCAGAAATGTCCTTGTATTCCTTCCTAGTAAATCCCCACTTCTCATTTCCCAACTGGAGGCCACCACTGTTCTGATTTTCCACCATAGACTCATTTTGCTTGTCCCGGAACTGCCTATAAATGACATCACATGATATATTTTGTTTTGTGGGATACTCCTTTCATTCACTGTAACATCACTAATATTGTTGAGTGCACCAGTAACTCACTTACATTTTTTGCTGAGTAATATTTTATGAAATTATGATATTTTTTCTCTTTTGGACATTCAGATTGTCCTCAGTTTTCAGCTATTATGAATAAAGTCATTATTCACATTTGTTTAAAGGTGTATGTCTTTATTTTTACTGGACGAATCCCTAGGATTAGGATTATGGTCAAAGGTAGGTCTATAGTTAAACTGTAAACTAAGCTTTTTCAAATAGATCGTATCATTTTACATTCCTGCTAGATCTACGTTCCACATGATCACCATCTGGACTTCAGCAGTCAATACCATTCCAGCCTTTATAGTGGGAGTATGGAGGCATCTTACTGTGCTTTCGGTTACATTTTCTTGATGTCTAATAAGACAGAAAACTTTTCAGGTGCTTAATGGCAATTTTCATGTGTTCCTTTGTGAAGTGTTTGTTCATGACTTTTGCTCATTTTAAAAATAAGCTTTTCCCTTTTGCTCTTGAATTGTGAGAACTCTTTATAGTCTGAATAAAAGCTTCCTGTTAGATAATATTTTGCAATCTTTCTCATTCATTTTCCTAAATGTGTCTCTAGGTAAGCAGAATTTTAAAAAAATAAAATAAACTTATTTTTTTTTCTTTTACTGTTGTTGTAGTCACGCGTTCCGGTAAAGAAAGTCACTCAGAAGGACAATGCAGATAGCGCAGCGTATCACACCCGGCGGCCCAAGGCAGTCTCCTCTCAGCCAAGGACCCTGACTAGTCTTTGTGCAAACTTTGTATACTCTAAGTGTACGTGCTCAAACCCACCTCCCCAAATTCTCTGAAACTAGTCTGGACAAAGGAAAAGAGAGATACAATCAAAGTTAACCCGTGATTCATATGCTTTAAGCCTAGGTAGTTAACAGCAGACAATTATCAAGAGGCCTGTGGTCATCCTCCAAGAAGCATAATAGAATGTATGATTTTATTTGGTTACACAGATAATTAGGGTATTCTTTTAGGTGACTGAGAATCTAGGTACAAGCCTTGGGTCTCTTTCATCCGGTTTTCCAGTTGGTATGTAGTTTCCATAGACACTGGGCATATAGCTCAGAGTCCACAGTCCGGCCCAGGATGGAGTCCTGCTTTCAAGATGGAGCCTGTTCTGTTGTCCTTCACTGTTACTGAGTTACTGAGTTACATGTTCTAAGAAAACTCTGTCTCCTCACAAATGATAGAAGTGTTCTTCTATGCTTTCCTATCTAAATGCTTCATAGTTTTAGTTTTTACATTCAATTAAAATTAACTTTGTCAGGTAAGTGTTGAGGTTCATTTTATTCCCATGTGAATGTTCAGTTTGTTAAAAAGACTTTGGGGAATTCTCTGGCAATCCAGGGGTTAAAACTGCACTTCCACTCCAAGGCACACAGGTTCCATTTCTGGTCAGGAAACTAGGATTCCACAAGCTGCACAGCACCTCCAAAAATTAAGGGGCAGGGGAAGCAAACTTTGTATCCATCATTAATTCCTTTGATATTTTTTCTGAAAATCTAAAAGATGTCTTATTTTGTTTGACTGATTTACTTGTCTATTCTTAAGTCAACATCATGGTCTTATTTAACATATTAACTGATGTGTTAACTAATGTTCTATTAATGTAATAATGCAATAACCATGTGGTAAAACTTGAAGCTTTATGTCAAATCTTCCAACTCTGTTCTACTTTTCAAGATTGCTTGGACATTTTAGAGTCTTTGCATTTCAATATAATCTGCTTGTCATTTTTAAAAATCAGCTTGAATTATGGTTACAATAGTGCTAAATCTATGTATGAATTTAAATAGAATCAATATCTTAACAATATTGAGACATTGAGGCTTCAGTTCATGAACATGGTATACCTATTTATTTATGTTTTCTTAATTTCTCTCAGCAATTATGGTGGCTATTAGTGTAGAGGTTATTTACATATTACATTAAATTCATTACCAAGTATTTTATGTTATATAAAACAAAGTTTTAAAAGTTAATTCTCTAGTATATATAAAGCTTATTATTGTATATTGATCTTCTGACTTGAGCCTTTCTTGGTTCTAAGTGTTCAGTCCACTTGCTTATTTATTTATGGGCTTCCCCAGTGGCTTAGATGGTAAAGCATCTGCCTGCAATGGGAGAGACCTGGGTACATAATTCATTTATCAGAATACTGAGTACTCTCTAACCAGTCAAGCTGTTTAAGAAAAGAGACAGTTACCTTTTTTCTTCTTAATGTTTACCTTGTATTTATTTTTCTTGCCTTATTTTTCTGATTCGAATCATCTTTACCTTATTACTAATTTTAGGAGAAAATATTCAGTTTCTTCATTTAGTATGATGTTACAGATTTTTCATGCAGTCCCTTTATCTGACTGTGAAAGTTCCCATCTACTCATGCATTACGGAGAGTTTTAATCATGACTAACTGTTCACTTTTGATAGATGAAATTACCTCTACCTGTGATTGATTTTCAAATATTAAAGGTTTGCTCTTGGGAAAAAACTTCATTTGACCAAGATGTTTGTAACTTTCTTTCTACATATGACAGGATTATATATGTTGATCTTTTGTTGATGATTTAGAAATTTATACTGATAATGAATATTGGTTTAAGAGTTATTTATTCCCAACTTTTAGTATCAGTATGTTTTTGCTGGTCTTTTAAAACAACTTGGAAAATATTCATATTCATGTTTCCAATTTATCTTACATTAGTTTTGATAGGACTCTGTTCATTTTATTTAAATTGCCCATACTACTTTCTTAATATCCTTTTAAAGTCTTCAGTATAGTTAATAATTTCCCCCTTATTTACTCTTAATATTGATAATTTTTTTCTCTAACATGTTTAGATAAGTTTTTATTGGAGTTTACTGATTTATTAATGATTTTGAAAAAACAGATTTTGTCTTTTTAAAATTTTATTTGACATCCATTTCTAATTTATTAATTTCACATTTATCTCTATTTTAGTTTTACTTATTTGGGGCTTAATTTGGTTTTCTTTCTTAACTTCTGCCGATGGAAACCTAGGTTATACATTGTAAACTTTTCTCCTATAATGTAATATAAGCATTTAAATTATAGATAGATATATTTAGCATTTATGTACACTTATTTATTATACAAATATATTTAAGCTATATATAATAATATATGCATTTAAAGTTATAAATTTGTATGTATGCCTTTCTCTAGCTGCATTCTATAAATTTTGTTATGTTGTGCTTTTATTATCATTCAATTTAAAATATTTTTGAATTTCTATTTTGCTTCTTTGACTCAAAGTGTTTAGAAATTTATTGTGTGCTTAGTTGCTCAGTCATGTCTGACTGTGCAAGCCCACCAGGCTTCTCTGTCTGTGGGGATTTTTTAGGCAAGAATACTAGAGTGAGTGGCCATATCCTCCTCCAGAGGATCTTCCCAACCCAGGAATCAAACCCAGGTCTTCCACATTGAAGGTGGATTCTTTACTGTCTGAGCCACCAATATCTAACTATTAGGGCTTTTTGGATATCTCATATTGATATCTAATTTTATTGTGGTCAAAGAATATGTTCTGCATTATTTTGTTCTTTTGAAATTTGTTTAGACTTATTTTTAGCCCAGTATCTGATATATCTTGGTGAATAGTCCATGTACACTTTTAAAAAATAAAATATTTGAAGTTTGAATGCATAAAGTATTATAGATGCAAATTAGGTCACATGGTTGGTACTTCCATTAAGATATGCTATATTCTTACTGATGATTTTACCTAGTTATACTTTAAATGTTTATATTTTAAATTTCTTTTGCTTGATGTTGACAATTTTGTCTTTCTAATAAATTGAATCCTATTGTGAAATGCCCATCTTTTCTAGAAAATATTTCTTGTGTTTGTCTGTTTTGTCTGATATTAATATAGTCATTCCACTTTTCTCATGGTTGCTATTTTCATGGTATTTATTTTTCTATTATTTTCCTTTCATCTTATATGTACTTGTTAGACAACATATAGTTGATAATGCTTTTATGTTCAATTTGGAAGCCTTTTCTTTTTATTTAGAATGTCTTGTATTTTATTTAATGGAATTATTGATACTTAAAAGTGATGTAATAACAAGCATTTATTTCACTATTATAATTCTTCAAGGTTAGTCCATCATTCTTTCATTTTCTTATTATTTTAGAATTTTTTTACATAATTGGGGATAATTAATAAATAATGATAAAATAATCCTAAGTGTGATTAACAAGAAAAGTATTTCAGATATAAGAAAAATAGAATTACTAAGATCTTACTCATGCATTTTAAATTAGAAATGAGTTCAGTGGACCCCGGTGATAACAGCAAGATAGAGTGAGTTTTGTTCTATTAGAATATTCCTTAAAATGCTTTGGTCTTTGGAATATTGTTGTGAAATAGCAAAAGCCACAGAACACCGATTCTTATAAGTTCTGTTTAGAAAAGGATCATGATGGCAGATTAGGAAGACTGTGAGCTCACCTCCCAGCACGGACACATCAAATCTACAACTACATGTAGAGTAACTCTCACCGAGAACAACCTGAAGACTAGCAGAAAGGCTCTTCTACAATGAAGGGAGTAAAAAAGAACCACCAAAGTCTAGCAGGAGGTGGGGAGAAGTGATCCAGTCAGGACCTGCGGCGCTGCTGCATGACCCCGAAGAGGAGAAAGATATTACAGGCTTGACGATCCTCCCCCAAAGAATGAGCCCATATTAGGCATCCAGCCTTGGCTCTAACCTGGGAAGACGAACTCCTGGAGCTGGTTTGAAAACCAGTGGGGTTCATAGCAGTGTTACAAGAATCAAAGATTCTACTCTTGAAGAGTACAGACACAGATTTTCTTGTTCGCAGTCCCAGCACAGAGGCAGACAAGTGAAATCTACCTGGTGCTCTGGCCAGCCTTTCAGGACGGCCCCAGCATGCACCCAGCCCACCCTGGACTCTAGGTCCAGACCCCCACCCTGGCCCTGCTTCTCCTTAAATCAGACGTTGCCATTGCCAATGCAAGTGCAGGAACCAGGGGAAGGATGGAACCAACTTGGGCTCTGATCTGGCCTTTAGCCGTGGTAGAGACCAAGTGCCAGCTCAAAAGCACAGGAAATATAGCCAGTATTTTACAACTTTTTATGGAGTATAATCTATAAAGATACCAAATCACTATGTTGTACACCTGAATAATATTGTGAGTCAAATATACTTCAGTGAAAAAGAAACAAAGAAAGTGGGCTATAGGATCCTGATGATACATCAATACTTAAGTATTTGCTAATTAATTCAATAACCTGGTTTGCCTCAGAGACAGTTCACACTAACTGTGTCTGTCTTGTCTGTGGTCACATTTTCCTTTTGCATATCTATTATCTTTTGATTGTATCCCAGCTATTGTAAGAAGTACACTGCAGAGACTAGATTTAGCTATGTTCTTGTGAGAAGTGTAAATTTCTTTTCTAGCAAGCAATTAACTTGGCTGGAATAAAACTCCTAACTCTGCTGCTCTTAGGATAAATAATATCTTTTCCGCTTCTATCTGAGCCAGAGCCTATGGGATCTCTCAACTGTGTCTAGTTTAGCTGTTAGTCAAGGATTTAGGCAAGCTCATTGAGGACTCTGATTTTTAGCATCTTCCTCATTAATAGTTAGCCATGTGGCCATGTTTGCAGTCCTAGAGTCTTCTCTCTTATTCCGGAAGCCAGCAAGACAACAACTTTCCCCTGCCTGTTCTGCACAGGATGGATTGTGCTCTCAGGCCAAAGTCACAAACACGCCAGGCTCATCCAGTTTGGTTCCTGCTTTTCAAAAACAGACTTCCCTCCAGTTTTTCACTTGCTTTTGGTTACTCTCCATTGCTTTCAAATATTTGAGTTTTTTTCTTTTTCAGGTTTTTTACAGTTGTTATGGTTCTAGGGTTAGCTCAACCAAACTGTGGCACCATTAATAGAAAACAAAATTATTTTGATTTTTAAAATTTTAGTTTCAGCTACCATAATTAATATTTCTAGAAGTCTTATATAATTATTTTTCTAATCTTATCATTTTTAAATGATAATATCCCTTTCTTTCCTTATGGTTTTAATGTTACTATTGTATTTCTTTAATAATCTCAAACAGGCTTATTATCTTTTGAATTATTCTAAAAGGCTTACCTGCCTCCTGCAAATCCTGTATGCAGGTCAAGAAGCAATGATTAGAACCAGACATGGAACAACAGACTGGTTCAAAATTGGGAAAGGACTACGTCAAGGCTGTATATTGTCACCCTGCTTATTTAACTTATATGCAAAGTATATCTTGAGAAATCTTGGACTGGATGAGGCATAAACTGGAATCAAGATTTCCAGGAGTAATATCAATCACCTCAGATATACAGATGACACCATCCTTATGGCAGAAAACAAAGACAAACTCAAGAGTCTTTTAATGAAGGTAAAAGAGGAAAGTGAAAAACTGGCTTAAAATGCAACATTCAAAAAACTAAGATCATGGCATCTGGTCACATCACTTCATGGCAAATAGATAGGGAAACAATGGTAACAGTGACAGATTTTATTTTCCTGGGCACTAAAATCACTGCAGACGGTGACTGGAGCGATGAAATTAAAAGTACTTACTCCTTGTAAGAAAATATATGACAAACTTAGACAGCATATTAAAAAGCAGAGACATTACTTTACCAACAAAGGTCTGTCTAGTCAAAGCTATGCTTTTCCCAGTAGTCATGTATGGATGTGAGGGTTGGACCATAAAGAAGGCTGAAGACCGAAGAATTGATGCTTTTGAACTGTGATGTTGGAGAAGACTCTTGAGAATCCCTTGGACTGCAAGGAGATTAGTAAATACTAAAAGAAATCAATCTTGAGTATTCACTGAAGGGACTGATGCTGAAGCTGAAACTCCAATACTTTGGCCACCTGATATGATGAGCTGACTCACTGGAAAAGACATTAATGCTGGGAAGATTGAAGGCAGGAAGAGAAGGGGCGACAGAAGAGGAGATGGTTGGAAGGCATAACCGACTCAATGGACTTGAGTCTGAACAATCTCCGGGAGATGGTGAAGGACAGGGAAGCCTTACGTGCTGTAGCCCATGGGGCCACACAGGGTCCATCATGGCTGAGTGACTAAACGACAACGACAAAAGGCTTAGGGCCTCATCTGTTGCCCCAGTGTGGGCATTACACATCTAGTTTTCATGAAAACCTATAAACATATCAAGCCCTGTAGGCCACCAAAATTTCAGCTCTAGCTTATATATGGCTTTGAGTTCCCTCTATTTCTGAAACCTGGAAATTTCTCTTCCTTTAAACTAATGTATGCATATTTACATTTATTCATTATATTTCATCCTGTGTTTTGCTTTCTTGGGCTTCCCTGATAGCTCAGTTAGTAAAGAATCCAGCTGTAATGCAGGCAACCCCAGTTCGAGTCCCAGTTTGATTCCTGGGTAAAGAAGATCTGCTTGAGAAGGGATCGGCTCCCCACTCCAGTATTCATGGGCTTCCCTGCTGGCTCAGCTGGTAAAGAATCCACCTGCAGTGTGGGAGACCTGGACTTGATCCCTGGGTTGGGAAGATCGGCTGGAGAAGGGAGTGGCTACCCACTCCAGTATTCTGGCCTGGAGAATTCCATGGCCTGTATTAGTCCATGGGGACGCAAAGAGTCAGACAGGACTGAGCAACTTTCACTTTCACTTCTTTGCCTTCTTGGTAGGAAGAGGGAGATGGCTCATTACCATCATATGAAGTAAGGTTTCAAGTACAACACTGAACATAAAGTCGAAAGTGAATACAATGACCAGTGGCCATGTACTTACAAAAATCAAAATTCAGCAAATCTGTAGCATGATACATTACAAAGGTTACTCTTTAAGAGGCCGCTAGCCTTTAGGAGTGCTCCTTCTGTTTATCACACTAAGCCCTAACTCTGTTCTGTTATAAACATGCATGCATTTTCTTAACTGTATTGCTATCAGCAGTGGAAAGGGACTGCATTCCCACTGACTGGAATTCTTACAGCCTAAGGCTTACAAAGACGCTGGTGTCCATTCCATAAGCAACTTCACCAGCCGGCTGTGGCCGCCACAATGGGAGTGACTACAACTCTGGCAATTCACAGAACTTAGAGGAATCCACACCAGTGCTCTTCTGACATTCCAGTACCCTACAATTCCATGTTTGCAATTTCTCTAATTCCTTTGGAAGACTGGGCGAGTGGAATGTTGAAGTTTCCAGTAACCCAAAACCTCCGCAGTCTGTCACACTTCAAACCCAGAGCTGTGCATCCAACCGAGAATTCAAAACACTATTTTCACACTTCACTTCTGACCAAAGGAAATGTGGTATGTTGGCTTTAGCTTTGAATTTCAATCAATTTAATTCAAAATATATGAAATCAAAGTGTATTTCCAGAACATCTGAGGGAGTCACCAAGAGCCTCGCTTCTTCTACCCTGTCCTGGCGAAGCTGGTTCTTATTTTGTGTGTTTCAAGTCCCTGTTTGAAGTTCATCCATGGGGCTCAAGTTCTGGCTTGGCTTTCATTCCATGCCACATTTGAAACTCACTTCTTATTTTGCATGAAAACCAGGGGTAGAAGAACAAATGTGGACTGTGGTGGAAAAGGGTTAGAATTATGCCCCTCAGGAAAGAAGCCAAATCAGAGTTTTCTCTAAGAGTTTGAAATCAGATTCTAAAGGACATAGTAGATATTTGTTGGCAAAAATATATTTTATTGAGCATCTACTGTATGTGCCATTTTAGGATCTCATGTTAGAGGAAAAATAAATTTCTAGCCTTACAATAACAAGCCACAGTCATGCAAGTAACCAGTAGTTAAGATAAAATGTGCTGAATCAGTAATTCTAGGAGCACATAAGTACAGAGGTAGGTGGAAGAAGACTTAGGAAAGGACTAGGCATTTCAGTTGGATTTTGAATCATGAGCAAGCATTTCCCTGCTGATGTAGACAGGAAAGCTGCAGAAAATTAAGTCAAAGATACTTAGGGTGATGATGAGGGGCTGAATCTAGCCAAGATGGTCATACCAGTAAGCCAGGGTCAGGGTTGGGTTTGCTTGGCCAAGACCAAGCTAAAGCAGTTCTTTACTAAGAATACTTAGGCTCTGAGAACCAGACTAGAGGCCAAAGTTACATCTGTAAATATTTTGGATAATAATAACGATGCAATGAACATTTCATTAAATGTTCACCTTGTGCTGGGTGGTATTCTAATCATTTGCTCATACAAATTCATTTAATTTTTCTGTGCCTCCTGGAAGATGTTTATATTATCACTCTCATTTGAGTTTTATAGACAAGGAAACAGAGAAGAGAAAAGATAAATACATCCCCTAAGGTCACATGGATATCAGATGGCAGAGACAAGGAAGGTTTTCTGATGCTAGAGTCAATGTGTCTAATTATAACTTTACTCTGACTTTTGGGAGGACACTCTGAGTTAGACTATCCTGGGGTGAGATCTGGGGATGGGCATTTGAACAACTCCACAGTTTAGGGAACCAAGAAGTCAGAACCCCTCAAGTATGGGATTGGAATGAAAGGAACCAGGGATGTTCTGGGTGATGGTTCTGAACACTCCATCTCCATTCATACCTGGGGTCCTCTGTCAAGGCAGACAGATGTGGAGGAGGACCTTGCTAGTTCAAGGGCTGAGGCTGATTGGAATGGAAGGAAGAGAGAGAGCAAGAGGCAGAAAAACTGTAGGCTGTGTTTAGGGTGTGGATCTTTGTCAGTAGAGAATCTGGAAGTGAAAGACTCCTGGCATGATGGGGACAAACCAAAGAGGGCAGAGGGATCAAGGACTTGATAAAGATGTGGTCTATTTCCTAAGCCGTCAAGCTGATGGTGGGTGACAGGTCTGGGTCATGGGGCCACTAGATGACTACTAGTTCCAAGCAGTTCATTCATAGTAGAAACTGTTCTTTTTAAAAAAATTGTTTCTAAGTATAGGGACTTCCCTGGTGGCTCAGAGTAAAGCGTCTGCCTGCAATGCGGGAGACCTGGGTTCAATCCCTGGATCAGGAAGATCTCCTGGAGAAGGAAATGGCAGCCCACTCCAGTGTTCTTGCCTGGAGAATCCCATGGACGGAGGAGCCTGGAGGGCTCCAGTCCACAGGGTCGCAAAAGTCGGACACAACTGAACAACTTTCACTCACTCATAGCTGCTTTACAATGTTGTGTTAATTTCAGTTTCACAGCAAAGTGAATCAGTGATATGTATACATACACCACTCTTTTTGGTATTTCCTTCCCATCTAGGTTACCGCAGAGCCTTGAGTAGGGTTCTCTGTGCTATACAGTTGGTTCTCATTAGTTATCCATTTTATACATAGTATTAATAGTGTGTAGATGTCAATCCCGATCTCCCAGTTCACTCCCCACTCCCTCTCCTTGGTGTACATACATTTGTACATATCTGTGTCTCTATTTCTGCTTTGCGAAGAAGCTGTTTTTTTGAAAGGCATATCTAGGGCCAAGCCCAATAAACCTAGGGGCCATGGATGAAGAACAGTCTGAGCATGGACCGGGGTGTCGGATCAGAAGCTCGAGAAGAGTATTCTTACCTCAGAGAAGATGGCATGGAGAAGGGGTGGGGCTTGGTGGGCAGGCCAGGACCCGGGAGTCCACTCAAGTAATCCAGTTCCCATGGTCAGGGTGTGCAGCTGTGTGAGGGGCAAGAATACCCATGTTGTCTTTGGAGTTGTGCAGTATACAGCCTGCATAGCTGTATGTGCTGATGTTCCTGTGGGTCCCAGGACTGCGAGTCTAACCCTCACTTACTGTAGGAATGAGGGTTTAATAATTCCAGTTCATAGGCCTGTTCCTACTACATACTTCTCAAAGCTAATCTCAGGAACTGTGCAAAGCTGGGGACATGGTGGAGAACTGACTTCTTAAGGAAGTAAAGTAAAGATTTCTTCCTTTTCTTTCATATCTCTGAGGATCTGTATTTAACCTGGCAAACTTAAAGACAGGACCAACTCCATAATTTGCTATGTCTGGTGCAAAATAAAACTGTTGGGGCTTCACCCAAAAAGCAGGAAAAAACATCATTAAAGGTACTAAAATATGAAGCTGTTTCTTTTCTTTAGCAAACTTTTAACTTGTCATAGTAGTTTTTATTTTTCATGATGTTATGAGTAAATTTAAAACTTTAAATGCTTAGCATGGATTTTACGAAATCATCTTTCTACAGTAGAGTGCTAGTTCTTTGTTTGTTTTGTTGTTTCCCCATGGGATATATATTTTTAATTTTTAAAAATATTTTATTTTGGAGTATAGTTGTTTACCAGTGTTTCATTAGTTTCAGATGTACAGTGGGGTGATTTGATTAGACATATACATGGACGTCTTCCCTTTCAAAAATTTTACCCATTTAAGTTATTATAGAATACTGGGCAGAGTTCTCTGTACTATACAGTAGGTCCTTTTTGGTTGTCAATTTTAAATATAGCTGTGTGTACATGTTTTAAAGGTAGCAGCATGTAACTTTTATGTGCAATTGCCAAAAAAATACACAATTTGTATTTTGTAGTCCTTCTGAACACATGTATTTGGTTCTTACCGGAACAGTGGAAACACTGCACAATCACATCTGGTTTTATTCCATGCAGTCTGCAAACATGCTCTATCCCATCCCCCTGATGAATAACGAAGACTTGAAAAGAAGAACTGTGGGGTGAGAAATCTCTCCTTTTTCTGCTCCGTCATCGTTTTCAGTGGTGACTGCCTAATACAGAGAAGTCCCACGAGTAAGAAAGAGTGCAATAAGGTTCTTTGGATGGTGCCAGTCTTTAGAATGCTATTGTCTTCTTCTTGCATTTAAGGCAATTTTGGTTTGAATAGAAAGCGTGGCCCTGTGGGGTTGTGAGCTTCTGTGCCCTTCTCTGAATCAGAGATGAAGCACAATGACCCTGGGATCACTTGGAGTCTCTCTGATCCCCCACACACCTGGAGTCCACGGGGATTCTGTGCTCATGGACGTGGTGATCACTGTATTCACAGGAACAGCAGAAAGGTGAATGAGCATATATCCACTTACAGACCGCAAAGGCAAGTGGTTAAGCATCTCAAGACAGCCACTGCGGAGCATCAAGCCAGGTCTTGGAGGCTCTCATGTGGACGGCTCTGTGTGAATGTCTGTGCAGAACCCCAGGAAGCCACACCGTCCAGGGCACTTGTGCCCATCACCTGTCTGGCCCAGGACCCTCAGAATCTCAGAGAATCACGGGTCAGCTGCACTCCAGTGCTTGGTCTTCTAGGAAGTGGTAAGTTCCATCCTCCTGGGACCTGAGTCATGCACGCTTAAAGTCAGCTTGGTTAGAATATGAAGCCAAGGGTTTCCCAAGTGATGTGACTTGTTCATTTTTAAATGAGAGAATTTTCTCTTCAAATCAAGTCTTAACTTACTTTAGTCTATGCAGACTACCATAGCAAAAATACCATAGACTGATGGCTTGTAAAAACAGAAGCTTTTCTCTCACAGTCCCAGGTGCTGAAAGTCTGAGATCAGGCCCAGCATGGTTGGGTGAGGGCCCTTTTCTGATCCTAGACATCTTGCATCCACATCCAAAGGGGTCTCTCTTACAAGGGCACTAAGCTCATCTGTGATACAGTCACCTCCTAAAAGCTCTGTCTCCTAACATCATCACGTTGGGCTTCAGAGTTTCAACATGTGAATTTTGGCGGGGCTAGGGGGAGTCCACCAACATTTACACCAAGTGCATGTCAATACAGTTTACAGAGCAGGGGCAGGGAATGGAGGCCAGAGGCCAGAGTCCACCTCACTTGCTATCTCCCTGACCCCAGTCACCTCTGACACATGTACATGGCTCTTGTGGATACAGTTCCAAACAAAACAAAAACTGATCTGATCCATGCAAATTTCTCCTGCATAATATATAAAGACATTTACATGATAGTATACATGTTTCAATGCCATTCTCCCAAATCATCCCACCTTCTCCCTCTCCATCAGAATCCAAAAGTCCATTCTATACATCG
This sequence comes from Nanger dama, assembly GCA_917880005.1. Lineage (NCBI taxonomy): Eukaryota > Metazoa > Chordata > Mammalia > Artiodactyla > Bovidae > Nanger > Nanger dama. The sequence goes on along the minus strand of CAKJTW010000063.1, from coordinate 7,516,576 downwards.
GTGTCTCTTTTGCTGTCTCTTTGATACAGGATGTCTTCCCTGGTGGCTCAGAGGTTAAAGCATCTGCCTCCTTTGCAGGAGACCCAGGTTCGATCCCTGGGTCGGGAAGATCCCCTGGAGAAGGAAATGGCAGTCCACTCCAGTATTCTTGCCTGGAGAATCCCATGGACAGAGAAGCCTAGTAGGTTACAGTCCATGGGGTCGCAAAGAGTCGGACATGACTGAGCGACTTCACCTCACCTCACCTCGATACAGGATACAGGATGCTTGGGGCTGGTGCACGGGGATGATCCAGAGAGATGATATGGGGTGGGAGGTGGGAGGGGGTTCAGGATTGGGAGCTCGTATACACCCGTGGAGGATTCATGTCAATGTATGGCAAAACCAATACAGTATTATAAAGTAAAATAAAGTAAAAATAAAATTAAAAAAAAATATATATATATAAAGACATTTAAAACTCCATAGGAAGAAGTAATTTGGTCAAACACTTACCGCCATTTGTGGACAGCTGCCTTTACGGCCAGATCTTCCCCACCAGCGGTTCTCAAAATGAGGTCCCAGGACTGGCAGCAGTGGCATCATTGTGTTAGAGATGCAAATTTCTGGGGCCATCAAGCAGGGGTCAATAAGGTGTCTCAACAAGCCCTCCAGGCAATTCAGATGCACGTTCAAGTTTGGGAACCACTGACTTCCATGTTCCACTTCACTCATGCAGTTATCTCCAGACAGGACAGAGCAGGAAACAGGTCCTTGGAATCTGACCCTTTGAGGGAAGGTTTTAATACTGTTTTCTCTCTTATCCAGAGAACCGAGTCCTATTACCTGTGAGGGTGGGAGGTGAGGCAAAAGCACAGAATTAACAGTCAGAGTTAAATATCCACCCTGTACCAGACCCCTAGAGACACACTCTCAGTGAGTGCCAGAGCAACCTCTAATGGAGGTCAGGAGCATCTTTCCCAGGAGAGGAAATGAACACAGCCTGCGGGCTTAGCTTTGAATTGCTGGTGGAGCTGGTGTGCTACAAGACTCTAGTTTGCTGTAGAATGCACCTACTTCTGTGTGCTCCCGATGGTCCTCCTTCATCCCCTGCAGCAAACTCTGGCACCAGTTTCACCTTTTCCATCGCCACCATCCGCTGGACTCTCAGCCAAGCATTCTGCACGCTGGTCTTACTGCTCCTCACCATTGACTCATCAGCGTACCCATTTGACAGAGAAGCAAACTGAGGTGAGGTGAGGGGACAAAGGTGAGCCAGTCAGGAAGCAAGCATTCTAACAGTTTAATCCATTGATTAGCCTCAGTTAATATTTGTTAATATGTTTCACATCATCTTGTTTTTTTTTCTGATGTTTCAAATTGTTTGAAAATCATAATACACCACATGGTAAAATTTCAATTTTAATAAAACATGTGCACTGTTAAAATGATATAATTTCCTTCTAACCATTGATCCCCGTTCCTCAGACCAGCTCCCATGGGAAATGACTAGAACCAATTTCTTATATAACCTTCAAGAGATACTCTGTGATAATCTGCTCTGCCTTATTTTATATAGGCATTGCTGTTTTGCAGGCATGGATTTGTTCTTGTAGCATGCACAGAGTAGTGTAACTTGGAGTCTGTCTTGTAGTAGTTGTATGTATCCGCATGTATATATCTGTTGTTTGTTTTAATTGCTAAGTTTTGACCAATGCCTTTGTGACTCCGTGGACTGCATACACGCATGCACGGACTGTAGCCCGCCAGGCTCCTCTGTCCATGGGATCTCCCAGGCAAGAATACTGGAGTGGGCTGCCATTTCCTTCCATAGGGTATCTTCCTAACCCAGGGATCAAACCTGTAGCTCCTGCACTGGCAGGAGGATTCTTAACCACTGAGCCCAGCAAAGCCCTGTGCTTATCCGTATACATGCATCCGTTTATATCTGCTTCATTCTGTGTAACAACAGCAGTGCATTCCCGCGCACCATCTTTATTTAACCAGGCCCCTAATGCCGGGCATTTCGATCGCTTCTGGTCCTTTGCTACAGCAGACAGTTTTGTCATGGTTGGTCCTGTAGCTATATCTAAGCTCAGAAAAGTGTGTCTGTTGGATATTCCCTGGCCATCCTTCCCCTAAGGATCATGTTTAGTTCACTGGATTCCTTCCACATTCCTTCTAGCATTCCATGTAAATAAGCTTTCCCTCATGTTTAAATGTTGACTCTTCAACTAAAACTTTCAGCCCTTTGAAGACAAGAGTTTTATTTGGATGCTGACCTTTCACTATGTCTGGCCAACTTCACTGTCATGTACAGGAAAGGCCAGAGAAAAGCTCCTTCATCTGAGTTGATGCACCTAGGTCAGAGCTGGTTTATCATCGTGGCCGGTTTGCCATATCTATTCCTGAGCAGGTGGAAGGGATCCCACCACTGTTGCCTTGAGATGCTCAGATACCTAGCTTCTGAGACCACGAGTTGTGAATGCAACCCTTGTTCCAAGTGATCCCCCCAAACATGGGTTGAACAAGCATGAAAAACAACTGGGACCAGTCCACAGGCACATCTCACATGTGGGCGGGGCAGAGTGAGGTCAATGTTGCTCAGCTTCTGGACAGAAAATGTGGAAGGACACTATATGCGTTCTTTTAGAAAGGGGCACAATACACACCCGGCATTTGGAGTCGGTGGGTATCGAACCTTCTGAAAAAGTCTTGATAAATAAAAATCTTTTCAAATAGGAGGATGTTGTGGAGTTTTTCCTACACTACTTTTTTGATCTGACATTGGGAGTCAGGGGAGGACTTGAAACCAAAAATCTGCTTAATCTGCAACTTAGGGACAGTCACTTCTGGGTGCTTCTCTGTGCAGGATGGAAAGTGACTGGGTGCAATCTCTGCACCTTCTCAAACAATCTCCCCATGCACCTTCACTGAGGATGCTGCACAGATGCCGTGAGTCCTGGGGACCACTTTCCTCACACTGAGTAATTCATATCCATACCTGCGGCAGAATGTGTGGGGGAGGGTGGGTTTGTGTGCAGAGCCTCCTAGATGCTTTTCAGGTTAGCCAGAGACCATCATTGAAATACAAATATTTTCACTACAAGATGCTTCCAGAACCTGTGTTTCCTCATCTGGTGTCTTTTTTGCTTCATCTCTCCAAGACCTGGCCCACTGAATCTGTCCGTGTCGTGTGCTTTCTTTACTGACAGGTTCAGGTAGTCATCGGTTTAGTTTAGTTTAGTTTAGTTTAGTTCAATTACTCAGTCATATCCAACTTTTGCAGCCCCATGGACTGCAGTACACCAGGCTTCCATCACCAACGCCCAAAGCTTGCTCAAACTTATGTCACTGAGTCGGTGATTCCATCCAGCCATCTCATCCTCTTTCATCCCCTCCTCCTCCTGCCTTCAGTCTTTCCCAGCATCAGGGTCTTTACTAATGAGTCAGCTCTTCGAATCAGGAAGCCAAAGTATTGGAGCTTCAGCTTCAGCATGAGTCTTTCAAATGAATATTCAGGATTGATTTCCTTTAGGATTGACTGGTTTGATTTCCTTGCAGTTCAAGGGACTTTCAAGAGTCTTCTCCAGCATCACAGTTCAAAAGCATCAATTCTTCAGTGCTCAGCCTTCTTTATGGTCCAACTCTCACATCCATACAAGACTACTGGAAAAACCATAGCTTTGACTAGACAGACATTTGTCGGCAAAGTAATGTCTCTGCTTTTAATATACTATCTGGACTGGTCATAGCTTTTCTTCCAAGGAGCAAGTGTCTTTTAATTTCATGGCTGAAGTTACCATCTGCAGTGATTTTGGAGCCCCCAAAATAAAGCCTCTCACTGTTTCTTTGTTTCCCCATCTGTTTGCTATGAAATGATGGGACCGGATGCTGTGATTTAGCTTTTGGAGTATTGAGTTTTAAGCCAGCTTTTTCACTCTCCTCTTTCACTTTCATCAAGAGGTTCTTCAGTTCCTCTTCACTTCCTGCTATAACGGTGGTATCATTTGCATATCTGAAGTTATTAATATTATTCCCAGCAATCTTGACTCCAGCTTGTACTTCTTCCAGCCTGGCATTTCTTATGATGTACTCTGCATATAAGTTAAATAAGCTGGGTGACAATATACAGCCTTGACTTGGTTTGGAACCACTCTGTTGTTCCATGTCCAGTTCTAACTGTTGCTTCTTGACCTGCATACAGATTTCTCAGCAGGTAGGTAATGTGGTCTGGTATCCCCATCCCCTGAAGAAGTTTTCAGTTTGTCACTTTTCACTCAGTCAAAGCCTTTACTGTAGTTAATGAAGCAGAAATAGATGCTTTTTCTGGAATTCTCTTGCTTTTTCTATGATCCAGTGGATGTCACTTCCTGGCTGTTTGGCTAAGATCAAGTGTAGCTCAGTAGGTAAAGAATCTGCCTGCAATGTAGGAGACCCAGGTTTGATTTCTGGGTCAGGAAGATCCTCTGGAGAAGGAAATGGCAACCCACTCCAGTACTCTTGCCTGGAGAATCCCATGGACAGAGGAGCCCAGCAGGCTATAGTCCAAGGGTTTACAAGAGTCAGACTTGACTTAGTGACTAAACCACCAATGGATGTTGGCAATTTGGTCTCTGGTTCCTCTGCATTTTCTAAATCCAGCTTGAACATCTGGAAGTTCTTGGTTCACATGCTGTTGAAGCCTAACTTGGAGAATTTTGAGTATTGCTTTGCTAGCATGTGAGATGAGTGCAGTTGTGTGGTAGTTTGCACATTCTTTTGCATTACCTTTCTTAGGAAACTGACCTTTTCACATCATGTGACCACTGCTGAATTTTCCAAATTTGCTGGCATATTGAGTGCATCACTTAAGTGTCAATTTTTAGGATTTGAAATAGCTCAGCTGGAATTCCATCACCTCCACTAGCTTTGCTCATAGTGATGCTTCCTAAGGCACTCTTGACTTCAAACTCCAGGATGTTTGGCTCTTGGTGAGTGATCACACCATTGTGGTTATCTGGGTCATTAAGATCTGTTTTGTATAGTTCTTCTGTGTATTCTTGCCACCTTTTCTAATATCTTCTGCTTCTGTGAGGTCCATACCATTTCTGTCCTTTATTGTGCCCATCTTTGCATGAAATGTTCCCTTGGTATCTCTGTTTTCTTGAACAGATTTCTAGTCTTTCCCTTTCTGTTGTTTTCCTCTATTTCTTTACACTGATCACTGAGAAAGGCTTTCTTATCTCTCCTTGCTATTCTTTGGAACTTTGAATTCATATGGATATAGTTTTCCTTTTTTCCTTAGCTTTTGCTTCTCTTTTATTCTCAGCTATTTGTAAGGTCTCCTCAGACAACCATCTTGCCTTTTACATTTCCTTTACTTGAGGATGCTTTTGATCACTGCCTCCTGTACAATGTCATGAACCTCCATCCATAGTTCTTCAGGCAATCTATCAGATCTAATCCCTTGAATCTATTTGTCACTTCCACTGCATAATCTTAAAGGATTTGATTCATAATTGTAAGGTTCATACCTGAATGGTCTAGCAGTTTTCCCTACTTTCTTCAATTTAAGTCTGAATTTGGCAAGAAGAAGTTCATGATCTGAGCTACAGTCAGCTCCTGGTCTTGTTTTTGCTGACTGTATAGAGCTTCTCCATCTTCAGCTGCAAAAAATATAATCAATCTGATTTCAGTATTGACTGTCTGGTGATGTCCATGTGTAGAGTCATCTCTTGTGTTGCTGGAAGAGGGTGTCAGCAGACCTGGGACGCACAGTGTGTGGCATAGCCCCCGTGGAGAAGTCTGTCATTAGCCCACCATGGAGCCACTGAGTGGACAACCCACAAGCTGGGGAATATTATACTCAAGAGGGCCTTGTACTGTTGCAGAAGTTGTAGAGCCCACAACAGATTCCCCAGCCTGCGGATCTGGCAAAGTGACTGAGAGCCCCCAGGTAATTTGACGTGGAAGACCAATTCTGTTAACAGCGGGATAAGGAACTCTAGCTGTTGCAACAGACAAATCACAAAGCTATTTTAGTTCTTCAGTTCACAGTGTGGAAGAGAGACAGAGAGAGACAGAGATAGAGAGAGATGGAAGGAGGAAGAGAGGGGGAGGGAGGTGGAGAACAGATACTTGCTCTTAACTTCCTTAGAGAGAGGAGCATCTCTCCCGCTCACTCCCCACTGGGGAGAGCTCTGTACCCTGTTCCTGGTCTGGCCTAATCACGGGGTAGCTGAGAAATGCCTTCCTGGGAGCCGGGAGCCCAGGAGGTAAAACAATGTGGTGGATGGAGAACTGGCTCTATCACACTTCGCCTCTGTCAAGGGGCTCCGTGGGAATTTTAACGGAAAAAGCCGTCACACTGGGTGCCTTCCTAGGCTCACGAGGAGCCCTTCAGAGACAGTGCTTTAGGCAACACTGGCTTTGTGAACCCACGAGTGCCATGTGCAGTCATCACAGACAGCCCTTGCCTATGAAACCAGAGCAGCTATTTTGATTAATGTGGCAAGTTAAGCTAAACAAAGAGATTGGCCATTACTGGGTAAAATCAGTCACTCCAGAAGCCCCAGAGAGACTGATTTCTGGCATCAAAGAAAATTAAATCTACATCTGTAGATGGAGAAGCTCTACAGAGACATAAGTCCCTCACTGGGAGGAGAAATGTGAATTCCATTTTGGGAAAGGAAATCGACAGTATGTATCCTTAACTTTCGATTTCCCAGGTTGTCTGACATAAAGATTCCACTTCTACTCTTAAGAACCCACAGATAGAAATCCTGTAAATATTGGAGGAGGGGAGGGAAAGAATGCACAAGTCTTCATACTTTCACTTAAGGTAGGAAAGATTAAGAATCTCTTAGTTGAACAAGTTAAAAAAAAAAAAAGCAGTTGAATATTCTGTAAGATAGGCAATTCGCGGCAGAAGACTACTTAGAACTTAAAGTTACTTTACAAAGCCTTTTTTATTTCAAAGATTTGTTTTCTGGAAACACTGAGCAATGCTCTTGATATAATAATAAATGGAAAACTGTACATACAATGTATTTATAGCGTCTGAGCAGAGCTGCATTGCATGCAATGTTATAGAAATAAGTATGACCACAATGATGAGAGCACTTACTGAAAAATGTATCTTCCGTGAATGAATCTCCCTTAGTTCTCAGTCAAATCGAGGAAGTAGATGGCTCTGTGCCCATTTGATGGTGAGGGAATAGAGACTCAGGCAGGGACGCTCACTGCTCCTGATCACCCAGCTGTAGAGTTGACATTGGCCTTAAGGTTTGCCTCCAAGACACACACTGTTAGTGAGCTAGTTCATCTGTGCAAATCCATTTAGATTCAAAAATAGAAATTGGAAGGATGAGTATCTCAACATTAATATTTGGTAGTTAACTCTATATGTCAGAAATGACAATAATTTGGGAGTTTTCTTCATTATACTTTGTTTTTACCAGTTTCTGCATCAAACATCTATTACTTTAAGAAATTATGTGCGTACACATGGGCTTCCCCAGTGATCGCCTTCAGTGCAGGAGATGCAGGAGACCTGGGTTTGATCCCTGGGTCAGGAATCCCCCACGGAGAAGGGCATGGCAACCTACTCCAGTATTCTCATCTGGAGAATCCCATGGGCAGAGGAGGCTGGCAGGCTACAGTGCATAGGGTTACAAAGAGTCAGACACGACTGAAGCAGTGCAGCATGCATGCACGCAGTGCACACACACACACACAGCATGCATGCATGCAATACACACACACACAGCATGCATGCACGCAGTACACACACACACACATACAGCATGCACGCATGCAGTACACACACACACACAGCATGCATGCAGTACACACAAACACACACACAGCATGCACACACGCAGTACACACACACACATACAGCATGCACGCATGCAGTACACACACACACAGCATGCATGCATGCAGTACACACACAGACACACAGCATGCATGCACGCAGTACACACACGACACACACACAGCATGCACACACGCAGTACACACACACACACACAGCATGCATGCACGCAGTACACACACACACACACAGAGCATGCATGCACACAGTACACACACACAGCATGCACACACGCAGTACACACACACACACAGCATGTACGCATGCAGTACACACACACACAGCATGCATGCATGCAGTACACACACACACACAGAGCATGCATGCACGCAGTACACACACAGACACACAGCATGCATGCATGCAGTACACACACAGACACACACACAGCATGCATGCACACCGTGTACACACACACACACACAGCATGCATGCACGCAGTACACACACACACACACAGCATGCATGCACGCAGTACACACACACACACAGCATGCATGCATGCAGTACACACACACACACAGCATGCTTGCACACAGTGTATACACACACACACACACAGCATGCATGCATGCAGTACACACACACAGCACGCATGCATGCAGTACACACACACAGCATGCATGCATGCAGTACACACACACACACAGCATGCATGCACGCAGTGTACACACACACACACACAGCATGCATGCACGCAGTACACACACACACAGCCGACCCTTGAACAACACAGATTTGAACTGTATGGCTTCACTTGTATGTGATTTTTTTTTAATAAAGTCTGTACTATAGTACTACACAGTCTCAGGTTGGTTGAGTTCACAAATGCAGAACTATGATCACAAGGGCTGATTAAAATTATATGCAGACTTTTAACTGTGTTGAAGTTTGTTGTCCCTAACCTCCACGTTGTTCCAGGGTCAACTGTCTACCTTGCAGCTTAATCAAATAAGCTTATTCATGGATTCCAAACAAGGGACCCTATGCACAAGGGAAAAAAAATGGGCAAATATCCCCACAGAGTAAAAAGTGTGACTGGGCTGTGAGATGTAGTTATTTTCACACTATTGCATTTTGTTTTTTAAGTTCCATACTTTATGCCTTGTAACTTTTAGAGTGGGGAAAAAAATAGAAGCAACCATATTTGCAGGTCTATACTAGCATTATGTTTTTTAGATTTCCACATTTCTCTACATTGGAAAAGCAAGAGTCAAAGGGCCATGCTGCCAAATGAAAGATGAGATCTTTGACTCACCGGGAAGAGCCCTGGGGACAGTAAGAGTGTTTGCAGTGAAGCTGAGATGATTTACTGTGAATGTGTAAACGTTCTGAACTCAGGGCTCGGTCAGTAGCACAGCCCTCTTCTGCTGCTTTTGGGAAAACCTCAGAGCTAGCATCCTCAGAGGAAGGGGAGCAGGATTCAAGGGTGTGCAGGAACCCTCCCAGCTTGAGTCTATGGTCTTCCTGGAGGGCAAGCCTTGCAGTGTGCTGTACCTCTGAAATCAGGCCTTCCCTTACTGGGGAGTTTTAGCTAGTAGAGAGTGAACAAGAGAGAAGACGACAAAGAAGAATATAACAAGACTGTAATTCACTTACCATAGTGGACTTGCTGCCTCATCTTCTGGAAGGGTGTACTTGGGCTCATTAGAATGAAATTTCAGGGCATTATGAACCAAGACACCAAGACTGTCTGCCCCGGGGTTTCTAGTCTCCTGGAGTGGAGGGGGTGGGGACACTTGTGTCTCTTGCTGTTGTTTCCTGCATCTGATTGGGTGTCAGGACCTGGCTCATCTCATTTATGTTCTGTATTTTATTTGTTACATGCAACATTTAATATAGACTAAAGGGGAGAACTAGATGGACCTTAGTTGGCAGTGATGTCTCTGCTTTTGAATATGCTATCTAGGTTGGTCATAACTTTTCTTCCAAGGAGTAAGCGTCTTTTAATTTCATGGCTGCAGTCACCATCTGTAGTGATCTTGGAGCGCCCCCCCTCAAAAAATCTGACAGTTTCCACTGTTTCCCCATCTATTTCCCATGAAGTGATGGGACCGGATGCCATGATCTTCATTTTCTGAATGTTGAGCTTTAAGACAACTTTTTCACTTTCCTCTTTCACATTCATCAAGAGGCTTTTTAGCTCCTCTTCACTTTCTGCCATAAGGGTGGTCTCATCTGCATATCTGAGGTTATTGATATTTCTCCCGGCAATCTTGATTCCTGCTTGTGTTTCTTCCAGTCCAGCGTTTCTCTTGATGTACTCTGCACAGAAGTTAAATAAGCAGGGTGACAATATACAGCCTTGACATACTCCTTTTCCTATTTGGAACCAGTCTGTTGTTCCATGTCCAGTTCTAACTGTTGCTTCCTGGCCTGCATACAGATTTCTCAAGAGGCAGGTTAGGTGGTCTGGTATTCCCATGTCTTTCAGAATTTTCCACAGTTTCTTGTGATCCACACAGTCAAAGGCTTTGGCATAGTCAATAAAGCAGAAATAGATGTTTTTCTGGAACTCTCTTGCTTTTTCCATGATCCAGCAAATGTTGGCAGTTTGATCTCTGGTTCCTCTGCCTTTTCTAAAAGCAGCTTGAACATCAGGGAGTTCACGGTCACATATTGCTGAAGCCTGGCTTGGAGAATTTTGAGTATTACTTTACTAGCATGTGAGATGAGTGCAATTGTGAGGTAGTTTGAGCATTCTTTGGCATTGCCTTTCTTTGAGATTGAAATGAAAACTGACCTTTTCCAGTCCTGTGGCCACTACTGAGTTTTCCAAATTTGCTGGCATATTGAGTGCAGCACTTTCACAGCATCATCTTTCAGGATTTGAAACAGCTCCTGTGGTCATGTATGGATGTGAGAGTTGGACTGTGAAGAAGGCTGAGAGCCAAAGAATTGATGCTTTTGAACTGTGATGTTGGAGAAGACTCTTGAGAGTCCCTTGGACTGCGAAGAGATCCAACCAGTCCCTTCTGAAGGAGATCAGCCCTGGGATTTCTTTGGAAGGAATGATGCTAAAGCTGAAACTCCAGTACTTCAGCCACTCATGCGAAGAGTTGACTCATTGGAAAAGATTCTGATGCTGGGAAGGACTGTGGGTAGGAGAAGAAGGGGACAATAGAGGATGAGATGACTGGATGGCATCACGGATTCGATGGATGTGAGTCTGAGTGAACTCCGGGAGATGGCGATGAACAGGGAGGCCTGGCGTGCTGCGATTCATGGGGTCGCAGAGTCGGACATACTGAGTGACTGAACTGAATTGAAAGGCGGTAACTAACCCTTCTCACAGGCCTACCGATTTCATTTTAGAAGGAAGACATTGTTGTGATGGGGAGGCAGAGGCTGACGTCCACCTCACTGGCCAGGCTCATTTGCCAGTGATCTCAGCTAAGCACATCCAGAAGTTTCTCCCTTCCCAGATTTTGTGAAGGGAAGCTGAAACACTTCAAGAGGTATTCTGACAAGCTGGGGTCTAGATTCAGGTGAGGGACTGCTTGGGACATGAATGGCATCAAAGCCTCCCTTGTGAGGCCCCCTTGAAGGCCCGGGAGAGCAGGTCTCAGAGACCTCAGGAAACTGACCCTCAGTGCTCATCTTGTCTCCTGTTCAAATGCCAGCAGTGTGGCCAGGAAGTGGCTTCTTTCTAAGGGCCTAAAGTGGAAGCAAGAGTGGTCAGAGGCAGTCTGGTTAGGAGGACAGAGGCAAGTCATTTTGACTCAAAAGACGCAGCTCAGCTCTTTTTGGCCAACGACTTTGGGGCAGATATTTAACCTCCTGGATTCATAGCCACCTCACTGATTGATAATGTGGAGACCAAGAGATATGGCATCTATCCAGGGTCCTGATGCAGAGAGTATTCTCTGTAGTTTAGTCGCTAAGTTGTGTCTGGCTCTTTTGCAATGCCATAGACTGTAGCCCTGCAGCCATCTCTGTCCATGGGATTCTGCAGGTACTTGAGTTGTCATTTCCTCCTCCAGGGAATCTTCCCGACCCAAGGATGAAACCTGCGTCTCCTGCATTGGCAGGCAGATTTTTACCACTGAGCCACCAGAGAGGCTTCCGTATAAATGTTAGCACTCCATCCTTCCCTTCTCATCTTAGACTTCTCAGTTCCTAAGTTCCAGTGAATTTCTGCTTGAGATAATATTTTCTTTGTCTTTCCCAAAGTCACCCTCTTAGTTCAAGTTACACTAACATGAAATATACCTGGTCAAATCTCCTGAATCCTTATTCTCTCCTTAAAAGAACCCTTAGAAGAATGAGAATCTTATTTGTATCAGCCCTTACTGATAGTGAATCCTTATTCACTACCAAACAAAACTGGATGTGAGGATTACTGAGGCTATGGTTCAATGCTCTCAGTCTGAGAGGGGGAATGTGGTGGGGCTAGAAGAATGCCTGGACTGGGAGTGAGATGCTCAGTTTTCTTGCCCTCGTGGCTCTGGTAAGTCAGTTGTCCTTTCTGAATCTCAGTCTCCAACCTGTACAAGGAAGGGTACAATGAAAGATTAAACGAAGCCATGTGTGTGAGTACATTTTGCAAACCTGAGATCATTCTCATCTCTTTGTGCTTGGAAGGTCCTTTCAGTACAGTTGTTGATAAGTGTGAGTAATTTTCAAAGGACCAAAATGGCCAGTTCCCTTATCTTGATTATCTAGAATTTGACACAAACATTTAAGGGCTTATCCAAAGTTTTGGGGTCACTTCCTTCCATGTGGACTTTGGGCCAGCCTCTGACCTCTCAGAGGCTCCCTTTCTTCCTCCATAAAACAAGGACTGAACACTGCTCACTTTCCAGAAGATTGTAGGATGCTGCAATGCTGCTATTTACATAGTAGTTCTGGGTAAACCCCGAAGCTCTCAACTAGGTGTGGGTTATAACTGCAGGCTACCATCCCCGAAGTGAACATGATTTAGTAACTGGGGAATTAGCTCACCATGTCCGGAGCTCCACCTCTAACACTCAGGCCCTGTGCTATTTTGAGGGCAGGGTCAGCTTTCCCTCGCTGTCGATGCACAGTAAGTTTTTAGGCAATAGACACTTAAAAATGTCATGAATTTAGAATATGAATGATCCGGTCAATCTAATTGATACTCCTTCTAACTGGTCATGTTTTATACCACCACTTTGCAGAGTCTGCTTTAATTTCATCCTCATATAGCAAGTCAATCCCAATATTTTGTATACTTCAAGTGAAATTTGCCATTACAAATTTATACCCATATATGTGCATGTATATATAAAACAAATATGTGTATATTATATATAAAATATTTATATGATACATACATAAACATGTTATGTGTGTGTGTATTGCTTGAATCTACTCCTATATATGTTCTAAGAAGCAGAGACACTAACTCTTGCTCACAAGAGAACTCCTTCTCACAGGTGATGTTAGTCTGGCTCTTTCAGGTTATCTTGCCTTTCATTCCCAAGAGAATTTCCAGAATTTGTTTTGATCAAAAGCATGTACATAATTGATTTATTTCCTCTCTCATGATGATTTTAAGAAAAATCCAAAACACACACATGTGTGTAAGATACTCTAAGGTAGCATGGAATATGAGTACCTATAATACGAAGAACATTTGCCCTTGATAAATATGGGGTTAGGGCTGCAGACCTCCATGTGGTTGAAAATCCATACTCTGTTATTTCTGCCTCAGAAACAAAGGAACAGGTGACTCACCCCAGGACAGGAGGACAGAATCAGAATCTAAACCTTAGTTCTGGGGCTTCCCTGGTGGCTGAGAGGCTGGGACTTGAACTTCCAGTACAGCAGTGGTGGGTTTGATTGCGTGTCCAGGAGCTGCACCTTGAAGCCAAAAAGCCAGAACATAGAACAGAAGCAATATTGTAACAAAGTTGAAAGTGACTTTTAACATGGTCCACGATGAACAAAATCTTAAAAAAAAAAAATCCAGTTTTTCGATTCCACCAATTGTGCTCTCTAATCAAATATAAACTTTCTCCCATACTTAGGAAATTTAATGATCTGTAAAATGAGGGAGGGTGAAGGAGGAGAGTAAAAGAGCCAGCCTAAGACTAAATATGAAAAATCTAAGATCATGGCATATGGCCCCATTCCTGCATGGCAAATAGAAGGGGAAAAGGTGGAAGTAGTGACAGATTTCCTCTTCTTGGGCTCCAAAACCACTGAGGATGTGACTGCGGCCATGAAATCAGAAGACGATTGCTTCTTGGCAGGAACATGATGATAAACCTAGACAGTGTGTAAAAAAGCAGAGACATACTCTACAGACAAAGGCCCATATAGTCAAGGCTACAGTCTTCCCAGTGGTCACGTACAGTCGTGAGAGCTGGACTGTAAAGAAGGCAGAATGGCAGAAAATTGGTGACTTCAAACTGTGGTGCTGGAGAAGACTCCTGAGAGTCCCTTGAACAGCAAGGAGATCAAACCAGTTAATCTTAAGTAGATCAACCCTGAACATTCACTGGAAGGACTGATGCTGAAGCTGAAGCTCCAGTATTTTGGTCATCTGATGTGAACAGACAACTCATTGGAAAAGTCCCTGATGCGGGGAAAGATCAAGAGCAGAAGGAAAAGATGGCATTAGAGGATGGATGAGATGGCTGGACAGCATCACTGATGCAATGAATGTGAACTTGGGCAGATGGTGAGGGACGGGGAGGCCTGGCGTGTTGCAGTCCATGGGGTCGCAGAGGGGCCCAGTCATGTCCCACTGGGCAACTGAACAACAACCACAAGAACACAATGAAGCTTCAGGTACTATGCTTATTGGGGGCGCGGGAATCCACGTTTAAGTGGGTTCAAATCCTTTCAGAGAACAAACTGTCTTTGTTCTTGTTCCAAAGAGAGTTCAGGCACTGTCTTTGGAACAAGGGGACAAACTCTCAGCTTTTTGTCTTTATAGTTCTGGGTTTGTATCCTGATCTTACCAATTATTTGTGATTTAGGCAATTAACTATCGTTTATTGATTCTAAGACAATTTTAAAAATCTGAAATGGAATGAATCTCACAATTGATGGCATCTTACAATGAAAACTCTCAGCATGTTTTCTCTCTCCATGCTACACAAAGCAATGCTGCATCTTACAAGGAACTTGGATTGGATGAATGTCACTAGCCACCCTTTCTGAATTTCTCTTCCAATCTTCGCAAAATTGCTAACGTGGAGTTGTAGAGAGAATTAAACTCATGAATGAATTCAGTAGATATCTTAACATGAATGCTCAAGAAAAGATATACTGTTATTATTGCCACACTAACTAAATGCAAGGCAATAATGTAAAGAACAGATATTCTGCTGGCAGTCGTTACTCCTGTTGCACAGATAAGAATATTTAGGCTTAGAAGAGCTAGGTTATTTACCTGAGTCCATCAAGTACAGCATCTGCTTGACCCCAAAGTTTGCATTCACCCCACTCACGCGGCCTTGTTAGCTATAGAAACATCGTGCACTTCATATTCCACACACAAAGTGAACCTACTGTTCACATGCCACCAGTCTGTGCTCCAGGTAGCGCCTCCGACATGCAAAGAATGAGTTCATTACCTTCTCACCACTCCGCACGGGCTCCAGAATGTGGATATTTATTTCCAGATACTTCCAAATGTTGTGGTTATTTAATCACCTTGTGTCCCTCCAGTAATCACTCTAGATTGCATTATACGAGTCAGCAAATTCTGTTCACTTTAATAAACATGACAAAGGGGGAGGGATATTTCTCACAGAAGGTTTTATGGAAAATTCTGCCTTTATTGATTTTTTTTTCCTTAAATCTTGTTCTTTATATACTCTCCCCACCCCTACACACACACGCACACACAGACACACACACACGCACACAAAGGCACACATATATATGATGAAAATGATTGTTCTGGCCATGTTTGTTCAACCTAACAAAAATATAGCATATTGACAACATTATCTGTCATCCCCACATTTCACCTGGAGTAGAAAACTGTTTGATCTCAGAAGCCTGGGGAAGGCATCAGTTCACAGGAATATCTTTTATTCATGCACATTAAAATAAAGACAACCATATGCAAGGGTTTCTATAACTTGGGGAAAGAAAAAAAGGTGAAACTCGCCTCTGCCTTAAGCTTGCTTCTGCTTGCAAGCTTTGCATGTGGGTGCACTCCCCGTGGCCCTGCCATCAGCATTTCCCGCATTGCTCTGGATCCTTTCTATTTTAAATGATCAGCACACATCCCAAGACCTGTTGAGCAGGTGATACCCAAAGAGGTCATCACTTTTCAGAAGAGAAAACCAAGGGTTCTATAATTTCAGGACTTGTATAGGATCAAGTGTTGCATTCTGTGTAAGACTCAAGCAAAATGTATCTGCCTGGCATTTTTTATCTTGAATCCATCTTCTGAAAAGGACGGATGGGACACTCTGTGGAAAATACTGCTTCTCGTTAGACTTTTGTTTCCTCTTCTGGGAAAGGGGGATCCTAGTGTGGGCTTACAAGGTTGTTGTAAAGATTTTCAAAAATAGCCTGCATACAACTACTTGTTTGATTTCAATCTCTGTATTTCTTATTTTCCTTGCTGTAGAATGGGTGGCATAAAGTGACACATTTGTGATAGATTTCAGGTGACCGCAAAGATCATAAAAATAGCTTGTCTCTTTCTGATCTCTTCTGTTGGACAACAATTATCTGTCGCCCTTGAATGGTAGTTCATCTTTAGCAACCTTGGGAACCAAAGTCAGCACCTCCCTCTCTCTTGGGTCTGGGTGCAACGTGTCAATTCTGACAGTTCAGTGTCTGGGGTCCTTGCAGGAGACGACTGGTCCCATTGCAATCCTATGACTTCCAGACACCAGGGTGAGTGTTTCTGCCTCAGAGTCCTCGGCCCCAGGTGGTCAGTAAGACAGATGTAACTCAACCAAACTGGGAAACACGTCTTGCTGCTTTCCTTTGGTCTCCTCTTTTCAGGAGGGGAACACTTGCCTTCAGCTGAGTGGAGAGTGTGTGTGCTCAGTTGCTGAAGTTGTGTGGGATTCTATGAGATGCTATGACCTATAACCCGCCAGGCTCCTCTGTGCATGGGTTTTCCCAGACAACAAACCATATTGGAGTGGGTTGCCATGCCCTCCTCCAAGGCACCTTCCAGACTCAGGGACTGAACCCACATCTTCTGCGTTGGCAGGCAGATTCTTTATCACTGAGCCACCAGGGCAGCCTGAACGGAGAGTATTACGCTTTATTTGGATGTCTGTGCTCATTCATGACTACTTCCAGCTTATTTTCCCATCAGCCTCCTAGATGTTTCTGGTCAAGCTAGTCACACTAAATTGAACTAGAATGCTGTTTAAAATCCTCTGGGGGTCTGACTGTCTAGTCTGTTAAGCCAAAAATATGTAAAGCACAGCCATTCACTGAACTTGATAAAGTAGCTCATTTAGTCCTCTTGGGAACCATAGGGAAGACCATCTTTCCTTGGTGACTACATCACTCTTTTCCTATCATCAGATCCCCCTCCAGCCTTTAGCCTCCTTGCCTTCCTCTTACAAGGGCCCTATGATTACATCAGATCTGCCTAGAAAATCAGCATCATCTTCCCATCTCAATACCCTGAATTATGTCTACAAAGTCCCTTTCACCGTATAAGGCAAACTATCCACAGATTCTGGGGATTACAACACGGGCATTTCACGGTAGGGGGCATGGTCCAGCCTACCTTATGCATTAAGCTTCCATTCTATCTGGAGCTCTTTTCTCCTTAGATATAAAACTCCAAACCTTGCTTCTTCAGAGCAAACCCAGGGGTCTTTCTCTTTTCTCCCTAAAGCTGTATCTAAGTTCCACCGTTAATGGCCCTGAGGCACGGGGCCAGTGGGGTCTGCTCTGTGGTTCTTACCTGCCTGTTTGCACATCACCATGGCATGTGCACATCACCTGTTGGTGATGGACAGGGAAGCCTGGCGTGCTGCAGTCCATGGGATTGCAGAGATTCGGACGCGACTGAGCGACTGAACTGAACTGTGACACCTGCACTCTCAGGGGCCTCATCTTCTGACTGCATTCTTTTACCTCACCGAGGCCTCTCCAGATCCACCTGCTCCTAGAGTCACAGACCAATCACTCCAGGCACGTGGACAGGCAGTGATAACCCATCTACCCTCAGCTCAGTTCAGTCATTCAGTCGTGTCCGACTCTTTGCAACTCCATGGACTGCAGCACGCCAGGCCTCCCTGTCCATCACCAACTCCCGGAGCTTACTCAAACTCATGTCCACTGAGTCAGTGATGCCATCCAACCATCTCATCCTCTGTCATCACCTTCTCCTCCTGCCTTCAATCTTTCCCAGCATCAGGGTCTTTTCAAATGAGTCAGTTCTTCGCATCAGGTGGCCAAAGTATTGGAGTTTCAGCTTCAGCATCAGTCCTTCCAGTGAATATTCAGGACTGATTTCGTTTTAGGATGGACTGGTTAGATCTCCTTGCAGTCCAAGGGACTCTTAAGAGTCCAACACCACAGTTCAAGAGCATCAATTCTTTGGTGCTCAGCTTTCTTATAGTCCAACTCTCACATGTATACGTGACTACTGGAAAAAGACATAGCTTTAATTAGACTGACTTTTTGGCAAAATAATGTCTCTGCTTTTTAATATGCTGTCTAGGTTGGTCATAACTTTTCTTCCAGAGAGCAAGTGTTTTAATTTCATGGCTGCAGTCACCTTCTGCAGTGATTTTGGAGCCCAAGAAAATAAAGTCCGTCACTGTTCCCACTGTTTGCCCATCTATTTGCCATGAAGTGATGAGATCAGATTCCATGATCTTAGTTTTCTGAATGTTGAGTTCTAAGCCAACTTTTTCACTCTCATCTGTCACTTTCAACAAGAAGCTCTTTAGTTCTTCTTTGCTTTCTGCCATAAGGATGGTGTTATCTGCATATCTGAGTTTACTGATATTTCTCCCAGAAATCTTGATTCCAGCTGGTGTTTCTTCCAGTCCAGCGTTTCTCTTGATGTACTCTGCATAGAAGTTAAATAAGCAGGGTGACAATATACAGCCTTGATGTACTCCTTTCCCTCTTTGGAAACAGTCTGTTGTTCCATGTCCAGTTCTAACTGTTGCTTCCTGGCCTGCATACAGATTTCTCAAGAGGCAGGTCAGGTTGTCTGGTATTCCCATCTCTTTAAGAATTTTCCAGATTTTGTTGTGGTCCACACAGTCAAAGGCTTTGGCATAGTCAATAAAGCGGAAGTGTATAGTTTTCTGGAACTCTCTTGCTTTTTCAGTGACCTGATGGATGTTGGTGATTTGATCTCTGGGGAACAAGATGCATGGCTCCCCCACCTGCAGTTGCGTTCCACTCACCCCAATGTGTAGGGTTCACCTTCTCCAGGGAGAAATGAATGGGGGCTCAGTGTCTCCCTGACTTCTGTGTTCCTCATACCTATCTCAGAGTTTCACTGACCTCACTCATAATCTACAGCCCATAGGGGGAAAGCAGAGCATGAGACCCCTTCTCTGGGGTGTAAAGAGACCTTCTCCACTACATCAGTTTGCCAGGGCTGCTGTAGCAAAGGATCCCAGACTTGGGGACCTTAAATCACAGACAGTTACTTCCTCAGTTTGAGAGGCCAGAAGCCTAAGATTAAGTGTTAGCAGGAGCATGGTTTCTTCTGCGGCCTCTCACCTTGGCCTGCTCCTTCATGTCATGCCTCACAAAGATCTCTTCTCTGTACATGAGTCTGTATCCTGCTCTCTTTTTATAGAGATACCAGTCAGATTAGGTGAGAGCCCACCCTGCTATGCTGTGCTCAGTTGTGTCCAACTCCTTGTGATCACCTTCCTCCCACCAGGTTCCTCTGTCCATGGGATTTTTCAGGCAAGAACACTGGAGCAGATTGCCATTCTCTCCTCCAGATGATCTTCTCAACCCAGGGATCAAACCAGGGTCTCTTGCATCACCTGCATTGGCAAGCAGATTATTTTACTACTGTGCCACCTGGGAAGCCAGAAACCACTCTGATGACCTTATTTTAATGTAATTACCCCTTTGAAATACAGCCACCTTGTATGGTACTGTGGGATAAACACTTTAACAAAAAATTGGGGAGGAGACACAATTCATCCCATAACAGCCCATACAAATTTTTTTCTTCTTTTAAATCTTGAGATGATAGCAAGAATTGGTCTCACTTGACTATTCAACATTCCAAATCTTTCTTCCAGCTTCCATGGACACCAAAGCTGTTGAAAGGCAAATGCAAGCTTTGATGTCTTGGTTCTGTAGGTCTGCTGTGACGGGTCTTCTCCAGAGCAGTGGTTGCCTTGCATCTGGTTGTTTGGACTGGACTGAGAGGCCTCAGAATGCAGGAAGCATGTATGATGAGAGTGGGCACCCGTTTGTGTGTGTGGTATATGGTATATGCTAGTTGTGGGTGCCTCAAGTGATTTTTGAAAGTATCATCCTGCAAAATGAGCATCTTCTCACTCTGCGCAAAACACTGCACTAAATGCATTACGCTTGCATTTTCTTTGCACCTAACCCTCACGATAGACTTGCACGTTTGTAATACGAGTCCCATTTTGCAGATGAGGAAGCTGAGATTCAAAGAAGGATGTGCCAGGGTCTTATATCTACTAAGGCAGAGACCAAATGCCACCCCAGGTCTAGCTGACCGCCCAGTGCTCTTTGCTATTTCTGCTCCCCTCTCCCGTTGGGCAGGGGACACTGGTAACAGTGCTGAACTCTTCCAGCTTTGCAGCGAGGTGTCCCAGGGTCCCAGAATTAGCTTCTGCTCTCTCAATAGCATTCTCAAACAAGGTGGAGCAGGAGGCAAGGAAAGGATCAGGCTTGGATGTGAGCAAGACTTTTACAGTGTAAGACCTTGCGGCCTTTTCTCGGGAACCGTCGCCCCAAAGACCACAGTGACTCGAATTCGATGCAACAGGCAAGAGGATTTATTAGGCCAGGCCGGCTTGCCGGGGTTCAGCCTCTTTGGGAGAAGCGAACCTCGAACACTCACCGAGAGGGATTTTTATGTAGAAAGATCAAAGACAACTGGGAATGAGATCGGAATGTAGGGAACAATGCGATAAGGGGGTCTAGGGATGAAGTGGAGACATTTGATTGGTGGGGACGGTTTACAGGTGATTTAGTAAAGACAGTTGACTGACCACCCAGCGGTGCCTGGTACAGGGAAATGCATCCTTGAGGAAAGGTCTGTTATAAGTCATCAGTTAAGAATAGGGAGCAGTCAGGAGGCTCTGAGTCATCAAGATAAGGGGGAAAGCTATGCGGCACATTCTGCCTTCCAGGTTTAACTTTTAACCTAGAAGTTTTCCAGTGCCCTTCTCAGAAAGCACTAAATGAAGTTACATTCTTACAGAAAGACGAATACAATGATTTATAACAAAGAGAAATTCATTATCCCAAAAAGCCTTGTTTTGCTAACATCAAAACTACTATAATTCCTTAACCTAAAAGTTCTTCAACATCCCACCAATGTGCATGATATATCTTTCCTCTGGTGGTGTTTTCTTAATTCTTGGATCACATTTAATTTGCAGAACACATTCTTGTAGCAGTCAGTTCGATTCCCACCTCATGCATGAGCAAACCCAGGATAAATCAAACACCTAGTGTCCCCAGATAATATGCAGAGGGCCTGGTATCCGCCTGTGAGAAATTAGGAAAGAAGAAAGAGGCTGGAACACTGCTCAGATCTGAAGAACACGTCCCTTCCTGGAAGAGATGAGAGACTCAGAAAGTCAGGGGGAAGACCAGGGCACTTCGGAGTGAAGAGGACAGCTTTGGCTGGCTCTTAACATTCCAAAGATCGCTGCCCGGCCAGAGTGGCTGATGATCAAGATGGTCAGTTGTCGTGTCAGCCCTCTGTGCCTGATGAAGTTTTCATGTTACCCCTTTTTAGAACACGCACACATCCTTGCACACATAAATATGTGTGTGCATTACAGAGTCTACTTTTAATGGAATGAGTCTGATGCATCTCCTAACTAACCAAAAGTAACATCTTGACAATTTTAATCAACTAATTATACACTCATGGTCATCTTGAAAAGTGCCTATTTGGGGTCTTTCTGTCTCGACAACTGTAAGAGTTCTCAGCTGGAAAATTGGGATGCAGACAGAGAATTTCAATGACTCTGTCCTTGAGAAATTGAGAGTCGTAATTTCCCCCATGGGGGCCTGGAGGAACTGAAAGGAGCTCTGGAAGCATGGGAATGGTGCCTCCAGGGCTAGACTTGCTCTCTGCCCTGGATCTGCCTGGAAGCAATCAGGAAGAACCCAGTGATATGCAGCAGAAGGAAAAGAGGAACACAGATGCCGCAAATGTACACATTGCAGCAACTTAAAATAGCACGGCATGGCTGCTTTCTTTCATTTGTTTCTGCCCTTTAAGTGGAGGTTCTTTGGTTTCTTTCCTTGCCTCTCCCTTTCCAAACTCTCTTGCCTCTTTTTCTTTCCCTTTCCTTTCCCTTTCTTTTTAACCAGCATGAATGAATATTCCCACAAGGGGTGTTGCTTTCTAAGCCCACAAGGGGTGTTGTTTTGCTAATATAAGGCTTCCCTGGTGGCTCAGTTGGTAAAGAATCTGCCTACCGTGCAGGAGACCCAGGTTTGATCCTTGGATCTGGATAATCCCCTGGAGAAGGGCCTGGCAACCCACTCTAGTATTCTAGCTTGGAGAAATCCATGGACAAAGGAATCTGGTGGCTATAGTCCGTGGGGTCACAAAGAGCCAGACACAGCTGAGTGACTAACACACACACAAAGACTTATTTAAGGAAGGATGATTTGCAGTTAACGTTTCAGTGAATTTTTCCATAAACTTGAGAAAGAATCCCCATTTTACACATGCAAAGCCTGAGTCCCAGAGAAACAAAGTCACTTGCCCAAGATCACACACTCAGTGGCTGGACCGAGAAGAAGCTCTAAAGCTCTTCCCAAAGCCACACTTGCACCAAAAAAAAAAAAAAAAAAAAGGCCAAGGCCGCTGTTTGGGGGTCTGCTGCCGGCCTGATCCACTACAGCCTTCTGAATCCCGGAGAACCCATTACATCTGAGAAACATGCTCAGCAAATCAATGAGATACACAGAAAACGGCAATGCCTGCAGCTGGCCAACGGAAAGGGCTCAGCTCTTCTCCATGATCACACCCAACAGCACGTCACACAACCAACACTTCAAAAGTTGAACGGCTTGGGCTACGAAGTTTCACGTCATCTGCTGTATTCTCCTGCCCTCTCACCAACTGATTACCACTTCTTCAAGCATCTTGACAACTTTTGGCAGGTAAAACACTTCTACAACCAACAGGATGCAGGAAACAGTTTCCAAGAGCCTGCTGAATCCTGAATCATGGATTTTTACGCTACAAGACTTATTTCTCATTGGCAAAAAGTACTGATTGTAATGGTTCCTATTTTGATTAATAAAAAGATGTGTTTGAGCTTAGCTATGATTTAAAGATCATGGTCTGAAACTCCAATTAGTACCAACACAGTAGGACTTCACAGGTCGCACAGTGGTAAAGGATCTTCCTTCAGTACAGGAGACCTGGGTTGGGAAGATACCTTGGAAAAGGGAATAGCAACCCACTCCAGTATTCTTTTTTTTTTTACTCCAATATTCTTGCCTGGAAATTCCCATGGACAGAGGAGCCTGGCAGGCTGCAGTCCATGGGGTTGCAAAGAGTCCGAGGGGCCTGAGCTACCAACACACACACAATAGGAAACCACAGCTCCCAGGAAAGACCCATCTCTGTCTGACTGTTGAGCCCTCCCTGTGAGGAGGTGTCTCCTGTTCTTTCTGAAGTTTTCCAGCCCAGGTGAGAGCTACTGGAGTCTCTGCTGACAGTGGGTTTAGGCCACTCCCCCTAGGTTTCGCTGTGAGTCTGGCATCTGGACAAAGTCACGAGGAATGTTCAGAGGCAGTTGGGCCTGACCTGGAACACGTTTCTAAAGCCAGAGCCAACAGGGGGATGAACTGGATTCTGGGCTCCCAGTGAAGCCTTCTCTGCATGGAGGGCCTTGGTTTCTTGTGCTGTGGGGCTCCTGAAAGGGCCTGGGAGTGGACAGTGTAGACCAAGGAGGGCTTCTATTTTTCTGGGAGCAGGAAGGAGCAGAAAGAGCTCAGAGGGCCTGACAGGTGGGAAACTTCAGATCTGCTCCATCATGGCCACACAAAATCTCACTGCCAATACTAGCACAGAGATCCATCCGGAGAGCCCATACTTCTCAAGAGTGCAGGAGCACCTGGGTTAGAAGTAAGTCAGGCAGTGATTGGCTCTCCCTGAAAAGCATCTCTCTAAGTTGCTGGATCTATAAATTAGATATAGTCCTGATTACCTTGGAGGGTTGTTTTGAGAATTAAATTCAAAACCTCTGCTAAGCCCATAGCCTAGGCTCTCTTTCATAAGAGATGGCTTTTTTTTTTTTTTTTCCTACAACATTGATGAGCATGCCAACTTGGTGCTAGCGTAGGATTGTTAGATACAACAGAGATGATCGGTTAATTTTAAATTCCATGTCTTTAACCAGATATTTTAGCATAACTATGTTTCTACTATGGCATGGGACATATGTGTACTTTAAAAATCATTGCTTTTCTGACTTTCAAAGTTAACTGGGTGCCCCGATAGCAATTTGCTAAGTCTATCCACCTCTCTAGTTGTTAAGAAGGCAAGAGTGAGTGCAAGAGATAGCTGCCCTCACCGTAAAGGGATGCCTGCATGTGTGTTCAGCTGAGTCCTTGTGACCCCATGCAATCCGCCAGGCTCCTCTATCCATGGGATTCTCCAGCAAGAATACTGGATGGGTTGCCATTTCCTTCTCCAGGGGATCTCCCCGACCCAGGGATTGAACCCGGGTCTCCTGCGTCTCCTGCATTGCCAGGTGGGTTCTTCACCCCTGAACCACCTCAGAAACCCTGGTAAGGGGATGGCAGGCAGTCTATTTTCCTTTGGATCAAGCCGCCTCTCATTCTCCCGAGTCTTCTTTCTTTTCCACTCTATTCCTGAGTAAGCAGAGAGCGTTCACTGCTGCTGACTTCCTTGCAGAACGCCTACTATAGACACCACAGCTCCCTGCTGCCTTAGCTGTGCCTGGCCGGCCCTGCCTTTGGGGCACAAGTGTACTCATCCCTCCCTTACAAAGACCAGCTGCAGGCCCCTGCCTGTTCATCCCTAAGGCCACTTCTGCCCAGGCCCTTTCATGATAATCCATCTTGACTCCCCACTTGTCCTCAGGGCCAGGGCTTGGGGAAGGTCCAACTGATTCCAA
Organism: Nanger dama; assembly: GCA_917880005.1. Classification (NCBI taxonomy): domain Eukaryota; kingdom Metazoa; phylum Chordata; class Mammalia; order Artiodactyla; family Bovidae; genus Nanger; species Nanger dama. Next base: position 7,491,469 of record CAKJTW010000063.1, on the reverse strand, counting down.
AAGGACCCACTGAAGGATGGCATGCAAGCTGCCAGAGGATGCTGGAAGAGGTGGGTTGAGGATGCCCTCCCACCTACCACCATGATGGCCCCATCCTAATCCCCAGACTCTGTGAATGTTCCCTTATGTGGCAAAAGAGACTTTGTAGAGGTGATTAAGAGAAGGATCTTGAGATAGGAGATGATTGATCCAGGATGATGTAATCTTGAGCATCCTTATAAGAGGGAGGCAAAAAGTCAAAAGAGAGAAGGGAACGTAATGACTGAAGCCAAGGTGGAAGGTGGAAGCAGGGGCCACAAACTGTGGAGTCTGGGTCAGCATTAGAAGCCAGAAGAAGCCAAAGCAGTGGGTTCTCCCTTAAACAGTCCAGAAGGAATGGCAGCCAGTGGACACCTACATTTTAGACCCCTGATCCCCAGTACTATAAGGGAACGGACCTGTGTTGTTTTAAGCCACTACGTTTTGAGTCATTTTTAGAGCAGCCACAGGACACAGGTCCACTGGGGACTTTAGGAGGAAGGGCAGTCCAGCAGACAACCTGCCCGGGCTGGGCTGTGTGGAGATGGCCCTGTCCTTGGGACATGTTGTCCATCTGGTCAGCCCTCTGCTCAGCTTGGGGCCATGTGGGTCCTCAGCCAGGACTCACTGGGTGTCAGATCTCTGGCAGTTATGATGGAGGCAATGCCCATGGCGGGTTATTCTTGATGCTGTGCCCATCCACTGCGGTGTCTCGGTTGATCTAGTATCCACTGATACAGCATGGCTCTCTGATCTATGAGACTCAGAGAGGTAAACTGAGAGACTTGGAGCATGCTGCAAGCCAAGGGCCCAGGAGGAGTTTAGTCCCAGATCCAGGATGCTCATCACAGCCACACATCCATGAGATGCTGCTTCTCTCAAGCGGTTCATCCGCCTCCGCCTCTTGCAGCCAAAAGGCAGTTCCTGCAGAGGGCTGCCACATTCGCGTTTTGAGCCACAGCTCAAGATCCCAGATCTTGCTCCAGGCCCCTGGGGATGAATGGTCCAGTGGTTTTCCCTGACTGGGGAACCTCACAGGGATGGGGAGCTGTGGGTCCCTGGCCCTGGAGAAAGAACACCTTTGACATGGTCTTGACCCCATGCTTGAGAGCCAGGCAGCTCTTTGAGCCATTAGACCCGGTTTTCTCTCCCTGAATAACGAGGTCAGTGTTCGCTGGCGGCCGAACCAGAAATGCCTTTGACGTGCGCTGAACTTCAGCTAATAATCAGAACCAGGTTCGCAGGGCAGGGGGTGGAATGACATGGTCGTTTTGACTTAAAAGAAACATTTTAACTTCACATTTGCCAAGTTAAAGAGAAAAACCTCAGATCGCTTTTCCCCCTACCCCCTTTCGCCAAGCACCACCCCCAACCCCATCTATCTTTAATTTTGATTTGTAATATATAGGAAACCTAACCCCTGGCTGTCATGCTGAGTGTTGCTTGGCAGACTCAAACCACTGTGCAGTTTGGCCCCTGCTAGAGGGAGGCTGGCTTTGCAGAGGGGGAGCAGGACAGGGTGCTGATGCTCTCTGGGTCCCCATTGATTAGCAGTTCTTGAGATTGTCAAAGTGCTGCCCAAACTGGGCCTGGCTTAGACCTGACTGGGTCATCCCCTTCCTCTGGGGAGCCTGGTAGCTTCTCTTGACCTAGGGAGACCATGGGAGAAAGCAGTTCATGTTACATGTCATTGCTCAGGGCAGCTACCATGATGCTCTACAATTTTTCCTCTCTGCTGATAGGTCCTTATCAAACTTCCTGTATCCATGTAACATTATCATTGATGGGTTTGAGTAACGGATCTGATTTGTCAAAGTTTCCTGGGTTCAGGTCCTTTGGAACCCTCCTACACTTTGGCTGGACCATGTGGTCGGCTTTAGTGAATTAAATAATATAGGCTTCACTGATAGCTCAGTTAGTAAAGAATTCACCTACAATGCAGGAGACCCTGGTTTGATTCCTGGGTCGGGACGATCCACTTGAGAAGGGTTAGACTAACCCACTCCAGCATTCTTGGGCTTTCCTTGTGGCTCAGCTGGTAAAGAATCCACCTGCAATGCGGGAGACCTGGGTTCAATCCCTGTGTTGGGGAATATCCCCTGGAGAAGGGAAAGGTTACCTACTCCAGTATTTTGGCCTGGAGAATTCCATGGACTAGGTAGTCCATGGGTTCGAAGAGTCAGGCGTGACTGAGAGATTTTCACTGTCACATACAATGAAGAAAAAGACCTGAATTTGAGACCGAAAAAGTGCTTGGGAATCAGGGTTGACCCCTTGGAACTTCATGGCTAAAGTGCAAACAGGCTTGGAGTAACCTGTCTGAGGGAAGGAGATGAAACAGAGAAGCCCTGGTCACCTCAGACAAGGTCGTCATACATCAGCCATGTCAGGCCAGCACAGCAGAGTCCCCAGATCCATGCGCAGGAGGCCCAGGCCAGCCTAGAAGAAGTGCCAGCTTGTCCAGCCCAAACTGTGAGCCTAAGGATGTGTGGGCTAAGTGGCTGCTTTCTTAGGTCAGAAAATTCCACGCTGGTTTATTACACAGCAGGTATACCTGAGACACATTGCCAAAGTCATCTACAATGACTTGGTGAATTATTTGTTTCTCTTCTGTACTGTATCACATTTGTAAACTTTTTGCACACTTATCTGCCTCTCTGATTGAATAAGGAGCTCCATCAGAGTAGTCCCCTTATGTCTGCTGACCACTGTTGAAATTTCATGATCTCCAGCCAGGCAGGGCACATAACAGTTGTTCAATAGACACTTGTCAAATCAGTCAGTAGCTGAATAAGGAAATCAGATCTAGTTTTGAGCCCCAGCTTTTCCAGCGTTGCTTTGTCATTTTCACTTGTGTTTCTGAACCTCCCTATGCCTCAGTTTCCCAAACTGTGAAACAGGACTAACGATAGTCCTAGAGTCACCAGGAGGGATAAAGGAGGTGATGTGCACAGCTTCCAAGGACTGTTCTAGCCCAGCACCCAACAGTGGCCAAGAGCATGTCCCAGCAAAAATGCTCTCAATGCTCTCAGTGACTTGTTGATGTCATGGTAATATCACATATGGATGTGAGAGTTGGGCCATAATTTGTAAAGTAATTAGCCTCCAATTAAGATAAATAAATTTAAAAAATTAAAAAAAGAGAGAGAGCTGAGTGCTGAAGAATTGATGCTTTTGAACTATGGTGTTGGAGAAGACTCTTGAGAGTCCCTTGGACTGCAAAGAGATCCAGCCAGTCCATCCTAAAGGATTCAGTCCTGAATATTCGTCAGAAGGACTGATGCTGAAGTTGCAACTCCAATACACTGATGAGAGGGACTGACTCATTGGAAAAGACTCTGATGCTGGGAAAGATTGAAGGCAGGAGGAGAAGGGAAGACAGAGGATGAGATGGTTAGATGGCATTACTGCCTTGATGGACATGAGTTTGAGCAAGCTCTGGGAGTTGGTGATGAACAGGAAGCCTGGCGTGCTGCAGTCCCTGGGGTTGCACAGAGTTGGACCCAACTGAACTGAACTGAACTGAATCCTCACAGCAGACTCCTTTGGCCACAATTTCTGGTAGTGATTCTATGTTCAAAGTGGAAAGTTTGACACTGAGGCTGATCCTTGCACATACTGGTATTTTGATGTCTTTTGCTTTTTTTTTTACTTCAGGGAGATTCAGAACTTTGGAAGCACAGGTGCCAACATACCACTTGCTTCTCCCCTTTTGCGTGTGTGTTTGTGTTCAGTTGTGTCTGACTCTTTGCCACTCTGTGGACTGTGGCCCACCAGGCTCTGCTGCCCATGGAATTTTCTAGGCAAGAATACTGGAACGAGTTGCTATTTTCTACTCCAAGGGATCTTCCTGACCCAAGGATCGAACCTGGGTCTCCTGCATTGCAGAAAGATTCTTTACCATCTGAGCCACCCCTTGGATGTTTCTTTATTATAGAGTAAAGAACAAATTAATAAGAGAGTCTCATGGAGAAGAAAGGAGACTTGAACACATATGCCAATCATTTGCCCTCCAGAAAGGGAGTGGAATGAGAAAAGACCCAGAACAAGAGTGATCCTCAGTTCAGTCGCTCAGTCGTGTCTGACTCTGTGATCCTAGACTTATTTAAAAGCTGAAATTAGGTATGGTTGGAGCTGAGGATGAGAGAGACCATTCTGGGAGCTGAAGCCAGATTGTTGGGCAGGAGCAGGACACAGATCATCCAGGGCCTCGAAGGTCTTGTTAAATGTTTTTCACTTTCTCCTTTGAGCTGTGGAAAGCTAATACAAGGTCGTAAAACGATCCCCTTTAGTCCAAGCTTAAATCTAGCTCTTGTGGCAACCAGCAGGCAGGATTCCTAAGAACAACAGCCTTTAAATCTCCTCTTGTTTCCTGGCCCTAATCCACCGGACAGGGTGTGAGTCACTTGAACTAGTTTACGTGAGTTGTTTGTAAGCTATATATTTGTGAACAATTCACTGGAACCTTAAAGCACATGCAAGATGGAAGTTGCAGTGACAAAATCTGCAAGAAGGACAGCAGAGGGCACTTTCTGGACCTGACCAGGGGCATCACTGCTCCAAGCGCACTGCAAGCATCTCCCGTGAATCCACCCCGCTGACCTTAGACAGTGTGTGTGTCTCTGTGTGTGTCTGTGTCTGTGTGTGTGTCTCTGTGTGTGTATCTCTCTGTGTGTGTATCTGTGTGTGTGTGTCTGTGTCTGTGTGTGTATCTGTGTGTGTGTCTGTGTCTGTGTGTGTCTGTGTGTCTGTGTGTTGGGCACTGCTCCAAGAGCAGTGTATGCATACACGTTAGTTGCTCAGTCTTGTCCGACTTCCTGCAACCTCATGGACTGCAGCCTTCTAGGCTCCTCTGTCCATAGAATTCTCCAGGCAGAATACTGGAGTGGGTAACCACTCCCTTCTTCGGGGATCTTCCTGACCCAGGAATCAAACCTGGGTCTCCCGTGCTCGAGGCAGACTCTTTACCATCTGAGCCACCAAGGAAGGCCTGTGTGTGCATGGACTCATCTGAATCCCAAAGTGATCCCAGGATTTGTTCACAGTTGTTACCCTTGCACCACAGACTTGGAAAGGAAGCCTCAGAGAGGGCCAGGATGTTTGCCAAGGCCTGAGATTTGGATCTGAGCAACCTGACTCAGGATCAGCCTGAGTCAGCCTGGCATGCTGCAGTCCATGGGGTCTCAAAGAGTCAGACATGACTGAGCAACTGAACAGTGACAGCAGCTTGACTCAGGAGGCTGTGCCCTTAGCCCTCAGGGGCATCACCTGACTAGGAATTAACATGGTCACTCCCATTTTGAATAGAGGGTATGTAGGCACCCAGGTCATAGGGCTGGTCCACTGCGGAGCTGAGACTTGAACCCAGGAAAGCTGAAGCTCTCGGTCACCATGGTATGCACTACTTTCATCATCAACATCTGTATGAACACATGCAGGGATGGATATCTCATGCAGCACATATCAGAGTCTTTATTTCTCGGTGTGTTTCATTTGGGTCCTTGGAAAGCACTCAGTGTAGGTTTCCCTGGTGGCTCAGCTGGTAAAGAATCTGCCTGCAGAACAGGAGACCTGGGTTTCATCCCTGGGTTGGGAAGATTCCCTGGAGAAGGGAATGGTTATCCACTCCAGTATTCTGGTCTGGAGAATTCCATGGACTGTACAGTCCATGGCGTCATAAAGAGTCAGACACAATTGAGCAAAAGTACTCAATAGTTGGAGCTGTTACCACTGGTTGCCTGCAATGAACCAGGAAGGACTGGAATTAGAACCTGAATAGAAAATGTAAATTTCTGGTTCTTCCTGAAAAATCACAAGCCTTGTAAGTTACAGAGCTGGGTAAAACTAAACTCTAATTGTACTACCCTCTAGTCAAAGCTATGGTTTTTCCAGTAGTCATGTATAGATGTGAGAGTTGGAACACAAATAAAGCTGAGCGCTCAAGAATTAATGCTTTTGAACTGTGGTGTTGGAGAAGACTCTTGAGAGTCTCTTGGACTGCAAGGAGATCAAGCCAGTCCATCCTAAAGGAAATCAGTCCTGAATATTCATTGGAAGGACTGATGCTGAAGCCGAAGCTCCAATACTTTGGCCACCTGATGTGAAGATCTGACATACAAGAAAAGACCATGATGCCAGGAAAGATTGAAGGCAAGAGGAGAAAGGGAAACAGAGCATGAGATGGTTTGATGGCATCACTGACTCAATGGGCATAAGTCTGAGCAAGTTCCGGGAGTTGGTGATGGACAGGAAAGTCTGGCATGCTGCAGTCCATGAGGTCATAAATAGTCAGACACAACTGAACAACTGAACTGAGCTGACCTGTACTACCTTCTTGTGTTTCTCAAGTGAAAAATAAAAACAGAAGAAAAGTGTGCCTAACTAGATACCAGGGCAGCTCTGCTGCTTTGCAAATCAGATTTTTAATATTTGTAAATAAACATTCTGTAAGGATTTATAACTCAGATTAGGGCTGCATGAAAACAAGACAGAGGCAGATCATTCGTGGAGCCACCGACACCCCACTGTGAGTTCAGGGCTGAGGAGGAGCAGCTGTGCGGCTGGGAGCCTCCTGTATGCAGGGCAGGGTGACCTTTCCTGAGTCATCGACGTGCTGCCTGGCTTTGCACAGCGAGCTGCCGGTGGGTGTTGCGTCTAATCTGCCTTCCTCTCGGGCACGTCCGTGTGCATGTCAGCAGACTCTCAAGTGCTGAGATGTATGCAGAGCAGCAGTGGGACTCCTCCTTTTCCCAGCCTCACGAAAAGAGGTGTGACAGTTCAGGCTTTCTTGGGAAGTCAGAGGACTGACTTGGGGGTGCTAGTTTCTATGGGAGGTCAGAGGTTAAGTCTAGTTTGTTAAAGGGATGGCAACTGAACTACAAATAGAGCATGATCTAAGGGAGGGGATGCACAGTGAGGCCATGCTTATCTCCTGCCTCGAGGAATCTGGGCTGAGCCGGGAATCAGAGAGAGGGGAGGGCTCGGACCAGCACGTCTCCCCAGCAACTCAGGAGCAGATGGACATCAAAGGTCATGCGTGCAAGGGCCATGACAGGACCCTAGAAGATCGCGGGGAAGGCGGGGAAGTTTTTCTATTTTCCATCCCTGCAGGAGGGCAGAGATGCTTGGTTTCAGGTCTAAGAGTGTTACAGTTCCTCTTTATGTTTGGGTTGGTGGGGTGGGTGGGAAAAGACTGCAGGGCCATCATTGCTCCCCAGGGCTTCCTGAGACTGGGTCTTGCGGGGTGGAGCTGAGGACGGGAGGATGCTCCGTTTTTTGTCTCTTAAAATCGCTCTGGAAACCTTGGGGTGGGGGGGTGCTATCTCTAGTTCCATTGTCATTGTTTAGTTGCTCAGTCATGTCTGATTCTTCCTGACCCCATGGTATGCAGCCCGCCAGGCTCCTCTGTCCCTGGGATTTCCCAGGCAAGAGCAGTGGAGTGGGGAGCCATTCCCTTCTCCAGCGGATCTTCCTGACCCAGGGACTGAACCTGGGTCTCCTGCTTGGCAGGCAGATGCTTTCCCATCTGGGCACCATTGTCAAAGCAGTGAAACAGGTCGTTTATTTATGGGGAGCTCCCAGGTGAGGCAGAATCCAGCAAGAGCCTGGGTGGTCTCAGGATGCATCTTCATGTCTCTCTTCATCAAGAGGCTCCAGAAAGGGCTCAGGAGGTTCTGAGGCTCCAGCAGCAGCTCCACAGTGTCCAGACTTTGTGGGATCCTTTGTCTAAGACCCCTTTCGTGTTGTCATGGCTCAGCCTCCAGCCCCACCCCCTCTGACTCTGCACGGTGGGGTTACTTTCTTGGGATGGGGGATGGGGGCCCATGGGCAGCCCCGGGGCTGTCTGGCTATCAGCTCTCCCAGGCCAGCAGAACTGCTTTTTCCTGTCCTGCTGGTGCCTCCCCTAGCAAGGCCTGCTGCATGCAGTGTGGCCTACTTCAGAGGTGAGCAACCCGACAGACCAGAGATGAGAGGAAGTGATAAGGGCAGCTGGCTCCCGGGCCCCCAGCTTCCTCTTCTGAGGAAAGCTAGGTTCTCACGGTGCCTGTGAGGCCCTGGCAAGCTGGGCTGCAGCTCTGCCATCTCAGGAGTCACCCGGCTTGGGGCAGCTTCTCACTCTATCCTTCAGCCCTAGATGATGGTGGCTGATAAAGCAAAAAGGCCACCAAGGACTGGTCTGCCCAGGCTGGCTTCTGAGCTGGGTTTCACTGCCACCAGGGATGCTGGAGATAACCGGCTCCATGTAGGCTCCCTGCCCACATCCAGGGGGACCCCTTTCCCCACAGAGGACCAAGCCTCCCAGGGAGGACAGAAGGGAGCTGGTGTGTTTCTTGGGCTTTTGTCTGGTGCTGGGTTCTGGTCTGAGCACGTCAGGGAAGAGTCTTTCAAATGCTCTTGACAACTTGTAGCTAAAGCAGAGTTTCTCCACCTTGGCTCCCTTGACATTGGGGTTCAGTTCATCCCTTGTCTTGGGGGAGGGATGTTTAGGTGCATCTTTTTCATTTATCCACTCGATGTTTGTAGCATCCCCATCCCCCAGGGATGACAACCAATGGGGTCCTCAGACATTAGCCGGTGTCCCCAGGCAAGAACCACTGAGACATAAACAGGGGATCTCAGAGATCACTGAGCACAAAGCAGAAAGGATGCATCTGAGACCCCACAGCTGAGACCAGAGTGCAATCCAGGGAGTTCTGTTATTTTTACTTTCTTTTCACACCACATGCTACTTGAGTTCAGGAAATCCTAACCTCTCCGAGTTGATGCTCTGAACTATAAATCACATCATAATTCTGTGCCTCGAGGGTGATCTCTGAGCTCAGATAGGACCATGGGTCCTCAACAGACAAATGTAGGCCATGGGGTTGGGTTCATGGTGGGTTCCTTCTCTCACTGTGGAAATATCTTTCTGAAGGAAAACGGGTGCCCATGAGAACATGGCAGCTCTTAACCTGATCTGCACATCAGAGTTTCCCTGGAGGCTTTGATGACTACGGATGCCAAGGCCCCAGGGTAAGAGGTGCTGGTTTAGTAGGTCTGGGTGGAACTTGGCATCAGGAGACCTTAAGAATTCCCCAGGTACCCCAACACTCAGCCAGAGTTGAGAAGAGCTCAGAATTCCATCTGAAAACCAAAGTGGCTCCAACGTCAGGTCCACCTGTTATCGCATTCTAGGCAGGAAGGAGGAAGTCCAGTGAGAAGGAGATGAGGGGAAATCTGACCAACGGTTGCTGTTGGTGGGGCTGCTTGACACTGATGGTGCTCAGGAGGAGATAAGGAGCCTGGATCTTTATGGTGCTGTCTTCAGAAGGTTCAAGTACTGGCCTGAAATATTTACATGTGAAACGTACAAGAGTGAGTCAACTGCTGCTTGAAGGTAAGTGGAAAGAGATGAACTGTGAACTTCAGGGCAGGTACTGTGTGTAAGTAAATATTTTATATGTGCTCTTTAAATTAAGGCACGAAGAATTTTCTTAAGTAAGGGCTAGGCAGAGAATGGGGGTGGGCCTCTCTTTTCCTCCCCCTGCCTCCCCCCTCCCTCCTCCTCCTTCCTCCCCCCTCCCCCCCTCCCCCTCCTCCCCCCGGTGCCCCCTTCCCCCCTCCCTCTCCCCTTCCTCTTCCTCCCTCTAGTGCTCATCGTCCTCCTTCTTTCCTCCTTTCACTCTTTTCTGGTTGTCTCTTTTAACACTCACTCTCTTCTGTGGGCTTATTTTTCATCTCGAAGATACAGAGTTCAAGTTGCTCTTAATCCAAGAGCCGGTGCTGCCCACTGCAGCCTCCACTCTAGTTCTTTAATGCATATGCACTGAGAGTTTACTAAATTTGAACATGCTAGAGAGCGTTTGATATCGTGCTCCTCTCATTTGATTATAAGAAGACATTATTTTGATACCTATGTAATCATCTCTCCTGCATGTGGGTCTCCCTATCACAATTTATTTCCCCATCTTCCCTCTGTTTGCTACCTCTATTGCCCTCATCTTTACAAAGAAAATACTATGTTAAATAAAGTAGCAAGCATCCTTCTCTATTTCCTCCAGAAACATTCCTGGAGGTAAAATTATTTGGAAATACTGGGTACTGGTGATGTCATGTGTCATGATGACTATGGATTGCATTCTATAAAAGGATGGATACATTTAGACGTTAACCTCCTTGGTATGAGAAGCTGAATCATCCATCTTCAGCAACCCTGATTGATAACTTTCCAATATTGACAATATAATTGCTAAAAAAGTACTCTATTTTTTGTTCAACTTGCCTCTGTTGAGTTATTAGCAGTGATAAGTATTAATAGAGATTCATGTTTCCTAGTTTCTTAAAGAACTTTTTGGTTATGGATTTTTTTCATGAGTGTATTTTCTGTTTACTCTCTTTATAGGTTATATATTGAAATGCCTTTTCCTGAATTTACAAGACTTCTTCCCAGATTAAATATGTTAACATTATTTCCCTTTTACATTTTTTGTATGTTTTCAACAATATTGATTATTTCTTCTCTCCTTGGCATTTAAGAGAAAAAATATACTCATGGGGAAAGTTTTTAAAAACAAATACAGAAATGCAAACTACAAAACTAAGCATGTTTTGATTCCATCAGAAACAAAAAACCACTGTTACATTTTGGTGCAGCTCCAGCTACCAATAGGAATATAATCCTTTTTAAAAAAATTTAGAATTGGAATTACATAGTATATGTCATACTATTATCTGTTTTGTGGGCATTTTCGTTGTTCACTCAATAGTCCAATAAGACACCATATTTAATGGCTATCAACTCTTCCATTATATGGATCCAATATATCATTTTAAATAGTTCTAAGCTATCAGGAATTCCAGATATTTCAAAATGTTATCTACGATAAATACTGCTGCAGTGAACACTCTTCTACCTACTAAGCTCATCTAAGTATTTCTCTTGGTTGTAGTCCTGAGTTGAATTGTTAGGTTTATGATCTGCCCATTCTAAAGACTGATTTAAAAAGACTAAATTGCCTTTATAACTGTACTTATGTGCATTTTGCCTGCTGTTTTATTATTTATGATTTCTAATGGATCCATTGTATTAAATTTGTAATTGCATTTTAAATTAAAATTGTAATAAAATGTTTGAGAATATGTTTTAGAAAAGACTAAATTTTCTTTAAAAAGAGTTGAACTGAGTCACCCTTTCACTCAGAGTTTTTGAGAGCAGGAAAGTCTCATGAAAGGTGACAGAAGCAGAGATAAGACGTTTTTACAGACTATGTGATTCCCAGGTGTTCATCCAGTCTCCCTTTCTCTTCCCTTCAAGATGAGTTTCTGCCCTCCTAAACTGTTGGTGAGAGTGTAAACTGGTACAGATACTACGGAGAAGAATATGAAGGTTCTTTAAAAACTAAATATAAAGTTACCATATGATCCAGCAATTCCACTCCGGGGCATACATCTGGAAAAGATGAAAACTCTAATTCAGAAAGATATATGCACCTCAATGTTCATAACAGCACAATTTACAATAACCAAGACGTGGAGGCAACCTAAATGTCCCTTGATTGCTGAATGGATAAAAGCAATCTGATGTCTATGTATATATAGAGAGAGTGGGATGATGGAATATTACTCAGCCACAAAAAGAATGAAGCAATGCCATTTGTGGCAACATGGGTGGACCTAGAGATTATCCTACTAAGTAAAGTAAATCAGAAAGAGAAAGACAAATACTGTATGATATCACTTATAAGTGGAATCTAAAAGAAATGATACAAATAAACTTACTTACAAAACAGATGTTGACTCAGACATAAGAAATGCACTAACGGCTACCAAAGGGCAAAGCTGTGGGCGAGGGATAAAGCAGGAGCTTGAGATTAGCATATACATGGCTACATGTAAAATAGACAACCAAGAAGGACCTACTGTATGGCAGAAGGAACTCCCCACTTTATTCTGTACTAACTATAAGAGAAAAAATGAATATATGTGTGTGTTTGTGTACATGTATATACAATTGAATCACTTTGCTGTATACCTGAAACTAACACAGCACTGTACATCAACTGTAATTCAATTAAAAAAAAAAACCACGAACTTCTGAACTTTTGCAAAGTTTCAAATCAAGCCTTTTGGGATTATGAAGCTGTTATTTGTCACTGTTTATTTTGTGAAGCGCATGACTCTATGGGATATTTCTAGTTTAAACAATATGCAGGCTGACATTTTTTCCCCCAAACCACCGTGGCTTTCTCTCCACTTCTCTCCCTTAATCATGTTTTCATAATTTCTTTACGGGCATCAGACATAGTGACAAGATCCACACTGCAACCGTCAGGGCCAGTTAGTGGGGAGGACAGCTGATATTTTTCAAAGTGACAGGTCAATGTGGTGCTGGGACTAAGGCATTCTGGAAGCAATATCCTTCCAGGGGTACTTGGCCACGAGGTTGGATGGTAGGAGCAATGTTTGGGGTATCTTGATGCAGAGACAAGTGTGCTGGAGTGTACTGACACAGAAAATGCAGGTAGCAACCAAAATCATCTTTTATGGAAAGGGAGCGGGGCCGAGGCAAAGACAGAAGTCTTACCAAATGAGATGTAAATTATTCTAAATATTAGCAATGATGCCCATCATAATGCTTGCTATGATCCAGTATATAGGTTGCAAAGTGAGGGCTTCAGTCTAACTCTGGCCCACTGTCTATCTAAATAAAGTTTTATTGGGACACAGATATACCTAGCATTTGTGTTTTTCACACTCTAAAGGTGGAGTTGAGTAGTTGTGACAGAGGCAAGGTGATCCACAAAGATGAAAAGTGCGGTTGTCCAACTGCTGGCCACTCAACCCTTCTGGATCAGAACTCCCTGAGGGTCATGCCTTGCTCATTCTTCTACAGCCAGTACCTTGGACTGAAGAGAAGGTGCTCGAACAAAACCTAAAAGAAGGATATGCCTTAGACCATGGAGACAATGGCTGTGAAATAAGGTAGGAAAGCAGGGGTCAGGGAACAGACACAGCAGGGTTGGAGTCCTGATTCTGACCATTCCTCATGGTGTCACCTTGGGCAAGTCACTTCACCTCTCCAAATCCTTGCTGGAAACAGCTGGAAACACTTCACTACAGAGTCATCTTCAAGCTTAATAAGAAAGCAGCATGAACAGTTTCTCTGATCATTAAGTTTGGAATTAAATGGGGCAGAAGGTGGAGGCTTCTCTAGCTTTTTCTTCTTAATTCTCAAAAGTTGGAGAGATGCATATTTTATGAACACCAAAAGGGGAGGGTGAGAGAAGTTGCAATCACCCTGGTGGGACAATTGGGCAGACTGATTGGGAGATGGTGAGATCACAAAACACCATGCTTCAAAGAGAGAAGAGGCCACACTCGTTTCATGTGAGCCCTTACAGCCTAAGTGGGCAATAGGTTGTCTTAATTCATTATGAAGACTTTGTCAGCAGAGAATTGTCGTTTCTCTTCGGACAGACAAGTGAGATTTAGAGTTAGAGGACTCAGATGCTCACAAAGACACATGTGAAAGATAAAATGAGCAAAAGGACTATGGATTTGTAGGATGAATGGAAGAAAATGAAGAGAGAGAAGGTGGGGGAGAAAGAGATAGAGAGAGAGAAAGAGAGGGAAAGAGAGATAAAGACAGACATACACACAGGTACAGACTTTACCTCCCTGTTTTCTTAATCACCTTTGGCTTCAAAGGATGTTTGAAGAATCAGAAACTCTTCTGCAGCTGCAAATATGAAAATCATTGACACCTCACCAGGGGCGAGAGATCAAGTTTCTCATCCTACTCCTGATCAAAATCGGAAAGCAGAGAACTGTGCAAACCAAATGCGTTCTCTGAAGTTAACACTTGAAGTGTTCTCTGGGGCTTCAGTTTGACTTGAGTGCTGAAGCTGGGGCTTGCACTGTCCAATCCAGTTTATCCATGATGCCAACTCCCAGCTGATGAGTAGGGGAGAGATGCAGAGTCATGTGCATGCAAAAGGCTGTCCTTTAAGAATATATACTGATGTCTTCGAGGGTCTCTTTAGGTTCTCACTTACTAAACTCAGGTCAGAGGATTTGGGAATCAACTCTGAAATGTCGTATTTTGGTGGAGGGGAGATTTTTAAAGTGTGGTCAGCATAATGCTTAGGAATGCCCTTAGAGCCTTAACTGGAACTGAATTTTTCTATTACCCTTCCTATCTAGAACACAGCCAATGATAGGGGGGAATGCTAGAAAAGATGACAAAGAGATCTATCAGTTGTCGTGTGTGTGTGTGTGTGTTTAACTTACCCTATTAATCTGGCTTTTGAGTACTTCCTTACTTCCCAACACCACAAAGTATTCCATTCTTATCTTATATATTGCTCGCTTCAGTCCTAAAATCAGAATCAGAATATATCTCTGGTTCCTTTTATTGGAGGATGGGATTGAAAACAAACCTCTGTGCATGAGGTGTGCTTGAGATACTGGAGTATCATTTTTTTCTTTCAAGAGAGAAAAAATGGTCAAAAACAAGAACATTCCTGCATTTAAAGAGTCAGCTATTACAATGAACATCATCAGACAGTCAATACGAAAATCAGATTGATTATATTCTTTGCAAGCAAAGATGGAGAAGCTCTATACAGTCAGCACAGACAAGACCGGGAACTGACTGTGGCTCAGATCATGAGCTTCTCATTGCCAAATTCAGACTTAAATTGAAGAAAGTAGGGAAAACCACTAAGCCATTCAGGTATGACCTAAATAAAATATGATTGTACAATGGGAATGTCAAATAGATTCCAGGGATTAGATCTGATAGACAGAGTGCCTGAAGAACTATGGACAGAGGTTTGTAACATTGTAGAGGAGGCAGTCACCAAAACCATCTCCAAGAAAAACAAATGCAAAAGGCAAAAGCTTTGTCTGAGGAGACCTTACAAATAGATAAGAAAAAAAGAGAAGTGAAAAGCAAAGGAGAAAAGGAAAGGTATGCCCATCTGAATACAGAGTTCCAAAGAACAGCAAGGAGAGATAAGAAAGCCTCCTCAGTGATCAGTGTAGAGAAATAGAGGAAAGCAATAGAATGGGAAAGACTAGAAATCTCTTTAAGAAAATTGGAGATACCGAGTGAACATTTCACGTAAAGATGGGCACAATAAAGGACAGAAACTGTATGGATCTAACAGAAGCAGAAGATATTAAGGAGAGGTGGCAAGAACACACAAAATAACGATACGAAAGGCATCTTCATGGCCCAGATAGCCACGGTGCTGTGATCACTCGCCTAGAGCCGGGCATCCTGGAGTCTGAAGTGAAGTGGGCCTTAGGAAGCATCACTACGAACAAAGCTAATGGAGGTGATGGAATTCCAGCTGAACTATTTCAGATCCTCAAAGATGGTGCTGTGAAAGTGCTGTACTCAATATGCCAGCAAATTTGGAAAACTCAGAAGTGGCCACAGGACTGGAAAAGGTCAGTTTTCACTCCAATCCCAAAGAAAGGCAATGCCAAAGAATGTTCAAGCTATTGCACAATTTCACACACCAGCAAAGTAGTGCTCAAAATTCTCAAAGTGAGACTTCAACAGTATGTGAACTGAGAAATTCCAGATGTTGAAGCTACATTTAGAAAAGGCACAGGAACTAGAGATCAAAATGCCAACATCAGTTGGATCATAGAAAAAGCAAGAGAATGCCAGAAAAAATATCTACTTCTGTTTCATTGACTACACTAAAGCCTTTGACTGTGTGGATTACAACAAATTATGGAAAAATTTTCAAGAGATGAGAATACCAGACCACCTGACCTGCCTCTTGAAAAACCTGTATGCAGGTCAGGAAGCAACAGTTAGAACTGGACATGGAACAACAGACTGGTTCCAAATAGGAAAAGGAGTACGTCAAGGCTGTATATTGTCACTCTGTTTATTTAACTTTTATTTCAGAGTACATCATGAGAAACGCTGGCCTGGAGGAAGCACAAGCTGAAATCAAGATTGCTGGAAGAAATATCAATAACCTCAGATATGGAGATGATACCACCCTTATGGCAGAAAGTAAAGAGGAACTAAAGAGCCTCTTGATGAAAGTAAAAGAGGAGAGTGAAAAATCTGGCTTAGAATTCAGCACTCAAAACACTAAGTGAGTATCCAGTTCCAGACTTCATGGCAAATAGATGGGGGAAACAATGGAAACTGTGAGAGACTTTATTTTCTTGGGTTCCAAAATCACTGCAGATGGTGATTGCAGCCATGAAATTAGAAGACACTTGCTCCTTGGAAGAAAAGCTATGACCAACTTAGACAGCATATTAAAAAGTAGAGACATTACTTTGCCAACTAAGGTCCATCTAGTCAAGGCTATGGTTTTTCTAGTGGTCGTGTATGGATGTGAGAGCTGGACCATAAAGAAAGCTGAGTGCTGAAGAACTGATGCTTTTGAACTGTGGTGTTGGAGAAGACTCTTGAGAGTCCCGTGGACTGCAAGGATATCCAACCAGTCCATCCGAAAGATCAGTCCTGAATATTCATTGGAAGGACTGATGCTGAAGCTGAAACTCTAATACTTTGACTACCTTATGTGAAGAGCCATCATTAGAAAAGTCCCTGATGCTGGGAAAGATTGAAGGAAGGAGGAGAAGGGGACGACAGACAACAAGATGGTTTGATGGCATCACTGACTCAATGGACATGAGTTTAAGCAATCTCTGGGAGACTGTGAAGGGCCAGGAAGACCGCCATGTTGCATTTCACAGGGTCAAAAGAGCTGGACGTGGCTGAGAGATGGAGCAACGAAGCTAGTTTCTTAGAAAATAAGTGTACTCAGAGTGACTCATTTTTTACTAGACTGAGAATAAAACCATATTGCTTTAAGTAGAGAAAGATTATGCACAGACTTTAGGACTTCCCAGTTGGCACCATGGTAAAGGATCCACCTTTGAGTCAAGAGATACAGGAGACACAGGAGACCTAGGTTAGATCCCTGGGTTGGGAAGATCCCCTGAGTAGGAAATGGCAACCCATTCTGGGCTGGAAGATTCCATGGACATGGAACGTGGTGGGTTACAGTCCATGAGGTCTCAAAGAATCAGACATAACCGAGCGTGCACATTTACCAATTTTACCTACACACAGATTTTAATGCTGATGAATAACCATTTACTATGTAGTCTTTAGCCACTTACTATCCTGATGGTTCCTCACTTGTAAATGAGAAAAATGATGTCCAATTTAGATACTTACTTTTAAATTTATTTTTTTAATTCTATATTGAAATAGAGTTCATTAACAGTGTTTTGTTGGTTTCAGTTGTACAGCAAGCTGATTCAGTTATACATATATGTGAATATCTATGCTTTTTTCAAATTCTTTTCCCATTTAGTTTATTACAGATTAGGCAGAGTTGGCTGTGCTATACAGTAGATCCTTGTTAGCTATCTATTTTAAACGTAGTTACATGCACACAACAATCCCAAACACCCACTTTATCCCTCTCCTCAACCTTTCCTCTTTGCTAACCATACTTTGGCTTATTTTTAGAACAGACAATCACATATTTTAGGTTGGCCAAAAAGTTACTTCAGGGTTTTCCATAAGATGTGACAGAACATTTTGAGTGAACATTTTGGCTAATCCAATATAAAGTCCCCAGAATGGAACCTCTCAAATGTACTCAAAAAATACTCTAAGCTCCTCATCCTAAAAGCCTTTTAACATAATCTTACACGTAAATAATTATCAGTTAATATGTAAAGTGCTTATTAAGACATTTAATCCTCATAGCAACCCTAAGAAGTTGGTACTTAGCCGTTATCCTCCAGTTTAAAACAAAAACAAAACCTTAAAAAAGAAGAAAAAAATAAAAACAAAACAAAGGTTGGTGCCCGAGACACAGAGAGGTTAAACCACTGGCCACTGTCACACAGTGTTGGAGCAGGAAAAAGGATGTGCTCTGGCTCCAGGAGCCCACTTTTAATCAGGACGCTAGAATATGGTCTTGCATAAGTCAGGTACCTCACTTGTAAAATGGAGCTTACAATACCAAATTCATAGGCTGCTTGTAGCCCAAATGTGTACATACATTCAAGCAATAGCTATTCAGAGAATATTTTTCATGTGCTGGAGAGCATATAGATCAGCTGGAACTTGGAGACATTAAACAAATATGAAAGCTTTGAGCAGACAGAGTTGAATGGGATTATGATTCAACTAGCTGGATTTTAGTTTCTTTTGATTCCTTGACTTGTGATGTCCAACCTGCCCAGCTGTACATGGTCAGCCTAGCAGAGACTAGACTAAGACTTCCTACAAGGGAACTAGATAAGTGCATTTTCTACCTTGGTGGGGCTTATATATGTTGAACATGCACTTTAAAAGTTTTACGAACTCTCAAGCAAAGCAGAGGGCAAAACGCACTCAAGATCGTTATTGCTGTCATTTTTCTCGCTGATCAACCTCATTATTAGCCATGATGACATTAACAAGCCGCAGAGCTAGCAGAAAATGCTGGCAAATGTTTAACAATTAGCTTCCAGAAAAAAAGAAAAAGAAACACAGCCCTGATTGGTATCTTTCTTCCAGTTTCTGTGGAATAATACTCCTGCTGTGGCCCGTTTCAAGCTTCCTACTTGATGTCACCAAACCTAGATTCCAGGAGAGATGAGCACCACCAGCTCTTGCGAGTCTGAAGGAGGGGCTCCAGACCCTCCCAGAGGGCAGTGATGGGAAAGGACATCATTCAGAGGCTGCTTTGGAGGAGTGGGGGGACAGGAAGAAGGAGATGACGGAGAATGTTCTATAGTTTGTATTTGAGCTCAGTTCTATTGGACTCCAAAGTCATAGTTTTCCACCCGCCAGGGCTCTGAAAAACTTTCCTGTCGATTCTGTGTCTCTGTTAGAGGGTTTGGGGCTTTTTGTCTTGGCTGCTGCTGCCAATGCGAGAATCAGTGATCCGGTTCTGCAGCTGTTCCTTGTGCATTATGCATCCACACAGCTCTGGGTTGGTCCCCAGAGTGACACCCGGGGAAGAAGATTTAGGACATCATATCAGTACGGGACTGAGGGTCCGTGAGAAGCAAACATGCCCACGGTCCGCAGGGCCACCTGATCTGCTGGTAACAGCACAGGACCTGCAGTCGGGTGGGGGGAGGGGACAGAGGTGGCGTGATGCGCTCCAAGCGAGGGCATCAGAGGAGCCTTCCTGGAGGAAGTCGGGGGTCTGGGTTTGGAAAAAGAAAAGACCAGATGTTCTCCTTCGCCTTGAGAAACTGCCCCTGTCTCCTTGGAGACAGTTAAGAGCAGGCTCAAACGTGCCTTCCACACCGTCAGGCCTACAGACGTACAGTTAAGTTAGTTAAGTTGGCCTACAGTTAAGTCAGGTCAATGCTTGGGGATCAATCTCTCACTCCCTTGACCTGGGCTGTGTATCTGTTTTCTGTTTTTTTTTTTCTGAGAAGCCAAGGACTCTTTGGCTTTAACAGTTTTAAAAATCATTGTAAATTTTTCGTTTGGTAATTTGGTTTTTATTCTTTTATGGTATCTTTTTTCTTTTGAACTTTTGATTTTATATTGGAATATAGCTGATTATACCTAGACAGTGCATTAAAAAGCAGAGACATTACTTTGCCAACCAAGGTCCACCTAGTCAAATCTATGGTTTTTTCAGTAGTCATGTATGGATGTGAGAGTTGGACTGTGAAGAAAGCTGAGCACTGAAAAACTGTTGCTTCTGAACTGTGTTGTTGGAGAAGACTCTTGAGAGTCCCTTGACTGCAAGGAGATCCAACCAGTCAGTCCTAAAGGGAATCAGTCCTGAATATTCATTGGAAGGTCTGATGCTGAAGCTGAAACTCCAATACTTTGGCCACCTGATGAGAAGAACTGACTCAGTGGAAAAGACCTTGATGTTGGGAAAGATTGAAGATGGGAGGAGAAACAGATGACAGAGGATGAGATAATTGGATGGCATCACTGTCTCAATGAATGTGAGTCTGAGTAAGGTCCGGGAATTGGTGATGGACAGGGAAGACTGTTGCTGCAGTCCATGGGGTCAAAAGAGTTGGATTTGACTAAGTGACTGAACTGATAGCCGATTAACAATATTGTGACAGTTTCAGGTGAGCAGTGGAGGGACTCAACCATAATATACATGAGTGAGTGAGTGAAGTCGCTCAGCCGTGTCTGACTCTTTGCGACCCCATGGACCGTAGCCCACCAGGCTCCTCCCTCCATGGGATTCTCCAGGCAAGAGTACTGGAGTGGG
This sequence comes from Nanger dama, assembly GCA_917880005.1. Taxonomy (NCBI): domain Eukaryota; kingdom Metazoa; phylum Chordata; class Mammalia; order Artiodactyla; family Bovidae; genus Nanger; species Nanger dama. The sequence goes on along the minus strand of CAKJTW010000063.1, from coordinate 7,471,229 downwards.
GTGCCATTTCCTTCTCCAGGGGATCATCCTGACCCAGGGATCGAACATGGATCCATTCAAATATAGGATTTCTAAAAATATTTAATTGTTCATTTAATCTATGTATAATTGATTTAATTACAATGTTGTGTTAGTTTCAGACATACAGCATATTAGCAGTTAAAAAGAATGAAATAAGGCCACTTGCAGCAACGTGAGTGGACCCAGAAATTATCATACTGTGTGCAGCAATATAGAGAAAGACAGACGTCACATGATGCCACTTTTAAATCTAATTTTAAAAATTATACAAGTGAACTTGTTTACAAAACAGAAACAGGCTCATGGATTTCAAAATAGACTTCTGATTACCAAAGGGGAAATGTGGGAGAGGGGTAAATTAAGAGCTTGAGATAAACACACACACACTATTCTATATAAAATAGATAATCAACAAGAACCTACTGTATATCACAGAAATCTCTACTCAATATTCTGTAATGATCTCTGCCTTAGCTTTTAGTTTGTTTATTCATTCAATAATGATTTGTAGGACCCTTGATATAGTATTCATAAGAGTAAGTTTTTGTTAAGCATTTACTATGTTCCAAGCACAGCCTCCACTGGCATTTAATCTCTGCAATCATCTATGAGATGTTATTACTGTGTCTCTGTCCTGATGAAGAAATGAAAGCGTAAAGGACACCGCTAGTGGTTTGGTGAGACGTGACTGAGGTTTAAATCCAGGCAGTGCAGAGGCCAGGCAGGAAGGTCTGAATGATACTATCTTTTGAGACTCATCAAATGATGGGCAGGGGCTCCATGCCCATGTAGCAGACACAGCCAGAGCCTTCTAAGATATCAGTCTAGGAGGGAAGATGAGTGCAAAGAAGAAGATACGGAATAAACATATCTCTACGATGGACAATAGGGGAATAACCTCTCTGTGTCTCCCTTTTCTCTGCTGGAAAAGGGGATAGTAAACGTAGAGTCTTGGTATTCTTGGGTAAGGATAAAAGAAGATAATCTGTGTAATTCACCCAACATAGAACCTGTGATTAAAAGCCCTCCATCAGTACATGTCAGCTATGCTTATTACTTTTTATCTTTACTACCTTCTTAGAGAAGCAGGCTCACTGGAAGTGTTTACAGAATAAATGCATGGCTGGATTAGAAGCTGGAAGAATACAATGCATTCTTCCCAAGTCACCTGGGTATACGCCTTCATTTACGCATAGAGTTTAATATTCCCACACTTGTGAAGCCCCCCAGAGGATTCAGTGCTTTCTGGAAAGCAAAGCCCCAAGCCTTCCCCCTCTCCCTCAGCCTCTGGGTGTTTAATGGGGGCAAGTTGGCAGGTCTCATCTCTGTGCCACAGACATTTGTCACAGTCTTTGTGGCTGGAAATGTGCAAATACAATGATGCACATCTTCTAAGGGAGCGGTGGAAATCCTATCTAAAGCAGCTGTTTGGGTACCAGCTGCTTGGTAACAAATACATCTTTAATGAAATCAAACAATCCGGCAGCATTGATTGATTGAGAACAATTGCTTTTAAATACAGTCTAGTAGCCAGGACTGTTAACATTCTTTTTCATTCAATTAGTTCAGTTGGTTTGAATTAGAGACACTTGGCTATTAGCTAAGAAAATTAATGCTATCGCCATTCAGCATTAAATCCCCTACCCTTCTTCCCCCTACGTTAATGCTAGGCAGAGCCACCAGCAAGATAAATTTTCGAGGGTATTCCAACTGTTTGCAAGGAAGGGAGTCTCACAGGAAACCAAATGGGAGACAAACTCCCAAATGGAAACCCATCTCAACCCACAAGCTGGAATGAGGGGTGGGGGGCTGGGAGGAAGTGACTCAAATTTCTTGCACAGAATCTGACGATTTATCTTGGGGTCTAACCTGACTTTGCATGGTATATTAATACTTCTGAAACCAGATTTCACAATAGGACCATAGACTTCTGTAGGAAGGTGTTCCATTCACCATAGAACATATCTCAATGAAAGGAACCACTATGTATCTTGTCTCTCAGATGAGAAGCCTGGGAATGATCCGTGGACTCTCTCCTTTCCTACTCTTTTCCCCAAACTCTGGGAAGTCTACGTTGTGCATCTCTTTTCAGTCTGCCCCTTCTTCCCATTTCTGCATCTCTAGGGAGGGACCTCATCATGGTTTCCCACCTTGCTTAATGTTTTCATGGCCTTAACTGGCTTTCCCACCTTAATCTCCCTCCTGCCCACCAGTCCTAGGAATTTGGAGCTATTGGTTTGTTGGGTTGTCATGACAAATGGTATAGACTAAGGGGGCTTAATAACTGATGCTTATATTCTCACAGTCTGAGGGGCTGGAGACCCACGAGCAAGGTGTGGGTAGGTTTGGTATTTTCTGAGGTCTCTTTTCTTGGTTTAAGAATGGCCACCTGCTGTGGCCTCGTCGTAAGGTTGCCCCTTGGTCTGTGTGCTGTTCATGTCCCAGCCATCTCGACTTGGAAGAATAGCAGTCATGTTGGATTAGGGCCCACTCTAATGACCTCTTTTTACATTCATCAGCTCTGTAAAGGCTCTTTCTCCAAATACAGTCATATTTTGACATTAGGACTCAATAGATGAATTTTGAAGGAACACATTTCAGACTAAACTGGAAAGTCAAAAATAGAAGTGGTCTACTCTATTTCCTTAAACCCTGTATAGATCCCTGTGGGCCTCAGGGTACAGTCAAGGCCCTCAGCTCCACCCAAAAGGCCTTCCACACTCTGTGGTTTAGTCTCTAAGTTGTGTCCTTCTCTTGCCACCCCATGGACTAAAGCCCGCCAAGCTTCTCTGTCCATGGGATTTTCCAGGCAAAAATACTGGAGTTTACCACTTCCTTCTCCAGTGGGTCTTCCCTATCCAGGGAAAAATATCTGGGCCTCCTGCACTTGTGGCAGATTCTCTACCGACTGAACTGCCAGGGAAGCCCACACTCTGGGGCCCTGATTATCCTTCCATGGATCTCTTCTCCTTTCCCTAAAATGGAAAAATTTTTAATTTTAAAATTCCCTATTTCTGCGTCAGGTACCATTCAAAAGGCTTATGGATACTAATGCACTTCCTCCTTGAAGAACTGAACTGCAGAAGCAAGGTCAGTGACCTTCATTCCAATAGGAGAGTCACTGGGCAAGCCCCATGTGTTAACTATTGTTCAGTCCTCCATACCTAACTCAGGGTCTAGTACCAAGTAGATGCTCAGTTGGAAAAGTGAAAGTGTTAGTTGCTCGGTCATGTCCTACTGTTTTGTGACCCCATGGACTGTAGCCCATCACTTCTGTCCACTGAATTCTCCAGGCAAGAATACTGGAGTGGGTTGCCATTTCCTTCTCCAGCGCGTCTTCCCAACCCAGGAATCGAACCCAGGTCTCCTGCATTGCAGGCAGATTCTTTACCATCTGAGCCACCAGGGAAGCCCGTATGATCAATTAGAAATTGTTAAATGAAGTATGTTCAAACCAATATTTAATCTTCTATGCAGCTGTGTGTACTCAGAAGACAGCACCCTGGAAAGCAAAGGGTGTTTAGGACTGACCTGTGTATCTCCTTGTGGGCTTGGAGGTTTATCTGAAACATCACACCACTATTCTTGATGAGGATACAGGCCTCTCCCCTCTGGAGATGGCCTTACAGGAGGATCTGCTGTACTTTGGCTGTGAGCACTCCTCCTTGAGACTACCTTCAGAAGCTGATGGGACATTTTCTGATGGGAGATTTTCCGCATTTGAGTTTACTTTCTTGCCACTGGGGATGCAGACAGTGATGTGTTTGGACTAGAAACTTGATGAGGCTCAAATCGGCAGGGTTTCCTCCACTCCGTCCTCCACAGAGCTGCTCTAAGAGCCTTTCGGTATCAATGAGAGTTGGGTTTGGGAATATGATTTTTTTCCCAGGATAACTAAGAAAGAAAACCTTAGGGTTGGGATGGGAGTGTTTCCAGCATTTGGGAATAATGCTAATCTTGTCAGCCCTCATTCTCTTATTAGTTTTCTCAGCACTTAAATTACCAGAAGTTCATAAGAGAATTGATTTTAAACTAAAGCACTATTTGGAGAAACCATACCTAACTTAGTAGATGAACGAGGCTTATAACAGAATAAGGAATACCAAGTTCCCCCAAGATTCAAGAACTCCTCAGATCTAGACTGAAAAGCATAAGAAATCAGGGAAGAAAATTTTGACACTTTAACCTAAACATTTTGAATTTTGGACTTTTAACTCAGAAGAAACAAAAACTCAAAATCTTTTAAATTAAAGAAATTTTTGAGATATAGGTGTGTGTGCATGTGTGTATTTTTGGCCGAGCCGCAAGGCATGAGAGATCATCGTTCCCTAACCAAGTATCAGACCTGTGGCCCTGCTGCAGCAGAAGCATGTCCGAACCGCTGGGCTACCAAGGGAGTCCCAGGAAATCTTCCATTTCTTTGAGGTTCGCCTGGCCAGAGGATTTCATCTTCAAACTCCACCTTCCCAGCTGATACTGAGAAGGGTTTATATCGTAGCTGAGCAGCTCTGATATTGACATTTGATGCGTGGAGTGCCTTTGTGCATTTCATTATGAGCCTGTCTTCCTGCTTCCTTGTGTCTCACCACAGAATGTCTGATAGGGACACAGTCTGGCTGGAGATCACTTGGGACAGGAAGAGGGAAATGAGTCAAGTTTAGACCCAGTGAAATAAGGCTTGTTGACCCATATCAGAACCTTCTTGTAGCAAAATCTAAACAGTTTCCCAGGGGCCCTGGGAGCCACACAGAGGAGCAGGGGTTAGCATCAGGTCACGAGTGTGGAGAGGACCAATAAGATACCCTCTCTCTGTTGACCCCCTTCCGAGAACAGCAGGATCACATGCTTGTTTTTCAAGCCCACTGTGTTGCGGACATGCTCATTTAGGGGGAGTCAGAGATGCCTCTTCCCTTCCTGTGTTTCCTTCCAGGGAAGGAAACCTTCCCTTTACTGCCTCCCTCCTGGCTTCCCGTTTCCTCTTTTTGATGAGTAAACATGGGAATGAGTACATTAAGCAGCTTTTTCCCCAGCTTCCCTGAGAGGTCCTCCGCAGCCTCTTACCATGGACGGGTGAATTCCAGCTCGACAGGGCCTGTGGACGGTAGTGAAAGTGCGTTCCTTTCTGAGCTTCTCTTAGACCCGTCTGCCTTTTACTCTGAGCCCCGTCCTCTGACTGAGCTTGATCATAATGAAAGCGATATGTTGGTCTTGATCTGTTGTATGCCTTGTCGTGTTTCTCCACTTGTTCTGAATCTAAAGAGGGTGCTTCTTACTGAGCAGAGACCTCGGCGACCTCGGGCCCTCATCTGTTCCTTACAGTTTTCACGGCCTCTGGCACAAGGGCGGAGGGGAGGCTTCAGGAGGGTCACCCGGCAGAGGAAGGAGGGTCCAGCCAGGACCCCCTATTCTCAGAGAGGCTCTGTTTCTTTGGAACCACCCACTTTGTTGTCTGTGTCCCCTTACCACTCCATGAAAATAGCTACATTAGGGGTCCGGTACCACGCTCTGTGTGTGTGGCCCTTTAATCTTCAAAACAGTGAAGTTGGGTTCCTTGGGAGATAGAGCATCAGAGCTGATAGATGACTTGGTTCCCAAAAGGGTGAAGCTCGGACTCAATCCAGGATGCATTTCAAAGTTCCTGGCTTGTTCCATAAGAGGCCAGGACCGCCTCTTGTTCCTGGGACCAGAAGGGCAGGCCCTGCTTCCATTTCTGACTTTTCCACTTAGATCGTGAAGCCTGGCGAGGTCCCTGAACCTCCGAGGCTCAGACCCCATCAATGAGAGGAGGTAGCCTGACCCTCACCCCCAGTTCATCATACGCACAAGTACAGCCATGAATATCACACAGCGTTTTCATCACAGAATCAGAACTGAGTTACAGCTTATGGCTCTCAAGGCAAGCAAAGACACAAGCGAGAACACCCTTTTTTCACCCCCTTCAAGTCTTCATTTCAGTACTCTTAGAAAAGCTTTGGTGTCACAAATGCCTCCTCTGAGCCTTTAGAAGTTCAACTTGAATTAGGATCTGACAAGGGAGTCCTTTGCTACTGCTTCTCTTCTCTTTCAAGATGAAAAGAAAAGTCTAAACAGACGGCCTTCTGCTTAGCATAGCGAGCTCCTTGCATAAGCCGGCTGACTGCGCCGTCAGACTGAAGAGACGCTCTATGCGCCCGGGTTTCTCCCTGCCCCTGTCGCTTGGAGCCCACCTGCCACTCCTCCCGCACAAGCCAGGCAGGCCCAGCACAGCCGTGGCGGCTTTGTCTCCTATCGGCTGCTCCATCTTTGTTTAGCTTCAAACCTCTTTCCTTCTGTTCATCTTCCCTCTCACTTGAAGTCTTTCATTCTGGACCACACCCTTCACCCCCTGACTTCCCCCACCAGCTCCCATGGACCACAGCAGCGTTTCATGTGGGGCCCCAAAGAGGCCGTTGGAAGCCAGCTGTGTAAGGGCTCATCTACTCCAGCTCTTACCAAGAGAACCAAGCCATCAAGAACCCCATTCCATGTTCCTTTGGCCCCCAAACCTTTGCTCAGGCTCTTTCCTGCTCCTCAAATAAATTGCCCCTCTGGCTTCTTAGATGGTAAAGAATCTGCTTGACAATGCAAGAGACACAAGAGACACAGATTTGATCCCTGGGTCAGGAAGATCCCCTGGAGAAGGAAATGGCACCCCGTTCCAGTATTCTTGCCTGGAAAATTCCATAGGCAAAAGAGCTGCAGGGTACAGTCCATGGGGCTGCAAAGAGTAGGACATGACTGAGTAACTGAGCTCCGGCTGCCTTCCCACTTGTCCAAACCACACCCTCAAAAGCTTAGGAGAACCGCAAATTGGGCTCTTCCTTGAAGGGCTCTAGGGCTCCCCAAGACAGAAGGAATCTTTTCTCCTCTGTGTTCCCACCCACAACTGATTCATAATTCTATAACTACATCCTTCTCGGTCAGAACTTACCTTCATCTGTGTGATAGCTCCTCTCCCAGCAGAGTATGAATTTTCTGCAAGCAGGCACCACTTGGTATTGAAATGTGTGCCTCTAGCCCCAATGCTTCAGGCCCCAGCTTGGTGCCCAGAATATGGCAGTATTTGTGAACCACTTGACATGATCCCCATGATGTCACGATGAGGGCCCACCAACACCTGGAGAGGCACCACCTCACGGCTCTTTGGGCACTGCCAGCAGGATGCTGGGCAACCTTGAAAATTTTTCAACTTACTTAAATTCAGAGTTGCTCTCTGAATCTGAAAAGGAGGCTAAGTGTGCAGATTCCAGGGTATTCTTGTGAAGACAATGTGGTCATATGTGAGAAAGTGTGCTGTGTGCGGTTCACTCTCAGAGAATGCCCTCCATCTGCCACTGAGTCACAGGACTCACTTGCAAGCCCTTGTCTGATTCAGTTCAATTCAGTCACTCAGTCATGTCCAACTCTTTGTGACTCCATGAATCACAGCACACCAGGCCTCCTTGTCCATCACCAACTCCCGGAGTTCACTCAGACTCACGTCCATCGAGTCAGTGATGCCATCCAGCCATCTCATCCTCTGTCATCCCCTTCTCCTCCTGCCCCCAACCCCCTCCCAGCATCAGAGTCTTTTCCAATGAGTCAACTCTTCACATGAGGTGGCCAAAGTACTGGAGTTTCAGCTTTAGCATCATTCCTTCCAAAGAAATCCCAGGGCTGATCTCCTTCAGAATGGACTGGTTGGATCTCCTTGCAGTCCAAGGGACTCTCAAGAGTCTTCTCCAACTCCACAGTTCAAAAGCTTCAATTCTTCACAGTCCAACTCTCACATCCATATATGACCACTGGAAAAACCATAGCCTTGACTAGATGGACCTTAGTTGGCAAAGTAATGTCTCTGCTTTTGAATATGCTATCTAGGTTGGTCATAACTTTTCTCCCAAGGAGTAGGCGTCTTTTAATTTCATGGCAGCAGTCACCATCTGCAGTGATTTTGGAACCCCCAAAACTAAAGTCTGACACTGTTTCCGCTGTTTCCCCATCTATTTCCCATGAAGTGATCAGACCAGATGCCATGATCTTCATTTTCTGAATGTTGTCTGATTAGGTTTTTTATTTTTTAATTTATTGAAGGATGGTTGACTTATAATATTGCATTCGTTTCAGGTGTACAACTTAGTGATTCAGTTTTACTCAGAATACATTCTATTACAGGTTCTTACAAAATTGTTGCTACTGTTGTTTAGTTATGTTCGACTCTTTGTGATGCCGTGGACAGCAACTCGCCAGACTCCTCTGTCCATGAGATTTTCCAGGCAAGAATGCTGGAGTGGGTTCTGATTTCCTTCCCTGGGAGATCTTCCTGACCAGAGATTGGACCCACATCTGATAAGTGATTGAACCCATATCTGACAAGTGGATTCTTTATCACTGAGCCATCAGGGAAACCTTATTGCATGATATTGAGTGTAAATCCCTATCAGAGAAGGCAATGGCACCCCACTCCAGTACTCTTGCCTGGAAAATCTCGTGGATGCAGGATCCTGGTGGGCTGTAGTCCATGGGGTCGCTAAGAGTCAGACATGACTGAATGACTTCACTTTCACTTTTCACTTTCATACACTGGAGAAGGAAATGCACTATACTATACAGTAAATCCTTATTGCTTCTTTACTTTATGTATAGCAATTTCTGTCTATTAATCCCATACTATTCATTTGTCTCTCCCTTTCTTGATTCATTTTTAATTCTAAACCTTTTTAAAAAGGATTTTTTTTTTGTCTTCCATCTTTATTTGCCTATTCTATTCTATAATATCTGTTCAAGGACTTGAACCTTTTCTCTGGGAAACTGTATTAGTAGAAAAAAAAATGTACAATGGTCTGAGATGACTTAAATTATTCTTGTGATTTTGATTGTAAAAGTCACTCTGTTGGGTCCAACTCTTCACAACCCCATGGACTATACAGTTATTCTTAGTTACAGCAATATATGCATGACATAAAAGTTATCATCTGAACTATCTTTAAGTGGCATCAACATACATTCACATTACCGTGCAGCCATCTTCCTGCAGATGGTGACTGCAGCCATGAAATTAAAAGATGCTTACTCCTTGGAAGAAAAACTATGACCAACCTAGACAGCATATTAAAAAGAAGAGACATTACTTTGCCGACAAAGATCTGTCTAGTCAAAACTATGGTTTTTCCAGTAGTCACATATGGGTGTGAGAGTTGGACCATAAAGAAGGCTGAGCACCGAAGAACTAATACTTTTGAACTGTGGTTTGGGGAAGACTCTTGAGAATCCCTTGGATTGCAAGGAGATCAAGTCCTGAATATTCATTGGAAGGTGCTGAAGCTGAAACTCCAAAACTTCGGCCACCTGATGTGAAGGGCTGACTCTGTGGACAAACTCCAATGCTGGGAAAGACTGAAGGCAGAAGAAGGGGACGACAGAGGATGAGATGGCTGGATGGCATCACTGACTCAATGGATATGAGTCTGAGTGAATTCTGGGAGCCGGTGATGGACAGGGAGGCCTGGCACGCTGCAGTCCATGGGGTCACAAAGAATCAGACACGACTGAGCGACTGAAGTGATCACCATAGCTCATCTCCAGACTTTTTCATTTTGCAAAATATCAAACATTAACTCCATTAAAACAGTGTCTCTCCATAACCCCTGCCAAGCCACTGGCACCCACCATTCTACTTTCTGATTTCACGAATTTGACTATGCTAGCTTCCTCATATAAATGGAATTATAGAATATCTGCCCCTTTTTGATCAGTTTGTCTCATTTATCACCCTCAAGGTTCATCTATGTTGTAGCCTGTGTGTCAGAATTTCACTTTTTAATGTTTTGTTGTTGTTGTTGACTAGTATTCCATTTTGTTTATCCATTCATTTGTTAATAAATATTTGGGCTGCTTCCAGTGAAATGACTATTTCTGGACTGATAAAGATTCATAGCAGACATTTTCAGGAATCCTCTCCCCTTCTCCTCAATAAAAGAGGAATAAGATTGACCTTGGTTTGAATTTCAGTTCTGTTTTTACTGAATCTGTATCTTCAGGTCATAATGTCAGCACCACTGATTTCTACTTAGGGGTAAGGACGCCTACCTGGCCAGGTGACTACAAGACACTGGGGCCATTTATTGCGTTCAACTGGGGCCCTGGCACATCAGACAAGTGGCATCTGATACTCTTCGCTTTCTGGGCAATTGTGACATGACCACATCCTGAGGTCCCTTTCTGAGGAATTCCATCACTCAGGGAGGACTTTCTTGGCTCTTGAGGAGACATATGTGCTTTCCCCCTTTGTCACTGGAGTCTGCAGACAGTTTTGATAAGGTAACAGGAAGTCACGTGGGTTACGAATCAACATACTTGACTCCACTTGTATTATTGTTCTCTGTACATCACAATGAAAAGTGAGAGTGCTTTGACACATGTATTGCAAGGCTGTCTTGTTACCATTTTTTTTTTAAACTTTCTGAAGTGTCTTCTCATCCGCCCATGTCCTTCAATTAAGCAAATACTTGCTGAGAGTGTACACCCTGGGTTGGGTGTTTTGTCATGATAAGGAAAAGAGCAATGAGCTGAGCAGAGTCTCTGTCTCCAAGAGCTTGCTGTGTAAGGAGTGGGGGGTGTGCCCAGCAGCACTCTTGTTGTGCAGTCTCTCATTCATATCCATGCTGGGCTTCCCTGTCCTTCACTGTCTCCCAGAGTTTGCTCAAAGTCATGTCCATTGAGTCAGTGATGCCATCCAACCATCTCATCCTCTGTCACCTCCTTCTCCTGCCCTCAATCTTTCCCAGCATCAGGGGCTTTTCCAGTGAGTCAGCTCTTCACATCAGGTGGCCAAAAGTATTAAAACTTCAGCTTTTGCATCAGTCCTTTCAGTGAATAGTCAGGGTTGATTTCCTTTAGGATTGACTGGTTGGGTCTCCTTGCAGTCCACGGGACTTTCAGGAGTCTTCTCCAGCACCACAATTAGAAAGCATGGATTATTTGGCACTCATCCTTTTTGTGGTCCAACTCTCACAACCATGCGTGACTACTGGAAAAACCACAGCTTTGACTATATGGACCATTGCTGGGAAAGTGATATCTCTGCTTTTTAACATGCTGTCTAGGTTTGTTTGCCCATTTGCTGTATAAACAATAAGGCATTAAACACCATTACACTGAGGTGTACGATGGGACTTCCCTGGTGGTTCAGTGGTTAAGAATATACCTTCCAATGCAGGGGATATGGGTTTGACCCCTGGTCAGGGAACTAAGATCCCACATGCCATGGGGCAACTAAGCCCACGTGTTCCAACTAGAGAAGCCCACTCGTGTTTGCAGTCACTCAGTCATGTTCAACTCTTTGTGACCCCACATACTGTTGCCCACCAGGCTCCTCTGTCTGTGGAATTTTCCAGGTAATAATACTAGAGTGGGCTGTGATTTCCTCCTGCAGGGGACCTTTCTGACCCAGGGTGGAACCTGTGTCTCCTACATTGGCAGGCAGATTCTTCACCATGGAGCCACATAGGAAACCCAGAGAAGACCACAGGTCACAACAAAACATCCTGTGTGCATAACTAGGACCCAACACAGACAAATAATAAATAAGTAAATAAACTGCAGGATATGGAAGGAGAAGATCTAGAATTCACCACGGCTGCATGACCTGTTGGAAGGGACTTGACGCCTATGAACCTCGGTTTCTTCCGCTGTCAGATAGAAATGGTGTTTACCTCAAAAGGTGGTTGTGCCAGAAATGAAAAGGAACACATCACTGATGCATGCAGCAAACTGAAACACACCATGTGGACTACAATAGGCGAAAGTCACCAGACTCAGAAAGCAATGCACTGTACGGTTCCGTTTATTTGATACTTAAGAAAAAGCAGTACTTTCGGGAATGAAGTCGGATCAGTGGATGCCAGAAGTTCAGGCTAAGGCGGGAAGAAACACTGATGAATGGAGATATTCTCTGTCCTGATGTGTTGGTGGTTAACGGCTGGATGTTTTTGCAAAAAACTGCTTAGGACAGAGTAACTTAAAGGGATGAATCGTACTGAAGGCACATTTTACCTTAATAAGTTAACAAAGGAGGAAACAGAAAGACTGCAAAGGACTAAAGGAGATCCTTTCTGTGAAAGGATCTGTCACAATGCCCAGGACCCAGTGGGTGCCCAGTTGGAATTTTTTTTCATTTATTCAAAGCAAAGCAGATTTTCTCTGAAATAGCAAGCCTCAAGTTCAATGTTACCTCTTCCATGTATTAGCTTTGCAACTTTTGGACAATTTGCTTGAACAATCTGAAGTTCTTCATTCAGAAATGAAAATAAAATGGTGATGTTTCAAGGTGAGTGGTTGTGAGGAATCGGTCGTATAATGTAAAGACCTTAAGGTGTGTTGCATAGAGTTTTCCTTTATTCCTTTAAACACACTAATGCTATGCTTATTGTGTACTAGCCACTCTGTTGAAGCCTGTACAGGTACCAACTGATTTTATCCTTATTATGAACCATTTTACAGATGAGGAAACTGATCACAGGAAGGCTAAACACTAGGTTCAGGGTTACATCTGGGGTGGGAGTTGGAGTCCAGAGTTCTTCCTCTCATCACCAGTCAGTTCTGCTTGTTTGATTGATGAGTCATTTACCATTAGCTCCCTTGATGTAGGAAATCTCCTCTGAACCATCTAACATGTTAAAAGTCCTACTAGGAGAATCAAATCTTTTATTCTTTTCCAAGGCTACTCCTTTTATGATTGTTTCCAGATGATGGCACTGGCTCCCAGAAGTGCTGAGTGGCTTATGGAGGCAACTGAGCTAAAACTTGATCCCAGACCTTCTGTCTCCAGATCTGGGATTTTCCTTCTCAGCATCGGTGTCTGGATACTGCATCAGCTGTATACTGATACAGCATCGGTGTCTGCTCTCCTTGTCCACTTTGCAGCTAGAATAAGCTTCCAGGCAAAAATTTCTATGTGAGATCCTAAATAAGCCTTTTTGAATACTACTGTCAGGACTGTGAATCACTAAGGTTTTTCCTGAGGATAATTTGGTGATATATGCCCCTGAAATGCCTTATAAATTGACTTTTCTTTTGACTTAGCAACTTTAATTCTAGGGAATTTTTTTTTAAAGAAACAGTCACAGAGAGGGAAAGATCTGTATCCAAGCAATTTTATTACATTATTTATGCTCTTGAGACTTGGGAGCACATTAAATACTCCAGTAATGGAGTAGTTAACTTGTTCATGAAGAATTCATAAAATGGAATACTAAGCAGCCATTAAAAATCATGTCTCAGAAGGTTACTTAATGAGATGGAACATGTTCATGGTGTTTTTAAAGAGAAAAAGCAGGATTAAAATAAATTTATGCATGTATGACCACAGAAAGGGAGACTGGAATAAAATACATGAATAAAATAAGATATGTGAAAAGGTTTATAGACTTAGCAAGGTGAGAAGATTATGGACAAATTTATTTCTGGCTTATGACTTGCTTATGTTTTCTAAATTACATATCTGTTTGTGTTTGAGAACACAACAGATGTTGTTACAACTTCTAAAATCATGAAAAGGTCTCTTGTTCCTTTGAAGATGATAACGTAAGTAGGTCATGTTGGGTTCTCTGTGGTAGGCCAACACAAACAGTGACTTCATTTCCCAAACCCAGTGGACCCCTTGGGAATCTGACCTTTCTCCATGTAGATTACACACAAAGGTAATTTTGGAAAGCACCTCAGTGCCCTGTAAACCTTTGATAGCCCAGAAGAACAGTGCTTTAGAGTTGCTGGAAGGAAACTCTGGGGATCACTTCCCCACTGGTCCCCATTGTGGGAGTCTCCAAGTTTTCAACCTTGACAAGGAACCCCCTAGCCTTCTTCTGAGCTCTCTCGGCGACAAGGGACCCCTTAACCTTCTTCTGAGCTCTCTCAGGGCCTGGGAGCCCCCACAAGCCAGTGAGAAGGCTCCTACTGCTGTGCTACTCAGAAGCGGAGTGTGTGCTGAGACAAAATATGTGATTTCTGCCTCCTGGGGCCATGCAGCCTGAGTAAGCTCCTTTGTATAAATGACAGCCCTTCCGATATGGAAAGACAGACCTTGTGTCCCCTGAACCCTTCTATTTTCAGATAAATGTGTGAAAAAGACTAGAGGCTGTAGTCAATATCAGTCAGCAGCATTGGTCAGCAGACACAGCTTGACTGTGAAGAGGCTCCTTCCTCAGGAATCCCTCCTAACCACCTCAGCAGACACCAGATTCCCCCCTTCGGACTCCCACAGCAGCCTGTCTCTCAGCATGCTATGATGATGGGGTCCCTTTCCTCAGCCCTCTGCAACTTCTTCAAGTCCAGGGACATTCTTCAGCTTTTCCCTGCAACAGTCAGTTCAGTTCAGTTCAGTCACTCAGTCGTGTCCGACTCTTTGCAACCCCATGAACTGCAGCATGCCAGGCTTCCCTGTCCATCACCAAATCTCGGAGTTCACTCAGACTCATGTCCATAGAGTCGGTCATGCCATCCAGTCATCTCATCCTCTGTCGTCCCCTTCTCCTCCTGCCCCCAATCCCTCCCAGCATCAAAGTCTTTTCCAATGAGTCAGCTCTTCCCATGAAGTGCCAAAGTACTGGAGTTTCAGCTTTAGCATCAGTCCTTCCAAAGAACACCCAGGACTGATCTCCTTTAGAATGGATTGGTTGGATCTCCTTGCAGTCCAAGACCATTCATTCACTGGACCACACTGCATGTATTTATCCAGTGCCTGCCCTGAGCCAGGCACTGTAGTAAGTATGAGTCTACAGCTGTAAACAAGACAGGTAGGAGCCTTCTCTGGATGGAGTTCATAGTTCTGGAGGAAGTCAGAATATAAATAGGTGATAAATAGATACATGATAGACAGATGGACAATAGACAGATAGAAATGGATTAGAGGGATGAGTGGATGGATGCTTGGATGGATGGTTGGCATGCATGGTTGGATTGGATGGATGGAAGGATATATGGATAGATTGAATGAATAGATGGATTGGTTGGATATATTGGTTGAATGGATGTGTTTAATGGATATATTGGATGTATATATAAGGGCGCAACACTGAAGAATTGATGCTTTTAAATTGTGGTGCTGGAGAAGACTCATGAGAGTCCCTTGGACTGCAAGGAGATCAAACCAGTCAAGCCTAAAGGAAATCAACCTTGACTATTCATTGGAAGGACTGATGTTGAAGCTCCAATACTCTGGTCACCTGATGCAAACAGCTGACTCATTGGAAAAGACCCTGATGCTGGAAAAGATTGAAGGCAAATGAAGCAGGGAGCAGCCAAGGATGAGATGGTTAAGTATTATCACTGACTCGATGGACATGAGTTTGAGCAAGCTCCAGGAGATAGTGAAGGACAGAGGAGTCCGGTGTGCAGCAGTC
The DNA here is from genome assembly GCA_917880005.1 of Nanger dama. Classification (NCBI taxonomy): domain Eukaryota; kingdom Metazoa; phylum Chordata; class Mammalia; order Artiodactyla; family Bovidae; genus Nanger; species Nanger dama. The sequence continues at coordinate 7,455,813 of CAKJTW010000063.1, read as the reverse complement.
CATGGGACTGTGGAGTCAGACACAACTTAGCAACTGAACAACAACAACAACAATGAATGGATTGGATGGAAACTTAAATGAATAAATAAGTGCAGGTGCCAGCTGGTTCACATTATTATGATACTGCTATGGAGAGACAGAAGATGAGGGCTGTAAGAGGAGATTCAGTGAGTGTGAAAATAGTGTAACAGTTAGGAGCAAGGGTCCAGCTACACTTACTACCTGTGTGAGCACAGGCAAGGTTTAATCGATGCACCTCAGTTTCTTCACTGGTCACTTTAGGATTACATTATTTTATTTCTCTGGGGATGCTTAAATAATGCAGGCACATGTAAGTGTTGGTTGCAGAGGGTCAGCGAAGATTTTCTGGGGAATGGCTCCTGTGACTTTCAGCATGGGCAAGAAATGACCAGAAGGCATGAGGAGTGGGGAAAGAGGAAGAGCTTAAATGAAGACCCTGGGCTGACAAAGGCCTGCAAGAGAAGTCTGGGAGACCTAGGGTGTGCGAGCAGAGGAGAGCTGACCCAGAACATCTGGGGAGTCAGCTCGCCAGCTTCAGCTTCAGCATCAGTCCTTCCAATGAATATTCAGGGTTGATTCCCTTTGGATGGACTGGTTTTGTCTCCTTGTAGTCCAAGGGACTTTTAAGAGTCTTCTCCAGCACCACAATTCCAAAGCATCAATTCTTTGGCACTCAACCTTCTTTAGGGTCCAGCTCTCACATCCGTACATGATTAGTAGAAAAATATTCCTTAATCTCTTTGTAACGAAATGAGGAGCTATAAAAATAACATAATTGGCAAAGTGTCATAAATTACGATACTAATACATTGACCCTTGCCAGGGAGCAGCATGGATTTACATGTGGCTGTTGTGCTGGGACCCACGGCTGGAAAGCAGATCTTTTGCGGGGAGGTATCTGAGTTCCATTATCCCATCGACGGGCTGCTTTGTTCCAAGACAAGGATTAGTGCTAATAATTTCTCCCCAGGGAAGCACTATCTAAATCCAGGATTTTTTTTTTTTTTTCAGAATCTGTAAATACAGCCAGAGTCTTATTGGGGAATGGAGAGGGAAGGCACACGTAAGTAGGTCAATCCAAGTGCTTTTGTGTGCTAACAATGACAGAAAAGATCAAAGTTTCCACATCACTTGGGCAGCTGTTCTGTTTGTATTGATCAAGTAAGCTAGAAATCCAGGAGGGAGGTGATCGGCAGCGTTAGAAGCCAGAGAGATTTCTGGAGCCCAAAATAAGTGTTTAGCTTGCTTTGCTGTACCTAGACCTGAGGGCTCTCTCTAAGTTTAAGGCTGGATGGTTGGCCTCCAAATACTTTTTGAGAAATGGATATTCACAAATGGCTGTGTTTCAGATGTGTTCTCTGATCCAGCTTATGACAAGAACATGTTGTTTATGGAAGGGGTCCTGTCTGTAAAATCTTAGGTAAAATTGTGACAAAGAAACGAAGCATCATAGACTGTGGGCAAGGGGACCTGGGTTCTAGACCTAACCTAGCAACTGATTTTCTGTGCAGACTGAGACTAGTGACTTCACCTCCTTTACAAATGGTACCATGTTTGAAATTATGAAGTGGATTGGGTGGCTTCTATTAAATGCATTACAAACACATATAAATTATCTCTAAAGTCAAGTCTAAGTAACTTGGGGAGCAATGATATAAAAGCAATTTGCAAATCTTCTAGTTAATAAAGGCTTACTAAAGAAAAGGAGAGTCTTCCCAGGGGGTACTGGTAGAAATGAACCTGCCTGCCAATGCAGGAGACGTAAGAGATGTGGGTTTGATCCCTGGGTCAGAAAGACCCCCTGGAGGACAGAATGGCGACCCACTCCAGTATTCTTGCCTGGAGAATCCCCATGGACAGAGGAACCTGGCAGGCTGCAGTCTATAGCGTTGCATAGAGTTGGACACAACTGAAACAATTTAGCCTGCATGCAGTGCAAAGGAGCAGTTATTCTGTTCCTAAAGTCTCCATGCTTTTTTTCATGGAATGATCAAACCTACCATGATTTTGGCTGTCTCCTACATCTTTGCAGATGAGTCAGTTGGAGCTCACGGAGTCTGCAACTTATCCAAGTTTTTGGCATCTAACAAGTAACAAATGTGAGTCCTTATTCTAAAAAAGTTAATAGTAGTGGGAAACATGTGTCAAACACTGTTTTAAGTTTTACTATGATTATTACTAATTCATTTAATATTTTCAACAACATTGTGTGATAGAAAGTTTAGTAGTTTTATTGATGATGAAAGGGTTGCTCAGAGTAGTCTGATGGCTGTTTCAAGGTCAACAGGTTAATAAAAAGTTGTAAAGACATATTGCTTTCTGATTTCACCAGTGGATGGGTGGATGGATGGATGGATGGATGGATGGATGGATGGATGGATGAAGCTATGAGGAAATTAACTAGACAAGTCTCTGATGAGGTTTAGACAAATGAATCACCCATAAGCCACATAGGGGTGACCTGGTCATGTGCCACTTCTGTTAATGTCTTAAATGATTTGACACTGTCTGGAGACAAAAAATAATAATAATAAAAAGATTCTTCCAAACAGTATACAATAACACTGCCATTTATTGTTCATGTACTATGTGCTCCAAAGAATTCAGTATTTTCTAATACAAACTATCTCACAGTTATTCTGTAGAGCAGTATTATTTATTTTGATGATTTCACAGTAAAGAAACGAAAGGGTCAAGGAAGCTAACTAGTTTAGGCATACACTTAGGAATGGGTGACCTCATAATCTGTCACCCTAACTGGGATTGTTTGCATATGGTGAGGGATGTTTTGATAGTTTTGTTGGGACAAGAAGTCTAACCAGGCTCTTGCATGCCTACTGGAGGTATTGTCTTTGTAAGTTGGAAGTGGACAACTGGGGTGTAAGCACTTTATCATCCCAGAGTTCGTGTTTCTAACTTCCACCCTCCCAGCTCTGACAAGCCTTCTCTGCATCATGTGGTCCTGGCTGGCAGCTCTTAGCAGTTCTATAGAGATGCTTCCAGGCCACCATGTTTGATGTGAGCCATTGCGTTCTCCCGGGCTTGAACTGCTTGTGAGTGTCTCCTCTTTTGCACATTCCTCTGCTTGGTCTACCCTCCTCCTCTTCTTTGCCATACTCCCTTTCAGTCTTCAAAACTCCTCTGTCCACACTTCTCCCGGGAATTCTTTTGCCAATATTCATTTCCCACTCTACAATCTCATAATATTTTTATTGTTGATGTTTATATCTCTCTCTTTTTTTTTGTTCCAACTCAATTATATTTCAAGAGCAGACATGCAATGCTGTTACCCTAGGGTCCAGCATAGAGCTCACCACTGAATTGGACTAAAGTTGGTTTTTAAAAAAATATATATATTTTTATTGGGGGTATACTTGCTTTACAATTTCATGTTATTTTCCACTGTACAGCAAAGTGAATCAGTCACGTGTATATATACATCCCCTCTTTTTAGGATTTCCTTCCCCTTTAGATCAGATGTGGTGCATATCTATAATGGAATATTACTCAGACATGAAAAGAAATGAAATTGTACCAATTGCAGAGACATGGATGGACCTAGAGACTGTCATATAGAGTGAAGTAAATGAAAGAGTAAAACAAATATATGAACACATACATGTGGGATCTAGAAAAATGGTACAGATGAAGCTGTTTGCAAATCAGAAATAGAGACACAGACATAAGGAACAAACATAGGGGCTAATGATTTTTAAGAAAGAAAGGAAAATTGGAATAAAAGAAGTGTGAATACTTGTAGTTTTGATGGAAACTGAAGATGGATCATTCATCCATTCAACTCTTCAGCCAATGTTTATTGAGCACCTATCATAATCTAGGTGCTGGAATTTCACTGGTGAATAAAATAGACAAACAGTTGTTTTGGAGCAACGTGCTTCCTGAAATGGAACAGATAATGTATAAATAATCAAATATCAATCATGAGGTGTATATACCATGAAGATGAGGCTAAGTATCCTGCAGAAATAGAGAAATCAAGAGAATACATTTCGTTTGCAAGGGTGCTTATCCTTTACTGATAGTCTGAATTTTATAGCTGACATCAAGTGTCACTTCCTCAAGGAAAACTTCCCAGCTGACTTCAGCAACTTTTTTGCAACATCATTTTGAAGGAAGTAGGATGGGAATTATTGTACTCAATTTTCAGATTCAAAGATATGAAATGAGATCCATAAATTTTATGGATATTTTATGACTGGTAGAGACTGGTCAAAGGGAAGTGAGTAGTGGACCCAGATCTTTAGCTAACACGATTTTCCTAGAAACTCTGATTAGTTGGAATAGACTCTATCTGAAAAGTCATGGATGACATCATTAAAAGCCTCATTTGTAGCATTAGAATATAGTCCTATATATTGGGGCTTCCCTGGTGGTCCAGACAGTAAAAATCTGCTTGCAATGCAGGAGACTTGGGTTTGATTCTTGGGTCGGGAAGATCCCCTGGAGAAGGAAATGGCAACCCACTCCAGTATTCTTGCCTGGAGAATCCTATGGACAGAGGAGCGTGGCAGGCTACAGTCCACGGGGTCCCAAAGAGTCGGACATGACTGAGGGACTAACACATACTGATATTAGTTTTCTGTGGTTGCTGTAATACATGACCACAGATTTGCTGACTAAAAGCAACAGAAAGCTATTCTCAGAGTTTTGGAAGTCAGAGGTCTGAAATCAGTACCACTGGGCTAAAATGCTCCTTCTGAAAGTTCTGAACAATTCCTTTTCACCTCTTGCAGCTTAATGTGGCTGCTAGCATAACTGTACTATACTAAGACCTGGAAGGTGATAGGGATATTAAGCCATATTTTGTGTTCAGTCACTAAATCATGCCTGACTTTTTGTGACTCTGTGGACTGCAGCATGTCAGGCTTTCTTGTCCTTCACTATCTCCTGGAGTTTGCTCAGATTCATTCCATCGAGTTGGTTATGCTATTTAAGCACCGTATTTTATCCAATACTTAAACAGCCTGGGAGAAACCATCTGGGATGGCTGCGTTGTGCTGTGCTTCATAGCTCAGTTGTATCTGACTCTTTGTGACCCCATAGACTGTAGCCCACCAGACTCCTCTATCCATAGGGATTCTCCAGGCCAGAATACTGGAGTGAATTGCCATGCCCTCTTCCAGGGACTGAGCCCAGTTCTCCTGCGTTGAGGTGGATTCTTTACTCTGAGCCCCCAGGGAAACCCAAGAATAATGGAGTGGGTAGCCTATCTTTTCTCCAGGGGGATCTTCCCAATCCAGGAATTGAACTGGATTGCATTGCAGGAGGATTCATTACCAGCTGAGCTACCTGGGAAGCCCCTGGGATGGCTACAGGCTCTGAAATAGAAGGGAGAGGATTCAAATCTAAACTTCTTAAGCTCTGAATTCAGACTTTCCCCACCACTTTGCCCTGAAACAGTTTTATTACAACAGTAGTTTTTTTCTTTGCTGTTGTTTTTCCTTCTTTCCTGGACCAAAAACTCTCATCAATAAAGCATCAACTGTTCGAAAAACAATAAGAAACTTTCTCCCTGGCTATGTGTTCCTGGGCTGGAAGACTGCATTTTCCACATTGCTAAAGTTTGTGTTCTTTAACAGCAAACTCTGTATTCTGTTTGTGCAAATTATCCTTGCTGACAGTGATGGGCAAACATCCTTCTTCCAAGAGAGTTAATAGATCCCAGCACCAGGAAAGTCAGCTCTTTGCCGCTGTCCCCAGGAGCAATAGGACTTGTTTTTTTATTAGCCCATTGAAGTGCTGGCAGAGAGGGAATCAGTTCTGTTCACCTGCGATTTCTGGTTCCTGAAGCCTATGCATGACTAGCCTTCAGTCAATTAATATAAAGTTCAGCTAAAGGGGTGCAGGGACCCGGTCTCACAGTTTCAGGGCTTCTAACATGCCTCTGGCTAATTTCACTGTCATCCTTATGTTAATCAATGCATTTTGTCAAAAGTGAGGTCAAAGTCAGCCTGTCCTGTTCTGTGAATGATGATTGCTAAATAATATTAATAGTTAAAAGATGCTAATGTTCCCCCAAAATGTCAGGTTTATATCTCTTTCTCTTTTTTCTGTCATTCTCATGTTACTGATAGTATATGAAAGGCAAAATCTTTCTCCACCCTAGCTCAAACTTAATATAGTACTGGGGAGCTATTTGTCCTAGCTCCCTAGAGACGTCTGAAATTGATTCCAGAGGCTGAACACTCAAATTAGACATTGAAAGCAATGAAGATAAATTTGAAGACGAATTTACCCTGTTGAGGCTCAGAGGACAACTGATAAAACATTTAAAAAAACTTTTAGCTGATAAAATGGGTCTTCATCCAGTTTGCCATATACTAGAATCTTGATATGCAAATCAAAGAGATGCAGACTCAGGTACCTACCTGTAAGTATTATGTACTAACAAGTGTCTGCCTAGGTTTGGCTTAAAGCCAAACTATGGACTCGACAGGTTGAGGTTGGAACACCGAGATTTGATGAATTCATCTTCCTTCTAGAACTCCAGTTTTCTCAATGTGGACAGAATTTAATCTCATACCAGCAGTATTCTTTCACTTGTTTATGAGAGTCACAAACAATTGGTTTAGAAAATTTTGGAAACCTTACAGCATGTAATATAGCAGGATGCCCTCTTTAAACTATTTTTTAAGAAGGTATATTTGTATATTTTGTTCATTAGAGACAAAAAAAAAATCCAAGGTAAATGTTCACAAGAATGCATCCTGAACCAGAGGTAGGACCTAGATATGAAATATAATATACTCAAGGAAGATCAAAGGTGGGGATCGCTTCAAGTATCCCCAGAACTTCCTTTGACTTTATTTCATTTTACTCTAGTCTGTATACTAGATGTGTGCGTGGCCATAGCTTCATTTTGAAGCACTGCCCTGTCCTAGATATTTCACTTTTTTTGATGTGAAGATAATTGTAAATTGCAGTATTGGTCTGAGAGAGTGGGAATACATGGCTTAGTTTTCCAGTAGAATGAGACATAAAGACATAGTATCCTTAAAGACATAGTACCAACTTTATACTGAGAGGAAAAACTTCATTTTTCAAGGCCAAGGTATGGGATTATGGGGAAAGAAGATTGGACTTTGGGCTTGACATTTCTCTTCCTGAATGAGACCAGTGGAATTAACAACCTTCTGAGATGTATGATTTGTTCACTGATTCTTAAAACCCATGAGCTTCCATGTTGCAATTAATTATGGAGTGGCTGAACATTTAGGTAGATTATGATAACATGGGGCTTCCCTGGTGGCTCAGTGGTAAAGAATCCACCTGCCAATGCAGGAGATATAAGCGATGCTGGTTTGACCCCTGGGCCAGGAAGATCTCCTAGAGAAGGAAATGGCATTCTTGTATTCCAGTATTTTTTCTAGGGAAATTCATGGATAGTGGAGCCTAGTGAGCTGCGGTTCGAGGGATGACAGAGGAGTTGAACATGCAATGCCAAAGAATGCTCAGACCACCAAACAGTTGCACTCATCTCATAGGCTAGTAAACTGACGCTCAAAATTCCCCAAGCCAGGCTTCAGCAGTACGTGAACCATGAACTTCCAGATGTTCAAGCTGGTTTTAAAAAAGGCAAAAGAACCAGAGATCAAATTGCCAACATCCACTGGATCATCAAAAAAGTAAGAGAGTTCCAGAAAAACATCTATTTCTGCTTTATTGACTATGCAAAAGCCTTTGACTGTGTGGATCACAACAAACTGTGGAAAATTCTGAAAGAGATGGGAATACCAGACCACCTGACCTGCCTCTTGAGAAACCTGTATGCAGGTCAGGAAGAAACAGAACTGGACATGGAACAACAGACTGGTTCCAAATAGGAAAAGGAGTACGTCAAGGTTGTATATTGTCACCTTGCTTATTTAACTTATATGCAGAGTACATCACGAGAAACTCTGGACTGACTGGAAGAAACACAAGCTGGAATCAAGATTGCTGGGAGAAATATCAATAATCTCAGATATGCAGATGACACCACTCTTATGGCAGAAAGTGAAGAAGAACTAAAGAGCCTCCTGATGAAAGTGAAAGACGAGAGTGAAATAGTTGGCTTAAAGCTCAGCATTCAGAAAACAAAGATCATGGCATCTGGTCCCATCACTTCATGGCAGATAGATGGGGAAACAGTGGAAACAGTGGCTGATTTTATCTTTCTGGGCTCCAAAATCACTGCAGATGGTGATTGCAGCCATGAAATTAAAAGACGTTTACTCCTTGGAAGGAAAGTTATGACCAACCTAGACAGTATATTAAAAAGCAGAGACATTACTTTGCTGACTAAGGTCCATCTAGTCAAGGCTATGGTTTTTCCAGTGGTCGTGTATGGATGTGAGAGTTGGACTCTAAAGAAAGCTGAGCACCAAAGAATTGTTGTTTTTGAACTGTGGTGTTGGAGAAGACTCCTGAGAATCCCTTGGACTGCAAGGAGATCCAACCAGTTCATCCTAAAGGAGATCAGTCCTGGGTGTTCATTGGAAGGACTGATGTTGAAGCTGAAACTCCAATACTTTGGCCACCTGATGCAAAGAGGTGACTCATTGGAAAAGACCCTGATGCTGAGAGGGAATGGGGGCAAGAGGAGAAGGGGACGACAGAGGATGAGATGGTGGGATGGCATCACCAGCTCGATGGACATGGGTTTGAGTGGACTGCAGAAATTGGTGATGGATAGGGAGGCCTGGCGTGCTGCGGTTCATGGGGTCGCAGAGAGTCAGACACGACTGAGTGACTGAACAACTAAACAACTCATGACGGCATGAGATATCCCCCAGACAGATTTAGGTTAACTCAACTCTGAATGTCAGTTAGAGGAAATGGAAACAGATTTGCGTTATAAATTGTGCTGTATGTGGATGCGTGTATGCTCAGTTGCTTCAGTCATATCCAGCTCTTTGTAACCTACGGACTTATCCTTCCAGGCTTCTCTGTCTATGGGATTCTCCTGGCAAGAATGCTAGAGAGTCACCAATCTCTTCTCCAGGGGATCTTGCTGGCCCAGGGATTGAACCTGTGTCTCTTAACATCTCCTGCATTGGCATACAAGTTCTTTACCACGAGCACCACCTGGGAAGCCATACGTTGTGCTACATGAAGGTAATTCTTGCAGTTTTTGAGTAGAATTGGAGAGAATTTTGGAGGCAAACTGTCAATAGTTTGATTCTAGATTCTTACATATCCTGAGTAGATTTAGGCAAACAAGTTAATGCCTATATATTAGTAAAGATAAGCTGAGCTACACTTCAGTAACAAATACCCGAATCTCAGTGGCTGAATAGGTTTGTTGCCTGTCATACATTTACTGTGGATATGCCTCATCCCATCAGTTAGGGAGCAGGTGCAAAAGAGTTCCCCCGTTTGGAATCATACCTTCCAAAGGCACGGCTTCCCTAGTTGCAATAAAAGGGGAGGCAGCTAAAGAATGTGTGCCATTTCCTCACTGCCTGGGCCTGGATAAGACTCAGGTCACTTGTGCTCACGACCCATATGTCTGACCTCAAAGGGGCTGGGAGATGCAGCAGACATCATGGAATGCTCGGTATACATCCTTGTCTTTATGCCTTAGTTTCCCAATTATGTCCACACAGCAGAAGACATGGGATTATACAGTGTTCAATGTGATCTGAACCCACCGAATTCTCATCCCTGGACAGGATGGTTTAGAAAGATGGAAGAAGGTTTAGGAAGAAGGAAGATGGCTTAGGTAAAGAAAGAAGAAGGGCCTCTTCCCTGGATCTTCAGCTTTCTGGAGTTTCCATAATTCTTGTTGAAGACATACAGGTCTGGGTACCCTCATGATTTGACATTTTAATAGAAATGAAGATAGAAACTAAATTTATTAAACAGTTTATAGAAGAGAACTTAGCATTTAATCTAAATATCCACTCAAAGTAAAAATGCATAACCCCCCAAATTTAAATGCAACATTCCCCCACCTTATCTTCTTCCTTCTTTCTTTCTTCTTTTTGATTTACTTCTAAATAAAGTAAGATGAGTTCCTCTTGCTTTTATGAAGTGAGTAGAGTTGAGATGTGTGTGTGTGTGTGTGTGTGTGTGTGTGTGTGTGTGTGTGGCCCAATTGCATTCAGCTCGTTGCAACCCCATGGGCTGTGTCTTGCCAGGCTCCTCTGTTCATGGGATTTCCTAGTCAATACTGGGTTGTCATTTCTTCCTCCAGGGCATCTTCCAGACCAAAGGATCAAAGCTTCATCTCTTGCATTGGCAGACAAATGCTTTACTACTGTGCCACTTGGGAAGCCCAAAGTTGAGATATTCTTGGCCTTTAAGCCATGGCAGACTCTTCTCTTCAGAGATATTTCTCTATCTAATGTATTTCTTCACTAATTATGGAGTAAATTCAAAATGAAATGCTGTGTTAATACCATGACTTCCTTCTGTGGGCTTTAGGCTATGCAGAGTATGTAGTTAAATGTACGTTTCATCTCTTGAAACAAAGTAAATTGTATGCAAAACTCCACTGCACATCTCTCCATATTTATTCATTAAGAAGTTTTCCAGGTAAACTCTTGGAAGGTTCTCGCGTATTGGCTCAGAAGCCACATGAAGCAGAGACAGCAGAACATGAGAGGCAGTGGCATGACAACTGCCACAGAGTTTCCCAGGCTTGGAGTCTGTGCCGGGCAGCGTGCTAGGTCTGGGTGTGTTAGCTGTCAAAGTTTGGTTCTTACCAAAGCAGTCTTTGAAACATGGATTAGGTGCAAGTATTTATTTGGGAAATGACCCAGGAAATACTCTGTGGGTGTGGGAACAGGAGGCAAGAAAAGGAAAAACTCCAAGAAGAGGTGTGCTAGTGATTAGATTATCACAGCTGGGTTGCAAAGCTCTCGGGAACCTGTGAGAGGCACATCCTGTGTGCATGCCCAGTTGCTCAGTCATGTCCAACTCTTTGCGACCCCATGGACTCAAGCCCACCAGGCTCCTCTGTCCCTGGAATTTCCCATGCAAGAATACTGGAGTGGCTAGCCATTCCCTTCTCCAGAGGATCTTCCCAACCCAGGAATCAAGCCCGCATCTCCTGGGTCTCCACACTGGCAGGTGGATTGTTTACCACTGCACAACCTAAGAAGCCCCTGAGAGGCCCATTGCAGGCGCTCAGAAACACTTCCTGGAATTTGGGGTCAGACTTGATGATTATGGAAAATGATAGAACGTGAAGAAAATGAAGTGTCTACGGTAGTATACCAAAACAGTAACATGATTTTCTAGATTTAGTCCATCGCTTCCACTCTGTGAGTAATTTCAAGTCCATTCCCTCATCACTGAAGCCAGAGGTCCTCAGAAGTCAATTTAAGTAAGCTGTATTTTTCAAAGACTATACAAAAGGATCACTTGTTTTAAGATAGCTGCATTCCAGATATAGAAAATGAACTTAAAATTATCAAAACGGAAAAGGGAAGGAGGGATAAATTAGGAGCTTGTTATTAATAGATATACACTGATCTATATACACACTGATCTATCTGTCATCTACATATACATTGATATATATAGATAGATAGATAAATGTAAATGTATAACTGAACCACTTTGCTATGCACCTGAACATAACACGGCATTGTAAATCAACTATACTTCCATTAAAAAGAGAGATGGATCCAAGATTTTGGGAATCAATCATTAAATGAAATACTCAAGGAAAAGATCAGAGAAAAACATATAAGAGAGCACATCTCATGCCAAGAGTGTGGAACAGCTAAGTGAGGATTTAGCTGTTTGTTATCCTTGCTTTCCATCACTACCCTAGAGAGTGATCTTTACTAAACACAGGCAGATCTTGCTATCCTTCACTTAACAGTCTGCAGCAGCTCCATGCCACCCATAAGAAGGCACTCAAACATCTTGCCTAGGCCATTAGGGCTTGTGCTGAGCTCATGATTCTGGCCCTACCTCCTCTACACACCCACATCTTCTCTCACACCACTCCTAATTATCTAAGCAGATTCTAGAGTTTGAGCCTGAGTTTATACTTGTTGCTCCCTCTCCAAGAAACACCCTTTTTCCAACCACCAAATATTGTCGCTCCCTATACTTACTCTCTTCACAGTTCTTCCTCAGCTCACAGGGGGGTTACTTCCTCATGCCCATCATAAGTTGAAAAGATCAGAGTTGAAATATTAACTCATCTAACTTACCAAACATCATAGCTCGAGCTAGCCTCCTCTATCATGCCTGGAATATTTACATTAGGCTTCTGTTGGGCAGAATCAGCTAACAAAAGTCCACTTCATAATTAAGTGTTGAGTATCTTATGTAATTCATGGACTACTGTGCAGAAAATGAAAAACAGTGATTGCATGGATACAGAATGATTGTGAGTGTATGGGTTATTTACATTTGTGATCATGTGGCCAGCTGGGAGCTGTGACATGCTGCCTAGCATCATGAAATAGTCACCCTACCACACAACCTTAGCCCAGAAAGGATCAAAATTCCAAATTCAAAGTACAATTTCTACTAAATGTATATCACTTTCCCTTGTGCTTTGAACCACTGTTTGGTAGAGAGCCATTTGTATATATGCTTTTCTACACTTTTGTTATAGTATTTTCTCAAATTGCAAAACCTAGCTTATTTAGATAGCTAACGCATATTGGACTGTAGAGAATTATTTTTAAATTCATCTTTGCCCTTTGAGCCTGTTACTATGTCTAGTATATAGTAGGTGGGTACTCAGAGAACATCTACAAGAAGAAAAATGGATGGGTGGATGAATGGCTGATAATGTTATCCCATAGATCTGTAGTCATAGACTAAAAGTGTAACTGCACATTAAAAGCTCTTTAATCATACCTTTAAGCTGTACATTGTCACTCTGCTTACTTAACTTATGTGCAGAGTACATCATGAAAAAATGCTGGGCTGGATGAAGCACAAGCTGGAATAAAGAATGCTGGGAGAAATATCAATAACTTCAGATGATACCACCATTATGGCAGAAAGGGAAGAAGAACTAAGGAGACTCTTGATGAAAGTGAAAGAGCAGAGTGAAAATGTTGGTTTAAAACTCAACATTCAGAACACTAAGATCATGATATCTGGTACCGTTCAGTTCAGTTCAGTCACTCGGACATGTCTGACTCTTTGCCACCCCATGAACTACAGCACTCCAGGCCTCCCTGTCCATCACCAACTCCCGGAGTCCACCCAAACCCATGTCCATTGAGCTGATGATGCCATCCAACCATCTCATCCTCTGTCATCCTCTTCTTTTCCAGCCCTCAAACTTTCCCAACATCAGGGTCTTTTCCAGTGAGTCGGCCCTTCACCTCAGATGGCCAAAGTATTGGAGTCTCAGCATAAACATCAGTCCTTCCAATGAACACTCAGGACTGATCTCCTTTAGGATGGACTGGTTGGATCTCCTTGCAGTCCAAGGGACTCTCAAGAGTCTTCTCCAACACCACAGTTCAAAAACATCAATTCTTCAGCAGTTAGCTTTGTTTAGAGTCCAACTCTCACATCCATACATGACCAGTGGAAAAACCATAGCCTTGACTAGACAGACCGTTGTTGGCAAAGTAATGTATCTGCTTTTGAATATGCTATCTAGGCTGGTCTTAACTTTCCTTCCAAGGAGCAAGAGTCTTTTAATTTCATAGCTGCAATCACCATCTGCAGTGATTTTGGAGCCCAGAAAGATAAAGTCAGCCACTGTTTCTTTCCACTGTTTCCCCATCTATTTCCCATGGAGTGACGGGACCGGATGCCATGATCTTCGTTTTCTGAATGTTGAGCTTTAAGCCAACTTTTTCACTCTCCTCTTTCACTTTCATCAAGAGGCTCTTTAGTTCTTCACTTTCTGCCATAAAGGTGGTGTCATCTGCATATCTGAGGTTATTGATATTTCTCCCGGCAATCTTGATTTCAGCATGCGCTTCCTCCAGACCAGCATTTCTCATGATGTACTCTGCATATAAGTTAAATAAGCAGGATGACAATATATATATAGCCTTGACGTACTCCTTTTCCTATTTGGAAACAGTATGTTGCTCCATGTCCAGTTCTAACTGTTGCTTCCTGACCTGCACACAGATTTCTCAAGAGGCAGGTCAGGTGGTCTGGTATGCCCACCTCTTTCAGAATTTTCCATAGTTTATTGTGATCCACACAGTCAAAGGCTTTGGCATAGTCAATAAAACAGAAATAGATGTTTTTTTTCTGGAATTCTTTTGCTTTTTCCATGATCAAGCGGACGTTTGCAATTTGATCTCTGGTTCCTCTGCCTTTTCTAAAACCAGCTTGAACATCTGGAAGTTCAGGGTTCATGTATTGCTGAAGCTTGGCTTGGAGAATTTTGAGCATTACTTTACTAGCGTGTGAGATGAGTGCAATTGTGTGCTAGTTTGAGCATTCTTTGCCATTGCCTTTCTTTGGGACTGGAATGAAAACTGACCTTTCCCTGTCCTATGGCTACTTCTGAGTTTTCCAAATTTGCTGGCATATTGAGTGTAGCACTTTCACAGCATCATCTCTCAGGATTTGAAACAGCTCAACTGAAATCACATCACCTCCACTAGCTTTGTTCTGTTCGTAGTGATGCTTCCTAAGGCCCACTTGACTTCACATTCCAGAATATCTGGCTCTAGGTGAGTGATCACACCATCGTGATAATCTGGATTGTGAAAATCTTTTTTTTTTGGGGGGTACAGTTCTTCTGTGTATTCTTGCCATCTCTTCTTAATATCTTCTGCTTTTTGTTAGGTCCCTATCATATTTGTCCTTTATTAAGCCCATCTTTACATGAAATGCTCCCCTGTTATGTCTAATTTCTTGAAGAGATCTCTAGTCTTTGCCATTCTATTGTTTTCCTCTATTTTTTTCCATTGAAGGCTGAGGAAGGCTTTTTTATTTCTCCTTGCTATTCTTGGGAACTCTGCATTCAAATGGGTAATCTCCCCTTTTTCTTTTGCTTTTCACTTCCCTTCTTTTCACAGTTATTTGTAAAGCCTCCTCAGACAGCCAATTTGCTTTTTGCATCTCTTTTTCTTGGGGATGGTCTTGATTCCTGTCTCCTGTACAATGTCATGAACCTCCAATCATAGTTCATCAGACACTCTATCAGATCTAGTCCTTTAAATCTATTACTCACTTCCACTGTATAGTCATAAGGGATTTGATTTAGGTCATACCTGAATGGTCTAGTGGTTTTCTCCACTTTCTTCAATTTAAGTCTGAATTTGGCATTAAGGAGTCCATGATTTGAGCCATAGTCAGCTCCCAGTCTTGTTTTTGTTGACTGTGTAGAACTTCTCCATCTTTGGCTGCAAAGAATATAATCATCTTGTTTTGGTGTCAACCATCTAGTGATGTCCATGTGTAGTCTTCTTTTGTGTTTTTGGAAGAAGGTGTTTGCTATGACCAGTGCATTCTGTTGGCAGAATTCTATTAGCTGTTGCCCTGCTTCATTCTGTAGTTCAAGGCCAAATTTGCCTGTTACGCCAGGTGTTTCTTGAGTTCCTACTTTTGTATTCCAGTGCCCTGTAATGAAAAGGATATCTTTTTAAAGTGTTAGTTCTAGAAGGTCTTATAGGTCTTCATAGATCTGTTCAACTTCAGTTTCTTCAGCATTACTGCTCCCATTACTTCGTGGACAAAAAGGACGTCTTTTTGTGTGTTAGTTCTAGACTGTCTTGTAGGTCTTCATAGATCTGTTCAATTTTAGCTTCTTCTTGCCATGACTTCATGGCAAATAGGTGGGAAAACAGTGGAAAGAGTGACATACTTTATTTTCTTGGGCTCCAAAATCACTGCAGATGGTGACTGCAGTCATGAAATTAAAAGATGCTTGCTCCTTGGAAGGAAATTTATGACCAACCTAGACAGCATATTAAAAAGCAGAAACATTACTTTGTCAACAAGGGTCCATCTAGTCAAAGCTATGGTTTTTCCAGTAGTCATGTATGGATGTGAGAGTTGGACCATAAAGAAAGCTGAGTGCTGAAGAATTGATGCTTTTGAAATGTGGTGTTAGAGAAGACTCTTGAGAGTCTCTTGGACTGCAGAGAGAGCCAACCGGTCTATCCTAAAGGAAATTAGTCCTGATTATTCATTGGAAGGACTAATGTTGAAGCTGAAACTCCAATACTTTGGCCACCTGATGCAAAGAGCTGACTCACTGGAAAAGACCCTGTTGTTTGGAAAGATTGAGGGCAGGAGGAGAAGGTGACGACAGAGGATGAGATGGTTGGATGGCATCACCAACTCAATGGACATGAGTTTGAGTGAACTCTGAGAGTTGATGATGGACAGGGAGGCCTGGCTGCTGCAGACCATGGGGTCGCAAAGAGTCAGACATGATTGAGCGACTGAACTGAACTGAAGCATAGCTTTGTGTTTTTTATTCAGGAAATTGTGTTTGTATTTAGTCCCTAAACCAAGGAGGAAGATATCTTTCCCCAGTTGAAGAGTCTTTGAAATATCAGCCTGCCCTTACTAGTATCTTCTAGATCTATACTCATCAATAAGGTAGCTACTAGCCACATATGGCTATTGAAAATTTGAGATTCAGCTACCTGGACAGAGAACATGAATTTTATACCTTATTTGATTGCAATTAATTAAAATTTCTAGTTAAAAGATGATGCTTTATTTAGTTCATGGAAAACTTTATGCTTGAAACATCTTGGATGTGGAAATTGATTCTTCCAACTGTAAATTAAAAAAATCTAAATACAAATAATGTATCTAAATACAGATAATGTATTTTAGATGAAAATTTAGCACATGAAGGTATAAATACAAGCTAGATTAAAAAAATAGAGCTAAAAAATCATAAAATATCATATTAATAACTCATACATTACAAATTAAAAAGTTCATATTTTAGATGTATTGACTTGAGTAAAATATATTACTGAAATAATTTTGTAGCTTTTATTTTACTTATTTTTATGTGGTTACTAGGACATTTTGAATTGCTAGTATGGTTTGCATTCTATTTCTGCTGCACAGGGCAGCCCTAGAACAGCATATAACAGATGTTGGATCTTATCTATTCCCAAGTGGATAGCAATGATCAGCCTTGGTTTGAACTTCCCATATGCAAATTCTGCCTTTTCAGTGTACCAAGGTAAATTATTTATTGACTTCAGGCTCAAAACACCACTCCTAAACTCTGATCTGAAATGCTAGGGCTGGGATTTTACAGCTCCTTTTCCAAACTCTGATAATTTAGCTTCCCTTAAGCTTTGACCAGTCTTTCCAGGTGGCACTAGTGGTAAAGAACCCACCTACCAATGCAGGAGACATAACAGAAGCTGGTTCGATCCCTGGGTTGGGAAGATCCCCTGGAGGAAGGCATGGCAACCCACTCCAGTATTCTTGCCTGGAGAATCCCATGGACAGAGGGGCCTGGTGGGATACATTCCACAGCGTCGCAAAGAGTCAGACATGACTGAAGGGTCTTAGCACACACAAAGTTGGCCAATAGAAGAAGGTTGGAAGGTGAGGGGGAGAAAGATACAACTTTTTCTCTGTCTTCCTATTCCTAGCAACCTCACCCCAAGAGCAATAATTTATTCCAGCCTCAGGATATTCTTAGCACTCCCAGAACTGATCCCCAGTGCCTACTCTAGGAGACGAGAACAGAAGAATACCAGCTACTTAACAGAGATCTGAGTACCAGCTCTTTCTTCCTTTTTTTTCTTTTTATTCTCAGTCCTAAGGTGGCAACTGTTCTTTTAGCTTTTATTTCAGAGCTGTCTGAGCTTTTACTTTGTACACTTTTCATTTTTCAGTACTTAGGCAATTACTTAAATCCCCTCTTGAGATATATAATGTTGTTCTGTTTTTCTGATGAAAATCTGAATAGTACACATATGTTTGAAAATGTAAAGCACAATTAAAAATAACTTAAACACCAAAGAATAAATCATAGTAACAACAGAAAATAATTATTTTTATAATTCCATCTTATGGAATTATAATGAACACACTATAGGGCTTCCCTGGTGGCTCAGATGGTAAAGAGTATGCCTGTGATGCAGGAGACTGGAGTTCCATCCTTGGGTTGGGAAGATCTCCTGGAGAAAGAAATGGCAATCCACTCTAGTATTCTTGACTGGGGAATGCTATGGACAGAGAAGCCTGGCAGGCTATAGTCCATGGGGTTGCTAAGAGTTGGACACGACTGAGAGACTAACACATTTATAATGAACACACTATAATCAAATGATGTGAGATGCAGCTAAAGCAATTTTAAAGGGAAATCTATAGCTTTAATCAGCTTTATTGGAAATAAACAAACAAACTCCCTCAAAACAAAATCAGTGACCCAAAAGAGCATAAAAACAAACCTTAAATGAATAAAAATGATAATAAAAAGTAAGAGAAGAAATAAATTAATAAAACTAAACAAACAATAGAAAAAAATGAACCAAACTCTTTGCAAAAATATATATTTATATCTGATGACACATATCAAACAAACAGAGAAAAGCTAAAAAATACTGTAATATGAAAGAATACAATTGCAGATAGGGAAGAGATAGAAAGTATAAGAGGAAATTATAAACAATTTAATGCAATAAATGTGAAAAACATAAATGTGAAAATAGTTGGAAATATTAAGTTTGTAAAATGTGCTTTATAAAAAAGCTAGACAACCCAAATAGCAATAAAGTAATTGAAATACCAATAGTGATTACTTAAAAAGATGAACTGTATTTTACATGGAAGTTTATGTCAAGGAAGACTTAATATTTTCTTTCTCTTATCTTTTCAACAGAAGAAAAAAAGTGAGAGAATACACTTTATTTTGTGACTCTAGAATAACCTTCTTACCAAAACTAGAGACATATACTATGAGAAAAAAAATTATGGCAGTTTTACTTGTGAATAAATATAATTTATGAATGTAAGCAAAATACTCTGAAATAAAATATTGCAAAATGAATTAAGAAATGTGGAAAATAATCAGGTTTAGATTAACCCAGAAACAGGATACTTTTTAAAGACAAATTAATATGGCTTACCATATTAAGGAGGAGAGTGAAAAAGCTGGCTTAAAACTCAACATTTAAACACCTAAGATTATGGCATCTGACCCCATCCCTTCATGGCAAATAGGAGGGGGAAATGTAGAGACAGTGACAGAATTTATTTTCTTGGGCTCCAAACATCACTGTGGACGGTGACTGCAGCCATGAAATTAGCAGATGCTTCCTCCTTGGAAGAAAAGCTATGACAAACCTGCTGCTGCTGAGTCGCTTCAGTCGTGTCCAACTCTGTGCGACCCCAGAGATGGCAGCCCACCAGCGGCCCTGTCCCTGGGATTCTCCAGGCAAGAACACTGGAGTGGGTTGCCATTTCCTTCTCCAACGCATGAAAGTGAAGAGTGAAAGTGAAGTCGCTCAGTGGTGTCCGACTCCTAGCGATCCCATGGACTGCAGCCTACCAGGCTCCTCCGTCCATGAGATTTGCTAGGCAAGAGTACTGGAGTGGGTTGCCATTGCCTTTTCCAATGACAAACTTAGACAGCATATTAAAAAGGAAAGACGTCACCTCGCCGACAAAAGTCCATATAGTCAAAGCTGGTTTTTCCAATAGTCATGTATGGATGTGAGAACTGGACCATAAAGAAGTACATCATGAGAAACACAGGGCTGGAGGAAGCATAAGCTGGAATCAAGATTGCCGGGAGAAATATCAATAACCTCAGATATGCAGATGACACCACCCTTATGGCAGAAAGTGTAAGTAAGTATTAGTCGCTCAGTAGTGCCCAACTTTTGGGGACCCCATGGGCTGCAGCCCTCCAGGCTCCTCTGTCCATGAGAGATTTTCCAGTCAAGGATACTGGAGTGGGTTGCCATTTCCTCCTCCAGGGGATCTTCCAAACCCAGGGATTGAACCTAGGTCTCCTGCACTGCAGGCAGATTTTTTACTGACTGAGCTAAAAGGGAAGTCCATGGCAGAGAGTGAAGGAGAACTAAAGAGCCTCCTGATGAAAGTGAAAGAGGAGAGTGAAAAAGTTGGCTTAAAACTCAACATTCAGAAAACAAAGATCATGGCATCTGGTCCCATCACTTCATGCCAAATAGATGGGGAAACAGTGGAAAAAGTGTCAGACTTTATTTTTCTGGGCTCCAAAATCACTGCAGATGGTGATTGCAGCCATGAAATTAAAAGAAGCTTGCTCCTTGGAAGGAAAGTTATGACCAACCTAGACAGCATATTAAAAAGCAGAGACATTACTTTGCTGACTAAGGTCCATCTAGTCAAGGCTATGGTTTTTCCAGTGGTCATGTATGGATGTGAGAATTGGACTGTGAAGAAAGCTGAGCGCCGAAGAAATGATGCTTTTGAACTGTGGTGTTGGAGAAGACTCTTGAGAATCCCTTGGTCTGCAAGGAGATCCAACCAGTCCATCCTAAAGGAGATCAGCCCTGGGTGTTCATTGGAAGGACTGATGTTGAATCTGAAACTCCAGTACTTTGGCAACCTGATGTGAAGAGCCGACTCATTGGAAAAGTCTCTGATGCTGGGAAAGCTTGAGGGCAGGAGGAGAAGGAAGTGATACAGGAATAGATGATTCGATAGCATCACTGACTCAATGGACATGAGTTTAAGCAAACTCCGGGAGCTGGTGATGGACAGGGAGGCCTGGCATCCTGCAGTCCATGGGGTCACAAAGAGCTGGATGAGACTGTGACTGAACAACAGCAACAACCATGTTAACAGAATAAAGGGATAAAGTCATGTTGACAGTAGATGCAGAGCTGTTGATTAAATTTAAAAAAAATAGCTATAATTTAAAAAAATCTCTTAACAAACTAGAGATTAACTCTGTTAACTTTTTGAGTCTAAGAGCATACTCACCAGTAACACTTTGGTATTTCATTCAGTTCAGTTCAGTTCAGTCTCAGTCGTGTCCGACTCTTTGCGACCCCATGAATCGCAGCACGCCAGGCCTCCCTGTTTAGTAGTTAAGTAAGACTAGTGCCTCTCACATCAGTGCTCAGGCTAGCACTGTTTTTGGACTAACTAGAACAGAAAGCAAGACAAATTAATAAAAGGGCAAGGATTATAAAGAGAGACTAAACGAGCGTTATTAGCAGAACTATTGAGAAGATTTCTACAAGTTAGCTGGATACGTGTACAGGTTATTTAATCCACTGTATTTCCATAAAGAGACATGATTGCAAAAGTTTCTAATACTATTTATTAATACAATAACAACAAAAATGCAAAGCATCATAAAACAAATCCAGCTAAAATTTTGCAATTCCATAGGAACTGTCAGTTTGACGAACTTAACTATGACTACATGCATGTCCATGTAGCTGTGCCCAGTGTTTATGCTGCGATGATGCAGTAACGATAAGACGCCAATTCTACTCAATTTAGTCTGTAAATCCAATGTTATTTTGCTCAAAATCTCAGTGAGGATTTTATGGATCTTGATAACTCGCTAAAATTTTTATAATAGAGCAAAGGGCAAGATCAATGTGGTGGGACTTAACTTCTCTGATGTGAACATTATGGAATAGAATAGAAAATTCAGAACCTAACCTATGTATTAATACATACGAAAACGATTTCTGGCAGAGTGGTGAAAAGATTATTAAGTATATTTTCTCCAGAAAATGCAGCTGCGTTATCAGGTAAATATCACAGCGTTTTGACACAATAGAAATTATTCATTTCTACTTCCCGAGAAGCCCTGATTGTCAGGTGCCTCTCCTAATGGTTGAGACTCCAGGACCTATGTTTTCGATATTGTGACTTCAGCATCTTCCCCGTATGGTCTCTGTCCACCTCAATCAACAAACTCAAGCTAGTGAAGAAGCAAACATGGAGAGCCACTTGTGGGAGCGCTTTTGTGAGCCAGACTTGGAAGTGTGGACATCATGACCATCCACAGGCTATTGGATTGGGCTCAGTCCTACTAAACCGTCAAAACTCCCGAGTGCCTGTGGTGGGGTGGGGCGGGGGAGCGGGGGTGGAGAAGTCCGGTTTGCAAGGAGGAAGGAAGGAAGTACAAGGAGGAAGAGAAATCAGGTTTGATGAATAGTATATCCGTCCTTGCCACACACTGGAAATAATATTCTATTTGATAAATGGTGCAAGATAATTGGTTTTGCTTTGAGAATAAAAGAAAATGAGAGTTCTACTTAACACTGTTCACAAAAAGTGCCTTCTAAGTGGGTTAAAGACCTACGCGTAAAAGCAAAACCTCAGAAGACAAGAGAAAAACAATGCTTTTATGGCCTTAAGTTAGGTAAGAGATCTCTCTCTCTCTCTTTTTAATGCAGGGCATATAAATCTCAAATAAAACTGGAAATTCATAAATAAATTTTACTAAATATACTAATCATGGAATAAAAAAACTGAAAATGTGAAGCAATAAATGTACCCGAGGCGTCAGTATTCAGAACACATAAAGAAAATCCATAAAACAATAAGAAAAGTGTAAGCAATTGTAGAGAAAAATTTGGCAAAGGTATGAACAAGCAGCTCAGTAAAGAGGAAATCTGGAGTGTTGAAGATGTCAAAAAAACGTGTAATATCCCTATAAATCAGGGAGACAAAATGCTGTGAAAATGTCCATTTTTACAAACAAACTGATCATAGTAAGAACTGACAAGAATCTGTAAGTGGGATCTCTTACACACAGCTGTGGGAGTATAAATTGGTACACATACTTTGGAAAATAACAATATTTAGTTAGGTTGAAGATATTTATGTTCTATAAGGCTTTTCTAGTGGCTCAGCAGTAAGGAACCCAACTGCAAAGGGAAGAGACATAGGTTCCATCTAGGGTCAGAAAGATCCCCTGGAGGAAGGAAATGCCATCCTACTCTGGTACTGTTGCCCGGGAAATCTCATGGACAGAGGAACCTGCCAGGCTATAGTCCAGGGGGTCAGAGAAGAGTTGGATACAATTTAATAGACTAAACAACAGATTAAAGTTCTTTAACCCAGCAATTCTATTTCCAGCTCTATTGCAGCTCTCACCATATGAGGGAAACAAGTACAGGAATTTTACTGGATTTGTTTTTAACAAAAGAACATAGAAACAATCTCAAGTTCTATCAACAGGGGAGTCTATTAAAATTCTGTTATATTCATACCCTCGAATACCATACAGCAGTTACAATAAATGAAGTGGAGATAGGTGCAACAACAAGATAAAAATCTCAAAATTGCTGTTTAGGGGGAAAAAAGAAGATTTATTGGATGTTATGTATTATATGATGCAAACAATGCAAAGCTGAATATGAAGCAAATAGTATATATTGTGATTATAGATAAAAGGTGAAAATGCACAATTCATGTGAGAAGGGTAAGTAATACATTTAACTTGGTAACTGGTTCATTTTATGGAGAGAAGGCAGGATATGTTTGGGAAAGGAGTGAACAAGAGGCCTTTATTGGTAATCATGAATTTATTTACAAAATGAGACATAAAGACTCGTTAGACATAGAGACTACTTCGTATCAATAGATGCATATATGGATGGTTGGGGCAGTGTTGTTCTTTATATTATTTGCCATCACTTGCTATATGCTAAATATAGTTTACAATTTAAAAAAAGATACAGAAAAAAATTTTTCGTCTTATTCAGGCATCACCTCTCCTTGGACTTGTAGCTTAGTCAGTAAAGAATCTGCCTGCAATGCAGAAGACCCTGGCTGGATTCCTGGATTGGGAAGATCCCCTGGAGAAGGAAATGGCAACCCACTCCAGAATTCTTGCCTGGAGAATCCCATGGACAGAGGAGTTTTGCAGGCCGCAGTCCATGAGGTGGCAAGAGTTGGACATGACTTTGTGACTAAACCATAGGTTTCTCCTCCATAAAAAGCTTATGAAAAAATCCTTTTTCCCATTCTAATTTCCATTTCCTCTGCCTCAAGTGATGGCTCTTGACTCTTGTTTTATTTTTAATGTTTATTTAATTTTTATTTCGTTTTGGTTGTGCTGGGTCTTCCTTGCTGTGAGTGGGTTTTCTCTGGTTCCAGCAAGTGAGGGCGGCTCTCTAGCTGCAGTGCGTGAGCTCCTCAGTGCAGCGGCTCCTTTGTTGCAGAGCACAGTCTCTAGAGCACAGGCTCAGGAGCAGTGGCACATGGACTTAGTTGCCCTGTGGCATGTGGAATCTTCCCTGACCAGGGATCAACTCATGTCCCCTGCATTGGCAGGAGGATTAACCACTGGACAGCAGGGGAAGTCTGGTCATTTTTTACTGGACATCTTGTAACTATGTTACTCTGAGCTCACCTGGATAAGAAGACTCGACTTTTGAGAGCAGATTCTTCAAACTTCTTTGTTACCAAATATGGTCAAATGGAATAGCTTTCTAAATTCTTAGTTTAAGATTTGAAAAGCAAATACACAAATATGTGGCTTAACTTGTATGCTGATGGATGTAGATAGCTCAAAACCTAACCTGCCCATCGTCAGAGGTGGTAAGGAGTGCCAAAGAAGAGGAAATTGTGATCGCGGGTAATCTATGTCATTGTAAAGAACCCCTGCAAATATCCTGGGCCAGTAAGCTTAACCAGAGAGATGAAAAACCAGATTAGCACGACTGTGACATTTTCCATGTCTCTGATGCCTGTGAGCTGTTTTCAGAAATAGTTTTTGATGAACTAGTGATGATAAAAATGAATAAAATTGTAAAGTCACAATAAGCAAGCAACATAAAGGCAGAATATTATTAGTCACACAATTATGTGTAATTATTATCATTCTAATTGTATTTTCCCTTGCAATAGCTATAATAATGTACGCATGTATGACATTTTATGAGTCTAAGTCAACTGTACACACTCTGGTATGCCCAGGACAGGCTTGCTTTATGCTGTTGTCAACTAAATTGAGATTGTTATTGTTGTGCAGTTGATAAGTTGTGTCCAACTCTTCTGCCCCAAGGACTGCAACACACTAGGCTCCCTTATCCTTCACTATCTCCCAGAGTTCACTCAAATTCATGTCCATCGAGTCAGTGATGCCATCCAACCGTCTCATCCTCTGTTGTCCCTTTCTCCTCTGCCTTCAATCTTTCCCAGCATCAGAGTCTTTTCAAATGAGTCAGCTCTTTGCATCAGGTGGCCAAAGGATTCGAGCTTCATCTTCAGCATCAGTCCTTCCAATGAATAGTCAGGGTTGATACCCTTTAGGATTGACTGGTTTGATCTCCTTGCTGTCCAAGAGAATCTCAGGAGTCTTCTCCAGCACCACAGTTCAATAGCATCCATTCATTCACACTCAGCCTTCTTTACGGTCTAGCTCTCTCTTTATGCCCAAGTTGGGTTTAACTGTTAGTAGTGTCCTGGTTTGGAGATCTTATTTTAAGGCAGATTGATTAAAAAAAAAAAAATTAGTGTGTGTCCTTTTCAACACTAATTGAGAGAGGCTTGGGGTCTCACTTTATCTCTCTGAACTGGTTTCCTGCTGGTAACACTGAAGGTGAAAACACACCTCCCCACCCTTCACCCCAGAGTCCATCACCACCAAGTCAGGCTAACACTCGTCTTCGTTCTCTCTCGTCTTGAATCTCCTTGTGTCTCCCGCATTGCAGGCATGTTCTTTACCATCTTAGCCACCGTGGAAGCCATTTGAATCTCCAGCCCTGGTCGAAGTGGCCATTTCTTCTTATTAGGATTAACTACATGACTGGTGGATTCCAGTGAAAAATAAAACACATAAGAAGGGGAAAGTGGGACGAACTGGGAATGTCGCGCTGACATATATAAACGACTATATGTCAAACAGACACCTAGTGGGAAGCTGCTGTAAAGCACAGGAATTCAGCGTGGTGCTCTGCGATGACCTAGATGGGTGGGGCTGGGGGCACGTGGTCCAAGTGGGAGGGAATACCTGTTTACAGATAGCTGATTCACTTCATTGTACAGCAGAAACAAATGCAACATTGTAAAGCAATTATACTCCAATATAAAATAATTAAGAGTTTCAAGATGGTGACAGATTGTTAAACCAAAAGCAGGAGCTTCCTATTTGCAAAGGAATGATGCTAAAGCTGAAACTCCAGTACTTTGGCCACCTCATGCGAAGAGTTGACTCATTGGAAAAGACTCTGATGCTGGGAGGGATTGGAGGCAGGAGGAGAAGGGGACGACAGAGGATGAGATAGCTGGATGGCATCACCGACTTGATGGCCGTGAGTCTGAGTGAACTCTGGGAGTTGGTTATGGACAGGGAGGCCTGGTGTTCTGCAATTCACAGAGTCACAAAGAGTCGGACACGACTGAGTGACTGAACTGAACTGGACTGATCTGTCTGCCACCATCCTAAGGCCCACCATCCTAGGGACATAGAAAGGAATCAGGCTCTCCTTATTCAGGGCCGTCCCATGAATTGAAGATGGTACTCAGCGGCCCCTTTTTCCTGGCCACTCACTCACATATTTGCTTCCTCATTTGTGGCCTTGGTGAAATGGACCAGGTTCTATGCGTTTCTATTTCCCGGTCAGTAAATACGGGGTCAATGCCCTCTTGTGAAGATAATGCCAAGCTTCAATGAGATCATGTGTCCAAGGTGCAGGGAGTTGACTAGCTTCTCCCTGCTGTGATGGCCAATCCTGCCCGGCTTGCAGTCCCTCACTAACCCTCCCACATGTGTGATGTGCTGGGCTCACAGCTGGATCTGGGATCCCAAGGCTCACACAGCAGACACGACCCCCATCCTTCCAGGACTCACAGACAGAGAGACAGACAGTAGTCCCCTGAGTCACCTCAGGAAGAGCCCTGGATTCCTGCCATTGTAAGAAGGTGGAGAGAAACACAGTCCCTGTAATAAGGGAACTGAGCCTGGGGAACACTTTCTTGGGCCTGTAACAATTGAGCTAAGATCTGAAGACTAAGAAGAAGCCAGAAAGGAAAAACGGATGGGAGAGACATTCCTGGCAGAGAGTTCAGCAGGAGCAAAGGCCCTGGGGACATGTGACGCTTTAAGGAAGGACCAGCAGGGAGGCTGAGCACACAGTGGGAAGGAAGGCGGAAAACTTTCTGAGGGCAGAGGAGGGGGAGGCTGGGCTGAGGACTGGGGCTGCTGTCCTCAGGGCTGAGAGCTCACTGAAGACTTTGAAGCAGGTTTCCTTTGGCCTATCGCAGGAGGCATGTGGGAACTGATTGACCAGCCAGAAGCCACAGGCCTATGATCTGAGAATTCCTCTCTAAGTAACCAAAGGTTAAGCACTCAGAATACCTGTTTGTTTTGACTTGTTTTGGGTCCAGCCTCCAAGACACTGTAGGAATAAAACACCCCTGGGAACAAACTTGGGCCAGAGTGGCTCAGGAAAGAGCTGCACATCTCTCTCCCGGTGTCCCTAGGACAGGCCAGGACAGATGGCCCAGAAGAACCTAGAAGGATCAGGGCTTCTTGCTTCCAAACCAAGCTGCCGTGGAGACCGAGGCAACGTATAGGGGCCAACACACAGGGGGAGGAGCCCAACTCTCCCTCCTTGTCTAAGCAGACTCTTCCCCACCAGAAGCTGGTATTGAATAGACCAGCCCAGCATGGAGTGAAGGGGCCCATTGTAAGAGTTTCTCCATGGAGGGAGCGTCTTAACCCTGTTTGCCCTTTGATCTGCACTGGGAAGGACAAGCAGAGTGCACAGAGGGCACCTGGACAATCAGTGCAGGTTCTGAGGGTCTTTCTCCCTGTTCCCAGTTCATGGAATGCCAGGCCTCCCTGGAAGGCATCTTGATCATTTATTTTGAGCAATGGAATGCAAACCTTCCATCTTTCCCCCAAATAATAGTATATAGAAAATTTTAATGTATGAACCAGACATGGTGAAGTTGATTTTCGCAGAAAGGGGAGCAGGGGACCTAGCTTATCCTTACCTTGTCCCCAAATCCCGTAGCTGGAACAGGGAGCATCAGCAAAACTCTAAGATGCAGGGTGCCTGTTAGTGGCTCAGTCATGCCCGACTCTTTGTGACCCAGTGGACTGCAGCCCATGGGGCTCCTCTGTCCATGGGATTTTCCAGGCAAAGATACTGTAGTGGTTTGCTTATTTCCTTCTCCAGGAAGATGCAATGAGGAAACCTGAAATCTAGGATCTCATGGAGAGATGAGGGAACATAGGCTGGCCTGAGCTAAGAAAAAGTCAACTGTGGCATTCAGCCTCCATCCTGACCTTACTCTCTTATTATCATGGGAGATATGACATGCTCCATTGGAATGGCCTCTAGACCTGGGGTACCAGAGCCACAGTCAAGATGAATGAGTCCTTCCTCCTACTTCTGTGTCCCCCTGGGAAAGTCCCTCAAGGCCCCTGGGCTGACCTCCCAACCTTAGCACTGAAGGATGGGGCCATGGGTCTGGAGCTGAGCAGCACTGTGTTGGCACTGGTTCCTCACCCAGGGCCTTGCTGAAACTCTCTCAGGGACCACCCCACTATGTCCTGTAGGATGGCACTCATTTGCCAGGGCTGCCACAGCCAATCATCACAATTGGATGACTTCAAACAATAGAAATGTGTGTGCTCATTCTTCCGGAGGCTGGAAGTCTAAAACCAGGGTATGACAGGAAGTAGATCCTTCTGGAGGCTCTGATAGAGGATCCCTTCCATGCCTCTCCCCGCCTCTGGTGACTTCCTTGGCTTCTGGACGCATCACTCTCGTCTTGTTCTTCACTCATCATCACATAGCCTTGCCCTCTGTGTGCTTCTGTGCCTCTTATGTCTTCTTTTTCAGCTTGTGATTGGATTTAGGGCCCTTCTATCCCAGGGTGAACTCACTTAGAGTTCACCTTAATTATATCTTCAAGACCTTCCAAATGCAGACACATTCTGAGGTTCTGGTCAGACACAGGTTTTGGAGGTCACAATTCAAGCCAATATAGGGATAAAAAGAAATTTCCAGCCCAATCCCTGCCCATGAAGATCACAAGGACCAGAGAGGGACACACTCCTGAGAGACAGTGGCTTTCTCACCCCACCTGAGTCTTGCTTTCCTTCTCGTAAACAGGGAGACACTTGTACAAAGTCGTGGCCAAGAAGAAAGGGTGCAATTTATCACAGAGCTCTGGCCTTAACCCACAGCACCAGCTATGATGATTGTTTAGATCTTTCTGGGTATGGGCAGGGCTCTGCTAGGGAGCCCCAGAGGAGCTCAGTCTGACCAGGGAGAGAGGGAGACCCCTCCTCTGAGACAACTGGGAAGCATGGAGGGAAGAGGATGCCCAGAGTCCAGGGCCAGACCATCTGAACTGAGACCTTCCAGGGTACAGCCCAGGCACCGGAAGTCTTGAATACCATCAGGTGAGCCTGAGGCTGAGAACACAGGCTGCCTTTGAAGCATGACTAAGAGCTGCCCACTAAAAAGGATGGACCTTCCAGGCAGAGGCCTTAGCTTCTGGGAAAGCCCAGCGGTAAGAAGCCTCCTGCCTTGCTGGGTGCTGGAAGTTGGTTGGAGCTGCCGGATATCCAAGGGGAGGAGACAGCCATCTCAGCCAGAGAAGATCCTGTGCCTCCAGCGCAGAGGGGTGGGGCTTCTCTCGAAGGCAGGGCCCGGCAGTGGGTGCCCAGCTAGCAGGCTGCTGGGTGAGCGCACCTGCTAAGTCGCTTCAGTCCTGTCCGACCCTGCGATCCCATGGACAGTAGCCCACCAGGCTCCGCTGTCCATGGGCTTCTCCAGGCAAGAATACTGGAGTGGGTTGCCATGCCCTCCTCCAACAGTTAGTGCCTAATTAAGAGGCAGCAAATCCAACACAACCGGGCAGCAGATGGAGCAAAGACGGAGACCTAAGTGGTGTTTACAGGCCAGGAAGGCACTGCTCCGCAGCCCCATTGGGTTGCTTTTGATCCTTAATCCCAGCCTCAGGTGGGTGTCCCCAGAGCCAGACAGCACTAATCAGGGCAACGGCAGTCATACAGCGAACACAAGTGGCACAAGGTCAGCAAGACAGAAAGAGCAGGAGAGGAGAGGGTGAAAGAAAGAGTCTTCACGGGATAGAATTACCAGGCCAGACAGAAGGCTCGGGCCACGAGGGCGGGCTCCCCCGCCACCCCAGTCCACCTGGGCCGGCCAGCAGATGCTCCCAGTCTGAGACGGGAGCCTGGGGAGAAGGGCCAGCCCACACCTTACAGTGGGATGAAGGTCAGGGTCTCAGAGACAGGGACTTTCTGAATGCAGAGGAAGAATCTGGAATCAATGGGCACAGCAAGAGAAAGACACCCCTGCCCGCCTTGGGCCACTGAAAACCTCACCCCTTCTTCCCTCCTTCTTGTTTAGTCGCTCAGTCATGTCTGACTCGTTTGCAGCCCCGTGGACTATGGCTCCTCCAGGCTCCCCTTCAGTGGGATTCTCCAGGCAAGAATACTGAAGTGGGGGTGCCATGTCCTTCTCCAGGGGAATCTTCCTGACCCAGGTATCGAATCTGTGTCTTCTGCATTGGCAGGTGGATTCTTTACCACTAAGCCCACCAGGGAAGCCCCCTTCTTCCCTGTGATGTGTCAAGCTAAACAAGACACAGCCAAAGGCTGCTGTTAGTGCTTACAGTTTAATGAGAGCTTCAAAACTGTATCTCAGCTATACTTAAATGAATAACTTTTTTTCTTAAAAAAAAACAAACGAAGGGTGAGAAAAAGGAAAAAAAAAAAAAGATGATGGCTCTGAGATGTATTCTGCCACTCAGGCTTGGATACCGATCAGTTATCTGGATAATTAAGCAGTATCAGCAAGCAACCAGATCCCCCGAAACTTGATATTAATCCGTCCCCCTTAATAGTAACACAGCGCTGCCGCAGTTGAACTGAACCGAGACCTGCTAATCCTCTGCCCGCGTTCCGGCATCAGCACACAGCGCTGCTTTCCCAGAGAGGTTCAGGGCATGCTATCAGCAGCTTAAACCTCATTTCGGCTTTGAATCAAAGTATATTAGGGAAGTCTGAAAGAGTCGAGATGACTGCAGATTTCCCAGTGAGGAATAATTCAGAACTGCCTTACCAGTGGCCAAGGGGCAAGGCAACCGGATTTCAGGGTTGTCTTTCTCTGAGGTTTGTGTTCAGACCAAAGGCAGCCAGCAACTGCCTCTCTCCCAAGTAGGGGAATCTGGGGTTTTGCTGCCTTGACTTCCCTTCCCCACTGTCACCCCACCTCATACCTCTGGGCTTCAGACCCACTGATGCGCTGTGGGAGCCCAAGAGGGGGATAGATCTCCACTGGTGTCCATGTCAAGTCTAGGGGTTCTGGGTCTGCTCCCTTGCTGCCCAGGTTAGGTCTCTTGGCTCTGCTTCTAATTTCATCTCTCTCCTTCCCCTCTGGATGATGCTTTTGCTTCTGACTCCTTGCCTCTAACTCTGGGGCCCTCCTGTAGATTACAAACAAATTTCAGTTTTGGTCTGAGACTTCCCAATGTCTCTACTGTGAGCAAATCTCATAAGCAGACATGCAGGACACAGGATCCTGAAAAAAAAAAAAAAAAAAAAACCTCACATATGTCGATACACACCAAGAAATGTAAATAAATTGCTGGGGCTGATGGTTTAAAATGACGTCTGTCCTATAGACATGATTTTGAACAGCAGCAGAATGACCTTTATGAAGCACCTGTTTGACCCTGTCCCCTGTGACTGAAGCATCCAGGTGCTGTTCGACCGTGTCCCACCTACCTGAGGCATCCAGGTGCCTTGGCTGTGCTCTCTGGGAAAGACCAATATTCTTGTTTTCCTTTTCATGCACATCCCACCCTCGTCTCCCCCATGTACCTCTCAACTTCCACCCAGCCTATGGGCAATGTCTACTCTTCCCCAACTCAAACCATTTAGTCTCTGTCTGAACTCCCTTCTTTGCACCCAGCGGATCCTCCTTGTCTCCCAGCTCCCATTTAGATCTTTCTTGTCCAGGATGCCTTCTGTGGCCCCTCTTCTCCAGGGCCAGGCCTCAGGGGTATGTATCATTCTGAGAACTCACTTGGTTGTCCTTCAAGGCACCTTTGAGTAGAATGGGAATAACAATACTGACCTGGCACCCGGAATGGTTCGGGGTTTAGAGATAAAGGGTGAGAAAAGGCTTGGGTCCATTCCAGAGTGCAAAATATATCCACCATCTGGGGGTCAGCCCTGCCAGCCTGTTCTCCAGACAGTCCCCAGAGGACTCCAGGCCCTTGTGTCCTTACTTCCTACATCCACCCGGGGATGGGCCCTCAGCCACTTCTGTGAGGAGGCAGCTTTGGGAGGTCAGTTTGCTGAGCATCATGGACTCATGCATTATGGGAACTGGGGCCAGCTTCTGTCCTTCTATTAATAAAATAGCGATGAGCTTAATTCTCGGTGGCAAAGAGGAGGGTGACGGAGGGAGGGAGTGCATGCGTATCGACAACGGAGACTGTTGCTACCTTTACCTTTTGACTTATTATTTATACAAAAATGGGAAAATGTTTTTACAGGCTGAGCCAATGGTGCTACGGAAACTGAATTAGAGCATCCTTAATTAATATGTCAGAATATAAGAAATGATGAAAATATGTATAATTAAATTCTTGCACTAAAACAGGATTCGAAAATGCGACCGAAATAGCAGCACGGCGTTTTTCATTTTACTCTTTCTCCCCCTCCCTTCCCGACCCCCTCCTTCTCCTTTCCTCCGGAAAAAAAATAATAATAATGCAAAAAGATGTGTTGAGGCTGTGGCAGCTGCCACCTGCGTCGACCTTGAAGACGAATGGGTGGCTGGCGCTGACAGCCTGGGCACCCCAAAATTAGACACAAATTGTCGAGATTAAAAATTCTCCCCCAATCAGGTGCCGCCTGCCTTATTTTCATACGGAGATGCCGCAGGCTGTGTGCATGACAGCTGGACAGGGTGGTTCTCACAGAGCGATAAGGCTGCTAGACACAGGTGCCCGGAGAAGACAACGTTGGGAATAAATACACAATTATTCTACACGGGGCGATGCCGAGAGGAATATTTAATTTCTTTATTCACTTTGGCTCCCAGCAGGCACAGAGCTGGGCACGACCCTATAGACTAATGAGGCAATGAACCTGAATTTGTTCAGAATGCACAGATCCCCGTTCACCCGATCTGAAGTGTGGCGGAGTCCCTTGGGCCCGGATCCTCCTGAGTCGACAAAGTCTTGAGGACCAAGCCACCCGTGTGCCCTCAAGAAGGAAGAACTTGGGGCTTCCTCAGACCCTTGGGGGACTCTGACCCTGGGGTGCGAACATCTTCTCCTTTGGGAATGAAAGGGAACAACCCTTTTCTGATCCCTGGAGATGAAGTGTCATGAGGCCAATGTTTTTGGTTTATCCGAGGGGGATGTTGGGCCATTTAGGAGATTGCTTCCTGAGGCTTTCTGCCTATTTTATCCCCATGAAAGGTGATGCTATCACAATGCCCTCCATGGAGGCAAAAGGGAGGCCTTTTAAAGGGGTGATGCTTCCTGTGAAGGGAACTGAAGCATAAGCACTAGGTGAACAAGACTGGTGTCTTTGTGTGTCAAGAGCCGTTCTGCAAATGTGGAACCAGGGTGTCCTGGAGCATCCGTTTAAGGGCAGGCTTTGGAGACAGACCAAGAGTCAAACCTTGGTTTTGCTGCCTAGTCTGTGTGACCCTGGGCAACTTACTGACCTTAGGACTCAATTTTCTTGTAGGTAAATTAAGGATGATGTTACTGCTCTCCAAGAATTGTGGTGGCAGGTAACTAACATAACGTGTGTGAAGGCCTGGAGAAGATGTGGAGATGGGCTGCCCAGATGGTCCAGCCAGGAAGTGGCTTGGAAGGCAGCCCCCAGCTCTCAGACCCATACCACTTCTAGAGGGAGCCCTGAGCTGGTGGCTGAGATTGGTGGGGGTACCTGGGCCTAGGCATCGGGTGGGCGGGCCTCTGGTCCCGGGGAGCAGAGTTCCTTCCAGAGCCGGGCTGGCTGTGGCTTTGCTGGGCCCCCATCTTGGTGCAGCTCCTCTGTCTGCTCATCTGTCTCCTCCTCCTTCCTCTTCAGGTAAGGATCCTTCTATAAGCATCTAAGTTTCAAAAATCTGTGTCAGAATCTGTTTCCTCAAAACTCCAAACTGGACCAGATCTTTGCTGCACACCCAGCTTGGTGTGAGGACACCAAAGGAGGGCTTTCAGAAAGCTGCCCTCCCAGGCCTCCTGGAGAAGCTGCTCTGCACCCTGCTATGCCCTGCATTTAGTTACTTCAGCCGTGTCCGACTCTTGGCGGCCCCATAGACTATAGCCTACCACGTGGAATTCTCCAGGCAAGAATACTGGAGTGGGTAGCCTTTCCTTTCTCCAGCAGATCTTCTTGACCCAGGGATTGAACCCACATCTCCTGTGTCTCCTGCTTTGCAGGCAGATTTTTTTACCTGCTGAGCCATCAAGGCACACGGGAAGGAGTTAAATCTTCAAAAACTGATCCCTTATCAGTGTCCCTTTGCTGTCCCCTCCCTGAAGAAACACCAGCTCCCCAAGCAAGGGGCTTGGACTACTGGGAGCCTACGCAGGGGGGCAGGGCAGTGGAGCTAGAAGACTGAAAGAAAGAGAGAAAGAAAGAGCTTATTCAACAGGCCTGGGTTTAGGAATGAGAGAATTCTGGTCCCTGGAGCAGTGTTCTCAGTGGAGAGAAGGCTTTCCCTGGACATGGTCCATGACCAACTCCCTTGCTAGTCAACTCACTGAGGAATATTCTGATTATCAATCTGGATTCCTGAGTCTTTTGCAAGAAGGAAGAAAGGGCATAGAAATAAACATACTCTGAGTGCTGGGAGTAAATACTCTCAATTCTCTCTCAATACATTGATTATCACCACCTCTGCCATGTGCAAATGGACTCATCTGAACTGTGCAACTCAACTTAGTCATTCTGAGCCTCAGTTTCCAGGCTTCTCTTAAGGAACAAATGAATGGAACAAATATGGAAAACACTCAGCATGTTCCAAGCCTGAGTGGAAGGACAAGACTTGGCCATCCCCCTTTCTAATACAAAGAGCCTGGCCTGGGCAAGGAGACATCCAGGTGACTTGTAGGGGTGCCACTTGCCTTTGGCCTGCTGTGCAGCTTTGGGCCATCCAGTTGTGCCAGGGTCCAGCCCGGTGGATCCAGGATGATTCGAAGATGGAGATGACATCAGCGTCCTCCTTGGAAAAATACATATTTAGTTACAGATATAGAGAGATTAGAAGCAGATAGTGTAGTAGGAAAATTAGTGGAGAAAAAGAGGCTGAATAACTTGGGTTACATGGAATAGCATCCATGTTCCAGATGGGAATTCAGCCGGAAAAAGCGGGAGCAAGAATGAACGACATGGGGAGTCAGTCTTTCCAGGAACTGATCCCATTTCTTTATTTTTCCGATTTTCTTATATACCTTTTGTTACATATAGGGATGAATACAGAGTCACGTGGGGGTCAGCAGTCCTGACCTTTATCAAAATCAGGTGCTTTACATAAAAAAAAAAAAAGGCCTTAGGGGTTTTACCTCATCTTTAAGCCATTTCTGCCTGCTGACATTTACAACCCTTTCTTTCTGATAACCAAAAATTTATTTTTTCCAAGCGTGTTTTTCTTAAACCAGGCACCACCACTCCAAATAAAGTTGCATTCCTATAGGGTGAGGGTGTAGTGAGTTACAATCAAGAAAGGAATTTATTTAACCCAAGGTTAACATGATTAATCTTAAAGGTTAATACTTATTTCTCCTATATGCTTATGGGTTAACACTTATTTCTCCTATATGCTTAAAGGTTAATACTTATTTCTCCTATAGGTTAATACTTATTTCTCCTATAGGTTAATACTTATTTCTCCTATATGCATAAAGGTTAATACTTATTTCTCCCATATGCTAGTTATATTTATTATAAGGGCAGGGAATATGGAGATTTAGCAGCAAACATCAGTCCAACAAATGAAAATCCTTTCACCAATGTTCCTCTTAAGATCTACTTAGTCTTAAGATAGTGATAAAGTTACATTTTTACATAGCAAGGACACAGTGATTTATAACAAAGTACAGTGATCTATAACAAAAGAGAAAATTCATTAACTCAAAAAGTCTAATACTGCTAACATCAAAAACTACTAGATTTCCTTTTGTATATTCCAAATACATTGATTAATATATTCCCAGGTGTCTAAGGATATGGAGGCCTGGCGGCAATCATTGACTCAATAATGAGATAAGCCCTATGCTAATTAAGACTCTCAAAATACTCCAAGACTCTGTGCTGTTTATGGTTAAGAGGTTGTCACACAGCTAGTCTGTCAGCAGAGAGGTTTGACCTGAGACGCCCTTGTCCCACCTAGGGCAGGGAATTAGCAGCAATTGACAACAAATGAAAAAACCCTTTCTCAATATAATTCCCAACGAACCCACGATACTAATAATTTCTAACCTCCCACAAGAATTTGCCTTTAGTAAGTCAAAACATCTCATGCCTCTCAAGGTTGGAGGGCTGTTGTGGCCGGAGGAACATATACAGGCAGGCTAGATAACCTTCAGGGGAGTCCCGTAAGTTGAAACACTCTAGTCAGGCCCAGGAATTTTTACTGCCTTGGAGCTGCACGTTTACTCCTTCTCGGAGAGAAACGGTTATGGGGGAGAGCCCCCCGTAGGTGAGAGTACAGGACAGACTCTGGTTTTGGGGTTAGATGCTTGGGAGCAGGGGATTTTCCTGAGACTTGGTCACGCCTTTGCGTATGCCGAAGCCCCCTTCCTCATGACCTTTGCCATGGGCGGAGTTCCTCACGCTGGCCCCCAACACAGTTGCTCTCTCTGAATCCAAAACATCTTGTCTTTAAAATTAGTGTCCGATGGTCTGTGAGTCCAAGTTGCCTCTTCCATCTCTGAGCTTCTTAACAACCGCCAGTGCCATCCGTTCCCTGGAGACTTGCTCCTTCCAGTTTCCTGCATCTCCCAGCTCCCCAGCACACTCAAAACATAGCTGTATGCATTCAACTCAAGTTGTGTGGGGCACTTCTTCCTGGCACTGGAAGAACTTTTCTTTCCCTAAGCATCTGTGGACGTCTTCAAATGAGACAGACAAATGAATGGATATGTTTGTTTAAAGATAAAGTGACATGTCCCATTTCTTTCAATTCAGCACAAATCAACTCAGCCAACACAGCTTGAGTGTATCGTATGCTATGTTCCAGAAACTGTGTCTTCTCTAACCTCACTTGAAGTGTTCTAAGGACCCCCAACCTTGCCGTATCAAAAATGCTTTTGCAGAAACTAGTGCTCCCCTTACCCTAGAACTTTCTGCCTCAACTGGCCAATCGCTGCGAGAGCCACTCCCTCATGCTCTTTCTTCTCTGACTATTCATTCCTCACCACCTTCCCATAAGCTTTCACCTGTTTCCTCACTGCTCATCTGCAAGGCAAACAATATCCTTGACTCATTTTCCAAGGCAATGCCAATGAAAGGCCAATCGCTAATGGCTAACCATTTTTATGGAAATACTAAGGAGGTACCAAGAGGACTGCAACCCAAGGAAGGACCACTCTAAGCTGGATACCTCTGTGTATGCTCAGTTGCTCTGTTGTATATGGCTCTGTGACCCTGTGGACCGTGTCCTGCAGACTCCTCTGCCCAGGGGATTTCTCAAGCAAGAATACTGGAATGGGTTGCTATTTCCTTCCTCAGCGGGTCTTCCCTACCCAGGGTTGAACCCACATCTACTGCATTGGCAAGCAGATTCTTTACCATCTGAGCCCCCTGGGAAGCCCTGGAGTTGGATCTCACACAGTATGTTGGACACACTTCACAGAGCAAACTGACCGTCCCCAGCATGGTGTCTTCTGAAATGCCTCTTCTTAGCCCCTGCCACCTGCATGGGCCTGGTGCCCGTCTCGTGCTCCTCTCAGGGACTGCCTCCTCTGTCATGGTCCAGGAGTTACTGGAAACTATCCCCAATCAATTCTTCACTCTTAGAGGAAGTAAAACACCAATTCACTTCACACTATGGACAAAGAATGTCACCTGCCATATCAGTAAAAAAGGATGTTAATGCCATCAAGCCAACTGACTGTGCTAGTTGGGGGGATTCAGGATGATAAAAAAAGCAACATAGTGGACATACATAATTAAAGTGCACGTCAAAAGAAAGATTTCAATGTGCCCAGACTCTCACATCTTCCCATACATAGAAGAGTGCTCAAGTCATTAACTTGAGATATCTGGTTTTACTTTAATTAATGATAATCTTTTAATGTTCCATTTACCTGGTTTTTGTTGCAAAAAACTACTCTATCTCTGCCCTTAAACATCTTCAGAACAATCCCTCAGAGCTATCTGAGAGGCTAACTCCTGGGCTTAAGTCCTCAGAAACTTCACCAAGTAAAACATAATTCTCAAGTTTTAGGTGGTGCATTTTTTTCAGTTGACAGTACTTATATGCTTATTTGTGGTAGAAAAGAAGGCTAGAAGGAGAAAAGGAAGGAAGGAAGGAATGGGGAGAGCTAATAATAATCTTATACAGAAAACTGTATCTCCTTATTATCTCAAATCAATCCCTTAAAACTAGGATTTCAGCCTTTATAACCAACAAAGCTATTAAAGTAATTTCTCAAACATAAAAGCAGTTCTCTCCTGAAGGTTAGTTTTGCCTTCCCTCCATTGGAATAGAAAGGTTTTCAAGCATCTTTTAAAATAGTTCCTTATTTGTTTCTATACAACCCAAACACATGTCCACAGATGTGCATATAAGCACATTAAGAATTCATAATGTATTCCAGACTCTTCTAATATGTAGTAGTTCACTGAAACATACAATGGCACAAAGAAGATTCCATTACCCCAATTTGACAGATGACAAAACTCACCTAAGAGACTTAAGTGACTTATCCAAGCTGGTAAGTGGCTGTCTGGGACCTCAGATCAGGTAGACTTGCTCTAGGGTCTCTGCCTGAGAACAAGTCTTCACGTTGCTCTTGTTGTTTCATTGTTAAGTCATGCCCAGCTCTTTTGTGACCCGGTGCCCCCACCAGGCTCCTCTCTCCATGGTATTTCCCAGGCAAGAGTAGGTTGACAGTTCCTTCTCCAAGGGATCTTCCCAACCCACAGATCAAACCTGCATCTCTTGCACTGGTAGGCAGGTTCTCTAACTCTGAATCACTGGGGAAATCCAGTCTTCACATTACATGCCTACAAAAAGCTACAGTCCTGGCATTTAATCTTGGACATCCCGAATACCCAAGAAAAAGTCCTTACTGCTGAGCCTACATCACAGACTCCACTGACATTACTGCCAGTTGACGGAAGTGAAACCACACAACTCAGATGGAGACTTAAACTCACTGTATTTTAATTGGAATCACAGGTCTCAGGACTTAATGAAGCTCAGGCTGCTTATGTCTCATCATGGAAAGAATTCAGTAAGAGAAAAGCCAGAGGTGAAAAGCAGACTTATTTAGAAAGATTCACATTCCATAGACAGAATGCCCGGAAATTTTGAGTAGTTAGATTTTATGGGCTGAGTAATTCATAGGCTAATGAGTGGGAGGATTATTCCAAGTATTTTGGAGAAAGGGCAGAGATATCCAGGAACTGGGCCACCTTTGTCCTCTTATGGGCTTCTCTGGTGGCTCAGCTGATGAAGAATCCACCCGCAGTGTGGGAGGCCTGGGTTTGATCCCTGGTTTGAAAAGATACCCTGGTGAAGGAAACAGCTACCCACTCCAGTATTCTGGCCTGGAGAATTCCATGAAGTGTATACTCCATGCGGTTGCAAAGAGTCAGACACGACTGAATGACTTTCACTTTCATTTGGCCTTTTATAGTTAGCCTTGGAGCTGACGTGGCATTTTCTGGTGTGTCATTTAGCTAATGTATTATCATTCCAATTCAGTTGCTCAGTAGTGTCTGACTCTTTGCGACCCCATGAATCACAGCACGCCAGGCCTCCCTGTCCATCACAAACTCCCAGAGTTCACTCAAACTCATATCCATCGAGTCAGTGATGCCATCCAGCTATTTCATCCTCTGTCATCCCCTTCTGCTCCTGCCCCCAATCCCTCCCAGCATCAGAATCTTTTCCAATGAGTCAACTCTTCGAATGAGGTGGCCAAAGTACTGGAGTTTCAGCTTTAGCATTAGTCCTTCCAATGAACACCCAGGACTAATCTCCCTTAGGATGAACTGGTTGGATCTCTTTGCAGTCTAAGGGACTCTCAAGAGTCTTCTTCAACACCACAGTTCAAAAGCATCAATTCTTTGGCACTCAGCTTTCTTCAGTCTAAATCTCACATCCATACATGACCACTGGAAAAACCATAGCTTTGACTAGACAGACCTTTGTTGGCAAAGTAATGTCTCTGCTTTTGAATATGCTATCTAGGTTGGTCATAACTTTCTTTCCAAGGAGTAAGTGTCTTTTAATTTCATGGCTGCAATCACCATCTGCAGTGATTTTAGAGCCCCCAAAAATAAAGTCTGACACTGTTTCCACTGTTTCCCCATCTATTTCCCATGAAGTAATGAGACCAGATGCCATGATCTTAGTTGCATGTTGAGCTTTAAGCCAACTTTTTTACTCTCTTCTTTCACTTTCATCAAGAGGCTTTTTAGTTCCTCTTCACTTTCTGCCATAGGATGGTGTCATCTGCATATCTGAGGTTATTGATATTTCTCCCAGCAATCTTAATCCCAGCTTGTGCTTCTTCCAGTCCAGCATCTCTCATGATGCACTCTGCACAGAAGTTAAATAAGCAAGGTGACAATATACAGCCTTGACGTACTCCTTTTCCTATTTGGAACCAGTCTGTTGTTCCATGTCCAGTTCTAACTGTTGCTTCCTGGCCTGCATACAGATTTCTCAAGAGGCAGGTCAGGTGGTCTGGTATTCCCATCTCTTTCAGAATTTTCCAGTTTATTGTGATCCACACAGTCAAAGGCTTTGGCATAGTCAATAAAGAGGAAATAGATGTATTACAGTGAGCACTTAATGAGATTCAAGGTCCACTGGAAGTTGAATTTTCTGCCATCTTGGACCTAGTTTGTTACAACCAGCTTGTATCTTATCCTTAAGGGCTATATCATTCTTTTAGAAGTTGTGCCCTTCTCCTTCCTTCCTGTTTCAGAAATATACTAGGCAGTACTTTTGCTCATGACCTTGAAGAGATGTCCAGAGTTGTAAGGAGTCCATCCTTCATTTTTCTGCCTCTTATTCCCATCCATAATAGAGCTGGAAGAATCATTACCCAGACATTTCTCCAGGAGACTGGAATTCATTCCTATCCTAGGTCAGCCCATCTAAGAGTCACGGCTCTGTAGGAATTTGCTTTGAGTTGATTTGACCATCGATCCTCCGTACTAGTACTGACACCAAGCATCACCCCCTCTCTCAGGGGTCATGTGAAAAGCCACACTCTAAAAAATGAGGCTGCGGTCACTACCTGCGGATTTCGGGGGAGGGGGCACTGTTGAAGAGCCTCAGAAGTAATTTCTAGGTTCTTTTTCAGAAAGAACAAGACTACTCTGGAGGAAATGGTTTGTTTTATGTTATAGATGCAGAGACTCAGGTAAATAACCCTGTTTCTCCAATCATGAGGAAACCCAAGACCATATGTGACTTCCAAAATAGACTCTCACCTTGGGCACTCACTTCATCCCAGCAGAAGATCTTTCTCCTGAAATATTTCCCAATTTTCCTAAATTCTTTACTTATATCTATTTGGCTGTTTCAGATACATTTTTTGCCAGGTTTATCTAGTCCTTTCAAGGTGGGGGGAAGTGGGATACATATAAATAGTAAAATTAAATTAAATGTTGATGGCTTTTGAAGTTTTAAGGATCAGATTTGATGGGTCAGTTGGGTGAGAGTGGTCTTCTCTATTCTCATGTTTCTTGTCCAAGACTAAGATGCAAGATTTGTTTTAGTTTTGCTGTGAGCAAGAAAGATTGTAGGTGAATTTGCTGCGGACCAAAGACACATCCTGCTAAGTTTACCTCCAAGCAGCTGGAGAACTCCCCTGGTTCTCAAGGTAGTCAAAGGGCTTCCCCAGAGGGCTGGCTGATCACACCTTGTTAATAGGCTTGGGGAGAGCTGGCCCCAGGCTGTCTTCTGGCAGGGAAGTGGCCTGTCTGGACTCAGAGGTGGGCATCTGGCCCAGTTGCTGGTGAACAGGTGCTCATGCCTCAGTCCTTCATCCCTGCTCCCTGGGGAGCTGCTGAGGGAAAAGGAATCAGGTGTTCTCATGGGTGTCCCTTTGGACCCATGAAACCTAAGCTCCGTGGCAAGGGAGCAGGGCTCAGGCCTCATCAGTAACCACCCTTCCAGCTGAGGTCTGTGTGATGCCCCTGGTGTGTGTGTGCTGGGAAAAGAGAGGGGATTACAGGGAAAAGCAAACTGCTCAGCAATAGTGGCATTTTACTCTATTGTATTTATTTCCTGTATCCCTACCAGACAGTGTAGTGTAGAGTTCAATATGCCCTGTGAGGGGATGATGTTTGTCTGTGTGGCTCACCAGTACTTCCCAAATGCCCAGAAAAGTTCAGTTCAGTTGCTCAGTCAGGTCCAACTCTTTGCGAGCACATGGACTGCAGCATGCCAGGTCTCCCTGTCCATCACCAACTCCTGGAGTTTACTCAAACTCGCGTCCATTGAGTTGGTGATGCCATCCAACCATCTCATCCTCTGTTGTTCCCTTCTCCTCCTTCCTTCAATCTTTCCCAGCATCAGGGTCTTTTCAAATGAGTCAGTTCTTTGCATCAGGTGGCCAAAGTATTGGAGTTTCAGCTTCAACATCAGTTCTTCCAATGAGTATTCAGGACTGATTTCCTACTAAATACTGGTTGG
The DNA here is from genome assembly GCA_917880005.1 of Nanger dama. Taxonomy (NCBI): domain Eukaryota; kingdom Metazoa; phylum Chordata; class Mammalia; order Artiodactyla; family Bovidae; genus Nanger; species Nanger dama. Next base: position 7,413,043 of record CAKJTW010000063.1, on the reverse strand, counting down.
ATTTCCTTGCAATCCAAGGGACTTTCAAGAGTCTTCTCCAACACCACAGTTCAAAAGCATCAATTCTTTGGCACACAGCTTTCTTCAGTCCAAATCTCACATCCATACATGACCACTGGAAAAACCATAGCTTTGACTAGATGGACCTTTGTTGGTAAAGTAATGTCTCTGGTTTTTAATATGCTGTCTAGTTTGGTCATAACTTTTCTTCCAAGGAGTAAGCATCTTTTAATTTCATGGCTGCAGTCACCATCTGCAGTGATTTTGGAGCCCCTAAAATAAAGTCTCTCACTGTTTCTATTGTTTCCCCATCTATTTATCATGAAGTGATGAGACCAGATGCCATGATCTTAGTTTTCTGAATGTTGAGTTTTAAGCCAACTTTTTCGCTCTCCTCTTTCAAGCTCAGAATAGGTCTTGGCTTATAATAGATGCTCAATAAATATTGTGAGAGGAAAAGAGAATGGATGGAGGAGGGAGAAGGGAAGGAAGGGAGAAAAGGAGGAAGAGAGAGAGGAAAGGAGAGAACGAAGTTCCCAGTATGTGGTTAGTCTGAATTCACCTGAATGGATATAGGCAGGTATAGAAATATCAACAGTATATGTTAGGATGTAAAGTATGTCTGATAGAGAGAGGTATGGACAATCTTCTTGGTGACATAAGGATGACAGAGGTGGAATTAATTTCAAACAGAGCCAGGGAAGACTTCTCAGACCAGGTGATTTTTTTTATTGTGCTTTGAAATGTAAAAGAAGATCATTTATGCTTTCCTTAAAATACTTTTGAAATTATAGGCAAAATATTTTCTCATTAGAGAAAAATTAGAAAATGCAAACAAGTATAAAAATATTAAACTCTATCATAAATTAATCACCTAGTTGAAACTGCTGGAAACATTATGATGTAGGTTTTATTCCAGTCTTTTTTTTTCTGTATATTTGCTCATAACTGGAACTAACATTAAAAATTCTCAGAAAATATTTTTAATAATTGTACCTAGACCATCACTAGGCTATTTCATAATTTACTTGACCATTTCAAAATCACTTGATATTTATATCTGCAATTTTTTTCTTTATTATGGATAAGGAGTCAGGAGATATCTTTTTCAAACAATTCACATTTGGACTTTCCTTAGAATGACAAATGAAAATGGAATTACTCAATGAAATATGCGCTTTTAGGCTTGGATATAAATGAAAGCAAGGAAGGGCAAGGAGAATTTTGTATGCTTGAAAAAGATTTCCAGAGCCACATTTCTCTCTGACTCTTGAGTGGAAGATGAAATGTGGAGCTGGCCGTGGTGTCAGTGATTATGGAAAGGGTGAAGATGGTTTGAGATGATGATGGTGGTTGCCATGGTGATGATGGTGGAGGCTGCAGTAAGGATGATGGTGGAGATGGTGGTGGAGGCAGAGAGATGGTGCTGGATGAAGTGGTGGTGGTGGGTGGGTGTGACGTCCCGGCAGAGGTGATGGTAGCGACGGTTTTGTTGATGGTGAATGCTGATGGTGATGTGCATTTTCTAATGGAAACACGACAGTAACTAGGGCTGTGGAGAGCTTTTTCTTGTTGACTTCTCACCAACCTGCCAAATTCAATCAAGTTAAAAATGTTTTATCAGTAATAACCATTGTTGAAATTGAAGGACTCCTCTGTTTGTCTAGGATGACAAAAATAATAGGAAAAATAAGTTTGCTGGACACCACCATAAAAGGCAGTCTGTTTGAAGACCCATACTCTACCTTAGTACATGGGGTTGACCTCAGTCTTGCTTGTGATCGTATGCTTGTAAAGTCACTTGTTTTATGGAGAAAATAAGTTAATTTGTAATTCTGGTGAGCTCAGGTGGCACTAGTGGTAAAGAACCCACCTGCCAATGCAGGAGATGTAAGAGACACGGGTTCAATCCCTGGGTCAGGAAGATTCCCTGCAGGAGGAAGTGGCAACCCATTCCAGTATTCTTGCCTGGGGAATCCCATGGACAGGAGCTTAATGGGCTACAGTCCATGGGGTTGAAAGGAGTCAGACACGACTGAACTGACTTAGCACAAGGCAATTATATATTAATCATCTTTTGTAAGCCACACATGCATACATAATCTCCAAGGAAACATAATCTCCAAAATCATGGATCCCCTTCTTTCCTATTCCATATATATATATTTTTATATCAGGGATCAGCAAACTATGACCCATGAACCAAATCCAGTCTACTGCCTATTTTTGTGTGGCCCACAAGCAAAGAATGATTTTTGCATCTTTTAGGGGATCATATGAAAAAATAAAAAAAATACTAATATTCTATGACACGTGAAAATGACATGAAATTCAAATGTTAGTGTCCATAAATAAAGTTATATTGGAATACATCCACACTCATTCATGGAAATGTTGTCTCTGGGTGCTTTCATGCTACAGTGACACAGCTGAGCATTTGTGACAGAGACATATGGTTCCCAAAGCCTGAAATATTTACTACCTGGTCCTTTACTGAGAAAGTTTGCCAACCTCTGTGCTAGACCATGCCCTGGTAAACAGGCTGCCTCTGGAGACCCAGGCATGGATTTATGTTGTAATCCAACATGAGCCCTGGAGTTTGCCCTGACACTTACTGCTTCTGTTACTTCAACCTCTGAGCTGGAGAAATAGTATTTGCATCATAAATGGGACCAACAGCATTTAAAGATTATTATTACTGAAACAGAGCAGGACCCGATGTTCCTTCCCCACCCATGTTCTCAGCCTGACTTTTGTCTATAGTAAAGCTTTCGTCACAGAAGAGCTTTAATTGGAGAAATGAGAACACGTAGAAGTGAAGGGAAAATGGTCAAACAAGACTAAATAATAATAGTTTTGTCATTAAATAAAGTCAAGAACCTTTTGTTTCCCCTTAAGGGCTATAGATAATAATACTCTGAGCCATATCCATTGAGCTGTCTTGTAGATATTGAAGCCCCCACCAGGTGGAAGGAGTTAACTGCGTGGTGGCCAGACTAGCCACGACATAGGCTGTTGCAATTTGGCTTCAAATTAAACCCTGGGCTGACCCTGGAACCAAAGCTTAAAACAAAAAAGATGGCACTGATCAGACCACTGATGGCAGATTTCGAGATGGCTGTGGGAGCTGGCTGCGCTGTTTCTGCGTGCAGCCCCCTCCCTCTGCCTACACACCCCTGAGACCACCCTGTAGCAGCCCATGCCCACTGGTGGTCAGTGGTGGCGTCAGCCTGTGGACCCGAGTCTTTCCTCCCCTACAACCCACTCCAGTAGCCAGTCTCCAGAATAAAGCAAACTTTTTTTTCTACCAACACTGCCTCTCAGATATTAGACTTACAGCAGTGAGCGGCCGGACTCCACTTTTGGTAACATTACTGTGAAAATGTAGGGGATAAGATCCTGCCTAGTCAAGTTGAACTGAAACTTTAGCCTTGAGCTTCCTGGTAACTGGATCAAAAAGGAAAAGATGGACTGAGGGACAGGTAATACGGGGTGAGCAGGTGTAACTATTATATATAGGATGGATAAACAACAAGATTCTACTGTATAGCATAAGTAACTATATTTAATATCTTGTGATATATCATAATGAGAAAGTATAGAAAACAGAATGTCTATATGTGTATAACAGTCATTGCTATACGACAGAGACTGGCATTGCATTGTAAATCAATTATGCTTCAATAACAGTTAAAAAAATGAGCTACCATATGACCCTACAATCTCACTCCTGGGCAAATATCCTAAGAAAAACACAATCTGAAAGGATGCATGCACCCCAGTGTTCATTGCAGCACTGTTTACAGCAGCTAAGACATGGACGCAACCTGAATGTCCACAGAGGGATGGGTAAAGAAGATGTGGCACATATATACTCAGCTATTAAAAAGAATGAAATCCTGCCATTTGCAGCAACGTGGATGGACCTAGAGATTGTCATACTGAGTGAAGTAAGTCAGACGGAGAAGGAGAAATATCATATGGCATCCCTTATATTTGGAATCTGAAAAGAATTTATAAAAACGAACTTACTTACAAAACAAGAAGAAACTCATGGACTTAGAAAACGAAATTATGGTTGCCGGGAGGAAGGAAGGAGTTCGGAGGAATAGTTAGGGAGTTTGGGATGGACACGTATACAGTGCTGTGTTTAAAATGGACAATGACCAACAAGGACCTCCTGTATAGTACATGGTATAGGAGCTCTGCTCAAAGTCATGTGGCAGCCTGGATGGGAGGGAGTTGGGGGAGAATGCATACATGTGCATGTATGGCTGAGTCCCTTTGCCATTCACCTGAAACTATCACAGCATTGTTAACCGGCTATCCCCCAATGTGAAATAAAAAGTTTTTAAAAAGGGACAAGGTGTTTATGATTCTCATGGTCCCAAAAGTTTATCATGCAAATCAGACTACTGCCTGGCCTAACCCCCTGAAAGGAACTATTATTCTATCAGATTTTGTGAAGGGACATGTACTGGGCCCCTGACAATCCCTCACCCTTTTACAGGAGAGTCTGCTCTCAGGAGAAGCTGAGATCAAAAGTCAAAGACATTTGATAAGAGGTGTTCCATGAGCAAAAGTGACGGGGATCAAGTATTAACTGCTGAAGAATGAATTCCCAAAAGATAGGTTGTCCATGAGTCTTTGGAAAATGCCTTCAGTTATTATCTCCTTCTGAGAATTTTTTTTAAGTTCTCTCTCCTCCTTTACATCACCAGGCCCAGAAGACCTCTGTGTTAGTCTGTGGGACCAGGGGGTGGGCCACAAAGAGGAAGAACCCAGCACGCCCATCTTTGAGCATTTAACCCAACACACAGGCTTGGCTTGGCTAACGAGATAAATCATAATGTATTTTCAATTAGTTTGCACTCCTACTAGCTGCTGTCCTAAATAATTAGGAAAACAATTCACATTCTGCCAGGCGCTGATCTGAAGTGTTACCCCTGGGATAATTATCTGTCTGCAGTTCAGTTTCCCTGCTCCTCTCAGGTCAGCCCGGCTGCAGGAGGACACCCAGAGAGCATTAATGAGCTCTCATTGAAGATGTTAAAAAGCTTGTATTGATCTGTTTGTCCAAGAAGGAGATATTTAAGCCTCTCTGCTGAGGGCAGGAGAGACAGCGAACCCTATCACAGAGCCTTTTAGCAGGACTCGAGCCCCTGCCTCCCCCACCAGCCTCCTCCCAGCAGGACTCTATCTGGAGGTCAGATTCTCAAAACTCACCATGCTGTTTTAGTATCTGCTCTCCTTGCCACTCTCCCAGTATCTGTGTTTCCTGCTTGTGTGTGTGCGTGTGCGCGTGTGTGTGTGTGAGAGAGAGAATGAAGACAGAAGGAAAAATATACACTTGAATGAGTACAAATTCCTAAGCCTGTATCAATACAAATGAAAGAACAAATGAATGACTGAGCAGACTGGCGAGAATAGAAAGCTCTTACCCTAAGGTGCCAGCTAACAAACACAGAAGGAAACAAGGAATTAGGCAATCACCATTTGGCAAGCATCATAGTAAAACCTGACCCAGGCACCAAAGGATGACGAAGAAGGATATAGAGCTTCCAAGTATCTTACAATGGGATACTTCTCCGTTAGAAGGAAGAAAATGGCACCTTTACGGTGCAGACACCTGGCGGATGCACCTTTAACCAACTGGTCATCAATAATGGGACCACTCATCACCACTTGCCTCTTGACATGATGGGTTCAGGAGGACCTGGAATTGCTTCTGGGGCGTTTCCTGCACAGTTCCTGAACTGAATCACCAGGAAACAGCAGACACACTCAAATGAAAGGACATTCTGCAAAATATCTGTCCCGTGCTCCTCACAAATGGCAGTTTCATGACAGGTAAAGGGAGACAGCGAGATGGTTCAGATAAGGGCGACTGAAGAGGCAGGACAGCGAGATCGAGTGTGGATCCTGGATTCAATCCTGGACCTGGAAATCTGTTTTGCTTTAAAGAACAATATTGAGATAACTGGCAAAATTTGTATCCAATCCATGAGTTAGACTGTAGTGCTATGTTGGGGCTGGATCCTGGTTTTACTGTTGTACTACGGGAATATAGGAGAGTATCCTTATTTCTAGAAAACACACATTGATGTATTTATGGGTAAAGGAGAGTGCAATTCACTCTCAAATGACTCAGGAAAACAAATAATATTGAGTGTGTGGGGGTGTACAAATCTGTGCCCATTGATTTGCCTATCTGTCTACCTATCCATCAATCTGTAGAGATCGTGGTAAATATTAACTTAGGGAAACTGGCTAAAGAGTAGACAGAAATTCTTTTTACTTTTTTTGCAAGTTTTGGTTCAAATCCAAATGGATTTTTTAATAAAAAAGAAAGGAAGGAGAGATAAAAGGGAAGAAAGGAAGGAAGGAGGGGAGGAAGAGAGGAGAGAGGGAGGGAAGAGAGTATAAGGAAGCAAATGAGTAGAAATCTGAGTTTTTCTCCAGCAGCTCTCATCAAGGGTGGGAAGGACTTCATCAGGGACCAGTCCATGGAGGACCCCGTGGCCTGAGCCCTGCCTCTTGGGGTCTTCAGCTCAGCAGTTAGTACATGAGAAGAGCCCTGATCTGGGGGCTAGGACATTAGGAATCTGGTCCCAACCCAGTGATTAAGAAGCAGTATTACCCAGAGTGAATCTCTAACCTTTTCTGAATTTGTGGTGGTCCAGTTCTATTGGGCTTGGGGGTTGGACTTTGGCAGTGAAATCTCCATGAAGTCACAGGCTTTCTTTTGATCAGAATAACTGAAGGAGCAGGATAGACCCTTCCTGGGCTGGGTCACCGTGCTAGCTGAAATAAAGAGAGCAAGACAGCCTGGAGAGGTGCTGGGGAGGACATTAAACCCCAGACTGGAACACCTGGACTTTGCATCCTGACCCCAACAGGCATCAGTTGTACAGTTTTGGAGAAGTGTCACCTCTCCGAGTCTCAGTGTCTGCCTCTCTGGAAGGAAGGGACCGGTGGTGGGCTGCACCCATACACTGCATGGTGATTCACTGAACAACACCTGAATTGGAAGGTGGGAGAGGTTGCTCCGGGGACATAAGACAGATGAAAACAGGTTACAAGTGGTGCAAGCTTTGGAGTCAGGCAGATATGGGTTTGTACCCCTGGATCTGCTGTTTGGCAGTTACTTTACTCACTGAGGGTTTTTCTTGTTGGCTCCGATGGTAAAGAACCCACCTGCAGTGCAGGAGACACAGGTTCAATCCCTGGGTTGGGAAGATTGCCTGGAGAAGGGAATGGCTACCCACGCCAGTATTTCGCTTGAAAACCTCAATGAACAGAGGAGCCTGGCAGGCTATGGGACATAACTGAGGGACTAACACTTTCACACTTTCACTTTCTTGCACACTGAGCCTCGGTTTCCTTACCTGGAAAGTGAAGACACTACCGTTTGCCTGGGTAGCTGGAGGTTTGAAGACAGTGACAGATGCAGACACTCCAGAATAAACAAGCTCTTGGGCAAGGTTCAGTCAAACTGAAGGGAAATCAGTCCCGAACACTCACTGGAAAGACTGATGCTGAAGCTGAAACTCTGATACTTTGGCCACCTGATGCAAAGAACTGACTCATTGGAAAAGACCCTGATGCTGGGAAAGATTGAAGGCAGGAGAAGGGGATGACAGAGGACGAGATGGTTGGATGGCATCACCGATGCAATGGACATGAGTCTGAGCAAGCTCTGGGAGCTGGTGATGGACAGGGAAGCCTGGGGTGCTGCAGTCCATGGGGTCACAAAGAGTCAGACACGACTGAAAGACTGGACTGAACTGGACAAGGTTCGCTTCTTCATCTCCCACTCGCACCCCAGTCTCCTCGTATATCCTCAAAATAAGAGATCATCAAATTACTGTGTTGGCTGGTTGATGCTGGAACAATTCCATCTTTGTCCCCTGGTCTTACCTAAGCATCAGATCAGATTCTATTGAAGTGACAACCCGCCCCCTTCCATCTGCCAGCTGAGAATATTTCATGCTAAACTGCTGCTTTTTCTCTCCCAGAAATAAAGACAGCCCCCGCCCCACCCCAATCTCTGCGTGCTTAAGGTGGACTCTGAAAGGCACCCGGCTGATGGGTGAAGGGTGTAGGAGCAGGTGAGCCCAGAGGCTCTGAGAACACACCTTTTGTCTCCTGAGAGGTCAAGCAGCCGCGGCCCCAATTAAGAGCTTATATCAGAGATCCATCTGCCCAGCTTCAAGATGGCTCTTCATCAGAAAATATATTCCTTTGTCTCTCCCTGCCTGAGTACACAGACCTGTCAAAAGATCACTGTTAAGGAGCGTGGGACTGTGGGGACCTCAGAAAGAGTGGGGGGACATGGTCAGCCCTGGTGGGGATGGCAACTTCACTGTTGGAACCTAGGGCTAACAAACCAACAATAATGGTAATAATAATCATAATAAAGCTTTTCTGGATTTAGCTACTACTCAGAGCTGCCAGAAAACCTACCACCAAGAGCATGCGCTTTTGGACAAAACAATAGTTTGAAATCTTTTGAGAGGGACAGTGCCTATCAAATAATGATGCATTATTGATATGGAAATTTTTATATTAACAAATGTGTGCTGGAAATGCTGTGATTTATTATTTTTTTTCTTGGAGGGGAAAAAAAGTAGCTTGCATGTGGCATCAATAATGATATGCTAATGACCTGCTTCCAAATTTAGATTTAAAAAAAGTTAATTGGCAAATCTCAGATGGCGCTGAGAAGATGGCATTCTTGGTGGTGACCCAGTTTTAAGGTCCAAATGTAAAGTTTAGTACATTTAAATTCCAGATTCCAATATAGGATCTTTATAACTAGGATATGGACTTGTTTAGGGGTTGTGGATTAATTATGCTATTGGATCTGCGGTATCTGGATTTAGAGCAGGCTAGTAAGACAGATAGTACCCATTAAATGTTACCCCTTTTTCAGTACACATCCATGTGAACACACAGAAAGGAGAGCAAAGGCCAGGTAAACTCACAATTTTTTTTTTTTTTTAAGTATAGAAGTATCTTCCTGATGAAAACAAAGGTGAATTGTTTGATATATAATCTAAAATAACTTCTGAACTATATTCATTTTCTCTATAACTTGGAAGAAGAGATATTTTCTTATATGAGAGAGGGATGATATTGGTCCAATAAACTACCAGCAAAGCAGAAATATCATGAGAGAACTGAATTGGGATTTAAAAAAACAAGAAAAAAAAGTTGAATAATTAGGAACAACCCCAGAGTCTGCCTCAGATTCATTCTAGTTTCCTTTTGATCTTTCTTATCGCTTCTCTTGTTCACTCTTTCTTTCATTCTCTCTCCCTGCATTCTTTCATTTCTACTGCGTGTGTGCATGCTCAGGTACTCAGCTATGTCTGACTCTTTGTAACCCTATGGACTGTAGCCCACCAGACTCCTCTGTCCATGGAATTCTCCAGGCAAGTGTACCAGAGCAGGTTGTCATTTTCTCCTCCAGGGGATCTTCCTGATCCAGGGATTGAACCCACATCTCCTGTGTCTGCTGTATTGGCAGGTGGATTCTTTACCACTAAGCCCCCACTTCTATTACATCTCCCCTTAGCTTATCTCTCATTGTTTCCTCATTCTCTTTCTACTTTCCTTTTCCTCCTTCCCTGCATCTCCTCTCCCCTCTTCCTTTATTTCTCTGCACTTGACACCAAGGCATCAGGATAGTGATACCCTAGGTGATCAGAACAGGGCAGAAGCCAGTCTGAACTAAGTCCCAGGATTTCTGATTAATCCACACAGACCATTCAGCTAAGAGAAGCCCTTTCTTTGGTTCTAGATGGACTTTTGACCTCGCCAAGGGTCAGAGGTTTTTGTTTGTTTGTTTGTTTTACCAGGAAGAAATGTCCAGTGAAGAAGCCTAGACATTCTGATGTGTCTCTTGGGGATACTGGCTTTGGGCTCCTGATCCAGGATGCAGACCAATGTGTCAGGGAGTGGAGTCCAAAGGTAGCTTCAAAGAGCCTCCTCTGTCCAAGGCTTTTTAAATATGGATGGTAGATAACATTAGAAAGTTCTAGTGATTGTCTTATTCCCATAAATTTGAAGTTGGATTTAAAAAAAATCAGTTTTCAAAAGCTCCGTTACTTAGAACTATACAAAATTAGACAGTGGCAATGTTTCCAAAGAACCATATGGTAAACAATAGCTAATGTTTAAGTGCTTTACTATATGTTAGGCATTTTTAATCTAAACATCAAAAATCCTCTATTCTTCTAGCCCTACTGTAGATAATTGTCTAAAGGGCACGTTAAAAGCCCGTGGCCTTGCAGGACACTGGTCCTGCTCAAAACATCTACTGAGACATTTGGTTCACCCCAAAAGTTCTTGGTATTTGCTCCTGTCCAAAATTTCCATGGAGACATTTGATCCATGTTGAAAAGGTCCTTAAAATTTGGTCCTGTCTGAGATTGGTCCATGCCAGAAAAGTCCTTGAAATTTGGTCCTATTTGAAATATCCTTTGAGACATTTGATCCGTGATTTGTTAAATAAAGCAAGCACTTAACTTTGTTTAAATTGTATTTACATTATTTTATTGCAATTCATGGTCGATTTTGAGTTTCACATTTATTTTTGTTCTTCCTTATCATGAAGTTTGACAGGTTTACTCTTGAATGAATGAATGAGCAATGGCTCTCAAGTACATATCAACCTGATTTTTAGCTTCATATTTATTATATCTGTTAATATCAGTTATACAAATTTGATTTTATCAGCATCATTATGAAGTTGTTGTCTGTATTTGAGTGTGACTATGAAGACCCCAAGTGATAACTTGTTCATTGCTTTGCTTCTGTCTTTTAACACTTTAAATTGAAGGATGATATACTATTATCAGCTGCTGAAATTTACTACTCCAGCTTTCACTGCAGTGTCCATCCAGTGACCACTGTTCAATACAAATGCATAAACATTCCAACTTTCCAGTGGAATCCTTAAGCTTTTGGTCTTTTCCTGACTCTGACATACATTCCACGGACATACACTCTCAATGTATTCCATTAGGTTATCTATATTTTCTTCTTTATTCTCTACAAGGCACTCAAAAGTTTCATTTACTTCTTCCAAACACACAGATCAAAGTTCAGACAACTGGATGCACACGTATGAGTGTTACTTTCTGTTGTCATATGTCTGGTGTTGGACCCAAGGAAGATATTTTTGCCACAATGATTGTGAAACGTGAGACAGGCATCCCTTAACTTGTCTTCTCAGTTAGGTCATAAATCTGGCTTAGTATAGCCCAACACTACACCAGATAAGACTTCCCAGGCATGCTGGTGGTAAATAACCTGTCTGCCAGTGCAGGAGACATAGAGATGCTGGTTCAGTCCCTGGGTCAGGAGGAGCTCCATGGCAACCCACTCCAGTATTCCTGCCTTGGAGAATCCCAAGGACAGAGGTGCTTAAAGGCTATAGTGCATAAGGTCGCAAAGATTTGGACGTGGCTGGAGTGACTTAGCATGCGCACGCACATACTTGGGGACATGGCAAAAGCCTCCTGATGAAAATGAAAGAGGAGAGTGAAAAAGCTGGCTTAAAGCTCAACATTCAGAAAACGAAGATCATGGCATCTGGTCCCATCACTTCACGGGAAATAGATGGGGAAACAGTGGAAACAGTGTCAGACTTTATTTTGGGGGGCTCCAAAATCACTGCGGATGGTGACTGCAGCCATGAAATTAAAAGACGCTTACTCCTTGGAAGAAAAGTTATGACCAACCTGAATAGCATATTCAAAATCAGAGACATTACTTTGCTGACTAATGTCCGTCTAGTCAAGGCTATGGTTTTTCCAGTGGTCATGTATGGATGTGAGAGTTGGACTGTGAAGAAGGCTGAGCACCAAAGAATTGAAGCTTTTGAACTGTGGTGTTGGAGAAGACTCTTGAGAGTCCCTCGGACTGCAAGGAGATCCAACCAGTCCATTCAGAAGGAGATCAGCCCTGGGATTCCTTTGGAAGGATTGATGCTGAAGCTGAAACTCCAGTACTTTGGCCACCTCATGCGAAGGGTTGACTCACTGGAAAAGACTGATGCTGGGAGGGATTGGGGGCAGGAGGAGAAGGGGACAACAGAGGATGAGATGGCTGGATGGCATCACTGATTCGATGGACGTGAGTCTGAGTGAACTCTGGGAGTTGGTGATGGACAGGGAGGCCTGGCGTGCTGCGATTCATGGAGTCACAAAGAGTCGGACACGACTGAGCAACTGAACTGAACTGAACTGAACTGATTTGGCAAACTCCACAGGCAGGACTGGACTTCAAAATACCTTTCAGTTGTATGGATTGTTAGTCCCGTTTTATAGGAAGAAAAACAAACTGAGACTCAGAGAAGTGACAATAACCTTTCCATGGTCATTATGTCTAAAGCAGAAAGAAAGGCAGAAACAGTCTGTGTGTAACCGAATCTTGTTCAGTCACTAAGTTGTGTCTGACTCTTTGCGACCCTATGGACTACAGTATGCCAGGCTTCCCTGTCCTTCACTCTCTCCTGGAATTTGCCCAAACTCGTGTCTGCTGATTCCCTGATGCTATCCTGTCATCTCATCCTCTGCCATCCCCTTCTCCTTTTACCTCCAATCTTTCCTAGCATCAGTGTCTTTTCCAATGAGTCAGCTCTTTGCATCAGGTGGCCAAAGTTTTGGTGCCCCAAAGTATTCTTTCTCTATTACCTCCCAGCTGTCTGTCCTGAGTCTATGGACCCCAGAGCCCTGGGTGAGAACCCTCTCCAGCCCCAGCACTTCTGGGGCAGCTGATCCATTCTACAGGTTAGTGCCTTTCCTGGAAACTTGCCATCATCCTTATGCAGCTAGCCACATCCCCTCCTCACTGGGCTTACTCCTATCTATGCTTCTAATTTCAGCTTAGAAAATTCATCTTCCCAGAAGCCTGCCTTGACACTGAAAATCCAAATTTGGTGCCCTTTCTCTCTCTCTCTCTATGACATCTGGTATCTCTCCACCCACACAAATGAAAATTTAACAACAGTCTAGCTCCATGTCATCTTTTTACCTGCCTGTCTTCCTCATTTGGAACGTGAACAATTTGAAGTCAGGAATAGTGTTCTCTTAATAAGTTTTGATCAGCAAAATTCAGACACTGTTGTCCTAGGCAGAACCTACTGGACTCCATCTCTACTTCTACAGAATTCACATGCTCAAGGCTGGGAGGATAAACAGATTGAGATCTCACATTACTGAATCTCTAGGCACAATTCCTGGCACATTAGAAGCGCTCAATAGGTGCTTTTGAATGAATGGATAAACAAATAAAATAGCATATGGGTAAAGTGACTAGCTTCTATAAAGCAAAGTAATGAATTACCTTTGTATGTAAACTATTTAATACATGGGAATTATTTTTCTGCTTCCTGATGAAGAAACTCAGGGTGGGTGAATGCATGCTGGGAGGAAGCAGGCAGAGAAGCCAAGTCCAAAAGCTGAGCTCCAAGCTCTGCACTGATTCCTACCCCCTCATGCATGTGGGCTAAGGCACATCTCTTGTGGCTCCTGCATTGGCGGGTGGGTTCTTTACCACTAGCACCACTGGAAACCTACCCCTCACCTCTTGCCTAAGCAGCCAGTTTGTCTTCCGGAGCTCTGTCAGTGACAAAGGGTCTTATTATTTACATCAGAAGCTTGTGTCCTCGCTAAGTGCTTTCTGGTGATTTACTGGAGTGTTGATGAAGCAAACAAGGGAAATGACAAGGTACTTTTTTTCTTAATTTATTTTAATGTCTGCATCTTGGTTTCCTGGTTGGCAGCTCCAAAGATCCATTTGTCTGTCATCATGCACTAGATGTTGGAGAAATGAGGCTCTCCCCACCCAGGGCCGCTGAGAATTGAGAGGAAATGAGGGCGGGGCAGTGGACATGTGGATCAGTGGTTCCTCGAGCAGGGGAGCCAGGGAAAGGAAGGGGGGAAGGAGTGATCGCACCAGCTGGCTAAGTGGCAACGATGCAGGGGTAGCTCCCTTGCCACTGTGCAAGGCAGGGAGTCATGGCAGAGGGGAGAGGGCACGCGTCCTGGGCTGAGAGGCACGCAGAACGTATGCTTCCCTTGCGCACAGCTTAATATCCAGACAGGCAGCAGGTGCACGCTGCCGCACGAATTCCAGCATCCTGGGTTCCAGTTCACAAGCTACTGCTTCCTGACCCTGCCACTGTGGGCAGGTCACTGAATCTGTCTGTTCCCAGGCTTCCCTATGCGTACAAAAGGGACACAAGCACCCACTTCAGAAGCTCACTAGGATCTTCACTGACCCATTTCTGTGTCAATGCCCAGTGGTCCTCTCCTGCCCAATGAGAAAAAGCTTCTATCATCTCCCTCCCCACATTTTACTCCCACTGGCCCTCAACTTTCAGACCTGTGATATCCAGTTAATAGCCAGTGGCATCATAGAGTTACTGAGAAACCTGAACACAGCTAGTCTCCAAAGAAATGCTCCATATGTGTAAAATTTTGCCTGCCAATGTTGGAGGCACAAGAGAAGCAGGTTCAGTCCCTGGGTTGGGAAGATCCTCTGGAGAAGGAAATGGCAACCCACTCCAGTATTCTTGCCTGGAAAATCCCATGGACAGAGGAGCCTGATGGGCTATAGTCCACGGGGTCATAAAGAGTCAGAGAGCTCTGAGTGACTGAGCATGCACCCACACATACGTGTAAAATTCACACACCGGCACTTGAAGCTTTAGTACAAAGAAAATAATATAATTTACCACATCAATATATTTTACATTGATTACATGTTAAAATAATAATACTGCAGATACAGTAGGTTAAAGAAAATATGTTGTCCTTCAGGATATAAAACCCTAACTTCTATGCTTGCTTCCAAACTTAAACTCTGGTGGCCTGTGGGATTACTTTCATTTATGCATTGAGCTTCTGATCCATGTGCATATTGATCTTGCTTTTGATTATTGCCATGTGCTCTCTACTTTTCTTTCACTAATCTATCTATCCCACTCTATGTTTTGAGGTTGGGTAGGTAAACTCCAGAAAATGGTGAAGGACAGGGAGACCTGGTGTGCAGCAATTTGTGGGGTTGCAAAGAGCCATGCATGACTTGGCAACTGAACAGAAACATCAGGTAAACTCAGCTTCAAAGTGTGAATGCACCCTAATATTTTCCCTGAAATCAGCATGGCCTTTACTGTGGAACCAAGGCTTTTGGACCTAGGGAGAAGCTACACCCTTTGGTAAATAACATATGGAGACAATCTAGATGAATCTTAACTGTGAAAGGTGTGCATTATTTATTTATGGTTCAAGGCGACAGGGTAAAGCCTGATAACATCCTTTTAGTAGTATTAGGCTGTGATAAGGCACTTGCTACTGCTGTCCTTTTATCTGACATCCCAGGAGCTCACTGCCAGCACTTAGGGTCCAAGCAGAGGCTCCAGCAAGGACACGGGTGCTTAGATCAAACCCATTTGAACATTTACAATTGGGATGGCCTGGGAAATTTTCCCTCTGACTGCCTCACTGCCACCCCTTTTGTTTTTCCTAGTGCTGAAGGATAATGAAAGAGTTATGATAATGATAGATAATGAATATCTGTTATGTGAATGGATATTTGAAAAAAGTAAGTAAATTAAATGGATGGATGACTAAATTAACTGGTGAATAAATGAATGAGTAAATGAACCAACTAACTTCTGAATAACTTGATGGATGGATGGATGGATGGATCGATGAATGAACAAGTAAAATATTGAATGCATACTTCTTTTTGTATAACTGGAAGGATAACTGAAAGAATGGCTAGTTGGTTAGTAGGATGGAAGGATGATGGGTGAAGGAATGTGAATGAATGAGTGACTTGATGAATAGATGAATGGTTTGATGGACAGATAGACAGATGAGTGGCTGAATGGATGGATGGATGGATGAATGGATGGGTGAATGGATGACTGGATAAATGAGTTCAGCATAATGTTTAAGTGAAGTTTTTCTGGTGTTTTTTTACCTAATGTGTCTACTTTTCCCTCTCGTGACATTCCTTTCATCCTCTGGTGAACTTTTTTTCTATTGTTATTGTTTTGTTGTTGTTTTAGTTGCTAAGTCATGTCTGACTTCTCTGCGAATCCATGGTCTGTAGCCTGCAGGCTCCTCTGCCCATGGGATTTCCCAGGCAAGAATACTGGAGTGGGCTGCCATTTCCTTCTCCAGGGATCTTTCTGACCCAGAGACTGATCCCATGTCTCCTACCTTGGCAGGCAGATTCTTTACCACTAAGTCACCTGGGAAGCCCAGTTTTTAGTAATTACTCATATGGATGAGATGGCTGGATGGCATCACTGACTCGATGGACGTGAGTCTGAGTGAACTCCAGGAGTTGGTGATGGACAAGGAGGCCTGGTGTGCTGCAAATCATGGGGTTGCAAAGAGTTGGACACGACTGAGCGACTGAAGTAAACTGAACTGAATATCGAATATATGATACAATTCACTTACTATGTTTTTAAATATCTTCTCCACTAGAGCATGAACTTCAGGATAGCAAAGAATGTTCTGTTTTATGTACTACCACACCCCTGTAGCCTTTACTAGTGATAGTGGAAGGGGCTCTAGAGGTCCAAAGGGGAATTCACTGTCCTGAGGAAGTTGTTCTGGAAGCCACGAGAGCACAGGGTGGTGTGTGTCACAAGACAGTGGACACCTGTCCCCATCTCTCTGGGATGGTGAGGAGGCTTCCTAAAGGAAAGGCCATCTGAGCCAACATTTCAAGGACTTCCCAGGGATCGAACCAAGTCTCCCACATTGCAGGCAGATGCTTTAACCTCTGCACCACCAGGAAAGCTCGGTAAGAAGGCAGGAGGTAGTATTGTTGGCTGAGGTTCCGGTATGTGCAAACATTTAGGGGTTGAAAGGAGGTTGAGTTTAAAGAAGAGGTTGGAAGGATCGCAAGAATCAAGTAAAAGAGTTCTGTGTATGGACGGGAATGGCAGCATAACAAGCCCTATACTACATGTTAGAGTTTGGATTCTGTCTTATTTGCAAGAATTCCATGCAACAGCGTGATGGACTCAGGTATACATTCAGGTTCAAGGGAGTCCAGCTCATGGCCTTTGCAGCCTATAGTAAGGTCTGCCTGAGTCACATCAAAAGGATTTGGAGCACCAAGGTTTTCAGTAGGGAGTAGATTTTTATGTTTGTACTCCCTGTATCTTCAGTTAATTACTCACATGCTAAGTATAATGAAAAATGATGATTTATTTGGTCATAATCCTTAGTTCCTAGTGTTCTCAGTTTATCTCCTAAAACAACTGGAATGTCCTAAGTAACAGGGCACTATCTTTCTGTCATTAACAAGAAACCCTTCTTATCAGATCTGAATTTATGCTAAAGACATGACTAAGACTGGGGGTCCCTAGATGGTCTTTAGGGAAAAGGTCTTTTTTTTTTTTTTTTTTTAATAAAAGGGACAAATATGGCTACTCCCAGTTAGCTTTCCTTCTTTCCACTTTAAATACAGATGTGATGATTGGTTCTAAGAAAGTAGTTTATAACCAAACAGCAGTAGTTGATATACCTGTAATGGAATAGCAGAAAGATACAATGAAACTGAGTGTTAAATGGTATCATGAAGCTGCTACTATTCCAGCCTTTCACTGCTTACATCTAGAAATTTAAGGTGAAAATAGCAACTTCCTAATTGCTTAATTGAATAATTATTGGATTTTCATAATCTACAGAATCCTTTTCTGATACAGTAGAATTCCAGCTTGATCACTCTTTTTGGTATATGCCTGCTGGGGCTGCTGCTGCTAAGTCACTTCAGTCGTGTCCGACTCTCACGCGATCCCATAGACGGCAGCCTACCAGGCTCCCCCGTCCCTGGGATTCTCCAGGCAAGAGGACTGGAGTGGGGTGCCTGAGGGATTTACTATTCCCTGAATGGTTTATAGCCCCTAACGCTTTTTAAAATCATTTGTTTTGGGACTTCTCCGGTGGTCCAGTGGTTAAGATAGCACCTTCCAATGGATGGAGCGTGCTTTCAATCCTTGGTCAGGGAACTAAGATTCCACATGCCTCATGGCCCAAAATCCAAATCCACATAAAACAGAAGTGATATTGTAACAAATTCCGTGAAGACATTAAAAACTGTCCACATAAGAAAAAAAAATATTTTAAAAATTGTTAAAATGGGCAATATATTAATTGCTTTATATATCCAACAAATATTGACTATGTCAGTCCATTGTTTTAAGTGTTTGGGGCTTGTCAGGAAATGAACTGGACCGACCGAGATCCTTCTCCTTGTGAGGATTAAGGCCCACCTATTCCTTCCTTCTATGCACTTCCGAGATCTTCACTGGAGCGCATCCAGCACATGAGCGTTCTTCCTCACAAGTTTCTCAGTGTCCATGCCAAGATCGCCATCAATTTCCTCCAGCAGAGGCTGACCCAGGGAATGTCACTGACACCGTCATCAACCACAATTTAAAAACACACCAGACATAGGGAGCAGGAATGTGCTGCATTTTCAGTCACTGACATGGCTATCTTGATATCATCCTGAAAACAGAAACAACGTGGACTCACATGACCAGCTTTCCCTTCTGCATGCCCTTCTGCTCTGGACACAGGAAGGCAAGGTCTGTTATCACAGAGGAGGGCTTAGGAACCATCAGGTTTCACCTTCACTGCTGTAGCATTTCAACAAATTCTTTTTGGCCTTTATATACAACTTTGGGGATTCTCCTACATCTTGCCTCCTTGTCTTTCTTGGATGGCAATTTCTCCTTATTCCACTGTAGCCTGCTGTGGATCTTAAAATATTTTTAGGATTGTGGAGAGATGCTCAAAGTTTGGATGTGTGTGAGGCAGACAGTCATATCTATTGATGCCTTTTCTGACTTGGAAAGAAAAAAAAAGGTCTACATCTAAATTTAGTGAGGAGAAAATATCTTAAGTTGGGGCCTTTCCTGAAAGAGAGAGAGAGAAAAAAAACCTCATCTTTTAATATTATAAATATGTCTTCTCAGGTGAGAACTGTTAGTGTCATTTGAAAGTAGTGAGACTGAAAGTTGCAGTAAAAGCAAAACTTTTGTAATAAGAAAAAAAAAAGAGTAGAATCTATAAATGGTTTCATTCAAAGGGCTGTTTTTAATGTTGCTGTGGTGACAGATTAAGAAGGAGAAACTTGAACCAGACCTTTGACCAGTTGTGGGGTCAGGGGTTGCCTCTGTCTGTGTTCGGGCTCCTCTGACAACTTCCTGTATAATTTGACTATTATTTGCGTGTCTGGGCACTGTCTGACCCTGGAGTCTGGAAAAAGGAGAAAGGCAGCCTGCATTTCCATGCCATATGGGCTGCAGCGAGGGAGGGCGCGTTTAATCAGATTTAGGTGGGAAACATCGTTTGATCCCAGGTTAGAGGAAGAAGCACCCATGGGCTTTGCAACAGACTGGGGAGGAAGGGTCGGATGACAGACACGGCCGTGATTTAGGGCACATGGCCCCTGCCAGACGCTGGTGTGGCTGCAACTATGTTTTAAATTTGGAAGCAGATCAATTATGAGAGAAGGGAAGAGAGGTGCTGGTGGCATTTCAAACTGCAAGTGGACTTCTGCCATGGAAGTCCAGAAAAACGAAATTTTCAAAGTCCAGATAAATGCATTTCTAACACAAACTTAAATAACAAGAAAATAGGGTCTTTGGGCAGAAATAAAGAACTTAAAAAAAAATGTAGGCATATATATGGACTTCCCTGGTGTCTCAGATGGTAGAGAATCTGTCTGCGTTCGATCCCTGGGTGGGAAATATCCCCTAGAGAAAGAAATGGCAACCCAGTCCAGTATACTTGCCTAAAGAATCCCTTGGACAGAGGAGGCTGGTGGGCTACAGTGTGACTCTTTGGGTCACAAAGAGTATGACACGATTGACTAACACATATATACGTATCTGTGTGTGTGTGTGTGTGTGTGTGTGTGTGTGTGTATACGGTTTACTTACTAAAAATATAATAAATGTATTTCTCTACTTGGGGGACTTCATACAAGAAAATTATATAATAATACATCCAAGTTTCTGAGCAGCATGAAATAGTTTACAGGGCCATGCAAAGTCTTCAAAATGTTAGCAAAGGTAAAGTCTTAACTTTCTAACCTGTAAGATGTTATCATGTTAAATGATATACTCACAGATTTGAGAAGCCCTGGGTTTTATTAAGAAAATTTCCAGGGCCAGTGACCTCACTTGTTACAAAGGATCAAGTGCCCTCATCTTTTGACACCCATCGCAGCCTCCTGAGATGGATGGCAATGGTGGAGAAGTCCAGGGCGGGACTCAGATGACACCCGCTCACCTTTGGATCCATAGAGACAGACTCTGAACAGCAATCAGTAGCCATGTCTGGGAACTGGAGCCAAGAACTTGGGCATTACTTCAGCAAACAGAGTGAAGGTACAATGAGTGAAACTCAATTGGTCTTAAAAGTCTGTAAAGGAGTAGGGAGCAAGGCAGGGCCAGCTCAGGGCATGGTCAGGAGGCGAAAGTCTTTTTGGAGAGTGGGTTATAAGTGCCTGAGCTGAGCCTGGAAGGATGGGGAGATTTAGGGAAGAAAGAAGAAGGGAAGATGAAGAGGAACAAAAGGACCATGGAGTTCAGAGCTAGTCAGACTTTTCAAGTATCACCATACTCAACTCTTTTCACTTTACAGAAAAGGAAACTGGTGGGGCTTCCCAAGTGGTACTAATGGTAAAGAATTCACCTGCCAGTGTAGGAGACACGAGATGAGGATTGGATCCCTGGGTAGGGACGATCCTCTAGAGAAGGGAATGGCATCCCAGTCCAGTATTCTGGCCTTGGAAATCCCATGGACAGAGGAGCCTGGCGGGCTACAGTCCCTGGGGCCTCAGAGAGTCAGACACGACTGAGCTACTGAGCGCCTGAAGCTGGGTGGGGACAAGCCTCAGTGAGCTCGCCCCAAGTTACTCATGCCCGGTTAGGCAAAAACAGACCTGCGCTCAGTCCCGAGTGATGTGGCACCCGAAGTGTCAGACCCCAAGGCCACCCTGAAAGTGAGGCCCCCAAGTCCCATGCTTTTCCTGCTTTGAGTGCAGAAGGAGAAAGCATCTCATTTCTACATGTTAAAAGATCCTCAGGCTTTAGACATATGAGTAAGTTTTAAGTTGTAGTGAATTCATAAGAAGATAAAGAATCATAATCAGGGAGGCTTTGGCCTTAAGTTCCCTCTGACCACAACTAGGATCTTAGCAAAAAAAAAAAAAAAAAGGATCTTAGCAAAAACTAGGATCTTCAAAAAAAAAAAGACTTCTTTTCTTCTTCTAAGAGCCATACTACAAAACACTTTAGTTAATAGACCAGAGCTAATCTGATGCTGGGAGCGATTGGGGGCAGGAGGAGAAGGGGGCGACTGAGGATGAGGTGGCTGAATGGCATCACGGACTCGATGGACGTGAGTCTGAGTGAACTCCGAGAGATGGTGATGGACAGGGAGGCCTGGCGTGCTGCGATTCATGGGGTTGCAAAGAGACGGACACGACTGAGCGACTGAACTGAACTGAACTGAATCTATTAAAATATATCTTCTGACTACTCTTTTTTTTTTCGTTTATGCATGTGAGTTTAGTCACTTCAGTCCCGCCTGACTCTTTGTGACCCTATAGACTGTAACCTGCCAGGAAACCTCTGTCCCTGGGATTTCCCAGGCAAGAATACTGGAGTGGGCTGCTGTGCCCTCCTCCAGGGGATGCTCCTGACCCAGGAATGGAACCCATGTCTCCTGTGTCTCTTGCACTGCAGGTGGATGCTTTACCACTGAGCCACCTGGAAAGGACATTTATTATGAAACTTATTTCATAGAAACAGACACCACTTACGGAGCATCTACTGTGTATTAGAGGGTGTTCGATAGTTCGTAAACTCATTCAGTCACAAGGCCAAAGCTGAAGATGCATATTCACCGCCTTGCTTTAGAACAGAAGAAACTGAGGCTCCCAGAATAATGTGCCAGGTGGCTGCAAGCTGCAGCCCCACCCAGGCCTACCTTCCTGCAATTTCCTGCCACTGCTCGCTGCTGGACCCCTCAGGGCGCCCTGCCCTGGAACAGCATTTGAAGAAAGCAGTCTTACTTTCTACATGAGGGTTGCTGCACTTTGCATTTTTTAAATTGCTAACTTTAAAAACTTTAATATTGTAGTGTTAGTAACTCAGTCAGTAAGGATCTGCCTGCAGTGCAAGAGATCCAGGTTCAGTCCCCAGGTTGGGAAGATCCCCTGGAGAAGGAAATGGCAACCTACTCCAATATTCTTGCCTGGAGAATCCCATGGACAGAGGAGCCTTGTGGGCGGGCTACAGTCCATGGGGTCGCAAGAGCCTGACATGATGGAACAACTGAACCACAGCCACCAGTGCCGTAAGTAGGAATCAAAGAGGGGTGGACATGATGCGCTGGAGAAGGAAATGGCAACCGCCTCCAGTGCTCTTGCCTGGAGAATCCCAGGGGCGGGGGAGCCTGGGGGGCTGCCGGGCATGGGGTCGCACAGAGTCGGACACGACTGAAGCGACTCAGCAGCAGCAGCAGCAGCAGCAGCAGCAGACACAAGAAGAGTCTGGGGGTCCAGGCTGAGGACCATGTCATGATCCTCTCAATCCTCTCTGGTCCCAAACCATGTCAGTTCTTCCTTCTGGGCTTCACTGACTTCATCCAAAAGGGATACAAAATGTACAGGCGACGAAATCCTCTCTGAAGATTGTTCCACTGTAGAGGGAGAGCCTGTCTTCCCCTTTGTTGCTTGCTTGGCATTGCCAAGAGCATCAGACCATTGCAGAGTGGGGTAGGCAGAGGACATCCTTGCTCCCTTTTCCAGAGACCCGAGCCACTCTCTCTCTCTCATGTTTAGGGACACGGAAGCTAGGGTCCCTGCCCTGGTGTGTTTTGACACAGTGGAGGTACCAGTGTCTGGCTTGGTCTTAAGACTCCCCCTTTCCCCCTCAGGCCCTGTGTCCCCTTTCACAGCATGCCGTGGGGAATGTTGAGCCCTTATTAAATATCAGGAGCCCTCCATCTGCCTCTGTCTTTCCTCTGAGACGACTGCCAGACAGCCAAGGTCAAGGCCATATGTGCCCCGCTGATCCCACGGCAGGAGGGGTGGGGGTCGGAGGGCTGGAGGCTGCCTGTCTGCACAGGGCAAGACACAAAAACGCTGCTGTTTAGAAGACTGCTCTGTACCGTGGGAGGATCAGGAGTTGTACACCTACAACACACACTCCCAAAGCCACATTTTTGTGTTGCTTTTTTTTCCCATTCGCTTTACCAGGCTGTCACATTCAGCTGAGACATGAGGACTCATTTTGGAGTCAGAAGAGGCAGGTGAAGGGAAGAGTTTTTCCCCTTGCTGACGTCTGTGCCTGATGGAGGCAAGGGATGCTCAGTTCAGCTTTAAGCCTTCCTTGAGATCGGGCGTTCAGATTATTTGAACCAAGCGATGATTGATCCAAAGACAGAGGTGTGTGTATGACTTCAGATAAAATTATTTCTCTAAAGGAGATGATAATGAAGCATTTGAGTAGAAGGAAAAGTTTCCCTAGCCTCTGGCTTTTCACCTCCTAGCCAATGGATCTGGATAAGTTATATCACCTCTCTCTTTTGTGAGCAATAATAAAACCTTGGATTTTCGTGAGGATTGAATGAATCAGTACCCAAGAACGGGGCACAGCCAGTGGAAAAACGCGCAACAAATCCTGATTTTCCTTCTCATTATCAGTTTTATCATCGTCATTGTTTGGGGACTGTATCATCGCCCTTAGCCTCAGGGTCCCAAATTGTAAAATCTGAATGTGAAAAAAAAAATTATTTCGACTTGTCTTGCAGGTCAGGGCTACTGGTTTGGGGCTCACAAAGGAGTTCTACAACAGCAGTAGGGCTGTTTGAGAAAGGAGGACTTGATTCTCAAACTGATTCATTTCTTAGATGCCATCCCATAATCAAACTTGGGCAAACTCCAGGAGATACTGAGGGACAGGGAGGTCTGGCATGTTTCAGTCCATGGGATCAAAAAGAGTCGGACATGACTCAGTGACCAAACAGCAACAACAATCCCATAATCAGAGAGGGGATACAAAGAGGGGGAAGAAATTAGAAGGCCACAAATAAGAAGGCTTACCTTGCTTTGTGCCACTTGAAAGTCCTCATTTCAAGAATGTTCCCTTGATCCCCAGAGTTCTTGTGCCATTATCTCCTGTTGAAAGGATTCAGATGACATTATTTGTATGAAAACTCACATGCCAAAGATGCCACCTATGCCAACAGGCTGCATTGCAATGAAAAAGGGTGCGTCTGTCACGTGGATTTGGCATTCCTAATGCCTTCAAATCAAAAGTCAATACTAGCAGCTCTTAACTGCTCAAGTCCACTGAAGATACATCACTGCTGACATGGAAGGACCATTTAGGGTGCTAACCTGACTTATCAAGTGGTGTTGACCTCTAGCGTCACCGTTGTCATTTAACCGCTGAGTTGTGGCCGACTCTTTGCAAACCCACGGACTGAAGACCGCCAGGCTCCTCTGTCCCGGGATTTCCCAGGCTAGAATACTGGAGTCGGTTGCCATTACCTTCTCCAGGAGATCTTCCCAAGCCAGGGATCAAACCCTACATTGACAGGTGGATTCTTTACTGCTGAGCTCCTGGGGAAGCTCCCAGGAGGCCCCGCAAAGATCGCTACACTGAGGTGGGTGTAGGAGCTTTGAGTCAGCAGGGCAAGATAGGTTAACAAATTACAACCTTTCCCCAGCCAACACCTTCATGACTTGATGACAATGTTTCTAATATCTTCTCAAAACAGTTACACTTGGAAATGTCTGCGGAAAAAATAAGAATGACTCTGTTGATGGGGTGGGTCAGCAGACCCCAGATGGCCTTCTACTGCATGGAAACAGCTCTGAAGTCTGGTCTGGAAGACCAAATACTCTCTCTGTGTGTAAAGCAAAATTCACAGGGTGGTCCAGAGAAAGCGCATTTAGGGAGTATGATACAGAAAAGCAGAAGGGGCATGAGATGTAGGATGGCGTGTCCTGGTCAGAGAGTGGGAGAAAACACATTTATCTGGAGACCCAGCTGCACAGTTATGATTAGAGATGCTAATGGCAGGAAAAGGGAATAAATAAGAGGGGTGTCTTCACCCTGTGAGATAAGACGGGGAGTGGAGGCCATGGGCTCATCCCACCTTCTCTTGTGGGCTAATGCTGGGGGCGAGTCATTATAAACCCTACCAGGGCAGGCTGGGCACATGAGAGGCAACCAGCAAAGAAAAAGGGAGTTCTATGGTAAGGAAGTTATCCAGAATTGTACAGCGAGAAAAGCTAAGAGAGAGCTGATAGTAACTTACAACAACTACGGCAGCACCAATGAGAATGATAGTGATCGCAACCACACAAGAAGAGTTAATGCTACGCTTATGCCCCTCTTCCATCTCACTCTTCGCTTTCTATGCTTCCCTTAGACCTTCACCTCTGGGATCTCACCTCCACTTCCTAGACATTGTGAACTGAATGCGTTAATCCTGGCATCCATGGCAAAGGCTAAAAATGGCAGCCATCTCTCTGCCTGGGGCAGCCTTCACTTGCCTCAACCTAACCCCTAGCTGTCCCCAGGAGACACAGCTCTGAGACCACAGCTCTCGTCTTTGGCTGATGTGACAACAGTATCCTCCAGGTCTTGCTCATTCTAACTAGGGGATTGGAGAATATGTGCTCCCAGCATGCTTAACGTGTCCCTCTAAGACAGGTGACTGTCACCCACTTTTCTGGATGCGGGGATGTCTGTCCACACTGCTGGGCCCGGAGCATCCTCAGTGAATGAGTGAGTCCCATCTCATCCCCACTGTGCTCGCCCTGAGCTCCTATATCGTCATCAGGATGAGAGCAGCTACCTGTGTGGCTTCACTGTGAGCCTGGCACTGAGATGGCGGCTAATTTTATCCCTGTTTTACAGCCAAGGAGGTGGAGGTATCAAAACAGACCCAGCAAAGTGCCCCCAACCCCAGTGAAGCCAAAGCAGGGCTGGAACCAGAAGAGCCTAGCCCTGAGTCAGGCTCTAACCATCACGCTTACTGCCTCTCTTAGAAGGCAGTCAGCAGCTGGCTTTTAATTGAATGAAGCATGTATGATCCTGTCTTTCAGAGAAGAGTGACAAAGAAACCACAACAGCGATTATCCTTTTGGGCAGGGCATGTTTACCTGGTCCCCTCTGAACTTAAAAATTCTCATTCTCTGTCAAGCCAACTCCCCAACCTTTTGCAAAGAGCACTTTCAGTGACACTGTGTCATAGGAGGGTGCAAAAATCAAATGTTATAATTATTTTTTTTTCTCAAGGTGGGGGGTAGTTTCCTGCCAGAGATAAGTGTCCATGATGATCAAGAGACAAAGCGTAAAAAGGGTGTTGTTGAAAGCTCCCTTTAGCTCTTCTTTTTAATATTCTTGCTACCACTGAAATGTAATTGAAACATCCTTCAAAGCAAGCTATGCCAGCCACCCTTCAGCTTTGATACAGCTTTTTAATCAGGAGATATTGTTGTGGCCTCACAATGAATATGGAAAGCATTCAAACTATTTTGTGGATAGAGTGTATCACTTCTGACCTCAGTCAAAAGACCACATGAAAAGGAGCGAAAAAGAACTCAGTCTGAGTCCTCTGGGCTCCAAAACCCTGAGGGCATGTGGAACATGGTTCAGGCCAGATTCATCCAGAGGAGAGGATTCAGCACTGCGTCAACTGAAACATGAGAGGTGGTAGAGTATGGTGTGTCAGGGCACCAGGGATGCTAAAAAGATCCTGGGCTTTGCCTTTGAGCAGTGGGCATAATCGCTTTCTTCGGGGATCCCTTAGCTCAGGGTTTCTTAAGATTTAGCCAGTGGACTGTCGGTCCAGAAAATACTTCTCCTTCACCTGATACTGCTGGGTCCCGCGAGCCTGGGGGACGTCCCACACTGCTGATTAACCACAGACGTAAATGAATCCAAGGAAAGTCACCCAGAAAAGAATCCTCTGTAAGGCTTTAAAAACTTGAAAAAGACTTCTTCAGGGCCTTTGTTGTCTGCAGGACATAGTTTAGGACAAGCCAACCGACTCAGAAAGGGAAAGAGCAAAAGGGATGAGGAGCGGTCGGGAGTGACACCCTGGTTAGTCCTTGAACTTGTCTGCCACCTCCAAATCCTATTTCCCCCACACTCATCTGATTACATGAGTGACCAGGAAGAAGTCAGATGTAATTAGCTGAGTTTTGTTTTTTAATAACAAGACATAGATGATCTGATCTTATTAAAACGGGAGTTGGGATAGTATAAGACATAGAAATAAGTAAGTGTAACACAAAGGGAATGAAGTCAATACCGGAATAGGGCAAAGCCTCCTCACATGGAGGAACTAGAGGAGGCGGGAGGGGGGTCCCCGGAGAAGGGTCCTGGGGGCGGGGTGGGAGGCAAAGTATACCTTGAAGCAGGACTTCAAGGTGTGCGTGTTTCCGTGAATGAGAAAGAGTCAATATTACTCTTTTCCAATTAAAAAGAGCAGTATCTCACTGTAAAAGAATTATAAAGAAGAAATGCGTCATCCATCACTCTAGCAATGAAAGATAACTGTGAGGATGTTTCTTCATATTCCTGTTCATTCTCTATGCAATGCACAACTGTCTTTGCAAAACAGCTTATGTATATATATGTGTGTGTGTATGTATATCATATATATGCATGTATCTACATACACACATATATACATATATGTACACACATATACACACACACACATATATATACAATATTTAGTATATATGTGTGGGCTTCCCAGGTGGCTCAATGATAAAGAACACTCCTGCCAGTGCAGGAGATGCGGGTTCGATCCCTGGTCTGGAAGATCCCCTGGAGGGGGAAATGGCACACCACTCTAGTATTCTTGCCTAGAGAACCCCATGGACAGAGGAGCGCGGTGGGCTATAGTACATGGGGTTGCAAAGAATCTGACATGCTGAGCACATGACCACATAGTAGAAAGATATATATAATATAATATGCATATTATATATAATATCATATCTGTGACTTCATAGTGTCATTTTCTTTAAAAAATTGGCTTATAATGGCAAAAGAAACCTGTGTCTCTTCCAATCATTCTTTCTAATCATTTTCTAATATTTTTCATTTTGACAGATCACTATTTGACTAAGTGATAATATCTTATCAAATAATTTTTCCCTAATTTTTATATTTTTAATATTTTCCATAACAGCTAAAAACATTTTTGTGCACACAAATTCACCATCTATCGAGTCATGCTCTCAAGGCAAATGCCTCAATGACTTCATTAGTCTTTTAGGGTAGAGAGACGCCTATCGATATGGCATTGATTTGGTGTATTGACATGCAAAGTGTTCATCAGCCTCATGAACATATTCTTTGAATTTTCAGCTTTGTTCCACAAAGAACTTCATCCAAATCCAGACAGACAGATATAAGTCACCTACTGTCTGGGGGTGGGGGGCTGGGGAAGAGGGTCACATTCAACTCCAAAATCTGAATCAAAGCTATGAAATTTTAACTTCTCAGTTGAAAAAAATTACTCTTCAAATGTGAATCTGAAAGTTTGGAAAAGGGATACAGATGGAAAAAATGTCTCCTCTTCCTTTTCAAAGTTCTGAAGTCCTTTGAACTAAAGGGGAAGACAGAGCAAAAGAAAGAGAGCATGTGAGCGAGGGTTTGTTGGAGGCCGGACTCATGCACTCTGCCCTCCGGGCTCCCAGCTTCCATTCCAGAAGATCACAGACACCCTACTTTGAGCCTGGGAGATCCAAGAGTTAGGAGGAACCGCCCACATGACCCATCTCTTCTGGAATTCTCCTTGACAGCAGACCTGTCTTATTGTTATTCCAGCACAGGGGTTGAGGACGGCTGGGGAAAAGAGGACAGGGCACCCTTGAGCTGGAGAAAGTCGCGGCAGAATAGAAGAGCCATTCAGAGCCCATAGCAGCGGTGCAGAGGGCTGCGGAGGGGGACCACGGTCTGAGTTGATCTAGTGACTGAGTGCAGATGGTGCAGGGTGGATTGTGTGTGTGTGTTGGTGGGGGCGGGGGGGTGTGTGGTCTGAAGCCTCCTCTGAGTAAGCTGAGAGCCAGGGCAAGGTGGGAAGTTGGAGTGTGAGTAAGAGGCTGACACCCCTGCCCACAGCTGCCCTGACCATATAATAAACCCCTGAGAGTTTCAGACCTACACCAGGAAGGTAAAATCCTCGAAAAAACAGAGTAATTGTCTGCAGAATGTATTTGCACAAAGTTAGTTCTAATAGGGATTTCAGATTTGTCTGAACCCTCTCATTTTGTCCATAAGGAGCCTACAGTTCAGTAATTAGCCAAGACCCACTTGACAGTCAGTGGAAGGCCGGGAAACCAAATCTTTGAGTAGCCCCTGCTGTCTCACTGGGGAAACCCACGGCCATTGACTGACCAGAGCAGAGTCCACTCGCGGCAGCGTCTTCAGTGACCCTCGGCCACCTGTGGCAGCATAAGGATGGAAGGCAAGAGAGGTGATGGCGGCACCTGTGTTCAGGCGAGGGTGACAGTGTGGCCCACAGGCAGGGGCTGCTGCTCCTAGCTCATCCTAGTCCCAAGAGGCCACCTCGAAGGGGCCAGCCAGAGGAGGACACTGTGGCGCTCCCAGAAGCACAGAGCAGTGGACGCAAAGCTCCCAGCATCTCTGGGCTTGTCTTCACTTAACCCAAACCAATTGCATTCACTTCTTTTCCCAGGGCTTTTGATAGTTGAATTTCAGGATGAGGCAGAGACATATTAAGGATTTATCATGTATCCGACCTGAGTTTAATTCCCACCTTTTCTACTCCATGGAGACACAAACCACTCGAGCCACTTGGCCTCTGTTGGCTTAGTTTCCGCATCTGTAACAGGGGGATGATGATGCCTACTCTAAACTGAGTGTCTTGCATTAAAGAGCACGCACAGTAGGAACTCAGTTCAGGATCAGGGGCTGACACTTTTACATGCCATGTCTCATTGCCGTCTCACGAGTTCTCCTGTGAATGTGGTTATCCATTTTATAGGCCAGGGAGTGAGAGGTCACTAAGCTGGATAATTTACAACAGACTGCGGAATGACTGTCTTGGCTGTTGTGTATGCATGTCCCCTGTTAGGACAAATGAAGATCAAAATTCCCCAGCCCTTAGGCCACAGCGATGGATTCAAAAGATGGTCATGGTTCCCAAGTCTGACCCATCACTGGTCCTTCTGATTTAAAACATAAAGAAGGCTCTTCACTCTTCTGATTGTCCACCTGGCATTGTCCATGGCCAGGCCCGGGCCACACAGAGTGGCTGGTCTGAGTCTGAAGGTGACACAGAGGTGAGTCAAGGCATAGCAAGAAGGAAGGTCCAGATCACAGGCCCATTTATCCCTGGGGCCAACCCCACCCCGTCCCTCTTGTGCTTTGATTTATGACTAATCACTTCCCTCTTTCAGCTTTAGCTAATTCTGGTGGAGTTTCTATCACCTTAAATCAAAAGAGTCCTGGTCAGTATAGGACATGGACCCAGCCACCTAGATCCAGAGCATCTCTGTGCTCACTCTTCTCTCCTAGAAGAAAGAAAGGAAAGAGGTAGGCAAAGGAGGAAGAAACACTTTCTCCTTAACTCCCCAGTCATCAAATGGGAGCTTCCCAGGGTCTCTCAAGAGATGGTCTAGGTGAGCTTGAAATGCATGCTTGCATTTTTAAAAGAGCGCCCTTTCTAAATCACCTTATTTTGATGTAACTGCAAAAGGCAGTACTATTTTGGGTTCTTGCTATGATAAAACTGAAGCTGTAAGCTAGGGACTTTCATGAGAGATTGCACCGAAATGTCAACAGATGGCTTGCTAATCATGTTAAAAATACTCATTTCTTTTCAAAAATGGCATCCCCCTCCCAGTAAGTAGATCAGAAAGCAGTGTTTATGATATAAAACATATTAGTCACAATGCCATTTAATTATCCTACTTAATCATCAAGGTCATAATGATAATTGTTTCTAAAAATTAACACCTCTTCCCTCAGCAAGGAAGCTCATCCAGAATTTATGGTCAGAAGCACAGAACTGATACATTTAGATAGGATGTGAGCATTAAACGGAGACAAGAGGAATAAGCACAGAGATTGTGTGAGACGATTCACAAAGCCTTTTTCCTTTGCAGTCTAAGGAATACCAAAGGATGTGTTGATTCACTTTTGCCCAAAGATCCCATTTTTCCCCAGCAAGGAGGAGACAATGGAGGCTTAAAATCATTCAATCTTGATTCATCATGGGGACCACCATATTTGCACCTAGAAACAAGTGGATATCTTCGTGAACTGTAGGAGCTACTCAAACACTGAAGACCACACCACCCGGCTTCTCTTTTCTGACTTGCAACCACCTCTCTACATCGGCTCTTGGGCTCTCCTCCTTGATCTTATTGTTGATCCTTTTCTAGCTTATTTCACATGGCCTCCATTCCTCCAACTCTATTCTTTTTTAAAGCTTTTTAACATTTAATCTTTGTTTTATATTAGAGTGTACTTCATTTGCAGTGTTGTGTTAGATTCAAGTGCACAGCAAAATGATTCAGTTATACACATGCATGTATCTATTCTTTGTCAAATCCCTTTACCATATAGCTCATGACAGAATGCTGGGCAGAGCTCCCTGTGCTATGCAGTATGTCTTTATCAGTTATCTATTTAATATATGATAGTGGGTGTTAACCTGATTCTATCCTTAAATGTCACACTTTCTGGGCTGTCTCACTACCCGTTTCCAAGAGTAGGATCTCCCCTTTCTGTCTCCTCCTTTCCAGATGCAAATCCTACATGTAGTCTTCTGAGCCAGCCTCCTTTAGCAGACCCCTCCATACTTCCGACACTCTTTTGAAGAATGCTTCAAATAACTGTACCACCCTAGTTACTTGGGGTTTTACCCATCAAGCTGGTTTACATACCAATGACTGAAGCTTATCTTTCTAAGCATCTCAAACAATTTTACCTCTTCAGCTCTAAAGTCCTTCTAAAATGAGTTTGG
Source organism: Nanger dama (assembly GCA_917880005.1). Taxonomy (NCBI): domain Eukaryota; kingdom Metazoa; phylum Chordata; class Mammalia; order Artiodactyla; family Bovidae; genus Nanger; species Nanger dama. The sequence goes on along the minus strand of CAKJTW010000063.1, from coordinate 7,380,950 downwards.
GGGCAGGAAAAGAAATAAGCTTCACATTAATTCTTCTTAATGACTACAGGTTATTATTTGGGATTTTGATGTCTCTAGGTGGCTCAGTGGTAAAGAATCTGCCTTTCAATGCAGAAGACAACACAGGAAACACGAGTTTAATCTCTGGGTCGGGAATGTCCTCTGGAGAAGGAAATGGCAACCCACTCCAATGTTCTTGCCTGGGAAATCCTACGGACAGAGGAGCCTGATGCGCTACAATCTGTGAGGTTGGAAAGATTTGGACGTGACTTTCTGACTGAACATGGGTGCACGTTCTCTTGGGGGGCACCATCAGAGCTACCAAGAGGAGATAGAGGCATTTGATCCTACATGAAAGGACTCGGGGTTTTGAGCTTTTGAATTCTTGTGTCATGCCATTAATTATTTGCCCCTTGGTCTCAGGCTGCCATCTGTCACTTCTGACCGCAGCTCTTCCCTTGCAGGGGCAGACTTCTCATCTGCAATAGGCTCGGGCGTGGAGTGCCCGCCTGCTTTGACTTGGTGTCTGCAAGAAACTGGAGGGGTGTTGTTGGGTTTTCTTGCAGAGCTGCCTCCTCCAGGAAGCCTCCTCTGCTCACCTTGCTTCTCTCTGAATGGTATAGGGGTTGGGAATACTCAGAATGCCTAAGCTCAAATTCCTGCCTTGTCACTTACCAGCTAGGTGACCTCAGGTAACTGGCTAACATTTTTATGCCTCAGTTTCCTCCTCTGTAAAGTAGGAAAGATCATTGTATCTAATGCGTGGGGGTATTCTGGAGATTAAATCAATGAATATCTGTAAAGCACTGAAAGTGCTTTCTTGCACTACTGTATATTTGTTAACTAAGTGGGGTTAAATCTGCTTTTTTTTTTTTTTAGTCCCTCATTGCATCATCCATAGACATGAAAATAATACTTAATTTGTTCTCAAGTTTATTTCATCAGTAAAGGAAAGAATGACATCATATGTGGCTTACTTAATGTTTTGGGTGCGTAGCTGCTCATCTTCCCTTTTTGAGTTTCTCACCATTCTTTTAGCTAAATAGCAGCACCCTAGGCCTCCACCACATCCTGTAGCAGGGGGTCTGTACCCTTGACCACTCTGTCACAGATTATGAAACGGACTATGATCATCTGAGTCAAGGTCAGCCCACATCTAGCTATTTCTCTGACCAGAAGCAGGGCTGGCTTTAGGAGGCTTGAGCAAATGTTATGTGGGATCCTCTTTATGAAAAAAAGTATAAAGCTTGTTTATGACATCAAATACATATTTAAAATGAGAAAATACATTTCAACATATTTTCAAAAATTAACAGATATTCAGAAGAACAAAATAACTTGTATTCATTACTGCCTGAAACATCTCAAAGCTTATTTACCCCTGCATTTTTGGTTGCTTGTACACAACTAAATTTTAAAATATCATTTTCTCCAGAGAGAAAAAAAAAGGTAATTCATAGATGATTTTTAAATGTTATTGTCTGAAAAAGCTTGCTTAAAGCTCACAACTCATTATAGATTTTTAAACAATTTTTATACAATTTTTAGGGCTCAGCTGGTAAAGAATATGTCTGCAATGCAGGAGACCCCAGAATCGAACTCCTGGGTTGGGAAGATCCACTGGAGAAGGAATAAGCTACCTACTCAAGAATTCTTGGGTTTCCCTTGTAACTCAGCTAGTAAAGAATCTGCCTGCAATGTGGGAACCTGGGTTCGATCCCTGGGTTGGGAAAATCCCCTTAAGAAAGGAAAGGCTACTGACTCCAGTATTCTGGCCTGGAGAATTCCAAGAGGGTTGCAAAGAATCAGACACTTTCACTTCCCTTCACTTCATACAATTTTTAAAGGTTGATTTCCATTAACTGTCATCACAGAATATTGGCTATTCATATTGAGTTTTAACATGTGGCCAAGTACAAAAAATATTGTTAAATTTCTTATATAGATGCGCTGTTTCAAAACAGAGACCTAGACATACAGACTGGATGGATGGATACCAAAGGAGGAAGAGGGTGGGATGAACTGAGAGATTAGGATTGAATACTATGTATAAAACGGATAACTAATTAGAGCTTGCTGGAGAGCACAGAGATCTTCACTCTGTGCTCCATGCTGACCTCAATGGGAAGGAATCCAAGAGAGTAGATATATGTATATAAATTACTGAATCACTTTGCTGTGAGTAGAAACTAATGCAGTATTATAAGGCAACCCTACTCCAATAAAAATTAATAAAAAAGAGATCTTGATATCCTGCAAAATATATATATTTTGCTGGCATGCTCCAGCCATACTCCTTCCTGTTATTGGGGCAGGTGACTTAGCACCACAGATAGCAAATGGTTTCCAGAAGCTAGATCATTTACATAAGGAGAGCAACCAGAATTTAGCTTTTCTTAAAAGTACAGCACTTTGCTGATAAAGGTCTGTCTAGTCAAAACTGTGGTTTTTCTACTAGTCACGTGTGGATGTGAAAGTTGGACCATGAAGAAGGCTGAAGAATTGATGGTTTCAAACTACGGTGCTGGAAAAGATTCTTGAGAGTCCTTTGGATGGGCATGGTTGATCAAACCAGTCAATCCGGAAATAAGTCAACCCTGAGTACTGGAAAAGACCCTGATGCTGGGACAGATTGAAGGCAGGGCAAGAAGGGATGACAGAGGATGAGATGGTTCAGTGGCATCACTGACTCCAGTGGTCATGAGTTTAAGCAAGCTCCGGGAGTTGTTGATGGACAGGGAAGCCTGGCGTGCTGCAGTCCATGGGGTTACAAAGGGTCAGACATGACTGAGCAATTGAACTGACTGAACTGAACATTCATTGGAAGGACTGATGCTGAAGCTGAAACTCCAATCCTTTGGCCACCTGATGTGAAGAGCCAACTCAGCGGAAAAGCCCCTGATGCTGGGAAAGACTGCGGGCAGGAGGAGAAGGGGGTGACAGAGGATGAGATGGTTGGATGGCATCATTGACTCTATAGATATGAGTTTAAGCAAACTCTGGGAGGTAGTGAAGGTCAAGGAAGCCTGAGGTCCGGCATTCCATGATGTCACCAAGAGCTGCACATGACTTGGCGGCTGAACAACAATAAGTAACTGTGAGTGTACAACCCCCAAACTAAACGTCTCCCCACCTTCCCCTTCTCTGGATGCTCAAAAATGTTTTGGCTGCCCCAAGATTGCCTGGGAGGAGAGAAAGTGTAGAGACAGCTGTCTTCACCAACATGGATAAACTTTCTCACCAGAGCACAATTTCCAAAGACATAAGACTGAAGGAACACACTTTTGGGTTCTTCAAGGGGGCCCAAGCTAGTAAAGATATAAATCTTAAAGCTTCATTAGCTTCAAGGTATGTGTGCTTTAGCCAGAGACCACAAGTCTCTGTGGACTAGTGGGAAAAGATGAGCTGATTCGAGGAGATCTCTTGCCAAGGGTTATAGAAATGGAATTCTGAGCCTATTGCCAAAAAGTTATAGGGATCTGAACTAAAAGTCCTGGGTATACACTGACTGGGGAAACTATCAGGGTATTACCTGAAACAAAAGAGAAAGATGCTGATCAAGAAGGAGTGAGGGGGGGAAAAATTAGACATGCTGCTAAAATAATGACCGCGATCTTGAGCGAGATGTCCAGGAAATACAATTGCTAACATTATAGCCTTTTCTGAGATGTCTCGTTTGTTTTTTTCTGAGTCCCCAAGCCATCACTCAGGCTTCCCTGGTGGCTCAGACAGTAAAGAACTTGATTGCAATGCAGGAGACCTGCGTTTGATTCCTAGGTTGGGAAGACACCTTGGAGAAGAGAATGGATACTCACTCCAGTATTCTTGCCTGGAGAATTTCACGGACAGAGGAGCCTGGTGGGCTACAGTCCATGGGGTCACAAAGAGTTGGACACAACAGCGACTAACACACACAGGCTATGACTTTGTATCTGCAGAGTAAACCTCATTAGTTGAGCCAGTCCAAGTAATTGCTTTATCCCTTCAACTGAAAAGTGTGCTACTTTTCACTTGCACAATATCTGCTACTTTTGCATGACTTTTGCTTGAAAAAAAAGGGAAACCACTAGAATGGGTCCACAGCCATGAGGGCCTTAGGTATTGATTTTAGTTGCTCAGCATGGTTGTTTGCCCCTTTGTTGCCATAGGGTAGGTCTGGGTAGCTGAATTGATGAATGAGAAGTTATTTCCTTCTCCAAAGACTGTGGACAGTGGAGTATAATTTTAGAGGAAGATTGAAGATAGTTTCATGTCTACCCCAAGTCTCCGGGTGCTCTCAAAAGAAGTTTGTTCTTGAAAATCACAAGCACACATCTCCAGAAAGAAAGGAAAACTCTTTACTCTCAAATGCCATATCCTTTCTGATGTTTTCCTATTTCTTTCTGTTAGTGAGTGTTTAGCTTAAGCTTAGGATGTATCTTGGACTGTTCAAGTCACTTTAGAACATATGAAAACATGGAACCTTGTTTTAATTCCTTGATAGCCTAGTAATTACCTTAATTAGTTAGCTGTAGTAGCTTAATCACGGCCAACACTTTGCAACATTGTGAACTGTTGCCCGCCAGGCTCCTCTGTCCGTGGACTTCTCCAGGCAAGAATACTGGAGTAGATTGCCATGCCCTTCTCCAGGGGATCTTCCTGACCCAGGGACTGGACTCCAGATCCCCTGCATTCAAGTGGATTCTTTTCCATCTGAGCCACCAGGGAAGCCCAGTAATTACCTTATATCCTTTCAAAACCATTTCCTATTAAAGGCCTGCCATCATTATGAAGTTCACAAAGACATTTTCAGAAATTAACTGCCCCAAAGGAAACCACAAAGCCTCTCTCTTTTGAAAAGTACCATCATCTTATCGTTTTGTTGTTTTGAATGAAGACTCTTTGAGAAACAGAAATATTTTTATAACCCTGCAAGAATTTTTCATGAATAAACATGCACATGAAAATATATATATATATCTTTTTCTTGGGACCATATACATTTCAACTTAGATTTGGAAAATATGATCACTTATTTGACAACTAATTAGTTATTCGGTAACATTGTTAGTTTCCATTCCTTCTATTTTTGCCCCAATTTCTCATTTGGACTAGAGTCTCCTATGATAAGCATTACCTTTAAAATACTATAGTGTTTCACTCTTGTTCTTTCTATGTGTTCTATAGATGGGTGTGAATTATTTTTAGATGTTTGGATTATGGGATTCCTCTCTTTGTGGGATTATACCCTTTACAATGATTTAATTATTACTTTTTGATTTTCTAATATGGTCTATAACCTATATTTGGTTTCTGAAAAATCTTTCTGTAGAATAAGAATATCTCATTACTAAGACACACAAAGAGTCTTCATCTTAGAGAAATTTCAGAATCTTCCAGCCACGAATGAGGATGATGTTATGGAGAGTTTTCCTGCCATTGGCTTTGTCCTCTTTCAGCCAGCTCATAGGGTCTCTCATAATGTCAGTTCCCTGATAGCTGATGGTCACCAGGCACAGAAATGGAGGCAATGGACTGAGTGGATAAAGAAAAGAAAACTAGAGATGAGCCATCTTATAGTAATCATTGCTGGCCCACTTTCTGCACCAGATCATATGTAGGTGTCTAACTCTTCTCCTAAGCCCCCTCTGTGCTGTGTTGTGCTAAGTTGCTTCACTCGTGTCTGACTCTTTGTGACCCCATGGACTATAGCCCACCAGACTCCTCTGTCCATGGGATTCTCCAGGCAAGTATACTGGAGGGGACTGCCATGCCCTCCTCCATCAAGGTAACACACTATGGGATCTGATTCCAGAGGCTTTGGACTATTGGGGAAATAAATGAACTGTATCCTTTCATCAATGCTGCTGCTAAGTCGCTTCAGTCGTGTCCGACTCTGTGCACCCCCATAGATGGCAGCTCACCAGGCTCCCCCGTCCCTGGGATTCTCCAGGCAAGAACACTGGAGTGGGTTGCCATTTCCTTCTCCAGTGCATGAAAGTGAAAAGTGAAAGTGAGGTCGGCTCAGTCGTGTCCGACTCTTCGCGACCCCATGGACTGCAGCCTACCAGGCTCCTCCATCCACAGGAGTTTCTAGGCAAGAGTACTGGAGTGGGGTGCCAGTGCCTTCTCCACCTTTCATCAACAGACTCCTAGATTTTTCAACATGCCCTGGGGTCAAAGGAGGTCCATGCTTCCAGATGCTCTGCCTGGAGTTACTCTCAGGCTACTGTTCTAATTGTCATTTACTGGACTAGCTGGGCTCCTCGGCATCAACCATCAAAGTTCTGGTCACTGACAACAGCCCAAAAACCTAGAGAGAAGGGAAAAGACTTGTGTTCTCAGGGTCTCCAGATGGTGACCGTAAGTCAAAACCCCACTATAGTTTTTATGTTGGTGTTCTGGTAGCATGCAGGTATATGCACTAGACCTTCTGTCTTCTGTTATTTGTTTCTGGAATATTCTGAGGATTGCCAGAATCCCCAGGCCCATCAGCTACAACTTGGTTGCCCAAACAGTTTGCTGTCCATGTGTGACTTCACATTGCCAAATTAACATGAGCCTGGTGGGGCTGTAGGTGGGTTTTGGAGTTTTCCCCATGCCTCAGAAATGTAACAGCCAAGTGACGATAGAGGCAATGAATTCAACTCTTTCTCTCTCTCTCTCTCTATATATATATATATTGCTGATATTGCTTTGATTTTTAAGTTAATGAAATAAACATACTTTAAAAAAAAAAACCAAACTAAACATTGCATGCGAGAGCCTCAAACTGTCAGCTTAAACCAATCTGAAAGTTATGCCTTTTAATGCAGACATTGGACATGAAAAAGACCTCACGGGTCATAAAGCTCACCCCCTGCCAATATCAGAGGAGCCCCAGGCTGGTTTGGGGGTGTGAGTGTCTCGAATTCCCTTCCATCCAAATCAAGGGAGGGTTGGGCTGAATCCTGACTCTTGTTAGTCACGCCCTGTGGGGTGAGTTGGAGCTCACAGCCGCCCTCCCTGGCCTAGACTCCACTCTCAGCCTCCTCTGATCAAAATACATGGGAGCATTACTCCCACTACTACCTGACCTTGGACTCTGGCCAAAACCCTGGACATAGACTTTGAGTCTTAAGGATGGTCCATGGGTTGTGCAAGCATCTCTAAGGGATCCCCCACTTAGTCACCAGACAGGAGAATCACCCCATCTCTGTTGCTTAATTTCATTTACCCCCGTGAGGGTTTGGTTGGAGCATAGCCATCCAAGCATTTATCTCAGCTCCGACCTGGCCTCTCTCCTGCCTCCTCTTTGTGTCCAGGGTGAGGCAAACCCAGCGGTTGCCTTCAAGATCACCCGCCTGCATTCCAGCCAGTTCTCATTCTTTGCTTGTGTTGAGAAAAGTGTGGGAAATTTCATCCTGATTTTAAAGCAGTCTCTTCTCCTTGGAAGATACCATTCAGTGTCTATGTCCAGTGAATTACTGCAGTTTGACACACAGAGAAATATTTTTGTCATAACCCACCGCTTGCTGCACTGTCGATCCAATTATTTGGAACAAGCAATCTGTCGTTCTATTGCTCCTTTCCAATAGTTTGACTTTGGTGGCAGTTGTAGAAAAGAAACAAGTATTTATGCTTTAAATTTAAAAAGAGAAGTGAGGGGAGCAACCCAAAAGAACATCTTAAATATGTATTTCTGTGGTTATTGGGGACCAAGGGTCTGAAGACCTGATCACTTCAAAGGACAAAGAGTGCTCTTCTTGGAAAAATGTCCAGGAATAAGTAAACTCAATCACATGTTTTGGCCACTTTAGAAATAACACACTACCTCCTAAACTCTCTGCCAATGAACATAGCCTCCTGCTACTAAAAGCCACCAGCTTTCTGGAGCTGTGAATATGGGACGTTCTGATTAGGTCTATTAATTAAAGAGTTTCTATTTTCTCTAGCCTTGCTGGAAATCACTAGTTGCCATGTTGCAAGCATTGTAAAGTATGAAATTCTTTATCGATTTATGTAGATGTGCTCAGTTGCGTCCAGCTCTTTGCAACCCCATGGTGGAAGCCTGCTGGGCTCTTCTGTCCATGGAATTTTCCAGGCAAGAATACTGGAGAGGGTTGCTAGTTCCTACTCCAGGGGATCTTCCCAACCCAGGGACCAAACCTTTGTCTCCCGCATCTCCTGCACTGGCAGGCTGATTCTTTACCACTAGCGCTGCCTGGAAAGCCCCTATTGGTTTTATATGCCTGCTTTTTCAGAACCACAAAAGAGGACTCCTGATTCAGAAACAGGTCTTTCCTTTCTTATTTGTGAATACATTTATTTATTTAAATGTGTTTGTTATATAAAAATATAAGCATTGAATATAGCATAATATAATGAGAACATTATCTTTATAATGTTGAAGGAGAATCCAACATTCTGGACAAAGCAGGTATGAAACAGTTATTTAAATTATTAAACAAAACATGACATCAATTTGTCATAATTTGGAATTGACTACAAAAATGAATCCAGCATGCATCGTGTGTTAACTGGCCAGAGCTGCCATAACTAAGCGCCACAGACCAGGTGGCTTCAACAGCTAAGACGCAGCGGCTCTGTTCTGGAGGCGGGAAGGTCAAGACCAAGGTGTCCACAGGGCTGGCTTCCTCTGAGGCCTCTCTTCTCAGCTGGGACCTTCTCCTTGTGTCTTCGCATCATGTTCCCTCAGTGTGCCTGTGTTTACATCTCTTCTTATTATAAGGACACCGTTCATATTGGATTAGCACCCACCTTCACTTCTTTGTAACATGATTATCTCTTAGAAAACACTGTGTACAAATACAGTCAGATTCCGACGTTAGGACTTCAGCATGTGAACTTGGAAGGGAGGCAATTCAGCCTGTATTAAACCCATTAAGCCACCACCACCACCTCTATGTTCTTTACTACTGGCTTCCACGTAACACTGCTTTGCCGAAGGTTCCATGGACCTCACCCTAAAACCCATGGTCTTCGCTAATCCATAAATTAATCCAGACCTACTCACACGGATCCACTGGATTCTCCCAACTTTTGCATCTTCACATGTGACTTCTCCTCGTCTTACAAATCCCATAGTCATTTGCCCTTCAGCTTTTCTGTCTTTGCTTATGCCATGTAACACCCTTCTTCCTACCTCCTTTCCATTCCACTGGCCAGTCCTTGGTTCAGAGCCTATAGCTCTTAATTTTCAGGTTTCACTGAAGCCAGGGAATCTGAACTCATGTTAAGGAGGAACTTTTGATGCTGAAGCAAAGACAGAGTGCAGTGAAAAATAATCTAGCTTGCAGATTTATTTTCAATTCTGAATACTTACACTAAGTTCCCAGTGTTAGCATTTATACTGACCTGGTAGCTTCTGAATTTCCCAAAGTAGACATAAATTTGAATGTGCGTTATGGAAGTTATATGTATCAAAGCAATTACTCCAGTGTAAAACTAAATAGCCAACACATATTACAACTTCAGAGAAACATTTCACCTTGCTTTTTATTCTGAGGCAAATGAGGCCCCAAAGCCACAGAGGTAAATCGTTAGACATCTGAGTATAGGCTGTAATGTTTTTTAAAACTCTATGTCTTTTGGACACATGCCCTTCAGAATGGATGCATAGGGTTCAAGTTATCTGAAGGAAATGCACCAAGTCCAAGAAACACAGCATCCTTAGAATAAGCTTGGCAGAAAGAGCAGTTAATATAGATACATTGTAATTCACAAGGGTGCCTGAATGATCCTAATGTTAAATGCCATTCTAGTGGCTCAGAGGGTAACCAGTCTGCCTATAGTGCAAGAGACCCAGGTTCAATGCCTGTGTGGGGAAGACCTCCTGGAGAAGGTAATGGCAGCTCACACCAGTATTCTTGCCTGGAGAATTCCATGAACAGAGGAGCCTGGTGCGCTGAAGTAGTCCATGGAGTGGCAAAGAGGTGGACAAAACTGAGTGATTAACACTTTCACTTTTTCATGGCTGATGAGAGCATCAGCTGTAGGCTGTGGTGGTGAAGAAAGATTCAGAGAAAGATAGAAACAATCCTGAAGTTTTCTTAAGTTCAGGAAGACCAAAATGAACCAGACCATGGAGAAAGAAAGCACCTAAATGCCCCAATATTTGTGGAGCCACAGGAACAAATACCACATTCAACTTCAAATACACTTGGGTTCCGATTTCAGTTCTTAACCTACTTAGGAAAGATTGTTAACTTCTTTGTGTCTCAATCATCCCGTTTGTACAAGGGGCTAACCATCTGCTTGGCAGAATAACATGAAACTTAGAGACATGATGCCTGCAGTGTACCAGGCCCAGTTCTAAGCCCACAGTGGCCGTGTCACAAGGCTCTTGTTAAGGTTTTACTCCAGTGGAAATTTGACAAAATGCTTAGGAGGAGATAAGATTGAGAGACTCTGCAAAAATGTAGAGGCAGACACACAAAAGAAAAAGATATCCTAGTAACTGACAATTGTCTAGAACTCATATAAATCAAGCATCTCTGCTACATATATGATGAATATGAATCTGCTCAGTGGCAAGTCTCCAGGATTCTGCAGCCAAGGCGATGCTGGACTGTAATAGTCAATGGGTGTTTTGCATGAGAAGGAATTTTCCTGTTACACTTAATCGGAGACTGTTATTTTGAATCCTTGTAAAAAGATTACATAATATATCTTATCTCCTCAATATACTATGGCATGGGGGAAGGTAATTCCTTTGCAGTGTGTTTCTGGAAAGGCAAACTTTCCTAAATTTCAGGATTATGCAAAGACTCTTGTCAAAAGAATTGGAAGCAAGGAGTTGTGGCTGTGGTGAGTAACTCTATAAAGTCCTAAATGTGAAATACTGTTACAGATAGTGAAGGGGGATTCTGGTCATTCCAGGGACCTGATTCAAAGCAGGAGAACCCACAGTGGAAAATGGCCCTAGATGCAGATCAATGTGGGATGCTGAAGAAAATGAGTGAATGACAGAGCATCAGATCAAAGAGATAAAAAGCACCTGCCCAGGACACAGTGGAGAACTGTCCTCAGTTCCTAGCGAGATGTTTGCATTAACACCAGGCCACAATTTCGTGTGGTTTGTGCATATAGGTGGCTTAAATTTGTAAATGAAACTTGACTTCTTCTGCTGTATAGAATTTGATTTTTTCAGCAAAGCTTTTCTCCTGCTATTATAAATCTGAATTCAGGATTCCTGATAATTTTCCCTAATGAGAGGGAAAGAGATATCAAGAAGCGTGCTAGCTCTTTTATATGGAGGATTTCTTTGTATTGTCATAACAATCCTGAAATATGTTATTATACCCATTTTATGGAAACAGCAATACAGAGACTAGAGAGGCAAGCGAAAGGTCCACCTTCAAAATTTAAGGTGGCACTCACTGTCAGGTTCCAAGCCTACATTAGTATAGCCCTTAGAGCAAGAACTTTCTTAAATATGACACTCTAGATGGCTTTCTTTTCTTTATGTAATTTTATTTATCTATTTGTTTCTTGTCTGTGCTGGGTCTTTGTTGCTGCATGGGCTTTTTCTCTAGTTGCTGAGGGCGAGGGCTCCTCTTCAGTTTGGGGGCGAGGGCTTTTCATTGTGGTGGCTTCTCTTCTTGTGAAGCTTGGGCTCTAAAGTATAGGCTCAGTAGCTGTGGCACACGAGCTTAGTTGCTCCATGGCATGTGGGATTTTTCTGGACCAGGGTTGAACCCGTGTCCCTGGCACTGACAGGTGGATTCCTTACCACTGAGCCTCGAGTGGCTTTCTTGTCTTGCCCTTGGAAAATAGGCACAAGGAGACCTGGCTATTACCATTACCTAACCATTACCAAGCTGGTTCTACTTAGACTTCAAATATCTCCCAGTTGAAACCAGCTGACATTTGTCGAGACTCTGGTGGCTTATGGGGCACTATCTTGCCGAGATGTCCCCCTGGCGAAGGGGCTCTAAATCATCTGAACGAGCTCCATTTCTGATCAGCTGATTACACGTTGCATAAAATCAAAGAGCAGCCATAGCAGTGTTCTGCGCAGGCGCACATGCCGCGGAGGGAAGCAGGTCTGGTCTCCAGGGATACCTGGGAACACAGCCAGATGGAGGGAGATGTTTTGGTGCCAGTTGCTTGACTTTCCCCTGCAGGAAGGCAAACGGACAAATGGAAAGAAACCCCTGCTGATCCCTGCAGTGGAATCCAGCAAGGCCAGGGTGATAGAGATGGCAGAGGGTGTAAACTGTGGAACAGAACTCCAAACAATTTTCACTTGGAGCAAAATTGTCCCTACACCCCAACATGTGGAGCACACAGTGTGCAGGGTCGGTGGCTAACCAGCCTGTTCCTGGGAACAGGGACCCAGCAACCTCCTCCCAAGAGTAGAGGCATGTGCTTTGACTGTTATCTGGGAGGGACATCTGTGATCTCAGTGCTCCAGGCACAAGCTCTGGCGGGACACCCTAGCCACCCAGACATTCAGCTCATCCCTCCATCTGCTTGGGGTGGTCTGCAGCCCACAGGTCCAGCCACGGCCACCTGTGAGGCCGCATGTTGGGGTGCAAGAGAGCATTCCTAGAATAGGATGTCATTTGTCTATTTATGTTGGAGCCAGATGACAGAAGGTAGAGATACAAGAGCTAGGAGCGCTTCCAACTGCAGGTCTCCTTGGTGTTCATGTAGCCTGGTGCTGCCTCTTCACTGCACAGAAGAATTTGAAGCCCAGGTAAACTCAATGGCATTTGCCAAGTGCGGAACAGGAGCAGGATGCCAATGGGATTCATACATGGTCAGCAGGACCAACACACATGGTTACAAAGCACAAAGATTATGGTTTGTTTACCTTGAGTTAAATTTAAATATATTTTCATTCATTTAGCAGCCCTGAATCCAGAGCAATACATATATAGGCAACCCAAAGAGGAATGTCTTGCTGCAACATGCATTTGCTTTGTATGCTGTTTGTTTATTTCATTTTGCTTCACCTGTCCACTTAGGTGCCTCGAATCCTGACTGTGACATAGTGTTCTGTTGAGTCTATCTCTTCCGTATATGTATGTCTTTAATTTTATTGGAGTATAGTTGATTTATGCTGTTGTGTTAGTTTCATGTGTACAGCAAAGTGATTCAGTTATCCATAGACATATATTCACTCTGTGCATGTATGCATTTGTATCATAGCTAAACATATCCTTTACAAAATGATCTGTTGAGGATGCAGGTTGACCAGGTGGGAAGCAGTCTGAGTTGCCCAATGAAGAGAGGACATCTGTTCTGCACTAGGGGACAGTAGTGAAGAAGGAGTGATAACAGGATTCAGCATCTGTTTGGGAGAGAGAATTTATAATATTTGCTAATGAGCTGATTTCGTGGTAGATGGTGGAATATTTGAATATGTGGGTGAAGTTTTTAGATTGCAAGGTTTTCAATACATGTAGCAGCTGAAGGAGAAACAGGTCAATGACATTACTTCTTGTTGCTCAGCAAAGCTCTCTGCCTTCACTTAGACTGAACTTATTGCTTAGATGACTTCAGCCTGTGGTTTTGCAGTTGTCACTAAACTCTAGGCAGCATTTGAGAAGTTGTAAGGGCTCCTCTTGTTTTCCACATCAACATCCTAAAGACTGAAATGAACCTTTGGGATATGTGGATATAAAGTCCTACATTTAATGGACCTGAGGTGGAAAAAAAAAAAAGAAGAAGAACACATGTTCCCATTTCAGCAAGTCAGACAGATGGGTCCTCACTGGCCCATGTCCTGTAATCTGGCTGTGTGGCTCAGGAGGGAGAGAGGCAGGAAAATGCATTAAGGGTTAGCTTTATGCTGAGTTCTCAAAATTACCTCATTTCCAAGAAATCAAGGGAAAAGAAGGTCATTTCTATTGGAGGTGTTAGGGACTGATTGTATCTTCCCAAAAGTCCTATGCTGATTAGGAATGGAAGGTGATTAGGTCATGAGGGATTAGTGCCTTTATAAAAGGGACCCCAGAAAGCTTCTCTTGCCATTTCTACCATGTGAGAATATAAGGAGAAGGCAACAATATTCAACCCGGAGGAGCCACCATCTGAACCTGATCATGCTGGCACCCTGACCTTGGACTTCCAGCCTGTGAGAATACATTTCTACTGTTTACACAGTGCTCACTCTATGGTACTTTTCTATAGCAGCCAGTATGGACTAAGATGAGAGGAAACAGCACCAACAAAGGCAGAGAGCCAAGAGCGAGCTGGGGCCCCCTAAGCAGGGAGCGGGGAGTTGGTGGGCAGAGAAGAGCTTCCCTGGTGGCTCAGAGGTTAGAGCGTCTGCCTGAAATGTGGGAGACCCATGTTTGATCCCTGGGTCGGGAAGATCCCCTGGAGAAGGAAATGACAACCTGCTCCATTACTCTTGCCTGGAGAATCCCATGGAGAGAGGAACCTAGTAGCCTACAGTCCATGGGGTCCCAAAAAGTGGGACACGACTGAGTGACTTCACTTTTTCTCTTTCACTTTGTAGATTTCAAGCAGGGGAGTGGCATAATTAGGTTTGCATTTTTCAAAGATACTTGAGTTGAGGTGGAAAGAAAAGATCCAAAGTTTGAGAGAGGAGATGGTTAGTAGTCATTAAGTTATTCCAGGGGAGATTAGGTGACAATTTGGGGTAACATAGTAGTGGTATTAAGATTTTTGAGAAAAAGTAACAGATTCACAGATTTGGTTGTCATTCCAAATGCATATATTCAAAACAATGTTGACTGATAGATATATAATGAGAGTCATATATAATTTTAAATGTTCTAGTAACCATGTTGAGATTATCACACTGAGTGAAGTAAGTCAGACAGACAAATATATTGCTTAACTGTGGAATCTAAAAACAATGATGCAAATAAACCTATTTACAAAAGAGTAGAGTTACCAATATAGAAAGCAAAGTGTTTTCCCTTTGTTTGGTTACTAAGTGGGGAAAGGAGGGAAGGGATAGATTGGGAGATTGGGATTAACAGATACACACCACTATATATAAAATAAATAACTAATCAGAACCTACTGTAGAGCACAGAGACCTCTCTACTCAATACTCTGTAACAGCCTATGTGGGGACAGAATCTAAAAAGAGTAAACATACGCGTATGTGTAACTGATTCACTTTGTTGTACACCTGAAACTAAGACAAGATAGTAAACCAACTATCTTCCCATAAAAATTATTTTTTTTTAAAGAATAAAGGACAAGAGGAAAGGCCATGATTTCCCTTTCAAATAAATCTGTCAGTATTAAAAAAAAAAAAAAACAGAAATTCTCTAGTAGCCACATTAAAAAAGAAAGGAATTTTTTTAAAAAAGGAATAGATTTTACTATTTTATTTATCCCTATCGATCCAGAAATCATCATTTTGACACATAAAGCAGCATAAAATATCAATGAGACAGTTTGCATATCTTTTTTCCGCCACTAAACCCTGTGGTATTTTACACTCACAGCACATCTCAGGTTGATCTTCCTGCATAATTTGATCTACTGGAAAGTGCTTAACAGTGATACATACTACCGCCTCCTGCCAACCAGGTTTCAGTCTGGAGTCTTCTAGAGTTCTCACTTCCGCATGGAGCCAATGACCTCCTGTAAAGATTCATCACTATTGTCCCATTACAAATAGTGAACCTGGAGCCAGGAGATTCTGATTCTAGTCTCAGTCCTTCTACCAAGTTTCAGTAAGATCTGAAGACAAAGTAACCAATGGCCTGGACTTGAGTCATCCATTGTCTCCCTGAAAGGGCTGGCGGTGATGATCCCTTTTAGCTCTGAGGGCCAATGATTGAATAACTTTTCAGTGGTGGTAATGGGGGAATTCTAGAAGATTCTTCTGAAGGACTGCTGCAGTCTACAGTTTCTGTGTGTGGACATTTTTCCTCTGTGGGGTAGTTTCACCCTAAACCCTATTTAAATCCGATATGGTCAGATGGGTTAGCTGAGTCAGTCATTGTTCAGAAAGCCCTGAGAGAGTGTCTATGGGTCCCTGGGAAGGGAGTAGGGTGGTTCAGCCTCCAGGCTTGTCCAGTGAGTCAAGACTGAGCCAGATGAAGCTGGGGGCCCTGACAGAGATAAGAGGTGGTTTGGACCAGATCTCTGGATTCATCACCAGCTGTCCCAAGTTCCTTCTTGCAGAAGGTGAGCTGTTAACCTATCTGGCTGCATTTCAGCCTGGAAAAATTCATTTTCTCACCTGTATTCCCTTAAAAGCTTCAGCTGGCCAAACTTTTTCTTCCTTTCAGCTCCTCCTCTGCAATGGGTTCAGCCGGAGAAGTGTCAAGTTTCAGGAGAAGGTAGGGGGAGACGGGTGTGTAAAAATATTTCCTGTCGACCACTAAGAGCTCTTGGAGGTATTCGTTCATTCTGAGTTACGAAAGAGACAGAATGCTTATATTCATAAACAGATTGGCAAGTGGATACACGACGAAGAGAGAGAAACAGAGAGACAGAGAAGGAGAAAAAGATGGAGACAGAAAGGTTTGTTATGAATATAAATATACACTGACATCTGCAAAATTAACAGTTGCTCTGATGAGACCTGATAGGTGAGCAAGGTATTATTTGGAGAAGCCAAAATAAATTTTACCATATACATTCTTTAAAACTCCTATACTTTTCTCATTAGAAAAAAAAAATAATTGGATCCTAATCAAAGCTTAATGGGTGTTTCTTCGCATGTAATTTCAACAGACCTGGCAAACAGAATAATTAGCATGGGTGTGAGTGCTGACTTACAGTGGAAATCTTTTTTATTCCTTTTAATTGAAACTGGATTGAGCTTCACTACTCTGCCATCAGCCCCAACTTGATTCGGCTAAGTCTCTGTGAGTTCTTTAGGCATTTGTAAACATCTCGTATAAGTACTTCTATGAAGTCCTCACCTGAGCCTTCCTCTGTAAAAGCCAGCCTCCTGTGTCCACTCTCCGTATCCTGTCAACTCTCCTGTCCTCTGTATTATTCACCTTTTCAACTGAAAAGGATCTATAGAAGAGTTTCTGAATCTCTCCCATAAAAAAAAAAAAAAAATGGGGTCAGGGTCCAGTTTTATTACAGTAGTGTAGGGCAACACTTGGGAAAAAAAAATAAAAAAGAACAACTTCTAGATTCTGTTAGGTAGTTAGACTAGGGAAAGGAGTCCAGAATGGCAGTGGATAAAAGACAAAGAAGGAGAAAACCTGCAAAAATAGAACAAAGGAAGGTCCAAGGATGGGAGTGAGGACCTCAGGTAGAATAAGCAGCACTCCTGGCTAGCTTGATTTTCAAAGGGCAGGCCAGGGGAGGAGAAAAAAACATATAAAAAGAGGAGTCAAAATTGGGCCAGGGGCCACTCTTCTCTTCCATCTATTGGGTTGGCATGCCATCCTGCCTCAAGGCTGTATTTTCCCTTATTTTCTAAATAAAACTGAGCTGTAACACTGGTCTGTCCAAAGGCCATAATGCTGGTCCAGCCGTCACTTCACATTTTTGTTGCCGTGAGACAGAACCAAGGAAGTTACAAACTTCCCTGACAATTCTACCCCAGGGCTTCTGAATTAGAATCAGCCTTTGTAACAAGGATCTGTATAATTCTAAAGCTCCTTAAATGTTGAAAATGTTCTAGAAGGGCAGTGGATTTCTTGTCTTTGGTTGCATATTGGAATCACTTGGACAGTTTTAAAAGTACTTCCTGAGTCCCACCCTCACATATTCTGATTTAATTATTAGGTGGTGTAACTTTAACATTGCAGGATGTTTAAGAGTGCTTCAGCTTCCCAAGTGGCCCTAGTGGCAAAGAAGCTTCCTGCCAGTGCAGGAGACATAAGAGATGTGGGTTCAGTCCCCGGGTCAGGAAGATCCCCTGGAGGAGGGCATGGCAATCAACTCCAATATTCTTGCCTGGAGAATCCCACAGACAGAGGACTCAACGGGCTATAGTCCAAGTGGTTGCAAGGAGTCGGGCATGGTTAACCAACTACCACTACTCTACACTACAGCAACTTTAATACGCATGGCCAAGGTGAGAACCCCTATTTGGGTTCAGGACAAATCCTCTGTAGTGTCCTGGCAATTTGTTAAAAGGCACCAAGTACCCTCAGCACATGCGTGTGCACACACACACAGACACAGACACACACACACACACACACACACACACACACAGTCATACCATCTGCACTGGCATGACTCCCCAGTCTTGTCACATGTTCACCCTTCTCAACAGCCCCAGGCAAAATTTTGAAAGTCAGTCACACCCTAAACTTTGACACCTTAAAGTTGAAACTTAATATTATGAAACAGTCAGGAGACGATTTTTTGCATTTTCTCCAGTTTATTCACATTGCTGTAACCTCTCATTAGCAAAAGATCATTCCGACACACAATCCTCCATGTGCAGAGTAAACATGCAAACATACCCCCCATCGCCCTTCTGATGGCCTACCCAACTTCCAAGCCCTGGCATACTGATGCCCCCTTAATCCCCATCCCATATCCCAACAGTTATTTATATGATGATCAATCTGAACATCTTATTCCACACTGTGGTTCCATAGGAAGAGAGTAGTCTTGGACCCTGGAGTGGAGGTGACCTGAGTCTTGCAACAGTGCTTAATGTTTATACTTGAGAAACGAAATGCATTTTTCCCTCGCTGGTAAATATCGCCTTCATTGATAGTCTAATTTGTTTTCAGCTAGAAAGCCTGAGGCTGTAGTTTCCTTGGGGGCTAAGAAATGAGTTTCTGGATGACCAAGGCCAAGTGGAGGGTATGCCTTCATAACAGCACGCTTACTGATATCCAGACCCATAGGCCTGGGCTCCTTGTCTTGGCTGTGGGCACCTGAATCGAAACACAGAACATGGTCTGTTCCTCTGTGGTAGTCTCTGCTGGGTGCCCTCCTGGCTGCCCACAGCATGGCAGCTGTAAATTTCCTAGGCTATTTTGTCAGAAATCTACATTTAGATAGACTATTTTATGAAGTAGAAAGCCTGACATTTTTGGTGCTTCTTCCCTCCCCCATTTTTTTTTTTTTGTTGGAGGTAAAAGAGTAATTTTATAGCATCTTCGATAAGGAAAAATTACAGCACATATTCCAACCTATTATAAATACTGAAAATACATTAATCCTATATTCTGCAAACCCCCAAAATAAGCGGACATAGCCCCTGGGGTCTGTTAAGTAGACAGATGGCAAGCTCTCAATTGCACACATTTTCTCTTTAATTTAGACAGTTAGCCTCTCCTTTCTCCTGTTGAAAAGTAGGTCTGGAATTGGTGAGTTAATAACTTAGGGCTTTTTCTTTTTACAAAATGCGCTTTTCCCCTCTGTGTCTAGGTGCTATTCTTCTTTCTTCATTTATAGACTATGAATTTTCTTACTTTTTGGTGGCTCAGATAGTAAAGAATCTGCCTACAATGCAGAAGACCTGGGTTCTATCCCTGGTTCTGGAAGATCGCCTGGAAGGGAATGGCAATCCACTCCATTATTCTTGCTGGAGAATTCCAAGGACAGAGGAGTCTGGCAGGCTACAGTCCTAGAGGCTGCAAAAAGTCAGACATGACTGAGTGACTAACACTTTCACTTTCGTTAAGTATATATGTTCTGTGCTCAGTTGCTCATCATATCCAACTCTTTGCAACCCCATGGAATATATTGGCCAGGCTCCTCTGTCCATGAAATTTTCCAGGTAAAAATACTGGAATGGATTTCCATTTCCTACCCCAGGGGATCTTCCTGATCCAGGAATTGAACCCTAGTCTCTTGTGTCTCCTGCATTGGCAGGCAGGTTCTTTACCACTGTGCCACCTGGGACACCCATTTTATATATAATATATATCTTTGGAATTGAATTGTGACTCAAGACTTAGTTAATTCTTTAAGTGAAAGTGTGAATTCTTTAGGGCTTAAATCAGCATTTTTTGTGTCTAAAAATAAAATTAATCTTTTGGTTTGACTAGTCTTACTATGTTTAAAAAAATTATTACAGTGAACTGATCTTTTAAATTTTTTCTACTCTCAGTATTTTAATTTGTGTATGATTAAGGATAAAGTTTAATCAAAATGCTTCTCATCTAATTTTCCCAAAACCTCCTTGTTTCAATGCTTAGGAACTTTGCCAGGTAAATCTCACTTGGAAATTGTGGTAGGCAGCCTCCAATGTGACTCCTAATGAACCGCCTCTCCTGACATTTACAGTGTTGTATGGAATTTTTCTCCATTGAATCAGGCTGAACTTCACAGTGAGCAGAATGTGGCAGATGATTTCCAAGACTGAGTTATATTAATAAAAGGCTCTATAGCACTTTTCCTTGATCTTTTGGTCTCCTGGATAGTTAATTCCACTGTAAGGGGAAACAGTGGAAACAGTGTCAGACTTTACTTTTTGGGCTCCAAAATCACTGCAGATGGTGAATGCAGCCATGAAATTAAAAGACGCTTGCTCCTTGGAAGAAAAGTTATGACCAACCTAGATAGCATATTCAAAAGCAGAGACATTTCTTTGCCAACTAAGGTCCGTCTAGTCAAGGCTATGGGTTTTCCTGTGGTCATGTATGGATGTGAGAGTTGGACTGTGAAGAAGGCTGAGCGCCGAAGAATTGATGCTTTTGAACTGTGGTGTTGGAGAGGACTCTTGAGAGTCCCTTGGACTGCAAGGAGATCCAACCAGTCCATTCTGAAGGAGATCAACCCTGGGATTTCTTTGGAAGGAATGATGCTGAAGCTGAAACTCCAATACTCTGGCCACCTCATGTGAAGGGTTGACTCATTGGAAAAGACTCTGATGCTGGGAGGGACTGGGGGCAGGAGGAAAAGGGGACGACAGAGGATGAGATGGCTGGATGGCATCACAGACTCGATGGACGTGAGTCTGAGTGAAATCCGGGAGATGGTTATGAACAGGGAGGCCTGGCGTGCTGCTATTCATGGGGTCATGAAGAGTCGGACATGATTGAGCGACTGAACTGAACTGAACTGAAGCCAGTTGTACCTCATAATGACTAGAATGGCCAGATATAGCAAATAAAAATGCAAGACTCTTAGCTAAATTTGAGTTTTAGAAAAATGATGGATTTTTAAATTAAGTATAGGTGTGTCCCGTGTCCTATATGAGACATTCTTGTACTAAAATAAATCTTTGTTATTTATTTGGAAATTAAATTTAACTAAGTGTTCTATATTTTATCTTGGAAGAAGGCCCTCCATTTGTGATCAAATCTTCAGATAACTACAACTTTATGAGATACCTTACCTAGAATTCACCAGCTGAACTCCTCCAGATCCCTGACTCACAGACACCTTGAGAGCTAATAAGCAATTATTATTATTTTGGGATATCTTATGCACTTATAAATATTAGATAACTAATAGAAAAAAATATTTCTAGCTAGTAAAGAAGCTATTGACAGCTTGTTTTTACTTCTGTTTTTGTCAAGGGAGGGTTTTCAGACCATCACCACATCCACTGATTCTGGCAAAGGGACAGCAAAGTTGTATGTCTTGATTAAGACAACTTCAGGGGGACTAGTCAAGAGTTTGCCAGCTAATGGACTTAAATTTGAACTTAGAAGGATTCCTGAAGGATTAGAAGTTTTTTTTAAATTTAATAATCAATTATATTGTTTATATGCTTCCTTTTTATTTATTTTTATTTTTACTTTATTCTACTTTACAATACTGTATTGGTTTTGTCATGCATTGATATGAATCAGCCACAGGTGTACACAAGCTCCCAATCCTGAAACCCTCTCCCACCTCCCACCTCATATCATCTCTCTGGATCATCCCCGTGCACCACCCCCAAGCATCCTGTATCCTGTACTGAACATAGACTGGCGCTTCATTTCTTACATGATAGTATACATGTTTCAATGCCATTCTCCCAAATCATCCCACCTTCTCCCTCTCCCTCAGAGACCAAAAGTCTGTTCTATACATCTGTGTCTCTTTTGTTGTCTCACATACAGGGTCATCATTGCCATCTTTCTAAATTCCATATATATGTGTCAGTATACTGTATTGGTGTTTTTCTTTCTGGCTTACTTCACTCTGTATAATCGGCTCCAGTTTCATCCATCTCATTAATCTCAAAAATATACAAGCAACTTAATGCAGATCAACTCCAGAAAAATAAATGATCCAATCAAAAAAATGGGCCAAAGAACTAAATAGGCGTTTCTCCAAAGAAGACGTACGGATGGCTAACAAACATGAAAAGATGCTCAACATCACTCATTATCAGAGAAATGCAAATCAAGACCACAGTGAAGTACCATTTCACACCAGTCAGAATGGCTGCGATCCAAAAGTCTACAAGCAATAAATGCTGGAGAGGATGTGAAGAAAAGGGAACCCTCTTACACTGTTGGTGGGAATGCAAACTAGTACAGCCATTATGGAAAACAGTGTGGAGATTCCTTAAAAAATGGGAAATAGAACTGCCTTATGACCCAGCAATCCCACTGCTGGGCATACACACCGAGGAAACCAGAATTGAAAGAGACACATGTACCCCAATGTTCATTGCAGCACTGTTTATAATAGCCAGGACATGGAAGCAACCTAGATGTCCATCAGCAGATGAATGGATAAGAAAGCTGTGGTACATATACACAATGGAGTATTACTCAGCCCTTAAAAAGAATACATTTGAATCAGTTCTAATGAGATGGATGAAACTGGAGCCGATTATACAGAAGTATTAAATCTGATCCAACTTGTTTGAATCTCTCAAGAACTGAATTTGGGAAAATTAAACCAGTTGACAAACCTGGAAGTCAACAGTTATCTTCAAAATAAGAGAAAAATCTCAGACTCTGAGCTGAAAAAAGAGAAATAGGATTACTTTCATGAGGATAAATGAGGAAGGAGGATCTTGGCAAATTTCCCAAAGTGAACCTGAGGCTCTTGGCTTGTGTTTTTCCTGACTTCTTTAATACTTTTGTATGCAGCAATGGTACCTGAGTCTTTTTTTTTTTTTTTTTGTAATAGGGCTTAGAAGCATCCTGATAAAAGAGTAATCAAAACCCTATCTCTCTGTTTTACAAGTTCAGTATTGTTGTCTGGCGTTTGATGGGTGGTGGTGTCCTTTCTTGGAGAAGGCAATGGCACCGCACTCCAGTGCTCTTGCCTGGAAAATCCCATGGATGGAGGACCCTGGTGGGCTGCAGTCCATGAGGTTGCTAAGAGTCAGACACGACTGAGTGACTTCACTTTCACTTTCATTCATTGGAGAAGGCAATGGCACCGCACTCCAGTGCTCTTGCCTGGAAAATCCCATGGATGGAGGACCCTGGTGGGCTGCAGTCCGTGGGGTTGCTAAGAGTCAGACATGACTGAGTGACTTCACTTTCACTTTCATTCATTGGAGAAAGCAATGGCAACCCACTCCAGTGTTCTTGCCTAGAGAATCCCAGGGACGGGGGAGCCTGCCAGGCTGCCGTCTGTGGGGTCACACAGAGTTGGACACGACTGAAGCGACTTAGCAGAAGCAGCAGCAGGTGTCCTTTCTAAAACTAGCCATTAGAAAAGAACTTCACATATAAGCTCATCTTTAAGGAAAGTGAGCTGGAACATGATCTCATCACCAGGGCCCTTGGCTTGTGAGGAAACATGGCTTCTGCAGTGCTTATCTGAGCCCAGAAACCTCTCTAGACCTGCTCACCCCCCATCAACCATGGCCATCGTATAGCTGCAGTGGCTCAGACTGGAGTATAAGCTGACCTGAAAAGTCTGGATGAGTGAGTTAATCTCTAGAGAAGAGGATAATTATCCATTGGATTATGGAGCTCCATGTCCAGTGGTGATTCCCAGTGACACATAAATCCCTCATGGCTTAGCATTAGGTATGAGAACTAACCTGTTTAGACTGAGTGTTTGGATTAGTTTCAGAAAGTGATGTATCTTTAAAAGGGAAATATTGACAAGCATTTCTAAGTTGGACAAGTAGAAAATTCAGTAAATAATTATATACATGGAATGGGATCATATTGTAACTCAAATGAAGTCTTTCCTGACAGTTTCATGTTACATAAGGTAAGCCTGGAAGGTTGTCTGGACCTGTATTATGTTTTAAAACCAAACTGAGAAATTTGAGCTTAATGTCATAAGCCAGGAATTCTCTAATTTTAATGGGCATCAGAATGACCTGGAGAGCTGATTAAAACACAGTCACTAGACCCTCTGTTGTAGAGTTTCTGATTTAGTAGGTTGGGATGGGACTCCTGTGCTTGCATTTCTAATATGCTCCTGAGTGATGCTTCTTCTTCTGGTCCTGGGACCACCCTTGGGAACCACTGTTGTAAGCAGCAAGGTTTCAGTGCTGATTCTCAGCAGAGAAATCATGCATACTGGGAGGAGGCTCTGGTTTCAGAGTATGGGGCTGAAGCAGGTAGAAAAACCAACTGAAGGGGCAGGGCTTCCAGACCAGGTCAAACTTGGTTCTCCTTGTGCCATGGTTGAAATCCTTGGGAAGACGCTACGGAACAGTTGGAATCCTCCTCCAGTCCCTGGAACTTGCTATTTGCTGACAGTACTCTCATTCTGAGAGATCCCACCTTTAGCTTCTTTCTCTCTCTTTTTTTTTTTTTTGGTATGCCATTCTATTCAGGGAACTATAAAATGGATTTCAAAATATAAGGTGGAAATATCATTACATATTGTTTCTGGCACTCTTTTATTAGTATACTTAGTAATCTTTAAGACTTATATTTACACTATCATTTACACTATCTCAAAGTTTTCTGTTAATTATTTTCTGACAGAGAAAAAATTTTTTATGTTTATTTATATGTATTTTTATTGAAGTATGGTTGATTTACAATATCATATTAGTTTCAGGTATACAGAATACTGACTAAGTATTTTTGCAGATTATCCTCCATTAAAAGTTATTACAAGATAATGGTCATAATCCTCTATGCTGTACAATATATCCTTGTTGATTATCTATTTTATGCATAGTATTTTGTATCTCTTAATCCATTACCCATAATTTACCCCTCCCCATTTCCCTCTCCTTGTTGGTAAACACAGGTTTTTTTCTATGTCTTTGAGTTGCTTTCTGTTTTGTATACGCATTCATTTGTATTATCTCTTAGATCTCAAGTGATATCATACAGAATATGTCCTTCTCTCTCTGACTTATTTCACTAAGCATAATATTGCAGCCATGAAATTAAAAGATGCTTACTCCTTGGAAGAAAAGTTATGGCTAACCTAGATAGCATATTGAAAAGCAGAGACATTTCTTTGCCAACAAAGGTCTGTTTAGTCAAGGCTATGGTTTTTCTTGTGGTCATGTATGGATGTGAGAGTTGGACTGTGAAGAAGGCTGAGCGCCGAAGAATTGATGCTTTTGAACTGTGGTGTTGGAGAAGACTCTTGAGAGTCCCTTGGACTGCAAGGAGATCCAACCAGTCCATTCTGAAGGAGATCAGCCCTGGGTGTTCTTTGGAAGGAATGATGCTAAAGCTGAAACTCCAGTACTTTGGCCACCTCATGTGAAGAGTTGACTCATTGGAAGAGACTCTGATGCTGGGAGGGATTGGGGACAGGAGGAGAAGGGGATGATAGGGGATGAGATGGCTGGATGGCATCACTGACTCGATGGACGTGAGTCTGAGTGAACTCCGGGAGATGGTGATGGACAGGGAGGCTTGGTGTGTTGCGATTCATGGGGTCGCGAAGAGTCGGACACGACTGAGAGACTGAACTGAACTGAACTGAATATTCCCTAGATCCATCCATGTTTCTGCAAATGGAAGGATTTTATTCTCTTTTATGGCAGAATAATATTCCATTGTGTATATATGTATGTGTGTGTATGTGTGTGTGTGTGTTTATGTGTGTGTGTGTTTATGTGTGTGTGTGTGTGTGTAGCATTGTATGTATGTTTGTATGGCATCACTGATTCAATGGACATGAACTTGAGCAAACTGAGAGATGGGAAGGGGCAGGGAGGCCGCGCACGCTCTAGTCCGTGGGGTTGCAGAAAGTCGGACACGATTTGGTGACTGAACAACAGCAATATATATAAATACACATTTTCTTTATACACTCAGCTGTTGATGAAAACGTAGGTGCTTCCACGCCTTGGCTACTGTAAATGATGCTACTATGAACATTGGGGTGCATGTATGTTTTTGAACTAGAGTGGCTATCACCGAAAAGTCTACAAGTAACAAATGTTGATGAGGAGGTAGAGAACCTCTGTTGATGAGAATGCAAACTGGTGCATCCACTTTAGAAACCAGTATGCTACTGCTGCTGCTGCTGCTAAGTTGCTTCAGTTGTGTCTGACCCTGTGCAACCCTGTGGACAGCAGCCCACCAGGCTCTTCTGTCCACAGGATTTTCTTGACAAGCACACTGGAGTAGGTTGCCATTTTCTTCTCCTGGAAATGAGTATGGAGGTTCTTTAAAGAAAAGAAAAACTGAAAGCAGATCTACCATATGACCCAGCAATGCTACTCATGGATTAATCAAAAAAAAAAAAAAAAAAAAAAAACCACCAAACACTAATCAATTGGTCTCTTCGTTAAGGAAGAATAAAGATATTTAAGGTTATTAAGACCACACGTAGGCTTTTCAGTGCAAATGTGTCCAGCATTCCAGTTGTTAGAACAGGTGATGTCACTGATTTGGTGTAGGTAAAGCTGAGGTCAGAGGCAAAGGACGTCAGGTGCTCTTACTCCAGAAAATTCTGTGCAGTTGGCTTTCAAACTGAGCTCTGAAATCCTCCCCTGCTACTGAGGAAATGATCTACTTGAGGAAAGAAAAATGTTTCTTATGTGTGTCCGTGTGTGTGTTGGCGGGACGAAAGCTGGGATTTTTCTACCTCCTAGGCCAGACTTCAGCTCTGTGCTTGCCAGATGCAGTCAGCAGCTGGCACCAAAGACAGAAAGTAATGTTGAGCGGCTTTCTTCTTTCTTTTTCCCCTTGATTTTCTCAAAAGATTTAGACAGATGAAATAATACTCCTTCTGCTCCCTGCCCCTGCCATAATGCAGTCCATTTGTCTAAATTACAGACTTCAGCAATTATTTGTGCTTTTTTTCATATTGAAGGCAAATTATCTGCATTCTGAGTGAAGGTGGCGAAAGCAGCAGTAGAATCATATCTCTTATCCTTCCTCAGGGACGAGGAGAGGCTCATTGAGTCCATACGCTGTCGTACTTATTTTGTATATGTTATCTCCTTGGATCCGTACTTCAGCCTCATGAGTTAGCAATCTCATTGGGCCCATTATTTTAATTCTAAAAGTTTATTTTAAGTAATGTTAGGTTTGCAGAAGAGTTGCAATGATGGTACAGCATCTCTATATACTTTTTTTATGAAACTGTTGTTTAATTGCTTTACAAAATCATGTTACTTTCTGCTGTGCAGCTGAGTCACAGATATACATTTATCAGGCTTCCCTGTTAGCTCAGTGGTAAAGAATCTGCCTGCTAATATAGGAGACGCAGGTTTGATCCTTGGGTTGGGAAGATCCCCTGGAGAAGGAAATGGCAACCTACTCAAGTATTCTTGCCTGGGAAATCCCACGGGCAGAGGAGCCTGGTGAGCTATCAGTTCAGTTCAGTTTGGTCACTCAGTCGTGTCCGACTCTTCATGACCCCATGAATTGCAGCACGCCAGGCCTCCCTGATCATCACCATCTCCCAGAGTTCACTCAGACTCACATCCATTGAGTCAGTGATGCCATCCAGCCATCTCATCCTTGGTCGTCCCCTTCTCCTCCTGCTCCCAACCCCTCCCAGCATCAGAGTTTTTCCAATGAGTCAACTCTTCACATGAGGTGGCCAAAGTACTGGAGTTTCAGCTTTAGCATCATTCCTTCCAAAGAAATCCTAGGGTTGATCTCCTTCAGAATGGACTGGTTGGATCTCCTTGCAGTCCAAGGGACTCTCAAGAGTCCTCTCCAACACCACAGTTCAAAAGCATCAATTCTTCGGCACTCAGCCTTCTTCACAGTCCAACTCTCACATCCATACATGACCACTGGAAAAACCATATCCTTGACTAGACGGACCTTAGTCAGCAAAGCAATGTCTCTGTTTTTGAAAATACTATCTAGGTTGGTCATAACTTTTCTTCCAAGGAGCAAGCGTCTTTTAATTTCATGGCTGCAGTCACCATCTGCAGTGATTTTGGAGCCCCCAAAATAAAATCTGACAGTTTCCACTGTTTCCCCATCTATTTCCCATGAAGTGATGGGACTGGATGCCATGATCTTCATTTTCTGAATGTTGAGCTTTAAGCCAACTTTTTCACTCTCCTCTTTCACTTTCATCAGAGGCTTTTAGTTCCTCTTCACTTTCTGCCATAAGGGTGTGTCATCTGCATATCTGAGGTTATTGATATTTCTCCCGGCTATCTTGATTCCAGCTTGTGTTTCTTCCAGTCCAGCATTTCTCATGATGTACTCTGCATAGAAGTTAAATAAGCAGGGTGACAATATACAGCCTTGACGTACTCCTTTTCCTATTTGGAACCAGTCTGTTGTTCCATGTCCAGTTCTAACTGTTGCTTCCTGACCTGCATACAAATTTCTCAAGAGGCAGGTCAGGTGGTCTGTTATTCCCATCTCTCTCAGAATTTTCCACAGTTTCTTGTGATCCACACAGTCAAAGGCTTTGGCATAGTCAATAAAGCAGAAATAGATGTTTTTCTGGAACTCTTTTGCTTTTTCCATGATCCAGCGGATGTTGGCAATTTGATCTCTGGTTCCTATATCCCCTCTTTTTAGTACAGAACATTGAGCCTTGCTATGTGCTTTATAGCTATGTACATGAACCCCACCGTTCATTGCACCACTATTTATAGTAGCCAGGACGTGGAAGTAACCTAAATGTCCATCAACAGAGAAATGGATAAAGAAGATGTGACACATATGCATGGAGGAATGTTATTCAGCCATGAAAAAATGGACTTGTGTCATTTGCAGAGACTTGGATGGACCTGAGACTTCTATTGTTAACAACTCACATAACCACAGTAGCTCTTAAAACTGAGAATTATCATGGATAGACCACTATTCATTCAATTACAAGCTTTATCAAATTACATCAGTTTTCCCACAGATAATGTCTTCCTGTTCCAGGATTCCATTCAGTGGACTGAATTATATTTCACAGTCCTGCCTCCTCTGTCTCCTCCAATCTGTGACAGTTTTTCAACATTTACCTGTTTTTCATGATTTGGACACTTTTGAAGAGTATTTTGTAAATGAAATAAAATAAAATAAAAGCTCCTCTACTTTGATTGGTCTGATGTCTCTGCATGATTAGACTGAAGTTATGAATTTGGGGAAAAAAGACCACAGATATGATGTGATTGGTTCCACTCTGCAGATGAGAAAAGTGAAATTCAAGGTGACTTAATATATCAGTCAAGTTTACTCAATTCAAAAGCTTTGTTATCTCAAATTTCTGAGTCAGTTCTTCAAAATACTTCCATAGGAAGAATGAAACAAAAGGGTTATGACGGGGCAATGAGAAGTCTGGCTTTAAGGAGACAGGCCGCTTGAGGTGGGCGATGGCCCTCTCAGAAATTGTCTTTATTCTTGGGCATCACCTGGGACAACCTCCAGGTGCTTTATTTTAAAGTTGAAAGCAATGTCTGGGAGGACATCAGTTCAGTCATGTGTAGATTTTAGATTTTATCCATTTCTATGGGATTTTTTTTTCAGTTTTGATTATCAATGCAAACAACATTCACTCAAGCTGTCGATCATCTACCACACAGCGTGTGTATTTGCATCCCTTTTCCATTCATTACCAGCTTAGGGGAAACCATAATACTTCTTAAATGATTTGTGTGTTTTTAGAACATTTTTACAGCATGAGTCTCATTTAGCCCTAAAACAAATCATAAGATTTTTTTTTTTTAACTAGTCCAATGCCTTCACTTTAAAACTGGGAGACTGAGCCTCAGTCAGTGTATCTTGAGTCACTCATCTAAGGAACATTATTGAACCTAATCTTTAAAACAATACTCTAAAGCAAGTTTTAAAATTTCCCTTTGAAACACAAGGTAACGATGAGAATCGTCACCTACTTCAAGGTTTTAAATGATAAAAGTAATGCTTGAATGAAGCCAGATCTGCTAAACCCCAGCCTAGAGCTTTCTCACTTGCCATTCTGCTAGCTCAAAGCTTTTGCCAAACCTTGTGATGATCTCATAGTCTGACACAGTGATGAATCAGTATCCAGTGTATTGCCTTATAGTAAGGAGACGCCTAAATGTTACCAAGCCTTGGGCACGTTTGCCACCTCTATTCCATATTTTAAGAGCAACAGGATTTGACATGGAAGATTAAACAGGATA
This sequence comes from Nanger dama, assembly GCA_917880005.1. Taxonomy (NCBI): domain Eukaryota; kingdom Metazoa; phylum Chordata; class Mammalia; order Artiodactyla; family Bovidae; genus Nanger; species Nanger dama. The sequence goes on along the minus strand of CAKJTW010000063.1, from coordinate 7,350,679 downwards.
CTGAAAAGACGGCCTTAATTCCCCACCCCCCACCCCCCAGGTGGGTAGACACTACTGTTTTTTAAATTTCTCAATTGATTAAGTAATATTTTTAATCATTCAACAAACACAAAGAACTCTCTGTGTCTAACACATTGTCTTAGATGCTTTGAGAAACAAAATAGATGAATTGGGTGTGTCCAATCGTCAGCGAGTTGGTTGCCTTGCATCTTTCCCTCAGGTTTGTTCATGAGGAAATTCACACCAGAGTCCACAGAACTCTCTACTAGTGCCTTTCCGCTGCATCGCTCTAGTAGGGAAGAGACAACGTGGCAATTCACACCATATACTGTGGCTGCCAAAAAATTCATGGCTAATATCAACCATAAACTTAGTTGTTCAGGAGACTGTTTTTTCTTTGCACCCAGAAAATTCATCAAAGGTGTATGGAGAAGTGAATATTTGATGGTGCCTCTATGATGAGTATCTTTCTTTTTTTTGTTGTTTGTTCAGGACCCATATGCCACTCCCATTCTGCCCTCTTTTTGAGTCCATGGGCTTCTTAATAGAACTGACCCAACCACAGCTCCAGGGATGGGACTAGGACACAAGCCTGAATATTCATATTTAAGATAACCATGTGACCTAAGGAGAAGGGGACGACAGGATGAGATGGTAGGATGGCATCACTGACTCAATGGACATGAGTTTGGGTAAACTCTGGGAGTTGGTGACGGACAGGGAAGCCTGGCATGCTGCAGTCCATGGTGTTGGAAAAAGTTGGACACAACTGAGTGACTGAACTGAACTGAACTGATGTGACCTAAAGCATGTGGATGAGAACTGGACATGCAAATTTTGCAGAAAAGAGGTTCCCTTCCTCTGCTATTCTTTATGCCATGGTGATGTAAAACCTGACTAAGATAGACACCAGCATAAGGGGAAAATATTCTTATATATATCATTTGTGTGACTAGATCTAGCTGTGCCTGAAGCCCAGCTAGTCCTGGATTTCTTAATTAGTGGAAGCAATAATTAAATTTCTCTCACTTTCAATCCAATGATGATTCCAAGTGAATGTATTCTTTTAAGGGGAGTGGGGGAAAGGCAGTTAATGGTGCAGTCAAGGAGAGAGGAGACCAGAAGATTTGAGAGAAATGACATCTAGTTTCCACTAGCTGAGACTCCTGGTCTTTGAAAGGTTGCTTGGAAAGGCATTCTGACTTTAAAAGGTGTCTCCCTAAAAGCCAGACATTACACGTTCTTGAGATATCCAGAGAACAGCCTCAAAATCTTATTACAACCTCAGCATTTTGAATGGGTTTTCAATTTAGGAAAATCAATTTTGTTCTTCTTAATTCCATTCTGCATGATTTTTAGAACTAACAGGAAAAAAATTAATAGTCACTTCAGCCCTTTTAAAGCAAGAACTGCCCTCTTGGCTTCATATCATCTACTCAGTTCCCAGTTTTCCCCTGAAGGAAGAAGAGACGGGAGAGAAAATATATATAAGAGTGCATTTTCTTTTATCATCAAAATGTATCACAGCTCCTGAACGGTGTATGTTTTGGCTGCTGGGTATAAATGTGTGTGGTTTTATAAAAGACACGGGAAGCTTAGCAGTGCAGTTCCACACACAGAGCAGCTCTGGTGATGTTTTGAATTTCAGGCTGCACCTTAAAGGTTAACTATACCAGAACCTTTCCTGGAGGTGGCCAAGTTAACACTCCCTGTGGGGCAAATGTGCCTTAATATCTGACAACAGTAATAACGCTTCTACCTCTGAGCACTGATCCGGCCCATTCAAGCACTCATTTAGTAACTATTTATTAAATACCTCTCATCTGCCTTCAGGGATCCCGTTTAATCCTCATGGCAATCAAATGAGGTGGCTGCAAGGATAGATTAAGACAATGCAAATACCACACCTGGAAAGGGATGAGGCCAAAATACAGTGGAAGCCCCAGGCAAGACCACCGAACACCTAGAGAGATCTGTACACTCTTAGTGAAACTTATTTAGAGTCTTGGCATGTGACATCTCTGAACTGCCACCACCATCCTGCAAACGTATGAATGGGCTTGGCCTCTCTTTCTTTGCAACTGATGTAGCTGCTTATTAGACAGGCTGGACTTCTCCAGTGGAAGATTCAGGGAAACAAAACATGTTATAATTGCTATTGCTTGCTTTCTGAGACTTTCCAAGCCCAGGAGTGGCCACAAATCTGAGTGCACATTGGAACAGGGTTTTGATGGGTAGAACTCTAATGACAAAAGTTCCCAATTTACTTGCATTGTACCGATGAAGTTTGAGGATTAGGGGCAACCTCAGAAACTGCTTCCCTGGTGGCTCAGAGGTTAAAGAGTCTGCCTCCAATGTGGGAAACCCGGGTTCAATCCCTGGGTCAGGAAGATCCCCTGGAGAAGGAAATGGCAACCCACTCCAGTATTCTGGCCTGGAGAATCCCATGGACGGTGGAGCTTGGTAGGCTGCAGTCCACAGGGTCGCAAAGAGTCGGACACGACAGAGCGCCTTCACTGCACTCACCGCATCAGAAACCATCCGAACCTTCAGATTCTACTTCATACTCTCTACCCACCCTCTCTGCCTCTCTCCCATTTGCTTAATACTTTTTCCAAAAATGCTGTAAGATCCTTTCTTCAGACTGTAAGTTTTTGAAGTGTTCTCCTTTTTCCTTTACATATTCATTGCAGCTGAAATGTTCTGTTAAAACTGGGAAATGTGGTTCTGTTTGTGGCAAAGTGTTTCATACACTGGTCCCCAAATCCTAGATAACTTCATCAGGCTACAATTCTTTCTTCATGTGATTTCAGGACAAAGCCTGAATTTTGGGTGGCAACTCATCAAAATCTACAAAACTGTATATTTTATCTTTTCTGTGAGTTTTTTTGTTTTTGTTTTTAATCCACCCCTTCTCCTCTGGATAGATAATACCGGTGGGGGCTGGAGAATGTCTGGGAAAGGGTGCCACTTAGACTGTCAAGACTAAAAACCCTTAATCCTCCCCTTCCCTGTAATGAGCTTGAGACACTACTGATTTGGTTTCCCCCAAGCCTTTCTGGGTGGGCTTCCCCGGTGGCTCAGAGGTAAAGAATCCACGTACAATTCATGAGAAGCAAGAGACTCCAGTTTGATCCCTGGATCGAGAGGATCCCCTGGAGGAAGAAATGGCAACCCACTCCAGTATTCTTGCCTGGAAAATCCCATGGACAGAGGAGGCTGGCCAGCTACAGTCCCTGGGCCACAGGGAGTCAGACATGACTGAAGCGACTGCGCATGCATGCACACAAGCCTTTTGGTGCGATTCAATCCAATCGGTGTTTAGTTTCCCCAGCTGGCTCTGTGAGAAGATCTATTTCCTTGCGTTTGTCTTGTAGACAATATTTGTTCAAAACTTTGCACTAAACAAGGAGGAAATGCTGATTTTTCTATTTATTTTTTTAAAGAAGAGGTTGTTACAGGAGGTGCATACTGGAAGGCCAGCTGGGTCTCAGCAAAGCAAGCAAGAGGGGAAGCCACTCAGCCTGACACTCTGAGCTCCCCAGTCACCCTCCTGTGGCAGCTTACCTTAAATAGGACATTCTTGTTGAACTGTTTGTACTCAGTCTTGTCTTGTATCATATCAAGCTGTTCTTGCCTTCCAAGTTTTCTTGTCTATAAACATGCTCCAAATGTCCACTGGACACATGCTTGGGGTCTCCTTGTTCTCCAGTCTAAGTTCCATGTTCAAGGTCTATTGCCTTCTAGGAGATATTGCCCCCTACCTAAACTTAGGGGCCATCACTTCGTCTGTTCTGCAGTATCATGAGTCTTCATTTTGCTCATGCTTCCTTTCTCCTTAGTTACCTGGAGGGATGGGCATTCTCCTCAGGGTCAGCCAGAGTGTCTAGCATAATGGAGATGATTCATACCCAATAGCCAGTTATTAAACTGATAACATTACCCATTCTTGAGGATCATTTCATTATTTAATAGAAGATATGCATTCTCATAACATGAAAATTTGAGCAACATAAAATGCAAAGACAAGATAGTTAAATTACTAAAATGTTTTCATCTAAAAAATGACTTTCAACAAAAGAGACACAGAGGTATAGAACGGACTTTTGGACTCTGAGGGAGAGGGAGAAGGTGGGATGATTCGGGAGAATGGCATTGAAACATGCATACTATCATGTAAGAAACGAAGCGTCGGTCTATGTTCAATACAGGATACAGGATGCTTGGGGCTGGTGCATGGGAGGATCCAGGGAGATGATATGGGGTGGGAGGTGGGAGGGGGCTTTGGCATTGGGAGATCGTGTACACCTGTGGCTGATTCATGTCAATATATGGCAAAACCAATACAGTATTGTAAAGTAGAATAAAGTATTTAAAAAAAAAAGCAAAAAAGCTGTGAAACTGAGATCATTGTTGAACTCGAGTTCAGTATCTTTCAACAACTCAGATTACTACATACTACTATATATAAAAGAGATAAACAACTCAGATTATCCCTTAATACTCAGATTCCGCAGCCAAAAAAACAAAATGTGAAAAACAATTAGAAGTTAGGAATCATAGGCAGTTTATTATTTGATTCTTTTTTAAAAATGCTATGAATATAACTTTGAGATAGTATTCATTTATTCTTTACCATGAAAAATGAAAATATTTGCACAAACACATTTACTTCTATGTTTTTATTCTCTCTTTGGAATTTTTCAAATATATTATTGTTTTTATATCACCAAGGTTTATAACATGTATGTTTTATTCTGTAACCATAAATCCCAGCATTGCTTAGTCCTAGCTCACTGTTTGAACAGATTTAATTCTCAGTGCTGGCCTTTTATTATTATTTTTTCTATTTCTAAATTCTTTATTTTGATCTTCCCTCCCTGGAAAGGCTCATTTCTCATGTTCTTTGCTTTTTGAGAATTTTTGTGCATGAGTCTCATACATGACAGACATTGGATAATATTACTGAGGAGGAAGATATATTTTACTGAAGAGGGATATCACTTTAGAAAATCAGAAATTTAGACATAGAATGTATTGAACCAATAAATTCAGGGAGGGACCCTGAGAAAGGCAGAGAAGATGAGGGGGAAATGCCCACAAGGCCTTGCACAGAATAATCCCATTGATGAGTTCATCCCAAGCACAGCTGAGAATGCACCCGGGTCTCCAGAGCTACCAGGTTAAAGCAGTGTTTTGCAGACACTTGTTACCTGTTTTGATGCCCTTCTCTCATTTAAATTTCTTTACAATGGAATGTTACAAGGAAAGTGTCCAGGGCAATAGCATTCTTTTGTTCACTTGGTGAATATGTAAAGAATAAGACTGAGTTGATATAATTGACACGATTCATTGAGCCAGTTCCATCTTGAAGGATAGATAACATGGGGAAAATTTGGGACAGGACAGAGGTTGAGATCCTGAAGTGATGGAACTGGACCACATCAGTTTGTGAATTGGAAATTGCCAACATGTTTCCTAAATAAGGATATTGCTAAAGGAGAGGAAATCCCAGAACTGAGAGATGACGGAGCCTTTACAGATGTGTTTGGTACAGTGGTGATTGTGGTAGTTCCCTGACTTGATGTCATTCTGCACAGGATGCTATACATCCAAGGCATTAGGTGAGTAGAGATTCTTAAGACGTGCATCATCGCCTTCAGAACTTGGGAAATGCTGCATCCCAGTCTTCTGGCCTTGGTGTTTGTTATAGAGAAACCTGCAGTGAACTTGATCATTTCCTTCTTTGTCAGTAACTAGCTTTTTTTTTCTCTCTCTTCCTTTATGCCTGTAGCTTTCAGCCTTCACCCTTTTCCAGTAAATTTTACATATCTTAATGTTGTTCACCCCTGTCAAATTCTTCCCTGGGATCTTGGGACCTACTTACTATGTACTTTTTAAATTGTTTATTTTTAATTGAACTATAATTGCTAATTTCTGCTTTACATCAACATGAATCAATCCTTCTTGAGCCTACCTCCCACCACTCCAACCCATCCCTTTAGGTCATCACAGAGTTCTATACATGTGTGTACTATACATTTTTACTCCAAATTCAAGTTTTTATCTGAGCATTAAACTTTCTTTATAGCATTGGATATTTTCCTATGACCTTTTCTGTGGACCTCTTGATTCACGTGCTCATTGTCTTCATTTTGAATCTCCTTCCCCATATGTAGTAACTTCTCTGTAGTCATTTAAAATGCTTTTTCATTTAAAGGACTATCATTTTTCTAAGAGAATTTTCTATGCTTTAGTTTGTTCATCCCTCCATTTTCTTTCTGTGTTTCTCCTAATGTACCTTTTACTTCTTATCATTTTCTCTAATACCCATTTTCCCGGCCTCAGTTTCTTTCTATTTAATCCTGTCATCAGTCGGTTGCATCTCTTTCCTGAGCTGTTTTCCCAAAGCACTAATTTTGAGACTGGTATCTTCAATGTCTCCCAACTCTTCATGTTTCCAGGATTTATTCTTTCCTAGATTTATGGTTCTTACCTGATGTGTTCTCCTTTCCCTCCTTCCATTCTTTCTCTTTTCTCAACAACTTTTGAACACCCTGATATTTGCTTTCTGGTATTTATTCATCTTCAATAAGAACAGTCCTTTCTGGGGCTAATATTTTGTTGAAAGAGTGGGAAGCTGGATTAGTCTGAGATTGTTCACGTGGTGATGGATGTCTACTACATCAGCTTCTCGCAGGCAGGTGGCTTGCAAGCATCCCGTGGGGCCACAGGACCCATAGCTGCTTGTGCTGTGTTATTTCAGCTATGGCTTTCTCTCCCTTCTGCACCTTCTCTGGTCTCCAGCACTCCTTGTTGGTGAAGAGATAGAATCTCAGAAAGTGGGGCCAGTGCTTCTGTGCTCCACCTTCACCCCTACCAACCTCAATGTTATGCAGCAAGAACTGTGTCTAGAGAAACATCTTTCTACTGTTTCCGTTCTTTTTTGCTTCATTTTCCCCTCTGTGTCTAATCCATAAGTCAGGGTGTAAGGATTTAAAGAATCCGCCTGCAATGCAGGAGATCTAGGTTTGATCCCTGGGTTGGGAAGATCCCCTGGAGAAGGAAAAGGCTACCCACTTCAGTATTCTGGCCTGAAGAATTCCACGGACGGTAGTCCATGGGCTCACAAAGAGAGATACATGACTGAGCTTCTTTCACTTTCACATTCTACCCAAAGTCTGAGGAGATCTGTGTTGGCTCTTGCCCGTCTTCCACATTTGGATTCACATTTTATTATATCTGGCAGAAAGTCTTCATATTTTGTGGTTTGGGATTGTAGCCATTTCCTTGTCTCATTGAAAATGATGGTCTCTTCTTTACAGTGTGTGTTTCTCAGAAGAGAGAAAGACTTTCTAGCAAAAATTATATCCTCTGATCATGCTTTCTGCATTGTTACAAAAGGTACACAAATTTTTTTGAGATGCAGGAGAGAAAACAAAATTTTTAATAGTAAGTTGAATTGCCCAATACTCTTTCTTTTTCACAAAGGTCTGCATGGAGAGAAAACTGATGCGGCAAAAGGGTTATGTTGATAACTTACCTCTCCAGAAGCTAGTGAATTTCCTGACAGTCAAGGCGATTCTGAGAAAGCTGTCTTTAACAGGCTTTGACTACTGGATTTCTAAGTTACTTTGCAAAATAAAGTTTTGCTTTTTGTCACTGGCCTTGGAAGCTTGTACAAGCAGTAGTAGCTAAGAAGAGAAACAACAATATCTCAGTTTTCTAAAACTGGCTTTTTCCTTAGCTGTATAACTTTGGTGACATTATGTAGCTTCTTTAAAGGCTCAGTTCGGTCACCTGTGAAATGAGTATTTGTGTTGATAAAGTGAAAATGAACACAAGAAAGAGCTTTTTAAACTATAGGCCCCTTTGCCTGAGAAATGATAATGGCAGAAGAACAGGTAGAGAGCCTGAGAGATGTGGCTTTAAGTAAGAATTACTCTCCTGACCTGTGAGACACTTATTTTCACTGACTCTAACTTTCTTCATCAATAAAAGAGATAGTCTATGGAAGATGATTGAAAAGATTTATTGAGATGATCACATAAGTGGAGAGTCTGGAGGCAAAGATAGGGAAATTGTTGAAATTCAATTAATGACTGGCCCTCTTTAAATTCTTGCTAATTTACTCTGTCATGAAGGGTTCAAGGTATTTATGAGTGTCAGAAGTTCCGAGGGACCTTTGCAGGCCCCAGGCTTCCCTTGTGGCTCAGCTGGTAAAGAATCTGCCTACAATGTGGGGAACCTGAATTTGATTCCTGGGTTGGAAAGATCCCCTGAAGAAGAGAAAGGCTACCCACTGCAATATTCTGACCTGGAGAATTCTATGGACCATATAGTCCATGGGGTCTCAAAGAGTTGGACACGACTGAGCGAATTTCACTTTTGCAGGCTCCTCACATCCCCTTCCTGCTGCCCTAATCAAGGTCCTTAATATTCTTGCTTTATGAATACTTTCTATCTGCAGCTACCACTGGAGCCACTTAAACTGTGAATGGGAAGTGAAGTCACTCAGTTGTGTCCGACTCTGTAGCCTACCAGGCTCCTCTGTCCATGGCATTTTCCAGGCAATAGAACTGGAGTGGATTTCCATTTCCTTCTCCAGCAGATCTTCCTGACCCAGGGATCAAACCCGGGTCTCCTGCATTGTAGAACCAGACACTTTTACCGTCTGAGCCACCAGGAAAGTCCTGTGAAAAATAAATAAATAACGTGGAGAGACAGGCAGGGCTGCACCAGGGCCGGGACCCCCTGTAAACATGGCTGCCCAGTCCTGCTCTCTGGGACTCCCCGGTCCTTCCTCCTCACCAGGGTGGCCTTTTATGGGACTGACCCCATTTCTTTGAAATCACAGGACTCCTATTCATGAATGGCTTCATTTGACAGTTTTCCTTCTTACCCTCCCTCTCTAGCAGTTGAGTCTAGATTCCTCCTGACACTTGCCATCAGTCTCTGCTCATTCAAAAAGCATCCCCACTTCTATGAATGCAAAATGATAGGATTGGGCTAGAGCATCTCTAGGACTGCTCTAGAATGTGGTGGTTTATTCACTAAGTCGTGTCTGACTCTTGCGATCCCATGGACTGTAGCCCTCCAGGCCCCTCTGTCCATGGGATTCTCCAGGCAAGAATACTGAAATGATTTGCCATTTCCTTCTCCAGGCAATCTTCCCAACCCTGGGATTGAACCCAGGTCTCCTGCATTGCAGGCAGATTCTTTACCGCCTGAGCTATGAGAGGGGAGAATGCAAGAGGACAAATGCATGGGAAAGATTCGCTCCCTATTTCCTGAGCCAACGAGGCACAACTCTGTAACAGGGCACTTTTCTATCTGACCTGGAAGGATTTTGAAATCTCCTTCTACACAGTAGTCCAGCATCAGTTGTAGGTGAATTAAAATCTCTTCGCTGTGCATGGACCAAGAAACAATGGAAAACAGTGATGATTTCCCCTGCTTCTCTAAAAACCCAGTGCTGAGCCTTGTGCCTAGGACAGGTGGGTGCTGAATGGGTGCCTGATGAGTGAATTAGTCTCAGCCATCAAAGCTCTCTCTGCTACATCTTTGAAGCTGGAACTGAAAAATGATGTCATCTCTTTGGGAAAGAGCAGTGAACGCTCCTTTATTTATTTGAGAAAGAAGCGGCTCTCTCCACGTCTTGGAGATGATGTAAGTTGGGCAGAGGACAGACCATTCTCCGAAGGGAAGAGACATCATTAAGAGCAATCGCAGTTCCTGCCTTGTTGGCATCTTCTCCAGAAAGCAAAGAGCAGTTACTGTAAGGAAGCTGGCTGTCTGGGCCAGCGGCTTTATCAATGAATAATTTCCTGAAAGGAAGAGAATCTGTAGAGACCGTACACTATATTTGATCTCGGTATGTGCACCAAGCTCGCAGGACTATCTTTGATCCAAAGGAAGCGAGATAATTGTTTCCCAAACAGACTCTTGCTGGAGAGCATGCTCCCTCCTCCTCGGGTGACCCGTGCACCAGCGGCCTGGGGTCTGCCTCAGACAATTATCCTGTTTTGCTAGGGAACAAATTGCTCTTTTGGGGTAATTCCGAGCAAGTTTGTCAAGTTCACAGCCATCCCAGGGGAGCCTCTGTGGGAAAAGCGCTCTCCAAATCCCCTCTCCGGCCCTTTGAAAGGAAAGCAGATCATTTTTTACAGAATTCCAAAGAAAGCAGCTAATTCTGAATGATCCATCCCACCTTGCGAGAGGCCTCGGGGCCATCCTCCGAGTTCCTTGTGCTGGTCTGACGCTAGGGAATCAGTTTCCCATGCAAGTAATTATACGTACAATTAAGTAATAGTAGATGGAAAGGGAAAAAAAGAGGACAAAGCCAAAAAGAAGCTGTGTGCCTTTAACTTTCAAAAGACAGATTGTAGGACTTGGGAGTTGAACCCTATTTGGATCTGATTCTTGCAAAGGACTGAATAAAATCCAGAGCTTGGAAAGAATAAATGTTTGCTATCATTTAGTACTAAAATATGGACTCTGAGGCTACCTTGTGTGTGTGCAAAGCATGGATCTGTCATTTGTCTGCTGTGGGATTTTGGGCAGGTTACTTAGGCTTTCTGCACCTCCCGTTATCAAGTCAGGTTAATAATTGAACCAGCATCACATGGTTGCCAAAATTTAAATAAATTAACGGTGTTAATCACCAAGTCATGTCCAACTTTTTGTGACCTCATGGACTGTAGTCTGCCAGGCTCCTCTGTCTTGCCTGGGATTTCCAGGCAAGAATATTGGAATGAGTTGCCATTTCGTCCTCCAGGGGATCCTCTCGATTCAGGGATCAAACCCACATCTCTTGCATTGGCAGGTGGGTTTTTACCACTGAGCCATCTGGGGAAGCTGGCTCATACACACACACACACACACACACACACACACACACACACACACACACACACTATATATGTGTGTTTAGTCACCAAGTCAGGTCCAACTCTTTGCAAATCCATGCACTGAAGCCCACCAGGCTCCTCCATCCATGGGATTTTCCAGGCAGTAATAGTGGAGTGGATTGTCATTTCTTTCTCCTAGGAATCTTTTCCTAGGAATCTTTCCCCAACCTAAAGATCAAACCCATATCTCCTGCACTGGCAGGTAGATTCTTTACCACTGAACCACCTGGGAAGCCCATATATGTGTGTGTATATATATATGGGTTATATTGTATATAGAGGTGTGTCTCTGTGTGCATGTGTGTGTGTGTATGCGTGAAGTTTAAAATAGTACCAGAAATTATAAAATTAACTATTATTGCAGTTTAACTGATGATATTTTAAGTAAATTCTGAGCAATCATTTTATTAAAGAGCCAAGATTCTCATTCAGCCTCTTTGGGAATTCTTTTCTTGTGATCTTTTCCCTTTAGTCTTAGAAAATCAACCCAGTAAGTAAAGGGTAAACAAGTAAAAAGTGCTTGGTTAGGAGATGACAAAAAAGCACATGGCATCTGAATCCGGCAGGGAAACGGTCAAGGCCACGATCCTCCAGGACTCCCCAGAGAACTGGTGTTGTTTACAGTATATGTTTAAAATAATATTCTTGCTTAGTTGGGGCTCCCCTTGGGACAATGCAATTTGAACAGTAACAGAGGATTAATTAAAGCTGGTCTCGCTGGTGAGCCTGGTGATTTGGGGAAGCAGCAGCAGGGTGTGCCCACCCCCTCCATGGCCCCCACTGCCCACCCGGAAGGGGCCAGGCCTGCTGGAAGTAATTAGTGCAGCCCAGGGGCTCCTGATGCCTGTGCGCCATTTGTATGATTTTGATTAATACTTTCATTTCACCTTCTTTGAATGCAGAAGAGGCAAGAAATGAATAAGGAAGATGGAGCCTCTCAAACCAAAATTAATAAAGACTGAATCCTTTCTCAGGCCACCTTGGAAGGGGTTATCTATTTTTCAGATCTTGTAGGTAAGGGCCTCTGGATGGATCATACCTGTGCTGTGAAGTGTGGTTCCCAATAGTTTTGTTTTTGAAAACAAAGGCATACATTGGGGACAGGGAGTGAGCTGGTTTGGAGGCCCAGGGGCTGCAGGAAAGAGAGGAAACAGGCCCTTTTATGTCCCAGGAAACATCCGCAGGCTGCCCACTGTCTGCTGGGCCATGCAGATGCTCTTGGCTTAGGCTACATGTCTTAGGGTATCAGCCCTGCATCACTCCAGCCATCCTTCACTGGCTCAGGGAGCAGTCCCGTGACTGCTTCCCTATCCTGGTTTAGATCTTCCAAGAATGGACTTCCTGGGGTCCATGATCCTTTCTGGAAATTGTGTACCAAAGCATGGAAGGGGAGAGTACATAGCTCCCTGGGCCCTAAAGGGTTAAGAACCACAGCTCTAGGGCATCCCTATTCCCTTTGGGTCAAGGGTTTCCCCGATGGCTCAGCAGGGTAAAGAATCTGCCTGTAATGCAGGAGACACAGGAGATGTGAGTTCAATCTGCTAGAGTAGGAAATAGCAACCTTCCCTGGTGGCTCAGAGGTTAAAGTGTCTGCCTGGAATATAGGAGACTGGGGTTCAATCTCTGGGTCAGGGATATCCCCTGGAGAAGGAAAATGGCAACCCACTCCAATACTCTTGCCTGGAGAATCCCATGGAGGGAGGAGCCTGGTAGGCTACAGTCCATGGGGTCACAAAGAGTTGGACATGACTGAGCGACTTCTTTTTTTTTTTTTCCCCCAGTATACTTGCCTAAAAATCCAATGGACAGAGGAGCCTGGTGTGCTATAGTCTAAAGGGTGCACAAGCACATGTGCCTTTTAGGACAAAGCCCAAGTTCCTCAGTACACAAGCCAAACTCTCTAGGCTCTAGGATCACAACTCTATGGGCTGTTCTCTCCCCACATTCCCATCATCAGAGTCCACAGTCCATGCCTAGACCCTCTTTGGATCCCAGCCCTTCCCCTTTCTGCCTGGAGCTCCCTGCTCAGACCCAGATCAGGTATTTCTTGATAATCCTTGGCCCCGCTGAAAGCTCCCACCCTGTTCTATCTTCCAGATACCCCCAGATCACAAAGGTGAGCTTGGAAACACTGGACCCTGTGTGCCTATCTCTGCATATAGTTGGGAGGAGAGTGTGGTGAGGTGTTGAACTCAGTTGAGTAATTAGGGTTAGGACCTTGGGCTTTCCTGGTGGCTCAATTGTAAAGAATCTGGCTGCCAGTATAAGAGAAATGAGTTTGATCCCTGGGTTGGAGAGATCCCATGAAGAAGGAAATGGCAACCCACTCCAGCATTATTGCCTGGGAAATCCATGGACAAATGAGCCTGGTGGGCTATAATCTATGGTATCACAAAAGAGTCACACATAACTTAGTGACTAAGCAACAACAGCAACAATGATAGGACCTGTCTAACTCAATGAAACTAAGCCATGCCCGCTGGGCAACCCAAGATGGGCAGGTCATGGTGAGGAGGTCCGACAGAGTGTGGTTCACTGGAGAAGGAAATGGCAAGCCACTTCAGTATTCTTGCCTTGAGAACCCCATGAACAGTATGAAAAGGCAAAATGATAGGATACTGAAAGAGGAACTCCCCAGGTCAGTAGGTGCCCAACACGCTACTGGAGATCAGTGGAGAAATAACTCCAGAAAGAATGAAGGGATGGAGCCAAAGCAAAAACAATACCCAAATGTGGATGTGACTGGTGATAGAAGCAAGGTCCAATGCGGTAAAGAGCAATATTGCATAGGAACCTGGAATGTCAGGTCCATGAATCAAGGCAAATTGGAAGTGGTCAAACAAGAGATGGCAAGAGTGAACGCCGACATTTTAGGAATCAGCAAACTAAAATGGACTGGAATCGGTGAAATTAACTCAGATGACCATTATATCTACCACTGTGGGCAGGAATCCCTCAGAAGAAATGGAGTAGCCACCATGGTCAACAAAAGAGTCTGAAATGCAGTACTTGGATGCAATCTCAAAAATGACAGAATGATCTCTGTTTCCAAGGCAAACCATTCAGTATCACAGTAATCCAAGTCTATGCCCCAACCAGTAACACTGAAGAAGCTGAAGTTGAACGGTTCTGTGAAGACCTACAAGACCTTTTAGAACTAACACCCAAAAAAGATGTCCTTTTCATTATAGGGGACTGGAATGCTAAAGGAGGAAGTCAAGAAACATCTGGAGTAACAGGCAAATTTGGCCTAGGAATGCAGAATGAAGCAGGGAAAAGACTAATAGAGTTTTGCCAAGAAAATGCACTGGTCATAGCAAACACCCTCTTCCAACAACACAAGAGATGCCTCTGCACATGGACATCACCAGATGGTCAACACCGAAATCAGATTGATTATATTCTATGCAGCCAAAGATGGAGACGCTCTATACAGTCAACAAAAACAAGACCAGGAGCTGACTGTGGCGCAGATCATGAACTCCTTATTACCAAATTCAGACTTAAATTGAAGAAAATAGAGAAGGCCGCTAGACCATTCAGGTAAGACTAAATCAAATCCCTTATGATTATACAGTGGAAGTGAGAAATAGATTTAAGGGCCTAGATCTGATAAAGTGCCTGATGAACTATGGAATGAGGTTCATGACATTGTACAGGAGACAGGGATCAAGACCATCTCCATGGAAAAGAAATGCAAAAAGCAAAATGGCTGTCTGGGGAGGCCTTACAAATTGCTGTGAAAAGAAGAGAGGTGAAAAGCAAAGGAGAAAAGGAAAGATATAAGCATCTGAATGCAGAGTTCCCAAGAATAGCAATAAGAGATAAGAAAGCCTTCTTCAGCAATCAATGCAAAGAAATAGAGGAAAAACAGAATGGGAAAGACTAGAGATCTCTTCAAGAAAATTAGAGATACCAGGGGAGCATTTCATGCAAAGATGGGCTCAATAAAGGACAGAAATGTTATGGACCTAACAGAAGCAGAAGATATTAAGAAGAGATGGCAAGAATACACAGAAGAACTGTACAATAAAGATCTTCATGACCCAGATAATCATGATAGTGTGATCACTCATCTAGAGCCAGACATCCTGGAATGTTAAGTCAAGTGGGCCTTAGAAAGCATCACTATGAACAAAGCTAGTGGAGGTGATGGAATTCCAGTAGAGCTGTTTCAAATCCTGAAAGATGATGCTGTGAAAGTGCTGCACTCAATATGCCAGCAAATTTGGAAAACTCAGCAGTGGCCACAGGACCAGAAAGGTCAGTTTTCATTCCAATTCCAAAGAAAGGCAATGCCAAAGAATGCTCAAACTACCGCACAATTGCACTCATCTCACATGCTAGTAAAAGAAATGCTCAAAATTCCCCAAGCCAGTCTTCAGCAATATGTGAACCGTGAACTCCCTGATGTTCAAGCTGGTTTTAGAAAACGCAGAGGAACCAGAGAGATCAAATTGCCAACATCTGCTGGATCATGGAAAAAGCAAGAGAGTTCCAGAAAAACATCTATTTCTGCTTTATTGACTATGCCAAAGCCTTTGACTGTGTGGATCACAAGAAACTGTGGAAAATTCTGAGAGAGATGGGAATACCAGACCACCTGACCTGCCTCTTGAGAAATCTGTATGCAGGTCAGAAAGCAACAGTTAGAACTGGACATGGAACAACAGACTGGTTCCAAATAGGAAAAGGAGTACGTCAAGGCTGTATATTGTCATCCTGCTTATTTAACTTCTATGCAGAGTACATCATGAGATATGCTGGACTGGAAGAAACACAAGCTAGAATCAAGATAGCCGGGAGAAATATCAATAACCTCAGATATGCAGATGACACCACCCTTATGGCAGAAAGTGAAGAGGGAGCTAAAAAGCCTCTTGATGAAAGTGAAAGAGGAGAGTGAAAAAGTTGGCTTAAAGCTCAACATTCAGAAAACGAAGATCATGGCATCCAGTCCCATCACTTCATGGGAAATAGATGGGGAAACAGAAGAAACAGTGTCAGACTTCATTTTTGGTCTCCAAAATCACTGTAGATGGTGACTGCAGCCATGAAATTAAAGATGCTTACTCAAGAAAAGTTATGACCAACCTAGATACCCTATGCAAAAGCAGAGACATTTCTTTGCCGACTAAGGTCCGTCTAGTCAAGGCTATGGTTTTTCCTGTGGTCATGTATAGATGTGAGAGTTGGACTGTGAAGAAGGCTGAGTGCTGAAGAATTGATGCTTTTGAACTGTGGTGTTGGAGAAGACTCTTGAGAGTCCCTTGGACTGCAAGGAGATCCAACCAGTCCATTCTAAAGGAGATTGGCCCTGGGATTTCTTCAGAAGGAATGATGCTTAAGCTGAAACTCTAGTACTTTGGCCATCTCATGCGAAGAGTTGACTCATTGGAAAAGACTCTGATGCTGGGAGGGATTGGGGGCAGGTGGAGAACGACTGAGGATGAGATGGCTGGATGGCATCACCGACTTGATGGATGTGAGTGTGAGTGAACTTCGGGGTTGGTGATGGACAGGGAGGCCTGGCATGCTGTGATTCATGGGGTCATGAAGAGTTGGACATGACTGAGCAACTGAACTGAACTGAACTCGGTAAGGCAAGCAGTTCAAGGCTCTGAGCTTGGAATACAAAAACATTGATAATCAAATGAAATCTATTAGAACAGGGAAGATTCTCTCGAACTTCCTACTTGATGTTGGATGGATAGTCACCAACCATGTGTGGCTATGTAAATTAAATAAAATGAAACATTCCAGGCCTCAGTTACTGGAGCACTTCTAGGGTGCGCAGTGACCTCACATGGCTCACGGCTTCTGAGCTGTCCTGCCTTTTGTAGTATATTGCAGAGTGTATATACTGGCACAAAATGGTGCATGGGACACATCCATCTATGTGGACATTTTTGATGGACAGCAAGGCTCTAGGTAATTCAGTTGATCCACAGCTGGCACACTGGGATTTTAGAAAACTCCAGATTCCTTTGCTGTTGGCCCTTTCTCCTGCTGATCCCAGGCTTTCCTTTCAAAGTGACTGGAATTACAGAGAAATGACTCCCTGCTCACCCTGCGTGCATTCCCTGCACTTGAATTTTTCGGATTGCCTTCCTTGAGGGGGGAGAACAGGAAATGGAAGGCCTCTCCCCTCCTCCCCAGGGAAACCCAGACAGACCCTCCTCTATGCTGCTGGTCGCCAGTGGGGAGGGATGGGGCTCCTGGGGTTCCCGTGGACCAGATACATCTCAGGGTGGGCCTGGAGATGAGGGTGAGGCCCTTCAAGTTAATGTACCAACTGGATAAGCCTTCCGACTTTTTCAAACCTGGAGTTTTGGAAATAGGCTCTGGGACAGAAAACTTCAGGCAGTTGGAAGGAAAAAAACAAACAAACGTTAAAAACTGAAAGAAAATTTGGTGAATTTTTGGAAAAAGACTCAAGTATGGAGTTTGGACAAGCTCTGTTTCCAAGCATGGGAGGCAGGGGCCCGCTCTGGCCAGGGAACTGAGGAGACTCATTTTAGTAACTCTTTGCCACCCACTGGCAGGCGGTCTGTGGTGAGCCCCTGCTCTCTTTCTGGGCCAGGGCACTCCCCATCTATTTACTAAAGGTATAAGTGAGAGCTCTCAGTGTCCTTTATTCCAGAGTAGAGTGCCGAAGGGTGCCAGTCTGTTTCCTTTGGTACCTCTTAGAATGGTGCAGTCGGGGATTCCACTGAAGGCCTTTTAGGTCTATGGATGGAGTCTGCTCTCTTGAGGGTCCCCATGAGGCAAAGACTCAACACCAGACCCTTATTCACCACTCCAGCCTCTCTGGGTCTCTAAGCCTGAAACTGGTGGAGGAAATGAGCCACCTGGATGTTTGGAAATGACCTGAATCGCTCTGATGTGTGCTGCTGATGCGCTTCCTACATCTCCACAGTGCCTGGGTGATGGAGGCCCAGTCAGTTAGAAATAGATGACTAACAGCCCCTGGTCTCATGGTCTGCACAGGCTTAATGCTGTCACCTCTCCTCCCAGACACCCTCTCCTTTCAGACACCCTCTCCTTTAATATTCTCATCAACTCCTCCAGGAGGGCAAGCAGGAAATTGCAGGTGTGGCTGCATGACAGAGGCAGGCCTTAGAACCCTCCAGTATTGCTCAGCAGAAGCTGAGTTTCAACTCAGGGCCTCTGAGGCTGGTCCCCTGGGCAGGATGGATTTAGAGCCTCCTTCTTTTGGAGGGAAGCAGGTGAGAGTTGGACTATAAAGAAGACTTGATGCTTTTGAACCGTGGTGCTAGAGAAGACTCTTGAGAGTCCCTTGGACAGCAAGGAGATCAAACCAGTCAATACGAAAGGAACTCAACTCTGAATGTTCACTGGAAGGACTGGTACTGAAGCTGAAACTCCAGTACTTTGGCCCCCTGATGTGAAGAGCCGACTCATTAGAAAAGACCCTGATGCTGGAAAAGATTGAAAGCAGGAGAAGGAGATGACAGAACGTGAGATCGTTGGATGGGATCACCAACTCAATGGACATGAATTTGAGCAAACTCCTGGAGATAGTGAAGGACAGGGGAGCTGGGTGTGCTGCAGTCCGTGGGGTCCCAGAGAGTCTGACGCAACTTAGTGACGGAACAACAGCAACAACAAAGTGAGTCCATGAGCTTCTGTGAAACTACGTGCCATTCCGACCAGTGGCTGGGCCCGGACACCGCTTGCTGTTGTAAACCTACAGTCATAGACCACAGGGAGGTATTGAGAGAACCTGGAGATGAAATCAGGTTCCTTCCCTTTTTCTTGTGAAGCCAGAACTTGAGCAAATTCACCTCCGGCAGACTCCCAGTCCTCCTTTGCAACAGAGAAGGTAGTCCCTGCCCTCAGGCTTGTTTTGAGAACAGAAGCATGGTAATGAAACACTAAAAGTAGATGCCCCCGTGGTCTTTTTCCTTTCCTTATAACAGCTTGCAAGAATGGTTGGAAATAGGCAGAGAGAAGGACAAAGCCTCGTGTTCCTGGGCAGGGAATGAGCACTGAGACTGGTGAGCAGATGCTCCTAACAGATGTGAGACTGGTTCTCCCCAGACAACCGTTTGGGATGGTGGAAACTTCTGCAGAAAGTAGGGAGGCGTGTTGGCTGGGCCCATGAGAATCTGCACGGAGACCCCAGAGCCCAAGGACCGAGTCTTTCTCTCGTATCCCCATCCACCCAGGCGTCTCCAGCTCCTCTGTTCACTCCTGGCATGATACCCATCCCTTCAGCCAAGCAGGGAGGAGGTGGGGTTATGGGAGATGGTGGATTCCTGCCACTGAAAAGAAAGAGGCCAGGCTTTGTCCCCCTTCACGGTGGGGTGGGTGACTCAGGGCTTTTTCTTAATTTAGCAAGGATTATGTGAACTCAATCCCCACCCCCCGTCCCGGCCCCCCAGCTTGCAGTCCCAGACATCCCTCTCTGTGACTTTCCCAAAGATGGTGATTGATTTCAGAGTCGGGATGGAAATGAAGCTGCCAAGTGCCATGAGACAGGGCAGGGCCTGCAGAGAGCTCAGTGACCTCTCCCTCCCAGGGTAAACAAAAGCAGCTGCCAGGGGACCCTGCACTCTGGTGGAAAACTGACCTCTTGTTATCTGGCTCTTTTATTTTCTAGAAAGAAGAGAAGCAGATAAGGAGCTCACAGGGACCTGGGAGCCATGGGTTCTGCTCCACCTCCTCCCTAACTTTAGGTGTGACTTGAGATCAGGAGTGAGTGAGTGAAAGTCACTCAGTTGTGTCCAACTCTTTGTGACCCCATGGACTACCGTCCTCTAGGCTCTTCTGTCCATGGGATTCTTCAGGCAAAAATACTGGAGGGGGTAGCCATTCCCTTCTCCAGGGGTCTTCCTAACCCAGGGATCGAACCCAGGTCTCCTGCACTGCAGGAATATTCTTTACCATCTGAACAACCAGAGAAGGAACT
Organism: Nanger dama; assembly: GCA_917880005.1. Classification (NCBI taxonomy): domain Eukaryota; kingdom Metazoa; phylum Chordata; class Mammalia; order Artiodactyla; family Bovidae; genus Nanger; species Nanger dama. The sequence goes on along the minus strand of CAKJTW010000063.1, from coordinate 7,330,834 downwards.
CAAGTATAAATTAAGAATTATGACCTAAGATCAGATGCCACAGGTCACATCCAAAGCACCATTGGCATGTGCTATTTTAAAGAAATCAGCCCCATTTTTCCAAGTTGTTTTATAGCAGCAAATTCACTCAGGCCTATGGGGGTCAGGTCCCTGGTCTCCCCGCTGAAATAGAAATGTTCTCCTTAGGGTTTATGCATTTCCTTTTTATCCTTGATTATTGTCACATATCTTTCCTGCCAAGAAGAATAACAATGGTGATTCATTTTACTGGGTTCTGACAATGAGTCAGGTCCTGTCTAAGCACTTTCCCTGCCCTCTTTCTTCCTCCTCAGCAGGTCCATGAGGTCGTGGCAGTGTGGGTGAGCATTTACCAACGAGGAGACGACAGTTCAGAGGAGGGAGATGTCTGCCCAAGCCCCCATTCTTGGTCACTTGAGAGCCCAACTCTGTGGCCAGCCCCTCTGCTCTCAAGGACCTCTTTCCCCTTTGGAGCACCCAAGCCTGGGGTCAGCCTGAGGTCTCCCCCTCGGGTCATCTGGGCTCACAGAGTGGGACTCCCAGTCTCCCCGCTTTTCTACTGGGCTCCAGGCTCTCAACACCTGGGGTGCCTTGGGAAGTCCTTCTGGTCTCTGGGGCCAGGGCCCATCATTCTTTCAGGGGCTACTCCCAAGAGCTGCTAAGGGTAGGGGCCTGTGAGAGTCTCCTCTAGAGTCCTGGAGAAAGTGAGTGAGGACGAGCGGAAAGTGGGGGCAGGGAAAGGGGTTTTACTGTGCATCCAAAGGCAAGCATTAGTATCTAGACTTTAAATAGAAGCTAAAACTCATCCAGGGGCTTCCCTGGTGGCTCAGTGGTAAAGAATCCACTTGCCAATGAGGAGCCACCGAGATGAGGGGGCCCGTGCACCCCAACTGGGGAAAAGCCTATAGAACGAGGAAGATCCAGCACAGCTGAAAATAAACACACAAAATACATCCAGGAAGGACCGTATTTGCCCTGGCTTCCAACATGCAGCGTCGCCAGAGACGCAAAGGACTGGAGGACATTCCTATTCTGAACCTCAATTAAGCCAAGAGGCTCAATGAAAACAAACAAACAAGCAATCTTTGTAACTGAGTTTATTACAGAAAAAAGTTAAGGGCTACATTCATTGACAGGCAGATGCCAGAGGACTCATAGTATTTCTTAAAGGATGGAGTGAGTGGATGAACTAAATATAAATGATTTAGATTAATACTAATTGGCTTTAGTCTTTGTTACATTCTTACACATGGCAAAGATTTCAGTCTTGTGAGAGGATGAGGTGTATCTGGAGACTGAACAGAAAGGCGGCCCTTCTTTCCAGACTGGACTCTCATGATGGAAGGTCTGGGGTTGGCGGGAGGATGCACTAGCTGTTGACCAAACCTGCTCCCAAAATTTGGCTCTTCTGCTTCCTAATTCTGAGTCTCCTGAAAGTCATTTAAACTAGTCCAAGTTTCTTCATTTGTAATACAAATTGCTTTTAGACGTTCTCTTCACATTTTGTGAGGACTCAAGGATTCTAAAACATCCAACTCAGAGCCTGAAACACAGTCCTATATAGAGAAAGATGGGAGAATCAAGAGTGGGGATCCTGCCTATTAACCTAAATAGTTATAGCTATAGTTATAGTTATAGCCTAACTGCCTATTAGCCTACAGTTCCAGGAACTGTATCACTCAACTGCCTTTGACTATTCTGGGTACAGGACATGTTGAGTCCAAAAGATTAGCAGATTCTTTGGTTTTTCATTCACATTGGATTCTGGGAGCTTGAACTACTGAGATGTCAGTCAAGGGAAAGTGTTGGATGCTCAAAATAACACACAAAGTTGTGTCTTTCTCAGGGCTCTCCATCTATCCGCTTGATTGTCCTTATCTCATGCTGAGTCAGAAATCCAAACACCAAAGCTGTTCTATGGCTGAAGGGATGGAGTCTATCAAGTGAGTAAAGACTGGACCACCTATTCAAGGATGCTGGGTACATCCTTAACTACCTATGAGCATTCAAAAAGTCATTAACCTCCCTGATCCCCAGTTTCCTCATCTGGAAAATGGATTTGATAAAGCTGATCTCCTAGGGCTACCATGAGGCTAAATGTGATGAAATATTCAAAAGTCCCTAACTCATTAAGGTATCAAAAATATCCTGGCAACTTGGGTATGTTTATGAACAGATCTAAACTTTATACCTTTCATAAATGATTTTCCAATGTGAGGTCTGTGGGAGCCAGTCTATGAAATACACCTCCATTTCTCAATTGAGCTTTCAAGACCAGGATTCCATCAGTCAGGCTCCACTGCGCAAACGCAGAAGGGAGTCGGAGGGTAACAACTTGCTTTGGGCACACGAAGAAGCATTTTGAGAGTCAAGGTCAACAGTCATGACTCCCAGCCCCCTGCGGCCTGAGTTGCTTCAGTCACGTCCAACTCTGTAACCCACGGTATTCTCCAGGCAACAGTTCTGGAGTGGGTTGCCATGCCATCCACCAAGGGATCTTCCCAACCCAGAGATACCTTCTGCATCTCTTTCATCTCTTGCATTGGCAGGTGGGTTTTTACCATTAGCATGACCTAGGAAGCCAATTCCCCTATAAAGACCACCTCCTGCTGACATAGAAACTCATAAGGAAAGCTTGGAGTCAGCCAGGATTTACCCTCAAGGTGGGCTCAAGTTCAACACACATAAGAAAGATTTTTAGCTGTTATTCTGAAATCTTTCTCATCTTAGCTGATTCCTCCATCTTAGAAGGCAGCAATTAAATATGAGAGACATCACCCAGACTTACCTTTACCGTGAGCCCTTGAAACCTTCATGACCTCACGTATCAAAATTTACTTTCCTCAACCTTAGCATCTCACCTCTGAACTAGGAATAATGAAAAGTCTTCAGGGAACAAATGGGATGAAATATGTAGAGTGCTTAATGAATGCCCCTGCCATACCTATCTCCTGAGATAGTCACATTAAAAAAAAATATTGATTTTTAATTGAAGGATAATTGCTTCCCAATATTGCTTTGGTTACTACCACACATCAGTATGAATCAGCCATAGGTATACTTATGCCCCCTCCTTCTTGAACCCCCCTTCCCACCCCATCTCATGCCTCTAAGTTGTTACAGAGCCCTTGTTTGAGCTCTGTGAGTCACATAACCAATTCTCCCCAGGATGTCAGTTTTGAATTCAGAGAACTTATGGAAGCTTCAGAACCTCTCCAGCTTGAAAGAACCTGGGAGGCAGCTGGGAAGTTTGCGGATTTGGACTCTGTGGTCTTGGGTAAGACCTGAGAGTGAGACTCTGCATTTCCTACAAGCTCTCGGGATTCTAGTGGTTCATGAATTCCACCTGGAGCTTTGGTGACTTCTGGATGGCGGCAGGTAGAACCAGGAAGCACGCAGCCAGGGCTCTGATTTGTCTTCAGCTCACAGGGCACCTCTTCTTTGTATGCACAGAAGCACAGATACACTCCTGGAGACACACACACTCCTGGAGATACACGCAAGCATGTCTTGGTGCACACTCAACTGTGCACAGACCCTCACTGCACTTGGCCTCACCAAGCTGGCCGACTCCATACTCTTCTCAGAGTCGGAGTTCCAGCTCCTACACCAGCTGCAGTTCCCGAGCACAGGATTGGTCCTGGAGCCTGTCCTGAGTATGACAAAGCTTATTTCACACATGGGAAATTTGAGTGCCATAGACGGAGTGCTTGTGTTCCCTCAAAACTCTTATGTTGAAATCCTGATACACTGCTACCCACCCTTCCCACTCCCTGCCTTGAGATGCTATTAGAATGTGATTAGGTCATGAGGGTGGAGCCTTCATTAGTGGGGTTAATGCTCTTATAAATGGTGCGGTAGTAAAGAACCCTCCTACCAGTGCAGAATATGCAGGAGATGGGGGTTTAATCACTGGGTCAGGAAGATACCCTGGAGGAGGAAATGTCAACCCTCTCCAGCACTCAGATGCAACTGAGTGACTGAGCACACACACAGCACACACGCACACTCATGAGAGAGACCCCACAGGGCTCTCTGTCCACTTCTGCATGCATGGTCATAGAGAGAGGACGGCTGTCAAGAGCCATCATAAGCCAAGAGGGTCCTCCCCAGATGCCAAATGTGCTGACACCTTGATCTCATACTCCCCAGCTTGCAGAACTAAGAAAGATATAAATTTCTGTTGCTTATAAGCTACCCAGGTCGTAGTATTTTGATAAAGCAACCTGAGTAGATTAAAATACCAAGTCTTGGGCCCATAAAGAGAGGACATGAGCCTCTCCAGGGGTAAGTGGCAGCTCAGAAGTTGTACCTGTCCTGGTGACACTTTTCACTGTTACTTGGTCTTTCCTCCTACACAGGAGTCACAAAGAGGAAGATAAGAATAAATTTTGAAGAAACATTCACATGTGAGAATTATAGATGGTCATAGTGAAGGAGAATTTATGTAGAAGATAAGAAACTTGGGCCCTTAGAGGAGAAAAAGCTTGACTGATACTTGGAAGTCATGAGGCTCACCAATGACCCTGACATCACTACGCCGATCCGTGGGATCTTCTCCAGGCTGATGCCATAGTGGAAGGTGGGCTGCAAGTCCTGTTCTCAACGCACAGTCCTTTAGCATGTAACACAAATACAGGCACACATACACACAGCTAACTTCCAGTTCAGTTCAGGCGCTCAGTCGTGTCTGATTCTTTGCGACTCCATGAATCACAGCACGCCAGGCCTCCCTGTCCATCACCAACTCCCGGAATTCACTCAGACTCACATCCATCAAGTCAGTGATGCCATCCAGCCATCTCATCCTCGGTTGTCCCCTTCTCCTCCTGCCCCTAATCTCTCCCAGCATCAGAGTCTTTTCCAATGAGTCAACTCTTCACATGACGTGGCCAGAGTATTGGAGTTTCAGCTTCAGCATCATTCCTTCCAAAGAAATCCCAGGGCTGATCTCCTTCAGAATGGACTGGTTGGATCTCCTTGCAGTCCAAGGGACTCTCAAGAGTCTTCTCCAACACCACAGTTCAAAAGCATCAATTTTTCGGCATTCAGCCTTCTTCACAGTCCAACTCTCGCATCCATACATGACCACAGGAAAAACCATAGCCTTGACTAAATGGACCTTAGTCAGCAAAGTAATGTCTCTGCTTCTTTTAAATTAATTAATTAATTAATTTTAAAAATACTTTATTCTACATTACAATACTGTATTTGTTTTGCCATACATTGACATGAATCAGCCACAGGTGTACACAAGCTCCCAATGCCGAAGCCCCCTCCCACCTCCCACCCCACATCCTCTCCCTGGATCATCCCGGGCACCAGCCCCAAGCATCCTGTATCCTGTATTGAACATATACTGGCGCTTTGTTTCTTACATGATAGTATACATGTTTCAATGCCGTTCTCCCAAATCATCCCACCCCGTCCCTCTCCCTCAGAGGCCAAAAGTACGTTCTATGCCTCTGTGTCTCCTTTGTTGTCTCACATACAGGGTCATCATTACTATCTTTCTAAATTCCATATATATGTGTCAGTATACTGTATTGGTGTTTTTCTTTCTGGCTTACTTCACTCTGTATAATTGGCTCCAGTTTCATCCATCTCATTAGAACTGAGTCAAATTTATTCTTTTTAAGGGCTGAGTAATACTCCATTGTTTATATGTACCACAGCTTTCTTATCCATTCATCTGTTGATGGACATCTAGGTTGTTTCCATGTCCTGGCAATTATAAACAGTGCTGCAGTGAACATTGGGGTACATGTGTCTCTTTCAGTTCTGGTTTCCTCGGTGTGTATGCCCAGCAGGGGGATTGCTGGGTCATAAGGCAGTTCTATTTCCCATTTTTTAAGGAATCTCCACACTGTTTTCCATAGTGGCTGTACTAGCTTGCATTCCCACCAACAGTGTAAGAGGGTTCCCTTTTCTCCACATCCTCTCCAGCATTTACTACTTGTAGACTTTTGGATCGCAGCCATTCTGACTGGTGTAAAATGGTACCTCATTGTGGTCTTGATTTGCATTTCTCTGATAATGAGTGATGTTGAGCATCTTTTCATGTGTTTGTTAGCCATCCATATGTCTTCTTTGGAGAAATGCCTATTTAGTTCATTGGCCCATTTTTTGATTGGTTCGTTTATTTTTCTGGAGTTGAGCTGCATAAGTTGCTTGTATATCTTTGAGATTAGTTGTTTGTCAGTTGTTTCATTTGCTATTGTTTTCTCCCATTCAGAAGGCTGTCTTTTCATCTTGCTTATAGTTTCCTTTGTTGTGCAGAAGCTTTTAATTTTTATTAGATCCCATTTGTTTATTTTATGTCTCTGCTTTTGAATATACTATCTAGGTTGGTCATAACTTTTCTTCCAAGGAGTAAGCATCTTTTAATTTCATGGCTGCAGTCACCATCCGCAGTGATTTTGGAGCCCAGAAAAATAAAGTCTGACACTGTTTCCACAGTTTCCCCATCTATTTCCCATGAAGTGATGGGACCGAATGCCATGATCTTCATTTTCTGAATGTTGAGCTTTAAGCCATTTTCACTCTCCTCTTTCACTTGCATCAAGAGGCTTTTTAGTTCCTCTTCACTTTCTGCCATAAGGGTGGTGTCATCTGCATATCTGAGGTGATTGATATTTCTCCTGGCTCTTGATTCCAGCTTGTGTTTCTTCCAGTCCAGCGTTTCTCATGATGTACTCTGCATAGAAGTTAAATAAGCAGAGTGACATTATACAGCCTTGACGTACTCCTTTTCCTCTTTGGAACCAGTCTGTTGTTCCATGTCCAGTTCTAACTGTTGCTTCCTGACCTGCATACAGATTTCTCAAGAGTCAGGTTAGGTGGTCTGGTATTCCAGTCTCTTTCAGAATTTTCCACAGTTTATTGTGATTCACACAAAGGCTTTGGCATAGTCAATAAAGCAGAAATAGATGTTTTTCTGGAACTCTCTTGCTTTTTCCATGATCCAGTGGATGTTGGCAATTTGATCTCTGGTTCCTCTGCCTTTTCTAAAACCAGCTTGAACATCAGGAAGTTCTCGGTTCATGTATTGCTGAAGCCTGGCTTGGAGAATTTTGAGCATTACTTTACTAGCATGTGAGATGAGTTTTATTGTGCAGTAGTTTGAGCATTCTTTGGCATTGCCTTTCTTTGGGATTGGCATGCAAACTAAACTTTAGGAAATGCCCACCAGGCTCCTCCGTCCATGGGATTCTCCAGGCAAGAATACTGGAGTGGGTCACCACTGCCTTCTAAAGGGGTCTTCCCGACCCAGGGACTGAGCCTGGGTCTCATGTGTTGCAGGCAGATTCTTTACCAGTTGAGCCACCAGGGAAGCCCATCTAACCTTTGTAGGGCTGTTATTTCAGCCTCTGATCCTCTGACTGTCAAAGGCAACCTCTGATTTCACTGTTTGCAGAGAACTAGGGTTTGGTCTCGCACAGGTCTCACCTGCTTGTTCACATGGGAAAGTTCATGGAACTCAGTGTTTTGGGTGCCCTGGTGTGATCTAGCTTCATGCTCATACCCTCTTGTTACATTATCCATTTCACCGCCAAGACCGATTTCTCAACGATACAGTCAGATGTGGATTTTGGACAAAGGGATTTCCGTGAAGAGTCAGGCTGCTTCGTGATGAAATGTTTATAAGGTGATATTTCTACACATGGTCCTCTCTCCCAGATTCATTGGTGTTGTGATAAAAATCACATTGATCCACACCTATTCATCTTGTCTTGTCTCCTTCCCACTCCTTACCATCTTTGCTTACAAACAGCATGGCTTTCCTTGTAATTCCCTAATTCAGTCCGACTGTTTTTAGACTTCTGTTCTCTTCCTTATCTATTTGTTCTGCTTGGAACGCCATCCTTTCATTTATAAGACAACTCAGGGATCCCCCTGAGCAAGCCACCTGCCCTACCACAGCTCTCCTTTTATCCAAAGGAGTTTATCTGCACGTGTGTCCACTACTGTGCATGGGTTTCTATCTTAGCCCCTTTCTCCATCTATTTCAAAGAGTTTATTTGCATTGTATCTCCTCTATAGGCTCAGGAGTTCCTGAAACTGATGAGTTTCCTATTCATTTCTGTAGTTCTAACACAGAACATAGGGCCTGGCATGGAAAGATTTCCATGTGGCTGGTTCAGTGAGTGAACAAGTGGAGGGATGCATGGATGGATGGATTGGTAAGAAGGTTAAGGGTGGACAGCTAAGTAAATGTTGGGAGATTTGCTCCACCATAGTGAAGGTCAGTCATGTCCGACTCTGCAACCCCATGGACTATACAGTCCTGAAATTCTTCAGGCCAGAATACTGGAATAAGCCTTTCTCTTTTCCAGGAGATCTTCCCAATCAGGAATCAAACCCAGGTCTCCTGCATTGCAGGCAGATTCTTTATCAACTAAGCCACCAGGGCAGCCCTTGTCCCACCATAGTGAAAGAGTAAATCCACATGGGAGAAGATTCACAAAGCTGAGAAAAATTAATTTTTTACTGAAATTAGCAATGAAGAGTCATAGACACTGCTTGTGTAGGAAAGAGATTAGATCAGAGCAGTCCACAGGAAGAATTGCAACTCTGTAATTACAACTCTGCTGTCTTCTCCTGATCATACTCTCCACTGCTCACCATACTCCAGCCACACTAGTGGCTAGTATTCTCCTTGAGCACACTGAACCTGAGCTCCTCTTCTTCGAAGGTGCTCATCAACAGCTGCTTTAAAACTGGAGCTCCAACACTGAGCTCCTTCTTATTACTCCTAACCCAGATATCACATCCTTGGACAAGTACTTGAGCTCCTCCCTTGTACTACTAGTCGATCCACCAGTCTCTATCGTATCACTCTGGTTTATTTCATCCACAGTACTTTTCACTACTCAAAAATATCATGTTCTTTTTTCCTACTTATTTTTTCACTGAACCCTTCCAATAAGAATGTGGCTTTTAATCAACTTCAATCTGGTTTATCTTGTATTCAGTACCAGAATTGCTTGGCATAGAATAGAAGCTCACTTAACATTTCCTGAATGAATGGATGAGGGAATGAATAAAAAATGATGAAAAGGTCCAGAGAGTAGAGACAAGACATCAGTTAGGGGCTGTGTTAGCCAACTGCCTTGGGAAAAGGGAAACATCTCTGAGAGGGGAACAGTGGCCATTGGATAGACTGGATTTGGTACTATATTTCAGTTCCAAAGACAAGGAAAACACTGTTAACATTCCTGTAACCAATGCTTGCACTTGGACAGAGCCCTTAGAGGTAGAGAGAAGACTCAAGGAATCAGCTTTACGGATGAAGGAAAAGGGGTTGTAGAAGGAGGAGCCCAGTACTCTTTGATGGTAGAGTCATGCATTTCTGGGTGTGATTGAATTGTCAGCTGGAAATATGAGAGTGGAGTTGAGGAAAGAGATTTGAGGCTGAAAGTAATCATTTGAAAGGTACTCATTCATTCCTTCATTTATGATCTGACACTTTATAAAATCCAACTATAAACTGAAAGCTTACTGAGACAGGTATTGAAAAAGCAAAATGAATAAATAATTAAACAGTGACCCTGACCCTGTCCCCAGGGAGCTGACAGTTTCATTGGTCCTTCTGAGCTTGTACATTTTCAGATGAGATTTCTGAGGATTTGGGTAAAGCTAATAAAAGAGAAAGAGTTTGTTGTCTACTCTGGGCAACAGGAGAGACGTGGTGGGTAGGGCGGGGGAAAAGAGGCATTAGAAAAAAAAATATTGGAAATAAGAAAACTGGAGAATTTACTGTCACAGAAGATAGGGGAATCCCACTGAAGATTTCCTTTTGTTTGTGAATGGTTGCATTGTATTTGATGCTGCGGTACATTAAAGGTCCACAGAACAGATGCTGTTGAGTGAGGCAGCCCTACATTGGTGTCCCAGTGCACCAGTGAGCTCTCCTGCTTCTAGAATGGTATCAAGACCTTTATACACCTCCTGTGGTCCATCTTGGAACTGGAACAAGACAGAGAAAAGGGAGGGTGGCCAGGTCTTTGCCCTCACAGTGGCGGCTTTTGTAGATCAGAAGTTCTGCCCACTAGCAGTTTCGGCTAGAGTCTTGAGTTGCATAGCCTGACAGCATCCTGGCACATTTGGCCCCATGTGATCTCACATCCTCTCTATTTAAGTGATGTGAATTCATGAAAAACTCTTGAAGCAATGCCTGGTATACCGTACACTCTTGAAAATAATATTACTCTTGCCCTTATTATACCTTGTGGATGAAATCTACAGCCATCTCTAAAAATTGTGTAAGTCTGCCAGGACCCTCAAGCAGTCAAGTCACACTGAGGAACCCCCTTGCTCAAGGACCTCTTTGTGACCCCAAGTCAAGGCTCTGTTAAGTCGTGATGCACAGAAAAACTCTTTCAGTCATTGTGGTCCACAACTAGTTAATATTTTTTAAAGTATATATAATGACTGGTTCAAAATAGGAAAAGGAGTACATCAAGGCTGTATATTGTCACCCTGCTTATTTAACTTATATGCAGAGTACATCATGAGAAACCCTGGGTTCAAAGAATCACAAGCTGGAATCAAGATTGCCAGGAGAAATATTAATAGCCTCAGATATGCAGATGACACCACCCTTATGGCAGAAAGTGAAGAGGAACTAAAAAGCCTGTTGATGAAAGTGAAAGTAGAGAGTGAAAAAGTTGGCTTAAATCTCAACATTCAGAAAAATGAAGATCATGGCATCTGGTCCCATCACTTCATGGGAAATAGATGGAGAAACAGTGGAAACAGTGTCAGACTTTGTTTTTTTGGGCTCCAAAATCACTGCAGATGGTGATTGCAGCCACAAGACGCTTACTCCTTGGAAGGAAAGTTATGACCAATCTAGATAGCATATTAAAAAGCAGAGACATTACTTTGCTGACTAAGGTCCGTCTAGTCAAGGTTATGGTTTTTCCTGTGGTCATGTATGGATGTGAGAGTTGGACTGTGAAGAAAGCTGAGTGCCGAAGAATTGATGGTTTTGAACTGTGGTGTTGGAGAAGATTCTTGAGAGTCCCTTGGACTGCAAGGAGATCCAACCAGTCCATTCTGAAGGAGATCAACCCTGGGATTTCTTTGGAGGGAATGATGCTGAAGCTGAAACTCCAGTACTTTGGCCACGTCATGCTAAGAGTTGACTCACTGGAAAAGACTCTGATGCTGGGAGGGACTGGGGGCAGGAAGAGAAGGGGATGACCGAGGATGAGATGGCTGGATGCATCACTGACTCGATGGATGTGAGTCTGAGTGAACTCCACGAATTGGTGATGGACAGGGAGGCCTGGCATGCTGTGATTCATGAGGTCGCAAAGAGTGGGACACAACTGAGCAACGGAACTGAACTGAACTGAATGACTGTTTGCCTTTATCAGATAGGATGCTATACATATCTGGCAATTATATTTCTTCTTTTAATCCAGAAGTTTTTTTCTGAATTCTCATGAAACATCTCACATTTGTCCTTTGTGCCAGAGGAGAGAAGGGGTGGTTCATTTTATTAGCAAGAGGGACAATTAAAAACATCCCCTGCCCAGCTTTATAGCTCTTCTAAACACTTTCAAACACACTTGCAGTGATTACATGAGGTTAGTATTAAAGGCTCCATGTCACTAGATGGAATTGTGGCTCACAGGAGTTGTGTGATTTGCCCAAACCCACTGAGCTAGAAGGGCTTCCTTCATAGCTCAGCAGGTAGGAAATCTGCCTGCAATGTGGGAAACCCTGGTTCGATTCCTGGGGCAGGAAGTTCTTGAGAAGGGATGGGTTACCCACTCCAGTGTTCTTGGGCTTCCCTGGTGGCTCAGCTGGTAAGGAATCTCCCTGCAATGTGGGAGACCTGGGTTTGATTCCTGGGTCCAGAAGATCCCCCGGAGAAGGGAAACGCTACCCACTCCAGTATTATCGCCTGAGAAAACCATGGACTGCATCGTCCATGGGGTCTGCAAAGAGTCAGACACGGCTGAGCAAGTTCCCTGAGTGAGGAAGTGATTAAATGGGGCATGCACCTTGGTTGTTTCAATTCATAAATTATGTTCTTTCAAATATTTCCAGGTTCTTCTAAAATTTGGAATTGCCTGTAACTTGTAATTTATGACTCAGGTTACTCGTATATATGCTTTTAGGTAGCTTCCCTAGTGGCTCAGTGGTAAAGAATCCACCTGCCAAGCAGGAGACAAGGGTTTGATTTTTGTGTCAGGAAGATCCCCTGTAGAAGGAAAATGGCAACCCACTCCAGTAATCGCATGGACAGAGAAGCCTAATGAGCTACAGTTCACAGGGGCCGCAAAGAGTTGGGCACAACTTAGAGACTAAACAACCACAAGCGTATGTATTTATGCATGAAAATAAATCCCTACCAATGTTCTGTGCAGTGGAAATAAAACACTCTATATGCCATGGAAGGGGCCATGTAGGCGGTTATCTGAGTGTGGGATTGTATTCACCAGTCCTAGGCTTAGGTGCTAGAAGATTTTCCCCTGGAAAGAGAAAGAGGTGCCTGGAGCTTAAACAGATGGGTTGTTGGCCTCTCGCTGAAAAGAACAGCACCATATCAAAGTCTGCTGGGGTTTCACTGAGCCCAGACAGAGGCAGAGGTTGTGGCATAACCCATAGGAGAAAAGTGAACGCTGAAACCTTTCTTTGAGAGCACGGCTTCCATGTGGCAAGTCTTGGTTGGTCGGTGGCACCTCTCCTCTCCTTGATGGCAGGGTTCCACGCAATGCCCCAGTGCCTGCCTCCTCATCGTCCCTGAGCCACCCTGGTGGGGGGGCCGCCAAAGCACACAGGCACACGTCCCTGCGCTCCCGGCCCCTGGCCCCCTGAAAAGAGCCTCGTGCTCTCTGAGTCTTGAGAGGAAAATAACTTGGTTTACTCGAGGCATTTGGGGTTGTGCTGCTCTTTGTTGTTGTCCTGTTGTCCTGTTTTGCTCACTGAAAAGAGAAAGTTAACATTTGTTCCTCCACACAAATCTCTCCTCCATCTGGAATCAGTGGCGGGGGCCCCTCGGCAGATCACCCCTGAGGACTGGCTGATGTTTATAAGATCTTAATCCTGGTGGGACAGGCTGGCTGAGAAGGCTGGTAATAGGATAAGAAATCTCTCTTCTCCAGGGTACCAGCTGGAAGCCAGCCCAGCTCCTAATGACGGGAAGTTTCCAGCTATCACGAGGTTCTTTCTGTGAAATGTGGTGGTGGGCTGAGTCCAAGGTGGCTTCTGCTCCATCCCCCACCCCATTCCTGTTTCCGGGTTCCATGTCAAGGGTTTCTACTCAGTGTCAAGGAGGCACTGGGGCCTGGGGCCATGCTCACCATGATCAGTTTGCAATGGACACGATATAGGAGAAATGGGAACGTGTTTTCCCACCAGCCAATCTACTTGTACCGAATGCTCTGCAAGGTCAGAGAGCACACTGTCCCAGTTAACCCTCGGAGCCATCCCCTGCTTCCCAGACGACGGCAGTGGCAAAGAACCCACCCACCGGTAAGAGACGTAAGAGGCACTAGTTCAGTCCCTGGGTTGGGAAGATCCCCTGGAAGAGGCCATGGCAACCCAGTCCAATATTCTTGCTTGAGGATCCCCATGGTCAGGGGAGCCTGGCAGGCTACAGTCCATACAGTCACAAAGAGTCAGACACAACAATGATTGAGCATGATGCCATCTTCTGCAGATGGCAATGGTACCTTGCTTGCACAGATGGGGAAACTAAGGATCAAAGAAGGGGTGTGATTCACCCAAAAGTGTACAAGTAAAATGCTTTCCTGATGCCAGAATCTGTCGTCTTTTCATTTGTCATTAATGATATGGAATTAGGAGAAGGAGTGCATGTTACAAAAAAGAGATTGGAGTGAGTGAAGGCCTGGGGTACAGAGTGACTATGGAGACAGAGAACAGTCTGGCACGGGGGTGTGACCCAGAGGAAGATCAAGACCAGCTTAGGAAAAAACTGAATGTTGGCCAGAGGTCTCTACATGTGGTCTACAATCTCCACTGGGTTTATACATATTCAAATGCAACTGGAAAGGAGATTTGAAATTGCATCTCCAATGATTTGAAACTGATTTATGGTAAGGGAGAAAACACACACATGGAGCTACAGGAGAACATGTGCTTCTGGAATCAAGTGAGCCAAGAGGGTCTGGCTGTAGTGATGGGAGACGAAGGCCCAGGGGAGCGAGACATGCAGAGCAGAAGGTGGAAACGTGCAAAACCTAAGATCAGCCCAACCTTGGTGAAAACATACACCTCTGGCTGTGTGACCTCAGTCCAGTTACTTAACCTCTCTGTGTTTGAGTTTCATCCTGTCCTTTGACTCTGGGTGAATGCTGTGTACCATTCAAGGATATGATAAAGGTGAAAGGAGGTGGTGCAAATGACACATGTAATCTGTGTCTGAGGTCTGTGTATGCGTGTGCTCAGTTGTATCCAACTCTTTGTGACCCCCATGGACTGTAGCCCACCAGTCTCCTCTGTCTTTGGGATCTCGCAACCAAGAACACTGGAGTGGGTTGCATTTCCTTCTTCAATATCAGAGTAGTATTAGGACCTTAACAAGCACAGGGAACCTTTCTCTTGTCCACAATCAAGACATGTGCTTCACTCAGAGCAGAGCTGTTGAATTCCTCCCCTGATTGCAAGGGCAGAGCATCCTACCTTCAGCTGGGGTGGGTGGGATGATGGGAGTCCCCTGAGGACACTGCAGCCTTCCTTGGGAAGCCAGAAGGAGACATGGTTCCATGTCTATGCCACATTTGGTCTCTGCACATCAGTTCTTGAGTCTCTTGAACACCCCCAAGCCCGGTTCTCCCTCTCAGCAGGTGCATAGACTTCCCTCACTTCCAGAAATATCTCTCATTTCTTCTCTCCTCTGAAATCTCCCATGGCCCAGACCAAAGGCTACCTTCTTGGTGAAAAGTCCCCTGAGTTTCACCCCTGTTATGATGGTCCCACTCTAATGTAGTCACATAACTGCATTGTTAATTTATGTCCCTGTAGCCACCCAGAAAACCCAAGTTTCTCAAGACCAGGTTTGAGTTACCTTTGTAAAAACAGCTGCTGACATCGCATTTCCACGTTTTGTGCAGATTAGGTACAAATGATGGTACAGATTGGAGAATGAACAGAATCAGAGTTGAAATAGACGCTGTATCTTGGCTGCTGCATCCAGTCCTGGCCTCATGCTAGGAGTTTTGTGATCAATATTTATTTAATGTTATTTTTAATCTAATATTTACAATGCCCCATTCGGTAGATGTCATTTTCCTTCTTGACAAGAAAGGAAACTGAGGCTCCAAGTGACAGAGCACCGCAAAATCTGCACTCAAAGCTGCCTGCCTTTCGAAGCATAGGTCTTCAAACAGACTGTCTCTTTCCCCAGGACCTGGAAATAGCATGCACAAACAAGCGTCCTCCTTGGCTCTGCTCCCTCACACAGAGCTGTGCTGGGTCTGTGGGACGTTCTGAGCGATGTCCTTGGGGTTCATTGTGGTCACCCTGCCCCGCTGGCGGCCTTAAATGCACATGGAGCCTGAATGCCCTGGCACAGCTGAATTTCTCCTGCACTCGAAGGCTCCTTCACCGACAATGATGAATTCGAAAATGGAGACGTCTTCCAAAGGCACACATTTGAATGGGGCTAGAACAATAGCGTCATCCTTGAACCAAGGGGCGGGCAGAGTGACTGCCTCAAGTGTCTGGTTTTTATTCTGTGTTTTGGTCATCTCAACGCTGCATTTGGACAAAGGAGCAAGAAGCGTTTCCCCATGTATGCTGTCCAGCTGCACAAGGCAGAGGCAGCTGGGAGGGTGGCCCGCCCTGGGAGGCAGCAGCTGTTTGGAGAAAACCACTCAGCCCACATGATGAAGTCCTCAGATGGGCAGGATTAGGGCCGCCCAGAGATGCCCCGATCCTAGTCCCAGGAGTACTCCTAGGACCCAGGAGTACATTACCTTTAGTGGGAAGGGGACTTTGCAGGCGTCTTTCAGATATTGAGATGGGGTAATTATTCTACATTATCTGATTGGGGTCCTAAATGCAATCACAAAGATCCTCAAAATCAGTGGACCTTTCTTGACTGAGTTCAGAGTCAGGGGGAGAAGTAACTATAGAAAACTCAAGAGGGATGTGATGTTTACGGCTTTGCAGAAAGAGGAAGGGGTCCTTGAGCTGAGGGATGGGGGAGACCTTTATAAGCAGAAAAGGCAAGGGAACATTTTCCTCTAGAGGCTTCAGCAAGGAGCAAGCCAGCTGATACCTTGACAGTGGCTCAGGGAGACGGAGATGGACTTCTGTCCTACAGAATCGGAGATCATATGTTTGTGTTGCTGTGTGTTGCTCAACAGATGCTAACTGGCCAAAATGATAGCAGAAGACTAACACAAATATCCACTCTTTGGTTTCCCCAACAACAAACTATTCATGAACGGGCAGCCAGCTTACCTTCAGCTGCAGCTTTCTAGCACCAAAATGCTCAGAGCCCAGGACGCCTTTGACATCTACAGAAATGGACTCTTTGTGACCCTAAGGACCGTAGCTCACCAGACTCCTTTGTCCATGGGATTTTCCAAGCAAGAATACTGGAGTGGGTTGCCATGCCTTTGAGGGATTTTTCCAACCCAAGGACTATGCTTGTGCCTCTTATGTCTCCTGCAATGGCACGTGGGTTCCTTACTACTAGCACCACCAGGGAAGTCCTGAATAACCAGCGCTGGATCCCAAAGGGCAGCAAGGGATACGGGCGTATCCCTGGGGCTTCCAGTCAAACCCGCTGAGTTCAGAGTCTGCTGTATTCATCCGCTAGCCTTCTGGCCTTCAGTGACCTTGATCAGCTTAGTCTGAAAATCATAGCGTGTGACTTGTGCTTATGTTGAGGATCACACAAGATGGTGAATCTGTTACCTAACTGTCACCCCTGGAACCTGGGAGATGCTCAGTAAATTTTATTGTTTTTATTATTTTGCTGTTTTTCTTTAGTTTATGCCTTTATTTCCCCTAAATATTGGAACTAAGTTATTCAGTTACCTCATATGAATGTCAGTGATAACCATCAAATTTAATATTTCCTTTTATGAATTTCTGAAATTTTTATTAAGTAGTAGGTGGATATCATTTTAAAAAGTCAAATGGTAGATAGAAACTTTAATAGAAACTTTTCATAAATCATAAGTGTTTGAATAAGTTAAATACTGAGCCACTTATTAATTATAATTTTATATTCTGGGTGGTGAAGCTATTTTCCCCTGAAGTAAATGACTATTTTTAAAATTATTATTTAGTTTGCTTAATTTTCTGTATCACTATTTATTTATCTAATTTTTATCTTAAAAATTGTAATATGGTTCACATTTGGTCAAACACTGGTAGTTTACTAGAATTCTTTTTTTTTCCATCAGAAATATCCATTCTCCATTTCTTTGTCATGCTTCAGTGAGATAGGCTGTTTCAGAGGCTGACTTCTCAGCTCTGACTGAGAAGTCTTCACTCTCAGCTCAGAATTTCTCTCTGCCTCCTTCACTACTGCATCCCCTTGTCTTGAATTCTGTCTTTGTATTTATTGGTTTAATAATTTATTCTGTTGGAGAACAAATAGTAACTTCCTAAGACAGCTTATGGAAGTTCAAATTTCAATTTCTTTCATGTCTGAAAATTTCTTCATTTTACCTTCATACTTAAGAGTTTGAATGGAAGTCATATTCTCTCATAATAAGAAAAGCATTCCTCCTCTGTCGTCTAGTTTCTTTATCACAGCTGAGAAACCCAATTTTTTCATCATTCAAACCTAGTTGTTTTTCTTTTTTTTTTTTTTCTGTGAATGTACAGGATGCTGTATTTATTCCTTGTGTCGTGAAATTCTGTGTTGACATGCCTTGATATGGATGGCTTTCTTGGAACTGTGTCAACCACTTTGGAGAGATAGCTGTTGTTTGGTCACTAAGTCATATCTGACTCTTGTGACTCCATGGAGTGTCACCTGCTAGGCTCCTCTGTCCATGGATTTTCCAGCTAATACTGGAGGGCTTACCATTTTCTTCTCCAGAGGATCTTCCTGACGGAATGAGCAAACCCTTGTTTCCTGCATTGGCAGGTGGATTTGTTACCACTGGGCCCCCTGGGAAACCCTTGGAGAGATGGAATAGCTTTCAAATGGAAACTTATGTATTTTCATTCTGGAGAAGATTTCTTGTATTATATCTTGAAAAATGTTCTTTTGTTTTCTATTCCTGGAGCTCATATGGAGAAAATGCTGAGTTTCTTAAATTTATCTATTTATCTTTATTACCATATTTTTATATACTTGAATTTGTTATTTATCTTGAAAATTTCCCCAATCTAATCTTTAATCTCTTTACTGGATTTTTTTCTCTGGATTTATGCTTTTTGAACTCAAAGGGTTCTATCTTATTCTCTGAATATTATTTCATTGTGTTTTAATGTTTATTGGATGCAATACTTTTTAAATTTCACTCAGTATAGTAATTATGTTTATTTGCAACTTTCTTCTGGTCAATGCAGTCTCCATTTCCAGTGGTTTCTCTTGTGTTTGTTTGTTTGTTTTGGTGATAATATTCCATGCTACGAGTTTTTATCCAACTTCTGGAAGTACTTTGTTGTCGATTTTGACTTGGGAGCTTGTGAGTAAATACCTAAAAGGAAACATTGTATGTTTGGATGGAACCTGTCCACCACTGAGTCTCACTGTTGCTTAAATGGAAAGTCCCCTGGGTTAAGCACCTGTAGTCTTTTCTCTCAGGTCAGTCATTATCTCCTGAGAGGATACCCAAGGATGGTGTCTAATTGCTGTGACTCAAGTGTAAGAATATTAGTTTTCAAAGACCTCTGATTAAGATTCCTATAATTTCCAAAGCTTGTTGAATTCATATAGAAACATAACCCAGTGTTTCACTGGTTTTCCACGTGAAAACTCTATTTTCAATACCTTTATTATATTAAACAATTATGGCTTCAAACTTTCTCAAAAGTCCAGAAACACAAGCGGTATTTTCTTGGCATCAATCTCCAGGGTCAAGGAGGAAGAGAATGAGGGATCAAGGTCATAAATAGGTGCCAGAATTTATAGTGAACAACACATCTGCATTTTCTCTCATTTGGTCCTTTCAACCACCTGTGGCAGTTCTCCTTACCCCAATCAGACAGATGAAGAAGCCAAGGTCATACGACCATATGGTGAGGTCACCTGTCCATGGCTGCATGGCTAATCAATGGTCAAAGCTGGTTCCAGGGGAAGGTCTGGCTAATTTCCTCTGTTCATCACCTTCCCACTACTCCGTATTCTATTCTTGTGGCTATAGCAGATTTACTGAAGATGCTTGTCTACATCAATACTTGGAGCTAGGAATCATACTTATCATTACCACTTTATAACTGTGAAAGCCTTCATCACATGGAGACCTGATATAACTTGATTAAGACCATGCCACTCATGGTGATAGAATCGTAATTCAAACTCAGTCACCCAGATTCCACAGACTGCAATCTGCACACTTGACCACTGGGCCGTAAGCCGTCTTCTTTCTTTCTTCTCTTTACTCAAAAGTCTGATGTGCTAATTGGTTAAAGAACCAAGTTCAAACTTTTAGCAAAGCATGCAGTGTTCTTTATCTCTGGTCCCTGCAAATCTCTTGTCCCCTTTTCTTGCACATTATATACACACCAGATTCTCTGCAGATTCAGGAACCTGGCACACTTTCTCTTTTTACAGATTTTGTTTGTGTTGGTGGCATTCAATCATCCAGTTCACCCACACGTCTCAAGTTGCCTGGGTATTATTGACAAATCTTTCAAGGCTTAGTAAGAATGTCAGCTTCCTGGGATGATTGCTATGCCTCTTCCTTGCACCAGGTGAGGACTCAACCCACGATGAATTAGGGGCTCACAGTAGGCTCCTCGGGAATCCAGCATATGCTGTGTACCACACACACACATATGTCCATTCTTAATTCTCTTTTATTGGCTGATTATCTATCACCCCATATTATAAGGTCAAGAACTGTCTGGTCATCTCTACTTTCTCCATCTAAACATAGACTTTGGCACTTAGAAAGTGCTTTAAAATATCTTCAGAAAAAAAAAAGAGAGAGAGAGAGAGAGCAGGAGCAAGAGAAAAGACAAGAAGAATAAAAATAAAGAAAACATAAAATGTGAGTTGCAGTTACTTGGCTGGTTTAAGTTTATATATATATATATATATATATATATATATATATATATATATTCATGTTAACACACATATAAATACTGGGAATTCCGTTGCTAAATTCAAGTTTGAAAAGCTTTGGTCTTTCATAAGATTACATCATTGGAGAGGAAATCACTACATTTTTTAAAGAGGAGCCAGACCAAACACTGAGAAGTGTATAATGGAGAGAAAATAATAAACTCCAGAAAGCAATTGCCATAAATGTAATGTTCACCTCCCCACAACACACGCATATGCCAAAACGGCTCTGCTTTTGCTGAATTTGCAGTAGCTAAAGTCATTAATTAAAACCATGTCCAAATCTACATTGACCAGAATAATAATGCCAATAAGATTAACCATGCTAATTCATCTTTTATAAAAGTTTTAAATATAAAAATAATAATAAAAATAAATCAAATGGAAGAAGAAAATATAGGCAGACATAGCTCTCTAACCACTAAAAAACGTAAAAAAAAACCCAAACTGATTAAATAAGAAAAGAAAGAAAAGAAACTTCCAAAGTGGTTGAACCAGTTCATAATGGTCTGCTAAGGAAAACACATTTTTTGTGTGTCATATGGGAAGGCATTTCTCATGGTATGGTCTAGGCATTCTCTCCAAAGCATGCTGTGTGAAACATTCTCAGGCTTTATTTAGCATCAGGTCATATTCCTCCTTCCAAGGCTGGCCGCTTGTTGTAAGAATAGATTATGCTGAGCCGTTTGTTCTGAGATGGGCCGACCCCTTTGAAGCCAGGATGGAGTATGTTAAGTTGAAACCAGCCCAACACACGGTGGAAAGAGTAAAGGACACCTTCCTGCAAGATTAAAAAAAAGTCAAGAGATGGTCATCCTGCAGCTATCTGTGCTCTTGCTGCAGCTCCCAAGCCAAAGTCTGAGACAAGTCCTAGGCCTTGTAAGGCTCTTGAAGTCCTAAAATCTTCATCACTGGGCCCTTCCTGTGTTTGACTTGCTCTCACACCATGATGTACTGTGAATCCTCTCTGGCCCCTTTACAGATCCTTTCCCGGAGGGCAAGTGGAAAACCGGGCAAGATTTTAGGTTTGTGTAAAGTCCTGCTGAGAAACCCTAACATTTGATGCTTCTGGTTCCATGAAAGAGTGTTTGAAGTAGATTCCAGGTACTAAAAGTTAGAAAAAAAAAAAAAAAAGATCTGATTTTTCTCTTGCATGCTGAAGGGGGAGGACTGGTTATGGGAGTCTGACTTTATGTCTGTGTGTCTCATATTATAAGAAATCTTGAAGTTTTGATAGACTTAATCTTTACCACAGGAGCGTATAAAATAGCAGAGTTAAACTGCCAACAAAAACCAGGGCCCCACCAGGAAAGCTGTGGGCTTTCAAGTGGCTACCTGCCATGTCCTGCCTGACAAACTCCCAGCTAATGAATGAATCTCAGTATCCCAATCCATCAAGCTAGACTCGGCTTTGCCGTGGTCCAGGTGAGGTCTGAGGTGAGCATCACTATTTAACACTGTCTTTCTTGGCCGAGCTTCTCTGTCCTGTGGAGATACACACGTGCAGAGAAGTTTTTGCTGGAACCCATCTCTGCATTTCCAGTTGCCTTGTAGACTTTATCAGCTCTTCTGTGTACGCGTGTGTGTGTACTTTTCTCCAACCAAAATGTCTTTACGAATTATGACAACTCACAGATCTTTCTTTGTCTTTTCCTAGTTGCTGCCGTTCAGACCGATTTTCGTCTTGCATATGATTTTAATACAAGCTCTTGTAATATGATTACATTAACTGTTGAGCAATATCGCCTCACACAACCAAACCACAGGGCTTTTTTTTAACTGCACTGGGAATGCCAGGGCTGGATCTACACTTTCAATTCTCCATTAAAGTTCATCAGAAAGAGAGGTTGGCTTTAAAGCTGTGTGTAACTGTGCGTTTGGAAGGCTGGGTGTAACGGCTCAGGAGAAGGGCATGGTGGGGAGGTAAAGAGTGCTTTTTTTTTTTTTTTTTTGGATTCAAAGTAAATATCCCTTCTTCCCTTCAATGATTCTAGTGACTTCCTGGAAATGTGCCCTCTTTCAAGTTTGGCCTTTGGAAGTTTGGATAAAAGTGGGTTCTTTCCTTTTACCAGTTTTCCAGAAGGGAATTCTAGGAGAAATGTGAATTGTGGCTAATGGACAGAGGGCAGGGAAATAATCTGCTGTGATTTATAGGAAGGAATGCCTCTGAATAAGATTCTGAATGTCAAATTACGATGGTTATGATGACAAAGAAAAGGAGAAGGAGGAGGGGAAGGAGATGGCTGGATTTCATTCACTGTGTGTGTGTGTTTTAGAATTGTGTGTGATCAGTGTAGAAACTTTATGTTCCAATTGTCTTATTTGGTTATTTCTGGAACAGTGTGATGTCAGAATTTCCATGCCATTGTCTTTAATAAAAACAAAAGGATTCTACCATCCCACTAATGAAAGAATAAAAAGTATAGCCTCTACACTGCCTCTTGACATGGAAAGATTCCAAGAATTGATCGTCTCAGACTGTGTACCTATAACTTTTCTT
Source organism: Nanger dama (assembly GCA_917880005.1). Classification (NCBI taxonomy): domain Eukaryota; kingdom Metazoa; phylum Chordata; class Mammalia; order Artiodactyla; family Bovidae; genus Nanger; species Nanger dama. The sequence continues at coordinate 7,308,074 of CAKJTW010000063.1, read as the reverse complement.
TTGGCTCAGAAAATATCACGATCCTGTCATCGAGGGAGGATGTGTGTGCGTAGAGGAGTTTTACACTGGAGGTGGCAGACATGACCTAAGGTGTATTCTGATCAGGGAAACAGCACAAGCTACTGAAAGCTTTTGGTCCATTCTCAAACCCTCAAACCCAAATGGGTAGGATGTTTTATTTATTCTTTAAAAAAGTTTAACTGTTAGTTTTTTTCTCAACACATGAGTACACAACCATATGAATATATATATATATATATATATATAAATTCAATTGTTTTTGTTGTTGTTGTTCCAGGTTCACATCTGATGCTCTTTGCTTAGCTTAGAGAGGATACATCTGATGAGGGTGGCTAAAGGTAACCATTCTTATAACTCTAGAGCAGATGTTAATGATTTTGATGCTTAAAAAAGAGCTGCTCATGGATCTGCCATTAGTGTGATTTCATTCTCTCCCATTCTCCCATCTTCTCGTCCTTTGATATCAGGGCAGGAGCCTGTTCTGTTCTGGGCTGATGTCACCTGGAAATGCTCTCTTTGCTTGTTCTGGGAGACATGGCCTGTTTCCAGACAAGAACACATTTCTGAACACCCCTACAGGACTTCTGTGGTCAGTGGCCCTCGTCTGCCGAGACCAAGGGAACTCTGGCTTCCAGATTTTTAACACCAGCTTGTGCCAGTGATGGACCAGGTATTGCTCTCCAGGGGCCCATAGTCGGGACCTGCTGGGAGACCCGTGGTTTTAAAATGCCTTGGGAGATGATTTAGCTTAAAGTAGTCTTGAACTTGCTTTCTTAGCAATGCCTGCTTATATTTCCCAAAAGAGTTAAGGGTGCCTCCTTGTAAAGAGCCAAACAATAATGAAGACACGCTATAATATTTTCTTTTGATAACATATGAACACCAGAAGCAGAGGAACAGTGATGCGCCAGTGAAGTTTAACAACCAGAACTCTGGGAAAAACAGCTGAATGGTGGTTGTTCAGTTACTAAGTCGTGTTTGACTCTTTGCGACCCCATGGACTGCAGGACATCAGGCTGCCCTGTCCTTCATTATCTCCCAGAATTTGCTCAGACTCATGTCCATCGAGTCAGTGATGCCTTGACTGGTAGCAGTTTTGACTGTTTCCATGGTGTAATAGTCAAACTCACCATGGCTGACTTCAAGCTATCTCCCTTGATGTGAATTTGGAAAGAGATGCCTGTAACTGGCTCTTTAAGTCAGGACTGAAATGGAGCAGAATCCTATGGCCTTGCCCATGCCTCCAAATTCCCCAGTCTTCAGCCTGCCTTTTGCTTGTGGAAAACTCTAGTCAAAGAACAACTTTAATCAGAGAAATGAGAACATGCAGAAATGGAGGAAAACGGTCAAAGGAGACTAGTAATAATACAGTCATTAAGCACTGGAGAAGGCAATGGCAACCCACTCCAGTGTTCTTGCCTGGAGAAGCCCAGGGATGGCGGAACCTGGTGGGCTGCAGCCCATGGGGTCACACAGTCAGACACGACTGAAGCGACTTAGCAGCAGTAGCAACAGTCATTAAGCATAGTCAAGGAGCTTTGTTCTTTCTCAAGAGCTATAGACATTATTCTGAGCCATATGCTGTGAATTGTCTTATAGGTACTGAAATCCCAGGTGGAGAAATTAACTCATGATGACCTGATTGTACCCACAACGTCAACTGCCACAGTTCTGAGAACTGGTCTCAAAGATATGGAAACAAACTGAACTTGGAACTGAAGATTAACTGTAGCTGAAACAATCAAGATGACACTGATGAGACCACCGGTGGTCAGTTTGAAGATGGCTGTCAGAGCTGGCTCTGCGGTTTCTGCATGTGGCCGCCGCCTTCTGTCCACAAAAGCTCTTGTCTCACTTGTTGCCAATGGCAGGAGCTGGCCTTTGGACAGATGGCCACCTTCTCCCCAGTTGCCTGCATCTGAAATAGAGCAAATTTTCCTTTCCACCAACCTGGCCTGGTTACTGGCTTTTGGATGGTGAGCAGCTGGACCCTACCCCGTTTGGTAACAGGACCAACTTTAGCTCAGCCACTGCTTTAGGCTGTGGAATAGCAGATGAAGAGAGCAGAGAGTTTGGAGAACAAAGAGCTGGCTTGTATTCCGAATGTACTTTTTCCTGACTCAGGTATTGCCAAGTTACTTTTTTTTTTTTTTTAGTTTTATTATTTATTTAACTGTATTGGTTTATTTACATAAACTGTATTGATTTATTTACATAAATCCAAGTTACTTTTGAATCCTCCGTTGTTCAGTCGCTAAGTCATGTCCATTGAGTCAGTGATGCCATCCAACCATCTCGGCCTCAGCCATCCCCTTCTCCTCCTTCCCTCAATCATTCCCAGCATCATGACCTTTTCCAGTGAGTTAGCTCTTCACATAAATGGGCAAAGTATCAGAGCTTCAGCTTCAGGGTCAGTCCTTCCAGTGAATACTGAGGGTTAGTTTCTTTTAAGATTGACTGTTTTGATCTCCTTGCGCCCAAGGGACTCTCAAAAGTCTTCTCCAGCACCATAATTCAGAAGCATCACTTCATTGGTGCTCAGCCTTCTTTATGGTTCAACTCTCTGCTGCTGCTGCTGCTGCTAAGTTGCTTCAGTCATGCCAGACTCGACTCTGTGCAACGCCATAGATGGCAGCCCACCAGGCTCCCTGTCCCTGGGATTCTCCAGACAAGAACACTGGAGCAGGTTGCCATTTCCTTCGCCAATGCGTGAAAGTAAAAATGAAGTCGCTCAGTCGTGTCCGACTCTTCCGCGACCCCATGGACTGCAGCCCACCAGGCTCCTCCGTCCAGGGAATTTCCCAGGCAAGAGTACTGAAGTGGGGTGCCATTGCCTTCTCTGAACTCTCTGCTAGTACCTCCAAAAATAGAAGAGCGTGAGCTTTTCCAGCTGAGTGTAAGCTTAATAAGGAAATGCATGGGGAAGTTTTCTCTGCAAGCGCATTATCTTCACCCCGACTCACCAGAGAGAGGCATGGACTGCTCCAGAGTGCCACTGGGTTCCTCTCATTTTTCCTACTAGGCCTTCTCAAGTGTGAAATGTAAAACAGTTTTAATTTACAAAATAAAAACTATCTCTGAGAAGTGAAAAATCCCCTCGTAAAACTCGTTCGCTCGCGTCCGCATTTCTACACAGCCTTTTCATTGTAATCTCTGTGAGATGAGAAAGTATTTATTGTATACTAATGGATATCCCTTTGGAATTTTTTTAAAGGGAATTTCCTAAAGAGAGAAAGGTGGCAAGATCCTTGTGCTATCCCAATTCAAGTATTAATAACATCCTTTTATCTCTTCCCATCAGTTAAAGAATGATGGACTGTATACAAAAGGCATTCTTGTGTTCTCTGAACGCAGGATTGATTGCTTTCTGGGAGCTGTGAAGACAAGCTAGCCGTGTCATTGACTTACTTATTTACGTTCCACTTCTAAGGAAGGTAAAACATAAAGGTCATGAATTTGGGATTGCACAATGCTGGCTTCTCCTTCCATCTCTTCCATTTACTGCATGGCTGACCTAGGTTGAGGCCTTCCTTTCTCCAGGAATCAGAAGAAGCTCATCTGGAAACAAAGAATGTTCATAAATTCCTCACTGAGTCTGTGTGTGTGTTTGCAAGACAGAATGCAGATAATGAGTGCAAACTCCCGGAGGGCAGGGTCTGCCTCTCCCAGCCTTGCACCTTCAGGACACATCTAGCGGCAATTTTCTTCCTATTTGATTAGTAAGTTGGTCAAGAGTCTGGAACAAAACCCACCAACAGAAGACACTTAATAAGTGTCAGTGGTATTGAATCCAGCCCCTAAGAGCCTATAAAAACCTCCTCAGACTTCTGGAAAATGACAACTCTATGGTTGTACCATTTCCAAATCAAGAGAAACACATATTTCTTCATTGTGAGCTTACTTTCAGTGTGAAACGACTTCTCCAAAATAACCACCACAAGCAATTAATAAATTGGGAATAAATAATGTACAACACTGGAAACTGCATCCCTAATAATCCATCATACATACATCTGCTCTGGATCATGCAAGACAACCACGACACCTTGATTTAACTGGGCCAGTGAGTGGTGGCATAGGCACGATGGTGGTCTCGCTGACATCTTTTGCACCCAAGGAGTCAAATTAAAGCCTGCTTGTATAGTAAGCACCTTGTTGTGGTCCTTTCTCCCCTGGAAGTGATCATCTGTTGCTATTAGCCTGGGCTTGATGGCATGGGAAGAGGATCTTGGGGTGCAGTGGTGAGGCCAGGCAATATCCTATTGATTTCAGTGGGACCGTGTGTTCTTTGAAATGATCTGCAATGGTCTCGGGTGGTCTCTTTCTCGGTCCAGCAGCAGTGCTAATAAAAGTGCTTAGTAATAATGACCTAATTATATGCGGGGGCCTGAAATATTGCCACATACACTGTATCTTCTCCATCTTTGCCTCCAAACCACTTTGATGCTCTCTACTAGGAACAATACTAGAGCCACCCAGTCAGATGACCTTGGCCACACCTTAGCTGTGCACACAAACGCTAAGCTGGTCAATTCCATCTCATTTGGCACCAGAAGGGCAGTTTAATTCTAGCTGCTTCAGTCCTGGGTCTCAAAGAGCAGAGTAACAAAGCAGTGCTGAGAAAAATATTAGATTGAATACATTTTGTACCATCCTTCTCGAGGAGAGGTTAGCGTGCTGGTCTCTTCCATTGGAGGGCAGGGCAGGGAATGGAATCATCACGAGGTCCTTGGGAAGGGGAAGCACAGAGGGACTTGCTCTTCCTCCTTCTCTGAGGGCCACTAGGCTGTGTCCAGCAAGCCCACCTCCCCATAAGGTCACGCCTGCCCCAGCCTGCATTACGCAAATCAGTTTCTCCTACAAGCTTCTCTTCACTGGCGGGCAGGAATCTCAGCCTTCCCAAGCCCCAAGCCTGGAAGCTGAGCAGCTCTAGGCAATTATCTGTTTTGAAGGAATACACTGATTTGACATTCTTAAGAAGTCACAGACGTCTGATTTCATAATATAATTTGTAGAAGTAAAAAGGCAAGTTAAACATTTGCTTACACATATCATGTTTACATGTGTTCAAAGAACTTTCCAAAACTTTGCAGTCTCATCCAACTGCATCTTTTTAAGCTCGCTTCGCTCTTGTAGGTTTGCAAACAAATTCCACAGCACATTCAACCGCAAATTGATTTACTTTTGGGGAAACTCCTTGAGTTTCGCGACTTTCTTCTTGCTGTTTAACGTACACACAGATGCAAAAAGAAAAAACAATCTCCTAACACAGGAACACAAATCTGGCATCCGGAGGAGTCGATTTTTTCATTTATTCTCAAAGTGAAGGGAAAGCAGCAATGGATGAGATCCAGATTGCCAAGGAGTGTGCAAATGACTTCTTGGTCCCCGCTGGCGGTGTGACTGACAGCGCATCTCCAGGGCAGGGTGGCGGAGGGAGACAGGAGCGTCCCCATGGGAGGGACGACCATTTGCTTAGTGTGTAGTCTGGACGTCCGGCCTTCCGTCATTCAGTGAAGGGCATAACTGCTCTCAGGCATTCAACTGCATTGTCTCTGGTACCTCTCACTGAGTAATCAGTCCCTGAGGCTGAGTCCCACTGCATGGAATCCTGTCTCCTGCATCTTGAATTTGCTTCTCCATCCCTGATGCTTTAACACTTGGATTCTGGCAATAACTTCCCCCAAACTGTGCAGACCCAGCCTCCTTCTGTCCCATATATGCTCCTCATTGCTACCAGAGAGAGAAATACAAGCTGTCCATCTGACCCCAGGGAGATCCTTGTTAAACTTACAAGGACTCTCCCTCCTTCAGGATAAAGGGTCATAACTTTGGCGGCCTTTATGATCAAGCCCCTGCTTTCTCTGACTCTGATTTCCATGAGTATGTTCAAGCTCCAACCAAATTCTGCGGAGGTGTCTTTCTGTGCATCCCACAGGGCCATTGCGTATGCTCTTTTGTTGACCATGAGTAACCTCTTTCCATTTTCACCCGGAAGATGCCTACTCTTTCTTCAAAATCAGCTCAGATACCATGTCTGGATCATTCCTGAGTGCCCCCAGAACAGGGTTAAGACTTTCTTTCCCTTGTCCCTAGCATCCTACACTTCTCTACACTAGCATCTGTTATTTTCTATAATCACTTAACTCTTCATAGATGCATATCTCACTAAACTTTAATTTTCATGAAACTGAGGTGGTGTCCATTATGAGATTTGAAATCTGTATGTCTTTTAGCCCCATACTTTGATCACTTCTCTACATACAACAACAAACACAGTTCCTGGAATGCAGTAGATACTGCAGAAAAGTTTAACGCAAATGAATGGATACATGAAGGAGATAGATCATGAAAGTGGACTAGTAAGCAGCAGTAGCTCACAGTGCGATGGCTCAGGCCCTTCTGCCTAGCAAAGGTGCCTCCTAAAAGAGCCTAGGTTTATTACATAAAAGTCAGGCCACTGAATGCTGCGAACTCCGTAGACAGTGGGTAGGGAAAACCACTTCCTCAGGGGTCTGAAATAAAGACATCATTGCATGTTGCATTGGCTCCAGTCTTTAGACATTACCCTTATTACATACCTACCACTGCATTGGATGGCTTGATTTTCTGCTGATGCTAGAGGGGGCCTCAGAGAAGCTGAGGGTGTAAGGAGAGGGCTAACACCTGGAAGGGAGCCCATGGGAGAACCAGAGAGCTGGAGAGAGGATGGCGGGGTGCCCCCTCCTGCAGCTGAGTTGGCCCAGGGCTTACTGGACAAGGATCTCTCATCTGTACGGAGCCAGCTTCTCCTTGGCTAGAGTTTCAGAATACCCCCTGCCCTACAGTCTGTGCCGTGAGCAGGGATGGGACCTTACTGACTCTCCACCCCCCACCCATCTGGGTCTCTCATCACTTTAAAGTCACCTCTCTCAGTTTGGCAAAGATGCCAAAGGCCTGGCTACGGATGACAGGCTCCGTGGAAAGCAGCCTTCGTGGAGCACAATGAAGGACGCCAGAGTTTACCGACAAACAGGACTTTCAATCTGCCTAACTTCTGTCTGTGAGTAAAGGAGCATCTGCCCGGCCTCCCGCCTTCCAAGGTTTGCAGTTCTGTTTTTTGTGTGCTTGCTTTCTGAGAAGTTTGTAAGTATCCCAGTGTCCAGGCCGTAAAGGCTGACTCCGGAAAGATCTCGTTGGATTATAACCTGGTTGGCAGCTGGCTGCCCCAGGCTGTCCTTGTCTCCAGCCAGAGCTCTGCCATTAAGGCTTGGAAAGCCGCAGCGCTAATAGGAACCAGGCAGGGAAAGTGAAGCTGAAACCAGGAATGTGTGGCCAAGGCTTCCAGCTCTGCTCAGCTGTGTGGGGCCCAGCTCAGTCACGCATTGCTGCAGCTGGGATGCTCCAGACCAGGGTGCTGGCAACCGGGTGGCTGGACTCTCCCCAGTGCTTTCTAGGTCCTTTTGTCCAGGGTGTTGGTTGCCAGACACCCCCTTCCTGGTTCCTGGGAGGCAGCCTGATGTTGAAACCCCAGCCCTCGTGGGACTCACAGTCTATTCTTCAGCCTGGTCCTTGCAGGAATTTGGAGTGAAGGGGGTGGAAGAGGCCTGGATACAGTAGAGTTATTTTGGCCAAGGGCTCCCTCTGCCAGATCTGCAGACCTCGAGGTATGACTCATGGACCAGAAGGAAGCAGGCGTGGGCACTGACTATCAACATGGTCACCTAAGTAATCAGGGACAGAACATTAATTGCGGGCTACCAAGGATTGATGCTTTAGAATTATGATGCTGGAGAAGACTCGTAAGAGTCCCTGGGACAGCAAGGAGACCAAACCAGTCAATCCTAAAGGAAATCGACCCTGAATGTTCATTGAATGACTGATGCTGAAGCTGAAGTTCCAGTGCTTTAGCCACTTCATGTGAAGAGCCAACTCATTGGAAAATACCCCGATTCTAGGAAAGCTTGAAGGTGGGAGGAGACGGGGGCAGCAGAGGGTGAGATGGTTGGATGGCATCACTGACTCAATGGACATGAGTCTGAGCAAACTCTAGGATATTGTGAAGAACAGGGGAGCCAAGTTGCTGCAGTTCATGGGATCTCAAAGAGTCAGACACCACTTAGTGACTGAACAACCACAAAAACACATCAATCCAACTTCAAAAGCCCCCCCACAACTGTCCTTGGAAGAGTTACCTGCACACATGTCACCTGAGAACTCTGATATCACTGAGGAGCTCAGTTTAAATGCCCCTTAGAAGCATCACCTTCTAAACTCCATTTAGAGTAAAGAATCCGCCTGCAACGTTGGAGACCTGGGTTTGATCCCTGGGTTGGGAAGATGTCCCGGAGAAGGGAAAGGCTACCCACTCCAGTATTCTGGCCTGGAGAATTCTATGGACTCTATAGTTCATGAGGTTGCAAACAGTTGGACACAACTGAGTGACTTTCACTGTTTGTCCCTGTCTAACCTTCAGCCTCCCTGTAGGTCTGACAGCTCTCACTGCAGGCTGGAGTGCCCATCCTGGAAGCTCTGTGCTGCCAAAGACAACACAACTGCTCTGGCCAAGGGGGTGCCAAGCTGGGGGGGTGCTGGGCCAAGAACTTTGGGACATCTTAATACTGTTGCAGAGCACTGGTAGCACAGACAGTTAAGAATCTGCCTGAAATGCGAGAGACCTGGGTTCAATCCCTGGGTCAGGAAGATCCCCTGCAGAAGGGAATGGTAGCCCACTCCAGTATTCTTGCCTGGAGAATTTCAGGGACAGAGGAGCCTGAAGGGCCAGTCCATGGGGTCACAAAGAGTCGGACATGACTGAGCGACTAACACAACAGCAACAATACTGTTCAGATCATGACTGACTCTCAGGAGCTGAGGGGAGTGGAGGCTGAGAATGGGGAGAGGGTGTCTTCAGAACCTGGAACATACATGGTACTAAGTTAAGTGAACGGTGTACCAGTGGCTCGGTTCTCTAATTTTTGCTTTGTGCCTGCTATTTGGGGTTTGTTTTTCCATGGCAAAGCTGGCGTGATTCATACAACAGAATGGGCAAATGAATTGACAGCGTGCGTATGAGGTGCTGTCTCATTACCTGCGTGCATGTGTGTGTGTGTGGGAATACTTGTAGATCTGAGAGATTGATATAGATATATATACATATTTTATAAGCATAAAAGAGAATTTATTCTTATTATAGGAAACTTGGAAGACATTAAATAGGACAGTTCAGTTCAGTGGCTCACTCATGTCTGACTCTTTGTGACCCCATAGACTGCAGCACTCCAGGCTTCCCTGTCCATCACCAACACCTGGAGCTTGCTCAAACTCATGTCCATCAAGTCAGTGATGCCATTCAATCATTTCTTCCTCTGTCATCCCCTTCTCCTCCTGCCTTCAATGTTTCCCAGCATCAGGGTCTTTTCCAAGGAGTCAGTTCTTTGCATGGTGGCCAAGGTATTGGAGCTTCAGCATCAGTCCTTTCAATGAATATTCAGGACTAATTTCTTTTAGGAATGACTGGTTTGATCTTGCAGTCTGAGAGACTCTCAAGAGTCTTCTCCAACATCCAGCTCAAAAGCATCAGTTCTTCGGTGCTCAGGTTTCTTAATGGTCCAACTCTCACATCTATACACAACTACAGAAAAAAACAAAACTTGACTAAATGGACTATTAAATTGGTAAGAAAATGAAAATCATTCATGATTGCATCATCCAGAGATTCACATCTTAACATACTTTGCTCTTCTAGCAAATATTATTTTACATGTTTGAAGTCACACTGAATACACGATCACATCTGGCTTTTTTTTTTTTTTTTTTAATCTAATGTTGTGTTGTAAGTAGGTTTCATGCCCCCTGCCCAGGACATAATTCTATTTTAGGTTAATTTTCATTTTGTTTAATAAGGATACATTTTTTTCATTTTATCTGAGTAAGAGAGAGCAGGAACACTGACTCAATGGACATGAATTTGAGCAAACTCTGGGAGATGGTGAAGGACAGGGGAGCTGCAGTCCACGGTGTGCCACAGTCCATGGGGTCACAGAGAGCTGGACATGACTTGGTGATCGAGCAACAACAGCAAAAAGATAACAGAAACTCTGAATTTCTTTTAAATGTTTCAGCTGTTGATATTCGTCCGCTCTCTGGATTTCTGCAGCCTCTTGGTAGTTTGGACAAAGAAAGAATAAAGTCACCTGCTATCCATGCCCAAACTATAGGTCAAGTGTGTGAAAGGAAATTAATCACACTGAGCTGACTGGTAGTCTGATCTTCTTACAGCAGAGTCATGTGAGGCCTGTGGAGGCAGAGGGGGGACTCTGGGGCCACAAAGAGTCAGGGGCAGAAGCAGGCATGCAGGGCCCTGCTCCTGACAGCTCTGGTGAGGGGCTGCGAGCGTGTCTAACTTCCCAATAGCTATTTTCCTGCCATGTTTATTCTTTATTCCTGTACAGAAATCCACGCATAAGCGATAACCTTGCATGTCAGGCATACGTAATCATGGTGTTTCTTAACCAAATTGAAAACATTCAGACCAGGGCCAGATAGAAGTGTGGTGGGGTATTTTCAATTGCTCATGCCAAAAATGAGACATTTCTTGCATGCATGTGAAGTTTGAGAGAAGGATATACTAGGGTGTGGAGTAATGGAATAGAAGGCAAACTTAATCCTATTTTGACATCAAGCCTTCACTTCATTTTGCTAGAATTGGTTTGAAAAACAAAACAAACCTTTGCTTGGCTAAGCACCCAACTTGCCAATTTGTCGATCTGTATGTAGGTGTGCACACACAGAATGGCTCGCTTTATCCAGGGACTCTTGGGAAAATTTCAAGTGATATTCTTTCGTGAACTGCTCGGTGTCACGTACCATCTCAGACAAGTTACATCCAAAGACCAGTTATGTCCTAGGCCTGCAGCCAGGCTCTTTGTATCCATATGTCAGTGGAAAAAGGGGATAAATGATGAGTAGTCAAGACAGACATATGGGGGAATGATTTCTATTTTGGGTGTGTGTGTACTCAGTCAGGGTCCAACTCTTTGCAGCCCCATGGACTGTAGCCTGCCAGGCTCCTTTGTCCATGAGATTCTCTGGGCAAGAATACGGGAGTGGGTTGCCATTTCCTGCTCCAGGGGATATTCCTGACCCAGGGATGGAAATCGTAGCAGCTCCTGCGTTGTCAGGTGGATTCTTTACCACTAAGCCACCCTTATGTATCCTAAAGAATGATCATTATACTAAGAGATGTTAATGAAACAGAAATGGATTTTGTTGTCAAGTAGCTGGCTGGTCTTGGTAAGCCCGTCTTCACTCAGCACGCCAGGGTCCCCATCTTTAAAGTGAAGCCAGCGGCGGTTTCTGTGAGGCTGTTGTGAGAGGTCAGTGTGACCATGAGCATCCTACCTGCACACATCAGGTGCTCACCAAAGAGAAATCAGAGAAAAGAAAAATGCAAGCGTAGTCATCGCTAACCCAGTGAAGGACTCCACATGACGACAGCACATCTGATTCTAATTCACAGCCATCCTGGTGACTTTCCCCATGTGTGAACTTGCACAGCCCAGGGATCGTACTTGGGCTGTGAAAGTATAAAAATAAGAAACTCATCACAACACCGTCATACTGAATATCTAGGCGTCATGGTCTAAACATCTTTTCTCACCAATAGTTAGAGGTGTTGGAGGTTTGAGAGGAGGACCAACATGCCCACGCTCACATGCTGAGCAGGAAATGAGTCATAGTCAAAGCCAAAGCCAACTAAAGTCTGGTCCTATGTCCTGGGCACCACACCACACTGCTCCTCATCCTGTGCCTCAGGGGGACTGCTGAGTGGATTCCCCGAGATGATGCTTGCAAGTCAGCTGACAGAGGACCAGCTGCTGCCTATACCTACCAGGCATTCTTCCAGGCACAGTTGCTGGGCACACAGTATGGGCCAGGATCTCTAGTGGGCACTGGGGAGTAGAACTGAATAAATCCCCATCATATTTTAAAAGATTCTATAACCCAGCAGAGAGAAGTCTGTGTAGACAAGCAAATGAAGCACATACAGTGGGGACGGGGACGGGATGCTTTCTGTGCCTCCCGACTGCCTCATCTTTTCTCCTGTCTACATCACCCTCCTGCATCTCACACTTCTTGTTAGATCTTGGCTTGGACAGAACCTTCAACTTTCATGTCCCGTTTAACTCAGATGGTAAAGAATCTGCCTGCAATGCGGGAGACCTGGATTCAATCCTGGGTCAGGAAGATGCCCTGGAGAAGGGAATGGAAACCCACTGCAGTATTCTTTCCTAGAGAAGCCCATGGACAGAGGAGCCTGGTGGGCTACAGTCCATGGGGTGACAAAGAGTTAGACATAACTGGGCGACTTTCACACACTTGGCTTTACCCACAGCATTCTCTGTTTACTTACATTCCAACACCTACTGAAGCCCTTTTGCCAGGAAGTCTTCTTCCTTCCTAAAATCCCAGTGAGAAGCTACACAACCCACTTTGGAACATACACATGACCTTTTGGTCCTACAGTTACTTTATATTTCAGTCTTGGCTTATTTTCATGGTTGTATTAACAGTGTAAGGTTATAAAACTCAAGAGTTCCATTTATCCCAGCAGAGTCATCAGCACACAGTAGGCAGTTAGCAGGTGTGTTTTGATTTACCAGCTCTGAAGCCTCCTGAAAGTGAATCAAGGTGGGTAACGCAACTCTGGAGAGCCAGGAGCTGGGACTGAAGAGCCCAGCCGGTCAGAGCGCACTATCCCCGACAGTTTGTGTGCCTAACAGGTTCCCTGAGATGCGATCAATGAGTCAGATCCAAGAGAGCCCTCAGGACTCTGGGAGAGCCTGGTTCATTTAGTTGTAAGGTGAAAGGCAAGGGCAAGCTTGCAGTGTGCTTGAAACAAAATTCATCAGCACAGCCTCTCCTGAAGAGCAGACTAGCTCTGTGTTGGAACAGAATGTGGAAATAGTCTCCTCAGACTACGTGGCCAAAAAGATAGGGTTGTGTTTGCTGGTTTGGGTCAGATTTGGTAGCAGATCCCCTCTTTGCCCTTACTGATTGATGGATGTGTTTTGCCAATTCATTCACTTCATGAGGCTTCTTGTACCGTCAGGTTGTCCTGGTGAATCTTTGAGTATCACTCTCCATCAAGGGAACAAAGAACACTCTCATGTGAGTGAAACTCGCATGAAATATTTGCTTCCATCAGCTATGACCCTGTATGTTTTTTATACCAGACTCAATATATTCACTATCTTGGCACTGATTCATTTGAAAGGGGGAGATCTGATGACTTTACCATCAGCCTGGTCCCTAGGAAGCACAGAGGTGTGGTGCCAGCTCAGAGTCTTGATGGTTCTGCTTATACCCCAACCAAAAGAAAGATCTAGATGATTTTTTTTTAATTGAAGTATAGCAGATTTACAATGTTGTGTTAGATTCTGGTGTACAGCAAAGTGATTCACTTATACATATGTATATATATTCTTTTTCATGTTCTTTTCCTTTATGGTTTATTACAGGGTATTGAATCTAGTTCCCTGTGCTTTACAGTAGGACGTTGTTGTTTATCTGTTTTATAGATAGTAGTTTGTGTCCGCTAATCCCAAGCTCTTAATTTATCGCTCCTTCACCCCCTTCCCCCTTTGGTAAACTTAAGTGTGTTTTCTATGGCAGTGAGTCTGTTTCTGTTTCGTAAATAAGTTCACTGGTGTCACATTTTAAATTCCACTTGCAAGTGATATCACATGGTGCTTGTCTTGATGTAAGAAAGATCTAGACTAATGTTGATGCCTGGAGATCATGGTGGTCCCTTTGGTGTGAGGGCAGTGAATATGTTCTCAGATCTGGGTGGAGGGCATGTATTGAATATATTCCATTTGAAAGGTTCCTCTGGGCAACAACAAACCTCCAGGAAGGAGTTTCCTCCTTGTTTCCATTCACTTAGCACAATCTGCTTACATGGCAGATGTGTCAGGAACCATGTGGAGGGTTAATGAGGAATAAATTTATAGGGCAGTGCCTCTGTCTTTAAGATACTCAGGTTGCCCAGCAACCTTGGGATGACCATACTCCATACAATAACAGAGGGTTTAACCAAGATCCATGAGGTATGGAATGGCTTAGGCTTCGAGGTAAGACAGAAGCTGGGTCCCAAACCCAGACCTACCTACCCTAATGTAGCTATTTGTCCTTGGGTTTAGTTTTGCTCCCCAAATCTTTCTTTTTATTCCTTTCTTCTTTTTAGTCCAAATGATTATTAATTTGAGATTTTTGTTTCTTTTGTAACACGTAAGAGTAGGTAGAGTGTGCCAGGCACTTAGCACCCACCGTAACGCCTAATACTTGCTAAACACATGTGGGTGTTATTGTTACCAGCATGTTTCATCATTGATACTTTCATCACCACCACCATCATCATCATCTCTATTTAGTGGATGAGAAAAGGCTTCAATGGTAGAGGAAAAATCAAGTAACATTTTGAAAAGCAGGCAAGGATTGTCAAGGTGCCTGAAGGCAGAATCACAACCCAGAGAGAAGAGTTTGTGCAAAGACTCAAAACTGTGGTGGGGTGGGTGAGAGGACTGGGCTACTTTATGGGATCAGCAGCCACTGAAATGCTGAAGGAAAAGATGAATTTCTGGATGAACTGGGGCCAAAGGGGTTAGTAGATAGACCCTTAAAGAGCTGAGTTGTAGCCTAATAGATGATGATCAAACCATGAGACATCTCAAATGGGACGGCAAGAAAGTAAGGAGAAGTTACTGATGACATTGGACCAAAGCTTAGCATGCTGGTCAGAGTGGACACAGTTGGAGTAAACTGGGAGATAAGCTCATCTAGAGAGATCAGGAAGAAATGGTACTTAAGGAAGGCATGCAGTACTAGAAGCAGCCAACCATCAGAAATGCAAGACAGGTGGCTGAGGTTTATCTCTAAAGGTCATGAGATGGTCCTCTTGCCCCCTTGCACTCTGAAAAGGCTGTTTTCTTCTTTAATTCTTGAAGCAATTAAAAAGCTGCAATTTGGATTTTTATTTGCAAAGGAAACTATAATTGCAGAGCTGACAGCATTCCTGTCAGATTTAAAATACAGATTCTTCTGATCTCTCAGTCTGATGGCCATAAGTGAGCTGAATTGCACAGAGCTAAGAGAACCTTAGCTTCCAAGATCAGCTCCCTTCTAGCTAATGGCATCTGTCAGCCCAGATCTTTTAGAAAGGCTGAAAGGATTATTTGGGGGAACAAAAAGGAAAACAAATATATAGTATAGAATTTCTTCTTCTAGTAATAGATCCTCTGGTTCTACCAAAAAGATATTTTAATTTCACCATGGACAGCCTCAGATTTTCAGGAAGATTTCTACTGTGTCATGTAACAGATTCGTGAAAATTGTTTCTAGGTGTTTTTTTTTTTTTTTTTTTCAGAACTGGTGCTAGAAACATAGAGATGAAAAATTGGTGTCCCTGCCCTTTGAGGGCCAGAGTCCAACACAAGACACTGGAATGAAAGTGGTTGAATGAAGATGATACAGCAACTGCAGTGGGAGCTCAGAGAAGCAGCTTCATCTGCCTGGGAAGGAAGGAAGGGAAGACCTTTTGTACTTGGGTAAAGAAAGCCTTCTATCTCATAGTGGTGAAGATGCATCTGCCATATGGAGACCATATTTTTGAATCAAAATTGGGATAGATGATCTGACACTAGCTCTGTCGATGGGACAGAATATTTGAAATCAAGGCTGTCCAAAGAAACCCAGGACATATGGCCACCATAACCAATCATTATCGTGCTTATGGGGCCATGGTTTGATCCACAGAGTAACCAAAGCCAGGATTCAGGCAGATGATTTATGTTAATACTTAACTGCAGATGTGTAAGAGCTATATTTCCTGACCTTATCTATCAGAATAGGCAAAGGCTAGTGTACTAACAGATTCATAGCATCCTAAACAAAGCCAGGCATACCAGAATGTTAGAATGGCAAGGCTGGAGATACCTTTAGTGACCACCAGGTTTAAACTGCAGCCCTCGGCAATGGCTGGAAAGACTGAGGCTCATTCCTCAAAAGCATGTATCTGCCAGTGGATAGAGTTGGTGCTCTGTGTCGTCCAAAGCCCACGGAGGTGTTGCACCTCTTTAGGGTTGAATTTGGAGACACACCAGAAAATCCCATGAATTATGAGAAAGCCCAAAACACTGGTCTGGGCCCCACAAAGTTGACATTTAGTAGGCTACTACCTTGTCAAACAACCAGGCTGCCATATTTGATGATCTTGAACTCAGATCACCAGGATACAGATGAGGCTCCCAAGCTGAATGTCAATACCAGGCCATTTACAATGCAGAAGAAGTGGTTGTCAGAGTCCAAGGTACCTAGTCCTCTCATATTTTGCTGATGATTCTCCATTGGTGATGAGGCAGTAACAGAAAGGAGGCTCATCACAAAAAAGCGGGGGTATTTAGTTATGAGCATTCAGGAGTTAGGAGTTCAGTCTCTGCTGGGCAAGCAGAAGGTCAAAAGTCCATAGGTCTCTCTCCAAGATGGCCCCAGGGAGGTCTGGGAACCCACTTGGTAACTGAATCCCCTGATCTCTAAACTTTTGACTCAGGAAGAGGCTGAGCTCTAGAACTGCCCACTTTCCAGTAACACTGAAAGGATAGACTACTCACTTCAGTATTCTTGGGCTTCCCTCATAGCTCAGTCGGTAAAGAATCTGTCTGCAATGTAGGAGAATTGGGTTCGGTCCCTGGGTTGGGAAGACCCCCTGGAGGAGGGCATGGCAACCCACTTCAGTATCTTGCCTGCAGAATCCTCATGGACAGAGGAGCCTGGGGGACCTACAGTCCATGGGGTTGCACAGAGCTGGACAAGACTGAGTGACGAAGCACCTTCACAGCCCTCCAAAAATGCAAGATGCCGCCTAGCATGTGAGAAGTGTAGACAGAGAAATGGCTTTATATCTGAGGCTGATAAATATCCACACAGAACTCTGAGATCAAAATGCATGACAGACATTCTCCTCCTAGTGTGGGTCTGGACTGGAGGAATGGTAATTAAAAAGGATAAATGGTGTGGTCTGTGTTGGGCTATATGTATCTTCCTCTGGACTTCCAGATCAGTTCCACCTGGGGGATGCAGATCTATTTGTGGGCATGTGGTCCAGGCTAGAAACCACCAGGACTTTTGTTTTGTTTTTTGTTTTTCCTTTCCCCTTCTTTTCTCTTTTCTTCTTTCCTTTGCTTCACATCCTTTTGTTTTCGTTGCTGCCTCTCTGGGCTGATATATACTAGTGACTCTAGGTATACATCTTTCTTTGCCTAAATGCTGTTAGACTCTAAGTTGCCCTCTCGATATGATGATTATTTTTATCCAGCTCTCCATGGATCCTCTCATGCATTCACCTACCCATCCATTTCTCTTACCATCCACCCAGCCAGGCATGTATTTATTCTTTCCTTCACTTCAAATCAGCAAGTATTTCCCGAATCAAAGATAATTGTCAAAGGCCCATGAAATCCCCTTTTCTAACAAAGATAAATATGGCCTAGACCTTGAATTGGGCTTCCCTGGTGGCTCAGTGGTAAAGAATTTGCATGCCAATGTACCAGATGCAGGAGACACACATTTGATCCATGGGTTGGAAAGATCTCCTGGGGAAGGAAAGGGCAACCCACTCCATTATTTTTGCCTGGGAAATCCCATAGACAGAGGAGCCTAGTGGGCTACAATCCAGGGGGATCACAGAAGAGATGGACATGACTTACTGACTAAAAACAATAGACGTTGAATTAAAGATATCACTTATAATCTAGGAAGTCGACTTGTAATTACGTCTTAAGTGCTATAAGGGCTTGCTTGATCAGTGCTTGATAAGAGAAGTGTTTAGGATATATACTGTTTAGTCTTTCAGTGAGCAGGAGTTAGCCATTTGAAGCGGGGGGGGGGGGGGCGGGCAGGAAACACTAAGTTGAGGGTTGGTAAGGCAAAAGCACAAAAAGGAAAAGCAACCAATAGCTGGATATTTCTAGAGGAGGAAATGTGAGGTGAAGGCTGATAGTGCCCAAACTGCAGACCTAAAAAGGGTCCAAGTCACAGTGAAAAATAGAAACTACTAACCTTTCCACGTGTGGATTTTAGGCCTCATCCCATCATCCCACATTTAGGGTGACCAATGGCCCTGGTCCCCACAGGACTAAAGAGATTCTGAAGATACAGGATTTTCACTTTCAAAACCAATGCAGTTTCAGACAAACTCAAATGATGTATGTGGTAGGAAGACTAATGTCCCCAAAGATGGTCAAATCCTAATTTTCCAAACCTGTAAATCTGTTACCTTCATGGCCAAAAAAAAAGAAAAGAAAAACTGCCATTATTATACATTAGAATTTTGAAATGGGGAGATTAACCTGAACTACCCTGGGGGCTCAGTGTAATCACCAGCATCCCGCGAAGGGAAAGAGGAAGGAGGCTCCAAGTCAGAGGAGATGTGATGCTGGAAGCAGAGGCCAAATGATGTGATTACTAGAAGGGGCCACAAGCCAAAGACTGTGGACCCTCTCTAGAGACTGGAAAAAACCTTCTCCTCCCGAGCCTCCAGAGGCCCATAGCCATTCTGACATCTAGATTTTGGCCTTATTAGAACCATTTGGCACTCTTGGCCTCCAAAACTATAGGAAAATAAGAGTGTGTTGCTTTAAACCACTGAGTTTATGGTAATTTGTCATGGGAGCAATGGAAAACTGATACACTATTGCCCAAATGATATGTCTAAAAGATGTCTGCAGCTGGTGCCTTGGTGATTTTCCATGGCCACTGGGCAGACCCTGGTTTCTCCCCAGATAGCATTATCTTGTTAAGTACAGGAGGTATTGTAGGAAAGACCCAGAGCACCTTGAAAAGCCATCCACTGATTGATCACCGTGGCTGGTGGGAGGGCTGGAGTGGGATTCAGGATGCTTTAGTATCTGCCTGGTTCTGTCTTTCCTGTCTCTGTGAGCTTGGTTCACTTCCCTGGACCCTCTGGTTCTTCTTTACATAAGCCACCTGCCCTGGTAGCTCAGATAGTAAAGAAACTGCCTGCAATGTAGGAGACCTGGATTTGATCCCTGGGTTAGGCAGATCCCCTAGAGAAGGGAATGGCTACACACTCAGTATTTTGGAGAATTCCATGAACTGCATAGTTCATGGGGATGCAAAGAGTTGGGCACGACTAAGCGACTTTCACAAAACAAATTAAATGACATAGATCTATCACTTTAAATTTATAAAGCTTTTACATATTATTAAGTGACCATGCATTTGTAATATATTTTGGCAAAGCATATATTTTCAGGGAAAGGCAACATTACTCCCCAAATGGGCTAAAGTTGTTTCTTGGGGAGTAGAGAAATTTTACTGTACATTTAAAGCACAAGCATATAGATGGTACATAAACAAGTATTCTTTGGAACTCTGCATTCAGATGCTTATATCTTTCCTTTTCTCCTTTGCTTTTTGCTTCTCTCCTTTTCACAGCTATTTGTAAGGCCTCCCCAGACAGCCATTTTGCTTTTTTGCATTTCTTTTCCATGGGGATGGTCTTGATCCCTCTCTCCTATACAATGTCACGAACCTCAGTCCATAGTTCATCAGGCACTCCATCTATCAGATCTAGTCCTTTAAATTTATTTCTCACTTCCACTATATAATCATAAGGGATTTGATTTAGGTCATACCTGAATGGTCTAGTGGTTTTCCCTGCTTTCTTCAATTTATGTCTGAATTTGGCAATAAGGAGCTCATGATCTGAGCCACAGTCAGCTCCCGGTCTTGTTTTTGCTGACTGTATAGAGCTTTTCCATCTTTGGCTGCAAAGAATATAATCAATCTGATTTTGGTGTTGCCCATCTGGTGATGGCCATGTATAAAGTCTTCTCTTGTGTTGTTGGAAGAGAGTGTTTGCTATGACCAGTGCGTTCTCTTGGCAAAACTCTATTAGCCTTTGCCAAGGCTATGGTTTTTCCAGTATGTATGGATGTGAGAGTTGGACTGTGAAGAAAGCTGAACGCCGAAGAATTGATGCTTTTGAACTGTGGTGTTGGAGAAGACTTTTGAGAGTCCCATGGACTGCAAGGAGATCCAACCAGTCCATCTAATGGAGATCAGCCCTGGTTGTTCTTTGGAAGGAATGATGCTAAAGCTGAAACTCCAGCACTTTGGCCACCTCATGTGAAGAGCTGACTCATTGGAAAAGACTCTGATGCTGGGAGGGATTGGGGGCAGGAGGAAAAGCAGACGACAGAGGATGAGATGGCTGAATGGCATCACCAACTCAATGGATGTGAGTTTGAGTGAACTCTGGAAGTCGGTGCTGGACAAGGAGGCCTCATGGGGTCGCAAAGAGCAGGACACGACTGAGCAACTGAACTGAACTGAACTGAAACAAATATTCAATATATGATAGTATCAATAGTTCATGGGGGACAATTAGGAAAAAGTCTGAGTATTTTAATGAAAATAAATATTGAGAACCACCTATCTAGTGAATGTATACCACATATTGCTATCCATTGGCATGCACACACTGTTATATTTAAAAGAGATAAACAACAATGTCCGACTGTATAGCACAGGGAAAGCTGCTCCTATACCCTAATAATCTAAGTGGGACAAGAGTTTGAAAAAGAATAGATACATGCATGCATTATGGAATCATTCTGCTGTATACCTGACTCTAACACAACATTGTTAATCAATTAGACTCCAACATAAAATCAATTTAAAAAAATCACATGGTAAAGAAATACATGTATATGTTGTATATGTAAAAATGAATCACTTTGCTGTATATATGAAACACAATATTAATATCAAATAAGCTCAATATAAAATTTTAAACAATTAAGGTTTTCAAATGGCACTGGGAAAGACGATGGAGCAGACAAGCTAAGGAACTTTATGGAGTTAAGCTGATTTAATTTCATTTAGTTTAATTTGATTCTTCCACATAGCTATGTGGTCTCCACTCCTCTGAGCTTGGTCTCTTTATCTGGGAGAGAAAGAATCCACCTATGATTGCTGTTTGTGATGGTGGTGGTGGTTTAATCACTCAGTTGGGTCTGATTCTTGCAACCCCATGGACTGTAGCCCACCAGGCTCCCCTAATCATGGGGTTTCCCAGGCAAGAATACTGGAATGGGTTGCCATTCCCTTCTCCTGGGGATCTTTTCGCCCTGGGGTGGAGCCTGTGGCTCCCTCATTGCTGGTGGATTCTTTACTGCTGAGCCACCAGGGTAACTGTGTCAATATTTAATTATATAATATAGATACAAAGATACCAAGACTACTGGCTATAGACTCTGCAATCTCATGGACTCTAGCCCACCAGGCTCCTCTGCCCATGGGATTCTCCAGTCAAGAATATTTTACATTCCTTCCTCCAGGGGATCTTCTCAATGCAGGGATCAACCCTGAGTCTAAATCTCCTGCAGGGGCAGGCAGGTTCTTCCCCGCTGGTGCCATCTAGGAAGCATACACAGAGCACACCCCACGGCAATGACCCTCTTCTCTTCCTTCCAGCGTTTTTTTCTCCTTAGAAAGCTGTCCTCTTGGGATCTTTTCCTGGCTGTCCCCCACCCACTCCCACTCGCACATACTCTTGCTCGTGAAATGAATCAACATATGGAAGCCACCAACTTCATTTCAGCCCCTGATTAACTGAGCCCCAAACAAGCATGTTACAATATTCCAGAACCCAGGAAGCAGACAGCACAGGGATAGGTTGACCTCCATGCTGCTGCTGCTGCTGCTAAGTCGCTTCAGTCGTGTCCGACTCTGCTCAACCCCATAGACGGCAGCTCACCAGGCTCCCCCGTCCCTGGGATTCTCCAGGCAAGAGCACTGGAGTGGGCTGCCATTTCCTTCTCCAATGCATGAAAGTGAAAAGTGAAAGTGAAGTCACTCAGTCATGTCCATAGCCAGTGACAAATACAAGGTTCACGGGGTGGCTTGGGCTTCCCTTGGGCTTCCCTTGTAGCTCATTTGGCAGAGAATCTGTCTGCAATGCAGGAGACATGGGTTCAGTCCCTGAGTTGGGAAGATCCCCTGGAGAAGGAAATGGCAACCGACACCAGTAATATCTCCTAGAGAATCCCATGGACAGAAGAGCCTGGCAGGCTACAGTCCATGGGATCACAAGAGTTGGACAGAAATTAGTGATTAAACCACCACAGGGGGCCTTGCCCAACCTCCCCCTGCTGGTCAGTCCCAGTACTGCCACATACCCAGGGGTTCTGCTTATCAGTTCAGTTCAGTCGCTCAGTTGCATCTGGCTCTTTGCGACCCCATGAATCACATCACGCCAGGCCTCCCTGTCCATCACCAACTCCTGGAGTTTACTCAAACTCATGTCCATTGAGTCGGTGATGCCATCCAGCCATCTCATCCTCTGTCATCCCCTTCTCCTCCTGTCTTCAATCTTTCCCAGCATCAAGATCTTTTCAAACGATTCAGTTCTTCGCATCAGGTGGCTAAAGTACTGGAGTTTCAGCTTCAGCATCAGTCCTTCCAGTGAATATTCAGGACTGATTTCCTTTAGGATCATCTGGTTGGATCTCCTTGCAGTCCAAGGGACTCTCAAGCGTCTTCTCCAGCACCACAGTTCAAAAGCATCAATTATGAACTCATCCAATTTCAGCTGAGCGTTCAGTACAGAGGGTCTGTTTTGCCTGATAACCACATATTATTACTGTTTTGTCCACATCAACACCGCTTTTGCTTCTGAAGACAGACTTTGTGTAGAATCATCCTTGCCTACACTAAGAAGTGATATTGTGTGGCTTGTTGCTGTTAAAATAACGATATCGAGTTCTGACATAGAGCTCCCTTTGTGGGTACCCACTGTAGTAAAATGCATGCCTGGAACCAATGTTGGGGGGATAGAAAGGCATCTGAAGGACACATTTTTGTTCTTTAATCTGATGACCACTATGGATTGTAATTCATCCTGTTTCCCCCTTTGCTCAGGCTGTCAGGGAACTCAAACCCGAATTTGTGCTACATCCCTAACGTCTGTGCAGGATCTTCCTTCTTTTATTTTTACACTTTTTGTATTTTTACTTCTCTTCTGCTGCTTCTCTATCCTTCCTAGACTCGTGACACACTGATTTTCTCTCTGAACAACTAACACCAGTTTTCCCTCCTGCCAGAAGGCTAGCACTGTTCTTGCCATTCAACCTCATTTCTGACTCCATCAAAGCTTGTAGATCTGCCTTTCCTCACCAGAATCAATGTCACACTTAGATTGTGACACAGAAGACGTGATTTAGAAGATACCACTTAGATCTTGCTTTTTAACTTGACATTTACCTTAGAGGATGAACTACCCAAAGATGTGCGCTAAGTCTCTGCAGTCCCGTCAGACTCTTCGTGATCCCATGGACTGTTACCTGCCAGGCTCCTCTGTCCATGGGATTCTCCAGGAAAGAATACTGGAGTAGGTTGCCATGCCCTCCTCCTAGGGATCTTACTGATCCAGAGATGGAACCCTCATCTCTTACATCTCTTGCATTGGCAGGTGGGTTCTTTACCACTAGAGCCACTTTGGAATGAAGTGAAGTCACTCAGTCACATCCGACTCTTTGTGACCCCATGGACTATACAGTCCATGGAATTCTCCGGGCCAGAATACTGGAATGGGTAGCCATTTCCTTCTCAACCCAGGGATCAAACCCAGATCTCCTGCACTTCAAGTGAATTCTTTACCAGCTGAGCCACAAGGAAACGCCAAATTCCCCTAAACTCACAAGAATGGGAATCTTGCATGATACCACTACACCAACGGCACTAAAAGAAAATGCTGAAATTAACTCCAGGTGCTCAAGTCTGGTTTAAAGTTCAGACCAACAAATATATATTGACCACTTAATGTGGGTGCTTTTCAAGCAGAACTGAACAAACCCTCTAGTTCTGAGCCTATAGTCTAGCTAGGGTGGCTGGCAGGCAAGCTGTCTGATGTAGTCTCATGAGCAGCATAGCAAGAAAGGTGCCAGGTACTCTGGGAACACAGTGGCAGAGCCCACTCCCAGCCAGAGAGAAGCAGGCCACACTTCCTGGAGCTCCCCTCCCAGCCCCCAGGCATTTGAGCTGAATTTTAGAAAAGACGAAGTTAAAAACTCTTAGCTACATAAAAATCTGCACACCAATGTGTTTATAGCAGGTTTATTGATCACTGTTCCCTGGAGAAGGAAATGGCAACCTGCTCCAGTATTCTTTCCTGGAAAATCCCTTGGACAGAGGAGCCTTGAGGGCTACGGTCCATGGGGTCACAAAGTTGGACAAGACTAAGAACACACACTTTCTTATTCTCGCTTTATTGATCACTGCTAAAAGATAGAAGCAATCAAGCTGTCCTTCAATAGGTTAATGGATAAATAAAACCATGGTACATCCGTGCATTGGAATATTATTTGTCAATGAAAAGAAATGAGCTATCAAGCCTTGAAAAGACATGGAGAAACTGTAAATGCATATTTCTCGGTGAAGGAAGCCAACCTGAAAAGGCTAAATCCTGGATGGTTCCAACTATATGACATTCTAGAAAAGGCAAAACTATGGAGATGATAGAAAGATCAGTGGTTGCCAAGGTTTGGTGGCATGGAGTGAGAGATCAGAACAAAATAAAACACAGACAGGAATAAAAGGAAGTCACGAAGAAAGAACGCTCCAGTTGTAGGCCAAAGTGTGAACCAAGACATAATTCTGTACAAATACAGAGCCCACTTCCATCATAACAGGAAGTGCTATGTTGTAGGAAGTAAAATATAAGGGAGGGATAACCCATGTGACCCATCTTGGAAGCTGCTTTCCAGAAGGCCTCACTGAAGAAGACCACTTTTCTTTGGATGGAGATGTGGTAAAATGTGGAGTAGGACTAAGCAGCATTTGCTATGGTGAAGGGAGAGCTAGGGGCTTCCCAGGAACCATGGCATATGGCCTGAGGATGCCCGACCATCCAAGGACACAGAACAAAGAGACCCAGAAGAACCAGATTCTTGGGAACATGATTGAGCCTCTTGATCAAGCCTCACCTGAAGTCAGAAGCCCCTGACCTGTTCAGAAAACACTGAGTCACCAAATTTAATTTACAGAAAGGTATAACAGATGCTTGACCCTTTGTATACATGTACAGTATATATGTAGAGTCAGCCATAGAAAACTTTTTGCCTCTTTAGATAGGGGTTAGATAATGGGTTGGCCAAAAGTCCATTTGAGTTTTTCCATGAGAGTGAAAGTGTTAGTCACTTGGTCATGTCCGACTCTTTATGACCCCATGGACAGTAGCCCACCAGGCTCCTCTGCTCCAGGCAAGAATACTGGAGTGGGTAGCCATTTCCTCTTTCATGGTATCTTCCCAACCCATGGATCAAACCCAGGTTTCCCACATTGTGAGTAGATTATTTACCATCTGAGCCACTAGGCCATAAGATGTTACAAAAACATGAATGATGGTTTTGGTCAACACAATACAACTCTGTGTTATCCTTTGTTATCATTTGCTTGCTAATCACCCACATCAGTTTGGGGAGCTGAAATGAGGTGGCCATCAGCAGCCTCGTGGTTGGGTTTTTAGCTTCATCTTCATTCATTCATTTGTATTCATTTTCCGTACGAGAACTCCTTACAGTTTATCAGGAGCCCTGAAGTCAAGCAGCTGATTAGGTTAAGGGCTGTCCACACCTGAGCACAGAGCCAACCCCACCCCCAACCCCCACCCCAGGTCCCAGGGACTATTTCTTTTGCTGTGTTCACAGGTGGGTTTTAAACAAAATTAGTAATGAGATCTCACCTACAAATCCCTTCTCCCTGGTGAATTCACTGCAGGGAATCAGCTGGTCTGCAGAGAGCTCACGTGGCCTGTGTTTTTCAACTGATGTTGAAACTCTACCTTCTCTCTGCTGTGGCCTCCGCCTGCACCACCCCCCACACAGACAGAGAACCTTCAACCCGTCTTTTCCTGTTTCACTGAAGAATTTGTCAACAGTGGCTTTGCCCCATCCTCTCTCTGTGTCTCAGACTCCAAGCAGTACTGATTTGCAGATAGTTATAGAGCAGTTACGGAGATGTATCTGTTATGTGGTCCTTTTTAAAGATTGTCACCTTCTTTTGTTTTAATCTTTCTCTCTTCCTTCCTCTTACCCAATAAATGATGTCCAATCTCGCAGCTTCAACTTAGTTTTCTGATGACAATTACAGGTGATGGAACCACACCGTCTGCTCTGGGGACTGTGACCCTCTCCCAGGTGGACACTTGGCTCTCCCACAACCTGTTCCACCTTGATCAACGAGGTAAGAAATAACTATTCCCCAGACATAAAGCGTCTGACTCACAAGGAAAAAAAAAAATATGAGAGGAATAACAGGAAGTGTGTGGATTGTGCTTGGTCTTTTATTTTTTCTTTTCACATTTTATTTGTAGAATTTTAATGACTAAGTAGTAATGGCCCCTTTTGTTTACCTATCCTCCAATTTTAATGAATTGTTCTGACTATAATCACCTAATTGGTATATTTTAAATGACTAGACTCATACAGTTTGGAGAAAATTATATCTTAACGTGATGGTAACATATAGTAGCAAATACCGTGTGGGTATGGATTAATCAACAAGCAAATTCAGTTCTTGTGAACTGCAGTTCTTTAAATTGAACAGGCTTTGATAAAAGGAGGACCAAGGCTGATTGCTACTGTCCCAGGATAAAAGTCACCCCATGAATTAGCTCAGTTCTCCTGTTATTTCTTTATCACACAGGGAGATGACTTAATATTGTTAAGGGTGGTCACTATAAACAGTCTCACTTGTCCTGTTCAAACAAAGTTCCTCTTTTCTGCACATCATTATTTTTAACATGAAAAAAACAGTCTAACTGTACACGCAAGCCATTTAATTCTGGAAAGTTCACAGAAGACAAACACCAGAGACACCACTTCTAGCGAAAGTGAGAAATGAGATTGTCCCTCATGTGAAGGTGGGTCATAGACCCAGGCGTTTCAACCTCTAAAGGTGCCTGAGCTGTAAGGGTGACGTCAGCAACCGCGCGTCACTGCCGCGAATTACGGCACTTTACGCCTTCCCTGGGGCTTCACGCCCAGCCGGGAGCCTTCCAGCTTCGCTGCAGCGCGCAGGCTAGGGGGCCCACTCCACAGCAGCCTGGCTGCGAAGCCTGCAGGATCTGCGCTCCCAGCCGGGATGGAGCTCCTGTTCCCGGCAGCGGAAGTGCAGAGTCCTAAGCTGTGGCCACAGGGAAGCCGGAGGAAACTCGAGTTCCGCGGCCCTGGCCACCTGTTGAGCGCGCGCGCGCTCAGACTGACTCTGACTCCACGGACTGTAGCCCACCAGGCTCCTCGGTCCCTGGACTCCCCAGGCCAGAATACTGGAGTGGGCAGCCTTTCCCTTCCTCAGGGCATCTCCTCAACTCAGGGATCAAACCAGGGTCTCCTGCATCAGCAGGCTGATTCTTTACCATTTGAGCCACCAGGGAAATCCCGTATCACCTGTTACAGTGACGGATTTTGTCAAGATGCTAAGCCAAAGGTGTCCGATGTTTATTCTTTCTCTGTCCCTCCCGCTCTATTACACTGCATTCCTTTTTATTCCTTTCCCCCCTTTGGAGGACTCGCACCAAGCCTTCCTCACATTCTGTTAGGCCAGGCTCATTGGATTAAGGCAGGCAGTTGCTTGAACTTCCCCATTTTGCTGGGGCCCAGACAGCAGCAAGCATGGACCTCTTGAGACTAGGAGGCCTCGGCACAGGCGAAAAGGGTCCAGGTGAGACCAGAAAGGGCAGGAGGTGAGGCAGCTAATGGACTCCCACCATCCGCCTACCGGGAACCCAGGGGGCCCAGGGGCTTGGAGTTGTTAGCCAGCCTAAAAGAGCATTTTCAGCTATCCCAGGAGACAGCCATTTAGCCAGGACAAATAGGCCATTTACACTGACCAGATTTTGTGTTACAACCAAGGGAATTCCTGGTTAGCCTACCCTAGCTTTCTTATTCTCACTGAATAAAGAAGCTAGAGAGGAAACACAGGCATCTCTGGGTGGCCTTTGTGACCAGAGAAGATGCAGAGATGTTTTCCCTGAGGGTCCCGTGAAGGGCCTACACTCACGGAAGGAAGGGAGAGGGGGCAGGGAGCAGGAAATGGTCATTGAATGTAAAAAAAAAAAGTTATAATAAGGGTGAGGGAGGGCAGAGAAGGCCCACAGGGTGAGACGTAGCCATCAACCACAGAACAGTGTGAAGGCTGGTTTGATGAGGTGATGACCGCCGCCGCAACTCTGAGTGACCACCTTGATAAGCTGGGGAAAGGGTGGTGGTGAAGATGACCCCTACCCAAGGCTAGAAGGCTGCCAAGTGCCGAAGAGTTTTCAGGGCCAAGATGCAAGGAAGAGTAAGAAGGAGAACAAAAGTTTTCATGCAGTGTTCTCCTTAAATTTTAATTTCATTTTAAATTGATGTTCTATTTCAAATTATTTTAGAATTAAATTTAAATTTTAAAAAGAAGGCCTGTATGCATTTTTAGGGTGACCTTTCTAGGCTCCCCATGACCTAGATGGAACCACACCTCCTCCAGGAAGTCTTTCTTGATGCTCCACATCTCACTCTCCATCCCTCAGCACTCTCTGGATACTCACAATTTGTATCTTGATTTCAACCTAGACCCTCTTTTTTGATGTGGGGATGATATCTCCAGCTCCACTCTGAGCTGTTGGAGGACAGGATTCTTGCTGTAGAATTCCTCCAATTCCCCTGATAAATTCTGCTCATAACACTCACCAGCTAAATGTATAGTTTCTGATGACTGACTTAAAAATGCTAGATTACCTGCTAAAAGAAAATAAAAACATCATCTCTTATTATAACATATTTGAAATCTCATTTTCTCGTAACCAAATCTCCTCTTCATTTTTAGTTAAAAAAATTAACTCTTTAGAAATTGCCTCTATGTCAGTGTGTGTTTGTGTGTTGCTGTTATTGTGTTGCTGTTACTGTGTTGTTGTGATTTGCTAAGTTGGGTCTGACTCTTTTGCAATCCCATGGACTGTAGCCTTCCAGGCTCATCTGTCCATGAGATTCTCTAGGCGAGGATACTGGAGTGGGTAGCCACTTCTCTCCTGATACACATATCAATGTATAAAAAGTTCTAAACCTCAGATGCTTGACTTTTCCAAGATTTCTGAAGAAAATCGGATTGATTTACATAGAACTTCCAAGTATATAGAAAACTTCTGGAATCATTTTCACTTTTTCCTTCACAACAGACTGGGCTTGTATTTTCTACCCATTCACTGATGAAGATGTTGACGCAGGGAACGAACAAAAGTGAGCTCAACAAACCACAGGAGAGGAAACACACCCAGACTACCTAACATCAGATTCACGCTCATTTTACTATAATACACTGGCTCTTACATATTTTTTTCTACTTTTACTTTAAAAGCAGATACAATAACATTTATTTTAAAACATTAACTGGAAAACCCAGTGTAATTTGGAAGGACAGGCAGGCATTATCACTGAGTGAGACATGAAAACACTGTGCTGTCATGGAGGACAGAACACAGATGCATTTCTTATCCTTTCTTCTCTCTCTCCTTTTTTAAAATATTTTATTATTGTTATTTTGTGGGGAGCAGATTTTGTTTCATTTTGTTTTTCTTTTTCCTGGAATATAATTGGTTTACAATGTTGTGTTACTTCACGTGTACAGCAAAGTTATTCATACACACACACATACACACCTATCATATATATATGAGTGAGTGAAAGTCACTCAGTCATGTCCGACTCTTTGTGATTCAATGGCCTATACAGTTCATGGAATTCTCCAGGCCAGGCCAGAATACTGGAGTGGGTAGCTCCAAGTGATCTTTCCAACTCAAGGATCGAACCAGGTCTCCCAGATTGCAGCCAGATTCTTTACCAGCTGAGCCACTAGGGAAGCCCAAGAATACTGGAGTGGGTAGCCTATCCCTTCTCCAGTGGATCTTCCCAGCCCAGGACTCAAACTGGGGCCTCCCACTTTATTTCCCAGTATGAGCCATATCAAGTTGCTGAATATAGTGTCCTGTGCCGCACACCGTGGGCTTTCCAGGGGCGTTAGTGGTGAAGAGCTCACTGGCTAGTGTGGAGACATCAGAGGTGCATTGATCCCTGGGTTGGGGAGACCCCCTGGAGAAGGAAATGGCAGCCCACTCCAGTATCCCTGCCTGGGAAATCCTATGGACAGAGGAGCCTGGCTGCCTACAATCCATGATGTTGCAAAGAGTCAAACATGCCTAAAGTGGCTTGGCACGTGCACATATGCTAGGCTCTTCTTTCTCCTCTTTCAAGAAGGAAAATGGTGGAGCAAGGTATTGTGCTTTCCTTAAGCCAATTTCAAGGTGTTACAAAGAGATATTTAGGAAGGAACAAGAATGGTAGAACCACCTGTAGCTTTTAAATCAAAAAGTTCAAACCTGAAGATCAAAATCACCATTGAGAACACAATGCTTTCAAGTAAAGAGGGAATATGGAGTGAAAACTCAAGAGAGTGACCAACAGTTGGCACTTAGGTTTCAAAGGAATTTACGAGCTGGGAAGGACTATGGAATTTGAGGTGAACGGGCTGAGCTGTTGGTGACAGCACTGTCCTGAGGCATGCTGTGTTCTGAGGGAGAGACAGGGCTGGGAACTCCTGAACCAGAGGGGATCGGTCCTGGCTTTGATCCCATAGTTCCATGGAGACAGCACCTGGACCGCCATGCAGCTTTGGGCTGCGTGGTATGAGAAGGAAGGGCGAAGACTAGAAGGCATTCAGCCAAGGGGCCCAGGAATAATGAAAAGAAGAGTGAGGTTACCTTTCATGGACAAAGACAACTATACTTACTCTAAATGACAACAGAAGGAGACCAAGAAAATAATTGAAGGATCCCGAAGATCAAAGGGCTAGAGGATTTGCTCTCACTTTGACACAAGGGTCTAGAATTGCAAAAACCAGAACAAATGTAGGATGCTAAAATGCAGGTTGTTTGAAACCTTCTTAAAAAAAAAAAAAAACATGGAAGTTAGCTTAGGAACAACTCAGAGTTGAGGGACCATTCAAAATCTGTTCGTAGGAGCTCAAAAATATATGTGGAAGGGATAAACCATGTATGGCCAGTAAAAGAATAACTTAGAGGATCTGTTAGCCCAGATCAAGATCATGATCACTTACCATGACAAAGTGACATAAAAGTTAAAAAAAAAAAAAAAACACCTCTGTTCTGATCAGTCATGTGTGCATTCTACAACCAGAGCTTCTGGAATAGAAATAGGAAAAGATTCTTACAGTCCTGATAGAATACAGAGCATCTCTTTGGAAGAAATTCTGGCATAAGCTTAAAAGAGAGTGCAGGTATATTTCTAAATGTGTAAACTCAGGGATATGGAAAGACACATCACAAGAGAACAGATTGGTGGGTATAAAGACTAATTTTTGAGCAAAAGTCTTACTGAATTAATTCTATAGCTGATCTCAAGAAAAAGGATACAATAAGTTGTTCAAAAATACATATGTTATTCATTTTATACATGGGACTGGTCATTTTGTAGTGGACAAGGGAGAAGGGATATTCTAAGTACACTGCATATCGATGTCTGAAAGGTGGCTAGGAGTTAAAGAAGGTTGGGAAGAGACAACAGATGAGAAGACTGAGGCACAGAGCAGAGCCCAGGGAAGAATTAAGAGAAGCCCAATAGGGCTGCAGGGCTCTCAGCTGCAAGACACAGAAACCCAGAGATGACAACCCAGGTCAAGCTCTTTGTGAGCCATACAGAGGCTTTTGAACATCTGCCCCAAACAAGCAGGGGAAACATTGAAAGCTGTCAAATAGAAAAACGGTGAGATAAACTTGGTATTTTAGAGCAATGGTCCTGGCTAATAGATGGAGAATGGATGACAAGAATAAAGACTAGAGACAGAGAGATAAAATAAAATAGGAGTCTGTTGCAGAAGTCCAGAAAAGAAACAATGATGGTCTAGACAAAGAGAGTGACGAAGGATGGTGATAGACTGGAGAGACTGAACAAATTTGAAAACTATCGTAGAAGAAGTACCCAGGGGCCCTGAGGCTTGATCAGATGGGCAGATCAGTAAAGATGTCTAGGTTTCTCACTTGGACATTGAGCATGGATGTCAATGAGAGAACATTGAAATAGAATAAGGATTTAGGGATGGGTACGTGGGGCTAGTGGTAAAGAACCCACCTGCCAATGCAGGTGATGCAGGAGACACAGGTTTGATCCCCAGGTTGGGAAGATTCCCTGGAGGAAGGCATGGTAACCCACTCCTGTATTATTGCCTGGGAAATCCCATGGACAGAGGAGCCTGGTGGACTACAATCCATGCAGTCGCACTCAGACATGACTGAGGCGACTTAGCACACATGCACAGAGAGAGAAAAGTAAAATCAGCTTGACACTATTGAGTTTTTGGGCTCTGGGAAATAGGTCATCCACAGGACTGTCAATACATCTGTGAAAGGAAAGGTCCAGGGTGTAAGGAGAAGCAGGCAAGACTAGAGAGGGAGCTTCGAGAGGCATCAGCTCGTAAGTGGCTAATGCTGTCTGGGGAGTAGACGGATGGCCAAGCCACAATTATGGTCATGATATTTTCAAATGACATATGACCAAGCTTGAAGAACACCAACATGTAATGGCTAGTAGAGGAAGACTGATCCAGGAAGGATGGAGAATGAGAAGCATTGAAAATATAAGAAGGAAACCAAGATCCAGGGGAATAGATGTGAAGACTGAAAAATCCATGGACAGATGAGTGGGCTACAGTCTCTGGGGTGGCAAAAAATCGGACTTGACTGAGCTCACACGCGCAGGCTATGACATGTCAGGCTTGGTTGATACAGAGATGAATAAGACAAATACAGTTTATTTCACTGCCCAGAGAAGTCAGGAAGACTTCTGAGA
This sequence comes from Nanger dama, assembly GCA_917880005.1. Classification (NCBI taxonomy): domain Eukaryota; kingdom Metazoa; phylum Chordata; class Mammalia; order Artiodactyla; family Bovidae; genus Nanger; species Nanger dama. Next base: position 7,275,096 of record CAKJTW010000063.1, on the reverse strand, counting down.
GAAAGTGACAATTGCTGTGTCTTGAAGGGTGAGTAGAGATTGCTATAAAAGAGGTCACATCCTTCCCGAGGGACTGAGTGTGCCAAGTCAGAGTGTTGGCTCAGTGTGACATGTTTGAGGCATGAGAAGCAATTGCCCGTTGCACGTCCAAAGGGTGAAAGGATGTTTGGTGAAGGCTGTTTGAGGGGACAGGGGATGTACCAGTGTCTGGAACAGGAGTCTGTGCTAAAGGTGAGGGCCCTCAGAGCTTTATAAGAATGTAAGGAGTATATCCTCCTGGTCTAGAATTATGTGTTTAGTAAATGCCCTGGATGCCACAGAACTGTACAAAGAGGAGATTTGTTTAGGAAAGAGAATCGATAGCTTCAATATGAATGCAGGAGATGCAGCGGTGAGGGCTCCCTGGAGCTGCGAATCACCAGTGATGTTGTGGTCCTTGCCTTATACAGCTGGAGGAGGACTCTGCAGTTCTGGGAAGATAAGAGAAGGCCAGGATTAGAGGCTGGTGGAGAATAATTTAGTTAGAGTGAAACTAATCCTGACAATTGTCACCCATACAGGTATTTCCATAAAAAAATAATCCACCTGCAATGCAGGAGATCCAGGGTCAATCCCTGGATTGAGAAGATCTCCTGGAGAGAGGAAGGGAAACCTACTCCTGTGTTCTTGTCTGGAGAATACCATGGACAGAGTAGCCTGGTGGTCTATAGTCCATAGGGTCACAAAGAGTCAGCCACGACTCAGCAGCTTTCACTTTCAAAAAAAATAAAAAATGGAAAAATACATTAATTAATAAACCACTAGGCAATAGTGTTGACTGGATGCTAGGAATTCAGAGGAGATGAAAAAACCCTTAAATCTTGGTGATGAATTTTTATTTGATTCCCTTTAAGTTGTACCATAGATACCAGCTCATGGAGCAACCTCCCTTAGCATCATCAGTGTTTCAGAGTCTTTGGTAGGGAGGCAGTTGCCTTATACTGAACATCCCTGAGTTCTAGGAGCATGAGCCATGTGATCAATCCATGTTTATGCTGACAATGAGGTTGCCCTCACAGGGGTTAATTACCCTGACCTTGGTCAGAGTTTAGCAATGGCTGAGTTGAATAGCCCAACTCATTCAGGCTCCCAAAGGGCTTTTTCTTTCTTTATATCCACACTCTCTTTGCTCACTGATCACATTTAGTGAAAGTGAAAGTGTTAGTTGCTCAGTTGTGTCCACAGTCATGTCTGATTCTTTGCGACTCCGTGAACTATAGCCTGCCAGGCTCCTCTGTCCGTGGCATTCTCCAGGCAAGAATACTGAAGTGGGGAGCCATTACCTTTTCCAAGGATCTTCCCAGCCCAGGGTTTGAACTCTGGTCTCCTGCATTATGGCAGATATTTTACTATCTGAACCACCAGGGATCATACATAGAATTGAGCAAAACAATTGGCTGGCCCTGCTGCTTCCTGACTTTTTAGCTGCTGGTTTGCTAAGGACCAAAGGAGAGGCTCCACATTAGTGGTGTGAGGTAGGGGGAATCAGCACCTATATCACTAGCATGATGGTTCCTGCTGACACTGATGAAGATCTCACCTAGGCGGCTAGCCAAGGTCATCTGCTCTAATGACCTTTGATTTTTATCAAGGAATATGCATGCACTTGTTCTAGAAACTCCCTTAAAAAGCCAGGACAGAGGTAGCGATTGGAACGGGACCACAGGTCCTGCTTACCTCCCACCCCTCCATTATTTCCTGAGCGCCTCCTTGGTGACAGATGGCACGGGGCATCCTTCTTTTTCTTCTCAAGGTGATCAGGCAGTTATATCCCCATGGTACAGAAAACAAAAAAAGAGGCTTGAAGACTACATTTTCCCAAGGTCGCGTCTCAATCAGGGTCTCCATAGAAGTAAGTGTATCGCTCTGAATAATCATTTACACATCTGTCTCCTCCATGATAGAATGAACAATTGACAGGAGAAAGCTTTGTCTTCCATCTCGAGGCCCCAGTGCTTAGCGGTTTGGGGGCATGTAGCCCGGGCAGCTGCACAGACAGCCATGAAAGGCTACTATTTGTCAGGCATTTCATTGGGCCCTAGGGCTCCAGTAATGATGTTAATCACTCTTGGAGAGTATGCTCCCCCTGACTTTGTGTTGCATCCATTGTTCAGTTTTAATCGTCTCTCCTTTATAAAGAAGGTCATATCATCCTTGTTTTTCTGAACGTAGAATCTAAGAACCTAATAGTTGAATAGACCCACCTCAATTCGCAGGGCTTGTTAAGTGGTAGAGAAGAAACTGAAGCCACAACTTCTGATCCTTCATCCTAAACGATGTGCAAACCCATCATGTAGCTGCCAAGATGAATCGCGCGCCATTCGCAACTACAGGGTGATGCTCATTTCAGAAAGGTGCTCTTGGAAGATAAACTGAGGATCCGTGTCCCCTTTCTCTGCTGCTTGGGGTGAATCTGTGGGTTCCAGTCAAAAATCCACATGTTTGAAAGGGATTAAATCTCTTCTTGGAGAGAAAAAGGTAATTAGGTCTCAGACCTCTCTTGAGAAATGGTTAAGTCGTCAAGAGGTTGACTGCTTCTTCAGTGGTCAGTGGTTTCCAACTTGTTTGTTTATCTCTTTTTAGCACCGGAGTTAGAAAGAGGCTGCCAACCAACCCCAAACAGAGATGGTCCAGGAGATCTTGGATCTGTATGATACCCTGGGCATAGCACCACTGGGGAGAGAGGCTAGAGATTAAGCAGTGAAAAATGCCAGTATGGATGATCACCATAATTGCTTTCTGGAAAGCAACAAATCTAATTCCCAGTAAAATGTCATTAGAATTTGCCAGGTCCTTTGATGGGGAAAATAAAATACACTTCCTAGAAATTTCTCATGCTCTGTGGTTTCTAGAGAGATTCCAGTGACTGCAGGGAAAGATAATGTGATGATATGATTTTGGAACCTATGTTAATTTCTCTGCTCCATCAAATGTCTGTGGACTTTTCATAGACAGTAAATTACAAAGCCCAAGCTGTTTTGTTTTTTTTTTTAAATTTCTATGAGAATGATGTATCCAGGGACACAGTCTGAGTTCATTCCTGCCTTTTATCAAAGGTTATAAAGTTCTGGTTTTGTTGTCTCTTCAATGGGGCTAATACTAGAATTTTCCTCCTAAGTTTGTCAGGAGCTTTGCACACTAGTCCAGGTTAAGCACTCAGCCTTGTGCCTGGCACTATAAATGTTAGTACTGACCTTGATTATAACACTTGAACTGCCTCTTCTTTTTCTTTAGGCTGGGGTGTTGTGACTGAGCTGGTGTTACTTAAATGTCTCTCTTTCTTCTGTGTCATCACTCCCTTACTGGGTTGATTGACTTGCTGTGAGTGGAGGACTCTCCAAAGGTAGTTTTGTGAGCTCACCATACCTGACAATGCTCAGGGTAATTTCTAGTGCTGGTTAAATGTCTCTGGCCCTGAACTTTGTGGAGAGAGAATTGGTGAGTTGGGTGCTGAAATATACAGTCAGAAGACTCAATTCCTTTCTTGTGATAATTGAAATCATTTCAATTCAGTTCTTTCTTGGTTGGACAGAAACATGCTTTCAGTAGTGAGCAAATCTGGAGGGAATCCACTGATCTGAGCAGTCATATAATGCATGAAGTTAATGGACAAAAAATGAGATTCATCTTCAGTTTATAATAGCATTTTTTTCCACAGCATCTAAACTTGGGGCAGCCAGGGATGCTATCAGAGCAACAGCAGAACCACCGGCAGAGACATGACCTTTGTTGTATCTAACAATTATTGGATCTATGGTGAAATAAAATAAAAACCAACCCAAGTTTTGACACTAAGATAATAAATTATAAATTATGGAAGTCTACGCCACCGACGATCTTGTAAACAACAGGCTGGTCTCTTAGCAACAGACCAAGGAGATCAGGCTGTTGATAGGAACAGAGCAGACAGGTCTGTTGTGCTGTGCTTGCTACACAGGACCAGAAACAACATTTTAACACCCGCCCGAGGCCCCTTCTCTACCCAGAACTTCTCTTTCTAGTGCTCAGCCTGGGCCATGAGCAAAAAGTTGTCCTAGGATTTCAGAGTCTCTTTATCACCAACCCAGGTGCTGGGTCTCATGGAGAGGATGAAAGAGATACAGGCTTAGGAGTCAAAGGGTGGGACAAGGATGCCCTACATGCAAGTGAGGGAATCAGAAATGAGGATGAAGGAGAAATAAATGTATTCTCATTCGACATTGTCTGAAATTAGAACTCCATAAATGGGGACTCCTTTTTTTTCCCCACCCTCAACTCTTTTGTTTTTTAAAATCTCACTTAGGGTGGTTGTCATGAAGAAATTTAGACAAGACTTTGACAATATGCCAAAATGGTTTATTTTTAAATGTTGTTCCCGAAAGCACCAGAATATTAAGTTGGAGCAAATGTTGGTTGGAAGAGTGGAGGGGTGGTGGTCACACAGACACTGGAGGGAGGCTGGGAGGTTTGAGGTCTGTAGACTTTGATTATCAGAGGTGGTTGGGCTAGACAATTCATTGCCTGGAAGCCTTTTTAAAAGTGTGTGTGTATATGTGTGTGTCTTTCTAAATTGCAGTCTTTTCTGGGTTGGGGTGGAGAGAGAGAGGTTTTCTTTAATTAATTAGATGTTTACCTGGAACATCTTCCCTCAGTGGTTTAGATAATCACCTGCCCACATGTTAGGAGTGAAATGTGATAAAGTCTCTTGGAGTGTGATTTTTCTAAAGAAAAAAAAATCTTAGGATATTTAGTAGCAAACGACCTCTCTCTGTGTGATAGAAGCAGCGAGTTCTATATTATGCATCCACGAAGAGATGGACATGGATGCCGACTCAGGATTTTAAGAAAACATCGGTCCCCTAACTGTACAGGGACCACGTGACCTGCATCTTCCTCCATAGGGCTGACTTCTTGTAGTTTAATTTTTCAGGATAAACATGGCTGGCTAAAGTATGATGACTTGGGGTGTATTTGGCATGTCATTTTAAACTTTCCATATGTGTAAATTTACCTATGTCAAAGAAAGAGAAAATTCTCTGCAGTTCCCCAGGGACCTCATTTTTTTTTTTCCCAGGCTCCCTCTGATACCGTGGAAGGTGGCTTGGTGACATCCGAAGTGATTAGCTTCTGTCCCGAGGTTTCAGAATGTATTTGTTCTTAGCAGTCGTCTGCTGGGATAAAATTCTACCTGGGGTGGTGCCCTGGCCCCAGTGGAAAGGGGCCCTGGATCTGTCAGATGCCCAGCCCAACCCCTTGGGTCTGAACCCCTTCGCATCCACATCCCTAGCACACAGGGCAGCTCCGACAATGAAGGGACAGCTCCTTCCTTCTGCAGACAGGGCCTCGGAGCCCGGCAATGCCAGCTGGCTTCCCCGAGCGCCGTGCCAGAGCGGGATTCCAGGACCCAGTGACTCCAAACCCTTCCAGGCTCTCTCCACCACTGGCCTGATGGTTGCCCGGATGTCATGAACAGACTCCCTAACTGGCTTTTCTTGGCCTCCCCCTTTTTTTAAATTAAAAAGAATGTATCATCATGCATTATCATAAAAATCAACAGTACACAAGATAAAAAGTTAAAAGGCTAAATCTCCTCTCATCCCCTATTCTAGCTCCCCAGACATGTCACTCCCCAATATCACAGCAGATCTTTGTTGAACTAAATTTTTGTTGTTTGCAGGGAGTGTTTCTGAACAGAAAGAATGTGATTTCTTTTCTTCTGTAATTTGTTTATAATGGGCACACTTCGAGGAAATGAGAAGTAACCCTTATCTTTGATGTGTTTTAATTTCACTTGTCAACACACCAGGGAGGAGGTCGAACTCTTTGAACCACTTCCCCCAACCCCGACCTCAGTGGGACTCTGAATCACCTAGCCTGGGCTTTTCCAGAACCCACCAACCTTGAATCCATGACACGAGGAGTCAGAATTCCTAACTGAGCACTTCAGCAGTTCCGGTCAGCTCTGATCTCGGCAACATGAGTTCTCCCCTTTCCCTGCTGGATCAGAATCCTGCCTCAGATTCCCCAAAGGGATGTGTGTGCCCCGTCCGGTTGAAGAGAAACTCAGAATGGGGCTCTGCTGCTTGAGAGGGAAGACCCAGAACAATGAGTGAGCCGTGGAGAGAGGCTCAGGCTTCCAGGGGAGACTCCTGGAACTCAATAGACCTATGCACCACGAGATGGCTGTGGGTGCAGCCCCTTGCTGCTAGGAGAGAGTTGAGGATTGCTTCTTCTCTGAAGAGGCCCGACTGTAGCAAAGACTGTAGGAAGGATCTCCCACCTAGTGGCTCACAGCGCTGTCTAGTCTCTGAGATGGTCTAAATGGTCCTGCATTGAGTCGGGAAGCAAGCAGAGAGCAAGACCCTTCCTCTGCAGCTGGTTTCCTCTGGGTCCCGGGTCCTGCTCCCTGCCCGGCCCTGTGCGAGCTGGTTTTAACGCAACCCCGCCAGGCTTCCTGGCCCCACAATGCAGCACTCCGGCTGGCAGGCGTTCAGCTCCACACTAAACACTTGGCCCCGTTTCAACACGGCTGCCAAGATTTGGCAACCAGAGAGTTGCAGGAAGCAGCAGGCTGCTAAACCCTTTCACATTTTTAATTAGATCCACACACCCATGTCTTTGAGCTATCATAAATATACAGATGACATAGAGAGTATTATTCCCGATTAGAGAGAGAGAGAAAAAAAAAAGGAAGCCAAATCTCGATCATGGTCTATCTTACCTTATTAGAATCATAGTTGGGGGGATGAAGAGGAAAAGAGAGGGGAGAGCTATTTGCTTGAGTGACACTATGTCTTGATGCCGAGAACCTCCCCAGGAATCTGAAAACGCAGGTCTTGGTCTGCCTTGCTGTCATCCTGGGCTTTGAGAGCATCACCAGAAGAGGGCATTCTTGGCAGTCACTCAGCATCCGATGCCCAGGAACTTGAGGGGTGGGGGTTGTGTGTTCCAAGAGTCGTTAAAGTCACCCCACCTCCCTTTCTAGGAGACAGCCTTACCACCCCGCAGAGCTCTGGGGTTGGTGCCTCTGCCCTAAAAAGCAGTCACTTTTGCTTCAGTGTGGCTTTAATATGTTTTTGTCACTTTACCTCCTCCACTGTTTTGTCTCTGGGCATCCTTCACTGTAAAATAACGTATAACTGCTGCTGCTTATTTTTTTTTCTAAATCTCTTGCCACAATACACACACCCAGCTTCTTTCACTAAGAACCCAGCTTCTCTCTCCACTCAGCTCGTGGGTGATCCTGCAGGTCTGGGAGGGCTGAGCCAGCCTAATCTTGAGTCTTGTCGAATCTTGAGCCTCGTTGTCCTGGGCTCTGACTCCAGCCCTGTCATACGGCTGCAGACACATGACTTGTAAGCCCATTGCTTTGGTTCCCTCATCTGAAGTATCTCAAACACTTCTGACCTCAGAGATTGTGGGGGTTAAATGACATGTGTGTTAGGCTCCCCGCAGCTGCACCTGATCTTTATTATTGTTAGAAAAAAATGCACGACAGTACACGTGCCTTTCAGAGGCTCGGCGGACCAACCACAAGGTCACCCAGGGGAGTGCTCATCGAGTCCTCTATCCCAGCCCTGTCTCCCTCTCTTGTGTGACAAGGGCTGCCTGTGTGTCTGAGACAACCACCCCTGGCGGGATTCATTGCTATGAGATGGAAGCAAATAGGGTTTGACTCAGGCCTCTGTGTGGGGAGGCGTGTGCTTCATTTTAAAACATGTTAAGAAGGAAATGAAACACTTGACATGCCAGGAAAGAAGTATCTCTGGTTGTCCCATCTGAGAGCACGAAGTGTACAGACAGAACCACAGAGGCCTCCGCCACGCGGCTTCTGGGAGATGTCCAGCACACAGGCCCGCTTTGCTGAATGTTGTAGACGTCCGGCAGCACTGGGGTCTTCTTCTTCTCTTTCTTTGATTTAGTTTTGTTATTATTATCCCCCCTTCCCCACCACAGGACTAGAAAATAGGTGAAAATAGGATCATCTTTTATGGCGACAACATTTCCTTTGTGTTTTTACTGCAAACAAACAGCCTGAAAAACTGGAGTGACTGTGTCCATGAAATGGGCTGGAGATATTTCCAGGCCCCCCTTGTGCCATCCCATAGAGGCAAAGGCTGAGGACAGAATGTGGCCAGAGGCTGGGTGTCTCGTTTTCCCCTGCAGCTCTGTGCTTGCCCCCAGTCCCTCACCTCCTTGTCCCCACCGCTCACCAGTTACAGGGAATTCCCTTAATTAGGAGAGAGAAAGGATGCAAGCTACACACACACACACACACACACACACACACACACACACACACAGTGGATAATGAAAACAGGACCCCTGCGTGAGGAATATTTCACCAGGAAATGGAGAGAGCGGTGATCTGTCAGGGCCGCAGACAGCGGCATCAGCCCAGGTTGAGCCCCCCAGTTGTCTCCAAGGTCATAATCAGGCTCCAATAGGAAGAATACGACTGCTCATTATTAGTTATTTATACAAGAAGGAGCGGCTAATTTCCCACAAGAGTGAAACAATGCACAATCTAGATAATGTCCTTCCTGGAGCCAGAGGTGTCAGCCTGAAGTCAGTCCTGAGTCCTGAGATGCTATTGGCGGCCACCCATGTGCCATTCCCACCTGTGCTCGAAGGAGATGGACACAGATACACCCGAACCGTGCCTCTGTCCTGAGCAGGGTAGGGGGTGGTGGGGGTGCCTGAATGAATGCAGCCTTTGGAGGAGTTTAAGGCTGTATTAGGTAGCTTGGGTTGCAAAAATAGAGCATCACTGCCTGGGTGGTTCAAGCAACAGAAATATATTTTTTAACATTTTTCTGGTTTAGAAGTTCAGGATCAAAGTCCTGGTCAACTTGATTTCTGATGAGACCTCTCTTTCTGGCTTCTAGATGGCCAGCATGCCCTGGGGCCCTGCCTTGGGTCCTCATAGGGAGAGGGTGGGGAGAGAGAGAGAGAGAAAGAAAGCTAGAGCTCTCTGGAGTCTCATCTTTAAAGGACACTAATTCTGTAGGATCAGGGTTCAACTCTTATGGCTTTATTTAACCTTAATCACTTCCTCAGAGGCACCATCTCAAAACACAGCCGCGCTGAGGGTCAGAGCTCCAATTCATGAATTTGGAAACACACAGACATTCAGTCCATCACAAAGGCATTTCATGTGCTGTTGAGCCAGGCTGGGATTCTACTCGCACTCCACCGTATTAGCTGCGTGGCCTTGGGAGATCAACTAGCCTCTCTGAGCCTGATTTCCATGCTTGAAAATGGAGGTAAACAATGCTTCCCTCGAGTGTGTTATGGAAACAAAGGGTGAGGTAAAGCGCTCACAGTGCCTGGCCCAGGGACGCACTCATAGAAGGCAGCGCTGTGGAGGGGATGATGGCGTTAGTCGCCACGGGATGTGAGCGTTCACTAACAGCACCCAGACGCTCTTGCCCACAATGCTGCCTTAGGGTCTTGCATCCTCTGGACTGCTGCTTATGTACCTCCCCCTTCATCACCAAGGCTCACTGGTGTCAGGTAGGCAAATAAGGAGTGGAATAGTGGGTAGTGGTGTCTATTACGAGATCCAGAGGAAATGAGAGTGCTCAGTTCCAGGCGGGGTTGGGGTTGGGGTGGGGAGACTTTTTAATCTATAATCACTTAACTATTAGTGAATTATCCATTCATTGTTGCCACCATTATGCATTAACACAGTCATGACCCCCTCGTCTGAAACTCTTAAAAAAATTTTTGGGAAACAAACAGCATTTACTGGAGTGCAGTATTAGCGTCAGGTGTACAGTAAAATGATTCCGTTTATATAGATATATACGCAGATAATTTTTCAGATGCCTTTCCCTTATAGGCTTTCACAAAATTTTGAGGATAGCTCTCTGTGCTGTACAGTAGGTCTTTGTTGTTTGTCTCTATTTTACATATAATGGTGGGTCTCTGTGGCTTAAAGCAAAGTCCTGCAGAAAAAAAAGAAACCGTCTGTTTCTTACTAGGAATCTAAAGCTAAGTGACACACACTCGCAATAGCAAAAGGAGGCAGAACTCTGTTCAAAGGACTCTGCAATTCCAGGGGTAGGAGGAACTGGGAGATTGGGACTGACGCATGTACACTATTGGTACTATATATAAAAGAGACAGCTAATGAGAAGCCAATGTATAGCTCAGGGAACCCTACTCCATGCTATGTGGTGACCTAACTAGGAAGGGAATCCAAAAGAGAGGGCATGTATGTATAGACAAGGCTGATTCACTGTGCTGTACACCTGCAACTTACACGACATTGTAAAGGAACTGTATGCCAATAACAGCAATTAACCAAAAACCTGGAAAAAAATTAAAGTAAGAAACCTCAAAACACACACATGAAGGACTATGCAATTCCAAAGTGAAGTGAAAGTCAGTCGTGTCCAACTCTTTGTGACCCTCACGGACTATACAGTCCATGGAATTCTCCAGGCCAGAATACTAGAGTGAGTGGTCTTTCCCTTTCCAAGGGATCTTCCCAACCCTGGGATCGAACCCAGGTCTCCCACATTGCAGGCAGATTCCTCACCAGCTGAGCCAGAAGGGAAGCCCAACAGTACTGGAGTGGGTAGCCTGTCCCTTCTCCAGCAGATCTTTCTGACCCAGGAATTGAACCAGGGTCTCCTGCATTGCAGACAGATTCTTGACCAGCTGAGCACTCAGGGAAGCCCTGCTATTAAAAAAGGCCATACTCTGAGGTGCACCATCCTGACGCAGTCAGCAGTTGCAACAACAAAGCAATGGAGAAGGACCACCTTAGCCCAGTGTTTACAACACTGAGTGTTTATTCTCATGCTCACTGGTCTCAAGTTCTCAGTGGTTCTGTTAAGTGAGACTTGGTTCAGCGGCAAGGCTCTGCTCCAGGCCATGTATTTGCTGGATGTAGTTCTAGGCTGTAGACAGGATTCATGTCCACTCAGTGGGTATTTGTTCTGTGTCCCAGAGTGGAAGGGCGCTAGCCACCGCAGGCACCTTAGACACAAATCCCAAGAAAGCAAGAACATCTAAGGCACCTGATTGCATCAAGTCCACTGGCAACCCAGTGGCTAAGCCCGATCATGAGCAAGGTCCAGATCAGGGAGTAAGAAAGCAAGATATGGGCCCAGTCTTGTGAGTAGGGTGGGGAGAGAGTCAAGTTTAGCTGCACAGTAGTCCAAACTAAGAGTACCCTGCAGACAGTGACAAACAGGAAACTAGAATAGTGGCAACAGCAGGACTGTACATCCCCCATTCACGGCCTTTCTAGTGGCTTCCAAGCAGCAGCCAGGTTTCCCTGGTGGTCCAGATGGTAAAGAATCTACCTGCAATGCAGGAGACCCGGGTTGGATCCCTGTTTCAGGAAGATCCCCTGGAGAAGAGGATGATCACTCATTCTAGTATGCTTGCCTGGAGAGTTACATGAACAGAGGAGCCTGGCAGGCTTCAGCCCATGGTGTCACAAAGAGTCGGACACAACAGAGTGACCAGCACTTTCACAGGCAGCATCCATTCTGATTGGTGCATGTCAGCTCCGACTGATCAGTGCCCAAGCCTTACTGACTTCATATTTTGTCTTTCACCCTTGATTATGAGTATCTAGCAATACCAGAAAACACTAACTTCTAGAGTCTGTGACCACCAGCACCAATTAACCTCTGCTCAGAACCCTGCTCATCCTAAAGGCAGAGTCTAGCCCTGCAGCAAGTGTTAAGTGGACACAAGTTTCAGAATCCAGGAAATGGGGATCAGCGCTCCAATGCTTCCAAGAAGAATGACCTTGGGCCAGCAACATGACGTCTCTGGAGCTCAGGTTTTAGCAGAATGCTCATGGGATATTGTAAAGTGTAAACAACTTGATGAGTCTAAATCAGCTAACATACAGATGAAAACTAGAGTACATATTTGCTACGGGATGACTCTCCTCCTGTCTTTTTGCTGTTAAGTTGAACCTATAGAGTCGTCAGTGATTAATCAAATGTTGGCAATTTCATATTGTTCAACCTAACAGATTATATAACCCTGATGGGCAAATGTGATGTTTTCTTTAACACTATCCCCTGCCATCTGAACATGGAGGCACTTGAGCTTTGAGGTAGAACGCACCATCGAGGTCTTAGTTTTGTTCCAGCGGTCAGGTTGGGATGGTGGGGCTGTAGGGAGGTGCAGATGGAGGGGCCAATGTGCAAAATTTGCCTTCTGCCCAGTGAAAGTGCTAAACAGGAGGAATAATGTAAGGATGGGATGGAGTTTGCAGAGGAGGAGGGTTTGGGGACACAGGAGAAAGTCTGTGCCCACGTGAGGGTGTGGGAAGACGATTGTGTGCTTCAGAATCAAGCAGATAAGGGGGTTTAAATACCAGCTCTTTCCAAAAACAACTATGAAATCTTGGGCAAGTTTCTAATTTCTCAGAGCTTCCTATATGTAAAAATGGGACAGTTGTCCCAGGAGTTTCACCAGGAGTTTCACAGGCATTATTGAGATGGTCCAGACAACGCCACCTAAGACAAAACCCAATTCTCCGGTGGGGCTCAGTCATCTCAGGGACCCATCACTCATCACTATACTATTTTGCTCCAAGCCAATCCTGAGGGTGAGACTCAGAGGAGGGAATACTGAATGGATGCAGAGCAGCAGAATTCCAGGACGTCTATACCATCCAGGAAGAGGTGTAGACCGCACCAGAGGGATTTGCCAGGAAACTAACTGGCATTCCCAGAGCAAGACATTTTAATTCCCCAAGCTGCTTCTACAGCAGCCAGAAAGTTCGTGCATTCCTGCCCCCTGGGCGTTGCACAAATAACACAAGCAAGATGTAAGCACGGGTGGTGTCTGAGAAGATCGAGGGGAAAAGTCAGATATACAATGATGACTATTATCATACCTGAAAATTAATCTACATTATTCCTTTTAATCAAAGGATGAAAAGCCCTGAACAAACATCAAGGTCAAAATTAGATCCTCTCTCACATAGGTGGAAGGTGGCCGGATTAGCATTATTTTTGCCTTTAGACAGAACAAAGCATTCAACGCATATTGAACACCTACTCTGTGCCAAGCACTAAACCAGGATGCCAGGGCCAACACGGTCTCTGCCTCTCCAGAGCATCCTTCATCATCTGTGTCTGGACAGAGAGGAAGGAAGGAAGGATGGTTGTATGAGGCTTCTGTCTCCATCTGTAGAATGAGACCAGAGGAGAAATCCCATGATAAAACAGGAATGCTGATGCCCAAGTGAAAATACGGCCAAAGTATGATGCCCATCGGAAGTTCTCTAAATGTGTGTTAGTCGCTCAGTTATGTCTGACTGTTTGTGACCCCATGGACTGCAGTCCACCAGGCTCCTCTGTCCGTAGAATTCTCCAGGCAAGAATACTGGAATGGTATGCACAAGTATTTGGCAATTAATAGCAGTAATAAGGCATCTTCTGTGAGCTCATCACTGTTCTAGTAATTGCAGGTAATAATCTCTCCCTTCCTCATATAGTTTAGAGTTTAGCTTAAAATATTTTAATATTATGTTGTCCAGTCACCAAATTGTGTCTGATTCTTCACGACCCCATGGACTGTAACAAGACAGGCTTCTCTGTGCCTCACCATCTCCCAGAGTTTGCCCAAGTTCATGTCCGTGTAGTATTATACACATACACACAAAAAGATGATACAATATTATCTTTATTTTCATTTTAAACAAAGCTTATCTCTTTGGAAAACTCACTGAGGACAAAGTCTGAAGGATTCACATGCCACGAGTTTATCAGTGAATGACCAAAAATGGAAATTCAGTATGGTCCACTCAAAAGGAGGAGGGGACATAGCATGAGCTCCCCACCAGGGTTTTTGTAATTACTCCACCTGAGTGCCAATTTGCCCCTGGCAATTTCCCTGGCAGTCAAGGAAAAGGGCAAATATAGACGATGGAAAATATGTGTTTTTATTTTTGTTTTGTTTTTAAGAAAAGAGGGCACACACGAAATCCTCTGGGGAGAGCTAGTTAGCATCATGGACAAAGTCCAAAACACTAGCTTCTAGAATAAATGCATACCAAATTTCATATGACTGTTTTCCATAATGACTCTCAATAAAAAGCAAAGATGTAACAAAACACAACTCAACGGAGGTGATTTGGCAAGGAGCTAGAGAAAGTGGTCCAAGTCGGTAGCTTTCCAGGGATCCAGCCTGATGAAAGACTTTAACTCAACATAGCAACTTCCATGAGTAGATAAATAACATGTGCTCCACATTATTTTCTTTATCATTTCTCCAAGTACGGGTTTTGGTAAAAAATAGGAGGACCTAGAGATGGGGCAAGCTGTGTTGCTAACTGATGGAAAATGTACAGCATTTGGAAAAGCAGAGAAGTGGGTGATAATGTAAAAATTTATTACAAACCAACTGATTTGGCAATCAATCCATGCATTAACCTGATAGCTGTTTATGAACCATCATCTTAATCACTCCAGTATCTGGTCCTGTGCTCTATACCAGGACCCCAGACACCAGCCCTCGGTAAGTGAATGTCTCCTAAGAGAAATAATGGTACAAGAGGGTAATTATAGCCAAAAGGAGAAAATGCTATGGCAGAGCTAAGCACAGGAGACTGCGAACCCCAGAGAAGGGACAGTTGGACAGGTGGTTAGGAGAACTTTCTGAATGAGGCTGTGCCAGCAATCCAAATAAAAATTTAAAATGAGATGGCCTGATATCACTTCGCTCCTTCACTCCTGGGTGTGTATCTGGACAAAGCTGTAATTCAAAAAGATACATACACACCTATGTTCATAGCAACCCTATTGACAGTAGTCGAGACATGGAAGCATCCTAGATATCCGTTCACAGACGAGTGGATAAATGAGATGTGGGACATATATATAATGGACTATTACTCAGTCTTAAAAAGAATGAAATAATGCCATTTGCAGCAACAGTTTCTATTTACTTCCCTAAATAGGGTAACCTCAAAAGGTAGGTCCAGCAAGGTGGGGACTCAGATCAGTTCAGTTCAGTTCAGTCGCTTAGTCATGTCCGACTCTTTGCGATTCCATGAACCACAGCATGCCAGGCCTCCCTGTCCATCACCAACTCCCGGAGTCCACCCAAACCCATGTCCATTGAGTTGGTGATGCCATCCAACCATCTCATCCTCTGTTGTCCCCTTCTCCTCCTGCCCTCAATCTTTCCCAGCATCAGGGTCTTTTCAAATGATTCAGCTCTTTGCATCAGGTGGCCAAAGTATTGGAGTTTCAGCTTCAACATCAGTCCTCCCAATGAATACCCAGGACTGATCTCCTTTAGGACAGACTGACTGGATCTCCTTGCAGTTCAAGGGACTCTCAAGAGTGTTCTTCAACACCACAGTTCAGAAGCATCAATTTTTCTGTGCTCAGCTTTCTTTATGGTCCAACTGTCACATCCATACATGACCACTGGAAAAACCATAGCCTTGACTAGATGGACCTTTGTTGTCAAAGTAATGTCTCTGCTTTTTAATATGCTGTCTAGGTTGCTCATAATTTTCCTTTAAAGAAGTAAGCGTCTTTTAATTTTATGGCTGCAATCACCATATGCAGAGATTTTGGAACCCAGAAAAATAAAGTTAGCCAGTGTTTCCACTGTTTCCCCACCTATTTGCCATAAAGTGATGGGGACTTAAAGGTGTGCAATATAAAGGAGTGTCAAAAAACTTCATTGACAAAATAAGGGATATCTAATTTTTATTTACTTACTTACTTATTTTTAAATTTTGTTGTCCATACTGCATGGCTTATAGGATCTTAGCTACTGGATGAGGGATCAAATTCGTGACCCCTGCAGTGAAAGCACAGAGACTTAACCAGAGGAAGGCCATGGAAGTACCCAAATAAGGGGTATTTTAATGTGATACCTAAAACATCAAAGTTAATGCCACAAATCCACAGTGAATAAAATATTAAAAATTTAGGTGAACCAGGATCTGATCCTGTACATGCAAGGTTCACCTGTCTTACCTCACCCTAATTTACCCTGTCAATCCCTCATCTATTGAAATCTTCTAATATTTTGTCCATTGTAGATGTTTTTTACATTTTTTTAAAATTTTGAAAATATCAGATTGTGCAGAAAATACAGTACAGAATTGAGTTTAAAACTGACCAAGGGAAACGTCCACCATTCTCATCTTTTCAGTTCAGTTCAGTTACTCAGTCGTGTCCGACTCTTTGTGATCCCATGAATCGCAGCACGCCAGGCCTACTTGCTCATCACCAACTCCCGGAGTTCACTCAGACTCACGTCCATGGAGTCCGTGATGCAATCCAGTCATCTCATCCTCTGTTATCCCCTTCTCCTCCTGCCCCCAATCCCTCCCAGCATCAGAGTCTTTTCCAGTGAGTCAACTCTTCACATGAAGTGGCCAAAGTACTGGAGTTTCAGCTTTAGCATCATTCCTTCCAAAAAAGGAGATGCAAAAAGTATGCTTACTTAACGCAACGGAAGAGAATCTGATTATGATCCATGGGTATTGGGGTTTGTTTTGATGTTGTCCCATTATAATTGTCCAGCATGTTATAGGGAAAATACACTCAATGGGTCTATTGGGATTTAAGGCCAGGTAAATTATAAAATGTTTGATTGTAACATCTCTTTCATGATGAGTTGGCATTTACATTTTTCCACTGCCTTGAAATAACTCACGCTGAGGGAAGCTGGTGATCTATTAAGTGTAGTGATTACAGACCTGTCATAAGCTCCAACCCCACCTCACCCACCCCCCCACCCCAGCTAAGAGGCTGTGTCTCCCCAAAATACCAACTGAGACTAGAACACAGGTATTGATGCATCTCAGTAGCAGAATACTTAGGACCTATTGTGCAAAGCAGAGCTTTTAAATATAGCATAAACTTTTTTTTTTTTTTTGCCCTTAAACTCTCCAAAAATACATTCAAAAATGGCACCAACACTTTCTCTTGTCCCTGCCAATAGAAAGCTCATTTACTCATCAGAATGTCCCACATAAGGGGCTGGAAGTAAGTTGAGGAATTTCTAAAGAATTTTAATTCTGATCTTGCTTCCTTGAGACTGCCTACATAAGTCCTCTTCCCTTCTGGGTCCTCACTATTGTTTGCTCTGGGCCAACTGTCTCTACCATTACTTACCTCTTTGCCTGAATCAAAGAAGACGTCTGAAAAAACAAGCCTGGCTTCTTCCCAGATCAACTATTGACAACCACAAACCTCTCTGATGTTTCCAGATGAAGAAGGCTCAATTAGTTGGTGTTTTAATGGGTGTGGTGTTTTTCACTTTCTCTAATTCTTTTTTGAGCTAAGGTTTGAGTTGTTGAGTCAAAGAACCCTGTGGCAGGAAGAGAGATTATATGTTTCAGAGGTCAGAAGTCTGACTTTTTGCTGGGAAAGTGCCTGAAGGTGAAATTGAGCCAAGTTCAAAGGGAAGTCTAATTGACCGCCCTTGGTCTAGCTTCCTTGAGAACTGCTGCCCTTACATCATCCATCTGCTATCTCGGGGTGTCCAGGGTGGCCCTCGAGAGATGGTCTTTAAAAATGCTACAAAAGGATCCCACTCTTTGGTACAAGATGGTTTTGGGGGTCCTCCTTGAGCCCAGCTCATCTATTCATTCAACAACAAATATTTATATGGCACCTACTTACTGTGTGCCAGACACTGCTCTTCCGTGGAAGTTGTGTTCAAAGTCTTTATCTTGGGGACCAATGCTGCCTAACATCAGAAGAAAACATGCAATCTTCCCACTGGGCTCATGCCTTTCAAAGAAGTTCTTTGTAGAAACCATGGCAGATCACTTTGTGTAAATCATGTTTAGGGGCCCCACCAACCAACCTGATCATCAACTTGATGTTTACTAAGTATTCCTAAGTCTACAGGTGCTAAAATTTCCCTCTTTTCCTTTCTCCTTTCCCCTTGCTTATTTTTATGTCTTGAACACTGTCCTGTTTTTGCTCCCTTCTAAGGAGCTCTCTGCCCATAGATCCATAGAACAGATGCCTAGGAGAGGGTATGAAACTTGAATCTCTTCTCACCTTGGAAAAGTCCTAAAAGCAGACTAAAGAAAACCACCAAGTGCTAATACTCACGATTTTACTTTTAATTTCAACACTTTTCCCCCATCATGTAGATAGATGATCAAAGATCTGGACAAAGAAAATTCGACTAGGTTTCTCTTATTGAACAATAAAGATGAAGAGGTTATCATAATTGCAAGATGGAAAGTCCCTTGAGAGTCTGTGGGATCCACCCCCTGCCGCAGGTAGACATGTATGCAAAGTACCCTAAATAGGAAGGAAGATGGCTCACACCACCAGTTGTTACTGTTGATGTTCTTTCAAATAACTTAAAAATATATAGCATGATTACTTTACAATGTTGTTTTAGTTTCTGCTGCACAAACAACTGAATCAGCTAAGTGCATACATATATCCTCTCCGTTTTGCACCTACCCCGCCCCTCACTTCCCCCGCATCCCATCCCTCTGGGTCATCACAGAGCACTGAGCTGAGCTCCCTGTGCTATACAGCAGATTTCAACTAGCTAATCATTTCACATGTGGTAGTGTTTATCTCAGTGCTACTTTCTCAATTCATCCTACCCTCGCCTTCCCAAACTATAAACAAGAGGAAAAGAAAACCACCAGAATGGGAGCAAACAAAACAGTGAGAAAGGATTAACTCCAAAATATACAAGTATCTTGTGGAGCTCAATATCAAAAAAACAAACAACCCAAACGAAAAACAGGCAGAAACCTAAACAGACCAAAGCCAAACCTGTGTGTCTTTTTTCAAAGACAGAGTTAACCAAGAGACACATGATAAGATGTTCAACATCACTAAATATTCAATTCAGTTCAGTCCCACAGTCCCATCTGACTCTTTGCTACCCCACGGACTGCAGCATGCAGGCCTCCCTGTCCACCACCAACTCCTGGAGTTTACTCAAACTCATGTCCATTGAGTCAGTGATGCCATCCAACCATCTCATCCTCTGTCATCTCCTTCTCCTCCTGCCTGCAATCTTTCCCAGCATCAGGGTCTTTCCAAATGAGTCAGTTGTTCGCATCATATGGCCAAAGTATTGGAGTTTTAGCCTCAAGATCAGTCCTTTCAGTGAATATTAAGGACTGATTTCCTTTAGGATGGACTGGTTTGATCTCTTTGCAGTCCAAAGGACTCTCAAGAGTCTTCTCCAGCACCACAGTTCAAAAGCATCAATTCTTTGGAACTCAGCTTTTTTTTTTTTTTAATAGTCCAACTTCACATCGATACATGACCACAGGAAAAACCATAGCCTTGATTAGACGGACGAAACTGTACAAAAAGATCTTCACGACCCAGATAATCATGATTATGTGATCACTAATCTAGAGCCAGACATCTTGGAATGTGAATTCAAGTGGGCCTTAGAAAGCATCACTACGAACAAAGCTAGTGGAGGAGATGGAATTCCAGTTGAACTGTTTCAAATAGAGAAAGATAATCCTGTGAAAGTGTTGCACTCAATATGCCAGCAAATATGGAAAACTCAGCAGTGGCCACAGGACTAGAAAAGGTCAATTTTCATTCCAATACTAAAGAAAGGCAATGCAAAAGAATGCTCAAACTACCTCACAATTGCACTCATCTCACATGCTAGTAAAGTAATGCTCAAAATTCTCCAAGCCAGGCTTCAGCGATACTTGAACCCTGAACTCCCTGATGTTCAAGCTGGTTTTAGAAAAGGCAGAGGAACCAGAGATCAGATTGCCAATATCTACTGGATCATGGAAAAAGCAAGAGAGTTCCAGAAAAACATCTATTTCTGCTTTATTGACTATGCCAAAGCCTTTGATTGTGTGGATCACAATAAACTGTGGAAAATTCTGAAAGAGATGGGAATACCAGACCACCTGACCTGCTTCTTGAGAAACCTGTATGCAGGTCAGGAAGCAATAGTTAGAACTGGATATGGGACAACAGACTGGTTTCAAATAGGAAAAGGAGTACGACAAGGCTGTATATTGTCACCCTGCTTATTTAACTTATATGCAGAGTACATCATGAGAAATGCTGGACTGGAAAAACACAAGCTGGAATCAAGATTGCTGGGAGAAATATCAATAACCTCAGATATGCAGATGACACCACCTTTATGGCAGAAAGTGAAGAGGAGCTAAAAGCCTCTTGATAAAAGTGAAAGAGGAGAGCGAATAAGTTGGCTTAAAGTTCAACATTCAGAAAACAAAGATCATGGCATCTGGTCCCATCACTTCATGGGAAATAGATGGGGAAACAGTGTCAGAGTTTATTTTTTGGGGCTTCAAAATCACTGCAGATGGTGACTGCAGTCATGAAATTAAAAGATGCTTACTCCTTAGAAGAAAAGTTATGACCAACCTAGACAGTATATTCAAAAGCAGAGACATTACTTTGCCAACTAAGGTCTACCTAGTCAAGGCTATGGTTTTTCCAGTAGTTGTGTATGGATGTGAGAGTTGTACTGTGAAGAAGGCTGAGTGCCGAAAATTGATGCTTTTGAACTGTGGTGTTGGAGAAGACTCTTGAGAGTCCCTTGGACTGCAGAGAGATCCAACCAGTCCTTTCTGAAGGAGATCAGCCCTGGGATTTCTTTGGAAGGAATGATGCTAAAGCTGAAACTCCAGTACTTTGGCCACGTCATGCGAAGAGTTGACTCATTGGATAAGACTCTGATGCTGGGAGGGATTGGAGACAGGAGGAGAAGGGGACGGCATGAGATGGCTGGATGGAATGCCCGACTCGATGGACGTGAGTCTGAGTGAACTCCGGGAGATGGTAAGGAACAGGGAGGCCTGGCGTGCTGCGATTCATGGGGTCACAAACAGTCGGACGTGAATGAGCGACTGAACTAAACTGAACTGAAAGTTCCCTGCTCTGTACAGTAGGTCCTTATTGGTTATCCATTTAAAATATAGCCCAAGAATGCTGGAGTGGGTAGCCTATCCCTTCTCCAGAAGATCTTCCCTGCCCAGGAATCAAGCCAGCGTCTCCTGCATTGCAGGCAGATTCTATACCAACTGAGCTATCAGGGAAATCCAAATATAGCTGTGAGTACATGTCTATTCCTAATTCCCTAACTATTCCTTTCCTCCTGGTAACCATAAGTTTGTTTTCTAATTCTGTGAATCTATTTTTGTTTTATAAATAAAATTGTATCATCTTTTTGATTCCACATAAAAGGGACATCATATGGTATTTCTCTTTCTTGCTTACACAATTGTAGGTTCCCAGAGGATAAAGATGCTTTTTGTAACTCTGTATTCTCCAGAGGCATTGATAAAGCAGTGTTCATCAGCTTATCCTAGGTCATGCTGAAGTAACAAACAATCCCCGAATCTCAGGTATTTATTGCAGTGATTTATATTTTGCTCACATGGATGTTAATGGTGGGTCAGTAGGAGCACCTCTCATTCTACCTTTGCTCTGAGATCTAGGCTGAATAACAATGTCTCTCTGGCACTTGAACTTCTCCAGACAGAGGGAAAAGAATGATGGTAACACCCTGCAGTGGGTCTCAGGACCACTTTCCTCTTATTTTCCAAAGCACAGCATGCGGCTAAACTTGACATTCTTTATTGGTGGGCCTGGTGAGCATGCACTCTTCCAGGATGGAGTACCCCACACTCCAGAGCAATAGGCGGGGGCCAGGAAAAGACAGTGTATATCTGAGCACGTTGACTACGGTTTACCGCACTTACACATCTGAGATACTCAGGGAATAATACTTAAATGAAGGAAAGTTAAATCAGGTAAACTCTAAAACCTAGAATCTTATGGTAATCAGGGTATTACTAAAGACAGTGCCCAAGTAATTGCAAAATGTATGCTTAATGAAGAACGGCCAATGTAATTTCTTTAGCTCTAAGTACGAAAGTAAGTGACCTTGAGATTTTCTGGTGGCTCAGTGGTAAAGAATCTGCCTACCAAGGCAGGAGACAGGACTTCGATCCCTGGTCTGGGAAGATCCCACATGCTTCGGAGCTCCTGTGGGCCACAGTTCCTGAGCTTGGCTCTAGATTCTAGGAGCTGCAACTACTGAGCCCACGTACGCAACTACTGAAACCTGCATGTTCTAGAGCCTGTGCTTTGCAACAAGAGATGTCATGCAATGAGAAGGCCACACACGGCAATTAGAGGGTGGGCCCTGCTCACCACAACTAGAGAAAAGGCTGAGCAGCAGCAGAGACAGAGCACAGCCAAAAAAAAAGAATAAATAAAAATTACCTAAAAATTAAGTATTCTTCTATCCCACACTTTCCCTGTGGAACTCTGTCCCTTATTTAATTGGCTGCTAGGAAGCTCAAGCCTAAAAGATGCCTTCCCCATCTTCGTGAATTATTCAGAAATGTATGCCAACCTTTTCCAGAATTGACCTCCTGCTTGGCATCATTTTATTTCACTTTCATCCTTATTTACCCAGTCATAATTTTATCATGCTATATTTTCCTTAAGCTACTTTTTTTTAAGTGAATTATAAACAAATGAGCTTATCTTAGATATACCCTTTGAAATTGTTTGAAGCTTGTCTGCCCACTGGACTTCATTGTATTCTCACTTAATGTTTTAGCTCTGCTTTTGAGGAATAAATGAAAACACATGTGCAAGACAAATCACTCCTTGTCTTTCCAAATATGCCATGAACTGCCTGATCAAAGGGAAATGAGAAAAGCCACTTTATAGACAGGGCCCCAGGGGTCCCTGAACCAAGCCAGTCTCTCTGGGGCTAGGAAGGACAGATTCCCCTCAAGTCTGGTCTGGTTTCCCCAAGGCGCCTGCCTGACCCATCACCTTTGCCCTCATCATCAAGGAGAGAAAACATACATACAAGCCTTTAAGCATAGAGGGACTGTGGGAAATAATATTACAGACAAGCCCTAGACCCCTAGGAGGCATCTCCTTCAGATAACAGGAAAAATGATGAATTGCAAATACCTGGTCGGTGTGTCTCTAAGACAAGCCAGTCTGACTCTGTGGACGTGTGGGTGACCTGCTCTTTGTACGGAGGGTAAGAGCAATTTTATCCCTCTTCCTTGGCTCACAAAGCACTCATCCATTGCACGTACCTTTTTGAGCTCCGTGTGTGGCTTCTTTCTTACTAGGTTTAGAGTTAAGGCTGAATTACTGTGCTAAACTTGTTTTATGAGCCTCTAGAAGCTAGCTCATGCCTTCTCCTCTGCTCCAATCCCTTTTATTCTCCCCAAGAGCCCATTGTCAACCAACATCATCAAAGTGTTTCTGGTTCCTCACATTTTTCATTCTCTTGCTCAAGCTCATGCCTTTTCAGTTGTTGCTTCCTTGTTCAGGGATGCCTTTCCTCCACCTTTAACATGATGCTAATGATGATGATGTCATTCATAGTAATAACCATAGCAATAAGCCCTAGCCAAGTCTCCGTCAGCCTTCCTACTCCATCCAACATACCATTAGGGACATTTTTCTTTTACCCTTCAGGATGGGTTATGTTTTCCTGCTTTGTGTACTCAAGCAATGCCTCCACCTGCTATAAGCTTGTGTTTGCAGATCTTTTTCTCAATTATTCTATGATTCCTTCAGGTCAAAGGTCACACCAAACTCATCTCTCCATCTCTGCCACTACTTCAGTAGCTGGTATTTGTGAGATATAAAATGCTGCTGCTGCTGCTGCTAAGTTGCTTCAGTCGTGTCCAACTCTGTGCGACCCCATAGACAGCAGCCCACCAGGCTCCCCTGTCCCTGGGATTCTCCAGGAAGGAACACTGGAGTGGGTTGCCATTTCCTTCTCCAATGCGTGAAAGTGGAAAGTGAAAAGTGAAAATGAGGTCGCTCAGTTGTGTCTGACTCTTTGCGAACCCATGGACTGCAGGCTACCAGACTCCTCTGCCCATATAGAGTGAGTGTTTGCCAAATAAATGAGTCGTTGAGTTAACTAAGCCCCAGCCAGTTACAATGGTTAAGTGAGTCACAAAGAACAAAACAGCATGGAGAGGGTCAGAGGAAACAGGAAGAGGAAACCACTCTTTGTACTCACAGTGTTTACACCACCTCAGGCCCAAGGCAGGGGAGACTTACTTCACACAGCAAAATGTCCTCCAGGTTCATCCGGGGTGTAAACGTCAGGACGCCCTTCTTCTAAAAGCTGAGTAGTATTCCATTATCTGTACACACTGTCCTGTCTTTATCTATTCATTTGTGAATGGACTTTTAGGTTGCTACCTTACCTTAGAATTGCGAACAATGCTGCAGTGAATATGGAAATGCAAGTATGTCTTTAAGATGCTGATTTTAATTCCTTTGTATTTTGCTGTTGTTCAGTCGCTCAGTCATGTGGACTCTTTGTGACCTCATGGACTGCAGCACCCCAGGCTTCCCTGCCCTTCACTATCTCCCTGAGTTTGCTCAGACTCACTTCAGTTGAGTCAATGATGCCATCTATACGTATACCCAGAACTGGGATTGCTAGATCATGTGATATTTTTAGCTTTTAAGGAAACTCCATACTCAAAAAGGTTTTCCATAAGGACAGATACTGCATGATATTGTTCATAGAATGAATCTAAAACAGTCAAGTTCATAGAATCATAGAGTGAAATGGTGGTTTCCTGGGGCTGGGGTTCTGGGAAGGGAACAGGGAAGTGTTAGTCAATGAACAGAATTTCAGTTATATAAGAATAACTCTAGAGATCCGTACACCCTGTACAGCCTGGTGTCCAAAATTTGCTAAGAGGGCAGATCTTACATTAAATGTTCTTATCACAAATGACAGTAGTAGTTGTTATAAACAACATGGAAAGACAAATATTGCATATTAACACATATATAAGGACTCTAGAAAGATGGTACTGATGAAACTATCTGCAGGATGGCAGTGGAGAAACAGACATAGAGATCAGACTTGTGGACACAGAGGGGGAAGGGGAGGGTGGGGTGAATGGAAAGCGTAGCACTGAAGCATGTACATTACCGTATGTAAAAATAGATAGCCAGTGGGAATTTGCTGTATGACCCAGGGAGCTCAAACCCAGTGCTCTGTGAAAGCCTAGAGGGGTGGGATAGGGTGGGAGGTCAGAGGGAGGTTCAAGAGGGAGGGGACATACGTATACCAATGGCTGATTCGTGTTAATGTATGTCAGAAGCCAACACGATATTGTAAAGCAATTATCTTCCAATTAAAAATAAATTTAGAAAAGCAAAGCAAAATGGAGAGAAAACACTTTTGGAGGTGATGAGTAGGTTTATGGTATAGATTGTGGTGATGGTTTCATAGGTATCTACTTACCTCCAAATGTATCAAGGTGCATGTATTTATTATGTACAACTTTTATATGCTCAAAAAGGAAAAAAAAAAGTGATAGAGAGACTCAGGACATGTCCCCGGAAGAGTTGGAGGGAATAGAATGAAGCTGGCTTGAGAGTGTGACCTTTCCCTCCTCTGATTTTGACCGTGGGATGGCTACTCATGGAAGGGCATCTCCTGGAAATTCTCCATGACTGTTCAGGGGTGCAGAGACAGCCTAACAAGACAAGCAAACATAAGCTGAACAAGAAACCGTATGGGTGAGTTTTGTAAGGAAGAGGACCAGTGAGAAGGTGGAGCTTCACAAATAGCCCTAATCATTCCACAACTATTATTACTATTACTAGAGAAAACTGTGTGGCAAGTAAAGCTAGAGAGTGAGCACAGCAGCAAAAGAAAACAAACAAACAAGCAAAAAGGGCTGGAGCCTCTTTCCTGAAAAGGGAGCAAAAGGAGAGGGAGAGAAAGCGATGCTACACCTGTGCTGTTCAGTGTAAACGTAATGAGGGGTCCATATGTAATGTTATATTTTCCATTCACCACATTTTCAAAGAAATAAAATGCAACAAGTGACATTACCTAATATTATACTTTATTTAACCTTGTTTATCGGTAAAGTGTCTGCCAACAATGCGGGAGACCCACGTTCAGTCCCTGAGTTGGGAAGATCTCCTGGAGAAGGAAATGGCAACCCACTGCAGTATTCTTGCCTCGGAAATCCCACGGATGGAGGATCCTGGTGGGCTACAGTCCATGGTGTGGCCAAGAGTCGGACACGACTGAGCGACTTCATTTTTACTTTTCATCCAAAATATTATTCCAATCTGTAAACCACGTAAGACCATGAATGAGAGACCTTCCTTCCTCATCTGTGCACTAACTGTCTGAACGCCAGTGGGCATATGTAACACCTCGAGAGCATCTCAGTTCAGATCAGCCCCATTTCAAGTGCCCAGGGTCACACTCGGTTTGTGACTACAGTGCTGGAGAGGACAAAATTCAGAGGCACTACTGTGTGTGTGTGTGTGTGTGTGTGTGTGTGTGTGTGTGTGTGTGTGTTGTCCCATATCTGATGGGTCACTGACCTGGAGTAAATGTGGAGAAGTGCCCTTCAGAGCAAGAAAATGCCATTTGCAAAAGCACGGATGGACCTAGAGATGATCATACTAAGTAAGTCAGGCAAAGACAAACATCATATGATATCACTTATATGCGGAATCTAAAATATGACACACACACACACACACATAAAATAAAATAAAATGTGACACAAATTTATTTACAAAACAGAAACAGACTCACAGACTTCAAAAACAAACTTACAATACCCTAAGGGGAAAGAGGGAAGGGATAAATTCGGAGGCTGGGATTAACATATACACACTACTATATATAAAATAAACAACAAGAACCTGCTGTATAGTACAGGGAACTTGATCTAATATTTTGCAATAACCATTAATGGAAAGGAACCTGAAAAAGAATAGATACGTGTACGTGTATAACTGAATCACTTTGCTGTTCATCTGAAGCTAACAACATTGTTAATCAATTACATTCCAATATAAAAACATTTTAAAAAAGACACAGACCTTGATTTGAGCCACCAGTGAATGGGGTGGGACTTCCTGGGGCTGGCATGAGACTGCATGAGATCTAAGATTAGCCCCTTCCCTCTCAATGAGGAGACAGAATCTGCACCTACTGCATAAAAGATTTGGACCAACATGATGGAGTCTTACATGCATGCACGTCCATCAGTCTCTCATAACACTGACAACCACTCAGAGCTGGAACTCAAGCCCTCATGGATAGATGGAGACCCTGAGACTTAGGTATGTCAGATAAAGGATAAAGGACAGCCCTCAAAATCATGGACAGATGAGCCTGGAGGGCTACAGTCCATGAGGTCGCAGAGTTGGTTATGATTGAGCATCTAGCACTTTCATTCCCTTCTCAATGTCAAGAGTGGGCTGAGGTCAGTGCTCTGACCAGTCCCATGGGCTTGTGAGTGATGGTTATTTTATGAAGAGTTACTGGAACTCTAAAGGATGTCTGTACACAGATGATTGTATCTGCCAAATCGCTGCAAATGCCTACATTACCCAGTAGATAACTTCTGTTCTGGGTACTTCCTGCCTTCTGGATGACAAACTTTGCAGGCTGCCTTTCATCCTATTTAGTTTAGAACAAAAACACATTTCAAACGGGGCTTCTTCTCTCCACCTCTCTCTCTCATTCAGGCTGATTTGGGTTCTCAGGCATTGACAGAGATGGCTCCCTGTCAGTTTCTCTACATTTTTGAAGAGAGGAAACTGGAAAAAAAATGTCAAAACACTAGGAAGGTTATTGCAGCATCAGAAATCTTGGCAGGGCTTGGTTAAGCCTCTACCTCTGTGCGAAGCAAGAGCACATCTGTAATGCATCCTGAAGTTACACACCTCCCAGCAGGTCTTCCTCCCTGCTTGGGCCCAGACGGTTCATAATCACTTCTCTTGACATCCCTGGACTACTGATGTTGAGAAAGCCTAGAAACCAGGCCCTGTCTCAAGATGGGTTCCAGGAAAACAGTATACCAGCACAGATTTTTTTTTTTTTTTTTTAATATTGACCTGGGTTCGAGTCCCAGTAACCCACTTAGCATGTGACTTTTGGAACATCTTTTATCTTCCTCTCAATTTTCTCACTATAAGTGTTGTATTAATCACAATAGCAATTCTTCCCAGCGTTGGTGCGAGTATTGAATAAAATTGTGCAAGGATAGTTCCTAGCAGGTACTGGCATATGATCATGAAAGCCAAGGTACTATTTATGGCCATTGGGAAAAGGCAGCATAGATGAAGTGGCTGTCCCATGACCTTAAAATCATGGAAATATATGGCACATGCTCCCCAGAAAAGCCAACTCACCACAGACTGGGAAAGTGAAAGCCGCTCAGTCCTGCCCAACTCTTTGCCACCCCATGGACTATACAGTCCATGGAATTCTCCGGGCCAGAATACTGGAGTGGGTAGCCTTTCCCTTCTTCAGGGGATCTTTCCAACTCAGGAATCAAACCCAGGTCTCCCACATTGCAGGCAGATTCTTTACCAGCTGAGCCCCAAGGGAAGCCCAACAATAATGGAGTGGGTAGCCTGGCCCTTCTCCAGCGGATCTTCCCAACCCAGGAATCGAACCGGGGTCTCCTGAATTGCAGGCAGATTCTTTACCAACTGAGCTATCAGGGAAGCCCACAGATTAACAAATAGCTATTTTACTGAAAATGTCATGAGATGATATAGAAATGTTTTTCATTCAATGACATGTGGCAAAACTCCACAAAGCCCTCCTTGGAATCTTTTGTCCTCACTCCAGATTTTCCTGCCTAATATCAGCTTCTCTTTACCATCCTCTTCTTTTCAATAGCCTCTCTGAGCTCCATTTCTGTTCTGGATCTCAGCTTGTTCCCCATCTGGGATAACAGAATGCTAGCCAAGTGTCACTTCATCTTAGAAAGCTGCTGAGCACCATTCAGGGTTATTCAAACATGACACCCTAGGCTGCCTGTCATGATTAGTAACGCATGGCTCCCGACTCCAAGGAGTTGGAGGTCTAGAAAGGAAGTGTGTGGGGGGTGGGGGTGGGGGGGTGGGGGGGTGGCACTTAGTCACGTCTGACTCTTTGCAACTCCATGGACTGTAGCCCACTGGGCTCCTCTATCTGTGGAATTTTCCAGGCAAGAATACTGGAGTGGATTGCCATTTCCCACTCCAGGGGATCTTCCCAACCCAAGGATCCAACCCTCCTCTCTTGCATCTCCTGCTTTGGCAGATGGATTCTTTACCAGTTGAGCCCCTGGAAAAGCCTGAAGAAAGGAAGACAGACATGCAAATAGGTGAGTGCCCAGGAGAAAAGGAAGGTCTTATGAAGCATACAACAGGAGCCCAAGTAAGGCTTTTGAAGCCTGACGATATCAAGAACTGGTTTGAGAAAGTGATGTCTGAGCCATCAAATGATGGAAGTGAAGCAATATTTCCAACCGAAGAGGAAGGACTTTCCAAACAAAATGGGGGTATACAAGGGCACATACTGCTAGCAGAGAGTGGAATATTTGGGGAAATGTAATCAGCAACATGCTATTCATGACACCTGCCC
Organism: Nanger dama; assembly: GCA_917880005.1. Lineage (NCBI taxonomy): Eukaryota > Metazoa > Chordata > Mammalia > Artiodactyla > Bovidae > Nanger > Nanger dama. Next base: position 7,245,660 of record CAKJTW010000063.1, on the reverse strand, counting down.
TCCTTGGAAGGGGAGCTAGTGGTAGTGGGGGTGGCCGACGCAACTTAAAGGGAGACTCGGCTGGGCACGCTCATGAGTTTGCACTTGATGTTGAGGGCAGTGGACATCTACAGAAGATTTCAGGCTGAGAGGTGGCGGCATGACTCCTATTCTAAAAGATGAGCCTGGCTGCTATGTTGGAGAAGAAATGATAAGATCAGAGGAAGAGACATGAGTTTGTAAGGTACTTGGGTGACACAGAGAGGAGAACCATAGAATGCCATTCATCTCAAAATCCCAGTGAAGGAGATGAGTGAGCCCGAGCAAATAGAAGGCAATGCACACACTGGTGAGCAGAGACATGAGGTTTGGCTTCCGGTAGTTTCCATTCCATATTATGGACTCCCTAAGTGGCTCTGTGGTAAAGAATCTTCCTGTCAGTGAGGGAGATGCAGGTTTGATCCCTGGATCAGAGAAATCCCCTGGTGGAGGAAATGGCAACCCATTCCAATATTCTTGTCTGGAGAATTCCATGAACAGAAGAGTCTGGCAGACTATGATCCAGGGGGTGGCAAGGAGTCAGGTACGACTCGTGGCTGAGCACACACACAAGTCAATCACCAATCCTAGGGCAGGATGCCACTCAACAGACAAGGCTTCTGTGATGGCGTGGGCATGGCCTTCCCACGAGGCATCTTTGGGATGGCCAGGTGACGTGCTAAGCTCCTTTTAGACAACATTGCCATCATCACCCTCTCCCAGGTGAGCCTGACTTAGGCTCAGAATTCTCAACATTGCCTGTTGATGTTGCCAGGCATCTTTTCTCTGGGCTATTCAGGTTCTCTCATTCTTTCTCATCTCTCCACCCAAGAGGGGAGGGGCAAAATGCTCAGCTTGACTTCTTTTGTGATTAGCAGCACCAGGTGCAAATTTATTAGTCCCAGGAGCAGAAGGCTAATGAGTTAAATGCCCTGATTTAATTAAGCCACCTAATGGTTTCAGCTTACATAAATTCTCACCTGATTGGTCCAGCATCTCTTAAGTACATTATCTCTGGCACTCTGCAGGAAGACAGAGAGCTAGATCTCCAAATTGTCAAGCAGATCCTGGTGTCCCCAAACATTCAGCTCAGAGGCAGAGGAGAGAACCAGTCTATCCTGTCTCAATACCTGAATCTTTCATGGCCTCAAATGTGAGGGTCTGCCAAAGATAATCAATGTTCAGAGCAGCTGGTCGCCTGCTGGGGCTGGTAGAGTTACACTGCCATGATCCATTACTCTGCTCTCTGAAAACCTGTCTTATTCCCAGAAAGGAAGTCCAGTGCAGTGAAATGATTCATGGTTTGAGTGTCAGAAACATGGTATTGAGTCACTTACTAGCTATGTGATCTCAACAAGCCATTTAACCTCCTGAGCCCCAATGCTCTTTTCTGCAAAATAAGCACTGCAGAGACAGCATCACTGCACTGCTATGAGGGTAAGAGAAGGTAATGGACCTAAAATGCATGACTTCAGTGACTGACCCCTTAGATCATTATTTTCCAAGCAGGAAAAAATAGCTTGGAAAATAATAATGTGTAGATCACGACAAACTGGAAAATGCTTAAAGAGATGGGAAGACCAGGCCATCTTACCTACCCAGGGGCTTCCTTGGTAGCTCAGCTGGTTAAGAATCTGCTTGCAGTACAGGAGACCCCAGTTTGATCCCTGGGTCTGGAAGATCCCCTGGAGGATAGGCTACCTATTCCAGTATTCTTGGGCTTCCCTAGTGGCTCAGAAGGTAAATAATCTGTCTGCAATGCAAGGGACCTGGGTTGGATCCCTGGGTTGGAAAGATCCCCTGGAGAAGTAAATGGCTACCCACTTCTGTATTCTTGCCTGGAGAATTCCATGGACAGAGGAGCCTGGAAGGCTACAGTCCAAGGGATCACAAAGAGTAGGACATGACTGAGTGACTATCACTTTACCTACCAGACCACCTGACATGCCTCCTAAGAAATGTGTATGCAGGTCAATAAACAAGAGTTAGAACTGGACAAAGAACAACAGACTGGTTCAAAATTGGGAAAGGGATACATCAAGGTTGTATATTGTCACTCTGCTTATTTAACTTATATACAGAATGCATTGTGTGAAATGCTGGGTTGAATGAAGCACAAGCTGGCATCAAGATTGCTGGGAAAATATGACTAATCTCAGATACTCAGATGATACCACCCTTATGGCAAGAAAGTGAAGAGAAAATAAAGAGACTGTTAGTAAAGGTGAAAGAGAAGACTGAAAATGCTGGTTTAAAACTCAACATTCAAAAATTAAGATCTGATTCCATCACTTCATGGCATATAGATGGGAATTCAATGAAAACAGTGACACTTTATTTTCTTGGGCTCCAGAATCACTGTGGATGGTGATTACAGCCATGAAATTAAAAGACACTTGCTCCTTGGAAGAAAAGCTATGACAAACCTAGATAGCATGTTAAAAAGCAGACATTACTTTGCCGAAAAATGTCCATATAGTTAAAGCTATAGTTTTTTTCAGTAGTCGTGTATGGATTGTGAGAGTTGGACTATAAAAAGGCTGAGTGCCAAAGAATTGATGCTTTTAAACTATGGTGCTGGAGAAGACTCTTGAGAATCCCTTGAACAGCAAAGAGATCAAGCCAGTCAATCCTAAAGGAAATCAGTCCTGAATGTTCATTGGAAGGACTGATGCTGAAGCTGAAGCTCCAGTATTCTTGCCGCCTGATGTGAAGAGCCAGCTCATTGGAAAAGACCCTGATGAGAAAGATGGAAGGCAGGAGGAGAAAGGGGCGACAGAAGATAAGATGGTTAGATGACATCATGGACTCAAGGGACATGAGTCTGAACAAGCTCCAGGAGATGGTGAAGGACAGGGAAGTCTGCTTCAGCCCATGGGCTTGCAAAGAGTCGGACACGGCTGAGCGACAAGAACAACAAAGCCATAGGAAGCTGAAGATGCACCCAGACATGTAAGACAGTGGCCACAAAATATTTAGGGATGCAAGGATCCTGCACACTCCAGAACTGGCAGCATTTGGGCCACTGAGCTCCAGCTATGTCAGCAGTATGGCTTCTATCTTCAACAGTGCGAGAAGATGGGGTTGGATGATTTCCTAATTTAAAGACAGGAGAATAAAGATCAGAGATTTAAAGTTATGTGCCCAGTGCCATAACTGATAAGTGTCAGAATAAGAATTCCAACTCTATCCATTGATGTTTCTGATGACACACATAGCGCTTTTCACTTCTTGGTTTTCTTACTACCAATCCCAGCTAAATAAAATGAATTTAAAATAGAAAATGCATTTTAAGCAGGTAGACAAGAAGGCGGGGACACTGGTGGTGATGAGGCATAGTCAGGAAGTGGAGAAGGCAGGAAGCTATGCAGAACAGATTTTAAAAGTATGCAGCGTGGTGCCATTCAGAAAACAGGGCAAGCAGAAATTCTCACTACATTTTCTTTTATGAGAGACTTTTACTCTGTGCATAAGGATGGCCAAATCATGATAAATGTGGGATGGTGTTCAGGGATCTTACTTTCAAAACACAGAATTCCTGGATATATCTCATTTTAGAAAGTTATTGTTTTTGTTGATTTTATCAAAAGTGACTACATAAAGCATTTAGGACTTCAAGGGAGAAACCTCTGCAGTACCATGTGTGGCACACAGCAGGCACAGAAAAGAAGAGTGTTGATTGAAACCATGAAGAAAATCCACAAACCCAAGAATACCAAAGAGACAAGTTTTGGGTAACCATTGACCCCAGGGCTCTTTATTTATCACTGCCATGTGGGTAACTAGCTGGCTAGGTCTTCCTAAATTTGTTCTCAGATTTGCATAGTTGCTTTTCTTGAAGCCACAAGATCCAAGAGCATGCTTGCTACGTGTGATGGGGTAGGAGAAAAATCATTGCCAAGGAAGAATTTTCTTACCCACTGAATATCACAGAACATTCTCTGGAGACAAAACCATGTTTGGAAACATTTTAGCTACCTTTTGGATATCTCTCCAGAAAGACTACTCTGTGTTATATCAATGGGGAATGAAGACCCCAGCCCAAACAGAAACTTTGCTAAGATCAAACATCAGTCGAAAGCACCTTTTAGGAAGACTGTGAAGAAATCAAAGGCAGATTTCCATTCAAGTGGTGTTCAAACAAGCACACACTAAGCACTTATTATGTGCTTGGCACAGTGTCTGTGCATGGGAAAACAGAGACAAGGTCATTTCCATCAAGATACGCGAAGTAAGCTGGTCATGGACCAAGTAGTTCCAAGAGTCAGGTGTCACTTTAATGCTCACAACACCTCTCCAAGTGTAGGTCATTGTGCCCATTTCTAGAGAAGGAAACTGAGGCTAGGAGAGGTTACAGAGCTTTTTGTTGTGTTTAAACAGATAAGAAGTGGCTGACAATGATAGAAATAATAATATATTTCTTCCATCATAATATACTATATTATAATGTAATATAGTATATGTATTATATATACTATATATAATACAGACTTCCCAGGTGGTGCTAGTGGTCAAAAATCCATCTGTCAAAGCAGGAGGTGCAAGGTGGGTTCTATCCCTGGGTTGGGAAGATCCCAAGGAGCAGGAAATGGCCACCCACTCCAGTGTTCTTGCTTAGAAAATTCTATGGGCAGAGGAGCCTGCTGGGGCCACACCAGGGGGCCACAAAGAGTTGCACATGACTGAGCACACACATACACATATTTAATATGATGTAATATATAACATTATACAATGATGGAAAGAATATATATCCATCATCATTATTTCCTTATTTCTGTATATATCTATAATCAATATCATTTGCAAAAGATTGCGATTCCTCATCTCTCTGAAAGAAAAGCCAAGAACATTATAAGCATTTATATCCAGTCAGGATATTCTTTTCTTTGTTACTGAGTATTCTACAATACTGCCTTCCTGAAAATGTGATTGTTTTATTTAAGTATTCTGCCAATGACAAAAATATGCATGTCACCTCACATTTGCACCCATTCACCAAGCCAGATCATTTTAGAAGATTGAGAAACCAGCCCTAGTTCCTATAAGGTCAAGACACATTTCCCTGTCCAGGTTCCTAGACACCCCAAAGGCAAGTTCTCTGTCAAACTCTGACACTTAAAATACTGATAGAATTTTTTCCCCTCTGGATACCATCTGTTGATTAAAGTCAGCATTACATCTTCTTGCCCCAGAGAGCTCTGGGCAATTCTCAGATTTTCCTGGACTGGATGGAAAATGGCCATCATCAAAGACCAAAGAGTGTTCAGTCATATTCTAGAAAGGATGGAGGGAGGGCTGGAGGAAGGGAAAGGGGAAGGAATGAAGGAAGGAAAGAAGAAACCTAAGCAGACATTTTCCAGCTTCACCTGTGCTGTGCACCTACATTCAGGACTGATTTTCCAGAAACTCTACCCTGTGTTGCTATGTGTGTGTGCATGTTGGAGATGGGTTATTCGTTTCTGTTCCTGATAGCGTATTCCATTACGGAGCCATCAAGAAGTGCTGGGATGCTGTTTGGTACGACCCTTGTTTTTCTTCTTTGTATCACTTTTTGGGGGTTAACATTCAGAAATAGAGCCTGGCTTCTTTCAGGATCTCAACATGTAATTTTCTTAGAGCAGCTTTATTTAGGCTTCCCTTGTGGCTCAAATGGTAAAGAGTCTTCCTGCAGTGCAGGAGATCTGGGTTCGATCCCTGGGTCAGGAAGATTGAAGGGAAATGGTAACCCACTCCAGTACTCTTGCCTGGAAAACCCCGTGGACAGAGGAGACTGGTGGGGTCAGTCCATGGGGTCGCAAAGAGTCGGACATGGCTGAGCGACTTCACTTTCAGTTTTTCAGCTTCATTTAGTTGGAAAAGTGAGTAGTTCATTAATGAACTCTTCATCCTTCATAGAGGAAAGCTAGGCTAGGGGAATCCCAGATCAGCATATATATTTAACTTTTCCTGAAATCCGTGGACTTCATAAAGCCTCCTCTCATCCCTTGCTTTCCACACTGAACATATGAACTCCCATTCTGCAACAGAAAACATGTATGAGGAGAAGGAGGACAAACAGGCTTCGGGTGTGAATCACTGTTGAGTCTAATTGTCACCCAAGAACCGTGGCTGTTGTCTTTCACGTTCACCACTTGCTTTCCTAGGAGGAGATAAGAGCAAAACTGAAATAGCAAAGTAAGAAAATGGCAAGAACGGGATTTTTTTTTTTTAATATAGGTGACATTTCAAAAACAACAGAGTGTACAATGTTCAGGATATTAAAATCTTATTTCTGGGAAAATCAGAGAAACATGGCTCATATCCAGGAATACAGTTGAGGAGCTAATAGAGATGGCTGTTTATCTAGTTGTATCTATCTGTTTAAGCCAGGACACATTAGCAGTTTAAGAAAAGACATCTAGAACTCTCTATGATAGTGGGTAGAAGTATAATGTCCTATAGCCTAGAAGGGTAACTTAGATGAGACTTGGGTCTGCTAGCACTTGGGGCAAAGCAATGAACCCATTCCAGATCAAAGGAGGCAGCCACTATGTAGATACCCAGCCCATCAATGATGATATGGGAACCCACGGAATTGAAGGCTGCACAGCTCTAAGTTTTCAAGAACTTTTCAATATACGTTCCTGTAAAGTCCAAAACAGCATTAAGAAGCTCAATCAAAATCTTTGCATGGACCTGGAGATAATTGTGGCCAACTCTTTGGAGATCTCTGTTCAGTTAATAATAAACATTATTATCAAGGAACACTTAGAGCTAAACACTTTATAATAGGTCGTCTCATTCATTCTTCTCAGGAGGCAACCCAGAATAATGTTTCTTTGTGGTTAAGGTGGTAAAAAAATCTGCTCCTTACACAGGAAACATGAGTTCTATCCGTAGGTCAGGAAGATCCCCTTGAGGAGGAAATGACAACTCACTACACTTGCCTGGACAATCCCAAAGACAGAGGAGCCTGGTGGGCTACAGTCTATGGGGTTGCAGAGAGTCAGACACGACTGAATTGACCTAGCGTTCAGTGGAATTATGAGATCGCTGGATTCTTATCATAGCAGCCTGCCTGATTTGTTGTGTGACCATAAGAAAGTCTATTCATCTCTCTGAGTTTCGCATCCAGAAATGAAGAGCTGTGATCAAAACCTCCCTCAGCTCCAGGAAAACTTAGCTTGCATCACCACTGCTTGTATTTTTGTAGTAGCGTAAGCTATAATCTCTTCGACCATGGCAACCCAAACGGCTTGTCAGAATGAACTGTCCATCCAAGCCTTGTCATGGGCCCTTGCCCAGATGGGCTGCACAGAAATACCTTCATCTTGTGAGGTCACCTCCTTTTCTTTCCAACTTTTCTCACTTTGCAGGCATTGCTTTTTTTTTTTTTTTTCCTAAATGATGTCTTATCTCTCAAAGAAGATGAAGGGTCTCTAGAATGTCAGGAAAACTGCAGGAAGGCCCTACGTGGTGTGATTAAAAGCCTAGCAACTGAGGATGATGTTTTCTATAGAAAGAGACACACATAGATCAAGTTTTTTTGCTTTTTGTTTTTCTGTAACAAAAGGCTCGTCCATACACATATATACCAGCACACACTTGCACCAGCAGAGCTGCACACACTTGCACTGATGGAGTCACACGCGTTTGCCCCAGCACACCATCCATCTAGACGTTGTCTCTGCCTCCCACCCCTTAGCTCCTCCCACCCCCAAAAGCTTTCCCAATTATTTGCTTTTGTCTTCAATATCATTTATCAATTTGGTCTTTATTCCTTAGAAAGTTGTTAGTATAATTGAAAGATTGTGGATATTGCATCACACTGACCAGGTTTAAATGACAGTTTTGTCATATAAAGTCAACCTAAGTAAACTTGGGGTTCTTATCAGAAAAATGGGCATGCTAATATCTGTCTTTCAGAGATCTTATAAAGATTGAATGTTGAAAATGCCTAAAGCACTATGAACCTCAGATAGCTACTTTACACACATATTTCCTTTCATACGTGTGTGATCATCTCTCAGGTCTCGGCTCTTTGATGAAGTCTGTGCCATACTCATGGGCTTCCTAGGTGAAACAGATGGTAAAGAATCTGCCAGCCGTGTGGGAAATCCGGGTTCAGTTCTTGGGTTGGGGAGATCCCCTGGAGAAGGGAATGGAGTCCACTTCTGTATTTTTGACTGGAGAATTCTACGGACAGAGGAGCCTGGAGAGCCACAGTCCATGGGGTCACAAACGGTTGGACCAACTGAATGACTAACACAGACACACAGACACACACACAGACACACAGACACACACACAGACACACACACACAGACACACACACACACACACACATGCCATATTTATTTCTAGAGAACAAGTGACATTTTCCATAAATATTTGTTAAATGAATATATAACTATTTTGCTATTCATTTATAATTTCATACTCACTACCTTTAGAATCAAATTGAGTTTTCAAGATTCTAGCCTCCACTATCTATGATGTGGATAGTAAAATAAATTGAATGTAAAAATATGGGAAAATTAGGCAGAAGGCCTTATGTTATTTTGGGAATGAAATGAATCATATCAAAATTTCAAGACTCTATCCATGAATTGTCTGTAATATGGGTAGTAAAATAAATTGAATGTTAAATTATGGGAAAATTAGGGAAAGGACTTGATATAACATAGAAATGAAAATGGATCCTTTTTACATGAGCTTAGAAATGAAGGCTATATCTGAATAATGTGTGTTGTTTGCTTATTTGGTTGTGTTATCCTTAATCCCTTTCCCAACATTTTACTGGATTCTTGAAAGCCATTCTCTCTGCATTTACACTATTTCAAAACATCTGCTGCTTTGGGGTTCAAGCTGTGCATTAGGGTTCCAAGAATTTGCTGAGAAATTTCAAAGTAAGTCTCTCCTCTGAATGACTCAGTAGGAAACACAGTAGAAATCTGCTCTTTTATAAGAGTGCTTATAGCTGCCTTGAAATGTTTAAAACCTAATTCCTTTACAACTGTCGTGTCTTTTTATTTCCTACCAAACTATATTTTTTGCTATTTACATCTTTTTATGGGACACTATGGTTCAGCTGAGCCAAAGGACCCAATGTAGACAACTGAAGTCTCCTAATTGCAAGCTTAGGTGCTTTCTTTCTAGCTGTGGACCACCTAATGCAGTGACTGAAATTATCTGATCGTCTATGAAGCCACCACGTTCAGCCTCATCCCATCACCCTGAGAGACAGCAATCGATGAACCCTCGTGACTTATGACCCTGAGCCCCTCATCCCAATTCAACCCACACATCCCCTTTTATGATATATGCCCATTTGGTTTTAATCTTTGTGCCCCTCCTGATTACAAGCCTCAACACCACTTCAGCTCCCCTACTTGTCTTCAGTGCAAATCCACTATTCATATATAACTGTCTCAGTCTGACCTGGAAAACCTCATCCCCTCCTCCCTGGGCAGACTTTCCATGTCACTCAGAAGCTGTTGACCTTGTCCTCTTGATTCATCCTGAGTCCTGACAGTATGAACCAGAGAGAAATTAACAGCTTCCTTTAAATAATATTACTAATGGTAAATATAAAATAACATAATTTGAATGACTCTCAGGGTTGATTTGGAATATTTTATGGTAACATTAGAAGGTGTTAAAAATCTGGGAAATTTCCTTCCTTCTATATAATGGCTACACTGTTGTTGCTTTATCTCAAGTGCTTTCTAACACTTTTGCGACCTCATGGACTGTAGCCCACTAGGCTCCTCTGTTCATGGAATTTTCTAGGCAAGAATATTATAGTGAGTTCCTATTTCCTTCTCCAGGGGATCTTCCTGATCCAGGGATCAAACCTATGTCTCTTGAATTGTAGGCAAATTCTTACGTCTAAGTCACCAGGGAAACCCATATAATGGTTGCCTCAGTTCAGTTCAGTTCAGTTCAGTCGCTCAGTCATCTTTGCGACCCCATGAATCACAGCACACCAGGCCTCCCTGTCCATCACCAACTCCTGGCTTTATTCAAGTAGTACTCGGTTAAACATAGACAATGGTGCAGGATAAGGTGGCTTCATGGAGAAAAGCACTAACACATACAGATACCACTGTTTAAATGAAGGACACGGGTCTTTAATTCTCTTCTTTAAATAACAGTGTTAGCCACTCAGTCCTGACCGACTCTTTGTGACCCCATGGACTGTAGCCCGCCAGGCTCCTCCGTCCATGGAATTCTCCAGGCAAGAATACTGGAGTGGGTTGCCACTTCTTCTTCAGAAGATCTTCCCAATCCATTATTTTATATATATAATTTTATTTAAAAAATAAAAGCATTCTTTTAATGACAGCAAAGAAAAGAAACACATACTGTAATTCTCTTTATCATTAAAAATGCAACAATTGAAATATTTATTAAGACAGTGTTTGAGATAGAGTATGGAAGAGTCAAATTATTTATACATAATTGTTTAATGGGCAGATGATCTAAATAGACACTTCTCCAAAGAAGACATACAGATAACTAAAAAGCACATGTATTTATGCTCAACATCACTAATTATTACAGAAAAGCAAATAAAAATTACAATGTGGTATCATCTCACACTGGTCAGAACGGTCACTGTTAAAAAATTTACAAAAAATACATTCTGGAGAGGGTGTGGAGAAAAGGGAACTGTCCTCTACTGTTGGGAATGTAAGACAGTGCAGCTTCTGTGGGAAACAGCATGGAAGTTCATCAGAAAAGTCTACATAGAATTACCACATAATCTAGCAATCCCACTCCTGGACACATATCAGGAGAAAACTATAATTTGAAAAGGCGCATGCACCCCAATATCCATTGCAGCATTACTTATAATAACTGAGGTCTTCAAGTCTAATGCCATACTTTTCACTGAGTGATTCTAACTTTGGGCAATACACAATATTGAGGAGCTCTTGTCCATAGCAGATGTTTAAGACATTCTAATATGTCTTCTCAAATAAATTTCCATTAAGACATAAGCATTTTTAAGTGTAGCCCTGCTTAACAATATTTGCATGTCAAAGCCAAAGACAGATACAGAGAGGACCTCAAAGACTCAAGAAGAAGTTCTGATGGTGGAAACAGCTCCCACAGTCTCGGAGCGGTCTGGGAACAGTGGGAGTGAAATGAAGCCCCGGATGAAATACAGTGGCAACCTAGGATCAGCATTGTCATGGGCTGCAGTGCCTCAGAACTGCAAGAATCCCTCCACATTTCCCTTTTGAATCTCACTCATTCCATGATGGTTCAAGTGGTTAAGAATCTGCCTGCAGTGCAGGAGACACAGGAGATGCACGTTTGATCCCTGGATGGGGAAGATTCCCAGGAAGAGGGAATGCAACCCTCTCCCGCATTCTTGGCTGGATAATCCCATGGACAGGGGAGCCTGGTGGGCTACAGTCCATGGGGGTGGTGAAGAGTTGGACACCACTAAGCACGCATGCATATATCCTAGAATCATACAGGTTGGTGAATTTTTAATAATCAATTTATAGTCTCTACATTTTTAAGCTGAATTCAGTCAAATAAGGGGTGAAAGATGAAAGAGACACACAGAGTGTCCAGTGTTATGACCAGAGATCTATCTTGGTTCCTTGGAATACAGTTTCTTTTGTGGTCTTTTCAGTATGTTACAGACCAGAGTTCTTGGCCTCCTTGATTAGCAGAAATTGATAAGAGGCCAGATGAGAAATTCAGACAAGACTTTACTGGGGCCCTTGTTATAGCAGAGGGTAAGAGGGATAAAAGTAACAGTTTCCCTTGCTAGATCCCCAAGGGGGAGTGAGCTAGCTCCTTAAATAAGGATGAAGCTAGGGAGGGGTCCCGGGGCAGTCAGCTGGGTGGCTTAGATGGTCTGTCCACCCCGTTGGTGGTGTGTGCAGTACCCTGCTTTTGCTCCCAACTCCCTTCTTTTACTTCCCTCATAGCTCAGTTGGTAAAGAATCCTCCTGAAATTCAGGAGACCCCGGTTCTGTTCCTGGGTCTGAAAGATCCACTAGAGAAGGGATAGGCTACCCATTTCAGTATTCTTGGGCTTCCCTGGTGCCTCAGCTGGTTAAAAATCCACCTGCAATGTGGGGAGACCTGGATTTGATCCCTGGGTTGGGAAGATCCCCTGAGAAGGGAAAGGCTACCCACTCCAGTATTCTGGCCTGGAGAATTCCATGTACTGTATAGTCCATGTACTGTATAGTCACAAAGAGTTGGACACAACTGAGCGACTTACACTTTCATTTTCCCTTTCTTTGCTCCCTCCTCCTCAGAAGTGGCAGTTGGGTTTTGGTTCTTTTGTATCTTGTTGTCCATAGTTTGGGCTTCCCTCGTGGCTCAGATAGTAAAGAATCTGCCTGCAATGCCAGAGACCCAGGTTTGATCCCTGGGTTAGGAAGATGCCCTGGAGAAGGAAATGGTAACCCACACCAGTATTCTTGCCTTGAGAATTCCATGGACAGAGGAGCCTGCTAGACTACAGTCCATGCCCCAACTGCAAATGCACACTTTTTTTTTTCCCTTTCTTATCAGTTCTTCGTATTTTGTTGCTCCAGGAGCCAGTTTTTAGGTGCAGGTCTCAGGGCCCGAATCCTGGCCTGTCTCAGGACCAAACATGCCCAGGATCCTCTCCAAGCTGTGGAATGACTCACTTCTACCATCCTGTGATTCTGTGCAGGAAGGGCTCCTTCATGTAAACGGAGGTTAATTTTTCCTAGCTAGCAGAAAGCTATGCAAGTACAATCAACTCGGAAAGGCTTTTGTTTTTCTTTCCAAGAAGCAAACAAACTTTTAGAAGTTTTCCTTTGCACACACCTTTGGCAGGTGCTCCCTGCTCCTCTGAATTCCTCAAAACCAGAAGGAAAATTCTCTCTGTTGAAATGCTAATGGGGGGAGCAAACTGTATAATAAGATGGCATCCCCTTTGGGTCTACATATAATTTACACATAAAATAAAATTGCACATTGCCTTGTTTCACAGCATATTTGTTTAATTATCCACTTTTTAGGATGCTTTTTCTTCAATTAAGTTTCAATATTTAAAAGAGGAATAAAAGTGTCAGCTTATCTGCACACCTGATAATTAAACATAGTGTGGGGAATAATCACATTATCTAAACAGTGGAAATTTGTCCAGCTCTAATAACTAACATTTAGCAAGGGACTTTCTCTTTTCGTCCTCTTCTAAGGATGGTCTTTGAATTTCTCTCTCCCTTTCTCTCTAAGGAAAGAAGATCAAGTTGCGAGAATGACAAATGCCGCTCTTTCCCCCACATTTGTAGACTTTTTTACCATGAAAAGGTGCCATGGGAAACTCTGCTAGAAGAAACTCTAATTTCTGCTCAATTCACATTTTTCCCCAAAAGAAAAAGCTGACTAACATAAGAATCGAAAGAAAAGGAAACAGCAATTCACTGCATTTTACTCCTCTACTTTTAAAGCTGGTCATGTGGTCTGGGTGAGCTGCTCCATCATAATTTACAACTGTGTCTTCTTTGAGTTTGTAACATAATAACAAAACAGTCAACAGTTTATTTAAAATAATAATTTTATTGATAATAAGTAAAGTGAGTGCTTACTCTCTGCAAGGTATCGAAATGCTTTTTCAATGAGTTTTGTTATTTTCAAAGCCTAGACTCACAATTGCCCTTTCATACTAAAACTAGGCTCCATCTCCTTCTAATATTTTCATATTGGAAACCAAGGTAAAGCCAGTTTGTTTCTGTATTGGCCTCAGGTAGAGAGGGAAAAAAATCCCTTTTAATAAAAATAGCAAAAAATAATTAAAACTACAAGGAGAGAAGAGGAACATTCGTTAAATGCACTTCTTTTTAAATTGAGGTATAGTTGATTTCATATAAGTGTATAATATGGTGATTCATAAATTTTAGTTTTACTCCATTCATAGTTATTACAAGATATTATCTTCCCTGTTTTGTACAATTTATCGCTATAATTTACTCTATTTATTTTCCCTGTAGCCTGTCTTATACTAGTAGCTTGTACCTCTTGCTCCCCTACTCCTCTAGCCCCTCTCCCCTCCCTCCTTCTCCCCACAGGTAACCATGTTTGTTCTCTACATCTGTGAGTCTGCACCCTCCCTTGGCCCAGCCTCACCCTGTTCTTCATTCCACATTCTCTCCCCTAGTGTGCCTTGTTATGGTGTGTTTTGATTTTCCCATTTTTTGTTTTTGAGGTTAAAAAATAGCAGAGAGGGCTTATCATCTTCAATGATACAGCCAAGAAATTCTAAGGGCTGAACTGGAACATCAGCTGTGTCAGTTTTCTTGGAAGTGGGAGACTTTCAGAAGACACATTCAAGTGTCAAATGAGAAACCAACAGCGCCCATCTCTGGAGTCGCTCCAGATCCGCCCAGGTGGGCAAGCCCGTGGCCAGAATGCCCTACTTCCTGGCAGGCCATGCAGCCCTCCACAGCCACCAGCGGGCGCAGCTGCCCTTCTCTGCCTTGCTCTCTGGCCTGTAAAGGCAGCGGCGCACCGTCCAGGTGTCTGGTCCATACCACGGCTTAGGCTCCGTAGGGGCTGGTTGCTTTAGCGCCACCCCAACGCGAGGGAGAAAGGAGATCTAGAAGAAATGAGTGTAACAGAAGGAGAAAGCCTGAGCTAAGAAGCTTGTACATCAGGGATTCATTTTTCTCTTGTAAAATAATTTTCTCATCTAACAAAAAATCCAGATAGAGGTAAGTCCAGGGATGATCAGCTACCCGTCAAAGTCTTTAAGGACCCTGACTGTTCCTACTTTTCTGCTATACTATACACACCATATACATGGATGTCCCCTCAGGCTCTCAAGGTGTCTACAGCAGCTCCAAGTTCATACCCTCTCACAGCAAGGTGCAAAACAGCAAGAAACAGAAAGAAGCAGATTCTCTCTCTCTCATTTATTTCTTCTAAATATGTGACAGTCGTTAATCTAGAGGCACTACCCACAACATCTTAGTTCTGTTGACAACTCACCTTTTTTTTTTTCTTTCTAAAGAAGAGATGAAGAAGTCAAGACATCCTCCCATTCATTTCCTCATCCATCTATCCACACATGCATCGATCCATTCATCCAAACACTCATCCTCTCAAGGACCCACTTTGACTCTCTTCTACTACTATATCTGTGTCAGTATCTCAGTCATATCTGACTCTTTGTGATCCCATGGGCAGTAGCCCACCAAGCACCTCTGCCCAAAGAATTT
This sequence comes from Nanger dama, assembly GCA_917880005.1. Lineage (NCBI taxonomy): Eukaryota > Metazoa > Chordata > Mammalia > Artiodactyla > Bovidae > Nanger > Nanger dama. The sequence continues at coordinate 7,230,436 of CAKJTW010000063.1, read as the reverse complement.
ACAGGCAAGAATACCGGAGTGGATTGCCATTTCCTTCTCCAAGGGATTTTCCCAACCCAGGGATCGAATCCTCATCTTTTTGTCTTCTTCACTGGTAGGCAGATTCTCTCCTGTCTGAGCCACCACGGAAGCCGACTTCTAACGGTTAACTTCAGTGTTAGACCTTGAGGATTCAGAGATGACTCGGTCAGGTTTCCGTGCTCTGCCTCTGTCCTCACACTCTTCCTGGGGAAGGTGATGCATGGAGACAGATCAGCTAATGCAGCATGGTATGTGATATATGTGTATGCCCACTGGGCACCTGGAAGTCAGAAGGGGCAGTGCTGGACCTCTGAGATCCAAGAACTTAATGAAGATGGTAGCCATTTCCTAGAACGGGGTATTTTACTGCTCTAGTGGTGTATATGACTTCTTGTTCAAATCCGATCTTCAAGAAGCATGGCTCTGAACAACTTTGAACTCCGTTATAGATGTCTAATGATGACATTCAAGTCATTTTCCCAAACTACCATCACAAACTATTAAATACAGGACCTCACCACTGTCAACCCACTTTAATTTTAGAGATATGAATTTTTTTTCATTGAGTCGGAAGCTTTCTTTTCAAGACGACAATATAAGAAGAAAGGTGATGCTTTGAACCTAATGAAGAATTAAGTATTCTCTTTATGCCTTGGGGAGAAGAAGGCAGAGTATACTTATCAAGAGCCTGTTGATGTGGCTTTTCTAGGAGCACAGAGAAGCTTGAAAGACTCTCTGTTTGAAGTTGGTAGAGCCTCAGTTTTGGAAGAGAGAGGTATTTGGAGAAAATCTTCAGAGTAACCATATTCCTGGCTGCTCTTTGTGTGACTAACGGGGGTCTCCAATTTCACTCTCCAGTGTGTAACTACCTCCACTAGACTGCCTCCAACAAATTAAAGAGGGAACCCTTGAATGCCTACTTCTAGTCAATTTGGTTTTAGCAACATATCAGTGAAAATTGTATTTTCATTCTGACTTTTCTTAAAAATAAATAGATTGTTGTACTTCCTCAGCTCCCCTAATAAAGTCCGTCTAAATTCCATCAGCTTTATTAGCTCACATGAACATTAAATTTCTTCCAAAGGTGAGTTATCATTATAAAATTCCATGATCTGGCATTTGCCTTAGATTCAAAATGCTTGCAAGGTTTAGCTTAGCAATCCTTTCTCAACAGTTTTAAGGCTGGTTCTCTCTCTCTTCTCTTTTTTTCTTTTTCGATTAAGCACCTTCTAGTATAGAGCTTCATTCATTTGTATGTTAATTCCTTAGCTTATTCACTGATTTATCTTTCCATTCATTTATTCTGCAGGCATTTGCTTCATCTGCATCTTGTAGTCCGCCCACACAAGGGCACACATTTAAATTTTTAAAGAGGTCCCTTGACATGGATGGACCTAGAGATGATCATATTGACTGAAGTAAGTCGGATAGAGAAATATAAGTATACAACTTATACGTAGAACCGAAAAGAATGGTACATACTGCTATATTTTAAATGGATAACCAACAAGGACCTACTGTATCGCACAGGGGATTCTGCTCAGTGTTATGTGGCAGCCTGGATGGTAGGGGAATCGGGAGGAGAATGGATACATGGATATATATATACTGCTGAGTCCCTTTGCTGTCCACCTGAAATTAGCACATCATTAGTAACAGGCTGCACTCCAATAAAAGATAAAAAATCTAAGAAACTGTTTTCTAAAAATATTAAAAATGGTAGAAATGAACTTATTTACAAAACAAAAATGGAGTCACAAATGTAGAAAACAAGCTTATGGTTACCAGAGGGGGATGGAGGAGAGATAATTTAGGAGGTTGGGATCAACCTATACACACTACTGTATATAAAATAGATAACTATGGAGAACCTAACACAGAGAACAGGGAATTCTGCTCAATACTCTGTAGTGATCTATAGGGGGAATAGAACCTAAGAAAGAGTGAATCTATGTCTATGTGTAACCAACTCACTTCGCTGTACCCCTGAAACTAACACAACATTGTAAATCAACTCTGAAAGTGAAAGTGAAGTCGCTCAGTCATGTCCGACTCTTTGCAACCCCATGGACTGTAGCCTACCAGGCTTCTCTGTCCATGGGATTCTCTAGGCAAGAATACTGAAGTGGGTTACCATTTCCTTCTCCAGGGGATCTTCCTGACCCAGGAGCGAACCCGGGTCTCCCGCATCAGAGGCAGATGCTTTAACCTCTGAGCCCAACTCTACTGCAATAAAAATTACTTTAGAAAAAATGACCCGGTCTGCCTGTATCTCATGAGCTGGAGCAGACAAGGAGCAGACTATCAGAAAGTAGAATGAGTGATGTACGGGAAAATACTCCCTCTTGGGCTCAGGGATTCCTTCCTGGAGGGACATGACCTGTATTTGAGTAAACAGAGCAGATATTGGTTAAACGTGGCCTTCTTGATGAGGGACAGTTTATGAAAAGAAGAGCTTTAGTTTACTAGTCAAAATGAGCGATTAACACATTATATTATATATTATCATTTATATTTTATGATCTAAGGAGACTTATATATTCATCAAAACCCAAGCTTTGAGGATCACTAAAGAATGGACACAAGGTAAATTGGAACTGTCAGAGATTGGAGGAAGCCTCCAATATTCTGTGACCTCAGGTAATTTATTTCTTCTTGTCTTAAAACCTCAAAACCAGCCTGAATGTGGTGAACTTCTTCTCCCCTAAGTACTGCCACCTTTAAATGTAATCTTGACCACAATTGTCAGAACTGTCAAGGCCAAGACAAGAATGGGGCCTCTTTGTGTAATCTGGGGTCACACTCTACCAAGGCCATATTTATGATTTTGAACCTCCAGCTCATTTTGCTTTACTTACTTATTTATTACAACTTTCCTCTTACAACAGTAGAGTCCAACTCTACTGTGGACTGCTGAACTATTTAAATTTTCTCTTCATGACCCCAAGAGAGATGAAAAGCAAGATGGAGAGGAGGTCTGGATATGCGTAGTATGAGAGACCAGAGGTTAGAGAAGGACCCTCCATGCTTTTGAAGCATCCTGTGTTTCCAAGCTGGCTTAACTCTCCTGTTGTGAGCCTAATGATTGACTCAGCTGGTGTTCAATTCAGTTTAGTTGCTCAGTCGTGTCCAACTCTTTGCAACCTCATGGACTGCAGCATGCCAGGCTTCCCCTGCCCATCACTTACTCCTGAAGCTTGCACAAATTCACATCCATCAAGTTGGTGATGCCATCCAATCATCTCATCCTCTGTCGTCCCCTTATCTTCCTGCCTTCAGTCTTTCCCAGCATCAGGGTCTTTTCCAAAGAGTCAGTTCTTCACATCAGGTGGCCAAAGTATTGGAGTTTCAGCTTCAGCATCAGTCCTTCCAATGAATATTCAGGACTGATTTCCTTTAGGATGAGGATTTCCTTGCAGTCCAAGGGACTCTCGAGTCTTCTCCAACATCACAGTTCAAAAGTGTCAATTCTCCAGTGCTCACCTTTCTTTATGGTCCAACTCTCACATCCATACACGACCACTGGAAAAACCATAGCTTTACCTAGATGGACCTTTGTTGTAAAAGTAATGTCTCTGCTTTTGAATATGCTGTCTAGGTTTTCTTCCAAGGAGCAAGCATCTTTTAATTTCATGGCTGCAGTCACCATGTGTAGTGATTTTGGAGCCCAGAAAAATAAAGTCTGTCACTGTTTCCATTGTTTCCCCATCTATTTCCCATGAAGTGATGGAACCAGATGCCATGATCTTAGTTTTCTGAATGTTGAGTTTTAAGCCAGCTTTTTCACTTTCCTCTTTCACTTTAATCAAGAGGCTCTTTAGTCGTTTTTTGTTTTCTGCCATAAGAGTGGTGTCATCTGGATATCTGAGGTTATTGATATTTCTCCCGGCAGTCTTGATTCCAGCTTGTGCTTCATCTAGCCTGGCATTTCACATGATGTACTCTGCATATAAGTTAAGTAAGCAGAGTGGCAATATACAGCCTTGACATATTCCTTTCCTGATTTTGAATCAGTCAGTTCTTCCAAGTCCAGTCCTAACTGTTGCTTCTTGATCTGCATAGAAATTTCTCAGGAGGTAGGTATGGTGATCTGGTATTCCCATCTCTTTGAGATGGGTTCCAGTGAGTCCTATGTATTACTTGAATCAATCAATTTAAAAATGGACACAATTAAGATAATACCCTGACCCTCAGCTCTACACAGATTTCCCCATGTCTATGTGTAGATTGTGTCTGGTGTTTTTTTTCCTTTGTTTTGTTTGGTCATTGTTTAGTGTAAGAATAATTGGAAGGGGAGACTAAAGGTAGAGAAAGAGGAAGGGAAACAGTTGCTGGAGGATGGCAAGAGCGCAAAGAGGAGAGACAGGAGAGGCAGCTAGAAATGGAAAGAAAAGCAGCTCGCTGCAGAACGCATGGCGGAGAGAGAAAACCGAGAGCGTTACATTGTTCACATCGACTGTGACTGTTGCGACTGGGGACACTCACAGCGGCTCCAGGAGGGGAGAAATGAGCTTCCAACTAAAGGAAAACAAGAACGTGGCCGAACGTTAGAGAAAACACCAGTCAAAGTGGCTCACTCAAGATATTGTCCAACGCATCTACTCACTTGGATTGAGATAAAAGAGGAGAAATGTTATTAAAACAATAAGCTGCTCTGTCTTATTTTAAAAGTAATCATTGTATCTTAGAGGAACAGTCAAGGTGGGATGATCCTTAATATTTCTCCACTGAAAATTGTGTTTGCTTTAGTAGGAGCTGTAATTAGCATTAAATGAGCAATTAATATGTGCCAGGTATAAAGAACCTTAAATTGATTTTGTCTTTAGATAAAACTCTATAAAAAAATTCTTATTTTTCTTTAGACTGGAGAAAGCTGCATCACAGACTGGCACTGTTTCTCAGATGCGTATTTATAACCACTGAACTCAGGGAAATATCTAATATTAGTGTAGAATTCCATAAAATTCTTGAATAAAATAATATTATTGACTCCACAATAGTTCTCTGCTCTTTCATTATTTTCCTCTAGATAAAGGCAATAAGGCTGAGAGAAGTGTGATCAGTGTAGTCTCTTTTGATTTGCAAGGAGTGGAGCCATTTTTGGAGCTCAAAATTTGATGCCATATCTCCAACTCTTTCCATTTTACCCCAAATACCATTACGTCTCACCACAGCTAACAATAGAATCACCTGGGATGCTGTAAAATTATGTACATAATCACACTCTCAGATTTTGTCTTAACTGATTCAGACTGAGGCCAGGAGATGACTATTTAACAACCCCCCCGTGATTGGTAAGCAATTTATTTATTTATTTTAATGAACATTTACTGGGGTGTACTTGCTTTACAATGCTGGGTTAGTTCCTACTGTACAGCAAAGTAAGTCAGCTATACATATACGTATATCCCCTCGTTTTTTAATTTCCTTTTCATTTAGGTCACTACGGAGCACTCCTTGAGCTGTATGGTATGTTCTCATCAATTATCTACTTTATACATAGTATCACTAGTTTATATACATCAATCCCAATCTCCCAATTCATCCCACCTCCCCTTTAGCCCTTTAGTATCTATACATTTGTTCCGGATGTCTGTGTCTCTGTTTCTGTTTGCAAATAAAAATCATCAAAATGGTATAGATAATCTTATTTGGTAAGCAATTTAAACTGGGAAAATTCATCTGCCCTAAGGGTGATCAGCTACTTGCTCGCTGAGCTGTTACCCTGTGTGGACACTCTGCTCTGCCACCCTGATTACCCAGGCAGAATTGAAGGACTTATTTCCCCAGTTTCTGCAAAAATGGGCAACTGATAGATTTATGGACAGCTGGCCTGACAAATCGGGTTTTTCCGAAGGCAACCCAAACATTAACTGATCAATCCGTGGGGTGCAAATAGCCACTCCCATGCCCCAACTTGGGGAATTTGAAGGGGTCTCTCCAGCCTCTGAAATAAGGCTTCCCAGGTGCGCAGTAGTAAAGAAGGTGCCTGCCAATGTAGGAGACACAGGGTCGATCCCTGGGTCGGGAAGATCCCCTGGAGAAGGAAATGGCAACCCACTCCAGTATTCTTGCCTGGAAAACTCCATGGACAGAGGAGCCTGCCTGGCTACAGTCCACACAAAGAGCCAGACATGACTGAGTGAGACTGAGTGAGCACACACGCTCCAGCTTCAGAGATATCCGTGGCTCCTTGTTGAGACTGCTCCAAAGCCCCATCTCTCCTTCTTCTCAGTTCTCTGCTCCACCCTCTGCCAGCACTCCTGATAAACTTTGCAAATACCTAAGCCTTAAAGGCTTAGGGGTCTCTACACACGACCTTCGTTCCCTGTGTACAAGTTCCCACCAACCACAGGTTGAATCTTCAACATTAAGATTTATTTTTTTGATTCAATCAGACTCTTCTTGAGCTCCCTACGAGTTCCCACATCTGTAGTGCAACTGACAGGAGAAGGCAAACCGCCCTGTGAAGACTTTCCAACATCTCAGACACATCTCAAATATAGACCTTGCTTAGGAGGCTCCTGGTTTCACTATTGTCATTTCTGAGCCAAAGGTCTTATAAGAACCAATAGATCGATTCACAACTAAGTAGAACTTTAAGGCATTTTGCAGCATTTCAGACAAAGCTTTTCCTTCTGCAGTTGAGAAAATTGACACCCTTAGCAGAAAAGGGTAGTCACTGTGTAAGGTCAGGGTCAGAATCAAGTTCAGAACCAGAGCTCCTAACTCCCAGTCCTCTCTTGTCTTCCTCACTTCCTGGAACTTGCCCAGGCTCCTATTAGTGACTTTCCTTTTCCGGTTCAATTAGCCTCCTTTTTTTTTTTTCCTGACTCCATTTTTCTGTCCATCCAGCTTCAAGGTGTTTAACAAAATCATATAGTTTCATATAGATTCAGTAAAAAGTATCTGTAGAATCCCAACAAGTCATTGTGTTGCAACAAAGAGAGGGAAGCCTGCTGGACTTAGAAGCCAGAGATTCTTTTCCCATTGGGTTACCTGGGGATGTGAGAAAGCAGTGTGCACTCAGACGGTTCCAAAGAGTCTGACACGACTGAACAACTGAACCAACAACAACTCAAAGATGGTCCCAGTCTGGCTTGCTCCAGCCCAGCCCTTCTTTAAAAATAACAACAACAACAAAGAACATGGAAGTCATGTTGGAATAGGACCCGGGGACAGATCACTCAGGCCTGCCTTGTACTCAGGAAGCCAAGCTCTACCCGGGGCTGAAAATACATAGGTGAAAGGGCAGCCTTGGCACTCAGTCATATCCTGCCTGGGCTAAGTGTCCTGGGAACAGCTTGTGATCTAACTTTGAGAGCAGCGTGTCCCCCGCCCCCTTCCCAGGCCCAGAAGGAGACTTGGAGAGTACCCAGGCTGTGATCTCCTCGCTTTCAATTGCAGAACTCCTGTCTCCAGCTCAGCATCAGGGCATTTCTCCAAAGCCTTATGTACTTACAAGTCTTTCTTCCCCATCTTAATTTGCCTGGAGCCAGGCTTTCATCTTGACTTTCAGCCAAGAGGCACCTGCTGAAATATTCATCAGGAGCAACAGTGCCATGGGTGCTTTTTCCTATTTGTCCAGTTGCACGTCATTAGAACAAGGGTGAGGTGAGTGGAAATGGAGTTTGACACCAGAGAGTGGAATTCACTCAGAACTCCAGGTAAGAGGCAATTAACCCTTTGAAGCATAGGAAGCGAAGCACTCCGAACAGAACTTTGCTGACATTATCCACTCATCCATGGATCAGTTATTTCTGGCACCTGTTCATTCTTTCAGGATGCATTATTGAGCGTCTACTGTGCATGAATCCCAATGCTGGACCCTGGGCATACCCAGAAGCATATGATTTAGCCCCTGCTCACCAGGTCTCACATTCTAATGTGGGAAAGCAGACAGAATACAGATAAAAGGGCAAGCGTCGTTATGAAGTTAGGTACGAAAGAGCACACAGCAGAATTCATATTTAGAAGAGATGAACAGCATTTCCTGGAAGCAGAGCTCCAAGCTGATTCTTAAAAGCTAACAAGATTTTTCAGTTAATGAGAAAGTAAGTGGCAGGGTAGAAATTTGGGGAGATATCAAGAGGAGGAAATAGAGAGAATCAATGACAGAAGCAAAGGCAAGATGCATCTAGGTGTGGCATTATGATGCAGCTACGAGCAGTCCTGGGATGATGGTGAATAGGATGGGGTTGGGGAGAGATCTAGCAAAAAAAAAAGTGGCCAGGGGCAGGCCAGGAGCCCTGTCTGCGTGTTCAGGAGCTTGAACTCTGTTCTTTATTTCTTGGTGGAGGAGGGGGTCAGCGTTGAAAAGTTCTAAACAGAGAAAAAGGATGGTTAGATTTAGGACTTGGAATTATTATTCAAGTTTCAATGGGAGCATAAACAGGCAACGGAAGATAAGCGAGATGGCCATTCAAGTGGGCAGGAGATAACAAGGTTGTGAATTATCACAGAGGGAATGGGGATAGGATGGGAGACAGAATTTTGATAACAATAAACAAAAACGTTCTCATTTTAGTGCAATGACCTTTCCTGAGCATCTACTGTTAGCCAGGAACTAGTCCACGTACCAATGGAAGAATCCCAAATCAGTTTCAGAAGCGAAGAATCCCAAATCAGTTTCAGAAGCCATTTTATTTGACACAGTTTAACATCTCAAATGAATTTAGGATCCTTGACAAAGAATAAGGTAATTATCATTAAGTTTAGAAAAAATTTTAAGGGACATTATTGACCATTTGCTGAAGATAAGACAGGTAGGGAGCAGAGGATGCCTCCTCTTCAGTTTCCTAGAGTGGGCTCTGTGTTTCTGAAAGAGGATTCAGTCTGTACCCAGACCTCCGGTCTCATTTCTGCTTTGGCTTGGGCTGGAGAAAATGCCTAGACTTTTCCAATATCCAGTGATGAAACCATGGCTGATGGACTCAGACTACAGCAAGGGCTCACTGGGTCCAAGGCAGAGCTGGTTGTCTTTCTTCATATTCATGGCCCTATTGAAAAGCACCAGCTAACATTTCAGGCAACATTCTAACAAAGCACATTGCCAGTTGCTTTCAGCTCCACAGTGCTGGTATTTATAGAGGAGTCATGATATTCTTTTAAACATTTTGTCTCTAAGGTGGAATGATATAGGACCAAGTTGCCAGTGTGGGCCACAGGCAGTCTCAGATTTTGTGCCCGTGCCCACACAGATATAAAAGCACATCTGAATTTTACTTGGAGTTAAATCACTGTGAATGTTCCTGGCTGGATGCAGTGGGATAGAAATATTGTACTGGGGAAAACCTGGCATGGTAAACAAGAGTTTGGAAGTTTCTTGTTCAAAATGGAACTATATGGATATGCATATGACGATACGTCTGTATGCACGTATGTGATTCCTACATATACGTAATGGTAATCGAAAAGGGAGACTTAGTCACTTGCAATTTGAGGCAAATCTTGCTTCTGTTGTTATTATTAATTCACAGTGTTCACATTTCTATGACCCAGTTTCCTCATCTGTAAAATGAGGATGATTATATTTATGAATAAAACACTAGGAGCTCGTTGGATGAAAGGGAATATATGATGGAAAGGAAGCAATTTTATGACAAACTACAAAAACTGCATTTTCACAGAGCACCCAGGCACAAGCTCTTGCTGGAGCTAGACAGTTTCATTGGTAGCTGATGGATGAAAAGTACTGAACTTTAATTCTAAAGGAGCTTGTTGCTGTTCTTGCTTAGTGGCTAAGTTCTGTCCGACTCTTTGCAACCCCATAAACTGTAACCCACCAGACTCCTCCATCCATGGGATTTCCCAGGCAAGAATACTGGAGCGGGTTGCCATTTCCTTCTCCAGAGAGTCTCCCTGACCCAGCGATCAAACCCACATCTCCTGCATTGTCAGGTGGATTCTTTACCACTGAGCCATTGGTGGTAAAGAATGACAGATTTCAAGGCACATTGACATGGCTGGTTGTTTGCAGAATTCTTCCCATCCCAATCCCAGTCAGAAATGTTATGATAGCACATAGATAACTGAAAAATTATTCATGAACTGTGCCACTCGTGTTATGCCCTACAGTCTCTGATGTGTTGAAATGGGTAGAGTCTGAACTAGGTTGATGTCCTACCAACCACTGGTTCCCTAGGTAGAGACAATAAATTTTTCTATAAAAGCTTTCATGATCAGAGCTCTAGGATTCCAGAAATCTCTACAGTCTCTCCTCTGTATTCTCACTATTTATCTCCTTTGTTGTACTGCTGCATAGGCAATCATCAAATATTTGTGGCTTAAAATAACTCAAATATATAATCTCACAGCTTCTGTGAGTGAAGATTTTGGGCACAGATTAGCTGGGTCTGATGCTGACACTCAGCAGGTGAAAATCAAGATGTCAACCAGCAGCAGAATCTGCCTCTTTACTTGTACAATGTAAACTGATCAAGGGAACATCTGATCATCATCACTGGCCCCACCCACACTCACAAGGAGGGGATTTCAGAGAACCGGAAACTTTCAGGTCATACGGGAGTTCTTCCCACCACATCTGTTATGGCCATTGTCTACTCTGGCCATATTAGGAGGCAATGGTCCTTAGCTGTCAGGTCACAGATCTGAACATATTTCACAGCAGAGAGGATTTCAACTTGGATTTTGAAGGATGAATAGAAGTTAGAGTTAACAAGGGAAGTACTGTCTTAGACATAGTGGAAATAATTTAGGTTTAAGACACTTGCTCCTTGGAAGGAAAGCTATGACAAACCTAGACAGCATATTAAAAAGCAGAGATATCACTTTGCCAACAAAGGTCCATATAATAAGGAAAAACTATGGTTTTTCCAGTAGTCACGTACAGATGTGAGAGTTGGGCCATAAAGAGTGCCGAAGAATTGAAGCTTTAGAATTGTGGTGTTGAAGAAGACTCTTGAGAGTCCCTTGCACTGCAAGGAGATCAAAAAGTCATTTCTAAAGGAAATTAACCCTGCATATTCATTGGAAGGACTGATACTGAAGCTGCAGTACTGTGGGCACCTGATGTGAAGAGCTGATTCACTGGCGAAGAGCCTGCTGCTGAGAAAACTTGAAGGCAGAGGGAAAGTGGCAGCAGAGGATGAGATGGTTAGATGGCATCACCAACTCAGTTGCTGTTCAATCGCTCAGTCATGTCCAACTCTTTGCAGTCCCATGGACTGCAGCTTGCCAGGCTTTCCTGTCCTTCACTATCTCCTGGAGCTTGCTCAAACTCATATCCATTGAGTTGGTATGCGAGCTTCAGCATCAGTCCTTCCAATGAATATTCAGAGTTAATTTCCTTTAGGATTGACTGGTTTGATCTCCTTGCAGTCCAAGGGACTTTCAAGAGTCTCCTCCAACACCACAGTTTGAAAGCATTAATTCTTCAGTACTCAGCCAGAGCAATAAGCGCAGGCGGCTGCGAGAGCTGCTGCACTAAGCGCAGGCAGCTGCGAGAGCCAGCGCACTAAGCACGGCCGAGAGGAGCTACCCCAGGTCCAAGGTCAGGGGCAGCAGCCTAGAGTGCCAGGCTGCGATGGCGCAGGAACGGCCAAGAGGAGCTCCCCTGCCTCCAAGGTCAGTGGCGGCTGGGAGGAGCTAACCCGCATCGGAGGTCAGGGGCAGCGGCCAAGAGGAGCTACTCTGTGTCCGACAGTTGCGGCTGGGAGGAGACATCCCGTGGCTGAGGTCAGGGGCGGCTGGAAGAAGCCACCTTGCACCTGGAGGCCAGGGGCGGTGACCATGAGGAGCCACCCCGAGCCGGAGGCTAGGGGCGGCAGTTGGGAGGATCCACCCACGCCCAAGGACAGGGCTGGCAGCCGGGAGGAGCAACCCGAGGAGTGGTGGCTTCCCAGGCACAGGAGGGCCTAGAGGAGCTATCCCACATTGAAGGTCAGCAATGGAGGCGGTAAGAAGATACCCCTCGTCTAAGGTAAGGAGCAGCGACTGTGCTTTGCTGGAGCAGCTGAGAAGAGACACCCCACACCCAAGTGAAGAGAAACCCAAGTAAGATGGTAGGTGTTGCAAGAGGGTATCAGAGGGCAGACACACTGAAACCATGCTCACAGAAAACTAGTCAATCTAATCACACGAGGACCACAGCCTTGTCTAACTCAATGAAACCCAGCCATGCATGCGGGGCAACCCAAGATGGGCGGGTCATGGTGGAGAGGTCTGACAGAACGTGGTCCACTGGAGAAGGGAATGGCAAGCTGCTTCAGTATTCTTGCCTTGAGAACCCCATGAACAGTATGAAAAGGCAATATGACAGGATACCAAAAGAGGACCTCCCCAGGTCATTAGGTGCCCAATATGCTACCAGAGATCAGTGGAGAAATAACTCCAGAGAGAATGAAGGGATGGAGCCAAAGCAAAAACAATACCCAGTTGTGCATGTGACTGGTGATAGACGCAAGATCTGATGCTGTAATGAGCAATGTTGCATAGGAACCTGGAATGTCAGGTCCATGAATCAAGGCAAATTAGAAGTGGTCAAACAAGAGATGGCAAGGGTGAACATGGACATTCTAGGAATCAGCGAACTAAAATGGACTGGAATGGGTGAATTTAACTCAGATGACCATTATATCTACTACAGTGGGCAGGAATCCCTCAGAAGAAATGGAGTAGCCATCATAGTCAACAAAAGAGTCTGAAATGCAGTACTTGGATGCAATCTCAAAAATGATAGAATGGTCTCTGTTCATCTCCAAGACAAACCATTCAATAACACAGTTATCCAAGTCTATGCCTCAACCAGTAACGCTGAAGAAGCTGAAGTTGAATGGTTCTATGAAGACCTACAAGACCTTTTAGAACTAACACCCAAAAAAAGATGTCCTTTTCATTATAGGGGACTGGAATGCTAAAGGAGGAAGTCAAGAAACACCTGGGGTAACAGGCAAATTTGGCCTTGGAATGCAGAATGAAGCAGGGCAAAGACTAATAGAGTTTTGCCAAGAAAATGCACTGGTCATAGCAAACATCCTCTTCCAACAACACAAGAGATGCCTCTACACATGGACATAACCAGATGGTCAATACCAAAATCAGATTGATTATATTCTATGCAGCCAAAGATAGAGAAGCTCTATACTGTCAACAAAAACAAGACCAGGAGCTGACTGTGGCTCAGATCATGAACTCCTTATTACCAAATTCAGACCAAATTGGAGAAAATAGAGAAGGCTGCTAGACCATTCAGGTATGACTTAAATCAAATCCCTTATGATTATAAAGTGGAAGTGAGAAATAGACTTAAGGGCCTAGATCTGATAGATAGAGTACCTGATGAACTATAGAATGAGGTTTGTGACATTGTACAGGAGACAGGGATTAAGACCATCCCCATGGAAAAGAAATGCAAAAAGCAAAATGACTGTCTGGGGAGGCCTTACAAATAGCTGTGAAAAGAAGAGAGGTGAAAAGCAAAGGAGGAAAGGAAAGATACAAGCATGTGCATGCAGAGTTCCCAAGAATAGCAAAGAGAGAGAAGAAAGCCTTCTTCAGCGATCAATGCAAAGAAATAGAGGAAAAGAACAGAATGGGAAAGACTAGAGATCTCTTCAAGAAAATTAGAGATATCAAGGGAACATTTCATTCAAAGATGGGCTCGACAAAGGACAGAAATGGTCTGGACCTAACAGAAGCAGAAGATATTAAGAAGAGGTGGCAAGAATACATGGAAGAACTGTACAAAAAGATCTTCATGACCCAGATAATCATGATGATGTGATCACTAATCTAGAGCCAGACATCTTGGAATCTGAAGTCAAGTGGGCCTTAGAAAGAATCACTACGAACAAAGCTAGTGGAGGTGATGGAATTTCAGTGGAGCTGCTTCAAATTCTGAAAGATGATGCTGTGAAAGTGCTGCACTCAATATGCCAGCAAATTTGGAAAACTCAGCAGTGGCCTCAAGACTGGAAATGTCAGTTTTCATTCCAATTCCAAAGAAAGGCAATGCCAAAGAATGCTCAAACTACCACACAATTGTACTCATCTCACATGCTAGTAAAGTCATGCTCAAAATTCTCCAAGGCAGGCTTAAGCAATACGTGAACCGTGAACTTCGTGATGTTCAAGCTGGTTTTAGAAAAGGCAGAGGAACCAGAGATCAGATTGCCAACATCTGCTGGATCATGGAAAAAGCAAGAGAGTTCCAGAAAAACATCTATTTCTGCTTTATTGACTATGGCAAAGCCTTTGACTGTGTGGATCACAATAAACTGTGGGAAATTCTGAAAGAGATGGGAATACCAGACCACCTAACCTGCTTCTTGAGAAACCTATATACAGGTCAGGAAGCAACAGTTAGAACTGGATATGGGACAACAGACTGGTTCCAAATGGGAAAAGGAGTACGTCAAGGCTGTATATTGTCACCCTACTTATTTAACTTCTATGCAGAGTACATCATGAGAAACGCTGGACTGGAAGAAACACAAGCTGGAATCAAGATAGCCGGGAGAAATATCAATAACCTCAGGTATGCAGATAACACCACCTTTATGGCAGAAAGTGAAGAGGAGCTAAAGGGCCTCATGATGAAAGTGAAAGAGGAGAGCAAAAAGTTGGCTTAAAGCTCAACATTCAGAAAATGAAGATCATGGCATCGGTCCCATCACTTCATGGGAAATAGATGGGGAGTGGAAACAGTGTCAGACTTTATTTTTCTGGGCTCCAAAATCACTGCAGATGGTGCTGACTGCAGCCGTGAAATTAAAAGATGCTTACTCCTTGGAAGAAAAATTATGACCAACCTAGATAGCATATTCAAAAGCAGAGACATTACTTTGCCAACTAAGTTCCGTCTGGTCAAGGCTATGGTTTTTCCTGTGGTCATGTATGGATGCGAGAGTTGGACTATGAAGAGGGCTGAGCACCAAAGAATTGATGCTTTTGAAGTGTGGTGTTGGAGAAGACTCTTGATAGTCCCTTGGACTGCCAGGAGATCCAACCAGTCCATTCTGAAGGAGATCAGCCCTGGGATTTCTTTGGAGGAAATGATGCTAAAGCTGAAACTCCAGTACTTTGGCCACCTCATGCAAAGAGTTGACTCATTGGAAAAGACTCTGATGCTGGGAGGGATTGGGGGCAGGAGGAGAAGGGGATGACCAAGGATGAGATGGCTGGATGGCATCACGGACTCTATGGACGTTAGTCTGAGTGAACTGCCGGAGATGGTGATGAACAGGGAGGCCTGGTGTCCTGTGATTCATGGGGTCACAAAGAGTTGGACACGACTGAGCGACTGAACTCTACTGACAGCCTTATTTATGGTCCAACTCTCACATCCATACATGAGTACTGGAAAAACCACCACTTTAAGTATATGGAACTTTAGGCAAAGTAATGTCTCTGCTTTTTATTATACTGTATAGGTTTATCATTTGAGCAAACTCTGGGAGATAGTGGAGGACAGAGGGGCCGGGTGTGCTATAGTTCATGGGGTCACAAAGGATTAGACACAACTTATCAACTGAAGGACAAAAGTCCTAATTCCTGCTGTTTTATTATTGGATTCATCTCATGTCAGGGACACGTATGGTGGTTATGAGATTCCTCACTTTTCATATACTGGTGTATGGAGCTAATTGCTCTAAAATACCTGAATTTTAGAATGTGTATTTAAAGAGACGGGATTCCCAGGTGGCTGAGTGGTACAGAATCCATCTGTCAGTACAGGAGGTGCAGGAGATACAGGTTCAATTTTTGGAGGAAGACATGGCTATCCTCTACAGTATTCTTGCCTGAAAAATTCCACGAACAGAGGAGACTGGTAGGCTATGGTCCGTGGGGGTTGCAGAGAATTGAACACAACTGAGTGGCTGAGCACACATGCACAGAAAGAGGGAATTGAAAGAAAAAGTGAACCACCTTCCTCCACTACTCCAACATAATAAGAAACATATTTAGAAATGGATTTCATGTGCTTTAGGGTATATGAAAATTACCTAATATTATTGGGAAAAATGAGGGCTTTTGAGTCCTATCTCCAAAATTACTCCTTTAGCAGAGCAGATGTGATGACCAGGCATCAGAATTTTAACAAGCTTCAGGGATGTTTCCAAGACAGGAGGTCCAAGTGTGATGCTTTGAGAAACATTTGTTTGTGTCACCAAGACCTTTCACAGACACTTCACGCCCCCCTCAATGATCTACTCAGTGCAACATAGCGTTCATTTTACAGATAAGTCACCTGAGACTTAGAAAGTCATTTGCTTAAATCACTAAACCAATATCAGAGAATAGCTAGGGACAAATTCAGATGCTCCTCTTCAAAGCTCCAGATTGTTTTTGCCTCCTCATCTCTTAAGACATAATTTATAGATGTGGGTATTAATTTTATCTATTTCCAACTGATGGTTGGGCTTTTTTCCTGTTACTCCATCTCCGTAATATTTATGCAACCTGGACCAAAAGGTCTGCCTCTGCTTCAATTCCTATAAAAGCCCTGCGGAATTCACATTAGCACTTCCATAAAAGTCATAAAGGCTCTGCAAACTACTCAGAGTTTAAATATGGAAGTTGAAACCCTAATCACAATTTAATATAACTAAATATGTACATACTTTATGGTCAATCATCCAGACCATTTACAGGGTCCCTTGGCTTTGAAATTACTAAAACTCAAATGGTGCCGTAGATGAGCCTTGCTTGACATGACATATATTGAAACAGACTGTGGAGCAATCACATAAGGATGAAAACCTCGCTTCAGTCTTAGTGAACCAAAGCTAAGAGGCAAATTATTCAATTACAGTAAATTTACAGTAGCTTAATATTTGATAAAAGTGGTTCTTCCATCATCAGAGCATCTTATTGAAAACCCTTGAGCGGCAAAATAGCTCCGGAAACTCTTAAGATGTTTTAAACACTTATTAAGAATATTCATCTAGCTTGATCTTCTATGAGCAGTCTAGTTTGAATATCTTCTCTCTTTTTGGTAATTGCCAGGTACTTTGTGCATGCACCAGTGGCCTCAAAATTAACCTGCTAATTGTGCTCCTGCAAGCAGGGGAGGGCTGGCGGGGGGTGGGAGGGGTGGGCACAGCGACATCCGCTGGTGAAGAACTGCTTGGGATTGAGATCCTGGCCTGGTGAGAGGAATACTGTGTCTGTCCTCAGGGTTTAGAGGCCTGGGTTGATTCCCAAATGCTGGCCCTGCCAAGGTGAGGTGTGAGATGTGCCCGGCAAGGGGACAGAGTGCTCTCTGAGAAGGTGAGTTGCAAGTCATATGACAAATTCAAGGAGAAGACTGTTGTCTCCCCAAGAAAGCTCTAAGGCAGGGCTTCTCAAAATTTGATACAGATGGATCACGAGGGATCTGGTTAAAATGCAGCTTCTAATTCAGCCTGAGATTCTGCATTTTCCACAAGCTCTGGAGAGATGGTCACCCAGAACCCCTAGCGTGTGGACAGTTCTGTGAGTCACCAGGAGATGGGAGATGCTCCCAGCGCGATCTGGATCAGGCATACGTATGATGGCAGGATCTTGGTGTGATATCCGAGTTCTAAGACAACAGATGGTAGTGGACCCTGCCTGGTGGGGTTTGAAGGTGTGTGTGTGTGTGTGTGTGTGTGTGTGTGTGCGTGTGCGCTCAGTCGTGTTCAACTCTTTGCGAGCCCATGGACTGTGGCCTGACAAGCTCCTCTGTCCATGGAATTTTCCAGGCAAGAATTTTGGAGTGGGTTGCCATTCCTTGCTCCAGGGGATCTTCCCTACCCAGGAATCGAACCCTCGTCTCTCTTGTGTCTCCTGCATTGACAGGTGGATTCTTTACCACTGCGCCACCTGGGAAGCCTAGAATTTGAACCTAAACTTGAACAATTTCTGGCTATATGGTCTGTAATAAGCTGCTTAGCCCATCTGAGAAATTTCATGCCACTGGATTCAGGGCAGGATATATATAAGGACAGGCTCTACTTTTGGCGTGCTAGATTGAGGAACTCTCGGGGCAGTTCAGCTCCGCTTTTGTCTTCCTCCAGTGGGTGCTCTTACACACAAACGCCTGAGCTAGAGCTAAGCCACCACCATAGAAGCAAATACTCCCTCTGCCCAGACACCTTCCCTGTCAAGCACCTCCCACTGGGAATGTTGACTTCTCTAACTTCCAGAACCAGAGCATGACTTCTTAATCTGGGTTTAGTTAAACTTCTCCTACTGCTCAGGCACTGTCGTCAAATATAAAAGAGGCGAAGAGAGGGGGTGGAAATGCTAATTAGACCCTGTCACAATTCCAGCTACTGTTGTGAGAAGTCACAGTATGCAAATCAGATGAAATCTACCCTCAACCTCTCTGGGCTGTGAGGGCAAGGGGTGGGGGACTGGACTGACAATCCCAGGGCCAGGGGTAGGGGCTGATTCCCATTTGTTCATCTCTCGGCAGTGTCTCCGATGCACTCAAGCTGAGAGACGCCTATGAGAAGTAGAGTCAGATGAGTTGTGCGTGTGTGTGTGTGTGTTTAAATAAAACATTTTCTGTGTCCCAATGTTGCAGCTGTATTCAAAGTAAAAGTGAGCTAAATGGCTTTAAACACACACACACACACACACCACACACACACACACCACACACACACACACACACACACACACACAGAACCACCATTCAGCTCAGTATAAATGTCACAGCGTCAAATACTAAATACAGAGAATTATTAACGTAAGTGGCCTCCTATAATAAAGCTCATTATTAATAGGCCTATTAGCTCAGCATTCATTTGAACTGACAGCAACTTCTTTCTATGGCAGCTGTTTGCTCCTTTTTATATCCAAGACCCCTCCTGACAACTCAATGTATGTTAAGAAGCAGAGACTGAGGTGGAGGGTGGCAGGAGGCCGGGATGGGAGTAGCACTGACTCTTTTAAAGGGAAGTCAGGCTGGGAATTGCTATTTATTGAACACACAGTATAAAATAATGGTGAATGGTACTGAGCATCTATCCCATGCAAGTGGGTTACACATATTATTTTATCTAGTTGGCAGAAAATTCAGGAAGCCAATTAAATTTGAACTCCAGTTAAAGATACATCTTTTAGTAGTAGTATGTTCTGAATATCGCCTGGGACATAGTTTCCTTTTAAAAAAATTTGCTGTGTATCTCAAATGCAGATTTCACTGGGAGACTTGTGTCTTCATTTGGTAAATATATAGCAAGTTCTATTATTATTCACATTCTACAATAAGGGCATTGAAACTTAAAAGGTAAAGTCTGAGTTCAGACCTCAAACTGGGTTAGAATCTCAGACTTTGAAATCGATTTATTCTAGAGCTCATTCTAGTTGTGTTCACAAACACCACTGTTCACAGAAGGCTTTCTACCAATGTATCTATCCTGAGGCACACGTCCCCACCCACAGCTTCCCTTGTTCATTTCCCCAGTGTCTCCTGAAGTTGCTCTTATCATACCCATCTTGCAGATGAAATTCCAAGCTATTTGGTTGCAGCAGAGTGCCATTTTGATAATTTATTGAGCATCTACTCTCTGCTTGGTGTTCTGCTGACTGCAGGGGTATAAAATTCAGACCAGACTCAGTCTCCAAACCTGAAGCATACAGTAAATTGAATAAGGCATGCACACAAATAAGGAGAAATGCACAGCGGGGCTGGTGTTATAACTGCTCCTCCAAACAGTTAAACCAGGATGTCAGTTTCTCTTTAGAACAAAGTTTCACCTGGTGAAGACCTTTTAGGGGACATATATTGCAGCCTGATTATTAAATACAATCTTAAAGGAAACCCTGGATTGCCATATGAGAAAACAATGTCATATTTTCAGCTTAAAAATATTGTAAAAGTCCTGAGGGACTGAATCATAAGTGAAAAATATGAGAAATTTAATAAATGGGAATTTGCAGAAGCCGGTTTAATATCACACAGAAAATGACATGAAAAGATGGTTGCTCCTTCATTCTTCAGCCTCAGCTCAAATTATCTGACACTTGTTTGGAGATCAAATTATCTGACACCTGTTTAATCAATACTTATAAACACCTACTATGTGCCAAGAACTATAGAGAAAAGGCATGTATCTGCTCTCAGGAGCACACAGTGGTTACATACCCTCTCTGACTTTCCTTTTCCTCACCTTTGAAATGACAATAATGTTATATTTGCATCATAGGCTGTCATGACTATTAAATAAACTAATAAACCTAATCTATTAAAAGTGGCACGTGCTGCTGCTGCTGCTGCTGCTGAGTCGCTCCAGGCGTGTCCGACTCTGTGCGACCCCAGAGACGGCAGCCCACCAGGCCCCCCATCTCTGGGATTCTCCAGGCAAGAACCCTGGAGTGGGTCGCCATGTCCTTCTCCAGTGCGTGAAAGTGAAAAGTGAAAGTGAAGTCGCTCAGCCGTGTCCGACTCTTAGCGACCCATGGACTGCAGCCCACCAGGCTCCTCCATCCATGGCATTTTCCAGGCACGACTACGGGAGTGGGGTTCCATTGCCTTCTCCGGTGGCACATACTAGGTACTCACTAAACATTAGCTTTCACTGTTATTTGCTGAAGACCAAGAAAATTGCAGGGGAGCTTATTTACATTATGTACGGATGTGACCACAATGTGTCCCATTATGTGTATGATGTGTATGGATTTGGACCATAAAAAATAAAGGCTGAGTGCCAAAGAACCAATGGCTTTGAATTGTGGACCTGGAACTCTTGAGAGTCCCTTGGACTGCAAGGGAATCCAACCAGTTCATCCTAAAGGAAATCAGTCCTGAATATTCATTGGAAGGACTGATGCTGAAGCTGAAGCTCCAATACTTCGGCCACCTGATGCGAAGAACTGACTCATTGGAAAAGATCCTGATGCTGGGAAAGACTGAAGGCAAAAGAGAAGAGGGCAACAAAGGGTGAAATGGTTGGATGGCATCACCGACTCGATGGACATGGATTTGAGCAAGCTCCAGGAGATGGTAATTGACAGGGAAGCTTGGAGTGCTTCAGTCCCTGGGGTTGCAAAGAGTTGGACATGGACATGACTGAGCTACTGAACATCAGCATCTTTACATTATAGAGTGATAAAGGTACAGTCATGAGAATGAGACACCACTGAAGTCCACCCCGCAGCAAGGCCTTAGAGACATAAATAAGGCTTCAGAGCCAACAAAGCTAGCTTTTCCCCAAAGGCAGGAGGAAAGGGTGTTCCAGCTTAAAATGTGTTTACATTTACTGAGGTAAGTACTATTTCCACACACAAATAAGCTGGCTTCATATGATGGGTCTGAGCTATGGACCAGAGGACACCATCTTTACTCCTGACTGGTCTCTTGTGACTGGAATGGCAGGTGGTCTGGGGCAGCTGGTGTCCAGTGAGAGTGGAAGAGCAGAGAGGGATGGGTGGAACAGCCTCAAAACTCATGTCCATTGCTGACTCTGGCCTACAGGTACTGGGAGACCACCAAAGAGTGAAAACAGGAGAATGGGGATCTTTTGGCCAGAGTTAAGTTGTAAAAGATGACTAGAATAGAAAAATAAAGAATGACATGGAAAGGGACTGACTGAGACTGAGAAGGAGACATGAAAAGAGATGGAGAGAGAGAGGTGTAGGTTTCTAGTTAAGACCTTTGTGCAGATTTGATCTTCAATGTTTTGACAAATATTTCTGAATTTTTAATAGAATATTTGTGGACTAATGGTTCAAAGGGAGTTAGATTTCTAAAAAATGCATCTGTCTTCTAAAAGTGGTTGAAATTCTGTAAAGCATCTGTTTTTATTTAATTGTTGAATTCTTTATTTTCTACCACTAAGTTGAATATGTAGTTGGTTTCCTTTTTCAGCAATATATGAGATACTTTGTGAAGAATAAAGCATCCAGGAGTAGTAATAAGTTGAAAATTCTAGGCTCATTCATTTATTGATCATTTATTTTGTTATTTATCCCCTAGGCCAGCATCTCATCCATTGACCTTTCCATCTTTCTGTCTTTCCAGTCATTCATCTTTCTGTCTGTGCCTGTTTCCATCCATCCATCCACCACCCAGTCACCCTTCCATCTATTCACCCATTTATACACCCACTTATTCATTCACTCACGTACTCCTTCATCCATCTATCCATCCAACTCATTCTGTTTCATTTACTAAATGCATACTGAACATCAGTTATATGTAAGCATGTTAATATTATTGTTTAGTTGCTAAGTTATATCTGACTCTTTGCAACCCAGTGGACTGTAGCACACCAGGCTTTCCTGTCCTTCACTGTCTCCCAGATTTTGCACATTAATAGAATTAACTAAGCATAATTTATTTCTTATAGGGATCCCATAGCTAACTATAGGATATAAACTGGTAGAGAGCCATATTAGAATATCTTAAGAGGATTCACCCACAAAGATAGATATTTCCAAAATCCAGAGACCGAACAAGGCAAGGAGCAATAAGCTAGAAGACTTTAGCCTCTTTAAGGAAGTGACTCAGTTGCCTGGCAAGTTCTAGAATTACACAAGCCAACAGAAATTGACTGAAACTGTTTGTTTTACTTGGCTTCCATCCCTACTTTTCAGATTTCAGGTGTTTTCAGAGGGCAAATGTTTTTCACCCCACAAAATGACTGCAAAGAATTATCAATGTAGCATGTTCTTATTAAAAGTAAGTCATTTCCTCTTGAACCTGCTTCCCATCTCCTGGTCCATACCACCCCTCTAGGTTGTCACAGAGCACCAGGTTTGAGCTTCCTGCTTCATACAGCAGATTCCCACTGGCTATCTGTCTTGTATCTGGGAATGTGTGCGTTTTAATGAGGGAAGGGACCTGTGTGGCCCTATGGCTGATTCATGCGGATGTATGGCAGAAACCAGCAAAATACTGTAACACCATTAATTATCAGCCAATTAAAAAAAAGATCAAGAAAAACAAGTCATTTCTTCCACTCTTCTTGCTTTACCATTCTAGAAAATAATGTATTCCCCCAGAACTCTACTTACCAACATCTGCCTCTTCAGTAGTGATGTGCTAAAGAGCCAGTTAACTTGAGATCTTTCTCTAGACTTGAAGAAGTTTGGGGAAGCAAGCTGGAGCACTGAGCTCTTTCTAAGCTATGCCTTCATATGTGATTTATTGGTCAGATAAGCTCATTCTAGCGGACCATCTCATTTAGCTTATTGGTGAAAAAGGCAGCTATGACTACCAACTTTGAAACTTTGAGCTGGAGCCAAAATAACAAAAAATATTGCTGGTGAGAATAAAAAAAAAGTTGTCCATTACCTAAAATTAACTTTGCTTTTATTCAGCTATTTTTCTTTTAATAAGTGTAACAAATGAACATTCCTAGGCAAATTGAAGAACCCAGGTAGTTTGGCTTTTGAAGGCAGTTATGTCCAGGATCCCTGGATCCTTCAGATGCTAAAGACATTGGAGTCTCTCTCTATTCATCTTCTCCTGTAGACTTGGAGAACATCTCAGATTGGCAAGACAGGGAAAGAAACATTCCTGCTTCAAAAGCGTCTCCATAATATATTCACACAGTGATTTGTGCATTGTATTGGATTCCAGTGATTAAAGAGCTGCTTTTCTAAATAGGAGGTGGCCATGGTGCACTTGCGAATGACTGTGGATGCTATGAATTTATTTGGGAGCCTGGAGGATTTGAGATCCATTCCTCCACCCCAAAACCAAAGGGCGATACATGCAGAGCACTTCAAGTCAAGTGAGAAGATTGAAGACAAGAGAACAAGAGGAGGATGAGGAAAGAAGCAAGAAGGGAAGCAACAGAAACTTTAAAAACCTTCTTTAAGTGGTCCTCCCTCTGCCATGATACCCAAACTACTCCCAGGCTTCACTGCTCTCACTATGCCCTGATCCATACCCCCTCAATCTCCTTCCGGCCATTTGACCATGAGCACCTTGAAGATACTGATAGCATTTTTAACTGTATTTGAAAATCTCAGCACCTAGCAGTGCCTGGCACAGAGTAGGCAGTCCATAAACATTTGTTGTGTGAATAGAAAATGAATGAGATGATTCTAAGTGATAAGCAAAGATTGTCACAAAGATCAAAATTCTATAAGCAGTAAAGAAAAAGTGAAGGTGAGACTATGGGATTCAGTAAAGTTTAAGAGTTATCAGACATGAAGTCACTAAACCTATGTATTAACTACTCAGAGTGGCCCCTGGACCAACAGTGGTGGCATCCTTTTCCTGGTAACTGTATTGGAAATGTAAATTCTCCGTGCCCATCCTAGGTCTATAGAATGAGGATCTGTGGAGGCAGGACTCAGAAGTCTTTGTTCTAACAATTCTTCTAGCAGGTTTTCAAGCATTCTCAAATTTGAGAAGCATGGAAGTAAAATAATTGCTTTTAATCAGTGAAATATCAAGTTAAGTGAAACACGGAAAATGCCTTTTCTATACATCTCCCAGAATTGGTGCTGCCCAGTTTTACTAAGAAACATTTGGAAGTTTTCACAAAAGAAAGAAGGAAGGGAGAGGAAGGGAAAGCTTAGAAGGAGGGATCTTATTGTGGTAATAAACTATGCTACTTGCTGTGACGGCCACTTCTCACATGTTAGAGTTGAAATTGCCATGGAAGCTTCTTTGTCCTGGATTCCACAGACAGAGGCTTCAGTCAATCAGGGAAGCCTGGAGGATTTTGCATTTGGTCACAGTTCGTGTTGTTCAGTGGATCAGTTGTGTCTGATTCTTTGTGACCCAATGGACTGCAGCATGTCAGACTTTCCGGAGTTTGCTCAAATTCATGTACATTGAGTTAATGATGCCATCCAATCATCTCATCATCTGTCACCCCTTTCTCTTGCCTTCAATCTTTCCTAGTATCAAGGTCTTTTCCAGTGGGCCAACTCTTTACATCAGGTAGCCAAAACATCGGAACTTCAGCTTCAGCATAAAGCTAAAGTCTTCAGCATAAAGCCCTTCCAATAAATATTCAGGGTAGATGTTCTTTAGGATTGACTGGTCTGATCTCCTTGCTGTCTAAGTGACTCTGAAGAATCTTCTCCAGCATCACAGTTTGAAAGAATCAGTTCTTTGGCTTCAACCTTCTTTATGGTCCAACTCTCACATCCATACCTAACTGTTGGAAAAATCATAGCTTTGCCTATCCATACCTTTGTCAGCAAAATGATGTCTGTTTTTCAATATGCTGTCTAGGTTGATCATAATTTTCTCCCAAGGAGCAATCATCATTCAGTTTCATGGCTGCAGTCACTGTCCACAGTGATGTGATAGCAGAGATGAATATATTTAAGGTGGGGTTTGCTTTGGTGACCTAGCTGAGACACAGTTAAGTTGGCCTCTCCCAGTGGTCTGATCTGATCACCTTAATGACACTATGAATAGGGCTGGCACTCTCTGCATACTAGCTGTGTGACATGGGTAATTTAATATTTCTGAGGCTCAGTTTCCTCACCTTTAAAAATGGAATAAGACCCATATGACAAAATTATAAGTATTAAATGAGTCAATGATTATGAAAGCCTTTAGAATAATTGCCAATATTTAATAGAAATTTAGTGAGGCAATGATCAAGACCATCCCCAAGAAAAGAAATGTAAAAGGCAAAACAGTTATCTGACGAGGCCTTACAAATAGCTGAGAAAAGAAGAGAAGTGACAGGCAAAGAAGAAAAGGATAAATATATCCATTCAAATGCAGAGTTCCAAAGAATAGCAAGGAGAGATAAGAAAGCCATCCTCAGTGATCAGTGCAAAGAAATAGAGGAAAACAACAGAATGGGAAAGACTAGAGATCTCTTCAAGAAAATTAGAGATACCAAGGAAAATTTTCATGCAAAGATGGGCTCAATAAAAGGCAGAAATGTATGGACCTAGCAGAAGCAGAGGATATTAAGAAGAGGTGGCAAAAATACACAGAAGAACTATACAAAAAACATCTTCATGACCCAGATAACCACCATGGTGTGATCACTCACCTAGAGCCAGACATCCTGGAATGCCAAATCAAGTGGGCCTTAGGAAGTATCACTACGGCCAAAGCTAGTGGAGGTGATGGAATTCCAGCTAAGCTATTTCAAATCCTAAAAGATGATGCTGTGAAAGTGCTGCGCTCAATGTGCCATCAACTCTGGAAAACTCAGCAGTGGCCACAGGACTGGAAAAGGTCAGTTCTTATTCCAATCCCAAAGAAAGGCAATGCCAAAGAATGTTCAAACTACTGCACAATTGCACTCGTCTCACACACTAGCAAAGTAACGCTCAAAATTCTCCAAGCCAGGCTTCAACACTATGTGAATTGTGAACTTCCTTACGTTCAAGCTGGATTTAGAAAAGGCAGAGGAACCAGAGATCAAATTGTCAGCATCTGTTGGATCATCAAAAAAACAAGAGAATTACAGAAAAACATCTATTCCTGCTTTATTGACTGTGCCAAAGACTGACTATGTGGATCACAATAAACTGTGGAAAATTCTTAAAGAGATGGGAATACCAGACCACTTGATCTGCCTCATGAAAAATCTGTATGCAGGTCAAGAAGCAACAGTTAGAACTGGATATGGGACAGCAGACTGGTTCCACATAGGAAAAGGAGTATGTGAAGGCTGTATATTTAACTTATATGCAGTGTACATCTGGAGAAGACAATGGCAACCCACTCCAGTACTCTTGCCTGGAAAATCCCATGGACAGAGGAGCCTGGTAGGCTGCAGTCCATGGGGTCACGAAGAGTCAGACACGACTGAGTGACTTCACTTTCACTTTTCAGTTTCATGCATTGGGGAAGAAAATGGCAACCCACTCGAGTGTTCTTGCCTGGAGAATCCCAGGGATGGCGGAGCCTGGTGGGCTTCCATCTATGGGGTTGCACAGAGTCAGACATGACTGAAGTGACTTAGCAGCAGTGTACATCATGTGAAATGCTGGGCTGGATGAAGCACAAACTGGCATCAAGATTGCCAGGAGAAATATAAAAAACCACAGATATGTAGATTATACCACACTTATGGTAGAAAACAGAGAAGAGCTAAAGAGCCTCTTGATGAAAGTGAAAGAGGAGAGTGAAAATGTTGGCTTAAAACTCAACATTCAGAAAACTAAGATCATGGCATCTGGTCCCATCACTTCATGGCAAATAGAAGGGGAAACAGTGTAAAGAGTGACAGACTTTAGTTTTTGGGCTCCAAAATCACTGCAGATGGTGACTGCAGCCAGGAAATTAAGACGCTTGCTCCTTGGAAGAAAAGCTATGACCAACCTAGAAAGCATATTAAAAAGCAGAGACATTACTTTATCAACACAGGTCCACCTAGTTAAACCTATGTTTTTTCCATTAGTCATGTATGGATGTGAGAACTGGACTACAAAGAAAACTGAGCACCACAGAATGGATGCTTTTGAACTGTGGGGTTGGAGAAGACTTGAATGTCCTTTGGACTGCAAGGAGATCCAACCAGTCCATCCTTAAGGAAATCAATCCTGAATATTCATTAGAAGGACTGATGTTGAAGCTGAAACTCCAATACTTTGGCCACCTGATGTGAAGAACTGACTCATTTGAAAAGATCCTGATGCTGGGAAATATTGAAGGAGGAAGAGAAGGGGATGACAGAGGATGAGATGGCTGGATGGCATCACCAATGTGATGGACATGATTTTGAATCGGCTCTGGGAGTTGGTGATGGACAGGGAGGCCTGGTTTGCTTCCCTGAGCTATGTGGCTGAATAAGCTTTTTCAGTTGTGTCTGCCTCCTTGTGACCCCATGGACTATAGCCCACAAGGCTTATCTATTCATGGGATTTTCAGGCAAAAATACTGGAGTGGTTGCCGTTTCCTCCTCCAGGGGATCTTCCTGATCCAGGGCCTGAACTCTTCATTACAGGCTGACTCTTTACCATGGAGTCGCTGGGCAAGCCCAAAGGGAAAGAAGAGGTGGTGAAAGCAGGCCATGCCACTTCTCTCAGGGTCAGGCGGGTAGAAGCTGGTGCAGAGCTCTCTACGTGAGTGCCCTCTCTATGTGCCCTATCATCTCTGCTTTCTCAGTGCCACTCGCTACGTCAGCCTCTGCTTTGCCATGAAACCAGACATCTGAGAGCGGCCACAGTCACTGGTAGGAGGAGAAGCGCGAGATAAATACCCCAGCTTCCTCACTCTGTCGGAGTCATTCTGAGGCTCCTTTCACACTGATTTTCAGAATTCTGCAGTAGCATTAAACTACTTCCACCACAGTGGAAGCTGGCTCAATACCACACTCTCTGTTGCCTTCACTTCCACTTATCAGTTTATCTAAAGTGAACATATAAGCCTTGTGGACTACAGTCCATGGGGTCACAAAGAGTCAGACGCAACCAAAAAGCCTATCCAGCCCCATGGCTCAGATGGACCAATCGTGTGACGAGGAATTTACCAGGCTAATGTTGCAAGCATTAGTTGCTCAGTCATGTCTGACTCTTTGCAATCTTTGGATCTTCTCTTTGCAGTCCCATGGGCTGCAGCATGCTGGGCTCCTCTGTCCATGGAATTCTCCAGGAAAGAATTCTAGAGTGGGTTTCCATTCCCTTCTCCAGGGGATCTTCCCAACCGAGGGTTTGAACCCAGGTCTCCCACATTGCAGGCAGATTCTTTACCATCTATGGCACCAAGGGAGCCCATCTGAAGATATCAGGGATACTTTAATTTCTGTCTTGTTGTCTGCTTCTGGAAGAGTTCACACAACAAACTCATCCCACAATGAGTGAGATGGGAAGTACAGAGAAGTTCATAGGATATTTGGGACCCACTGTCTGCAATGCCCAGCCTGTTCAGCAAAGCGCTCCTACGAAAGAAGCACAGGAAGAGAATTCTTTCCTCTGCAATTTTTAGAACAGTTTCAGAAAGATAGGTGTTAACTGCCCTCTAACTTTTTGAGAGAATTCACTTGTGAACATCACTGATTATTAGAGAAATGCAAATCAAAATTTCAGTGAGATGTCTCCTCATAGGAATCAGAACAGCCATCGTCAAAAAGTCTGAAAATAATGAATGCTGGAGAAGGTGCGGCGAAAAGGGAACCTCCTACAGCATTGGTGGGAGTGTAAATCGGTGTATCTAGCAAGGAGAACAGTGCGAAGAAGTGAAGATGCTCAGCCGTATGCGACTCTTTGCGATGCCATGGACTATAGCTCACCAGGCTCCTCTGTCCATGGAGTTTTCCAGGCAATAATTCCAGGCATGTAATTTTCCTGGAGTGGGTTGCCATTTCCTTCTCCAGGGGGTCTTCTCAACCCAGGGATAGAACCTGGGTCTCCCGCATTGCAGGCAGATGCCTTGCCCTCTGCGCCACCAGGGAAGCCCAACAGTATGGAAGTTCCTTAAAAACTAAAAACAGAGCTATCATATAATCCATCAACCCCACTCCTGAGCATGTATCTGAAGAAAAACATGGTTTGAAAGGTTACACTCACCACAGCACTCATTGCAGCACTGCTTACTGTACCCAAGACATGTAAGCAACCTAAATGCCCATCGACAAATGAATGGATAAAGAAGATATGGCACTTATATATAACCGAAGAATACTCAGCTATAAGAAAGAATAAAATAATGCCGTTTGCAGCAACATAAAAGGGCCTGGAGATCATCATACTAAATGAAGCACATCAGAGAAAGACAAATGTCATGTGATATCACTTATATGAAGATTCTTAAAAAATGATACAAGTGAACTTATTTACAAAACAGAAATAGAATCACAGATGTTGAGAATAAACATGCAGACCCGGGAGGAGGGAGAGGGGAGAGAAGGGATAGATTGGGAGTTTGAGACTGGCGTATACACACTGTGATATTTAAAAAGACAACCAAGGAAAGGGTCTATTGTATATCACAGAGAACTCTGCTCAATATTCTGTAATAACCTAAGTGGGAAAAGAAGGTGAAAAGGGATACATATTTGTATATAACTGAATCACTTCATTGTACATCTGAAATTAACATTGTTAATCAACTATACTCCAATATAAAATAAAAAATAATTAAAACTATAGGAAGAGATGCTTGCCTATTTGTAATCTATTTGTTTCCAGAGTTGAAAAGCCTGTGGTTTCAATGCATTGCTTCTTAGCATTTCATATCTGAATCGACCACATAATGAGGCTTTGTGATCACACCTACCCTCTTTACACTAATGCTAAGCTTTGATTAATGAAGCGATACCCATTGCATGGATAGGAAAAATGATTCAGGGCTAGTTGTTTCCACTCAGTTGAACACAGTCTGATACTTGATATAACATCCCAACAATTTCCTATTCAGAGTCCAGTCTCCCCTCTTTTTTTTCCCCCTTGTCTCTTCATATCACAACTAAGTCCAAAGTTATTTATCCTGGTATTAGGCTCTTAATTCCTGTCTCTGCATAAAAAAATCAGGAAGAGCTACACTGCTCAAGAATTTAAGCTGTTACTTAACCTTGAATCTTCTTGGCTCTTGATTTAAAGCCTTTCAAACCCTTTTTAAGAGAGAAAGGCATTTCTCATTCTAAGATTAATATCATCACTCTCCATTCTCACCTGAAGGGAGCAATATGAGGCTTAGAGAGTGTGTATGGATCAGAATCTCCAAGAAAGACTCAGCTCCCTTGGTTCACCTATTTATCTCACGTTCATTCAGCACCTACCATGTGATAGATGCTGGGATGCTGATGGTGATTCTCTTATCCGTGAGAATTGTGCAGTCCAAGAAAGGTGATACCAAATACACATGTATAGCTCATGCTAAATACAAGAGTGATAAGTTACTCTAAAAGGTACAGTTATGAGACTTCAGAGGGAAAACAGATCCAGGTCATGGAGACACAGGTACACACATAATCTATTGGGTATTCACTCATTCCTTTAAAACAGTGTTAGTCATCACCACATGTTAGGAAATGTGCTGAGGCTTCCCTGGTGGTTCAGATGGTAAAGAATCTGCTTGCAGTGTGAGAGACCTTGGTTTGATCTCTGGGTAGGGAAGATCCCCTGGAAAAGGGAATGGTAATCCACTCCAGTATTCTTGCCTGGAGAATTCCATGAATAGAGGAGCCTGGTGGGCTACAGTCCATGGGGGTCACAAAGAGTCGGACACAACTGAGCAACTGTGTGTGTGTGTGAAT
Organism: Nanger dama; assembly: GCA_917880005.1. Classification (NCBI taxonomy): domain Eukaryota; kingdom Metazoa; phylum Chordata; class Mammalia; order Artiodactyla; family Bovidae; genus Nanger; species Nanger dama. The sequence continues at coordinate 7,199,351 of CAKJTW010000063.1, read as the reverse complement.
GTGTGTGTAGGAAGTGTGCTAGCTCTATGGGTACAATGAATGCATAAAAATGACCCAGCTCCTACTTTCTGTGAGGTCCTTAGTGTAGGTGGATGAAGGTTTGAGTTATAGCTGGACATGTTGAAATGGGTCAGATAGCTGAGATTTGGGGAGATGAACATTTTCCAGGCAGAGGGAGCAATGTGAGAAGAAGCCACAAAGTGGCTACAGGCCGGAGAGTGAAAGAAGATAGAGATTCTGTCGAGAAGAAAGCTCTGGGATCATGCAAGAGAAGGCGTCAGGCTGAATCAGGGCTTCGTCAGGTTTGGAGGAACGAGACTGCCTCTCCCGAAGTCCTGGCAATTGTGTGATAAGCACACAGGAGACTCTAAAGTTGTTTCAGAAAACAAAGACATGGGATGACAAGCCTGACCTCGCAGGGAAAAAGAGAGATGGAGACTGGAACTGTGAATGCAGAGAGACTGCAGTTCTGAAAACAGAAGAGGAAAACCCCGCACCTGAACCAGGGCAGTGGAGACATGGTGAGAGAGGAGGGAAGGGTCTAGAGCTATTAGGGTGATAGAAGCTGTGGGGATCCTGATGCCTAGATGTAGGTGCTGAAGCCAAGGGAGACAGGAAGCAGAAACTTGGTGCTCTCAGATCCTGCTTCTCCTTCTATCTAGACACAAGGGTGATACTCTTCTCCAGCATCCCTGAGAGATCACATGTAGCCATGAGCTTTGGCCAGTAAATACAAGTGGGAGTTTTAGATAAGACTTTCATTCCTAATCTGTTAAAAAAAAAAAAAAACTCCCCCAAATCTCCACCTGCCTGAAGAATGGAGAGACTTCCAGAACTCAGAGAAGCAGGGAGACATAAGAAGACAGCATCCTTGAATGCCTGCCTAGAGCAATGGTCAGCTGACTGTTTAGACACCATGCCAGTGAATGGATGAGGCTGTATTCCAGTAAAAGTTTATTTATGAAGGTAAGTGTCAGGCTGATTGTAGTTTTTCAACCCCTGTCTCAGAGCAAGGTACCCCCCCCACTGACCTCACTGGACAAGAGACACAAGATACTAATTTTTATTTGTTAAACTTCTGAGACCTAGCAGTTATTTGTTATATCGGTTAGCTTTGCTGTATATGAGAGGAAAGAAAATGAAAGTGAAAGTCGCTTAGTCTTGTGGACTCTTTGTGACTCATATGGACTATACAGTCCTTGGAATTCTCCAGGACAGAATACTGGAGTGGATAGCCTTTCCCATCTCCAGGGGATCTTTCCAACCCAGGGAACGAACCCAGGTCTCCCGCATTGCAGGCAGATACTTTACCAGCTGAGCCATAGGGAAAGAAAAACGCTGTAAAATTTCCCCATGTTCCTCTGCAAATGTGAAAACCTATAGGATAAAAGATGTGAAATCCCACCACAGGTTTTAAACAATCCCTTGAAAATGAATGTGACTGGAAATTTATAGGAAAGAAGGCCCCCAGAATGCTGGAAACTTCTGGGGAGATGCAATCTGTGAATACTCTAGGGATTCAGTGTTTCATTGCTTAGAAGTGGAGTGAGATGACGGCGAAGGGCCCCTTCTTCTGACACGGCATGATAATTGGGTTTTAGACATATTCGTTTACTGATGGAAGAATCTGCTGTCTGCATTCCAGAATTCAAAAGAAAGAAGGGAGAAAAGAAGCCTTGGATTTGTGCCAGGTGGAGGAGACCTGAAGAAGTCTGTCAGCAAGCCCTCAGGTAACAATATCATAATTTAAATTTGTTTTCTAACAATAGGGAGTAATTAATGATACAGTGTTCCCTTTCTGCCTAGCAAAATGTCGTGTGGGTGTGCACAGTGAGTGTGGGGTGTGTGTGGTGAGTATGGTCTGAGGTGTGTGGGGAGCATATGTGAGGGGTGTGTGTGTGTGTGTGTGTGTGTGGTATGTATGTGGTGTGTGTCTGTGGTATATATGTGGTTTGCTGTGTATGTATATGGTATGTGTGTGGTTTGGGGTGTGACGTGTGCCTGGCGTGTGAGTGTGGTATGTGTGTGGTTTGGAATGTTTGTATGCAATGTGTGATGTGCTTGTATGTGTATGTGTGTGGAGTGGTGTGCGTGTGTGTGGTACCTGTGAGGTTTATATATGTGTGTGGTCAGTAAGATACTGTGTGTGTGTGTCTGTGTGTATGATATATGTGTGTGTGTGGTACGTGGTTTGCCATGTGTGTGTGGCATGGTGTGGTATGGTGTGTGTGTGTGTTTGTGTGTGTGTCTGCACTCATCCAGACTCAGTGGGAGGAGCCTGTCTCTGGAGGTTTAACCATGGATTTATTTCCTGGAGACCCGTCAGACCTGGGCCGCATTTTTGCCTCTGTAGTGACTTGCAAATTCCTCAAGGTGTTGTAATTGGCTGTTAGCTGTGAGACAAGTTGATAGACCACCACGAGTCATCCAGGGACGGCATTCTTAAAAGGCAGATATGAAGGCCTTCATGATTTATTTGGATTTGAAAGGCGAGAAGACAAAAGTATCATTCTGGCTGGCTACCCCATTGCCTTCCCCGTGCCTAAGTGACAGGGGGATTTCAAGTCTCCCCAAATGCCCAGTGGCGAACATTCCAGGACAAGGCCGCCTGAAATGGCTTATTTTCTCTCTAGGGCACCATAAGTTTCTTTCTGAGGCACCTGAAGATCTGCAATTCATATATGGGATCCTATCTACTGTGCATCTAAAATGATTTCAGAATTGGAAATTATTTTACAAATCATAAAAAATAAGCATGAGAGCTGAGACCAAGGGACCAGTTTTCAGATTACTTGGGCCAAAGTTCAGTCTTACAACTAAACAGCTGTGACCATTGACAAATCATTTCCCTTCCCTTGCCTTTGATTTTCTTCTAAGTCAAAATCATGCTTTCTAAAATGTGTTCTAAAGGACGTGGGTAGTAAGTTACGTGCAAAAGGATTTCAATGATTGATTTAAACAAGGATTGTGTTCCAGTGCTGTTAAAAAACACCAGAACTTTAAAAGATGAACATTTATGTTTTTTTCAAATGGAATAAATTCCGAGGTAAGCCATCCTGGGCTGGTATGATGAGAGTCCCAGATCTTTTCATCTATCTCTTCCACCATCCTTAGCAATCACTTCCATCTTCAATGTCACTGTGTAGTTCAAAATGGTTGCCAGAGCTCTAGTCATTACATCTGCATTCTAAGTAACAGAAACGAAAATTATAAAGCATGGCAGACACAATGGTCTTCTACATAAATGAATTATATTTAAATAACTTTTCCTGAATTCCCTTATGGCACTCTATGTTTACCCCATGGGCCAGAATATGTGGTCATATGACCACACCTGACTGCAAGAGAGACTGTGAAATGTAGTATTTCTGTGTGGGGTGGGGGGGACTGTGAAAAGAGTATTGCCAATGTGAATAAAATCAGAATTCTATTACCAAAGAGGCTGAAGAAAATGGATGCCCAATGGAAACGAACCATCTCTGCTATAATGGTCAAGTGAATTATAGCTAAGTAGATTTCTGTACATTTCAAAGATCTGTACATATCCAAATGTACATTGTGACACATCCTATATGAGCTTGGCCCATAATTATTCAATTATAGATTCTTTTCCCTTCAGAACATCACATACAAATTAGTTCTTATGAAATAACTTGGAGGAAAACTATGTGTGATGGTCTCAAATGTTCTTGGTTATTGATGAGGTGTCAGATGATCTCAACCAGAGATCTTAACCCCCTCCCCTCATCAGATCCCTTGAGGACAACCCTGATTCTCATTAACATTTTCCTCCTGCTGACTTTCTGGGCTCTACTGATAAGCTCAGGATGACCCTGGAGCCCTCAGTGGGCATCAGAGATGACGCCTGACAATCTCTTCTCCTTCTTGTTCATATTTAGTCACCTATCGGTGGGGTTTTCCTGAGGTGGGATCAATGAGGTGTTAGGCAGCAAAGTCTTGATTTGATTCACATCAAATCGAGGGTGTCATTGGAAGCAGTCAGAATGAAGTGTCTCATTTTAGGAAAAGTCTTTTTATGCAGCAAAGTTTAGTAATAGCACAGTTATCATTTAAAGGTCCAGTTGTGAATTTAAAAAACAAAACAAAAGCTAAGAAATTGACTCTGCCATGGGTTCCCTTCATGCATGAAAATGCTCAGTCACTCAGTCATGCTCCCCTCTTTTGTGACACCATGGACTGTAAGCCACCAGCAGCTCTGTCAATGGAATTTTCCAGGCAAGAATACTAGTTCAGTTCAGTAGCTCAGTCGTGGCCAATTCCTTGTGACCTCATGGACTGCAGCATGCCAGGCTTCCCTGTCCATCACCAATTCCTGAAGTCTACTCAGATTCATGTCCATCACTTTGGTGATGCCATCCAACCATCTCATCCTCTTTCATCCCCTTCTCCCCGTGACTTCACTCTTTCCCAGCAACAGCGTCTTTTCCAATGAGTTGGTTCTTCACATCAGATGGCCAAAGTATTGGAGCTTCAGCTTCAGCATCAGTCCTTCCAATGAATATTCCAGACTGATTTCCTTAAGGATGGACTGGTTGGATCTCCTTGCAGTCCAAGGGGCTTTCAAGAGTCTTCTCTAACACTACAGTTCAAAAGCATCAATTCTTTGGCATACAGCTTTCTTTATTGTCCAACTCTCACATCCATACATGACTACAGGAAAGCCACAGATTTGACTAGATGGACCTTTGTGGATAAAGTAATGTCTTTTTAATATGCTGTCTAGGTTGGTCATAGCTTTTCTTCTAAAAAGCAAGTGTCTTTTAATTTCATGGCTGCAGTCACTATCTGTAATGATTTTGGAACTCAAACAAATAGTCTCTCTCAGTGTTTCCATTGTTTCCCCATCTATTTGCCATGAAGTGATGGGACCAGATGCCATGATCTTATTTTTTCTGAATGTTGAATTTTAAGCCAGCTTTATTACTCTCCTTTCATCAAAAAGTTCTTTAGTTCTTATTTACTGTCTGCCATAAAGGTGGTGTCACCTGCATATTTGAGATTATTGATATTTCTTCCAGAAATCTTGACTCCAGCTTGTGCTTCATCCAGCCCGGTATTTCACATGATATACTCTACATAGAAGTTAAATATGCAGGGTGACAATATACAGCCTTGACCTACTCCATCCCAATTTGGAACCAGTCTGTTGTTCCATGTCCAGTTCTAACTGTTGCTTCTTGACCTGTATACATATTTCTCGGGAGGCAGGTCAGCTGTTCCAGTACTCCCATCTCTTTAAGAATTTCCCACAGTTTGTTGTGATTCACACAGTCAAAGGCTTTGGCATATTCAGTAAAGCAGAAGTAGATGTTTTTTTCTGGAACTCTCTTGCTTTTTCAGCTATCCAGTGGATGTTGGCAATTTGATCTCTGGTTCCTCTGCCTTTTCTAAATCCAGCTTGAACATCTGGAAGTTCATGGTTCACGTACTGTTGAAGCCTGGCTTGGAAAATACTGGAGTGGGTTGCTATTTCCTACTCCAGGGGATCCTCCTAACCCAGGGATTAAACCCACGTCTCTTGTGTCTTCTGCATTGCCTGGTGGATTCTCTACCGCTGTCACCACCCCATCATGGGGAAGCCCCATCATGCAAACCTCTGTATTTGTTCCATTAACAATACCATGATACATGATGATGGCAACATACAATTTGCAGTAAAATTTTCAAGGGCATCACTGGCCACTTAGTAAAGAAAAAAAAAAAAAAGATTCCCTAATATGTGTGAAACTCCTTGTCTTTTCATTCAGAACTGAAGTATGAGAGAGAAATACAGTGAAATATAGTGAAGTAGAAGAGAGAAATGTTAAACAGAATTCAAGTGTTCAGGAGGTTTTCATAGACGAGCGGATGGGTCATGGAAAAAGGTAGCTGCTGGGGTGAAAGCTGAGTTCTAGAATAAAACGTGCTATGGCTGAGCCTTGGCTACTCCATTTGATAGACATTGGGAAAGTTATTTAACTCCACTGTGCTTCAATTTCCTAATCTGTAAAACAGAAAATAGATTATTTCCAATCTCAAAGATAGAAAGAAAGAAAGTGAAGTCGCTCAGTCGTGTCTGACACTTTGTGACCCCATGGACTGTAGCCTACCAGGCTCCTCCGTCCATGGAATTTTCCAGGCAAGAGCACTGGAGTGGGGTGCCATTGCCTTCTCCAGGGGATCTTCCCGACCCAGGGATTCAACCCAGATGGTCCGCATTGCAGGCAGACGTATTGCCATCTGAGCCACCAGGAAGCTATCGTTTTCAAGGTAGTCTGGCTATTAAATAGCATATCTGGTATTTTATCAGGGTTTCCCTGGTGGCTTAGTGGTTAAGAAACTGCTTGAGAATTCAGGAGACTGGTGTTCAACCCTTGGGTTGGGAAGATCCCCTGGAGTAGGAAATGACAACCCACTCCAGTATTCTTGCCTGGGAAATCCTATGGAGAGAGGGAGCCTAGAGGGCTGCAGCCCATGGGGTCACAAAGAATCAGACATGACTGAGCGACTAAATAGCAACAAAGTGTTTTACTTGATATGTGTGCATTCAGCAATGGCTTTACTGCTGTTATTGCTGTTATTGATATGAATACATTTACTCTTCTTCATATTTTCATGGCGATGGCAATGGGGATACACAAAGGATAAAAGGATAGTTCTGTCTTGGGGAAAGGGGTGGGATGAAGAATAGCTTTAATATGATAGCGACTTTGGACTGAGTTAGGGAAGATAGAAAGAATGTTCTAGGAGATGAAGATATCTCAGTGGTCATCTAGACCAGCCTGCCAATCAGAACATCTGGCCTCACTTGTCGTCCATGTTGGTTTTCAGATGTGCTTCATGTAGCCAGCCCCAACCAGCAGACCTATTACTTTAGCCAGAATTCACTACATATTTGAATTTGAATGATGATCTCCTGCTTTATAACTCCGTGGTCTGTATAGGAATTATCCCTGGCATATTTATGTGTTTACATATTGGACCCACTTCTAGGGGAAGATGTTACTAAAAAAGAAAGACCAAACCTTATAGAAGGAATGAGGTCTGGACTGTAAGACTCAAAATGAAGACAGAATTCAGGGAGGTGGAGAACAGACTAGAAAGTGGATGTGGTAATAAGATCCGAGAAAGACCTTTGGAGTTAGAGTATGCTAGCTACTGGTCCATTCAGAGCTGATCATGACTCTTCTCAACCACAGGATTACCTAGGGAAAAAGACCACCCCTCCCACCTCCAGCAGCCTCCAATTTCCTCCTTTTTAAAGCGGTGTGGGTAAATGGTGTCAAGATGATTACATCCAGATTCTGATTCCAATTACACAGTTCTTACAGGCAGAGTAGAAGGATTTTGTCAGAGGGTATTTCTTCATCCATAGATCCACATATGCTGTCCAGAAGCCTCTATGTGTGTGTGTGTGTGTGTGTGTGTGTGTGTGTGTGTGTGTGTGTGTGTGTTTAATTTCTTGTAAGCCCTACTATTCAGAGAATAATTCCCAACCCTACAGTTCCTTTTAATAAGAAGTTACATCATCTTTCTTGCTAACACCACCCACAGTCTTGAAACAAATGGGTCGTTTGTTATAATGAAGTCTTTGGATGCCAAGGTCACTCAGAATAAGAAGGTATAGTCACATTAGATTGGAACCTCTTAGCTCTTTGCTCCCTTTCTTCCCTCAGAGAGAAGACCAGGGCAAAGTGTGCATTCAGCTTCCAAAGGAGATGCTCCATATCCCTCAGCTTCATCACTGTGTTCACTGAAGTATATTTGGCGATATTCATACAATGTAGAAATGCAAAGTTAGAGCAGAGCTTTTGTAATGAACATACTTGGTTTTTCACTTTTCAGGCTTTTTGAGAATATTAAACTGTTTTCCCCTAAGTCTTATGCCATCTTTCTTCCCACTTATAAAAATAAGAGTAAATATTAATCAGTAACACTTTTCTGTGAGGCTTGGAAACCACTGAATTGTCCAAAAGCGATCAAGTCTCCACTTACCAGTGGCACGTGGAACATAATGCTGCACATTGAAAAGCCTTCTTCTCGAGGTGGCCCAGTCAATGGTCGTGAAAGCAAATGTCATCTGTGTGTGTCTTCATGTGTGGAAGCCACCACTGTGCCTGGGAAGAGTTTCTTGGCATTGGCTAGAATCCTAGCACCACACTCAGTAGCCACGCGACTTTGCCAGTCTGGATTGAAGACTCAGATCTGTAATTTGAGGATTATCATGTTTTGTTTTTTTTTTTAATAGGATTCCTTTGTGGATTAAAATGAAACAGCAGTTGCCTGTCATAAAAGATCAAAAAAAAAAAAAACTGTTCATGTCTTCCTTCTCTCCTATTTGCAGAATGGTTACATTTATTCAAGTCTTTCTCTAAAATGTATTTAGTTTATTTGTTTGGGGCCAGGAAAGCCTAATACCAGTTGTGAACTGAATTTTTTAATTAACAAATCTATATCAAACATCTATGAGGTTTATAAAACTGTGTTGTGTATCATGGGAAATACAGAGCTTATAGTCTCTATTTTAAAGGAGCTGAGTTGGAGTGAAAATGCGGAAACACTTTCATCTTTGAATGGCTACAAAATTCTGAAATGGGATATTAGGAAAGTGCTCTGTCGTTGTTTGGGTTTCAGGGATGGATAGGCAAGTAATTGGCATGTCTATGATCTCAGGGTGCGTGCACCCACACTTGCCTATAGTCTGGGACAAACAGTGGTCATCAGTGAATGCGACTTAGATGTTGGATGAATCAATGAATGGGGCTCCATGTTTAAGAACTATGACCAGCTCACAGACTCTGCAGATCAGCTGTATGAACTAGACAACGAGAGTAGCTGTCTCTGCTCCAGTATGTCTGAGACCTCATCTGGAATACTTGAGTAAGGACTGACTCAGTGGCTAGAAGTTTCTAAAGGCTCATTCATTTATGTGTCTTGTACTTGGTACTGGCTGCTGCTGCTGCTGCTGCTGTATCGCTCCAGTCGTGTCCGACTCTGTGCGACCCCATAGACAGCAGCCCATCAGGCTTCCCCGTCTCTGGGATTCTCCAGGCAAAAAACTGGAGTGGGTTGCCATTTCCTTCTCCAGTGTATGAAAAGTGAAAAGTCAAAGTGAAATTGCTCAGTCGTGTCCGACTCTTCGCGATCCCATGGACTGCAGCCTACCAGGCTCTTCCATCCATTTGATTTTCCAGGCAAGAGGACTGGAGTGGGGTGCCAGTGCCTTCTCCGTGGTACTGGCTATCAACTGTCAATGATGGGGACAGCTACATGCTGCCTCTTCATGTGGCCTGGGCGTGCTTACAAAGTGGAGATTCTTAGGGTGACATCTCAAAAAGAAATCCAGGTGAGGATGGCATCTCCTTTGTTGTTGTTAAGTCATTCAGTCATGTCCAACTCTTTCCTACCCCCTAGACAGCAACAGACCAGGCTTCCCTGTCCTTCACCATCTCCCAGAGCCTGCTCAAACTGATGTCCATTGAGTCAGTAATGCTATTGAACCATCTCATCCTCTGCTGCCCTCTTCTCCTCCTACCCTCAATCTTTCCCAGCATCAAGGATTCTCCAGTGAGTCAACGCTTTGTGTCAGGTGGCCAAAATATTGGAGTTTCAGCTTCAGCATCAGTCCTTCCCATGAATATTCAGAGTTTATTTCCTTTAGGGTTGGCTGGCTTGAGCTCCTTTCTGTACCTTCTTTGCTCACCATCATCAGTGGTCATTCAGAGTCACTTCCACTCTCCTTTAGTTGAGGCAGCGGTTACAGATGCCACCCAGATTCAAGGGGAAAGGGTAAAACCCCACCTGTTATTGAGGAGGGATGAAGTTTTGGAGGAGCACATGGGGCTAGAAATATTAGAGCCATTTGTAGAAAATCCTTCACAAATATAATGGATCTAAAGAGATGAATGAGGAAATGAATACATGAATGCTCCTGAGTTCAGATTCACTCAAGTCAGCAGAGGTGCGGAGACTGAAGCAGAGATTCTAGGAGAGTGGGGGCAGGCAGGCCTGTGGTCTAGACTTTGATAGGGATGGTGAGGACAGTAGAATTTTATGTTAGGGGTGAAAGGTCTCTAGGAAACTTATGATCTAAAGGAATGGGTCAGGGCAGCGTAAGTCCAAACAACCTAAGTTGGTTTGACTAGAAAACCGGAATCAAGTGAAAACCAAACCAACCAAACAAACAAACCCATATATATATATGGGAAGAAGAAATGTCCTTTGTTGATGTCATGACTTTGGAAGCTCTATGCCAAGGTCACGTTGCCACCACCATGACTTGGAGTGGGTGGAGGAACGCGTGGGCCGTATTTCAGGTTAACCTGCAGTGAATCAGCCAGATGCACTTGAGAGAAGATGGGAGAAAAGGAACAGGCCTAGAAGGCTGGTTCTTATGACTCTGGGGGATGCAAGAGCATCTATGAAAAAGACAATTACTCAACTGTTTTCATTTAAAACGACACTTAGATCGTTTCTTTCCTGAAAGAAACGGAAAAGGAAAAAGAATGAGCTATCCATTTTCTTTAACATCAGAGGCCGACACAGAGATGGAGCGTGCTCTCTGAGGAGAGCAATGTAAGGTCACTGCATTTATGAAGTTCTGTCCCTGGAGCTTGGAAAGCAGGCTGACACGCGAGGAACTTTTATTTTTCCCTCCAATGCTAATTGAATGAGCAGATAGAGGGGTACCAAAGTGACTACATTAAAATGAAACATGTCCCCTGAGTACCTGCTTCTATCCATCCTCTCACCCACTGACCTCCACCCCAGCAGGATAAGTTTTTCTGGCCAACAAAGCCCATTTTCAGTTATTATTTCTTTTTGTCTCTTTTCATATCTCCTCATGGAAACATTCCAGTAGCTGCTGGCTAGAAAATTAGCCATCTGAACTCTGTTTCTCCCTCTCTCCCATTCTCTTTCTTCCCATGCCTCTCTCTTCTCATCAGATTAGTGAGAAAATTCAGCACTGAATCTCTTTCAAGCTCTTGGCTCTGCACAGCCTGGTTAACACATGGAAGGGGCTAAGATTAAACCTTAATTTAACTCTGTCTCTCACCCAAACGTCACCAGACTCCTGGCCCAGTTTAACTTTCAATCATTTTCTACAAAGTCTGGAGGAGTGTGGCTCCTCACCGCCCGTGTCTACAATGTGACCATCTTCGCCTGGTCAAATGCCTTGTGGTGAAATCCAAGATGGCATTAGGGAGGAGAAGGAGAGTGAGAAGATATGAATATTTATTGAGTTCCTGGCATATGTCAGCCACTTTAAATGCATTATCTCTTTCCATAGAACAGCCCTGAGGGATAAGTATGTGTCTCTCTAATTTTTTTTTTTTTCCAGAGAGAAACTGAGGCTTAGGGGGTAATTTTCATGTATAAGTTCACATGGATAGTCACAATTTCCTTGCACTGATTTTCAGTGTATCAGTCATCATCAGGGCTGGATTAGCCATCAGCATGCCTCATGACCGGCATAAACCCAGCAATCAGAAGTCCTCAAAGTGACTCGTCCAATAGCCATGGCCATCTTTTGTTTTCAGACAGGGAGCTGAAGCTCAGTTCAGTTCAGTCGCTCAGTCGTGTCTGACTCTTTGTGACCCCATGAGTCGCAGCACACCAGGCCTCCCCTGTCCATCACCATCTCCCGGAGTTCACTCAGACTCATGTCCATCGAGTCTGTGATGCCATCCAGCCATCTCATCCTCAGTCATCCCCTTCTCCTCCTGCCCCCAATCCCTTCCAGCATCAGAGTCTTTTCCAATGAGTCAACACTTCGCATGAGGTGGCCAAAGTACTGGAGTTTCATCTTCAGCATCATTCCCTCCAAAGAAATCCCAGGGCTGATCTCCTTCAGAATGGACTGGTTGGATCTCCTTGCAGTCCAAGGGATAGGTTCAATAAGGTTACTGGATTTGTCAAGACTGAAACTCAGTTCTGCTGAAGGTCAACGCTCATGCTGGTTTAAACTAGAGTTTTTATTTTGAAAGTCAGCAGTCCACCTATAAAGCATACTCTCTCTGTTTAATTCTACCTCTCTTGGAGTACCTGATACTGACCTTTCAAAATCAAAACAAAGAAAATGTGAGGGCTACAATGTTTTCAAGGGCTTCCCAGGCAGGTGGCTTAGTGGTAAAGAATCCACCTGCAATGCAGGAGGTGTGTAGGGAAGATCCCCTGGAGAAGGAAATGGCAACCCACTCTAGTATTCTTTCCTGGGAAATCCTGGTGGGCTACAGTTCAGGGGGTCACAAAAGGGTCCAACATGACTTAGCAACTAAACAACAATGTTTTCAAAAGGCATCCTGATAGAATGGAAAGAATTAGTTGTGAGGTTTTTATGTGTTTCTGTTTTTGATAATCTGAGACTAGGAATCTTAACTCTAAGAGGATCAGGCAAGCAGAGATGTGACAGGAGCCCAGACCAGCCCTGCCTCTTGAGTAGGAGATCCAATCCTTGAGAGAAAGAACATGATACCCAAAGAGGTACAGAGATGCATGGTAGGCCAACAAAGAAGCCGCTATCAGCAAAGATGTATGTCAGAAAATCCAAAGAGTGAAACCCAGGGATGGAGCAAATGACATTTGGAAACCCAGGAGAGAGATAAGAAATCAAATTAGACAAGTCCATTGGCAACTCCAAGTTATATGCATGAAGATCTGTTCATCACATTGTTGTTCACTTATATTGGCCAAATTTACATAAATATACCACCATATAAGAATCACTGAATACATGAGTATAGCCCTCCCTCAAAGAACTATTATTCAGCTATTATCAATTGTTAAAAAAAAATTAAGACAAGGAAAAAATACTTTTAGGCCCCTTTACCCTCTTCCCCAACAAATAATAGGATACAAAGCTGTTGTCTATCTAAATAAACTCACCTGCATTAAAAGAATTTATTTAAAATGAACGTGAGGGAAATCCTGATGAAATATGTGTAATGTAGGACTCTAGACAGAAAATTTGAAGGTAAATCTTTTCATTTGTCTGCAATAAATATCTATGTTTTTAAAATTAGGATATATTACAAGAGAAGAGATGAGGGCCTGGAGCCTGGAGAAGGCAGACTTTCTGTTGGAGTCCAAATGTCTCAGTCATGTGCTGTTGGTGGATTGGGCACAGAGAAGCTTTCTAGGCATGGAAGAGAGCCCAGAGACAGGAAGGAAACACACTAGCATCTAGGTGTCCTGATTACTCTGCCCCCAGACCTATGAAAGACAGTATCTTGCCCAGTCTTCTCACAGCCTTGCTAAGTATGTATGATTATCTCCATTTTATAGAGGTGAGTTTGAAAGTTAATAAGGATTAAATAAGGTGCTTGCAGCACTATTTACAATAGCAAGGACATGGAAGCAACCTAAGTGTCCATCAACAGATGGATAAAGAAGCTGTACATGTATACTATGGAATATTAATCAGCCATAGAAAAGGAATTACATTTGATCATTTGCCAAGATGTAGATGGATCTTGAGACTGACTTGCAGAATGAAATAAGTCAGAAAGAGAAAAACAGATAATGCACATTAAACATATATATATGGAATCTACAAAATGGTATAAATGATCTTATTTGGAAAACCAGAAATAGAGAGACAGATGTAGAGAACAATGTGTAGACACCAAGGAGGGGAAAGGGGATTGGTATGAACTGGGATATTGGGATAGACATATTTATACTATTGATATTGTGTATAAAATAGATAGCTAATGAGAATATACCCTGTAACTCAGAGAACCCTACTCAGTGCTCTGTGGTGACCTAAATGGTAAGGAAATCCAAAATGGAAGGGATATATGTATATGCATAGCTGATTCACTTTGCTGTGTGATAGAAACTAACACAACATTGCAAGGCAACTATGCTAAGTGCATGCTAAATCACTTCAGTTGGGTCTGACTCTGAGACCCAATGGGCTATAGCCCAGCAGGGTCCTCTGTCCATAGGGATTCTCCAGGCAAGAATACTGAAGTGGGTCCCCATGCCCTTCTCCAGGGGATCTTCCTGACCTAGGGATCAAACCCATGTCTCTTAGGCCTCCTGTATTGACAAGCAGGTTCTTTACCACTAGTGCCACCTGGGAAGCAACTATATTCCAACAAAAGTTAATTTAAAAAATAAAATAAAAATTACAATAAAAACAAAGATTAAATAATGTGTTCAGCGTCAGTCAGCTCACATAGTAACCATAGGTAAAATACTATTGAACACTCATGTGCCACAGTGAACACTGAGAATCATTCATACATGGAACAGGTTAATTCTTGTTACAGACCTATGCAGAAGGTACCATAAATCCCTCCACCCTACAGATGGGAACATGAAGCACACTTGAACCCTAGTCCACCAGCAATGCAGATGGAGTTGGTGTTGGGTCAGATGACTCCAGAGTCATCTGGAGTCTTTAGTGTGCCTAAAACTACTTCTGGTCACAACCAACAAGGTTTACAGTGGTCAACATGAGCACAAAATGCAGAGTTTTCTGTCTCAATAGAGTGAACTCTTTCCAATAAATTTGGCATCCATGACTGAACCAATGCAAAAACTGAAATAACCAGACAATCATTGAACAAGACTGTTATTTCATTCCAGGTTCATCACTAATGTATTGTGCAACCCTTCTAGTTTGGTCTAGGATTCTATTTTATTTCCAGCACACAGAAGAAGGGGTGTGTTTTCAAAAATCTTTGCAGTTCAATTCCAAGTCTAACCTCATTAGGACACACATCTCTGCACTGAAGTCTGTGCTGGCTCTCCATTAGCTTCGTGTCTTAGTATCCTATTTACAATACATGCACTTTCTAAAACACTTTAAGTATGTTTACTTTGAAATAATCAAAAGATATTGCAAAAATAGTGCACAGAGTTCTTATGTACCTGACACTCAGCTTCCCCTAGTGAGTACCAACAAATTGACATTGGTGCTGTTCATGGAGTTTGTTAGGTTTCAACCATTTACATGCATTTATCGGTTGAGCATCCTTTAGACATCAGGATGTGGGGCCCAACAAGCTGCTCCTTCTTCTCATCAATAACTCCTCTCTCGCATTTTATCCTCCTATAACCTTGATCTTCTTATGTTGCTGGTGTTCAGTCACTAAGTCATGTCTGACTCTTTGTGACCCCATGGACTGTAGCACACCAGGCTTTCCTGTTCTTCACTACCTCCCAGAGTTTGCTCAGACTCAAGTCTGTTGAGTTGGTGATGTCATTCAACCCAGCTCATTCTCTGTCATCTCCTTCTCCATCTGCTCTCAGGAGGAGTGCATCAGGGTCTTTTGTAAAGAGGTGTCTCTTTGCATTAGGTGGCCCTAGTACTGGAGCTTTGATGTCAGCATCAGGGCTTCCAGTGAATATTCAGGGTTGATTTCCTTTAGGATTAACTGTTTTTATCTCTTTGTTGTCCAAGGGACTCTAAAGAGTCTTCTCCAGCACCACAATTTGAAAGCATCGATTTTGGGGTGTGCAGTCTTCATCATGATCCAACTCTCACATCTGCATATGACTACTGGATCTTCTTCCTTATAGAAAATGAAGAGGAACTAAAACGCCTCTTGATGAAAGTGAAAGTGGAGAGTGAAAAAGTTGACTTAAAGTTCAACACTCAGAAAACTAAGATCATGGCCTCTGGTCCCATCACTTCATGGGAAATAGATGGGGAAACAATGGAAACAGTGTTAGACTTTATTTTGGGGGACTCCAAAATCACTGCAGATGGTGACTGTAGCCATGAAATTAAAAGACACTTACTCCTTGGAAGAAAAGTTATGACCAACCTAGATAGTATATTCAGAAGCAGAGACATTACTTTGCTTACTAAGGTCCGTCTAATCACGGCTATGGTTTTTCCAGTAGTCATGTATGGATGTGAGAGTTGGACTGTGAAGAAAGCTGAATGCTGAAGAATTGATGCTTTTGAACTGTGGTGTTGGAGAAGACTCTTGAGAGTCCCATGGACTG
This sequence comes from Nanger dama, assembly GCA_917880005.1. Taxonomy (NCBI): domain Eukaryota; kingdom Metazoa; phylum Chordata; class Mammalia; order Artiodactyla; family Bovidae; genus Nanger; species Nanger dama. The sequence continues at coordinate 7,183,388 of CAKJTW010000063.1, read as the reverse complement.
CAAATCCAACCAGTTCATTGTAAAGGAGATCAGTCCTGAGTGTTCTTTGGAAGGAATGATGCAAAAGCTGAAACTCCAGTTCTTTGGCCACCTCGTGTGAAGAGTTGATTTATTGGAAAAGACTCTGATGCTGGGAGGGATTGGGGGAAGGAGGATAAGGGGACGGCAGAGGGTGAAGTGGCTGGATGGCATCACCGACTCGACTGACAAGCGTTTGGGTGAACTCCGGGAGTTGGTCATGGACAGGGAGGCCTGGTGTGCTCCATTGCAGAGTCGGACACGACTGAGTGACTGAACTGAACTGAACTGGATCGTCTTATGGGTCCCAAGTTCACATCATATTCTTTGTGTGAACCTGCCCTGGACCCCAAACAGATTCTGTCAACATTCTTGCCCACCAGTGTCTCAGATTAAAAGCTGCCTCCTCCACTGTGCATCCTCCTTATGTACTATCTACCTTTTCTCATAATCTCTTTGTGACTGCATGCTCCAAGGCTGGCTCCCTTTGGAATCTGTCTTCTTGAGCAGTGGTCTATCTTTACTTCCTGGCAAATTCTGTGTCTAACACCATGCCTGAGGCTGACTAGACTTAAAACATATGCTTTTGGGAGGAATGGACCAATGCAGCCTGAGGTCTTAACATATATGCTCTGTGCATCTTTAAGTGTCTCTTTACAGAGACCTTTTGCACCTTCCAAAGCTTCCCAGAGAAGAAGGATCATTACTTTGGAAATGAGTAGTATATATAGGATGTGGTGCAAAAAAGGGAAGGAAATGCATATCAAACTTATCACCACATTTAAGGCTCAATAGTACCATTTTACCACTTAAGAGAAAGGCAAAAGCACTGTGCATGTAATTGAATCTTAATAGTGAAAATAATATTCATTCTCACTATGCTTTAGAGATACTATTTCAAAACTATTTCTAATATAAACACATATTTTCCAGCCCTCATTTTCCCCCTTTTTGCTCCTGCTCTCAGGCACAAATTACTGTTAAGTTGGGCTGAATAATGAATGAAAGCAGTCAGTGTCACTAATGACAAAGTGTAATATTGAGCTGATGAGACTTCTTGTTTGCAAAGCTTTTTTTTTCTCTCTTTTTTCCCTAAACATTCCTCTGCAAGATCACTTGCAAAATAATTTATATTCAACTGAGTATCTAATTGAATGATTATGAACCTGTGGAAATGTAAGCTACCAGGTCTGCTATACTAAGGAAAAATAAATAAATAAAACAACCTTCCCTTTGGATAATTAGTTACTGGTGTACAGCAGTCTCATATTTAGAAGAACTTGCATTTTTAAAGCATATGCAAGCCTCAAAAAATACGCTCTCAGCTTATGAGGGTCCATCACTGCAGTGGGGAAGGGTTTACTTGGGCAGAGGTTAATTTTGTGCTATTACAGTTGCTGAGGTGCAGCGTGCCCTGATATCAATTTCCTGTCAGACACATGTTTTTTGAGATGTGAGGTTCATATATATATGAACATCGTCCTGGAGAGGAACCATCCGTTTTCCCAGATTGAAATGATCTTGAATCAGTAGGTTGGCGAAGTGTAGCCTGAGTGTGAAAAACTAACTGAAGGCTGGAATGCTCCAGAATCTCTAGGCTTGAGTCTCATCTGTAATAATGTTTAGCTTTATTTTAACACCTGACAAGGTAAGTATGCTGACTTCCGCCCTTACTTATTACTTTTCTAGGTAATAAGATTAAGACTCACAACGGCTATACATCCTCTGAAGTACTCCCTGGAATAGTGTACTCAAAAGATATGAGTGGAGGGAATAAATCAATATTCCTTCTGATGATGGATCGACCTCTGTCATAGGTTTGTAAGACTAAAGACCATGTTAAGAACTTTTAAGTATCTAACATAACAATGAAAATCAACATTCTAATTAACTAGGTAATGTGTATTGAATTCCTTCTATATCGTGCATGGTGTTAAGCTCTTTTGATGTACCAAGTCCACTCAAGACATCACAACTTCTCAGTGAAGAAGATACAATGCATCTTCCCAATTGGGGGAGGAGAAAATGGAGGCTCAGAGACATGAAGAATCTCTCCCAGGTTCAGAGTGGCATCTAGAAACTGCTAGATCTGGGCCTTGTGCTCAGGCCTGTGTGACTCACATCTATTATTTTGGAGCACACACATCCGTGTCTCTTTTATGAGTCATGACATAACCAAGTATTTTCAAGAAAGTTCTCTGACCCAATAAATGTGTGTTTACTCCTATTATGTAAAAGAAAGATGACACTACCCTTAAGGCAGAAAGTAAAGAACTAAAGAGTCTTGATGAAAGTGAAAGAGGAGAGTGGAAAAGCTGGCTTAAAGCTCAATATTCAAAAAACTAAGATCATGGCATCCTGTCCTATCACTTCATGGCAAATAGACGGGAGAAACAATGGAAACAGTGACAGACTTTATTTTTCTGGGCTCCAAAATCACTGTGGGTGGTGACTGCAGCCATGGAATTAAGACACTTGCACCTTGGAAGAAAAGTTATGACCAACCTAGACAGCATATTAAAAGCAGAGACGTTACTTTGCTTACAAAGCCTCGTCTAGTCAAAACTATGGTTTTTCTAGTAATCATGTATGGATGTAAGAGTTGGACCATAAAAAAGTTGAGTGCCAAAGAATAGATGCTTTTGAACTGTGGTGTTGGAGAAGACTTTTGAGAGTCCCTTGGACTGCAAGGAGACCTAACCAGTTAATCCTAAAGGAAATCAGTCCTGGATAGTCATTGGAAGGACTGATGCTGAAGCTGAAGCTCCAATACTTTGACCACCTGATGTGAAGAACTGACTCACTGGAAAAAGACCCTGATGCTGGAAAAGATCGAAAGCAGTAGGAGAAGGGGAAACAGAGGATGAGGTTTTTGGGTGGCATCACCGACTGCATGAATGCAAGTTTGAGCAAGTTCCAGGAGCTGGTGATGGACAGGGAAGCCTGGTGTGCTGCAGGCCACATGGTCACAGATTTGTGTCACAAAGACACAACTGAGTTAATGAACTAACTGATGTAATAGGATTTTCTGGTTGTTGTTGAAATAATAAATACATGCAAGTCAGCATCTTTGTCCTTTGGGCCTTAGCTACTGCAGAGCTATGGGCTAGATTCATTGTTCAATCACAATAATTTTATTAGCCCTCAAAATAAATGTGTTCTCCCATCCTTCTGAATGGATGTTAAATTTCCGGTTCTGTTTTCACCATCTTGAAGTATTTTTTTTTGTAAATCCTTGTGGATCATTTTTTGAGGATATATAGGCAATTAGAATGAACTTTCACATTAATTACTCTTATCTTGCTGTGGGGTAAGATCACTTTGCAGATCAAGAGAGAAAGGGAGTTAAAAGACTTGACCAACATAAATGAGCTGATGAATTCTGGAACCAACTATCCTTATTCTGCGTCTAGAGATTATTCCCTCCTTTAATGTTGCCTTTTGGAGACAGGGAATATATATTGCTTAAAAATTTAAACTTTCGTTAAGGTGATCCCAACTAAAAGCAAACACACTGAGTGTGCTGTATGCCTTGCTCAGCACTTGAAGATTTATTTAGACTATTTTAATGTTTTTTACTTCGACATCACTGAATTTGCCTTAGCTTTCTATTGATGAATGTGATAGCCTTTGTATCAACTTGGCTAAGCTGTGGTCCGAGTTCTCTAATCAAATACTCATCTATGTGTTGCAGTGAAGATGTTTTAATAAAAGTGAAAGTGTTAGTTGCTTAGTCATGTCGGACTGTTTGTGACCCCATGGATCATGGCACACCAGGCTCCTCTGTCCATGGAATTCTCCAGAGAAGAATACTGGAGGGGGTTGCCATTCTCTTCTCCAGGGGATCTTCCTGACCCAGGGATCAAACCCAGGTCTCCTACATTGCAGGCAGAGTTTTTACTTTCTGAGCCACCAGGGAAGCCTCCAAGGTTCCAGATTACAGCAGTTCTCCTAGCTTAGAAATTCTGCAGCTTCATTGAGACCTCTAGTTCATCAGTCCTACCACTTTTTAAAGCTATTTCACACATTTCTGATTATTCTCCTTCCTAAAACATGGCAGAACTACTTCATGACCATTTTTTGAAATTAAATGGAGTCTTGTGATTTGCTTTTACAAGCAAATCTGTGAAGTGAAATATGCATTTTAATGTAATTGCTAGTGCAATTCCTTGACTCTCTCTTCTTCCCATTGCAGCAATTGTGGAAGCCAACGCAGAGATGGAGTCTTCATCAGTCCAGGCCCCCCAGTGACCATGATGAACAACAGCTGTAGCCATCCTGCTTGAGAAGTGAATGTTTGTTGTGATAGGCCACTGAGATTTGGGGCATGTTTCCTTTCTTCCAGGTATAGACTCTCACCATGTACAATTTCCCTGACTATGACCATAACCATCCCTTGAAAATAGTCTTCATGCCCTTGCCCATTCCCTGCTCATAAGACAACCTTAGTAACCCCAGTTCCCCCTAAAACCTGGTGGAGTAGTCAGTATTCTCAATAGAAACAAACTGAATAGGATGTACATAGAGAGAAAATCAGCTTAAGGAACTGACTCATGTGATTTTGGAAGCTGTCAAGTTAAAAGTTATTCAGGGTAGACCAGAAGGCTGGAGATCCAGGGAAGCATGACATTTTAAGTCCAAAGATAGTCTGTTGGCAAAATTCCCTCTTCTTCCAGGGAGGTCACTCTTTTTCTCTAAAGGTCTTCAACTGATTGCATGAGGTCCACCCACATTATGGAGGGAAATCTGCTTTACTCAAAGTCTCCTGATTTAAATGTTAATCTTATCTAAAAATATCTTCACAGAAACATCTAGAATAGTGTTTGTGCCAATATCTGGGTTCTGTGTTACAGCCAAGTTGACACATAAAATTGTTCATCATACCTAATTACATGGATTGTCTTCTTTCTCTGCATCTGCTGCCAAAGAGCTGACTGGGCTGGAGAATGTTGTGAAATGGGACTGAATGGATGCATTTCAATAGATGACCACACATCTGAAGTAGGCATTTGATCCAACTAGACAATCATGTTTTCCAGGTGAGTTTATTTTCTAGCTCTGGAAATAATAGTTTCACACCTTATCTATCCTTAAATATCACTCCCACCTCCACCAAATTCTACTCATATTTTATCTCAAAGAAGATGGATGCAATCAGACATAAATTCACCATCTTTGTTTCTCCAATGACACTGGCTGCTTGTATCTGTATTCCTGGCTTTCACCATGTAATGGAATGAGGATCCATCTCAGCCCTAGAACAGACTCCCTTCTTATGCTCCCTGTCCCCTGCCCCTTGTTTTCTCAAGGACTGCGTTCCTCCAGACATTTTTCATCATTCTCTCCCTGTCTACTACATCATTCTCATAAGCCAACAGATCTGCCATCAGATATCCATCCAAAATAAAATCACTCATGCCTCCACATTCCCTCCAAATGTTAGGGCCTTCATCTATAGGTGTTCACAGCAACACCTCCTGCAAAGACCTTTCTTTCTATGTAGTGATGGACATTGTGTCCCTGTTCACTGACTCATTACATCCTTATCCGTTCCCTCAGAAACCATTCTAAGTAAATAGCTTGTCTGCAGTAGTCTCTACTGTTACTGTGCTTTCCTCTACATAGAACATATGATTATTACATATGCTCACATCTGTTTACTTACTCATGTTCATTGTATGTCCAAGCCTATTAGAATATGAGCAAGTCGAAGGCAAATTCTCAGACTATCTATGCAGCCCTGCCCTGAATATCGCATGCCTGAAAGATCCCTGGATGTGTTCTACCCATTCACTTCAATAATATCTGACTCTTTGTGACCCCATGGACTGTAGTCTGCCAGGCTCCTCCATCCATGGAATTCTCCAGGCCAGAAAACTAGAGAGAGCTGCCATGCCCTCCTATAGGGGATCTTTCCAACTCAAGAATCGAACCTGTGTCTCCTGTGGCTTCTGCATTGCAGGTGGATTCTTTACTGCTGAGCCACTGGGGAAGCCCCTGAATGCTCCCTCTTTCCAGGCAAATTGCAACCTGTTTGAAACCTTATTGAGTAGAGAAACTGGGCTCTGTACAAAAGAGCATCCAAGTCTCGATAAAAACAGCACTTAACAATTTCCATAATGAGGCAGGGCACTTAACCGATGAGCCTAACACACCTGCATTCTCAGATTTGCCTGGGAATACTGGGGAGAGTGTTTGCTTAATATTCTTCCCCACGTAAGGGGTTTGCTTTCAAGCAGTAGAGCAGACTCCACCAAAGGCCAGCTCCACACTCCAGCTCTCTGGGAGAGAAAGCTTCCTGCAGCTTTGAAATGAGATAACTTTCTTTGTCTCTGTATTGCTGTCATTGTTGGTTTGGTTTTTGGTTTGCTTGTTTTGTTTTCATGTACCCCTATCCATCAAGGTTAAAAAAAAATCTCGCATCCCAGTTCCAGGCATGACACCCTAAAGCCAAAATATTCCACACATTTATGTCGTTTCCTTGGGATAATTTTCCAGATGTAGGTCTGCGGGGTCCAAAGGTATGCACAGTTTTAAAGGTTTTGAAAAGGAATGCCAAATTGCCTCCAGAAAAGCAGAAACACTTTATCCTCTCCCAGGCCGGGGCTGAGAGTGTTAGCCCCCATGGCCTTGCCTGCATTACACATTATTCTTTCCCAGCTTTGCAGTGCAAACAACAGGGTGCTCTTTCCTCTGCAGGGGAGGGACAGAGTTGCCTGGGGCTCCCCCCATTTCCACAGGTGCTAAAATCCTCCCTAACACCCTGATCACCTCATCCACATGCATTTGATGGAAGGCAACCCCAAAGGCCTCTTACCGTGCCTCGCTAGGTCTCTGAGTACTTTGTAAAACCAACTCAAGCTCTCTTTGTCCTACAGATGAGGTCAGGAGGCAGGCTGTGCACCCCGGGGTCCGTGATCCACCACCCTCTCCACTTCTAATGCTGTCTCCTCCCTACAGCCCCCCACAATAATAGACACATTTTCAGCTTCCTCGGGTTGGGCAACTTATCAAAGAGAACCCAGGGGTCTCACGCAGAGCTGCAAGTGAATCTTAGCGGCTTACTGCAAAGTACATCATGCAAGGACTTGTGTTCCATTTTCATGGATTGCGGCCTCTGCCAGACCCTGGGAAATGAAGTTACCGTTGAGTACATGCAGGGCTCTGCTGAGCTGTGGAAACTTTCTAAGGCAAACAGATTTTCTCCCTTTATTTCTTTCCCAGCTTTCTTATTATTTTGAGGAAGATGGCGGAATACACAATGCCTTGGCGTTAGAATTTACAGGGCTAAGTAAATCTGCAACATTGCCATTAGCTGTAGGATGAAAAAGGTGGCGGGACCACATGCACCTAATTGACGTTACCTTGTTCTCTTCAGGTGGTTAATGTCTGCCCTAGTTGCGTGACCACGTTATTCATAATAGTGGTAACTGCGTCCACTGATGGAACACAGTGCGTGCCCGCCGCTCGGCTGGGGCTTCTATCTGCATTGTTTGGTATAATCCTCACTGCCTTATTAAACATCAGCATCAACGTTTTACAGATGAAGAAACTGAGATTTAAAGTTAAGTCCAAGAGTCACCATCCTGAGCCCAGGTAAAGGGGAATTTGTGAGAAATGCAGGCTCTCAGGAACCCTCTCTGCCTCAGACCTTGAGACACAAACTCTGCATTTTAACAGGAACCCTGAGTGATTCATGAACACAGCACAGTTTGTGAAACAACATTCAAGGTCACAAAGCTAGTCAGGAGAGTACCTGAGAGTTGCTCTCTGATCCCAAGAATTCTTTCTAGCATGCAGAGCACACTAGAATACTTTCTAGTATTCATATATATATATATATATATATATATATATACCCACATATATATTTTAATGAGGCAGACATTCTCTAGCTTCTTGTTGTTGGTCAGTCGCTCAGTTGTGTCTAGCTCTTTGCGACCCCATGCAGTGTAGATCACCAGATTGCTCTGTCCCTGGGACTTCCCAGGCAAGAATTCTGGAGTGAGTTGCCATTTCCTTTTCTAGGGGATCTTCCTGACCCAGGGATTGAACCTGCATCTCCTGTGTCTCCTGCATTGGCATGCAGATAATTTACCGCCTGTGCTGCCCGGGAAGCCCCTAGCTTCTGGGCAGCGGGGTGGGGGGGGTTATTGTCTGACTAGACTGTCTTCATCTTGCTGGTGTGTGTGTGTGAACTGTTTAATCTATCAGTGTAGGGCTATAGCTACCAATGTAGCAATATCTCTGCTGTAATGAGGAACAAAAATAAAGGTGTTTTCATCAATAGACAATGCTGGCTGGCTGCACGTTCAGCAGTGACACTAAAGGATTACTTACCTATCATTAAGATATGAATGCTTTTCCTGGTACTGTTTTTGTTTTTGCCTGTAGCAGAAATCATATGAAACATGTAAATTATTAGATGGTCCATCCATTAAGTTGCATTCCAATCTTATGTAATATAATATAAATGATGAAAATAAATCCAAGGCAATAGGTCAAGCAACCTCCCCATCTTTACTCCCCTGTCCTAACTCAGTTTTGATGGAAGGTGCTAATACCAGGACGCCATGTACCACTTGAATCTTGCTCAATATTTGTGCCCAGATCTGTAGCACAAAGTTAGAGCAAGAATTTGGAAGATCTGGATTGCGTGTAGAGCTAGCTACTCTGGAATGGTGCCCTCACACACTTGTCCTGGGAGGTGCCCTGCACACTCTGGCATCCTGCACCTCCTAGTGTAACTGACAACTCCCTGCTACTTCCTCATGGCCACATTCCAGTTGTGCAAGGTTTAATAGAGCTATTTCCACTACAAATTGTGCCTTGTCTTTTGGTCTGCTTGTTTTATTTATTTTCTACTTTTAATGCATTAGCGTTCACTTACAGAAACACCAAAAAGCAATCTCTCTTCTTTAATAATGAATACACTTGGCATGGCAATGTGGGTGCCTTACTCTCCATAGACTCTCATAACTAAAAAGAAGCAGGAAATAGATTTGCTTTTATTGAACACTTACTAAGTGCCTTAGTACTATGTATTTATCACACCCACATAGATACACATGACACACAAACACAGAATGCACACACATACACATATACACACAAATACACAAACACACATAGGCATGTATACACATAGACTCACACAAATACACATAGGAAACACATCACACATGCACATAATATTACTGAGCCCACAAACACTCTCACATTGGTTTAAAACTTAATTCACTTTTAAGAAAACTGATGCCTATATTTTGCTAATAAAATATAAGTTAAAATCCTCTAGTATGATTTTTTGGTTTGTATTTCTATCAAGAGCCCTGAGGAAAGTTTTTCTTTCCTCTCTCCCTGTCTAGAAGGAATGCTCTCTTTTGAAACCAATGTATGTGTGTGTGTGTTTGTTTGTTTATTTATTTACTTTTTTATTTTAGGCCAATCTCACTCCTTTGGCTGTTGATTCTTTTCATTTCACACTGACATGTAACTAAATCACAGATTCCTGAACATTTTTATTCATAATGAATACAAATGTTCTCTTCCAGTCTTTTGAGATGTGCTTGCTTGAACTGAAAAAAAAAAGGAAGGGGGGAATTACATCTGGAGCATGTCATTTTGAATTTGATGTATTGTACCAATAATTGTCTTCTTGCAGGTACAATTTCTTATTGATTACAAAATTATGGAGTGTTGTTGGCTACTAGAGAATTTTGAGCTTGCAGGTAACAAGAAGCACTTGAACAGATAAACTCTACCAGCAAGCAGGTGGAGGCAAGTGTTTACATGGTGAACTCTTGGGATATGAAGTCACAGGGATTTTTATTCTACATCAGGAGAGAAGTCAATGGGAGATAAATAACAAGAGGACAGGTTCTGGCTGTATGTATTGCTACCGCCTCAAAGAAGGAAAATGGTATTTGTGGACCAGAATGTCTAAGAATCCAAGCTGCTGCGACACTGGAGAGAGTGGTGTGCCAGGAAACATTGAACAACAGGGGCTCTAGGGGGAAAAAGTTAGTTTTGGTCTGCAGCATTTCCCGATTTCTGTAGTTTTAAGACGTCCGCCATGACCGGTTTCAAGCCAGCAGTGGGGTATCCCTGAACATGGATTTGCTGAGAGCTGCACCCAAGCGGCTGCCGTGGCCCTGTGTGTTCTATGCGTGGCCTCTAGCCTGCCACTGGCTTGGGGCTTCTTTATTTCACTTTCCTGAGAGCACCTTGTGTTACTTCGAGAGTCCTCTAGGAATCACACAGAAACACTGAATCCAAACTGGGAGAGATGGATCAAGGGAAATGATTGTGGGTGATAAAGGAAAGGAGGAGCTGGAGCCAAAGGAGAGAGCCTTCCAGCTGCGATGAGGGCCAGACACTTACAAATAGAGAGGAGGGAGCAAGGAGGGTGGGCAAGAACCCTTGTCAGACTGCAGCACAGCTCTGAGCAAGTCTTGCTCAGGCTGGTGGAGCCTCTGAGCCAAGATTCATGAGTGGACTTCTGTTAGAGGCAGACATGTCCCACTTCTGAAATCCTCCATGAAGCGGTCATTGGCTGAAAGCAGATGAGAAAGATGACCTTGGTGTGAGCACCATGCGGGATCCTGGACTAGAAAGTGCGGCCCCTGGAGTGCGTCAGCTCATTACACCCCTTGCAGAAGGCTCATCTTAAAAAGGAGATCTGAGAAACTCCTTACACAACCACCACACATCTGAAGGAAGCAGGGCGTAAGTATAGGACAACCCAGTGAAGGAGGCCCCCTGAGCTTCTGTATCAGAATCTTTGGGTTACGCGTAAAAATGGCAGACTCCCAGCCTCCCTGGTGGCTCAGGGGTAAATAATCCATCTACCAAGGCAGGAGATATGGGTGCCATCCCTCATCTGGGAAGATGGCACGTGCGACAGAGCAGCTGAGCCCATGGGCCACAGCTACTGAGTCTGCTCTAAAGCCACACTGCACAGCAACAGAAGCCATTGCAATGAGCAGCCTGTGCACCACAAATCGATAGCAGCCAGCACTTGCCACGACTGGAGGAAAGCCTGCACAGCAACAAAGCCTTGGCACAGCCTAAAATAAATGCATAAATAGATATACAGTTTTTTAAAATGCAGGTTCCTAGAACTTTGGGGCCTGTAGAATCAGAATCTTTGGGGGATCCTACATTTTTAATAATTTTCCCAGAGTTTTTTGTTTGTTTGTTTGTTTGTTTGTTTTCAGATCAAAGAAGAGTAGAGTAGAACAACTCCTGATTTCAGAGTCAGACTTGTCATATAAATATCTCAGGGACAAAATTAACTTATTAACTGGAAATTCTTCACCGGAACTTCTTCAGTTGTAAAGTGAGTGTAATAATAAAGTGATGGACTGGATTTTTGTTTTTTATTCTACTATTTTTTCTTTCTGATAATAGTTTAGTTTGGTTCAGTTGCTCAGTGGTGTCCAATTCCCTGTGACCCCATGGACTGCAGCATACCAGGCTTCCCTATCCATCACCAACTCCCAGAGCTTGCTCAAATTCATGTCCATTGAGTCAGTGATGCCGTCCAACCACCTCACCCTCTGTCATACCCTTCTCTTTCTGCGTTCAGTCTTGCCCAGCATGAGGGTCTTCTCCAATGAGTTAGTCAGTTCTTCGCATCAGGTGGCTAAAGTACTGGAGTTTCAGCTTCAACATCAATCCTTCCAATTGATATTCAGGACTGATTTCCTTTAGAATTGACTGGTTTGATCTCTTTACAGTCCAAGGGACTCTCAAGAGTCTCCAACACCACAGTTCAAAAGTATCAATTCTTCAGTGCTCAGCTTTCTTTATGGTCCAGCTCTCACATCCATACATGACTACTGGAAAAACCATACCTTTGACTAGACAGATCTTTGTTGGCAAAGTAATGTCTCTGCTTTTTAATATGCTGTCTAGGTTGGTCATAGTTTTCCTTCCAAGGAGAAAGCATCTTTAAATTTCATGGCTGCAGGTACTGTCTGCAGTGCCTTTGAAGCCTAAAAAATAAAGTCTCTCACTGTTTCCATTGTTTCTCCATCTATTTGCCATGAACTGATGGGACTGGATGCCATGATCTTAGATTTCTTAATGTTGAATTTTAAGCCAGCTTTTCACTCTCCTCTTTCCTTTCCATCAAGAGGCTCTTTAGTTCCTCTTCACTTTCTGTCATAAGGGTGGTATCATCTGCATATCTGAGGTTACTGATATTTCTCCCAGCAATCTTGATTCCAGCTTGTGCTTCATCCAGCCTGGAATTTCGCATGATGTACTCTACATAGAAGTTAAATAAGCAGGGTGACAATATACAGCTTTGATGTACTCCTTTCCCATTTGGAACCAGTCCTTTGTTCCATGTCCAGTTCTAACTGTTGCTTCTTGACCTACATAGAGATTTCTCAGAAGGCAGGTAAGGTGGTCTGATAATAGTTCGATTATAGAGATAGTTGTCTGTTAGTCAGTCATTGTCTGTGACAATAAAACCATTCCATAGTCTTCTAATTATGCATTCAATTGTGAAATAATAAAGAAAACACACAGCTTCTTAGTACTGGTTGCACATAAGTCCCTAAAGAACTAAAAAATACAGAGACTTGTATTCCATCCCAGAGACTCTGAATAAATTGATCAGATTGTGGTGGGAAGAGGAGCACTACCAGGTACCTGAGTTTTACCAGCTCCCTTCCCTTCATCTCAATTGCCGCATCCCAAATATTATATGTGTTTAAAACCATAAAAATAATGTTATTGAGCTTTAGTAAAACATATATAAGGCTCAGACATCAACACTGCAAAATACAGGGAACTCTGCTCAGTGTTGCAGCTTGGATGGGAGGGAAATGTAGGGGAGAATGAAGGCACGGATATGTATGACTGAGTCGCTTTTCTGTCCACCTGAAGCTATTGAAAGTGAAGATGTTAGCTGCTCAGCTGTATCCAACTCTTTGTGACCCTGTGGACTGTAACCCGCCAGGCTCCTCTGCTCATGGAATTCTCCAGGCAAAGATACTGGAGTGGGTAGCCATTTCCTTCCCCAGGGGATCTTCCCGATCCAGGGATAGAATCCAGGTCACCTGCATTTCAGGCAGATTCCTTATCATCTGAGCCACCAAGGAAGCCAGCTATATTCTAATATAAAATAAAAAATAAAAAGGTCAAAATATCTGCATAACATCAGAAGGAAATGTAATATAACATAATCTATTGTTTGTAAGCAGTAAGGCTGTTTTTGTTTTTCTTCTTACTTTTCTGAACTCTACATCCTTTCTTCCATGGGCGTCTAGGATGCTTGTTGTTCAGTCGCTCAGTCATGCCCAACTCTTTGCGATCCCATGGACTGCAGCACACCAGGCTCCTCTGTCCTTCACTCTCTCCAGGAGTTTGCTCAAATTCATGTCCATTGAGTTGGTGAGCCATCCAACCATCTCATTCTCTGCAGCCCCCTTTTCATTTTGCCTTTAATCTTTACCAGCATTAGGGTCTTTCCCAATGAGTTGACTCATTGAGTCAGATGGCCAAAGTATTGGAGCTTTAGCATCAGCTCTTCCAGTGAATATTCAGTGTTGGTTTCCTTCAGGATTGACTGGTTTGATCTCCTTGCAGTCCAAGTGTCTCTCAAGAGTCTTTTCCAGCACCCCAGCTTGAAAGCATCAGTTCTTCAAAACTCAGCCTTCTTTATCCAGCTCTCACATCTCTACCTGACTCCTGGAAAAACTATAGCTTTGACTATACATGGATAAGGAACTAGTGTAACTCAATGAAGCTATGAGCCATGTCATGTAGGGCCATCCAAAGCAGAGGAGTCACAGTGAAGAGTCCTGAAAAACATGGTCCATTGGAGGAGGGAATAGCAAACCACTCCAGTATTCTGGCCTCAAGAACCCCATGAATATTATGTATGACTAATTGGACTGCAAGGTGATCCAACCAGTCCATTCTGAAGGAGATCAGCCCTGGTATTTCTTTGGAAGGAATGATGCTAAAGCTGAAACTATAGTACTTTGGCCACCTCATGCAAAGAGTTGACTCGTTGGAAAAGACTCTGATGCTGGGAGGGATTGGGGGCAGGAGGAGAAGGGGACAACAGAGGATGAGATGGCTGGATGGCATCACTGACTCCATGGATGTGAGTCTGAGTGAACTCTGGGAGTTGGTGATGGACAGGGAGGCCTGGTGTGCTGCGATTCATGGGGTCGCAAAGAGTCGGACACGACTGAGCGACTGAACTGAACTGAAATGAATAATAATTATAAAGAAAATGTGTGTGGAACTTATGAATTGAGCCGTACTGTGCTTAGTCACTCATTTGTGTCTGACTTTTTCTGACCCCATGGACCATAGGCTCTCTGTCCATGGGGATTCTCCAGGCAAGCGTACTGGGTTGCCATGCCATCCTCCAGGAGATCTTTCCAACCCAGGCATTGAACCCAGGTCTTCCGCATTGCAGGCAGTTTCTTTATTGCCTGAGGCACCAGAGAAGCCCAACAATATGGTTATCTCACTCCAAATTAAAAACACCAAGTCAGGGACTCCTGTTTATCCATTCCTCTGCCACGCTGGACATTCATCATTCTTTCTCATCCTACAGTGCCTCCAGAACGGGGGCCGTAAATTTATATTTTTATATTTCTAGCCTCTTGTACAAAGCTTGGCATATAGGTGACGCTTAATAATTATTAGGTAAAGGGATAAATAAATGCCTATCTGGCATTTGCATGGTATTTAAATAGAGTTGGCACACCATCACTCCATAAATGAGACGGAAAGAGAGCAAACATTGCAGATCTTATTTTCCAGGGCTGTGTGTTCATAGCGGTGGGATCTTGATACAGTGAGGCTGCTTATTCATTCTATTGGTTTGAGTATGGTTTTTAATGCGTCTATAAAGAGAGGTTTTCAAGTTTAATTGCAGTGTCATCCTCTTCATGCTCACTCTTATCTCTGACCGCACTTTCTTCCTGGTGGATCAACCTGGTTTTTATGACTCTTCCACACATAATAAAGCATCCAAACAACTTTTTCACGTCATCTTCAATGAATTCAGAGAATGCAACAGTTTGCACCTTCCTCTCTGCACACTTTATGGCTCCTGCTTTCATTCTACAAGGCTGAGTATATCAGGTGATAAATATCTGTCCTAGGATGCTGAGTGTGACAAAGTGTTTCCTTCCGAGGCCCACTTGTCCCTCATAACTTATGAAGCTGGAAAAAAGAAAAACAGCATTCCAAAATGTCTTTATTTTTCCCTTTCTACTTTACTCTACCAAATTTTGCAGCATTGAGATATGTACGTATCATCCTACTTCAACTTCTGTGTGATTAAATTCTGATTAGAACACACATACCTCTGATCATAGAGTGATTGTGGAATAGGGCCACATATCCATATATCATGATGGATATTTGTTTGAAGGAAGACAAAACATCCTTAGGGAAGATAGGAAATCTGGTTTCTATTGCCATGCCTTCCTCCAGGGGACCTTCCCAAACCAGGGATCAAACCCAGGTCTCCCACATTGCAGGCGGATTCTTTACCATCTGAGCCACCAGGGAAGCCCAACAATACTGGAGTGGGTAGCCTATTCCTTCTCCAGGGGAACTCCCCAACCCGGGAATCAAACTGGGGTCTTCTGCATTGCAGGCGGATTCTCTACCAGCTGAGCAACCAGAAAAGCCCTCTAAAGCTAACAGGGCTGCTTAAAATGGGGCATCGCCAAACTTCAAGTCTCTCACCTTTAGAATAACTATAGGGAAGTTCATCTATGTTTTCACTTTTAGTTTTTAAGTCATTCTTAGAACCATGAAGGCCACCTGGTGATCTGCTTCATCCCTTCATTTATTTAGCCGAAGTTTACTGTGCATCTCAGGCAGAGGCCATAGTAGACACCAGCACAGGGTCACCTGCAGAGAGTGTCAGGCCCAGCTTTGGGTGGCTCTAATAGTAAAGAACCTACCTGTCGATGCAGGAGACACGGAGATGCAGGTTTGATCCTTGGGTAGAAAAATCCCCCTGGAGGAGGGCATGGCAACTCATCCCAGTACGCCTGCCTGGAGAATCCCATGGACAGAGGAGCCTGGTGGGCTGCAGTCCATGGGGCCACAAAGGGTTGGACGGAAGGGTTGACTGGATGGAAGGGTTGACTGAAGCCACTTAGCATGCACCAGTTTTGGACCCCGATGTTTAGAAGGTCCTCCTGAGCCCTCCTCCAGCCTCAATGATTCCCTATACATGAGAATTTCCTGGGTTCCATGGACTGAGCTTATCCAGAGCCTGTTTCTTCTACCTGGTTCCTAGAATTCCTTGCCTGAAGCTCCAGGCTTACTTGCCTTTGCAGGTCTCCTCCATGGCTGCCTGCTCTTGGGAGGATGGTGCCACCAATAGGCAAGGATCCCCTGCTCTCCATGGGCTGTATGGTCTACAGACATGCCAGCTAGTGACAAATGGGAAAGACTAAGTTGTTGGAGTGACTATGCCATCATTAAATTTTCCTCTACACACATATACACATATATCTATATCACATACACATGCATGCGTACATCCTATGCGTAGACACATGTGCACAATGTTTGCAGACACGTGTGCACAAGTATTCGCACAGAAAGACACACAGACAAGTACAACTAACTCACACACACACACACATTTGTGCGTGCGTGTTACGTCACTTCAGTCATGTTCAATTCTTTGCGACCCTATGCGCTGTGGCCCTCCAGGCTCCTCTGTCCATGGGATTTGACAGGCAAGCATACTGGAGTGGGTTGCCATGCCCTCCTCCAGAAAATACACATATACTTGGATACAAAGCTACACACTTCTCTTATTAAGAAGTTTATTCCTAGGTGAGAGAAAAGCATGTGGCTTGGGACCAAATGACCAAATTCTGTAAAGAATAAAATTAAAATGAGATATAATCCCATAACTCAGGTGAATCTACCATTGGTATATAATATTCATTATGCTGCCCTCTCAGTTCTAGCATTTACGAAGTCCTTTAACATACATGACTACATGTGACATTCCTGTTAGACAAGATTGTCAGATTCATCCTCAGATGAGCTGACTGAGGGGAAGGCAGAGTTCCTCTGTTGCTTGAATCACCAGCTGCTTGTGGCTAAGCTGGCACTCAAACCCGCTTCTTCTGAACCCAGTAAATGGATGGAGCTCGTGACTTTTATTCACCAGGCTCATTTTCAGGATCTACTCAATTGCCACATTACCTAGATATACATGGATAAACACACAGGTGTAAGTAGGAGTGCGTGCGTGCATGCTAGGTCGCTTCAGTTGTGTCCGACTCCTTGTGATCCTACCAACTGTAGCCCACCAGGCTCCTCTGTCCATGGGATTCTCCAGGCAAAAACCCTGGAGCATGCTCCCATACCCTCCTCCAGGGCATCTTCCCCCCCAGGAACCCAAGCTGTGTCTCTTATGTCTCCTGCATCCGCAGGCAGGTTCTTTACCACTAGTGCCACCTGGAAAACCCATAAGGATGAATACAGTTAAGAATATAGATAAAAGTAATTTCTCCAAACACCAAGAAATTAGAGCATAATACTAAAGAGCAGATCACACATTATTTTGCCAAATCCAGATTTATCCAGAACATGTGTTATAGTCATATCCAGAAGGATGTAAATCCAGGTGAATTCATACTTACAGGAAAAACAGCCTTCCACACCTGTTCTTTCCTTCTGGAAGTGGGCTTCCTGCAGACGGGGGAAGGGGTCTTTAACACACCAGGGAGAGCATCAGGACAGCATGGGGTAGGGAGGTGGTGTTTAGATAGAGACCTCATCTTCATTATGGGCCCCAGCGCTCAAGAGGCTGAATGGCCCTCCTGGGGCCGCCTCCCTCCAGCATCTGCCCTGGAGGACTTCATCTCCATCCTTTGCTGACATTCATAATTTAGAATTCTCTTTCTCATGCTTTTCTTTTTTTTTTTATTGGAGGAAAATTACTTCACCATATTGTGCTGGTTTCTGCCACACAACAATGTGAATCAGCCATAGGTATACACATTTCACCTCCCTCTTGAGCTTCCCTCCTTCCCCACATCCCACTCTTTGAGGTCATCACAGAGCCCCCAGCTGGGTTCCTGGTGTTATTCGGCAACTTCTCAGCAGCTGTCGATTTTACACATGGGAGCGTATTTATGTGGATGCTTCTTTCTCCATCCGTCCATCCCTCTCCCTCTCCCACTGTGTCCACAAGTCTGGTTTTCACATCTGCATCTCCATTCCTTCCTGGCAAATGGGTTCATCAGTACTGTTTTTCTAAAGGAGCTTTGATCACAACCCAGAGAAGAGTGTCTTATTCTTTGCATAGAATGCAGGAGAGAGTTTGAAATCACTTCAAAGGAGAAGAATGTAGAGGGTGAAAAGAAGGAGAAGGCAGGGTGGTGTGTTGCCTGCAGTGCCAGTAACTGTGATGGACACAGGACACAATGTTTCTGTTGTGTTGGGTGAGTGAGGGCCCAAGGGGATCCTTGCTGCCAGGGCTTTGTCTCCCCAACTCTCAGCGTCCTTGTTACAAGTAATCGGCAGTGTTAACTTGGTATGTTATTATCAGGTTCCATTTGCCCTCATCCACAATCTAGCCTTCATCTCATGGATTACTTCTCTGAAAGAAAATAGCACCTTTCCACGTGTCTTCCATATTTCAGTGGAATAAAATTAAGTCACTAAGTACTAGCTGCAAACAGGCATTTACAATTCCGAACACTCTCAATAGCCTCCTGCCTGGAAGGTGGCTCAAAGTGGGAAAGGCAATTGAATACAATACTGATCGATGTGTGTTTATATCTTTACTTATATAACACTTTAATAGATCAGAAATCAACTCGAGTTTTTTTTTTTTTTTTTTTTTTTTTAACACTCAAACTCTTATTTTGCATAGACTGTTACAGACGGGGGAAAATAGCTCTCTACAACCCTCTTTTCCTCACGGGGGTGAGCTCTCTGTAGATGGGGGAGGGGATCTCTACTTCACACTCTGGAGTTCAAGAACAAGGCAGGCGCTTCTTTTAAAGGTATGTAATCATATGGGGTCTACAGCCATACCACCCTGAACTCGCCTGATCTCGTCTTATCTCGGACGCTAAGCAGGGTCGGGCCTGGATAATACCTGGATAGGAGACAGCCTGAGGATACCGGGTGCTATAGACTTCAAGGCTTCCCTGCTGGCTCAGATGGTAAAGAGTCTGCCTACAATGCGGGAGGCCCAGGTTCAATCCCTGGGTCAGGAAGATCCCCTGGAGAAGGAAATGGTCCTGACGCTATTTACAATCCATACTAACATACTTTGACTCTTCTGCAGGCTTGGTTAGCATACTTACTCTATGTCAGGAGAGCCTTCTCTGTTCACTGCAGTGACTTCTTGGAAGAACCACCGATTCTTCGTCAAGGCGAAACAGCAGCAGGTTATTTGCCCTCTCACGTCTCTTTAATGTCTTGCTTCAAAAGCCTCACTTTTCTCTTTCCATCCAGTCTTGACTATTGTACATGATCCTTACCAAATCCCAACCAAGCCTCCACGTTGGAAGACCTGCTTACCCCAAATTCCTAATCCTTAATCAGTTCCAGCCTTGCCTCCTCACCTCACCAGCACTGCCTAAGCTCTCTCCAACGTCTCCATTACTTTAGTAAGCACTGACTCATCGGGAAAGACGCTGATCCTGGGAAGGATTTATGGCAGTAAGAGAAGGGAGTGGCAGAGGATGAGATGATTAGACAGCATCACTCAATAGACATGAATCTGAGCAAACTCCAGGAGACAGTGGACAGATTAGTCTGGTGTGCTGCAGTCCATGAGGTCGCAAAGAGTCAGACACAGCTTAGCAACTGAAAAACAACTATGAGACCTAGAATTTTCTTGTAACAGGTTGTGTTAGTGACACTTTGGGGGCCAGCATTTTACAAGATAAAAGCCCCCAACTGTAGGGTTTGTGTAACATTGCATGCAGCAATCACAATGCTTGCACAAACTCAGCCTTAAGCACAGAGAAATCTTGTCCTTCTTTGGAATGTAGACAAAGAGAGGATAATGGGGATGAAGGGGTGGTCCTCTATTTGTAGCTTCTTTATTAAAATATTGGTCTAAAACATATACATTATAATAAGGATGTAGTGTACAATAAATTATACCAATGGTTCACATTTTCCCTACTTGAACTAATCTATTTTGTTGCAAAATCAAAAGGCCTCCTTCCTCAAGAAATATTTAAATTTTGGAAATTTGCTTTGTGGAGTCCTATGTCCTTGAACTGTTATCTGCCATAATTCTTAATTTTAGAATTTGACTTTACAAGTTACACATGCTATAGAACTTTATGCTTTACATTTTAACATAAGTTTTTGAAAAACAAAAATTTAAAAAGTCATGAAATAAAACTTTAGGAGAATTAAACTCTTCAGTGGCAATGATTGTTTATAAACAGAAAAAAATGTAGAATCATAGCTTTAAAAATGAAAATGAGAATGTTAGTTGCTCAGTCATGTCTGACTCTTTGTGATCTTATGGATTATAGCCCACCAGGCTTCTCTGTCCATGGGATTCTCCAGGCAAGAATCCTGGATTGGGTAGCCATTCCCTTCTCCAGGGGATCTGCCAGACCAGGGATTGAGCCTGGGTCTCCTGCATTGCAGGCAACTTCTTTACCATCTGAGCCATCAGGGAAGCCCCATAGCCTTAAAAAGTAACCATTTGTTTACTCATGTTCATTCAAATAATATTTTTCAGCATTTACTGTCTTTTAAGTACTTTGCTCAGAGCCTGGGAACACGGCTTTCAACGAGTCATAAATCCTGCTCTCTAAGAGTGGGTAAGAAATGTGAACAAAAATGTGTGAAGGCAGCCACAGACAAGGCGACAGGTGAGAAGTGTCCTGAGAGCTGTAAGACTTAAAAGAGAAGAATACGCAAGTGTCTTCCTGCAGAAGGTGGTGTTTTACTTGACTCTGGATGTCTGGATCAGACTCAGTCCCTCAGGCATGGTTGTAGGAGGAAGTCCCGGGGCCTGAGATCCTAAACAAGCAAAGACAATGAAGAGGGAAGTAAGACCCTACTAGATCCCTGTGGTCAGAGCAGGGTGTGTCAGCAGAGTACCAGTGGGAGGATACACCTGCCAAGATGACAAGTGGTATCCTCGGAGAGCTACGGCAGTCTAGCAGATTCATCCCACCAAACGGCAAATCAATGTGTAAAGGACTCAAAAGCTGGGCCAGTGGGATACAGAGGTTCATTTTCCCAGACATTCATTTCAACGATATGTTTACAGTACCTCCAGTGTGCCTTTCCTGTTCTAACTGCTGGGGCTGAAGTAGTGAAAGAGACGAGCTTCATCCTTATTCCCAGTGAGCTGCCAGTCTAACTGGGGGGGTAATACCACTAAACAAACAAGGTATAAGAGAGAGTGGACAGAGTGGAAGAGAATAGCAGAGGTCCCACGGGGACAGAGCATCTTGAGCAGTGTTGCCCAACAGAATGTTCTGCCAAGACAGACATGTTCTGTCCACACCATTAGATACAGTAACCACCAGCTATGTGTGACAGCAGAGCACTTGAAATGTGGCCAGTGAGACCTAACATCTGAGTTTTAATCTCGTTTCCTTTGGACTGATTGGAATTTAAGTAACCACAGGTTGTCGCTGTTATTCAGTCACTAAGTCATGTTCAACTCTTTGTGACCCCATGGACTGCAGCATGCCAGGCTCCCCTGTCCTTCACCATCTTCTGGAGTTTGCTCAGATTCATGTCCATTGAGTCGGCGATGCTCTCTAACCATCTCATCCTCTGCCACTCCCTTCTGCTCTATCTTCAGTCTTTCCCAGCATCAAGGTCTTTGCCAGTGAGTCAGCTCTTTGCGTGGGGTGGTCAAAGTAAGCAGCCGCAGGTAGGCAGTGACTATTCATATTTTGCTTCTAGTTATATGTACATATAATAAATGTCAAGCCCATTGACACAAAAATTCTTTTTCATCTGGCAATGTTCCCAGTGGCCCAGTCAGTAAAGAATCTGCCTGCAATGCAGGAGACCTGTGTTTGATCCCTGGGTTGGGAAGATCCCCTGGAAGAGGGCATGGCAACCCACTCCAGTATTCTTGCCTGGAGAATCCCCATGGACAGAGGAGTCTGATGGGTTACACTCTATGGGGTCACAAAGAGTCGGACATGACTGAGCGACTAAGCATACCACATGCTTCTTTAGCCAGGCCCCCACTATATACTGGGCTTCCCTGGTGGCTCAGTGATAAAGAAACCTGCCTTCCATGCAAGAGATGCAGGAGACACATATTTGAGCCCTGGATGAAAAAGATCCCTAGGAGGAGGGAGTAGCAGCCCGTTCCAGTATTCTTACCAGGAAAATCCCAGGGACAGAGGAGCTTGACGGGCTATAGTCCAGAAGGTTGCAAAGAGTCGGACATGACTGAAGCGACTAAGCACACACACCACTATACACCAGCCAAGTAGAACTGAATGCCCCAAGTGAACACTTTTGTAAGGTTACGTGACAAACGCGATGAGAAGGTTGAAAAGCAAGCTGCTGTGCTGTTTGGAGAACTGAGAGACTGCCAGTGAGGAGACAACGCATGAACGATAAATGTTTGTCAAGTGACTGAGCAGAGAGCAAACATCACTGGAGACAAGCTGTGTCAGATCCATGGGGCTTCGTTGGTGGAGTCTGCTGGCTGGGCTCTCAGCTATGGGACGCTGGGTGGCTGAGGATGCTGAAGTGTGAGAGTGTGAGTGTGTGGAGAGCTGTGTGCAGACTTACAGGCTGCAGCCTCTTGTCTTTCCTGGAATCGTGCAGCACAGGATACCTTCAGCAGACACCCATCCCACCTTCCCATCTGGGCAACCCAGGAAATGGAGAAAAGGGAGAGTCTTCAGTTTTGAGTGTCAAAACAAGGCTGTGTGGCCCTTCCCTGCCATCTTCAGTGTAACTGGTTCTTGCTCCAGGAGAGCAGAGCTGCTCATTAACAAATCGTCATGTATTGGGGATCAACTGAGAGTCAAGTGCTTTGTAAGCTTTGTCACAATCTCCCAATGAGACCATGAGAAAGGGAGTAAGATCCTCTTTATATGGGTTAGCAATTGAGGGTTCCCAATTGCTGAATTGAAACCTGAAACTCACATGCAACAACCTCTGACCCCAGACTCTCAGACTGTAGCTCGCCAGGCTCCTCTGTCCATGACATGTTCCAGACAAGAACGTTGGTATGGGTTGCCATTTCCTCCTCCAGGGGATCTTTCCCAATCCAGGGATCGAACTTGCATCTCCTGCAAAGGCAGGCAGATTCTTTACCACTCAGTCACCTGGGAAGTCCTACCATATATCTATATTAATATGATAATGTGATATAATATATAATATAATGTAATATACAAATCGCAGACATTGGTAAAAGAGCCCTCTGAAGCCCAAGAACATTGTCTAATATCACAGAGCTCAGGAGGGTCAGAGTTTGCACCAGAACCACTCTTGGCCCTTAGTCTGGCCCCCTTCCCTCGCTTTGGTGTGATAAGCCTAGACCCTCCCCATCCACCAGGCTCCCGTGTAATCACACGAGGGTCTCTGACCAGTTCACAGGGCTGCCTATGCCTGCATGTTTTCAGCACTCGCCAGGATCCCCAGGGGCTGTGAACCCTGAGTGCTCTGTCTGGGGGAGGTCCCTCAGGCTCAATCTCTATTTGAAGACAAGAGGCTGTTACCTGTGGGGAGACCTCCCACTCCCTTCCCAAGGCTGGGCAGGTCTGGAAGTCACCTGTAAAACTCTTGGGATTTCAGAAAACAAAAACAGACTCAGTCACAGTGAAGTGACCTGAGGCTTTGGATCAAGTTTCTGCACAAACAGTGATTAATCGAATGCCTTCGCTGGAATGTGGGTTTGGCAAGAGGTGAGAGGCACATGAACGAATCTGTCTGTATCCTTGGGAAATGCTTTTAACTCCCATTTTCACTTAAAAGATACTTCTAATCAATTCCACTCACTGGTTCCCCCTTCCCTCTTCCGGGTTGATGGGGAAATATGAGAAAAGGAAAGAGGCTTTGGGGTCAGACCATGACTTAGTGTTCTGGGTGCTTAGGTGACTTACTTTCACTGAGGCTTGGTTTCTGATTCAGTAGGTCTGGGTGGGGCATGAGAGTGTGCAAGTCTAACAGATTTCAAGATGAGGCTGATGCTGTTGATCTGGGACCTTCGGTTACCACAGGACTGGGAGAGAGAAACAATTTACTCCAAGTTTCACAGCAGGTTAAGACCAAGGGCAGAGATCAAACCCCAGGGAGGTAGAGAAAATGGTTATTTGCAGTTCTTCACAATCTTCCTGGATTTAAATTATATGGTCATGACTTTTGTCATGTGACTTTACAAAACCACCTACCAAAGTGGAATTTCCTGGCCCTACTGATCTCTCACTCAGCCATGTGACTTGTTTGGGCCAATACAACATGGTGGAAGGAGAGGGAGTCAGTTCCAAACCAGGACCTCAAGAGACAGTGTCTGCTTTTATGGACACTCTGGGATTCCTGCCACTTGCCATGAGTAGAGCAGGCTTCGAACAGCTCCAGTCTAAAGAGAAGGAGGAAGCGCCTGGGTGCAAGTCCAGCTGACTAGCATCTGGAATCAGAGCTGCTCAGCCAAGAGTCATCTAGTTCAGACAAACTGCAGATGACCTATGGGCCCGTATGTGACAGAGCCCCCATATATGGCTTTAAGCTATAAGCCACTGATTTGGGGGTTAGTTAGCTGGTTATACAGCAGTAATGTAATAATTGCTGACTAATACACAGTTGTGTGTTAACGTTACAGAAACATCATCTTTCAGTCCAGAAAGGCAAATAACTATATCATATATTTAGTAGCTACCATGTTCTAGGATTGGGCTTGTAAACCTCTATCTAGGAATTTCTTGCTTCAGCTATTTTACTGTGTGGAAGATCTAATGCTGAAGCAGAAGCTCCAATGCTTCAGTCAATTGATGTGAAGAGCCAACTCATTGGAAAAGACCCTGATGCTAGGAAAGATTGAGGGCAGGAGAAGGAGGTGACAAAGGATGAGATGGTTGGATGGCATCACTGACTCAATAGACATGAGTCTGAGCAAACTCCAGGAGGTGGTGAAGGACAGAGAAGCCTGGCGTGTTGCAGTCCTTGGGGTCACAAAGAGTCGGACACAACTGAGCAACTGAACAACAGGGTGTCTCCCTAAATTCAGTACATTTAAAAGAGTGGTTCCAGGAATCACAGCCCTTGTTTGTATAAACTCCACTCTTGACCAATATCACCCCAAACTTCACCTTGATCTGTTTTGGATAGTTTGCTCAAGTCTGCCTGGTATGGGTCTGTGCTGTTTATGTTTAATTATTCTGGTTTCCGAGGTCACCCAAGGCTCTGCTTACAGTGTCTCTAACTACTTGCTGTCTACCATGGAATGGTTTCATTCTGACACAAGCTTGGAAAAAAAAAAAGAAAGAAAATAAAAATAAAACATCAAATCTCAATTTCAGGACACAGGCGATAGGCAACTTGTCTTGTTGCTGCTCATTTTAGGGGGAAGGAAAGACGAGTGTCTTTTCTTCTTATGAATAGGCAGGATTGACATAAAAAGTACTTCAAGCACTGAACTCTTCCACTGAACACAAATGCAGAGAAATTCTGTATATCTTTAAATGTTTTATATGTCCCCGTCATATATAATTTATTATGTTGTGAAGCTGAGTCCTTCTTTGAATGAAAATTTTACTGTCAGAGCCTGGGGTACTTTAGTTTGATGATTTAAAACTCCCAAAGCACTCGTAGCAAATAGCACATTTTTATGACAGTGTGTTTGTCCAAGAGGTCAGCTTTCAGCACAGTCGGAAATTTCCCCCAGTAAAATTATTGCAAAGAGAAATATGTCTCCCAGACTAATTCTTCTTGCAGAAAATGCAGGTGCAATTCCAGATAGCACTGGGTGTCCATCTTTCAAGAAGACGCAGGGCAGCAGGGCTGCCCATCCGTCTTGTGGTTTTGGACTGGTGCTGCAGAGATGCACTTTGAATCCTGTCTTTGCCCTCAATTGGCTGAGCCTCTTGGTTTTCAGCCATAACACAGGGTTAATGATATCATCTTTCAGGAATTTATCTGTGAGGATTAAATGAGATGGTAGTCTGTCAAAATGCCTGGTCCATAGTTATTATTATACCACATTATTCAGCAGACTCTGCTTTGAAATGAAATCAGCTTCTCGATGGGATGTGACAGTGTACCATATAAAGAAAGAGTCAGTAGGCTTGTGGGCAGAGATTTAGGACCATCCCTCCAATAAAGCAGAGGTTCAGCAGCCAGTGCCCTGAATGGTGGGGGAATAACTAAGGGAAATTTTCAATACAAAGACTTGATGGAAAGAGCAATGTTCATTGAGGAACAACACTCTGGCCTCCCAACCTCAAGCCTTACCCTGTCCTCGGCACCGTGGGGAGCTCGAGACTAGGAAAAATATTCAACTTACATCTATGAGGTCAGCCAGCCAGCCACTCCATCACCTGTTCTTCCATCCACACGTCCACGCCTGCATCCATCCAACCTTCCATTCATCTGCTTCTGTCCATCCAGTTGTTTGTTTATATATCCATTTCATCTTTTTATTCATTAACTTACTCTTCCAGCTGTAAAGAGATTCAATATAGACGCTCTGTCCTGCAGACACCATGATGTAAATCTAAGTCAATGGTCTCTAAGTATTTAGAGATTAGCTGTGAGAAAAGTCAGATAAAACCATATTTTCAAGACTATGTGCTCAAATTTACAAGAGAAAGGGCATGGAATGCTAAATGAGCACAGAACTGGGATACCCTCTCCAGTCTAGGAAAATCCAGCAGGACCAGCCAGGCATGTAAGCTGAGGGCCATTTTATCATTATGGGTAACATGAGAAAGACATTCCAGAGAGACAAGAGGCATCCTGCTCAAAGTGCAGGATCTTCCACAGAATAGTGTACTAGTTGGCTGGAGCTACTGTAATCAAGCACCCTAGTCTGAGAACCTTAAACGGCATTTATTTTCTCAGTTTTGCGAGCTGGAAGTTGACAGTCAGAGTGCCAGCAGGGTTGGTTTCTGGTAAGAACTCTCCTCTTGTCTTGCAGACATTCTCCCTGGGTCCTCACAAGTTCCTTCTCCTGTGTTTGCAGAGAGCGGGGTGCCCTGGTATCTTCCTCGTCGTCTAAGGACACTGGTCTCATCAGATCCTCCATTATGACAGCATTTCACCTAAATTACTTTTAAGGTCTTGTCTCCAAATATAGTCACATTGAAGGTCAGGACTTTAAACTATGGATTTTGAAGGAAAACAGTTTAGCCCAAAATATGGGGCTGGCAAAAAGTCTGTTCTGGAGTTCCATAACATCTTACGAAAATTGGCCAATCCAATCCATGGTATCGAAGTGCACACAGCTGGCATTCAGCAGGCGTGTGGGCAGAAGAGGGTGGGGCAAAGGCTGAAGAGGCGGGCAGGGGTGCACTCAGCTCCGGGTGGCCCCTGGGTCCACATAAGCATGAAGAACACACAGGTGGGAGCAGGTGCCCACCTCTCTCAGAAAGAAATCAGTAAGGAGATCTGAGCCGCTTTGGTGTTCGTGCTCCACTCAGACACCCCTGCTCCCAGAAAGCACAACGGTGGGTCACAAAGCCACGCTTATTAAGGTTTCAAAGTTTGGCTTCCCACTGACTTCTCCCTGAGCTGGAGGTTTCTGACTTCAGAAACCTGCACGTTTGATTGGGGAGTGAGTCTTGAAATCCAGGTGTACACCGGTGGGGTTTGATTTAGGATTTCTTTCTTTTTGAGAAGATCCGAAGTGGAAGCTGTCTCCAGAGGATGCTAAGTTCATTGCGGAGAGCGATGGGAACAGATTAAAACCATGTGGCTGATTCCTGTGAAACCTGCAAGGGGTGGGGCGACGGAGGTCTGCAGTCCAATGATGAGTTGCACCCTCCAGGCTGTGTGATCAGCGTCCTCTGCCTCCAGAAGAAGCAAGCAGGGTGCAAGCCCTTTCGCCATCAGATCCGTTCCCCCAGACCCCTGCTCTTATTCTTTGCTGAACTTATTAAGTTGGTATCAAGTCAATGCGTCCCTTCTTGATAGTACACAAATTCTCTGAGTGCTGCAGATTTCTGCGACTGTCCTCTCACCTGTCACTTCAGCCGCCTTTCAGTGATGTTAAAAGAAATCTTTACTGTCACTCACATCACCCACTCACTTTGTTCTCCGGCAGTGACACTCTTGCTGTGTTTCTCCCATCGCCACAGCCGACTCCCATGAATTAGCATTCGCCAAATTTATACGTGCTCATTAGTCTGAATAAATTTAAAAGCTGCTGCTCCTGAGTTTTAAAAATGTAACCAGGCTTTTCCTTGGATATAATTGAGGCATCTTTAGAAAAGTAAATTACAGCCTGACTCCCAAGTAGGCATTTTATGAGTTTAGAGTCAAGGGGTCTCTTTGGAGCATCATTTGAGCTATAAATACCTGGGGGTTGGGGAGGAATAAAATAATAAAATCCCCCAGTCAATTCCACCTTCCCTGTTCATTTTGCCCTTTCTCTCCTCTCTCTCACACACAGAGAAAACCACAAATGGTTACCTGTGTTGAACAGGGACCCAAATCCTACTCTCGTCTGCTCTTTTAATAGACAAGCAGCGGGTGGAGTCTGGGTTCTCAAAGCTTCAATCCTGGACTAAATGCTTAAAACCATTGAGGAATGGTTTTAAAATACAAGTTCCCGTGCCTCTCCTGAGGCCTCTGGCATAAGAAACCTCCCAACTGGGGACCCGGGAGTTATTATTCATTACAAGCATCACATCAGAATTTGATTTTGCATAAATTTGAAACTTGCTCTTGCAATTGGCAAGACACAGACTTTTGGAGCCATTTTGGTTTAGGATAACCGGACTCCACTGTGTTCTCACATGATGATGCCAGGGAAATTGATCCCCCTCTGAAGGGAACAAGACTCAGTGAATAGTGCTTTTACAGTGACGAAAAGAGAGATTCAGGTCTATGTCGTTGTAGGTAATTGTCAGGCTGTCGAGGGCAGCTGTCAGAGGGATAACTCAGGATGATTTTTTATCTATCAGAGTTAGTTGAGTTTTTAAGTATTGAAATCAACTGCATGTTTGGCCTCCTGGGTGAGAGTTTTCAATGGAGTACATCCTAAAGGAGATCAGTCCTGGGTGTTCTTTGGAAGGACTGATGTTGAAGCTAAAACTCCAATACTTTGGCCACGTGATGTGAAGAGCTGACTCACATGAAAAGACCTCAATGCTGGGAAAGACTGAGGGCAGGAGGAGAAGGGGATGACAGAGGATGAAATGGCTGGATGGCATCACTGACTCAATGGACATGGGTTTGGGTGGACTCTGGGAGTTGATGATGGACAGGGAGGCATGGCGTGCTACAGTTCATGGGGCCGCAAAGAGTCGGACACGGCTGAGCGACTGAACTGAACTGAGATGAAATCCACTGTTGTGGGTGCTAGCAATGTGGAGTTGAAGCTACCAGCAATCAACTGCCAAAGAATGATGCATCACTATTTAGATGGTGAGAATCCCTTGAAGAAAAATAAAGCTTATTAGGGGTACAAAGAGCCAGATGTGTGTCAGGGTGGGGTGCTTGGGGATGCTTCACTGACAGGCTACATCTGTTGAAAGACCAGACAAGGAAAGGGCACTAACCAGAACTATCTAGGAAGAGGATGTAATTGTTCCAAAGGTGGGGGGTTAGTGCTGGTGGGGGGTGAGGGGGGGCAGATGGAAGGCTGTAGGTTGGGTCAGAGAGCTGCTTTTCCAGAAGGAAGACAGGTGAGCAGAGTCCAGGGAACATGTCCCCATCTACCCAGCTGCCCTCTGTCCAAAATTAGCTCATTGGGCAGCAAGAATGCAGGAGAAATTTATGGAACTGCAGCCCAACCTGGAGATGCAGACTAGGCTTCACAGAAAGTGAAAATGAAAGTCACTCAGTTGTGTCCAACTCTTTGTGAGCTCACGGTATGAAGCACACCAGGCTTCCCTGTCCATCACCGACTCCTGGAGCTTGAGTCGGTGATGTCATCACACCATCTCACCCTCTGTTGTCCCCCTCTCCTCCTGCCTTCAATCTTTCCCAGCATCAGGATCTTTTCCAATGAGTCAGTTTGTCATATCAGGTAGCCAAAATATTGGAGTTTCAGCATCAGTCCTTCTAATGAATATTCAGCACTGACTTCATTAAGTATTGACTGGTTGGATCTCCTTGAAGTCTAAGGGACTTTCAAGAGTCTTCTCCAACACCACAGTTTAAAAGCATTAATTCTTTGGTGCTCAGATTTCTTTATAGTCCAACTCTCACATCTATACATGAATACTGGAAAAACCACAGCTTGGCTAAACGGATCTTTATTGTCAAAGTAATGTCTCTGCTTTTTAATATGCTGTCTAGGTTGGTCATAGCTTTTCTTCCAAGGAGGAAGTGTCTTTTAATTTCATGGTTGCAGTCAACATCTGCAGTGATTTGGGAGCCCCCCAAAATAAAGTCTGTCACTGTTTCCATTGTTTCCCCATCTATTTGCCATGAAGTGATGGGACCAGATGCTGTGATCTTAGTTTTCTGTATGTTGAGTTTTAAGCCAACTGTTTAACTCTCTTTTTCATTTTCTTCAAGAGGCTCTTTAGCTCTTCTTCACTCTCTGCCATAAGGGTGGTGTCATCTGCAGATCTGAGGTTATTGATATTTCTCCCAGCAATCATGATTCCAGCTTGTGCTTCATCTAGTCCAGCGTTTTTCATGATGTACTCTGCATATAAGTTAAATAAGCAGGGTGACAATATACAGCCTTTACTTACTCCTTTCCTGATTTGGAACCAGTTTGTTGATCCATGTACAGTTCTAATTATTTCTTATTGATCTGCATCCAGATTTCTCAGGAGGCAGGTAAGGTGGTATGGTATTCCCATCTCTTTCAGAATTTTCCACAGTTTGTTGAGATCCACACAATCAAAGGCTTTGACGTAGTCAATAAAGGAGAAGTAGATGTTTTTCTGGAGCTCTCATGCTTTTTTCATGATCCTGTGGATGTTGGCAATTTGATCTCTGATTCCTCTGTCTTTTTGAATCCAGCTTGAGCATCTGAAAGTTCATGGTTCACAATCTGTTGAAGCATGGCTTGGAGGATTTTGAGCATTACTTTGCTAGTGTGTGGGATGAGTGCAATTGTGTGGTAGTCTGAACATTTTTGGGCATTGCCTTTCTTTAAGATTGGAATAAACACTGATCTTTTCCAGTCCTGTGGCCACTGCTGAGTTTTCCAAACTTGCTGGCATATTGAATGCAACACTTTCAGAGCACTATCTTTTAGGATTTGAGATAGCTCAACTGGAATTCCATCATCTTCACTAGCTTTGTTCGTAGGGATGCTTCCTAAGTCCCACTTGACTTCACATTCCAGGATATCTGGCTCAATGTGAGTGATCACACTGTCTTGCTTATCTAAGTCACGAAGATCTTTTTGTATAGTTCTTCTGCGTTTTCTTGCCACCTCTTCTTAATATCTTCTGCTTCTGTTAGGCCCATACTGTTTCTGCCCTTTATTGTGCCTTTTTTTTTTTGCATGAAATATTCCCTTGGCATTTTTAATTTTCATGAAGTGATCTCTAGTCTTCCCCATTAAATTATTTTCTTCTGCTTCTTTGCGCTTATCCCTGAGGAAAGCTTTCTTATCTCTCCTTGCTATTCTTTGGAACTCTGCATTCAAATGGGTATATTTATCCTTTTCTCCTTTGCCTTTCACTTCTCTTCTTTTCTCAGCTATTTGTAAGGCCTCCTCAGACAACCATTTTGTCTCTTTGCATTTCTTTTACTTGGGGATGGTCTTGATCTCTGCCTCCTGTACAATGTCATGAACCTCTGTCCATAGTTATTCAGGCATTCTGCCTATCAGATCTAAACCCTGGAATCTATTTGTCACTTCCATTGTACAATTGTAAGGGATTTGATTTAGGTCATACCTGAACAGGCTAGTGTTTCCTCTACTTTCTTCAATTTAAGTCTGAATTAGGCAATAAGGGGTTCATGATCTGTGCCACAGTCAGCTCCTGGTCTTGTTTTTGTTGACAGTATAGAGCTTCTCCATCTTTGGCTGCATAGAGTATAATCAATCTGATTTTGGTGTTGACCATCTTGTGATGTCCATGTGTAGAGTCATCTCTTGTGTTGTTGGAAGAGGGTGTTTGCTATGACCAGTGCATTCTCTTGGCAGAACTCTGTTAGCCTTTGACCTGCTTCGTTCTGTACTCCAAGGCCAAATTTTCCCATTACTCCAGGTATCTCTTGACTTCCTACTTTTGCATTCCAGTCCCCTATAGTGAAAAGGACATCTTTGGGGGTGTTAGTTCTAGAAGGTCTTGTAGGCTTCATAGAACGGTTCATCTTCAGCTTCTTCTGTACTACTGGTCAGGGTATAGACTTGGATTTCTGTGATATTGAATGGTTTGCCTTGGAAATGAACAGAGATCATTCTGTCATTTTTGAGACTACATCCAAGTTCTACACTTTGGACTCTTTTGTTGACTATGACGGCTGCTCCATTTCTTCTAAGGGATTCTTGCCCATAGTAGTAGATAGAGTGGTCATTCAAGTTAAATTCACCCATTCCAGTCCATTTTAGTTCACTGATTCCTAAAATGTCGATGTTCACTCTTGTCATCTCCTGTTTGTCTACTTCCAGTTTGCTTGATTCATGGACCTGACATTTCAGGTTCCTATGCAGTATTGCTCTTAATAGAGCGATATTTTACTCTATTGCTCTATTAAGATGCAATACTTACTTTACTTTACTTCCATCACCAGTCACATACAAATGGGTGTTTTTGCTTTGCCTCTGTCTCTTCACTCTTTCTGGAGTTAGTTCTCCCCTGATCCCCAGTAGTATGTTGGGCACCTACCAACGTGGGGAGTTCATCTTTCATTGTCCTATCTTTTGTCTCTTCATACTATTCATGGGATTCTCAAGGAAAGAATACTGAAGTGATTTGACAGTCCCTTCTCCAGTGGGCCATGTTTTTTTTCAAAACTCTCCACCATGAGCTATCTGTCTTGGGTGGCTCTACATGGCATGGCTCATAGTTTCATTGAATTAGATGAAATTGCGGTCCATGTGATCAGGTTGGTTTTCTGTGATTGTGGTTTTCATTCTGTCTGCCCTCTGATGGATAGGGATAAGAGGAAGCTTTCTTATGGAAGCTTCCTATTGAGAGAGACTGACTGAGGGGAGAAACTGGGTCTTGTTCTGATGGGTGGGGCCATGCTCAGTAAATCTTTAATACAATTTTCTGGGCTGTGTTCCTCCCTGTTGTTTGACCTGAGGCCAAACGATGGTGGAGGTAATGAGGATAATGGTGACTTCCTTCAAAGGTCTTGCGGAGGCACTGCTATAGTCAGTGCTCCTGACCCTTGAGCAGGCCACCCCAACCCACGCTTCCACTGGAGACTCCTGGACACTCACAGGCAAGTCTGGGTCAGTCTCTTGTGTGGACACTGCTCTTTTCTCCTGGATCATGGTACACACAAGATTTTATTTGTGCCCTCCATGAGTCTGTTTGCCCAGTCCTGTGTAAGTTCTCATGTTTGAGCAGCCGTTACCACATATAAACCTTTTAAATTATTTTAAGTTTTCAGCATCCTCTCCTCCATTCTTCATACACTCACTCACACACACACACACACACACACACACACACACACACCTCATTCCTATCCTGCTATTCTACTGCCCATTATGATCAAGTGTTCAGTCATGTCAGACTCTTTGTGACCCATGGGCCATGACCCACCAAGCTCCACTCTGCTTGGGATTCTCCAGGTAAGAATGGGTTGCCATTTTCTCCTCTGGGAGATTTCCCTGACCCAGGGATTGAACTAGTGGCTCCAGTGGCTCCTGTATTAGCAGGTGGATTCTTTATGGCTGAGCCACCTGGGAAGCTTCTACTCAAAGGGATAGACTAGAGCATATTCTTTTCCCAACCGATGCCTCACTTTCTCTTTCTGTGGCAAGGGTAGTTCTTCCTAGTCATCTGGAGCAGAGGGCTTATGGCATTTCCTCTTCACAGACTCCCTTCAACGTACAGGCTCACTTATGTGCTCTTCACAGGTCTCTACTAAGTCTTGCCCCTCTGGCGGGGCATGGTAGGCCTTCCTAAACTCTGGAATAATTCTATGTTACTCTTATGTATTTACCCCCAGATTGTGAATTCCTTGAGACAATATTTTATTAAAATTTGCTCTGGAGGCTTAGGGTAATACCTAGAAATTTGCTGGCATTTACTATATGCATATTGGATAAAATCGTCAGTTTGAAAGTTGGACATAATTCAGGTTAGGTTTGTCTCAGCTGAACCAAAGACCAAATAAAACCCTGTCATCACAAGCAATTGAATTTGAGAATTCATCTCCATCACCTTTCAGAGGATGCCATGGCAACCTTTTCCAGTACTCTTGCCTGGAAAATCCCATGGACGGAGGAGCCTGGTAGGCTGCAGTTCATGGGGTCACTCAGAGTTGGACATGACTGAGCGACTTCACTTTCATGCATTGGAGAAGGAAATGGCAACCCGCTCCAGTGTTCTTGTCTTGAGAATCCCAGGGACGGGGGAGCCTGGTGGGCTGCCATCTCTAGGGTCGCAGAGTTGGACACAACTGAAGCGACTTAGCAGCAGCAGCAGCAGCAGCAGCAGCCATCATCCTTACATCACCACCAAAAGTCATCTCCCTCTTCTTTACACGGCTGCCATCATCATCTTCCTCATGTTACATCATCAGAACCACCATGGTCCCCTCCTCATCGCCATCCTGTCATTACCGCCACTGTTATCTCTGCATCTTTGCCATCACCATTCTTTAAGTCCCTTGTGACTTCTAGCACCTGGTAAATATTTGAGAAATTCTTTGAGGTTCCTTTTAGACCAAGCCTTCCAAAGCAGGTTAGGTTTTATTTATTCAGAGGGATCATTCGTTTTATCCAGTCCACTAGGAGGCAGGGCTTCAGTTCTGTGGGTGAATTGAATTCTCTCCACTGTTTTAAATTAGTAGAATAAAGGAAGCTGGAGGTTGGCTTTGAGTTTTATACATTTAGGTAATTCCCCTGAGTAGAACTTCAAGGGAACTCAAACTCCCATGTCTGCAGCTGCCTAATTTCCTTGCAGAATCTGCCACCTATCCTGTGACGTCTCGTCATATTAAGGTTGATGGTGCATTAAATTTCGAGCAGATAGAGCTGGTCACATGCTCCCTACTGAGAGCTTAATCCCCTACTTTTGCTTCAGTTTTGGGAGTTGAGTATCTGTAGTCTTTATTTGGGGTCCTTTGGGAAGTGTTTCTCCGTAAAATACTCTGAGTTCCCTTGGATGTAATGTGGTCCTCTCAATAAATAGTAATATCCCACTCACTAAAAAAGTAACTCTGGATCTAAATAATTTGTGAGACATATGCCTGAGACAGACACAAGTCAGGCTTGAGGATGACTTTTACGGAAGTCATTTATCTCATTTTGAAGAACATATTCTGCTAACACATTGTAATTCATTTTAAGGGAAAGCATAGACCTCAGAAATGGGTACTTATATATGTACTTTATATAAAAACTTTTTCAAATGCTTAAAATTATGTTTGGAATTCTTAGTAAGCATGTCTCTTTGTACACTTCTATGTTAAAATGTGTAATTTTTAATTAAAAACCCCAGACCTATGCATTATTTTTTAAGCTATAAGATGCTGTTTATATGGAATCTACAAAATAGGTAAATTTATACAAAAGCATATTAATGGTTGCAGGGACTGGTGGGAGGAGAGAACTGGGGACTGACATCTGAATGGGATGAAGTTTTTACAGGGTGGTGACAATATTTTGGAATAGATAGAGTTGATGGTTATACAACATTATGATTGTGCTAAATGTCATTGAAATGTACGCATTAAAATGGCTATTGACATTGTGTCAATAATTTGACAGTGTGTAAACTTTGCATAAAAGAGAGAGAGAGAGAAAGAGGCCGAGGGAAAGAGAGAGAGAGAGAGAGCAAGGTAACACAGATAGCTATTGGTCAGAAAGAACAGAACTTTATTTTGGTCTCATTGGTTTTGGAGGATAAAGTTAGAGAAGTAAGGGAAATATTTTGGAGTCACACAGCACGGAAGTTCAGGGCTGAACTAGTCATTTCAGTTCAAAGGAGGAAAAGGAGAACAGCAGTGTTCTGCTCCCCGGTCTGCGGGGGGTAACTAAGAAGAGACACAGATCCCCTCCAAGTCCTTCCATGCATCCCCTGGCTCTGTCCAGAAATAATGTGTGCGTGCTCTTGACTCCTCCTTCTCCCCATGTACCCAGACCTATTCTAAGCTCACCAGGTTACTTAAAGTCAGAGGAATCTTGAAATGCATTCGTTTCTTTGGGCTGCTGTAGCAAATTACTGCAAACTGGAGGCTTAAAACAATAGAAATTATTTTGTTCACGATTCTGCAGGCCAGGAATCTGAAATCAAGGTGTTGGTGAGCAGAGCACCCTCCAGTTTCCAGAGGAGGATCCTTCCTGGCCTCTTCCAGTTTCTGGCGGCTCCTGGCATCCTCAGCTTAGGACTGTATCAATCCTTTTCCTCTGTGGTCACAGTCTTTCTTCTTATGTGTTAAGACTCCCTCTGCCTTCTCTCATGAGGGTATGTGTGATGGCATTTAAATTCAACTTTTCTCTATAGCTTGTCTCACATCTTTGGGGCTTTCCTTGTGGCTCAGTGGTAAAGAATCTGCCTGCCAATGAAGGAGATATTGGAGATGCAGATTCATTCCCTGGATTGGGAAGATCCCCCGGAGAAGGAAATGGCAACCCACTCCAGTATTCTTGCCGGGACTATTCCATTGACAGAGGAGCCTAGCCATGCATAGTACTTGGGGTCACAAAGAGCTGGACCTAACAGGACACAACTGAGCAACTGAGTGCAGCAACAATCACATATTTTGCCGTGTTATTACTGTTCATTCACTGAGTAACGTCCAGCTCTTCGCCCTCCCGTAAACTGCAGCGTGCCAGGCTTCCTTGCCCTTCACCATTTCCTGCAGGTTGCTCAAACCTGTGTCCATTGTGTCAGTGAGGCCATCCAAGCATCTCACATTGTGAAGGTTCCAGGCCCCACATCTCTTGCAATATAAGGTACTAATAATATGCATGGTTCTGGATATGAGGTCATGGATATAACATATCTAGACATCCATCCATCCACCCATCTACTCATTCACCCACCCACTCACTCACCCAGCCATTCATCTATCCATCTGCTCACCCACCCACTCTTCCATCCATCCATCCACCCACCCTTCCATCTATCCATCCATCCATCCATCCATCCATCCATCAGCTCTTCATTCAGTGCATATTTGTTGAATTAGGCAATGGTTGAAAGGAGGCAGACAATTTAGAAAGCAAACAAAAACCACATCATTTCAGAAAATGGCAAGCACTGTGATTAAACACAAATAAATATAGATGCAGGATAATATGCAATTGAGCCTTTCTGCTGCTAAGTTGCTTCAGTTGTGTCTGACTCTGTGCGACCCCTTAGACAGCAGCCCACCAGGCTCCACCGTCCCTGGGATTCTCCATGCAAGAACACTGGAGTGGGTTGCCATTTCCTTCTCCAATGCATGAAAGTGAAAGGTGAAAGTGAAGTTGCTCAGTGGAGTCCAACTCTTCACGACCCCATGAATGGCAGCCCACCAGGCTCCTCTGTCCATGGGATTTTCCAGGCAAGAGTACTGGAGTGAGGTGCCATTGCCTTCTCCTCAAGGCCCTGAAAAAAAAAAGGGATCTGGAGAATTTTATTCAGGGTTAGCCATAGGTGACCTTTGTTTATCAATAAGAAGTAAGGACAATTGCTGCTTTATCATGTTTGCATTAAATATGAACAAAGTTACCCCAAACTCTTTCCCTGTGCCTTTGGAGGAAATGTAGGTTTAGGATGTAAGAGCTATTCTGAACTGCCTGCAAAGCCTGATGACAGGATCACCCTTCACCCAATCATCTTCTCTGCATTGGGTCCAGTACAGTTCTGTCTGGAGACGTGGCTCCAGATGAATCTCTGGGATCGTTTTGTTCTTACAGGGTGGAGTCAAAAGAGAAATAACCCCCAAAACTGTTATGCCCTAATCTTCTTGAACTATGGATATGTTACTTGACATGGAGTAAAGAACTTTGCAGATATGATGAAATTAAGGATGTTGAGATGGGAGGATTATCTTGCATTACCTAGATGAGTTCAATGTCACCACAAGAATCTTTATAAAAGGAAGGCCAGGAGACTCAGAATTGGAGGAGATGTGCAAATAAAAGCAAAACAAGAGAGTTGAAGATATTATGATACTGCCTTTGAAGATGAAGGAAGAGGTCATGAGCCAAGGAGTGTTGAGAACTTCTAGAAACTGGAAAGGCCAAGGAAATAGTCTGCCCCCAGAGTTCCCAGAAGGCGCACAGTCCTGTTGACATTCCAGGTTTACATTAGAAAGATACATATTGAACCTTTGACCTCCACTATTTTAAAATAACAAGTCTGTGCTGTTTTAAGCCAGTAAGTGTCCATTTTTTTAAACAGAAGTCATAGGAAAGTAATAAAGAAAGTTTAAGAAGAAGTAGTATATATCCACAGAATCAACCTATCACCCTCAAGATCATTCCATGTTGTTACAATGACAGGACTGCCTTCTTTTTCATGACTGAATAATATTCTATTGCATATACATATATTCCCCACAGCTTTATCCATTCATCCAGGGAAGGACAGCCAAGTTGTTCTCCTATCTTGGCTATTGTAAATAATGCTGCAGTGAACATGGGAATTCAGATATCTTTTTGTGATACTGATTTAATTTCCTTGGGGTATATACCCAGGAGTGGAATTGCTGGTTCACACAACAGTTCTATTGTTAGTTTTTTTGAGGCATCTTTGTTTTTAATAGTGGCTGCACCAATTTATAATCCCACCAGCAGTATATAATGGTTTCCTTTCTCCAGATTCTCACCGGCACTTATCTCTGGTCTCTTTGATTATGCATGCTCAATCACTTCAGTCGTGTACAACTCTCTGCAACACTATGGACTGTACCCCACCAGGCTCTTCTGTCCATGGGATTTTCCAGGCAAGAATACTAGAGTGGGTTGCCATGCCCTACTCCAGGGGATCTTCCTGACTCAGGGACTGAACCTGCATCTCCTGAACTGCAGGTGGATTCTTTATTGCTGAGCCATGGGGGAATCCCCTTTTTGATTATAACCATTCTAAGTGTGAGGGAATATCCATTGTGGTTTTAATTTGCATTTTCCTGTGATGTTGTGATGTTGAACACCTTTTCATGTACTTGTCAGCCATTTGTATGTCTTCTCTGCAGAAATGTCTATTCGGCTTTCTACCCATTTTTAACAAGATAGTTTCATTTTTTGCTGTTGAGTTGTATGAATTCTTTACATATTTTGAATATTAATCCCCTTGTCAGGGTTTCCCTGCTGGCTCAGACAGTAAAGCGTCTGCTTGCAATGCGGGAGAACTGTGTTCAGTCCCTGGGTTTGGAAGATCCCCTGGAGAAGGAAATGGCAACCCACTTCAGTACTCTTGCCTGGAAAATTCCATGGCCAGAGAAGCCTGTCAGGCTACACAGTTCATGGGATCACAAAGAGGTGGACATGACTGAGCAACTTCACAACTTCACATTAGTTACATAATTTGCAAATATTTCCCTCATTCCATAGGCTGTCTTTTCACTTTATTGATTGCTTCTTTTCTGTGTAGAAAACTTTTTCATTACACTAAGTGAAACAAGTCAGATAGAAAAGGCAAATACTGTGTAACGTCATTTATATGTGGACTCAAGAATTGTCAGATTCATATGAACAGAATAAGATGGTAGTTACCAGGGGGTAAGGGAAATGGAGAGACGGTCAGAGTACAAACTTCCAGTTATAAGACAAATAAGTTCTGAGGAGAGATATGATGTACAGCATTGTGATTATGGTTAATAATACTGCCTTACGTAGGCTTCCCAGGTAACACTCGCAGTTAAGAACATTTTTGCCAATGCAGGAGATGTAAGAAATATGAGTTTGACCCTGTGTTGGGAAAATCCCTTGGAGAAGGAAATGGAAACCCACTCCAGTATTCTTGCCTGGAGAATCTCATGGGCAGAGGAGCCTGGAAGGCTACAGTCCTTGGGTCACAAAGAGTCAGACTTTGCAACTTAGCATGCATGCATATACTTGAAAGTTGCTATGAGTATATATCTTTTTTTTAAATTAAATTTATTTATTTTTTAAATTACAATACTGTATTTGTTTTGCCATACATTGACACGAATCAGCCATAGGTGAACACAATCTCCCAATGCCGAAGCCCCCTCCCACCTCCCACCCCACATCCTCTCCCTGAATCATCCCGTGCACCCGCTCCATGCGTCCTGCATCCTGTATTGAACATAGACTGGCGCTTCATTCTTACAAGATAGTATACATGTTTCAATGCCGTTCTCCCAAATCATCCCACCCTCTCCCTCTCCCTCAGAGGCCAAAAGTCCGTTCTATACCTCTGAGTCTCTTTTGTTGTCTCACATAGAGGGTCTTCATTACTATCCTTCTAAATTCCATATATATGAGTCAGTGTACTGTATTGGTGTTTTTCTTTCTGGCTTACTTCACTCTGTATAATCGGCTCCAATTTCATCCATCTCATTAGAACTGAGTCAAATTTATTCTTTTTAAGGGCTGAGTAGTATTCCATAGTGTATATGTACCACAGCTTTCTTATCCATTCATCTGCTGATGGACATCTAGGTTGTTTCCATGTCCTGGCAATTATAAACAGTGCTGCAATGAACATTGGGGTACATGTGTCTCTTTCAATTCTTGTTTCCTCGGTGTGCATGCCCAGCAGTGGGATTGCTGGATCATAAGGCAGTTCTATTTGCAATTTTTAAAGAAATCTCCACACTGTTTTCCATAGTGGCTGTACTAGTTTGCATTCCCACCAGCAGTGTAAGAGGGTTCCCTTTTCTCCACATCCTCTCCAGCATTTATTGCTTGTAGACTTTTGGATTGCAGCCATTCTGACTGGTGTGAAATGATACCTCATTGTGGTCTTGATTTGCATTTCTCTGATAATAAGTGATGTTGAGCATCTTTTCATGTGTTTGTTAGCCATCCGTATGTCTTCTTTGGAGAAATGCCTATTTAGTTCTTTGGCCCATTTTTTTATTGGTTCGTTTATTTTTCTGGAGTTGAGCTGCATAATTTGCTTGTATATCTTTGAGATTAGTTGTTTGTCAGTTGTTTCATTTGCTATTGTTTTCTCCCATTCAGAAGGCTGTCTTTTCACCTTGCTTATAGTTTCCTTTGTTGTGCAGAAGCTTTTAATTTTAATTAGATCCCATTTGTTTATTTTTGCTTTTATTTCCAGTATATTGGGAGGTGGATCATAGAGGATCCTACTGTGATTTATGTCGGAGAGTGTTTTGCCTATGTTTTCCTCTAGGAGTTTTATAGTTTCTGGTCTTACATTTAGATCTTTAATCCATTTTGAGTTTATTTTTGTGTATGGTGTTAGAAAGAGTTCTAGTTTCATTCTTTTACAAGTGGTTGACCAGTTTTCCCAGCACCACCTGTTAAAGAGACTGTCTTTACTCCATTGTATATTCTTGCCTCCTTTGTCGAAGATAAGGTGTCCATAGGTGTGTGGGTTTCAAGAGTATATATCTTAAATGTTCTCACTGCAAAAAAGAAGGAGTAATTATGTGATGTAATAGAAGTATTAATAATGTTATGGTAGTAACCATTTTACAATATATATCAAATCAACATATTGTGCACCTTAAATTTACACAATGATATATGTCAATTATGTCTCAATAAAGCTGGATAAAATAAAATAATAAAAATGAGCCTACTGTATGATGAACAGTATACAGCATTTAAAATATTATGTTATTTATTTCTCAAAACACTTCCACGAAGCTATTTCCATTTTAAAATGAGATGCTGATGCACAGAGAGGTTAAGTAGAATGGCTGTTAGGAAATGTTAAATTTCAAGGAGAATGGGCAATAAAGGATTTCTCTAAATGGGATGTATAAGTATAGAGAAGCAGTATCAAGAAGAAAGCAGATGAAAGGGCTTTCTTCATTTCCTTCCCTCTTTTTCTTTCTCTTTCCTTTCTTTCTTTTTCATTCTTTCTTCCTCTCTCCTCCTTCCTTCCACCCTCTCTTCCTTCCTCCTTCCCCACTTCTTCTTTCTTTCTCTCTCTTTCTTTCTTTCCTTCTTCCTTCTTTCTCTGTTTCTATCTTTCTATCTCTCCTGGAGAGTTGGGACAGAAGCAATGACCAGTATTTCTTGCAATAACATAAGAGGCAAAAGGGAGAAAGGAGTTTTGGTTTACTGAGGTGGCACTTCTTGTCTCTCTTACTTGCTTGCCATGATGGTTCATGTGTCAACTCAAAGGAAACACGTGGTGCTGCAATTAAATATTATTTCTGGGGCTGTTTGTGAGGTTGCTTCCACAAGAGATTAGCACTGAGATTGGCCGTCTGCATGAAGCAGATAACCTTCCCTATGTATGTAGACAATGTAGCTGGGCATTATGTCAATGTCAAGAGCTGGGGTAGAACATGGAGGAAAGGAGAGATTTGCTTTCTCTGCCTGACTGTTCCAGTGAAATACCAGCCTTCTTCTGCCCTCAGCTGGCACTTTTACCACTGGTCTCTGGTTCTCAGAACTAAATCATCAGCTTTCCTGGGTCTCCAGCTTGCAGGGACTTAGCTTCCATAATCACACATGAGTCAGTTCTTTATAATAAATTGGTTCAATTTCTCTGGAGAACGCTGGCTAATGCACTAACCAGTCTTGACGTGCTGGCAAGGCACAGAGCTTCAGTGTTTCTGTTTTCTCAGTCCCACAATGTATAGAAATCAATTGATCCAGAAAGGGTTGTTTTGAGTGAAGAGCAAATTGGAGAGAAACATGTTGTAAGGATCCTGTTAACCAGCTTGCGCTTGCTGTCATTAAGCTTTTGCTGTTGCTGCCTGGTACTGCAGGAGAACTCATCCTCCACAAAGAAAGCTGAAAGTAGTACATGAGTAAAGAAAGCCAAAAGGAGTACATGATATGGATATTTGACCTGTTAGAATCTTGTATGTGCTTTGAAAACAAGATCCGTGCAACTTAAGCCCTTTCTATAAAGCAACCATGTACCTATTTTATTCAATTTTCATGCCTTTAATGATTTATTCATTTTTAAATGGTTGCAATAAAAATAATACAGTGAATATACAATTAAATATACATGCAGCTAGAATGTTATGACTAGAGGGGGAAATGTGAATGATATTCCAACCTAGAATGACTCAGTTGACTTTCCAGTTTGTAGCAGAGCTTTCTGATATTCCAAGTGAAGTGCAAAGGCAATCAATCATGCAGTTTTCCTTGTTGACAAAGAGGGTTAAGACCAGTCTGTTGGGGTAAATTAATATATTTTAGGGCTTCCTTGGTAACTCAGTTGGCAAGAATCCACCTGCAATGCAGGAGACCCCGGCTCGATTTCTGGCTCAGGAAGATCCACTGGAGAAGGCATAGGCTGCCCACTTCAGTAATCTTGGGCTTCTCTGGTGGCTCAGTTAGTTGGTAAAGACTCAGCCTGCAATGTGGGAGACCTGGGTTTGATCCTTGCATTGGGAAGATCCCCTGGAAAAGGGAACAACTACTGACTCCAGTATTCTGACCTGGAGAATTCCATGGATGTATAGTCCATGGGGTCACAAAGATATAGTTTAAGCCCATGGGGTGGCAAAAATATATTTTAAGCTGTGAAATTATAAAAGTAATTTTTTCCATAAGTGTTTTTCTATAATTTTATATTTTGAAATTTAGATATATCATGGCATAGTATTAAATGTGCAGAATATTATGGCTGACTCCTTTCAGTCCAAATCCTCTATAAAGTAGGTTTATGGCAAACATTATTTGCTATTTACTTTTACTCTCGAAGGACAGTTTCCTCACCATGTTCAGAGGACCATTTATGTTTAAAAAGGTCTCTGATGCCTTGTAAATTTTCAGTATACAATTGTGGCTACTGCTACTGTTTTTATTATCATTATTTGGAGGGCCAGGAACACTGAATGACTGAGCAGACACTATCCTTCAAACATAATTCTAGCAAATGTGTTTCTGGTAGTATAGCAAGTTGATGATCAGAAGAATGTCATGGCTGAAATACTACCAGATCTCAGATTAGCTAGAAATTAATAACAGAAACATAAATAAATATAACTGGCATGCTTTTCTGGGCTTGATAGACTATAAGAGGTGCCTAAAACTAATAACTGTACAAAAAGATGACTGAGCATGATTTGAACATGGAACTTGAATATTTAGCAAGTCTCCTTTGAAGAATCTAAGTCTA
The DNA here is from genome assembly GCA_917880005.1 of Nanger dama. Classification (NCBI taxonomy): domain Eukaryota; kingdom Metazoa; phylum Chordata; class Mammalia; order Artiodactyla; family Bovidae; genus Nanger; species Nanger dama. Next base: position 7,138,890 of record CAKJTW010000063.1, on the reverse strand, counting down.
GAGTCTAGACTCCAGAATTATGGAGGAGCTCAACCTGAGGGCTATACTTTGAACCAGGAAGCTTATAAGCCAAAAATAGTCCCAGTCTGTAACATCCTTTGACCCTTAGGAAAGGCAAATGAAAACCCTCTCTGGAGATCATATGAAGCTCCCATATATATGTACACAGAGTTATACATATGATGTAAAATAAATGTCTGTGAAATGTTTAAGAAAATAAAACAAACTTAGAAATGGATAAAATTCAATCAAATGTGTCTATGTAGGATTGAAAAAAATAAACATTAATCTATTTATAAATAAAATTATTTAATTTCAAACCCCATAAATGGGTTAAACATTGACTAGGACACAAATGAACAGACAATTTGGAATCACAATGGTGAGTCAGAAGAAGTTTTCAGAATATTTGAAAAAGAGGCATGAAAATGAAAAATATTGAAAGCAGTTATAGATTAGAAATAATAATAAGATAAAATGCAGTGTATATTAAACAATGTTAAACTGAAGAACTTTGCATAGATTCGTTGTAAAAATGCAGAACATCAAATAGAATTCTAAAAGTGGAAAGAAAACGATCAACCAACTGAGAGCAAACTTCTCAATGGAAATAATGGAAATTAGACAGTGGAACAACATTATTTGAGTTTTGAGAGACTGCAACTTTCAACCAAGAATTGGACAGCCACAAAAACTATCATTAAAAATTAAAGTAATGTTATTTCTTGATAGCTCAAAGCTATCAGAGAAAATTATGATCAGCATCCTACTGTAAAGTAAGTTAAAAAATATTCTTCAGGTAGATAGAAATACATTTTATAAGGCAAAATACCTGAGATTCTCACATTTCTTTTTAAAAGAGTTTTACGAGACTTATTAGCTTTAAACTTTATTTCGTATACATGGCAAAACTTTCAGAGGTAACTATCAAAAATAAAGTTACATACATAAATTTCAAACCAATACAGAAAAAAAAAACAATTAAGCAGCCAAATTCTACAGTTAAATCCCTAGAAAATACAATTTGAGAAAACTGAATAGAGACCTAAAAATGGCTTTATTATTAAATGTATTAAATAAATGCTATGGATAATCACAATAAATATAAAAGGATTAACATCAGTAAAACATATAAGACTCAAAAATTACGTATATGTTGTTTACAAAGTTATACCTAACATATGACAACATAGAAAGATAGCAAAATATATAACAGGCAAATAGGAACCATACTGAATTTACAAAAATAAAATTTAAGACAGGAATGATCATCATGTACAGTGGTAGTTTTATATAATGAAAAAAATGGCAAAGAGTCCCCAGGTGGGGATAGCGGTAAAGACCCCATCTGCCAATGCATGAAACGTAAGAGACGCAGGTTCAGCCCCTGGGTCGGGAAGATCCCCTGGAGGAAGGCATGGCAACCCACTCCAGTATTCTTGCCCAGAGAATCTCATGAACAGAGGAACCTGAAGGGGTACAGTCCATGGGGTCACAGGCAGACACAACTGGAGCCACTTAGCACACACACACAATAGGTGGCAATTAGTCAAGAAGATGCAAATAATATGACTTGATTTCAATATTTAATTCATTATTAAATATATAAAGCAAAAATGATAGAATTACAAGGAAATTGAAGAACTGACACCATTGTAGTAAGATATTTCAAAATTATTATTACTACATTTCAAAATTATACAAAATTATTATATAAAATTCAGTTATATACACAATCACTTGATAAATACTTATTGAACATACAGGTGGTAAATGCTTATGATTATCTCTTGGTAGCGTTAGATCTAAGCTGATGATAGAAAATTTAAACCTTGTCAAAGTTAGGAAGCTCTGCCAAGGACCAGAATATGTGGGTTTCCAAACTGAGCATGTCTGAGGTAGCAGTTAGGGACACACAGCACATTCCTTAAAGAAGCTTCCATAAATCTCAGGCAGGCTTTTGACAAGAACATAGAAACATGATGGTCTGATGGTACCTTCTCTGAGTACCTACCAAATGTCCATATTCTGAATTAAAGAGTGGGTGTTTACTTATAAAAGCCTATTGAGCATTCATGAGGCTCCCTTTGCAGGCATACTTGAGGGCCTTAAGCAAAACTCTTGAGGACAGAGGTCATCTAGAGATGGCGTAGGTCTCAGCAATCCAGTGAAAGTGTTAGCCGCTCAGTTGTATCCAACCTTCTCAACGCTGTGAACTGCAGCCTACCAGACTTCTCTGTCCATGGAATTCTCCAGGCAAGAATACTTGAGTGGGTTGCCATTCCCTTCTCCAGGGGATCTTCCCAACCCAGGAATTGAACCCAGGTCCTTCTGCATTGTAGGAAGATTCTTTGCCCCATTCAGCAATCCAGCAACATCTTTAAATCATAGACTATGTTTAATCAGCAACAAAGTCATGCTTTCAAACTAGGGGGACAAGGGGTGCATACATGTATGGCAAAGTCTTTAAAAGAAAATTTGATTTTGAGGTCAGTGGCCTGAGTTCCAGTCCTGATTCTACTCTTTAGAAGCTTTGCGAAGCCTCTTGTCTTCAGTAAGTCAATGAACCATGAGCTATGGTTCTTATCTACATCTCCAGTTTGCTTACCTCTGGCCCAAACATCAAATGAGACAGTGATACAAAATCACATTGCAAGTTCCGAAAGCAGGATACAAATGGAAAGAGCTGTTGACCTTGTAACCAAGGAAGGCAAGCCCACAGGTGGCCCTGACTCTTTTGGACTAGGCTCTTAGGAAAGAGTGGAAAATACTGTCACCAGATAAAAATCTCAACAGAGAGAAGATTGCTTTGAATATGGTCAGAATACTTTGTGTGTGACTTGTGAAGAAGCATGAAGCCTTCACGGAGGCATTTGGGCAAGTTGCTTAAATATTAGTGGTATCAAGATAAGGATGGGGAGGGACGGGAGAGGGAGATTCAAGAGAGAGGGGACATGGTATGCCTATGGCTAATTCATGTTGATGTATGGCAGAAATGAGCACAGTATTATAAAGCAACTATCCATCAATAAAAATAAATACATTTTTAAAAATACAAAAAAGGAATGAATTGAAGTGGATATGTTTTATTTTGTCGACTCAGAATAAGGATTATCCGTTGAGAAACACTGATCCTATCAAATCAGTGTTCTACTGAAGTTCTCCGAGTAGTTTATTTTAATATAGATTGGTCATGTGAGAGAAACTAAACTTGTCAGAATTCTTCCCTGGAATATTTTCTAACTTAATCTCGAAAAAGAGCCAATACTCCTCTCTGGTGATGACAGAATGGCCACACAGTTCCCAGACACTCCAAGCCAGGATGCCCGCTCAGTCTTGCCAGCCCACTGTCTTCTTACCACCTTCTGTTACCTAACAGTGGAGGTTACACGGCAGCCGGGACCCTTTCTGCTGGGTCTTTCATAATCCCCTGACCTTAACCTCTAACTCTAACCCTCCTCTCTGCATTATCCAAGCGGTTTCTCTCACATCATCCCATTTGATCCTCACAACAGATGCATGACTTGGACCCTGTAGCTGTAACTTAAAGGTGAGGTGTGAATAGACTGATGTCATCCAGTTCAGAAACAGTGATGCCCTCATTCCAACACATCCCATTACACGCCACTTCCCGCTGTATTATCCCCTATCCTAAACCCGGGATAGGCTCTAGTCAGTGCTCTGGTTTGGATAGGATGCTAATTCTAGTGATTTTCTATTCGTGTTGAGGGTGGGGAACATTTGTGTCACATTACCTTAGACACCATTAGCTGAAAACACACATACAGAGCATGGAGGACTCAAGCCATTTTCCCTTTCTGACAATGACAGGTGCTTTGAAATCTTATGTTTTGCCCTGGCAGTTAGGTATTGAGGAAGAAGTCTTTCCTTGTTTCATAGAATTAGTGCGGATCCAAAAATAAAGGAAAGAAAAGTGGATTTAATATGAAAGACAAGGCGTTGAAAAGCAGATAGATGAAAAGTAAACAAACAGCTAAATCACGAGCTAGAATAAAGCAAGTCCCCTTTGAAAGCTTGCTTCTCAGTGTAGCTTTTGAGCCAGAATTGCTCTTCCTGTCGTTGCCATGAAAGAAATTTCTGCCCCTGATCTGTCAGTTTGTACTTCAGCACGTGGAGATTCAAATGCAATCAGATGTGGGCACTTTTCCTTAGCTACATTTTTAAGGACCTCAGAATTTTCAGTTTGATTAACACATTGATGAGACATGGATTTTACTTAAAGCAAGGATGTCTGGTGGGATTTGGGCTGGGGGATACCAAAAATGAGGCCACACTGGAAATATTAAATGCAGATACAGTAGTAAAACATTCAGCTAAAATAGCAATAAAATGGACCTCCGATGGGCCTCCTGAGGAATTAAAAAGAGCAGCTTTATTCCACGGGTGTGTTCAGACAGAAATAAATCAACTCCGTGCTGCCGCGTAGAAATAAGACCTGGGTATATCTTTATTTAAGATATGGGATGCCAAGTCCGAGAAGAGTAGAGGAGAGAGACATATTGTTTTTGAAACTGAAACATGAATATGGTTGCGATTTTAATGTTTCTTGCTGGAAAAAGGTCATCTTTGGCGAGGTCGGGGTTTTCTTAAGGTCATTTCACATACAGATCTCTGCCTTCCTTTGACATTTCATCTTGCAGAGACCCAACTCTTCTGACACATGAAATGGGTTCTCAGCACACCCCATGGCTATTTCTATCAACATCTGTGATTCTTACACGGAGAGAGATATGCGCTGATTGGGGACAAAGATCCAGTCTCTCTGAGGCTGGAGATCAAACTGAAAAAATGGAGAAAAAGTTTTTATTATCATTTAAAGGGACAGTGGTTGTATTTTCAAAAGAAAAGTATAGCTCCAAATCCCTGGGTGGAGGAAGGGAATTGGAACAGGACATAAATGCAAGGAATATGATGCTTGCTGTTGCCCTCCTCATAAAAAGTATACTTTCAAAAAAATGCATTTAATTCATTTCAGAGTACTGACAGGTGATCCTTTCTTTCAGGAAAGGCAGCCTGGATATATAAGTTCACAATAATGGTTTTGATTAAATTGTCTGAGGTTGCCTTGCTATTGTTTAGTTACTAAATCATGTCTGACTCTTTTGAGAAGCTATGGACTGCAGTCCCCTACCCCCACCCCCACCCCCAGTCTTTTCAGTCCATGGAATTTCCCACGCAAAAGTCCTGGAGTGGGTTGCCATGCTTTTGTCCAGGGGATCTTCCCAACCCAAGGATCAAACCCACGTCTCCAGCTTTGCAGGCAGATTCTTTACCATTGAGCCACCAGGGACGCCCTTGTCTGAGTTTCTTTCTAGTAAAATAGACCACAGCTTAGTCCTTTCTATGCTCAGAGTCTTAGTGCCGAGTCCTGAGGCACTTACAAGGGTTGTATCTCATCCTGCCATATGTCTCCGAGTGGTTTATAAAACAGTCTGAAATGGAAGGAATCATTATTATTATTACATTTTCATAATTGACAATTATGCAATTGATTTCTGTAGCTGGGTATAATATAGCTAGGTTTCCTACAGGGAACGTTAAGAAAATGCAAAGAAAGGAAATTAGAAAGTGAATACAAAACAAGACTGGCTTGCTAGGGAATTGATACTGTATATGTAAAATTTAAGCTGAGTCTTTTACCTGTCTTTTCCCAATATTGTGTTTTTGGACTTGGTAAATAAGTGAATCAAGGTATAGAAAAAAAAATATCATTTTTGCTTACCTCCTGGTTCAGAGCCCTTTGTTGTCTGAACATTTCACTACGCAAATCATCCAATCTTTCCTATTGTGGTGGGGATTTGGACTTCTCCTGTGTGACAATAGTGGCCTCAGAGAAGAAAAGCATCTTCCTGAGAAGCAGGAGAAGCTGTAATGCATTGTGCGGGATGGTGGTGTGATTCATTCCGAACCCACTCCCATCCCACTCTCGCTGTACCCCACCTCAGATGTGGGATCTGAGTGATCTCGCAGTTGACGGTTCTGTCCAATATTTCAGCAGGAAACAAAGATGTGTGGCAACTCTCCAGCCTGTGGGGAACCCAGGTGTTCCCTTTCTGGAAAGTATCCAGCTGCCCCCAGGGCTCAAAAGAGGTGAATATCCAGGTGTCACTGCAACTTCTGTTTCTTGTTGGTACTTCCCAACCTGTGCCCTCCTGCCTGCACCTGAATGGTCTCGGGCAAGTGCCAAGATCATACGTTCACGTTCTGCCATGTGCAGAGGCCAGAGGCCACCAGGGAGGGCTGTAAAGTGTTTTGTTCATTCATTTAGGATGATTAGGAAAATAGCGCACAAAAGTTCTTCTCCTGTACCTCCCCTGGAGGACCTACCAAAACAGTCCTCTAAAGACAGACCTTTCCTGCCTCATAAGCCAGAATGCTCTCCCTTTCCACAGAGAGGAAGCAAAATGCTTTGCAAAGAGCTCTGTAACCCATTGTGGGGAGACTGCATTCAGGCTCTCTCCCCTTCTTGTTTTGTTTCTTCCCTCACTCCTTAAGGGATCTGTCTTTGAGGAGCTCATTATCTAGTGGGAGATGTCCATGAGTAACTTGAGGTTAGGAGGACAGTAGTGCTGAGTGCTGCAAAGAAGGGCATGGTAGGAGAAGCAGGTGTGGACAGGAGATCAGGCTTGGAGTCTTAGGGAGAGACTCCTGGAGAAAACCAAGGAGAAACCAGCGTCCTTAGGCTGGAGAGGATCAATCTGGCTGCAGGGAATGAACAGGCGGGCCTATCACAGCTCTGGAGGGAGCTTTGATGGTGCCCTTGGGGAGTGGAAGGGAAAAGTTCACCAGCTTTAAAATGGGATCCACAAATCATCTGATCTCCTTTCATCAAAGGATGGGGTTTATGTCCTTTGAAAATGAGTAGACTCTTGTGATGACCTAGGGGAAGAGAATTGACGGAAGTGATGCTTTGTGATTCCCAAAGCTAGAACATGCAAGGCTATGCACCTTCTGGCAGCCTGTCCTCAGCCACCCCAGCCCAGACCCCAGGCTCATGATGACAATGCCATCACAGAAGGGGGTCCTCCAGCCTTCTGAGCCCCAGCCCCTGGTCTCAGACATCTTCACTGGGCTCTTCCCACTCATAGAATTCCTGGTTTAATGAAACAGTTGCTGCTGGGTCTTCTAAATGTGGAATGGTTTATTTCATAGCAGGGACAACTGGAACAAATAACCTGGGTAGTATCCACCAATGAGGTCAAGGATGCTGTGAAGTGAGATGGGAAGATAATATGCTCTAGACTGTACCTGACCTGGGGACCAGATGGTAGACTTTGGTCACTATCCATAGAGATGTGAGAATTTACTGGGAGGTTTTAATATTGGAGAAAAAAAATACCGAGATTTGTTTTTTTGTAAGATTATAGAAGCTTCAGAGTATGTTTGAAAGCAGCATGGATTAGGTTTGAAATCAGAGATCACTTAAGTGTCTGGATGAGAGATGATGACATCATGAGTAAACAAGACTGTAGTGTATCTTAGTTTAGGTGAAGAGTAGGAAGACGGCAGAGAATAAAGCTACCTTGTGTCGGCCGTGGCTTGACTAGGAGGATGAATCTCTACAAGAGGGCCTATTGACTCCTAAGGGACCAAGCCACATTGCTTATTAGTGGTAACGCCACTTATTAAGGGGCTTCCCAGGTGGCATTAGTGGTAAAGAACCTGCCTGCTGATGCAGGAGACATAAAAGACACAGTTTTGATCCCTGGGTTTAGAAGATCCCTTGAATGAGGCCATGGCAATCCACTCCAGTATTCTTGCCTGGAGAATCCTGAGGACAGAGGAGCCTGGCAGGCTACAGTCCATGGGGTCACAAAGAATCAGACACTACTGAAGCAACTTGGCACCGCTTGTTAAGATGGGGCACACAAAGATCAAGAATTCGGTCTCAAACATTTTGAGTTTAGTAGAACTTTCAGCATTCAGAGTAGAGGTAATGTATTGGTAGCTAGATATATGGGTCTACAACTCAGAGGAGGAAACTCGTCTTTATCCATCAGGTTGGGAGTCACCTGTCCAGAAATGACTTCTGGAGCCAGAGGTTGAATTTATTTGGTTTGGGAAGGAAGTACAGAATAAACATTCGGGGTCACAGATGAAGGAGCTCCAACATTAAATGAGAGTATTGGCAGAGAAGAAACTCATCTATGGAGGAGGAAAGACAGAAACCATGGGCCCTGGAAGGTTGAGGAAGACCATGAAAAGGATGGAACACCCCATGGCCTGAGGAAGAGCGTCTTGAAGGACAGATGTGAGCAGAATGTGAATAGTTATGAAGGAAATGTGATGCTCAGGGATTTCAATGGGGGCAGTCTCTGTTCATAAGACATCAGTGCAAAGGAGAAGTGATTAAAAGGAGGTTGAGGGCAATACTCTTTTTGCTCTCTAAAAATGGGAAGATCTCGATCGAATGATTGAGTATTGTTGTTAAGAATTTTGCAAAATTTACTAGAGAGACAAGAAATAACTGAGCTCTCAAAATGTATGAGAGCAGGGAAGGCTCTCAGAACATGGGGATAGAAAAAACCTTCCATGAAAGAGGGTGTCCCCTCGAAGTTACCAGAACAGAAGGACAGGATATAGGTAAGCTGAAGGTCCAGTATTCATGTGAAGTTGAGAAGGATCTCATCTTATTCTCCCAATTTTCTCTGAGAAGCAGGAGGTTTTGTCCTCTTCTGTGTAATACAGAGAGAAGTGGTTAGAGTCTGACACATTTGTTGTGAAAACAGGACTTTGATGGGCTCCTGAAACCCAGGAGGGCTGCCTGGCACTGGTGAATCTGTTTTGAAGTTGATTAACAATACATTATGCCTTGCTGGACCATGTCCAATATTACTTTATTCTTGAGTGAAAATGACGGATCGCTGAGATTTACTGGAGTTGGGATTTCACTCAGATGATTGTGAAAAATGGAAGTTAAGGGATTAAAGGGTATTGGCAAACGTATTCCTGAAATAATCTAGACTGCTCAAGGAGGAAAGTGAAGACAAGAGTAGGGAGAAATCCAGGAGATTGATTGATTGGAGATTTTTAACATCTTCTTTCATGTAATCCTGGGAATTGCTCAAAGACACCAGAATTTTTTGAGAATATTCAGCCCTATGCAGCCCCCATACATGTTCTAGAAATGTGAGGCAGTTCAGCATAGGAGCTATGAGGTGAAAAACCTACATCACACTGGCCAGAGCTTAATCTCAACTCCTCTACCTAATAGGCTTGCTAGCACTGGCGCATCACTCAGCCTCAGAGGAGGACCACTCTCCCCACCCGTGGGATGGAGAGGGTGGCCACTGTGAAACTACTTCACAAGCACGCTGCACCACACGGGCACGCTGCACCACACGAGTTAATATGCGCAAAATATGTTGACGACGCAGGCCCGTGTGGACAGCGCGTATTAGATAGCATTGCCTCAAGCACTCATCAAAACCCTTGAAGCGGTTCCTACCGCCTCTCACACATACTTGAAGAAACGGAGATATGAAGAAATTAGGCAGTTTTCCCAGGATCTCAGATAACGAAGTTCTAAGACCAGTGTAACCATAATAATACTCAAATCCCACATATTGTTGGGGTTGCTTGACATCCATTGCCTTGTCTAGCAGCTGAGCCAGTTGGAGCATGAACAGAGAGCTGGTTGTGCTTCTAAGCGGCTGCGCCTTGCACTGTCCCCACAATGTCTTCTGGAGAGTTCCTTAGGCTGTTTCTTCACCTGCAACTTGGGGGTTATTATATTTGCTCTGTCCACTTTATAGGCAGATTATGCACGTGAAATGGGATATGAGAAATGGATTTGACACCTGTAGACAGTTTCTCTTCTCTGACTTTATCTTCCTCCTTCTTTCTGCCTCCCGTATCTTCCCATCTTCCAGGGTACCTTGGACCTCAGTGTGCAGTAGCCTCTGTTTCTGTTTTGCTCCAGTCATGCACAAGAGGATTGGGGACAAAATCGAGGGAGTTCGGCCAAAGAGATCTGTCAGCAGTGCCATCAGCCTCTTAAAACAAATCCTCTAACAGAGAGAGTGGATATTTTACCCCTTTCTTATCAAGACAAAGTCAACTAAGGAGATGGAAATAAAAGATAATGGAGGACACTCTTTAGCATGACCATCTGGAGAGGTCCTAGTCTTTGTGATCTAGCCACACTATATTCTGTATCTAGCAATCAGCTATTTCCCTCTTGGGAGCTCAGAAGCCAGACTCAGCTATTTCCCTCTCATGGCTTACTAAGAAGATGGAAAAGGAAAAATGCAGGGTGAGCATAGAGCAGCTTAGTGACTGAAAGGCACTGAAAGGTCTGACTGAAAGTCAGACCCAGTCGTGTCTGACTCTTTGCAACCCCATGGAACACACAGTTCATGGAATCCTCCAGACCAGAATACTGGAGTGGGTAGCTGTTCCATTTTCCAAGGGATCTTCCGAACCTAGTGATCAGACCCAGGTCTGCATTGCAGGTGGATTTTTTTTTTTAACCAGCTAAGCCACAAGGGAAGCCCAGGAATACCAGAGTGGGTAGCCTATGCCTTCTCCAGAGGATCTTCCTGACTCAGGTATTGAACCAGGGTCTCCTATATTGCAGGCAGATTCTTTACCAGCTGAGCTACCAGTGAACCCTAGAAGAGGAGCTTCAGCATCTCCCAAAGACAACTTTGCCACTTCTTTCTTCTTCAGGTTCATCTGTGTCCACTATCTGAAGGAAGAAGTCTTTATCTATCATAGCTCCTCCAGTAATGCCGTCCTTCTATTCTCCAGCACAGCTGGGCCCTTGCAGTTGAAAAGGGGATCCCATCAATGGCTTGCTACACTTTGTCACCCTCTGCCCAGCACAGAGCTAACCTGGCTTTCAGAGGCTTTATTGAACTCATGGGCTTCCCAGGTGACTCAGTGGTAAAGAATCCACTTGCCAGTGCAGGAGACGTGGGTTTGATCCCTGGGGCAGGAAGATTCCTTGGAGGAGGAAATGGCAATGTACTCTAGTATTCTTGCCTGGGAAATCCCACGGACAGAGGATCCTGGCAAGCTAGTCCATAGCAGTGCAAAAGAGTCAGATGTGACTTAGCGTATGAGCACAGCACAGCTGAACTCATGACTTGACCTACTCCCAGGGGTTCCCAGTCTCTACGGAAAAATACCTGAACCTCTAGCAAGATGCTTCCCATGGAAGGAAGTCAATGAAAAATACTTAAAAGGGGAAATTAAAACAGCATCATAAGGATATCATTTTAAAGTATATCAAGACATAAACATGTAGATGAGATGCAAATGCTTGGCTCTGGGAAGCTGGATTTGGGAATGGACAGGAGAGGGGTCAGAGATTATGCACTATTAGTTGACCCATTAAATTATGTACATAGATTACTTTGATAAACGTTAAATATAAAAATAGCACTTTCTGAACATTTAGATTCTATCTGTTGAGGGGTGGGGAGAAAGTAATGACTTTTGCTAACTGCTACTTTTTAAGAAAAGCCGAAATGTAATTTTTCCACTAATACTTCAGTACCGTCTGTGTTTATCAGTTATGACTTATCTTTTTATTTCATCAGAAACATTTTATAATTGAAAAGAAAATGGGAAGGAGAGAGATTACAATCTAATATACATGGTAAAAGAATATTTAGAAAATCATTCGATAGCTAAGGTCCAAGGACAGCCTAACCATTTAAAGTTTGCATGTTGCTTAAAATTGTTTAACATTTGCTACTTCATCTTAAGTTTGCAAAGAATCAGAGCTTACTATCTACATGTTAGCTATAAAGATGCTGATTCTACACAAATTAGTTTGCCCATGGATTCATAGTCACAAGAGAAGTTTAAACTGGAAAATGGTAGTTTCTCTCTTCTTCCCTCCTTTTGCTGAACTCTGTCCAGGACCTTAGAAAAGCTGGGTCATGCTTTAGGAAGAAATAGCCCCACATCTGGACAGCAAAGATGTCATCCTGCATCACAGAGATCCCTTCCTGCGGTAATATTGTCCTCCCTATACATCCGAATGGACCGAGGAGCCGCTGACCGGGTCAGTGCCAGACAACATAGAAGGACAAAGATCTGAGGCGTCTACCTGGACAGTAATATACTCTAGCCTGGAAATGCTGCCCCAAATTTCTGTTCAAACTCACCGGTCAAGAGACTCTTGGACTCCCATATATACTGTGCTCCCATCAACAGATTTTTTTAACTTATATTTACTTTTCTAATTTAAGTTTTTTTGGTTGTGCCAGTGGTACATGGGATCATAGTTCCTGTGGGGATCGTGCCCCCGTCCCCCGCATTGGAAGCATGGAGTCTTCACACTGAGCCGTGAAGGAAGTCCCGCTTGCAGTTATTTCTAAAGCTCAGAAGGGAAGGGGTGGGACATTTGTAGACCAGGTCTGACGACTACCTTGCCTTCATGTGCCAAAACCGCTCTTCTGTAACCACAACTCTGTTTTATTTGTATCACAGCTAGCTATGACAAATGTTTACCCTTATTTTCTTCTCGTGGTCTGTGGCTCATTGATCCCTCAGTCAGTTCAGTTCAGTCACTCAGCCGTGCCCGACTCTTTGTGACTCCACGAATCGCAGCATGCCAGGCCTCCCTGTCCATCACCAACTCCTGGAGTTCACTCAGACTCATGTCCATCGAGTCCATGATGCCATCCAGCCATCTCACCCTCTGTCGTCCCCTTCTCCTCCTGCCCCCAATCCCTCCCAGCATCAGAGTCTTTTCCAGTGAGTCAACTCTTTGCATCAGGTGGCCAAAGTACTGGAGCTTCAGTTTCAGCATCATTCCTTCTGAAGAAATCCCAGGGCTGTTCTCCTTCAGAATGGACTGGTTGGATCTCCTTGCAGTCCAAGGGACTCTCAAGAGTCTTCTCCAACACCACAGTTCAAAAGCACCAATTCTTTAGTGCTCAGCTTTCTTCACAGTCCAACTCTCACATCTATACATGACCACAGGAAAAACCATAGCCTTAACTAGACAGAACTTCATTGGCAAAGAAATGTCTCTGCTTTTCAATATGCTATCTAGGTTGGTCATAACTTTTCTTCCAAGGAGTAACCATCTTTTAATTTCATGGCTGCAGCCACCATCTGCAGTGATTTTGGAGTCCCCCAAAATAAAGTCTGACACTGTTTCCACTGTTTCCCCATCTATTCCCTATGAAGTGATGTGACCAGATGCCATGATCATAGTTTTCTGATTGTTGAGCTTTAGCCAACTTTTTCACTCTCCACTTTCACTTTCATCAAAAGGCGTTTTAGTTCCTCTTCACTTTCTGCCATAAGGGTGGTGTCATCTGCATATCTGAGGTTATTGATATTTCTCTTGGCAATCTTGATAGCAAACACTGGGGCAACAGCAGGAGAGGGGCTGAGGAAGGTGATGAGTATTATTAATAACACAAGTGAAATATCTTCTAGGGAGTCATCAGCTCAGGAATAGTTTAACCACTGCTTGCTGCACCAGGTGTGAACAAGAGGACCTTCCTCATGTGATCCCCACCCCAACCCGTGTAACCACCTGAGTAATTATTAACATGAGAATCATGGCAATAATGATGGTAGGTTTGACGTGGAATTTTATTTGTTTTTTCTGCCATAAAGATAACGTCTGGAAAAAGGAAGAAGCTTCTTTCATGTAAACAAAAACTTAGGGGCGGCTAGGTGAGGATGTTCAGAGCTGGAAGACAGAGCATAAGGACAGACAGTCAATACAATTATTAATCTTTTCACTGAAGACGGAGCTTTGGAGAGCAAGAGTGGTTACACTGCTTCCTCACAGCCATGATGAAAGAGAGAGAGAAAATGCATATCCATTACCAGGAGTGGCAACCAGAAGACTTTAGTCAAGAAAAGATGAACACTTGAGAAGAATAAGGGTATCTTATGTATATGGTTAGATAGCATCATCGACTCAGCTTGACATGAATTTGAGCAAACTCCAGCACACAGTGGAGAACAGAAGAGCCTGGATTGCTGTAGTCCATGGGGTTGCAAAGAATCGGACATGACTTAGGGACTAAACAATAGTGGCAATATATTGATATCTTTTCTACTAAAATAATCCAGATTTGGATTGCCTAGGAAAGTACAGGGTAGGCAGAACCATGTATAAAATCAGCCTGCTCTTGGGAACTTCAGTAATGGATCTTCAAGTGTTGGGAAACAAGAGAATAGCATCTTATAGTGTTGAGAAGAGGGGTCCCAAGTCAGGGCAAGTCACGGTGAGTCCATATCCCCTTCACAACTCAAATTAGCAGGTGCTTTTGAAACATTAAGGAGACAGTGCATGGTTTTTACTCTATATTTCAGTTATATGTAGGATCTAAAAAGACAAGTGAACAAACTTACTTAAACAGAAGCAGTCAGAGATTCAGAGAACCAACAGGTGGTACCAGAGGAAAGACACATAAAGGGCTGGGCAAAGTAGGTAAAGGGGATAAGAGATGTAAAGTCCTAGTTACAAAGTAAATAAGCCATGGAAATGTAACGTACACATAGAAAATTTGGTCATATTGTGACCAGTTTCTGTGGTGACATCAGCTGGACTTATTGTGGTGATCAGTCTGCAGTGTACAAAAGCATCAAATCACTAAGTTGTACACAGGAATTTCTGCCCCTTCTTTGGTCTCTTAAAGTAATGAAGTATGTATCACACATTGAAGGAAAAATCCCTACTGCTGGCATTATTTAGGACAAGCCCTCATTAGTAAATTTAAACCCAGATGAGATGTAAAATAAACTTTTCTTGCTTCTAGATGAATGAGACTTCTCTCTTCTGGGTACTAGTATTTTTCTCTAGGGCTGCCAGGCAAATGACCACTAATTGGTTAGGTTAAAACAATGCAAATTCATCCTCTAAAAGTTCTGAAGACCTGAAGTCCAAAAGTAAGATGAAAGCAGGCTCACACTCCCTCTGGAAGGACCAAGGGTAGAATGCTTCCTTGTCTCTCCCAGATCTTGGTGGCTTCAGGCATGCCTTGGCTTCAGAAAAATCTCACTCGTCCCTGTGTTAAATATTCCTCTGTCTTTCTCTTATAAGGACACCTGTTATTGGATTTAGGACATACCTTAAATCCAGGATAATCTGATCTCAATATTCTTAATTATATTTTCAAAGACCCTATTTCTAAATAGGTGGTTTCAGTGGTAAAGAATCTGGTGGTTAATGCAGGAGACACAAGGCAGGTGGGTTGGATCCCTGGATTGGGAAGCTCCTCTAGAGATGAAAATGGCAGCCCACTCCAGTATTCTTGCCTAAAAAATCCCATGGACAGAAGAGCCTGGTGGGCTAAAGTCTGTGGAATCACAGAGTTGGACACGACTGAGGTCACACATGCGTGTGCACGTGTGCGTGCACCCACACACACACCCCAATAGATACATACACACACACGTGCATTCATCCATTCATCATTTAAGCTCTCCTCTGTCCATCCACCCATGCATTCACACGTTCAGTTATCCATGTACCCATGCACGCATCCTTCTGTGTATTCATTCATCCACATATGCAAGCATACATAACATATATACATCCACCCACATCAACTCATCCATCCACTCCCATTTCACATTGTAGGGTGAGGGTTACATTCAGTGCTAAAGGTAAATAGGGTGAAGTAAGATTTATTGTTAAAGATTTTTTTAATGAGGTGAAACTTAGTTCAGGTAGACAGGGTGAGACTAGGTATAGGCTTATGGATAGACTGGATAAGATTAAGTTTAGGGTTAGGAGTGAGCTTCCCTGGCAGCTCAGTGGTAAGAATCCACCTGCCAATGCAGGAGATGTGGGCTTGATCCCTGGGTAGGGAAGATTCCCTGGAGGAGGAAATGGCAACCCACCCCATTATTCTTGCCCAGGAAATCCCAAGGATAGAGGAGCCTGGCAGGCTACAATTAGTGGGTTGCAAAGAGTCAGACATGACTTAGCAACTGAGTTTAAGCCGGAGGGTTAAGGGTGGAGAGCAAGGCTAAAGTTTAAGTATAGGAATGAGTAGAGTAAGGCTCTCACACTTCCCAGGTGGCGTTGCTGCTGCTGCTGCTGCCGCTAAGTCACTTCAGTCACGTCCAACTCTGTGCGACCCCATAGACGGCAGCCCACCAGGCTCCCCAATCCCTGGGATTCTCCAGGCAAGAACACTGGAGTGGGTTGCCATTTCCTTCTCCAATGCATGAAAGTGAAAAGTGAAAGTGAAGTTGTTCAGCCGTATCTGACTCAGCGACCCAATGGATTGCAGCCTACCAGGCTCCTCCATCCATGGGATTTTCCAGGCAAGAGTACTGGAGTGGCAGGTGGCGTTAGTGGTAAATAATGCACCTGCCAATGCAGGAGACATAAGAGATTCGGGTTCAGTCCCTGAGTTGGGAAAATCCCCTGGTGGAGGGCATGGCAGTTCACTCCAGTACTCTTGCCTGGAGAATCCTATGGACGGAGGAGTCTGGCAGGCTACAGTCCATGGAGTCACAAAGAATCAGACACGACTGAAGCAACTGAGCACAGACACAAGTCTCCAGGGTAGGGCTTGGATGGGGAGAGGGAAGCCTAGGTTTAGGGAGACATAGATATCTTCCGTGAGAGGTGATATGTGATCTGACTCTTGAATAGTCAATACGAACGAATGTGTCCACCGACAAGTGGATTCAGAATTACTTCCCTGCAGAGGGAACAGCATGATAACATAATCGAGGAGCGGAAGCAGAAAGATGAATGCAGGGAACTTCCCAGGGGACGCCAGGCAGGCTGAGGGTGTTAGGAGGTGATGGGGGCCAGGAAGGAGGTGTCTGCAACGGCAATAAAGTGTTCAGTGTAACCTGGAGATTGTGGACAGTGTGGGGGATTTCAGACAGGGGTTAGCATCCAGCACATCCTTCCAGCTGTGAAGAATTCTTTCCGCTTCCTTGGATGAGTCCTCATTTGCCTCTGGAAAGATCTGCCAGCACAGAGAGAGGGAATTTCAGAAACCCCTTTCCTAGGCAATGAAAGACTCTGAAGATACGAGTGGTCAGTTCAGAAAAGCTCAGTCTTTCCTGTTGCTGTACCTCTGGCTCCTGTTTGACCCCGTGTGACTCATAAGGATTTTAGCGGGGTTCCTTGCCAAACCATAAACGATTGGCATGTGTTCTTATTCCTTCACTCCCCCCTTCCTTTCATTCTTTCTCTCACCTGTTAAGGAAGGACCATGATATTCTTCCTGGTTATTAACTGGGGGGAACACTGAGACCACGAGCAGCCTGGCATCCTACAGAGTGGCAGGCAGCGTGTGCAGAGGCCCAGGGACACAGAGAGTCTGGGCCTTTGAGATATAAAATGAAACCCTTTCTTTTTGCAAGCGGGGACGGACTGAGTGTGAAGAAATGAGGTGATGGAGGCTATGAAAGCCCTATTAGTTCACTGGATTTAAATTTGTTTCTCAGGAGAAAGAAGGTAGAAGACAATAGCATATTTTAAATTTAGGAGGGAGATGTTAAATTTGCATGCTGAAGCCTTTAGTCATAGCTACAGAAGTTACTGAAGATAGCAAAGGGGTGTGTATGATACGCACCTGTCCTCACTGTTGCCATTTAGCTGTTAGGTCACGCCCGACCCTTTGTGACCCTGTGGACTGCAGCCCAGCAGGCTCCTCTCTCCATAGGATTCTCCAGGCAAGAATACTGGAGTGCGTTGTCATTTCCTTCTCCAGGGAATCTTCCTGACCCAGAGATGGAACCCGTGTTTCCTGCTTGGCAGACGGGTTCTTTCCCCACTGAGCCACCAGGAAAGCCCATGTATGTGTATGTAAAAGAGAAATGAGAGACATGTGGAAAGATACATAGATAGAGTACATCTTGGGGTGGATCACATCTTCCAAAGAAAACATATGAACCAGAAGCCAAAAAGAAAAGAGTGGCATATTCAAATATATAAAAATATTATTTTATGCCTCTGAAGATGCTATATAAGAAAAGACAACAGACTGAGAGAACACACTTGCTATAAATACATAAAAATAATATTTTTCAAAAACAATTTAATAGGAAAATTAGCAAGTGAATAAAAGAATGAGATATCAGTTCACAAGAAGAGAAATGCAATTAGCCACTATTACTCAGAGAAATGCAAATCAAAGCAATAAGACAGCATTGTTCAACTACCATAATATTTTTCTTTAAAAAAATATACAAGAATCCTAAACTGCAGAGAGCTTTCACTTCTACTGAAAGCTGTTCAGTGAAATTTTAACATTAGTATGGTCTTTTGGAGTGCAATTTGTCAGTTAACTTTCACATATTTTAAAGGTGCACAACTTTATCGAATGCTATGCATGCCCCAGAATGTATTTATTGCATCATTACTTACAAAACAAAAATGGCACCAAAACTAATTCTGACGTCTATCAATACATGAAAAAAATTAAACTATCCTAAATCCCCAAACTCTGGAATACCAAAGATTCATTGGAAATAAGATATAGGCAGGGGAAAAGAAAATAAGATAAGACAGCCATATGAACTGATTCGACATTCTCTCCCTGCTAGTTGGAAAGAAAAGGCCGCAGAAATAGATGAATGTTCACATTCATCTAAACACACAAACAGAAAATACAGTGTGTATAAATATTTCTCAATGAATAAAAGATGGTCTGGAGCCTTGGGGGTTGTTTGAGGGTGCTATATTTGTTTGGGGGTGAGAGGGAACTCTTAATTTGCCCTGGTGGCTCCAATGACAATAATCTGCCTGCAATACAGGAGACCTGGGTTCAGTCCTTGGGTTGGAAAGATCGCCTGGAGAAGGAAATGGCAACCCACTCCAATATTCTTGCCTGGAGAATCCCATAGACAGAGGTGCCTGGACGGCTACAGTCCATGAGATCACAAAGAGTCAGACACAACAGCGACTAATGTACACACACATTTTACAGTGAGAATGTATCTATTATTTATCCATGTGGTTTTAAAGAAAAACAAAAAACATGGCTTCAGAAATAGATCCTTTTGTTCTATTTAAAGTGGAGATACCAATATAGATCTCAAGGATTGCTGATGGGATTTTTAAATCAGATCATGTTTGTAAATTCTCCTGACTACAGTAAAGGATCCAGAAATGCTTTCTTCTCTCCTTTATTGGCTGACCTCTTTGATTCCCCATACTTGTTCTGAGTTGGAATTTCCTACCATTTCAATGACCTTCCAAGACTCAGCTTTTTATCTTTAAAGCTTTCCTCCAAATTACACTCATTCAGTCCAAAAGGCTTTGTTCAAGACAGTAGATCAGAACTGAGTATCACAAGAGTCTCTACAAAGCTGGAACAGGGTTCTTGGCCATTTGACTTCAAAGTCCAGCCTCATTTCACCACACCAACCTAAACTTTCTAGCAAGGTCAGACATGACAATTGTATAGCTTAAAGATGACTGGAGAGAAAATACAGAGAGATAAAGTATTGAAAGAAATTTGAACAGCTTTCATGATCAGTTCAGTCCAGTTTGGTCTCTCACTTGTGTCCGACTCTTTGCAACCCCGTGGACTGCAGCACGCCAGGCTTCCTGATCCATCATCAACTCCCAGAACTTACTCAAACTCATGTCCATTGAGTCGGTGATGCCATCCAACTATCTCATCCTCTGTCGTCCCCGTCTTCTCCTGCCTTCAGAGTCTTTTCCAATGAGTCAGTTCTTCACATCAGGTGGGAAAGTGTTGGAGTTTCAGCTTCAGCATCAGTCCTTCCAATGAATATGCAGGACTGATTTCCTTTAGGATCCACTGATTTGACCTCCTTGCAGTCCAAGGGACTCTCAAGAGTCTTCTCCAACACCACAGTTCAAAAGCATCAATTCTTCAGTGCTCAGCTTTCTTTATAGTCCAACTCTCACATCCATACATGACTACTGGAAAAACCATAGCTTTGACTAGACGGACCTTTATCAGCAAAGTAATGTCTCTGCTTTTTAATATTCTGGGTTGATCACAGAACCCAATGAACAGTTTTTAATTAGTTTTTATGACTTCCCTGGTGGCTCAGTGGTAAAGAATACACCTGCCAATGCAGGAGATGTGTGTTCAATCCCCAGATCGGGAAGATCCCCTGAGAAGGAAATGACAACCCTCTTCAGTATTCTTGCCTAGAAAATCCCATGGACAGAGGAGCTTGGTGGGCTACAGTCCATGGGATTGCAAAGAGTTGGACATGACTGAATGACTGAGCACGTGACCATTCTTTAAACAATAAAAATAATTAACTTAATTATTTATACATAAAAAGAAGTGGATACTTCTGGCAGGGATGCCCATGATAGATTGGAGGGATACGAGAGAGGAGGCAGGAATCTGGTGAAGAGGACCCTGTGTGTGGGGAAGAGCTTCAGAGTCTGGAGAACAGAAGCTGAAGTCATGAGATGCTTAGAAGGCAAAATCCGGAGCACAGGGTGAGGCACCTGTCAACCAAGATGCTTGGGGTTTATTTGGTGCGTGGCAGCATGCAGGCAGTACCGTTAACAGTGATAGTCACAGGGAATGTGGAAAAGGAACTGAATTCTGAGCAAACGTGTATGATATTATTTTAGGCAAGGATTATACACAGGAAAGAGAAAACGACAACTGAGATCAAGGCTGGAGGAAACGTGTGAGCAGGTGGATCATTTTGTTTGGCCTAACTTAGGTGCAAACAAGTCGACTTAAATTGTCATGTGGCAAAGGTGAAATGGACAAAACTTGGCTTGGCTCCTAACCTAATGAAACTGAACTTTTTTTCTAAAGCTGCTGGAAGATGCCAGGACCACTCCAGACAGGTGGGCAGTGCTTTCAAAAGCCTAAAGGAAACCCCCTATCTATCTGGGATGAGGCTGCTCTCACTGCTTAAACAGTCCTTTGCTTTGCTTTTGCCTGAATTAGTCCACATCTCTTGCTTGCCTTTGGCAGCTCTAAAAGCTCTTAATGATTAATTAAATGAGAAAACCAAGAAACAGTCAAATATTTGTGGAAAACAATGATCTACAAAGAATAAGCTTCATTCCAGAAATCTGTGGGTTGGGTAATAGCATGGACCTCAAGGCTGGGAGACATGGACTTTCACTTTGCTCTTTCCCAGAATGGCCAGCAAGTCTTTCAGGGCCTGTTTCTCCTTGTCAAAATGGATTCTTTTAAGTTCATCTCTGGGCCTTCCCTAGTGGCTCAGCGGTAACAAATACGCCTGCAATGCAAGAGACACGGGCTCCATCCCCTGGTCAAGAAGATCCCTTGGAGAAGGAAATGGCAACCCACTCCAATAGCGCTGCCTGGGAAAATCCCATGGAGAGAGGAGCCTGGTGGGCTACAGTCCATGGGGTCGCAAAGAATCAGACACGCCTTAGTGACTAGACAAGTTCGCTTCTGTTTCCATGTGACAACGTATGATCTTGCCCTCTCCCTGCTCGCACCCCTCTATCAGTGTATAATTTTTTCTTCTGAAGGGACAGTTGATTGATGGTAGAAGAGAGGATAGTGGAAAGAAAAATAAATTGAATTTATGCAAGTGGGGAGGGAATTGCCTCATTAACAGAATAATTGAGCTGTTAGTTAATTTTACTTGTTATCCTTAGAAAAGGGCAAAAATCTTCTAAGCGATGACTCCTCTTCTTCCAAATGATTAGAAGAACAACAAAAAGGTTTGTAGCTTAGATGTATCTAGTAATTATGTGCCTAACACTTTTTTTTTTCTCTTTTTAAATATCATACGAGGCAGATGTATTTTTAAAATCCTGGCAATTTACACAACACTGTGAAAGTGTCAGCTCTTCCTAATCAGAGATTTTCTGCACTTCCCCCAACCTTATTAGCAGTAATTCCTGCTAATTGATAATTATTACCTTTTCTTAGTCAAATCTAGTTGTTGGTGTAACAACACTTCCTGCTTTGCTAAGATCAATATGTTTAACTATCACTGTAAATAATGCATAAAATTAATAAGAAAACTATGCTTGCTCAATAGAATGCAAACTTCATCTGTTTTCATATCAGCTTCTTAGTTTACAGGCGTTTTATTTATTTATTTTTGCCACAGACTGGTAATAATAAGTAGTTCTTAAGTCCAGATAATGAAAGTCTTCACACGCAAGAGTCGTTAGGATTTTGACTAAAGCCCACTGGCACAAAGATGTGAACCATGGGCTGAGTTCCAGGGGAGAATAAATCTGATCTCTTCAAATCAATTGCAATCAATCTTCATTGATTTGTATACGAGCATTGTTCTTCAAGTAACTTAAATTGGACTGGACTCAGCCCTGTGTGATCACTCACGGGTTTGTGAAGGCTAATTTCCTGGACATTGATGATGTCTTCATGGCAGTGAAGGGCAAGGCTAGCAGACATCTAGGTCTTAGTCCAAAATGACTCCTAATAAAGGAATATTGGCAAACTGCCTTGGAAGAGTTTCAGAGAGGGTAGCATAAATATAGCATTTTTCTGGCAAATGTCCCCCACCCCAAATCTACCCCTTTCCCACATTTTCAATTAAATTAGAAACACATAAGACAAAGACCGTGACTTAAAAAAATTGAAATATAATTTATTTAAAATGTGTTCATTTCAGGCATACAGAAAAGTGATACATATATATAGATATATAGATGTGTGTGTGTGCATGCTCAGTCTCACAGTTGTGTCCAATTCTTTGCAACCTCATGGACTGTAGTCCCCCAGACTCCTCTGTCCATGGAATTTTCCAGGCAAGAATATTGGAGTAGGGTGCCATTTCCTACTCCAGGGAATCTTTCCGACCAAGGGATTGAACACATATTTCTTGTGTCTCCTGTATTGGCAGCTGGATTCTTTACCAGCTGGATTCTAGAACCACCTGGGAAGCCTCATATAGATATAGAGATATACAGGTATATTTTTCTGTGCATATATATATATATATATATATATTCTTTTTAGGTTCTTTTCCGCTATAGGTTATTACAAGATACTAAGTAGAGTTATCATTTGGATATAGTAAGTCCTTGTAACTTATCTAATCTATATATATGGACATGAGTTTGAGTAAACTCTGGCAGTTGGTGATGGACAGGGAGGTCTGGTGTGCTGCAGTCCATGAGGTCTCAAAGAGTCAGACATGACTGAGGGACTAAACTGAGCTGATACACTAATGTGTGTGTGTTAATCCCAAACCCCCTAATTGATCCCTTCCCCTTTCCCCTTTGGTAACTGTAAGTTTGCGTGCTATGACTGTGAGTCTATTTATATTTTGTAAGTAAGTTCACTTCTATCCTTTTTGTTTATAGATTCCACATTTAAGCAATATTTTATGATATATGTCTATCTCTGTGTGATTCTTTAAAAGTATGATTCAGAAACCTGAAAATACAGAAGGAGATCAAAGATGGAAGAGATGTACTTACAGAGTCAGGGCTTTCTCCTGATCTTGCAGCCGGGATCCTGAGAACACTGCTCGTGGTGGCAAGAGAGATGCTCCAGGTTCTGCATCATCTCCTTGTTAGAAATGATGCTTGCTGGGTGCTGCAGTGGAAGAGCAGGGCATGTCGGCTCCTGCTTTTGTGAACCTTTGTGCCTTAGATGTGTGACTGCACATGCCTCATTCATTATGGGCCTCAGCTTTCTCATTGGTAAAATGGAGAGGTTCACAGTATTCGAAGCTTCTCAGCCTCTTCCTACTCTCTCTGTTGCTGTTCAGTCGCTCAGTCGTGTCCGACTCTTTGAGACCTCATGGACTGCAGCACGCCAGGCTTCCCTGTCCTTCAGCATCTCCCAGAGTTTACTCAAACTCATGTCCATTGAGTCGGTGATGGCATCCAACCATCTCGTCCTCTACCATCCCCTTCTCCTCCTGCCTTCAATCTTTCTGTTCCTTATATGAAAGGATAGACATCTCCCCTATGAGATAGACTATGTTCACACCCACACAGCAAGCTCTATGCCCAACAAGGCACACAATCCTACCGTATACGACCCTCATAGGAAAGGAAATAAATCAAATCTAACTCATCACCCTTCAGTCTGTTAATTGTTGGTTAATTTACTGTCTTGTCTTCTGTTGGATTTTGAGCTCCACAAGGGCCAAAACCTCATCTCTATTTCCTCTATGCAGGATATTTTTCTGAAAAGTATAGGAAACTAATAACTATTTATGGACTGCTGGTGAATGAAACCTGAGACTGCCCTGTCTGTGGTTCATAACTAATAAAAGTCCCTAAATTTACAAAAGATCTTAACATAAAGGTTAAAGTATAGTCCGTGATTAGGGAAACACAATAAAAATAAAATTACATCTATAGATATCCCAGAGATCAAATTGCCAACATCCACTGGATCATCAAAAAAGCAAAAGAGTTCCAGAAAAACATCTCTTTCTGCTTTATTGACTATGCCAAAGCCTTTGACTCTGTGGATCACAATAAACTGTGGAAAATTCTGAAAGAGATGGGAATACCAGACCACCTAACCTGCCTCTTGAGAAATCTGTACGCAGGTCAGGAAGCAACTGTTAGAACTGGACATGGAACAACAGACTGGTTCCAAATAGGAAAAGGGGTACATCAAGGCTGTATATTGTCACCCTGCTTATTTAACTTATATGCAGAGTACATCATGAGAAACGCTGGGCTGGAAGAAACACAAGCTGGAATCAAGATTGCCGGGAGAAATATCAATAACCTCAGATATGCAGATGACACCACCCTTATGGCAGAAAGTGAAGAGGAACTAAAAGTCTCTAGATGAAAGTGAAAGAGGAGAGTGAAAAAGTTGGCTTAAAGCTCAACATTCAGAAAATGAAGATCATGGCATTTGGTCCCATCACTTCATGGGAAATAGATGGGGAAACAGTGGAAACAGTATCAGACTTTAATTTTTGAGCTCCAAAACCACTGCAGATGGTGACTGCAGCCATGAAATTAAAAGACACTTACTCCTTGGAAAGAAAGTTATGACCAACCTAGATAGCATATTCAAAAGCAGAGACATTACTTTGCTGACTAAGGTCTGTCTATGGTTTTTCCTGTGGTCATGTATGGATGTGAGAGTTGGACTGTGAAGGCTGAGTGCCGAAGAATTGATGCTTTTGAACTGTGGTGTTGGAGAAGACTCTTGAGAGTCCCTTGGACTGCAAGGAGATCCAACCAGTCCATTCTGAAAGAGACCAGCCCTGGGATTTCTTCAGAAGGAATGATGCTGACGCTGAAACTCCAGTACTTTGGCCACCTGATGTGAAGAGTTGACTCATTGGAAAAGACTCTGATGCTGGGAGGGATTGGGGGCAGGAGGAGAAGGGGACGACAGAGGGTGAGATGGCTGGATGGCATCATGGACTCGATGTACGTAAGTCTGAGTGAACTCCAAGAGATGGTAATGAACAGGGAGGCCTGGCATGCTGCGATTCATCGGGTCGCAAAGATTTGGACACGACTGAGCGACTGAACTGAACTGAATTGATAGATATCCCGAGAAAATGATCATGAATCTGCCAGGTCCCAGGGTCCATGGAGGTCTCCAGGCCAGAATACTGGAGTAGGTAACCTTTCCCTTCTCCAGGGGATCTTCCCAATCCAGGAATCGAAGCTGGGCCTTCTGCATTGCAGGCAGATTCTTTATCAGGTGAGCTACCAGGGAAGCCTGGTTAAAAAAATAGGCTGCTTACAAATAAATAAAAATCATACTGCTTTGAACTCATTCTCTCCAACACAAAATGCACATAGACTCGTATCCACAGGCTTTGTGAGAAAAATCAGTGTGGCCTAAACCTGTGTAATAGAAAATCTTTTCCTCCATCGACTGCTTCCCTGGTGGCTCAGATGGCAAAGAATCTGCCTGCAATGTGGGAGATCCAGATTTGATCCCTTGGTCAGGAAGATCCCCTGGAGTAGGAAATGGCAACCCACTCCAGTGGGTTGAGCATTTCTTGCCTCAGAAATGCTGTGGCCTGAGGAGTCTGGCAGGCTACAGTCCATGAAATCACAGAGTCAGACATGACTGGGTGACTAACACTTCAACACACATTTGTTGTTGTTTTTATTTTAATTGGAGGCTAATTACTTTACAATATTGTACTGGTTTTTGCCATACACCAACATGAATCAGCCATGGGTGTGCATGTGCCCCCATCCCGAACCCCCTCCCCCTCCCTCCCCATCCCATCCCTCTGGGTTGTCCCAGTGCACCGGCTTTGAGGGCCCTGTTTCAGGCATCAAACTTGGACTGGTGATCTATTCCACATGTGGTGATATGTATGCGTCAGTGCTGTTCTCTCAAATCATCCCAGCCTCGCCTTCTCCCACAGAGTCCAAAAGTCTGTGTTTATCTGTCTCTTTTGCCATCTCACATATAGGGTACTCATTACCATCTTTCTAAATTCCGTATATATGCGCTAATATACTGTGTTGGTGTTTTTCTTTCTGGCTTACTTCACTCTGTATAATCGGCTCCAGTTTCATCCACCTCATTAGAACTGATTCAAACGCATTCTTTTTAATAGCTGAGTAATACTCCATTGTGTATATGTACCACAGCTTTCTTATCCATTCGTCTGCTGATGGACACCTAGGTTGCTTCCATGTCCTGGCTGTTGTCAACAGTGCTCTGATGAACATTGGGGTACATGTGTCTCTTTCAATTCTGGTTTCCTTGGTGTGTATGCCCAGCAGTGGGATTGCTGGGTTGTCTGCCAGTTCTATTTCCAGTTTTTAAGGAATCTCCACGCTGTTCACCATAGTGGCTGTAATCAACCCATGGTTTCTACTCCATGTTGGAAGGCAGGAGGATGGCACCATCATCTATCTAGACACTCAGAAAGGGTGCCACTCACTCATCTGTCTGGAAAAAGAAATGATGAAGAGAATCAAGTTTTCTGAAAGACAAATCCAATTTGAGATCCTCAACGATCAAAACATCATAACTGTTAAAAAGTAAGTTTAAGGTAGCTTTGCTGGTAGCCTCTGATCAGAGGTTGTTTTGCTGCAGACAGAGTTGTAGGTGTCTGCTCACTCAGTTTAGGTCCCCACAGTGGTAATCTATTTGGGTCCTATGTTACCTGTGAAACCTGAGGATGAATCTTGTCCCTAAATCAGGAAATATACTTGCTGGAGCCCATCTCTCAACCCACTTTTCTTGCCCAAATTTGACGAGCCCTCAGATAAGTCAGCTTTGCTGCAGTACCAAATGAAGCCCAGGCCTCCATGGGATACAGTAGCAACTGAGTCATGTATTTTTCACACTGAACTTTACCCATGAAGTGTTGGGCAGGTGTGCTCAGGCCTGCTCTGCCTGTCTGCATGATAGGCTCAAGACAAAAGAGATGCTTCTCCTGGTACCTGTTCTCACGGCCGAGAGACAAGGATGAGAAAGCTGTGAACAGCCAAACCCATTATGGCTGTGGCAGCTCCTGCGTGATGGAGATCTGTGTATCACTTCCGCTCGCATGCCATTGGCCAAAGAAAGGTAGAAGTCTACACTGCGTGTCAGTGCAGCAGAAAAGCGTACATCTCACACAGGAAGTGACTGCAAGCTACACAGCAATGACTGGAGATGGTATTTTTTTCCCCTTTATTGGGAGAAGTGTAAAACAGAACAGCAGTTCAATTCAGCATGAAAATGAAAGAAAAAATTGGTCAAGGGTCTACACCTGAGGCAAATACCTGAACCATCCAAGCTACCCTCAGAAACGTCAGAATCTGACCCCAAACTACCTGACCTTCTCTTTCTGGGCCATGTTTGCTGTGTCCCCCAAATATCCTATTCTGCTATTTCCTTCTCTCCCCAGACCCAGCTGTTGCTGTTGTTGAGTCGCCAAGTCATATCCAACTCTTGGCGACCCCAAGGACTGCAGCACACCAAGCTTCTCATTCCTAATCATCTTCCAGAGTTTGCTCAAGTTCGTGTTCAGTGAACTGCTGATGCCATCCAACCATCTCATCCTCTGTCACCCTCTCTTCCTTTTGCCCTCAATCTTTCACGGCATCAGGGTCTTTTCCCCTTCACATCAGGTGGCCAAAGTATTGGAGCCTCACCTTCAGCAGCAGTCCTTCCAAAGAGTACCCAGGGTTGATATCCTTGAAGACTGATGATTTGATCGCCCCTGCTTTCCAAGGGACTCTCATATGTCTTCTCCAGGACTACAGTTCGAAAGCATCAATTCTTCTGTGCTCTGCCCTCTTTATTGCCCAACTCTCACATCCACACTTGACTACTGGAAAGACCATAGCCTTGACTACACGGACCTTTGTTGGCAAAGTAGTGCCTTTGCCTTTAACCAAGTTAGACCAAGCAAAGTAACAGTCCAATTTTATTGCCAGAGAATGTACTGAATAATTTTCTGCTTCTTTCAACTTTACACGGAATGACTTAAGTTAATTTGAATGACTAATAAACTATCTAGTGATAGATATTACTGCTTTAATCAAATCTAATTCAGTATCAATCATAAGAAGTATCATTGTTTCATGTACCACTAAGAAAAAAAAGGTGCCAATTAAACTATGATATGCCATTAATTACAGCATGCATCCCAGTTTCAGAGATGTTAAAATGTGAAAAATATGTCTTAGAATCAATGAAATATGATATTCAGTATAGTTCTTCATTTCCAATTGTTTCAGATGAGACCTATGAATTTTGTACTAATCATAATTTAAAACCAGCTTATACACACGATGCCATCAACAATGTAAAAACTGAAAAATAAGTCAGCCTTAAAATATTCTAGAATATTCAAAGTGATTGTTATATCTGGATATTAATACTAATTAAATTTCAGTTTCTTTGCTATATTTTTGTGGCTATTTTTAATAAATTACTATAAATTTCACAATCATTAGTACTGTTTGTAGTTAAAATAATGACATATGATTTTATATATGCTATATGATTAAAATTATTGTAAGATACTCAAAAAGAATAATAGGGAGCCATCAGATTTTAATGTTTTTATTTCTGGTAATAAACTATGGCTGATTTTTTTCCTTTTCTCTATTTGTTCTCTTTTTTCTGAAAATTTTAGAAACAGGAAATCTTTTTCTTTTTTTTCCCAGAAAAGCAGGTTGTGTCCTTTTACAGAGATTTGAACAAACTTGTTGTAAGTCAAAAGTGAATTAATATTTGCCACCAAAGACCCATTCTCTCCTTTCTTAAGACAATTCCATATTTATTCCAAGTAGTAAAGTACTGAGCTAAAGACTACTTCCATGTCAATCTTCTTCCACCAGAAGTGGCCACGTGAATAAGTTCCCATAAATGAAATATGAGTGAAACTATTCAGTGAGACTTCCATTAAGCTTCTTAAAATCCAAGGCAGGTGTTTCTTTTATCTTCCTTTCTCCCTTTTTGAATACTGCCGTAATGGCC
Source organism: Nanger dama (assembly GCA_917880005.1). Classification (NCBI taxonomy): domain Eukaryota; kingdom Metazoa; phylum Chordata; class Mammalia; order Artiodactyla; family Bovidae; genus Nanger; species Nanger dama. Next base: position 7,109,578 of record CAKJTW010000063.1, on the reverse strand, counting down.
AGAGCTTCAGCAGCCATTCTGGGCTCTGGGTTAGCTTGACAGTGGGATCCAAGGCAAGTATGCTGAAGCAGACTGATGCAGTGGCCTCGGTATTTGCTGATGTTGGAGTTATCAGACTACTCTCAGACTTCTCATCTTTGGACCACATATACAGGAAAAAGAAGTAAGACTCTACCTCATTCAAGCCTCTGTCAGTCATAACTGGTGGAAGTTTGTAAGTCATGCAGAAATGTAAATGGAGGTGTAACTCAGAAGCCCTCCTCTGACTCTATTCTATGTATGATGTTGAATGAGGACAATATTTTCCCAGATGATATGATTTAAACATTTCTGAGTTGTGACAGTTAGGTTAAAATCAGGCATGTTCCACATCAGCGTGTAGAGCAGGAGGAAACTCTGAAATCTTTCTGCAATCAGGTGAACCTGGCCACACGGACGGCATGATCCCTATCACAAATGAGTGTTGTTGCTGTTGTTTTCTAGCCATTTTCACCATTCCCCATGCGGGTCAGGGTCTCTGACCTCTTCTTTATTTCTTCCTGTGCTACCTTTTCCCTGAAGCATTTAGCTAATTTTGTGCTCCAAGATGGGCATTTGTCACTTTCTTCAGAGAGAAATGAAAGCAGGTGAATGTGACATTCTTAGCCACACTAAACTGAATCTCGGCTCAAGTGACAGCCCACAAGACACTTTACTTGAGTATCTAGGTGTCTAGAACATGGAAATTTTCCACAAGACGCATGCCTGTGTTTCTTTCTATACTTTCATAACAATGATTTTTTTTTCCAGAATACAGAGGATAAGATCTCAAAAAAAAAAAAAAGAAAAGAAAAGAAAGAAAGAAAAAGAAAAAGAAGGGGGTGGTGTTCTAAAAACACTTGAAGAATTCTTTCAAGAAAAAGTCCCTATCTAAGATCTCTGCCTTATTTAGGGATTCTAATGGTCAGGCCTTAGTAATGCCGGGCAATTAAATCAATACACCTACGAAATGAATAGGCATGGACAGATTTCTAATACAAACAAACAGATCAACTTAGGTTTTTGTTGTTAGAATTTTGTGGAAAAAAATGCTCTACCCTCTCATTCACCTTGTAAACTCTGTGGGGTTGATGACTAATTGAGGCATATGGTTTAAATTATCTGACATCACAGCTGTGGTCTTTGGAAAACATGCACCTCTGAGTTGATGTTACTCACTGAAATTCTTGCCCAAGGGCAGCTCCCCACTCTCTTTCGGAGGCTGAGTGAGGCAGTCCACCATCAGGACCGTCCCCATCTGCTCCCTCCTCCGATCTTTAAGGTCCATACTCACTGAGCTGCTATTAAACTGTTTGCATAAGCTCTGCCGCAAGAGCCGCTCTCCTGGAAGTCTTCTTCGGTTTGTAGAGTCTTCCCTTTGTATGGATTGCCATTCTTATGCCCTCTGTCTGCTTACGGAACCCCTGCCCAGTCTTCAAGATCCAGTCTAATGATTCCATTTTGTGAAGGAGAAAATGGAGACTCAGAAAAGTAGAATTATTTGCCTAAGTACCATGGTCAGGACTTGACTGTACCAGTCCAAATTTTGTATTTGTATCCGCTTGTGGGTGGAAAAAGAGTGGCTATATGCACTTATTGGATCATAGGATTATTCATTTATGATGTCATTTATTTATATTGGACCCATATCAGAACCCAGATTCATTCATTTATATTTAAATTGGGTTTAATTTTATCCTTTTAGCTTCTTAAAGGGGAAGCTGAGGTCACTGATTTGAGGCCTTTCCTCCTTTCTAACATAAGCATTTTAGTGACATAAATTTTCCTCTAAACACTGCTTTGGCTCCATCCAACAAATTTGTTAGGCTGTGTTATAGCTCTCATTTAGTTCTAGTATCTTATAATTTCTATCTTCTCATTCTGTTTTTGATTCCTTCTAGTTTCTGCTTTTGATTTTTTCTGCATGGAGTTCATTGAGATTCTTGTGTGTATAGAACTATAATTTTGATTAATTTTTAAAAATTTCATTTGTTCATTTTTGAAATATTTTTCTATTTTTCCTTCTTTCAAGGACTCCAGTTACATACATTTTCCATGGGCCTCTAATACTCTATTCATTCTTTTTTCTCTGTTTCCTGTTTCATTTTGGATGGTACCCATTATTATGTCTTCAAGATTACTAATTTTTTTTTTTTCTGCAATGTCTAATCTGCTGTTAATCTCATGTAACATATTTTTCATCTCAGACTTTATAGCATTCATTCATAGAAGTGTAATCTTGGTCTCTTTTCACATGTCTCATTTCTTAACATACTCACTCATTCCTCTAGATCACTGATCATATGAAATACATTCAAAAATAGTTATAAGGTTTGTTTTAATAGCCTTGTCAATTAATTTTATCAACTATTTAATTTCTGAGCTTCAGCTGATTAATTTTACTTCTCATTATGACTCATATATGCCTTTTCCCTTCAATGACTTGTAATTTTTTTTTAATTTGATACCAGAGACTGTGAATTTTACTTGTTGAGTGATGGATAATTTATAGTCCCATAAATATTATTAAGTATTATTCTGGTATGTAGTTAAATTATTTGAATACAGTCTGATTCATCTGGTTCTTGGTTCTAGGATTCATTACAGAAGACCAGCAAAATGCAAAGGAAAAAAAAAAAAAACCAAAATCCTCATTTGACTGTCCTGCTTGATGTCCTGTGAGTTAGTTTTTCCACTCCTACTGATGGGACCAGGAACTTTTCAAGCCTGTGTGAGCTCTGGGGGACTTTCCTGGTGGTTCATGGGTAAAGAATCTGCCTGTAATGCAGGAGACGCAGATTCAGTTCCTGGGTTGGGGAGATTCCCTGCAGGAGGAAATGGCAGCCCACTCCAGTACTCTTGCCTGGAGAATCCTGTGGACAGGAGCTGGCGGGCCACAGTTCATAGGGTCACAAAGAGTTCGGCATGCTGTAGCAGCCAAGCACAGCACAGCACAGAGCTCCAGGACAGTTTCCTCTGATTATTTCAGGTGGATCTTCCCAGCCTTTTACAAGTTCCTCATGGCCTGTGCTGATCAGTCTTCAGTTGAAGACTTGAGGGAAACTCATTACAGATCTCGGAATTCTCCCTTTGGGCAGCTTCTCCTCTCTGATACTCTGCCTGGTGAACTCTGTACCTCTTGGCTTCCCAGTTATCTTTTGTCAACTCATGGAGACTGCTAAGCTCTGGTAGGTTGCTTTTCCTTTTGCAGTAGACTGGAAATGCTCTCTAAGCAATAAACTAGGATCATTTGCATCACATCTGATTTTATTCTCATTGCTTAGGGATCCCTATCCTTCATTGCCTCATGGCCAATTCTTGAAAACTCTTGATCTGTATATTTTATTATTCTTTTCTATTTCTTTCATTTGCAACAGTTCATCTTGTCTCTTTTACTTCCTCTGGTCATAAGTCAAATTTTGATTCAGCTTTCTATTGTAAAAACATAACTCATGTTTGAATATTTGAGAAATATCTGAGATACTTGTGCTGATTAGTAATCTTAACATTTTTGTAATATTGTAGACAATTATTTCCTTAGCAGGGACCATGTTTCTTTGACCAGCACCCTTCTCCCCTTGTCCCCAGTCCAAAAGACTAGTTTCACATATCAGTTGCCTCTTACAAGATACCTGGTATCAAGAAAATCATCTGAATTTTCTGACCTCAATGTTTTTTAAATCTGTAAAGTGGGAATACTGCTATCTACCTAATAGACTCGTAATTGTTAAATAGCATATAAAATATTTTTCTCACAAGAAATGTCTGAAAAACAGTTGTATAATTAAAGACAATTAAAAGTTGTATGCTCTAAAGTGTCAGAATTTGACATTGTGTCAAAGTCAATTATAGTTTTATATATATATATATATGTTTACATATCTATTTTGATTTCCATCAAAGATTGTCTGTAGAATGATCTCCTTTGTTAAAAGAACTTAAACTTTTTTTTCTCTTCATTGCTCTAATTAAAACGATGCCATAAAATATACAGAAAGAAAATATTTATTTGAGTTTGATGTCTGCAGCCGTGTGTTTCACATATAAATGGGATTGAACTTCCTCTTCCAGGAGATACTAAATTCTTTAATTAATTGGTTTATCTCTATAAGATGGCATTTTATTTGAGAAACCTGTCGCGATTCAGCAGAAGGTTCATCATTGGCAAAGCCAGAAGTTCCTACAATTCTGTCTGGCTCTCATTGAGCTGTGGGTACAGAGCTGCCCCCAAATCTCAGTCTGAAGACTGCTGTTGCCTATTTCCCCAGAGAGAGAGAGAGTATTTAAGATGCAGCCAGGTGCAATGCTCTCATATTCTGAGCAGGACACTTTGTGTGAAGGAAGCTTCCCATATTGGTATTTAAGCATCCAGAGGTTCCCAGTGGCTTCCAGATGTTTTTGTATGATCATGCATATAGTTTATTTTCCTCCACTGTTCATTCTGTAATGACCTGCAACAGAAACCAAGATTATTTCCTTATATCAGTGGAATCCCTGGTGAAAAGGGGGGAGGAGACATGCTTTTATTTTTCTATTCTTTTATAATAAAATATGAGATTCTTCTTAAACTCTCACTGTAGTAGACATACTCACAGCCCCCTTAAACATCCCCTTAACATGCAGAAGAGGTACTTCAGAATCCATATTTATAAATAGTCCCAGGGGATTGGGCCAAGTGTGGACAGCTGACACAAGATGGGCGAATACAATTTAGAACTGACTTTTATCAATTATTTGTTGTTGAATTTTCATTTGTTATTTGTTGTTGTTCAGCCACTCAGTCATGTCTGACCCCATGGACTGCAGCAAGCCAGGCTTGCCTGTCCTTCACTATTGTCCAGAGCTAGCTCAAAAACATCAATTCTTTAGCGTTCAGCCATTTTTATGGTCCAATTCGCACATCTGCATATGACTACTGGAAAAACCATAGCTTCGACTGTATGGACCTTTGTTGGCAAAGTGATGTCTCTGCTTCTTAGTACTCTGTCCAGGTTTTTCATAGCTTTTCTTCCAAGGAGAAAGTGTCTTTTAATTTTATGACTGCAGTCACCATCCACAGCGATAGCTGACACCCGATTAGCTACTAACAACAACAGCAGCAATTTCTCTGAAAACCCAGAGTTGTGATTCAGATATCTTCTACCAGACGGATTCTATAAGCAGGAATATATGCAGCCATGAGAGAAGGAGCTGGGTTGGAAAAAGAGAAGCATAAATAAGACCAAAAATCCATTTGCTAGGCTTCCCAGATGTTGTTTCATCCTTTATCCAAGGACGGGCTATGTTCCCAACTTAAATTTCTAGGAGGCATGAGTATGTCTTTAAACCAAACACCAAAATTTTACTTTGGCTTATGTTAGTTTCTCCTGCTTTCAAACAAAATGCCCTAATGAAACACGATGGAGTGATGAGAATTAAAGAACACTTGATATACCTCTAAGGAGAGAGGCAGGACACCTTGAAATGAGTAAACATCCAATGCAGACCAACAAACTTGCTATAAACAGATTCATTTCCCATTCAAAAAGCAGCCCATAGGTGGTAAACTTAAGTACAATTTACAAAGAAGTAAACTAATGCTTAGTTAATTTAAGCAATTTGGCCAAGATCATAAAGTTAGGAGATTCTGAAGCCAGGTCAGCTGGCTAATTCCTCCAAGAACAAAAAAAAGTGATGGGTGTCATGAGGCTTCTGAAGTCCTTGACCACATGCTGGGTTTGGCTTATTGACAGATCATTGCAGTTTCCTCATCAAATCAACTTAAAAATCATCTCAAGTGTCACTTAAAAGGAGTAAGATACAGCTAGGGACCCTCAGAGAAGACCTCTTCCCTCCATGTATAATAATCAATTAGGTGAGTTTTGTGTTAATTCAATCAGAGAAGCAGAGAAAGATTGCAACTCTTTGGATTAAAGTCTGAAATCAAATATTTTTTTACACTGTTGACCTTTGTCAGTTTATTGTAAGAGGAACTGATGATGAGCCACTGAACTAGCAAATTAGCTTTGCAAAGCTGTTGACAGGGTCAGTAGGAAATCAAACCCATTGAACAAAGATGAGCTGGTTTCTAAGCTGGAGGACTCAGTTTGGGAGACTTTAGCCATAAAGATATTCAGAGGCACTTTGGAAGCAGTTTCGAAAAAAATGCAGATTTTTGTGTGTGTGTGCCTTGAGATATTTAACTCTTTACTTCTTCTTCTAGAACCAGTCAAGAGTGTAATGTTGGTTTACTAAAATCTTCAGGAAAGCAAGACTCTTTCAACTACTTAAAATCAAACAGAAATGTCAGGCACCTAATGTTTATCAGGCACCTAATATGGCACCCCACTCCAGTACTCTGGCCTGGAAAATCCCATGGACAGAGGAGCCTGGTGGGCTGCAGTCCATGGGGTCGCTAAGAGCTGGACACAACTGAGCAATTTCACTTTCACTTTTCACTTTCATGCATTGAGAAGGAAATGGCACTCCAGTCCAGGGTTCTTGCCTGGAGAATCCCTGGGATAGGAGAGCCTGATGGGCTGCCATCTATGGGGTCACACAGAGTTGGACATGACTGAAGCGACTTAGCAGCAGCAGCAACGTTTATCAGGCACATTCACTGCCATGGTGTATTGACTCCTCATGTCATAATTAGAGGCCTTCCCTGGTGGCTCAGATGGTAAAGCATCACCTTCATTGAGGAAACTTGGGTTTGATTCCTGGCTTAGGAAGATTCCCTGGAGGAGGGCATGGCAACCTACTCCAGTGTTCTTCCCTGGAGAATCCCCATGGCAGAAAAGTCTGGTGGGTTACAGCTGATAGGGTCGCAAAGAATTGGATTCAACTGAGCAGCTAAGCACACATCATAATCAGAAGTTGTTTCCAATTTACAAGGGAAAAAAGAAGGTATGGGAAAGTTTTGAAACTTACTAATCTCTTATCCCCATGCTTATGTTAAAATTTAAGATCACTGTGGAGGAATAAGATGCAGAAGTAAGGCAAAGACTAGATAGATGATCATGAATCCTGTTCTTTACATATCCCAAGTAAAAGTTTCACTTTATTTCCCAGGTGATTAAGTTCTAGTCAATGGGCAGTAAGCAGAATAAATATGCAAAAATCACTTCCTGGTGTATAAAACATTCCCACAAATAACCTTTTTTTTCTCTCTCTTTCAATGGCTTTATAAACACAGCGAATTTGGATGCTCTGTGTTAAACATCCAGGAGTCACAGGGTGGATGTTGTCTGGGCCCCTGAATCATCACGTAGAGGAGAGCTCCTCACCAATTGGGAATGTGTATTTTGGATTTCACAGGGCAAAGGAAAAAAATCAATTGTAGTCTGCTTGAATCGCCCAGACTGTAGCGACTTAGCATGCGAGCACACACGCACACATACCACAACATATGTTAACTAGTACAAAGGTCAAAGGGCCATAAAAGTGATGTGGGGGTTGATGGAAGGTCTTTTACAAGGGCAGGAGGAGAAGCAAGTAACAGAGGATGCAGTGGTTGGAAAACATCACCTTCTCTATGGACATGAGTTTGCGCAAACTCCAGGAGATAGTAAAGGCCAGGGAGAGATAGTAAAGGGCAGGGAAGCCTGGTGTGCTATGTCCATGGGGTTGCAAAGAGTCGGACACTGAGCAACTAGGAAACAACAGGTTTTACCAAGAGGTATAGTCCTCGGATTCATGTCAATGTATGGCAAAACCAATACAGTATTATAAAGTAAAATAAAGTAAAAATAAAATTTAAAAAAGGAAAAAAAGAGAGAGATAGTCCTTTAGTGCAATGAATAATTTTATATATCAACTTGGTTAGACCAAGATGCCCATAGTCTAACACTGATCAAAGATTTGTTAGTCTAGACGTTTTTGTAACGGCATTTTTATTTTATTTTTTAAGTTTTTTACTTGTTTGTTTTAATTTTTAATATCAAAGTGTAGCTGATTAACAATGATGTTATAGTTTCAAGTGGGCAGCAAAGGGACTCAGCCATACACGTTACACATAACCACTCTCCCCCAAACTCCCCTCTCATTCAGACTGCTCCATAACATTGAACAGAGTTCTCTGTCTCTGTATCTTTCTCTATAGATTTGTGTGTGTGTGTGTGTGACTTTTAAATATGTCATCACAATTCTAATTAGAAGGGCATGCAAAAGCAGGTCATGAGCTGGAATTGGATGCTGGGCATAACTGGTCAACCCCTGGTCCAGTCAATCCTATTGCACCCATTTCATTTGACTTACCTTATAGGAGATCTCCACCTAACTTCTTTTCTGGAAGGAGCTAAAGACTTATCACAGCTAGGTATTCACCCCACACACACTTTGTGCATGCACCATACTAGTCAGCACACTTTCCCTCAATGCTGATCATAGGTCATCGGCTCTGCTCTTAGCTGCCTCACTCTGATAACATGGAAATGATATAGCTACTTGGCTCCTGTCCCTCAGGAGTGAGGTGGTCTCATTCATTCCTTCAGTAGGTACAGCTCATGAAACTGATTCTTGCAGGGAGACCAAATTGTTTGTTTATGTGGACAAAAATTGATGAGCCACACTGCGAAGTAGCAAAGAACTTGCGGTGTGGGTGCTCAAGGCTGGCTTGTTGAATAGGAACAGCATGTTGTTAGTGTGCATTCTGACCTAGCCCTTCCTGTGATGGGCATTGTGGTCCACAGACGTTATGGATCCACTTGTTGAGGGTTGTTATGCAAACTGGATGAAGCAGATGTTTATGGGCCATTGTCGAAAATCCCCATTGCAGGTGAGTTTTCAAGACTGGCCCCTTCTAAGTTATGACCAACCTAGACAGCATATTCAAAAGCAGAGACATTACTTTGCTGACTAAGGTCCGTCTAGTCAAGGCTATGTTTTTTCCTATGGTCATGTATGGATGTGAGAGTTGAACAGTGAAGAAAGCTGAGTGCCGAAGAATTGATGTTTTTAAACTGTGGTGTTGGAGAAGACTCTTGAGAGTCCCTTGGACTGCAAGGAGATCCAGCCAGTCCATTCTGAAGGAGATCAGCCCTGGGATTTCTTTGGAGGGAATGATGCTAAAGCTGAAACTCCAGTACTTTGGCCACCTCATGCAAAGAGTTGACTCATTGGAAAAGACTCTGATGCTGGGAGGGACTGGGGGCAGGAGGAGAAGGGGACGACCAAGGATGAGATGGCTGGATGGCATCACTGACTCGATGGACATGAGTCTGAGTGAACTCTGGGAGTTGGTGATGGACAGAGAGGCCTGGCGTGCTGCGATTCATGGGGTCAGAAACAGTCAGACACGACTGAGTGGCTGAACTGAACTGAACTGAATTGAATACTTAAGACAATAATCCCAGCCTTCCAAGTTCCTTTACAAAGCAATAACTGGCGTAAGCAGAATCATCTATCTCCCCAGAAAAGATCTCAGGCTGCCTTGCATCACTTCTCTGTAGGCATGGCCCCACGTTGGTTCACACTGGCTGAATCTGACTATTTTGCAATCTTCTTTAATAATGTTGTCCAACTCAACTATTGCCTCTTCTAGTCCTTGGCATTGGCTTTGTAATTCTGTTTGTCCATCTGTTATTTGTCCTTCTGGCATTGTTGCCTGCCCATTTTTTATATTTTTCTGGATTTTTTTTTCTTTTGTTTTTCTTTTTTCCCCCAGTAATTTAGAAAGCCTGTCTACTGTTTGATATTCTGTCTTGCTGCATTTCTGAAGACATGCTGTGAGAGATTCTAGAACTAGAGGGAAATACTGGGTCTTGTTTCTCTGAGGATTTGTGTCTCAGACTGAAGTGTCTCTGGGCGCATTAAGAATGCAGCTGCAGATTTGTGGAAGCACAAGAAAAAGTCTCCATTTTTTTCCCAGGGCAGTTTTATCACAAAGTCTTTAACCTCTTTTATTTTAATAACTGTAGATTTCACATAGAATAGGTCAACCTTTCTGTTTGTTTTCCTGTAAATAGAAGTTGAACATTGCCGAATGCCTCTTTGGGTTCTGCAGCAAGTTCCCCCTCTCCTGCCGGTAAAGGACTTGGATGAAAAAATCTGAGAAACACTGATTATGTAATGGGGGAGGGGGAGGCCCACCTCTCGTGCCTTCCTGTGCATTGGCATTGCGCTTGATCCCCTGGTGTGTCTTTTTATTTAATCCTCATAATACATGGGGCCACAGCGATATTTACACTTTTGATAAAATCAAGGTTGAAAGAGTCAAACTCAATTATGTTGAGTTATTACCATTATATTAAGTGATTGTGCTAAAGGCACATCTTAGTCCAAGCTGCAAATGGAGTGCCATTATCTCACTTAGAAGGAGATATTCTTCCATGATATTATGGTCTGGATTGTGTCTCCCCTAAAATTCATATGTTGAAGACCTAATCCCTAAAGTGCCTCAAAGTGTGACTGTGTGGAGAAAGGGCTTTATAGAGGCAGCTAAGTAACCATGAGACCTCTAGGGTGGACCCTGATTCAGTGACTGGCGTCCTTATAAGAAGAAACACAGACATACAGAGATGACAATGTAGAGACACAGGGAGATTATCTAGAAACCAAAGAAAGCGGTGTCCAACCAAACAAATACCTTGATCCTAGACGTCAAGTCCCAGAACTGTGATAAAATAAACTTCTTTTTAAGCCATCAAGTCTTTGATATTTCGTTACAGAAGCTGTAGGAAAATTAGTGCACATAGAAACAATTTTTCAAACAATTACTTTTAATTGAGGAATACTTGTTTTACAATATTGTGTTGGTTTCTATGACAGGCTCTTGATCATTCTTTTCTTTCTGTTTCTTCATTCCTTCTTTCTTTTTCCACCAAACTTTTATCTCTTTATCTCTATCTATCCATCTATCTACCTACCTACTACATATCCCCTATTTATTCATCTATCGTCTACAGCACATACAAACATCCAATTCGTATACAAAAGTCTCCAGGAAATATCTTTATCGTTATCATATTTACTTTATTCCTGCTATCCTAAAACTGTTTCTGCTTTAATGGCGACACAGTGTTCTTATCTATACCTGCACAATCACTGCAGATGGTGACTGCAGCCATGAAATTAAAAGACGCTTACTCATTGGAAGGAAAGTTATGACCAACCTAGACAGCATATTCAAAAGCAGAGACATTACTTTGCCAACAAAGGTCTGTCTAGTCAAGGCTATGGTTTTTCCAGTAGTCATGTATGGATGTGAGACTTGGACTGTGAAGAAGGCTGAGCACTGAAGAATCGATGCTTTTGAACTGTGGTGTTGGAGAAGACTCTTGAAAGTCCCTTGGACTGTAAGGAGAGCCAACCAGTCCATCCTAAAGGAGATCAGTCCTGGGTGTTCATTGGAAAGAATGATGCTAAAGCTGAAACTCCAATACTTTGGCCACCTCATGCGAAGAGTCGACTCATTGGAAAAGACTCTGATGCTGGGAGGGATTGGGGGCAAGAGGAAAAGGGGACGACAGAGGATGAGATGGCTGGATGGCATCACCGACTCGAAGGACATGAGTTTGAGTGAACTCCGGGAGTTGGTGATGGACAGGGAGGCCTGGCATGCTGGAATCATGGTGTCGCAAAGAGTCGGACACGACTGAGCGACTGAACTGAACTGAACTGAATCATAACATGTATATAAATGCACATGTGTAGGCTGTCATGTCTGAGTCTTTGTGATTCCATAGACTGTAGCCTATCAGGCTTCTCTGTCCATGGGATTTCCCAAGCAAAAATCCTGGAGTGAGTTTTCATCTTTTCCTCCAGGGAATCTTCCTGACCCAGGGATCAAACTTACACCTCCTGCAGCCCCTGCATCAGCAGGCGGATTCTTTGCCACTGAGCCACCTAGGAAGCCCCCAGCATGCATATACAAGAATGTTCTAATACTTCCCCTGATCTTCAGCACTTACATATTGATCAAAATTTACAGAATATAATGAATCCCGCTAAAGTACATATATTTCTTTGTATATATTTATTGAATATTATTATACATTTAATTATTATTTTCATGTGTTTATTCTAGAATCATTCTAGAAATGTACACAGAGTAGAAATATAATCTACAGAAGAAATTTTAAACTCACTCATAATTTCATCATGCAGAGATATTTGATTTGAACTTTTGCCTTTCGTATTTTATTCTATATTTGCATGGATATAAGGACATACACAGAGATCTCATAAATATGTAATATACTTTATTGTGTTCTTTACATAGAAAATATAGCAAGTCATTCTCTGTTACCTTTGAGGTAAATAGTCTCCCATATTTCTGTTATTGTTATTTTCATTTAAAGAACTTTTAATTCTTATACATTCCATGATATTTAATCATGTGGGATTTTTGCCATTTTCCTGCCCCAAACGTGTATCTCTATTCTTAGATGAGACAAATAGTCACCTAGACACTCTAAGATTTCATTTTTTTCCACTCAGCTGTTTAATCTATCTGGAATCTGATGTGCTACAGAGTATGTTATGAAAACGCCACCGGTCTTCATAAGTAATTGATAAGCTGTTCTATTAATATTTGTTGGTAATACTACCCTATTACTATTCATTTTCGATTTCTGTGTTACAAACTCGACAAACATATTAACTTAAGATGCCACCTAGTTATTAGCTCATGGTTTGCAGGTCAGAAGTCCTGGCACAGGCTCCTGCCCAGGGTCTCACAAAGCCAGGGTCAAAGCAGCAATGGCTATGTCTTCACCCAACAATAAACGTTTTCATAGTTTAGTTAAACTAGGTGCTTCTCCTCGCCCCCTCATCATTTTATCTTTTTTTTTTTCAAAAATAGTTGTCTGTATTCTCTTTTATTACTTATTTATTCTCTCAGGTGAACTGTAGCATGATTTATCAAACGTTCAGTCTCCATCTAGATATACTTTCATATGAATTTTGATTTCAAGATAGTTAAATACATGCTTTTGTATGGGGGATAACTTGCCTCTTTATAAAATTAAGTTTTATGTATAGACAATGCCTGGAGAAGGCAATGGCACCCCCACTCCAGTACTCTTGCCTGGAAAATCCCATGGACAGAGGAGTCTGGTTGGCTGCAGTCCATGGGGTCACGAAGAGTCGGACAAGACTGAGCGACTTCACCTTCACTTTTCACTTTCATACACTGGAGAAGGAAATGGCAACCCACTCCAGTATTCTTCCCTGGAGAATCCCAGGGATGAGAGCCTGGTGGGCTGCTGTCTATGGGGTTGCACAGAGCTGGACGTGGCTGTCGTGACTTAGCAGCAGTATTTAACTTAATTAAAGGAATGTATGTTGTGTGTTTACCTTGCATCGGACATAGAAATGAACAAAAGAATCATGTTCCACGGAGCTTTCATTTAAGGAAAGGAGATGGATGATAAACAAATAAATAAGTGGATAATTTCAAATAATGGTGATAGTTGACAAATAGAGTCAAGTCATATAAAATGACTGGGGATGATAGTGGTCAACTTTGGATAAGGCATAAAGGAATCTTCTTTGAAATGACATTTGATCTGAGGCTCAGAAAAACTCTGAAGCATGAAACAATCAGAGGGAAAAGCATTTTGGGCAGAGGAAACAGCACCAATGCCTCAGAACAGTGTGAGGCAGAATCCACCAGGTGAGTAGGAACAAGATACCTCAATCAAGTCTTTGTTTCTATTTTTGATTAATGAATTTATGCAACGTTATCTCCACAGTATACATAGTTCTAAGTTTGACTTCTATAGAGAATATTTTTCCCCTGATATTTTCTACATGATTGATGCTAGTTTATAGAAGAGTTATTGATTTTGGAGTATTTCTTTTGGAATGGTAACATTACTTACCTGTGGTTAATTCTGCAAATCCTTTCGTTGATGCACAATGGATTTTCCCTCCTTCTCCTGTATTTTGAGACAGACACCCAAAACAAGTGCAGTGAGACTATTTTTGCAGTCACATGCATTTTGCATCTTCCTTTTAAAAGGTCATTACACCTTTGATTTATGTTTCATAGCCTAACACTCGTTTTATTTTCACACATCTCAGTAGGAGTTATATGTCCCTTCTATAGTTAGTTGCATTTTTGTTTAAAATGGAAGGCATGGTTCCTTTATAAAAATATATTTTCACGATGAATATAGGAGTGTTTCCCTATTTGGATCTGTTATATGTAAAACCACTCTAGAGTATTTGCTTCTTTCAGCATTTATTTCTCCTCTAAATTATTCCCTTCAAGTGTATTAAAAGACCTCAAATTTATGGGTTAAAAGGAATCCCTGGCTGTTGGATAGGGGTTACTGGGCTCTGGACAAAGTTTACCAGCTACTTGCCTTCAAAACCTGTCTAGGAGTTTGCATTATAAATAATAATTTGACTGTCTTGGAGAAAAAGTGAAACTTTACTACCAAGTTGGGGAGAGAAAAAAAAAAAAAAACAAACAAGAAAGGCAAACTGACCCAGTCAGCATCTTGAGAATGTGATTGGAAGTCTGTACCATCCCATTTTTGCTAGGCGACTCCTGACTGTGAGAAATTGGCTCTCTCTGTCCCTGGGGAAGCTGTACTGTATACTGACCTGAATTCAGACTCTGCGGTTGATTTGCTGTGCAACTTTGGGCAAGCCGGTTAACTCCTCTGAGCCTCATTTTTCTTCGAGGAGACTATATCCTGTAGCTTCAGGGGCTGCAATTAAATTAAAGAAGGTACCCTGTTGGAAGAGTCAAGCATCTTACCGTGGACAGAACAAGTCCTCAAATATACTAGCAGCTCTTTCTTTTTCCATCCAAGCCGAAGGGACTTCTAGCTCCCGTATAATCTGCAGATGGTTTCCGGTGCCATCGCACATGGAAGGCAGCCCCTCGGTGACTGGGAAGCATCGACAGTGTGGATGTCACACTTTGCTGTGACTGTTCTTGTCATCATCGTGAAGAACATCATCATCGCCTCCATGGAGATGAATCTAAGTCATCTGGGTCACCTGTTGAGCACGGCTTCTTCATCTCCAGGCCGATTATGTATCTTGAAATATTGAAGCATGAAGGTAGTTACAGGCAAAAGAGGTGCTGCGTTTCTCACACACTACAGGGGTGAGCGTATTATTGAACAAAGCATCCCCTTGCCTCTGTCTCTGCCCTCTGGAGACTCCTTCCCCACTCCACCACCTCAAACCCCCTCTGCTCACCAGCCTCTTCTGACTGAACAGACAGTCCCGAGAGCAAACATACTTGTGCTCATCATAACCGCTCTTCACACGTCCAGAGACTGGACTGCCACTCTCTCCTCCCTGCCCAACCCCCAAGCCCAACACACCAAATTTCTGTAAATTGTATGAATTGGTGTCCAAACTCGGCCATCATTTTTAACCATCTCTTTGGGTGCCATGTTTCTAGAATTTATTATTTCCTTTTCCACATCATTTCACAAAAAATGGGCTATGTACAAAATGAAATGTAAAATGGAAGGAATGATCAGAGAAATTTAAAGCACAAATGCCATTAAAATTCATGTTCCCAGACCTGAATGGTTGTGTTGCAATGATGTGGGCAGGCTGTGCTGCCTCAGGTACCGCAGTCCCCGTGCTGCCTTGTAGAGACTGGCTAATGGTGACTTGAGCACGGTCCATCTGCCACTAAGCACCATTCGTAAGGGCCATTCTTGGCTCGCATGCAGACTGTCCACAGTGAAAAAAAAACAAAACAAGCAAAACGCTCTGCTGCCAAACTGCTGGTCTCTGACATGATGTCAAATAATCCGAGAGATCGAGCTTGAAAGCTCAGCTCCTACACACAACTCTCCCAGAACTCAGTTTTCCACCTGGAAAATTGAGAAAAGAACATTTCCCAAAATAGGAGCTTTTGAGGGTGTCAATGAAATAGTATTCATTTTATTTTATAAATAAAATATTTTCTTTATGAAATAAAATTTTATCAATTAAAATTTTTATTTATAAAATAAAATTCATTTTATATAGACTAGCACTTCGTAAACATCTAATAAATTATAGCCCTCATGGGTTTATTTATTATTTCTTGAGTCTCTAAAATAAAATGATTGCCATCAGTTGAATGTTGATAGCTTGTACTCTGAGCTGTGGTTTCAAGGCCCAAGCCCTCATCAACACTTGTGAAGTCCATTTGCTTATTTAAAACTTGAAAACAATTTTCTCTCGAGTGAGCTAATTTAGGTGAACCAAAATCAACTTTCTTTTTGCAGCCTCTGCTTGCTCCATGTCATTTACACAACCCTGCTGCTGAGGGCCATCAGCCTTTCTCTTTGAGCCAAAGCCATAGCACTTTAGGAACCAAGCCTGGGACAAAACAGGAGCCTCTTCTGGGTTGTTCGGTGGGGTCTGGATGATGTTCATTTGCCCCTGTTTCATTGTGTGCTTGCATTAGGGATAGATCTAGGACCCCAGTAACCAAGCAAACACTGCAAAAGATCAGGCCTAACTCCTGGGTGGTCAGGCTACGTCACTGCATATCTTAGAGCCTAGTGGTCCCAAGAAACAGAGCCTGAGCTGGAGACTCTTATGCAAGGGACTTATTGAGAAAGAAACAAGAGTGAGGAAAACAGGGAAAGGACAGGGGAAAGAACTGTTCCTACAAGATAAAGTTGCAGTTTTATGTGGAGTCGAGCTTATGCCTGATCCCATGAGAGCTGTAGAGTATGAACTGTAGTGCAAGGTTGATGCCCCAGGCACCAAGCCTTAGCTACCACGTGTCAGTCATCTGTTGCCTGCAGCTCACCTGTGTCCTGGGTGGGTGGGTGGAGAATGCAATTTTAGGACAATTCTCCATAAAATCATTCAACAGCCAGCTCTTGGAGTAATTGGAGGATGGATGCTCTGGCTCTGTAAAGCAAATCTCTGCAGAACACTCAAAGTGACTGCTAAACTGACCCTTCGACCTGGGTCCCTGATACATCCGTCTGTTCCCATTTTACGTAGAAATGAGGACTTGGTCACAATTCTCAAGAGAGTGCCCGGAAGATTCAGCAGCTTTTCAGAACTTGATTCTGCACCTGACAATCTCCTTCAATACTGACTGCTAAGAGCATTTATTACATTCATTTATCTAACTCATATCTTTTTCAGCAAATGATAAACTTCAGCCTGATAAGGACTCTGCACTGTAGGCCCTGAACCCAGACCGTTACCTAGCTTATAATAGATGCTCAGTAAAAATTGTGGGCAAACATATACAAGCATACATGTCACATAGATATAACATTACAGAGACACATAATATTCAGTGACACATAATAATTCTCAGAAAAAGAGCAGTATAAGTTCATGTCAAGAGAAAATTGGCTATAACTGTAACATAATCTGCTTCTGCGTGCAGTGGAATTGGCACCATCCATCACGTACATCATCACACAGAAGAGACCTAGTCCTTTCAGTTAATTGTCCTGATTGCTGACCATGCTGGAGTTCACCGTGAATAAAAATGGACCCCACTACAAAGTGACTGGTATCTCAGATATATAAAGACTTAGTAGAAGTTTGTAATAATGGATTTTCTTCATCTCAAGGGACTGTAGTTATCCAAGCGACCCCAACCTTGCCCAGAATAAAATCCCAAGGAAGATCTTAAGGCGTTTGACTTCCTCTCGGGTGGTAAACACAAGCAAGAAACAGCCATCTCCCAGTACTCACACCATGAAAGGAAGTTGCAAGGGATCTCATATCCCTTCCTGGTATACAGAGAACACCTGCCTCTGGTCCACCCTCAGTCCCAAAGTCTCATTCCAGTCTATTGCTCCAGTCCAAATTTCCAAAACTCTCTTTTCTCTTCAGTTCTTTAATAGTTCTCCTCTCTGCATGCCCAAGGCATAAAGAGAGTAGAATCAAAGTTCAGCCAGTGCAGCTCAGGATGATGGTATAGAAACATAACCACAACCCCATAGTCCAAGCTGTCTCCAGAAGTGAATGGATAGACACCCGTTTGTTGTTCAGTTGCTCAGTCGTGTCTGACTCTTTGTGACCCCATGAACTATGGCCAGCCAGGCTCCACTGTCCAAGGAATTTCTCAGGCAAGAATACTGAAGTAGGTTTCCATTTCCTACTGCAGGGGATCTTCCCAAGCCAGGGATTAATCTGAATCTTTTATGTCTCCTGCATCCGCAGGCAGATTCTTGCCACTGCACCACCTGGGAA
Organism: Nanger dama; assembly: GCA_917880005.1. Classification (NCBI taxonomy): domain Eukaryota; kingdom Metazoa; phylum Chordata; class Mammalia; order Artiodactyla; family Bovidae; genus Nanger; species Nanger dama. The sequence goes on along the minus strand of CAKJTW010000063.1, from coordinate 7,091,446 downwards.
GACAATCCTTCACTTTGAGTCAAAAATCACCCTCCTTATTCTCCAGTCCTCATTCTCTCACCTGTATGCATACACAAAATAAGTTTCTAGTTTTCATGATTGCTGTCATTTCTGAGATGATGGCAAGCATAAGCATGTTGCCTGCATGTGGTAACACACAAAGCTAGGAAGCAGGAATCGACACTAGAGGCAAAAATAAAATATTGTTTAGATATAGGGAGGGACTGAGCAAGCAGAGCTTGAGATTCAGAGAATATAGCTTTTCTGGAAGGGAAGTCTGGAATCAGGCCTTAGAATTTGCTACAAGTTAAAGGGTAATGGCCACTCTCAGAGCCAAAGGACTCATCTTGGTTGGGCTGCTGCTCCTGAGGCTACAGAAGCATGCAGTGCCCCAGTGGCTCAGTGGGGCTGGTGCAACACGGCAACCTGGGAGACGGCAGCGCCTCTGACGGGCAGGCTTGATTTGGCAGCTCAGGCCGAATGATGCTAGGTGCTGGGGCACTCATGCCTTGCTTTCAAAGGAGCTCCTGAAACCTGGCTTCCTACAGCATCCTCCCAAACTAGATCTAGGGATGCTGAGCCTGAATTTAGGGTTAAGTTCACCTGTAAGAAGCCAAGGATATAGTGGGTAAGCCAGAAATGATCAAATTCATCTTTCAAGCTTTTGACGGTAAATGTTTCTCAGCCAAAGCTGTGTATTCATTATGCTAAAAATCTCCAGCCAACATTGCCACTGCCTGTACTTAACTCAGAAGTATTTATCCAGCACCTCCTATTTGCCAGACACTGTAGAAGGAGCTGAGGGTATTCACACAAAGTCCTAATTCGTGCCTGTGCTGGTTAATTTTATAGATCTGCTTGATCTGATAACAAGACTCGGATATTAGGTCAAACATTATTATGGATATTTCTATGACACCATTAGTTGGAAGAGATTAACATTTAATGGTAGACTTAGTAAAACAGATTGCCCTTCTCAATATAGATGGGCCACATCTAATCAGTTGAAGACCTGAACTGCTCCTCCTGAAAGTAAGTGGGAACTCCTCTTGAAAGTAAGTGGGAACTCCTCCTGTTTGTCTATGATTTGAGACACAATTTATTTGTGCCTTTGGACTCTAACTGAAATGTGGCTTTCCTGGCTCTTGAGTCTGCTGACATTTGGACTACACCATCAGCTCTCCTGGGGCTGTAGATTGCAGACTACAGATCTCAGGACTTTTCGGTCTCCTTAATCATGTAAGCCAATTTCTTCTAACTCTCTCTCTCTCTCTTATTGGAAATCTTAAAGAACCTTGACTAATATACCATCTTCAATTTCATAGTCTAACTACAGATATTTCATGTGGGAGACATAGAATGCCAACAAGAAGCCTGTCAACACAATAATATGTGAAAAGGGTTGCAGTAGAGGGTAGTCCTGGTATGTATGGAGTTCAAGCTTGAGGAAGGCAGAAGATTCCAAATAAAAATTTTCCATTGCAAAGGCAGACCCTTGTGCCTGGTGTACAAGGACACCCCTGCATCTGTCTGGTGCTTCCCTACCTCTTATCTCTTCAGCATCATTTCCCCTCAGCTAATAACTTGGGCTTTCAAGTTGAGCCATGCCGTTTGCATGCCACCCCTCCTACGTATAAAGTATAGGACTTCAGGTCTAAATTACTTGACCTCTCTTTCCTTACAAACCTTAGTTTTCCTATCTGTAAACTAGAAATGTTAATATCCACTTTGCAGAATTTTGTAAAGATCAAATGAATACTGTTCTTAAAGCACTGAATGCAATGCCTGATACATTAAAAGTGACCCATGTTACCAATCCGTCTTCATTATCATAATCACCACCAAAATTCTCAGCATCACTTTCCCCATTCTCATTACTGGACCACCCACTTTCCTCTTCTTCATCATCTTCATGGTCAACTCCACCACCAGCGTCGTCTTCTAGTCTATTTATCATCTATTTCACACGTTATATGTGTCAAATACAATAAACCCCTCCTCAGATTATTTTAAATAAAATAGACATCTTTGGGGCTTATATAATTGTAGAATTCATAGTCATCTAGTCTGAGGTGAAGAGTGATCCAGCAATTCAAACAATATCACATGGACCCATTTCGTCTCTGTCTTTCTGCTCTGACTTCCTGCCATAGTTCTGGCAGTCTTGGATCCTTCCCTGTCAGTTTAAAAATAAATGCTGACACAGTTGTAGACCTTACAACCTCATACCACATTATCCAGATAAAGTGTTCTGAGAGATTTGTGGGAGAGAGAGGAGGCTTCTCTTTCCCAGAGTGCATGCGTGCTCAGTTGCTTCAGTCAAGTCCAGCTGTTTGTGACCCTATGGACTGTAGCCTGCAAGGCTTTTTTGTCCATGACATTCTCGAGATAAGAATACTGGAGTGGGTAGCCATGCCCTCCTCCAGGGGATCTTCCCAATCCAGGGATTGAACCTGGCTCTCCTGTATTGTAGATAAATTCTTTACTGCTGAGCCACCAGGGAAGCTCCCTCTTTCCCAGAATCCCCAGAAAAGGCCTTAAGTTTCATTGGCTTTGAGTGGGTCACGTGTTCATCCATGAACCATTCACAGTGGCCAAAGGTGTGGGTACAATAATTGATGAAAACAGTGACAGCCTAAATCTAAGGATGGGGCCCAATTGTACCGACTTCTCAAGCCTCAGAGTGTTCAGTGCTGTCTCCAGAGAACAGTCGGATGGAGAGCAGAGAGCAAGCTCCACAGAAGTTTCACTGCACTGACCTTCTCAGTTGTACCTTTGAGTGTGCTTTTGTTCTCCCTGCCTCAGTCAGCTTCCTTACCCTCATCTCAGACTAGCTCTGCCATGCCCAGTTCAGTGCCTCCCCCGACCACCCCCACCCTGGGCTACCTTAGGGGTCCCCTAAAGTCTCCTAACAAATGCCTGCTTTTCTCCCAGTGCTTACATCACAGCGGATGCTGTGCTCAGTTGCTAAGTTGTATTTGACTCTTTGCAACTCTGTGGACTATAGCCCAACCAGGCTTCTCTGTCCACGGAATTTTCCAGGGCAGAATACTGGAGCAGGTTGCCATTTCCTGCTCCAGGGGAATCTTCCTGACCCAGGGACTGAACCCACGTCTCTTGTGCCTCCTGCACTGGCTGGCAGATTCTTCACCACTGAGCCACATGGGAAGCCCTTATATCACTATAAGTGCATGCTAGTATATTGAGTCACTGGTTATTGTTACTGTGACCCACTGGGCTATAAGTTTTGAGGAAGAGAACAACTTGGTTGTTTTTCCTATTATTGCCAAGAGGAAACATAAAATCAGAAAGTACTAATTAAGCTAAAAATATTTTAAAAGGGAACACAGGGCTGGATGAACAAACGACAGAATGATTGGGTAAAAAACACTGTGACTGAGTGAAGTGACCTGGACTTCAATCTTAACTCACAGAAAAATGAACATCTTATTTCCTGCACTCTAGCAAGCCAGGGGAGACTGTGTCTTCCTGGCTACCAGTCAAAATTGACAGAGGCTCCTGCTTAGAATAAAAGAAATGCTGAAACTGGGGACAAAACTAATCTAACACCGTAAGAAAGAATTATGGATACAAATATAGCAAATGATCACAATTAATTGTGACTTAAATAGTGGCCATATAGGAATCTTTTCAGCCTGAATTAATGTAGTGAATTTGAAACCAAGGATCCTCTGTAGTCACACGAAGACTGACTGTGGGCCGCAGTGCTGTGCTGGAGGACTGACTCAGGTCTCATCCTCCTTCTGGGAATGTCACCCTTGGAGGTGACATTTCAGAGACAGGCATGAGTCTAGAGAGACATGCAGAGGTGGAATCGGCATAGATATAATCAGAGATGGCGCTCAGGAGTGTCACTGAAAGGGGTTTCCCCAAATCATGGAGCTGATTATTAATTGCTGCTGTGGAGCTTGCATTATTGCAATTATCCAGGCTATTGTTTTTTAGTGGCTAAGTGGTGTCTGATTCTGTGCGACCCTATGGACTATAGCCCACTGGGCTCCTCTGTCCATGGGAGTTTCCATGCAAGAATACTGGAATAGGTTGCCATTTCCTTCCTTCCAGGGGTCTTCCCAACCCAGGGATTGAGCCCTCGTCTCCTGCATTGCAAGGAGTGGATTCGTTACCACTGAGCCTGACACCCAAAATACAAGTCTGTGTCAACAATGCAATATACATGAGAAGGAACCACCCTGGCCACAGTCACGATGGAAATTTTTTTTTTTTTTTTTCAGGATGCATGGCCTTGGCACCTTACAGATCAAAGCCATGGCACTCCTCATGTCATTATTGATCCTTATCCAACCAGCCAGGAGGAAGTCGTGCTTCTCCCATTTTACAGGAGGGAAAACTGAGGCTCAGAACACTAATGGGGTTGGTGCGGGGCTACTAACAATTGTTCACCTGCTGATTTGAATTCAGATTGCTTTTTCTACGGTCCTTAATACAACTTGCTCACTCTCCTCCTATATGTCAAATGTGAGCAGCATTAAATGGAACTTTCTCTAAAAGAACATTTTCATTCAGAAATTGAGACAAGTCATTCATGGCATTGTATGTGTGTGTGCATGTGCATGTGGGCATATATGTGTTTGTATATATATGTATGTGTATATACATATGTGTATTCATATGTATGCTAGAGTATAAAAAATGTATACAAAATAAACAAACAAAAGCACCCCCCCAGAAGTCAAAAAGAGAATGATTTCGAGTAGGTTCCTGCAGAGCCCTTCTCTTTATTCCTGAGAGGTTCAATTAACGGGTGCAAGCCATAAACCAGTGCGTTTTCCCCCTGCTATGATGCATTGTTTTTAATCTCACTGCCTTGTATTATATCGCATTCCTATAATTCTTCCGACAGGAAAAGGCTTGTTTCATAAAAATATAGTCCCCCGCATTTGAAATATAAGTTCACATGCAGGCAACATATATATCACCGCGCCGGCAAACTAACTCACTTACTTAATCCACTAAACTTCAGGTGGTTCCTATATTATGTGAAATGGCTTGAAACAGGCAGCAGCTGCCAGGACCCATCACTGCTTCTTTGCTCAAGAGAGACAGGGAAAGGAGAGGTGGGGGAGTGGAAATCCCCTCGGCGGATGCCAAATAACAAGTCTTTCATTATCACCCAGTGTCAGGACACTGGGTAATGTTCATTGTGCATGCACAATAAATTACTATTTACCTGGCAGCGCCTTTGATAAGCCCGTCTCCTCTCCCTCTTTCTGTCCACGCAGCACGGAGCAGCGAAACCCCTTTGCCTATAATTCTTATTAAGGTGATACCTTTTCTGAATAAGAAAGTACACACTTCCAAAGCCTGGCGCTCTCTGGGGTTTTTGAGGGACATTGTTTTTATTGGTTCCCTTTTATTTCTCCCTCCCCGCTGTGTTTTAATGCTATAGTGACTTCTGTGTATACAACTCTCATATTGAAATGGCGGCGGCTGCAGGTATATGCAATATTAAAGAGCGCTTTATGAATTTTTGACATCTAATTAGTCGCTACCCAGTTAACATGTCAGGACTCAGAGGGATTAGGGAGGCAGCCCTTTCTGAATAAGTTACAGCGAGGCCCCTGTCCTTTTCATGTATTATTCTTTAATGCAGGTGGTGATTATTTGGCTGTGATTAATTGATGAAGCTCATTGGTCTGGCAAGTGGTACCGAATTCACCATTCTTCACTTTCATTTCTCTCAGTAGGGCTCTGCCACTTACTCGGAAGGACTCTCTTCCTTCCAGGCAGCCTGTCCTCTCAGTCCAGTGCTCCAGCTCTTCCCTGGGCCTGGCCTTGACCTCTCCCAGCTCTCGACTCACACATCGGCCGTGGCTTTTGTATCCCGCCTTCTCTCGAAGGCTCCTTCTGGTGGCCCCGGCCCCCTAGAAACCCCATGGGACCCCTGTCCCCGAAGAAAAGCTTCTGGCCACTCTGCTGTCTCCCCGGCCAATGTGTCAAGCCTTGCCCCGGTGCCCTTAACACCTGTAGCCTCCCAGTGGGGTTCAGTTTCCACAGCGGTTCAGCTGTCTGCCAAGATGCCAGGTGACAGGCAGGGCCCTCCGTGGCCACTGCTGCCATTGTCTCCAGCGGTGGGGCCCCGGGAAATCCCACGTGCTGCGATGGTGCAGTCTGATAGCGCTCTCTGCCCCGAAGGGTAAGTGACACCAAGCTCTGAAAGAGACCGCCTTGTAAGCGGAGGTCTGCGGGAGGAAGTGCCCCGGCTGCCCGGAGGGGTGCCTCCCCGCTGGTGTCCGACATCTCAGCTGTCTCCCTGAACAAGTGTGAAGGTGGGCTGGGAAGAAACACCCTTGCCTGTTCAGTGCTCACGAAGTCCAGGCTCTGCACATGACTGGGTCCTCTTTGGGCTTGTGAAAGTTGGGATTCCGTTGTCGTGGACTGAAGATGGGCATGATTTTTAATTTTTAAGATAAAACGAGGAGGGGGATGGTTTGTGATCTACAGCCCTGTATTTTTTGCAGGGGTGGGGGTGCTATTAAGATTTGTCTTCATTTTATGAATTTCCTTCAACATACTTGTGTATGCACACAGCCACATACACACTCAAAGACATGCATGTGAACACACAGGGTATGCACACAAGCACACACACATATATACACACACAGACACACACACCCAGTCAGAAACAAGCATTTACACACACAGGCACACATCCCATGCACATGTACAGCCACATACACACTCATAGACATGCATGGGGACACACAATGGATATACACAAGCATTCCTACATACATATACACAAAGACACACACACCCATGCAGAAATGTAGCATCTGCACACAGAGACACACATCCCATGGACACACACAGACATTCACTAACACACATACACACATGCACACACACATACACACTCTCTCCCCTGTGGATTCTCAAACAAAGGCTCTGCCATCAGATTTTCATACCCCAGCCTCCTGGTTTTATGGGCAAATAATTATTTCCTGCAAAGCAAAATCACCCCCTTATGAACCCCTCACCATTTAAATCTATAATTGGGGCAGGAACAGAGCTGTGGTGGATTCTCCTTTGAAATGCACCAACTCTGGACAAACCATCCTAAAAATGTATAATTATAAATAAACCTTCACCTACGTCAGCTGGTGGGATTTTTAATTACCGCACTTGATGTCAATCAAGGCCAGCACTGGGCGCGCGTGCGACCGGCAATTTCAGAGAAATTTCACGGACATAAGCTGTCGCCTTATTCCATTATCTATATTTAAAAGAGACAGGAGGAGATGAGGCGGCAGCCACCAGAATGGGAAAGGGAGGATGTGGCGGACTGGAGGGAATGGTGTGGAAGGCAGTTTCCCCAAAGGGCACTGTCCTGCCCTGGAGAAAGCTGGACTCCATGCAGCTGACCGCTCTTTGTCTCCTCAACCCTTTTCCTCCAGGAGATGAGCTGGGAGTGGGGTATCTGTTTGCTGATGGAAGGGGATGGGGTGGATGGACTTCTGCAGGGAGAAGGCTGGATAAGTGGGGGACCAGGCAGAAAAGCGGGGAGCACAGAGAGCTAGAAAAGAGGGGTGCTAGCAGGGAAAGAAATCAATTGATGCAAATTCACTTTCTCCTTGACGGCGGATTCTCTCTGAAGGAAACACTGAACTTTGTAGTGTTAGCAGCAGCTGAAATTTAGAATTATTGTTTCCTTCTAACAGAAGACTCATTTTCCACGGCCGCATTTGCAGCATAATAAGCTTTTTGTTATTTTTTCAATTAGAGTCAATTGACCTAACAAAATGCTTGGCAATTAAGTGATTTTTGTAATGGTCCGGGGGTAATTTAGTCGAGCTTGTCAGCTGTGTTTCATGAAGCCGAGATGTCTTTTTTTTTTCCCCACTGCCTCTCTCTCTCTCTCTCTCTCCTCTCTCTCTTGAGCATAATGGCTCATAATTTCGAAATCTTTTCCTTCTGTTTCCCTCACAATAATTCGCAATTACAGGAAGTTGTTGGAGGTGATTTTTTTTCCTACCTTGCCTTTTGAGTCAGTAATTTTAAATAAAATGTACATACTTATAAAAAGGCAGCTATTACTGAAATCACTTTTGTGTAAACTCAATTATTTTATGAATAGTGACACCAGCTTATACTGGGTCCTGCTCCTGAAAGCTGAGGCATTATTATCTTCAGGGTAAAAGGTTTGGAACACTCAGAACACACTTTCCAAATCAAACCAACGTTCAGTAATGTAAACACAACTTGAGGAGACAGGAGGCATCAGGGTTACCTGGTCATGAAAAATGGCAGCGGCTACATCTCCAGTCTCCTGGCTGCTCCCACCCCTCCACTAGGACTGAAAAGAGGGTCTCAGGCTCTGATTTATGAGGGAATTCCTCATTTGCCTAATTGATTCATTTTCTTAAGACGACATCTGGAGTTACATTTCCTTTTAAAAGGCTGCAGTTAGATCTGATGACTGGATCAGATGCTCCTTCATTGTACTACTATCTGTCTATACCTATATTAAAACACACACACACACACACAATATTCAGTTTGTAACTGCATGCACATGTTCATATACAAACAGCCAGGAAGCCGTGCGCCCTTGTTCTTTCCGAACAAATTTGACAAAAGTCACTTTTGACAAGGCAAGTCATTATGGGGATATGTGTTATCAAGGTTCATCTCTTTTAACCTTTAGGAGGCTTGAGTCTGCTCCTGCGTTAATTTTTTTTTTTTTTTTTTTAAGACAATCTCTGGTTTCTAGCCCTGAGCTAGAATCTCCTGTTGACTTCGGTTTGCCCCTTTGTGAAAAACAGCTCAGAAGCCGCCCACCTCACATCTTGGCAGGAAACTCCCCAGTAGGGGGCAGTAGAAGAGCAAGCCAACCCAACCCCATCTTGGCAAGCCCTACAAGGGGGGCCAGACCACCAGCCCTGGGAAACCCCTCCCTCCTGCCTCATGTGTGGACACAGAGCTCGAAAGACCCATTAGTACAGATCACTGGTTTTGAATTGGTCTCCCAGTTCTGTCTGGGAAGCATCTAATCAAATGCTCTTCCTTCTCCTCTCTGGGTGTCCGTCTTTCCAAAGAGGCTCCTTGAAAACTGTGGCTGCTGTCAGCTGGGTGCTACAAGCCTTGGACGCATTCCCTGCCTGGGTTGCTCAGGCCGCTTGGGGGATGGGAGACTTCTTGAATCCTGGAGGCTTTTGCAAGGCCTGAGAAGACAAGTGTTCAACACTATTCAACTTACGCCGGTTTACTTGACACTTAGATTTGGCTATCGTTTCCTTTTCTTGCACCTCAATTTCCCCAGTTCTAAATTGGGGAGAGGTCAGGAGGTCAGGCTAGCTGCAATCTGCCAATCGGCTATGCGTTCATTCGTTCTTGGCTATATGCATTTATTTACTATCTGCATTCTTTCATTATTTACTGTATACACTCACTTGTTCATTCTTTAGTAAAGGCATATTCATAGGCAGAACGTACTCCGTATTAACAAGATTGTCATATTCTTGAATTTGATTTGATAATCTTTTGAAATACTGAGTCTTTGTTCAACTCTGAATAGTTCTATTTTTTTTTTTTTCTAGTTGACTAATTTGTCCTTGGTGAAGGCATAAAGAGATTTTTGGAGAATTCAGTTTATATCATAGCTTTTCATGTGGTGTGTGCTTTCCACATACCACTTGTATTTAGAGACACTTGGGGATCTCTCCTCATTTCCCCAGTTGTCTTGGGCAGCCCCGGGTCTGGTTTAGTTTAGATTCTAAGTTCTCCTGCATTGGTCTGGGCTGGAGCTGGGCCGAGCCTCTCAAGGCTTTGATTAATCCACTGCACCTCTCATTTCCCCGACTATAAAAGAAGCTACAGTTCTGAATAAGCATCTTGCAGAAGAAAGAAGCCAAAGCAGAAAGTATTAAACTTTCATCCAACACCATAGGAGAGATGTAGTTATTAAATTTCAGCTGCTTATCAAACTGATATGAAAGTCATTTTGCATGATTGCTTTGCATCCTCAAATCTTCTGCTTTTATTTGCAATGCATCTCTGTGCTTTCTTATTAGAAAAATACTCAAAGGATAAAAAAGCTGATAATATTATTCAGTTTTGACAATTAGGTAGGAAAAAACATTCAAAGAAGTGCTTTTTATTGCAGCTGGTAATAATATCAGGGGTCCTCTTGATAGCCATCTATACTCACTCTTCCAAGGTGACACTGGTTTTACCTTCTAATTGCTGCTTACTGGTTATACTGGCTCTAGGCAAGAGAGGCTATTTCTAGTCTTTTCATTGGAACATGCAAATCTGGTTTATGAGACACGTAGACATTTTCTGAGTCTCTTGCATTTGCCCACTTTCATCTTTATGGAAGGCCCACTGAGCTTATTGGACCCAGAAAGGGATTTTTGCTATTTATTCAGTATTCCTTTGTCAAAAAATAACTATGTGTTGGGAAATGTGATCAGTCCTAGGGACAAATCTCCAGGCAGCAGTCTACCTACACTTGAATTTCATCTTCTTGTTTATTAAATCATCACAGTTTACTTTTAAATATATACAGATGCAAAATTATAAATTATGTATATAGGTAGGGCCTTTCAATATGTTTTTCCCCCATCACCTCACTATGTTGCCATGGTCTGTAGAAATGCCAAAACAATGCACTTGCATCTAGCAGCCTGCCTTATTTTATTTTGGCCTTTTTAAAGCTTTATGAGTTAGAGATACTTTCTCATTGGATAGCAGCGGAAACTGAAGCCAACAAGTGAAGTGACTTGTTCAAGGTCACACGGCTGGTACATGATAGCTAAGTGTTTCAAGTTGTATCTGAATAACTCTCAAGAGAGTGCTATGTTGGCCTTCGTCTCCTGTCAAAGCCCTCGTTTCCCTCATGGTCTCCATTACCCTTTATTTCCAAATATTCGAAGACTTATACAATTAGCATTGCCCAGTAACAGAAGTGAGCACCAAGCCTTCAGAAGCAGAAAGGGGGCAGTGGAAGTCAAGTCACCAACCCCCATCCTCCCCACCTTCCTTCAGAAATTCCATCTACCTCTGCTCCTCTTACTTAGAAAAAAAGACACTCTTACCCTATCCATCAGACTGATACTTACAAAAGGGAGGTGCAGCTGAAACCCAATCCTGGAGCATTAAAAGAGCCCTCAGTAGAGGAAGTGAAGACCACGCCCAGTGGAAATCATTCTTACTGAAAGCCAAGAGAAGTCGTAATTAATTCAACAAGATTTACTGAGCATCTATGAGTCAGACATGGTTCTTGGCACCTGGAACAAGGAAACATAGACAGGCAAAACTGCTTGCTACAGAGAAACCTACCTTCCAACTGGGGAGCCAGGCTGATAGCAACAGACATCATAGCAGGTTCGAAAGCAGCGAGCGTTGCAAAGTGAAAGTGGACAGAGTGGAGGAGAAATATAGACCACTTTTAGAATTAAATAGCCTGGTCAGAGATATGGGAACCAACCTGGGAGTCTCTTTGGGGAAAGTGTTATCCCTCTGAGTCTCATATGTCATGACTGTAAAAGAGGAAGTTGAACTAAATTCAGTTCAGTCAGTTCAGTTCAGTCGCTCAGTCATATCTGACTCTTTGCAACCCCATGAATTGCAGCACTCCAGGCCTCCCTGTTCATTACCAACTCCCGGAGTTCACTCAGACTCACATGCATCGACTCGGTGTTGCCATCCAGCCATCTTATCCTCTGTCAGAACTAAATTAAGAGTTCCCAAACTTGGCTCATAGAGGAATATTTCTTTCTTTTAAATTTTGTCTATTAGTCTGAACTTATGGATTCAGACTATAAGATTATCATGTACCTGGGGCCTAGGAATCTGTATTTTTAAAAAGAATCAAAAGAGATGAAGGCGTTCATCCAAGTTTAAGAAGCCCTGGACCAAGTGTCTGTGTGTACTCTAAGGATATTGGGGTGTCCTCTGTGACCTTGGAATTATTCCTCAACATAAAGATATTCTTTATTCTCACGGTTGTTAATGAGGGTTGACTGAACCAACAGCTGGTAAAACCCAGGTCTTGGCACATCACTGGAGCCCAATATGGCCTTCCTATTCTTTCTGGTAGTTCTAACATCAAATGATACGTCTCTGGAAGAGTGAACACAAGATAAAGACATTTGAAGAACAACTAGATCTATGAGGGTTAAGAAGAGAAGAGAAATAAAAATTGGTAAGGTGATTACCCTGCCAAGAGTAAAAGGAGTCTAAGCCATAATTTAGGCAGGACCAGTTACATCAACAGTGTTAGTGAAACATGCCTGCTGTTAATTGAGGTGATGGAGAAAGGGCGGGCTTCAGTACTTTCCACAGTCAGTGCGTCTTGTATTGGATGGACTCTGATTTCCTCCAGGTTGCAGGTGATGGAAGTTGATCTCGGATCCTAGTGGGTTCCATGCAAGAAAGCATCACTGAGCCTTCTGTTCACCTTCACAAAGCCCTGACATTCAACTCTGCCCTTACATTGTCTCTGTGCTTAGAAGTTCTTGCCTCATTCATCACATCAGCTCTTATAAGACTGACATTACATTTAAAGGAATAAAAACAAAGTAGAATCCAGAATGCCAGAAATCATACAGCACATACTCATCGACGAAAGGGTGAAATTATCCATTCTACCTGGGTTGCCTGCGAGGGCTCCCTCAGTCCATCGCTCCTTATTTTCTGGCCCTGTTCTGGGTTTTGCAGGGTTTACTCCCACCTGGTAGATCATCAGTGTCATTGCTTGCTGTCTTCTGTGCGTGGTTTCTATTCCCACAACTAAGTAAAAACTCATGAGATTTGGGACTTGGAATCCCATACATTTTTATGTCCTTATTTACTACATAACAGGTGCTCAATAAATGATAATTTGAATACATAATTTTCAACCTCAGTCAGGTTGAATGTCACCAATATTTTCTTTTCATTCTCTCCTTTCAATTCTCTTAGTCTTTTAAGCTGGCATTGTAATGGTATAAATAGCAAGCTGGTAGAAAAAGGAAATTCAATAAAGGAAGAGAATAAATTAAAGGAGAAAGAAAAAGCCTGGTAGAAAATTGAGCATAAAGGTATTTGACTCAGTGCTCTCATCTTTATATATGAGAGTTGATGCCTATAGACTTCATAGATATTATATTTTGAATTTTAATTTGGGATATATATTTGTAGAATCCACCACGTTAAGGCCAAAACAGGATTTTAATGGTCAAAGGCAATTTGTAGATTCATTTCCAAATTGCCAATTTCTGATATATTACAGGGAAGTGAGAGGCTGAGATATATTTGCAGTGAGTCAAATATAGATTTTATTTTTAAAAACATTCTTTGATTAAATTCAGGTACTAATTATCTCCTCAATTTAACAACTGTTTCTGTTTAAATGACAGCTTTTTAAATATTTGACTCTAATAAACCTCCCTGGAAACTTGTTATGCTATTAATTTGATAATATTTTTAATGGAATGTTCATTTAGTAAAGAAAACCCAGTGCATATGTAAAAAGTCAATCTCCTTGAAGAATGTGATCCAAAATTGTATTTTACCCTCTCACTACTAAAATGACTGTGCTGAGAGCATCCATCCCATCATGTGCTCTGATGGACTAGGGTGATGTCTTTTCTGAGGTTGGGGACTAGAAGAGGGCACTGCAGACGGAAACCCATATGATGTCCTCTAGTCCATGTGGACTGTCGTTATGGGAGTGATCTTCATTGCAGTTCAATCTCATATGTAAATACAGCTTGGGAAACTCAGAAATCTACCATTTCCCACATGTTCTTGACAATGATGACAAAGATGTCTATAATAGGTAATTGTGCTTTCCTTTCATTAAGTCATCATTTGTTCATCAGTAACAGAAGATTAAGGAGAAACAGTGACTAAGAAGAAATGGGCTCCCCCATTCCTAGTGTTGTGTCTGGAACTTTGGCCCGGGAATCAGAAGATCTAGATTCTAAGCCTCGTCTGCTAAAGGCTGTACGCTCAAGCCCCCATATCTGCATCTACACGCTGAGATTTTGAGATGAGCATTAATACTTGAGCCATTTACAAAGGTAAAAAGCATGGCTGTAGAACAACTTTTGGACTTGTTGGAAATTCAAGCCAGGAGTCATTTATCCAGTGAGTGTTCTGTGCCAGGCCAGTACTAAATCCCTTCTGGAGAGTGAAATTAAGATATACAGATACATGCATACATAGGCGCGCGCACACACACACACACACACACACACACACACACACACACACACATACACACACACGAGTGGCTGACTTCAGGAAAATTACAAATTTTTGGATACTTGCAACTGGAAAGAAATTGTCATATAGAAGAAAAATGTAAATATCCTGTATTCTGAGCTTAACATCACCTTCAGCATTTCTGTGATCATGGGCAAGTGACAGTCTCTTTGACCCACATAGTTTGCATCTCAAGGATGCCGATATGGATACATACATCATGGCACAGTCACAGAGATGAAGGTAATTTGCTTTAATAGACCACAGAAGGCACCCAGGCGCACAGTAGGTCCCTGGGGAAGAGTGGCTGTGATGATGAAGAGGACAATGATGGAGACAGAAAGATCCAGTATGTCGCTCCCTAAATAGGTTCCATAGGACAATAGGAGATTTCAGCCCAGAAGCTCTAAGTCAGGGACCCAAAGACTATGAGTCACCACTTTGCTTCGTGCCTGTCAGTTCATTTTTGAGAATCCACAGAAATAGAAATGTTCTATCAGACCAACTTGGATTGCCATCTGGCCCACACATTTTCCTGGCACGGCCCGGAAGGCCAGCACTGCTATTCTCCCTCCAAGCAAAACCCCAAGTTTAGCAGAACAAAATCTGCTGCTGAAATACATCAAGCACAGCATCAGTTCATTATCATGATTAGTGTATGAGTAGTTGTTATAGGTAATTAATATGCATAATAATTTAATCTAGGTTATAGTAGTTAACAGAACTACTGATGATAATAAGGTCAACTGGAAGAATACCATTTAATAAAACAGCAACAGTCATTGGGGGAATTCATACATTCCAAGGGCTTTCATATTCATTAGCCCTTTGGGTCTTCTTTTGGGTATATGACTATCCTTGGTTTCCTTCTAAGGAAACAGGCTTTTAACAGTTGAAACTCACTCCACGTGATGCAGTGATATGCAGAAAATCTAGAATTAGAAACTCTGTCATCCATCTATTACTGTAGCAGGTCCTGAAGACAGAGTGAAGAGAAAAGAGAGAAATATTCATCAAATAAAGCATTCTTTGGCTGGATCGCTGAGTAACACAGTATGCCAGGGCCAGAGGGGCCTCAGCACATGTTAAATACAGTGCTTACATTGTACAAATGAGGAAACTGAGGCCCTGAGAGGTGAACAATTTACCTCCAGTGAACGGAGCTGTGAGGCAGATTCCAAATTGCTTTTATTTTTCAGTCTCAGTGTTCCTTTGTGTGGTCCCAGTCTTGAACAGGGAAAACAATCTTTATAAAATTTTTCTGTGAACTGAAAACCAAATAATCACATTTGCTAAAGAGGCATATTGACTTAACCAGTTTAACGCGAAACCATGATCTTGTGCTGCATTTCCAAATTGTGCCTCATTTAATTAATTTGGTAACATGCGTTCAGCTCAGTCGCTCAGTTATGTCCCACTCTTTGCGACCCCATGGACTATAGCATGCCAAGCTTCCCTGTCTATCACCAACTCCCGAAGATTTCTCATACTCGTGTCCATCGGGTCAGTGATGCCGTCCAACCATCTCATCCTCTCTCGTCCCCTTTTCTCCCTGCCTTCAGTCTTTCCCAGCAGCAGGGTCTTTTCCAGTGACTCAGTTCCTCTCAGCAGGTGGCCAAAGTGCTAAGCTCCTTCAGTCGTGTCTGACTCTTTTTGACTTATGGACCGTAGTCAGCCAGGCTCGTCTGTCCGTGGGGTTCTCCAGGCATGAATACTGGAGTGGACTGCTCTGCTCTCCTACGAGGATCTTCCTAATTTGGCAGCACAGTATTAGCTATTATGAGAAAAATAGTATTCCTTGGTCAGTTACCTTTGGACTATTCTGGGTTAAGACATGAACTAAATAGGCCTTTGTCTTACTGATCCTTCTGTTTTTTCCCTTGTGGTGGTGGTTTAGTGGCCAAGTCATGTCCAGCTCTTGTGACCCCATGGACTGTAGCCCGCCAGGCTCCTCTGCTCATGGGATTCTCTAGGCAAGAATACTGGAGTGGGTCGCAGATAGTACACTGCGTTCTCACTCATCTTTGACCATGAAATCCTTGGCTCTCAGAAAATCCCTTGAGACTTGTATTTAAAAGATCCCAGTACGAGAAACCTGAGTGCAGTGGCATTTTCTCCAGGGTTCTTGTCCATTTGCTTTGTAGCAAGTATTCCTGATATATCAGTCTGCTGCTTATTTCTGAGTCTCTGGCAACTTTTAGAATGTGGATGCCCCTAAAAATATAAACTGCAGATATAAGGAGAGACTTAACAGTCCAGTTTCATTTAACCGCTATGCTTTTCCAAGCAACTAAATCCACACTACATAAGATGATTCCAGACCTCTTTCTCTGTCCTAAAACTCTGTGTTAGTGACACTCATCTTCAATTGCTGTTTACCGAGTACCTGCAATGAGCCGGTGTTCACATGATTTCTTGCTATTTTAAGCTCCTACTTCTGGATCTGGGCTTCCTGTGGTGAGACACCTGAGGAGAAAGTCTTCACAGAAGGGTGAGTATTTATAGGTTTGGGGACTATGAAATTAGGTAGCTGTACTTGAACAAATAATTTCTAACAAATAATCATAATCCTTGAATATCATCATATCAAGTGAACACTGAAGGCTGCCATATTTCCTAGGTGTCCTAGATAATATAACTACTGAAAAACAACAGATGCTGATGGAATAAAAATGGTTTTAATGAAAAAAATTAAGAAGGATGGGAGGCAATGAGAAAAGTCAAAGCATATTAACCCAAATCTTGGTAATGTTTGCTGTTCTCAGAGGCACATTTCCTCTACTATTAATCCTTAAAATTGATAGGCTTTGAGTTGGAGAAGTGAGTTCTTACCAGTGGAAAACAGGACTCCAGCTGTGTCTGTCCTGAAAATCTGATTGTCTGTTTGCTTCTTTATGATTTTTTTTTAGGAAAAAATGTTGACTTTAAAAATGGCATGCAAATAAACAGATGCAGGATAGTTTGGGGTGTGGTCATCCTAACTTAAATTCAAAACATCACAATTCATTTAAAATTTCCAGTCCAGCATAGAAGCTCAATATTGTTTGCTCCATTTCAGGAAAGAAAAAATAATAAGACTAACCAAAATGCTGAGGTTGAAAAAGTGTCAAATGAACTATAACTTTCTTTCCCAAAAGATCTGCACATATGGATTTTTTTTTACTTTGCACTTAAGGCCATGTTTTTCAAAGGCTGTTCCTCCCCTTGTCTCCTCTTTGAATATGTAAAACTGCATGCATCTAATCGGTCCTTCAATTGTCCACTTGCACTTTCAAATTATGGGACAAGTGGCCAATTGGGCCTGCAATTGGCTAATTGCAGCAACAATTAGCCAATTGTGGGAATAATTAGCTGCATGTAGAATTAATCACACGCACGGAGTGGGCGGCCACTCTTTGAAAGCGTAGAACTAAATGCGTTCTAGATGCACATCTGCACCCAGACACAAAGGGGACACAGGCGAGGATCCTGGATGAATCACTCTTAAGAGAATCATTAAAATAAATCTGGCGCTTGGTTAGAAAGACCACACGATTAACCACTGAGTATCCAGTCTACTGGCTTTCTCTAAAGTTCCCTTGTGGAGTTCTATGTGAGCAAGGCAAAGAAGATCCTAGCCTTGAAACTTAATTCTTTACGTTTAAGCCATCCTGGCTGCTGATGCCCTCCAATTAATTGTTTTAAAAACTAAATCTTTGGATGTATGGTATAGTTGATGAGTTGTACCAGGCAGGTTCTAACTACAGTCCTCAGCAGGAAACCTAATGCATTTTAGTTCAAATACTTGCCCCTGTAACATATGAGTGATACCATCTCACTCATACCTAACATCCAAGCTGGTATGGGGGCATTCCTGGGTGGACCAGGGACAATCCCAGGATAAGCATTATGTGTATCTATGAAGCTTCCATTGTTTTTAGTGGTAAGTGATATAAAATAATCATAAATGTTAACAGAAAATTTTGAAAATAGTTAAAGTTGTAGTAATAACCCACAGATGGGTTTATTTACCTAATTTCTCTACCACCTAGTTTCTCCAACTATAAGGATAAATTAATGCAACTTAATGAGAACTATCTCACAAGGATCTTTGTAAGATTATATAAGGTCATATAAAAATTATATACTAAAGGTGAGAATATGAGAGAGGGAGAAGACCTGGAATTCAAGACTCAATCAACCGAGAAATTAACACATTAAAACTTGAAATTTCATGTTATAAAGAATTCTTTGTTTATTTCAGCATTTTGTAGAACAAAAGTTACAAAACATTGGCCTTTTCAGGTCATACCTTTTACTTCATGCTGAGAAATGCCACTCCAGGTAAAAAATAATCAGTGGAGGACTACTAGCTAAGACGAAGCCCAGGTATGTTGTCTACTTCCATCTCCCATCATGGGCCACAAACTTCCCTTCTACTCTAATCTTCCCTTTATGGCAGAAACTTTCAGAAGTCCACCCATTCTGCAGGTAGGTCTCTCCACTGAGTGTTTTTATCTGTATCTATCAGCTCTTTCTACAATAATGCTGCTTAACAAACAGCTCCCCATTATTTCCCATTCCATGTTACATGTAAGTTGAAACATGGAACTCTTTGCTCTGAAACTGTTCAATCTGTCCCTTGGGTCTTCTCACCCCAGGGTCTAGGTGAAAGAAACAGCCCCCACCCGCTGCCTGACATTTGCTCATGGCAAAGATCAGGAATAAATGAGTTGGCAGAAACCCACTGCTTCGGACATGGCTGAGTGACTAACACTTTCACTTTCACTATGTTCAGTCAGTTCAGTTCAGTCGCTCAGTCATGTCCAGCTCTGCTACCCCGTGAATCACAGCACGCCAGGCCTCCTATGTTATCTACCTACATATTATTTCCCCACACTGATCAGTGAAGTATCAGAGCATAAGAGATGTATTCGTCCTCTTATCTCATTATTAGTGTAGAGTTAGTGTCATTTTAAAGAAGAGAAGAAGAAACCTAAGAAGACTTAGAGAAGCTAGAAAATTTCTCTACAGTCACACAGCTATGAAAGTAAAGAAGAAAGAGCCATATTCAGACTTCCTTGACTGCTGGTTGTATGATCTTAACCTATAAGTTACACTGAACTTCATCTTCTTGTTCTTTGGAGTACATGGTGAAAGGAGAAAACGGACAAAGCAGAGTAAGCTTCTACGATGATGTGCTAAGATATTACAATCAAGAATAGTCCTGCTACTGCTAAGTCGCTTCAGTCGTGTCCAACTCTGTGCGACCCCATAGATGGCAGCTCACCAGGCTCTCCCATCCCTGGGTTCTCCAGGCAAAACCACTGGAGTGGGTTGTCAATTCCTTCTCCTATGCATGAAAGTGAAAAGTGATAGTGAAGTTGCTCAGTCGTGTCCGACTCCGTGCAACCCCATGGACGCCAGCCCACCAGGCTCCCCTGTCCCTGGGATTCTCCAGGCAAGAACACTGGAGTGGGCTGCCATTTCCTTCTCCAATAAGAATAGTCCTACTATAGTGTATTTCTCTTGCTGGAAGACACAGCTGTGATGTCACAGCATGTGAGGGTATCCTTGTAGACATTAGCAGCAGACACAAATGGATGGTGAAGTTGTTATCTAACAGTGCTTACCTAATTTTTTATATCAAGGCACACATAGGAAATGTTTTTATTGGTGTTGACACCAGGGTGAAAAATAGCAAATATGTGAGTGATCTGGAAAATGGTGACTGGCCAGAGGGCTCCAGTTGCCACAGATCCCCATCTGACCATCTGAAGCCACTGGGGTTCTCTGCTGAGGGCAAGCCTATTGAACACAGCCCTGAAATTGAGAAGCACACAAGTTCACTCTAGTCAGAATCAGAGCGGGGGCAGGGCTGGAGAAATAGACGCATCTCAACCACAGGTGGGGTGATCAATACTTTGCATAACATATTTCTCAGTGGTTTGCTAAGCACTCTTGTAGATATAGTAAATTCTCTATCTAAAATTCAACTGAAAACATCACTGTTGGGGTAAATTATAATACAACAATCAGGTCTTTTGAGTCATTAATATTAGGATACAAAAGTACTTAAACGTCACTATCCTGATTCCTACTGCCAGACTTGAATACTTTTATCTGTAAATCACTCATCTGAGTCCTCAGCTGTCCACATCACAGCCAAGAAACTGAAAGGACTTCGCAGGCGCCAGTAACTTGAATCACACATACACATGTGCATTCTAAGTTGCTTCAGTCATGTCCAGCTCCTTGCAACCCCATGCACTGTACCCTGCCAGGCTCTCCTGTCCATGCGATTTCTCAGGCAGGAACGCTGGAGTAGATTGCCATGCCCTTATCAACTTAAATCATGTGTGTGAGTCCTACCCTGCAGACTCAATTCAGAATCAAAAATACAGTAATAATCATTTGCTTTTAAGGTTACTGAAAAGGTCAAATAACTGAGATGGCACATAAAGTTATTATTGAACAGAAAATTGACTGCTAATAGGACAACCTGGAAGAGAAAGACAAAAGAGAATTGTTTCTAAAAATTAGAAGGTGGAGGCAGTGACAGATTTTATTTTCTTGGGCTCCAAAGTCACTGCAGACAGTGACTGAAGCCATGAAATCAGAAGACATTTGCTTCTTGGAAGTAAATCTATGACAAACCTAGACAGTATATTAAAAGTCAGAGACATCACTTGTCAACAAAGGTGTGTGTAGTCAAAGCTTTGTCTTTTCCAGTTGTCATGTATGGTCGTGAGAGTTGGACCATAAAGAAGGCTGAGCACTGAAGAACTGTTGCTTTTGAATTGTGGTCCTTTAGAAGACTCTTATGGAGAAGGCAATGGCACCCCACTCCAGTACAGTTGCCTGGAAAATCCCATGGACAGAAGAGCCTGGTAGGCTGCAGTCCATGGGGTGGCACAGAGTTGGACACAACTGAAGCGACTTAGCAGCAGCAGCAGCAGAAGAAGAAGACTCTTGAGAGTCTCTTGAACTGCCAGGAGATCAGAGCAGTCAATCCTAAAGGTAATCAACCCTGAATATTTGTTAGAAGGAATGATGCTAAAGCTGAAGCTCCAGTACTTTGGCCACCTGATGTGAAGAGTGGACTCATTGCTCTTGCTGGGAAAGATTGAAGGAAAAAGAAGGGGGGCAACAGAGGATGAGATAGTTAGGTAGCCTCATAGACTCAGTGGACATGGAACTGAGCAAACTCCAGGAGACAATGGACAGGGGAATCTGGCGTGTTGCAGTCCACGGGGTTGTAAAGAATCAGACATGATTTAGCAATTGAAAAAAGACAACAAAGCAAAAAGAAGTATTTCATTCTAGAGGCATTTGGTACAAGGGCAAATGGTCCTACAGTTCCCAAGTTTACGACTGTAACCAAGGGGTAAACACTATGTACAAAATGACAGTTGAAGAATACTTAAGTAGTTCAGGATGTGCGTTGGAAAGTTTTCTCTTCCTTTTTAAAATAAAGCAAATAAATATAAAACAAAAATAAGACAATAGGAATAAATTTGCCTTCAGAGGGAGAAAGGGAAGAAAGCCACCCTTTTAAGTTCTTATTTGTTACTGTTGTTGCTTAGTCCCTAAGTTGTGTCTGACTCTTTTGTGATCCCATGGCCTGTAGCTTGCCAGCTTAGTTCATGGGATTTCCCAGGCAAGAATACTGGAGTGGGTTGCCATTTCCTTCTCCAGGGGATCTTCCTGACCCAGGATCAAACCCACGTGGCCTACATTGGCAGGCAGATTCTCTACTACTGAGCCACCACGGAAGCCCTTCTAATCATGATAGAAAGAGTTTCAGGTCTGCTTTATCTTGGATTTATCAATGAAGTTTAAGGATAGCTCCTTTGGTTAAAGTCCCAATGTGAGTTTCAAACTCAGGGATATTCTTTTGCAGTGCCCATGTCTTGAGATGCTTAGATAGTCCTTCTATGGGATGCTTCATTTCCTGGCTGAAGTAAGGTCAGTTGAAGTTCTGTTGTTAAAGGCAGTGATTAAGGGGGCAGGAACGTGATAGTGCTGTACACATTCACCAGCAAACCAACCGCAGAGGCCTGTCCTTCTTTCACCGCCTCGTCGACTGCAAGCCCTTTCCTTAAGCGAGTACAGAGAAGGAAGCTCAGGCTGGAGCTCACACCTGGAGCCCCGTGGGGATGACCTGCAGCCTGCAGACCCGCGGCACTGACTGGATGTTGCTTTTCTGTGTTTATAAATCATAACAGCTATGTGCCACTAATGCAGTGCCATTCCATTTAATGCATCCAGCACTGGGCAATTTAATTATTCTTTTAGTCACTGAAACATTTATCATAATTTTCCTTGGTTCCAAAAGAGCCCGGTTGCCTCCTGAAGCCATTAAGGTAGACTTGGTGAGTTGCTTTCTCCTTGAAAAACTTGCTCAGCTGTTTATCTGGGAAAAGAGGGCAGATACCTTTCAAACTTTCATTTCTGTTTTTGTGATTCATGGATTTAAAAAACAAAAACAAAACAAATATTTATTGTGTTCCTGATACGAGTACCTATAGTGTTCTGGCTTCTGCATTGAGCTGTTTTACTTAAGTGTTCTCATTCATTCATCACTGAAAACTGAGAGTCGGTATCCTTATTCCCATTTTATAGGTGGGAAGACTGAGTGCCAGAGAGTTATTAATAAAACGACTCTACCAATGCCACACATTGATCAGAGATTTAAACACAAGTCCAATTCAAAACCCTTCTCAGGGCCATAAAATCTGTAGATAATTGCAAAACCACAGATAATAGTTACCCTTGAAAACGATGTATGCCAGGCATTTTCCATTTATGGTATTTTAGGATCCTTCAGATAACCCAGCAAGTTAGACCACTGTATTCTCAGATAAGGAAACAGACTCAAGGAAGTTGAATGATAAACTAAAGAGCACATAAAAAATGTACAGAACCAGGGCTCATTTGGGAGTCTAACTCCAAAGTCAACCTAGCACGCATTAGTATTAATAGAATGTAACAGAATTCTTCAACAGTTATTGTGAATATTAGTCAACACGCAAAGGCAGTTCCCTCTTTTGCCAAAAAGAGTTTGATCCCTAGTTTGTCGGAGTTTTGTGATGTTTAAAATGAGATCATTCATAACATTTTTCTATCATGCATAATGATGAATATGTAACTATGTTTATTGGGTAAATGTAGGCATCTAAACCACTAGGTTTCATGTAGTCAGCCTAAGGAAAAGTCAGATGTATTTTTTCAAAGGGAACTAAGCTACTTTAAGGTATTCCATGGCTTCCCAGCTGGTGCTAGTGAAGTCGCTCAGTCGTGTCCGACTCTTTGCCATGCACTGTAGCCTACCAGGCTCTGTCCATGGGATTTTCCAGGCAATAGTACCGGAGTGGATTGCCGTTTCCTTCTCCAGGGGATCTTCCTGACCCAGGGATTGAACCCAGGTCTTCCACATTGTAGACAGACGCTTTACTATCTGAACCACGAGGGAAGTCAGGTAAAGAATCCTCCTGCCAGTGTAGGAGACTGAGACAGGGGTTTGATCCCTGGGTCAGGAAGATCCCCTGGAGGAGGAAATGGCCACCCACTCCAGTGCTCTTGCCTGGAGAATCCCATGGACAGAGGAGCCTGGCGGGCTACAGTCCACGGGGTCTCAAAGAGTTGGACACAACGGAATCATCTTAGCATGTATTCACAAGCTACTCTAGTGCCCATTTCCATCTAGACTCCATTCTAGAACTAACTACATATTGCTCAGATCTTTAAAATGATCGTACTATATGACATCGAAATTTCATGTTAGGAATTTATTCTAAGCAAATAATCAGAGATATGCGATGCAGTATATAAGTATTCATTGCTAAGTTGTTATCACAAAAAAATAACAGAAACTATCCTACAGACTGTCATTGGTTATGCAAATTATAGTTCATTCAGTCAACTACATTTCATGAAGTCCTTAAAGAGGATGATATATACAGACGCAGACATATGCACAGGAACACGCACAAACACACATACACACACCCCTAGACAAAAAGTGAGAGAATACTCAGGAACAAACCATTGAAAGTGTCTTCAAGTCAGATGAGGAGGGGTACTGTGGATGTGTCTTGGTAGAGAGAATACGCGTGTGGGTGTGTGTTATGTTTACCAAGCTTCTATGTTGGCCAAGTTTTCCTTCTCAATGATAACTTCCTTTTTGCTGTTGTTTAGTCGCTAACTCAAGTCTGACTGCTTTGCAACTTCATGGACTGTAGCTTGCCAGGCTTCTCTCTCCATGGGATTTTTCAGGAAAGAATGTTGGAAGCAGTTGCCATTTCCTCCTCCGGGGATCTTCCTGACCCGGGGATGGGACCCACGTCTCCTGCTTGGCAGGCTGATTCCTTAACCACCGAGCCACCTGGGAAGCCATGACTTCTTTATCAGCCAGCACATAAAGGATCGTGCCTAAATACCCTGTCATAAAGTCCCGTCCTGCTCTGCTGTTCAGTTGTGAAGTCATATCTGACTCTTTGCAACCCCATGGACTGCAGTGCACCAGACTTTCCCTGTCCTTTACCATCTCTCTCAGAGTTTACTCAAACTCATGTCCACTGAGTCAGTGATGCCATCTATCCACCTCTTCCTCTGCCATCCCCTTCTCCTACCTTCCATCTTTCCCAGCCTCAGGTCTTTTTCAATGAGTCCTGCTATTAACCATAAGCATCGCTATAGTTCTAGACCACAGTGACAGTGAAGTTGCTCAGTCGCGTCCGACTCTTTGCGACCCCATGGACTGTAGCCTACCAGGCTTCTCTGTCCATGGTATTCTCTAGGCAAGAATACTGGAGTGGGTTACCATTTCCTTCTCCAGGGGATCTTCCTGACCCAGGGATCGAACCCAGGTCTCCCGCATCAGAGGCAGACACTTTAACCTCTGAGCCACCAGGGAAGTCCCACAGCCCCTGTGAAATGCAAGGTCTCCTCAGTAGTGGTGGATATCTGATAAAGGCTGCCTGCATTGAAAGAGACCATGATGGCAGTCTCCATAACAGAATCTGAATGGCACTTGTCTTAAACATTTGCAAGTGAATGGAGGAAAAATACCTACAGGCTATAAGATGGCACAGTAATTGTTTTTGTGACAAAACTGACTTTATCCAAGGACACTGTTGGTGTAGATAATGTGCCTTTATTTATTTAAACTCTTGGTCTTTTGGTTTTCTGCCAGTTCTTTCTAGAACAGAGTTAATTCAGTATGTGTAGGCACCCTCAACCATTTCAAACATTCAGTTCAGTTCAGTTCAGTCGCTCAGTCATGTCTGACTCTGCGACCCCATGAATCGCAGCACACCAGGCCTCCCTGTCCATCACCAACTCCCAGAGTTCACTCAGACTCACGTCCATCGAGTCAGTGATGCCATCCAGCCATCTCATCCTCTGTCGTCCCCTTCTCCTCCTGCCCCCAATCCCTCCCAGCATCAGAGTCTTTCCCAATGAGTCAACTCTTCGCATGAGGTGGCCAAAGTACTGGAGTTTCAGCTTTAGCATCATTCCTGAAGAAATCCCAGGGCTGATCTCCTTCAGAATGGACTGGTTGGATCTTCTTGCAGTCCAAGGACTCTCAAGAGTCTTCCTTAGGCCTCCTTAATACATTAACAACAAAACATAAGTCTGTGATATTTGATTATAGATTATGTATAGACTATTATAGATTATGTTGATTAGGATCTACTTATGAGTAAAAGACGCTGATGCATTAATTCAGGAATCTTTTTAAATGATTTGCTATACTTTAATCCCAGTAGAGTCTAGGTATGTATATGTATACATAGTTATCTATATATGCAAGCATGCCATGTATTTCTGGGCTTCCCAGGTATTTTGGTGGTAAAGAATCTACCTGCCAGTGCAGGCAGTCCTTGCATTGGGAAGATCCCCTGGAGAAGGAAATGGCAGCCCACTCCAGTATTCTTGCCTGGGAAATCCCATGGACAGAGGAGCCTGGCGGGCTACAGTCTGTAGGGTCACAAAGAATCAGGCAGAGCTTAGCAACTAAACAACGCAATACGTTCCTAAGTCAAGTGTAACAGTCGTTTGTATGGATCATGAAAACCAACTGTTGAGCACTTACTGTGTGCACCAAGCCTTGTGTTCAGTGCTCTGTCATACCATTTTGGTCAGTACTCATGGCAAACTCAGGGGTAAGAACGGCTGCCGCTCTTTCTGCAGCTGGGACACTGGCTGGAGGTGCTGGCCACATGCCACGGTCACGCAGTGGATGTCATCCTGACCCTTGACCATGGGTAACTGAAAGTTCCACAAAGTGTGTTTGTTACTGCAGAGCACCACGGGGCCTTGGCCTGTCTTACACTGAGAACTCCTATAACAGGGTCAATCCAAATATTGTTAGAGAAAAAACCCCAAAACTCTTTGGGATAGACTCTGCGGGTGGCCACTTGCTGAAAACGGAGGCTTGAGTCCACACTCCAGTGCTCTGCGGTGGACAGAGGAACCCTCCCTTCACTTGGCACCATCACCCCCAGCCGGTGAGATGCCCTTGAAGGGGCAAGCCCATGCCGGCTTCCTCACTGCTCACTGGGTTTATCACTGTGGCGAGGACCTTCCTCTCTCGCTTCAGTTTCTTCATCAGTAAATGAGTTAAGCGAGAGGTTTGGACTGTGAATGCCAAGCTCTTGTACCCGAGGATCCCCAGACATAAAAGCAATGAGGTTTTATTCCCTCTGGCATTGCACACACAGGCAGAGGCACTTAAATGCCTCCATTTGAGATAAGACTATTTACAAAAGATCCGACAGCCTTACCCTCTTAGAGGATAAGCCTTTTTAGTGTCATATTTTTGAGGGGTGGAGGGAAGGGCCTTTTTTTTTTCTTTTTCCAGATTCAACTCATGCTGTAAGAATTAGAGCTCGATTCTTTGCTTCTTTTCAGGCCTTCCCGGGACAGCTTCCTCTGTCTCCCCAGCACCAGCAAGTGGACTCTTTGTGTCCCAGCATCTCGGGAGACAGCAGGGAGAAAGGGCCACGGAACCAGCCTCTGAGTCCTCGGTCGGGGTGGCGGAGGCATTCCTCGCTGCCAGCTCTAAGGGGCGAATCTGTGTAGATCCCTGCATTCATTTCCCTCTCCCAGCCTCTCCCTCGGTTAACACCCCAGCACACACAATACCAACGAAGGTGATTATCTCTGCTAGCATAATTCCTCCCTAACATCTGCTTTCGCCCATAACACTCCACTAATTTTTCCCTCATTTCATTACACATAATTTTCTTTCAACACAATCTACATGTATTAAGTGGTAATGACTTTCCAGTTAAGAGCAAATCGACACCAAGGGACCCCCGTCCCCCCACGGTTGCCTGCAGAGCCTGACTCTGGCTATTAGAGATAAATTCAGTACCTCAGGAAGCTGCAGTGAGGTAATCAATCAATTAAGCGGTTAGGACATACATTATCAAACTTCCACAGTGCGGGGGCAGGGGGCATGCTGATCTACTTGCCATGATTTTTTTAGGAATTCAAAAAAAATGAATAAATAAGATGGAGAGCTATTATACAACCAGGCTATAATTTGCCACTCAAAGTCAGGGGCTGGTTTTGTCAGACTTCAGGCTGCAGAGTGAATGCTAGAGACATGGGCCTTGGAAGAGCACTGTCTAGCGGGTGGGAAATCCAAGGGCTGGTGTTTATTAGGGGTCCTGGGACACACCGTGCAAGCGGTGGGACAGGGGAGTCTGAGAAGCTTGTCCTTTAAAAGAAAAAAAAAGAAAGAAACCTGGAATTATAACTCTTACCGCCCAGGTTTGCGACAGGGATTAACTAAGATCACATACACAGATGCACCAGGCACATTATCTTACACCTCCTCATAGAGTGTGAACTTAGGAAGTGTAAGGTAGCTGGAGATCCCCCAAATGCTGGCACTGAACTGTGCATTAAAGATCACAATCGCCATTACCATCATCGTGATCCTTTTCCTTAGGCATTTTTAAAATTTGTATTGAGGTGTATCTGATACAAATCTTTATCGTGCTTCCTGGTGGCTCAGATGGTAAGGAATCTGCCTGCAATGCGGAAAAGCTGGGTTTTATTCCTGGGTCAGGAAGATCCCCTGGAGAAGGGAATGGCAGCCCACTCCAGTTTTTGGCCTGGAGAACTCCATGGACAGAGGAGCCTGGTGGGGTATAGTCCATGGGGTCCAAAGAGTTGGACGTGACTGAGCAGCTAACACTTGATTCACTTCATAATTGCTTCACAGGGCTGTGTTAGTTTCTGCTGTGTGGCAGAGTAACTCGGCTGGCTATATGCGTGCATGTACCCCGTCCTGTGGGGATTCCCTCCCATTCAGGTCACCGCAGAGCACTGTGTAGAGTTTGCTCTGCTACACAGTAGGTTCTCATTAACTCTCTAACACATACATAATATCAAGAGTGTATCTATGTCAATCCCAGTCTTCCAATCCAGCCTACCCCCCTTTACTCCTTTTGTTTGTTTTTAAAGAAAAATAGCAAAATGGATAGCTTTTGAACTTACAATCAGAATATTTACCAGACTCCAGTTACCAACTTTACCTGTGTTCCCTTTGTGCCCGTCTCATTTACCTCATCTGTAAAATGGATATTTCATTTGTCACAGTAAGGCTTATGGGAAGACTCAAAAGAAACATATAGTAAGTGTTTTAAAAATTGTAAATCACCAAGAAATAGGGTTATTTTAAGTAAAATAGTCTACTTGTATTTTTTTCTATACTTGATGTCTCTTATAAATATCTTATGTTTCTGCAAAGTGTATTGAATGATACCTGCAAGATAAATCAGTCACAAAGGCAGAGGACAAAAGAAAAAGAAACTCTAGGTAGATGTGTCAACATAAAAACAACACATTTCTGAAACAGACAAAATATTTTCTACATATGTGTCAACCAATGATATATGAATATGCATACATGGTATGTATTATTAAATTCTTAC
Source organism: Nanger dama (assembly GCA_917880005.1). Classification (NCBI taxonomy): domain Eukaryota; kingdom Metazoa; phylum Chordata; class Mammalia; order Artiodactyla; family Bovidae; genus Nanger; species Nanger dama. The sequence continues at coordinate 7,062,278 of CAKJTW010000063.1, read as the reverse complement.
AAACCAATAAAAAGGAGAAAATAACAATAGACTATGAGTTACAATAATGGTGAGCAATGCTTACTATTTCCCAAATATTACTAAAGCTTTTATGTATTTTAATTTGATTAATAAGAAAAGGAAAAAGACACTGAAATAACAATGAACAAATGAAAACACTAAAATAATACATAAAATATTAAATATCCTCATAGAGAAATGTAAGATGAAATTAAGGAGAGAGGACTTTCCATCTATCAAGAAGGTTTAAAAAATTGATGCTAAGGCATCAGGAGAAGAGGTGATTTCTACAATATTCTTAGGAATGTAAATTGGTAAAAACAAATCAACAAAGACCACATTTTGAGGAGTGGGAAATAATTTCCATTATGCTTGAAAAGCCTTTAAATATTCCCACCCATTGACCCAGAGGTTATATTTTCCTGCACTTTATCTTTACACAGCTAGAGATGACTGTGTAAGTAAAAGATGTTCATCACAGTGTTATTTATAATCACAAAATATTGGAAGCATTAGAGTCCAGCATGGGAAGATTGTGGCCATTTATTAAGATGCATTTCTTTAATAAACTGTCCTTGGAAATAATTGTAAAACCTTTAATATTTTTTCTACCATGTATTTACTTTCATTACATACCTCTACTCATTTTTATTATTTGGCTTCCAAAATGAGATTATTTTGAAGAAGATTTTTTTTTTATGTGCTATCCATTTCAAATAAATAAATTAGTCAGTCAGTCAGTTCAGTTGCTCAGTTGTGTCCAACTCTTTGCAACCCCATGGACTGCAGCATGCCAGGCCTCCCTGTCCATTGCCAACTCCTGGAGTTTACTCAAATTCATGTCCATTAAGTCCGTGATGCCATCCAACCATCCCACCCTCTGTCCTCCCTTCCTCCTGCCCTCATCTTTCCCAGCATCAAGATCTTTGCCAGTGAGTTGGCTCTTCACATCAGGTGGCCAAAGTACTGGAGTTTCAGTTTCAGCATCAGTCCTTCCAATGAATATTTAATTAGGAGAGCTGAATATCAATTAGTAGAAATTTGTAAATGACAAAATTAATGTCAAGTACTGTCAGAAAGGTATTGTTTTCATTAATAATTCTATTCAATAAAAGCTGATTATCCATAAAACTAAAAAATAAATAAAAAGAAGAAGAAACATTTCTTGAGCAGCTATTTAGTGCCAGGCCTCGTTCTAAGGACTGAGAGTGCAGCAGAGAACAAGACTGGATAAGATTCCGTGCCCAAGGATGCCCAGTTATAGTGCAAGGACATCTAAACTGAACAAGTTATGATGTACACACAAGGTGGATGGTGGTGGATTTATTTGCCTAGATGTTTATTTGGGGCCTTTCTTTGGTGTTCCAGACACAGCTTTAAATCTGAGAGATACAGCTATGTACAAAGCAACAAATCCTGTGCCTGCAGAGCTTGCATTCTATTTGGAAATATTGGAAATATACATCTAAATATGAATATGATGTTGCAGAAATGTATTCAATGACATTGGGGGAAAAAAGCAAGTTCTAAGAAGTGAAAATGGTTATGTGACAGTGCACACAGCATGAAGCCATTTGTGTAAATAAGTAAAAATATTCATATATACATTTCTAAAATATCAGAAAGATTATACACCAATTTTAAGCAGTGGCAAGTATCTCCAGAATTTCTTATTTTCTAAATTTCCTTTATTTGCTGCTTTAAAATACAAGAAAATAAATTTAAAAACTACTGACAAAGATGGCAAGTCCAAGCTGAGCTATAGATTCCACTAACAAATAAATCAGTTGATTTACACATTTCAGCAGCCTCAAGATCTGATTTGATTTCTTAATGATGAGGATCAATAAAATAACGTGAGTCCTGGGTCATTTTCCAAATTTTACTTTTCACGACATGGAAGAGTTCAGTGATAGGCTTTGACGGGAGGAAAGGACCTAGGGAATTATCTTCAGATACAGTAGAAAACTGAAGTCCCCAAGAGTCAGGAGGAGTCAAGGAGGACTTGAGCCTAATTCAACTCAAACTGACTTCGCTTTCCGGTGTTTTCAATGTTAGTATATAACTGTCTTCTATTGTGTGATCCTATTTAATCTTCTGCCTGCTAAGTAGCTAAGTAGCTTCAGTTGTGTCTGACTCTGTGCAAACCTAGAGATGGCAGCCCACCAGGCTCCCCCGTCCCTAGGATTCTCCTGGCAAGAACACTGGGGTGGATTGCCATTTCCTTCTCCAATATCCTCTGCCTAGTTCTGCTCAATATCCCAAATGATGGAGAGCACCAAGAGGAGAAAAAAATATCCCCACATTGTTAGTCATTCCATGATGCCTTCTTTGTTTCAACAAAAGCAGAACAAAGTTAAATAAACTGTTGTTAAAGCCCCATGGAATAGATGTGGCTCTAGGTCCCGCACAGAATCAAAGAGAAAACGAGAACCTGTGGAACATACAATCTCTCCATATGATTAAGGTGTTTTACCTCTAAACAACATTGTTCAAGCCTATACTGATCAGATGTGGTTCTAGAAAACTGTAGATGAACCCTGAGTTACCAGAAAGCAGGGAGTTAGAAAATGTTATCATTAACATCAATGATAATAGGATAATTATCAGGTTATAGCTGTAGGTCCTATATTGCTCTTCAGTCAATCAGTTGTGCCCAACTCTGCAACCCCACAGACTGCAGCACTCCAGGTTTCCGGGTCCTTCACCATCTCCTGGAGTTTGCTCAAACTCATGTCCATCGAGTTAGTGATGCCATCCAACCATCTTATCCTCTGTCGTCCCCTTCTCCTCCTGCCTTCAATCTTTCCCAATGTCAGGGTCTTTTCCAGTGAATCCGCTCTTTGCATCGGGTGGCCAACATATAGGAGCTTCAGCTTCAGTATCAGTCTTTCCAGTGAATATTCAGGGTTAATTTCCTCTATATGTATATAAACTTTATAGCTTACACGCTCTGGGAGTTATTCTTGTACCCATTTCCTAGTTGAGTATGTTGAGGTTCTGATAACCTGACCCATTTACCAGCAGTCACGTTTCAGGAATGGAACTAAACCAGAACAAGTCGTCTGACACCTAGCCCATTGTTGTTTTTACATAAAAGAAAGGGAAAACACTTTTGTACAATAGACTTTCAACTTAAAAATCTTGTCAGGAATTTGGAGAGGCAGTGCAAATATCAAATCAAGAAGTTATTGTATTGCCTTTTTTTTTTTTCTTTTTAATTAACCCAAAGAAGGCAACTGTGTGTATTCTAAACATCCAGCTGTCTGTTTTTTCGTCTTCCAAACTTTTTTATCTAAACTAAACCAAACCTTTACCTTGTTTGGTTTTTTGAGCTGAAATGTCCTTACTCAGCCAGATCCTCATGCCAAGCAGCGTTTTAATTTTTTAAGAAGTAAATCTAAACCAGAGAATGCAAGAGCTCCAAAGAACAGTAGTCTATGAGAAAACACATCATTTGTTTATTTGGCCATTGGTTTTAAGACAGAAGTAAAGACACTGGGCTGAAGAGATCAGGAGGCTTCAGGCTGTTTCCTCTGAGACCGTAAGACCGGGCAGGATGAAACGTGACTAGAAAGCACGCCAGATGCACACAGTGCAAATACAACTTTCTGCCGCACGCTGCTTTGGTTATTTCTTTTTTTCTCAGACTCTAAAGCCCCCAACACTCTATGGAGCTGGAAACTAGAGTTATATGCAAAGTGATTAAAAACACTCCTTTGCACCAAGCCAGTCCCGACACAAAACACCTTTTACCCCCAAGGGGCTCACAGTGCTTCTCATCATGAACTTTCTTCTTGGCTGAGATTAGTATCTTGAACGTGTCAGAGAAGAATGCTGTCTAAATGGCTTAGGAGTATAATTTTATTTTCTCCCGTTCTGTTCTTCTGTTTAGCCACTATTTTTCTTACTCCCCCTATGCTTCCCCTCCCCACTGCAAGATGTCTGGCACCCAACGTCTGGCATGAAATCTGACGGGTCTACATTTTCCCGCAGGGCTGTAACAACAGGTTTCAACTTGACTTGCCATCCCTGGGAACATGAAGTTACATTTGTTTGTTTCTGAGGATAAGGAGGTTTGTAGCTCCTGGTGCTGAAAAGGGACATCTTTATGTTTGATTGGAGTTTTCTAAAGAGAAGATGAATTCATCTGTTGTGGATTATTTCAGAAAAGTATTTTATTGTGTTATATATGTGAAAGCACATTCCACCTATGCCTGACATTCTGTTGCTTTGTTGTTTTAAAGTTGCTGTTAGTCTTGAGAATATCCACTGGCAGAAACCTCCACTTAGCCCCCTAAAAATGCTAGCAACACAAGGATATAAGGAATCATGTCACCCGTAAATCATAGTGTATTGATTCAATATACCCTGATTTTACAAGATTGGAAACTGAGGCCAGAAAAGAGAATTGATTTTCTCGAAGTTAGAGCTGGTTCACGAAAATGTTGGAACTTGAGTCAGAATATCAGGGTACCTCAGATCCCTGGGGTCTTTGACATGGTCCTGCAGAGGCTTTAAATATTCATTTTACTTTCGTAGGTTTAGTCATTCTCTTATATTGCAGCTAGTTATCTTTTTAAATGTAGCCTTTCCATATAATGGTATCTTTATCGATGTGAACATATTACTAATATTTGATTATTTTGCAGAATTGAATATAATGATTTTCCCACTCTTCCTATTTTAAGTGCTGTTGTACACTTTTACTGAGTTTTGAATTGGAGAATACCACCAATTTTATCCACTTCCAACAGACTGTGAGCTGTATACAGAAAATGATTTTAAAAGGGAGGAAAAAGGGATGGATGGATGGTTGGGTGGCTGGCTGGATGAATGGAGGGTGGTTGCATGGATGGATGGATGGATGGATATTATGGATGAGTGGCTATATAGATAGATAAATACATATATAAGGCTTCCCTAGTGGCTCAGATAGTAAAATCTGCCTACAATGCAGAAGACCCCGGTTTGATCCCTGGGTCAGGAAGATCCCCTGGAGAAGGGCATGGCAACCCACTCCAGTATTCTGGAGAATTCCATGGACAGAGGAGCCTGATGGGCTACAGTCCGTGGGATCGCAAAGAGTAGCACACAGTTGAGCAACTAACATTTTGACCTTCCAACATATATATTTATATACTCATGCATAATTTAAGGATATGTTGTATTGCTTTTCACAGAGATCAAATTAATAAATGCTGTGCATGTGCATCTCCTCGACCATCTTCAGGACAGAGTCATCTTCCCTTTCTGGCTGCAGTGCCTGGTACCCATTAGACCCTGAAAATGATAGCAGAACAATAAATATTCGAAGGGCTCAAAGTTACATTAAAAGCTGAGCTTCAGGATTCAACAGAACTTCATCAGTTGAACCAGCTATAGCCTTAAATCCAGATCTTTCTACTTCCAAATGCAGTCTTCTCCCCTGTCTCAGCTTTTGGGGACCTTACACTCTGTTGATGTTTGAAGACAGGCTGATCTTTTTCTGCAAGGCGTATCTGGGGTCTACCTCGATGCCTTTCTCTCAATTAATTAATTGATTTTTTTCTCTCTCCTCTCCTCCTCCCCCTGTCCATCCCCCTCCCTGGTGTGTTTACTCGCAGCATCCAGAAAGACCACCTTCCGCCCGCTCTCTCCGCGGTTGAGCTGCACCTCTCTACTCCAATAAACCGTTTGCATTCCATCTGGCAAGCGTTTGCTCCGAAGACATTTCTCTGTCAATCTCTCCCGCCACATTAAAAATCTGTCATTACGATTGCATCGCCGCCTGGCTCCTGAGATTTCTGACTGCTTTATTGCTCTCCTCATTTTTTCTTTTTTTCTCTTCCCTGCTACAGCTGAGAAGCAGAAATAAAGGTTTGTTGTTGAAACATGGCCGGGAGGAAAGTAGGAGGCACACATCTGTCAAGGTATTACCTTTCTTCAACCAGGGATTAAGGTGTTTTACGGCACTCGCTACCGAGCATCACACTGAATAAATTTTCTCAGTAGAACATAAAAATGAACTCATACATTTTGAACCAAGATCCCTTCTTTAGAGCCAGCCCAGATCATTATGCAGAGGCACCCACGTGCAGGGGGAGAGGGAGGCAGGAAGTGCCTGCCACCCACCCCACCTCCCGCCGAAGCTGTGTTATTCAAATGCCAGTGGAGTCTGGGGCAGCATCTGGATCAGAGGAGATGCTGGTTGTGAATGCACAGCCTTCCCTGCCTCCTGGGAGAGAGTGGAAGGATCCAGAAAGGACCTGGCCCCAGAATCCACCTCCCGCTTCCTGCCTGGCAAAGAGGCATATTGAATCAAATCACATTCCTTGGGGAAGGTCCCTTGATCCCTCCTGATGCTTCCTCGGGACCTTTTCTGTAGGGATCTGCTGTGATAAGCGTCTGTCCCAGGTCTGATTCTCCCACTGGTCCATGACCTTCTCCAGGCCAGGGGCACATCCTCCACCCTAGTGCCTTGTGTCTATAAGACTTGGCAGTATTAACTAGGAGTATCACAAGTCCCCCCTTTTTTTTCAGGTTCCCTCTCTGCATTCTACTGTGTACATAGATTAATCCATTAAAATTTCCCAGTAATCTGCTTCAGTGGACTATTCATATTTTCTTTTTGTAGACCAATGAACTGAAGCAGAAAGAGGGCTGTGTCTTGTGGAAGGTTAGACAGTTAGCGCGGCTGGTCTGGGGTTTGAGCCCAGCAGGCTCAGGTCCATTCTGTGAATGGCAGGAGGCACAGGAAGGAGGAGGTTGTAGTGTGGCTTTGAAACACCTCCGTGGCACAGCAAGGGCTCGGGAAGAGCACTGGTGCCAGGGAACACTGTGTCATCTTGGTGTCCTCTGTCCCTCCGAACTGTCAGTCTCACATGAGGTTGCAGTAGCTCATGTCTCTGCAGAGCTCAGGACTGGTGCCGTGGGCTCTGGTTTCCTTTGCGCATCAGCCCCCAACACACACAGGCCCTACATACACATAGGCACACTCACACACATACATTCACACACAGACACACTTTATTATTCCTATACTCATTCCTCTCTGCCTATGATGTCCTCCTACATGGAATTATCTTTTTTTTTAAAGAGAACTCATATTTACCCTTAAAAACCTTTGCTTCTCTGTGCATTTATTCCTCATAAGCACTAGAGACTCCTAAAAGACCCCCAGAAGCCCTTTCTTCCCCTCTTGATAGTGGACGACACTCCCTGTGTTTGCATGTCAGCATCCCCAGTAATGATCAGAAGCCCCTCTGGTCTATTTATAAAAGGATAAATACAGTTAACAGTAGTCATTCCTGCTGCAAAAGAAACTTTTCCTTATATATCCGTTTTATGCTACTTGAAGTTTTTGTGGGGTTTTGCAATGCACATGTAATACTTGCAATAAATGATGAGTTGATTTTATTTCAAGTGCTCTACTAAGTCTTGGGGAACCATCCTAAGGGACTAATGATATGTAGAGCCAATGGCATCAGCTAAGGGGCTGTGACCATCCACAGACAAACAACGTTAGAAGCTGGGATCTCCAGCTTGGTTCATGTGTTCGTGAACATCTGGGACTTGGGAACCCAAGTCAGGTCTCACCTTCTCAGGCTGAACCAGCCCTGTCTTAAGGACATATAGCTGTGATATTGTCATCTTGGTGATTCAGGCACTGAGAAAATGTCCCTAGCTCCCCTGCCAGTTCCCTTCCTTCCCTATTCAGTATGATTTATGATCAGATAGATGAACCAGTTGGCACAACCATTGTGATTGACCTTGGCTGACCCCTGAATGAATGACCTTTGAATAGTGGATATTTGTCCTGTCCCAATCAGCCACGATGGAGAATTCCAAACATCACCCATACCCAACTGGGAACTCACCAAGGAACAATTACCCCATGTACGGGGTGTGGGGCAGGGGGCATTTCCCAATGGCCCTGGGAGCCTGACTCCACCTGTTAAAGGATATCCAGTTGCTGAGCGCAAACCCAAGTCAAGTTTCCCTTCTGGAGGAGCGAGGAAAAGGGAAAATGAGAAGCTGGCAAACCTTGAGAGCCTACAAGGCAGTAAGCACAGGGCTAGATCGACATATTGATCAGATAAAATCAATTCTTGTCCTAACAACAGCCCTAAGGAGTGGGTTTTTCATTATCTCCATCTGCAGATGCAGAGGCTGAGCCCAGCTGGGAGATGATGAAGATGGAGAGACAGGAGCATCTCAGGCACTAGGGAACAGACTCTGTGACCCCGTGACTCCTTGCACTACATCTTCTGGCTCCACCTGGACAGTGAGGTGGGTGGGTGTGTGTTGGGGGGTTGGTGTGGAGTCAGCCTGCATGGGCTGGATTCTCATCTTCACCACTGGAAAGCCAAGTCAACCGGGATGACTGCCTCACTTCTCTGCTTTGGTTGTCTCATCTGTAATGAGGAACTTACCCTGCTGCACTCTTGTGAGGATGAAATGAGATACTCCTTAGAAGCCTCAGAGTCTGGACTGACATACAATAAATGCTCAATGAGGCCTGGGGATCCTAAGAATCCATCTTGCGGAAGTGCCCCTCTTTGGGCTGATTCCTTACTGGGAATTCACACATGTAGAGACCAGGACTCTATGATAGTCTCCCTCTCTGTCTGCCCCTTTCTCAAATTCGTAAAATTTGTTCTGTTTGTGCAATTATTTTTCCTTGTGACCATTGTGTAAAACTGATGTCCGAGCCCAAAATGCTGTCAATTTGAGCATGTGGAACTGAACTCCACATCAGAATATGTCATGTGACTTACAGACGTATTTTCTTCCGCTTAACCATATCAGGTTCACATTACACTCACAGCCACTTTCGTCATCCCGCCAAACTGGAGTTTTATGGTTGCATCAAATGAACTGTGGCTATGTATCATCCCCAGTTGTCAGTCTAATACTTTTGAATGAGTGAGGGCCTGCTGGATGGGGCAGCGTGGACACACACTGGCCAAAAGGTTGTAAAGGCCAGTGTTCTTCATCCGGGCCCTGAGAACTGCCGGGGCTGACGTGGAAGGCCCAGCTCTGCACCCCACCCCCAGGCTGGCCAGCTCTGCTCATCTCTTCCTCCTAGAAAATCCCCACCAATGATGCTTCCAAGAGGTCAGGTTTGCAAACAAGTCCTTGGCTTCCTTCTGCCAAAAGCAGGCTGCTCTTCCTTGGTTTTCCACAGCAATCATTGAGGAATCCACCTGGCTAGTGTCAGGGCCACTTGCTGGCCCAAGAGAAAAAAACAGCATTTTCTTCAATCAAGAGAGAGCAAGCAGGATGGGATGCAGGGCTGGGTGGGGAAGGGGAGCTCAGCATTTATAAGCCAAACCTATGTGGTCAACCTCTGGTCACATCTTAGCAAGCCTGTGAGGGGAGACCAGTGTGAGCCTTGATGTTCTACACCAAGTATAGAGACAGAATTTTCTGGAAAGCTCAATCAAAGCTCAGCTTTCTGTCCACAGGCCCTGCCACACTCCCACAGAAACAACCTTGGTGGACAATGTTTTCCAGCTTCTGTCTCCCCCCTTGTCGAGCAGCCGCTCTGTGTCAAACACCATGGTGGGTGCTCCCACCTGCCTCTTCCCATTCATCCCCAGGTTGGCTGTGAGCTCCCAGAGGCCCAGGACCAGATACCTGATGGTGGGAATGAGGAGGGGCCTGCTGGGCGGGGCTCTGGGGCAGTGCACCCCGCAGCAGCCCGCATGGCTTCTCTCTGGTGAGGACCTCCCTGGTCGCCGTGAGAAGTCCCTTGACACACCAACTATTTCAAATGATGTGCTTCGACACCCAGGCCTCTTTCAAAGAGTCGCTTTGAGAGTGGTTTAGTTTGAAAGAGGCAAGTTCAGTTGAATGGCGCAGTGGCCATGTCCCCTCTGTCCCTCTGTCTCCATTCCAGCCGCGGAATCCTCCACGTGGGAGAAACCTCAGCCCCACGGCGGGCCTGGCACCTGGCACAGGCTGCCACCTTCTTTCTGCTCCCAGCCCCGGGGCCTCCAAGCTCACGTGCAGCCCCACTAACCTCCGGGCCGGCTGTGAGCGCATGCGCAGCTGGGGCCCCCGAGATGCCACCGGGCCCGGAGTGAGTGTTTAGCCGGTTGACACCACGGCTTGTGGTTTGCTCTGCCGAAGCCTCCCCTGAAAGGGGCCTTCCAGGGTGATTTGCAAACCGGACCAGGGCAGAGTTAGCAGCAAAGGATGTGACTAACCCACAGTGTCTTCTTAAGGACCTGAGACAGTGGGAGTCTCCAGGGTGGGGGCGGGAGGCATATTTTCTTAGAATGTGTACGAGAGGTGTGTCTTTCAGCCCCGAATTCTCCCACCACATTAAAAAGAAATACATCAGATTCGAATGAAGGTAAAGACATGTGCCTGAGTAAGAGGAAGAAGGGAAGTTGTTGGAAAGGTTGAGGATTAGACAGAAAAAACGGTGACCACAGTCTCAAAGACTGTTTGCTCGCTTGTCAGAGGGAGAAATAACTGCTCTTCTGTCTTGTGGGGACGCTCAGAGGTGGGAGCAGGTGTGAGCATCACTAAACTGCAGGGCATGAAAAGGTGTGAGGAGTTCATATTAAAGTGTTATCCAAACTCACAGAAAGTAAAGGGGGGACTCTGAGAGGGGAAGCAAGAGGGGAGGGGAGGGCAAGGACTAGCTTCTACATGGGTCCCCCCACCCCAGCCTCCGCAGACCATGCACGGCGCTTAGAACCAGGCCGTGCAAAGACTCTAAAGATGCCGAGTTCCATCAGAGAGGCCCAGGCTGAGGCAGAGAGAGCCAGATTCAGCCAGAGTCAGAGAATTTAATCAGAGATGCTCAGATTTCAGTCAGAGATGCCCATGTGCAGCTCGGAGACACCTAGTTTCAGTCAGAGACTTCAGAAATCTTCCGAGATACAGCGAGTTCAATCAGATGCTCAGAGTTTAATCAAAGTTGCTAAAGTTTCAATGTCATGTGGCACCTTGGATGGGAGGGAGTTTGGGGGGAGTGGATACATGTACATGTATGACAGAGTCCATTTACTGTGCACCTGAAAAGACCACAACATTGTTAATTGGCTACACTCCAATATAAAATAAAATGTCAAAAAAAAAAAAAAGTCCAAGATCTCCGTTCAGAGACATCCAGAATCCAGTCAGAGGCGCTCAAGTTCAGCAAGAGACCCCCAAGTTCAGTCAGAGTTTTGCCTTCAGCAGCATTAGGAGTAATCCTGTTTTCAAGGCACTACAAGAGATATTGAAGGATTTGCTAACTAGATTCAAAGGACACACGTGTCCACCGCTGCCCTTCTGGGAAAACTTCCAGAAGTCCCCACCATCATCCAACCCCTGACTCGAGGTTAAAGTTCAAAATGAGCCATTGGTGCTGAGGGAAGAGGTCTCCCTGGATCCCCGTATTTATTCTAATTTTGGAGTCTTGTGAGTGTGTCTTTAGAGGAAGGCATGTTGGTTTTGAAGGAAGACTGTTCTGGGTAGAAACTGAGCTCTGTAACATGCAAGTCCTGTGAACCTGAGCAGAGCAGAATGTCTCTGCAAACGTAGGGAACAAAATGCTTCTCTCAAGGGGCCATCATGAGGGTGGCGTTTGAAAACAAAGCTTCTCAAAGAGACCCCAGTGTAAATTAGATCCTCGACAAATAGGAGTCCTTCTTCCCTAAATCTCGTACAGAGGCCTGACCTGTGTGCAGGAGGGCAGGCAAAAGGTGGGGAAAAGGAAGGAGCAAGAAAGGAGGGAGAGAGAGAGAGAGAAAAAAAAAGCTTTATAAATAGATCTATATTTAGCATCTAAATCCCTACATTTCCCCCCCTCATCCTCCAGAATTTCTTCCCTAGAGAATATTAGCCTTAGGTAAATGGAGATATTGTGACAAGCTCTTTATGTACAAAATCTCTCCTAAACAAATACACATTTTTTCTTTATTTCTATAAATTTAACTCATCAGTGGTCAACCACTACTGATTTATTATCAGAAATTACCTATTTGACTGACTAAATAAAAATATTATAAATTAAGTTTCCATTAAGAAATCAGATATAGTAGTAACCCAGGGATAGTCAAGTTCAGAGCCAGCCCATCTCAAAATTTGAAACAGAGAAGTTCAAACAAGAGAGTCCCCCTCTCTTGTGAGGATTACAGGGCAAGAGAAGCTGTGGGCCCACCCGCCAGGGTTCAGGACTCTGTGGAGGGCACTCCAGGGATGCTGGTTGTTGTTCAGTTGCTTAATCATGTCTGACTCTTTGCAGTCCCATGGCCTGCAGCACTCCAGACTGCCCTGTCCTTCGCCATCTCCTGGAGCTTGCTAAAACTCATGTCCATTGAGCTGATGATGCCATCCAACCATCTCATCTTCTGTCACCCCCTTCTCTTCATGCCCTCAATCGTTCCCAGCATCAGGGTCCTTTCCAATGAGTCGGCTCTTCACATCAGGTGGCCAGTGTATTAGAGTTTCAGCTTCAGCATCAGTCCTCCCAATGAATATTCAAGAGTTGTTTCTTTTAGGATTGACTAATTTGACCTCCTTGCTATCCAAAGAACTCTGAAGAGTCTTCTCCAGCCTCACAGTTTGAAAGCATCAGTTCTTTGGTTCTCAAGGTCTCACATCCATACATGACTTCTGGAAAAACCATAGCTTTCACTATACGGATGTGTGACAGCAAAGTGATGTCTCTGCTTTTTAATATGTTGTCTAGGTTTATCACAGTTTTCCTTCCATGGAGCAAGCGTCTTTTAATTTCATGGCTGCAGTCACTGTCTGCAATGATTTTGGAGCCCAAGAAAATAAATCTGGGTCAGGGCTGGGCAGGATGATAAACCCCCATGGAAGATTCTGGACTTTGTGCAGGGGACACAATTTCGAGAACAAAGGGAATTGCCCTGGAGTGCCCATGCTTGTGGTTTAAGACCTAAAGGAAGATGAAAACATTCACCCATGAACTCACATGATAATGAAGTTCAAAAATAAGTTGTGGAGGGCTGACCACCCCTGTCTGCTCTGATAGGATGGAGGCCAGGGATGCAGCTGACATCTTAGTTTAGGGTGCAGAACAGACCCCCCCAACAAAGGATGATCCAGGCTCAAATGTCAACAGGGCCAAGGTCTTAAATCCTGGCCTAAAGGTCACCAATAAACCCCTTTCACGTGGTCCACGTAACACTTTCTGCATCGCTGCTGGCTTCCATCTTCTCATCCGTGGGTCCCAGACCAGACAGTGGGTAAAGTAGCTCAGGCCTTAGGCTGAAGCCTGTGCAGACCCCAGGCCTGCCTCCTTGAGGACCAGAGAGCTGCCGACCCCTGAAATGAGCTGCTCTGACTGTGAGTCTCGCAGGGGCCAAATCTGGTCCGTCTCCTTCTTGGGGCTGGGCGGGACCAGAGTCGTGTATAATTAAAATGTATTGAATGGACTTACTTGCAAACAGAAGGACTGTCCACTGGGCAGGTTTGGATGACCCTCCAGCTTTACTGGGGCCAGTCTACGTTCCATCACACCTTAGCAGGTGACCTTGAACTGGTTACTTCACCTCTTTCTATTTCTTCTAGAGAGGAATAAGCATGATGTTATCCTCAGGGATGGTTTCTGAGATCGCTGAAGTGTTTCAGTGAGACTTTGAACAGTTTGAGGGCCAGGTGTTTACACGTCAAGGTCTCTGAGGGCAGGAGCCACAGCGTGTAGTCACAGAGTTTATCAAATGTTCACAAAACTAGCTCATGCAGCAGCCAGGGACTGGAGGAACAAGGACATCAGGAGATCCCAGCCTGGCCCAAGGCTTCCAACTCTTCCATCCCAGACCACGTGATGGATTTGTCCACACGTGTATATGGCAGGTGTTTCTGGAGCAACTAGTTGTTCCGCTTGTGGGGACATGTGGTACTGTGTGCCTAGGGGGTGGAAAGGGCCAGAATCAGCTCCTGCCTCAATGCCATGGGGCCCTTGTTCATGCAGAGAAACACAGCAATGCCTTCATGAGCCGGGAGGCCCTCTTAGGGCAAGGACATCGGATCTTTCTGGCTTATTTAAAAAGAAAGCCATCCTCAAGTCCAAGAGCATCTACTGTGATTATTAATCATTCAGGGGAGTAAGCCATGAGCAGTTGGTTTGTAGGCATAGAGATGGTGGGAAAATATGTACCTGCAGGGTCCTGAGAGAGAAAGAGCTGATGACTGAGCTAGGACCATTTCGCTGGCGGGTCTTCCAAGGAGAGGCAGGACTTTGCCGCATCTCATCAGCTGGTAGTTGGAGAAAACTGGGAAGGGCGTTCAGGGGTTAGGGATGGGACTAGTAGGAGGCACGTTTCTGTAAAGCAGGTAGCAGATGTAGGTGGGAGACCTTGTGTGTTTCTGTTGCTGAAGAATAGATATGAGGGCAGATGTGGCCAGGGAAGTCAGTAGCGATGCAGAAAGTGTTACATGGACCACATGAAAGGAGATTGTTGGTGACCTCCAGACCTCGGTTCCTGACCTCGGCCCTGTTGATGTTTGGGGCTGATGACTTCTTGTTGGAGGAACTGTTCCATGTCCTAAAGTAGGATGCAATCTGCTTCCACGACCTCCGTCAGGTGGATACCCATAACATCTCTCCCCAAGCTGTGACAACAGAAAAAGTTCCTAGGCGTTGTCTCATATCCTCTGGGGCACGACCTGGCACTCTGTTGAGACTCTGCCTCTAGACGAGAAACTGCAGCATGGAGGGGCAGCTGGGGTTGACAGAGGGACATGGGTAGGCAGGGAGCCTGCAGAAGCCAGGGGTGCCCACTGCAGGACATCTGGCCTGGTTCTGCTGCCTGGCACGAAGCAGATCCTCCATGAATGATGCTGAGTTACAGAGAAAGCAAGGCTTAAGAAAGCAAGGCTTAAGGGCCTTAAGAGAGCAAGGCTACTGAAGATCCTTGGAGGCTCTAGGTGTCCACGGGATTAGCACTCAGCAGGGCCTGGCCCTTGTCAGGCTACCCTCCCCTGGGCTGAGAGGCCATGAAGGGCATCTCCTTGGGGGCTGTGTCACTCTGGGTGGCTGTTTATCTGTGTGCCCAGGGCTGCCTGCTGGGCGTATTAGAGGCCATGAAATAATGATGAGACCTAGGAGGGGTAATTAAAACCCATGGTGACATTCATCTGCTGAGATTTCTGAGCGAACCCAGAGCACACGGGGTGACTCTCCATCTTACCTCATGCAGGCCCGGCCTGATTGGCCCCCTGGGCATTGCTGGGGCCACAGCATCTCACCTGTGGCCAGGAGACTCCCAGGGCAGCAGCCGGGCAGGCTTCAGAGGCTGTACAAAACAGGCAGCCTGGGCCTGGGGGTAGCCAGCTGCTGGGCCCAGCTCTGGAAAGGCAGGAGCTGGCGAGTCTGTTAAAGACACATGTCATCATTCTGCATGGTCTCAAAGGTTAACCTTCGGCCCAAGAGGTTCTCCAGATAAAGACTCTGAGATACTCTAGAGCCATGCTGTCTGTCTTGGTGAAGGGTGTGTCCACCTTTGCAGTTCAGATCCTTTTCAGCCTGCAGTGTCTACAAGAAAGGTTGCTCTCTGGATGTGAACTAAACTATTCTTGACCCTCAGTCCTGGGCTGAGAACCCAGCATACTTTAAAAACTGAGAACTTGGAATATTTACTGAAGCTGGATGCTTCACAAAGAATAATGCTTTTCTTGCTGTTAGTACAGGTTATCAGTGAGTTGCTTCTTAGTTGTTACTTTAGTTTCAAAACTGACCTAGTGAGTGGATTTAATACAGTATAGAGTCAGACAGCTCTGAGATGTGGTCTCAGGTCCACCAACATCTCTACGATCTCGAGCCAGTCACTTAAGGATATTGTGTCTTAGTCTTCCTGTTGGTAAATGGAGATAAAAATAATGAATGCCATAATGAGGACTGAGTAAGATGTTTGCAAAATCATGAACAATGAGGAAGGGTTAGTTCATTAGGTGAGTTGCTGTAGGCTTAAGATCCTTCTGTCCTCCAGGCCCTGTGAATTGGCCATAGGAAGCCCACTTCACAGATGAGAAAACTGAGGCAGCGAGTTTTTTTGTTTTGTTTTTTTATGAGCTGGGGTTCCATAGTGAGCCTCCCCACTCAGCCCATCTCAAGGACAGCTACCCAGGCGCTCGCTCTGCAGGAAGCCCCAGGATTGCCTCCCTTCCCACCCACCCGAGCCTGAACTGGCAAGTACCCTGCCAGTTACGTAATCACAGCCTCCGTGTGTCTCTGTGAAAACCTGGCCTATTTTTCTACTCTTGGCCTTCACCACGTGGCAGAGGGGTCGGGGGGTGGGGGATGGAAGCTGCATCTCTGCTCTTCATACTGTAAAGGAAGTAACAACCCTATCAGATGGGAGGAAGGAAAAGTTTCTCAGGGCCTTAACAAAATAGCCCGTCTCCCACGCGAGCGCAGGCCTGCGGTCAGATCACTAGTTTAAATGTAGATGGGCCTGTTTCTTTCTTGTAAGCTGCCTAGAGTAGGTTGAAAGAGTCTTCCGGATTTTGGAGAGGATGCTGTGAATTAAAGTCTTAGAAAAACACCACCTCCTCATGATTGCAGCCTCATGCCACCCTTTTTAACAAGGGTGATGCCTGAGCTTTGATTGGCCGGGAGGACATCTGCAAACTGCTCCAAGTTAAAAGCAGAGTGTCACCCAACGCTGATGGAGAAAAGCTTGGAGGAAGGAATGACCATGTTCTGAATGCCCTGGCCCATGTGTCTATTTATTTAATAGAAGTTTGATCTGACTGACACCAAACTCTTCCAGGTGATGACAGTCACAAGCACTGTCTGCAAAATGTTTACCGAGCCTCAGATCCTGGGCTGTCACAGCCAGGCTGTGACACTCTGCTGTCCACTGCTCTGCTAAAGAACCTTCTCTGCTTTGCATGTGTGCTCGGCTTGCGAATGACATCAAGTTTATAAACTGAAACTATGTATGATCCTCGGGCTGCCATACATGCTGTCTGTCACAGGGAGAAAAGAGAGAGTATCCCCTGTCTCTTAGCTCATACCAGTCCATAATCTTAGAGTCTCAGTTTCAAAAAAGCTTTGCAAACCAAAGTCATTTTCCTTTTGATCTGGTGGAAAAACTGGACTTGAACTGATAGGACGAGTATAAGGCTATTTATAGTCCTTTCCCCCCACAGTATGAATATTCATACATTTTGCTGCAGAAATCTGAATGCATGCTATCCCACAAGGTGCTGCCCCAGAGTCTTCTTGGAGGCGGGATGTGTGAGGGGGCTGCTGTTGTATAGTATACAACTGTGACACACAGTAGCATCCTATAAAGGGCCAAATTCTGATTTCTGGAGGGCATCTGGCCCCACTAGTTTCCTAACAAGGATTACGGGCCTGTGAATCACATCTGCTGCCCTCTTCAGAGTTGGACTCTGCACACAGTGTAGGGTGGTGGCAGCTGTAGGCACTGGAGATCAGATCAACTTTGCCCTCGAGTCTGCTTGATGCAGGTGAAGCCGGCAGCATTCCCAGAAGGTGGAAACCATGGGAGCCTCAGTTTCCCCATCTTCAGGACAGAAAGAGATAACAAAGCATCTCCCTTGCAAGACTGCTGGGAGGTTGATGTGGCTGATGTGTGAAAGGACCACACAGGCATGGCCTCTGGGGGCATGCTCAACTGGATCCCCACTTTCATCTGCTCTGAGTAGGTGACTTTCAGGCCTGATGCAAGGATGCAATGAAAGTCTCACCGCTTTGGAGATCACTGCCCTCAGCCTGAAGTCAGATGTGGCCCCAGGGAACTCGGGCAAGGGCGCTAATGACACACGGAGACCTGCAGAGTCCGCGGCAATTAGCCAGAGCCACCAAGACCTCTTCAGCATTAATTAGCCGCCCCTGACCTGGTGCTGCCGGGGCTCCCAGCCTCTTGGGGGCACTCAAGCAGGAGCGCAGCCCTGACCTGGAGAGCTGAATAAATAGGACAGCGTTTGGCTTCCCAAGCGACAAGGGAGATGATGCAAGGCTCTCCCTGGGATCAGGTGTGAGACAGGCTCTCTGGACAGACAGACAGGGGACACTGGGAGGAAGGACAGTGGGGGGCCAGTTCTCCAGTACTCAGCCTCCCCACTTCTGCTCTGACGGTTAGCTTATGATTCCGCTCCTCTCCTTCTCTCTCCAGGCATGTCTCCTGTCTCTCTGTGGACGGTTACTGCAGGAGTGCACTCAGGCCACTGAGCACAAGCAGCCCTCTGGGCACCAGGCTTTGTGGATGGGACAGCGAGGGTCCTGGCTCTTCTCCACTGAACCCAGGGTTAGCTCCCCCAAGAGGGTGATTCATAAAATGCAGGAGAGCTTGCCTTTCCTGGGTGAATTTTCCACTTTATTTCAGACATAGGTATTCAGTAAAGCCAGCTGCTTGCCAGGTACATTTTTGATCCTGAGGATACAGTAGAGAACAGGAGAGAAAGTCCTTGATCTAAAGTTGGGGGGTAGGCAAGAGAGAAATATAGAGATAAAGCAAAAAACTTTCAGAGGGTGATAAGTGCTATGAAGAAAACTAAAGGTGGATAATAGGATAGAAAATGCTGGAGGCAGGAGACGATGATCAGGGAAAGGGTCTTTGACAAAGGGACACTGAGGTCATACGAGTGAAATGACCAAAGAGAAAAACGTCTTGCTAACTGGGAAGAGCAGCCCAGGGGCAGACAACAGAGAGTGCAACAGCCCTGGGGCAGAAGCCTGCTTGGCATACTTAAGGACAATCAAGGAGGATATGGGGCTTCCCTGGTGGTTCAGATGGTTAAGAATTTGCTTACAGTGCAGGAGACATGGGTCAATCCCTGGGTCAGGAGGATCCCCTGGAGAAGGGAACAGCAACGCATTCCAGTATTCTTGCCTGAAGAATCCCAAGGACAGAGAAACCCGGTGGACTGCAGTCCATGGGGTCACAAGGAGTTGGACATGACCAAGTGACTATCACTTTCACTCTTTCACTTCTCAAGGAGGATGTAGGAGAGATGAGGCTAGAATATAGTCAGAGAAGTCAAATGTTTTCTCAGTTAATCACTGCACTCTTCTACATAGAGGTCATCCACTCCATTTCACAGAAAACGAAACTGAATCAGAAAATGGAGTGTTACAAAAGTTACAAACGAGGATCCTAACTCAAGTCCACAAAGCACAAACCGTTTCCCACAATGCCTTTGTAGAGCTGGAGAATTTAGAAAAAGTTGTCTAAGCCCCAGCCAGCTAGTGATGCCTCATCCACTAAGAGCTGTAGGGACTTAGTAACGATCCCAACCTGCAGGCAAGTGACAACCGTGGAAATCCAGGCTCCCCCGCCTAAGAGGAGCAGCCTAAGGATGGGCTGGGAATCAGAGTGTCAGCCAGTCAGTTGCGTCTGCCTCTTTGCAATCCCATGGACCGTGGCCCATCAGGCTCCATTGTCCACAGAATTCTCCAGGCGAAAATACTGAAGTGGGTAGCCATTCCCTTCTCTAGAGGATCTTCTCCACCCAGAGATCTAACCCTCATCTCTTACTTCTCCTGTGCTGGGAGGCAGGTTTAGAACTAGGGAGACCGAGGCTCAGAGAGGCTGAGCATCTCATCCAGGGCTTGTAAGCAGTGAAGTCTCCATCTAAAGCCTGACCATTCGCCACGTTGGATGGCGCTGGTTACAAATGAGATGGCAAGTCCAAACAAAGAAGACCAGAAAAAAAATGTTATCCTGGTATTTGAAAAGTTCCTTTTATTGGATTGATCGGATTTCTGAGAAATCAGCAACTTCATTTAACTGACAAAAGACCACTTTTCCACCAAGAGAAAAAAAAAGTTATTATTTTAACCTCCCACCTGATTCCTTTTAAAGAGTGAAACGTGATTTTGAAAGAGTAATTACATATATTTATATCCCATGAGTGGGAAGCAGAGCCCGTCAATGAATCACCTGCTTTCTACAACTCTGCATCGGCTCAGACACTGAGATAAACCTAAAGTTGATGTCTGGGGTGGGGGGGGGTCCCTGCCCTGATTGGACAGTGACTTGTAGGGGAGGGCTGAGATGGAGGAGGGAAGAGGCTCCCACCTGCCTCCCCACCCTCCTTCACTCAGGGATGGAAGTGTTCATTCACTCACATTTTCTGCTCCTCTTTCTCTCTCTCCCTTCCTCCCTTTCCCCTTGCACATTTACCTGCTACCTACTGGGGTTCCAGCCCCTTGCTTGTATGAAAAGCCAAAGACCAGCAAGAAGCCCTTGATTCTTCCTGACTTAAATTTATTTATGAGAAACCAGCCCAGGTTCCTTCCCTCGAAACCCTCATATTCCAGGGATGCACGTGTAACTCATGACATCAGGATACGACCTGAGATACCGAGAGAAGGAGCCGAGGTTCTCAAGACTCCGAGGACCCGGGTGGGAAGAGGCTCTCTTGGAGAGAAGGGGTGCAGCTCCAGTCTGGGGGCTCCAGGGCATCAGAGCAGGACAGAGGGGCCAGCTGATGCCCGTGGGAACAGCGCTGTTTGTCAGAGTGGATACAGGAAAGGATATGCACTGCTCTTTGCATGGAAACAGTGATCACTCGCGGCTCCGAAACCCAGGCTGACTCACATCCTCTGACAGGAAAGCCCCCACCCCAGGGAGGCACTGGGGTTCAGTCAAATTGCTGGAGACAAACAAGGGGCCCCGGCACAGCGATCACAACGCCAGGATTTCTCTTCTGACCAGTTATGCCCTAAACAGGCCCTTAAGATCATATTCTGACTGTTGGGATTTTCTGAGGCCTCAAAAACCAACTTCATACAGAGGTGAGGGTGTGGAGAACAAGATACTTCTGTGGGCAGGCCAAGAGTGTCTGATTAGATATGAGGCTTTGGGCAAATCGCATAACCTCTATAAGCCCAGCTCATCACCCGTGAATACAGGGCTATCACCCACTCCATCCAAGTGCTATGAAAAATGAGTCGCTGTATTACAACACTCCGTAATCTGTCATATTTATTATAAATAGGAGAGAATTAACATTTTTAAAGAATTTATTGATATAATCACCCCCAGTGTGTGTGTGTGTGAGTATAAATAATAAATGGATCTATATATATGGTGTTATATATGCCAATATATGCAATTTGATTTTAAAAATGGGTCTTGAAGTATTGTTTTAACTCTCATAGCTTTCTGATGGGCCTAGAATCAAATTAGTCGACGGCTATGACTGCCATGGGGAAAGATCATTTCAGGAATGATAAGAATTGCCATATCAGTTAGTACTGGCTTGTTAATGAAACTTCAAAGTTGAAACCAAAGTAGGAGTCTTGCAGATGGCTCCAGAGAAAACGTCGCGCATTTCTGCAAATCTTCTTTCCGTCTTTAATGAATGCGTCACCTCTCTGCACTTGCATTTGGGCATCATGGCCACTAGTCAAATTTTCACTTTAGTTCATGTATTTTTTTTTCCCTCGTTTAATCCTGAAAATCTGTAGCCACATCATCAGCTCCTTCTTAATTATACCATATTCTTTACATCTGTCCTGCTAAATAACTCTAATTGAAACAGCACCGGCGTGAATTTTTGTAATGTTCCCCCAAGACATCCCCAAAGTGACTCACGAGAAAACAGACTGAAGTCACAGCTGGAAGCACGTCAAGGATCATTTCCATTTTTACATGATTAATTTGAATTTAATATCTTAAATCAAAACCTGATTAATTTAAATAAAATTTTGATGGTGCCCTGCTTCTAATATACATTGCAGTAATTAGATTCGGCTTAATGTGATTTTTTTTTTACATAATTAAAAAAAGGGGGAAGTCAAGTGTAACAATGCAATGTTGATACAAATCTGTCTAAATATATATAGGGGACCAGTGTTTTGGACATTATTCAGGTGAAGAGAGAGTGGTTAATGAAAGGGATGATACTGAGCTGATGATAAATATTCATATTCTGTGGTTGCCCATATCTCAGGAGAAACAGTTTATCCTAAAATTAAAAAGGAGACGAAGTTTTCATTCCAAATATGTGAAACTCACAGTGTGTCATGGAACCAAGAAGTAAGTCCTGGACAACATACAATCTTGCTGCACTTCCCTCATGTGTCCATGCGTGTAGTCAGTCGTGCCTGACTCTCTGCAACCCCAGAGGACTCTGTCCCGCCAGGGTTCTCTGACTCTGGAATTTTGTGGCCCAGTGATTAAGAGTTCACAACTAAGCCATAACTCGCGAGCCCATGAACTCCAACCAAAGATCCCGCATGATGCTGCAAAGATCCTGTGTGCCGCTAATGACGCGACACAGCCAAATAAATAAATATTATATATATATGGATATACATGTGTATATATATGCACACATATACATGTGTGTATGTATTTATGTGTATGTATGTAAGTATACCCACATATATATGTGTGTATGTATATATGTATATATCCACATATATTTATACATATGTGTACATATACATATATAATGTACATATACAATCTCACTCATGCCAAGGTACATTTCTCAAGTTCTTCAGATGCTGAATGAATGCCTCCTATATCCCAAACTTGCAGCACTGCAGACCCTGCCCAGGCAACTGGGAACACAGGGCTGACTGCTGGCAGCTCCCTGGCGTTAGAAATGCCACGCTCTGAGGACCCTGCTCTGCATGACTTTCTCCTCTTGGGAGGAGGAAAGGAGTCTGAAGGTTACTGTAAGCTTTTCATTAAATTCATTCTTCTGTTTACCCCAATTCTAGATTTATATACTAGCCTAGATTTATATACTATAAAGTCCCCTACAAAGAAGGAAGCCTCTATGTCCAGACATTTCAAGAGAAGGATCTCATTCTAGAGAGATCTACCTCAAACTCCCTCTGTAATAACCAAGAGGAAGTAACCTGATAAGAGAGTCCTTCAGAGAGATTCTGAAAATTGTGTTTTCTAACCTGAGTCTTACCCCTATTTGGATGTGTGACCCTAGACCAGACACATCTTCTCAGACCAGAGTCAGTAGCTTTGGAAGATGATTGGACGTGATGAAAGTGAAAGTGTTAGTCTCTCAGCTGTGTCTGACTCTTTGCGATCCCATGGACTGTCGCCCACCAGGCTCCTCTGTCTATGTAATTCTCCAAGTGAGAATGCTGGGGTGGGTTGCCGTTCCATCTGAGCCACCAGAGAAGTCCTTTGGGGGCTTCTCATGTTAAGGGTCTTCCAAGCTAGTTCTGCAGGACCCTTGCCTGGAGAAGATGAGCCTCAGAGAGCTCAGAGCTCAAGAGGATTGAGATGGCCAAGGTCTGTCCCATGCCAGGGTTCTTGGGTGGATTCATTTGATGTTTTCCTGCAAAAGCAGAGGTCCCTGTCTGAATGTTAATGAACTCATGACTTTCAGAACCAAAGACGAAGGAGGAGGTGCAATAGATGGCAGAGCAGAAGGCAGGCTGATACTGATGACTCCTAGGTCTTCCAGTTGTTTATTAAACATTGGCTTTCCTGGTGGCTCAGTTGGTAAAGAAACTGCCTGCAATGCAGAAAACCTGGGTTTGATTTTAGGGTCGGGAAGATCCCCTGGAGAAGGAAATGGTTACCTAACCCAGTATTCTTGCCTGGAGAATCCCATGGTCAGAGGAATCTCGCAGGCTTATAGTCCATGGGGTTGCAAAGAGTCGGACACGACTGATCAACTAACATTTTCACTCTCAAGGAATCTTTGGAATATGAGAAAAAGAGATGAGATAACATAGACCATGTGTTATGCAGAATAAAGGATGCTGGTAATGATAAAAATTACTATTGTTATCCAAACTTAAATTCCACATTCCCTTTGAACCCTGGTGGCTCAGATGGTAAAGCATCTGCCTGCAATGCAGGAGACCTGGGTTCAGTCCTTGGGTCAGGAAGATCCCCTGGAGAAGGAGATGGCACCCCACTCCAGTACTCTTGCCTGGAAAATTCCATGGACAGAGGAGCCTGGTAGGCTACAGTCCATGGGGTCGCAAAGAGTCGGACATGACTGAACGACTTCACTTTCTTTTGAATGAATCACTGGTATTAGATATTTTCTATATGTATAGCACTACTGTGTGCGGAGCAGTAAAAGTCCTGTTTTCTGTGAATCAGAAACTGCAAAATAACACTCTACATCGGTAAAATGCCTCCTGCTATAAAGATTTATTAGCCACCTCTCTTTTCTCTCTTCCTTTTCACTCCCTCTCTTCTTCCTTCCCTTTTCCTCCTATTCTTTATTTCTTCCACCAAATCAGGATCCATACTCAGGGCTGATGTCCTTTAGGATTGACTGGTTTGATCTCTTAGTCAATCCTAAAGAAAATCAACCCTGAATATTCATTGGAAGGACTGATGCCGGAGGTGAAAAACTCCAATACTTTGGCCACCTGATGTGAAGAGCCAATTCGCTGGCAAAGACCCTGATGCTGGGAAAGGTGAGGGTAAGAGGAGAAGGGTGTAACAGAGAATGAGGTGACTGGATGGCTTCACATTCTCACTGGCCACGGATCTGAGCAAACTCTGGGAGGTAGTGAAGGACAGGGAAGCCTGGTGTGCTGCAGTCCATGGAGTTGTAAAGAATCGGACACAACTTAGTGACTGAACAACAACAGCAAACAATTTACTCAGAAGTTTGTCCAGTCACCCTGACCCCACAGGATTTAGGGAAGAGAGAGAGTCACCAGGCGGGTCAGAGCACAGAGGCAGGAAAAAGGGGTGTGCAGAGACTCAGGGAAAAAATATCTGCCTAATTTTAAATGGCCAAAGGTCACACTTAGTCTAAGTTCACTCATTAGATTGTTGCTTGAAGGGTTTGATTTGCATGTTTCATTGTGAGTTTTAGCTGCGATGAGGATGTTTGAAAGCTATTTAGAAGAGAACCTTGCCTCGTGTCATGAAAGGGAGGGAAAGCTTGACCTCAGACTGCTGTTCATGACCTTTTGTCCAAACTGGACAGAGCACCCTTGGAGGCCGCTTTCAGCTCTCCCTGTGGGTTCCCTCCGGAGTCCGTAGTATCCGGTTCCTGCAGCTGTCTGCAGCACTCCCGCAATTACTGTAATTCTGATAGCTCTGTGGACCTTGCACACCTGCATGGCATGCTGTGCTCACAGTTTCCATACGACACCCTAATCCTTTGTCCTTTCTGCATAAGGTGTCGTATTCTCACATTTTCCAGATGTGAAAACTGAAGTCCGCAGGAACAAAGGAACTTAGGTGGATCCCAGCACCAGTTGGAACCAGGATTCAAATCAGACGTGTCTGCCCCTCTTTGTGCCACTGGATGGGGATGTGTCTGTTGGTCCAGGTATGTGACTGACGGACCAGTCCCTCCCCGGAGGCCAGGCCATACAGAACTCTGACAGATCCGTAGCTACATATCTGAGGAGCTCTGTGTCGATGAACCAGCTTGCGCCTGCCTCACCAACACATCTTCTGATGCTTCCAGTTGACAGAAGGAAAAGAACTCAAACAAGAATTTCAAGGAAATCGCTGATTTATTATTCATCACAGAGGGTCTAACACGATGATGTTCTAATCTGACAGCCAGGACTTTCGATGACAATCAACAATTTAATTTCTTTCTAAATTTAGATCTTTTTTTTTTTTTCCTCAACACCAAAGCCAGCTAAAAATAGCTGAGTGGTGAATGTTAGAGGGGAGAATTTTACCGATTACAGCTTTTTTTTTTTTTTTTAGTGTCAAAGTTAAAGTCAAAATAAAATTAATCAGAAGGGGTTATCTATAATGATTCACCATTTAGTTCAGAAGGAAGGGGGTTGGGGGAGATGTGTCTGCCAGCGGCTGAAGGAATGTTCTTTCAAAGAGCTACATCAGACTATAGACTCCAAGAGAAAGGTTGTGGATATTTCACACCCAGCAGCACGAATCAAAACTCCTCGACTCTGGTCTAACTTGCTTTTTTTATTATGAGGCAGCAGCGGGTAGGGTTTGTATGGGCTGTGATTTAAATGGTTAATTGAAAGGGAGCACTGGTGAGCTGTTTCTGACTACAGTATTACTGGGACAATCTTATCTGAGTTTACAGAGTTATTTCCAGTTTGGAAATGCTGTATACATGTCTGCCAGATAAAACCCTTAAACGTCCCAGACCTGAGGAAAGGGGGCTTGCTGTTCTAGACCCTTCTGCACCTGCCCCTTTCGTCTCTCCACCTCCTCTTCTTCCCTCTGGTGCCCTCCCCTCCTCCTCTTTCCTGCCTCTCTTAGGAAGTCATTTCACTACTCAAAGCCACAACCTTCACTGAGTCATAGAGCCATGGGATGAATAGGAAACCAGCCTCCATGCCCCATTGGACAGAAGAGGAAACAGAGGGTCAGAGAGGTCCTTTAAGGACCTCTTACAAGTCCCTACAAGTCCCATTGTAACAACTTACAATGAGAGAGAAACATCATTCAGGTCAGACTCCAGGCTTTGCTCCTTCTAAGCCCAGTGTCCTCTGGTTAGCTTGGAGGTCACCAGAGGGGTAGTTCCCCATAGGATCCAATATGAGGTGGTGACCTGAGATTACATGTGTGAAAGCTAAAACCACGCAGTCTGCTGACCATATCAACACGACTTGACTCTTCCAGAGGATCCTTGCCCAGGGAGAAAAAAAAGTTGTACATATCTTCTTAATGAACTTCAGGAACAGAGAATTATTCTACTTTTTAATAGAAAGCATCAAACAATAGTGTACCCCCAAGATTTCAAAATCTTCACCTTGCGGTGTCCACCCACCCTAACCTACTGTATCTGGACTCTTTCCATCTCCAGTAGTCAGCGAAGCACCACATTGCAAGACCTGCCTTAAGTGAGAGTCCAGAATCCTTGTAAATATCTTGACGTTGGCCCAGCTTCCTCCACCCCATCCTAGTCAAACACTGGGACCATGTCAAGGGCGTACTCTTGGGAAGAATGAACTCAGCATCTTCAGATCGACAGGGTGTGTTTGGAAAGCCAACATCCGGCCCTGGTAGGACCCAGGATGATAAATATGATAAACGTGTGCCAGTGGGATGATGCACTAAAGGAACAACAGGCTGATGAACAGAAAAGCTTCTGTGAGAGGGTAAAGGTAGAAATGAACTCTTGCTGCAGTCTCAACCCAGGGTGGGCATGGAGCCTCTGATAGAAAGAGGAAGTCTTGGCCCTCCTGGGGCTCCCAGCTCCAATGATGCCCCATATCACGAGGGGGTTTGATGAGTGAAACAGCAGACTGGGTGAGGGCGGATAGCATCTCTCGGTTGGTTGGGAAGATTCTGAGACAAGATGACTTGAACTTGACAAGGAGCATCCAGGTTGAGAATATAGGAAGACCTTGCCAGGAGAAGGGCATAAGCTTGGCACTGGGGCCCCAAGCACCCTGCATCCAGGCTGAAGTGGCCCAGGTACACACTGGGTGCTGTGGGGGCTTCAGGCTAATGTCTTAGCCTTGCACATGTCAATGTCTTCATTCATTGAAAGGGAAACATACTAATAGTACCCACCATGGCAGGTAACTTTCAGTGGTAAGCACGGAAAAATGACCATATGCTTATTAGCTTCTTTGACTCTCTTTTTTGTCCTCTGTCCCATAGAGTTTAGGAACAAGTCTCCAGTTTGTAACGAAACACATTACTTGGGGAGATTTGATGTGCTCCTAACAAACTTTTAATTAAAAAAGCAAAAGCCAAAAGCCACCATCTTATTAGAAATTCAAGGGTGGATTTAGAAGCTACCCATTATACCATTCCCAAACAGTTGCCCTGTCCTCAACAGTTGCCCTGTCCTCTACAGTTGCCCTGTCTCTCCCATTCCTGAACCTGCCGCCTTCATTACAAAGCGGGGGGGAGGGGGGCATGAGATGACTTAGAGAGGAGCAGGTGGTCTCGACGCTAGCCCTCACTTCTGTAGCCCATACCCTGTCTCATCATCTTTCAAGAGCATCACCTTTGCGAACTCGTCTCTTGCCTGAGATGTGAGGAGTATCTCCGGCTTTGTTTCTCTATTATAATAGATGTAAATTAATGTTTTGCCTTTGTTTGCCGTGGTAATCATAGAGGCAAGTATATATTCCTAACAGCTATCTTATTTTCAATTTGCAAAGCGTCCTGTGCTTAATCCCATGAGGCAGCCCATGGCTCCAGATATGAATTTTAAAAGATAATTAGCCCGGTGCAGGAAACGTTCTCCACAACAAGGAGCAGGCACTGGAGCCTGGTCAGAGGGGTCCTCCAGGGGACCCTGGTGGGTCACGGTCCCCCACCATGATTTATTACTTTTTTCATTGCTCCTGCCTTTGTGTAAACCAGCTGATTTGTTCATGAAAATTTAAATCATGCCCATACTAGAAGCTGAAATTTCTTTGGGGGTTGTTATTTGAGCATCCCCACCACCGGTCCCCACCAATATTTCTTTTTATGCTATTCGTGGAAGATGACAATTTATTTTCATTTCCTTTTTTTTTTTTTTTTTTTTTTAAATAAAAACTGTCTAACTGGGAGAGCACCAGGCCTATGTTGCTTATTTGTATTGTTTGATGCCAATGGCAGATTAAGTAGCCATCTATTAGAAACAGCCTCAGAAAGACCCAGGTCCAGGAGACAAATGTTCTGCTCAGCCCCGGTCATGGATTTTTCCTGTGTGAACTTTATCCCCAGCAGGAAATCCATTCTGAGAACAAACAGGCAAGTCAACAGGCTGAGGAACTGTGCTGTTCACGTGCATCTCTGGGACTCTAGTCAGTGGAGCATCAGACCCAAGCAGGCTTTACTGTGTTTGCCTCCTGGACTTGATGCCCAAGAGTGGCACTGCCGCGTACCTGGCAGTGTGCTAGGGGGCCACAGGGACGTGGGCAGAGTCTGCATTCTCGGGGACCAAAGGCAGGTGGGGGCAAGAGTTACAACAGAGGTACTGGCAACAATCTTCACTGTGATCAAAGGAAGCAGAGCAGATCCTTTCCCTCTGACAGAATCTGGGGTGCCTGCCTGGAGGAGGTGCCACTTGAACTGCTCAAAAGTAGGTAACTCACAATCTAGTTGAGTCAGGCCACTACTCGTTTATCCCAGCTCCCACAAGAATGAAACCTCGAGGAAAGGAGCAGCGCACCCAGGGAAGGCCAAGTGTACAGCAGGCGGTGTCCTAACGAGCCCCTTTCCTGTTCATCGCCAGGCTTCATCCCCAAGACTTTGGACTTGTTCTGACATCTAAACGAAGACCCTAAGACACAGAAAGGATTGAAAGATACCCCAGGATCTTCATGAAGGGGCACAGGTAAGGATCAGAACCCCAGCAGTTTTCCCACAGAGGCCCTGGTTCAGGGAGTGGTCACCCCCTCTACCCGGACACCCTGATGGGGAGTCGAGAGAGAAACGCACTTCAAAGCTTCATTCAAGGAGGTATTACATCACAGGACGTGCTGGGCTGGGACTGAAATGCCTCCTTCACAGCAGTTTGCAGCCAGATTTGGTTGACTTCCATATAGTCAAAGAGCTGGGCTTCAGTTTATGTGCTCGAATTCAAATCAGGTTAATAAAAAATAAATAAATAAATAAAGGCAACTTAAAGGCATGTTTCCCCTTCATCGCATAAGCAGCTGGGGGCTTCCCTTGTAATGAGTGAAATGTCACTTCATCTTTAATTCTTAGAGTTCATGGAACCCTGAGCTGGAAAGGTGCATATGTGTTTGCATGCACATGTGTGCTCACTACTTATGTGGTATAAATTTCTGTGAACTCTAAGAATTAAAGATTATATATATATATATATATATATATATATATCATCAGTGTTAGTTGCTCAGTCGTGTCCGAGTCTTTGCAACTCAGGGACTGTAGCCCTCCAGGCTCCTCTGCCCTTGGAATTCTCCAGGCAAGAATTCGGGAATGCATGCCATTTCCTTCTCAGGGGATCTTCCCAAACCTGGAGCTAGAACCTGGGTCTCCTGCATTGTAGGCAGATTCTTTACTGTCTGAGTCACCAGGGGAGCACATATAAATACATACATACATATGTGTGTGTGTATATATATATATGTAAAACATAGACTATTGATGTATATGTATGCGTCCATCATACACATATATGACAGAGACAGAATCACACTGAGATTTCAGGTCGACTTCACAAGTGTTGCGATCCTTTCAAAATTTGTTCTGACTTGTCCCTGGCATTTGCTGTGTTGTCACATGCTTGGAGATTTCCTACTGGGCATTTCTGAATTTTTATCCTATGTGGCTGCACAGGGCGCTTTGTATCCAAATGGACGGCTGTAGAAAAAAAATGAATACAACAACTTATTGAAGAACTCTAGAAGGGAGAGAAAAGACAGTTCTGGAGCGTTTTGAAGCATGTCCTTCCTTCATCTGGGTCCAGAAAGGCAGGGAGCCTCAGTAGACACATTTCCTCAAAATAAAAAGATGGCTTGGAGTTGGCATAATTTCACTATAAATCTTGAACTCTTCATCAGCAGTCCTGTTCAGAATCTCATTCTCTTATATTTCCATCTACTTTGTGATTTCAGGGAAGAACAATGTTTAGACCCTATGAGAGGGTACCTACAATGCCACAGAAAAACCCGATCATAAAATGAAGAGCCAGCTTCCAGTTGGTGAAGTCTCATCTTGGTGTGACCAAAAACAAGCAAACAACAACAGAACAAAGGCTGAATGTCTCCACAAAGTGGTGTTTGAATTTTGAATGGCAAGGAAATCCTGTAAGACAGAATGGAGGTTTCATTGATGATAGTCTGGTACCCGAGAGCTTGGCTATCAAAAGTCTATTTCTTTGAGTCTCTTTCTCTTTGGCAAATACATTTATTTGGGTGAGTTCTAAAAAATTCCACAGATAAGTGATATTACGTATTTGTCTTTGTCTGACTTGCTTGGGGAGGGGATAACATGGTCAGGGTGAAAAAAATTAGGAGTCTGGGTTTAACATATACACATATATACACTAGATAATCAACAGGGACCTACTGTATAGCACAGGGAACTCGGCAGATTTTGTAATAATCTCTATGGGAAAGAATCTGAAAAAGAGTGGATATATGTGTATGTATAATTGAATCACTTAGCTGTGCAGTGAAATTAACACAACATGGTTAATTAACTATGATGGTGGTGGTGTAGTCGCTAAGTCATGTCCAACTCTTGTGATCCCACGTCTGTAGGCTGCCAAGCTCCTCTGTCCATGGGTTTCCCAGGCAAGAATACTGGAGTAGGTTGCCATTTCCTTCTTCAGGGGGTGTTCCTGACCCAGAGATGGAACCTAGCTCTCCTGCATTGCAGGCAGTCTCCTGCATGGCAGGTGGATTGTTTACCACTGAGCCAACAGGGAAGCCCCAAAATACTATAATAAAACAAAAATTAAATGGAAAAAAGGTTTATTTCTTACACTAGAAGCTAATTTATCAAACAACGTTGATTCTCTTGTATATCATGGTGATTAAAGATAGGAGCGACCAATGGTTCCTTGGCAAAGAGCTTTGTTTATGGGACATGAATATAAATTGCTGGAGAGGGAATTATGAAATAATTTCCAATAACCTTTCCTTGAAAATAGACTAAACAAGCAGAGTTGTTTGCTCACATTTAATGAACTCTCGTGACACTTCCTTTTGCCTTCTCCACTGGCCTGGGAAGCACGGCTGCCTAGAAAATATTCATTCAACAAACCTTTGCTGAGGTCTGTCCTTGGAATAAAATACTGCCTACTGTGGCCATGTCCAGGGCTCCCACCTGCCCCCAGGAAAGGCTGTTTCCTGGCTCCTAGGAGATTTCTTCTAGTTTTTCCTGCAAACCTCAAGCACATGCTCTGGGGGTCTGTGATGTTCCCTTCTCATTGCATAGGAAGGTGAATGAAGGTGAAAGCCACGTGTGGTCACAAAACCAGATATGTTTCCTGCCACCTGCTCTTCCCTTCTGCCACCCTGGATGAATTTTTACACAACTTTGATGAAAATATCAAGAAGGAGCTAAAGCTTTCCCTGGGAAGACCCCCTGTACAGAGTCCAAAATCTCCGATACAGCTGAAGACCCCAGCATTCTTGGTCAACACTCCTGCCCCCAAGCCAAGATGGGAGCTCTGCTGGAGTGCTGGGCGTGCGCTGAGGGCTGAGTGAGTTACTGTCTCAGGGCTTTGGGAAGCATTCAGAGCACAGCACGAACAGACAGTAAGCATCATTAGTATTATTATTATTTGAAAGAATGTGAAGAGCAATTATTTGTCACTCTGCCTTAGAATTCACTCTTCTCTCATCATCTCCTTTACCGTAAAAGCGTTCTCTTTTTTTCAAAAAAAAAATATATATATATATATATTTTCACACACCTTGAAGTTGAGTCATAGGAAGCCAAAGCAGTCGCTACGATCAGCTACGTAAACACCAGATCACAGATCAACTCCTTCACTTTTCTTTCAGAAGAAAACTGGCAACTGAAACCTAGATCCTGTGGCTTGTCCACCTGGATACTTTTAGTGAACCACCGGGAAAATCAAGAAAGCTAAAACCAAATGCATCTGTTCTTGGATCCTCAACACGTTTCTTTGGCTTCCCAACCAATAAAGAAAGATCTTATTGCATATGTAAAAGGCCCTTCTTAATATGAAAACCTGTCATCTAGCAAAAATTCTGTCTTTATCCATTGTGATGGGAAGTACAACGCAGTTGTCTCATCCTTGGTAACAGTCTCCAAGAACTGTGAGGGCAGGGAATTTTTCTTCTTAATCAGTGGGTCCCAGCACCTGACAGTGGGAAGTTTCAATCGTCAATAAAATAGCCTCCTAGGCTGGGAGGCATAAATGGTTGTTTTAAAGGTTTAGGTGTTTTAAAGGTCTATGATTTAAAGGGCAAGACCCAGGTTCCAGCTTAGCTTTCATTTTTAACTGTATTTCCTGAGGGTCTGTCCACCGTTGGATCTTCTTAGAAATTCTTGCTGACCTTGAGAGTATATTATGGTGGATTCTTTTGGAAGACGAAATTTGCTCATTACAGGAATCGACCTTCTTTCTGATATCATCTCCTTTGGACTTAACATTGATGAGTTCCTGCAGCCTTGGTTTTTCACTATCAGAGAACCAAGCTCCCCTTATTTGTCAACCACTAATGCTAATCATTAACCGTGAGTCATAATGGCAAGGAACCATGTCCTTCTTGTTCATGTTGGAATACTGGTGCTTAGCCAGGGGCTTAGTAATTACTGAAAGGCAGAGAAAAAGAGGGCTTCTCAGGTGATGCCAGTGGGGCAGGTGTCCCCTGCGTCACAAGAGACATGCGTGCAATCCCTGGGTCAGGAAAACCCCTATTGTAGGGAATGGCTATTCACTACGATATTTTTGCCTGGAAAATTCTATGGACAGAGAAACCTGGCAGACTACAATTCATGTGCTTGCAAAGAATCAGGCATGGCTGAGTTACTGAGCTTACACAGCTCAGAAAAAAAGGAAGAAGGAAGGAGCAGAGAGGAGAAGGCTAAAGGAGACCAGGACTGGGTGCTCATCGGAAGGACTGATGCTGAAGCTGAAACTCCAACACTCTGGCCACCGGATATGAAGAACTGACTCATTTGAAAAGACCCTGATGCTGGGAAAGACTGAGGGCAGGAGGAGAAGGGGATGACAGAGGATGAGATGGTTGGATGGCATCACCGACTCAATAGACATGAGTTTGAGCCAACTCTGGGTGATGGACAGGGAGGCCTGGTGTGCTGCAGTCCATGGGGTCACAAAGAGTCAGACATGACTGAGTGACTGAACTGAACTGGAGAACTTTCGAACAACTTCTTTGGTGCTGCTTTGACAACT
Source organism: Nanger dama (assembly GCA_917880005.1). NCBI lineage: Eukaryota > Metazoa > Chordata > Mammalia > Artiodactyla > Bovidae > Nanger > Nanger dama. The sequence continues at coordinate 7,028,591 of CAKJTW010000063.1, read as the reverse complement.
TTGTCTTGAAAGAACAGAACAAGGGTCACTGGTGAGAGGGTTTGAAGACGTAGGTTTGAGTCTACAGTCAGAACATTCCCAACAAAACTTTTTTAGGGGGATACAACTTTAACTCCTATACCAAGGGCTAGAGAGTAGTATCAGTTACTGCCTTTGACACTGAGGACCCAGGAGTTCAAGATTCAGCTTCCTCATCCAGGGCCTTAGAGTTTAAGAGCTTTGCTCCAGGTCAGTGAGCTGGCACCTCTCCCTCCTGTGTGAACACATCAATGATGCCTCACTTCCCAGGCAGCTCCTTAATAACGGGAGGTATGGGCCAGGAAGCTGCATCCTTAACTTGCAGATCCTCGACTCCTCAGTCCTCCACGTCAAGGGCAGTGACTGTGCTGTTTCTCTAGCACTTGGCTCAGGGGTCATGTAGAATGAAGCGAGTTAGAAAGGGAAAAGCAAATAGTGTATATTAACACATATAGGTGGAATCTAGGCAGATGGTACAGATGAACCTATTTGCAAAGCAGAAATAGAAGCACAGGAAAGAAATGTATGGATACCAAGGGGGAAAAGGGGATGGGGTGGGATAAATTAGGAGAGGGGGACTGACATATATACACCATCAGAACAATGTATAAAATAGTTAACTAGTGAGGACCTACTATACAATATAGGGAATTCCATGTAATACACCGTGCTGAGCTGAATGGGAAGGAAGACTGAAAGGGAGGGGAATATATAGACATACATATGGCTGATTCACTTTGCTGTACAATAGAATCTAACAACATTGTAAAGAAACTATACGCCAATCAAAAGTAATTTAACAAGAGCTCTAAGGCTATGTATGTGTGAAAGCACTTGCTGAAGGGCTAAGTCTTTACAACTCAGAAGAAATTATTATGTAGCTCTTGCTATGATCACACATATTAACATTGTGTATTGTAGGTTCTTATATCTACGTGTTCACCTGCTCCAGAGATTCTCTCTTGAAATGCAAGAGGAGGAGTTTCCCAAGCTTGCTTGGATGTCTCCTGCCCCGTAGACTTCCTGAGGAATGAGTGGCTCTAGAGGGAAGTCCTTCCCTTGATTGAGCTTGTAATGACCTCCTTGTCCTGCTCTTCCTGTTCTCCATGACCCCAGGAGCCACACATTACAGATCTTTGCATCTTCAAAAGGAGGAAATCTTTGCATGTTCCGCCTGGTGGATTTGTTACATGTCACCCATCCCACTGATCTTGACTGGGTCTTGGCAACCTGAAAGTTAGCATGATTAGTGATGGGAAATGGAGAAAAGATACAATTTCATGAGTACCACAGATTACCAGTTGAAGGGGCTTCCCAGGTGGCACTGCTGGTAAAGAGCCTGCCTGCCACTGCAGGAGACGCAAAAGACGTGAGTTCAATTCCTGGGTCAGAAGGATCCCCTGGAAGAGGGCACAGCAACCCACTCCAGTATTCTTGCCTGGAGAATTCCATGGACAGAGGAGCCAGGCAGGCTACAGTTCATGAGGTCTCAAAGAGCTGGGCAGGACTGAAGTGACCTAGCATGCACGCATGCACCCAAGTAGATTACCAGTGTGGTTGGGAGCCCCAAAAGAACTTAAAGCTGATGTCCATTTACGATTTGCAGTTCAGGGAAGTACTGCCCAGCCCATGAAGGTAGGAAATCAAGAAATTCTTTGGTCACTTCCTGCTTCTAACCAATTAGTATTTGTGTTCCTCGAAAAGGAAGAAACTAGAGATCTCCTTGGAAGATCATTAAAGCTACAACAATTGAGTAAGGTGAAGGACGTGAAAATGGCATTGATGAAGCTGAGACTGAAGAGTCTTTTCTGCCTAAGATTGTTAGCTCATGCCCCTTCCTTTCCCAGTGAGACTGTAGGTTTTCTGAGCTTGGAGGTCTTGCAGAATGCACAGCAATTGTAGAACAGCTCCTCACCATACAGGAGGACAGGCTCTGCAGTTGCACCAGCACTTCACAGTTTACAAAGCAGCTTCATACAGATTACATTATCACACTGCAACCTCATAGCTGCCTGGGGCTAGAGGCTGGTGGCAGACACTGGGCACAGCTACTGTTTTTATCTTCTTTCTATAAAAGAGGGAAGTGAGTCTCGAGGGAGCTCGGGAGTATCCCCAGGCTTCACTGCTAGTAAATGGTACCTAGGTCTTTAGCATCTTCACTTTTCACTGGAAAAATATCTTTCTATAGTCTGCCTATCCAGCTTCGTAGTCCTTCCCTCCTGACCTTGCCAGGGTGGGATGTGCGTTCTCTAATTCTTCATCCACCTTCTCGGCCCCTGCCTTGGACATCCAACTTTGTCCTGGACATACTCTGGAGTTCAAGCTCAGCTTCCCTGTTTGTAGGTTCAGAGGAACTGTAGTGAGTTCCCAGCTGAAATCCTGGACCCTTCTCTCACTAAAGCATTAAAGCCCTGAAATCACTCCTGAGACCAGCTTGGTCTGTTCCTCACCTCTTCTCCCTGACATGCACCCCAGGGACTCAGTACTGCTACTATCCACCTACGTGTGATTTTCTGCCCATAATCACGGCCTGTCTAGCTCCTTACAAATTACTGACCCTTGAAGACAAGTCAGTAGGTTCTCAGTGAAGCGATCGCCTACAGAACTGCATTAACCAAGGCACTGTGTAGGCAAATAAACAGAAGGACAGACATCAGGTTCTCTCTCTCCATGGCTTCTCTCTTTCTTAAGTGATTCTTAGATGTCCTTTAGCACTCTGAACTATTCGATTCCTGAGCCTGCATCTTGTTAATTAACTTTTTGTTCTTTCAGGTAGGACTGAGCTTTCAAACTGGGCAGACCACCAGAGTTCTGGCCTTGGGGGAATAATTTGCCTTGTTGGGGACTCTCAGTCTTGAAGCCTGAGCTATAAAGATCGATGTGAACAAGACATTTCACAGAAGGGCCCCTCTGGGCCATACCCTGGCTCCCTTGGTCTATTGCTCACAATACCTCCTGATCTGCTTCTAGTCATAAAATCTCAGTCCGTATTTACTGGGGGCTAACAATTCGGCGGTGGGAGTAGAATGAGGCCCTCTGTGTGCCATGGCCAGGTGTCAAGGAGTATCTACAAGGCAATGAGAAACCAATTTTGACAACAAGCCGCAGGAATCCTCTCCACTTCTGGGAGACAAGTGTCTTGCGCCTAAAGAAGACCCAGGCTTTGGAAAATTTGGGGAGTCATTTGGGAAAAAAAATAGCTCCAAGTATATATTTTCTTTGAAGAAGGTGATCATAAAAATAGAGTCACGCATGAAAGGAAGAAGACGAAATGAAAACATGCAGCGAAAGACAACATCCGCTCTCATTTCAGTTTCCTGGAAGCGGAATGTGGTTGGGCAGATGGTGCTCTTTTGTTTCACTAGAAGAAATGATAAGATGTAAATATGCAGGGCCATCCTTAGCGGGGCAGGATGGAGAAGGGGCCCGTGCCAGGCCTGTGGGGCTTTTTCTTAAGTTGAGTTTGTCATCCCCACCGAGTTCCAAAGATGCTGCCTTAGATGGACAGCTCTCAATCAGGCCTCAGGAGTTCTCCAGCTTTCCATAAACGGGTCACCAACGAACCTGTGGAGCCCGTTACATGGTTTGAAAAACATTGCTGGTTTCTGTGCTTCCTACAGCGACCTCCGTACTTTTCAAGAGAGGAGGAGATGACTCAGTGTCCACTGCCTGCCCGCCTCTTCGCTCAGCACCGTTCACAGTTTGCATGAGGTTCCACGTGGCTTTGCAGATTTGTTTTGTACCATCACCCCACATTTGCCTGGTGTTGGAGGCTTTTCAAGACTCGTTCACATAAAACTGTCTCTTTTGATTCAGCGGCAGGAGCAGATACCGGTAGCCTCATCTCACAGCACAGGAAACCTAGCTGGCCGTGTGGACCCACACATGCCGAGCAGGACTGACAAGGCGCATCATCCCTGATGTCTCCTAGTCCAGTGGTCCTTCCACCCCGGCTTTTGCCCTCATTTGGGGAAAGGGGGTTGGGCAAAAAATGGCCATTGATATATCATTGAGGATTGGGGCATCTGAGTCTAAGACATATATGAAATGAAAGAAAAGGAAAACAGAGAAAAATAGAGATCACCAGGCTTCTTCTTCTAGGTAGTTATACATATGCTTGTCTCCCTTCACAAAGTAGTTTTGAAGCCAAAATTCTATTTAACTCTGTATTTTCAGTGTCAGAACAGTATCTTCTGGTACATAATAGATGCTCAAATATTTGATGTATATGTATGAATAAAGAACCGGAACTAGTTGTACAAGGAATAAATTGCTTGGTTTCTAGGAACCTATCAGAATTCTGTGATGTGTTCTCAGAAGGACCTTAGCTGAAGTGTTTGAGATGATCATACTAATTACAGGGTGACAGCAAGGTTTGCTAGAAGGAAAGCTCACTGATAGAATGGCTCCCATGTCCCTAGATCAGATGTATCCATGCCAACGAATTTGGATGCTACTATTGAACTAACTCTCCTATTAAGTGCTCTTAGTCAAATAAGCTGTTCTTAAGCTAGTCACGGAGATTCCCTGGTGGCTCAGACAGTAAAGAATCTGTCTGCAGTGTGGGAGACCTGGGCTTGATCCCTGGGTTGGGAAGATCCCGTGGAGGAGGGCACGGCAACCCACTCCAGTATTCTTGCCTGGAGAAGTCCATGGACAGAGGAGCCTGGCGGGCTACAGTCCATGGGGTCACAAAGAGTTGGATACCACTGAGCAACTAAGCACAAACTTAGTCACACATCCCCTAAGTGTGAGAGACAGAAAGGTCTCTTACCTCAAATAGAGGAAGTAAAAACAAATTGCTAAATTCCAATCAGAAAATGGATGAGATGGAGCTGTGGAAGCATGTCCCCAAGAGCTCTTGAGAGAGAGAAATGGCAGGGTGAGGATATTGCAGTGAATGTTCTATGTAAGTATAGATTCCAAATGAAACAGGAGTCCGATGAACAGCAGACAGAATTTCAAGGACTGTGGTACTAACTTCAGTTTGACCCCTAGACCTAGAAGAAATCCCAGTTGGGATGCCCTTTTTCACACATTTGGAAAGGTCAGTCTTACACATTTCACTGTGTCTCCAAAAACAAATCATTTATTTTTACAACGATCTTGGCATTAAATAATACAAAATACATTTCTAAATATGGACCCCTCATTGAGAATCTCATGCATTTTAAAAGTAAAGGTTTTCTTTCACCATTGATGAGCATAGACCTTTCTCTCCAGCACCACTTACTTATCAAGATGGGGCCACCTATATTAACTTTGGGGGAAAAAAACCTTGAGAGTGAGACAAATTGTTTCACATCATTAACTGTGAGAAGCTGGTTAAAAGACCTGGTTATGCAAAAGGAAATTTTGTTGGAAAAACTTCACATTACAAAACGGAAATTTTCCTGGCTGTAGATCTGTCTTCTGTCCCTTTGGAGGTGTTGGCATCTGAAAGTACCATGTCACTTCAGTTCAGTCACTCAGTTGTGTCTGTCTCCTTGTAACCCCAAGAACCACAGCACACCAGGCCTCCCTGTCCATCACCAACTCCCGGAGTCTAGCCAAACCCATGTCCATTGAGTTGGTGATGCCATCCAACCATCTCATGTCATCCCCTTCTCCTCCTGACCATGTCAACTGTATATTAATATGTATATCTGTTTTACATAACTTAAAAGTCTTTGTGAGGCTTCCCTGATGGTCTAGTGGTTAGGACTTGTCACTTCCAATGCGGGGGGCATGAAGTCAATCCCCGGGAGAGGAGGTTCTGCCTGCAGCGGAACTGGTGCCAGTTATCTGGTACCAGTAAGCGTTGACATTAGGACAGCAAGTTCCAACTTCTCTTTCGGAAGGACAACTTTTTCCTTGACAAGTATATTGCCATGGTAATACTAAAGACACATCTAAGGCAACTTTCTCACCCTCTGTTCAATAAACTTAAAAGCTCAGAGCCCGGGACCAGATCACCATAAACATATTGAACTAGAATTTCAGAGACCTAGCATTGAACATACTGGCTTGGGGTGGGGGACATAGACCGGAGCTGTTGAATTATGTTTCCTAAGGAAATACTGTTATAAGAGCAGAAGTCTTAGAAAGCATCTTTTCTAAAACATTTACCACTGAGTTTTCAGCCGATCCCCAAGGATTTACCAGAGCCACTGTGAAGAGGTACCAAAACTGAGGAGGTCACAGGGATAAATCCCCATCATCTGACTCAGAGAAGGCTCCCCATATTTCACATCTTTGATAATGTATTTGCTCCTGAGAACAACACAATGAGCTAACAACTCATGTTTACTCTCATTGTACAGGAAGGAAACTAAGGCATTGCCATTCATTCTTATATAGTCTTGCCTCTATACTCAAGACTCTCCCCAAGAACCTATGTAAACATGACTTGTCTTCCTAAATTTATTCCTTAAAATGAACCTTAAGGACCACCGACTCTTTATTCTATAGACATTGACTCCCAAGCGTTTCTCTCCTCTTTTCCAAGATTGTGCATAAGCTTGTTTTGAATAATACTGCTAAGAATTAGAAAACATAGTTTCTAGCACTTTGACTTGATCTCACCAGCTCAGAACCTGTTTTTTCATCTGTACATTTGGATAATAAGATCTGGTTTTCACAACTTAAAGGTCTTTGTAGAGTTTCCCTCATGGTCCAGTGGTTAGGACTTGTCACTTCTAATGCAGGGGACATGAATTTGATCCCTGGGAGGGGAAGTTCTGCATGCTTCCTGCAGCCAAAGAAAGAAAAATCTTTGTAGTCATCAAATAAAATACTGAATTCCATTGTCACTGTACAGATACAGATTAAACACCTATGCTGGGCCAGATACCATATACACGGCTCTGGAAGAACAATGGTGAACAAGACTTAGTCATTTATATCTTCTAATAAAGTCAACAGTCTGATGGTGAATCTGAACAATAAACATATGTCCGTTTGCTTAAAGAATGCAATGCAAAGGTAGGAATGGGATAGCCGGGGGTCATAAGAGTGCAAAGGGCATTGACGATACTGAGAAGAGGAAGCTGAGAAGTTTTCCATGAGAAAACTAAGGGAAATTAAATCTGAGCTGAACCATTCAAGTATAGGGACGTAATGCCATATTCTTAGTGTGTGCTAGCACTGGTCTTAGAAGTAGCCTTGACATTCTTTTAGTATGAAGATCTATATCATCTCGGTATCCTGTTCAGGCAACTCTCCGAGCACCTTCCAATACAGGCAGGGGAGCAAGCAGCATGCTGTCTGATCCTCTCAACCCCACACCGACATAGAGGCTTAAGACTTAGAGAACTCAGGGTGGCTGGTTGGATGGCATGGTTGGAACCGCCCACTCCTCACTGGCATTCTCTGGAAGAGAGGAAAAGAGAATGTAGCAGCACCCACACTTCCCAAAGGAAGAAACCTGTCAGTTGTACCCACTCGTGTCAACTCTGCTTAGTGACAGTGGAAGCACGCCCACTGCTGGGGGCCCAGACTCCAGAAGGAAAGTCTTGCCAAAGCTGCCCACATTCCCAAGGACAGCATGGGAGATGGGTCAAGGCCCTTCCCACGAGCTCCAAGGGCTGAGAAAAAGGAAGGATCTAAGTCAGGTTTCTCAATGCCCACCTCATTCTCTGAACTAGAGGATCCTTGAGGTCAGAGCAGACCAAGAATTAATCATCTCTGTAACACCGCCATGAGACGCAGGACCTGGCGCAAAGCAGAACTGTAATGCAGATACAACAACAACCACAACAAAAAATGCTGTGGTTATTGTTGCTGAACTGAATCTGACACATGGTGAGGAAAGAGATGCATGAGAAGCAGATCCAGAAGGGACATTTTATTTAGAATAATAACTAATTTTATTTTAAGACTGTAACTTTATTAATGACATTGCTTCAAGAGCATTACCAAAGCCCTAAAAATTTAAAAGTTCATGGGAGAAGGCAGACAAAACAACAGTGAAACTCTAAATTCAAATCCATGCAACTTTATGTGAGTAGGAGCTGAGGAGATGGGGACAGGCAGCAGGGAGTAGAACAGACAGGCATGCCTTCTGTTAGGAGGACCGAGCTGGCCTCTAAGTTTCCCCGGGGATGTCCTGGCAATGCCATTGTGGCTTTTCATGGCTGGCAAAGGCTTCTCAACTTCCAAACTGACTGAGGATGTCTATGCCTGCCATTTGGTTACTGGGCATGTACCAAGGGTCTGGGTATCTTCCTCATCAGACCTGGAACAACAGCTAAAGGCAACATGGGAGGCCGAGACACTAATGGAGGAGGATGTGTTTGTAGGAATCATCGAGAAAGGTCAGAATCATTTAGAAAGATCAGAAAAAAGCGCGGTGTGCTAGGAGGACTGTGGACTGTGGACTGTGGATCTAGCAGAAATGTCAAAGGCCCCAACAGACAAGAGGAAAAAGAAAAGTCCTACTCTGTGGCTAAATTCAGCACAGAAGCCTCCTGCTTATTTGAAGAATCACAGAAAGGCTGAACTCTGTATGAAAAGCTGTCTTTATCATAAAGAGATCAACCCCTCACCTCCCCTAAAACACCATTAGAGATCAAATCATTGAGAAATCCTTTATCTGTCACTCAGAATTCCACAGAAAGCCCCTAGAAATGTACTTATAGACCTACCATACTTGACTGACCCAACATGAGCAAGTACAGAAAACAAGGAGCCGGTCCAGTGACCCCAGTGCTGTGTTTGAAGCATCCTGGGCTTCTCTTCGAAGCTTTGAGCTAGTGACTCAAGGCTAAGAACACCTTAAAAACAGCTGCAGGTCCTAGAGGCACCCACACTGCTCTGAGAAAATGGGCAGAGAGGAGAGGTGGCATTTAGAATAATATGGAGCTAAAAGAAGTTAATGACTGATTTTCACTTTTATTTGTAAGTTTTATGAGTTTTTAGAGAATAAATGAATCATGTAACACACAATCTATGTATATAGGTCAGACTGGGGAGATAAATAATCACTTATAAGGGAGCCTTTGAAATTAGATTTCTTGTTATTGCAATCTAGGGAAAATTTTGAAAAGCAATGTCTTAACACTTTGGCTATTACTGAACACCCAGGTTAGAAGCCTATGAAAGCAGGGGGAATTCATTTGTAACCTAAGTTTTTGGAGCTAAATTAATGTCGCTTTGTATTTGCCTCCTGTTGAATCTCACGTATTCAACCAAACTTTATCTAAAGCTACAGATTCAATGAAAGTCATAAGTTCATTAATAAAATGGGGTCTAATTTGCCATATCCAACAGAATGGACCTAAAAGAATAGTTCAACTGAAAAGGGAAAGCCACTCAGTTGTAACCAACTCAATGTGACCCCATGGTCCATGGAATTCTCCAGGCCAGAATGCTGGAGTGGGGAGCCTTTCCTTTTCGGGAGGGGACCTTCCCAGCCCAGGGACTGAACCCAGGTCTCTCACATTGCAGAAGGATTCTTTACCAGCTGAGCCACCAGACAAGCTCAGTTCAACTGAAAAGGTATTTAAAACTGTTGCAAGAGCAATAAAAGCAAGAGATGTGTCAGTTGAGCGTATACAAGCTTCCTTCCATCTCGTGGGCCAAAAGCAAGTGTTCTGGAAGGAAGTGACATTTGAGCCGGGCCTTCCAGTTCGAACAGGCTTTTAATCAAAATGCAGGAGAAGGACACAGACAGTGGAGGCAACAGCATTTAGTGTGGAATACGGGAGTGCGGGGGCTTCACTGATAGAGGATCCACCTGCCAGTGCAGGAGACAGGGGTTCGATCCCTGGGTCAGGAGATCCCATGGAGAAGGAAATGGCAACCCATGCCAGTATTCTTGCCTGGGAAATCCAACAGACAGAGGGACCTAGCTGACTTATAGTCCATGGAGCTGGAAGAGTTGGATGGGTCTTAGTGACTAAGCCACCATCATGGGGGTTGTGGTAGGACATCTGGTGGTCTAATTGACCTGGGGATGTATGCAGGGCCCTGGACCCCTTGGAGGCCAGGTCAAAACCTTTGAACTTTTTCGGTAGCTGGCAGGGAGCGCTGAGGTGTTTTCAATGGAGAAGTGGCATGTTTAGAGATATTTATGCTTTGGGAAGATCAAGTTATTACTGATGGTGAGAACTCTGGAAGAAGCCAGTCTGAGACAGGGCAGTCTGCCATGGGGCTGTCACAACAGAACAAGGGAAAAGTAAGGAGGAGACTCCAAGGTCTTTGGAGGTGAAAATTCCAACCTGGTTAGACCCCAGACTCCTGATTCCTGGACACCCAAGAGGGAAAATTGGCATGTCTAAGTTGGACTCCATGTCTGATTTTCCTTATGCTGGCATGATCCTTTCTTCTTGGGTGGATGGCTGTACCAGTAAATTTAGAGCGGCCAAATGAGCTGCTTTCTTGTCCCCTGTTCAATTCTGTTCAGTCGCTCAGTCGTGTCCAACTCTTTGTGACCCCATGAATCGCAGCACGCCAGGCCTCCCTGTCCATCACCAACTCCCAGAGTTCACTCAGACTCATGTCCATCGACTCAGTGATGCCATCTAGCCATCTCTTCCTCTGTCGTCCCCTTCTCCTCCTGCCCCCAATCCCTCCCAGCATCAGAGTCTTTTCCAATGAGTCAGCTCTTCGCATGAGGTGGCCAAAGTACTGGAGACCTATTTCTATATCTCCTAGTTGACAGTCATGGGGTTTTAAGCTGATATCTTGGTTCAGAATGCAAGCTTTAGAATTGAGGAGAAAAAGCAAACCTCACCCTGCTAGTTACTACTCACATGACCCTTGCTGACCCTCAGTTTCCCTGTTATGACACTAGGGTGAGGGCAGAACCAGCCTTGTAAGGCCCTTAGAAGGCAGTGACTGGGCACAGTTGGCACAGAATCTGGCACTGGTTACACATTCAGTGTTGGTTCTTGTCTCAGGTCCGCAGTTCCTCACTTAAAAGTCTGAAAGTTCCAACACTCTGAAAGCCTACATTTTGTAACTAATTTGGCTACAACAACTGACCTGAACTGAACTCATCTGACAGCAAGGTTTGACCTGGGCTGACACGTGACTATTTATAGTCCTTATCGATCACACTTCATGCTTATATTCATACATTTTCCTGAAGACTTATTAATGTGCTATGATGGCAGGGTGTTGCCCCAGGCCCCACTGGGCATGTTAAATAAAACCGAGCATGCAACATATTACCGTCCGAAAGCTGAAACATTTCAGAAATCAGAGTGCATGTGGCTCAAGGTTTTTCATACGGGCTGTGGATACACACTGCAAAACTCACGTCTTCTCAAGGAGTGGTGGGTGGCCTCCACCTTTAAATGAAAAGAAGAAACTGCCAATGTTGATTTTGTTTTTTAATTTTCAGACACTTACAGAGGGAAAGAAAACTAGGCTTCTAAAATACCTGTGAGTAGTACTGGAAGAACAGAGTGTGAAGCCCACCTCCCACCTAAGAAGTTTCAGTTTCAAAAACCTGTCTCTGTGTTACTCCTTCTCTCATCTCAGCTTCCTGTCGGGGAGCATGAATGAGGAGGACGAGTGATGATTCTTTCTTATTTTTATTTGTTATTGAAGTATATTTGATTTACAATGTTGTATTAGTTTCTGGCTTACAGCAAAGTGATTCAGATACATATGCATTCATACGCATATATGTGTGCGTGCGTATATAGAGAGAGCTCTCCAGGGGCGCAAGTGGTAAAGGACCCCTGCCAATGCAGGAGACATAAGAGACAGGGGTTCGATCCCTGGGTCAGGAAGATCCCCTGGAGAAGGAAATGACAGCCCACTCTAGTATTCTTGCTTGGAGAATCCCATGGACAGAGGAACCTGGGGGACTACAGTCCATGGAGTCACAAAGAGTTGGGCACAACTGAGCAACCAAGCACAGCACACACACACATACACGTATGTATTCTTTTCCATATTCTTCTACATTACGACTTATCATAGGAAACAATATAGTGTCCTGTGCTACACAGTAGGTCCTTGTTGTTTATCTACTTTGTATATAGCAATGTGCATCTGCGAATCCTAAATTCCTTTGTTCCTCCCTCCTCCTCCTCTTTTGGTAACCATAGTTTTTTTTTTTTTTTAATTTTTCTTTTTTCCATGTCTACGACTGTTTTGTATACTCGTTCATTTGCACCCTGTTTTAGATGCCACATGTAAGTGATAGCCTATGGTATATGCCTCCCTCTGTCTGACTTATCCCATCAGCATGACCATCTCTAGGTCCATCCACGTTGCTGCAAATGGCAGTAGCCAGACTTCTTTATGACTGAGTAGTATTCCACTGGATATATGTGCCGCCTCTTCTTTTATCTGTTCTCAAGATACATAAACCCTGTTTTCTAGTTGATGTTGTTATTATTCTCCATACCTTCTTAAAAATGGGGAAACTAAGGCTCAGAGAATGATTTTCAGGAGATGTGGCCACAGGGCAAGGGAGCAGTGCCGGACAGTCCTAATTGCCTTGGAGTCCAACAACCAAAGGGAGAGGCAAGAGACCAGGAGCTCCAGCCAGGCTCCGGTGCCAGAACCTTCTCCCTTTATGCCCTGGTCTGGCACTGCACATAGTAGGCGCTCAGTAAACATGAATGGGATCAAAGCAAGTCTTTCTGAGATTTTTTTTTTTCTCCATCTCTCTTCTCTCCTCCCTCCCCCACTCTCCTCAGCAGTGGGAGGAGGGATGCCGAGTGGTACAGAAGCAGCCCAGCTCTCTTTCATCTCTTGAAAAGCCTGCCAAAAGTTGACGGGCGGCTTGCCTTGTGCAATCGGTACTTCGGCAAACTCTGGGTCTGCCGGCTGCTCTGCTCTGTTCTGTGTCCTGAGCCACTGGCCAAGGTATGCTGGCTTTCCACCCTGCAAGATGGGCCTTCCACCAGACTCTTGGGACTAGAGTCTTCGGTATGTGGACAGGGATGTCAGGAAACAAACATCTTAAGTGAAACAGTGTTCAAAGTGAAGACAACCTCACTTTCTGGGGGAGAGTAAAGGTGGAGGACACCACGTGGAAGGGTCCGAGCCTGTTCCATTCAGCCCCTGTGTCAGCAGGGACTCATGAAACTGTGTGTGTGTGTGTGTGTGGCAGGGTGGGGGCGGAATTCCTGAAACCCTGTGCATTCTGGTGTTCCTGGAATCTTTTTTCTTTCTATATAAGCTGTGTTTGAGAATAAGCCTGCCACCATTATTCCAGGAACGCCTCAAGTGCTGCCTCAACCGTAAAGCCCCATCCCTTTCACAGCCAGTGTTTGGCGACCTAGAATTTCCCCCAGGTCTCAGCTCCCTGGAACTACTCTCTGGGTCTACACTGTCCTGCCTTGTCACTGGTTTGCTCATCCACAGCCCCCACATCCCAGTCCTTGGCTGGACCTGGTTGGCACCTCTTACTTTCCCTGGGACATCGCCTTTTAAATATTTTGCTATCAACCCACATTTCTGGATCGTCACTTGTTTAATCAGAAGTCCTCGTTCCTCTCACACCACCCTGAGGCCACTCCCACGGGCAGGGCCACCACATTCCCCAAAGAAGACAGCCCCTTACCGTTGGAGTCATTCACAGCTCCCCATCTTTTCACCTCTGTGTTCTGGGTCTAAGCTGTTTTGAGATCAGAGGTCTCTTTGGGACTCTATGACACCACCTGAAACACACAGGGGATTGTTGCTTAGTCACTAACTTGTGTCCCACTCTTTGGCAACCCTATGGACTGCAACATGCCAGGCTCCTCTGTTCGTGGGATCACACAGTTGATAGGAATCCTCTGAGCTTCATCCATGGACCCCCTAATGCAAGGCTTCTTAGTATGGTTCTTGCACGACTGCCTCAACCCCAGGTGGGTTTGCTTGTTCAAGGAATATTCTCAGACCATCCCCCCAGACCTACTGAAACAATGGGCACTCAGGAAGGTTAGATGAGCTCCCCAAAGCACACAGCCAGATCACGGGGATGCTGCCAGGGGCTGACTTGCAAGGTCATGTTCTGATGAAGGAAGCAATTTGACATTTTGCTGATTTTCCAAGAAGGAAATTAACAGGATGAGGGAGTGTATATGTGTGTGTCTGGGAGGGGCAGAATTAGGATGACCCAAGAAATGAGTGCTGGGCTTCCCTGGTGGCTCAGAGGTTAAAGCGTCTGCCTCCAATGCGGGAGACCTGGGTTCGATCCCTGGGTCAGGAAGATCTGCTGGAGAAGGAAATGGCAATCCACTCCAGTATTCTTGCCTGGAGAAAGAATCCCATGGACGGAGAAGCCTAGTAGGTTACAGTCCACGGGGTTGCAAAGAGTCGGACACGACTGAGCGACTTCACCAAGAAATGAGTGCTATCAAAATATTCCCGGGCTCTGTCCCAAAATGTCTGAGCCCCAGGAAGAGAAAACACAGGTCAGACACCCCATCCAGGGGTGCACTCCCCAGCAGGTCGTTGGCCCTAGCCCTCTTAAGCTTGCCCAGTGAAAATCAATGGTGGCCACTTTTATCTGAAAGGCCAACATCCTTGAAACCAGAAGTCACTGAAAGTAAGTCTTGTAAACATTAAGGATTCAAGGTCGGCAGTCCCCAAGGGAAGAGCACCCAGGGGGACACGTGGGGCGTTGGACAGGAGCAGAGTCCTTGCCAGGTGGGACTTTCCAGGCTCGTCTCTGAGGGAAGTTGACAGATAACCAGGCCCTGCGCGCGGGCGAGGTGCCCAGAGCCGCGAATTGCTGCATCACCCTTTGCTCCCGCGATTCGCCTGCAGGCTGCTGGGCTGGGCGTCAGAGGAACTGGTGGTTAGTTTGTGGTCACCCAGCAGTTTTATGAAGGCCCTTGAGGTGCTTCAAGTACCAGGTGGCCCCAGCGTGGTTTAACTGTCTGGGGGCCCGAGCTCTCTCAGTGGCCAGTTAAGTAGCACAGACAGTCTTGCTGTGAGAACTGTTCAGTTGACTGTGACAATTACATAATGCACCCGAGGAGCCAGTTTCACCTTAGCTGAAGAGGAATATATTATAAATGCAGATATTAGGAATTAATGCATTAGTCAGCACCCCTGCCGCACCTCACTGTCAATAAAGCACTCGGGGTTGGGGGAGGCATGGTCTCATGAGGGAGTTATCAGTGCCTCATTGGTCCCATTTCACAGATGTGGGTAGTGAAGGTCATCAAGGTCAAGGACCCGTCCTGTGTATCGAGCAGAAAACTGGCCAAGAGACTATCCCAGCTGAAATTACATTATTTGTCAGTGACCCCTCAAGGCTGAGAGTGTTCCCACTTTGCAGACAATGACACGCCCAGCCTCCAGCCCAGTCCTCTTCCCCAGCCAGCACCTCCTTCTCCCTGGAACATCTCTGAGCCGCAGTGGCTTACAGCGCCTCAGCAGGTAGGAACAAGATGGCTATATTTTCTCTTGGTCTTATTCCCAGATGCTCTGACAGAGAGCAATTTTTAGAACAAACGCAGAATACAAAATAACTCATACCTCTTCAAGAGCACTCAGGAAGCTTAGGGGTGACATTTTAACTGCCTTGTCTCTCATCTAGGCCCTTTCCTTCCCTTAAGCATCCATCATAGTGAGTGCCAAGGATATGGCCAGGTGTGGACCAGGGGCCCTGGGAATGCAGGGGGAGATGGAAACCATGCACAAGCACACAGATACCTGCACATACACACGCACACCTTCCACCCTGGAAAGAAGGGTATACCAGAAAGACCAGCCCACCGGCTCCCTGAGCATGCATTATACACACCTCATGTTTGGAAGGTGCTTCACTTTTTGTACACGGAACTTTATGCATCCTTACTATGGTAACTCTTTCTACCATTCTCTGTCATAAAACCAAATATCTTGGTGTGTGTAGATTTGTTTATAGCTCTGTTTTCCTCACCAGGCTATGTACAAGCTTTGGACGGAAGAGCCCTCTCTTAATCATAACATTTTTGCTCACTGAGTCACCCAATCAATGTTTACTGAGTGTTTAGTATAGACCAGGTTGACACCAAGCACAGGTGAAGAACTGGCTTGGGGACATGCTTTTGCACCAGTAAATAAATGAATGAGAAAATGAGTGGTTTGGTGGCTGCTGTGTGCCAAGAAGAGGGGATGACCAAGGGGGTTCAGTGTGTGTGGGGTTAGGAGGGGTCTGGCTCTTCACCAGGAGCTCAGGGACCATCAGCTGGCCTGTCCCCTTCTGTCACCATCAGGACTCAGAGCTGTAAATTGATGGGGATAAGAGTCCCTACCCCATGGAGGTCACTTCAACATTAAGTAAGCTCATGTACGTGAAACAGCCTGGGGCCTAGAAAGTTTCCACTCAAATCTAGCAGTTGCTCCAAGTGTAAGTAGACACAGAACAGACTAAGTAAGCATTTGGGAACACAGGCATATGCATAAACATTTTGGTAATTAAACCCAAAAGCAAAAAAAAAAAAGGAGTGATGTAACCAGATCTGGCCTTTCATGATTACCACTGTCTCCCATCTTCTGGATGAAGTCCTTGTGAATTCTGCAAGAGGCTCCTGGTCCATGATGAGAAGTCAGGTTTCTGAAATCATCTGGGTGTCCCTGGGCTCCCTGCCCCCGCCTGCAGCACCCCCCTTGGAGACAGGGCCTTCCCTCCTTTAGGGCTGGTAGCCGGAGCCATCTAGTTGCAGGTCCCCTGAGCTGGGAGGGTAATCCAGCCTGCCAATTATTGGAAATTAAAGCCAAGTAATTTGAGCCCATCTGCTGGTCGCCTGACCACAAACCACCTCTTAGCTAACCCTGAGCAGGATCTTGTTACTCCCTCAGCGCCTGCCCGGCTTCATTACCACGGCCCTGGGAAGGAAGGAAATCTAGAGGTTACTGGGGTCTTCAGTTAGAGCTTTGTCATTAGTGTGGTTATGACCCAAGCCCTCTCTCCCTGGAGACTTCAGGATGCAGGCGCTGGGAGACTGACTTGGTAACAGGACGAACGGCTCCCAGGTCTCACCAGATGGAATGGGGACCTCATCAGATGGGCCAGCAATTTGGGGTGGGGGGTGTGTGTCACTTGCCAGGGTAGGCGGATTCCAGGAGGCCAGTCCACAGTCCTGCTGGTAACTCAGTATCTCTGGCTTCAGTGCACTGCAGATGGCTCTTATGGGCAATTATGTTGACCATGCAAAGCTTAGACAATAACATCAGGCAGACTTGGGATTGAAAAATAAATCTGCTCCTTGCTAGATCTTGAGGAAGTTCTTTAAACCCCAAAGCTTCAAGTTCCCTGACAATACAATGAAGATAAAATCTCCATTACAGTCAGCCCTCACCATTATTAGCTTGAACTCCCTTTCTAGAGGCTTCTCTGGTGGCTCAGTGGTAAAGAATTCGCCTGCCAATGTAGGAGACATAGATTTAGCTCCTGGTTCATGAATATCCTCTGCAGGAGGAAATGGCAACCCACCCCAGTATTCTTGCCTAGGAAATCCCATTTACAGAGGAGCCTGATGGGCTACAGTCCATGGGTTGCAAAGAGTTGGACATGACTTAGCACTTAGCGACTAAACAACAGCAACAAACTAAGATTTCTGGAACCAGAGTAGGATTAGAAGCCCCCAGCGAGGCTGAGCAGACCCAGGCTGTATCATAGAAGCTGAGAGAGAGGGGGTTCCAGCCATCTGACGGGCACATCAGATGCGCCTCAGTGGTTGCTGAAACTCCACTCCCGAGATCTTCCTAAATCCCACATCCACTCTTTGCGGGAAAGAACGTCTGCTGCTGAGATGCAGATGAGTCCATGCCAGGTACCAGTCCTGAGGGAGAAAACACACACCCAAGTCTGGAAAAGTAGCTAAAAATGATCTGGACAAAGTATCTGCTTCCATTATGTTCCACTAGTGTTAGAGGGTCAGACAGGGGTAGTCCCATTCTTAGAAGCACAGTTTTCCTGGGGAAATCTTCAATTCCAAGTAAGTATGAAAACGCCTCTCCCCAGTGTGATGATCCTTTCAACCACATCCTGCATTTTTTTTTCTAAAAAGTGAGCATTTTGTACTGAAAACTGATAAAATTCATTTGCCTTCAGAGGGGAGAACTAAGAAAGTTTTGTTTTTTTTAATGGAAGTATGATAACACATTTACAGAAGACTTGGACAATACAGAACAAAGTTACATATAGTTCCACTATATATTACAATTAATTTTTAAGTAGGTAACAAGATTTCTATTTAGAGTTTCAATGTCAAACTCTCAAAAATTAATAGAATGAACAGAAAAGTAGAAGGATATAGTAGATCTGAAAAGCACTATGCACCAATTCAACATCATTAAGATTTATACAATTTTTACTCTGCAGCAGGGTACAAAGTCTATTCAAATTCCCATAGACTATAAACCTGGAGACACTGGAACATATCCAGGGACATAAAGCAAGGTGCAAAACCTTCACAGTCTAAAGGTATTGAAATCATACAGAAGTAAGGGAGCCTTCAAATCGAAATTAAGTTGATATATCGAGAGCTGCTGTCTCAGTGACATGACATCAGGAGAATCGTCAAACATGGCTCTGACTGCCAGCATCTTACGAAAGCTCTACTTCTGGTGCAGAGGGCTTTTGATCTTTCAAACTGCATTTAAATTCTAATATCCTATCATCAGTGTAGAGTAAGGGCAGAACTGACATATGGTCTTTTTACTTTACTGATTTGTCTGTTAGTGGTTTTAGTAATTATTGGGAAGAAGCATTGAAGGTGGCCATGAACTCTAAATGAGGCATGTCGCTGGCTCTCCTGATGTCCACCATATCCGCTGGGTGATGCCCAGTCCTCTTCTTGGTTGGAATTTTCAGTGCCACCCACTACTACCACACCACGGTGGCTATGCCCCAATGTGGGCTACGTGTCTGATCACATCTGCTACGAGATGAAACCTCAGGTGTCTCCAAATCCTTTTGAGCATTTTTATGGCAGACTTACAGCCTTTGCCCTTGAATCCCTTTCTCAGGCTCCGGCATCTAATATTCAGCTCCCTCTTAGACACATCAGAACCATGATCATCCTCTCCTTGCATCCTTCCACGGGTGGGGAGCTCACCACATCACAGAGATCCACCCTCCCTGTAAGCTTAGGTGCTGCACGAGTCATCATTTGCCCATCTTTCCAACCTCACTTCACACCACCTCCATAAACACCTGGATCTCTCACCTGCTGACTTTGTCCTCAGCAAGGCTGAAGTTCGTCCAGCCTCAGTGAGGGTGAATGAGGGGGCTCCCCTGACTGGGGAAATCTCTGGCCACGGCCGTTCACTCCTGCCATTTGGTCTCAGCTCAGGTGGTACGTCTTAAGGGACACCTTCTCTGACCACTCCATCTACGATGACCCCCCACTCCCCATCACCTCCACTCACTCTCCATTCTGTTACCACACCTTATTCCTTCCTCTCATGGCACTGATCATGTGCCAACTGATCTGACTAACATACTCACGTGTTTACATGTGTGCGACCACCTACAGCTTATGGTTGTGTTTATCTGTGCACTGTTAGGCTCTGTTTACGTACACATTTGCCTATGTACCATTGCCTGCTGGGTACGAGTATGCACTACTCATGCATGAATTGACCTGTATGGTCACGTTAGAATTTCTTTACCCACTTACCTGTGTCTGATCATTTACTAATTTTGCATGTGTTGGCGTGTGTGCCATTATGCACTATTTACATACTGTATAGCACAGGGAGATGTATTCAGTATCTTGTAATGATCTATAATAAAAACGAATCTGAAAAAGAATATATATATATATGTACACATGGGGCTTCCCTGGCAGCTCAGAGGTAAAGAATCCACCTGCCAATGCAAGAGACACAGCTTTGATCCATGGGTCAGTAAGATTCCCTGGAGAAGGAAATGGAAACCCACACTGGTATTCTTGCCTAGGAAATGCCATGGACAGGGGATTTCCATACTGGCAGGAGCCCGGTGGGCTATAACCCATGGGGATGCAAAATGTCAGACACAACTTAGTGACTAAACGACAACAGTGTGTGTATATACACAAACGAATGCGTATGCCGTACACCTGAAACTAACACGACTTTGTAAGTCAACTGTATTCCAATTAAAAATATAAAAACAAAAAAAATGAAACATGGTGTTCGGATCTTAAGTTTTCTGAGGTTACTTGAAGAGAGGATACCCCAAATATTCAGTCATTTGAAAAGACACAATAGAAGTGAAAGGGACCTGGCAAGCACATGGTTCAACCGCACGACTTTGCAAATGAGAAAACCATGGTCCAGCGAGAAGTTGATGATGTGCAGATGAATAAGGCCAAGGCCATGGGCAGGTGACTGGTGGGTGGGAGTCAAGCTTGAAGTCTGACCTACAGCACAGAGGGGTTGACCTTAAATCTGGGGGCCCAAAGAGGCTAGGGGCAGAAATTGAGGGCAACTGTCTCTCCTTCTATAGGACTGTGGGATCAGGAGTCAAGTTCAGTCCAAGCACACTGAGCTTTAAAGTTGCAGAAGCATGCCTTAGATGCCAACCGTTAATGACTGCCTAGGTTTGGTAGAGGGAGCTGCAGTGCAAAGTCAAGATCAGAGGTCAGCGTTCGTGGGAGAATGAGATGCTGGCATTTAGGGATGAATAGCAGAGACAGAGGCCGCGGCCAGCGCTGGCCAACACTGGCAGAGTCTGGGACAGAGCCATTAGAGGCAGATGAAACTGCGAATCAGTTTGCTGAGTCTTAACCACCAAAGAGACCTTGACTGACCTTTTAGAGGCCCCTGGAGACCAGTAGCGAGAGGTCAGAAACTCAGATGCATTAAATCAATAGAGTGTGATTCAGGAGGTTGGGAGTAGGGGGAGGTGAGTGTGGAGTGGCTAGTGGATCTCAGAGTTAGAGAGGATACTGAAGGATGAAGAGGTGTAGACTAGCCCATGAGTAGGGAGGAGACCACTCAGTGGGGCGGTGGGGGGCATTACGGAAGCAGAGATGCAGAAATGGGATGGAAGGGAGGGTCCTGGATGACATGTGGAGTGGAGCCTGGCAGGGGGTGTAGGAATCTTCCTCCCTTACCTTTCTGCCTTGGCCATTCAGATGAACAGAGCTAACTTACAAATTCTCCTCTTCCCATTTTGATCACAGCTTGAAACTTCAACCAAGAATTGAAGGGAAAAATTAGAAGAGAATGCCATTCATTCTTACAGACATGGAGATAAAGGTTATTGGATATTTTCATCTTTCCAAGACAAGATGCAAAAGAATGGGATCATCGGTCAGCTTCCATGCCCCCCACCACCAACATCCTGCTCCCAATTATCTCAGCCCACCTGGGACTGGACAGGACATGTTCTCAATGTCTGTGTCCTTGGCTCTGGATCCACACATCCACAACTGGACCTGTCCCATCAGGTGGGGGCATCTGTGAGCATCAGTTCTTCTGGACATTCTATGGACCCACCTGGGCAGGCTTGGCATCTCATCAAAGCCAACTGGACCTCAGTTTCTAGATCTGTAAAATGGGTATAATTCCTTCCTTCTAAGATGGTTGTAAATGTTATATGAGTCGTATGAAGTGCTCCATGACAGTGAGAATCAGTCCCCCATCTTTTTCCCCACTTGCCTCTTCATCACTATTAGTGAAACATTAGCTCTGGGAAAAACAAAAGAGGAAAAGCATTTGTAAAAATAACTCCTGCCATCCTCAAGTGCCAGACCCGGGGATGCAGCAATAGCTCACTTAACTCATCTTGATCCTGAGAAGCAGGTGTCATTCTCTCTGGAGATGAGAAAACTAATGCTCTAGAATATTCTTAGCCTTGCCCTGTGTCTGTACCTCTGTGCACATAGAACTGGAGCCACAGCTGCCTGTTTGTGTCCTCCCCACCCCCCCGCTCCAGGCTGCTCCATGCTGGATGTTTGATACAGCATTCTCCTTGTGCTCCCAGGAGTGGAGTCTGTACCTGGGAGAGGGAGACCCTGGCCCTTCGTTAGAGGCAGGACCTGTCGCTGTTGCCATCAATTTCCACAATGGAGATCCTCAGGCCCATGGGCCCACTCCAGTGTTCTTGCCTGGAGAATCCCAGGGACGGGGGAGCCTGGTGGGCTGCCGTCTCTGGTGTCGCACAGAGTCGGACACGACTGAGGAGACTTAGCAGCAGCAGGCGCACGGACAAGATGAGAAAGCCAAGGGCAGCAAGCTCTGCTAGCTTGGCCAATGCCATTTAGCTGGGACACAGCAGAGCCAGAAATCGGTTTCAAGCCGAGCTCTGTATCTCCTCCCAGCATCCCTCGCCCAGCTGGGATCTTGGATACAGCTGGGAGGCAGTAACAAAAGGCAGTGAGAACAACCAGCGGCAAAACACCATGCACATGAGAGAAGAGACCCTGTGCTTGGGATAGCCTTCGAGAGAAGGCAGGGATGGGGCTGGCCCTTGAAGGATGGGTCATTCTTGGAGAGGAGACTAAAATCGACAGAGTAATTCACTGCTGTCTACTTGAAACACAAGACATGGGCACATCTAAACAGAACATGTTTTAAGATTCGTCATTCAGATTCCTGAGAGCATAGAACCGGAGACAAGCCAGCGCTCTGCCAGCACGCCTAGCCCCACACCCTGGTTGTTGTTCAGTCGCTAATTCATGCATGATTCCTCTGAAACCCCGAGGACTGTAGCTCTCCAGGTTCCTCTGTCTGTGGGATTTCCCAGGCACGAATACTGGAGAGGGTTGCCACTTCCTCCTCCAGGAGATCTTCCTTACTCAGGGATCAAACCTGTGTCTCCTGCATTGGCAGGCAGATTCTTGACCACTGAGCCACCTGGGAAGTCCATACCTTAGCAGATTTTGAATAGGAAACTCGGGCTAAAATTGACTGGATCAGAGAAAAAGAGTGAAAGAGGTGAAATAAATGAAGAAAATGAGAGGAGAAAGAGAGAGAAGCGGGGGAGAGAGAGATGAGGAGAATGAGGAGGAAGGAGAGGGGGAGCAGCAGGAAGGGCAGAAGGAGGAAGAGGAGGAGAGGAACCTCTCATTCCCACTCCACCATGCCTGCTGGGCTCCACTTAGCAGGAGCAAAGGGTCTGAGGTCAGAGGGCAACGAGGCAGTCAGTCCGCTCTAGCAGCAGGCTGAAACATTCTTCTAAGGCTACTTCCTCCGCTGGCCATGCACGTCTGAGGATGTGTATGTGTGTGTCTGTGTGGGGGGCAGGGGGAATGATTCACAGATCATCTCTTAACCCACCTGGTGCCTTAGCCAGTGTGCCTGCTCTAGCAAGGAGCCTGAGGATGTCTGCTGATGGGACCAGTGGCCAGACCTCCTCTTCCTCCTCTCTATGTGCTTGGAGGAACCAAATTGACTGCAAAAACACCCTTCCTTGACTCTGCCATCAAGATGGATGTTGGGTTCCCCTTTCCCCCTCTGGACACCTCCAGGGCTTCCAGCACTTGGGAGCTGCCCACTGGACAGGTCACTAAGACCACTTCAGATCAGATCTTGTGAAAGCTTAAAACTCACTTTCTGGCTAAAGTGTCCTTTAGCCAGAAACAGGGAAGGATGCACCCCTCTCCATCCGAGCCCCGTCTCATACCACAAGGATTTTCTCAAATACTCCAAGTTCAATAAAATTCCCAACTGCATTAAGCCAAGTCCCTGTGCCCTGATTTTAAAAGTCATGTGCGTTTTGATCGAAATATAATCCACATGTTCCCGATTTATTTACAATTAAATCATCAAAATATTATTTTAAGGGTTGTTTGATGTCTGGGAAACCTTTTGAGACTGTTTCAATAGGATTTTAAAAGTCCCTTTCCTTAAAAGCCGGAGACTTTGCTTTGCTGAGTGTAAATAAACCCACTGGAGAGGAGTGACTTTCGTCTAGAAATGTCAAGGCATTTGACAGAGGTTTGGAAGCAGCTGAAATCCTCGCTGCACTCAATAAGAACCGCAATCAGACCCACAGAATTTTCCTTTGTAATGTTCCCTGTAGCCCTTAGTCAGGTATTCAAAGGCTACCATTCATGCTAAATGTTTCATCAAAATCAAGGGTTGTTTTCCACGGGGAAGGGCAAGGGATGACATTTCCTGGATGCCCTGGGCCCTGTGTTTGGCACTTCAAACATAGGCTCCCCATCACTGCTACTGACAGCCTGATGCCAGGAGCATTCACGATTCTGTTTCGCAAAAAGGAAGCAGGATCTCCAGGAGGTGAAGGACCCCGTCCATCTGATCCCATGTCATCCGTTTCCATGCAATCGGAAGTCAGGTCGCTCAGACACCAGAGTGCTTCATCACTCACTTTACCTTGACAGCACCTCTCGGTGGGTGTGGTCAAAAAGCAGGGATGTGCATCCAGTGCTGGTAGTGGCCATCAGTCTTGCATTTGTATGGAGCTCTGAAAATGTTCAGATGTCTTAAAACAGTCAGCATGGAGGTTCCAGGGGAGAGACGTGCACAAAGAACACACTGCAGAATGCTAACCAAGTGGTGCTGCTTATCTGAAGGCTGATTACCTCCATTCTTGTTTTCCCTGGTGGCTCAGATGGTAAAGAATCTGCCTGCAATGCAGGAGACATTCGATTCCTAGGTTGGGAAGATCCCCTGGAGGAGGGCATGGAAACTCACTCCAGTATTCTCACCTGTAGAATCCCATCGACAGAGGAGCCTGGTGGGCCACAGTCCACAGGGTTGCAAAAAGAGTCCTACATGACTGAGTGACTAACACACTAGCACCTTCACTCTCAATTATTTTGTTGATTATCATTGTGACTAGCAGTTATTTCAGTGGATTCTCCCAACATTTTGTGAAGAAGTTAAAGTGAAGATTATTAACCGTGGTTTGCAGATTGGGAAACTAATGAATTCAGAGCAAAGAGGCCAGTGACTGTTCTGATCATTAGCAGGAGGTCAGAAAAGAGACGTGATCAGACTCACAGGGGTGTACCTTCCATGTGGGCACCTGGCAGCAGATTCTGTATCTGTGCTAATTTAGCACCTACTAGTCATATGTGGTTATCTCCTTGTTAATTAATTAAAGTTAGAAATTGCATTTCACAGTCACATTGATGGCATTTCAAGTGCTCTGTATCCACATGTGATGGGTGGCAACTTTATTGGGTACCAAAGATGTGGAAGATGTCCACGATGGCAGAAAGTTCTATTGGGCAGCCCGACTAGGGGCCACTGGCCCCCAGGCATTTTAGAACAGGCTCGTGGTTGCCAAGGGGGAGTGAGGTGGGAGAGGGATGGAGTGAGAGTTTGGGGTTAACTATCATATACAGAATAGATAAACAACAAGTCCTACTGTATAGGACAGGGAACTATATTCAGTATCCTGTGGTCAACCATAATGGAAAAGAATATGAAAAAGAGTATGATTAAGAATGCATATGGAAAGAACACAAGGCTTCCCAGGTGGCCCCGTGGTAAAGAATCTGCCTGCCAGTGCAGGAAAGGCAAGAGACTCAGGTTCCATCCTTGGATAGGGAGGGTCCTTTGGGGGAAGGAAATGGGAACCCACCCAAGGATTCCTGCTTGGAGAATCTCAGGTACAGAGGAGCCCGGTGGGCTACAGTCCATGGGGTGGCAAAGGTTCAGACATGTCTGAGCATGCAGGCTCTGACTGATACATATACATATATAATTGATCCCTGGGTCAGGAATATCCCCTGGAGGACAGCACTGGCAATCACCTTGTGTTCTTGCCTGGAGAATCCCATGGACAGAAGAGCCTGGCAGGCTACTGGGGTCTCAAAGGGTCGGACATGACTGAAGCGACTTAGTGTGTGTGTGTGTGTGATATATACACACATATAAGCATACATATTTGCAATGTTGTTGTTAAGTCAACTCAGTCATGTCCGACTCTGTGCGACTCTATAGACAGTAGCCCACCAGGCTCCCCCGTCCCTGGGATTCTCCAGGCAAGAACACTGGAGTGGGTTGCCATTTCCTTCTCCAATGCATGAAACTGAAAAGTGAAAGTGAAGTCACTCAGTCGTGTCCGACTTAGTGACCCCATGGACTGCAGCCTACCAGGCTCCTCCGTCCATGGGATGTTCCAGGCAAGAGTACTGGAGTGGGTTGCCATTGCCTTCTCTGACATATATACATATGTATATATAAATATACATACACACACACATAACCTGGTGGGCTACAGTCCATGGCATCACAAAGAGCCGGACAAGACTGAGCAGCTAAGTACACACAGAATCACTTTGTGGTACAGCAGAAACTTACAACATGTAACTCAGGTATACTTCAATAAAATAAACTTTAGACTAAACACATATGCATAAATGAGCCCTGTTGTTCAGACCGTCCCCCCTTTCCTTGACGTCCTTCCCGAGCTGCCTTTCTGACTACCATCAGGGGTTCCTGTGGTCTCCCCCCCGCCCCTCCTAGTCCGCAGCACCCCGGGCGCTACCCAGTATCTAAACTGGGGCAAGAACACCAGTCTGGGCTGTGTCCCCCAGCGGCTGAAAGGCCTCGAGTGGAGCGCTGCGGTCCCTTGCTCTGCCCCACCGGGTTTAAGCTCCTCTTCGGCAACAAGGGAGGAGGGGCTCCGGAGGACGGAGGAGGGCCTGGGGGAGGAGGGAGGGGAGGAAGCAGAGGCTTCTGGAAGGTGAGACACAGCAGGGAGATGAGGCGTCTGCCGCGCAGGCAGACATCTGTGCCCAGACAGATAGAGTTCCACCGATACGATCTCTGTCAGTATCCTTGTGAGAGATAAACAACTTGCCAGAGCCGCGCCGGAGGAAGTGCCCCGCTGAGAAAGTGGTGCTGGGGGCCAGACTGTCAGCCCCTGCGGTCAGAGACCCAGGGCGAGGAAGGCGGGGGAGGGCAGGAGCAGCCGGGCTCCCTGCAGGTGACGGGCCACAGGGCCCAGCGCCACAGATGTCGAGAGAGAGAAAGGTGTGAGCGTTGGCACGGAGAAGGGAGAGGTTCTGTGAGAAAGAAAAAAAAAAAAAGCCAAAGGAGAGAAGGTGCTGGTGTGACTATTTAGCTCTGTCTCTTGTGAATCTAAATAGGGTGTGTTCTGAGAGTGAGGTTTTGGGATTCGTATCCAGAACTGGCTTCTTATCCGTCCTGCAGGGCGGAGTAGCGTCTCTAAACTCAGCTCTACCGTCCATAACGTGAGATATCTATATTAGAGATGCATCGCAGGAGTGTAGCCGAGCTTTTTTTCTTGATGCAGAAGCAATGACTTGTTTTTCCGTGGATCAGCTGAAGGTGGAGGGTGGAGAGATGGATCATGATTGGATGGATGGATAAGTGAATGGATGAGATGGTTGGTTGATGAATGAATGGATGGATGGGTGGATAGATTTATGGGCTGATGGATAGATGAGTGGATGCATAGATGAATGATGGAAATTTGGCTGAAGAGTTAGGTATGTCTTATCTTAAAGTACTTCTCTAGGACATGCCTTTCTCTTCTGGGAGACTGAGAGCTTTCCCAGGAAAGGGGCAGGGACTGTTTCAGTGTTAAAATTTGGAGCAGCAGGAATAGAACAGATCCATGTACAGCTACTCAGTAAAACTGGAAAGAAGGAGAAGAGGGGGCAGTGGGGAGACCAGATAAGAGAGAGGAAAAGCGATGGAAACAGAATTTAAGCCTGAGCTATTTGATAAGGTCCCTTCATTAGTATTTTATCCATTTGAAACAACTTTAGAAGATGACGCTATCTGGAGATTTGAGTTTGGCTTTAGGGTAGTGTTGCAAATAAAAACAGGACACCTAGTTAAATTAGAATTTCAGGAAACCAAAGGATATTTTTTCCTTAGTTTGTTTTGTATAATATTTGAGAGATACTTATACTTAAAACATGTTGCTTATCTGAAATTCGAATGCATTCTGGGTGACATATTTTATATGGGAATCTTAGCTTAGAGAAAGGGAAAAAAAAATAACAGGCCTTGGGGCTTGTTATTAGTCTATGCATACTGGAGCCCATTTTACCAAAAAGCTATCCATTGGGATTCAGGGCAAAAACTTGGTGAATAATAAAGACACACCTTTTTCCCAGTGTTCACTGCACAGACATCACCCAAGGACAGCTCGCTTAGTCAAATAGGTGTAACATCACCCTAAACGTAGCCAATGGTTCCTAACACCAGTGACTTGAAGCTTCTCGAGGGACTTGGGACTTGCTGCAAGAATGGGGCTGTTGGAGTGAGTGGGCCTTTTCAGAATGAATGGAAATGTTTAGCATGCAAGAGGATGGCCAGGATGGACCGTGGACTAACCATTAAGGGGCCGATCAAGTCTCAGTCATCCCAGTCTTCACTGTTAGGGGTGCCCCCCATCTAGAGGCAAAAGGGACACAACAGACTTATGGAAACAGTGGAGAGTTCTAGAATATTTGTTTTGATTTAGTTACAGCATTTCTTTACAATCGACCCTTTGTCATGTCAACCTGGTACTTGGCAGTATTATTTCTCTTTCTCTTACCTTTTTTACTTTAAAACTGCATTTCTCTCTTACATTCCCCTTCTGATACAAACAGTTATTTCTAAGTCGGTCTTTCTGTTCTGTTACTACCACTAGCTACCTCTCTAACAGCACATGGTCCTAATTTTTCAGGACAATCCAGCCAATATGAGTACTCCATTTATTTCTCTTCTTTATTCTGTGATATTTTCTCCAAGTTCCTGTTTGTGAAGAGAGGTTAATCAGAGAATAATTAAAGGTAAACTTTCTTTTGAATAATTAGGAATAGCAGAAGCATTGTTTATGTTACAGCAATGGATAACAATGTATAATACAAGTGTGTGGAGATAGTCACATCGCTTACTAATCCCCTTATGATATACTACTTTTTCTGGCAGTATTTGATCCCAGATAGCCTTTTTGTCAAGACTCCTCTCCCTTCCATTCTGAAATGATCTTTGGAGAGAGTGGCAGTGATGAGACAGTAGACTGGAGTTGCTAGTATTAAAAGTTACTACTTTTTTTTTCCACTCTGTTGCTTTTGTGACCCAGCGGGATTTTGATTCCAGACATTCTACTTGCTCGACATCCACTGGGGAAGTGATGAAGCCATTCATTATTTAAAAGTTTGGAAGCCACAAGAACTACAGTATCTAACCAGATTGGATTGACTTTTTAGCTCTTTTGATTAATAATTCATAAACCTGAGGATATGTGAATTGGGTGAGGACTAACCTGCTAACAAAAGGAGAGTAGGCGATGAATGTTAACACAGCTTTGTGTTATTCTACTTAACACTTCGGACCAACAAAACAAACCCATGTGTCATGGAACCTGTTTCATAGTTTCAATCCACAATCAATATTTCATGATTAATGGGCCCATATGCTCACACAGGGCCCTGGCCGTACAAAATTTGCACACGTATCTCCCATGTGATGATTTACAAAATGTCTTCTCTGAAAAAAAAGAAAAAGGATTTTGCTTTCCTAATGAGAACGCCTGTTCATCTTGTTTTCCAGATAGCTTTGTTTTTAATAGTTCCTTTCCAGATTTCATAAAAGGTAGATACCTCCATTGTATCAAATCAGTGTTTGGACCTCAGAGTGGCAATTTACTCTGGAAAACCATTGGAAAATTCTGCAAATGGTAAAACATATAGACAGAGTTATATAATTTGCAAATAACACATATCTAAACCTGGCTAATAAGATGCAGTGTAAACGTTATTTCAGTTGTCATCTGAGGACCGGATTTTGTATTCTGCCTCTATCATTTACTGTGTGCTACCTGGATGGAACAACTAATTGCTTTATCTATCTGAACTTCATTTTCTTAATATATCATGTGATTAATAAAAATCTACCTTTTGCTGTGAAAAATGAAGCAAGATTATCTAAACAGCATACATTATGTGGGTTTTTATAGCAGTTCCTCCCTCATTTGATTTGAATATGTGTGAAATGCTCAATATCATTAATATTATTAAATATTATTGATGTTATTAAAATAGGTTGTGAGTCAACAATATGTTATTTAAAATGTGTTATAAGCCACACTGTTGGTACTATGTACAGTGTATAAAATTTTTATAAGCTATAATGTGTATAAACATCATTTTATAAGTTATAATGTTTTAAAGCAAGAAGTATCATTAGAGTTTCTCTAGCATTTAATGTGGTCTTTATGTGAAAGAGATGTAGATCTTTCATTTCTAAGAGAATTAGCTTAGTCATTTATTAATGCAAGGTATTCTAAAAAAAGAAAAAAAAGGCATAAAAAAATTCATTCTACCGGTTTCCCCAGAAAACGTCCACCTTCTGATTGTTTGAGGTCAGCCTTAGCTGATCCCTATGAGGACTTGCCAAGTGGCACTAGTTTCTGCCAAGAATGTTTCTGCCAATGCAGGAGATAAGAGATGTGGGTTCAATCCCTGGGTCAGGAAGATCCCCTGGAGGAGGGTTTGGCAACCCACTCCAGTATTCTTACCTGGAGAATCCCATGGACAGAGAAACCTGGCATTTTACTGTCCATGGGTGGCACAGAGTTGGACACGACTGAAGCAAGTTAGCATGCAGTAGGAGGACTTCACATCAAAGTCCCTACTTGGGAAAATCTGATAAACTGACCCCAAGATGTAAGCTGGTGCAGTCACCATGGAAGCCCTTAAACAGCTTAAAAGAGAGTTAACATATGAGCCGGTGATCCCATTCCTGGGCATATGTCTGGAAGAAATTCTAATTTGAAAAGATACACGCACCCCAGTATTCATAGCAGCACTGGTTACAACAGCCAAGACAAAGAAGCAACTTAAATGTCCATTGAGATACACATGGACAGGGCTTCCCCTAGTAGCTCAGATGGTAAAGCATCTGCTTGCCAAGCAGGAGACCCGGGTTCAATCCCTGAGTCAGGAAGATCCCCTGGAGAAGGAAATGGCAACCCTCTCCAGTATTCTTGCCTGGAGAATCCCATGGACAGAAGAGTCGGGAGGGCTCCAGTCCATGGGGTTGTAAAGTGCTGGACAAGACTGAACAACTAACACCCACATGTGTGTGGGAAAAGGTCTGTGATATGAATATGCAATGGCATGCTACTGAGCCATAGAAAAGAACGGAATCACGGCACTTGCAGCAGCATGGATGGGCCTAGAAAGTCTCATGCCGAGTGAAGTAAGTCAGGCAGAGAAAGACAGATATCATATGATCACACTTATGTGTGAAGTCTGAAAAGCAGTGATGCAAACTCACTCTACAAAACAGAAATAGATTCACAGACACAGAAAACAAACTTCTGGTGACCAAATGGGGAAGGCGCAGAGGGATAAATTAGGACATGGGGCTGAGCAAATACAAGCTACTCTACATAAAACAGATAACCAAAGGAAGCGCAGGGACCTATCCTCAATACCTTATAATAACTTATAATGGGAAAGAATTAAAAATTATGTATAATATATGAATCACTTTTCTGTACACCAGACACTAACACAACTGTGCAAATCAACTAGATTTGAGGAAGCATTTAAAAATAAATAAATAAATTTAAAACATATTTACATTTCACAGATTTCAAATAAAACAACAGCCACCACCTGCCAAACACCCTGACATATTGAGACGCACATCCTGAGCCCCTCCTTCAGAAGCGCTGTGGTTGGGGAAACCAGTCACCCTGCCTGCTCTCTGCCCAGTGACACCCTGAGGCCTCGTGAGAAGGGCGACTGGATTCGGCCCATTTAGCTCACCAGAACTGGCAATGGACTGGGTTTTCTCAGAGGAAAAGCATCATAGGAAGACAGCTTGGCCGGGAATCTGTTGCCATTGCTTACAAGTGCGTACACTGACATATGAGCACGGAAGCTCCAACTTCTCTGCTGTCAAACCTGGGAAAGTGATGGACCCCCACATTCCACACCCAATGTCCTCAGAACTAAAAGGCTTAGACCCTGCTCCCTTGAGCCACTGAACTAGAGGGGAAGCAGGACTTTTAAGTAAGCGTGCCTCAATTTTCCAGAGTATTTTCTTACCTAGGACTTCCATTCTCAGAGCTTTGAGGTGAGGGGTGGTTTCACAGTGGCCTTTTATCTGTGTGATTCTTCTGTCTGAAAATCCCATGGATTTGGGGGTTTGCAGGGTAAGATAAGGTCTTCCCAAACACGTGGCCTTTTCTTAGCGATGGACTCAGTCTTTTCTCTTTTCCCTGAGATTAGAGAAGCAGGGGCAGTCGTAATCCTTCACTTCTCTGACACCTACTGCACAGAGAAACGAGGATAAAAAGAGGCTTTGAATCCGGTTCCCAGCAAACAGAAGGAGCGCAGTTCCCCCTCGGCTTTGCCCACGGGAGCTAATGCCACCCTTGCTGGCATCAGTGTGCTGTCTCCATCCTCCACTGGCAGGTGCAGAGACAGAAGCCTAGAGAGGGGCAGAGTGCCATTTGCCCAAAGTCACACGCTCTGGGGTTCAGCCCTGGCCTACACCTAGCTTCCCCAGGCTGCCTGTCCCCAGAAGGGCGAGAGAAAGAAAAGACAAACTTGTTTGGAGACCCTGCTAGGTGCCAGGTGATGCGCTGGGGACATTCTTACACTGTCTGACTCCACATATTCTGCGGGGGACACTTTCTCTATCCTTTTAGAGTCCTGCTTTCCCTTCTGGATCTATTCTGAACATTATCTGCCAGCCTTTCTGCCCCAGCCTGGTGAGCTATCTCCTGTGGTGAGAGGCCACCCTTGACTCCCAGGCAGGTTTCTGTCACTGCAAATTTCAAACAGCATTTAACAGAAATTACCGACATTTGTCTTGATGCATTTTTTTTTTCCATCAGGGATTAGGAAGAGCAATCATCTCCTGCCTCTCATCAATTACTTTCCCTCATATCTTTTGCATTTTCCTGCAGAACCATTTTGCAGGTACAACAGAGCGATCTTTAGAGATAATCTGGTGATTATTACAAATTCAGCCTCTTACGCTACAGGCATTAAGAGATGAAAATTGCCTGCAGTCCACTGTTGTACACCCAGTCTGTACCTCTGGACTCCTGTCCCGAGGTGAAAATGCAAACAGAGGAGATATTTAGAATCATTTTGACAGTTCATAAAATTAAGCAGGGATTAGGGATTTACTTTTTTAAAAAATAATGCCAGAGGGTGCACACAGCGGTAATCGTATCATCCCGCAACAGGTCCAGTCAAAGTTGAGCGGACTATCTAGGAAGAGAGAGGGAAAATGTCAGGTTATTAAATCTGCCATGTATCAGCTGTTGAAAATCCATTTTTAAACTTTAAATGAACTGTCTGCCTAATGGAGACGCTATCCCCAGCTCCCAACACCAAACCGTCCTTCTCTGGCGTCTGTCTTGTTCAGACAATACATGATTTAGCTCCAATGTCTGTGCACATGACTACATCTAGTCAGAGGGGATGATTGTATAAATATGCATGTAGTACAAATAGTTTAATTTTAATTGGGGTAGAGTAGCTGATGTTGAAACTATTTGCATAATTTTGAATATTGAATGTGATATCAAGCATGTGACTGGCTCTATTAAATATTAAAAAAAAATACTCATTTTAATTGCATTGTGGGACAGGAGCTTAGGGACCAAAGCATGTGCTTCTGGTCCTTCTTCTAAGTGTTAAATAATTGTGACCAGTAGATTCTCTTCCCAGGGTATTAATTTCTCTTAGTACCATTGGAGGATTTTTAGACTAAAATGTCTTAAAAGTGCTATTTTTGAAAGATCAGTGATCAAATTCTCCTTCATGGGCCAAAGAAGAGCTCTTGGTTCTTAGTGTATTAGTCAGTAAAATCTAAGATAGGTTGCAGTAACAAACACTCCCAAATCTTGATGTCATACCATAATGACTGGTATGTTTTGATCAAGCTCTGTGTCCTGTGCAGCTTATTATGGGATTTCATCCAGTGACCTACACGTACACATATTCCATCAATTTGTCACTGTTTTGTCCAAATATAGCATCTTTTCATTTGCATGGTAGGGATAGAAATTGCTGAAAGGTTGCACATGGAGTCTTCTACATTTTTTCTAAAAGTTTCAAATGTCAATTCTATGCATAAGCCCTGTCTAGAAGTAACCACATGGCTCTGCCTAATTGCAAGGTGGCTGTGATGTACAGGGAAGCAAGTGGAATGTTTGCTGATCACCACTGCATCTGCCATAAGGTCATAAACTATTCTCTTCTCTTTGATAAAAGAAGAAAGTAACAAGCTAAAATAGAGTGGAGTGAGGTTTGAATGGCCCCCAAATACACAAGTTTACATTTTAAAAGGGATGAAATAATGAGTGGTCTTCATCGTTTCATATTCTGACTAAACTTCCTGCCCAGCCCCCAGTGAAGTGACTGAATCATTGCTGCATCACTGAAGTTCAGAGATACCCAGAGGGGATGATAGAAATCATGAGAACACCTACTCTCTGATGTTGAAACCTGGTTGTGAGAAGTATCATTTGAAAGAGGTCAAGTGGGGCTGTTGGCATTATTGCATAGAATAAAAAGGTAAAAGCTCACAGACTTTAGAAACCTACCCAGAATCTTGAAGTTCTTTCTCTTCTCAAGCTGGGGCCACATTCCCAACACCCACAATCTTCACTGGCATCATATGCAGGCCCTGGTGAAATATCAGGAGTGCCAATGTCCAAAGGAAAATCTAGAAGCACAAAATTAAGGTCGGAGAGAAGGACGTTAGAGTTTCAGTGTGCTCTCCAACCTTGCAAATAAGCTTGAACCTGGTGTTTTAATTGTATTTCTAAACACACACTCGAGGCAGCATAGTGTTAGCTGCTCAGTCGCGTCTGACTCTTAGCAGCCCCTGGTAACCCACCAGTCACCTCTACCTATGGGATTCTCCACGCAAGAAGTCTGCAGTGGATTGCCATTCCCTTTTCCAGAGGATTTTCCCGACTCAGGGATCCAACCTAAGGCCCCTGCATTGCAGGCAAACTCTACTGTTTGAGCTACAGGGAAGACCTGTAGCTCAAACACACATCCAACACCCGTAAAATTGATTTAATCAACTATTCTGGATCAAAATGCTATAAAAAATTGAATGCCTTCCTCATTTCGTGCCCCTGTCACCACCTCTGAATGTGTGCCTTTTCCTCCAAAGCCCTGCAGAATGATGTGATGAATTGGAGGGTCCACCCTGGGAGGAGAACATAGACTGCATCAAGGACTTCCCTCATCCCTAGAGCAGAGAAGTGTCTACATGTCTACCCAGTGGAATTTCAGGATTGGTAAAAGCTAATGTTCATGGGATCGCTAGGAGTTGGACACGACTGAGCGACTTCACTTTCACTTTTCACTTTCATGCATTGGAGAAGGAAATGGCAACCCACTCCAGTGTTCTTGCCTGGAGAATCCCAGGGACAGGGGAGCCTAGTGGGCTGCCATCTATGGGGTCGCACAGAGTCGGACACGACTGAAGCGACTTAGCAGCAGCAAGAGCTAATGTACTGGGTGCTTCTTACTCTTCCCTTCTCTAGCAGGCCTGTCACTGCCCTTACTCTGGCACTAGCCTTCTAACACATTTGTATTGTCCTTGGTGCTGGGTTTACATCTAACGCTTAGAGTTAGTAAGAGTAAGAGTCATCTTCAGACTTCACATACTGACAGCATGTGCCCCTGGATTTTGATCCCTAACACAGAGATTTGGCTGAGAATTTTAGAGCATCTCTCTTGGAGGAGAGATGAATCTATTTTGTAGGACTGAAGGAGGAAGGTGAATACTTGTGACCAATGTGGAAGATGGTGAAAGACTACATGATTGTGAAAATGTTTTCTACTCTGAAATAATAGTTCTGTGGAAACAGAATCCTTCCTGCCACAGTGATACTAGCCTCAGTCACATAGCTTTTGTGGCCAAGAAAATGTGAGTGAGAGTGACATGTGATATTCTGAATGGAAGTGTTTAGAATCCTCATGCGGCTCTTCTTCTTTCCTCTCATCTTTAAGACCAGGACATCCCAGATAAAGAAGGGGCACTTCAGAGTCTTGACATTGCTGTGGTTCCTGTGATGAACATAAATATTAGCTACCAAAAAACTGTTGTTGTTGTGAATCAATATGGCTTTATGATTCTTTGTTACTCTGGCATAGAAGAAGTAGAAGTGAAGTCGCTCAGTCGTGTCCGACTCTTTGCGACCCCATGGGCTGTAGCCTACCAGGCTCCTCGGTCCATGGAATTTTCTAGGCAAGAATACTGGAGTGGGTTGCCATCTCCTTCTCCAGGGGATCTTCCCAACCCAGGGATTGAACCCAGGTCTCCCGCATTGCAGGCAGACGCTTTACCATGTGAGCCACAAGGGAAGACTGGCGTTGCTGACTAATACAAGCCTGGCATATGTTTCCCTGTCATCAAACCCTTCCTTTCCATCCAAATTCCCATTGTTTTGGTTCAGGTTGGCATCAAAGTCTTCTTGTGTTTTGCAAAAATATTTTGTTTAATTTACCTTCCTCCGAGCTTGTGCCTCTCTGCTCCACTATCTGCACATGGCCAGAGTAATTTCTGAAAAATACCATATCTGTCTTTCCCCTTTTCTCCATACAGCCCTTCCGTGTCTCACCATGGGCTTCATCAGCTCAGTCCAGTCACTCAGTCCTGTCCAACTCTTTGTGACCCCATGGACTGCAGCATACCAGGTTTCCCTGTCCATCACCAACTCCTGGAGCTTGCTCAAACTCATGTCCACTGAGTCGGTGATGCCATCCAGCAATCTCATTCTCTGTCATCCTCTTCTCCTGCCTTCAGTCTTTCCCAGCATCAGGGTCTTTTCCCAATGAGTCAGTTCACAGTGGAATGCAAATTGCTTCTCCAAAGCACCTCGTTATCTAGTCCCTGCCACTGGCCACCATTCCTATCTCCTGCTCGCTGTCTCTCCGCCCTCACATACAGGCTGCAGTTGTGCTCAGTTCACTCATTGCACACGTCTCTTTTTGCCTCATTTTCTCCTGCACACTGTTTGACTAAGTCTCTCTTGGGCATTAAGTGTCAGCCCATGCTTCATCTCCCTGTGTGTCCTGCCCTGACCAACCCTCTGTCAGGGACAAAGCATGCTGTCCTTTTCTGCAGTCTCTTGGCATCCTCATTGCCTTCCTGTCCTGTTCCATTCTCCTTTGCCTCTTCCAGGCTTATCACAAAGCCCAGAGCATGAAAGATACTCAGAAAAGTAGACAAGTGAATGATGTGTGAACTACACACTATCTTTTCTGATGTATGTGAAATCCTAGCATGCCAACAAGGTCAATGTCAGAGGGATGCAAAGAGAAGTGTGATGGTAATATTCAAATGGGTGAGAAGAAATCCCAGGTCTTGTTTTGCCTTTGGGTTCACTCCCTCAAGTTTTGATTGATGATGTAGGGAGTACCCTGAACAGGACCATTCTCTTCCTTCTTTCTCTTATTGTCTCCCCCTGTTGCCTATTGCCTTTGTCTGGTGTATGTCTTTCTAAGAAAGGAAGAGAAGAGTCTATGAGTGAAAGAAATGCTTAAAGGGCTGAAAGGGGAGCCCTGGGAACTCAGTGCTCTGGGACCATGGGACCCACCTGTGGGTCAATCCATGAGTCTTCAACTATTTATAAGGTTACAGTGATGCTTATCTGCAAGCTTCTCTTCTCAGCAGGTCAGGACTTGGGAAGAAAGGCTTACTGTGCCTCACATAAGAGCTATAATTGACCAGACTGACTGATCCAACGTTATCCCTCCAGATTCTACCAGGTACCTAAGAGAGCTGACCCCAGATGGGCTGTTGAGGCATCATCTTATAAGTGCCCTGGATCAGGGGTGAGCCAGGCAAAAGGGATCCTTCAAACAGTGACCCAAAGACACAAACCACATGCACATTTATAATCATGGTTTATGACTGTGTCTCTGAAGTTTGCACCTGAAGCTCAGGTCTTGCCATGTCTTTCTTAGGGGAACCTGTGCCTCTTCTCTGGGTCTTAGTCCCCTCAACTGCAATACAGGGATGCTGAAAAGAATAGGTTAACATGTTGAATGTTAGTGGGCACCAGGTCCCTCTCTCAGTTAACCACCCTGTGACTCTACAAGAAGAGCCGTGATTATCTTATGAGGAAGCACAATTATTTTCTTTCATTTCATAGGTGGGGAAGCTTAGAGGTGTTAAGCAGTTGGTCTATGGCATATTACTAGAGCAAAGAGTGAAAAGTCAAAACTGTATGATCACCACCCAAACCCTAAACGTTAAACCATCAACACCTGACTGCTCCTCTCAGTCGTCCTTGGCTGACTTCCCCCACGCCTGTCTGCCCCCCACCCCCGAACCTCCTGAGCCATCGCATCTCCTTCTGTTTTCATCAGTCACTCCCACATCTGAACACATACATGTAACTTTCTATGGTATGAACCATTTATGAGCTCTCTCTTCATTAGTTTATAACCTCCCTGAGGACAGGGACCTATACCAGCTTTGTTCACTAATATATTCTGAATACCTAAGAAGAGTCTGAGATTTGGTAGGCACTCACGACTACTGAATGAATGTAGGAATGATGATGAATTGAAGTATGACCCAAGGTAAGGGATTCCATAAATGGCTCAGATTCCCATCAGAGTCTCAGAAGTAGAATAATATAGATATTCTACAGTTTATAATGTTAGAACTGCCATCGAATGTAACAAGCTCATCTCCCACCTGGAAATCGTCTCCCTTCAGC
Source organism: Nanger dama (assembly GCA_917880005.1). Classification (NCBI taxonomy): domain Eukaryota; kingdom Metazoa; phylum Chordata; class Mammalia; order Artiodactyla; family Bovidae; genus Nanger; species Nanger dama. Next base: position 6,990,052 of record CAKJTW010000063.1, on the reverse strand, counting down.
AGGTCACTTCTGGGAATTGTGTGTGATAACCTTTGAGGATAAACAGCCAAGAAAATAATGATGATGATGATTTTCCTTGGGGCTCATTGGGGGAGGGGCATTGGTAAGACCACTAGATGCTAGACTCCAGTGGTATCTGAACCCACTGAGTCTCTTACCTGATACCAGGAGGACGTCTCTCATATTGAGAAAGCAGACCCTCTGAGAGTCCCCTTGGCCCACATGTGAAACCCCATAGCACCAGCTACACAAGCACCTTCCTCTTGCTTGAGAACAAATGACAGAATGTTCCACAGTGTTTGATGGGACCAGAGGGAGGAGGTGAGTGCAAATTTCAATATGAATTGATAACACTTAGTCAGCCAGCTTATAAAGCAAGGGGGTGGTGAGCTCTGAGGACAAGCCTGAGAAATGTGTTGACCTGCTCTCATACAAGGTCAGATCTGGGAGGAGAGGATGGGGGTTTCTCAGTAGCTACCAGAAAGTCCATATGGCTGTAACTTTGGTTATCTCCACGATGCTGAGCTTAGGGAAGTGATCCAGAGGGAGGTGTAATATGTTCTACCCCTCAGGGTAAAGGTCACAGAGCTCCATGCCTACTTGTTGTTGTTCAGTAACTCAGTTGTGTCTGACTCTGTGACTCCGTTGACTAGCATGCTAGGCTTCCCTGTCCTTCACCATCTCCCAGAGCTTTCTCAGACTTATGTCCATTGAGTTGGTGATGCCATCCAACCATCTGGTCCTCTGTTGTCCCCTTCTCTTCCTGCCTTCTGTCTTTCCCAGCATCAGGGTTTTCCCAGCATCCGGGTCTTTCCCAATGAATTGGTTGTTTGCATCACATGGCCAGAATATTGAAGCTTCAGCATCAGCATCAGTCTTTCCAATGATTATTCAGGGTTGATTTCCTTTAGGATTGATTGGTTTGATCTCCTTGCTGTCCAAGGGACTCTCAAGAGTCTTCTCCATCACCACAGTTTGAAAGCAATCAATTCTTTGGTGTTCAACCTTCTTTCTGGTCCAACTTTCACATCCATACAGGAAAAATTATAGCTTTGATTAGACACACCTTTGTCGGCAAAGTAATGTCTCTGCTTTTTAATATGTTGTCTAGGTTTGTCAGCGGAGAAGGCAATGGCACCCGACTCCAGTACTCTTGCCTGGAAAATCCCATGGACGGAGAAGCCTGGTAGGCTACAGTCCATGGGGTCACTAAGAGTCAGGCCCGACTGAGCGACTTCACTTTCACTTTTCACTTTCATGCATTGGAGATGGCAGTCCACTCCAGTATTCTTGCCCGGAGAATCTCAGAGACAGAGGGGCCTAGTGGGCTGCCGTCTATGGGGTCGCACAGAGTCGGACACGACTAAAGCAACTTAGCAGCAGCAGCAGCCTGTTCCTCAGAGCTTTTCTTCCAAGGAGAAAGCATCTTTTAACTTCATGGCTTAGCATTCAGCTAATACAAAAGAGTGGGGATTGAAGCATACATGGAACGCATGACATCTCTGCATGGGGCAGCACTTTCTCTGCTCCAACCTGTCTTTGCCAGAAAGACAAAGAAGAACCTCACTTACTGTTTTGTTTCCAATGATTATTATTTTTTATGAGAAAGTTTCCAATCTGTAGAAGCAACCAACTGGTTGTATAGCATCACAAACTTAATGGATATGAATTTGAGCAAACTCCTGGAGATAGTGAAGGACAGGGAAGCCTGGTGCACTGCAGTCCATGGGGTCTCAAAGATTCAGACACGAGTTGGCCACTGAACAACAAAGCAAGAGTTCAATTCAGAGGAAGGTGGTGAGGAAAGGGCAAGTAGTTCTCTGTTGGATATCTGCTAAGCTGTACTGACATTTGTTATCTCTTTTCACCTCCCCAGCTTTTCTCAGAGCAATGTATCTTTCTCTTCCTTTACAGCTGAGGAAGCTGCAGCCTAGGTTGGAAAACTTGCTCGCTGAAGATGCCTTGGCTGGTTGAGTGACTGAGACTAGTGCATATCTTTCTGACTATAACTGCATCCCTTCCAGCTTTCAGTTGAACACTTTCCAATAAACTTTCCTCACAATGGACTGACCATTCTTGTAAAGTAATGAACTCCCTGTCACTTTGAGCAGTCAAACAGGGTCCAGATAACTTTCCAAGAATGTTGTAAGAGACAGTCTAGCTTAGATAATGAAATGAGACCAGATGATACGTAAGATCCCTTTAAGCATTATGACTCAATTCTTTTTCTAATACCGTGTAGCTTTTGACACAGTAATCTTTGCTCCACAGATTCACTTTGAGTAGAATTTAATATGAAAAGTCTACCTTGAACATAGAATTTTTATATCCAGGGACATGATGGAGATTTTGGTGTAAAGGTAGTATATTAACTCCTGATGATTTCTTTTTTCAATGCAGACTTTCTTGCTATTTTAAATCCTTTGAAGTATGAATCTGTGAATGCATAGAGGGTTCATCTTACAGTTTGCAGTCTTGTAAATTCATGTTAGTGGCAGCAATTAAACCTACAAGTATAGATGACAGCCTCTTAGAAGTGAATCAACAATACATGTATACTGTATTTTATATTGAAATCACTATAATTATTATTTCTGGAAAATAATGTGTCTGAATAGGGTTGACTAGAAAATGAATCATAAAACAAGATAATAATATTAAATAGACCACATTAAATTATTTCTGGAATAAGACAGCCGATAGATAACTAGCTTGTTATACAGACAGAAATAGCAATGACAAAAAGTAAATATATACAGCAAATTCAATATACATTTCATTTTTCTTCACTTCTGCTAGTTCAGTTAATCAATACAACACATCTGGGCTTTGTCTTTGCCTAATTTACAGGGAGCTCGGCATTATGTTAAAGATTTTAACCAGGAGCTTCATACTCAGACAATTGTGTGCGAGGGCATTATCATCATTTTTAGTATTATCATTACTATTGTTATTATTGCTACTCCTTTTTGAAGATGACTGAATATAGCCTCAAAATGATGTAATGCCTTAATCAAAGATGCTAGCTTGGTTTGTGGTTAAACTAATCCTAGGAGCAATATCTTTTAATAAGTCTAATCTCTCTCTCTTTTTTTTCCCCAGTAACATAAAATTATTGAATTGCTAGTAGTTGTACATGGATTTAAAGGCTAAATAAGTATTGGGCTTCCATGGTGGCTCAGATAGTAAAGAGTCTGCCTGCAATGTAGGAGACCTGGGTAAGATTCCCTGTGTTGGGAAGATTCCATGGAGAAGGGAATGGCCACCCATTTGAGTATTCTTGCCTGGCAAATCCCATGGACAGAGAAACCTTTTGGGCTACAGTCCATGGGATCTCAGAGTCAGACACAACTGAGCAGCTAACAGGCATACAGGATCCCAACTAGGTTTTGATGTCATGCCAAGACTACTACGATGAGAATTAGGAAAATTGGTGTCATCAATTTTCTTGGGCAGTGTGCTCTCTTCCATGTGTGGAATAAAACGTCTCAGATGTTGAAAAAAATATCTAGCATCTCTTAAAATTTCCAGTGGATAATTTTAATTGACTCTGCATATGCTAATTTTGAGATATTAGGCATCATAAACATTTGTGAAGTGAATTTAAAAAAAAAAAAAAAAGATCGCCCTTCCAACGTGAGTATTTAGGAAACTCTATTTTCCCAGTGTAAAGGAAAAAAGCCCAGTCCTTCTCCTGTGTGTCTGTCCCTTAGTCTCACATGAACACCACACTCATAACACTTCTGACATCAGGTGTGTGGGGGTATTCCCACACAGAGCAATTCTGCAACACCAGTTGGGTAACCCATAAGTTAACTCAGTTCTAATACTATCCACTTGGAGATCCCACAAGTTAAGGGCTTAGTCTCACAAAAGTGACCATTCACCCCTCAGATACCAATCGTAAGTAGTAGTTCTCCAGATTACCCACAACTTCTGTCATAAGTGGCTACAAATTTGAGGTTACCATAATTAACCCTTTGATTCAATTATTTGCTAGAACAGTTCATAGACCTCTGGAAACACTTACTTATATATATGAATGCCAGATTATTAAAGGATATGATCAAGTTCAGTTCAGTCACTCAGTCATGTCCGACTCTTTGTGACCCCATGATCTGCAGCATGCCAGGCCTCCTTGTCCAACACCAACTCCCAGAGTCCACCCAAACTCACATCCATTGAGTCGGTGATGCCATCCAACCATCTCATCCTCTGTCATCCCCTTCTCCTCATGCCCTCAGTCTTACTCAGCATTAGGGTATTTTCAAATGAGTTAGCTGTTTGCATTAGGTGGCCAAAGTATTGGAGTTTCAGCTTCAACATCAGGCCTTCCAGTGAACACCCAGGACTGATCTCCTTTAAGATATGCCAGATTATTAAAGGATATGATCAAAGATGTAGATAAACAACCAGTTGAAGAGACAGATAAGATTAAGTCTGGAAGAGTCCCAAGCATAAGAGCTTCCACCCTCGTGGAGTGGGCTCTGTCACCATCCTCCTATGTAGAGGTGTTCATCCACCTGTGAGTTCTCCAAACCCCATAAAACTGGGATGTTACAGAGGCTTCTCAAGGAAGACATGATCACTTATTAGAAACATTCCCAATTTCTCTCTTCTCTCCAGAGGATGGGAAGTGGAGCTAAAAATACTAGGTTTTTAATAGATTGGACTTTTCGGTGTCCAGCCCCCCATCCAGGAGCCCACTGAGTCCATCTCATTAGAACAAAAAACATTACTGTCACTCAAGAAATTTCAAAAGTTTTAGGAATGGCAAATTATTCTAATTCAATTGAGAAACCAATGCAGGCTCAACCTATTTGCTAGTTCCTCAATTGTGTGAAAAGAGAAGAAAAAACTAAATGAGAAGTCATTTTAGAGATAATCACATTAAACAATTTCAGTGGGAAATTTTGCCAACTCATGACAACACCTGTGTTCAAAACTTTAACTAAACCCACTAGCTCCCAGGCATGTGTGGTTGGCATGGAGTCCTTGAATCAGAAAGATACATCTTTTTCTAAGAATTCCATAAGCCTGATTTTATTTCATATACAAAAATATATTTTATTAATTAAACTTGTCTATACTAAAGATATCACTACATATAAAATTATAACATAATAATATAAAAATACAAAATAATATAAAGATTACAAAATTGATAAAATCTATAAAAAAAAACTTCAGTGTACCACTAAACTTTATTTAATAAATACCATGAAAAATTCAAATTATTTTTGAATGGTTATCAGAAAACACCAGGGTTTGATACTATCCCATCATAGATTAGCAGACATAAGTAGATAATTAACTGAAGAAAAATAAATAGCAATTATAAAATTTACATTGAATAGTCAAGGGAGGATCAGCATAATATTACCCAAAGTGATATTTTTTTGAAAACACTTTCAGAGTTTACACATGCACTTTCACAGTCAGTGGCCCATCCATTCCTCAAAATCATCTTTTGTGGCTGAACTATTTTTGATTCAGTTCTGCCAAAAAAAATGGATGCTTAATCAAGTTAAGTGATTTGCTAACCATCTCTCAGCTAAAAGTAGCAATGATGTATAGAAAGTCCAAGCTCATAGATTCAAAGAAAAGACTGATGATTGCCAGAGATGCAAGGTGGAGGGTAGGTAAAATGGGTGAAGAGGGTCAAAAGTACAAGCTTTCAGTTATAAATTAAATAAATCATGATGATATGATTTGCAGCAGGATGACTATAGTTAATAATACTGTACTTCATAGATGTAAGTTTCTAAGACAGTAACCATAAAAGCTCTAATCCCCAAAATATGTATATGGTGATGAATATTAACTAGGAATAGTGTGGTAATCATTTCACAATTTTGCTATTGTTGTTCAAAAAGTCATGTCTGACTCTGCAACCCCATGGACTGCAGCACACCAGGCTTCCCTGTCCTCCACTATCTCCTGGAGTTTGCTCAAATTCATGTCCATTGTGTTGGTGCTTTTATCTAACCATCTCATCCTCTGCCTCCCTCTTCTCCTTTTTCTTTCAATCTGTCCTTCAGGATCTTGTCCAATGAGACGGCTCTTTACATCAGGTGGTCAAATTATTGGAGCTTCAGCTTCAGCATCAATCCTTCCAATGAGTATTCAGGGTTGATTTCCTTCAGGATTGACTGACTTGATTTCCCTGTACTCTAAGGGACTCTCAAAAGTCTTCTCCAGCACGACAGTTCAAAAGCATCAATTCTTTGGCACTCAGCCTCCTTTATGACCCAACTCTCATTGTTCATGACTACTGGAAAAACTACAGTTTTGACTATATCGACCTTTGCATGGTACATACAAATATTGAATCATGTGTTGTACACAAGTAGGTAATATCATGCTATATGTTGATTATACCTCAATTAAAAAGTACCAATTAAGCAAGAATATGCAATTGAGAAAAGACAGTCTCTTTGCAAGTGATATTGGAAAAGCCGGACAGCCACATGTAAATCAATAAAGTTAGAACACTCCCTCACATCATACGCAAAATAAACTCAAAATGGCTTAAACACTTAAATATAAAGCAGGACATCATAAAACTCCTAGAAGAGAACATAGGTAAAATATTATGTGACATAAATCATTTTCTTATATCAGTGTCCCAAGGCAATAGAAACAAAGAAAAACAAATAAGACCTGATCAAACTTATACATTTTTGCACAGAAAAGGAAATCATAAGCAAAATGAAATGACAACCTACAGACTGGGAGAAAGTATTCTGCAAATGATGCAAATGACAAGGATTTAATTTCCAAAATATATATCAGTTCATATGACTCAGTAATAAAAAGACAAATAACCCAATCAAAAAGTGGGCAGAAGAATTAAATAGATGTTTCTCCCAAGAAGACATACAGATGGCCAATAAGCACGTGAAAAGATGGTCAGCATGGCTAATTACCAGAGAAATTCAAATCAAAAATACAGTGAGGTATCATCTTACTCCTGTCAAAATGGCCATTATAAAGTCTACAAACAATGAGTTCTGGGGAAGATGTGGAGGAAAAGGAACCTTCCTATCCTGTCGCTAAGATTATAACTTGGTGCAAATGCTATGGAAGACAGTATGGAGGTTCCTTAGAAATAATAGTTACAGTATGATCCAGTAATCCCACTCCTGGGCATATATTCAAAGAAAAATTCTAATCTGAAAAAATGCATGCACCCCAGTGTTCATAGAAGCACTTTTACAATAGCCAAAACATGGAAGCGACCTAAATGTCCATTGACAGGTAAATGGATAAAGACGACGTGATCGACACGTGTATGTCTATGTATATGCATATATACACATTTATTTGTATACCATTTGCAGCAAATTGAATGGACCTAGAGATTATCATACTGGCTTCTCTGGTGGATCAGACAGAAAAGAATCTGCCTGCAATGCAGGAGCCTCCCTGGGTTGGGAAGATCCCCTGGAAAATGGAATGGTGAACCAGGCCAGTATTCTTGCCTGGAGAATTCCATGGATAGAGCAGGCTGGTGGACTTCAGTCCATGGGATTGCAAATAGGCAGACGCAACTGAAATGACTAGCAGTTTCACTTTCATACATATTACACATATATGTATATACCTTATACACATATATATGTATATACATATCTGAATCACTTTGCTGTACACCAGGCACAACATTGTAAATCAACTATACTTCACTGCAAAAAAAAAATTGCCTGTCAGCCATATATTGGTTTCACATCTAAATTTGATGGTCTTTCTGCTGCTCTTTGTTTTTAGACTGCATACTGTATAGTGGTTGATTAATACTGAGGAATAGAGGAAATTTAGGACTGCTAAGGAGCTCTGTTTATGCCACCAGATCAGAAAGCCGAAGCGTTCCCAGAAATGTGTCACATGACCACATCTGCTGCAGATGGTGGTTTAGGCTCTCAAGTTGATTCTTGGGATCCCATGAACTATAGTCCGCCAGGCTCCTCTGTTCATGGGATTTTCCAGATAAGGATACTGGAGTGGTCTGCTGTTTCCTTCTCCAGTGGATCTTCCTGATCCAGGAATCGAACCCGGGTCTCCTGCACTGCAGGCAGATTCTCTACCGACTGAGCTGCCAGCAAAGAGGCTGAGAAAGTGCATTTTTGACAAAGCAAAATCAGTTGACTCTCCTGGCCTGTGACCAGTCAGGAGTCATCTCCTGAGACTGGGTACGCTGGCATCTCAAAGCAATTGGAATCTTTTAATTTTAGAAAGAGATGGCCAGAGGGTGGTTGGGTAGACGATTCCCAGTGACTCTCATGGAGGCTTTTGTTTCTTGTTTAACAGTCCCTTAATTCCTGACACCGTGATTTCCATGTGCTTCATTCTCAGTACATAGGAATTCGTAAAATTTAAGCATATGAAAAATTGAATCAAGTGGCTCATCAAGGATCCCTCTTGTCTAATACGTAAACTTGCAAAATTTACCTCAAATGTTTTGGAGGCACTGTAGTGAGTGTATTACATGAGATTTCTCCAAAGTCACTCATTGAACTGGGACTGGCTGATCCCTCAAACCCCCACCCTCAGGCTGAGACTCAGCTCAGGCACTCTTCAACCACTGAAACATCCCTGGCCCTCGCCCGTGTCTCCTGCTGGTAAGTGCTTCTTCTTGGTTCTGCACAGGTTCCCAAATTTCTCCCCCTCTTTCCTCCCTCCCTCTATGATCTCTCTGCCTCCCCTCTTTCCTCTAAAGCTATCAAGAGACTTCACATTCTGGTGTCTGCTGCCCCCCTCCTCTTCCTGCCTCACTTGATAATGATCAGCAGAAGAAAGGGACGCGGTCCCCCCTTTGCTCTCTCTCTAAGCCTCTCGCCCCTGGCACAGCACATGGTCGGAGCTGGGCACCTGTGTGTGGTGTTGAATAGAGTAATGTTCCTGCAATCAGTAAGAAGCTCGGACCAGAACCCACATGCTGGATTGGTCTACCCATGGCAGAACTGGGCTTCATCCTCACTAAGGACGCTCTAGGATAGAAGTGGTCATAGAGATTCAAAGGCAGCATGGGGTTTCTGGACACAGGGCAGGACAGCTGACACCAGGCTGGAAGGGCTCTCTGAGCATCTCAGGTCATCTTCATCACTGGATCATCGTCATCGCGATTTCCCCTGCAGAGCGCTGTCTGCTCAACTCTGCCTTCCTCCCCGTCCTCCTTGTCACTGGACACCTTCTGCACAGATGCCAAGTTATCTCTCCCCCAGCCACTACGGCGTGTTCCCTCTCTCTGTTCCGATTTCCCACGCTCCACTGGCTTGGGACTGAGTGGCAGCTCGGCTCCGGAAAGCAGGTGTTGTGGAAGTGAAGCGCGCCCGGCAGACAGCGCATTAGGCAGCATTCGTCCCCTGGGAGCCCCAAGCCTCCAAGCTTTCATGGTCCCAACTGTTCCTCCAGGGGCAGGAGGGTCAGGCCTGCCCAGCCCTGACCAGATGTTGGGGGAAGTTGCCAGGCTGCTGCCAAGAAAATTGCTGTTAATTTATCTAAGGTGTAATAAGTATTAATGAAGCTCTGTCTCATGTTTTTGTTTACCAGAAAGTCTCAAATCAAGGTTGACACAGGGGCATCTGTGTGCACTACAGGGCGTGACTCAGATGGAACTCTGCTCTGAGAGCCTGGAGAGGCAGGTTCTAGCCCCTGTCCCACCACTAACTTCCTCAATAGCCTGGAAACATCCTTGAGCATTTCTGGGTTTTGCATCCTCTTTTGTAAAATGGGAGAAAGAAACTAGAAAAATCTTGAAAGTCTGTTTTAGATCTCAAAAATGATGGAAAGAGTAAAACCTGGGACTCTACATTCTGGGCTTCCCAGAATCCACCTTCCAATGGAGGAGATGCAAGGGCACAGATTCTATCCCTGGGTGGGGAAGATCCTTTAGAGGGGGAAATGGCAGCTCAATCCAGTATTCTTCCCTGGAAGATTGTATGGACAGAGGATGCCTGGCTGGCTACAGTCCACAGGACTGTGAAGAGTTGGACATGACTGAGCGACTAACACACACTCCCCACATTCTACTCATCCTTAAAGATGCAGCCTTAGAGCAAGCCCCACAGATTATTAGAACTTGAAGACCTTGGTGGTCCTAAGTTCTGCCCTTTACTTGATAGAAAGGAGGCCTGAAGAGGCTTGTTGAGCCCCTGGTAGGTCATCATGTGGGTGCAGGCCCTGGGCTCCTGGATTCCAGACTCAGGTCTGGTCCTTTCTCCACCTCTCAGACCAGAGCTTCTCACCTAGGACAGCTGACTTCTCAGCCTGCATTTCACAGCCAAGATCAGCTCACAAAGAGAGAAAGAGGAAAGGTTTTGTGTGAACCACTCAAGAGTGAAACTGGAAAGGAGGTGACTCGAAACTTGAAATGAGGTGAACTGACTGTGTTGTGGCCCAGAGGAAGCTGTGGGCTGGCTGGCCTTAGACCCAGAGCTGGAAGCCCTGGCCAGCGCCTTTGATGGGGCCCAGCAACTGGGCCCAGCTCAGCAGTTTCTGACAGCTTCACCCCCGACCAAGCAGAATTCAGGCCAGATTTCACGCGAAATGCAGAGCTCCCATGAACACCCAGCTCAAAGTGAAACGCAGGGCAGTGAGAATTCACACAGCCTGAAACCAAACAGGGGGGAAAAAAGACCTTTAATGAATTCCCTCTAGTTCACCAAAACTGCCTCCCAACCCTACAGTTCACTTCCACTTTTCAGCCCAACTTGACTTTGCAAGTCACAGTGATCACAAAGGCAGGGACTTGTATGGGATGGAGCCCTGGGGTCTCAGAGACCAGGATTAGAATCCTTGGCCCTGGATGTGGTGCTGTGCATCCTCAGGCTGTTGACTTAGCTTCTCTGAACCTTAGTGTATGGAAATGCGAAGGTAATAAGACTTGCTCTCCAGGCTGTTAGTCACAGTATGAGCAGCAGAGACAGTCACTGACCTCTCTCTTTTTGCCAGTCTGCTCTGTGATTTTTATTCGGTATCCTTTTTAACCCTTAGTATAGTATTATCAAGGCCATATAGTTGATATCTGCATTTTTCACAGCTTTATTGAGATATAATTTACATACCGTAAGATTCACCTGCCCCAGGAGTGCTAAGATCTTCATTTTATAGATGAGAAAACTGATGCTCAAAGAGGCTGAATACCTGGGACCCCTCTTTCTGTACACTTCTTCTATAAAGGGCCAGGTGGTAAATATCGTTGGCTCTGGGGCCACGTGTTCTCTATCACAATTACTCAACTCTACCCTTGTAGCTCCACAGAACCACAGATAAGTTGCAAACCAGTGAGTGTGGCTGTGGGCCAATAAAACTTATTTAAACAAAAAGTGCTGTGTTGAATTTATTGGCCCTTGCTGTATAGCATGCCCCTGCTGAAAACACTTCAGTTATCACCCAAGGCATTTAGAATTAAATCTGGCCTCCTTACCCTGTTGTACAAAACCCCTCACCACCGACCCTCTCTCCCTTCCTAGGGCACCAAGACACCCTTGCTGTGTCTCAATTGTGTGCACTCCTCCTCCAGCCCAGGTGGGTCAAGTCCTTCTGCAGTTCCACAAGGTCTTCCCCTTTTGCTTGGCTGGCCTCCCTTCCCCGCTGAAGTCTCAGGTTAAATGCTGCTTCTTTATAGAGCCCATCTCAACCGTTCCACAAAAGATGGTTCACCCTGCTTGTCCCTTTCAAAGCGCTTGATGCTCCCTGCAGTCCTGTGATGAACTGGCACTTTGAACTGCTTCCCATCAGTCTCCACACTGGTGTGGGAAGCCTGTGAAGACAGAGGGCCTGTGTGTCTTGTTCTGGGCCTCCCAGGTGGCGCTAGTGGTAAAGAACTGCCTGCCAATGCAGGAGACATAAGAGACATGGGTTCAGTCCCTGGGTGGGGAAGACCCCTTGGAGACGGGCATGGCAACTCAATCCAGTATTCTTGCCTGGAGACTCCCATGGACCGAGGAGCTTGGTGGGCTGCGGTGCCTAGGATCGCAAGTCAGGCAGGACAAAAGTAACTTAGCATGCCTACGTGCACACACACACGTATCTTGTTCTACAGGCTCCAGTGCCTGGCATGGAGGGGGGGCACCATATACATTTGTGAAATGAATGGAAGGGTTCACAGCCCGTCTCTTGGTTTCATAGTCGTGCCCTTGGCCATTTTCCTGATGTTCATGCACGGGATCCTGTGGTCAGGACAGAGCAAGTTCAAGAGCATCACTTAATTCCTTGCCCCTTTCTCCCACTAAAACTAGCAGACGCCTTGCTTGGCAAGTGAGGACACTCATCTTCAAATATCAGTTTCTAAAGAGATTGAGAGATGCTCTGAAATACAGGATTGGAGCTATGCAGAAAGTTGCCTTCTAAAGACCCAGGCAAATGCAGATGTGTGTGCTCTCATACTTAGGGACCTAGGGGATATCCCTCAGTCCCAGCATCACCTTTGCTCCCTCTTCACCAACAGAGGAGAAAAGGAAGGGTACCACTCCGGCCTTTATATTCACTTATTTTCAAATAATGTCTGAACAACCGTTTTCGTCCTGGAAACATTTAGAAATCGTGCACGTGCTCATTGTTTTCGACCCTTTCTTTCCTTTCCTTTTTTTTTTTTTTTTGCTCATTGAAACCTGCTTGAAAGACTAAGGGCAGGCTGCCAATTTCTCTAACCGTGAACAAAAAGAGAGCAAAACACACACACACACACACACACACACACACACACACACACACACGCCTCAGAGAAATGTGTTTAAAATGCAGACAGTCATTTGGTCCATTTTTGTCTTGAGTATCAGGCAGGAGCGATCAGGAGCTGAGCTTTCTGGGCTTTCATGCTAGCTCTTGATCTGCAATTATGAGAGTCGCTTTACTCAACATCAGAAAACCAACGCAGACCCTGCTCCGAGGATGAAAGCAGAGCCCTGGTCAAACTCTGCTCTTGAGGATGTGTTTAACGGAGTAGCGGAAGATGATTAAATAAATCAGGGAATGGTCCTGTCTCATCATGGATGTTCTGCAAACTCTTGGCTTCTGAATATGCCCTGTTGATCCAAAATTGGAAACAGGCTGGGAGAGTTGAAAGAGTTCTGCTTGGAATCACATCTCCTTGGGTTTAAATCCTGGCTTCGTAGCTTGCTCTCAGTCGCAAGCTAGTTCAGTTTTAAATCCCTTGGATCTTTAGCTTTTCCTTTAAGCTAAGTGGAAATAAAAGTACCAGTCCCACAGACTGGCTTTGGAAAATAGAGGTAGAGTTCTTATGGGGTCAGTACATCCATCTCATATAAGGTCATCAATACAAGGAGACTCATGTTATTACTACAGCCTGTTTTCTAGTCAGTGGCCTTGGCTGTGTAGAGTTTGCCTGCATATCGTGCATACAAAATACCCCATATGTTTGATGTGAGCTCTGGGGTCTGCGACCAACCATGATTTTAAAAAGCAGATGTTATTAATCTTCTAAATACTGCACACCAGCCATGGCGTCATTTAGGACTGACAGTGGTTGGGCTGCCTCGTTCCCTCTTGGAGATAATTATTTCAAAGCACTAGGAGAGGCTGTTTGTTTTTTGAGTTGGGGCTGATTTGCCTTGTGAGAACCCAGTGGCAGCCTGTAATGAAAACAGGAAAATAAGTAAAAATAAGCACAGGCCCCAAAGCTCAGGTCTGAGCATTCGAGGTGGGAAGGCTGAGAGTCAAAGCAAAGCTCAAGGGAGACCCAGGGGTGCCTGCCTGCAACCTACTACAGAGTCAGGGGAAGCTGACGGAGAAACAGGGTCCCAGGAGAGTCTCCCAGTAGGAGGGCGTGTGTAACAGAGTCAGAGAGCAAGTCTCCCAGAGTCCATGCTTTGGAATCATAAGAGGACACTGTCTAGGTTCTGTTCACCCAAGAATGAGGTTCTATTACTGCCAACCAGGTTAGGACGTGTCCTGCCTCTCGAAGAACCACAAGAACTTAATTCAAGTCAACAAATGTTAATTATGCACCTTGCTGTTGTTCCATTGCTAAGTTGTATCTCACTCTTTGCAACCCCATGAACTGCAGCACACCAGACTTCCCTGTCCTTCATTATCTCCTGGAATTTGCTCAAATTCATGCTCATTGAGTCAGTGATGCTATCTAACCATCTCATCCTTTTCAGTCCCCTTGTTTTGCCTTCAGTCTTTCCAAGCATCAGGGTCTTTTCCAATGAGTCCACTCTGTCCATGGGATTTCCTAGCAAGAACACTGGAGTGGGTTGCCATTTCCTCCTCCAAGGGATCTTCTCAACCCAGGGATCAAACCTGTGTCTCCTGCAATAGCAGGCAGGTCCTTAATTGAGCCATCAGGTAAGCTACAAATTGACTTGGACAAATTAATACAAAGACAAATAATACAACAATAACAACAAAATGGATAGCAGATATTGAATAAAAGAATACAGACAAATAACTAATAAGGAGATGAAAAAGTGCTCAGCACTATTCATTATCAGGGAGATACATATGAAAACCATGTTGAGATATCACTATATACTTGCAGAAATGGCTGAAATTAAAAATATAAATGATGCTAACTGTTGGCAAGGATATGGGACAAATAGAACGCATATTACTGGATAGTAGCGAAAAGGGTACAGCTATAGTGGCAAAACACTAAATGTATACCAAAAATCCCACTGCTCGGTATTTACCCAGTACAAACGGAAAAAATAAAACGTAAAAAGATTTGTAAGGATATGGTTGCTGTTGTCTGTTTGCTCAGTCATGTCCAACTCTTTGTGACCCCATGGACTGCAGCAGGCCAGGCTTCCCTGTCCTTCACCAACTCTTTTGTTGACTATGAGGCTTACTCCATTTCTTCTAAGGGATGATTGCCCACAGTAGTAATAGATATAATGGTCATCTGAATTAAATTTGCCCGTTCCTGTCCATTTTAGTTCACTGATTCTTAGAAGATATTCACTCTTGCCATCTCCTGCTTGACCGTTTCCAATTTACCTTGATTCATGGACCTAACATTCCAGGTTCCTATGCAATATTGTTCTTTACAACATAAGACTTTATTTTTACCACCAGACACACCTACAACTGAGTGTTGTTTCTGCTTTGGCTCAGCCTCTTCATTCCTTCTGGAGCTATTTCTCTGCTCTTCTCCAGGAGCATACTGGACACCTACTGACCTGGGGGGTGCTCATCTTAATTCATCGTAGCCCCAGACTGGAAATAGATGAGGACTGCCTGGAGGGACAGTGGATAGATAGATGGTGCTGTGCTGGTACAGGGGAATACTGAGAAACAGATACAGGCTACTGACACATGCAGCAACATGGATAAATCTCAAAAGCATGTCGAGGTGACACAGGAGAATATATTCTATGATTTCTTAGATATACAGTTTAAGAACAGGTCAAACGAGCATGTGGGGAAAAAGAAAACCAGAATAACAGGTGCCTCAATGTGGGGTGGAGGTGGGGAGACAGTGGAACGGCTCTTGAGGGAGCTTTCTGGGGTGCGGCAATGTTCTATATCATGATGGTATTTTTGGCTATTTGGGTGTATACACTGGTTAAAGCTCATCAGTTCAGTCACTCAGTCATATCTGTTTGCGACCCCATGGACTACAGCACGCCAGGCCTCCCTGTCCATCACCAACCCCCAGAACTTCCTCAGACTCATGTCCATCGAGTCGATGGTGCCATCCAACCATCTCACCCTCTGTCATCCCCTTCTCCTCCTGCCTTCAATCTTTCCCAGCATCAGGGTCTTTACCAATGAGTCAGTTCTTCGCATCAGGTGACCAAAGTATGCTTATGATTTGTTCATTTCATTGAATCTAAATTTGATCTCCAAAGGAAAAAGAGCCACAAACAAATATAGACAAAATATATACTTTTGCAAAGCAGAGCTTTAATGCGTTATGAAATAGCTGCACTTAAGAAAGCTTTCCCGGTGGCGCTAGTGGCAGAGAAGCTGCCCGCCAAAGCAGGAGAAGGAAGGGACACGCTCGACCCCTGGGCCAGGGAGATCCCCTGGAGAAGGAAATGCCAACCCACTCCAGTACTTATGCATGGAGAATCCCACGGATAGAGGATCCTGGCAGGCTACAGTCCATGGGGTCACAAATAGAGATGACTGAAGTGACTTAGCATGCATGCATGCAAGAAAGATAGAGAATTTGTTAATTCAGATTAATCTTAAAAGTGTGTGATATCTATGTCCATTACATGGGGCACAACACAAAAAACTTGGCTTTAAAAATTGAAAATATTCCTTAACCTTGAAAACAATTACTCCATAAATCATATAAATCACTCACATTATTCAGGAATTAAAAAAAAAAAAAAAATCCCAGAAAGCAACTTGAAAAAATCCTTCTGAGTGCCCCAAACAATAGATGTAAAAAAAAAAAAAAAGAAAGAAAAGAAAACACAGCAAGGACTACCACTTTTGAACAGTGGAGATAAGAGAAGACCCTTAAAGCTCCCCAAAGCACCAATGAGCTGGGGTGGGCAGCAAATGGTGATTTAGAGTCTAGGGGTTTATGACCTATGGTGCACGCAGTGTGGTCCTCACATGGACTATACAGAGATGTTGGCCTGTGTCATCAGATTTCAACCTTACATGGATGCCGTTAGGTAGCTGTATTTTCTCTAGGGAGAGGTAACCAAAGATGAAATAAATTAATAGACAGCTTTCATTTCAGTTGAGCTCTGACTTGAGTCTGACCCCTTGGATTCTGTTCTTTCCACATTCAAAAAGTTTCACAACGTTTTCTCTCTGCCCCACCCCCAGCCCACAACTAAATGCTCAGGCTAAACTTGTTTAGTTGCTAAGTCCGATCTGACTCTTTGATGACCGTAGCCTGCCAGTTTCCTTTGTCCGTAGGATTTCCCAGCCAAGTACACTAGAGAGCGTTGCCATCTCCTTCTGCAGGGGATCTTCCTGACTCAGGGATCGAACCCCTGTCTCCTGCAAGGGCAGGCGGATTCTTCACCATGGCGGCACCGGGGAGCTGACTGCGTGCCAGACACTGTGTTAGCACTCACCCGCATTAACGCAGCCTCTCCTCACATGGCTCCTGCATCAGTTTTGTGATGACCTATTTCTTAGTTTAGGGAGCTGAGGTCCTGAGAGCTTGGGTGCATTTCCCAAGGCCTTGCAGCTAGTTAGCGACACTACTTGTATTAGAGCCCAGGCAGCCTGACTCCCGAGCTTTCCACAGAGCTTCGCAGATCAGACCAGCCCATCCTAAGGGAAATCAGTCCTGAATATTCATTGGAAGGACTGGTGCTGAAGCTGAAACTCCAATACTTAGGCCACCTGATGTGAAGAGCTGACACTTTTTGGAAAAGACCCCGATGCTGGGCAGGATTGAAGGCAGGAGGAGAAGGGGGCAACAGAGGATGAGATGGTTGGACGGCATCACTGACTCGATGGACGTGAGTTTGAGCAAGCTCCGGGAGTTGGTCAAGGACGGGGAAGCCTGGCTGCAGCCCATCGAGTGGCAAAGAGTCAGACACAACTGAATGGCTGAACAGAACTGACTCAGCAAACTGGAGTGTGATACTGCACCATTTTCATCTGTCCCCTCCACCTTTTCTGGAAAGGAATCTTCAGGTTTGTAAACTCTGCTGTATTCTACCCAGGCTGTTTCTTGATCTAAGGCACAGAGAACCTTTCTTCCACTTTCTCTGAGCTGATAAATGCAGCCCTGTTAGTTTCCCCAGGCTGCTGTAATAAATTACTATGAACTCAGTGACTCAAACAACATATATTCATTATCTTAGAGCTCTATAGGTTTCTCCAAGACAAGTTTCACTGGGCTAAAAGCAAGAAGTAAGGCTGTATTTCTTCCCAGAGGTTTTAGGGTAAGATTTCTTCCCCTTGCCTTTTCTACCTTCTGGAGGGTGTCCCCACTCCTGCCTTATAGATTTCCCTGCATCTCCAAAGCCAGCAAGGCAACATCTTTCCAATCTGTCCTTTCTGTTCACCTCTTTCTCTTTACTAAAGCAGGGAAGTGTTCTCTACTTTTAGCCGGGCATATATGATTAGATGGGGTTTGCCTCAGTAGCCCAGGATCATCTCTCATCTCAAAATCTATATTCTTCATCACATTTGCAAGGTCCCTTTTGCCACATGGGGTGACACTGTCACCGCTTTCAAGGCTTATATGGGCACTTCTTGTGGGGTCCCTTAATCTTCCTATACGCCACTACACAAAACACCAAGTCACCCAGGACACTGGACACGTCACTGACTCTACTTTCAGATTCAGGCAACTCGCACAGTATCTGAGAATCCATCGTTCAATAAAGAAAGTTTTTATGTGCATTATTTCCATGAACGTCTCAATACCTGGCCCATAAGCCTTGTTTTGTCACTACTCTCAATTTAATATGAGTATCTGCAATAATATTATGGCAGCATTAGCTAGCATCTGAACATCAGTGCAAATGTTCTTCACATTTATCATTTGATGGGATGAAGTGGGACTGTGTGTGTAAAAGGATTTTGTCAACCCTGAATTTCTAAGGGAAAATCAATTGCAATGAAAGACTAGTGATGGAGGGCTAGGAGAAAGCTGCGGTCCTGGGAGATGCTCACCAACGTGTGTGGAAGGGAGCACAGAGCACCCCCTTTTTCTGTTACTTAAAGGGAACAGAAAGATCTGAACTTAATTTAAGCTTAAGAAAAGTTGATGATTTTATTGCTCTCCAGATTTATAAAGCTACTAGAGATTCTTACAGAATGAATTATTGAGGATGAAATTGAACCCCGAGCACAGCTGAACAGTGGAACACGCTGTTGGGACAGGAAAGGCATCTTCACTCCGGGACAGGAGAGGAGCTCAGCAGCTCTGAGCTCTAGGCATGTAATTTTCTCCTCTACCAAGGGTGGAGTGGGGGGGCTGGATTGGGAGGAGTGCATTTTCTAAGGAAAGAAAGAACAGAGGAGAAGGCAAGCTGGCTCAAGTTCACAGTGTGATGGAGAAAAGGACCCCTCCTTTCTGGACTCTGAATACAGAACTGGCTTTGAGATTTCCAGAGCTTCTCTCTGCATCCCTAGGCCTCAGTATTTCCATCTGTAAAGTGAACCTAAGGGACCAGGTGGAATTCTAAGAGGTCTTGTATCCCCAAACCACACCACTTTGTCTCAATAACATGAACCCAGAGAAGTGTGTTTTTGCTTCTCATTCCCGTCTGTCTGCACCACTGATGTATACCAGCACACATCACCAAGCCATTTCATTGCTGTTTAGATCAGTGCTTCTCTCATATTAATGCCATGTGGATTTCTTGCAGAGCTTATAAAAATATAGATTCTTCTTCTGAAGATGCGAGCATCGGCAATTCTGGCAAGTCGTCAGATGATGCTGAAACTAACTGGATGGGTCTAGAAATGATCATACGAAGTGAAGTAAGATGAAGTAAGATGAAGACGAATATACAATACTGTTTATATGTGGAATTTTTAAAAATAGTAGAAATGAACTTATTTACAAAACAGAAACAGACCCATAGACATAGAAAACAAAGTTGTGATTACCAAAGGGGAGATGGGGAGGGCTAAATTAAGCATTTGGGGTTAACATATACAACACATACAACTACTGTATGTAAAATAGATAAGCAACAAGGAAAACTGGGTTTTGGCATCAGACACGTCGGCAATCACCTTCCTGCTATGAGATCCTGGCAAAGTCACCAAAGCTTCCTCAGACTCAGTCTCCCTCTGATAAATGGGGTGTGTGCTAAGTCATGTTGAGCTCTTTGAGGCCCACCAGGCTCCTCTGTCCATGGGACTCTCCAGGCAAGAATACTGGAGTGAGTTGTCATGCCCTCCTCCAGGGGATCTTCCCAATCCAGGGATGTAACCCTTGTCTGTTTGTTTGTTTAATTAATTTATTCTAATTGGAGGCTAATTACTTTACGGGCTTCCCTGGTGGCTCACCGTAAAGTGTCTGCCTGCCATGTGGGAGATCTGGGTTCGATCCCTGGATCGGGAAAATCCCCTGGAGGACGATATGACAACCCACTCCAGGATTCTTTAATGAGGTGGTTTGCACCCTACATAGACAGGGATCAGCCTCTTACATCTCTCACATTGGCAAGACGGTTCTTTACCTCTAGCACCACCTGGGAAGCCGGGGAGTGCTGGGAAGATAAAATTAGAACACATTTAGCCTCAGGCACAGGACCGATGCCTCCTTTCTGTTTATCTGTACCTTCAGTTTTGACTGCTACCGCCAGCCCCCAAGCTCAGACTCCGACAAGCCCGGGAGCTCACCCTCGTGTCTGTGCGCATTGCTCGCTGTTGGGCCACAACTAAAAGACCTCAGTCTTCAGGCCTATGTCTCCAGTGGCTGCTATCGATTCCCGCTGAAGAAGGGGAATGATTTCACTATCTTTGTTGTTGCTACTATAAATCTTCTTGGAGTCACATCAAATGGGACAAATTTCAGATTTCACCCCGGAGACCGTTATCAGGTTTGCATCCCACTTAGAGACCCACAGTGGAAAACGGATCGCAAAACTGTGTGCACTGCATTTTGAGGCTGAATATTTTAGACCCTGAGTACATAACCCAAGGCTGGCAGAGGGCGAATAAAGCATAGTGACCCATGTCACTGAAGGATATCCACTCCACTTCTGCTGGGAGTGAGTGGAATCACTTATCAAACAGCTCGCTTCCCAAATTCTCCTAAGTTGCAACAACGGACAGGAGAGATTGGACTCTTTTCTGCTATTTCCTTCTGCGTCTTCCCTGTGCAGCTCTCTGGTACTCTGGCCTATGCAATAAGATTACAGGAATCCGTAAATCATTAGAAACTTGCCAGCTGTATGTTTGTGACTTAGAAACTGGTAAATTAGAGGGGAAAAAGCTTTATTTTATATTTGGAAAGTTTTCAATGGATATCAGGTTAGGTTTAAAATAGGTTATAAAACACAGTTTCTGACTCAGACCTACAGATAATCCTTTCACAGTTGAAATGGTTCATGTAACACTAGAAACAGCAGAAAATACCCTATTATGAAGCATGGGCTTACCACCACGCCTTTCAGTCTGCAGCATTGCTGAGTCTCATTTTTGTTAAACATTATCATGCTGTCAATTTTCTAATCTCATTCCTAATCTTGAAAACGTGCCCCTGATTTCTGTTTCACTTACACCAGTAATAAGATATTGTTTGTTCTCTCATCGTCTATTTTCCTTGGTGATCATGATGTCACTATTTATTATTGTTTATGGCTCCTAATATACATCTTGACATCCGGGGCATATATTGTAAAACTCAGTGCAAATCTGTCTAAGAAGGGCTAGAGGATGGTGGAGTTGTGTTATCGCATGTTATCTCTTCATACGGCATTGATAACATAAGATAATGTGACAACTTCTTACTCTTTCAGATATTTCTCCTTTGGTGGCTGTATGTCAGGTCTGATGTTGTAGGTTCCAGGGTTTCAGCCTTCACCTGGAAGAAACTGAAGTCTTGGGGGGCAACAGAAGTAGGAACAGACACACACTATATTGAGTGATTACCGTTAATCCTTGTAATTGTGTACAACTTCAGAGATGACAAAAGGCTTTCACATTTATTATCTCATTTGATCTCTACAGTAGCTCTGGGAGATAAGCAAGACACTTGTCATTAACCCTATTTGCCATACAAGGAAGCTGTTGGGAATCGAGGTGGCATTTTGTGGTGTTTGATGATGTTTGGACCAGGGACATGTTCATGACCGGATCCTAGCTGATGGGTCACACCTCCCCCTGGCAGACATGCGAGAGGAATGAGAGGTGGGCAGGCTCCCCCGCTAGGTGGACGGCAATGGTCCCAGGAGGCCTCTGAGTAGGGCCGGGCAGAAGGGATGGCCTACGTGCCAGGACTGGGCAGGGCATCTGGTCGCCCAGAACACTTAATCCTCACTGCTGTCCTGGTCAGGCCACATGGGTAAAGAACATCCAGAGGAGATGAATCTGGTCAAGACCTTCATTCTGCATGGAGCTCTCATATGAACCAGGTTTGGGAAGAAGGAAACACACACACACGCACACGCACACACACATGCACGCACACACACACATGCACACACACACACACGCACATTCTTTACTTAATCCTTAAGGAAATTATATTTAGTTATCTTCATTTTAGAGATTCTTATTCTGAAATTTAGAGAGAAAAAGTACTTCTGAGGTATTCAATTAATAGATTTTATTGTAATAAAGAAAAATTTAAAGGGAATTCCCTGGTTGCCTGGTGGTTAGAACTCCATGCTTCCACTGCAGAGGCCCTGGTTCACTCCTTGGTCAGGGAATTAAGATCCCGCAAGCCATGACATGAGGCCAAATTGAAAACAAACAAACCACAAAAGTTTAAAAGTTTGACAATGGATTGTTCTTTCTGTGTATAAATATAGATGGTCTTCCCAGGTTGCGCTAGTGGTAAAGAACCCACCTGCCAGTCCAGGAGACGTAAGAGACCCAGGTTCGATCCCTGGGTCGGGAAGATCCCCTGGAGGCAGGCATGGTAACCCACTCCAGTATTCTTGCCTGGAGAATCCCCATGAACAGAGAAGCCTGGCGAGCGATGGTCCACAGGGTCGCAAAGCTGGACATGACTAAGGCGACTTTGCACACATGCATAAGTATAGATACAGATCATACATTTGTATATGTGTGTATAGCACTTTATATAGGTCTACATGTATGTATACAGATATGGAGATTAATACAGAGAGACAGATATGGCTAGATTCTTTGCTTTCCTTGAAGTATACAACACAGATGTGCAGAAGGACAGGTATAAGCCTAAAGTTTATTTCTTCTTCGCACCCAACTCAGGAAGCCCAGCATCACCATCCGTCAGAGAAACCCTCTGCAGACTCACTCCATCCTACCCATTCCTACTTCTCACAACCTAGATAAGTTGTCACTTAGCTCTCAACCTGTGCATCGATGGACCGTGCTGTGTTGTGTCTGGATTCTTTCACCCAATGCATTGTTTGCGATATTTAATCTCATTATGTATTTTGCCTTGAGGATTCAGTTGTGCTCACCCATAAGTGAACTTTTAACTTAAGAACTTGATTTCTTGGTCTGTAACTGTGGCCTGATATTTCATGAAACTAAAACTGCATGTAAGCACTAGAAGGTGCAGGGGATACCAACTAACAGAAGACCTGGGTTTGTGTCCATGGCAGATCTGTAACTAGCTGTGTGGCCTTAGACAAAGCCCTTAACTTCTCTGTGCCCCGAGGCTCTGGTAACTTGGCAGGGTTTTCTCCAATACCCACTTGATATGGCATTTCTAGATCTTGTATCCGAGAGGTATAAATCAGGATATCTCCTTCAAGAGCCGGACATGTTTATTTTGTCCAGCTATCTTTTCAGATGTGGAAGTTTTTTCTAAGCCATCTAGTAATTCATTACATTTTCTATTCAATAGGCGTTCATGCTCAGTCACTCAGTCGTGTCCGCTCTTTGCAACATGAAAGAAACATGTTGTGTGAAAGAGACATGGGCCATAGCCCTCCAGGCTCCCCTGTCCATGGAATTTTCCAGGCAAGACTACTGGAGTGGGTTGCCATTTTCTTTCTCCTCCGGGGATTTTCTCGACCCAAGGATCGAACCCATGTCTCTTGTTTTTCCTGCTTTGGCAGGCTGATTCTTTACCACTGAGTCACTGGGGAATCCCTATGCTTTTGTCAATTTAAGAACTCATTCTGGCAAGTTCCTTCCTCTGGACTAGCCTGGCAACGTCCTTACTGGCCCTTCTGAGATTGACACCTTTCCTTCCAGCCTCTTCTCCAGACAGAATGGGCATTTATCACCAGCATGATCTCTAAAATCAAACCCAACCCTGACTTCCCCTAAAGAATGCTTTTCATCAGTCCCTAGTTGTTGATGGAATAGATTCCTAGTTATTTAGCATGACATGCAAAGCCTGTTTAAATTTGGCCCAACTTGCCTCATATTCCAGGTTGGTAAAGAACCTACATGCCAATGGAGGAGACATAGGAGATGTGGGTTTGAACTTTGGGTCAGGAAGAGCCTCTGGAGGAGGGCATGGCGACCTGCTCCAGTAGTGTAGTCTGGAGAATCCCGTGAACAGAGGAACCTGGTGGGTCACAGTCCATAACCTCACAAAGACTCAGAATGAAGCAACTTAGCACGCGTGCGCACACACCTCATATCCAGCAATTTCCCTAACAAACCTTCCTGTTGGTGCCAGACCCCATTTTCTGATTCTGACCCAGCAGCTGCTTTTCCTCTGATTGATGGGAGACTGGGAAACCAGGCCTCCTCCCCATACCTTGGGGCTAAATACAGCTCCATGTTCTGGTGGTATAGCCCATGAGCTAAGGATGGTTTATGGTTGAAAAGTTAAAAAAAAAAAAAAGAATATTTCATGACATGTGAAAATAACACAAATTCACATTTTAGTGTCTATAGATAAGTTTTATTAGAAGACAGCCGTGCCTGTTCATTTAGGTATTGTTCACAGCTGCTTTCAGAAGACAATAGCAGAGTTGCCCGGGTGACAGAGCCTGTGTGGCTGGCAAAGCAGAAAATACTGCTAGTTAGAGCTTTATAGACAGTCTATCGTTAACCTCTGATCCCTATTAACAGCACTTTGTGGAGGTGGATATACATGTATGTATATATGTGTGGGGGGAGGGCTTCCTAAGCGGCTCAGTGGTTAAAGAATCCACCTGCCAATTCAGGAGATGCAGGAGACAGGGGTTTGATTCCTGGAAGAGCCTCTGGAGAAGGAAATGGCTGTCCAGTCCAGTATTCTTGCCTGGGAAATCCCGGAGACAGAGGAGCATGGCAGGCTGCAGTCCTTGGTGTTGCAAAGTGTTGGGCATGGCAGTGACTGAGAATGCACATATGCACGCATACGTGTGTGTGTGTGTGTGTATTGTATATTAATGCATATGTATACATAGTTTATACTTTTTTACTCTGGGTAGCAATGCTTTATTCACTTTTGTACCCTAACCTCTAATACAGAGCTTCACATAGCAAAGTGCATACAAGTGTTGTTAAATTGCCTCAGTTGCTTTGGTCCACTGTTTGTCAGTGACTCTGAGGTTTACCTAAATAATGGTTAGTGCGTTTACCCAGAGGTTGTATGTAGACTTCAGCTTAGAACTCAGCATGTCTGCTAGTGAGAGGAAGTAGTAAATCCAGGTCAAGTGCTCAGGTATTTATGGTTGGCTCTTGAGTAGTGGGCATTGTGTTAGCAATACCCAGTTCCAGACTGCAAGAGATGACCAAGGTATGAATTCCCCCTCAGGTTTACATTTTAAAGGGTGAAGACAGATGATAATGGATCATTTGGACACGCTTTTAGTTCGGTCTATGTTTTAGGAGAGAGAAGACATTCGTAGAAGTGGAAGAGATACAGTTCTTTCTGTGAACATTCCCCAAGCAAATCGTTTGACTTCATTAACCTTGACTTTCACATTCAGAAATGGGCTTGAGTCTAAAACAGATCAAGCCTGAAGTCCTTTCCAACTCTAAGTCTACAGATTTATTTTATTTTTCAATTTGACTGTTTTATTTAACTTTTCAATAGACATCTTTCTAACCAATGGCATCCAAGAATTTGGCTTATTTTAACACGTGTGCATGTATCTATTCTAAAGGCATTATTCAGAGGCTTTTCATCACAAAACCCGAGGGAGACCTTTCGATCTCAAAAAATACTAGAATATGTAAACAAAAGACTCTCCATATCAAGGAGAAGATAAGCCTGTATTTCAGTTCATTTTTTTAATTACCAAATCACTTCAAACAGTTTCCAAATGTAATAAGAACAATATGGTGAGGCTCTTGATGTTGGCTTCAACAATTAGTGTGTTATTAATTAAACTCTTGAGTAATATAATAACTTGATGGTTAAAGCCCCTCTTTGCATTTAAAAAGCATGCACACTGTGGCTCCAATTATAAATAAACTCAACTGCTATGGGCTTAAAACTGCAAATTTAATTATTCAGAGCAAATTGTTCAATCGCTGCTCTGTTCTAGAGAAATGCTTCCTGAATATTCTAGTGGGTTCAATACAAATGTGTGTCTAAAGGAGAGTTCCATAGAATAAGCTTCCTTGTATATCACTTGGTCACCCCGTCCTCCCCACCCTCTGTTTCCGCTCCAGATTGAAAATCCAAATGGGTTTTACCAGCCTCCTGGCTCTTCCTGTTCTATCTACCACCCTCTCAGTTCTTTGCTGCTAGAATAAACTCCACACTAACCATGATGTGAGCATGTCCCTTCATCACTTAAACACTAACAAATATTTCCATAAGTTTCAGAATGAAGCTTAACCCCTCTTCCCAAAGCCTGAACACCTGTCCCTGCAAGAAGACACATCACCCGCCATGTCCAGCTCCTTAGCATCTGTCCGTTACTCACCCATTTGTCCATCATGCTGAACCTGTGATTTCAATGAGAAAAAGTGCTTTGTGCCTCCAGTCCTTTGCACAAGCAATTCCTTTCTCCCGGAATGCCTTCCTTTTATAGTGAACTCCTGTTTGTCCTGTGTTACCCAACATTGTTCATTTTTAGCACTGGAAAGAGAGAATACCTCATGGAGTAAGCCTGGGTCAGAGTGTTGAATAGCCCCCAAAAGCAGAAAGTCATTGCAACTTCCAAGGCCATCTCAGAAAAAGGACTCAAGAACCCTAGTTCAGGCCAGTAATTGATATCACTTGGGGATTCCAGAAACCAAGTCACTCGTCCAGATCATTGTTTTCTGTGACTTTTATTTGCTTCCCATTAGAGAAAATCTTCAGTCCAGAGTGAGCCTTGTGAAGAGCCTCTGAGGTGCCATTGTCTCTCTATTTAAAGGTCTATAGAGGACCATCTCCAGGAAGGAATGGCACTGATCCAATATGCCAACTTCCCCCAAGAAGACCATCAGAGAAAATGACGACCACACGAAGATAACTTGCAAGAAGTTAAAGGTAGGTCAGTAACCCTAAGAATGGATACAGGAAAATGGTTATGGGGATTAAAAAGAGAATGACCAGCACTGGCTGGAGACACATTCAAAGCCTTCATGAAGGAAGTGCCACTTGTGAGAAAGGTATGCAGACCAGGTAGTCTAGTCAAGACCTGTAACCAGCACGGGCCAGGCTCCACACAGCATCAGGCAGGACACTTGCGTCCTGTCCACAGACTCTCTACCTTTCATTCATAGCAGAAATTCTGGGGTCTTCTTAATACAAAAAAGGGGCTCTTAATACAAAGCAGTGATTTCCAAACTTCCACTGCAGCTCTAGACAACCTACTTGACTTTTGCTCTATCTAATCTATCGTATATGCTATTGCCTCCCTATTGCTCCCTTTAATGGAGTCATTTTGTTTAACTTGGATGAATCTCTCTCTTTTTTTCCCCCACAAATCTATATTATATTTTTAAAGGGATGGCAGTATCCCACATCATCAATTATAAATGAAGACAAAATAAAGACAATGATAAGAAAACGTGGCTATGAAACTCTAGCCAGATGCTGTAGCCTACCAAGGCTTGAAACTATGGCTTGCCCTCTCTCTGTTAAGAAGAGAGATTGGAAGTCTGTTTAGAAAGACATTAAAAATATACATGCATGTGTCTCCAACCTTAAGCTTTCTCCTTGAAGCCACTGAAATAAAGTTGAAAGCAACAGACTCATTTAAACATGAGATTTGATGCTATCTGATGACCCTGACGTGCACTGCCTAAAATCATTTCGAGTCCCATCTGTGTAGAGCTGTACACTTGGAGAATCGCTGATAGGAAGGTAAGAAGACTGATCCCATATTCAGAGATCCCTGGTTCCATTTCCGGGTCAGACACATGCCCTTGAGCAAGTAACTGAACCAGTGGGACATGATCTCCATGTGTCCACAATTAAGATTATAATGCACATTGTATTTATTTCCGTGGAGTCATTCACCCATTAACATTGAAATAACCACTGTGCACCTCCTGGGTGATAGGTCTTTTCCTGGGCTTTAGACTGTTTTGAAGAAAAGGGGAGATATTGATTGTGAAAATACACTGGGAGGGATAAATAGCCATTACCATCATTACCACAGCAATAAGCTGGGAAAATGAGTCTTCCTCGGTGGTGCTCTTCCAACCTGCCTGGGAGGAGGCTTTCTTGGCCCAGGAATCTGGAGAAGCTTGAGTTAGACTTTCTGCAGGTCCCCTGGAGCCTGGTCCTGAGGTCTGCCTTGTTTTTGGGTGCTGTCTGTACTTCCAGGGCAGGTACTGTTACTATAAATCTCTGCCCAATGTAATTAAAATGCCTGTGAGATAAGATCAGAAGCTAAAGAGAACAGCTGAAGGACAGTCAAATTATTTTAATAATGTAACCATGCTTCAAATTTTAATTTGGTTTTACTTTGCATGCTTTATTATCTGAATGGGACAAATGAAAATGCAATACTTTAGAGGTCTGATCAACTTGAGCCTTAAAATTCTTAGTGATAGTTAGAGTAAGACTCCCTGATGCTTCTTGATACTTTAAGATCAGAATCATAGACAGCTCTGCATTTAGGGGTCAAATCTCACCTCTGACCCTGATGCACAGGCATGCCCTTGCTTCCTCTTCTGCCAAATGTAAATAGTGTTTCCTGCCTGGCCCATGTCTCCTGAAGGTCTCCATGGGCTTCAGTAAGTATGTCTCAGAGACATACCTGGACAGTGCACAGAGAAGACAAGCCAGGCCCAGCTTTGGAAGACGCCAGAACCTTGCCACAAGCCATCTTCCAAGGTTAGCTCTTTCTAGAAGGGAAGACTTTACTGACATTTGCACATATGCTTTGTTGCCTCTATGTGTTCTCATTTGTTGTATAATGTTTCAAAGTCTGCTTTTCAAATACTATCATCTGCACATGACCTCGCCCTTCTTTCCTCCACTGCAAACTCCACTCATCAAACAGCTCAATCTACCTGTAAAAGAGCGGTCAGCTGCTCACTCTTCTCTCTTCTTCCCATGCACGTAGATGGACAGCACTTGCTAAGTTCCCTTGCAGGTATATGTGGCCGTGACTGATCTCTAGTTGATGGAATGCAAGCAGACGTGATGCATACCTCTTCCAGGACTGCTCCAGGAAAACCAGGGCTTCCTGGTGAGCACTGCATGGTGCTGTTGAGAAGGCAGTGACTTAGACCTTCCCTGGTGGCTCACACGGTAAAGAACCTGCCTGCAGTGCAAGAGACCCGGGTGGTGAAGATCCCCTGGAGAAAGGAATGGCTAACCAATCCAGTATTCTTGCCTGGAGAATCTCATGGACAGAAAAGACTGGTGCACAACAGTCCATGGGGTCACAAAAAATCAGACATGACTGAGCAACTATGCATGCACGCACAAGAGGGGACTGAAGTGAGAGTCCACACTGCAGATTTATGCTTGGGAGTTGATATTTAGAGACATCTGACTGGATAATACCACCCGAGGAAATCAAAAGGTAGAAAATAAAAGTGTCTATAAACAGGGTTCTAAGCACTGCCATGTCTAGAGATCTAAGTGATGGAGACGGATTCATGAATGGCAATAATCCAGTGGAGGGAAGGGGTTGAGAAGGTGGGGTCAATGGAATCCTAACGCTGATGGGCCACATCACACGGGGGGAGGAACTGGTGCCAGATTTCACAAGCAGCATCATGGGTAATATGGGGGAGAGCTGTCCAAGCAGGATGATGAGGCTGGAGACTCGGCTGGAGTGTGTCTTTGGAGAGGATGGAGACCTCGGGGGCCAAGTACATGGAGTTTTGCTGTCATTGGAGATAGAGAAATACCGGAGGGTCAGTCTGCTTATAAACATTAATGGAGTCTGCTTGGAAGCTTGACTGGGTTGGGGGGGTAGAAGAGTCTATTCTAGTTCGTTAAACTGACTCCTCTTTGTTCCTTTTCCTCATTTCTTCCTTCCCTGGCCATTGAGTGGCTGCTAACTGGAGTGGCTCTCTCAGAGAAACCTCTGGACTGCGCGGGTTCAGCTGGAACCCTCTCTGTGCCTGCCCAGCCCCCTATTGCTCCCGCCTTATCCTGGACACCCTTTCACTGCTTGTTGATCAGATCAGGAACCTTGTGAGCCCAGGCCACCCTCCTTGTTTTTGCCGGTGTGGAGTGGGTTGCAGAGTAACTCCTCATCTGGTTGCAAAAATGACTAAGGTGAGATTCCTTGCTGTGGAGTGGCTTGGGGCCACGTCGGGAAGGGAAGAAACTATTAACTGCAGTTTGGAATGGGAGGGGCTCTGAGAGAGGTGGTTAGTGACCAATGAGGCAGGGAAAAAGAAGAGCTCATTGTTCTGAGATGGAACAATGATGCTCAGCTGGGCTGGAGAACATTCCCCTGGCTGGGCTCTCAAGTGGGCAAGATGGGGCCTCCGCTGTGTCCTACAGACAGGCTTCCAGAACTGTCTAGGTGTGCACTCTGCTTTCCCCCAGCCCCCCGGCAGAACACTGCATGGTCCTACTGTGTGTGAACAGCACACAGCTCTCACACAAACCTCAGCATCTGCTTCTACAGCCAGCACCGGCTTCGCGGGTCTCTGGGTCTCAGAGAGCCCAGCACTTGGTTCCATGCTCTGTGGTCACCATCTTGAAATTCTTAGGTTTTGAATGAATGGCTCTGCATCTTCATTTGGTGGTATTCTTTTGTATTATATATTGACCACTGTAGGCGTTTATCCTGTTTAAAAGGATGAGGCCACTGATATCCATGTGGATATCTGGGCAGGGTCAGATTTCTAAGTTCATGCTTGGTCACTTGTTACATCCAACTCTTTCGATCCCATGGATGGTAGCCCACCAGCCTCCTCTGTCCATGGGATTGTCCAAGAAAGAATACTGGAGTGGATTCTATTTCCTCCCCCAGCAAATCTTCCTGACCCAGGGACTGAACCTGAGTCTCCTGCACTGGCAGATAGATTCTTTACCACTGGGCCACATGGAAAGTCCAGATTCCTAAACACATTTCTAAATCCTGACTTTGTCTCTTTCTGCATATATCTCTTTATATGATTTCGTTGCCTATGAGCTCTGAACTGCAGACCCCATGTGGAGTAACATGGACCCAAAGGATGGCTGAGAATTGGGAAGGTTATTTTCTACCTGGAATAAACTAGAAGTTAATCCAGGTAGAGGGGACAGGGCACAATTTCATTCATCAAATATACATATATGATATATATGAGAGAGATGGAGAGACCATCCCAGGCATCTGGTGTGGAGTCAACAGTGTACCACGTGAGCAATGGATGCAGGTTCCATATCCTGTCACTTAGACGACAAGTGATACACCTTCCTTGTGATGTTCAGGGCTCCAGCATAGTCACTTATTACAATAAATATATCTTTCACATCCGTGACAAGGATCTTTATAATCCTTCCAATAATGTGTGTGAGTAGTAAGCCTTTGACCCATTTCCCAGGTAAGAGAATTGAGTCCTGAAATGTTTAGTGGGCTGCTCTGGGCTCAGCAATCAGTCTCTTGGAAGCCAGACCCCCAGAAGCTGAAAGATGCCTAGGACCCACTCTCTGTCTGTTGAGTGTGTAGACTGCAGGACAGTCTTCATTTCCAAAAATGCATTTAGCCCTTTTATTTCTGAGTGAACAAGCTGTCATTTTAGCAGGAGCCATAACGGTGACTAGTTCTGTGAAACTTTCTGTAAAGAATTTATGAAGATGAAGGCTCTGCAGACCCAGCCTGTCTGCACTGGAGTCAGGAGGAGCTGAAGAAAGCACAGACAGCCCCCTTGCCCAGGCTCGCCATCTATTTGCCTTGGGTTTGACCTCCAGCTAGAAGCCTCGTGCTTGAGTAAAAAGACCTTTCTTTCTCATTTTTAACATCATGCTCCCTTTTAGCAAGTGTCACCCTGCAGAATTAGGCTCGCCTGCTGCACCTTCTAAAGTCCAAGGCTGCCGATAGGAGTCTGAGCTTCTACAGGGAGTTCGTTTCAGCTCAGAGGCTCCCCTTGAATCCAGACCTTAATAGGGCAAAATGCACTCTTTGATTTTGTGGCTTTAAAGAAATGCATTTAGCCAATAAATGTCCCTTCTGCCACAGATATTTCACACAGGAACTACAGTGCAAAGGGGGAGCTTAATTAAAAGCTAACAATTCCCAGTTCCAGCGTTGGCATGAGGAGTCAGCCTGAGTCTGGAGGTGAGATGCCTGCTGCCAG
This sequence comes from Nanger dama, assembly GCA_917880005.1. Classification (NCBI taxonomy): domain Eukaryota; kingdom Metazoa; phylum Chordata; class Mammalia; order Artiodactyla; family Bovidae; genus Nanger; species Nanger dama. Next base: position 6,957,898 of record CAKJTW010000063.1, on the reverse strand, counting down.
TCTGGGGTGTAAAGCGTGTGAGGTGGAGGCCGGGACAGGAGGGTGTCCTTTGAACAGGCACCCGTGGAGCAGATGCCTCATCGCTGTTGGGAAAGGAGCCGAGGAAAGGCTCCTCCGGCTTTGAAGACCTGCTCACTGTGTCAGAGGAAGTTTCACTCTATGTCAGGCCCTGGCATCAGTACTCCAGGCGGGGATAGGGAAAGGGAATGGGAGGTTTTACCCATTCACTCATTCATTTAGTCAACACTCAGTCATGACTGTGTCATCACGGCACCTAGAGCATCTTCCCATGGGTTACTCCAGGCCCAAGGGGAGGGGACAGGGGGCTGAAGGCATTCATTCATTCATTCATTCACTCCTTCATTTAGTCAACACTCACTCAGACCTTCTTCCCTTGGGTTCCTTTGCTTGGTCGGTCATCACTGTATCCTTCCAAAGATGTTGAATGTGACCTTATTTGGAAATAGCATCTTTGCAGATGATCAAAGTTAAAAGGAGATCATGAGGGTGGGCGCTGGCCCAATATGACTGGTATCCTTGTAAAAAGGGGCCTTTTGGACACAGGTGCATATATAGAGAAGAGGCCATGTGAAGATAAAGGTGGAAATCAGGGTGATGCTTCTACAAGCCACAGAACATCAAAGGTTGCCAGTAAACCACCAGAATCTAGGGAGAAGCAGAGAGCAGATTTCCCCTCAGAGCCTTGGAAGGAGCCCTGCCAAGGTTTTGATCTCAGACTTCCAGCCTTCAGCACTGGGAGAATAATTTCCGTTGTCCTAAACCATCCAGTGTGTGGTTCTTTGCTACAGCAGTCTAGTGGAGATGAGCAGAGCCAGGCAGGTTTTGTAAACTGCACTGTGGAGGTGGGCATCGAAACACTGGGGATCCCGGGGGACAACTTGTTCTGTGTGAGGGTAAGGGGGGACTCCCAGGGATGATGCCCTCAGGACTCTCCCCTTAACATTTGAGCAGACAGTCCCGCCCAGCAGGTGTTCCAAGGCCAAGGCTGAGGACAGCAAAGTTGTGCTCAGTAGCAGGGGGTGCTTGAGGCACAGCCTCGACCCCTGCCTCTGCCCCCAGTGGTGGCAAGCTGGGACGGAGACAGGAAACCAACAGAAGTGCATAAAAAAATGTTCACAGAAGACAGGAATCGACGCAGCTCACGGTGTTTGGGAGGGCAGTATGTCAACCTTTCTACTGTGAACCACCCCCAAATATCCTTCTTTCACTAGGCCTTCCCTAAATCCTGCGTTACACCCTTGTTAATTTCACTAGTGCCATTCATCTCAAGCTCTCTTAGAGGCAACATAGGCCCTCACTTTTAGAAGATGTCAGCATTAATAATGATCCCTATAAATCCATCTCAATCAAAGGGCAGCTTTAGGACCTGTAAGGAGAAGAGCACCGATCTATTTTTACTTCTAGGTCCTGTGTTACTCAATGACAAAGAGTGAAATCGATTTATTTTCAATAATTGTGCCAAACCTGGCAAAGCCTAGGGAAGTTATCAGTCTTATATATCCTGTCAGGAAAGTGTCGGAGGTCGAGCAGCTAGTCCAGGCCAGAGTCAGGTGCAGGATCTGTGTCTTCCGTATGTTGGACTATCTCGTTATCCAGAAACCCCTGTCCAGCCAGCCTAGACTTTCATGGTTACACTCAAAGTCATGGGCGTGGTCTCCAAGTACAACGTGTGGGCATGCATCTGTCTTGCTGCTTCAGTTTGAGCGGTTGGGTTGCCATCAGCAGCAGCGGCAGATGCGACTTGCCATCACTATGGACCTATTGATCAGTGGGTCTAGATTTCCACAGGTCACTGGTGTGAGGCTCGAGGATCCAGGTAGGATCCATCAGGATCGTCATGGCATCTCAGGTCATTTCCAATTCCTTTTTAGTATTCACCTTAGTCAAGTTTTCATCACATTTGTTGCAAAAATAGCCACTCATAATTGTCAGAGAAGTATTATGTGCCAGAAACATATACAGATATGTTTTCAATTGCCCTTTGCTAATCATATGTCCAGGCACCAAACTTTCATTTGTCAAGAAACCTGGCCTCCAAAGACAATGTTTCATTTAATCCTTCTGACAATCTGTGACTTAGATCGTCCTTGTTTATGAATGACGAAATTGACAGTGGAAGGATCTGGCTAACCTGCCCAGCCTCATAGCTGAGACCATCACTGCCTCCACAGCGTCTACATATCGCTTTTCATGTCTTCCTTCTCTGGGACCCCTTTGCTCTACAATTAGGTCATGTTGCTTAAGCCAGTGCTATGTCCTTTCTGGTTAACTGGCTGAGTTTGCATAATGAGATAAAGAAGAACTTGAGAGGAAGAGGTGAGGATGGATCATAGCCTCATTCACTGGTAAGTGGGAGGCAGAAAGCAAAGCTTACCCAAGAATTAGAAACCAGTGAAATGGGGTCTCTACACACCAGCTACCACTCTGACCCTATGCTTATGAAAAACCAAGAATTTTAGGGAAAAAAAAATCCTCATCCACCACAACAGCTGAAAGACAAAACAGCTGCCTGGAGAAACTCGGGTGGGCACCCTGCAGGAACCTCCTGTGTGTAACGAATTTCCACGCCCTTGTGGATTTCTAGCCACTCCAAGTTGGCAGCTCAGACTTCCAAATTTTGCTGTGTGCTTGCTATTTAATACCTAGCCTTGCTCCCAGCTGTGTTCTGCAGACCAGCAAGAATCAAGCAAAATTCTAATAACATAAGTGGGGAAAAAACATTTAGCCGTGCCATGTCCAGGGCAGGCCTGTTGGAGCCATAAAATAGGAGCTGGAGGACTCAGTTTTTATTCTGAATTCTGGTTACTTACTAACTCAGTACCCTTGTAGAACTGATTTCTTTTTCCTGAGCTCCCACTTCTTAATTTACCAAAAGGGCTGTTGTACCACCCAAGACCTGGAAAGCAATAAGCATTGAGTGTGAAAGCCCGTATTTGCAGCTTCCATACCATTTTTCCTTCACATGTAGTTTAAACACTCCTCTTGGCTTCCCCTTCACCTCGTACACATTTCTCAGAACTCGTGCATATACCTTAGCACTTTATAATGACCTATGTACTTGGGCAAACTCTAGGAGATAAAGTGGGACAGGGAGGCCTGCATACTGTAGTCCATGGGGTCGAGAAGGGTCAGATACGACTTGGCAACTGAACAACAACAACGGAGCTCACCTGCTCTTGTTGCTGGTGTGCGGGCAGATGCTGCAGAGATGCGCATGTGTGTGCCCAGAGGAGCCCCCAGACCAACAGAGGGGTTGATACAGGAACACAGATGTCATCAGTTCAGGGGCTTATGCTCAGAGCTCTCACAGACGCAGAGACAGAGGCTGGCAAAAACCGAGAGCAGGAGAGGAGTCCTGCAGCCTGAGAGCATGAGAAGGTGCTTTACATCTGCAGAAAGTCCTCCATGAGCTGAGCCCCGAGGGGCAAGCATGGAAAACACTAGACTAGCCAATGAACAAGAGTCACAAGCCCAGTTAACACCAGGTCACAGAGGAGGAGCACAGAGGAAAGGTTGGCTGTCTGGGACTGGCCACAGGGAAGTGTGTTTGAGTCAAGGCATGGAGAGTAAACGGATGTTCCCGGTGGCTCAGATGGTAAAGAATCTGCCCGCACGCAATGCAGGAGACCTCAGGTTTAATCCCTAGATTAGGAAGATTCCCTGGAGAAGGGAATGGCAACCCACTCCAGTATTCTTGCTCGGAGAATGCCGTGGACAGAGGAGGCTGGCAGGCTACAGCCCGTGAGCACACAGAAAGCTGGACACAACCCAGCAACGTTCACTTTTTTTTTTTTTTTGAGAATGAACAAGGTTTATTTCAGGTAAACTACTGCATTTTTCAATGAAGGGTAGGTGAAAATAAATGGTCTTTCACAGGTTTGAGGGTGGTTAAAAGTAAGATTACAGAGTTAGTTGAAAGGCATTAAGAAGCTTGGACTTCTTTCTGGGGAATCTGTTCAGGTTCCAGGGGAGGAAAAGAAAGTAACCTGTGCTTCACGTAGCTACCTCGGGCTCACAGTGGAAGAAGCAAGGACACTTTGAGATAGTAAAGCCAGAAAGACCAGATGAAAGGTGGCATTTGACCCTACGTCATATCCAGTAATAAATGCTCTTCATTCATTTTCAATGGATAAATACGATAATATGAAAAAAAAGTGTTAGTCACTCAGTCATGTCTGACTTTTTGCAATGCCATGGACTAAAGCCCACCACACTCTTCTGTCCGTGGAATTATCCAGGCAAGAATATTGGAGTGGGAAGACATTCCCTTCTCCAGGGGATCTTCCCAACCCAGGGATTGAACCCAAGTCTCCTATATTGCAGACAAATTCTTTACAGCCTGAGCCACCAGGGAAGTCTGGTAATATAGATTATGCATATCTGTGTACAATATATTCACATATGCATACATGTAATGCATATACTTTATATGTAATATTAATATATGCAATGTAATAAATAGTAGAATGTCATTCAACCATATCAAAGAATGAAATTCCCCCATCTGTGACGACACAGATGAACCTGGAGAGAAGATCAGTATAAATAAACCAGATAGAGAAAGACAAATACCGTGTGATCTCAGTTATCTGTGGAATCAAAACAAAAAGTGTTGAACTCAAGAATCAGATGGCAGAATGGTGGCGATATTATATACAGTGTGGCGATATTATATACAATGTGGTGATATAACACTGCATTGCAGAAAAAAGGGAACTATGTGATGTGATGGATGGCTGCACTAAGCACTTCACAATATATACATGTTCCAGATCACCCCATTATTCACCTTAAACGCATAAAATTATATTTCTCAATTATACCTGAATAAGGCTGGGAGAAAAGTAAACCATGATCACTCATAGAAATTGCATTCTCCTTGCTGGTGATTGGCAAGCTGGGTGTGTGTGGCCCAGTGCTGACCAATGAAAGGTAAAAGGAACATTTGTTATTTCTGGAAAATGTTTTCCCTTGTATTAAAAGATACACAAAGCAGAGATTATGCTTACTATACATTGACTTCTTTCTCCAAAAGAGTTGTGTCGCAGTCCTAACGTCCAGTAGCTCAGAATGTGGCCTTATGTGAAACAGGGTCACTGAAGGTGTAGCTAGTTAGAATGAGGTCATTCTGGAGTAGGCTGAACATTTAATCCACTATTTCTGATGTCCTCATAAGAGAGGAGAAGAAATAGAGAGAGAAACACCATAGGAAGACCTGGAAATTCACAGAGAGAAGACCATCATGTAATGATGGAGGCAGAGACTGAAATGATGCGACAACAAGCCACGGGACAGAGGAGACTGAGTCAAACCCCAGAGGCCAGAAGAATGGAGAAGGGCTCCTTTCCTGGAGGTTGCAAAGGAGGCATGACTTCTACCCTCCAGAACAGTGAGACAGTGCCCGTTTTAAATGTTGATATTTTATTACAGCAGCTATGAAATGAATACACCCCTCATCGTGAGGTCTGCTTCTTTGAAGTGCTGACCTTTGGGAAGAGCTGGCCTGGGGACATTCTTCATGAGCTCAGAAAGGTCAGGAAAAAAACAGAAGCATCTTTGGTTGGTTGGCTGGGCCGATCTCCCTGGACTCTCTCTACCGTCCAACTCCTTGGAGTGTGATGTCGCATATCACCCCGTCCATTTTAATTGTGGTTCGCATTATTTCCTGTTTAGCCAGGTTGATACTGCCTGCTCCAGAAAGGTGTACATCACACTTAAGAGAGGGGCTTTAAACTAATACTTTGAAAAGACAACAAAAGCAGGCTTGGGGAATCAGCACCCTCTCATTCCTCATGAGAGCATCATGTAACTCCCCCATGGGCTGGTGCACGATGAGTTCAGCGTCACTTCCCATTTCTTCTTCTAAAATAACACACATATTTCTGGGGATCTGTGCCAGGTCACAGTAGCTTCCCAACTGTCTTCTGGTGCATTCTGAGCCCTCACCTCTGAAAGTGTTGCTCACTCAGTGGTGTCCGATTCTTTATGACACCGTGGACTGAAGCTCACCAGCCTCCTCATCCATGGGCTTTTCATGGCAACAAAACCAGAGTGGGTTGCCATTTCCTCCTCCAGGGGATATTCCCAATCCAGGGATCAACTCTAAGTCTCACACATTGCAGGCAGACTCTACCATCTGAGCCAGCAGGGAAGTTCTGACCTCTGACCTGTAGTAAAAAGGACAAATTTGCTTCAGCGCCTTCACTTATTAAACCACATCCTTCACTCCGTACTTGCTTAAAATGCAGTCCTTAGTAAAGTGCATTTCTACATACAGTATTAGTTCGCTCTCTTATCTTCCTCAAATGACCAGCTCTCTGCTTTACTCCTTGACAACAAAGGACCTGGGACAATGGGCTGTTTTTTCTCTCCAAGCTCAGTGCCAATTGGACTACTGTGGTTCCATTTTCTCTGTACGGGGACAGTGTCCTGAGGTGGCAGGGTAACTGGAAGGGTAGGATAAGCCCCTCTGGAAGAAAAAGAGGCATCTCACACTTGGGGATCTGGTAGAAAATGGATCCACCATTGCACAGATCCAGAGTACTTCCTGGGTGACAGAAGTGATGTTCTCTTACTGAAAGCATCAAGCTCACCCCACCCCACAGCTCAGATGCAACCACTGAAACACAGGGACAACTCAGATATGTGGCTATTTCATCCTTGTGTGGCCAACCTTGTGTGGCCTACACACAGCACAGTCGGTGAGAGTGTCTGTATTCGCTGAAGGTGGGTGTGGTCCGTGTGCTTGCTAGGGAATTTACATCAATAACAGAGAGGAAATATTGCCTCAATAAGAAAAAAATGTGCCATTTTATCTATAATTTGCAGATGGAAAAACTGAGCAATGAAGATGCTGAATATTTTCCACCAAGAATACACAGGTGGTTTGTGATTGGACTTTGGGTTTGTATTTCCTGAATATGTATTTTAGAGTAATTTAGATCAGAGAAAGGGCTTCCCAGGTTTCACTAGTGGTAAGGAACCCACCTGTCAATGCAGGAGACATAAGAGAAGCAGGTTCCGATCCCTGGGTCGGGAAGATGCCCTGGAGGAGGGTATCGCAACCCACTCCAGTATTCTTGTCTGGAGAATCCCATGGACAGAGGAACCCAGCGGGCTGCAGTCCATGGCGTCATAAAAGAGTTGCACATGGCTGAAGCAACTTAGCCCAGGCAGATTAGAGAAAGCTGGGCAACAGGCAGCTCCAGTGATCAAAGGGCATAGAGGAAGGAGAGCCGCTGCAGACCAGGCACTCAGCTCTGAGAGTGAGGGGGCAGGCGGCCTCAGGCATTCTATCCAGGATTGTAGGGTTTTCTGGACTCTTGTGAGATGGAGACTTGTTTTATTCATAAATTAAAAGGAAGGAGAAAACTAAATGCTGGGGGTTGTAGAGACTCCGAGGAGTTTGATGTACCTGCTGAACACAAATGAGGCAGAACTAGCATTTTAAATGGCCAGTGCTGAACACGACACTGTCCTAGGAATCCAACCTCATTTCTCTCCACTTACCTTTCTTGGGTAGAGAGATCAAAACTTAGGAGGGTCAACAAGGAGAGTTACTACAAGTGTAATAACCAGAGGAACAGAAAATGATGCCAGGATGTGACCTGCCCCCACTCACCATGTCACCTAGCAGGAAAGCGACCCCATAGCCTGGGTTCTGCACAGAGCTTCCTGACCATAATTTGGCCAGAATTCACGCTGTTAAGAGCAGCCCACTCCTATCAAAAGACTATGAGTTCCCCTGGGGAGCTCCTAAACCCCTGAATCCTTCCTGAGTGCACATTTGAACTGAACAGGTTCTATGATATGGTGAAGAGCAAACCCTCCTGGGGTAGTTGCTGAGGGGCCAGGGTGCCCTCCACCGTAGGCTGATTGCGTTGCTCTTTCTGTGTCCGAGAAGTGGAGAGGTGGGTGGCTTCCTGGGGATCCACCCTTCTTTCCCTCTCTGGTTATTCCCTCTTACTTTCTCAGCCTCTCTTTTGCTTTTCCTTGGTGTTTTCTGTGTTCTCAGTGAAAATGTGATTTCTCTCTTTCCATGTTTTTCTCTTCTCAAATCGTTCTTTGTTTTGAAAATATGCTGGGAACACTGGAGGAGGGAAACTCTAGATTTAATGCTAGCCTGCCTGGTAGATCAGCAGTTTGACCAGCTGACCCATCAACAGATGATCGGGAGATTGACAGATACATTGACGTGGCAGAAATGGGTACATATCTGTTTATCTGTCTACCCATCCATGCCATCTACTCACCCTCTCTTTATCTATCATCTATCACTATCTCTCTCTCTAACTATCTGTCTATCATCTCTCTGTCATCTAGTGGAATGGGAGATGCCTATACCTTCCAAGCTTCTATCTTTGAAACAGGAGGGAAAATTGAGCTCCTATCTTTGTCACATGACCCTTCTGCTTCTCCTTGTGTGCCCAAGCCAAGCCCCAAAGTGGATCTTATCACTGGCAAACTCTCCAGCAAGCAAACCTCCCTGGGACCAGTGAAAGGATCTGCACCAGGTCTTTTATATTTACTTTTTTTTAATTTTTCTTAAGACTGAGTTCAACACTGTTGGTGGCACCAAAAGAAACCACTGCCACCAGTTGAAAAGTTAATTATGGATTGCTCCTTGAAATAAAACGTAAGTTTTATTGGAAGTCAAGAGATAAATAAAACCAGCTGGAGGGAAGCTGTCATGAAACGGCTGTGACGAAGCCCATGATGTTCTACTTAGAATAAACAGTCCTTTTATTTTATTTTTTTAAAGCCCGGGTCGGCCGCGTTAAAGTCATCATTCCTTTCATGTGGGACAAAGAGGATTTGGAAAGGGAATTTTCTTAAATCTGTGCATTGAAAATGCAGCTTATGGGAGCCTAAAGAAAATACACTTTGCCTTTTTCTTACAGTGGGTTCCTCTTAATTGTGACTTTTATAAAGCCCTTCTGCAGCCATCATGACCATTCAATTAACTAACTTCATTTTTGTATGATGAAAAGAGCCTCTTTCACTGAACATACGGCAATTATTAGAATGTCTCTGAAGTCCTTTTTAGTGATATGAGAATCTTCTAGATAAAATAAGGTTTTATTTATACAATCCTAAAATATATGTGGCTGTGAGAGCTATAAATAAATACTCAATAGTAGATGCAAAATCTCATTATAAGTAACACTTTTATTAGCATATCCATTGAGCAAAAGGCCTTGTGATGTTAATGTTAACAAAATTAATCTGGAGCCATTCCATTCAACTAATAATTCTTGAGCTCTACCAGCCAGGCACTGTGCTAGATACTGCGTCCATGTACATATGTGTGCTTGCGTGTGTGCGCGTGTGCTTTTTATTTTCATTATTGGGGGACACTATTTTGTAGCTAAATCTATACCATACTAAAACTGATGAGAACTGTCTGTGTGCTAGGTCCTATTTTAAGCACTTTATATGTACTAGTTTACATCAATGCTGAGAAATAAGTGTCATCACCTAGAGATGAAGATCCTGAAAGCAGAGAAGGAAAGCAAATTGTCTATATACACCTAGATACCAACTGGTTCAGCTGGTGCAGACAGTAAAGTTCATCTAACAAAATATTATCTGAACTGATAGACATCTAATTAGGTATCAGAGTCAGAAATGTTTAAAAAGAAAAAGAAAACTTCATTATACTTTGAAGAACCAAGAAAATTTCACTGAGAAGATAAGATTGGACAGAGGAAGAAGGAGGAATGGAGACTGGAGGAAACAAAAATATAGACATGGGAGTGTTTTTTTTTAAATAAATGAACAAATACAAAATAAAAACCTAAAAACTCAATGAGAGGTGAATGGTAAATAAACTCTTATATAGCCACAATGGTCAGCCAGCCATAAAGAGTTGCATCTCATGAATATAACAAAGAATAAAGGGACCTTGTATACTGTGTCACCCTTTTCCTGGCTTTGAAGTGAAAATGAAAAATGTCATGTCTGACTCATTGTGACCCCATGGACTACAGTCCATGGAATTCTCCAGGCCAGAATACTGGAGTGTTTAGCCTTTTCCCTCTCCGGGGGATCTTTCCAACCCGGGATCAAACCCAGGTCTCTTGCATTGCATGTGGATTCTTTACCAGTTGAGCCACAGGAAGCCAAAGAATACTGGAGTAGGTAGCCTATCCCTTCTCCAGCAGATCTTCCCTACCCAGGAAGTGAACTGAGATCATCTGCTTTGCAAGTGGATTCTTTACCAACTGAGCTATCAGGGAAGTCCCCTGGCTTTAATGCGCTATTCAAAAACATGTAGTAGATTGGCAAAGCACAAGTTTAGGCCCAGAAAATCAGCATCACTCATAAAACGGGCTTCCTTTAATGCTCAGATGTTCAGATACTAGTGTCTGTCATCTAAAGCTGTTTTGTGCTGGTGATGTGGCCGTGGATGGAGGTAACAAGGGGAGGCTGTATTGACTGCAACTGTGATACATCCATGGAGCAAAGCTATGAAGAGGGGGGGGGTGGCATGGATGGGACATTCCACTGGTTTCCATATCTGGTGAGATAGTAGCACTGGACCGTAGTGAAACCAGGCATAGAGGTAGAGACGGGAATTTGAAACTCAGACCACCACTGAGCCAGGCTGGTTGTCCCAACACTGGTGCTTGGCCTCTGTCTCCATTTCTCTCCTCTTGGAGATGATTTTCCTGTGGTTAGAGATTTGCCCCCCACCCCCCCCAGTCCTACAGTCTGTTAGAGACAAACTGAACTGGATTCTCTTTCTTCTCCATCTGTACTTTCTACAACCCATTAGTGAAGCCTGGCAATTCTCCTTTTCTTTCTGAGCTCCTCTTTCCATTCCTTTCTTGTTTTTCAACCATTCATGTTCTCCAGGGCAGGTGGCCGATTCTGAATTCCAGTTCTGCACCATTTAAAAAATTTCATGGAACATTTTTTTTTTTCCTACTGTACTGGGAACCCTTGAGTAATGGGTGAGAAAAACCTTCCTGAGTCTATTTTTCTAACTAAATAGAAGTTAGGTTATGCAAATAATCATGACATATCTGAACCAATTATTGCCCAGTTTGGTATGACTACAAAGGAAATCATCTCCAATATCTGGAAAGGTCCAATAAAACTGAACTTAGTTTGAAGAAGCATTCAGAATCCTTGGTAATTTTAAACTCAGCTTCCTAGTCTAAAACCACAAGAGGATTTTTTTAACCGTTTTACAAATGTAGGGTTTGAACCAATGCTATAATGTCAGCAGTACATAAAAAGTGAATCTTATCCTGGCAAGAAGAACATTCCTCTGATCAGAATTTGTGTGAGAACAGATGTATAACAACACGTTTAGTATTATATTTTCCTTTTATTTTCATAATAATTTTAATTTATATGAATTCCAAATTATATTAATCATAACACTGGCAATTTATTCTTGGTGACGAAATTACATTTCTTGGAAATTTTCAAATAGCCATTTTCAAATAGTTCATCAAGATGAACAAGCTGGAGGAAAAGGACACTGTCGGATGCCTGTATTACGTGTTACAATTCACAGAGTGCTTCCATTTTTGTAAATTAATTTTTTCTTCAAATTAAAATGTGAGAAGGTATGAAATTCTTATTAGCTTTATATTAATGAAAGGGAACATGGGTTACAGAGAATTAGGAAAATTAAATAGTTCAGAGGATTTAAATAATTAGATCATTTCTAAGGCTTGCCTTTTTGTAGTTCATTTTTCCATCCATCCATCTGTCCATCTATCCATTTACCTCTTCTTTTATTCCATGTCTGTATAACTGTGTATCCTTTCTCTCTCCACACCTAACTTATCAGTGCTTGATTTGAGTCTGCATACATGAAAGTAGCACTGTATTCCAACTAACAGGCCAAGGGCCTGCTCTAGTGGAGCACGGCCTGATGATCCAGTGGTTTGGAGAATGTTAGATGGACGTGACTGTCAATGTCCATAGTGATCTTGTGTCTTCTTTTAATACTGCGGACCGGGGGAAGCATCCTCAACCTGATAGCTGTGATCCTGGGAGGGTCCCCAGGAAGAATCACATGTAGGGGAGAAAGTCAGCTCGATGTGGATGACGGGGTAAGGAAGAGAGGATTCTGAGGTGGGCCAGGACAAAGCAGGACTAGAACACTGTTCTCGTGGTCAAGACAAATATTCATGCAGCTTTTGGAAAAGTTGGAAAACAGAGCCTGAGAAGGATAGACAGAACTGTGTGATTTCTACAATTAAAGACTTCCTGAGGATCTTCCCTGGCAGCCCAGTGGTTAAGAATCCACCTAGCAGTCCTGGGGACACGGGTCTGATCTCTTGCACAGGAAGATTCCGTGTGCCACAGAGCAGCTAGGCCTGGACCCCACAACCACTGAGCCAGGGCACCTGGAGCCCTGGGCCACAGCAAGAGAAGCCACTGGAATGCGAGAAAAGCCCGCATGCAGCGATGAGGGCCCAGCACAGCCAAACATAAGTGCATAAATAAATATATTTAAGGAAGAGGGCTCTTGGACCAGGGGTGGGAAACCGTGGTCCTCAGGCCAGATCTGGCCATCAGCCTGTCAGTAATGCTCTGTTGGAATCCAGCCACTGCTGTCTGCTTATGTGTCCTCTAGGCTGCTTTCTTACATGCAGGGGACTCCTCTGCGCTGGAAAGCTGGTAAGATTCACTCTCTGGCCCTTTACGGAAAAGTTTGCAAAGCCCTGAGGAGGGCCAGTTGCCCAGAGAGGCATCTAAGCTAGCGAGCACCTTTATGTGTCAAGTTCTGGAAGGACGCTAAACCTGGTTGGTGCCTCAAATAAATAAAATATTACAGACCTTCCTAGTCAAAGGCTCAGAGTACAAGAAAGGAAGAAAAAAATAATAATAAAAGGTAATCCCAGCAGATTTATTGTTTCCACCCTGAAGCAAGGCAGTGCATCTGAAGAGCCTTTATCCTTTGGGGACAGGAACCTACCCACCAGAGTTCACGAGGAAGGAAACTGGGACAGATAAGAGGGCTGAGGGCTCAGAGGAGAGGGAACCCGGGAACCCACAGCCTCAGCTTCCCTAGGTCAGTGCCAGGACAGAGGCCGCAGGTCTCTGAAGCCTGGCCCTTGCTGATCAGGGCGTCTTTGGCTCCCCACATCACCTCCCCACTGATGTGGGAGCAATTTTCTGTTAAAACATGATTTGCAATTGAAATACGATCAATGCATTATTAACGCCAGGAGCAATTCTGTGGCAATTTTATTTACTCTCCTGCAGTCTGAAGATTCACAAGAGAGGAGGGAAAAAAAAAAGAAGGACAAGGGAATGATGGAAAGAAAAAAAAATAGAGGGAGGCAGACAGAAAAAGTGGGAAATAAAAGAAATCAGCTGGCTTTTTTTTTTTTTTGATGTGTTTGCCTTCACGACTTCGAAGTTCTCGCTAATTCCATCTGTCCACAACAGAGCCATCGACGGTGAGAAAAAGCATTTCCATATGTGCAAATTAGCATCCAGGCTCCCTTAATCTGTGCCGTGGCCCTCTGAAGTAGATGGCGAGCCTGCCTGCCAAACCTGCTAATGGCATCCGAATAGAGGCAGGACTGATGGAAGCCGCTGCTCCCCTCCAACTCCGGGCCGGCTCTTCCTTCATCTGTATTTTCCACTCTGTTCTAAGGGTGTCGCTTTGCTCAGCTTCCAATAAACACGTGGCCCCAACAGCTCCGCTCCCTTAATGAACGTCCACTTCCCTCCAGACCCACCTGTCTTGCTTCTAATGAGAGCAGACCCTGGTTGAGTGACACAGCAGTCGCCAGCACGCAGCCTGGTGGTCGAGGATTTGCAGGGTGTGGCTGGCTGCCTGCAGTCATGGGGAGCTGGCAAGTGCTGCCCAGGGGGCCCAGCTGGGCATTCACAGGCCTGCCAGGATGCCATATTACCGGTCCCTGGCTCTCTTTGGCCCCACTCTGCTGCCCTCTTGCTCCTTAACCTGGCACTTCGTTCCTGCCTCTGAGTCTTCAACAAGGAAACAACAGAAAACAAATCTGGGCCCTTTACTCAGGAAGCATTGACTCTCGTAGAGAGAGCAGCTCAAGAACAAGTCAGGAGGAGGTTGGGGTGCCTTACAAAGCAGCTGCGTAAGAACACTGAGGGGCATCAACACCCCCTCACTCACATTATGATTTTGGTTTCCTAGGTCTCAGCCTTGGTGTTCCCACAACATTTTGGCTTGGGCCTCCCGGTGGCTCAGACAGTAAAGAATCTGCCGGCAATGCAGGAGACCTGGGTTCTATCTCTGGGTGGGGAAGATCCCCAGGAGAAGGAAATGGCAACTCACTCCAGTGTTTTGCCTGGAGAATCCCATGGACGGAGGGAGCCTGATGGGCTACACTTCATGAGGTCACCAAGAGTCAGACACAACTGAGTGACTAACACTTTCACTTTCATTCTTTCATCCACTCTATTGCAACCACCTACAGGGTTACGGGAGAATGCTCCCATGCCTGGAGGCTATGTTTTTCATAAACCATTCTAGAAACCTCCACCTGTTCATCAGCTATGGAGGAAACAGGGAAACTGGAGAAACTGGAGGGGACAGACCCAGAAGGTCACAGAGCCTGACAGCATCCTCCCTGTCCCATGCTGGGCAGATTTTCCATGCACTTGCTGGGAGTCCTCACACTGCTGGTGGCATCCATCACTGTTCTTTGCTATTGTTACAGAACAAAGTGCCAGGGATACGCTGGGGTGGCAAGTGAGACATTTCACTCACTTTTCTCCTGTCTGTGCGATTTTCATTCCTTCTAGATATCAGCACATGAGACTCAGTTCAGTTCAGTTCAGTCGCTAAGTCGTGTCCGACTCTTTGCGACCCCATGAATCGCAGCATGCCAGGCCTCCCTGTCCATCACCATCTCCGGAGTTCACTTAAACTCATGTGCATCGAATCGGTGATACCATCCAGCCATCTCATCCTCTGTTGTCCCCTTCTCCTCCTGCCCTCAATCTCTCCCAGCATCAGGGTCTTTTCCAATGAGTCAACTCTCCACATCAGGTGGCCAAACTATTGGAGCTTCAACTTCAGAATCAGTCCTTCCAGTGAACACCCAGGACTGACATGAGACTCAAGACCAATGTAAATAAATAGATAAAATGTTGGCCATTGCAAATGCCTCTTGCTGAAGAACAAAGGGGTTTCCAGTGATGGCGGAGAAACTCATTCGCCAGGTGGGTGATCCTGGGTGCACTCAGGTATCCTGGCTGAGAAACCCCGGGCTGTGCTTCAGCTTGTGTCTTGTAACGCCATCCTCGGCCTCTAGGGATCTCCAGACATGGAATCAGCCACATGCTCTGATTTGTCACCCTGAGGGCCACAGAGGGGTGTGAACCCTCCCTCTGCCCGAGCTCCTGCACAGTGACCTCCAGTGCCTCCTTCTTGGTAGCCCCGATTTCCACCCAGAGAAATCCCTCCAGCCTTGGAGAACTTCAGATATGAAGCTAGAGAATTCCAGAAGGTGCAGGCTGACCATGTGTGGATACAGGACTTGGCAAGCATACTGTTTTCCTTTCCAATCTCTTATTTTATAGGAGAGAAGAGGACTTCCCGAAGAGGTAGATGGAGTGAGACAAGTACCTTCCTTCAGGGAGGCCTTGGACAGAAATCTCATCACCTTTCAGTGCTTCCAAATTTGCTCTCTGAGACCCCAAGTGCAGTTTGGCAGAAAAAACAGAGAATGTGGGAAAAAGAACAGCATCCCTTGGACCCGCAGATGGCTCCCATGGGGAAGAAGAATCACACTTTAGGAAATCCTGGGGAGACAAGTGACAGGGGTCAAGTTAAAGAATTAGTCCCTGACCCTCAGACTAGTCACAGAATGAAAGCAGGAGCCTTGGGGTGAGTCTCAAATCATCACTGCCATTAACAACGGAAGTTGCAAGATAACTGCTGCTCTGAGGTTGCTGTTCATGTTGTTCAGTTGCTTAGTCATGCCCGATTATCTGCAGCCCCATGGACTGCAGCACACCAGGCTCCTCTGACCTCCACTACCTCCCAGAGTTTGCTCAAATTTGTCTCCATTGAGTCGGTGATACTATCTAACCATCTCATCCTCTGCCAGCCTCTCTCCTTTTGCCCTCAACCTTTCCCAACATCAGGGTCTTTTCCAATGAGTCAACTCTCCACATCAGGTAGCCAAAGGGTTGGAGCTTCAACTTCAGCATCAGTCCTTCCAATGAATATTCAGGGTTGATTTCCTTTATGATTGACTGTCTTGATCTCCTTGCAGCCCAAGGGACTGTTAAGAGTATTCTCCAGAACAACAGTTCAAAACCTTCAATTCTTTGGCAGTCAGCCTTCTCCATGGTCCAACTCTTAAATCCATACATGGCTACTCTTATTTTCAAAGTGCTTTATAAACCACTGAGCCCATTCCATTCTGATGTGTACCTTGATCCTGGTACTGTCCCCATCAGGCAGGTATGGGTGTTCATCCACCTTCAACAAATGAGGAAAATGAGGTTTCCAGGGTTTAGAGAATGGTGTAAACTCTCACAGCTAATAATGAGCAAAGCCAGACTGGCTGAACCTCTTCCTGCCTTCAAGTTTGAAATTAGTCAATATCATGAAAAGTTAATCACCAACAGGCCTCAGGAACACACTGGACAGTGCTGCGATGATGTACCAGACTCCAGCTTTGTATGGGTGCCCAGTTTGGAACAAGGGAATATTTCTCCAGAAGGCTAAACACATGGGGCTCTGTGGATGAACCAATGATCAAACAGAGGCTCTCAGACAAGCTGGGTGAAAGATACTCATAAATTCTAATACACCACTTTTTTTTTTCTGTATTATGTACAGGAATTCTGCATGGAGTTCCTTTTGTCTGAAGTCTTCCTCACCTGTTGTACTGTATAGGATTCTTAATAAATTGTCACTGAGTATAGACTCATATGGAGAAGGCACTGGCACCCCACTCCAGTGCTCTTGCCTGGCAAATCCCATGGACGGAGGAGCCTGGTGGGCTGCAGTCCATGGTGTCGGTAAGAGTCAGACACGACTGAGCGACTTCACTTTCACGCTTCACTCTCATACATTGGAGAAGGAAATGGCAACCCGCTCCAATGTTCTTGCCTGGAGAATCCCAGGGACAGGGGGTGCCTGGTGGGCTGCCGTCTATGGGGTCACACAGAGTCAGACATGACTGAAGCGATGCAGCAGCAGCAGCATAGACTCATAAATTTAGAAGAAGAACCTAAACTCAAATCAATGACCATCTTCTCAATGCCTGATCTCAGCTGCACACAGCATCCTCACAGCTTGCAGTTCTGGAGCTGGTCTGTAATTTGTATTCCCTTTCCTGTATCCTTGATTAGAAGGTCTTCCCTAGTGGGCTCAGATAGTAAAGAATCTGCCTGCAAAGCAGGAAACTCGGGTTCAATCCCTGGGTCAGGAAGATCCTCTGGAGAGGGGAAAGGCTACTGACTCCAGGATTATTGCCTGGAAAATAAGGAGCCTGGGGGCTACTGGACATGGGGTCACAAAGAGTGAGACACAACTGAGCGACTTTCACTTTTTTAGCTTTCATATTTTATTAGAATATGGATGCTTTGAAGGTAGAATCTAGGTCTTCTGTATCTTAAACAACTGTTCCTGGAACAATGTAAATGCTAAATTTGAATGAATAAATGAATGATGTTTATACTCAGCCTTTTAGAGCCTTGATTGCCTTGGGATGTCCAGTTTTTCTCTCTCTCGCATGCCCACAAGACTTGAGCTGCTCGTTGAAAAGAGGTACCCACACCTGATGGCCTGGCCCTCTTAGTTCTGAGAAGGTGCCCCTGGTTGCTAATCCTAATTTGCCTGGAGGTGCCAGAAATAAAACCACAGTCTCTTGAGCATAGCAGACTCCATATGCTAGCCCCCTCGGCTGCTAAACCACCAGCCAGCCTAAATTTGAAACATTTCTAAAGTGTTATACAATGTTGCAATAATGTTTTTACAAAACAAAGGCTGAGTTACTGGAAGCCATTTTTGACCAATCAGCATCTTATTGGAAAAGGAGTCCTGATGGGCACTATTGGTGACACAGTGGGAAATACACATGTGTATATGTATAGATACATGCATGTACATGTGTATATCTAGATATGCATATACATGTATATGTCTATATATACATGCATATATCTATATGTGTATATATCTATATATGTGTACACACACACACACCGCACACATGCATATGTATCATGGGCAAGGCTCAGTCTGGAAACATCTTCTTTCTAAGTGTGGAAGAGGTGGTGAGGGGCTGTGGTTGAAGTGGACCTGGAGAGGGGCCAAAGAATGGGAGTGGAATGGTTAAAAGTGAAGAATGTCAGGTCAGACTCCGCTCCTGAGTCTTGGGGACCAACTGTGCAAAGATAAAATGGTAGATAAGACAGGTACTAGAGTTGGGAAAACTTAAATCACACTCAAACTTCATTCACATGGAATTTAGTCCACTTACAAAGTCTCTGTTCTTTAGCCATATTAACACTGGTTGCGTTTCAGGACAAGGGGTGACAGGTCTGATTTAGTCTGTGTGGGTCAGACCACACTTGGTATTTTGCACTTAATTCTGAATGCAGAGCTTCACAGCGGGCACACAGGGCAGACTAGTCAGAGCAGGTCAGTGGAGATGCAGGTAACGTGAAACATCAGGGCACGTGAAGAAAAATGCCAAGGATAGTGAAGTCAACTTGGTTATCTGAAATAACTAAAGTACTATAATGGAGGACCTGAATTTTGTTTCCCCAAAATTCTTTTTTCATGAGGATTTCTATTCAGTATTCCATTATATTTTTAAATAAATTGTATTTTATACTATAAAATATATGCATATCTCTCCTTGATACCTTGTTTGAATTCTCTAGTTGTTTGAAGATATCCAGAAACCAGGCTTGTGTGTCTGTGTGCACACAACCATGCACATGGGTTTTTAATTACCTTTACACAAACAAGAATATATTATACACATTTATCTCGGAACCAAATTTTAATACACTTGTCAATAAGTCAAACATTCCATATCAGTGTGGTGTGTGCCTGTGTGAGTATGTACGTATATACACATATGCACATATGTTTATGTACAAAGGTGTGAAATGTACATATAATATATATGCAACTGAACTGATACATCCAGAAAATACATGAAGAACTAAACTTCATTTCTTCATTCTTTTTAAGAACTATTACTCCACTATGTGTGTGTTTATGAGTATGTGTGCAAAAACACTTAAACAGCTTGCTATCAATGTTTAGAGCATTTACCATGCTTTGATTCTAAGGAAACTATTTCAGCAATTATCTTTACACAATTTTCTCCATATGCACTTTGCAGTAACATCATCATGTTCAAGTGTCTGCAAATCTTTCTCTGTTTTTGGCTTATGGATCTTTTCTCTTCTGAAGTGTAGCTGCCTTATAACATTGTGTTAGTTTCTGCCGTACAGCAAAGTGAGTCAGCTACATGTTTACATAGACCCCCTCCTTTTCGAATTTCTTTCTCATTTAGGTCACCACAGAGCCCTGAGTAGAGGTCCCTGTGCTGTACAGTAGCTTCTCGTTTGCGATCTGTTTCATACACAGGGTCAATAGTGTACAGATATCAGTCTCCACCTCCCAGTTCGCCCCCTGCTTCCCCCTTGCTAACCTAGGCATTTGCTCTCTGTGTCTCTATTTCTGCTCTGCACATAAGACCATCTATACCATTTTCTACATTCCACATACGTTTGTTAATATACCATGTTTGTTTTTCTCTTTCTGACTTAACTTCATGCTGTCTGACTGTATCCAGTTCCATCCACGTGTCTGTAACTTGACTGTGGATGTTTATTCTTACAACACTCACTGCCCCATCTTCCTCCACTGAGGTAGCCATGGCTGTTAGACTCTGAGCAGTAGTGAAATACTACATAGAGCTCCCCATCCCCGGCCCACACTGTGTTTTATTAGACTCAGACTTTGGCCAATCTGATAGATGAAAAATAATATCTCACAATAGCTGTAATTTGCATGTCTCATCTCCAGTAAACTTTTTGTATTTTCGTAGGCTTAAAAGCCATGAGTATTTCCTTTTCTATCAACTACCTGTTTAGCCCATCCTTGCAAACTTATTATAATTCCTTAGATGACTAAGCCCCCAAAGAAACTAAGCCAACCTCTTGGTCCTGTCTCCCAGATAGTGAAGCCATCTGGAAAGTGTGTGCATGTGCCACAGTTCATATATCCTCCCTGTTCCCTGGACTCCAGGAGCCATGCACAGGCAGGGGTCATGGGCTCTTGTCCTGTCTCCATCTCAGCTTTGAGTTGGGATTTGAACGAGTCTAGCCACTCTGGGTCTTCACCTTCCACTGGGAATGGATAACAACCCACAGAAGCATCACTGGTTCTTCATGGGAAGACTCCAAGGTGACTATGAGTGGGAAAGTTCTTCCACAATTTAGAGCTTGGCACGGGTGTCTAGGCTGTAGCTTGGTGTGGTTAAGATGAGCAGATTGAGATATGCTGCACTTATTTCGGTATCTTCTGGGCTCGTCAGTTGTCTCATCGGGTGTTCAACCACAAAGGCCAAGGGTAAGGCAAAGACCTTGAATAAAGGATGCCAGCTGGCAGACTGCCTGGACTGACCCCTTTGTTGAGAGGTCTTGCTCTCAGACTTGATGAGTAGGGTAGTGTGATCCAAACCCCTTGAGTCTCCCTCACTCTATCCAGTGCCTCAACTTTGACTCCATCCCTCAGAATGTGAGCTCCTAGGACCACCATTCAAAAGCCACCAACTCCAAACCATCAGAGAGTCTTCATCACCTGCATCTCCAGTTCTCACTGGGCAGAGGTGGGTTCTGAGCAGAGCAACCAGCTATGGCCTGAGTCTGAATCTTTCCAGCTTTCTCCATTTCAGGACTTATGAATTATTGACGAGCCCTCTGTTTATAATGCTGGGCTCTCTGCTTCCTCCAAATTAAATTACTGAGGGATATATTTGATTATAAACATACTTAGTAAATGTTTTCATTTTTGCTTTCTGTAGCTTTCTTTGTACTAAAGTGTTATAATGTCAAAAAGTCAACCGCAAACATCTACAGCATGCGGTGGAAAACCATTTAAAGCAAATGCTGGGCAAATTAAGTAATCAGAAATGAAAACCACTTTAAGACAATAGTAAATATAATTTGTCATCTCAAAAAAAAAAAAGGGAAAAAAGAGGGGTACACTTCTTCCAGCAGCTAAGTATTTCTGAAAAGAGAGCTGAAAATGACATGAAATCTGAGTCAGGGTCTAGCATGTTCCCTCTTTCTACTGATGTGACCTTGACTAAGGCAAGGCTTCTCTGTGTTTCTCTTCCCTCATCTTCAAACTAGGATAAGTCTCTCCTACCTACTCCATCAAGTCTTCAAGAAAAGCAGTTTTATCAGCTGTAAATAATCTATAGATGTGAATGTTAATTACTGTTATGCCAAAAGTCAGCTACAAAAATCTTCAGTTGAACAAATAATAAACAATGACTGTGTGTTAACTGGGCTGGGGGCTCAGGGTTTAATAAATTTAATGGGTGTGTATTGCACGGATCTTGTCCTCCAGAAGCTATGGTCTTACAGAGCAACATGCACACAAAGCTATGGCTGGAGTTCAGTGGGGAAAGTTTGGCTCTGTGGGTACAAATGAGCCATTCTAGGCACAGAAGATGGTGTTATGTTAATTACTCTGGGGAAACGAAGGGATGGAGGACCAATTGTAGATGTGGCAGCAAGGAGAAGTTGGAGCAAAGGTCCAATTGTAGATGTGGCAGCAAGGAGAAGTTGGAGCAAAAAGGTTATAAAGATGCTCGTGGGTGGACAAAGCAGGGGCTAGAGTTAAGCTGTATGTACATAAGCCCAGGGGTCAAAGAGGGCCCTGAACTGAAGATCAGCAGCCCAACCGTGTTTAAGGGTGGTGTGGAAAGAATAGAACTTGACAGACTTGTCTGGGGCAGATGTTAGGGTCTTGAATGCTATCTTAAAGTCTGGATTCTCTTCTATAGCTCATGGTAACCTTTGGGGATTTTCAGAAACAGCTCTTATCTTTCAGAATGATAACTCGACAACTAAGAGCAATGAAATAGAAAGAGAACGGGTGTGGAAGCAACAGAGATCTGAGCTGAACTTCTTAGAAGTTCTGTGACCTGAACGGAGAAGTTAACCACTCTGCATCTCACTCTTCTCATCCATGCAGGGGAGAAAACCATGCCACCTCCCTGAGTTGTGGTGAAGATACCGAGACCACAGAGCAGTATTTCTAGCCTGCGCCTTACAGAGAGCCAGGTGAGAATATGTTTTTGTCTTCCTTTCCCTGTGGAAAATCTGATCTCTTGTCCCCCACTAAGCACAGGAGGAGAAAACTATGAACACGAGAGGAAGATGGAGAGACCATGAAACTGCACAAAAATCAAGTGTACCTGCTCAGCCTCAGTTTCCCAAGACCTAAAGTGGAGGGGTTTCAAGCAGATTCATTTGAAGGGACCATCCAGCTTTAACTGTGTCTCATGATAACACACGGACCATGTGGGAGGCAGAGTGTGTTTAAGAGGATCAGGGGCCAGGGGCCCTGCTAAGACCATAGCATGACAAATGGCATTTAGTACAGGCTACAAAGGCACCAGATGCAGGCCTTAATGAGAAGAAAATGGTGTCGCCATATCATCACAAATTAACTCCATCTATCTGCACAGCGCGGAGTGCTGAAGTCATAGTTTGAAATTCAGCGACACTTATGGTTAGCACATGCTGGTTTATTCATGTTTTTGGCTTCATCAAACATTTACTGAGCACCTACTAATGCCAACAACCGTGCTTAATCTCGGGGACACCAAAATGAAAGAGATTTTCTCTTCATGCGCATTAACCAATCTCCCTGACCTCACTGGAACTGCTGGAGGGCGTGGATGGTGTTTCGTCAGCCTCTGCTGATATGGTCCCAGCCTGGTGCCTTTTGGAAGTGAGCAAATTAGTAGCATCGTTGTTGACGATGGGGAT
The DNA here is from genome assembly GCA_917880005.1 of Nanger dama. Taxonomy (NCBI): domain Eukaryota; kingdom Metazoa; phylum Chordata; class Mammalia; order Artiodactyla; family Bovidae; genus Nanger; species Nanger dama. Next base: position 6,934,876 of record CAKJTW010000063.1, on the reverse strand, counting down.
GGGGGTACTGTGGTGTGACACCGCTGGGGGGTGGTACTAGCGTAAGTGGTGTTAGCGGCGGTGGTGGTTGAGGTGATGCTGGTTTGGGTGGTCATGGTGGCTGTGGTGTAAGACAGATACTGGTGTTAGGGGTCGGGGTTTTCCTTGGGCTGATGATGTACGTTTTCACTTGAAGAATTGCTTTGTTGTTCTACTGTTATTGAAGCCAATGTTTTCTAAATAATTGTGCTTTCACAAAGAAACACATGTTCTTCATAGAGTAATATAAAATATCGGCCAAGAGAAGAAGATGGAAACCACCCATGATTGCACTACCAATATTTTGGTTGTGTGATTACAGTGTAATATCAGTATGAAGCTTCCCTCTCTCTCTCTCTCTCTCTTTTTTTTCTTGCCACATTGCATGGCTTGCTGAAGCCTTCCCTGATAGCTCAGTTAGTAAAGAATCTGCCTGCAATGTAGGTGATGCCGGTTCGATTCCTGGGTTGGAAAGATCCCCTGGAGAAAGGAAAGGCTACCCACTCCAGTATTCTCGCCTGGAGAATTCCATAGATAGTATAGTCCATGGGGTCACAAAGAGTCAGACACGACTGAGCGACTTTCACTTTCTATGGCTTGTAGGATCTGAGTTCTCCAACCAGGTTTGGTTCAAGCCCTTGGCAGTGAGGACTTGGAGTACTAATCCCTGGACTGCCAGGGAATTCCAATGAAGCTTTTGATACACACATATATAAATGTGCACATGCATTTTATAGAGAACATATTCTTTTATACCCATTTTTTAAAACTACATCAAAATCATTTCATTTCCAGAAAATAAAGATATAAATTACAGACGTCATTCCTGTATAAGAAATACTGTCTTCACCTATTCTTAAAGACATCATATTTTCCATTGTTGGAAATTAAGATTCTTTGCTAAACTTGTTCTTGAGCATCTGCTTCCTAAGAGTGATTTGTATGGACTTGAGAAGGGAAGGGCCAAAATCAAAGTCCACTTAGAGTTGGGTCGCATTGGAGCAGGCTCCTTTATCTTGTATGGTCTCAATTATCTAACATAGGGATGAGAATGCCTTATCCATAGGGATAAGGGCATTTTGAGGCTTACATATAATGTTTATATCAGGCTTCAAGCCCACTGATTCAGACATAGCAGACACTTGAATGCCTTTTTCCATTCATTTCTCACCCCTCGCTGGGTCACTTTTGCTTTGGGTTCACTCATTTGGAAAAGGGAGGCAGTTGCCAATAGGAAGCTCCTCGCCCTCCAGCTGAAGAGTGAGACAGCAAGCGAACCAGGAGAACCTAGTCTCGCCGTGGCTCCCCTCGTGCTCTCCTTCTGGCTCTGCTGTTCTATTTGTCTCTGCTCTGTCTTCTCCCACCCCTCGGTGCTACGTCCTGTGTAGCAGTGGGGACCAGAGTACCATTTCTCTCTGCCACCAGCGATGTGCATACAGTGAGGAGAGGGGAGGGAGTGCCCATCACTGAGGACACAGGAAAAGGGGAGAGAAGTTTCTAGCTTACCTGAAACACATGCTGAGTTGGGACTCAGAATGCATTTTGTCTCTTTCTTTAAGGAAACCATATGGTAAGTGATAGCTAGGTTCCTAGGTTAGCCCTCTAAAGCTGTTTCCATTCATAAAGTCCCTAAATTACAATGTAAACAAGACTGTTTAATCTAACAAGTACTGAACTCAGGTTAATACGTTTTACTCCTGCAGTTGATTCAATGCTATGGCATACACATCACAACACAAAACAAATGTCCTTGATGACAGAGAAACTTGAATATAGGAGTGACATAGTATGCAAGCTTCCAAGAAGCAATTGTATCTTGGAAGGGTTTTCCATGGTGAGGGGGTGATCCAGACACAATTGAGGAGAAATAATTTTCTGGCAGGTACAAAACCACTGAGTGAGGAAGGTGGGAGAGTGTCCTGAGATGAGAATAAAACAGCATGACAGAAACATGGGTCTCTGTTGAGTGTGAGAGGGAATAAAGAGGGATGAGAAACACCATGAGATGAGGTCACAGATACCGCTGGACTGCATGCTAGATGTCTGGACAGTTCAGTTCCATAAATGTGCTTTATGAACATGGTCTGCAGACAATTTGTACCTCTTAAGAGGCAACTCCCTGGTTTCTCAGGCCTTGCAAATCAATCCCTATGTGACAGTGAGAAGGAATTGCATTTTTAAACCGCTTTACTTTTCATGTACACTCAGATAGGCAGACCTACTTCCTGAATAATGATGAGCCTTCAGAGGCCACTGGGCAGTGGAACCACAAGGTTGGTAGTCATTTATAGTAATTCAGCTAAAACTCATGAATACTGCAGAACAACCTGTCAAGAGACTTCCAGAACCATACACAGAATAGGGCCTTGGGGTTAACATCTGAGTTTCAGTTCGGTTCAGTCACTCAGCTATGTCCGACTCTTTGCGACCCCATGGGCTGCAGCACACCAGTCCTCTCTGTTGATCACCAACTCCTGGAGCTTGTTCAGACTCATGTCCATCTAGTTGGTGATGCCATCCAACCATCTCATCCTCTGTCGTCCCCTTCTCCTGCTTTTAATCTTTCCCAGCATCAGGGTCTGCTCCAATGAGTTCTTCACATCAGATGACCAAAAACAACCTTAATTCTTGCATCAACCTACAGAGCTAGGAATTAAAATTTCTATCTTATGGATGCAGAAATCTAGGCCTGGGTAGCATAGTCAGATCAAGGCTAAAGTCTTAGATGGAGAAGAGGAACAGTCCAGGTGAAACTGAGCAGGAGCCTGTGGGGCTCCTGGGCATGGAAGCCTTTTGATTTCTCCTATTTATTTGTAGGAAATAGTCTTCAGCCTCCACCACCTTCTCTGAGTTCCAAAAGGCAGGTACCAACAATAGGTAAGCAGAGAAGAGAAAGGATGCTGAAAAAAACAGGGCAGTCAAGAAACTGACTATGCCAAAGGTTTTGACTGCATGGATCACAATGAACTGTGGAACATTCTGAAAGAGATGGGAATACCAGGCCACCTGACCTGCCTCTTGAGAAATCTGTATACAAGTCAGGAAGCAACAGTTAGAACTGGACATGGAACAACAGACTGGTTCCAAATAGGAAAAGGAGTACGTCAAGGCTGTATATTGTCACACTTCTTATTTAACTTATATTCAGAGTACATCATGAGAAATGCTGGACTGGAAGAAATACAAGCTGGAATCAAGATTGCTGGGAGAAATATCAATAACTTCAGATATGCAGATGACACCACCCTTATGGCAGAAAGTGAAGAGGAACTAAAAAGCCTCTTGATGAAAGTGAAAGTGAAAAAGGTGGCTTAAAGCTCAACATCCAAAAATAAAGATCATGGCATCTGGTCCCATCACTTCATGGGAAATAGATGGGGAAACAGTGGAAACAGTGTCAGACTTTATTTTGGGGGGCTCCAAAATCACTGCAGATAGTGACTGCAGCCATGAAATTAGAAGACGCTTACTCCTTGGAAGAAAAGTTATGACCAACCTAGATAGTATATTCAAAAGCAGAGACATTACTTTGCTGACTAAAGTCCATCTAGTCAAGGCTATGGTTTTTCCTGTGGTCATGTATGGATGTGAGAAGTGGATTGTGAAGAAGGCTGAGTGCCGAAGAATTGATGCTTTTGAACTGTGGTGTTGGAGAAGACTCTTGAGAGTCCCTTGGACTGCAAGGAGATCCAACCAGTCCATTCTGAAGGAGATCAGCCCTGGGATTTCTTCAGAAGGAATGATGCTGAAGCTGAAACTCCAGTACTTTGGCCACCTCTTGCTAAGAGTTGACTCATTGGAAAAGACTCTGATGCTGGGAGGGATTGGGGGCAGGAGGAAAGGGGGACGACAGGGGATGAGATGGCTGGATGGCATCACTGACTCAATGGACATGAGTCTGAGTGAACTCCGGGGAGTTGGTGATGGACAGGGAGGCCTGGCATGCTGCGATTCATGGAGTTGCAAAGAGATGGACACGACTGAGCGACTGAACTGAACTGAACTGAACTGAACTGAACTGGGGCAGGGTCCTGGTTCTGTCTCAACAGATACAGGTAGCAACACTGATTTGGGCTCTTCTATAGAACTAAAAGTGAAGTGAAGTTTCTCAGTCATGTCTGATTCTTCGTGACCCCATGGACTAGCCCACCATGCTCCTACGCCCATGGGATTTTCCAGGCAATAGTACTGGAATGAATTGCCATTTCCTTCTCCAGGGGATCTTCCTGACATTGAACCCGGGTCTCCCGCATTGTAGACAGACACTTTACCATCTGAGCCAGAAATAAAACCCCCATCAAATGGAAGATGTTAACTACTTGAGGAAGCATTCTTCAGTCCAGGGAAGGTCACAGCTTGATAACCTTGACAACTCAGAAACTCATCAGGAGACCACCTGAGGTCAGATTAAAAGAATCACAGAAGCTCATCAAGAGATCATCTGAGGCCAGATTAAAGGAGTGTAGACTCTGCACACACCCTGAACCTTATCAACAGCCCCACCTTGGAACAACTGCTGTAAAACTCCTCACCAGATCCCTCAGGTTGGACACACAGTTTTGAGGACCTTACCTCATTGTGCTCCCCCTGCCCTACCCTTTGCCTGGCAAGCAATAAAGCTATTCTTTTATGCTTCACTCCAAACTCTGAGATCCGATTTGGTACTGGTGCACAGAGGCTAGGTTCTGGTATCACTACGGCCCTGTTATTTGTACTTTACTTACATAGAAACACCCCTTGGGAGGACTGGTCTGGATGCCCAACCAAAGACACTTTGTGAATTGAGGAAAACTGAGGTGGGTTGACTTGTTAAAGTTGCGTGTCATTCACCAGCAGACTCAGGATGAAACCTCACATCTCCTGCTCACTGGCCTCAGTTCCTCCACTTTCCACAGCTGCCCATCTTGGGTCTCCCCTTGAATCTCCCTCTGACCACTGCCTTCTGGCTGAGTGGCAACATTCCTGATGACCAGCAAAACCTAATGACTGTTGGACCCTCCTCCTTATCTCATTCAGCAGGAAAAAGAACCATGGACTGTACATCTCTGCTATTCCTCTCCAGCATCTTGGGTGTTGTGATGAGAGAAGAGTCTTCGGCCAAATTTCTATAAAAGGACATGGTTAACTATAACCACCATGTATGCTCATAAAATGTGTCACTTGAAGATGTTTTGGTTGGCACTAGGAATTCTGAAATCAAAAACAAGAAGCAGTTTAATTCAATTACAAGTAGAGAAAGTTAAAAAAAAATAAAGTGAACAAAAGCTGACTTCTTCTAAACATTCACATGATGAAGGAAAGAAATATGATGCTTATGTAGCTTCACTAAACCATGAGGCATTTCTCACCCCCAGTGTCATTCAACGTCTGCTTCTGATGTGAGAGAATCTTCCTTCTCAACTATTTGGTAAATAATTCATGTTTTCAATTTGGTTAAATATGCTCATTTAGCTCCTACAACCGATCAGACTCTCAGGGAAACATGATGTATTTTAATAAACCCAATATTTAGCTAAATACAGCAAAATCCTGTAATAACATCCCCCCCGCCCGAGGGTGGGAAATGAAAATATATAAAGTGGGAAATATCATGTGTGTGACCAACCAACCATGTCTTGAAAAGGTAAATGCTGCATGTAGGAAAAGATTATAAGTGTGATAACTGAACTTGGGTGCCTACGTGGGGGAGCCTTTCAAAGGAGGAGAAGGGAACGTTCACGCCTGGGTGAGCAGGGTGGCAAAGGGGGAGACCAGTAGTGAAAGTGTGAGACACTCAGTTGTGTGTGACTCTGTGCGACCCCATGGACTGTAGCCTGCCAGTCTCCTCTGTCCACGAAATTCTCTAGGCAAGAAGACTGGAGTGGGTGGCCCTTCTCTTCTCCAGGGAATTTTCCTGACCTAGGGATCAAACCTGGGTCTCCTGCCTTGCAGGCAGATTCTTTACCATCTGAGCCACCAGAGAAGCCTGGTAAAAGGAGATGGGGGAGGAAAGTAGTTGCCAATTGGGGATGTTCTACTCGCTGCAACTGTTCCAACCATTATATTGGCTCCAAAGCAGAGGCCCCCAGCCTCCAGGCCATGGACGGGTGCTGGTCTGTGGTCTGTTAGGAAGTGGGTCACACAGCAGGAGGTCAGTGGCAGGCAAGGGAGCAGCGCTTCATCTGTATTCACAGCTGCTCCCCACTGTTCTCATCACCACCTGAGCTCCACCTCCTGTCAGATCAGTGGTGGCGTTAGATTCTCTTAGGAGCACAGACCCTAACACTAAAGTCAAGGCGGAATATCCTGATATTGCCACAAAATAGAAATAAAGTGCACTATGAATGCGATGCACTTGAATCCTCCAGAAACCAGTGCCCCGGCCACAGTCTATGGAAGAATTATCTTCCATGAAACTGGCCACTGGCACCAAAGGTTAGAGACTGCTGCTCCAAAGGACTTTCAGGGCACTTGGAAGTGAGTGATGGGATGAGGTAGGGTGCCCCATGGCCTAGCATCCACTTCCCAGCCTGCCAGTTCTCCAGCCTTGTCCCTTTGGGCAGACCATTTGAGATCCCTGGGCCTCCTTAGATGCAAGAGTAAAGGGATTTAACATACCCTAGTTTCTTGAAATGGGCCCATGAGTACCTGTAAGGTACTCTTAAGCTCTGCCCCCATCACCCAATTCAGGTTATCTGCCATTTACTGAAAATGCCTCTGTGTAAACAGTGAAATGCACTTATGAGTAAACTCAGTTTATTTTTTTTCTCTCCAGGGGCAGTAAGTGTTCAAGTATATTATCTAAACGTGCATGGCAGTGTTTGATAGGCAGCATAGAAAGTTACAGATCAGCTGTCATGGGAAAGAGAAGGAGGTCAACAAATGTAGCTGCTGGAAAGACTGTCCAGGCCCCAGTGTGCAGACATAGACAAGGTCTATGGATTTGGCTGCAGGCTCACAGTGGCCTGCCATTGCAACAGACCTCTAAGACTACACATTTTTTTGGTCCTGGTCCCCACATCCCAGAGGCACTTGCTCTCCAGCCAGCCTGGAGTTACCTGATGCTGCCACCAGAACAAAACATACCTCATTCCTTCTACATTGCTGACATCTCAGAAGCCGGGGCCTCCTTGTCTTCAGGCTCATAAACATTTGGTGAGCTGCATACATGGCCCTATCAAAAAATGTACCAAAGAACTAAACGGATATTTTTCCAAGGAAGACATACCGATGGCTAACAAACACATGAAAAGATGCTCTACATCACTCATTATCAGAGAAATGCAATTCAAGACCACAATGAGGTACCATCTCATGCTGGTCAGGCATTTATCAAAAAGTCTACAAACAGTAAATGCTGGAGAAGGTGTGGAAAAAAGGAACCCTCTTACACTGCTGGTGGGAATGCAAACTAGTACAGCCACTATGGAGAACAGGGTGGAGATTCCTTAAAAACCTGGAAATAGAACCGGTATATGACCCAGTAATCCTACTGCTGGGCATACACACCGAGGAAACCCAAACTGAAAGAGACACATGCATCCCAATGTTCGTTGCAACACTGTTTACAATAGCCAGGACATGGAAGCAACATAGATGTCCATCAGCAGACGAATGGATAAGAAAGCTGTGGTACATATACACAATGGAGTATTGCTCAGCTATTAAAAAGAACACATTTGAATCAGTTCTAATGAGGTGGATGAAACTGGAGCCTATTATACAGAGTGAAGTAAGCCAGAAAGAAAAACACCAACACAGTATACTAACACATATATATGGAATTTAGAGAGATGGTAATGATAACCCTGTACGCAAGGCAGCAAAAGAGACATAGACAGAAGGAATAGACTTTGGACTCTGTGGGAGAAGGCGAGGCTGGGATGATTTGAGAGAATAACATTGAAGCATGTATATTACCATATGTGAAATAGATGACCAGTCCAAGTTTGATGCATGAAACAGGGTACTCAAAGCCGGTGCACTGGGACAAACCAGAAGAATGGGATGAGGAGGGAGGTGGGGGGTTCAGGATGGGGGATACATGTACACCATTCATGTCAATGTATGGCAAAAAAACCCACCACAGTATTGTAAAGTAATTAGCCTCCAATTTAAATAAACAAATAAAGTTTAAAATTAAAAAAAATAATATTTGGTAGGTTCAGGTTGAGACTAAGGCTCCCTTTCACTGACACAGCTCCTGGTAACCAATCTGCATGGGAAGAGATGTAGCCCCACTGCCTGGAATCATGACCGACTCCAAACAGTTACCAAAAAGAAACCGTCAAGGCTGAATGACCAAAAGGGCTTAGCACCATCCTCAGTGTTTCCAAGCCATTAGACCTTTTGCTACCCGTTCCTGTCTCTGAATCTGATCTCTGAGCCACCATCTCTAACTCAATTAATACCAAACAAAGTTCTGGATCCCTTGGTTGCTCATTCAGGATTTTTAATCCAGGCAGAATCTGTTATTTTACCATCTGAAAGGATGACTGTTGCTATGGAAAGAGACTTCAGTGTCCAAGTCCACTTTTGAGCTTACTATCCATCTGCATATGGATGGCACACTAAGTCCTAACACAGAGGGCTGCAGGCTGATCAATAACGGAATGGTGGGCCTAGGAGTCATCCTGGGACTTGGTATAATTCAGTGATTCTCAACAGGGGTAACCTTGGGTGCATTTGGTAATGTCTAGCTTTGTTGTCACAGTGAGTTGGGGGAAGAAGAGGGAAACTTCTGACATTTACTGAGTGGAGGCCAAGGGTGCTGCTAAACATCCTATAATGCTCAAGACCGCCCCCCCACAACAATAAAGAAGATCCACAAATGTTCATATTGCCAAGACTGAGAAAGCCACATCTAAATGGAGTCTTTCTCAAAGACTTAAAGCTATTTTATCATTTAAAAACCCATAATATTCATACAAAAATGGAATCAGTGCTGTTTTTTTCTCACTCTGTATATTCTACATTCTCTATAATAATTTGATATATAGATATATACTATAATTATATGTATTTTATGTTATAAATATATATATTTATTAAATATGTATAATTGATGGCATGTAATATAATTATCCATGTAATTAGGCATATAACATAATTTTATAGATAATAATGCAAGGATACCATGATATGTAATTATTATATATCCAGAAAAATGGAGTAAGAAAGTGGCCCATTGAAAACTAAAGAGTATTACATCCCTCTTGTTTGCCATGATTATCCAATCACCTGCAGGAAAATCTCCTGGGCTCCTTGCCCATTCCCGGACCCCACCCCTGACCTGCTGAGTTGCTTCAGTGGGGCCAGAAGTCAAGATGCTACAGAAATTCTTCCTAAGGTCATCATGCAAAAGTTTGAGAATCACATTAGCCCTTCAAGTTTCAAGAAATAAAAACGATTTCACAAGTCTGAGTGCAGTTGATGTCAGAGTCAGGTCTGAGCAATGAGCAGGAAAGGCCCAATGTTTGGATGCACAAACATGGGGATTAGGGTTGTCTTTATTCACCAAGTCCAGGCCGTATGTTCCAATGTTCCAACAAGGACCAACACCCACACCACTGCTGGCCCTTCGCCACCGCTTCTTCTTTGCCTCGGGGCTTCCTGCCCGAGCAACAGTGAGAGACTATCCCATACTTCACCAGAGTGTGCCTGCCATTTTCTGAGAATGGGACATCCAGTTAGCTTTCTTACTGTCAGTGTTTACATATTGAGAGAAAGTCATAATGAGTCTTAGGCTGAGGATGAATCAGGCAGTCTTAACTCTCTCACTTCTGACTAGAGTGCAAAAATCAAATCAATTACTCATAAACACTTGTGATAAGATTAATTTAATTTTTTTCTTAAACAAAGAGGGTAAATTAAAAGAATCAGCTTGCTCCTTCCCACACTGTAGTGACAAGATTAAAAATTAAATTTATACATATTTCATTTCTACATAATAAAGCCTTTTGCAAAAAGAAAAAAAATGCCACAGTTCATCTAATTAAATCAAAGAAAATTGCCTGCAGCGGTGTTATAGTATTACAATTAAGCCACTGCCAAAGCAGCCCTCAGAATTCTTAAACACCACTCTGGGTTGAAACCAAATCAGCTTTCCATGTGTGAATTTTGGGGGTGACTTCAGGAAAACGCTGAGCCTTTTCTTCCATGGGTACATAAGGGAGGGAAAAAAAGAAAAAGATTTTCAAGCTATTCTGGAGTCACTATTATATCGAAGATGCCAATGAGACCTAATTTTGGTTTTTAAAAAACTCTGAATCTTGGAAGAAATAATTAATCAAGGAACCGAGGATCTTAAGACTCCCTTCTTTTTGCCTCCCAGATGTTAAGACCACTGAAGCTGAGAAGCTTTCAGTACAATCCTTGACGTGGGAAAGTTTCTCAAAGCCCGCCAAGACTGCCTTGGAACAGTTGATCTTGTTCATATCGATGTTGTCACTGTGTGACTCCCAGTGATTTCAAGAACTGCAATGTCCAAGCACAGCTAGAAACACCTTGCATCCCTTCTTGGATTCAGGGATTTGATAAGAGCTGGCATTAGAGGCACTTCACGATGAGATGGCTGAACAGGTGGGTGGAGGTGGCCCTGACCCTTACAGGAGCAAAAGGTGTGGCATGCGCCTCCACCCCCTCCACCTCCCTACTCCCCCATCCCCAACCCCCCACCCCCACCCCACCCCACACAATAAGGTCTATGGGAGGTTCCTCATCTGGCTTCTAACATTCTAGCAGGACTGAATCTCATTCTTGGGAATCAGACCCTGGAACAGGGAGAGACTCAAACAAGCCTTGACGTGGAACCTGGTTTCAGTGAATCATTCATGCCTTCTTTTAGGTCAAAACAATGTTCCACAACAAGTACTGGGCAAATGTCAGTTGAATAGACGCGTCACTCAGCAGCGGATTGGCGAGCAGCACCATGGGCCCAGAGGGACCTGCACGAGTCATTACAATCTTGGTTCCCTCAGCTTGATGGTGGGCAAGAGTCTGAGCTTGAGACCATATGTTTACTCAGGAGCTAAAATCCACTGTCATTCATGGCAGAACCCAGATACCACGGGGCTTTGCAGCTTTTTAAGAATTTTCTCCAAGCACCTTGTCATTTGATCCTGACAACATCCCTGGGCATGGGAGAAAAGTCCATAACAATTTATCTGAAATCCCCAAATCCAGAAAGCTCTGAAAGACAGATGTTTGTTCATAAATTTGGTGCAAATACGACAGCAAACTCTAAACTGAACAAATGTGATGTTATTTATGATTTCTGCCTATCACACATAGGTTTGGGCATAGAAATATAAATGAATTTACTTTAGGATGTAAAAGTAAGACCCAACCACCTCTGGAGGTAGGATGTGATACCCTACATATGCTGTACCATGTCAGTAGCATTATCAGCTGATTCATCTATAGACTCTCTTACTCTATAGATGAGAAAGCTGAAGCTCAGAGAGTTAAAGCAACTTGTCCAGGGCCACACAGCTGGGGAGTGATGGGACATAGAGTCAAGACAGTGTTTATGAGGGCTGCAGAACGTGTTCATTTCCCCTAGTACATCCTGGGCCAACTCTGAGGACGAAGCTCCTTCACTTGTGAGTTTCTCTTCTCCTCTGTTCACTTGTATCAGTTACTGATTGCTGAGTAACAAAGTAATCCAAAATACAGAGATTCAAATAACATGCATTTAAAAAAATTTTTTTAATGATGGTTAAAATATAGTTTTTTTAAAATTTTAATTAATTTATTTTTTTAAATTTTATTTTTACTTTATTCTACTTTACAATACTGCATTGGTTTTGCAATACATTGACATGAATCAGCCACAGGTGTACACGAGCTCCCAATCCTGAAACCCCCTCCCACCTCCCACCCCATATCATCTCTCTGAATCATTCCCATGCACCAGCCCCAAGCATCCTGTATCCTGTATTGAACATAGACTGGCGATTCATTTCTTACATGATAGTATACATGTTTCAATGCCATTCTCCCAAATCATCCCACCCTCTCCCTTTCCCTCAGAGACCAAAAGTCCGTTCTATAAATTTGTGTCTCTTTTGTTGTCTAACATACAGGGTCATCATTACTATCTTTCTAAATTCCATATATATGTGTCAGTATACTGTATTGGTGTTTTTCTTTCTGGCTTACTTCACTCTTTATAATCGGCCCCAGTTTCATCCATCTCATTAGAACTGAGTCAAATGTATTATTTTTAAGGGCTGAGTAATACTCCATTGTGTATATGTACCACAGCTTTCTTATCCATTCATCTGCTGATGGACATCTAGGTTGTTTCCATGTCCTGGCTATTATAAACAATGCTGCAATGAACATTGGGGTACATGTGTCTCTTTCAATTCTGGTTACCTCGGTGTGCATGCCCAGCAGTGGGATTGCTGGGTCATATGGCAGTTCTATTTCCAGTTTTTAAGGAATCTCCACACTGTTTTCCATAGTGGCTGTACTAGCTTGCATTCCCACCAGCAGTATAAGAGGGTTCCCTTTTCTCCACATCCTCTCCAGCATTTATTGCTTGTAGACTTTTGGATCACAGCCATTCTGACTGGTGTGAAGTGGTACCTCATTGTGGTCTTGAATTGCATTTCTCTGATAATGAGTGATGCTGAGCATCTTTTCATGTGTTTGTTAGCCATCCGTATGTCTTCTTCGGAGAAATGCCTATTTATTTCTTTGGCCCATTTTTTGATTGGATCATTTATTTTTCTGGAGTTGAGCTGCATAAGTTGCTTGTATATTTTTGAGATTAGCTGTTTGTCAGTTGCTTCATTTGCTATTGTTTTTGCCCATTCAGAGGGCTGTCTTTTCACCTTACTTATAGTTTCCTTTGTTGTGCAGAAGCTTTTAATTTCAATTAGATCCCATTTGTTTATTTTTGCTTTTATTTCCAGTATTCTGGGAGGTGGATCACAGAGGATCCTGCTGTGATTTATGTCGGAGAGTGTTTTGCCTATGTTCTCCTCTAGGAGTTTTATAGTTTCTGTCTTATTATATCTTTAATCCATTTTGAGTTTATTTTTGTGTGTGGTGTTAGAAAGTGATCTAGTTTCATTCTTTTATAAGTGGTTGACCAGTTTTCCTAGCACCACTTGTAAAAGAGATTGTCTTTACTCCATTGTATATTTTTGCCTCTTTTTTTCGAAGATAAGGTGTCCATAGGTGTGTGGGTTTATCTCAGGGCTTTCTATTTTGTTCCATTGATCTATATTTCTGTCTTTGTGCCAGTACCATACTGTCTTAATGACTGTGGCTTTGTAGTAGAGCCTGAAGTCAGGCAAGTTGATTCCTCCAGTTCCATTTTGACTTCCAATGTTGTGTTAGTTTCAGATGTACAGTGTTAGCTTCAGGTATACAGCAAAGTGAATCAGTTTTACATATACATCAGATCAGATCAGTCACTCAGTCGTGTCAGACTCTTTGCGACCCCACGAATTGCAACACGCCAAGCCTCCCTGCCCGTCACCATCTCGCAGACTTCACTCAAACTCACATCCATCGAGTAGGTGATGCCATCCAACCGTCTCATCCTCTGTCATCCCCTTTTCCTCCTGCCCCCAATCCCTCCCAGAATCAGAGTCTTTTCCAATGAGGCAACTCTTCACATGAGGTGGCCAAAGTACTGGAGTTTCAGCTTCAGCATCATTCCTTCCAAAGGACGCCCAGGACTAATCTCCTTTACAATGGATTGGTTGGATCTCCTTGCAGTCCAAGGGACTCTCAAGAGTATTCTCTAACACCACAGTTCAAAAGCATCAATTCTTTGGTGCTCAGCTTTCTTCACAGTCCAACTCTCACATCCATATGTGACCACTGGAAAAACCGTAGCCTTGACTAGATGGACTTTTGTCAGCAAAGTAATGTCTCTGTTTTTCAATATGCTGTCTAAGCTGTTCAGAACTTTTCTTCCAAGGAGTAAGTGTCTTTTAATTTCATGGCTGCAGTCACCATCTGCAGTGATTTTGGAGCCCCCCAAAATAAAGTCTGACACTGTTTCCACTGTTTCCCCATCTATTTGCCATGAAGTGATGCGACCAGATGCCATGATCTTCATTTTCTGAATGTTGAGCTTTAAGCCAACTTTTTCACTCTCCTCTTTCACTCTCCTCAAGAGCTTTTCAGTTCCTCTTCATTTTCTTATACTCACTCTTTTCCAGGTTATTTTCCCATATAGGGTATCACAGAGCACTGAGTAGAGTTTCCTGTGCTATGCAGCAGGTCCTTGTCAGTTGTCTATATTATATATAGTAGTGTGTGTGTTGGTTGCTCAGTCGTGTCCACCTCTTTGCGACCCCATGGACCGTAGCTCCATAGGCTCCTTTGTCCATGGGCTTCTCAAGGCAAGAATACTGGAGTGGGTTGCCATTTCCTTCTCCAATATATAGTAGTGTGTATGTGTAAATCCCAGTATCCCAATTTACCTCTACCCCTACTCCCTGATGACCATAGGTTTGTTATTGACATCTGTAACTCTTTTTGTTTTGGAGATGCACAATTTACAATAGTCAGGATGTGAAAGCAAACTAAATGCCCATTAACAGAGGATTGGGTTAAAAAAAAATATGATACAAACACACAATGGAATATCATTCAGCCACGACAAAGAAGGGATTGGTGCCACTTGCAGCATCATGGATGGACCTAGAGAGTCCTACTAAGTCAGACAGAGAAAGATGAATATCCTATGATACAGCATATATATAGAATCTGAGATAGGGGCACAAATGAACTAACCAGCGTGCACATATTATTCTAGAGTTTCCCTGAGTCAAGGATCTGAGCTCTGCTTAGCTGGCTGGGTCCTCTGCTCAGGGTCTTTTTAAAGGCTGCAGTCGGAGCATTGACCCAGATCTCTCACATCAAGGCAGTAAAGGGGTCAGAAAAGGCCATCACCATCTCAAGGCTGGACTGGACTGGACCATCTTCTGAGATGACGCATCTTGTTGTCAGTGGGATTCAGTTGCTTCTCATGATGCTGGACAGAGGGCTTCAGTCACTCGCTGACTCTTGGCCTATTTCTTTCCAGTGGTCCTCTCCATTAAAATGAGTCTGTGAGAAGGACCAGAGAGAGAAGTGTCAGTAAGAGGAGAGTCAGAGTCCTCTGCAACTTAGTCTCAGAAGGTGACATTCATCTCATCTGCCATGTCCTCCTGTTACATGGAAGTCACTAGGTATAGCCGATACCCAGGGGGAGGGGACTTCACAGGATGTGAACACTGGGGGTGGGGACTTTGGGAGCCATGTCACAAACTGCTGACCACATTGTCTTTCAAGATCTGAATCCCTGAGAGACTTTCACTACAACAAAACTTGACAAGGGGGTAATAAGCTCTGGGTCGCTAAGGTTGTCTCAGGTCTTAAGACTCATAGGGGATGAGTAAACACTTGAACTTGAGTCCTTCTGCACTTATCTTTTCCTTTCCTGTGTGATATACCTCTAACTACATACTCAGAGTGGTCAAGTCTAACCCAGTAGAAAGTATAGACTCTGGAGCTCCCATAAATCTCAGCCAGATTCCATCACTTCCCAGTTGTGTAACCCTGAACAAGTCACTCATATTCTCTGAGCTGGAGCAACTTCATCTGTAGAATTAATGATACTGCTGCTTGGCAGACACCACTGCCAAGAGGAGTCCATGAGAGTTCATATGTGAAGTGGTATGGTTTGTATCTATGGCTCGCAGGTGCCTAGTGAGTGGAAACTCTTTCATCTCTGAGGTTCTCCTAACCTTCTCTCTCTTGTGCTTCCTGTGACAGTCTTGAGATGACTGGCAAGGGAAGTATGATCATCCCATTTCCCAGATGAGGAACCAAAGCTCAGAGTATCTTATCTGCCAAATATAACCAAAGTCTCCACTCTCTGATGTTATCTAAAGAATCTGGTTATGAGTTTATTTATTGTCTCCATGATGAGAATACGTGCTCTGTGGCTAAAGCAAGCTCATGGGTTACTTATTGCTTCACCTCCACCACTTCAATCCCTGGCTGCGTGGAGTCTTGCTTTATACACAGTTGTTGGAGAAATCGGTGCATGAGAGCTAGTTTTCCTCCCTGGACCTGGTCCTCATCTGGACCAACCCAAAGCCTTGCAGCACTCACTTAGTGGCTTGGAAGGACACATGGGAACAGTGGTTTCAACAGCTTGCGTTCATTCATTCATTTCTCATTGCTGGTCCTGGAGGAATCTGAAAAAGTCATCAAATGAGCATATTTTGGGTAAAAGTCTCACAAATTCAGAAACTTTTCAAAAGGCTTTAAAGCCTTTCTGAAGCCCACTCATTGACCCCTGGGATAAGAACCCCAATTTTAGAGAGGTATCTGGGTAGACATGTGTTCATGCTCGTATAAGTTAACCCTCATCTACCCAACATTGCTCTTTACTCAACCAAGCCCCTGCAGCTAAAAGAGACAGAATTTGAGGTTCTACTGTGTCTGGTTTTGGCCGCTAGCTTAGCTCCTAGGAAAGAGCCGTGTGGATCCCACTCCTTGCCACTTTCTGACCTCCAGCCCTGACAGACACAGCCTGGTACAGGCAACCCTACCTCTGGGATACCAGAAGCCTGATCCTTGCCCATGTGGTTTTTCTCCACATCCAGTGCCCCCCTCCCAGTGAATGTTCTGGGTGGGAGGGAGCAGTCGTGAATATTCTTTAAAAGGACTGATGCTGAAGCTGAAGATCCAATACTTTGTTCACCTGATACAAAGAGCTGACTTATTGGAAAATACCCTGATGCTGGGAAAGCAAAAGGAGAAAGGGGCAGCAGAGGATGAGATGGTTGGATGGCATCATCAACTCAAACTCTGGGAATTAGTGAAAGACAGGGGAGCCTGGCATGCTGCAGTCTGTGGGGTTCCAAAGAGTCAGACATGACTGAGTGACTGAACATCATTGTCCCCCTCCCAGCCTGCATCACCTCTTGCTGGCAGGCAGGTTCCTTCAGGGACCCTGGTTGCAAAGCCAAGGAGGCCACTCCCACCAGGGATTCCCAGGCAACACTCCCCATGCCGGGGGTTCAGATGTGGGGAGAAAGGCCGTACGTTGTCAGACTCCAGCACCAGGGTTTTGGTCTGGGGGCTTCAGGCAGTGCCACAGCTAGCTCACAATCTACCTCCTACTGACCAGAAGTGACTTGGGCACGGCATTTACTTCCAGGGTCTTCATCCTGCTGCTGCTCTTCACAGGGTTTAAGCAGGGGAAGAAAAATGGCCTGTGGAATATGGAAGGGTTTACCTCACTGTCCAGGATTAATGTGGGGGCTGCCAAAGAGAAGGACATCATGGTACTGCAGCGAGGGACATGGGCTCTGTGAGTTCACGCCCCTGCCCTGCTCCCTCACCTGCGCAACCTTGGGAAAATTATCTATGTGAGCACCTGTTTCCTCATCAGTAACATCGGGATGGCACCAGCTCCTGTCTCATCAACTGCAGTGAGGATTCAGTGAGTGCACAGCAGTTGGGACTGTGCCTGGATCATCCTGACAAGGGGTTTAGGGATGCTTCTGGTCACGTGATCACATCAGTGCTGCTGAGACAAGCCCACGGGAGATGCCGGGCTTGTGCAAGGGAAGCACAGACACTTGTGCCACTAATCCCCTGCCTGGGCCACATTGATTGTGTACAGCCTCAGTGCTACTATGTACAAATAATGAGTCAGTTGTCTTCAAGGATAATGGTGTAACGGTCTAGAAACAGGGATATTTCCTGAATCGGGATTCAAGTGAAGACAACTTTATCAGCCTCTGTTGTAGTTAGATGGGGTCTTGCCTCTGGGTTCTAGCCACCAAATGGGTGTGGAAGTCCATTCCTCTTTCTCTCAACCCCAGTACTCTCTCCTCTTCTTCAAAACACATGAATTATGGATGGGACAGGAACTAGAAGGAAGCAGGTAGATCCCTGTGTCACTGCATAGAAAACAGCAGCCAATAAAGGGCACCCAAGATACAAGGGATGGTAACATGGCCAAGGAAGAATTCTAGAAGGGACCCAGTCTAAGCTGAAAAGATGAATCTAACATAATTCTTCTTAAGAAAAAGGAAGATTTAACTTTGAGATTTTAAATTTTCAAAAGAAAATTTAACTTGGAATGCTTACCACATGGTAGACTCTGGGCTAAGTGCTTTTTTGTCCATTATCTCAGTTTTCTGTTTTAACCATCACTGAATCTGATATTGTTGGGGTCTCTACTTTACAGATAAGAAAATCAACACTTCAAGAATTTAAGGGACTTCCTTAAGGCCCCCAAGGTAGTGAGTAGCAGAGTCTAAACTTAAAACCCAGGTGTTACGATTCTCAATCCATCGATGTTTTGGGTCACCTTGTTACCATGGTCTTCCTTCCTTAAAGGGATCCATGATCTATTAGTAGAAACAGTCCATGGACTGAGAGAGTCAAGTTATAAAACAGAAAGGCTTGAATGCCATAGGAGAGGGCAGATAACATGCCATCAGGATTCAGAGGAGGGAAGAGTAACTTCCGGCAGGGAATTCAGGAAGCCTCTCTTGAGGATGTCACATCCATTTTATGCATCTCTGCCATACTCTGCACACCTGGACTCTGCAGCAGCATCCTCCAAATTCACCTCTTTGTCCTGCACCAGTGTGGCCCTTTCTTCTTCTATTCTTCTTCCGCCTCCGACCCAATCCTATCCACCTTGTTTGTCTAACTGACATCCCATATCTTCTGGCCAGCTGCCCTAAGAAAATACAAGAATCCCTACATGTGTTTTGAGATAGTAATGGAAACTACAGCTATCCATATAGGGGTGTGAAGTCATAGATCACTGAGGTATCTCAGAGAACATAGGGTAAAAAGGGCCAATGGGCTGGTACCTTGGAGAACTAACCATAGAGAAAGGCATAAAGTATTCCCTTGGAAACAACAAAGAAGGTAAATATCAGCAAAAAAGCCATCAATGGCAGCTGGTTCCTCTGAGAGATGGGAGTAAAACCTGGGTGTTGAGTTGCCCTCAGCCCTGGGATGAAGTTATGGATATCAACTGGGATAGCCATAGTACACTGCATATTACCTTCCTTACAAAAGTATTTGAGATATGTTACCCTGGAAATTTGAGATATGTTACCCTGGAAATTCTTTACAGTTCTATAAACTAATTGACTAAGTACGCTGCAATCTTTGGAACATGAGCCAGGAGTATGTATTTTGACAAAACTCTGTAGATGATGCTGAGGCGTTCTATTAGTTGATAAAATATGTTCTGGAATAAAAGGTCAGTATTATGCTTCAGCTCTACCCAAGAGCCTGGGCATGGGATACGGAGTCACTAGTTACCTGGAGTAGTGGTACCTCAAGTGTATAGACCCAGGCATGATACAGGCAAATCTTAGGTTCCACTGTGTGGAAATTAGACCCAACTGGCTGGCTGTATGCTTTTCCCAGGTCATTTGTTCACTTGCTCCTGGGATGGGATTATTTGGCAGTCAATGCCAGAGCAGGAATTTGCTTCAAAGATGAGAATTAAGGATATTTGCCCTTTGCTATTGGTGGTAGGGAGGATGAGAAAATGCAAATTCAGGAACATGACGGCTTCTGCTCAAACACAAGCATTTTTCACGGACTCTAGCAGAGAAGAAGAATCCACCCAAACTAGCACGCCAGATGTTTCTGGAGTAACAAGTTGGAAAGCTGTCTTCTCAGAATGAAAATCAACCCATCCATTGACAAAGAGGTTGCTGCTGCTGCTGCTAAGTCACTTCAGTCGTGTCTGACTCTGTGCGACCCCATAGATGGCAGCCCACCAGGCTCCCCCATCCCTGGGATTCTCCAGGCAAGAATTCTGGAGTGGGTTGCCGTTTCTTTCGCCAGTGTATGAAAGTGAAAAGTGAAAGTGAAGTCACTTCGCTCAGTCGTGTCCAACTCTTAGCGACCCCATGGACTGCAGCCCACCAGGCTCCTCTGTCCATTGGATTTTCCAGGCAAGAGTACTGGGGTGGGGTGCCACCGCCTTCCCCAGACAAAGAGGTTGGAGACCAAATAATTCCAGTGGTTATTTGATTCCACTGTCTTTGCTACATGATGCAGAGTATTCAAGTTCATCTTCTCCTCTGGGTCATGCTACTACATTAAAACATTTTGGACCACTTGATAAAGCAATACATAGCAGTGAGTTCCATACCTACAATCTCCAAAATGGCTATCTGCAATCACAATCATTACATAACTAATCTAAATTACTTCTAATACTGAAATTATGAGATCATGTTGCCCAACTTTGTCATATGTAAATATGGGGAAACTGAGCCTGGTAAAAGAACAGGCTGGACTGGCATCACACAGTAAGACAGTGGCCTGTGTTGTCAAAGTCATCCCTGCTTTATGGTCCCCTAAAGAAACTTGCAAGTCCCATGGCAGAATCACAGCTGTTGGGATGGCCCAACCAGGATGTCAGTAGAGGGAATCGGAAAACCATATGGAACAAGGTATGCATTTTAGAGAAGAAACCAAAACTTGAAGAATCAGAGGGCCAGAAACACAACTTTGGGGATTTGATTTACCATGAGAAAGAACACTAGATATTAAAAGATGCCAACAAACTTAATCATTATCATTGTATTCAGTAATTTTGTAAAAAAATCTAATAATACTATTTATGGGGCTAACTACATCACGGGCCATTTACTTACACATGAACAAGTCAGGAATTCTCATCCCCATGTTGAAGTTGAGGAAGTGAGTTCCTGTAGGTGAAGTCACTTGTTGCAGCCATGAAACTTGTCATTTGCAAGGTCAGAATTCAACCCAGGGCTACAAGGATGCTTGCTCTTGACAGCAGTCTTCCCATGCCTGCCATGCGGCTTCCCCCATCTAGGCTGTTCCATGAACACTCAAAGGTCATGGGAAAGGAAGCGTAATGCTTCAGGGAGATTTTGGAATCAGAACAATATTGCCTCTTCAGAAAGTGGTAACTTGCTGGAAATAAATGAAGAGTGAAAAATCCAGACAGCCTGAAATTTTCTTTTTTTTTTTTAATTTTTAAATAAATTTATTTATTTTAATTGGAGGCTAGTTACTTTACAATATTGTATTGGTTTTGCCATACACCAACATGATGTTTTCTCATAAAACAATAGGTCACCTTGTAGTTTTGCTGTGAAAATATCCATTCATTACTCAGACACTGGCTGAGTACCTACCACACATTAGCCACAGTGCTAGATCTTATAGAAGTCACAGTGGAATTATTCCCAGGCTCTGCTTTTCAGGGGCTCCAAACCACGGCAGGGAAGACACAGTTGATTATGTAATTGCTCTTAAAGATTTCCTGATACATCCCCACTCATTGCCATGTCGCTTGCTTCTTCTTCCTGTGGAAGTTGTCATTGTTACCTCATTTGACTTTGAACTTGGCCAGTAGGGTGTGGGAGTATATTACACCTAAAGTTTTAAAAGATATTGCAAATGTCTTCCATTGCACTTCTGCCCTCTGCCATGACAATGGCGGGTTCCAAAGGCCTTTTGCTGCTCCGTCCGTCTTGGTCCCAGTATGAGAAGATATAAGGAGTAGGGCTTCTCCTGACAGGGCTGTATCCTGGAGCTGAGTCAGCTAGCACCCTACATGAGTGAGAAAAGGCTGCTTCACTTTGCTGGGGTTTTTTTTTGCAGTTGTCTATTATAGAAGCAAAGTTGACTGACAGAGAACATGAAATCTGAAACAAGGTAGAAACTGATGAATTCTAAGAGAAATACAGACATCCTTTTTTGTCTACAGAAAGAAATAGATTGCTTATGTTGATAAAGCACAGCTTATCTTGTCAGGGAGAACTTATGAAGATGGTGGTATGTGAGATGGACACCAAACTTAGTAAGACTTGAATATGGAAATAAAGTGGGACGGTTTCTGATGTTCTCATTATTCAGGGCTGGAGAAGAAGGTTGGGGGAAAGGGCAGTAGGATTAGAATATATGAGAACAATCTGCTTCTTTGATGTCATCTTACAAATCCTTTAGGGCTGTACTCATTTTCGTGAACTACTCTTTATCTACAGAATCTCAGGAACTGATCAGAGTAGACTAACCTTGCCTGCAGATATATTCTGGAGAATTGAGTGTCTGATGGAATATGCACCTGATCAACATTGGGAAGTCTGGCTTAGATTCAGAAGTGGAGGAAAAATATGAGACAGGACATCAGACTAGCTGGGTTTATTGCAGTTCTTGAGATGAAAGGACTTTGTGATTTGGGTTTATGATCTTCCCTTTAGTTCAGTTCAGTCACTCAGTCATGTCCGACTCTTTGCGACCCCACGAATCACAGCACACCAGGCCTCCCTGTCCATAATCAACTCCCGAAGTCCACTCAGACTCACATCCACCGAGTCGGTGATGCCATCCAGCCATCTCATCCTCTGTTGTCCCCTTCTCCTCCTGCCCCCAATCCCTCCCAACATCAGAGTCTTTTCCAATGAGTCAACTCTTCGCATAAGATGGCCAAAGTACTGGAGTTTCAGCTTTAGCATCATTCCTTCCAAAGAACACCCAGGACTGATCTCCTTCAGAATGGACTGGTTGGATCTCCTTGCAGTCCATGGGACTCTCAAGAGTCTTCTCAAACACCACAGTTCAAAAGCTTCCCTTACCTGTTCTCAATCCTGCCATCCATTTACTGAGGGGATAGAGTAAGAGTCTCTGAAAAGTCTGAGTGCTAAGGATTCATTTTTAGGAAAGACTCCAAGGTTAGATTTGATTTCAGCTGACAATTAAGTGTCTTGTCACACAGGCATGTAAGATTACCCTGTTGACCCAGACAGTGGAAAACATTAGCTTTGTCTCTGTAAAGGTCTGCAGGTTAATTACCACTCTCCTTATTTCCCTTGATCTTATCCTTTTATATTCATATTAACCTCAAGTTTTCCTCTCTCATTTCTTCAAAGCTGTATATATTCTTTAAAAACTTTTCTTTCTCTCCCTCTTTAAATCCTAACTGCTTGTAAACAAATACTGAATTCCATATGCAATTTCTTCCTCTTATATTTCCTTATGACTTCCTCTAATTCTGACAGAAACTTACATTTCTTACTCTATGACTGTTTCTGAGCTGTTCAAGTTGAAAAACCTGTTATTCCTGCATTTTATCCTAAACACCAAGACTACCCTCTCAGAAAATGTCACTGATCTTGATGACCTGGAGGGATGGTGTGAGGGGTAGGTTGTGGGGGGGGTGGGTTCAGGATTGGGAACACGTGTACACCTGTGGCAGATTCATGTTGATATGTGGCAAAACCAATACAATATTGAAAAGTAAAAATAATAATAATAATAAAATAAAAATAGATCCAAACTATGATCTCTTCTCACCAACTCCAACACGATCACTATACTCTCCCATCTTTGCTTCTGTAGTGCAACCAGAACTCCTAGCCACTACATTCTGCTCTCTACATGGTTGCTAGCGTGATACTCTACAAAGTAGATTTGGCAGCCATGGAAACGTGCTGCTCAGATCTTCTGCTTTCGGAAGCATACCAGTGAACCCAGCTACTGCTCCTTCAGGTATGTCACCATATCTGTGCAAAGGCTGTGCTTCTCAAAGTTTGCTCCTACTCAGTGACCGCGCATAATGGGTGTACTGATGCAGACCCAGTCCTATAAGATGTAGGATTCTACCATTAAGTACGTTTGGCTCAAGAACAACCATTGGTCTGGCCAAACTCTTCTTAGAACAGTCTAAGACTATTCTTATTCAATCCTCTTTCTTTCCTCTATTTTTTTTAGAGGAATCCAATCTACTTTGAGATCTGAAGTCTTTCCTGAACTACTCCAGCCATCATAGGTATTCGCACCAATTTATTTCTAAATTTGAAGAACTCCATTCTCAGACACATCAAAATCAAACTATTGAAAACTTAAAGAAAGAAGTCTGAAAAGAGCTAGAGGAAAAAAAATGACACATTACTTCTAGAAGAACAATTATCTGAATGACAGGATATTTCTCACCTAAAGCCATGGAGGCACAAAGGAAGTGGGCAATATTTTTAAAGTGCTGAGAGAAAAGAGCTGTCAACCCAGAAATCTATAGTCAGTGAAAACATCCTTCAAGAATGAAGGTGAAATGAAGATATTCTCAGATGAAAGAAAACTAAGTAAATTTGCTTATTGCTTAAAAATAATCCTGAAGAATGTTTTTCAAATGGAAGGTGAATGAACCTAGAGGGAAACTTGGACTACCAGGAATAAAGAACAAAAAAATAGTGAAAAAAAAATTTTTAGTAAAATTCTTGGCATATAGATTATTTTCATCCTCTTAAGTTCTTCAAAACACATTTGGCAATTGAATACAAAAATTATGACATTGTCTGATGGTGCTTCTTGATATTTTAAAATGCAATGTATGTCAAAAACAAGAGCAGGAGAGAATAAAATAATATGTATGATGGTAAGTTTTCTACATTGACTTGAAGTAGCAAAATATTAATTCTGAGTAGAAAGTGAAAAGGTAAATATGAATAATGTAATGCCTTGGGCAACAAAAATAAAACTTTAAAAGACATATATAGTAAAAAGAAACCCAATAGATTGATTAAAATTGGATAAAATATGATTTAAATAATTCAAAATAAGACAGGGAAGAGAAAACAAGGAGATAAAAAGAGTAACACATTATACATAGCAAAATGGTAGACTTGACTCTAAAATTTAAAAATTACATTATACATAAATGATTTAAACTTGATAATTAAAAGATAGAGCATATGAAATTAGATAAAAATAAAGCAAAACTGTGCTTTATATTATGATATAAGTAGGTTAAAAGTAAACAAATGAAAATATATATACTTTTAAAACTCTAATGAAAATAAAAATGAAATGGCTATATTAATATCAGACAAAGTAATCTTGAAAGCAAGGAAAATTGTCAGGTATAAAGTGAGATACACGCAATGACAAAAAGGTCAATTTACCAGAAGACAAAGCAAATTGAAATGCTTATGTACCTAACAATAGATCTTCAAAATATATGAAATAAAAACTGATGGAGTCAAAAATTGAGAACAGGAGAACAATATAGAAAATAAAATCATAAACTGGCTTTTTGAAAACCATCAATAACATAAATAAATATCTATCTAGGCAAACAAGAGAAGGAAAAAGACATAAGTTACAACTTAATTATATATTGTAAAGTGAGACTCCATAAATACTAATGAAATTGTTATAAATAACTCTACATGTAGATATTTTGATAACTTAAATTATTATAAATTTGACAGCTTAAATAAAAACCAAAATCATGATCCATAAAAGGAAACAAATCATAAATTAGATTTTATCAAAGTAAAAAAAAAAACTCTGTGAATGATAATGTTAAGAGAATGAATATACAAACAATAAACTGAGGGAAATACTTGGAAATGAGATAATAAATAAAAGACTTGTATTCACAATATACAAAGATTTCTCAAAGCTCAATAGTAAGAAAAATAGTTTAGTTACAAAATAAACAAAAGACTTCAACAATTACTTCTCAAAAATATATAGCAATGAAAAATAAACACATGAATCTGTGCTCAACATCATTAACCATGGGGATAATGCAAGTTAAAACCATGATGAGATACTACTCCACACCTTTTAGAACTGGAGCATTACTAAGTGCTGGTGATAACACAGAACTCCTACTTTCCTGCTCTGATGGTGGGGTTGCAAAATGGGATGGCCATTTTGGAAAACACCTTGGTAATTTCTTTAAAGTCTTGCATACATTGAACACTCACCATCTGACCCAACAATCCCAATCCAAAGAATTAATCCTAAAGAAATGAAAGATTATATTCACACAAAAACCTGTATGAACGAGTCTAGCAGGTTTATTCATAATTGCCAAAAACTAGAATCTACCCAAATGTTCTTCAATGGGTGAATGTATAAACACACTGGTAAATTTATCCAAATAGTGGGATACCCTTCAACAATAAAAAATATTGATACACATAACGTAGATATGTCTCAAAAGCACCGTGCATTTCAAAAGGTTAGAGGATGCATGCATAAAATGTAAATAATAAAGCTCAATACCTGCTTATAACACAAGGAACTCTCCTTAACGTGAGAAAGCATATCTACTTGAATTTATGGCACATATCGTTCTTCGTGTTTCATTAGAAATATTTTCTTTGAAATTATGAACAAGACAAAAATGTTCACTCTCATTGATTCTATTTCATATTACCATGTAAAAGCCAACAGAATAAGGGGAAAAATCAACATGGAGGAAAAAACAAAAAGGTATTTTGTGGCTCATGATTGTCAATATGGCAAACCCTAAAAATCCCTGGGTCAGGAAGATCCCCTGGAGAAGGAAAAGATAACTCACCCCAGTAATCTTGCCTGGGCAATTCTATGGATAGAGGAGCCTAGCAGGCTATAGTCCACTGGGTCTCACAGAGTTGAACATGACTGAAGTGACTCACCATGCATGCACAAAGAACCAACATATTATTAAAAATAAAAGTTTAGAAAAATTGCTACATATAAAATCACTATATTTTAAATTGCATTTCCATATTCAAGCAGAAACAATAAAAATAAGTTTTACTTTCAATAGCAATAAAATATATGTGTACATACATCTTCTTTAAAGATGCACACCTATTAAAGTAATAAAATAGATTTGAAGTCTTTTCAAAGACCTAAATAAATGGATAGATGTACTGTATTTAGCAATACAATTGCCCAATATTTTAAGGTGTCAAATCTTCTCATGCTGATCTGAAGATCCAATGTAATTTCAATCTGACTCCCCATAGGTTGTGTTAGAATTTGATAAGCTGGTAATGAAATCTACATGGAAGTACAAAGGCCTGGGAAATATACAGGATATTCTGAGAAAGAATAAGCAGGGTGGGGCAGTTTACCCTGTCAGGTTTCCAGTTCTGTAGCAAAAGTATAGGAATGAAGGCAATGTTATATTAAAGCAAAGTAACCCACTCCAGTGTTCTTGCCTGGAGAATCCCAGGACGGGGAAGTCTGGTAGGCTACCGTCTATGGGGTCGCACAGAGTCGGACAAGACTTAAGCGACTTAGCAGCAACAGCAGCAGCAGCTAAAAGTTCAGTGTAACAGCAGAAAGAGTTCTAATAGGGACCCACGTGTTGAAACAGAATTTGATAGAGAACACATTTTGGAAATTGGGGAAAATGATCAGCACGGGAATAGTGTAGATCTTTTGGTTATTCATATGAAGAAAAAGAAAATGAACCCCCCTTTACAAGAATTCCACATATATTCAAGACCAAATTGTAAGATATAACATTAAAAATGTTAAGACATTTTTATAATATCCAGGCAGATAAGGGTGTTTGCACATAAACTTCCCCTTTCGCACTTGCCATCTCAACCAAAGAAGACTTAATGACATACAGGATGTGACTGTAAATTTAATTGCATTAAAATCCAACACATTTATCTGAAGATCCTATGCAAGTTACAAAAGGCAAGTCACAAAACAGAAGAGTTGAAACACACAAAGCAACAGAATACTTGCATCAAAAAAATAATGAAGGTTTAGCCCAAGTTAATGAGAAAAAAAGCACAAAAATTCAACAGAAATCTGGATAAAATCCTTGAACAGTCCCAATCATCTATGTGACTGTATCATCTATTTAGTCTAAGTAGTAACCATTTAAATACAAATTAAGATGATTGGCAACCAATAGATAAATGAAAGGTAATATAATCAGCTAAGCTAAGTGTTAATAATTATACTATCTTGCTATTACTATTGAGAGTAGTAACTGGTACAGCCTCTTTTAAAGCATTATCTTGTAAATGCACATTTTCATTCTCAAGTATGTTACATGCGTTATTTTCTCAGGTATATATACTCCTGTTCATGTGACCTAAGACACAGGCACAAGAGTATTTATATAAGTATTGGTCATAGCAGCAAACAACTGAACCCAGTTCAAGTATTTATTAAGTGGTAAATTAAGTATTTTGAGGTATATTCACCCAGTGGAATTTGCACACTAGTTAAAATGAATCAATGCTACCTACTAACATAAATATATTCTAAAGTTTAAGGTAGATTGAAAAGTGACAGGTATAGAATGTTAGGTAGATAATGGTTCTGCTTTATAAAACCCCAAATAATTAAAAAATAACAGTTTAGGAATAAAAACAAATGCATAAGAAGATGTTTTAAAAAGGCCATATTATATGACATCCCTTATATGTGGCATCTAAAAAGATATGATACAAATGAACTTATTTACAAAACAGAAAGAGACTCACAGACTTAGAAAATAAACTTAAGTTTGCTAGGGTGACAGGATAGTTAGGGACTTTGAGAAGGTCATGTACACACTGCTATATTTAAAATGAATACCCAACAAGGACCTACTGCATAGCACATGGACCTCTGCTCAATGTGCAGGCCTGGAGGTGAGAGGGCTTTGAGGGAGACTGGATACCTGTATATGTATGGCTGAGTCCCTTCATTGTTTACCTCAAACCATCACAACATTAATTGGCTATCAGTTCAGTTTAGTCGCTCTTTGTGAACCATGGATTGAAGCTCGCCAGGCCTCCCTGTCCATCATCAACTCTCAGAGCTTACTCAAACTCATGTCCGTCGCGTCGGCGACGACTTCCAACCATTTCATCCTCTGTCGTCCCCTTCTCCTGCTGACATCAGTCTTTCCCAGCATCAGAGTCCTTTCCAATGAGTCAGTTTTTCAATCAGGTGGCCAAAGTATTAAAGTTTCAGCTTCAACATCATTACTTCCCATGAATATTCAGGACTGATTTCCTTGAGGATTGACTGATTGGGTCTCCTTGCAGTCCAAAGCACTCTCAAGAATCTTCTCCAACACCACAGTTCAAAAGCATCAATTCTTCAGCACTCAGCTTTCTTTATAGTCCAGCTCTCATATCCATACATTACTACTGGAAAAACCACAGCCTAGACTAGATGGACCTTTGTTGATAAAGTAATATCTCTGCTTTTTAATATGCTATCTAGGTTGGTCATAGCTATTATTCCAAGGAGCAAGCATCTTTTAATTTCATGGCTGCAGTCACCATCTGCAGTGATTTTGGAGCCTCAAAAAATAAACTCTGTCACTATTTCCATTGTTTTCCCATCTATTTGCCATGAAGTGATGGGACCAGATGCCATGATCTTCATTTTCTGAATGTTGAGCTTTAAGCCAACTTTTTCACTCTCCTCTTTCACTTTCAAGAGGCTCTTCAGTTCCTCTTCACTTTCTGCCATAAGTATGGTGTCATCTGCATACCTGAGGTTATTGATATTTCTCCCAGCAACCTTGATTCCAGCTTGTGTTTTATCCAGCCTGGCATTTCACATGATATACTCTACACATAAGTTAAATTAGCAGGGTAACAATATACAGTCTTGACGTACTCCTTTTCCAATTTGGAACCAGGCTGTTGTTCCATGTCTGGTTCTAACTGTTGATTCTTCACCTGCATACAGATTTCTCAAGAGGCAGGTCAGGTGGTCTGGTATTCCCATCTCTTTCAGAATTTTCCACAGTTTGTTGTGATCTACACAATCAAAGGCTTTGTCATAGTCAATAAAGCAGAATTAGATGTTGTTTTTTTTTTTTTTTCCTGAAACTCTCTTGCTTTTTCTATGATCCAACAGATACCAGCAATTTGATCTCTGGTTCCTCTGCCTTTTCTAAATCCAGCTTGAGCATCTAGAAGTTCACAGTCCACATACTGTTGAAGCCTGGCTTGGAGAATTTTGAGCATTACTTTGCTAGCATGTGAGTTGAGTGGAATTATGCAGTAGTTTGAACATTCTTTGGCACTGCCTTTTTGTTGGATTGAAATGAAGACTGACCTTTTCCTTACAGTGGAAGTGACAAATAGAATCAAGGGATTAGATCTGATAGACAGAGTGCCTTAAGAACCATGGACAGAGGTTTGTGACGTATAGGAGGCAGTGATCAAGGCTACCCCCAAGAAAGAGAAATACATGTGTCAATGCCATTCTCCTGAATCATCCCACCCTCTCCCTCTCCCACAGAGTCCAAAAGACTGTTCTATGTATCTGTGTCTCTTTTGCTGTCTCACATACAGAGTTATCATTACCATCTGTCTAAATTCCATACATATGTGTTATTATACTATATTGATGTTTTTCTTTCTGGCTTACCTCACTCTGTATAATAGGCTCCAGTTTCATCAACGTATATTATCATATGTGAAATGAATCACCAGTCAACGTTCGATGCATGATACAGGATGCTTGGGGCTGGTGCACTGAGATGACCCAGAGGGATGGGATGGGAAGGAAGGTGGGAGGGGGTTCAGAATGGGGAACACATGTACACCCGTGACAGATTCATGTCAATGTATGGAAAAACCAATACAATATTGTAAAGTAATTAGCCTCCAATTAAAATAAATAAATTTATATTAAAAAAGAAAGAAATACAAACAGGCAAAATGGTTGTCTGAGAAGGCCTTACAAATAGCTGAGAAAAGAAGAGAAGCAAAAGGCAAAGGAGAAAAGGAAAGATGTATCATTTGAATGCAGAGTTCTAAGGAAAAGCAAGGAGAGGTAAGAATGCCTTCCTCAGTGATCAATGCAAAGAAATAGAGGAAAATAATAGAATGGGAAAGACTAGGGAGCGCAACAAGAAAATTAGAGATAACAAGGGAACATTTCATGCAAAGATGGGCTCAATAAGGGACAAAATTGGTATGGACCTAACAGAAGCAGAAGATATTAAGAAGAAGTGGCAAGAATACACAGAAGAACTATACAAAAAGATCTTCATGACCCAGATAGCCACAATGGTGTGATCTCTCAACTAGATGGTGGATCCTGGAATAAGAAGTCAAGTGGGCCTTAGGAAGCATCTCTATGAACAAAGCTAGTGGGAGTGATGGAATTCCAGTTGAGTTATTTCAAATCCTAAAAGATAATTGGCTATAACACAATACAAAATGATTTTTGGTGTTAAAAATTAAAATTTAAAAAGTCAATAAACCCAAAGTTATCCAGATGGGGTGTTCACAGAGCAATGGTGAAGTATACTTTATGGGATTTTATAATCATATTTCTTAGATTTCAGCAACAACAGACCTGCAGTTAGGGCAAAGCTCAGAAGAGATAACCTGAATCCACTCTTCTCAGCGTCAGCTGGGTCGGTTCTCTGTCTGGGATGGGAGTCCTCAGAAGGCCTGCAAACTCACACGTCTGAGACTCATCAGCTGACGCCTGCAATGTCAGAGGCTGCTGCGGCAGCATCTCCTACTCCCGCTGCCTCAACGTGGCCTCTCCAGCTTCAAGGCTTCAAGACGGCCAGCCTTCTTAGAAGCTGGCCCCGGTTCCTGAGGTGTGTGTCCAGAGAGAGGGCCAGGCAGCTGCTCCGCTTCATACTCAGCCGTTTGCAGCAAATGGATGGACTTAGAGACAATCACACCAAGCGAAGCAAGTCAGAGAGAGACAAGTGTCACGATATCACTTACATGTGGGATACAAGACATGATACAGATGACCTTATTTACAAACAGAAGTAAACTCGCACCCAAAGGAAACACACTTACAGTTACCAAATGGAAAGGAGGTGTGTACTTCTGTGTGGCTTAAACGTTCAGTCATGCCTGACTCTGTGATGCCATGGACTGTAGCCCAACAGGCTCCTCTGTCCATGGGATTCTCCAGGCAAGAGCACTGGAGTTGGTTGCCATTGCTTCTCCAGGAGATCTTCCTGACCCAGAGATCAAACCCAGGTCTCCTACATTACAGGCAGATTCTTTACCATCTAAGCTACAACAGAAGCTCAGATACACTGTAATAAATATAATATGGTCCTATTGTAGAGCTCAGGGAACTGTATTCTATATCCTGTAACAAAACATAATGGAGAATAATATGAAAAAAATATACATATATATATGTATACTGAATGACTTTGCTGTACACCAGAAATTAACACAACATGGTAAATCAACTATACTTCAATAAAACACACAAAAAAACCAAAGAGAGAGCCAGGAAGAAGCTGGCTCAAACTTAGCCTCAGAAACCATGCAGAGTCTCTCTTGCTCTGTCCAAGACATCTAAAAAGCTCACCTACTTTCAAGGGAGGGAAAAATATTACTTTCTGCTGTTTGATGGAGAAATATGAAGTTTCTAGAAAAACATATGGAAGCAAAAATTCTACTGTGGCCATTTTGGAAAAATGTGTTCTAACACAGTGTTCTCTGTAGTCCTTCAGACTGGATGGGGTTGGGGTTTACAAGTAAAGAAATAAGAACCAAGGCTGGAGGGAGGTGAAAAGTCCTGAAATGTAGCAGTGCAGCCTACACCAAAGGAAGTCATGAAATTCAAGGATCAAAGGGTGATGGGAAGAAAACCATTTGAAGAGGATGCTTGTACAAGGTAAGAAGGAGGTAAGCGAGGAGAAGCTGGTGTCAGGAAGATTTGCAGGCTGTCTCGGCTAGCTAGGCAAGTTTAAGAGAACCTCAGGGGTGGCTATAGAAACGGTGAGAAAAAAAATAAAACACAAGGACATGCTGCCGAGATGTGGAATGCTCCTGAGTAGGCAGCAGTTGCCAAGAGTCCACACGGATTCTGGTGACTTCATCACTAAACTCCATCATCACGAGGAAGAGTTCCTAAAACGCCAGAGCCCTGGGTCTCAAAACTGTCTCCCCAAGCAACCTTGCG
The DNA here is from genome assembly GCA_917880005.1 of Nanger dama. NCBI lineage: Eukaryota > Metazoa > Chordata > Mammalia > Artiodactyla > Bovidae > Nanger > Nanger dama. The sequence continues at coordinate 6,902,188 of CAKJTW010000063.1, read as the reverse complement.
CTAGTGCATTGCAGGCAGAATGTGATGTCCTGTCAGAAGGGGAAGTGAATAATTTAGAGTGATGTCGTCCATAAATATTTAATGATATGAAAAAATGTTCATAAGACAATGTTAAGTTAAAAAAAAACACACACACACATTGCAAAATAGTATAAATGGCCAGAAAGAAAAGAAGATGTTCCCTAAAATATTAACAGGATTTATCCCCAGCAGGGGGAATTTTCATTTAAATGTTTTTTTATCTTTACTTTTTATATGTCTAAATTTCTACAGTAAAAATATATTAACATTTTAGGCTGCTCTTGCCTTCTGAGATGCTCCACAGTCTGTCTGTAGAGTGTGGGTTTTTTTCCTCTGAATAAATTCACTTCTTACCTATCAAAAATACTAATATTTTAATAAATAAAAGATAGAAAGAGTTGTAATTTTTAAAATATCCAGTCTTATGTTAAATAAAACCAGATAGAGGATATTTTAATGAGACTCATTCAATCAACTTTTACTGTAAAATTTTATATCCTCTGTTGGGAGATTTGCTCAACTAAAGCTGTATTTTCTTACCTATTAAAATACACAGCAGCTCTCAAAGTATGAGTTTTCTGGGGTTCAAGGATGGCATAATTATTTTTGTAATAATACTAAGATGTTATTTCTCTTGGTCACTGTGTTGACACAGGCGCTAAGGATGCAAAGCGACTCAGGGTGCAGCTGCTGGTGCCTTAGCCTGAATCAAGGGGGCGGCCCCCACTGTCCCGTGCTTACTATATTCATAACCACAGGCGTATTAAAAAAATTAAAAAAAAAACAAAACAGGGAAATGCCATATATGTTTAACCATACCCCTAATGGAGCAGTAATATACATATATACATATATATATAATATATTAATTGAGTACATATTATAGAGTGAAGTGAAAGTCGCTCAGTAGTGTCCGACTCTTTGCAACCCCACAGACTGTAAAATCCGTAGGGTTCTCCAGGCCAGAATACTGGAGTGGGTGGCGTATTCCTTCTCCAGGGGATCTTCCCGGCCCAGGAATCGAACCAGTGTCTCCTGCATTGCAGGCAGATTCTTTACCAACTGAGCTATAGGGTAATATATAAATATAATTAATATATTTAATTAGTATACCCTAATTACATATAGTATTTATACAATGAAAATTAATTTAAATAAATTATATGTAATTACATGTATATAATTAATTGTTTTAAATTTTAGACCTTGAGTACAGTCTTTTTAATATTCTATGTGACGAAATGGGGAGTCCAGTTAGGGCCCTGTGACCAGATACTTGGAGGAAGCATGTATGTGACTGAGTTACAAATCAAAGTAGCTGTTTTCCTACAAGCTCACATACTCACTCTTTTATTTGAAAGAACTACTGATGAACTACAGTTACTAAACTTGGGTATTTGGCAGATGATTTTGTAAAATCAAATCAAGGGATCTTCCTACTTCAGAGGAAACGGATGACACTTTGTTGCTAAAGACAAAATTTGAAACTTGAAGGAAAAAACAGACTCTTTGGATAAACTTTACCTTCTACTATGAGCTTGACTTCTCAAAAGGAAAAGACTGTTTTTTTATTGGACAAGCAGTGACTTGTTATTAAATATTGTATATAAAATATGTCAACATTTGGAAGTTCTCCATTACTCAGTAAAACAATATTTTCCAAAGAACCAATGAATGATGTTATAAGATTGTGCATAGGCAAAATTTCCGTTTAAAGTGCAAGAGATCATGAAAGAGAATACAAAAAATATATATCTTCAGATTTCACACTACTACTAACTTTCAAGAAACTACCATTTGTTGAATTCTGATGCACCCAGATGTTCAAGCTGGTTTTAGAAAAGGCAGAGGAACCAGAGATCAAATTGCCAACATCCGTTGGATCATGGAAAAAGCGAGAGAGTTCCAGAAAAACATCTATTTCTGCTTTATTGACTATGCCAAAGCCTTTGACTGTGTGGATCACAAGAAACTGTGGAAAATTCTTCAAGAGATGGGAATACCAGGCCACCTGACCTGCCTCTTGAGAAATCTGTGTGCAGGTCAGGAAGCAACAGTTAGAACTGGACATGGAACAACAGACTGGTTCCAAATAGGAAAAGGAGTACATCAAGACTGTATATTGTCACCCTGCTTATTTAACTTCTATGCAGAGTACATCATGAGAAACGCTGGGCTGGAAGAAGCACAAGCTGGAATCAACATTGCCGGGAGAAATATCAATAACCTCAGACATGCAGATGACACCACCCTTATGGCAGAAAGTGAAGAGGAACTAAAAAGCCTCTTGATGAAAGTAAAAGTGAAGAGTGAAAAAGTTGGTTTAAAGCTCAGCATTCAGAAAACAAAGATCATGGCATCCGGTCCCATCACTTCATGGGAAATAGATAGGGAAACAGTGGAAACAGTATCAGACTTTAATTTGGGGGCTCCAAAATCACTGTGGATGGTGACTGCAGCCATGAAATTAAAAGACGCTTACTCCTTGGAAGAAAAGTTATGACCAACCTAGATAGCATATTGAAAAGCAGAGACATTACTTTGCCAACAAAGGTCCGTCTAGTCAAGGCTATGATTTTTCCTGTGGTCATGTATGGATGTGAGAGTTGGACTGTGAAGAAGGCTGAGTGCCGAAGAATGGATGCTTTTGAACTGTGGTGTTGGAGAAGACTCTTGAGAGTCCCTTGGACTTCAAGGAGATCCAACCAGTCCATTCTAAAGGAGATCAGTGCTGGGTGTTCATTGGAAGGAATGATGCTAAAGCTGAAACTCCAGTACTTTGGCCACCTCATGTGAAGAGTTGACTCATTGGAAAAGAGTCTGATGCTGGGAGTGATTGGGGGCAGGAGGAGAAGGGGATGACCAAGGATGGGATGGCTGGATGGCATCATCGACTCAATGGACATGAGTCTGAGTGAACTCCGGGAGTTGGTGATGGACAAGGAGGCCTGGTGTGCTGCAATTCATGGGGTCGCAAAGAGTTGGACACGACCTAGCGACTGAACTGAACTGAACTGATGCAGTAGAAATGAAAAATATCTACAGTTATCTGCAAAGGCTACTGAAGCCCTTCTTTTCTCACTTTTGTGTGAGGCCAAATTTTTATCAGCGACTTGAACTGAAGCAGCATATCCAAGAATTCGCACGTAGAAGCTGACATGAGAGCCTGGCTTTGTTCTACTGAGCCAGTTGTTAGAGATTTGAATAAAAAGAAAAGCAATGTCATTTTTTACTAATTAAAATATATACATAGCTTTTGCTTTAGATAATATGGAAATATTTTTATTTTTCATTAAATATTTTTAAAATATTTCATTATTTTTTATTTATTTTTATTTTTTTAATTTATTTTTTTAATTACAATACTGTATTTGTTTTGCCATACATTGACATGAGTCAGTCACAGGTGTCCACGATCTCCCAATGCCAAAGCCCCCTCCCACCTCCCACCCCACATCCTCTCCCTGAATCATCCCGTGCACCAGCCTCATGCATACTGCATCCTGTATTGAACATAGACTGGCGCTTCATTCTTACAAGATAGTATACATGTTTCAATGCCGTTCTCCCAAATCATCCCACCCTCTCCCTCTCCCTCAGAGGCCAAAAGTCCGTTCTATACCTCTGAGTCTCTTTTGTTGTCTCACATAGAGGGTCTTCATTACTATCCTTTTAAATTCCATATATATGTGTCAGTATACTGTATTGGTGTTTTTCTTTCTGGCTTACTTCACTCTGTATAATCGGCTCCAATTTCATCCATCTCATTAGAACTGAGTCAAATGTATTATTTTTAAGGGCTGAGTAATACTCCATTGTGTATATGTACCACAGCTTTCTTATCCATTCATCTGCTGATGGGCATCTAGGTTGTTTCCATGTCCTGGCTATTATAAACAGTGCTGCAATGAACATTGGGGTACATGTGTCTCTTTCAATTCTGGTTTCCTTGGTGTGTATGTCCAGCAGTGGGATTGCTGGGTCATAAGGCAGTTCTATTTGCAATTTTTTAAGGAATCTCCACACTGTTTTCCATAGTGGCTGTACTAGCTTGCATTCCCACCAGCAGTGTAAGAGGGTTCCCTTTTCTCCACATCCTCTCCAGCATTTATTGCTTGTAGACTTTTGGATCGCAGCCATTCTGACTGGTGTGAAATGGTACTTCATTGTGGTCTTGATTTGCATTTCTCTGATAATAAGTGATGTTGAGCATCTTTTCATGTGTTTGTTAGCCATCCGTATGTCTTCTTTGGAGAAATGCCTATTTAGTTCTTTGGCCCATTTTTTTTTATTGTTTCGTTTATTTTTCTGGAGTTGAGCTGCATAAGTTGCTTATATATCTTTGAGATTAGTTGTTTGTCAGTTGTTTCATTTGCTGTTGTTTTCTCCCATTCAGAAGGCTGTCTTTTCACCTTGCTTATAGTTTCCTTTGTTGTGCAGAAGCTTTTAATTTTAATTAGATCCCATTTGTTTATTTTTGCTTTTATTTCCAGTATATTGGGAGGTGGATCATAGAGGATCCTTCTGTGATTTATGTCAGAGACTGTTTTGCCTATGTTCTCCTCTAGGAGTTTTATAGTTTCTGGTCTTACATTTAGATCTTTAGTCCATTTTGAGTTTATTTTTGTGTATGGTGTTAGAAAGAGTTCTAGTTTCATTCTTTTACAAGTGGTTGACCAGTTTTCCCAGCACCACCTGTTAAAGAGACTGTCTTTACTCCATTGAATATTCTTGCCTCCTTTGTCGAAGATAAGGTGTCCATAGGTGTGTGGGTTTATCTCAGGGCTTTCTATTTTGTTCCATTGATCTATATTTCTGTCTTTGTGCCAATACCATACTGTCTTAGTGACTGTGGCTTTGTAGTAGAGCCTGAAGTCAGGCAAGTTGATTCCTCCAGTTCCATTCTTCTTTCTCAAGATTGCTTTGGCTATTCAAGGTTTTTTGTATTTCCATACAAATCTTGACATTATTTGATCTAGTTCTGTGAAAAATACTGCTGGTAACTTGATAGGAATTGCATTGAATCTGTAGATTGCTTTCGGTAGTATACTCATTTTCACTATATTGATTCTTCCAACCCATGAGCATGGTATATTTCTCCATCTATTAGTATCCTCTTTATTTTTTAAATATTTCACTAAGTATTTTTGTTGTTTTTCATTAAAATGATGCTTTATTAGCACACAATGAGTTTGTTTTTATTTGTAAATAGATAATTCAAAATTGTCAGTTTTAGTTTCTATTAAAGTAAATGTTGGGAGAAGGCAATGGCACCCCACTCCAGTACTCTTGCCTGGAGAATCCCATGGACGGAGGAGCCTGGTAGGCTACAGTCCATGGGTTCGCTAAGTGTCGGACACGACTGAGCGACTTCATTTTCATTTTTCACTTTCATGCGTTGGAGAAGGAAATGGCAACCCACTCCAGTGTTCTTGCCTGGAGAATCCCAGGGACGGGAGAGCCTGGTGGGATGCCGCCTATGGGATCACACAGAGTCGGACACAACTGACATGACTTAGCAGCAGCAGCAGCAAAGTGAATGTTGATCCATGTAAATCACATAAGCAATCTTTGGAGTTCTGAGACCAAACCTCTTGGGAACCACTATATTACAAGATAAAGGTGTGTATAGTCAAAACCATGGCTTTTCCAGTAGTCATGTACGAATGTGAGAATTGGACCACAAGGAAGGCTGAGCACCGAAGAACTGATGCTTTTGAACCTTGGAGCTGGAGATTTTTTGAGTCCCTTGGATTCCAAGGAGATCAAGCCTAAAGGAAATCAACCCTGGATGTTCTTTGGAGCTGAAGCTCCAATACTTTGGCCACCTGATGAGAAAAGCCAACTTATTGGAAAAGACCCCGCTGCTGGGAAAAGTTGAGCAGAAGCAGAGAAGGGGGCAACAGAGGATAAGATGGTTAGATAGCATCACCAACTCAGTGGACATGAATCTGAGCAATTCCAAGGGATGGTGGAGAACAGGGGAGCCTGGCATGCTGCAGTCCATGGGGTCGCAGAGTCAGACACAGCTAAGAGACTGAAGAACAATTATTATAAGATGTGTATCAGAAACAGAAGAAAATTCCCTTCTTCCTGGATGTCTTTATATTAAGCCATAATGTATGAAGGTGTCATCACCATCTTGAAGGGTAGATGAAATGTGAAAACAACCAGCTGAGGATGGCAGGGCAGAACCACAGAACAAACGGATTCTTGCTGGCATCCTTAAGTCACTGAGTTGATCAAATGTGTTGACCTCCCTTTGGACTTATGTGAGTTAATAAAACTGTTCTGATCATTCAAACCACTCTTAGGGTCTTCTGTTACAGGATCTAAAGGAATCCCAGCTATATGATCCATCTCACAGTACGGTCAACTGGACACTTATCCAGTTACATCTGGTCCTATGTTGTGTGATCTTAGATGTATTATCATACATAACCTTCACAACCAACATGGTGAAAGATACGGTACTATTCCCACTCAACAGTTTAGGTATCTGAAGCATAGAGTATGTATACTAATTATATGAGGTCACACAGATAAAAATCTCAATGAATACTCAGACCATAATCAAAGTCTGTCCTGTATCAATTATAATCTTCACTAGGTTTAATATCCCAAGTCTGTATTTCCCATTATACCAAATAAAAACATCTCAGAGTGCTTTTCAAGTACTATGATAATCTTTCAAATTTAATAATCAAATACAATTGAGCTTTGTTTGTTTTAAATTTTCAGTTTTGCTTCATAATTACCCAGGCAGTTGGTGCTTCCTTGTTGCGCTTGCAGAATTATTTTCATAATTCACATAACTTTTCTCATGCTGTACTATAAGTATATTTTGCTATATCTGTATTCCTAGTGGGCTGTGAATTCCAGCACAGGGCTTCACATATAACAGGGGTTTCATAACAGCAAGTGCAGTGACGAAAGCTCAAAGGCTACTGGCCTAGGTGTGTGTGCTCCCAGTCGCTCAGTCATGTCCAACTGTGACCCATGGACTGTAGCCCACCAGGCTCCTCCATCCACGGGATTTTTCAGGCAAGAATAGTGGAGTGGGTTGTCATTTCCTCCTCCAGGGGATTGTCCTGACCCAGGCATCAAACCTGTGTCTTCTGCATTTCTTGCATTGCAGGCAGTTTCTTTTCTGCTGAGCCATAGGAGCAGGAGGTCAGACTAGGCAGGTCATATAAATCACTGTTTATCCTATTGGTAGCTCGTCTATTTATTTATTTGGCTGCACTGAGTGTTTGTCGAGGCATGCAGGACTTATGTTGCCTCATGCAGTATCTTGAGAGTGACACGCACTCTCGAGTTGCAGCGTGCAGGCTCCCACGCGCCTGGTTGCTCCACAGCATGTGGAACCTTGGTTCCCTGACCAGGAATCGAACCCATGTTCCCTGCATTACAAGGTGGATTCTTAACCACTGGACCACCAGGGATGTCCCCTGAGGGTAGCTCTTAAACAGATTATCATTATCTCCATTTTATAAGTAAGGACATCAAGGTGCAGCTAGGCTGACCCATGCAAAGAAATACAAATAGCATGTGAGGCAGAATTCAAGCACTTATCCTTCTGACAACATTAAGGAACAAAACTTGAAAAGTTATTAAGCCTCTCTCACTTAATACCTCTAGTGATTAGAAAGTCACTCTTTACTGGAATCCATTCTTTTACAGAGAGGCCTAATAATTGCAAAGTTCTTCCTTAGGGGGATTTGCATTTCCACCCATAATCCTTTGATGACAAGAATCAGACTGAACTGAATTGAGTTACAACTGAGCCCTGCAGAGACAGAGTAGGTGAGGCTGGTGTATGTGTGCGATTTCAGGATGCTGAGGGAAAGAAGGGTTGCTAAGGGTGTGGTTAAGGTGAGAAGGTCTTTAGCTGCTGAGATATGGAATTTCTGTTGTTTTTTGGTCTTTTATCTTTATCACATTCCTTGCTTTTCACATATTGGCTCCCTTGTACATGCTCAACACCATGATATGCACTTAATGATGACCTCTTTGAATTCTCTTAATAAGTCAGTTAGGTGACTTTTATTGTTGGGAAAAATGAGTCACTAAGAGATGAATCCACTTGTTCAAGTTTACACAGTTACTGACTGACAGAGCTCTCCTAGGCCTTCTCTCTCCAAAACCTGTGTTTTTCATCACAGCATTTTACTGCTTTTTCTGCATTCCTCAAAATGAAGGAATAAAACATGTAAAATCTATGGGAGACCCCTCTCCGCTAGCATAAGATAAAATACTCAGTTACAACAAGCTTTGAATAGTTTGCTCAAGTAGCCAAATTATACATTATAATTCTTCAAAAGCAGAATTTTGTGAATGACCTAATGAGCAATTTTAATTTTCCGTTTGGTCTTCAAACTGTGTTTTGTCTTCAGACTGTGTTTTGTCTTTTTAACTGATTCTGGAAAGAGAACTCAGCCAAATGAATTTCAGGGAACGAATGAACCTTGATATGCATTTGTTAGAAAGTCTTCCTTTTGTGCTTTTATTTCCCATGCTCAACTAGAAAGGGTTAAGGTGAGAATTCTCAATTACCACATTTTAATTTATATATAGTGAGATCACAGATTTTAAAAGTATAGTTGGAGAACTTAGACAAATATGTCTGAGACAAATATGAACTGAGACAAATATACTCATGTGACCAACATTTAAACTGTGTTAAAGGATGTCCGAGAAGCTGCAAACAATCCCTTCTCTTCTTCTCTTTCTTGCCTATCGTCCCTCCCATCCAGAGATGGAATCTCTTTCTCCTTCCTTGGCTCTGGGCTGAACTTGTGACATACTTTAGCCAGCTGAATGTGGCAGAAATGAGGCACTGCGAGTTCCAGACCAAACCCTTACGGAGGATGCTGCTGGACATGTCATGCTGTAAGAAAACAGTCCAGACCACTAGAAACCCTAGTGCACATTTCAGGGAGTCACAGAACTGCAGAGGCAAGCTCTGCGCACAGGGCAGAAACGCATGGATGTTTTAAGACACTGCAACATATGGAAACGCCACAAAGGAGATGCGGGACACTTCATTACCACAGAGCATTCCCTTATGATCACCTGCGGCCAGTCCCTGCCTGACTCACAGCTAACGATTCACTCTTTTCTACTCCTGTAACCTAGTTGTCGGAGAAGGCGATGGCACCCCACTCCAGTCCTCTTGCCTGGAAAATCCCATGGGCAGAGGAGCCTGGTGGGCTGCAGTCCATAGGGTCGCGAAGAGTCGGACACGACTGAGCGGTTTCACTTTCACTTTTCACCTTCATCCATTGGAGAAGGAAATGGCAACCCACTCCAGTGTTCTTGCCTCGAGAATCCCAGTGACGGGGCGGGGGGAGCCTGGTGGGCTGCCGTCTGTGGAGTCGCACAGAGTCGGACACGACTGAAGCAACTTAGCAGCAGCAGCGGTCTAGTTGTACTCATTCTTAAACTCTACATGAACTTAAACTTCAAGTGATCTTGTATATGAAGGAAATGATGCAGCATTTATTCTTTTGTATCTGGTTTCTTTCACTTACTGCAGCCTTTCTGATATTCACCCATGCTGGTGGTTTTTATTTAATTTAGTTTGTTGTTTTCCACTGTTGTGTAGTATTCTATTAGTATGCTAAAATCTGTTCATCTATTCCCCGGTAAAAAACATTTGGATCTTTTCTAGTTTTCAACTATAATAAATAAAACTGCTTTGAAGTTTCTGATAACACATTTTTGTGGGCATGTGCTATCATTTTTTTCCCATAAATCCCTAAGAACAGGGTGACTGATTCACGGGATATGTAAACGTTTAACATGGATCTTTAACGGCTTGAAGGCTTCCCGAAATGATTGTGCCATTTTACAGCCCTCCTCCCCGCCCCCACCCACCACAGTGTCTAAGATCTAGTTACTGCATATCCTCATCACTATTTGAAGTAGTCAATGTTTTCATTTTACTCATTATAGAGGGTGTGGGCTGATTCCATTGTGGTTTGAATTTATATCTTAGATGACAGATATATTTTGAGCATCTTCTAGCATTTTTTATCTTCTTCAGTGAAATAGATGTCTATATCTCTTGCCCACTTGTATTGGACTGGGATCTTTTAATTTTGATATGTGGACATCATTTATTTACTCTAGGTATAAGTCCTTTGTGTAGCAAATTCTTCTTTTCCATTCAGTGACTAACTTTTTAATTTTCTTGATAATATCTTTTGATGACTACAAGCAATTGATTTACATGAAGTCAAATTTGGTAAATTTATTTTTCTCATATGTTTAATGCCTTTTGTAGTCTAAGAGATAAAGTCACAACATTGTTTTTCTTTTTTTTCCCCTAGAATCTTTAGAGTTTTGGGCTTACATTTCGTTTTATGGCTGATGTCAAAATAACTTTTTGTGTGTGTTGTAAGGTAATACCCTGTAATCAGTTGTTTTTCTAGATTGCTACCTAGCTGATGCAATACCATTTCTTGAAAAGACTTTTTCCCACTGAATTGCATAATGACTTGGTCAAAATTAATCGGCCACATGTTTGTGAGTCTACTTCTGAATTTCTTATTAAGTTCTAAGGATGTATCTTGATACCCTCACTCCAAAAACAGATTCTTTATAATATTGTAACTTAGAAAGACAATCAGAGAATACAAGTTATTTAACGTCATTATTTTTAATGATTATTTAAATTTCTATATAAATTTTAGAATTAGTATGTCAATTTTTATAATAATTCTTCTAGAATTTTCGATGGGATTGTATTAAATCTACAGGTCAATTCAAAGAGGTTTGACGCTTTGACAGGTTGTCCCATTCATGAATATAATATGTATCTCCATTTATTTAGGCTTAAATGTCTTTCAGCATTGTCTGGCAGTTTTTTGAGTAAAGGTCTTACACATTTTGGAAAAATATATCTCTATCTGTTTTGTGAGTAAAGAGACCACCTGCATTGCAGAAAGACCTGGGCTCAGTCCCTGAGTAGAGAAAATTCTCTGGAGAAGGAAATGGCAATCCACTCCAGTATTCTTGCCTGAAAAACTCCATGGACAGAGGAGCCTAATGGGTTACAGTCCCTTGGGTCACAAAGAGTTAGACACGATTTAGCAACAAAGACCATGTTATAAATGGTTATTTAAAATATTTCATTTCTGAGCTACTAATTTCTCATATAAATTCACTTTTTTGGATTTTATATTGCACCCTATAACCTTGCTGGATCCATATATTAGTGCAAGTATTCTGAAGTTTGGCTGGTTTTTAGATTCCCTAAAGGATTATTTTTGTTGATATGCAATCAGTCATCTATAGCTAAAGGCAGTCTCACGTCTTTTGTGCCAGTCTTATTGTGTCTGTGCTTAGCTGCTCAATCGTGCCCGTGTGAATTTGTGACCCCCATGGACTGTAGCCCTCCAGGCTCCTCTGCCCATGGGAATTCTCCAGGCAAGAATATCAGAGTGTGTTGTCACGCCCTCCTTTAAGGGATCTTCCTGATCTAAGAACCGAACCTGTGTCTCTTATGTCTCCTGCCATGGAAGGAGGTTTCTTTGTTGCTGAGCCACCAAGGGAGCCTGACCAGAATCAGACCCTTCATACAAATACTGATGTAAACAGGAGTCTTGTGTGAATATAGCTATCAAAGTTTAGTCTAGACAGTTTCTATTAATTATTTCTCAGGAATCTGAGATCACCCACAAAATAAAAATACCTTCTTCAGACCCCATTTTGCGCCAAAAACTTGGCAAACAGTGTCACTTGGGACTGATTATATCTGTAGGCAAGTAACAGATTTTCTTACCATCACATGAGACAACTGAGTCATAAACAATTTCCTTGATTTCATCAAAGATGTAGGATTGAATGTGTGACAACTAGGATTCAAGAAACTCTCTAGGAAAAAGACAAATTATCTAACATCTGTAATTTTTCCATTGATCTTTCCGTTAACCTAGATATTTCTCAGATCCCTGAGACTTCACCATATCAGAGATGTGAGTATCCCTATTCTTCATGCTCACCTGGGAAGTACTAAAACATGTATGAGAAATTGGTTTCATATAGATTTGCAAATGTTTATGGGCAGTGGTTTATGTAATGCTATGTGTTAAAAAATATTGAACTTTCTTTGGAATACTGTGAGAGAAAAAAAAACTGGGAAATATCAGTCCTGTTTATCATAGACCCCAAAGTTGGAACTGTGAATACAAGTGTCAGGTAGTTGAAATGAATAGGAAATGAGGCTTTGCCTCCTTGGAGGAAATAATTTATTAATTTAAATAATAGAAAAAGGAAAGAAGACGGCAAGGGTTCTGAGAGGGGATGATTTCCACAGCAAATGCCACTCTATATTCTACTACTTCCACACTGAGTGAGTCCAACTCTCTAGCCAATACTTTGAGGCAGAGAATATTTAAGCAGGAGTTCTTCAAAGCAATCCTAGGATAAGCTGCAAAGATTGCTAGAGAAAGTCACTTATGCCATTTCTCAGTCCAAAGTTTCACCCAGGCAGCAATGCTAACAGAATATTCCAAGTGGATTTGTAATGACTTTGGTGTAGTTATCACACTAAGTTTGGAAAACCACTGGAGAACTCTGGAGAACACAGGGTCAAGAGCACCCTTTTAGACGTGATTAATTCCTCCTATTATGATATTTTTCATCAAGCTAAGGCATCTTTGGAAGCCTAGGAAAACCTGATGGCCTTAGGGAAATTGTAGGTACCATTATTTATACAGGTTGTCATAGACTGAAAATATGTGTGCTCCCCAAATAAACATATGAAATCCTTAATCCTCCGTGTGATGTGTTTGGAGACAGGGCTTTGGGAAGATAACTATTCATGAGGCTGAAGCCCTGGTCCAATAGGAGCTGTGCCTTTATAAAGGAATAGAAAGAAAGCTAGAGGTGACTGGAGTGAGATGAGGTGGGATCAAAAGAGGAGAGAGCAAGCTAGCCAGTAATCACTTCCTTATGGATGCTCCACAGTCTGGACCACTCAGAGGTGTTCAAGGAGTTATACAGGAAAGAGGAGAGGGAGGAAGTAGACAGAGGTGTGGAGAAAAGGGAACCCTCTTACACTGTTGGTGGGAATGCAAACTAGTACAGCCACTATGGAGAACAGTGTGGAGATTCCTTTAAAAATTGCAAATAGAACTGCCTTATGACCCAGCAACCCCACTGCTGGGCATATACACCAAGGAAACCAGAATTGAAAGAGACATGTGTACCCCAATGTTCATCGCAGCACTGTTTATAATAGCCAGGACATGGAAGCAATCTAGATGTCCATCAGCAGATGAATGGATAAGAAAGCTGTGGTACATATACACAATGGAGTATTACTCAGGCCTTAAAAATAATACATTTGAATCAGTTCTAATGAGGTGGATGAAACTGGGGCCGATTATACAGAGTGAAGTAAGCCAGAAAGGAAAACACCAATACAGTATACTAACACATATATATGGAATTTAGAAAGATGGTAATGATAACCCTGTATACAAGACAGCAAAAGAGACACAGACATATAGAACGGACTTCTGGACCCTGAGGGAGAGGGAGAGGGTGGGATGATTTGGGAGAATGGCACTGGAACATGTATACTATCATGTAAGAAACGAATCGCCAATCTATGTTCAATACAGGATACAGGATGCTTGGGGATGGTGCACAGGGATGATCCACAGAGATGATATGGGGTGGGAGGTGGAAGTGGGGTTCAGGATTGGGAACTCATGTACACTCGTGGTGGATTCATGTCAACGTATGGCAAAACCAATACAGTATTGTAAAGTAAAATAAAGTAAAAATAAAAATTAAAAAATGAAAGAAAGCTTTCTTTCTCTTGTTCTCTCTTCCATAAGATACATCAAGAAGGTAGTCATCTGCAAGTAAAGAAGAGGTCATTGACCAAGAACCAAATTAGCTAACATGGTGCTCTTGGACTTCCTATCTGCCAGAACTGTGGGAAAATAAATTTCTGTTGCTTAAGCCATCCAGTCTATAGTATTCTGTTATGGCATCTCAAGCTGACCAATACATAGGTTTTGTAGCTATTCGTTTCTATTATTTTCTATGTGCCATGCAACATTCTAGTCTCTCTGTTTACACTTATTACTTTAATCCTCCCCAAAATCCTCTTCACGGCAATCCCATGAGTTAGGTCTGTGATATCCATTTTACAGTGTAGGGAACTGAAATATGGTGAAGCCAATGATGAAGACTCAATGTAGAAGAGTTGGGAAGAATGTTTGTTTGTCCACAGCTATATGCACTGGGTTGGTGTGCATTTGAGCATTAGATACGAAATATTCCATCTAGCTGACTCAGACAGGCATAGACCTTCTGATGGAAGTGTAATCTTCCCTTATGTTCCTCTCAGAATCTTGTGTCAATTATCCAGGACCCTGATGTTGGGAAAGATTGAAGGTAGCAGGAGAAAGGGGCATGAGAGGATGAAATGGTTAGATGGCATCACTGACTCAATGGACATGAACCTGAGCAAACTCAGGGAGATAGTGAAGGGAAGCTTGGTGTGCTACAGTTCATGAGGTCACAGTGTTGGACACGACCGAACAACTGAATGACTGGATACTTACCTCTCTCCTTCCAGGCTTTTATCTGGGAGACACTGGCTGTAGCAACCCTAGTAACATGAGAACTCTTCCAAATTGAGCCAAATCATCTGAAGACTTGACTTTGAGCGTTGAGTAAGGCCTGCTGAACAAAACTTTGTGAACCCAACGTACCTGCCTGACCAGGTTCCTGTGCTCACCTCTACTTGAAGAGAATCTGATACTGTGGCCCACAGGGTCCCCTCACTCCCAACCTTAGACTACACTCAACCCTGACCCATGACACCAATTTAGTGATGATATCACAGGAGAAAGATACAGACCTGTTTGTCTCAGAGGTCAGAGGAAAATGTCCTTTCCCTTAAAATATATTACTGTTCTCAGGTTCTAAGAGATTCAACCTCAGCATGAAATTATAAATCTGGAAGCTTCTTTAAAAGTCAGGTATGGGAATGTCTGTTACGTTTGATTTTAGTTGAATGACTTCAGCTACTTTCTTCCTCTAATATCTGGAGTTCAGCCAACTACAGGACACTTGTTTTCTGTTCATTTGTAAATTAATATAACTGGAAGTGAAGATGTCTCTGAAAAGAGCAAATTCACTTTCCTCTCAGTATAATGAAATTATGTTTGGGAAAGCCTCTGTTGATGTCCAAGAATCTTTATGAGCCTTTTTAAGCCATTGTTTTCTTCTCACAAATGAGAACTTGCTGATGCCAAGGAGTAATGAACTGGAAAACCACATGGCCACTTGGTTCTTAAGCTGGCCTGCTGGGGGAGGAAACGTATGACTCCTTAATTCTGGCTTTCTCTCTCTTTGCTGTTTTCCCTCTTTCATCTGCCCCTCCCCCTTATTCCTCATGCAATAAATAAAGGCTTTGGAATAGACTGATTTGGGTACAAATTTCCTTCTGCCAGTAGTTGTGTGGTCTGTTAGTACTACTGTGTGGACATGATACTTAATCGCACTGAGTCTCAGTTTTCCCATCTGCACATAGAGATGATGCATTCATTCCTCACTCTGTCTCCAAAAAGAATCTGTCTTCCTTTCAGACATCTCACTCCATCCTCTGTAACTCTGTGGCTCACAGGGGTGGGCAAGACCCCCAGATCCAGCAATGAGATTCAAATTGTCACAGTTAATATTGGTCATCAGTTCCTCTGGAGACCAAGGGGTTCAGGAGGCCAGGCTGGCCCCCATCAGAGCTTGGGATCACTGATAGATTAGCTATGATGTAGGGAAGCAGCCTTCTTAATCTGACTCCTGGAAGCATGCTGACTTGGAGATTTTATCCATCAGATGACTTGGAGAAGATACCCTGCAGATGAAGCTGTCACACCAAAAGGAGACAAAAGAGTACGAGAGAACTGAAGTTTGGTCCCTGATAGATCTGCACTGGATCTGCACTTCCCAAACGTGAGATAAAATCCTCTATCCTCAAACTAGTGTGTGTGCACGTGTGTACGTGTGTGTGCATGTGTGTGTGCGCTATGTGCTGTGCTCAGTCACTCAGTCGTGTCTGGCTCTTTTTGACCCCATGAACTGTAGCCTTCAAGGGGCCTCCATCCATGATGCTTCCCAGGCAAGCATAGTGTATTGGGTTGCCATTTCCTTCTCCAGGGAATCTTCCCTTCCCCCAGGGATTGAACTTGTATCTCTTGTCGCTTGTATCTCCTGCATTGGCAGGTGGATTCATATATGGAATGGCTGCCCACTCCAGTATTCTTGCCTGGGAAATCCCATGGACAGAGGAGCCTGGCAGCTTACAGTCCATGGGATCACAAAGAGTTGGACACGACTGAGTGACTAACACACCGCGCGCACACACACACGCACGCACACACACACGCACACACACACACACACACACACACACACACACATATCCAGAGCAACCTAACATATGTGAAAAACTAAATGTGATAATTCAGTTCAGTTCAGTCCAGTCGCTCAGTCATGTCTGACTCTGCAACCCCATGAATTGCAGCACGCAGGCCTCTCTGTCCATCACCAACTCCCAGAGTTCATTCAGACTCACGTCCATCGAGTCCGTGATGCCATCCAGCCATCTCATCCTCTCTCGTCCCCTTCTCCTCCTGCCCCCAATCCCTCCAAGCATCAGAGTCTTTTCCAATGAGTCAACTCTTCGCATGAGGTGGCCAAAGTACTGGAGTTCCAGCTTCAGCATCATTACCTCCAAAGAAATCCCAGGGCTGATCTCCTTCAGAATGGATTAGTTGGATCTCCTTGCAGTCCATGGGACTCTCAGGAGTCTTCTCCATTACCAGGTCTTAAAAACCACAGAAAGCATGAAGATGTTGCTAGTATGTTTTGATTTCTAAAAAGCAAGAGATCCTCTCTATTCATTCCTCTCTATTCACTCATTCAAGGCATGAGGGGTTTAGTGTAAGGAGACACATGTGTGAAAGAGAAAACTGGATTATTAGCCACTTGTCTGGTCGTTGCATGTGGGCTAAGTAGCTTCAGTTGTGTCCAACTCTTCACGAATCCATGGACTTTAGCCCTTCAGGCTCCTCCTCTCTCCATGGGATTCTCCAGGTAAGAATACCGGAGTGGACTGCTGTGCCTTCTTCCTGGTTATCTACTCAGGGATCGAACCCAGGTCTCTATGTCTCCTGCATTGGCAGGTGGATTATTTACCACTAGTGCCACCTGGGAAAACCTGTGCAGTCCTTGGATAGTTTCAAAATCATCTGGGAAGAACAGGAATCACAGGACTTCTGAGACACATGATTCAGTGCTTTTCCAAGCGCTGGAACTCTTGAGTATTCTTTTATGCCTCCAATTGAAGAAATTTGCTCATCCATACCCTAATGGGACCTAGTAGCTGTCTTTCTACAAATTCTTTCTGTACCAAGTGTCTCTGCATCAGAATTTCCCTTTCCAACCCCAAAGACAAAAGATCTGATGGTTACATGGCCCCCAGGAGGCAAAGCTCTTAAGCCATCACCCACCCTATAGATTGGCTGTTCTATCTTTAGTCCATTCTTCCTACCAGAGTTCCTGGATCTCACAGCATAAGATACGAGCTCTTATATTCACTTAAACAACTGTCACTTATCAAATGATTAATTTTTCACTTTGTGCTCGATTCTGCTCTAAATTCAGGTCATGAGTGAAATAATCAAATAGTTTTCCAAGTAAAGTTTTCTCTTTGGAAGTGGGGGGATGTGTGTATACTGATTTAAATTGAGTTGTAATACTAAAAGGAAGTCTGGAGTAAGAAGTTAGAGGTGATATGTGTTGAGAGATGGTGCATTTGATACGTGGAAGGCAGGGAATGCCACTTTGGACTATATCTGAGTCAAGATCTAAACGCAGCATGGAAGTGGACTACTTGACTATGGAAATTAAACATTGGAAGGGAACCTCAGTACCAATGTCCTGGGACATTGTTTACTTTGTTGGCAAAACATCCTATAAGTAAGTATGGTTGCAGTGACGTGAGAATAGAAGAGGACAGGACATTTAGACAGGTGGTTGATCAGAGCCCCCATCTTTCCAGTGTTCTTGCTGTTCAGTCATGAAGTCATGTCTGAGTCTTTGCGACCCCATGGACTGCAGTACACCAGGCTCCCTGTCCTCCACTGTCTCCCAGAGTTTGCTCAAATTCATGTCCATTGAACCAGTGATTGAGTCGGTAATGCATTTCCTGAGTAGTGTCCTTAAGGAATAGATTTCTTTTCAAATAAGTGTTTTTGTTTTTAGAATTTATTGGAGTATGGTTGCTTTATAGTGTCATATTACTTTCTACTGTACATGGTGAACAAGCTGTATGTATATATATCCCCTCCCTCTTGAACACCTCCCTCCCCCCCGCAGCATCCTGCCCATCTAGGTCATCACAGAGCACTGAGCTGAGCTCCCTGTGTTATACAGAATGTTCCTGCTAGTTATGCTAGTCTTGTTTTACAAATGGCATTATCTACATGTCAATTCCAATTTTCCAGTTCATCCCACCTCCCCTCACCCGCATGTCCACACATCTGCCACAGCAGGCATGCTTACATGACACACACAAACAAAATATAACAAAGCTTTTAGCTCACTTCTACTCTAAGGTCCATACGTGTGTGCAAGCTAAGTCACTTCTGTCAAGTCTGACTCTTTCTGACCCCAAGGAATGTAGCCTGCCAGGCTCCTCTGTCCACAGGATCCTCCAGGCAAAGTCTATACAGGAGCACGCATATTTACAGGACAGGGCCTTACCTACTGCATTCCCCAAAGTGTCACAGGGACTAAATGCAGAGAATGGGTTCCCAAGAGTCACTGGATCATTGGCTGTGAAGTGCACTCAAACTAAAATGCATCAGGAAGCAAGAGCTCTGAATCCAGTTGCCTCAGGTTCTGCATCTCAAAGTTGAGCATCCTCACTCAGCTCACCTGGTCTACAACCTGGTGCTGAGCTTGAGGCTCTCAGCAGCTCATCCTTGTCACTGTCTTCACTGCTGATCATGGGTATTCCAGGTGCTTGGTCGTGAACTCTCCTTCTCTCCTTGCTTAGGAGTGGGGTCAAACTTGCGTGGATACCCTGTGGCTTTTTTTCTGGTAGAGCGAACTGAGACCCACACCTTGGACTTCAGTGTTTCACAGAATGAGGTCATTTGCCCCATTTCTTCCCATTAGATCCTATTAATGGGTTCAGGGTTTTCTCCTTCAGTTTCTGGTACTTCCCTATGGCTCTCAGTCCTCTCAGACACACTTGTCTTCTGAGATGTCTCATTCTTAGCCAGTTAGAATCCCCGGGGAATTTGAAGACATAGCATGGTCTTGCATACCTCCTGCAACCACCGCTGCTAGAAGATGGGAGCTTTATTTTGTGCCCAGGACTAACCCTGGTGGCTCAGATGTAAGGAATCTGCCTGTAGTGCAGAAGACCTGAGTCTGATCCCTGGGTCTGGAAGATCCCCTGGAGAAGGAAATGGTAACCCACTCCAGTATTCTTGCCTAGAAAATCCCACGGACAGAGGAGCCTGGGGGGCTACAGTCCATAGGGTTGCAAAGAGTCAGACATGACTAAGCAACTTCACTAATCTCACAGCCTCACCTGGCACTGGCATGTAACAGGTCCATGGGGAATCTTGGTGACTGACAGTCTCAGTGAGGTCAGCACTATTGCCCTTGACCCTCAGTGAAAGCCACTCAGTCATGTCTGACTCTTTTGCAACCCTATGGACAGTAGCCTGCCAGGCTCCTCCATCCATGGAATTCTCCAGACAAGAATACTGAAGTTGGTAGCCATTTCCTTTTCTAGGGGATCTTTCCAACCCAGAGATCAAACCCTCCGGTCTCCTACTTTACAGGCAGACTCTTTACTGGCTGAGCCACCAGAGAGGCACACTCGCTAGACCCTCAGCTGAGCCCATTTATAGTTATTGTAGCCCTGTGGTCCTGCAAATTGAAAAAGGATTTGTCCTTTGCCCAATAATATGAATCACTCTCTGGAATCTTGGCTGGATTGAACGCACGTGAGTTCAAATTTTAATAGTTTCCTGTGGTGTAATTAAAAAAAAAAAAAAAACTGGTCTTTGTCCATAGTTCCTGATTCAACTCTTCTAAAGCCTTTCTGAGTAATAAGAATGCTACTTGTATTTTAATAAGATGATTCATGGAAGAGAAGGGGCTAAATAACTTGGTCATCAGAAAGACCAAGTCATGATCAGAAAATTGGCATTTTCATCCCCGCTTCTTTACCTCCCTTGGAGAAGAGAGGCACTGGAGATTGCGTTTGATCCCCCATGGCCAGTGATTTAATCAGCTAGGCCTACGTATTGAAATCTCCATAAAATCCCTTAAAGGATGACGTTGAGGAGCTTCTGGGTTGGTGAACACATGGATGTTCTGGGATAGTGGTATACCATAGACTGTATCCACTCCCTATGTCCTGTTCAAATCTTCTATTTGACTGTTCTTGAGTTGTATGTTTTGTAATAAACCAGTTGGATTCCCTGGTGGCTCAGATGGTAAAGCATCTGTCCGTAATGTGGGAGACTTGGGCTTGATCCCTGGATCAGGAAGATTCCCTGGAGAAGGAAATAGCAACCCACTCCAGTATTCTTGCCTAGAAAATCCCATGGATGGAGGGGCCTGGTAGGCTACAGTCCATGGGGTCACAAGGAGTCGGACAGGACTGAGTGACTTCACTTTCACTTTCAATAGTAGGTGCTATCTTGAGCTCCATGAATTGTTCTAGTGAATTATTG
Organism: Nanger dama; assembly: GCA_917880005.1. Taxonomy (NCBI): domain Eukaryota; kingdom Metazoa; phylum Chordata; class Mammalia; order Artiodactyla; family Bovidae; genus Nanger; species Nanger dama. The sequence goes on along the minus strand of CAKJTW010000063.1, from coordinate 6,881,378 downwards.
AACCTGACCAGGGAGTTGTGAATACTTCCAAATTTGTAGTTGGCCAGCTAGAAGTGTGAGTTGCCTGGGGTATGATTTTTGTGGATGTGAAGTGTGACTTGCAGTGAGTGTCTGAAGTGAGGGCAGTCCTGTGGAGCTGAGCCCTCAACTTGTGGGACCAGCGTTAACGTAGGTAGAGTCAGAACAGGACTGAGTTGTTGGACATGCAGCTGGTGTTGGAGAATTGAAACACTGGTGCTGGGCAAAGTGATGCAGTTCCCAAAAGGCAGCCTATTATCTCAGTGTTCTTAAATTCTTCCTGTCAAAGATTAAGGATTAATTCTTGGAAGATTATTAGAATGGCAGTAGAGAAATATGATCTAAGAAACCTTATCTCTAGGGATAAGAGGCAGAATGAAATAGGTCAGTGGCTGGGGTTGGGTTCTGAGTTGCTGAGTTTGGCTGGGGATGTAAGGTACTTGCAAAAACAAGCTAAATAAGCAAGAATTAAGATTGAGCCAGCGGCATAGAAAGTCTCAAGGATCAAAGCCTATGAAAACAAGAACCAACATGTATGACCTTGGAGCCATAAAGCGTTGCTTAATCCAAGGGTCAGGATCTAGGCCAGGACTTGAGCCAGCAGGTACAGCCTGGGACTGGGTGAGGGGTGGACAAGAGCGATGATACTGAAAGGCCCTGGAGAGTCTTCATCTCCCTTTATCTCTTAATTCGGGCAATTGAGAATCAGCTTCCCTAAGGGAACAGGCTCATCAGAGAGGTTACCTGGTATCTTATTTCAGCATCATGGAAAGGATCAGGATGGCAAGGAAATGGAAGGCCAAGTAGGCAGCCAACAGAAGTCATGGATGCCCCATAGGATAAATAAAAAGCAATTGTTCTCTGACTTGGGTAGACCGCCCCGCCGACACCATGCGTGTTCACTTACCATGTCTGAGGATGATTGCCCTCACGGCCTTGGGGAAAGTCATTTAACAGGACGTCTGCTGCTTCTCCTTTCCTGTGATGTGGAGTCACGGAAGGAACTCCGTGGTTCCAGGGAAGGCCAAGGAAGCAGGTCTGAAGTTGGAAAGGCTCCGCCTTCACTTGCGAGGTGAAATAGCATCCAGCTAAGGCCAAATGCTGGCTCTGCCGCTTCCAGTCTGCGTGATTCATCAACAGGGACATCTCCCTGCTAAGAGGGTACTTTGTTGCTATTCAGTAAGTTTTTGTTGTTCATATGTAAAAATAGACTATCAGGGTAGAAAAAAATAATAATAACAAAAGAACTTCCATTCTTGATTTCTGGTATCAACTTCAGCTGTGTGTGTTAATTGTACCCTTCCATCCAATTGTATGGACTCACCTCAGCTCATCCCAAAGCATTATTAACTCAAAAATCTATTCAGACGGGAGCTTCTCCTTGAGCACCTGTAACCAAAGTGGTTATGGATCAGCGAGCTCTCTAAAGTGCTCAAACAACAAGAGTAAGAAGAAAGCACTAAGCAGGAGTTCGTATTTAGAAACAGGACAGAGAATGTACGCTCCGAAGGGTGCTTCCCCATGGAAACTGAACATGGCAGAAGAGCTTGCCTAAGGTTGCAAGATTGGTCAGTTAATCGGCAGAACCTAAAGACCAAGAATCTCAAGATACTGTTCACTTTACCAAGCTGCTTTTGTATGACAGGCAGGTAAACATGTTTTTTTTTTTCAAGGAAAGGAAAAAAAAATTAAGGCATTTTTGATCGTTTTTGTTGTTATTCAATACTGTAATTTTAGCGCATAAGTACTTCCTAGAGGGGGGAATGGAAAAATCCCATACCACCCATCATTCACCCTCCCCTGGGTGGTATTTATACCCCCCTCATCAGAGGCAAAACGTGGCTTATTGAGTCAGAGTCAGAATAAAACCCTTGTCATCCTCTCACTTGGTTGCCAGGAAGGAACCTTTCTTCTAACTCAGGTTGCATTAAGCAAAAGTGGTTGTGTGTTTGAAATTAAATCACTCAAATATGATTAAAAACTGGATACGTGAGCTTCTGTTGGGGTGCCTACTTGAATGGGGCACCATACAAAATCAAGTTGTATTGTATTGTACGGAATGGCTTTGTATTAATGTTCAGAATAACAAGGTCCCGCTGAGAGTCCTTCATGTTTCTGAATGGTGCTTGGAGTTTGTCAAAATTTTTCTGGAAGGGATCTGCACCACCCTGACTGCATGAACAATAGTTTTTTTGTTGTTTTTTTTTTTTTAAAGATCGGTGAATTAAAATGACATTTTTTTACACTACTCTTCAGGTTTTGAGCTTCAGTTAAATGAGAACCTAGGGAATCTCATGCTTGCACATTTACCTTCTTCGTATTTGTGATTTTTAACTGAGCCATGCAGTGTGACAGGAGGCACTTGGGTTGTGTAGCCATGTGTCAGGGACCAGCTCTCCTGCTTACCAGCTCTAACAGTTTCTTTGTTTATAAAGAGAGACATAAAGATAGCAAGTTTAAGAGGTTGTATTGTATTGCTAAGCATGTTTTAACAATACAACATATTGTATATGTTAAATATACAGTATGTCTCTTATGCTATCATAGTATTGTGCTATCTAAAATTTTTTTTTGTAATTTTTTCCCTGAATATAAACCAGAATTTCTTACTAAGACCACAGAATCAAAAGGAGTCAAAAGCAATTTTTGCTCCTATGTTGGGTGCATATATATTTATAATTGTTATATCTTCTTCTTGGATTGATCCTTTAATCATTATGTAGTGGCCTTCTTTGTCTCTTTTCACAGCCTTTGTTTTAAAGTCTATTTTATCGGATATGAGTATTGCTACTCCTGCTTTCTTTTGGTCTCTATTTGCATGGAATATCTTTTTCCAGCCCTTCACCTTCAGTCTGTATGTGTCCATTGTTTTGAGGTGGGTCTCTTGTAGGCAACATATATAGGGGTCTTATTTTTTTATCCATTCAGCCAGTCTTTGCATTTTGGTTGGGGCATTCAACCCATTTACGTTTAAGGTAATTATTGGTAAGTATGATCCCATTGCCATTTACTTTATTGTTTTGGGTTCGGGTTTATATGCCCTTTTTGTGTTTCCTGTCTAAATTCTATCCTTTAGCATTTGTTGGAGAGCTGGTTTGGTGGTGCTGAATTCTCTCAGCTTTTGCTTGTCTGTAAAGCACTTTCTAACACCACACACAAAAATAAACTCAAAATGGATTAAAGATCTAAATGTAAGACCAGAAACTATAAAACTCCTAGAGGAGAACATAGGCAAAACACTCTCCGACATAAATCACAGCAGGATCCTCTGTGATCCACCTCCCAGTATACTGGAAATAAAAGCAAAGATAAACAAATGGGATCTAATTAAAATTAAAAGCTTCTGCACAACAAAGGAAACTATAAGCAAGGTGAAAAGACAGCCTTCTGAATGGGAGAAAACAATAGCAAATGAAACAACTGACAAACAACTAATCTCAAAGATATACAAGCAACTTACGCAGCTCAACTCCAGAAAAATAAACAATCCAATCAAAAAATGAGCCAAAGAACTAAATAGCCATTTCTCCAAAGACATACAGATGGCTAACAAACACATGAAAAGATGCTCAACATCACTCATTATCAGAGAAATGCAATTCAAGACCACAATGAGGTACCATTTCACACCAGTCAGAATGGCTGTTACCCAAAAGTCTACAAGCAATAAATCCTGGAGAGGATGTGGACAAAAGGGAACCCTCTTACACTGTTGGTGGGAATGCAAGCTAGTACAGCCACTATGGAAAACAGTGTGGAGATTCCTTAAAAAATTGCAAATAGAACTTCCTTATGACCCAGCAATCCCACTACTGGGCATACACACCAAGGAAATCAGAACTGAAAGAGACACGTGTACCCCAATGTTCATTGCAGCACTGTTTATAATAGCCAGGACATGGAAACAACCTAGATGTCCATCAGCAGATGAATGGATAAGAAAGCTGTGGTACATATACACAATGGAGTATTACTCAGCCCTTAAAAATAATACATTTGACTCAGTTCTAATGAGATGGATGAAACTGGGGCCGATTATACAGAGTGAAGTAAGCCAGAAAGAAAAACACCAATACAGTATACTGACACATATATATGGAATTTAGAAAGATAGTAATGATGACCCTGTATGTGAGACAACAAAGGAGACACAGAGGTATAGAACGGACTTTTTGGCTTCTGAGGGAGAGGGAGAGGGTGGGATGTTTTGGGAGAATGGCATTGAAACATGTATACTATCATGGAAGGAACAAAGTGCCAGTCTGTGTTCGATACAGGATACAGGATGCTTGGGGCTGGAGCACGGGGATGATCCAAAGAGATGATATGGGGTGGAAGGTGGGGAGGGGTTTTGGGATTGGGAGCTCGTGTACACCTGTGGCTGATTCATGTAAATGTATGACAAAACCAATACAGTATTGTAATGTAGAATAAAGTAAAAATAAAATTAAAAAAATTTCTAAAGCTATATATATTTAAATCCAATTCTGGCCAGTATAGAATAAATCAACTATGACAAGTAAAATAATTGAACATAATTGCAAAATGAAACTACCTAGGGATTCTGGAAACTAATCAATAACGGCCAGCAGGAGGGTGCAAGGGGGTTGTAAACAGAAGTAAACACATGAGTAACTTTTCATTGCTGGGATATTTTCAGGGTTTTCTTTTTTTCCCTCCTTCATCTCCCAGCTTGACTCAAGAATGACTTAAATGATCAAGCATAGAGTGGGCATGGGAAAAAAAAAAAAAAGCTTCTAGTGAAGCCCTCTGTTTCGAGCCAGAGGACAGAGACAAGAGCACGTCAGAGAGTATGAGATGATTTCGTCTTGCCGTTTACATTTTTCCCCCTCTCCCAGTCATTTTGTGAGGGCAGTCACAACAGCATCACAGACATCTAGAATTCCACGAGAAGACCCTGCTGTCTGTTAAGGGGATGCTAAGAAAATATTGTTTGAAGAGAATATTTGAGAGAACACCCTTATTACTTTGCACTAAGGTTGTCTTAATGACATGGAATTAGTCCAGTGTCTTTGAGAGCTAATATCTAGAGAAAACACTGTCTCTCTCACCAGAGGAAATGGAAAAAGTGGCCTCTGAAAGTTTGTGTGGAGGAAAATACAAAGAGGAGTGGTCTGAAAGGGTTCCCTATTTCTCTGCATGAATCTACGTAAGCTCCAGACTCATTCTTGGACCACTCATGGGTGGAGCAGAGCCAAAGAAGCTGAACAAAGGCTTTAGGAACCAGACTCTGAAGTTATCCACAGACTAAACGTCAGAGTAACTTCTGGGTGGTACACCTGCAGAGACAGTGTGCAACAAGTGTTGGTGAGGATGTGAAAAAGGGAATCCTCATGCACTGATGGTAAGGTAAGTCAGTACAGCCACTAGGGAAACATTATGGAGATTCCTCAAAAATTTAAAAATTAGAACCTGTTGAATATTATCCATCAACTGTACTACTGGGTATTTATCTGAAGAATACAAAAACACCAATTAGAAAAGAAATAGGCACCCCCTATGTTTATTCCAGCGTTATTTACAATAGCCGAGATACAAAACTCAACTAAATGGCCATCAGCTGATGAATGGATAAAAAAGATGCGGTATCTGTACATATCTCCAAACAGCAGAGCAAGGAATTTGAAAATGTAACTGATGTTAGAGTCACCAACAACAAAAGGTAAGATAGAAGTACAATGTCAGTCTAATCAGGGTGATTGCCAGTTAAAACAAAACAAAAATAAATGTTCTCTGTGGGATTTTAACTGAACTCAGAACCTCACAAAATAGTAGTTAAAATGTCCAGAAGTCAATCCAAAAGTCACTTGATAAACACAAATAAATAAAAATCTGACCAATTCTATAAAGTAAAGGCAATCATTATATTCCAGTCTCAAGATCAAGCATATGTTGGAATTGCCAGACAAAGCCTTTAAAGCAGCTATTATGAAATCATCCTTGAAATAAAAGCAAATACTGGAAACAAATGTAAGGGCAAAAGTTCTGAGCAGAAAAATAGAAACAATAAAAAGGAACACAATGGACATTTTAGAAGTGTCAAACTCAATATGTAAATAAAAATTCACTGAAAAGACTCGTAGCAGAATGGAGATGAAATAGGAAAGAATCAGTGTGCTTGAAGACAGATGAATAGAAATTATACAGTCTGAAGGACAGAGAAAAAAATAAAAAATGAGCAGATTCAGAAACCCATGAGAAAGTTTTAATATTGCAGAGGAACAAAAAAATAGGTATGGAAATAAATTTGGAAAGAAATAATGGCTAAAATCTTCCTATATCTATCTATCTATCTAGAAAGATTCAGAAAATTCAGCCGAATGAAATCAAGATAGGCTGAAATATGCCCAGCAAAGTAGTTTAAAATGCTGAAAACTAAAGATAAATTACAAAAAAAAAAAAAATCCCCCAAACCCAAACATACAAAAAAGGAAAATTTCTTTAGAGCAGTATGAGAGGAAAATAAATCACATGTAAAAGAAAAACAATTCAAAATGACTAAGGATTTTCCTTAGTGCCATTAGAGCTATTTCCTTAATGCCAGTCCCTTCTCCAGTTTTCTCAGAACTCTCCACCATGAGCAGTCTGATTTGTGTGGCCCTACAAGGCATGGCTCATAGTTGCCTTGAGTTAGACAAGACTGTGGTCCATGTGATCAGTTTGATTCATTTTCTATGATTGTGGTTTTCATTCTGTCTGCCCTCTGATAGATAAGGATAAGAGGTTTATGGAAGCTTCCTGATGGGAGAGACTGACTGTGGGGGAAACTGGGTTTTATTCTGATGGGTGGGGCCATGCTCAGTTCAGTTCCAGTTCAGTTCAGTTACTCAGTCATGTCCAGCTCTTTGGGACCCCATGGACTGCAGCTTGCCAGGCCTCCCTGTCCATCACCAACTCCCAGAGTTTACTCAAACTCATGTTCATTGAGTCGGAGATGCCATCCAGCCATCTCATCCTCTGTCATCCCTTTCCCTCCTGCCTTCAATCTTTCCCAGCATCAGGGTATTTTCCAATGAGTCAGTTCTTCGAATCAGGTGCCCAAAGTATTGGAGCTTCAGCTTCAGCAACAGTCCTTCCAATGAATATTCAGGGTTGATTTTCTTTAGGATTGACTGGTTTAATCTCCTTGCTGTCCAGGGGACTCTCAAGAGTCTTCTCCAGCACCGCAGTTTGAAAGTGTCAATTCTTTGGTGCTCAGTGGGAAAGGCGACCCACTCCAGTATTCTAGCCTGGAGAGTTCCATGGACTGTATAGTCTATGGGGGTCACAAAGAGTTGGACAAGACTGAGCGACTTTCACTTTCACTTTCACAGCCATCTTTATGGTCCAACTCTCACATCTGTACATGACTACTGGAAAAAGCGTAACTTTGACTATATGGACCTTTGTCAGCAAAATGATGTCTCTGCTTTTTAATATGCTGTCTGTCTGTCATTGCTTTTCTTCCAAGGGGCACGCATCTTTTAATCTCATCACTGCAGTTACCATCCACAGTGATTTTGGAGACCAAGAAAATAAAATATGAATGAATGCAAAAGACAAAATTATAATATGGTCTGGATGCAAGTCTAAGTATATAGATGCAATATATACAATACAACAACTTTAACATAAAGTGGAAAAGGAAAAAGTTTAAATGTAACTGCAAGTAAAATCTAAAACCGTGTAGTATTTATATTAATAGTTCAGTCACTCAGTCGTGTCCAACTCTTTGGGACCCCATGGGCTGCAGCATACCAGGCCTCCCTGTCCATCATCAACTCCCAGAGCTTGCTCAAGTTCATGTCCATTGAGTTGGTGATGCCATCCAACCATCCATCCTCTGTCATCCCCTTCTCCTCCTGCCTTCACTCTTTCCCAGCATCAGGGTATTTTCCAATGAGTTAGTTCTTCACATCAGGTGGCCAAAGTATTGGAGCTTCAGCTTCAGCCTGTCCTTCCAATGAATATTCAGAACTGATTTCCTTTAGGATTGACTGGTCTGATTATTCTATGTAATGTGAGAACAAGCAAACAAATAACTATTTTGGTAGTATTGAAAAGTGGCTTATTTGTCACAAGACAGTGAGTACTTGTATGTGTGTTCTAAGTTGCTTCAGTTGTGTCTAATGTTTTACAACATTATGGACATATAGCCCACCAGGCTCTTCTGTGAATTCTCCAGGCAAGAACACTGGAGTAGGTTGCCATTTCCTCCTACAGGGGATCTTCCCAACCCAGGAATCAAACTAGTGTCTCATGTCTCCTGCAGTGGCAGATAGGTTTTTACCACTAGCACTGCCACAGATAAAATATCAAAGAATTAAGTAAAAACCAATCTGATAAAGATAAAAAAAACTAGCATAAAAAAATTTTAAAATAACTAGACACTCAAAAAAGAACAGAAAATTTAAAAGACTCAAATAGAATTATAACCTTAAAAATTAAAACTGTAAAATTGAAAACTCAAAGGATAAGTTACATAGTAGATTAAAATCAGATACAGAAAAATGGTAAACTAGAGGACAGATTTCTTATGGCCCATATAATCAACAGTTATAAGAGCAGTCAGTTGAGTCAGACCAGAGAACAAATCACAGTTTCAAATTGCTGGAGGAAAGAAGAGGCCACTAGGAATTCTACAACCAGCTAAACTATCATACAAGTGTGAAGGTACAATAAAGACATTATAAGAGAAATGAGAATTTACCAGAAAGAGAACTTGCTGAAAGAATAACTGAATGATGTGCATCAGAAAGAAACACACTCTCTTTCTTGTTCACACATACATATGTCCAGAAATAATGAAGTATTAAAATATGAAATATTGCTTAAAATAAAGGATTTTTCTCTTGTTCCAGAAGTGATAAAAGATATTTTTCAATTTTTGACTGTGTTAAATCAAAGATGAAAGATAACATAAACACAATAATAGAATGACTAATTTATAGCTTGTTGGGGGAAAAAGGAATAGAAAATATTTCATCAATTCAATAGAAAATAAAAATTAAAATGGAACAATAAGCTTAATAAATAGAAAACACAAAATAAGAAACTATAACACAATACAGATATATCAGTAATCATAATAAATGTAAATGGGCTTAAGTTGCCAGATAAGAAGATAAACTGTCAGATTGCACAAGAGAGAGAAAATGAAAGATAATCACTTAATAAAATTTGAAAATCTCAAAAGATTGAGAAAAATTAACCAAAAGAAAAGTTGTGTAGCTGCTGTAATATCTGGAGGAAAAAAAGACAGAAGTCCAAAAGTATTATATATTTATGCTCAGTCACATCTGACCTTTTGTAGCCCCATGGACTGTAGCCCACCAGATTCCTCTGCCCATGGAATTTCCCAGACAGGAATACTGGAGTGGATTGCCGTTTCCCCCTTCAGGGAATCCTCCTGACCCGTGGATTGAACCAGCCTCTCTGATGTATCCTGCATTGGCAGGTGGGTTCTTTATCACTAGTGCCACCTGAGAAAACCCAAAAGTATTATAGGGAACAAAAATGCATCAGGAAGACATTGTAATTAAGGATTTACATAATCCAATTTTATACCCTCATATTAAATAAAAGAAATGACAGAATAGGAATTAAAAGATAGGAATTAAAAGCTGAAAATCTAATATTATATTGGAAGGAATTAATATGCCTCTCTCAGTTACTGATGTCTCAGGAACAAAATAATAAAGATATAGAACATTTAAATAACTAGTTGCTGAGTGTGATGTAATGAAACATACAGAACTTTGTGCCATCTAAACTGGAGGTTAAATGTTCATTTTGAGCCTGTATGGAGAATACACGTATGATCATTTCCTAGACCATAGATCTCAAATGTTTGCCGGAATGTGAAACAAAGGAATCTTTCATGCCCTAACAGCTCATGTCTATGTGGGAACCCATTTTGGAGAGCAATTTGGCGATGGCTAATAAAAGTAGAAAAGCATATACCTGTGCATCATCACTTGTACTTTTAGAAAATTTCTCTTCGTTGCACAAGGATTACTGTACCAGAATCATACTGCAGAATTGCATGAAATTATGCAAAATTGGAAATACCCTTAATGTCTATCAACCAGAGGCTGAATAAATAAGTTGAATCATATCATACAATGTAATATTACCACGCTGTTAAAGCAGTTAAAATTAATGCACTACAGCTTTGTGAATCAACATGGATTGATTTCAAAAACCTACTCATCCAAATCCCTTGTCTAAAACCTTGGGGGCCAGATGTGGTGTGTTTCAGAATTCATTTATTATTTTCATTTCAGAGAGGCACCTATTTATATTTTGGTAATACCACCCCCCTCCCAAACCTGAGCCAACAGTATAAAACCAAGAATATCAGTATTTATACAGAAAAAAATATGTTAAAACAATAAAGTAGAATAAATCAAGGCCATAAATAGCCTCATGTCAATTCTGGTGGTATTTTACCACATAATGGGTTCAGGTTAAGTTAGACTTTGCTGCCAAATATATTATAGAAAAAAAAATTGCTTTTGACTCCTTTTGATTCCCTGGTCTTAGTAAGAAATTCTGGTTTATATTCAGGGAAAAAATTACAAAAAAATATTTTAGATAGCACAATATTATGATAGCATAAGAGACATATTGTATATTTAACATATACAATATGTTGTATTGTTAAAACATGCTTAGCAATACAATATATTTTATGGCAATATGCACATGTAGATACTTATAAAAACTACTCAAGGGACTGATATTTGCCAAGTTGAAAAGAGTGTTTTTATTGCTGGGGAGAAAAAAAAATGAGATTAGTTAAAAGGACCAAGAAAATTCAACTGTTTCTGTCTTGTCTTCTCATTGTTGTTTTATTTAAATAAAAAGATGTGTGTGGGGGGTCTGCTTACAAACTACACCACTAACAGAAACACAATATTTAATCTGATGGAAATAATGAGAAGAGATACTCCAGGCAGAAAGAAAAGAACATGAAGGTCTCTGATGTCTGCAAGAGGATGACATGAACCAAGATCATAATATGGATGCTTGGCTGGGGAACAGACTTCTTGTTAGATGGGGTAAGACATGAAGCAAAATATCTAAGCATTCTGGAGGTGATGGGACCCAGGGAACAGTATGGTCATATATGTGGCTTCCAACAGATGGATAGTCGAGGTACTTAACAGATACGGCTACTGTTATATGCGTGTCTCTGGGTGGCAAATTCTTTGACACACATCCTCCTTTTAGATCGTCCAAAAATTACTCTGAAGTAGGTCAGGGTAAGCACTATGTCTCCATTTTGAGAGGGAAAAAAAATCAATTTGTAAAGATCCCTGTAAAACCTGCTCCAAGTTATAAAGGAAAAATAAGCAAATTCAGATTGTCTGATATGATCCATACAATAGTCTGTTTTTCTCCCAACAGTTGTCATCCCAACAGGAGGGCAAAGAAATAATTAGGGATGTCTTCGAGATAATTTTCTTGATTGCCAAGAAAGATGTTTTATTTCCCCCACAAAAAGTGATAGAAAAGATTCAATTATTGAAAAGTTTGGATAAGAAATCCTGGCAATAAGCAAGCTATTTTTTCAGAATTTCTCCAAGTAGGAAGATGATAGGAAGATAGTAAGAAGTGGACCCTGGAGTGTGATCTAATCTGATGTCATTTACACAAAGGCCAAGGCCAGGCTTAAGAAAAAGGCAATGAGACTTGTATTTAGAACATGGATGTCTTTATTCCAAGTGCAGTGTCCATTTTTCCTTCTTTGTTAGTAAAAGAAGGTTTTGAGGAAAAACCAAAGCTGATAAATTTGTGGATTTATGTTAGATAAGAAAATGACAACAGGGGCATGTGAATTAAAGGTGGTATTAAGAACAGGAATGAGGGGGACTTCCCTGGCGGTCCAGTGACTGGGACACTATACTTCCACTGTGGGTGCACAGGTTCAGTCCTTGGTGGGGAACTAGAGTCCTGCCCGCCACACAACTAGGCGAATAAATAAATGAATAAAATATGCTTTTCATACAGTTCATGAGGTTCTCACGGTAAGTATACTGGGGTGGTTTGCCATTCCCTCCTCCAGCGGATCACGTTTTGTCTGAAGTCTCTGTTACGACCCATCCATCTTGGGTGGTCCTGTACAATATGGCTCATAATTTCATTGAGTTACACAGGACCCTTTGCCATGGCAAGGCAGTGATCCAGGAAGCGATCTTGGCGTGAGGCAGGCCATGGCGTTGAAAAGAGTTGGACACAACTGGGTGGTTGAACAACAACAATAATCAGCAACAAAATATGCCACTTTAATATCATTTAAGAAAGAGAAAAAATAGGAATAAGGGCCCCTACCTCAATTAAAAGATTTAAGATTAGTATTTCTTAAGAAAAGATTTTGTGTGTGCACAAAGACACACAGAAGCTCTGAGTGCAGGTGGAGAGCTGATCTAAATTCAACAGGAGCCTGAAATGTGTTCTTCTGGGACTTCTTGACAACAAAAATAGCTTGGAATGCATCTCCCCATTTAAGACTTGAAAATATGGATTCTACATGTTGGGGATCAAGTGTATGCTTTTGTAATGGATTATATTGAATGGTTTTACATCAATCATGAGCAATTGACAAATTATAAGGCTTTAATCTTAGCTCCCAATTCCTCCTGTAAGAGCTGAGGAACTGTGAGTTTAATGAATACCCAAAAGATCAGTTCAGCGTATCACATTGAAAAGGTCCATCTTACCATGTGCCAGTTCTTAACTCCAGGCCAGCACCCATGGGCATACCCTCCTGTCCTTTCTGGAGTCACTCGCCTGTCCAGCCTTTGTTCTTCCTCCTTCAGTGCTGGGCAAAGAACCGCAGTTCTGCCTCTTGTGTTCCCTTTAAGGACAGCTTCATTCATTCCTTTGGTCACTTTAAAGTCCCAGCAAACAAAAATGCCACAGAATGATCAGTGAATTTTTCTTACCACAAAAGCAAATTTTCAGGGGAAAAAAGGAAAAACAAAAAGCTGCTGTTTTCTTTCCAAGAGTCGGCTGTCGCTTCAGTGTCACATTCTAACACCCATGAATGTCAGCAAAACCAGCAATCTTGTTCGTTTGGAGACCTGAAAAAATAATTTAAGTCACATATCCTTAATAATGAAGAGATATTAAGCCTTTCCTCTGGGGAGTATTATAAATAATATTCTTTTGTTTATTCAGTTGTACAAAAACACATTCAAGCCATGAAGTTTTAATATCTGCATCGAGCAAAGGTTATTGCAGAGGCATAATATCGAGTTTATATAAGAAACAAACACATTTCTACATGTTCTCTATTTCTTAACCTTGGAAATCTAACTCTTTCATCTCTGGCAAGACCGAGTGTTACTTTCTTCTTCTTTTTTTAAAAATCCTGATTTTATTGTCTCTTCTTTCAATCGCTAATGTATTAATTTGCTCACTTTTTAATAAAATGTTGCTTAAACATCCAGGATGATTGAGATTGTGTCACATGTTTTGAACCAGATTAAGATATGAATGCTCTGTATGTGTATCCTGGATTTATCTAAATGATTTTTAAACAATTTCATTTTATGCTTTTGTAAAATCATCTACTAAAAGGAACGGAGTATAAGGATCTGATCTCTGTGGAAATTGTTAACACAACAGGAAGGGAAGAAAGAATGTGGCAAGGGTTGAGTTTTGAGGACTCTTCCACTTTTCTTTTCTTTTAGCCCACTGGTATGTTATGGGGATTTTATTTTCTTGGGCTCCAAAATCACTTCAGATGGTGACTACAGTCATGAAAGTAAAAGATACTTGCTCCTTGGAAGGAAAGCTATGACACATCTAGACAGTGTCATAAAAGCAGAGACATCACTTTCCTGACAGAAGTCCTTATAGTCAGCGCTACGGCTTTTCCAGTAGTCATGTACAAATGTGAGAGTTTAGTCATGTACAAATGTGAGAGTTTAGTCATGTACAAATGTGAGAGTTTAGTCATGTACAAATGTGAGAGTTTAGTCATATACAAATGTGAGAGTTGGACCATAAAGAAAGCTAAACACCAAAGAACTGATGCTTTTCAACTGTGGTACTGGAGAAGACTCTTGTGAATCCCTTTGACAGAAAAGAGATTAAACCAGTCAATGCTTAAGGAAATCAACTCTGAATGTTCACTGGGAGGACTGATGCTGAAGCTGAAGTTCTAATACTTTGGCCACCTGATGTGAAGAGCCAACTCATTGGCGAAGGCCCTGTTGCTAGAAAAACTGAAGGCAAAAGGAGCAGGGGACAGCAGAGGGTGAGATGGTTTAATAGCATCACTGACTCAATGGATACGCATTTGAGCAAGCTCCCTGGAAGAAAAGCTTTGACCAACATAGACAGCATATTAAAAAGCTGAAACATTAATTTGCCAACAAAGGTCTGTCTAGTCAAAGCTATGGTTTTTGCAGTAGTCATGTGTGAATATGACGGATGGACTATAAAGAAAACTGAGCACAGAAGGATTGATGCTTTTGAACTGTGGTGTTGGAGAAGACTCTTGAGAGACTCTTGGACTGCAAGGAGATTCAACCAGTCCATTCTGAAGGAAATAAGTCCTGAATATTCATTCAAGGACTGATGATGCTGAAGCTGAAACTCCAGTACTTTGGCCACCTGATGCGAAGAACTGACTCATTGGAAAAGACCCTGATGCTGGGAAAGATTGAAGGTGGGAGAAGGGGATGACAGAGGATGAGATGGTTGGATGGCATCACCAACTTGATGAACATGAGTTGGTGAAGGATGGGGAAGTCTGGTAGTCTGCAGTCCAAGGATGTTCAAATAGTCAGACACAACTGAGCGGCTGAGCTGAACACACTGTCTCTGGGAGATAGTGAAGGGCAAACAAGCTTGGCATGCTATAGTTCACGCGGTCAGAAAAAGTGGGGCAGGACTTAGTGACTGAACAATGACTACAACAGTGTCATGGAGAAGAGCAAACCGCAAGATGCCAGGTGTGGTTTGGAATCAGTCTCTAGGTATTTTTATTTTTTGGTTTAAGGTCATTCCAGAGGTTTGCATGGAGTGTGCCTGGCTGTTCCATAGTGCCAGCATCAGTGTGCATGGGTTTAGAAAGAGCTGATGTTGGGGGAGACAGAGGGGAGGGAAAGTGAGCAGTGGAGGAGGAAGATATCCCCCTGACTTGTGCAGCTGAGGATGGGGGCGAGGTGGGCTTCTCCAGGTCCTGACACCTGTGCCTTGGTTTCTGTGGGAAGATTTAAGGCCTAGACTTCAACAATAGAGCGTGAAGTGGAAAAATGAAACCCTGAACATGCACCGGGATGCCTTTCAACTAAATTAAAGGATAGAATGACTTCTCCAGGATGGTAGCCATCTGAGAGTTCACATTCTGGGCCTTCTGGGCCTTCCAGGACTTATCAGAGGAAAGGGAAAAGCAAGAAAACCCCTCCAGGTAAACAGAATGGTATCCCTCCTCAAAGAAGTTCACATTCCTAAACCTGGGACTCTGGGAATATGGTACTTGACATGGCAAGGGGGACTTTGCAGTTCAGATTAAATTAAGAACCTTGAGATTAAATTAAGAAGATTAAGTATTAAGAGAGGATTCTGAGTTTTCTAAGTA
Organism: Nanger dama; assembly: GCA_917880005.1. Lineage (NCBI taxonomy): Eukaryota > Metazoa > Chordata > Mammalia > Artiodactyla > Bovidae > Nanger > Nanger dama. The sequence goes on along the minus strand of CAKJTW010000063.1, from coordinate 6,865,762 downwards.
AGCCCAATTTAGTGATAACAGTTCTTATAAGAAGGGAAGCAGGGGAGTTAGAGGAAGAACCAGGTGATATGAGCAAGGAAGCAGAGGGAAGGTGTGGCGTGGAGGTGGCCAGAGCAATATCATTGCTGGGAGGGGCCACAAGCCAAGGAATGCAGGTGATCTCTAGAAGCTGGAAGGGACAAGAGACACGTTCTCCCTAAACATCCCCAGAAGGGATGAAGTGCTGATGCCTTGATTGCAGAAATTCTGACTTTCAGATAATAAGATATTATGTAGTAAATAATACTAAACACATGTTGTTTGGAGCCACTGGAGATGTGGTAACTTACTACAGAAGCCTTAGGAAACTCCTACCCACTTCTTGGAATTTTTTTTTTTTTTTTTGACAGCTCCTCTCTCTGAACATGAGGGTGGAACATTTTCAGTGAGTGCAAAGATTTGTGATTTTTTTTTTTTCCCTAACGTTTCGTGCAAAGATTTGTGATTTTTTTTCCCCTAACGTTTCTGTTTCCCTTTCCCCTGAAACTGATTGGTCTTCAAGTAATATAGCCCATGGTGAAACCACCACACACCAAGAATAAGCCTTACACCTCTCTCAGACCCCAGTTAAGATGGTTAACTTAATTCCCAAAATAACTAATAGATAAAAAATTACCCTAAAAATATTTGCACTAAATTTTTACAGTGATCTTGCCTCTTATATCCCTAATATGACCCTGCTCTCCCAATGATCAGAGATCAGAGCACATTTGAAAAATCTGGACGGCAGAAGAGCTTGCCCACCCCCCTCCCATCAGCTGCAGAGGGGGACAGTATGTGAGGAGAAGACAGGAGAGAAACCATCCATTCTGGCTTCATGCTTAACTATCAACATCTTGGCTCAAAGCCAAAGCATTCAGCTTATAATAATAACTGGCAACAATCCAGAATCTTTTAGAAAATAAGAAATGAAGGCAGAAAGGAATTCAAAGAAGAGGAGAGAAAAAGAAATCCAAATGAAGAGAAGAGACTCAGGAAAATAAAGCCAGCAAAATTATATTGTTGATTTTTCTTAAAAAAAAAAAATAGGAAAGGAAAAAACCGCATACAACATAATTTTCAAAAACCATCTGTTTTAATCATACTCTGTGGCCTGTAATTAAATTTAAGTGAACATCTTACCTTTCCTGCTTTCTGAAATCAGAATGTAAACATATTCAGCTATATGGTAGATGTCATAAAAATAAAACAACAAAGAAAAGCAACAAAACCACACACACATACACTGAAATCATTTGTGCAGGAGCTTTCTTGGTACGAGTCATAGATCAGGGTCATGTGTACGAGCCTGGTCTTGCTGAGCTCAGAAAAGACGCCGTGAGGACACAGAAGCAGGGGCTCCAGGAAGCACGTAGGCACGAAGAATGCGTCTCTCTCTGCCAGACACTGTGGTAGGTGTGAGAAATACACACAGTCCAATCACCCTTGAAACTATGGTGAGTCCCCTACATACGAATGAGTTCCATTCTGAGAGCACATTCAAACGTCTAATTTGTTCCTAAGTCCAACAAATTTGGCCTAGGTACCCAACTAACACAATCGACTGTAAAGTATCATATTGTAATAATGCTATAATGCTTTTCACACAAATAATCGATTAAAAAAAAACAAAGAAAAATAAAGAAAGCACTTCTAATTTTACACCACAGTACCTTGAAAAGTAGGGGCTTCCCAGGCGGCATAGTGGCAAAGAAGCCGCCTGCCAAGGCAGGAGATGAAAGAGACCTATGTTTGATCAGTAAGGTCCCCTGGAGTAGGAAATGGGAACACCTGCCAGTAAAATTCCATGGATGGAGGTGCCTGGTGGGCTACAACCCAAGGGGGTCACAAAAGAGTCAGACATGACTGAGCATGCACACACACACGCACACACATTTCTTGAAAAGCACAGTTGCACCAGGCGCACCAGCTCTACTTCTATGCTTGTTTCGGGGACACCCTGGGCTTAAAAATATCATGCTACTGTACTCTATACAATTTTGTACAGCAAAGTACACAAAAACACAACCTCTTGTAGAGGACGTACACGTGTGACAATGTACACCAGACACATGAACTAACTTGCGTGATCAGATCTGCGAACACCCATTCACATCTTTGAAGTCTGCAACTTGAAAGCTTGTATGGAGGGGACTTACTGTATGTCAGGAGACAAGAATTGTCAACTCCACTTTTCATTTGAGGACAGTGAAACTTGAAGGGAAGAATGACTTCCTTGTGTCACATTTGCAACAAACAACACAGCCAGTCTGAACCCAGAATAAAGCTCAGTTGATGTTTCGCAGGATCTTTCAGCCTCCCTCACTCTGGTTTTCAGGCTGTTCAAGAAAAATCTTCCCCAGGTCACCCTGGGGAAATGGCACTGTAAGATACTATGCTCTGTTGAAAGGGACCAAAGACCTTCAGATGCAAAACCACTGTAACTTTTAAGTTTGAGCATAAAAATAAAACATCTACCTTCCTTCCCCCTGGGAACCCTAAAAACTGCCAACAGTCTCACAGTTTTCTCAATTGGCTGATGTCATCTGGCACTGTAGGAGTTTGACCAAAAGGAACAAGTTATTTGTCCTGAAGAAATGAAGTTGAACTTGCATTGATTGGAGGAGAGGGAAGGAAAGGTAAAAGAGAGAGGTGGTGAAAAACAGTGAAATTGAAATCTCTTTGTAACAACAGAAAAATTAATAACAAAGACCAGTTCACTTCAGTCGCTCAGTCCTGTCCGACTCTTTGTGACCCCATGGACTTCAGCACACCAAGCTTCCCTGTCCATTATCAACTCCCAGAGCTTACTCAAACTCATGTCCATTGAGTCAGTGATGCCGTTCAACTATCTCATCCTCTGTTTTCCCCTTTCCCTCCTGCCTTCAATGTTTCCCAGCATCAGGGTCTTTTCAAATGAGTCAGTTTTTCACATCAGGTGGTCAAAGTACTGGAGTTTCAGCTTCAACATCAGTCCTTCCAGTGAATATTCAGAACTGATTTCCTTTAGGATGGACTGGTTGGATCCCCTTGCTGTAGACCCGGGTATGGCATACGCCCTCTTGGAGGAGGTCGCCATTACCCCACCATAGAGCAGCCAGAACTTACACAGGACTTGGAAACAGACTCTTGAAGGGCACAGACAAAACTTTGTGTGCACCAGGACCCAGGAGAAAGGAGCAGTGGCCCCACAAGAGACTGACCCTGCCTTGCCTGTGGGTGTCCAGGAGTCTCCGGCAGAGGCACGGCGTCGGTGGCGGCCTGCTGCAGGGTCAGGGGCACTGAGTGTGGCGATGCGGCAGCCACGATCCTCATTACCTCCACCACCATCCGGCCTCAGGTCAAATAACAGGGAGGAAACACAACCCTGCCCATTAACAGAAAACTGGATCAAAGATTTACTGCGCATGGCCCTGCTCATCAGAACAAGACCCAGTTTCCCCCTCAGCCAGTCTCTCCCATAAGGAAGCTTCCAAAAATTTCTTAACCTTATCCATCTGAGGGCAGACAGAATTAAAACCACAATCACAGAAAACTTACCAACCTGATCACATGGGCCACAGCCTTGTCTAACTCAGTGAAACTATGAGCCATGCCGTGTAGGGCCACCCAAGGGTCATGGTAGAGAGTTCTGACAAAATGTGGTCCCTGGAGAAGGGAATGGCAAACTACTTCAGTATTCTTGCCTTGAGAACCCCATGAAGAGTATGAAAAACAGAGACCAAGGAGTGTTCATTTCCATTCATATGGAGGGTATCAAAGGAATGCATTTATATACTCCCCCGTGAATGGATCTTTGGACTTTTGTTCCCTATATGGTTGCAGCTGGGCTATGGTATGCAGCCCAGGATGTGGATGGAGGGAAGGTGTGGCCATCATATTTGGCTCTCGAGAAAGGTGATGACAAGAAGCCATGGTCAGACGCTGACTTGGACCTAGTGGGTGGTGGGTCATGGCCTGAAGATCCCCACCCACTTGGGGAGCTGGAGACTTAAATTCTATTCTGTTGTAGCCCAAAGCCCTAATTTGAGGAGGTTCTCCTGCTCTTCATCTTCTGATGACTCACGAAAGGCTGAATGCACGCCAGGCATGTGCTACCCCCAGAAGAGGACGGGGTGGATGGCACATTGCCCAACTCAGGTTTCCATCTGAAAGACAGGTGCTCACACTGAAAATGAGAGCTGTTAGTCTGAAATTCGAGAGTAAAGATGGAGCGGGCTGAGATGAGCATGACTTTAGTGAGTGCCAGCTCTGAGCTGGACACCTTATGCTCATCACTCACAGTTTCATTCTCAAAATTGTTGCTGTTTAGTCACTCAGTCATGTGCGACTCTTTTGTGACCTGATGTACTGTAGCCTAACAGGCTCCCCTGTCCATGGAATTTTCCAGGCAAGAATACTGGAGTGGGTTGTCGTTTCCTTCTTCAGGGGATATTTCCGACCCAGGGATCGAACCTGTGCTTCCCATATTTAGTAAATGGTATAGCGGGTTCTTTACCACTGAGCCACCTGAGAAAACTATTCTCAAAATCACCCAGAGTAAATGCTAATTTTTATGTAAATGTAACCTGAGGCCCCAAAACATTAGATGACTTATCAATTGGAAAGAGATGACATGTATCAGTGCTGAGATTCAAACCCAGAACTGAGTCCAAGACATCCGTTCTTTGAAGCCATAAACCTTGCTTCAAAATGGAAGATAGAGTTTTCTCCACCCTAAACTGTAGATATGAAAACCAATACATATCAAGGATCAGCCAGCTTCTTCTGTCTTCTTCTATCAGAAAAAGAAGGGGGTATTTTCGGTCACACTGACTCAGATAAAGATAGAAGGCCCTGAGATTAACTGAGTTCCCATCCTGCCAGCTGCTCATCCAACATCCAAGCTCAGGACAAGTCTCTCCCCCTTAGGGCTTGGTCTGCTTCTCTGTTCAGTGAAGCGCTTGACATAGAGCTCCTGGAAAACCTTGGTCCTCAGAGTGTCAGCTACCTGGGACTTGTAGCATCAGAATTACATGAGATCTTCTAAGAACTGCAGAATCCCAGGTCCCAGCTGAGACCTGCCAGAGCCGAACATGCTCCTTAACAACATCCTGTTCAACAACGTTCATGTTCATGTTAAAGTTTGAAAAGCTGTACCCTGAAGGCCCTTCTACTTTTAATGCTCTGAGGCTTGATTTTATGTGAAGGGTGCCAACAAAGGCTAATGTAAGAAGGAGAAAGGGCAAGAGAAGGAGATGACAAGAAATGGAAAAAGGGAGAAGCTGAGAGGCCATGAAGAGAGGCAAATGATGGAGTGAGGGATGGAAATCTGGGATGTTGTGGAAGCAGAGATAGAATACAAACAAAAGATGGGGAAGAGGCAGAGAGATGAGTGAGAGAGAGATGCGTAAACATCAAAGGTTAGACAGAAAGGGAAGGAGAGAAAAGAAAGAATAGTAAAGAGGAGAGAGTCACTTATTTAGGGCCCAGGCACCAACTAGCTGATGTCAGGAGGGAAACTCCGGAATTCTGAGTGGCCAGGAGATGCTGATGGAGAGGGAAATGCTAGTCAATGTCCCAGGCTGGTGGCCAGGCACAGGTGGCCGCCCCAACCTGTCCCCCAGTGTCCAGCATGCTGGCTTTTATGATCCTAACACGTTTGTGTGGCAGATTAATCACTCAAGTCAGTTCTATTGTTAATGAGAAAAATTATCATTAACCATTCCTTCCACACAGATGCACCCTTTGCTTGGATGTGCCCAGTTATAAATTAGCCATTTTCATTATTCATTGTTCCTGGATGACTCATGCTTCAGGAACTCGACTTCAGCCTGAGTCTGGAGAGTTCGATTTCTGTGGTCATCTGCTCTCTCTCATTCCAACAGGAGTTAACCCTTCAGGAAGTATGGAAGCAGCTGTAGCAGGGATCAGTGATGGCTGCAGAAATCATGCTGGAGGTCAGCTCCCCAGATTCTTAGTCCACCTTTGGAAACAGCATGGGGTGGACAGGAAGCTGAGATAAGAACTGACTCTATTCCCTTCTGGTTTTAGGAGCAGGTGTGCAGGTGAGGGAATAGCCAATATAAAACCTCTGGAAATAAGCTGGTCAAGGGTTAGTAGGCATCTTGCTTATTCATTTTGAACCAGCTCATTTTATTTTCTTTTTGTTGTTGTTATTATAGCAATAATATCTTTATTTGCTTCATCATGATATTTATATTGCTCCAGCTTCAAACTCTGGCAGGACATCAGGACAAAGGGAAGGACAGGTCAATGTTTCTCTTTGCTGCTTTTATTCATGAACTTGGGCAGATCTCTGATACTCTGTTGACTCAGGTGTCAAGTGGGAAAAATGATGCTCAGCAATGATCTGATCACAAGGATAAAGAATAATTTGAATTTTAACTGTATTTTTTAAAATTACCAAACTGAGTTTTAAAATTGAGCAAACAATTATCAGAGTGTTAAAATGTCCTCAAGAAACTGTTGCTAAAAACACTAGAAGTAGTTTTGTCGTATAGAAAGATGTAAGGATACCCTTATATAAATACACAAGGATATGAATAACTTAGAGAAATGGCTTCCCAGGTGGCTCAGTGGTAAAAATTAAACTCTGCCTGCCAATGCAGGAGATGTGGGTTCAATCTCTGGATTGAGAAGATCTCCCTGGAGAAGAAAGTGGCAACGCACTCCAGTATCCTTGCTTGGGAAATCCCACGGACAGAGGAGTCACAAAGAGACACAACTTCACGACTAAACAACAACTTAGAGAAAAACTTAAAATATATATAGTCACTTTTATTTTTAAAAGCAGTGAATAATCCAGAAAAGCTGACACTCTGAAACATGCTCTCTGTAGTTTTGACTTTTGCATGGGGTCTGATGATGGCTGTAAGGGCCTTGGGAGCTTTCTTGCCCAAGTGAAGGTGCAAGGAGAAGCTCCAGGTGCTGCTTAGAAGAGGGCTCCACCAGCCCATCCACGCTGACACCTGATCCTGTGCTTCCAGCCTCCAGAACCATGATAAATAAATAGCTGTTCTGTATAAGCCAGTTCGTCTGCAGCCCCAGGGGACTAAGGCGCACGTGGAAGCTCCCTCCCTTCCATGCTGCTGTTCAGTTGCTCAGTTGTGTCTGACTCTTTGCGACCCCATGGACTGCAGCACACCAGGCTCCCCTGTCCTTCACTATCTCCTGGAGTTTTCTCAAACTCATGTCTATTGAGTTAGTGATGCTATCTAAACATCTCATCCTCTGCCACCCTCTTCTCCTCCTGCCCTCAATCTTTCCCAGCATCAGTCTTTTCCAATGAGCGCATCAGGTGGCCAAAGTATCGGAGCTTCAGTTTCAACATCAGTCTTCCCCCTCCGTGTTCCACCTTCCTAATTTTTGCAGTTCTACTTCCTGCCTCCTAGTGCTTTCATCACTTACTGGTTGGCAAACTTCCATTCACCCATCAAGACCCAGCTTAAACATCACCTTCTCTGACAGTGGTCAGTTCCTTTTCATACCCTATGAACAGAGCTCCCCTGGGGCTAGCGACTGGGTTAGCAGTTGAAGAAAGGCAATGACCCTTCAGGCAGGGCTCTGAGGGCTCCAGACCACTCTGAGCACCTCCATGCACTCAAGGAAAACCAGGGTCATCACCAGGATTCTCTCTGCTAGCTCAGATCTCTTTGAAGAGAAGGTGTACCTCCTATTTATTTCCTCCAGGTTGAGAATATTGCCTGGCACATGGTCTGTAGTTATTATATTTGTGGAAATAAATACTGTATTAATGATCTTTAAATCAGTGTGCATCTTCAAATCAAGTTGGCTTTGCTTGTGTTTGTTTCTTTATCTGGTTTTGTTGGTACCAGGGTGGCTGAGCTGGATGTCAATTACAGATACCATTGTGAGGGGGGAAAAGGACCTTCACATCCCTGCCAGCATTATGAATACAAATACCGTTGCATGCAGAAAAATGTACAATGAACAGGAACAAATTGGTCAGCCGCCTATATCTTTCAAGATAATATAAATGAGTTGGGTTATGGGAGGATCCGGCACAGGAGACTCTACCTCCCATCCCTTGGATATCCTTGTTCATTGTGTTCCAAAAGCCAAATGGTAGGCACAACATTTTGGCCATAAATTGAGCCTTCTTCCCTAAAAGCTGTGATTCCAGTGGTGTCTGGTGTGTGTTCTGTGGTGTGAGATCCCAGAGAGATCACATTTTCACACTTACCCATCTGCCACCACCTGCCTCTCAAAGAACCAACTCAGTCATACTCTTTAAAGAGCCCCGGCTGCCTCAGGAATGTATTTTGAAAATGAAAGAGAATCAAAAGATGAGTGTGCCCCCTCTGCAGCCCCCTCCAGGCAGGGTCAGAGGCAGAGGCAAGGCCCAGAGCTTTGGTCCCTGGGCACCCTTCAGTTGCCTCCCAGCCAAGCTCCCGGAAGGGGGGTAATTCAGAAAGAAGTCTTTGCTTCTGCACAAGCATTTGTAGCAGGAGCTACTCAGATACTCTGCTGAAACCAGCCTGAGCAACTTGGGTGCCTCACATGAGTGGTCATTTTGTAAATTTCTTTCCATTTGGTTTCAGTGATTTTGCCTTTGACTTGTGATATATTCATCGCTGCCTCTGTGTCGCTTTGTCCTCTACAATAGACTAGGGGTTGAGAGATGTCCCAGGAGAGAAACCCAGTTCCCAAGGAGGTGAAAGGGGGCACATAGCTCGCAGGAGACGATGGACAAAGAAATGCAAGGGATCCAAGGACTGGACATAGATTATCTGGCAACATTTGAACAGGAAACACAGTTACTTCTGGTTTCCAAACATACAGTCAGAACTTGAAGCAGGTTTTTCCTTTACCTTCTGCTGAAATTAGCTTTTATCCCCAATCAAAATCCAGAGCCTGGCTTGTTTTGATCGTTTTCTTTGCTTTCATCTCTCCCTCCTCCTTTTTTTAGTTCACTTCGTGCTAAAACAGAGAAAACTCGAGTGCTCACTAAACAACCAGGCACTGGGACTCTCGACCACTTCTGTGCTATTGTCAACGGTTTGCTTGACACAGGATATTAGCACATGTGCTTAAGACACAGCGGTGGATTCCAACCCTCGCTGGACCTTCTGCAGAGAAGCTGTAAGGCCTGGGGCAAGTCGAGTGCCCTTTTACAACTACGTTTTATTTGTTCATTAGGAGAATGCAGGTAATAAAACTGACTTCCTAGGATTGTTGAAAGGATTAATGAGTAATCAGTAGAGTCGTTTAGCACAGTGCCTCTCACGGGGTAACCCCGGAGAAAGTGGATTTTGTTTTATCTGTATTCTCTCTTTAAACACAAATAAAAAGGCATCATGGCTATAACTGCAACAATCTAGCTAATGAAATATCATGGGAGGAAAGTGGTCAACATCACAGCCTTCTTACCCATCACAGTCCTATCTTCTGAGCAGGGAGAGAACTAGCAGAAAATTGGCCATGCTCTTTCAGACACTTGGATGCCTGTTAAGAATATTCACTCCTTCAGGCCAGGCGTGGTCACTGCCTGTGTGATCTCAGACCACCCCTCTCCAGCCACACCGTACTGTTTTCCCGACTTGACTGCCTTCTGGCTTCCTGGACAGTTTGTCTACAGGGACATCAGAGGGTGAAAAGAGGGGAGAAACATGAATTGACTTCTCTGAGCATCTCCGCAGTTGCTGTGTATTTGTTGGTTCTGGTTCCAGTAGATGACCTTTTCCTCCATGGTCTCCCCTCCCCTGGGCAGTCCCTGCTGTGCATACCCCCTTGATTTAGAAGACATTTCTCCACTCTCCATCTCATGTGTTGCTAATTCTCATAGCAAACATTATGCTTCTAAGATACCTAGATTGAGTTGTTTTTCTTGACTAGACTTTGATTTCAACTGGAAAGATGCCTTTGCACTTGAACTTGACACTGTCATGAATCACGGAAACTCTTTAGATGACCCCTTTGGTGTATGTCTCCCCTAAGCCACGTGAGCAGTTCTTATTCTACATGGTTGTTTCTTTGCATTTTCAGCTTAGTCTGCTCATTTGCTTGGTAGTTACTGCCTGTTAAGAAGTCTTCTTAAAAATCTACCAAATGTAGTACATGATCCAGTTCATCAGTTCTGGAGAGTGAGTTCTGGATCTTTTTCTGGATCCAAAGTGACTGGATATACTGCTCTATCCATGGGTTCTGTATCTCCAGCAGAGCCTGTTGCCTCTCTATACCCTCTGTGAAATCTTCTTCCTTGTGTGCTAATGTTGGAATACCAGCATTCAGCAGCGGTGCTCTCATAGATTAGTGAGGCTGAGTGTTTAACTGCAGGGCACAAAGTGGGAGATAACACACTAGACAGACTAGAATGTTGATCCAACTCTTATTGGGGTCTTGCTTTGAGATCTTGCAAATCATTCTCCAATTCAGAAAGAGAAGATTGTTGGAGCAAGAAAAAAATGAAGTAACAGGATACCCAAGAAGTGTCACCTTATAGGGTGTTTATAAAAGTAGAGCCTGTCCCAGAGCAGTCTACCTTTGATCCCCAGCATCTTCTTGGTGGACCAACTTCTTGCTGGTGTCCAATTTCAATTGACAAGCAAGAATACTGCTTGGTTCTTAGAAAATATTCACCCGGTGTTTGCAAAATGGGGGTAAAACAAATCAAGGGAAACTAACTCTGAAACCTCATTGCACCTCACTGCTTTTTCACTGAGGAAATGAGACAAACTCAGTTTGCAGGGCTCTTATTTTAAAACAATGTTTAGGGCAGATGGTGCCCCACTGAAAGGCAAGCAGAGCAGTTACACATACTGGCTTTAACTCACTTGAAACTCCAGCACTGTGGCTCGGGGCAAAGCAATTAAATTCCGTAAAGTGTAGTTTCCTACAATGTAAAGTGTACCTTGTGAGACCTAATCAGATTGCTGGGAATGTTTAATGAAAACAATAAAGTACTTACTATAATAGATATGTCTGAGCCACTATGGCTCAGATGGTAAGGAATCAGCCTGCCAGTGCAGAAGACCTAGGTTCAATCCCTGGGTCAGGAAGATCACCTGGAGAAGGAAATGGCTACCCACTCCAATATTCTTGCCTGGAGAATATCAAAGGCAGAGGAGCCTGAAAAGCTATAGTCCAGAGGGTTGCAAAGAGTTGGTTGCGAGTAAGTAACCAACACACATAATAAATAAAGTAAATGTGAAATGAGCAGTTTCTCTGTTTATTGTTTTATAGGATAGATATTACTAATAAGCAAATAGGCCCAGATATCACTCTTATCAAAATATACACATGCAAAAAAATCTAATAGCTAGATTCCTCAATTTCCCCTTTCCTACAAGAAGTCTCCTACAGCAAGGAGATCAAACCAGTCAATCCTAAGGAAATCAACCCTGAATACTCATTGGAAGGACTGATGCTGAAGCTGAAGCTCCAATACTTTGGCCACCTGATGTGAAGAGATGACTTATTGGAAAAGAGCCTGATGCTGGGAAAGATTGAAGGCAGGAGGAGAAGGGGACAGCAGAGGATGAGATCGTTGGACGGCATCACCAATTCAATGGACGGGAATTTGGGTGAAATATGAGAGATGGTGAGTAACAGGGAGGTCTGGTGTGCTGCAGTCCATGGGGTCGCAAAGAGTTGGACAGGATAGCAACTGAACAACACCAACAAAAATAGGAAGTTTCTTTGCAGTTGAGAGGAAGCCTGAGTGGATCTGTATTTTAAGAACTGAGAGATCTAAAAGAAAATGGAAGGTAGGAAGAGAGCCACATGAACAGAGGATGGAAGACAAGATGTTTCTGTATGTTTATTGTAGGGAGATGTGTTTAAGAAGAGTGATGCCACAGGCCGGGGAAGAGCATCCAGGAGCATTCTGGGAACTGTCTGTGAACCATCCTCATATCCCTTTCAATAGACTGTAGAAAAATGCAGTAGAGAATTGGAATGTTTTTACTCATTCTTGTTCTATAAACTTGGGCATAATAAAACTGCATGACCAAACTATGTGTGCCCAGTGCAAACAGGGTTGTAGCTATAAGTCATCACTTTCAGGAACAGAGGATTTCTAGTAAAATCAACACCAACAGCTTTGTGCCTTGGGATGGAGAACTCCTTATCTCAAAGGCCAGAAGTTTTTCACTCATCTTTAGTACAGTTGATATAAAGAGAAATCTTTCCCAGCCTACAAATAAATAGAAAATATTTCATTCAGTCTAAAAGAGCAAAAAGCAAAAGAATAATGAAAACCATAACAAAAGCAAGCTCTTCTAACTCAAGCCACCCCCAACTCTAGTTCTTCATCGACTGGTCCTCACCCGGCTGGACTGGTGGCTCAGGTGGTAAAGAATCCGGCTGCAATGCAGGAGACCCAGGTTCAATCCCTGTGTTGGGAAGATCCCCTAGAGGAGGGAATGGCTACCCATTTCTCTTACTTGGAGAACTCCATTGACAGAGGAAACTGGCAGGCTACAGTCTGTGAAGTCGCAAATAGTTGGACACAACAGAGTGACTGACACTTTCACCTGGCTGGGCAACAATCAGCTAGTTTACTCCAGGGATGGGATGGCAAAGTAGAATTTTAAGGACATGCATCTTAGTAAACAACATCTGGGCAAAGTAAAGAAGAAACTGGAATGTAGTCGGGCATCACCCGTGCAGTGACAGATTGCATCTTAAATAAGCAGTCACTTAATTAGAAAAGTAATTTGTAAGAGACATTAACGGAATGTGAGTATTCAACTTTGACCAACACACTTGCATTGGAGTCTAGGCTCTGTCACATATTGAGGCTTATGTTTCAAACCTGAGGATGATGGCCCCCATCCGTGAGCTCTCAGTGTGGATTCATAACTGTACTGGTTGCAAGAATAATACTGACTACTTGCAAGTACTTTAGAGAGAGAGTTTACATCTGCTTGCTTCCCTTCCCCCAGCAGAAAGCTAATCAAGAGATGAAGACAGAGCCTGGGGACTGCCCTTTACCCACAGTCATGGTATATGCAGTTAGGAGACACACTGAAGCCTGCTCAGAGGATTTCCTCATTGTCAGGAGTGGATGCCTGAGGTCGGTTGTCAGTCAAGGGACAAGGTGAATTACAGACATCAAGGAGGTGGAACAAAAGCCTAGGCTGAGATAAGACAGCAAGAAATAACAAGAAATTGTAGCTCAGGACAGAAAACTCCATCCAAGCAATTGTTTTCAACTCCAGTTGGACAGAAGAGTATAACTTTTTCATAACAATTTTTAAAATATTCATTTATTTATTTGGCTGAGCCATCTTAGTCACAGCACATGGGAACTTCAATCTGGCAAGTGGGATCTTTAGCTTGAGGCTTGCGAACTCTTAGTTACACTATGTGGGATCTAGTGCCCTGTTGTGATATTTAGTCACTGATTCCAACTCTTTGCGACCCCATGGAGTGCAGCACACTGGGCTTCCCTGCCCTTCACTATCACCCGGAGTTTACTCAAACTCATGTCCATTGAGTTGGTGATGCTATTGAACCATCTCATCCTCTGTCACTCCCTTCTCCTGCCCTCAGTCTTTCCCAGTATCAGGGTCTCTTCCAATGGTCAGTTCCCTGAGCAGGGATCAAACCCAGCGACTCTGTGCTGGGAACATGGAGAACTCAACCACTAGACCACGGGTGAAGTCCCAGTAGGGTATACATTTTAAAGACGCTGATAACGGTAGCCCACTCTTGATCCAATGAGATGAGAAGTTTGGTCACTGAGACCAGACCTTGCATGTTTTTTATTTGTCTGCTTTAAGTTCCCCAAGGTGAAATCCACCGTGATGTGAGCATCTGAGGGTAGCATGTTGTGAACATGAGAAAAACAGCTGTGGAATTAGCCAGGTCGAGTTTGCTGTCCCACATTTGTAAAAACATTTTTGTTCATTTTTGGTTATCATAAGAATAGGAAGGCTTTCATCAAGTAGATCTGAGCCTTATTTTTCCCATCTGTAATACTGAAATAATAATATTGCCTGCTTAAGGTTTTTGCTAGGATTAACTTGATATTATCTGCAAAATTTTGATACCCACTATGTCACTCAATCTGCCTTCTAGTATAAAATTATTGTGTTAATTTCATAAATACTTATTAAACACTAAATATGTGATCCCATATTCCCAAATGAAGAAGTCAGAAATGGTATTTATTCTCCAGAACAGCAGCTCTCGAAGTTAACATCCATCAGAATCGCCTTAAAAAAGATGGTTGGTCCCCTACCCCAGTGTTTCCTCCTGTAGGTCAGGGTTGTGACCTGATTATTAATTTTTCTAAGACATTTCCTGGTGATTCTGGCGCCACTGGTGGTGTGTGTGTGCGTGCTAAGTCACTTCAGTCATGTCTGACTCTTTGCGACCCTATGGACTGTAGCCCACCAAACTCCTCTGTCTGTAGGATTCTCCAGGCAAGAATGCTGGGGTGGGTTGCCCTGCTCTCCTCTAGGGATACTTCCTGACCCAGGGATCGAACCTGCCTCTCCTTTGACCCTTGAATTGCAGGTGGATTCTTTACCTCTGAGCCACCAGGGAAACCTCAATACCCCTGGTGGTAGGGGACCTCAATTTGAAAACCATTGTCCTTGAAAGTGAAAGACTATTAGGAAGAACAGGTAGTTAATGAGTAAATGTTATGAACAAGGAGTGTCTAGGTGGGAGATGGGAGCTTTAAGAGAAAAGAGGAGGTGATCTTGAACCTGTTTCAGAGAGTAGGGATTTCAGGGAAGGCTTCCTGGGAAGAAGTAAGGATGAGAAAGACATAACGGAAAGAAGAGATGGAAGAGTCTCCCTGTGGAGGAAATAGGGAAGGGAAGATTGTGCTTGGGGTGCATGGGGACCCAGAGAAGGTGAGTGAGGTGGAGGCATGGAGAATGGTGGAGTGGAGAGAGGGTGCTGAAGACCGATAGGCAAGGGGCAAAGCTGGGGAGGGAGCTTGATGCTGTGCTCTTGTTCAGTCACTAAGTCCTGTCCGACTCTTTGCAACCTCATGAACTGCAGCACACCAGGGTCCCTTGTCCTTCACCATCTCCTGGAGTTTGCTCAAACTCATATCCATTGAGTCAGTGATGCCATTCAACCATCTCATCCTCTGCCACCCTCTTCTCCTGCCTTCAATCTTTCCCAGAAAATAGGGTCTTTTCCGATGAATTGGCTGTTCACATCAGGTGATCAAAGTATTGGAGCTTCAACTTCAGCGTGCAAAGGGTGACTGGGAGTAGCTGAAGAGTGCCAAAGAGGTGCACTGATAGTCAGTATTCTCTTATGAAAAGAACTCTATGACAGCCCCCGCCCTAGCTGTTCTGTTCATGGGGAGCATACTGGGATGGACATGGAGACTGAGGGGTCCCCAATCTGAGAGAGTGCTTGGGCTGGAACTTAGAGAATTTCTTGTCTCCAGTGAAAGATAAAGACTCTGGTCCACCAGACAAGGAAGCTTGGATATCCAAAGGGGAGCCCCTTCTGAGTCTTGGGACCTCAACATCTTCCAGGGTAAGTTCTGAGAGGTTTGAAAGAAAAGCCAGTGAGGAAACCTTGAGAAAGCACAAATGCTAGCACCACCAGGAAGGTGGCTATATGTGTTTCCTGTGAATGCTCTGACAAATTCCCACAGACTTAGTGGCTTACAACAATAGGAAAAAAAATTTTTTTAAGTTCTGGAGGTCTTCTGGATGCTCTAGAAAAAAAGAGAAATCCATTCCCTTTTCCTTTTCAACTTTCAGAGGCTGCCCACACTCCATGGTTCATAGTCCCCTTCTGGCAATGGCATCCCTCTGAGCTCTGACCCCTGACCCCTGTTTCTAATGTCATATCTCCTTTTTCTTTGTAAGGACCGTTGCAACTACATTCGAATTGCTGGATAACCCAGGATAATCTCCCCTTCTGAAATCCTTCATTTAATCACATCTGCAATGTCCTTCTTGTGCAAGGTAACATATTTATTTACAAGTTTTAGGAATTAGATGATGGAAATATTTGGGGACCTTTATTATCCCTATCATGATGGCAAAATGGTAGGTGGGTGATTATTTGAGGGCACAGTCTACAACACAATGGAAGACACGAAGGGTCAGAATGCCAAAGATTAAGAAAGAAAAATATAAAATGAAATTAAAATCCCTTCCATGAGCCGGTTTTGTGTTTTTCTTTTTAAAATAACTTAGTAGGGCAGACATAAGTTAAAATCTTCTGTGTAATGATTGATGGAATGATTTTATTTTCTCTTAATTTATTTATTCAAGGTAGGTTGAAGATTTTAAAACCTATCTTCCTTTTCTCCCATTTCCTCTTTCCTTCCCTCTTTCCTTGCTTCATTCCTTCTGTCCTTTTCTGATGCTCTTTCAGTGGACTCTAATTTCAAAACCTTAGAAATAACACAGCAGTAGCTATGTGACAGGACCTGAGACAACAAACTCATTTTCCAATAATACAAATGTTTTTAAAACTCCTGAATCATCCCAACTTATTCTTGCATTTATATATATATATATATATATATGCGTGTGTGTGTATTTTTGTCTTTTCATCTCTTCTTCACACTTTTCTCTTATTTTTGAAGTTCACGTTCATGTCAATAGTTTGAAAAGATTTATTTTTCCTTTGGAAATTATCTCCCACACTCACTAAATAATGCAGTTTTTTAAATATGTGTATTTTAAGTCTGAAAACAATTATCTTTATGGAGTATGTTGATGAATCCCCATGGTTTCACGTGAAGTGCTTTTCCACTTCTAAAATAATTTTACTAAAGAAAATAGGACAGTACTTTTTCTTTGTAGTCTAGAAGTGCTTTCTGACATATGATAGGAGTATGGCAATGAAATTAATTAGATTATTTAAAAATTTTTTAATCTGTAAATTTTTGAGGTAAATATGTACACATTTGCATATGTACAATGTTATTCCCTTTTATTAAGACTCTTCTGAGGCCAAAATGGTATTATATCCATTTTGAACAGCTGAGGAATTTCAGTTCTTTGCAAGTTAATAGAAAATAATATCTACCTTTGGAAATAGAATTACTTGAACAAACATAAAGTTACTCATTAAGATGCACCCACAGAGCAAGTGAATTCCACACTTTAGCCATGTTATAGGTAAAGAGTTAAGGACATAAAGATATTTGCTTCACACACAAGATCTGAAGCAGTGTACTACTTCTAGAATCTCACCAGAAAATAGATAGAAAATCTTCATGGGTGTAATCTAGAAAGAAAATATATGAAGTGAAAAAAAAAGGTGAAATTCAGCAAAGACAAAAAGTAACAGAGGACAAAGAAAATGTAATAAATAATAATTATTGACAGTAAGAATAAGATCCTCTAGTGGAAGCTCTCATAGCTACAAATTTAAGACTGACAGACAAAAAGAAAGGAAAGAACAGCCATGTCTCAATACAAGAGTTTATATTTATTTAAAATAAATTTAATTTTTACTTACAATTTTTACCTGAAAATGGTTCATTTGCCAACACTTTGGGTCGAGTTTTTTTAATCTATGTGTGCCTTCGCTGAATAGTTTTCTGTATGTCATTTCTGACAAATCATCTGCTTTACATCACTAGCATTTTTTTCTTTTTCTTTTAATTTCTTTTAATTAGAAAGAGAAATAATTTGACAAGAAATCGGAGTGTCAGATCTTTCTAGTATTTTATAAATATTTTCATTCTTTTACATTTATCTTACCTACATGTAATTAGACAGCATTTTTATGTTACTCATCTTTCTTGAATCATTCAAATCACTCAGGGTGGTTTTCATGGTAACAACTCTTTCCTTTTGTACTTAGGTTCTGATGATTTGTGTAATATTTAATTAAACCACATAATTTACACCTGGTATAATCAGCTTTGAGGGGAAACATAAGTGGCCCTTTCTATGAGAGCAGAGGCCTGCAAGACAGCAGCTTTGCCCCATGGTGGTGGGCTCTGGTCTGCATTTTACAGAGAAAATGCAGAGAATTGGTGAAGTCAGTTAATTACAGTTCAGCTGAGGCAGTCTCTGCTGTCCCTCTGTAGCAACTCATATTAAATGGTGATTTTATGTGTTTAATAATAGACTGAAGTTAAATTTCTGGAAAGCGATAACATAGAAAGAGTGCGAAGTAAATGAAAGTAAAAGGAGATGAAAGTCTGTCTTCCTCAGGTACACGGAGGGCATAAAGATAAATGTCAGCTTTTATTTTTAATTTTTGTTGGTGCATAGCTGAGTAACAACTTGTTAGTTTCAGGTATAAAGCAAAGTGAATCAGTTATACATAGATATAAATCCACTCTTCTTTTAGATTATTTTTTCATGTAGGCCATTATAAATGCAGCTTTTCTCAGAAAGAGAAGTTAAATGTGGGTGTTAAGATACAAAATAGTCATAACATTTATTAAATGAATCTATGGCTTCTATACCAAAAGAAGGTAAAAGAGTCTTTCTAATACAAGACTGAAAAAAAACTGACAGAATAATAATAATAAAAAGCAAAATAATATGATTTCCTTGTGCCTAAATATATGTTTAGTACAATAAGTATAAGAAAATGTAGTTTAGATTCACCTATTTAACAAGAGACTAAGATTTAATTTTTTATTTAATTTAACTGTGCTTACAGTTTCTGCGTCATGATGGTCTTGTGGTTATATAAGAAATGATTCATCCACAGTTTTAAGAAATACTTACTGAGAACATTTACACAAATGAACTATATCTGAATTTGCTTTAAATTATTTCATTTCAGACAAAAAAAAGGACAAAGTAAACATTGTAAAACCTTAGTAGTTGCATCTCAGTGAAGAGAACACTCAAAGTTCATTGTTCTATTACCTGCTATTGATGTTTTTATGAAGAAAAATCTGAGGGATTTAGCTAAAATGGTGTTCAGAAGAAAACACATAGCTGAAAAACATTTATTATAAAAGAACAAAGTTTGAAAATAAATGTGTTCAACTCCACCAGGTTTTTAGGTCAGCTTTATTAATTGTCACCATTTAAAGGTGAAAGAAATCAAAAAGGACACTAATAGATGGGAAAATATACCATGTTCATGGATCAGAAGAATCAATATAGTGAAAATGAGTATACCACCCAAAGCAATCTATAGATTCAGTGCAATCCCTATCAAGCTACCAATGGTATTTTTCACAGACCTAGAACAAATAATTTCACAATTTGTATAGAAATACAAAAATAACCTTCAAATAGCCAAAGCAATGTTGAGAAAGGAGAATGGAACTGGAGGAATCAACTTGCCTGACTTCAGGCTCTACTACAAAGCCACAATCATTAAGACAGTATGGTACTGGCACAAAGACAGAAATATAGATCAATGGAACAAAATAGAAAGCCCAGAGATAAATCCTCACACCTATGGACACCTTATCTTTGACAAAGAAGGTAAGAATATACAATGGAGAAAAGACAATCTCTTTGACAAGTGGTGCTGGGAAAACTGGTCAACCACTTGTAAAAGAATGAAACTAGAACACTTTCTAACACCATACACAAAAATAAAATCAAAATGGATTAAAGATCTAAATGTAAGACCAGAAACTATAAAACTCTTAAAGGAGAACATAGACAAAACACTCTCCGACATAAATCACAGCAGGATCCTCTATGATCCACCTCCCAGAATATTAGAAATAAAAGCAAAGATAAACAAATGGGCCCTAATTAAAATTAAAAGCTTGTGCACAACAAAGGAAGCTCTAAGCAAGGTGAAAAAACGGCCTTCAGAATGGGAGAAAACAATAGCAAATAAAGCAACTGACAAAGAATTAATCTCAAAAATATACAAGCAAATACTGTAGCTCAACTCCAGAAAAATAAACGACCCAAAAAAAAAAACGACCCAAAAAATGGGCCAAAGACTAAAGAGACATTTCTCCAAAGAAGACATACAGATGGCTAACAAACACATGAAAAGATGCTCAACACCACTAATTATTAGAGAAATGCAAATCAAAACCACAATGAGGTGCCATTTCACACCAGTCAGAATGGCTGCGATCCAAAAGTCTACAAGAAATAAATGCTGGAGAGGGTGTGGAGAAAAAGGAAGCCTCTTACACTGTTGGTGGGAATGCAAACTAGTACAGCCACTATGGAGAACAGAGTGGAGGTTCCTAAAAACTGGAAATAGAACTGCCATACGACCCAGCAATCCCACTACTGGGCATACACACCGAGGAAACCAGAATTGAAAGAGACACATGTACCTCAATGTTCATCACAGTACTGTTTATAATAGCCAGGACATGGAAGCACCTACATACCCATGAGCAGACGAATGGATAAGAAAGCTGTGATACATATACACAATGGAGTATTACTCAGCCATTAAAAAGAATACATTTGAGTCAGTTCTAATGAGGTGGATGAAACTGGAGCCTATTATACAGAGTGAAGTAAGCCAGAAAGTAAAACACCAATACAGTATACTAACACATATATATGAAATTTAGAAAGATGGTAACGATAACCCTGTATGCGAGACAGCAAAAGAGGCACAGATGTATAGAACAGTCTTTCGGACTCTGGGAGAGGGCAAGGGTGGGATGATTTGGGAGAATGGAATTGAAACATGTATAATATCATATGTGAAATGAATTGCCAGTCCAGGTTCAATGCATGATACAGGATGCTCGGGGCTGGTGACCGAGGATGGTATGGGGAAGGAAGTGGGAAAGGGGTTCAGGATGGGGAACATGTGTACACCCGTGGTAGATTCATGTTGATGTATAGTAAAACCAATACAATATTGTAAAGTAATTAGCCTCCAATTAAAATAAATAAATTTATATTTTAGAAAAGAGATTAGAAAAAGTATTAAAAAGTATAATTTGATAAGTTTTGAGAAAATGCATACAGTTGGGATACCATCACCCAAACTATGATACTGAATATGGAAGATTCAGTATTTAAAGGATGTTACTTATCTCTCATTCAAGCTATAAATATATAGTTTAATGTAATCCAATAAAAATCCAGTAGCATTATTTAAGATATATGACTAATTGATTTTAATATTTCTCATGGAAAATAAAAGTACAAAATAAACAATAGAAATTCCAAAAAATTTTTAAAATATATGGTTGAATTTTCTCTATCAGATACCAATATATATTAGATACTATAGAACTTAAGATGGCAGTGCATCGTCCAACAAATGATAAACAGGTGATTGAACTATCAGGATGAGTACAGAAGCAGATCACTGTGTACAATTAGGACTGAGCATGGACAGAGGAGAGGTGACCCCCAGTGGATGAGGATGAAATGCTGCCAGATGCACTTCATTCTCTTCCTGGGCCATGCGGAAACTGACATTTTCCATCTCCCCTTGCATCAAGTAATGAGTCAGTGGATGTAGATGAAAGTAACATAAGGCATTTCCAGAAATGGCCCAGAGAATGTTCCAATGATGATTCACATTTTCTTCACTCTGCATGATTGGAAGTGAAGGACACCAAGATGGTAGAAGTTCAAGAGGGAAGGGACTGGATCTGTGAACTTTGCATGAGAAAGAGGTCCTGGGGGAGCACATTTATCTACTCTGAAGTATGTAAGTCAAAGGGAAACAAGGATTATTTCAATAGTTAAAGTTTAATCCCTAATTATACAGTAGGGGAAGCAACCATCATTATGTGATTGGAGGAAATGGCTATCCATTTTAAATAAAAAATAAAATCTCCAATATAAATAGCACTCTGCTTTGAAGTAGAGAGAAAAGAATTTCAAAGAGGAATGCTGCTAAGTCGCTTCAGTCATGTCCGACTCTGTGTGACCCCATAGACGGCAGCCCACCAGGCTCCACCATCCCTGGGATTCTTCAGGCAAGAACACTGGAGTGGGTTGCCATTTCCTTCTCCATCAAGGAGAATAAATACCCACTAATTAAAAAATACTCTTAAAATTACAGTAGGAGAATACCCTGTGACATTGGAATGAAGCGGGCTTCCTTAAATTACACAGTGGAACAAAACAAGAATCTTAAAATTCTTTTTAAAATCTTAAAATTTTATTTTTTTTTAATGACACTTAAAGATATCAAAATCCTAAAAAAAGAAGAAGAAGAAGTAATCTCAGACCAAAAACTCAATAGACACAACACAAAACTTAATATGAGGTACTAGGAGAGATGACCTGCACCTTCACTATGTAAAACAGTATCATTATTTACAATATATAAAGAATGTCTAAAAATTTGTGCTGAAAATTAAAACCATAAAAAGAAAATAAGTGGACACAATGGGTAGAAGAACAAATTCAAATTGTCCCTACATTGAGGAAAAGATGCTCAACTTCTCTAGGCAGGAAATGCAAGTTAAATAGGAATGAGATAGCACTTATCATATGTTAGATAGTTCAGTTCAATAGTTCAGTTCATTTCTGTTTAGTTGCTCAGTCGTGTCCAATTCTTTTTAACCCCATGGACTGCAGCACGCCAGGCCTCCCCGTCCATCACCAACTCCCAGAGTTTACTCCAACTCTTGTCCACTGAGTCGGTGATGTCATCGAACCATCTCATCCTCTGTCATCCCCTTCTCCTCCTGCCCTCAATCTTTCCCAGTATCAGGGTTTTTCCAATGAGCCAGCTCTTCACATCAGGAGCCCAAAGTATTGGAGTTTCAGCTTCAGCATCAGTCCTTCCATTGAACATTCAGGACTGATTTCCTTTAGGATGGACTGGTTGGATCTCCTTGCAGTCCAAAGGATTCTCAAGAGTCTTCTCCAACACCACAGTTCAAAAGCATCAATTCTTCGGTGCTCAGCTCTCTTTATAGTCCAACTCTCACATCCATACATGACCACTAGAAAAACCATAGCCTTGACTAGACAGACCTTTGTTGGAAAAATAATGTCTCTGCTTTTTAATATGCTATCTAGGTTGGTCATAACTTTCCTTCCAAGGAGTAAGTGTCTTTTTATTTCAAGGCTGTAGTCATCATCTGCAGTGATTTTAGAGCCCCCCAAAATAAAGTCTGACACTGTTTCCACTGTTTCCCCATCTATTTCCCATGAAGTGATGGGACTGGATGCCATGATCTTAGTTTTCTGAATGTTGAGCTTTAAGCCAACTTTTTCACTCTCCTCTTTCACTTTCATCAAGAGGCTTTTTAGTTCTTATTCACTTTGTGCCATAAGGGTGGTGTCATCTGCATATCTGAGGTTATTGATATTTTTCCCGGCAATCTTGATTCCAGCTTGTGCTTCTTCCAGCCCAGCATTTCTCATGATGTACTCTGTATATAAGTTAAATAAATACAGTGACAATATACAGCCTTGACGTACTCCTTTTCCTATATGGAACCAGTCTGCTGTTCCATGTTAGATAGGTAAAGATTAAATAGTTGGATCAGCCAAGTTTTGGAGAACGCTTCCACTGCTGACAGGACTCAGAGTGCTGGAGACCCCATGGACAACAATTAAGCATTGCCTGGAACAGCTGTGCATGCCCATCTACCAAGCAATAACATTTCTAAGTGCTTTCCTAGACCAACATTTCCACACAGGCATGGTAGAACCAAGCAAGACAGCCAATGAATCACAATTTGCAGGAGAAAAGGTATTGGAGATTATCTGAAAGCCCATCAACATGAGAATAGTTAAATAAAACATGGTATCTGCATACAGTGGAGTAGCTTTTAAAGAAAAAAAAAAACTGGATGATGGATTTTCTCAATAATACATATCAAAGAATATAATAGGCTCTGTGTTGCAGAACATTGCATCTAGCACTGTCTTATCTATCTAAGACAGTGTACGCAGCTCATGTCCATTACTTTTTTCTTTGGAGTTCATGTACATGTAAAATATAATATTGGGATTACAGAAGCACACACTATTGTTAGAGTTTTAACAGATAACTGATGACACACTGAAACTGAGTAATCTGGGATAATCTATATTTCTTTCTATTTGTTTTTACTTTTTATGGGACAATTTGTAAAGATGCTGTCAGCTTTGGTGGAGTTATGAAGGCATGGCGCAGTAGTTGGATCTTCTAAGAGTAGGAACCTGGGCCAGCCCCAGGCCTGAATGGGTCCATGGCAGGAGTAGTTGCTGGAGAGGAGTTTGTATGGAGGGGGACAGAGCCAATCCATAGCAACCCTGCACAAATGGAGCTAAGGAAGCAAAAACTCCAAGTTTAGTTATTTGTTCACATGTCCTTTGTCTCTTTCCCTCCTTTCCTAAGTCTCTACAATATGAATGGTTCCTTACCCTGATTCATAATGAAAGTTTTATTTTAAAATCTGAAAAAATCAGTACTTCCCCTCAGCTTCATTCTGATCCAGCATTCCTTCATTGCATTGCAACTGAAGGACTGGAAGACAGATCTGCGGGTTCTTATCATCTTGTGTCTGCTGCTCATTGGACATGAGAGACAGCAAGTCATATTTGCTTTCTGGATCTCAGTTTTCCCATCTCTAGAATAGGGATGAGAAGAGTGACAGCAAAGGGCTCTTGGGAAGGCCATGTGAGACGAGAGGATCTCCTTGCCCCTAAAGTACTGCCTCTCAGACTTCAGTGTGACCAGGAGACACCTGGGGATCCGATTTAAATCATTTCAGGTCTGCTACATATGGGGTAGAGTCTGAGATGATACTGCCTTTGATGTCAGAGAAATGATCATGCCTCTTGTGGCAAGACTCCGGACATAGACATGAAAGTGTTTCATCCCAAAACAAGTCTAGGAAATTCTAACGGAAAAAAAGGTATGCTTACTGCTAGACTTTCCAATAGCTCAGATCCACTCACTGTTTTCAGGGACTCCTCAGGGAGAGTAACAGTGTGCACAGTAGAATCTGAGAAAGGATGGTCAACAGAATAAATCAAAAAAAAAAAAAAAAATAGCTTAGGACTGGAATTTACAGACCACCCATGATTCAAAGCCTTCTTACCTGGCCAGACCCAGATAAGTTAAAGCAGCAAGTAAAATATTCTACATGCAGTGAATAGATTTCAGCATTTAATACTCAAGCCCTTAATTAAAAATAAGTAATTCATAAGAATGATTAATATTAGGTGGCTAAGTAGGTTTGTTCAATGCTCTTGGCATTTAAATAGAGGATGAAGATTAAAATTCTGTTCTTATCCCCCAAAAATATTTCTTTAAGAAATGAGTCTTGAGCAAATGCATTTTTTTTTACTTAATTTGAAGAGAAATATAATCCTTACACTGGATGATACTATAATGCTAGGCTACTGGCAAGCACATCCTTGGATAAAGCACTTTTAGGATTTACTTATCAGCCAAGAAATGTTTATTTTTACTTTGCCCACCGCATGTGAAGAGTTGGCTCTTTGGAAAAGACTCTCATGCTGGGAGGGATTGGAGGCAGGAGGAGATGGGGACAACAGAGGATGAGATGGCTGGATGGCATCACTGACTCGATGGGCATGAGTCTGAGTGAACTCCAGAAGTTGGTTATGGACAGGGAGGCCTGGTGTGCTGTAATTCATGGGGTCGCAAAGAGTCGGACACGACTGAGCAACTAAACTGAACTGAAAGTCCGGTATAATATGAGTTGTACTGTGGAAAAGAACAGCCACGGAGCTTATCAACACCCTCAAGAATTTTACATTCTAGATGGCCAAACACTCTCATAAAAGTAAGCAGGGAGTTCAATGAAAATATAAGACAGGGTGATCTAACAGGGTTATTGGGGATGCTGTTTGACTAGGAAGGCCTCCCATAGGAGGTATTCTTTAAGAGGAGACCTGCAGAATCAGAATTGGGAACTTTACAGCCTGGGAAAAGGGGCCAAGGCTGGAAACAGTTCAGTTGGCTTGAATATTTGGGAACAAAGAGATAAGCAGCACACCATGACACTGGGAGAAGTGCATAAGTGGAGACCAGTTTCTAATCCTGTATTGCGCATCATAATGAGAGCTTTGAATTTTAATTTTACTTTAGTGGCAAGCTGTTGGAATGTTGTCTTTTTATTTTTTATTTTTTATTTTTTTTTTTAAGGATGAACAGATTTAAAATTTCATCCTGGGACTTCCCTGGTGGTCCAAAGGTCAAGCATCTGGCTTTGCAATGCAGGGAACACCAGTTTGATTCCTGGTTGGGTTAACTAAGATCCCATAGGCCTTAGAGCAACGAAGCTTACATGCTGCAACTTCTGAGCTCACTGCTACCACTTAGGAGACCATGAGCCGCGGCAAAAGGTCCGACACGATCCAGCGACGACCTCAAGGGCTGCAACTAAGACCTGAAGCAGTCAAGTGAGTAAATAAACACATATTTAAAAGAATACTTCACCCTGGTTCTCTGATGGGCCAGTCAGGAAGCGATGAGTTGGAAGACTAGTGTGGTAAGTATTGCAAGAGGTGATGGTAGCCTGGACCAGCAGCCAGTATCATGAGATTGGAATTTGGGGCTGGTGGGGGAATCAGGGATGTCAGTATGGTTCTGAACCAAGATTTCTACTGCTGACTCTGACACTGAGGGTGAGGGAAGAGCAGGCAAGGGGAAGGATGTATGAGGTGATCCAGGGAAGATTAGGAAGGAAAAAGGTTTGGGTTATAAGGGACACATTTTTGAGGTTCCTGTCATATACCCAAGCAGAGTCAAACTTCTAGAGCTCATTAAAGTCTGGGGGCCATTGGTTTATACATGCTATCTAAAGCCACAAAAAGAATGAGAAAACCTGGAGAGAGATTAGAGAGAAAAGAAAGATCAGGACCTAAGGTGGTGTGAGGGTCAACCACATCTGGAGATTGTTAAGATGTGTCCCGTGTGCAAGAGGAGCACTGGGGAATGGTGGCGTCAGAAAGTTAAGTGAGGATAGTTTCATGAAAGGGAGGCAGATCAAAGCATAGGGTATTAGCCAAGGGGCTGAAAAAGCAGCCAGCGGAAGTCCAGTCCTGGACCTCGCTGTGTGGTAAGGTGGGACAGTCTCTGCCTCAAAGGACTAACTCTCTGGAGGGGACAGTGGTCTTCACAGTGATGAGTTTACCTCTTGGTAGCCTAGTGGTGATGCCATACCAGGGGCTGCCAGCCAGTCAACCACTCATGCTCTTCGGAGAAAGTAATAGACATTTCCTTCCTTCCACTTCATGTTTTTGGTTTTCTTTTTATCTCCAACACTAGATTATGAACTTCTCAGTTCCCCCTATTAGAGTTTCATCTGAGAAAACATTCACTGAACATGTACTGAATCATGAGTCAAATACATGGAAACTCTCACAACACTTTGTTTTTAAGCACCATATGCATACTGTTATTTTTATTATTTTTGTTGTGCTAATTGGTAAGTTGACATCTTCATCAGGCCTAGCACAGTATCTGAGAAAATATGGTGATAGTATTTTCATGGAAAATGACAAGCACCACAAACCCCCTTCCGCCACTCCCCAGAATATAAAACAGAATTTGAGGTGAGAACGAAATGACACACTATCATCCCATTCATCATCTACTAATGCTCTTTCACTAGGGTTGATTCCGCCTCCAGTCTTCCCACCCAACCTTACGATACAGAAAGGACAGAGAGGAAGAAACTGCGAGAAAGTCAAACATGGAATGTGTCAGAAGTGAGCCAGAGAACCCACAAGACTTTGAATCATACTGAAGTCTGAGGAGTGAAAATAAAGAGGCCAGGGGGACATAAACCAGCCACCTGGAACCTCTCTGTCAGAGGATGTTTCCATTCCACTCCTGCTCGCTGTGTGTGTGTGTGTGTGTGTGTGTGGCGCACGCGCGCGTGTATGCTTAGTCACTCAGTCATGTCCGACTCTTTGCGACCCCACAGACAGTAGCCGGCCAGTGTCCTCTGTCCATTGG
Organism: Nanger dama; assembly: GCA_917880005.1. Classification (NCBI taxonomy): domain Eukaryota; kingdom Metazoa; phylum Chordata; class Mammalia; order Artiodactyla; family Bovidae; genus Nanger; species Nanger dama. The sequence continues at coordinate 6,837,979 of CAKJTW010000063.1, read as the reverse complement.
TATTTCCCAGGCAAGAATACTGGATTGGGTTGCCATGCCCTCCTCCAGGGGATCTTCCCAACGTAGGGATGAGGCCAGGTCTCCCGCATTGCAAATGACTTCTTTACTGCCAGAACCACCAGGAAAGCCCAGGAATATGGGAGTGTGTAGCCTAGCCCTTCTCCAGGGGACCTTCCCAACCCAGGAATCAAAGTGGGGTCTCCTGCATTGCAGGTGGGTTCTCTACCAGCTGAGCTGCGAGGGAAGCCTACTTGTTGACCAGCCCCTTTATCAACACACCCCTACCTCCGTCCCACTCTGCTTGCTCATCGTCCTGTCCAGGCAGCCATCAGAGTGGCCTCGGGGGACCCAAAGCTTCAGGTTGAAATAACAGATTTGACTATAGAGGGGAGGCCAGCTACTCCTAAAGCACAAAACCAAACAGTACAACCTGAAGAAAAATCGGCCTCCACTGCTTCAGGATATACGAAAACTCTGAGAGCTGGCAAAACACGACTCCAGAGACTTTGGGAAAACTGCAACCTTTGCCATCACCAATAGAGGGGTAAGCAGGCTGGAATTCTGCATAGTGGTGATGGTTTGGTTGCTAAGTCGTCTCTGACTCTTTTGCGACCCTGTGGACAGTAGCCCGCCAGGCTCCTCTGTCCAAGGGATTTTCTAGGCAAGAATATTGGAGTGGGTTGCGATTTCCTTCCTCAGGGGATCTTTCATACCCAGGTGTTAAACCCATGTCTCCTGTGTCTCCTGCATTGCAGGCAGATTCTTTACTGCTGAGCAACCAAGGAGGCTCAGGTCTATGCAAGGGAGGCATCAAACGACATGTTTATTGTGTACAAAGTGACTATGGAGATGTGGACAATAGACAGCATTAAAGGCAACACTAACTTTACAGTTTCTGTGAGCCGTATTCTGGCATTATCCTCTATGACATACATTGAGTAACTTATCATCATCTCCACTCTGCAAACTGAAAGCCTAAGTAAGAATGAGAAGCGTGTGTGAAAGCCATGACAAGCTCCCCTAACCTGGTGTGCTCTGCCACAGTCCCTCCTCAGGCTCCAGGCACAGGTTTCAGCATGAGCGTGGGTGAGTATCAGCGTCTTGTGCTCCCAGTACCATTTCTGGAGAAATGGTGTGTGGAAGTCATATCTATCCCAGGAGGAAAGGGTGAATTTGTGTGGTTAAACCAAGGAAGCTGATCAGAGCTTGCAGAAGAAGATACAAAGGACCAGGTGCTCTGGTGAGTCTACTGTATGGCGTATACACTGAACTTGGAAGGGAATGGAAGCCGAGAAGGCAGATGCATGCACTGGCAGGCCAGTGAAATTCCAGCAGCCCAGCTCTTCTGCTGAAAGACCAGGTGCACACGTCATTTGAGAGCCTCGATTTGGGGGCCCTTTGGCTTTGACCTGGAAACTCCAGAAGAGCTTCTCAAGCTTTGGTTGCCCTGCTTCTGTGCTCATGCTGTGTCCGTCAGCTGGAATGCCTTGCCCTCGTATCCCCCTCCTCATCTCTTTTTCTTCTTCGCTTCTCCATCTGACAAATGTGGTGCCACCTGGGAACAGATGAGCTCAAGGATTCGATCTGCTCCTCCATCTCCATGTTGAATGGCCTCTGAGGCCACTGGATACCAAGTCTTTGTTACAGAGCTGGAGTAATAGTAGTAGCAGAGAAGCGGGGGTAGCCGAGATCGTGGAAGTAGTAGAGCCGGGGGTCACCGCCATTGTCGCCACGAGAGCAGCACCAGCAGCAATCGCAGCACCAGCAAGGACCACGGCAGCCGCAGGAGGAGTTGTCACAGCAGTAGCACTGAGAGCAACATAAGGAACAATAGTAGATTAAAGGCTAGGGCTGCCCTGGTGGGCCAGTGGTTAAGACTTCACCTTCCAATGCACATGGAGGTTGAGCCTTGGTCTGGGAGCTAAGTCTCCACATGCCTCGTCACCAACATATCAAAACATAAAACAAAAACAGCAGTCACATTGTTACAAATTCAATAAAGACTTTAAAATGGTCCACACCCCAAAAATCTAATAAAAAATAGCATTAGTAAGAAGCAATAAGGGAATAGTAAGACGAGGTGGCAAGAATACACAGGAGGGCAATACTTAAAAGTTTTAATTACCCAGATAACTGCAATGGTGTGATCACTCACCTAGAGCCAGACATCCTGGAGTATAAATTCAAGTGGGCCTTAGAAATCATTGCTACGAACAAAGCTAGTAGAGGTGATGGAATTCTAGTTGAGCTATTTCAGATCCTAAAAGATGGTGCTGTTAAAGTGCTGCACTCAATAAGCCAGCAAATTTGGAAAACTCAGCAATGCCCACAGGACTAGCAAAGGTCAGTTTTCATTCCAATCCTAAAGAAAGACAGTGCCAAAGAATGCTCAGACTACTGCACAGTTGTGCTCATTTCACACGCTAGCAAGTAATGTTCAAACTACTTCAAGCTGGGCTTCAACAGTATGTGAGCTGAGAACTTCCTGATGCGCAAGCTGGATTTAGAAAAGGTGAAGGAAGCAGAAATCAAATTCTAGCATCCACTGGGTCACAGAAAATACAAGGGAATTTCAGAAAAGCATCTACTTCTGTTTCACTAACTATGTTAAAGCCTTTGTGTGGATCACAGCAAACTGTGGAAAATTCTTAAAGAGATGGGAATACCAAACCACCTTACCTGCTTCCTGAGAAACCTATGTGCAGGACAGTTAGTACTAGACATGAAACAATGGATTGGTTCCAAATTGGGAAAGGAGTATGTCAAGGCTGTATATTGCCATCCTGTTTATTTAACGTATATGCAGAGTACATCGTGTGACATGTCGGGTTGTATGAATCACAGGTTGGAATCAAGATTGCCAGGAGAAATATCAACAACTTCAGATATGTGAATGATACCACTCTAATGATAGAAAGTGGAGAGGAACCTAAGAGCTCTTGTTGAGCATGAAAGAGGAGAGGGAAAAAGCTGGCTTAAAATTCAACATTGAAAAACTAAGATCATGGCACCCAGTCCCGTCACTTCATGGTAAATAGATGAAGAAAAAGTGGAAACAATGACAGATTTCATTTTCTTGGGCTCCAAAATCATTGCAGATGGTGACTGCAGCTATGAAATTAAAAGATGCTTGTTCCTTGGAAGAAAAGCTATGACAGACCTAGTGTGTGCTCATGTTCAGTTGTCTATCATGTCTGACTTTTTGTGACCCCATGGACTGTGGCCAGGACAAACCTAGACACTATATTAAAGAGCAGAGACATCATGTAGTCAAAGCTATGGTTTTTCCTGTTATCGTATATGGATGTGAAAGTTGGGCCATAAAGAAGGCTGAGCACCAAAGAACTAATGGTTTTGAATTGTGGCGCTGAAGAAGACTCTTGAGAGTCCATTGGACAGCAAGAAGACTAAACCAGACAATCCTAAAGGAAATAAACTCTGAATAATCATTGGAAAGACTGATACTGAAGTTGAAGCTCCAATACTTTGACCACCTGATGGAAAGAGCTGACTAATTAGAAAAGACTCTGATGCTGGGAAACACTGAGGGTAGAAGGAGAAGGGGTTGACAGAGGATGAGATGGTTGGATGGCTTCACTGACTCAATGGACGTGAGTTTGAGAAAACTCTGGGGGATAGTTAAGGACAGGGAAGGACAGTGGAGAACAGGGAAGGGTAGTGAAGGACAGGGAAGCCTGGTGTGCTGCAGTCCATGGGGTTGCAGAGAGTCAGGCATGACTGAGTGCCTAAACAACAATAGCAGTAGTGGGCATATCAGTGATATTAGTAATTGTTAAGTTGATAGTTCATCTTACTTTATTATCTCCAGTCATAAATACAGCCATAGTTTTGACCACTCAGGGTGGTATCAGGAGACAATCAGCCTCATAATAGAAAAATAAATAAATGCCTTTTAAAATGCGCTTCCAAAAGTAGATAACTAAAGGTGTTTCCATTTATTTTGCCAATCCAAAGGGGGGAAACACATCAGATCTAGAATTATGATAGTGCTTGCAGAGTCTTCTACTCAGAAGTTATAAAAATATGAAAACAGTGTATCTGGAATGAGAAACCAAATTTCCTATTTCAGGAAGAGCTTCGAGGGCTCCAGGACCACTGGTCATGGTAAGGCAGCTGCCCAGCTTAAGACTCAGGAGACAAATGAGAAATTGGCCATCCTGCAAGGCACGGGTTTATTCTCAAAGCCGGACCCAGAAGAACTTAGATCCCAGTGGTGTCCGCAGGCAGTGTCTCTCCCTCTGGCTTTCTGACTTGGCTCGAGCAAACAGTCTCATTAATCTGTGGTCAAGTGCAAGCATGCAAGCGCTTGATGAAAGAGAATGAAAGAAAGGATGGTCCTTGGATCAACAGCAGCATGAAGATTCCCAGGATGACTCCCTTCCAACAACCAGCCAGCGAATGCCTCCTGGAGCAGCTGAACTTGGTGTCTATACCCCCAAATCCTGCTGGCCAGCAGCTTGGTTTGGAAACAGCCTCCATCAGACTGATCTGATATGATTAACAGACCTCTGTTTTCTAGTGTTGGATGCATCCACAATTGTTTGTGACAGTCCCACCTCCACCCCCATAATTATTTAATTCTTTTGGAATGTGGAAAATTGGCATGAGGCACCAGACTTGGAGTCCATGGGAAGCTGGCTTCCTTCTCTATTGATCAGAACACCTTCCTACCTGGAGTTGCAAGCATGGGACAGAAGTCCATCGGAGAAGAGCTTGTTCATTCTGGTTGGAGTTGAGATCAGACTTGACTGACGAGCTCAGTGCTAAAATGACTGGTGTCTACTTGGGAGACAGTCAATGGACGGCTCCCAAAGTAAATGGATTTGTGATCCTCTTTCTCGATGCTTCTCTTTCTCTTTTTTAAGATGATAAAATTGCAAAGCCAAGTCCATTAAACAATTCGTACTTTGATTTGCAAAAGACAACAAACATATCCTCTGAGCAAGGGAAGCAAGTCTTTTCTTGCATCCAAGTTCAGGAACACTGAGTCTTTCCATTCAGGCCCTTCAAGGTACATCAAGTTGAAGGGTGATCTAATTGGTTTTCAAGGCAACAAGAGTGTTCATTGTCCAAGTGGTTTTATTCAATAATTATTCTGCCATTGAACACACGTAGACTCTTCACTTAACACTGATTCTTACATCTGCAAAATGAAATCAAACGTCCCATTCAAAGTGCAAATACAGAGAAATTGGGTGCTCCCAGCATAAGATTTGACCCTGGGTAGATGCTCAAAAGTATCTGTTAAAGGAAAGAGTGACTTTGTCTAAGTGAACAAAAATAATGATTCATAGAAGCGAGAGAAGGAAAGGAAGTAATAATAAATACAGTTAGCACTCCCACTTCACTGCTGAAGAGCTAGACCCACACAGGCGTAGTGACTCAGCCAAGGTCAAATGAACGTGTCATGGCAGAACACAAGAGTGCTCCAAAATCTTAGGCCAACATCAGCCAGTTCCAGGCCAATGGACAAAGTTGTTATTAACCAAAGGACAGCTGGAAATTCCCCTTCCTCTCTCTGTTTACATTCAAAATAATTTGAATGGTAGTAGGAAGAAAAGCATTAAGAGACAAGTTGCCCTCTTGACAACTTCTCATTTTCTTACAATCCTTAAGAAACAATGATGCCAATAATACCTAAAGGGATACTGGGTCAGTGGTACTTGGAGTTCAGTTCATGGATCAGCAGCCTCAATATCCCTGGGTAGCCTGTCATCCTGGGTGGGTTCCAGGAATCTGTATTTTAACAAATTTTCTGGGAAATGATTCTTTAGACTACATTTTGAGGATCGCTGATCTATAGACTGACGCCCATAAAAGCACCCAGAGCCTGGAATAGCATGCTGTAGCAAGGGCTGATTATTTACTCTCTTCTCCCTTGTCTATCTTCCACTGCAGAGACTCCAAAAGTCAGGGATTTTCTTGTAGCTAGAGGTGGTCCTGAAGCTGAATTTTCCCCAATGAGATGTACGTAGGGATCTAGGAAGCGTAGGTTTTCCTGATCTGAAAAAGCTGCATGAGGAAAAATCCCATGTCTATGTCAACTTAACGTCCCTGACTTTGAATGTAAGGCATGTAGATCTGACAAGTGTACTACAGCTGTCTTGTAGCCAAGAAGAGAAAGTCAAGAGAACAAAAAAGATGTCAGCCCAAAACAGGGACGTAGGGACACTAAGCTATGCCAGTATATCCCTGCTAGAGAACAGCGATTGTGTTTCTATTTACATGTATATTATTAAAGATACCATTTTTCTCAGTTTGCCTCCACAATAACCATGAGTAACTATTATATAACAAAATGAAGTATACATTTCTGCACAACTTGCATTACCATGAAATACAATCAACTCCTAGATGAAAGCTGCCAGATAAAGTGGTTAAAAACTATGTAGAAAAGCAAAAGGTGAAGAAAAGCAAAGAATGACAAGGCATGGCCTTGATGAGGCATCTATTCCTTTCCTAGGGGTGTGTAAGAAGCTACTCATTACCCAGGAGCGGAAAGGAACAGAACTGTACTCTCTCCTGGTTCTAGAGGCAGAACTTTGACTTCAAGGTATCAAAAGTGTTGTTTCTTTCTGAAGGCCCTGGAGGAGATGTTACCCTGTGTCTTCTGCTACAGATTGAACCGTGCACCCAGCAAAAGATGCACGGACGCTCAGTCTTGTGCTCATGCGTGTTGAGTCGGTTCAATTGTGTCTGACTCTTTGTGACCCCATGGACCATAGCCCGCCAGGCTCCTCTGTCCATGGGATTCCCCAGGCATGAATACTAAAGTGGGTTGCCATGCCTTTCTCCAGGAGATCTTCCTGATGCAGGGATTGAACCCCGGTCTCACCGTGTTCTTTACCACCAGAGCCTCCTGGGAAGGCCCCTATTCTCAGTCCATGGAGTACCTACAAATGTGACTTTTTTTGAAAATAGGATTTTTATAGATGCAAGTTAAGTGAAGTTATTAGAGTGGGACCTAATCCAATATGACTCTGTCCTTATAAAAGGGAGAAGTTTGGACACAGAGGTAGACAGACATAGAGGGATGGCAGTGTGAAACAAAGACAATGCCACATACAAGCCAAGGACCATGTGAATCTTCCAGAGGCTAGGAGGGGGCCAGGGCCTGTCAGCACCCTTCTGGCTCCTGGTGGCTGCCAGCCATCCTTGGGATTCCTTGGTTTGAAGGTGTATTCCTCTCCCATATCTACCTTCATCTTCATATGGCCTTCTCCTCTGTGACTCTGTGTCTTACATTTCTCTCTCTTTTCTCAGGAAGTGTCTGTCATTGAATTTAGAACTCACTCTAAATTCAAGGTGATTTGACTTTAAGATAATTATTAACATTTGTGAGATCCTGTCTATAAGTCAGGCTACATTCACAGGTACCAGGCTTAGGGATATGCACATCTTTGGGGGAATACAATCCAACCAGGTACAAGGTGTTAATATTCATGAGCGTGTGTGAGGGTGTGTGTTGCTCAGTCATGTCTGACTCTTTGTGACTCCATGGACTGTAGTCTGTCAGGCTCCTCTGTCCATGGGATTTTCCAGGCAAGGATGTTGGAGTAGGTTACTATCACCTCCTCCAGGGGATCTTTCCAGTCCAGGGATCAAATCTGCCTCTCCTGTGTCTCCTGTATTAGCAGACAGATTTTTTACCACTGAGTTATTGGGGATCCTGTTAATATTCTAGTAGGAAAATAAAATTTTATGGTTAATAATGTGGTAACTCTATAAAAGACCCATCCCAAGCCTTTTGTTTCCTCAATAACCACAGTGTCAGAAAAGGGCAAAGAGAAAGAAAGGTTAAACTGGAAAAAAAATTGGTCAGCTTTGAACTGTTCCTTCAGTCCAGAAGGCTTGCAAGAAAAGGCAGAATTTCTATCAGACTGGCCAAAAAGTTTGTTCAGGTTTTCCCGTGCCATCTTAATAAAAAGCTCAGGCAAACTTTTTGACCAACCCAATACTTTATTAGATTCAGGGAAAATTTTTCTTTAGCTCTGTATCTCTCTTTCCACCTTACAGCTTTACTTAAAACAATAATTGGCCCTGTGATTAGAAGGATAAAAATCAGCACAACAGGTGAGTATGCTAATTATTCTTCCTTGCTGCGGACATAGCCAGCTTCAGTTTTTGGTCCTAACCTAAGTATGACATCTCAGTGACAAATTAAATCAATTAAGCTGAGAGCTCCTGGAGTGTGAATAATGGACTGGGAGAGGATACCAGAGTTGAAGTACAGCCTCCACTGCTAATTAGGAAAAGGAGTGTCCACAAGACCCTGCCCTTACGTGCCCTTACTCCTTCATCCGTAAGTTGGCCTGTCTCAAATTCCTTCCACACTATGATTCTTTTGCAAACACTTCCTTCAGAATTTGGACAGGAGTTGAGTAGTGCTTTGTTTTGTTTTGTTTTGTTTTAATGCACATGATCAGTATGGAGATTTATGGAGACACTTGCTTTTTATATGCGAAAGAGGGAAACACACACACACTGTACACAATAGCAGCGAGAGAGCCTTTGCCAGCCTAACACACATTTATGCAGCAACAGCAGACAGTGACACCAGACTGCAAGTAGGGAAAATGACTCTGTCAATATTTACGGAGACCGAAATGGTAACGCAGGCTGTTTCCTTCCTTCCACACAACGAACATGTGTGCAGGCCTTGGTCTCAGCCCAGTGTGCCAGGCACTGGGTCCAGACACTGAAGAGAGCCATGAGTAAGACATGGGAGCTGCTTCAAGGCAGAGATGGACAGGGTGGCAGAGCACGGTGGCACGTGTGTTATGATGGGGCCAGGCTTCAGGTGCTGTGAGCCCCACCTACAGCCTTGGGGTCATTCAGAAAGGCCTCGAAGGTGTTCTGAGCCAAATTCTCGAGGATGTGTTGGAGGGTAAGGTGTTGCTACCTCAGGTTTCTAGGCAGTTCGAAATCTACAGTTTCTCAGCCTTTAAGTGAACCACAGTGAAGCAGGAAGCTTCTCATGCTTTCCTCTTGTCTAAGTAAGCCTTTCTGGATGTCTCCCAAAGTGTATCAGTTAATTCCACCAGTTATCATCTTGAACCATAATTCAGATCAAGCCACATCACTTCCCAAAAATGTCCAAGGATGCATCCCAGCCTGGAGAATGACACCACCATCTGGACCTTTCCGCTAGTCAAGATTGGTCTTGGTTGACCTCTTCAGTATCATCTCACACCGTAAATTGAAAGAAACATGACACGTCTACTGGAGCTAGCTTTGCCTTGTTTGTGAGCTTCCTTGATGACTCAGAAGGCAAAGGCTCTGCCTTCAGTGCACACTCCAGGCCAGTCCCTAGGTCAGGAAGATCCCCTGGAGAAGTGAATGGCTACCCACTCCAGTATTCCTACCTGGAGAATTTCATGGACAAAGGAGCCTGGTGGACTACAGTTCATGGGGTCCCAAAGAGTCAGACATGACTGAGTAATTAACATTCATTCACTCACTTTATTTAGGTACAATGAACCACATGGATAATCTGAAATTCATGTCAGCTGACCTGATCTGTGTGGTTATAAATGTTTATATTCAGAGTTTGTATAGGGATAAACCCTAGGACACTGAGTCAAAAGATTTAATATCCACACCTTGCTGTGCTGCCTGTGGACCCGGGCCAGCCTCTTTTCTTCCATTTGTAAACTGGAGGGAACAGTCCCTGGTCTGGCTGCCTCCTGGGAGTGAAAACCAAAGAAGTCACATGAAATCTTAGTCGTGCAACCTCCTTCATCAAGGCCCAGAGAGTTACGCTTAAAGAGACTGAACTGTGATATCAAAAGGCTCGAGTTCCAATCAAGGATCTTATTCTTTAACTCTTCTTCTTACCTGTCCCACACTTGCTTCTCCATCTAGAAGCATGTGTAGGTCATAGATGACCTCTCAGGTCCCCCAGAATTACTGAAGAATTCTATGAGTCCATCTGTTTCTTTCCCATTAAGAACCAGCATCTCCTCTGTTTAAGTAATATGAAAACTTTTGAAAGTGTGCACCCACCAGAGAAATAATTTATTATCTCATTACTGCGCATGCAGCTGATCCTAGAGTTTTTGCTTCCTCATGGCCCAGGCTGGACATGGCGTTGGAAAGCTACATTCAGTGCCCAACTTCAGGGATACCTCCTGTTCAGAGTAAGGGTGTCTGTAAGGATTAGTTTGCTATGATGCGTATATTCCTTCCGGTTCACCTGGGTAAATGGGCATCCGTGAGTGGAGACATCACTGTGCTTGCCTGGAACCAGGACTTGGAGCCAGGGCTTTGGAGATGTGTGCCTGGAATCTCTGTTCTCCAGGGCCCAGATCCAGTGTCTGGCAGAGTCAAGTCGCGGTAGCATAGTGGAGGCTCTCCAGCCCCCACCGTGGAAATTGAATTTCTCTCTGAACACAAGCATTCTCCCAGATCAAACATTCTGAGCAGACTAAACATCTCTGACAATGAGCCCAAAGTTTCATAGCAAAGCAATTTCACTTGGTAATTTGTTCAGTACTAGATGCGTTTAGTTCTCCTAAGTTCATCTCTCACTAAATTATTTTCCCAAGACCATTCATTTTTAACATAATAAGGCTAGCATGCCTACGCTATAATAGGACCTTTGCAAAACGAGTGCATATGTTACAATGGCTTATTTTCTGTCATGGAGATTTAATCAAATTCACCAAGTTGGAGGGCTATAATAGAGATTTTCAATAATATATGTTAAAAGGGTTTTTATAGGATGTCTTGCGACTTGTGAATAAGATCGGAGGGAGTGTGTGTTTGGTACTTCCACCAGATGTTGAATTAACTGGCCCAGGGGAGTCCATTCCTCCTAGAGCAGATCTTATAAGCCAGCATGGTCTGGACCGGTTTGTTTGGTAAAGTTTCAGTAACTAAAGAGAGGTGCATCTTTTCAGAGTAGACATAAACATTTTCTTTGGGCTTTCTAAAATCTAAAAAGAATACAAAATGAATCTTAATTGCAAACGGGCTTTTTTTATCAGTCCACTTCACCATTTACCAGGGGCTTCCCTAGTGGCTCAGTAAAGAGTGCCTGCAACGCCAGAGACCTGGGTTCAATCCCTGGATAGGAAAGATTCCCCTGGAGAAGGAAACAGCAGCCCATTCCAGCATTCTTACCTGGGAAATCCCATGGCCAGAGGAGCCTGGTGGGCTACAGTCCATGGTGTTGCAAAGAGTCGGACATGACTTAGCAACTAAACCACCATCACCATTTATGATATCCAATCCATTGTGGCTTTCTTGTTTGTTTTTATTTTTTGACAAGCCATTATAATAACTCATTCAGGTTCAAAATACCTATAATTTATTCCAAAGATGCTCACTTATTAATTCAGTGAGTAAAAAATGGCCTGGCTCTTGCCTTTCACATTAGAAATGGAACCTGTGTGGATTTTCCAGAAAGGCCTGTTAGTTTTATACACGTCATACCTGCATCATTCTTTCCCCACAGCTTGCATAGCTGTGTCCTCTGCCTCTCATCACTGTTTCTGTCTTTTTCTATATCTTAAATTTTAAAAAGATACAAGGGTAATGAGGCCCTTTTATCTCTCTGAGAAGAGAGAGGAACAAGACCTCTGGAGTGACCTACTGAAAACACACAATATGTGAAGAGGATGGGGTTATCTTCTCGTGTGTCTTTTTAGTGCAACCACATGAAATTGCCAGAGCTATTTGCAAAGGAACAGAGCAGAGATTGCCTAAATAGCAAGCCTAATGTTTTTAAAGTTCAACTACATTTCCGCCCACAATTCCATAATAAATTCATCCTACTTTGACCTCTTTGGGATTACCTCCATCCAAGTGTGTAAATCCACCATATCCCCTTTTGTTCTTGATTGAAGACTTTTAATTAATGACCCTTGTGTTGTCATTGTTCCTTTATATTGCCATTTGAGAGATTCATAGAATCATAGCAGACAATTCAGCACACTGTGATTTTATCACTTCCTTTTTTGGTCATTTATTACATATTTATTGGATTTGTACACCATGCCAGATGTGCTGCTCAGCTTGTAATGCATCAAAGCAGGTTGTGACTGTAAGCTCCTTGAAGACGATGATTCAATCCCTTCTTGTTCATCCCTGTGCCCACTGGGGTTGAGGTTTTAAGAAACAAACCCTGAAAAGACCTGCATACACAGCTTCTATTCTGCTCCTGGCATAACTTGTTTGGTTCAAAAAAAGCCAGTGAGTTAATCTCAATGAAGCTTAGTGTTCTTACCTGTGCATGGGGATAAAAAATAAGACATCACTGAAACAGAGAAGAAAATCAATTGGACCACACTGATGACATTTAAAGTGATATACAACGCATAATGTGCCAATATAAATACTTATATACAAATACTGGGTCAAAGAAAGGATGTGAATCCCAAATGTGGAGACAATGTTTGGAATGAGCATTTGTTCAAAAGACAAATAATAAATTAACCTCCAGCAACAAAATGAAGACTGTTTAGAAGCAGGAGGTACAAGGGTGCTCTTGTACAAAGGTACCAGGGGGCACTATTAAATACCTGATTACAAGCCCAGCTCAACAGCTAAGTCCAAGTATGTGTTAATGGTAATAAGAAATAGCCCCTACCCTGTTTGCCATTTAGAAAAAAAGTCAGATAAGATTTTCCTCCCCAGTGAACCACAGGTAGGAATTGTGTTTCTTCAGTTCTCTCATTCAGTCAATATTTATTAAAGACTTAGAATATATCAGGGGCTGTTTTAGGTCCTAAAGAAAGAGCAAAATTAAGTCAAAGCCTCCACTGTAGTGTGCCCAAGAGATAGAAAATCAACAGACATAAGCAATTTTAGAAAAGCCAGGAAGTTCACAACTAAGAGAACTTGAAGCATGTGATAAAGGCTGATGATGCTCATGGAAAGTTGAGGTTGAGTGGTCAGGAAAGATGTGATCAAGGAGGTACCATTTAAGCAGAAACCCATCTGTTGAGAAGGAGCCAGACATCCACAGAGAGTGTGAGAGGAGGGTGGGACTGGGTCCTGGGCTGAGGGGCAGCAAGTGGAAACACTCTAGAGCAGCAAAGAGATGTACATGTTGGAAGAAATAGCAAAAACAGCCTAGGGGGAGCTTAGAAAATGAGCAACCAGGAGTGGAAGATGATGTTGAGGAGGCTGGAAAAACTGTATGAGTTAGGATGACTTTAGTAGGCAGTTGTTGTTAAGCAAATATGGTTCATTATACACATAACTTTGGTAGGATTCTTCCAAACCAAAAGCTGTCTTCAGATGGACAGCTCTATGGCTGAGATATTGCTTTAGCTAGACTCTACCAGATGGGATTCTGTCACATGCAAAATAGTTCATCTTGTAAACCTCCCTATGTGGAATGCGTCACGTGTGTTTGAGAACCATGTTTGACTTTAGACCAAAGTAATCAGCCACTTCATTCTCCAACCCACATTGCTCTTGACCTGGAAAGATGCTTTACCTTGTGAACACATAAGAGTAAGTTATCAAGAACTTCAAACTGCTTACTCATCCAACAAGGAGGGAGAGGCTTGGAATAAAGATGGCAGCCGTAGCAGGTCACAGACTTCAGAATCAGGTAGCTTTGGGTCAAATCCCTTGTGATGTAAACTTATAAACCTACTCCCACTCCTGCCAGCCTTATGCTCACTTGTGAGATGGAGATCAAACTTTCTTATAATATCAGGCTTCACCTTTGCCCTTCCTTAGACTAACTCCCAACCAAATACTCTCTCCACTCTGTACCTTTCCCTCCGCTCCCTAAAACAACTGTCTTTCCCAGGGCTAAGTCTTCTTTCATGGGCCCATATTGATTCTTGGGGCTACTGTTATCACTAGGACAGCACATACTTCATTGTAAGAACATCCACACAGCATTTTGGCAGTTAAACAATGTCTGCTTCCGCTTGGTGTTCCTTAGCATAGAATAGGGGCTGAACATGCTTGCCCAACTGAACTGAACTCAATTAGGAAACCTTCACCTGTACATACTTTCAAAAATTATAATTTACACTCAAATTAGTGATCTATCATAAGCCAGGAAGGAGAATATAGTCATTTTGAATATACATCACAGCTCTAGTCACTTCTTTTGAACATTTTTTAAAAATGCCGGTATTTTAATTATAAGAAATTTAATGTACATGAATATTTTAGTGTGCTTCATTTCATTAATAGAAAGGCACTTAGGATTAAATTGTATAGCTTGTACTTTATTTCTCTAGACTAGATTTATAGATAGCTACACGTTTTTCTATTGTTCAGAGTTTTTAATTCATTATGTCTGGGTGTGCAAGAGAAAAAAAATCTGTAGTAAATATCTTGTTTGATTGTATCTCCTTAATTGCATGAGTAGTCCCTGCCTGCAACTCTAGGGATTTGTTGGAAAGAAGGCGGATCCTCAGCATCGTTAATGGATTTAATGCAATAAGGGATTGCTCTGTGAGAAAAATGTCCTTGGAATATAGTCCAACAGCCTTAAACTAGATGTATGTTTCTCCCAGAAGTGAGCACCTGTGCAAATTCCCCGGTGCATCCCCACTAAGATATAAGAGTTCACACTGGGGAAAGGGACAAAATGAGTAAGTCACTCTAAATAACCGCGGGTCCCTGAAATTGATAATGCATGTCTGAACCTATTCAGCAATGCCTCACACAGTGCCCTAGGCATAGTAAAATCTTGCCAAATATTTCTTAAAATAAACAAAAAACACTGAAGCACTGGACACTGGGGTCATTTCAGGACAGAGACAAATATTCATCCACTGTCAAAGGTCATCACCTCATTTCATCTAGTGCCATAGTTTAGAGACCCTTATCAGCTATTTATTGCCAAAAAGTGTAAGTAACAGATAGCCACAGACTCCCAAAGGGATGCAATAATAAGCATGAGTGTTTTTCAGGAGGCTATGGGTCCTGGGAAGGTCTAGGCATTGTGTTGGGCTAGTTTCTGTCATCTGTGCTTGACCATAAATCTTTGGTCAACTGGTAGGTAGGCCACAGGCAGGCTATTCTACATGGTCTCAGCTTAAACCATGTCTCTACAACATGCAGTTCCTCAAACATGAGCAGCCTAACTTGAGCTTGTTTTTCTGATAACTGATAGGGGTCTGAGAGAGCCAGAAAGCCCACAAAGACTCCTAAAGTCTAGGCTAAGGACTGGCATATAATCACTTCTGTTACATTCTAATGGTAGGTCACAGACCAATCCAAGTTCAAGGAAATGGAAAACAGACCCTAACTCATGATGGGAAACATTGCAAAGTCTTGTTGCAGAGGGTGTGGACGGAGGCAGGAGGGGGAATTGATGAGTTTCTGTAATCTCTTGTGATTGCAAAGAAAAGTTTAACTTATATACTTCATTACATATTTCAAGGAAACCAAGAAGGTATGTGAGATATTTCAGAAGGCTTTTTATACAAATTGATGAGAGAAAGCTAAGCAACTAAGTATGAGCTTAGAAAATGCAAATTATGGAACAAAAAAGACTCTTTTAATATAACTAAATGTATGCCTAATTCTATATAAAATTTGGAAATTCTAAGAAGTACAAAGAAGAAAACACCATTTAATTTGCCACTTCTCTGAGATAATTCTGCTATTATCTTTTTAATCATGAAAGTTGCTAAACATGCCAAAAGCACCCATTTGTCCTTTGCCCAACTTTGGATGATTTATTAGTCTTGTTTCGTTCATCCTCCTCCCATTTTTTTTTCTTTCAAGTTTTACCTGAAGTATTTCATCAGTGCAATTTCCTTACAGGTAAGGGCAAAGCACACACACACATACACACACATATACACACTCATGCACTCAACAGATGGCACTTCAATTGACAAGAATTTCTTAAGATCACCAAATAGCTAGTTCATACAGTGCCAAATCCACGTTCAGTTTTGTCCCTTGTCTCAAAAATACATCTCCTTATAGCTGGTTTGCTTGAATTATGAGTTAAGCAAAGTTCACACCTTGAATACTTCTTATTACCATCATCACTATCATCATTCTCTTGTCATATATGATAAGCAGTCAGTCTCATGGATCTACAGTTGGCTGAAGATAGACTAATACAGTTGAGCTAAGCTGGGGCTCCATTCAGGCTGAGACAGCAGGGCAGTCCTGCTCCCTCTGGAAAGCCACGGTCATCTGGGGGGCTGCTGATGTATAGAGGGCATGCCTGCTTCATCAAGATCTGAACAGAATCAAGCTGAAGAACAAGTTAATACAAAGACGTTAGTGAAATGATGACTGTTCCCTAGACTTCAGGCTGCTCTTTTCAAACAAACTACTGGAACAGATTCCACCTAGCTTTTGCACTAGACAAATCTTGGAAACAGAGGGTTGGGTGAAGTAGGAAAGAATAACATCATTGCTTTGCCAGGCAAAGGGGAACACTGTGGACCTCTGACCCCCAAACTGTGTCCCCATCTGGGAGGATTTGATGAGGCAATTTATAGCAGTGGTTCAAGGGTGTGGTGCTGGTAAGATTGTGCTTAGTTGCTTAGTTATGTCTTACTCTTTACAACTTTATGGACTCTACCCCCACCAGACTCCCCTGTCCCTGGGGATTCTCCAGGCAATAATACTGGAGTGAGTTGCCATGCCCTCCATCAGGGGATCTTCCCAACCCAGGGATCAAACCCAGGTCTCCTGCATTGCAGGTGGACTCTTTACCATCTGAGCCAATAGGTGAATTATCTCCCTGCTCCCCTAGTCTGGTCTCAGGTGATCTTCTTGATAAGCTTCTCTGTTATGAAAACTGCTGACATCTTCCATTTGCTGAGTTTTAATTCTCTAAAGAGCTTAAGGACAGGGTCTCCTTGGTGGTCCAGTGGATAAGAATTTACCTGCCAGTGCAGGGGAAATAAGTTTTGGGAACATCCCACATGCTGAAGGGCAAATAGGCCTATGCACCACAATGATTGAGCCTAAGATCTGGACCCTGGAAACTCCAATGACTGAAACCTAAGCATCTAGAGCCTGTGCTCTGCAACAACAGTAACCACCACAATGAGAAGTCGGTGCAACGAAACTCATTGTAACTAGAGAAAGCCTGGGCAAAGCGATGAAGACCCAGAGCAGCCAAAAATATAAATAAATAAATAATTAGAAACCTTAAAAAAGAAAGCTTAAAGACAATGTTCTGTGCATCCCTTCAAGGGAACCAAGTCACTGCCCCAAGACTTCACTATTGTTTCTTGACTGTCCCTTCCTATTTTAGTGTGAATTCCATTGATTCCTGGCTTAGCGACTATTCTTTTCTGCCCTTTAGAACTCAGGGAAGGTCTTGAAGGCTGGAGTCTGTTCCCTACAAGAAATGGGAGCCAGAGAAGCTTCTGTGCCCAGGAGCCTACAGGGTCCTGCTCTGTTTCAGCTGTTTTGAGGACACAATGGGTGTACATGTGTAATAGTGCCTGGTGAGAAATAGAATATTTCCTGCCTTGTCAATAAACAAAGGATGTCACAGGCATCAGAAACTGCACCATTCAGGGATGGTGAATTGGTGAGCCCTTAGGGAACTCAGAAGGAAAGAATATTTGCCATCCAGCAGCCATCAGACTGCAGTCACTCCCCACAGTGAGTCCTGTCGAAATTCAGAAGGTTGTAAAAACTCAGTATACTGGCCCCAGATAGCTGAGGTGCCTGTCAAAATAATGATTTCAGTGAGCCCCAACTCGCTTCTTCCCATAGATATAAAAAAACACTAAACTCCTTGAAGCAGAGTACTTGATTTTCTTTCATTTACAATAATTTTTGATGTTCAGAAAACCTGCCTTTTGTTTAAAAATTCCTGTTAAAACCGGGCTTCTCCACTACATTCCTCCTCAGAGCAGTTCTCTCAGGGATACATAAGATGTTATTTCTGTGGCTTGAAGTCCTAAAAATTCTCACTGAATCTTAAAACATAATTCTCAACTTTTAGGTTGTGAATATTTTTAAGTCCAGTTACTGGAAATCAGTAGCTGGGCCTTGCCTTCACTTGAAGAAGGGTCAGAAGATAGAACTGAGTTCTGGATTTTCCAGCCAATGGGTATTGACATGGGACTGTGGTAGAGGGTGGGGCATTGGATGAATACCTCTTTCCCAGCATCTGTTATGTGAGGCAAGCCAGCTAGAGAAGCTCCAACTCCACCACTCCCTTCCACAGCCAGGTCTGCAGGATTTGAGCCCTGGGGATTGGCTGTTACTATTGTTCAGTTGCTCAGTTGTGTCCAACTCTTTGTGACCCCGCGGACTGCAGTACTCCAGTCTTCCTTGTCTTTCACCGTCTCTGAGAGTTTGCTCAAACTCATGCCACTGAATCAATGATGCCATCCAACCATCTCATCATCATCCAGGGCTTTGAGGCTGTGCTTTCATCCTCAGAAGAGAGCACAGTTTTCCTGGGGCAAGGTCCACAATCAAACTGACACAAGAAATTAGCCTGAGAGAACACTTCTGGGGTGGTTCCCTGACTTCCCCTTTCAGGCCAGATTTGCCGCTTGAGCTGATGAGATGTGACTGAGAAATTATTTGTACCTGCCCGCAGTTTACGAGGACAATGAATGAAGTAAGGCAAAGGTGCCTCCTGCCAGGTTCATGCCTCCTGGCATCCCGAGGATACAAACATCCTTCCCCTGATGGGCACGTAGGCAGTGCCTCTCGTCCACACCTTTGACAGCCTGGACGTTCTTTGCAGAGCTGCCAAAGAATGTTGCTGTACAATCCATTCTGTTGGCAGGACCTGTGTCCCAGGCCTCTGTGTTTGCCTACCTCTTGGCAACTTGGCCCTTTCCCAGGTTAGAATGGTACATCAGGAGGCCTGGTTCAGGATCGTTTCCAAGCTTGGAGGGGGGTGGTTGGGAGAAGTGGACCCAGGGTGGTAGATAGGGTCATCCTTCAATGACAAAATCAGCTTTGTATTATGGTAATCTCCTACTCTGTTACTGTTAAGTCACTTCAGTCGTGTCCGACTCTGTGCAACCCCATAGACGGCAGCCCATGAGGCTCCCCCATCCCTGGGATTCTCCAGGCAAGAACACTTTTGTCATATATTAGCCTCTTCTCTGAATAGGATCACAAGAAACTCAAAACTAATGTTCAGAAGAATCAGTATCGTGAAAATGAGTATATGACCCAAAGCAATCTATAGATTCAGTGCAATCCCTATCAAGCTACCAATGATATTTTTCACAGAACTAGGACAAATAATTTAACAGTTTGTATGGAAATACAAAAACCCTTGAATAGCCAAAGCAATCTTGAGAACGAAGAATGGAACTGGAGGAGTCAGCCTGCCTGACTTCAGACTGTACTACAAAGCTACAGTCATGAAGACAGTATGGTACTGGCACAAAGACAGAAATACGGATCAATGGAACAAAATAGGAAGCCCAGAGATAAATCTATGCACCTATGAACACCTTACCTTTGACAAAGGAGGCAAGAATATACAATGGAGAAAAGACAGTCTCTTTAACAAGTTGTGCTGGGAAAATTGGCCAACCACCTATAAAAGAATGAAACTAGAACACTTTCTAACACTATACACAAAAATAAACTAAAAATGGATTAAAGATCTGAATGTAAGACCAGAAACTATAAAACTCCTAGAGGAAAACATAGGCAAAACACTGACTGACATAAATCACAGCAGGATCCTCTATGACCCACCTCCCAGAGTAATGGAAATAAAACCAAAAATAAACAAATGAGACCTAATTAAACTTAAAAGCTTTTTGCACAACAGAGGAAACTATCAGCAAGATGAAAAGACAGCCTTCAAAATGGGAGAAAATTATAGCAGACAAAGCAACTGACAAAGAATTAATCTCAAAAATGTACAAGCAGCTCATGCAGCTCAATGCCAGAAAAAAAAAAAATGACCCAATCAAAAACATGAGTCAAAGAACTAAACAGACGTTTTTCCAAAGAAGACATACAGATGTCTAACAAACACATGAAAAGATGCTCAACATCACTCATTATCAGAGAAATGCAAATCAAAACCATAATGTGGTACCATCTTATGCCAGTTAGAATGGCTGCCATCAAAAAGTCTACAAACAATAAATGCTGGAGAGAATGTGGAGAAAAGGAAACCCTCCTACACTGCTGGTGGGAATGCAAACTGGCACAGCCACTATGGAGAACAGTGTGGAGATTTCTTAAAAAACTGGAAATAGAACTGCCATATGACCCAGCCCTCCCACTGCTGGGCATACACACTGAGGAAACCAGAATTGAAAGAGACACCTGTACCCCAATGTTCATCGCAGCACTGTTTACAGTAGCTAGGCCATGGAAGCAACCTAGATGTCCATCGGCAGATGAATAGATAAGAAAGTTGTACACAAAGGAATATTACTCAGCTATAAAAAGAACACATTTGAATCAGTTCTAACGAGGTGGATGAAACTGGAGCCTATTATACAAAGTGAAGTAAGTCAGAAAGAAAAACACCAATACAGTATATGAACACATATATATGGAATTTAGAAAGATGGTAATGACATCCCTGTATGTGAGACAGCATATATATATATATATATATATATATATATATATATATACACACACATACAGATATAAAGAAGAGATTTTTGAACTCTGTGGGAGAAGGCAAGGGTGGGATGATTTGAGAGAATAGCACTGAAACATGTATATTACCATATCTGAAAAAGATGATAAGTCCAAGTTCGATGCATGAAACAGGGCACTCAAAGCAGGTGCTCTGGGACAAACCAGAGGGATGGGATGGGGAGGGTGGTGGGAGGGGGTTCGGGGTGGGGGACATGTGTACACTGTTTCATATCAATATATGGCAAAAATCACCACAATATTGTGAAGTAATTAGCCTCCAATTAAAATAAATAAATTAATTAATATAAAATAAAATAGTTTAAGAAAACTTTTTATATCCAAAAGATGAAATAGTTTCTAGCTCATTTCAATTGTGAAGACTTTTAACAAAATTATATGGCAACAAACTTGTGTGTAATATAGGTGACAAATGCAGAATGTAAAATTAAATAAGAAACAAGTTCAAGATTGCCCTAGGATGAACTGGTACTGGAAATAAGCTATTTTCAATAATCGATTTGGAAGAGAAAAGGATAAAGATTTCACAGTTAATAATGGAACAAAAAATATTCAATTGGCAATTTACCTTGAAAAACAAAAATGTGATTATGAAAATGAATGTGTCATGTCTTTCATATACGTAATATAAATAGCTTATGTTATAGACCCATGTAAATTTTTAAGTGAACAAAGAATGAAATAAGGGGGTTTTCTTCAATAGTTTTAAATAAAATCGATTACTAACATGATGAAATAACGTTTGTATGGTACTTAGCTTTTTGAGAAGTTCGTGAAGAGGTCACTTTTTGTAAAAATATGCAAGATTTGCAGCAACTTTGCCAAGGACTTCTCTTCCCTTTTCTTCTTTAAGTTTGCTCTTTGGAAACATGCATCATTATTTTATTCATTCAACAGATATCTACTGAGTATCTATTGTATGTCAACCATTTTCTATAAGCTGGGCTGAAGGAGTAACCAGCAACAACTTTTGGTAATATTCTAGACCGGAAAGCAGGGCATTAATTTATTGAGCACACATTGATTGACCATCTACTATGTTCTGAAGCACACTTTTTAGGTGATTGGAACACATTAGAGAACTAGAAACACAAGAATCTCCATAGTCCTGAAATGTATTTTCTAAGAAGGCTAAAATATAGAAACAAACACAGCAGCAGGAACATGGATGTTGACGGTTTTCCCCATCCAGACTCTACAGGTGATTCGAGCAATTCTCCACCACTGCCATCAGCTTTAAGCCATCTTACATTTTTGCAAGATTTATAAATTCATTTTTCAAATGACAAGCATCCTCTTTGCTTTGAATTGACAGACTCTCCCAGAATCTCTCAGCTGGTGAGTCAGTGTGACCCCTGACCGGCAAGGATGGTGACAAGCCATTGTCAAGCTTGTAAATGGGAGGGCGCTGACATTGTAGTGATGGTTTTGTGTTCCGGGCCACCTAACAGGCATGGGGAATTGTGTGAATACTGCTACAGGAGCCGTCTGTGTATGGGTGTGTGTTACCAAGCGTGTGTATCATGATGGTGTCCTCATGGGTAGAAAGACTAAGGAAAACTGTACTCCATTCAGCTGTGGTTTTTCACAGAATGTGCCATGTGCTTTGGAGATATAGTAAGTTCCCTCCACATGAATGAGCTGCGCTCTGAGAGCATGTTCATAAGTATAATTTGTTCCAAGTCCGACAAAGTTAGCCTCGGCACCCAGCGAACATGACTGGCTGCATAGTACTGTATGTGTAATAGGGTTATAGTACTTTTCACATGAATAATACATAAAAACAAATACCAAAAAAAAGTTTTAATCTGACATTACAGTACCTTGAAAATGCAGTAGTACAGTACTACAGATGGCATGCGGGGGCCGGCATTCACTGAACAGGCAAGAGGAGTTACTAACAGGAGGAGGGAGTGGAGGTGAGAGATGGTGGAGTTGAAGGATCGTCCAGCAATAGGAGATGAAGGCAAACATTTCACGCAAGCCTGATGTTGACGGAATGCCCCTTTGCATCTTGGGAAATTCAGAACTTACTATAGGGGACTTACTGTACCCAGTGGCAAATAAATGAGAAAAGTCCTGTTCTGCTCCTAAGAAAGCTCTCCAGTACCTGTTAGCTTCGCTCGGGGAGTCAGACAGGCTGATCTAATTCCCTAAAAGGAATTTCCAAACTATTAAAACAGTCCCTCTTTTCAAAATATGGGAAGTTCCATCTTCAAAAGTCATCTTGTTCAAGTAAAAGAGAAGGACTGCTTCTCTTTCCTGGGGTTTCAAAGCATCTATAGTATGTACAGGATATACCCATACCTCTATATAGGATTTTTTTTTCTTGCATCTTCCAGTTGGTAATTTATTTTCTTTAAGCCTTAGGGGATTGTTTTACAAACTTCTATTATTTTTAAAGGTATGTATTTCTCTTATGGGCTTCCCAGGTGGTTCAGTGGTAAAGACTCCACCTGCCAGTGCAGGAGATGTAAGAGATGTAGGTTCAGTCCCTGGGTTGGGAAGATCCCCTGAGAAGGAAATGGCAATCCACTCCAGTATTCTTGCCTAGAAAATGCCATGGACAGATGACAGCTATGGGCTACAGTCCATGGAGTTGTCATATATAATTGAGCAACTGAGCATGTATTTCTCTTGTAAGGATTGAGAGGGGAAACATTACATGATGTCTTAATTGGATTACTAAATATTAAGGGAAATTAGAATACCCCCAAACTTTGTAACTTTCATGTTTAAATACATTCTAGAAGGTACATATGTAATTGCAAGTATTTTGCTTTAATATCAGTTAAACTCTTTAGACAAGTTCCTAGGCCCCCAAGAAAAGGACATTTCAAGATTGAGCCCTGCCCTGTGTTTTCAGACAGTGTTTCATGATCAGCTCCACAGAGTGATAACACTCTATGCTTTATCCAAAACCAACTACTATTATTGTCTGGTCCGTAGAAGTTTCCAGAAGGCCCACCCCTCTACTGGTGTGTACGCCTTTCCTCTAATAATTCTCATCTCCCAGCTCTTTCTTCATGGTCCCATTCAAGCACCACTTCTTTGAGGTCAGTTTCCTTATCCTTCACCATCTAAACGTTTTAGCTAGATGTCTCCTCTCTACTTCTAGGTCACTTTGTGGGAATTAAGACAGGCCATTCCATAGACTAGTGAAGTAATTGATGCTTTCAAACACAAGCTCCAAACTTGACTTGCTATGAGACCTGAGCAGCTGTACTTAAACTGTCTATTATCTCAACTTCCCCATCTATAAAAAATAGGCAATAGTTCATAGCTCATTGGGTCAATGGTGTCAACACCAAATATGTTGACATGTGTGGAGCACTTACTACAATTCTTGGCACAAAATACATTCTATTAAAATGCTTGATTTTAAAATAAACAAGAATTGTAAAATGGATTTCTTTTTCTCAACATATATACATGCGAAGAAGCAGTCACTAGTCACCCTTGGAAGTCCTGCTTTTGAACATGGCTCCCCTAGTTGCTGCTGCTGCTGCTGCTAAGTCACTTCACTCATGTTTGACTCTGTGCAACCCCATGGACAGCAGCCCGCCATGCTCCTCTGTCCACAGGATTCTCCAGGCAAGAATACTGGAGTGGATTGCCATTTCCTTCTCCAGAGGATCTTCCAGACCCAGGGACAGAACCCAGGTCTCCTGTATTGGCAGGAGATTCCTTCCCATCTGAGCCACCTGGGAAGCCTAGCATCACATAGCAAAGTCAGATCAGTTTACCAATGACAGCAGTGGCCAGGGATGAGAGACGAAGTCTATAAAAGATGATAGAAGATGTGTTTGACAACACAGAATTCAGTATCTCACATACACACAACAAATAGTTTTGGAAAGTGTAGAGATGGTTCAATTGTATATCATGATTCTGAAACAACTCAAGATCAATGCCAACAAAACATTAGTGCAGAGTCTGCAGGAGAAAACTGATGGAGGGCAATGAAGAAAGAGGAGGGATTTGAGGATCAAGAGAGAAGAAACATAAGGCCCAATGGATAAAACACCAAATGCAAATCATTAATGAAAGGTGTTGAAGGAAGATTATACCTTGGAAGAGAACTGATGTGTTTTTGAGCCCATCAACACCCACAGACCACACTGCACAGCATGCACGCTTCTTCTCTCATATGACATAAACATGCCTTCAGTTCAGTTCAGTTAAGTCGCTCAGTCACGTCTGACTCTTTGCGACTCTGTGGACTGCAGCACTTTCCTGTCCATCACCAACTCCGGGAGCTTGCTCAAACTCATGTCCCTCAAGTCAGTGATGCCATCCAACCATCTCATCCTCTGTCATTCCCTTCTCCTCCTGCCTTCAATCTTTCCCAGCATCAGGGTCTTTTCCAATGACTCAGTTCTTCACATCAGCTAGCCAAAGTATTGGAGCTTCAGCTTCAGCATCAGTGCTTCCAATGAATATTCAGGACTGATTTCCTTTAGGGCTGACCGGTTTGATATCTTTGCAGTCCAAGGGACTCTCAACATGCCATGCATACTCCAAAGAAGACAATTCCCTTTATTTGCCCTCCACAATGATCTCCAGGAAACCCCAATTGCAGAATTTTCACAGCCCCTGTTCAGGCCTCTTGAAACCTGTATTTAATCATAGACTAAGGATTGCTCTCCCAAGAGGTCAATCACTAAATTAATGATTGCATGTGAGGAAAAAAAAAAACACAGTTATGCCTTGTTTTTGCACTGAAATATATGAAAAAATAAATAAAATGCATTAATATTTTATTAACAACTTTAAGAGCTACTAGAATGGACTATATTGTGGTAGTAATAAAAGTGATCATAACGTCACAACAACAATAAAAACAACTGCTTTCCTACAATGCTGGGTTTCTCGATATCAGGCACTATGACGCTGACTTTATAACCACCGTGTGAGGAAAGTGTTATAACCAACATGTAGGTTAGTTCCCCTTTTTCTGTCCACTTAACGTGCTTTAGGCACTGTTTATGTTTGCAGAGGAATTTCTGGCCTCTGGTACCCTCTTTGCTATAGCCAGGACACAGACTTGTCATTCATTCCTCCAGATACACTCCAGGCACACTATGATAGTTAATTTTATGTGTCACCTTGATTGGATCACGATGCCTAGATATTTGTCTAAACATTTTTCTTTTTCCTGTGAGGGTGTCTCCAGATGAAATTAGAATCAGTGGACTCAGTAAAGCCAATCTCCCTCCTCAGTATGGTTGAACATTCAATTTGTTGAGGGCCTGAATAGAATAAAAGGCAGAGGAAGGGAGAATTCTGTCTATTTCTCCCTCATTATTTGAGCCAGGATATTGATCTTTTCTTTTCCATAGCACTCTTGGCTCTCAAACGTTCAGACTCAGTGAATTATACCACCAGCTTTCCTGGGTCTTCAGCTTGCAGATGGAGGATCAATCATGGGAATTCTCAGTCTCCATAACTGTATAAACCAATTTCTTACAATAAATATCTTCCTATACATACCATAGAACACCTGTTGGTTATGTTTCTCTGGGAACTCTGGTTAATACAGATCTTGAGACAGGAAGTAAGAGATGCACAGAAGGGACCATTAAACCCACTGCAGGGCTGTCAGCCAAGACCAGGTTTTCAGAGAAGAGATCTGTTCCAAAGCCCACTTCTGGAAACTTAATATGAAACCAGGATCCACAGATATCTCAACTGCTCTGCAAGATATTCAGTTTTCTTCTTTGTATTTTTAATTTTTATTTTTTGTTTATTTATTTGTTTTTGTTTTTACTTTATTCTACTTTATAGTACTGTATTGGTTTTGGCATACATTGACATGAATCCACCACAGGTGCATACGAGTTCCCAAATTGTGCCAAATACACATCACCTGAAATTTAAATTTGCCACTCTAACCATTCATTTTTAAGGATACAATTCAGTGGCAGTAGGTATCAATACATAGACTTTGTCTGGCAACCATCCCACCATCCACCTCTAGAACTTTTTCATCCTGCAAAACTGAAACTCTGCCCCCACTAAACACTGACTATCCATTCCACCCTTCCCACAGCCCCTCACAACCAAACACCTACTTTCTTTCTCTGTACATTTGACTACTCTTTGGCTGTTCTTGTTTAGTCGCTAAGTCGTGTCCGACTCTTGCTGCCCAGTGGACTGTAGCCCGGTAGGATCCTCCGTCGTGGGCTCTCTCAGGCTAGAATATTGGAGCAGGCTGCCATTTCCTTCTCCAGAGGATCTTCCCAGCCCAGAGACAGAGCCTGTGTGTCCCAGGTCTCCTGCATAGTCAGGCAGGTTCTTTACCATTGAGCCACTTAGGGAGCTCTAGGCACACCATCCAAATGGTATAATGCGGTATTCATCTTTTTGTAACTAGATTATCTCACTTAGCACAATATTCTCAAGATCTGTCCATGTTGTAGCATGTGTTGGAATTTCTAAAGGGAAAAATAATATCCTGATATGTGGTTACACCACATTTATTTATCCATTTACTACATTTTGCTTTATAGAATGTGCATAACACAGGTATCATACCTACAATTGTAGAAAACATTCATGATGGTTAATTTTATGTGTTGATTTGACTGAACCACTGAGTTCAGTCAGTAGACCAACTACCAGTCAGTCAGACCAGCTACTTGGTCAAGCATTATTCTGGATGTCTCTGTGAGGGTGTTTGTAGATGAGACAAACATTGAAATCAATATACTTTTATTGATAGACTAATCAAACCAGTCACTCTTAAAGTTCAGTTCTGGATATTCACTAGATGTTGGCTGAAGCTTAAGCTCCAATACTTTGGCCACCTGATTCAAAAAGCTGATCCACTGGAAAAGACCTGATGTTGGGAAAAACTGAAGGCAAAAGGAAAAGGAGGCAACAGAGCAAGAGGTGGTAGATGGCATCACCAACCTAATGGACATAAATTTGAGCAAACTCTGGGAGATATTGGACGACAGAGGAGCCTGGCGTGCTGCAGTCCATGGGGTCACAAAGAGTTGGACACAACTTAGCTACTGAACAATAACAAAATATTAACTACATAATATAGTTACATATAACTGTGATTTTATTTTTATATAATGAAACATCTATTGGTCCTCTTGTTCTGGAGAACTCTGACTTTATGACATTGCAGTGTGTGGTTTGATTATAGCTCTAATAAAGTCTTAAAGTAAAATAAATAAATAAAATGAAGTAAATTTGAAGTTCACAGGAAAAAAAAGAAGGAACCAGTGTGACAGAGGAATTGGAGACACAGAGAGCTGGAAGGGTACCGCCTTGCACAGTGATGCTGCCAAGGTTCTGATGAGTAACTAACCTTAAAAATTCCTGCCTTGGTGAGTCTGTTTGCTATAGCTGCCGTAACAAATCCCCACAGGCTGGGTGGCATCAGCAGGAGGAATTTCTTCTCACAGTTCTAGAGGCCAGAAGTCTGAGGGCGGGTCATCAGGGTCGATTCCTTCGGAGAACTGGGAGGCAGTCTCTGTGTATCTCTCTCCTGACTCTCAGCTGGCCTGCTGGCAATCTAAGGCATCCCTTAGTTTGCAGAAATATTACTCTGTGTCTCCTTCCATCCTCGTGTGGCTCCTCCCCGTCTGCTTCTCTGTGTCCAAATTTCTTCCTTTTATAAGAACTCTTCACATATACTGGACTTGGGCTCACCCTGCTTCAGGATGGCAGTGTTCTCACTTAACTGATTGATTAAAAGTCCTACAACTCTATTTCCAAATAAGGTCACATTCTGAGGTCCCCAGGGTTAAGGTTCAGTATACAGACCTGTAGGGACTACAGCTCAACCAAAAACACGTTGGTGAGTGTTATGTGTTTCTATGACACTCAGCTATCTGAGCAAACTCACACCCATTTCACATAAGGAGTCTTGCCCCAGGACTTCCCAGGTAGTTCAGTGGTTAAGAACACACCTCCCAATTCAGATGTAAGACACAACAGTTCGATCCCTGGATCGAGAAGATCCCCTGGAGTGGGAAATGGTAACCCACTCCAGGATTCTTGCCTGAAAAATTCCATGGACAGAAGAGCCCAGAGAGCTACAGTGCATGGAGCCGCAGAGGAGTTGGACATGGCTGAGCACAAACACGCAGTCTTCCCCCAACCTGCTGACTGCAGACGTGACCTCATCAAGGCCCAGGAGTAACACAAGTCCTTTCTCCCCACACAGTCTCCTGGCCTGGGCGTGGATGCAATGCTGCACATATATTATTGATAGCTCACAAGCTTGCCAAGCTTTCTGGCTGTGTCTGTGTCTGTGTCTGTGTCTGTGTGTATGGGTGTGTGTGTGACACACAGAGAAAAAGAAAGCAGACAAAAAGCATGGACATGGATACCACCTCTCACTGCTAGGAGTTCACTTTCATTAAGAACATGTTCTGCCTGTTTTCCAAGAGCACCCTTGACAGTGGCTGTGAAGCAGTGGAGGGTGGAGGTGACTTTGAACTCCAGTGGATACATCCAAAGCAGAATGCTCAAGTCCTTGATAACATGCTTTCAAAGCCCAGTTCCTCAGTGTCCTTCACACCCCCGCGAGGCCCTGCCTCACCTCGACACAGCCTGGAGGCTTCCTGTCCTTATATTCCTCTCTCACCCCCCCGCCTTCCCACCGCCTCCTGCTTCCCCTTAATGCTCCCAGGTCCTCTTGGAAGACCCAGCCACTTACAGTTGTGCAGTGATTAAATATTTATAATAAGGGCAATGAGTGAGGTGTTGAATAATAAATGCTAAGGCTGAAGCAGCCTTAGATAATTTCTGCAGATTTCTTCATCCATGCCCTCTTTGATTTGAAGACATGCGCAAAAATTCCTTTAATTAACTTCTTTGGGGTGCAGCTGTGACAGTCGATAGACCTTTATTGCTGTTTTGCTCATGAACCGCTGCCCAGCCACTGGGCCATTCTGCTGTCAATGCCAGGCCCCCAGACAAGGAGATGCCAGGTGGTAAGGTGGATCGTGCCTCATTCATTTCTGAACACTCCAAGGGGAATATATCTATACAAAACTCAAATCCCCAGACCACGAACTCACTGTAACCATTCTTGGATGGGGAATAAAATCACTGAGGCTCGGGAACAAGAATAGATCTTGCTTTCCATGGACCCGCCTATAACATTTTAAGAGGAATAGCGTTTAACTCTCATCACAGCTCTCTGAGGAAGCTACTGGTATTATTCTGATTTTTCGCAGTTAAGGAAGCCGAGGCACAAAGAGGTAAAGTCATTTGCTGAAGACCTAGAACTGGCAGATGTTGGTTCTGGGATGAGGGCAGGCACCAGTCCAGGGAAGAGGGATAAAGAGATGGATCCAAAACAGCCTTTGCCCTGGGAGAAGTTTCAGAGCCAGTGGGGAGAGATCTCTATCTGAGTGCACAGAACAAAGAGTGAACCGCCATGAGAAGGAGAATGCCAAAGAGAAGAAACATGTTTGAGCGGGAGAGCAAGTGGCCAGTTCCGCAGGATGGGTCTGGGAAGCGGTACAGGGGAAGACAGGTGAGCTGAAACTAAAGCTTCGGTGGACGTCTGCCTGAGAATGAGCTTGGAGGCAAACCAACTCTTTCATTTTACTGAGCGGTTCTAACCTGTCCTTGTCATGGACATGAACTTGGGCAAACTGCGGGGGACAGTGAGGGACAGGAAGGCCTGGACGGCTGCAGTCCATGGGGTCACAAAGAGTCGGACATGACTTAGCAACTAAACAGCAACAACAACCTGCCCACTTGAAATCCTTTCTGAAGGAACCTGGTAGAGAGTGTCCTCGTCAAACCGGCTTTCCCTTTTGGGGTCAGCATTTTAGTCCTGGATTCAGAAAGCACAGTATCAGAGGGTAATTGAAGAGAACTTACATCTGTTCCTAATGACCAGTAGAAAACTCTTATTCCTGTAATAGATCAGTTGTGTCTCACCCCAAATTCATATACAGAATCGAAATCCCTAATGTGATGTTGTATGAGGTGGGGACTCTGAGAGATGATATTACGAGGTCAGAGTTCTCTTGAATAGGATCCATGCCTTTATAAGAGCTCACAGAGAACTCGCTTGCTCCTTCTATTATGTGGGGGCACAGAGAAAAGATGGTACAAACCAGGAAGTGAGTCTTCACCAGACATCAAATCTCCAGGCACCTTGACCTTAGACTTCCAGTCTCCAGAACTATGAGAAATGAATTTATGTCGTTTATAAGCCAGTGTGTGGTATTTTGTTGCATCAAAATAACTAAAACATTTTTCAATCTATATTTTGATGATATCAGAAGTTATCTAAGTTTTTGTTTTTTCCAGGATTAGGGACATTTTATCTACAGAAAAGAATGCTGGGGGAAAAAAATCTCTTCTTTAATGCAAAAGGAAAATTGTATTCCTAACCAGAGCCAAAGTCTTAAGTGCACATATTTCCATGTCTACTTTTGTGTCTCTACAAAATTTCATGGGTGAGAAATCCAGACCTCGGAAACTGTTCAGTGACCAGCCAAGTATCACAAGGATGGAAACTGAACCTTAGGCTTCTTGATTCCAAATATATCCCTATTTCTACTGAAATCCTTCTTCCGCCAGTATGTGGGCTTCCCAGGTAGTGCTGGTGGTAAAGAACGTGCCTGCCAATGCAAGAAACATGAGAGACGAGGGTTTGATGCCTGGGTGAGAAGAACCCCTAGAGAAGGGCATGGCAGCCCACTCCAGTATTCTTGCCTGGAGGACCCCTGAACAGATGAGTTAGTGGGCTACACAGTCCTTAGGGTCACAAAGAGTCAGACATGATTGAAGTGACTTAGCATACACGCCAGTATGTACTTATGTAATATAAGACATAACAGTGAGAACTTGCACATATTCCTTTTTAAGAGTCAAGGGATAGAAAGTCCTATTTCCTGAGAGTAGCATTTCCCTAAATTTGTCTCTATGGACTGTAACTTTCATTATGAATCTGTGCAAAAAGAATTCTTTCAAACAAATTTGGGAGATGCTGGCTTAAACAATGTTAAAGCAACTTCTTCGCTATTGGCATTTAGGAAGCTTTTAATATACAGTTGTACACTGTGGAATGCTATGTTCTTCTTCGGTGTTAAATGTGCTGAACAAATATGTATCATGTGCAGGGCTGTGATGGGATAAAATGGCAACAACACCCCACAGAAGTTTCTGTCGGTACAGAGCACTATCGAGCCGGTAATAAACCCACTGGCTCACTTCTGTTACTCCTCTAATGCCTTTTACGTCCCCTCAATGAGATTCTGTAGTCATCTGTAGAGCATCTATAGTCTTCAGATCTATTATTATTATTACTTTACAGATACTGAGATTTTAACATCTTTGAGGCCATGTGACTACTTCTTACTGCCTGTTAAACTCCTAAAAAAAAAAAAAAAAAAAAAAACCTGACAGGAGCCAACAGAGTAAACTATATATTACATTTATTTGATGAAACTTGACAATAGCAGTTAAGAGCACAGATTTAAATAGTGTTGTTACCACTTGCTATTTGTATCAAGTACATTAGTTATTTTTTTTTAAGTCTCAGTTTCCACCTCTGTAAAGTCTAGATAAATACAGACATTCGGTGGGCTACTGGGAGTGCCTCAGATGCGCCTGGCGTGCAATAAGTGAAGGCCACCTTAATGAAACCTGCAAGGACTTCCTGCTCAAAATTGCAACTTCCTTCACCCTGCCCCTCATCCTGAGCACTTCCTACCACCCATTGCTGCTCTATTTTATTTTATTTTTTATCACACTTCTTATCACCTTCCACCATAGGGTCTGATCCTTGTGTCAGGAAGATCCCCTGGAAAAGGAAATAACAGCCCACTCCAGTATTCTTACCTGGAGAACTCAATTCCATGGACAGAGAAGCCTGGCAGGCCACAGTCCATGGAGTTGCAGAGTCGGATATGACTGAGTGTCTCACACACACATCTTTTTGTATGCTTTATTTCACTATTGTGTCTATTTTTGTCTGTCTCTCCCGTTAGCACTTTAGCCCCAAGAAGCAGAGAAAGTGTTTATTGATATATCCCATGGATCAAGATAAGAGGTGGGCATATAGAAGGTGCTGCAGTAAGATGTGCAAAGAATGATTGTTTATCAAACAAAGAGTGAGCTGTTATCTCATAGGAAGCTGGTGCTGGGCATGCGGGGTAAGTAGGCCAAGATCAGAGTAGAGAAGGGTTGCATGTAAATATTTTCAAGGCTCCAGAACTTCTTGTAGTCAGAACTAATAATACTTGTTATCGCTGTTGTTCAGTCACCATGTCATGTTTGACTCTTTGAAACCCCAGCAACAGAGTCTTCTGTCTGCCACTGTCTCCCGGAGTTTGCTCAAATTCATATCCATTGAGTTGGTGATGCTATCTAACCATCTCATCCTCTGTGGCCCCCTTCTTTGGCCTTCAGTCTTTCCCAGCATCAGGGTCTTTTTCAATGAGTTGGCTCTTCGCATCAGATGGCCAAAGTATTTGAGCTTAGCTGCCCTCTGCTATAAGGCAGAAACTATCCAGCCTGCATTATGGTTGAGAAAATTTAAGAATGAGAAAGAAAGGGTAATAATGTGCCCAAGTCTATGGAGTGAGTCCAGGCCTTGGACTTTAAAAGTCATGCTATGCCATGCTGTCCTGACTGTGGATGAAACTGTAACAGTAAGTAGACACAGGAGAGAAGAGTGAAGACAGGTAGTGACCAGGGACCCACCTATGACATCAGGAGGAAAATGCTTTAACAGCTCCTGCTCCAGGTTGTCTCTGATGATGGCTGCATCCTCCCTTTCTTCAGGGCGCTTTTTTCACACATGCTGTTGATATCTGACTGTGTCCATTAACCTGTGAAAGTGAAAACTCAGTCGTGCCTAACTCTTTGAGACCCCATGGGCTGTACAGTCCACAGAATTCTCCAGAAAACTGGAGTGGAGTGAGTAGCCTTTCCCTTCTCCAGGGGATCTTCCCAACCCAGGGATCAAACCCAGGTCTCCCACATTGCAGGTGGATTCTTTACCAGCTGAGCCACAAGGGAAGCCCAAGAATACTTGAGGGTAGTCTACTGCTTCTCTAGCAGATCTTCCCAACCCAGGAATTGAACCAGGATCTCCTGCATTGCAGGCAGATTCTTTAGCAGCTGAGCTATCAGGGGAGCCCTAATAGGAGATAGTAACCTGTAGGAGACAGTAAACCCAAGACATTGCACCTGAAAAATCAATACCCAGGTCAAAGCTCTCTTGCTAGGGACAAGCTGTTCTTTTCAAGCACAGTTTGCCAGCCTCAAAGCAGTATTTCTAAAGACTTGCTCTTGGCCTTGGATGCCCAGAGCAATAGCCCACACTGCTGGCTCACAGCAAGTGGGAAAGAACTCTGGGTTACCACAGTTGCTGTTTCATTCTCTTCCCAATGAGGGAAGGAGAGTAATTGCTAAGTCATGAAAGGATGCAGAGATTTATCACCAGTTGCCAATGCTCGTGGATGGTTCAAGACATCCTGATCCTAACAGGGGTCACGGCAGAGCATTAAGCAGCAAGCCCACAGAGGTAAGGATGAGTGCGGAGTGGGAGCTGGCACCAGGTAAAGACGAAAAATGCCTCTCTGGGAGATTAATCCTTCCTGCAGTCCACCGTTAAAGTAATAAAAGGTTTATGATTCATTTCTTCCTTGATAATGGAGGAGACAATTAGTAATTACTGGATTTATGGTATTTGTTGTGTTAACTCAACCAATAAAGTAGCCAGCAAAATTGTTCTTTGATGCACCGTTGTTGTAGAATAACACGATGAAAGCTTTAAAAGGGAAAGCAGCTGTGTTCACATGTCATGTATGTTTACAGGCAGCAGGGGGATTAGATGATGATGATCTGTGATCTCAAGATTCTAAGCGTCCTCACCCCTCTTTCCCCACTTTATCCTTTCTAGAATTAATTCAAAGAAATGCAATCCAGCCAATTGTACAATGGAAGTGTTAGTTGCTCAGTGGTGTCCAACGTGTTGTGACCCAGTGGACTGTAGCCCACAAGGCTCCTCTGTCCTTGGAACTTTCCAGGCAAGAATACTGGAGTGGGTAGCCATTCTCTTCTCCAGGGTATCTTCCCGAACTAGGGATCGAACCCAGGTCTTCTGCATTGTAGGCAGATTCTTTACCGTCTGAGCCACCAGGGAAGCCCCAAAATGATGATGAAATGATGAAAATTGCTCAGTCATGTCCACCTCTTTGCCAGGTTCCTCTGTCCGTGGAATTCTCTGGGCAAGAATACTGGAGTGGGTAGCCATTCCCTTCTCCAGGGGATCTCCCTGACCTAGAGACCAAATCCAGGCTGCCTGCGCTGCGGGCAGATTCCTTAGTGTCTGAGCCACCAGGGCAGCTCGTGCAATGCTGCAACTTCACTCCCATTTACTGTCTCAGGAAGATCATTATCTTCTTCCAGAGCACCAAGCATCACCCCTCTAGTGCATCTAGAATGTGAATTCTACATGTAATTGTGTCATTGGTTAATTGATGTATTGCCCACCTTAGCCTAAACTGACCTAAAGTCAGGAGCTAGCCTTCTGACCCTCCTGTCTCCCCTAAGGCAAACCATTGGTAAGTGGTGGATGTTTATGGATGGAGGTCTTAAAAAGACTCCACCAGAAAAGGTTCTGCATATTCAGAAATATTCAGGGTGGATGCTTAAATTCAATAAGAATGACCACGGGTGTGTAGCTCAGGAAAAACTCATTTAAAATGTGATAGTAGAATTACTTAGGGAGATCACAGAGGCTATAAGGGCACATTAAAATTTCAGTGTTCATCGCAGCACTGTTTACAATAGCCAGGACATGGAAACAACCTAGATGTCCATCAGTAGATGAATGGATAAGAAAGCTGTGGTACATATACACAAAGGAGTATTACTTAGCCATTAAAAAGAATACATTTGAATCATTTCTAATGAGGTGGATGAAACTGGAGCCAATTATACAGGGTGAAATAAGCCAAAAAGAAAAATACCAATACAGTATCAGTTCAGTTCAGTTCAGTCACTCAGTCGTGTCTGACTCTTCGCGACCTCATGAATTGCAGCACGCCAGGCCTCCCTGTCCATCACCATCTCCCGGAGTTCACTTAGACTCACGTTCACCAAGTCAATGATGCCATCCAGCCATCTCATCCTCAGTCGTCCTCTTCTCCTCCTGCCCCCAATCCTTCCCAGCATCAGAGTCTTTTCCAATGAGTCAACACTTCGCATGAGGTGGCCAAAGTATTGGAGTTTCCGCTTTAGCATCATTCCTTCCAAAGAAATCCCAGGGCTGATCTCCTTTAGAATGGACTGGTTGGATCTCCTTGCAGTCCAAGGGACTAGCAAGAGTCTTCTCCAACACCACAGTTCAAAAGCATCAATTCTTCAGCACTCAGCCTTCTTCACAGTCCAACTCTCACATCCATACATGACCACAGGAAAAACCATAGCCTTGACTAGACGGACCATAGTCAGCAAAGTAATGTCTCTGCTTTTGAATATACTATCTAGGTTGGTCATAACTTTTCTTCCAAGGAATAAGCACCTTTTAATTTCATGGCTGCAGTCACCATCTGCAGTGATTTTGGAGCCCAAAAAAATAAAGTCTGACACTGTTTCCACTGTTTCTCCATCTATTTCCCATGAAGTGATGGGACTGGTGCCATGATGTTAGTTTTCTGAATGGTGAGCTTTAAGCCAACTTTTTACTCTCCTCTTTCACTTTGATCAAGAGGCTCTTTAGTTCCTCTTCACTTTCTGCCATAAGGGTGGTGTCATCTGCATATCTGAGGTTACTGATATTTCTCCCAGCAATCTTGATTCCAGCTTGTGCTTCTTCCAGCCCAGCCTTTCTCATGATGTAATCTGCATGTAAGTTAAATAAGCAGGGTGACAATATACAGCCTTGACGTACTCCTTTTCTTATTGGAACCAGTCTGTTGTTCCATGTCCAGTTCTAACTGTTGCTTCCTGACCTGCATACAGATTTGGTTCAGGTGTCATTTTTAAATTATGGTTTTCTCAGGAACAGAGATGCAGATGTAGAGAATGGATGTGTGTACATGGGTTGCAGGGAAGGAGGGGACAAGCTGGGAGAGTAGCATTGACATATACACACTATGGTGTGTAAGCTGCAGAGCCAGTGGGAACCTGCTGTGCGGCGCAGGAAACTCAGCTCAGTGCTCTGTGATGACCTGGAGGGACAGGATCGGGGGTGGGGGACGGAAGCTCAAGAGAGAGGGCACCTATGCATACATAAGCTGATTCATTTCATTGTACAGCAGAAACCAATGCAACATTGCGAAATAATTACATGCCAATAAAAAAAAGAGGACATAAAAATCTATACTTGGAACAGTTACACACATTTCATTAAAACCAAATGCTAGCCCCAGTCCTTGCAATTCAGTCAGTACTTGATAAATATTTGTGGAATAAATGCAAAAAATACAGAAAAAAGACATTGGTATTAAGATGACAAGAATACATATGTGTATTAGTTTAAATAGCATTTATCTTGTAAAGCTATGTCCATCCAAGTAAATACTTAAACGAGTGATATTTCAGTTGGATATTCCATTATCTATCTCCCACTTTGTTTTTACAACTGTAGTTAAACACTGAGTCCCCTAACTGAGAAGGTTGGCCTATGTAATTTGGAAGAAGGAAGCTGAAAATCCTTGCCCCTTACTACTCCTTGGCTCCTGGGACTTCACAGTTTAGCCGTTTCACCATCCCCAGTGGAGGTCATCTCAAGCATAGTTTCACTCTGTGTTATCTTCTCAGGATTGAAGCACAATGAGTCTCAAGAGTACACTAAGTTTGGGTAAAGCATAAGCCCCCATTCTAAATTTCAGGTCCTTCCTTCAAGACCCAAGTGAGAAATATAAACTCAAGTAACTTTCCCAAGGTCAGGCCATCATGATGACACCCTTAGGGCATATCCGTTTTTGCTTCTATTGAGCCTGAAGATTCCTCAAGTCACACTTAGAAAGGCTGAAGCACTGTGAGTTTGAAAGTAAAATCTGTGACCATTACTTTTGAAAACTCATGAAAAGGGGACACAGGGAGATAAAGAAAGAAACCAAGCTGATTTATTGAATGTCAGACTGACCCAAGAATAGAATGACACATTCTCCATCCTGATTTACATGGCTAAAGATGGCTGTTTAAACAATTAACTTCCACTGGCCTTGGCTCTGGTCCTCTGAGGCCCATGAACTCAGCTGTGAAAGTCATTATGCACCAACTGTGGCCTGTAAGCTAAGTGCTATTAGGCAGCAATAGAGACACACATGAACACATGTGTCTGTCAAAAAGCTAGCGTCTTTACAGAGTACTGAGTAGAGCTCTCTGTGCTATACAGTAGGTCTTTATTATCTATTTTCTATTTACATACTGCATCTGTAGTATGTATATGTCAGCCCCAATCTCCCAATTTGCCCCTCTCCTCCTTTCCAATTTGGTAACTCTAAGATTGTTTTCTACACCTGTGACTCTTCCGTTTCGTAAACCAGTTCACTCGTAC
The DNA here is from genome assembly GCA_917880005.1 of Nanger dama. Lineage (NCBI taxonomy): Eukaryota > Metazoa > Chordata > Mammalia > Artiodactyla > Bovidae > Nanger > Nanger dama. Next base: position 6,799,887 of record CAKJTW010000063.1, on the reverse strand, counting down.
TGTTTCTTTAGGTTCCACATGTCATGTGATATTGATCTTTCTCTGTAATGAACTGAAAAGAATCTAAAGAACAGTGGGTATAGGTAGATGCATGGAAACTTCCGGGGCGTCAGTGGCAAAGAATCCACCTGCCAGTGCAGGAGATGAAGGGATATGGGTTCAATCCTTGGGTCAGGAAGACCCCCTGGAGAAGGAAACGGAAACCCACTCCAGGCTTCTCGTCTGAATAATCCCATGGACAGAGGGACCTGGTGGACTCCAGTCCACGGGGTCACAAAGAGTAGTATATGACAGAGCAACTGAGCATGCAGACACACACACACATGTGTAACTGATTCACTTTAGTGTATACCTGAAGCTAACAAGCACTGTAAATCAGCTATATTCCAATAATTTAAAAGAAATAAACTTCATTTAAAATAATGAAGGCAGAGAGATGATATGGGGTGGGAGGTGGGAGGGGGTTTCAGGATTGGGAGCTCGTGTACACCTGTGGTAGATTCATGTCAATGTGTGGCAAAACCAAAACAGTATTGTAAAGTAGAATAAAGTAAAAATAAAATTAAAAAATAAATAAATAAAATAATGAAGCCCCTCCCCCCACCAAAAGCTAGAGTCTACTCAGAACCAAAGCACCAATAAACTCTTGATTTCTTAGTAGGTTGTTGTCTCAGTATAAATCCGAGAAAATAGTGGCTCCATTGCATTGAGTCTGTAAGTCTCAGCTTACTCATCACTGAATGAAGATAAAATAGCATCTACCTTGTCAATGCTTGTCTTCCAGTGGGAACTATAAGACTTACACCATGTGAAAGTGGTCCTTTCTGTGAGTTAATGTCCACTATAGCAGCTAGAATTTTAAATCTCATTTTTCAAGGAAGAAAATAAAGATTCCAGAGAAAAGCTCAAATTTGAACATCCATTAAGTTAATGAAAACAAGGATGCATTTGGTTATCCCCAGACCAGCTTCAGTGATGTCGATGGGCTGTGCATGCCTAGACTGCATCTTGGTGTTTCAGTAACATTTGAGTGTAAGCCTGACCAATTGGAATGTTTCCTGAATAAGGAGAAAAAGATAGGGATTTGATTGCTCCTAGTTCAGGCAACTGGAGAAGGAAATGGCAACCCACTCCTGTACTCTTGCCTGGAAAATCCCATGGACGGAGGAGCCTGGTAGGCTACAGCCCATGGGGTCGTGACGAGTTGGACACGACTGAGCAACTGCAGTTTCATTATATATATGCATGTGTGTATATATATGATTATTATATGGCAGAATCATATATGTAACAATACATATGATATATATTATATATACATATATAAATAACATAATCTGTCATAAAAAGGAGAAATCCTACTATTTGTGACAACATGGCTATATCTTGGAACATTATGCTAAGTGAAATAAGTCAGTCAGAAATACACCGTTGTATTATCTCATTTATATATGTTATCTAAAATATGTAAATATATAGTACATTAAATTGTTTCTTGCCCACAGGTTTTACTTTTTCATCTACTATCAGAGATGACTTTAGACCCTAGGCTAACCAAACCTTTACTTTTCTGAAGTGTCAGAAGCTTGATTTTAATTAAAAAACCTTTTTTCTCTTGCACAAAGAACATCATAGTAGGTTAACACACATCTGTATCTTTAATGTTGTTCAGTTGAAGAAAAACAGTCCAAAAGGTACAGGTGATTTTGCAAAATGTTTTTCCAAATGCCCTGAAGCAGACATGGTCCTCCAGTCCCATGAGGTCAACACGGAGCCCTGGGGGCTTGGGGACGCCGTCTAGGCCAGGCCTGTTAGACCCCTGCCCTGACAGATGAAAGCATGGCATCAGGGATGCTGTCTCACGCCAGGCCCCAAACAATCCTTCTTGTTTTTCTGGTGTAGATGCCATTCCCAGCAAGTTACCATCAAGTCTGGAGAAGCTGCAGAGGGGAGGTTAAAAGCTGATTTTTCTCTTCTTTGAAATTTTTATGTGCTGAAACGTGAAATCCACTGTCAGAAAAGTAACACTTCCATGGGGCCTCTGGCATCGGAATATCCTAGAACGAGGCCAGGAGCAGGTAACTGTGAATGCTCCACCAGCAGGCTTTCTCTCGCGCCTTCCCGGAAGTCTACACATCTCTTCTCAAGTTCACAAGCACGTCTGCCCCTGGGGAGAGGCCCACACTGGCATCTTTCTCATTCAGAGTTGGGGACCATGTGATCTCAAAACACATGACCAGCTGGCAGAGGACCTGGGAATGGGCTCCAGGAAGCCCAGGTCAGGGTGCCTCCTCTGACTCCGTAAAAATAACTCTTCTCCCTTGAGCCTCGTATGTGAAGGGAGTAGTTCAAGTAATGGATCTTCATGTCAGCTTGTAAATCTAAATGAGAAAAACATCCCCAGTCTGATCTGATGTGTGTGTGTGTATGCGCATGTGTGTGACAAGGAAGAACCACGGCAATGATGCACGTGCTCAGCAGGGAGTAGAAAATGATGGCAGAGACATGACCCTCTTGGCCGTGGTCTCCCCTGTCATTGGACAATTTATGAGCAACAGACGAGGACTTGCTCCAGTCACACAATTGTGAGATGATAAAATCAGGAATAAAATTAAATTGCAATTTACAAACTGAGCTGTAAATGACCCAAAGCTCTGCGCTCTAATCACTGTACTCTTGCTGTCTGTTGAATCATAATATTTTAGGGCCATGGGGTCTATCACATAAACCATCTGTTCCAACTCTGAAGAAGTTCCTTTCTAGTATCCCTGTACCCTCTCCCTGGAGTCCTTTAGGAATGGAGACACCACTTGTGACTGCATTAGGTAGCTGACCATGAGCACATCCCTCCCCACTCTGCCATTCTGAGTCACAGGGTGAGTATATATCTCTCAGCCACAAAGGCAACAGCCGTTTGACTCATTCCTCCTCTATGCACTTATCGGGCTCCTGATCTGTGCCAGACCTTGTCTGTGGCCCTAGAGACACAGTCCCACACAGAAAGAGATAGTTGCTGCCTTTACAGATTTCAGTGGTTCAGGTTTTCAAGATATAACTGTTACCCTGAGCATGGACCCCAGTCTGCTGGACAAGACAGAGATCTATCCTGGGAGCAAGGAGGCCTGTTGGTGAGGGTTGGTTTCCAAATTAAGGGAAAAAAAACAAACAAAAACTCAGTTGTATGAATGTTCAAGATTGCCTGCTAACTGTCTGAGATAGATTTCTTGAAAATCACCAACTTAAATGAGGCTCGAGTGCAACCCTGTGGAAAACCCAGAGAGCTGGGTTCACAAGGAGATGATGCGATGTCACTTTGGAGGGAGGGGTAGAGGTGGATGTAGGATCAGGGCCAGCTGTGGCAGCATCCTTCCTGTTCCTCAGGGTGCTCTCTTCATTGCCTGCACCCCATCGCCCCCAGCACTGGTTTGCGTGTCCTGTCCTCTCCTGGACTCCTGTGGGACTGGCATCTTAGCTGTCCCCTTAGGGTGCAGGCACTTAGTCCTGGCCCCACTAGCCTCCCCCACAAAGTCATACACTGACTCCTCAAAGCCCTGCTAATCTGCAGAGACTTCTACCTCCATCCAGAGGATCTATGTAGAGGGGACCAGAAGACTGTGCTCAGATGGCCTTGCCACAGATCCTCTCCGCAGTGGGTGGAGAGCTTGTCCACTGCTGATACCCCTTGAGGGAAGATGGGATTAATCCAATTAAGCAATTAAACTTAATGAAACAATTAAGCAATTAAGAGCAAAAGGCAGTTCCTGCTAATCACAGAGGAATGGCCTTTCCACTGTTGGGGAAAGACAGGCAAGAGAAGATAAATATTTCCTTGGAGTCTGAGGGAGCACAAGAGCACTTTCTCAGAATCCATAGATGTAATCCTTTGGGAAGCAGAGTAAGAAGTGGCCAACTGCCTCTATTGGTCCAGTTAACAAATACAGCTTAAGTACCTATTGTAAGTCAAGTAATGTACCAACCACTATTTCAGCTCTCCCAGCTGTTAAATTTTAGCAGAGATGTTATGCATTAAGCAAATAGTCATGTAATTAATCAACTGACTGGCTACAAATGAGATCAGGATTCTGATGGATGTTGTGCACATGTTGTTATCATGGAGGGTTTCCTGGAGGAATAAAGAATTGAATAGCTGAACAGGAATAATCAGTAAAGAAGAGAACTGGTGAGTAACCAAAGAATGCTTGAGACTCCAAAGTGAGACCCTCAAAAGTAGACTATGTTGGCCTCAGTAGAATGATACAGTCTGGTCAACTAGAAACAAGTATTAAGGGAGTGTCCAGGGAGGAGGCATGAAGGAGCATGGGCCAGCCATGCCAGCTAGAAAGGAGAGGCCTGCCCCACCCTCCAGGAGTTAGCACCACATGGTAGGAAGCATACTGCCTTTTCAAGCCAACACATGAGTTTGATTTCTAATCCTTCCACACTAAGTTGTGAGACCTCAACACATGCCAAACGCTTTCATTTTCATTGCCTGGTAAGATGACCTCAATTACTTCTTTCCCAGAAGCTTGTTGAGAAGATCAAATCAGTCAGTGTACGTACTGTCTACCAAAAGGGCCTAGAAATAGAGATACTCAGTAGCAATGAGCATTCTTAGAACCCAGATTTTGGTTTCTAGGTATCATCCTCTAATAAAAGAAATTAGTCTGGAGAAACAGCTGATTCCAGGACTGGTGCAAGAAAAGTACAAGATGAGCCTATATCATCTTCAGTTCAGTTCAGTTGCTCAGTCATGTCTGACTCTTTGTGATCCCATGAACTGCAGCATGCCAGGCCTCCCTGTCCATCACCAACTCCCAAAGTCCACCCAAACCCATGTCCATTGAGTTGGTGATGCCATCCAGCCATCTCGTCCTCTATCGTCCCTTTCTCCTCCCGCCTTCACTCTTTCCCAGCATCAGGGTCTCTTAAAGTGAGTCAGCTCTTTGGATCAGGTGGCCAAAGTACTGGAGTTTCAGCTTCAACATATCTTCTTAGCCCCTAAAAATAAGATGTTCAAGAAAAAATGGTGACTTCTTAACGTACATAGGTACCAATTCGAACTTTGTCCAGATGGCCAAAACTAGAACAATTTAAACAACAGGATACATAACGATTGTGATGGGTTCTGATCACAGGAAAAAATCAGAACCCATGAATCCATGCTGATATAAATATTCAAATAAATAAGAACATGGAGGGAAAGAGAAAGGCCTTCCTTATAAGAGAATCTCAACCTAGAAATATGTACAGAAAGAACAGTGAGAGACAGGAGAGTCACATGGTCTCCCAATTCGGCACCATATTAGAAAGGAACAAAATGACTTTCTAGGAGAGAAATCTGGCTGATACCATTTGAGCCCAGTGACCAGTGACCAGCAGTGAGACACATTTATCTCTGGGACCCTTGAAGCTGAGAAGAGCACTAAATCACTTTTCTGCTGTTTTTACAAAAAAGTGGAAAACTTGAATCTAAGCATGAGGAAACATCAGATAAACCCAAATGGAGACCAAATCTTCTACAAAGCAACTGACTCAGTTCAGTTCAGTTCTGTTGCTCAGTCATGTCTGACTCTTTGCGCCCCCTTGAATCACAGCACACCAGGCCTCCCTGTCCATCACTAACTCCCAGAGTTCACCCAAACTCACGTCCATCGAGTCGGTGATGCCATCCATCCATCTCATCCTCTGTCGTCCCCTTCTCCTCCTGCCCCCAACCCCTCCCAGCATCAGAGTCTTTTCCAATGAGTCAACTCTTCGCATGAGGTGGCCAAAGTACTGGAGTTTCAGCTTTAGCATCATTCCTTGTGAAGAACACCTGATCTTTAGAATGGACTGACTGGATCTCCTTGCAGTCCAAGGGACTCTCAAGAGTCTTCTCCAACACCACAGTTCAAAAGTGTCAATTCTTCAGCACTTAGCTTTCTTCTAGGATTTTTCAAAAGTGTCAAGATCATGACAAATGGGGAACATTTGGAACCCCTCTAGATTCCAAAGATAAAGGGACATAGCAAGCAAATGCTGTCTGTGGTACAGAACTGGATTCTAGAACAAGGAAAAAGGAAACGGACAGTCTTTGAATAAGGCCTGTAGATTACTTAATAACAGCAATGGTATGTGAACACTGATTTGCTATCTTTGATCATTATCCTGTGGACGCACATGTTTGAGGAAGTTTGGTAAAGGCACATGAAAATCTTGCACTTTCTCTGCAGCCCCTTTATAAATCAAATTCTCTCCCAATGAAAGGTTTAACATTTTAATTAAAAAAGAAAACAAACTAGCTTAGTATTCGGCATATAAAAAGGTACTCCGCAAATGGCATCTATCGTCAGTTTTAATGAGAAGAATTGATCGCTGGGGAATTTTCAACCTATTGTCCCTGAGAAAACAAGAATCGGCCTCCAAAGGGCAGAGCCAGGAGGCAAAGTTGTTTATTGTAACTGCTGCAGACTTCAAGGTTGCTGAGTGACTATGGGGAGAAGAAAAATGCCCTGTATTCTGGAAAGAATGGCCCCTTTTCTTTTCATGGGGAAGAAGAAAGGACACACAACAAAATTCAGAGACAATAAGTCTTCAACAGCCTGTTGCTATCAGGCAAGCCATTGTGAAGGCCTGAGAGCTCAGGGCCACAGCCTGAAAAGAGACTGCAGCTTCCCCTGCTCTTGGGCAATGCACTTAGAATCCCATTGTTTCTGGGAGAAGGAAAATGCAGAGCTGAGTGAGGGCACAGCCTGATGCACACCTGTAGGAGAGAGTTCGGGAGAGGAGCACCTCCACCCCAGCAGTGAAGTGGGGGCCCAGTACCAACGAAGACTCCGGGTGCCTCTCCTCTCCTATGACCTCAAGGTGCACGAGATGACCTTCCTTTTGTTAAAAAACAGATTGGGCTCCACAGATGTCATCTTGATGTGATCCTATATTGGATCTTGGGATTCTGTGCCACAGAAGATGGGGAAAAGAGGGAGGGAGGTATTTCAGAAGCCAGCTTAGATTTTGGCTCCTGCTCGGCTGCAAACAATGGATTGTCTCCTAGCCACTCTCAGGATAAATCCTAGAGTACTTAACAGGTAGTGACAGATGTTCTTTTCTTGGGCTCCAAAATCACTCTGGACAGTGACAGCAGCCATGAAACTAAAAGATACCTAGCAGAGACATCGCTTTGCTGACAAAGTTAGTGCAGTCAGAGCTATGGTTTTTCCAGGAGTCACAGACAGATGTGAGAGTTGGACTGTAAAGAAGGCTGAGTGCTAAAGAATTGATGCGGTAGAATTGTGGTGCTTGAGAAGACTCCTGAGAGTCCCTTGGACTGCAAGGAGATCAAACCAGTCAATTCTAAAGAAAATCAGTCCAGAATATTGGAAGGACTGATGCTGAAGCTGAAGCTCCAATACTTTGGCCACCTGATGTGACTCAGTTGGAAAAGACCCTGATGCTGGGAAAGATTAAAGGCCAAAGGAGAAGGGGAGAGAAAGAGGATGAGATGGTTAGATAGCATCACCAACTCAATGGAGGTGAATTTGAGCAAACTTTGGGAGGTTGGAGGACGGGGGGCCTGGCGTGTTGCAGTGCATGGGGCCGCAAAAAGTCGGATATGTTTTAGTGGCTGAACAACAACAACAGGTGCTTCTGATCCAGTCTCCATTCTTATCTCTCCTCCCTTGAATGTTATGCTCTAGGAATGAGGAACTGCTTAGTTTTATGAGCACATCTTAAAATCACATTCACCCATGACATTTCAGTTCAAAAACCTCTTTCTTCTTAGAAGTCTCTCGCAAGCCCTCATTTCAACCACTCTGAAGAGTTTTAATCATTCCTTGCAACGTGGGCCTCCCCTGTTTCCTGTGATGCACTCACCTCAGCACTGCGTTTCATCATCTGAAGGTCCGTCTTCAGCCCAGACTGTGAGGTCCTTAAAGGTAAAGCACTGGACCAATTCTGCCCCTGTGTCCCCTGTACTAAGAATAGAATCAGAGACCATAAGTTTTTTCTGATTTCAAATGAGAAATGCTTGCCTATTGAATGCATTGGAATTTAATGAACAGTCTTTTTTGGTGTGCATGTTAGTGGTTAAAATTTATGTATTGATCCACTATAAATTCAAATTTCCCTATTTCCCCAATGATGAAGTGTTAGGAATGAAATGTTTATAAAATTTAATGAAAATATGACACGTTATTTAAAAATGCCTAATAAAAAGGAAATATTTCACTTTTAAAGATATCATTCATTACTGTCCATAAACACACATCTGCTCAAATTGATTTCTTACTTTCTGCTAAAGGCTTGCTAGAAGTAATTGACTACAGTTTGATGTAATAGCTTTAAATCATGGGATGAAGAGAACTGTTACTGATTTTTATTCTTGCAGGACATTTGGCACTTTCCAAGATCTTCATGGAGACATGTGGTCCACACAAAAGGACCTTGATATTGGGTCCTGTCCCAAATGCCCATTGAGATGATTGGTCCATGATTTCTTAGATAATATAAACATTTAACGTCATTGAAACTTGCTATGCCAGCCTTCTAACACATTGTCCATCCTGTGATCACCATTCAGTACGGATGCAAAAACTTGCCAAGTTTCTGGTGGAAATCTTAGAGCTTCTGATCTTCTGGTTCTGCCATACTTTTCCCAGACATATACTGTCTGTACACAATCCATTAGGTTATCAATGTTTTCTTCTGCTGTCTCCATAAGGTACTCAAAAGTTTCATTTACATCTTCCAAACGCACAAATAACATGATAACATGAACATACACTTACGGGTTTTGCTGTCTGTTGTCACATATTAACACCTACTTATTAGACTCAAAGAACATTTTTTTGCCAAAATGATAGTGAAATATGAATCTTCATGAAATTCTGAGTTCAAAGAATATTTTCCCCCAAGAATTTTCTGTTGTCAACTTTAGTTTGAGTATAAAGCAAGATAAATGTATTGTCAGATATACAAGTTTCAGAACAAAAGTAAACCTCAGTCTAGCTCAGCACTGAAAGAGCTTCAGATTATGATCAAAAAAATTAGCCAATTAAATCAGAAACTCATAGGCAACAGAAGTATACACAAGTCTTCTGAACGGTATAACTTAATCCATATATCTTTTTAAAGAAAAACAAAAAGATACACTACCAACAACATATAAATTATTAATATGATTATAGAATTTAACAATCATGTCAGAAATAATTCTGGAAAGAGTCGTTATGCAATTTAAAACACTTTCCTAACTCATTGAATGGTGTTTCCATCCACCTACTTATTCATGGCAGATAACAGGAAGTCATTCTCACCATCTTTATTCAAGTATTTACCAAGTCTTGCTCATATTAGGTCCTAATTACCTTCCTGATACATCAGTTTCTTTCCAGCCCCACTGTCACCTCACCTGGCCACCATTATGTCTTTGGTGGACTCTTACATCTTCCCCACAAGTCCCTCTGCATGAGGTCTCTCCAACCCTCACTCCCTGTCACTGGACTGATCTTTCTAAAGCAAACATATAACTCTTTCCTGTAAACTCTTGAGTGGCTTCAATTGGATCACAGAGAGTTGTCCACATTTTTGCAGTACCAAGCCTTCCAGTCCTGTGTTCATCTATCCATTCATCAGTCTGCTCACTCTTTGATGAACTAAACTACTATGTGTGTGATACTGCCTGTTTGCCAGAGACTACATCAAGCACCGGGGCTTATATGAGAAAATACTAAATAAATAAATTGCTTTGCTCTTGACCATGTACGGTCTCATGGGGGCCAAGTCAGACAAGGATATAAGAGTTAGTAATTTAATAAATAATATAAAGTATGTTTATGCATTTAGCCATGGTATTGTGAGGAAAGGGTCACTTGAGAAGTGTTCTCTGCAGAGATGGACAATAACAGAAAATTTGGAGAGTCAGGAATCCCATGCATTCAGAATGTAAGGGGATGGGGATGAATTAGAGACACAGGTGGGCATCTGATTGAGGGATACACCAAAACAATGCTAGAAGTTTGGGCTTTTTTTTTTTTTTTTTCTTTTGCAGTCAGCAGTGATCCAGCAGAAGTTCTGTCTGTCATCAGGGGAACTTTCATAACCAATTCACTTCTGAGCAGCCCATTCTTTCAAAGTCCTTTAGTCACTTGCTTGCTAGAACCTCTTTGGTGAGGCCAAAATATGTCTCTTCTCCTAAAATGATTGAGTGTTTAACCCTCGTTGACTTTCAACAGATTTGGAAACTGCTTGCCATAAAATTCAGAAGGGTTGAAATAGTCCAGGGATGGTTTGAAGCAGCTGATAGAGGCGATGTCCCAAAGTCACCTTGTCATTAAATGCTATGCAAGGTGATCAGGAAGGTCCAGTAGAATCCAAGCACTAAATTAGACTTGAAAAGGGACTTTAGTGCGTGTTTTTACAGCGACGGTGACTGCATGCCTTGATTGACCTAACATGTCACTGGCTAGCTCGGCTTCCACGGTGAAGACGGGACACTGCTGTAGTGTTTGATAACTGATCTAATAGCGAGTCAGACATCTCTCTGTTGCCCTGGGTTCATTATGCTCTATCACCTTAATAAACGTCCTCGTCCTCTGCCTATTCAGCCGTGGCCTGGTTCTCTGACTTGAATTGTTTGGGACAGCCAGGTCTCTCGTGAGTGACTTGTCGAGTTCTATTATAGTGCCTGACCTACTTTGCACAGGTCTCAGACTGCAGTGCAAGCAGCAGGAGGCCCGAAAGTGTCCTCTGGACCTCTGGGAGGGGCAGCAGAGACTCAGAGTCTCAGACGGGACCCTCAGGATCAGCCAGCCTCATCCTACCCTTTCCGCACCTTTTCTGCACAGCTCCCAGCTGCCCCATCACTGAGGAGTGGCCAGCTGGCCGACACTGACACATGCATCCCTGATAAAGGGTAACTTTCATTCATCTACTCAACAAATATTTATTGGTCACTGGTTCTGGGCCAAACATTGCCTTAGGTAGCTTGCTGGATAGGACAAGGTAGGCATTGTCTCTGCCAGTCCAAGCAACATTCTAGGTAGTTAATATACAATTGCGTAACTGTGGCTTTAAAGGGACAGTGTGGCAATGATGGCAGAGGGGCTGCACCTAGGCAGGGATGTTAGAAGACGCCTTATAGGGTATAGGGACTTCCCTGCTTAGGATTCTGTGCTCTCACTGCCAAGGGGCTGAGTTCAATCCCTGGTCAGGGAACTAAGATCCCACAAGCCACATGGCCCAGCCAAAGAGAGCTAGAGGACACATTGATCTTAAGCAAGAGGTTGGTGACTATGACGCCTACTCCATTTCTTTTAAGGGCTTCTTGCCCACAGTAGTAGATATAATGGTCATCTGAATTAAATTCCCTATGGTTTTTCAGTAGTCACCTACGGATGTGAGAGTTGCTTAGCTGCTTTAGTCATGTCCAACTCTTTCTGACCTATAGACTGTTGCCCACCAGGGTTCTCCATCCATGGGGATTCTCCAGGCAATAATATTGGAGTAGGTTGCCACGCCCTTCTCCAGAGGATCTTCGCAACCTAGGGATCAAACTCTGGTCTCTTATGTGCCCTGCACTGACAGGTTCTTTACCACTAGCACTACTTGGAAAGCCCACAAAGAAAGATGAACAGCAAAGGACTGATGCTTTCGATTGTGGTGCTGAAGAAGACTCTTGAGAGTCCCTTAGACTGCAAGGAGATCAAACCACTTCATCCTAAAGGAAATCAGTCCTGAATATTCATTGGAAGGACTGATGCTGAAGTGTAAGTTCCAATATTCCAGCCACCTGATGCTAAAAGCTGACTCACTGAAAAAGACCCTGATGCTGGGGAAGATGGAAGGCAAAAGGAGAAAGGAGTGACAGAGGAAGAGATGGTTAGATAGCATCACTGATTCAATGGACCTAATTTATGCAAATTCAGGGAGATGGTGAAGGACAGGGGAGCCTGGCTGCAGTTCTTAAGGGTGCAAATAGTGGAACACTGCTTAATAAGTGAACAGCAGAGGGACTGGGGGAGGGATTTGCAGCAGAGAGAAACTAAGTACAAATTCTAAGTGAACAAGGAAATCCTGAAGGTTGTAAGGCTAGCGTGCTTGGACCCAAAAACAAAGAAGTTGGATGTCTGTGTCCTGTGGGGTTCCATGGGCCGTATTAAGAAACCTTGTCTTTGACTTAGAACAATGGGAAAAGTTTTAAGCACGAGGATGACATGACGAGAATGATCTTTGAAAAGAAATCTTCAGATGGAATTGTTACCATAGGAGATTTTGTTTTCCTATGTTGCACAGAGCAGCACAGTATTTGGGGCCACACACTACTGGGTGTGTATTCTAATTTGATCTCTTACTAGGTGAATCATCTGAGGCAAGTTTCCTATCAGTTCAGTCTCTTTTTTTCTTACCCATCCATTTACCAATTTGCATTTACCTGACTGAGCCGATAATCACTCAGGGTGGATCAGACTTGCACAGTTGTTGTTTCCAAAAGCTCTGCTGGGAATGCTCACTACGATTCAAACACAAACAATTCCTTAACACCTACTCATTCCTGAGCTCCAGAGATTGGAAAGTAAATAACACATCAGCTCTGACCCAGGACCTCACTGACAGAGGTCACGCATGGGAAGTTACTGGGCCAGATCCACAAGGCAGAGCTGTTCTGTTTGGCTGGCTCAGAGTCTGACTACAGCAAGACCATAAATTTGAAATAAGGCGCGTGCTCTCTAGGATCCTCAGAGACCTCACCACTCCCTATTGTCTTAGCCCTCCCCAGATCCATAACTAGGATTCATCAGCTTTCTGGCCCAGGGTGGTGTTTGAGTCTGTGACCCTGGACAGATGGCTATTCACGTAGAAGGAAACACAGGTTGTTGTGTGAGCAGAAGAGAGAGGAAGGGAGAAAATGCAAACAAGCAAAACAAAACAACAACAGAAATACAAACACAATGAAACACATAGCAAGAAGGTACCAAAAGTGTCTGGCCCTCCAAATGCATGGCTGCCCTAAATTTAAAAAAGACTCCCAGTCTTGAAACACCCAAGCCTGGCCCAGGTTATTGGGGAATACACTACTGTAAATAAAATAGATAACTAACAAGGGCCTGCTGCATAGCATAGGGAACTATTCTGAAGACCCGGTAATGATTTATCTGGGAAAAGAATCTGAAAAGGACCGGCTATATGTATATGTACAACTGAGTCACTTTGCTGTACACCAGAAAATAACACAACATTGTAAATCAACTATACTCCAACAAAAAAGTTAAGAAACAGAGAAATTGGACACCTATGGTAACTTCATAGTTCAGGCAAGGAGAGAATAGACTGTGGATATAAAAGAGCTAGAGAGAAAGTACTCAAGGATAAAGTACTCAATAAGAGCATGCCAAGTTCAAGGTGCATGTGCCGTTGCACTTGGCTTCCTGCCCCTGTGCCTTCTGTCTCTGCCTAGTTCTCTGGGCTTCTACCTAGGCGACACTCAGCCTGAGTAGCCCTCCACAACCTTGCAGATGGGATGAAGGGCCTGCCTCTTCTGCTGTCCCCGCAGGTGGGACCACTGTGTGCACATCTCCCATGCCCTGTTCATGCCTCTGTCTTTCTGGGAAGCCATGATTCCGGAGGGCAGGGACAAAATCCTTTCTATTGTTCATCTTACTGAGTAGCAAGGTGAGAACCACTACATGTGCAGAACAGATAAGAGAAAAAGTTAAGGGGAAAAAAAAAATACAGGCAATACTTGTGATATGGCACTCTGCCTCTCAAGAAGAAAAGGTGAAAATAACTCTAACAAGATAATCTTGAATGAGCTGGAAAATCGATTTGTTAATTGGCTTGTTCAATGAATGTTTACTGATCAAGGTTTGCAGCTTGGGAATATACCATAGGAATGTAAAAGTAGCTCATTCAGGCCATGCCAATGAGATGCAGAGGAGATGGAGAGGGTAAGGGAGGGGTATAATATGGGAAGAATTTCCATGCGAGGTGACATATGGCTGAATCTCTTAATACTCACAGAAACCATATATTGAAGGTCTTTTTGAAGAAAATCAACAAAATACATATTGTGGTATAAAGCAGTGAGCTAGTCACATAAGTGCAGTCAATCCCTTTGCAAGACAATTACCCTGTAGAGCTATCACCTTACAATATTTCTGCAAGAGAAGAACTTTAGAAAACAGAATCTGCAAATCACTTTGGGAGCTTGTTACAAATGAAGATGTCTGTTGTTTTGTCTCTAAGTTGGGTCCAACTCTTTGTGACTCCATGGACTGTAGCATGCCAGGTTCCTCTGCCCTTCACTATCTCCCAAAGTTTGTTCAAATCATGTCCATTGAGTTGGTGATGCTATCTAACCATCTCATCCATGGCCGCCCATTTCTCCTCCTGGCTTCAACCTTTCTCAGCATTAGGATCTTTTCCAATGAGTTGTTTCTTCACATCAGGTGGCCAAAGTATTGGAGCTTCAGCTTCAGCATTAGTCCTTCCAATGAATATTCAGGACCTATTTCCTTTAGGATTGCCTGGTTTGATCTCCTTGCAGTCCAAGGGACTCTCAAGAGTCTTCTCCAGCACCACAATTTGAAAGCAACAATTTTTTGGTGCTCAGCCTTCTTTACGATCCAACTTTCACATCCATACGTGACCACTGGAAAGGTCATAGCCTTGAATATACAGACCTGTGGCAGCAAAGTGGTGTCTCTGCTTTTGATCTGCTTGTCTAGCTTTGTCATAGCTTTTCTTCTAAGGATCAAGTGTCTTTTAATGTAATGGCTGCGATCACCATCCACAGTGATTTTGGAGGTTCTTTAGCTCCTCTTCACTTCCTGCCATTAGACCGGTATCATCTGCATATCTGGGGTTGTTGATATTTCTGCTGGCAATCTTAATTCCAGCTTGTAATTCATCCAGCCCGGCATTTCACATGATGTACTCTGCCCATAAGTTAAATAAACAAGGTGACAATATACAGCCTTGATGTGCATGAACAAATACATATTTAACAAAATGCCGCATGGGAAAAGAAATGTATGCAACTTCCCTGATCCGCCCGTCACCACCACCGCCCCCCCACTACCAAAAAAATGCTCTAGAGGGACTTCCTCTGCGGTCCGGTGGCTAGGACTCCTCACTCCCAATGCAAGAGGCTCAGTTTCAGTCCCTCATCAGGGAACTAGATCCCATGTGCTGCATCTAAGACTCAGAGTAGCCAAAATAAATAAATTAATTTTTAAAAAGACAATGCTCTAGAAAAATCTTCTCCTAAAGCTTCTCTTCATTCACTCCTACATTCAGCAACAGCAACAAACTGACCCCCTGTTCCTTTGTGGCACGGACATGAAGTCATTTAGTGATTAGCATGTGAAACGGGAAGTGAGCCAGCAGCATAAAATTTCTACACACAGAATACTGAACAGCACAGTCTTCCAAAACTGAAGATACCCATCATCTTGCACCCACAGTTGTGGGACTACAGGGTACACAAGTCAGAAAGAGCAGAGGCCATCTAAGATTTACAACAAATTGGTCCAAGTGTCATTTAGCTCCAAAAGCAAAACATAGCCTCTCCTGAATTACAAGTCTCTCGTTAACAGTGAGGGGGCTTCCCAGGGGGCACAAGTGGTAAAGAACCCACCTGCCAATGCAAGAGACATAAGAGACACAGGTTTGACCCTTGGGTCGGGAAGATACCCTGGAGGAAGGCATGGCAATTCACTCTAGTGTTCTTGCCTGGAGAATTCCAGGGACAGAGGAGCCTGGAGGGCAATAATCCATAGGGTAGCAAAGAGTCAGACATGACTGCATGTCAGTGAACTGGGTAGATGATCTGCTCTACACCAAAAAATTCTTCTAAAAAAGTGTTGGAGGATGGGGTCAGGCAAGATACAGGCTCTCTTGTTCATATTGAGGTCAGTTGGCCAACTGAAATAGAAATGAATTTATTGGAGTTGCTGTGTGTGTCTCTCTAGCCCAAGCCCTCTGGGAAATTCCTAAAAGCCAGAAGTGGTCACTAAATTTGACTTTCTAGTCTTTCACTATTTTTCAGTCAAGCATCTTTTATGTGCTGAGCTTCATGCTTAGGACTTTATTTACATTATTTCATTTAATCCTCAAAATCATCTCCTTAATTGGTAGTTCTGTTATTTTACTTTGCAGATAAGTTAACTAGAAAAAGCAAGTGACTTTCTAATATTGTATGGCTGATAAGTAACTGAGTCAAAATTCCAACCCAGATCTGGGGACCAGCACCTTAAGATGTCAGATTTTTAGTCATTTTCTTAACTCCCTTGTTATAAACATCCTAAGACTCCACTCCATAACTAATGCTGGCCTTTTGCAATAATGAGCTCTTTGTACTCTCCTCCAGCACGTGGATTTCAACTTCAGCCTCAGCTGTAAGTCCAGAAAGTTCTCATCACTTGATACCACCCAGTTTCAAGTATGAGAACTTGTTTCCTCCAGACCCAGCCCATATCCTTGCCAACTGACTGACCCAAGGTGTCTACTGGAGGCAAGAGGTAATTTGAAGAAAGGTTTTATGGGTAAATTAAGAATTCAGATGAATCATGAGTTTCTGACTACAGCAAGTCTTGGGGACATAAACATTTGTTAGTTCAGCTAAAGGAGAAGAATTGGAGTTCATTTATGCTTGAACTATGGCAAAGACGTGGGGCACTAAAGACCCAAAAACTGTGACGAAATAATTGCAAATATGGGGAAATTATCCTTCTCAAGCATAACACAGAAAGAACTTGGAATTCCACCCCCTGAATGGTGGAATATCTGGACCTAATGATGGCTCACACAATGAAGAATCTGCCTCAATGCACAAGACCAGGTTCAGTCCCTGCATCTGCAAGATCCCTTGGAGAAGGAAATGACTACTCACTCCAGTATTCTTGTCTGGAGATTTCCATGGACAGAAGATCCTCAGTTCAGTTCAGTCACTCAGTCATGTCCGACTCTTTGCAACCCCATGGACTGCAGCACACCAGGCCTCCCTGTCCATTGCCAACTACTGGAGTTTACTCAAATTCATGTCCATTGAGTGAGTGATGCCATCCAACCATTTCCTCCTCTGTCGTGCCCTTCTCCTCCTGCCTGCAATGTTTCCTAGCATCAGGGTCTTTTCAAATGAGTTAGTTCTTTGCATCAGGTGGCCAAAGTATTGGAGTTTCAGCTTCAGCATCAGTCCTTCCAATGAACATTCAGGACTGATTTCTTTTAGGATGGACTGGTTGGATCTCCTTTCAGTCCAAGGGGCTCTCAAGAGTCTTCTGCAACACCATAGTTCAAATGCATCTGGTCTTCCACATTCAGCTTTCTTTATAGTACAACTACTAGCCAGACCTTTGTTGGCAAAGTAATGTCTCTGCTTTTGAATATGCTGTCTAGGTTGGTCATAACTTTTCATCCAAAGAGCAAGTGTCTTTTAATTTCATAGCTTCAGTCAACATCTGCAGTGATTTTCAAGCTCAAAAAAATAGTCTGTCACTGTTTCCACTGTTTCCCCATCTATTTGCCATGGAGTGATGGGACCAGATGCCATGATCTTCATTTTCTGAATGTTGAGTTTTAAGCCAACTTTTTCACTCTCCTTTTTCACTTTCATCAAGAAGCTCTTTAGTTCTTCTTCACTTTCTGCCATAAGGGTGGTATCATTTGCATATCTGAGGTTATTGATATTTCTCCCGGCAATCTTGATTCCAGCTGGTGCTTCATTCAGGTCGGTATTTCTCATGATAAGCAGGGTGACAATATACAGCCTTGATGTACTCTTTTCCCCATTTGGAACCAGTCTGTTGTTCCATGTCCAGTTCTAACTGTTGCTTCCTGACCTGCATACAGATTTCTCAAGAGGCAAGTCAGGTTGTCTGGTATTCCCATCTCTTGAAGAATTTTCCACAGTTTGTTGTGGTCCACACAGTCAAAGGCTTTGGCATAGTCAATAAAGCAGAAGTACGTATTTTTCTGGAACTTTCTTGCTTTTTTGATGATCCAATGGATGTAGGTAATTTGATCTCTGGTTCCTCTGCCTTTTCTAAAACCAGCTTGAACATCTGGAAGTTCATGGTTCACGTATTATTGAAGCCTAGGTTGGAGAATTTTGAGCATTACTTTACTAGAGTGTGAGATGAGTGCAATTGTGCAGTAGTTTGAGCATTCTTTGGCATTGCCTTTCTTTGGGATTGGAATGAAAGCTGACCTTTGCCAGTCCTGTGGCTGCTGGTGAGTTTTCCAAATTTGCTGGCATATTAAGTGCAACATTTTCACAGCATCATCTTTCAGGATTTGAAATAGCTCAACTGGAATTCCATCACCTCTGTTAGCTTTTCTTGTAGTGATGCTTCCTAGAGCCTGGCAGGTTACAATTCATGGGGTCACAAAGAGTTGACAAGACTGAGCTACTAACACTTTCAGTGGTCACAGAAAGCAAGATAGTATTTGACAGGCAGATAAGAGCCAATGCCAGAGCAAGATTGATGATATATATTAGATAGATAACAAAATATATTTCATAAGTTAGAAATTTAGAAAGAAATTATCACATGATACAGGGTGCTCGGGGCTGGTGCATTAGGATGACCCAGAGGGATGGTATGGGGAGGGAGGTGGGAGCGGGGTTCAGGATGGAGAACACATGTACACCCGTGGCAGATTCATGTCAGTGTATGGCAAAACCAATACAATATTGTAAAGTAATTAGCCTCCAATTAAAAAAAAAATTTATATTAAAAACAAAAGAAATTATCATATATTTTGCTTCATTTCCAGAATATAGGCAATCATTTTCTGAATATGGAAATAATACCACCTTAAAATGAGACAAAAGCATATTGTATTACATTTAGAATGGATAAATAACAAGGCCCTAATGTACAGCACAGGGAGCTATATTCAATATCGTGTTATAAATGATAATGGAAAAGAATATTAAAAGCTGTGTAAATATATATGTGTATAACTGAGTCACTTTGTTGCACAGCAGAGATTGGCACAGCATTGTAAGTCAACTATACTTCAACAGGAAATAAAGAATGTTGTCAAATATCTCCTCTCTGGTTGGCTGATAATGATGCTAGCAGTAGCAGCTGAGCAATAATGGTGAAAGCGGGCGCAGCGACTTGAGTGCCCGCCATTTCACTGATGGCTTTAAAGACAAGACCTTATTTTTAAAAATTCTTTGAAATATAGTAGATTTGCTAGATTGCATTATTTTCAGATGTACAGAGTTACAGCAAAGTGATATCTCCTTGGAGAAGGGAATGGCAACCCACTCTAGTACTCTTGCTTGGGAAATCACGTGGACAGAGGAGGTTGGTGGGCTGCAGTCCACGAGGTCGCCAAGAGTCAGACACGACTTAGCACACACATATCATATATATTCTTTTTAACATTCTCTTCCATTATAAGTGATTACAATATATTGAGTACATCTTTCTAACCTTGCCAAATAGATATTGACCAAACCCATCTCATTCTTCTCCTAGATACTCAGCTAAACTACATTTCCCAGATTCCCCTGCAGGTAGGTTGGGCCACGAGATTCATTTTTGGCTGTTGAAATAAGCCTGAAAGTGACAAGTGCCATTTCCAGACTTGTCCCCTAAAACGTGTGTTGTGACCCCCTGTGCCCTCTCACTTTGCTCATTGGCTGGCCAGATGGAGAGAATCCACTGGAGCCCTCTGAATCCCTATAGCATGGCAGAGCCACCAGAAGGACTGAGTCCCATTTACCCACCAGCTCCAAGGAGCAGGACAAGATGGAGCCATGTCCCCCTCCTCTCACTCTCAATGGACTGAGATATGAGCAAGAAATAAAATCAGTTTCATGAAGCCAGTGAGATCTGGGATTGTAGCATACTAGTATTATGTTAGTAGCTTACTAATTGCAGCTAGTATCATTGCCCCGAATAACATAGTATGAATAACTTCATGTTTCCAGTAAGAAAGCTAGTTTGTTCAAGGTCTTGCAATTGGTAACTGCAGAAGCTGGTTGGATAGGTTCCACCTCCGTGCTTTCCCAGCACCTTGAGATGTACATGTGTGTTGTCTGCATGGTTCACATAAAATGCCTGAGTCACATCATGAAAGCCAATTTCCCATCCCATCAGGGCTCCTCCTAGAATTCTCAGTGGCACACAGGGAAGGGCTTGAGGTCAGGTGGTTGGATTCCTATTTGACCAGTGATTATTTTGAGCCAATCCATTACCAGAATCTCCCTTCCCTGGCTCCCAGGCCAGGTAGTGGGTGAGTAAGTCCCAGCCAGAGGCCAGCCACACAGCATTCCAGTGGCATTGGACGTGGCTCAGGGAATGCTGGACGCCTAGCAGGGAGAGGGCATGTCACTGGGAGCCACATAAACAGATTTCTTGGAAGGACATGATGTGTTGTTATTTCAGGGACAGAAAAGATTATTTGTGGATGCAACATTGGAGTGTGTGTATGTGTGTGTGTGTGTGTGTGTGTACACACATGTGCATATATATATTTGTGTATATATATGCAAATATCAGCATGTGTGTATGTGTGTGTATATATGTGACTATCTCTGTGTGTGTGTGTGTGTGTGTGTAGGCATTCTGCGTATATATATGTATATAACTGACTCTTTGTGACTCCATGGACTGTAACCCACCAAGCTTCTCTGTCCATGGAATTCTCCAGGCAAGAATACTGGAGAGGGTAGCCATTCCTTTCTCCAGGGGATCTTTCCTACCCAGGGATCAAACCTGGGTCTCCTTCATTACAGGCAGATTCTTTACCATCTGAGCCACAAGGGAAGCTCTTTATATAGATATGTATTATGCGTACACATATGTATATATATACATATATGAATAATAGACAATCAGATTGGCCATAATATCATCATACCACATATGATATGTATATATGATATTTACATATGTAATATATATATAGGTATATATATAATATATGAATGTGTATGCATAATGATGCCCACAAGAGTTTGTACATAAGCATTGCTATGCATGTGTCTGTACACACTCAAATAATGTGGTCATGTGCCTAAATGTACACATATGCAAATATGCAAAATAATGTACATCCAAGTATCTTTACATATAGGTGTGTATGTACACCCCTAAACATATTCATCCTAAGCATTAAACGTTCCTCCAAATAGAAACATGTTTTATTTCTCTCTCAAGAGTTTTGAGAACCATGAAAAATCCACATGAAAGTAAAGACTGAGATTCCAGATAAACACAAACATGCTGTCAATGGCAGTGGCTAGTGTGAGAATTATTCAAAAACCCAGTGACTCAACAGTATGTCCCCTTCATTTAGAGAAGCACTGAGCAGGGAATGTCTGTGGCCACCAGGACTGGCAGCCCGCACCCAGCCAGCCCACGCCTGACCACCCAAGTCTGCTACCCACGTAACTGATAGATATGTTTTGACAAGTTCTATTAAGTACAAAGACGGCCACCGGGGCAACATGTGGAGTTGATAGAGCAAGAGGCAGAAAGGCAGATCACAGTGTGAGGCCTGCTGATGCTGACAGAATTTGCCGGAACAAAATGAGTGCACGCTCCCCATCTTCTGTTACTGAATTTCAGTAAGGTCTTTGGCACCCACAAGGCTTCAGAGGGCAAGCCTCTCCCGGGTTTCCGATTTCTGTCTCCCGATTGCCAGAAGATCGCGGATTTCTCAGAACTCTAATTGGTGGTCCTTCTTTAGGCTGAGTCTCCAGGGACGCCCCGGAAGCAGGCGTGGAGCGGCTGAGGCTCTGACCAGCGGTGTGGATGGCATACCTTGCCCGAGCCCCTCCCTGTACCTGCCCTCAGAATCTCCCTGGGAGCCAAGTTGGCAAGCACACCTGGGTGGACCGCAAGCGCCTCTCTCACCATCTTGTCTACATCATCGTCATCCTCCAGAGCCCTCCTAAACAAGGCTTGGCAACAGCAAAAACAAACACAATCTTACAGCGTCTTTGGATGCACTTCCAAAATGCAAAAGCAATTAATCAGTGGTCTCCCTGAGACTCCACTCACTGTGGCTGCTGCTTTTGACACAGAGCTTGGCTTTGATGGGAGCCTAAGAAGCCCGTGAGAGAGCCCCAAAAGTGGTAATGGCCTTCAATTATTCATTTGTTTAGAAGACTGGGGAGCAGAACTTGAGCTGTAAGCACACAGACGATCCATCTCAGGTCCTCGCAGCAGTGCGGTCTTTTACTCCCTGCCTGAGTGTTCTCTTCAGAAAGGGAAGGGTAGCTTCACCAGGTCTGGCATGGATCCAGAGGTTTCTGTGTATGTGTGTGCGTACGTCTGTGCATATTTAAACAGGCTATATTCAGGACATCAGAATATTTTTGAGCCTTGTGTAAAGACTGCTGTTTCTAATTATGTGATATCTAGGTTGTCCCGTTAGTCTCTAATGGATGGGATTTCTTAGTGCTGGATTTTCATGTCATTTTATAGAAAATCAAAATTGTATGTTCTCTGAGAGAGTCTGTCATTTAGCAGTGTATTCTCAAGACATGGCATAATCATCTTAATAATTAATAATAGGGAAAGAAGTCGCTTGTAGCCTAAGTTATTCTCAGCTTTGAACTTTGTCCTCAGCAGCTTATTATACATGGGGAAATATCTTGATGGAGCCATCATCCCAGGAAATTTACAACAGCAGACACTCTGCTCTTATAATCTACAACTGATGATTAAAGCACTGGTGAGGCCCAGTTGGTCTCCTGAAAATGCTGATGAGTAAAGAGAAACCTGAGCTTCTCTGACAGCTCCATGGCAGAGGATCCATCTGCTAATGTAGGAGGCACAGGTTTGATCCCTGGCTCAGGAAGATCTTTTGAAGAAGGAAATGGCAACCCATCCCAATGTTCTTGCCCTGGAAATCCCATGGACAGAGAAGCCTGGCAGGCTACAGTCCATGGGGCTGCAAAAGTCAGACACAACTGAGTGACTGAATAAAAACAGCAAAGAGAAATCTAAATGTCCAATTCACATAGCATTTCCTTAACAGATAAATTATATTCAAATAAAACAGTGGGATATTTTTGCCCCAAATTTGAATAGATCTCTTAACTCTCCTTTTCCGTAAGCTCTTTTTCATATGCTTTTATATCTCAAGATTCTATTCAAAAATTGTCTCTTCCATGGAGTCTTATCTAGTTTATTTTCCTGGATGTAGTCCTTTTCATCCTAGAATTCCTACCACACCTGACTTGTGGTCATCTTCTCTTGAAATAATTTTTCTTCTTTTTGCTTTTGAACACTTGTTCTGAGCTGTAAACACTGAGGAAAAGGTCCAGGTTTTGCTCATTTTATTGCTACTTAGTCCATAATAATTGCTTAGTATGTATTTGTTGAGTGAATGGATGGATGGATAAGTAGATAAGCACTTTTCCTTTTGCTAGCCTAGATTATCCCCAAATAATAACCTGATGTGATATAGATTTTTGTATCTGACTTTTGTGGGTTGACTAGCACTCCTCAAAATTCATATACATCTGGGATCTCACAACGTGACCTTGTTTGGAAATAGAATCTTTGTAGATGCAATTAGTTAAGACAAGGTCATACTGAATTAGAATGGGCCCTAAATTCAATATCACTTGTGTGTTTATAAAAAGAGGCTAGACACACAGGGAGATTGCTCTGTGAAGATACTGACAGAGATGAGAATCAAGGAACACCAAGATTTGGCGGGACCACCAGAAACAAAGAAGAGGTAAGGAAAAAATCTTTCCTTGGAGCCTTCAGAGGAAACGTGGCCCTGGAAACACCTTGATCTTGGACTTCTGACCCCCAGAACTGAAAGAGAACACATTTCCAGTGCTTTAGGCCTGCAAGATTGTGATACTTTCCTACAATAGCCCTTGGAAATGAATGCACTCTCCAAGGATCTATGTCACAGAGAAGGAACCAACTATATCCAGCAGGGCTTTAACCAAGGACTCCAAACTGCAGCGGATTTGCCCTGGCAGGAAAGCTTGTTACTGTTGTGAAGTCCGCGTCGTGGAACCTTGTGGTGACCTTCAACAGCTGACACTGAGTAGAAAGGGAAGAGGGGGAACAACACTAAATAATAATAAAGACGCACAGGAGACTGGCTGCTGCTGCTGCTGCTGAGTCGCTTCAGGCGTGTCCGACTCTGTGCGACCCCATAGACGGCAGCCCACCAGGCTCCCTGTCCCTGGGATTCTCCAGGCAAGAACACTGGAGTGGGTTGCCATCTCTTTCTCTAATACATGAAAGTGAAAAGTGAAAGTGAAGTCGCTCCGTCATGTCTGACTCTTAGCGACCCCATGGACTGCAGCCCACCAGGCTCCTCTGCCCATGGGATTTTCCAGGCAAGAGTACTGGAGTGGGGTGCCATCGCCTTCTCCAGGAGACTGACTAGGGGCCCAAGTTCAGGTTTAAAGTCACCCGATGAGGACCACAGCAAGAATCTGAGGTCACACTGGCCAGATTCCTTAGGCAGGGGATGGAGCGGAGCAGGGCCAGGCAGGCCTGGGACAGCAGCAGCTTCTGACTCTTGCTGTAGTTATTGGCTGGACATAAGACATGGGTGGGGAAGCCTTGGTTAATGGACCGAAGATGAAGCAGAGAGAATTCTAAAATTGCCTAAATGTCAAATTCCACCCCGGCAAGTCTCCTTTCTAAGTATTTGGCCACCTCTTCTTTTCTCCCTGTAAACTTACTTTCAAACCAAACCTCAAACAAGGCTACAATTTAAGTCCTTCCAAATAATCCTTAAGTGATGTACAGTTTGGGAAAATACTATCATGAGACTCACATTTATTCGATTTGTATGTTCTGGGCAACGTGAATAAGACATTAAAGGACAGTGACCACAAAAACCTCACTAATTCAGGGGCATTGTCTGAAGGAACGTCTGACTGAATGGTGAGAGATTGGATCTAGAAAACATTTTTAAAGCCATCTCACTTTATAGATACTTCCTACAAGGACGGGTATTAACCAGAAGGAGACTGGCATTCAGTTAAGGAGTGGCCCTCGGAGGATGACGTTTAATGAATAGATAAGAATGGTTTGTAATTAGTCCATCATTTGTTTGTATTGCAAAGGGTGCTTGTGAAGGGCTTGAGGATGCTTGAAAAGCGTGTGTGCTCTTAAGTAGTTGGAATAGTTCACCCAGAAATGTGTTTATACAACTAATTTGTTTGGTCCAACTGTTGCCTCAGCCTCCTGTCTGCTTATCCCAATTTTCACATGAGAGATGGGCATGGTAATGAGGTCTCACCTGGTTTATAAATTAGCGTGAGAAGACAGAGGGAGGGGGCCTTGCAGGGAGGGAGGCCGAGACACGGCACAGTGGCTTACTATGGATACGGTGCCCTTCCGTGAACTGACCATCAGATGTCCTGTTGGCTGGTGTCGATCATAGACAACACCTATTTAGTCTTCGTGATCCTGAGTCAACATCCTCTCCAAGCGTGAATGTACCTTCTGCTTTAATCTTGTGAAAAATGAATGCTCAATTTAGGGTCAGAAGACTTGATCTTGAGTTTTAATTCTATTACCAGCTGTATGTCTCTTGGTGTATATACTATTTAGTCCCTCTTTGTTCTCTTCAGCTAGATGGGAATATTTAATGAGATAACATGTATGCTCTTGGTAAACCATAAATCGTGTCCAGATTTAAGAGACCATGATTATCACATCACTAACAAGCAGACCCCACAGATACAGTGTTTCAGTGATTCAAAGTCTAAGGACTGTGTTTAAAGTTCTGGAATTCAAAGAGAAGTGCTTGCTTTATGGGCCAGACAGACCTAGTTTGAGTCCCAGTTTTATTTCCCAATAATGTGTTTTTGCTATGATGTTGAGCCCTTAATTATGTATATGTCAAATGGAGATGGAAAATAAGTGCTTAACAAAGCCGTACAGTGCTTCACACAGTGACTACCACATAAGTGCTTAATAAATACTAGTCAACATATTATAGCCCTAATAAATTCTTGAAGCCCTTAAGGAGACAGGCATAAGGATGTTCGCTGTAGCATTGTTTGCAGTGGCAAACTGTCATAGGCGATCTGGCTGGCTGTCCCTGGTAAAATCGACAAAGGCTGGCAGGAGGAATAAGCCATGAGACACCAAGGAGCAGTTTTGAAACCAACAGGTCAATGTACACCTGAAAGTACATTCTGAAACACTTGTAAAAAGAGAGAAAAATAGAATATAGTTTAAAATACATTTCTGTAGATAAGAATACATACATAGGGAACAATCTCCATGTTACAATAATTCATTGGATTCACAGTGATCATGGATGAAGCGAAATGAGAATGAAAGGGAAAGAATGAATGAATGGTTGAATGACAAGGGGAAAGTGATGTGCCATACACACATTACAGAGAAAGATCAACTTGGCCTTCCACTCTTGAAGCACAATTGAAAAATAAATTACAATACATTAGACTTACTAATTACTCTAATTATTATAATACCTAGAGACTCCAGTTCTCTGGGAATAGGAAAAATAAAAAGAAAGACACTCCTTATATTAATTTCCTAAGGCTGCTGTAACAAATTTCCACAAATGGGTTGCTTAAGACAACAGAAATGGATACTCTCACAGTTGTGAAGGCCAGAAATCAGATGTTGGCCAGACGGTGTTCCTTCTGCGGGCTTTAGAGAGTCACAGTCCTTTGATCCCGCCAATTTCTGCTGTCTCTGGGCCTCGCTATCCACTTGGCCATTTATTGTTGCCTTCTTCCCATCTCAAATCTCCTT
Organism: Nanger dama; assembly: GCA_917880005.1. Taxonomy (NCBI): domain Eukaryota; kingdom Metazoa; phylum Chordata; class Mammalia; order Artiodactyla; family Bovidae; genus Nanger; species Nanger dama. The sequence goes on along the minus strand of CAKJTW010000063.1, from coordinate 6,773,164 downwards.
CTGACTCTGGATTATAAGCACACATTACTTAGGGGCCATCTAGATATACCACCGGAGAAGGAAATGGCAACCCACTCCAGTGTTCTTGCCTGGAGAATGCCAGGGACCGGGGAGCCTGGTGGGCTGCCATCTCTAGAGTCGGACAGAGTCGGACATGACTGTAGCAACAGCAGCAGATAATCCACAGGCTTCCCAGTGCCTCAGAGGTAAAGAATCCGCCTGCAGTGCAGGATACCCAGGTTTGATCCCTGGGTTGGGAAGATCCCCTGGAGAAGAAATGGCAACCCACTCCAGTATTCTTGCCTGGAGAATCCCATGGACAGAGGAGCCTGGCAGGCTGCAGTCCATGGGTTCACAACAGAGTCAGACACAGTTTAGTGACTAAACATACTATACGCAGGCTAACCTCATTTTAAAATCCTTAAATTAGCTACATCGACAACACCTACAAAGGTCCTTTTTTTTTTTTTTTTTTTAAAGTAAGGTTACATTCACAAGTTCTGGGAATTAGGACCGAGCCATATTTTGGTGGGTCAGAAGACATCATTCAGCCTTCCACACTCCCTAACAGGGTCTCAAACGGTAGCAAATTGAGCCCCTACTGCCTACAAGAAAAGGAGATTTGCTCTTTCCCTCTCATTTGAATCCATCATCTATGGAATGCTCAGAAACCCCCAGAGATGCTGTGTGCCACTCAGAACAAACCAGGTTCCTCTCCCCAGGCTCCTGAAGACAGACAATCCAGGAATTCCTGGCTGCCCCAGGAATACGCTGGAGTGCCCACAAGACTGTGCCACAAGGAAACCCAGGCCCTCCAAGACTTGTAATAGCTCCAGTGACGGCCACAGTGCGGGCTGTCACCTCCAACATCCGATGACCTGAGAAGTCCCAAAGACAACCTGATTCCCGCTACTGCTGCCCCCAACACAGCCTCAGCGGATGCTTGCCTTCTGTCCGCACCCCACTGCTCCCCTTCCCAGGTCCTTGCAAGTCCCTTCACAGCTCCTAATCCTGTTCCAAATATATATGTGTATGTTATCATCATCATTAGGGTTAACATTGCTTTGCTTGCTTGCTTCACTTCAGTCACGTCTGACTCTTTGAAACTCTATGGACTTGTAGACAGTCAGGCTCCTCTGTCCATGGGATTTCCCAAGCAAGAATACTGGATTAGGATCATTGTTCAGTCGCTAAGTCATGTCCAGCTCTTTGTGACTCTATGAACCACAAACCTCTCTGTCCATCACTATCTCCCTGAGTTTGCTCAAACTCATGTCCATTGAGTCAGTGTTGCCATCCAGCCATCTCATCCTCCATCGCCCTCTTCTCCTCTTGCCCTCAGTCTTTCCCAGCATCAGCGTCTTTTCCAATGAGTCAACTCTTCGCATGAGGTGGCCAAGGTACTGGAGCTTCAGCTTTAGCATCATTCCTTCCAAAGAAGGGTTACAGTTAGATAAAGCTCCATGAGGACAGAGAGATGGAGGGTTACAGTTAGATAAAGCTCCATGAGGACAGAGAAACAGAGAGCATCTGCTTTACCTAACACTGCATCAGCAGCAGTTAGCCCCATGCTCAGCACATTTTTTTTTTCAAGAAAGCCATAGTTTCTCTTGAGTAATACATTAAAACTTTATTTCTAATTTTATTTTGATTTTCTTTGGCTCACGTCATTTTCTATGTCTCTTTTATATTCCCTTTCCCTCAAGATTTGCTTGTTTGTTTGTTTCTGTCTTTGACATTAGAGAATTTCTTAGGAGATTTGGAGACCTTTGTTGCTCCATTTATATTTAAGTGTGTGTGTGTGTGTGTGTGTGTGTGTGTGTCTGTATGTGTGTGTGGTGTTGCTCAGTATGTCCAACTCTTTACAACCCTATGGACTGTAGCTCTCCAGATTCCTCTGTCCATGGGATTCTCCAAGCAAGAATATCAAAATGGGTTGTCATTCACTTATTGAGGAGATCTTCCCAACCCAGGGATCGCACCCAGGTCTCCTGCATTGCAGGGAGATTCTTTACTGTCTGAGCCCCAGGGAAGCCCACATATTTAACAATGGTGCTCTGAAAAGTTGACTGAGTCACTGACTGTGCATAAACAGGGCTTATCATCCCTGGGCCTTCACTGTGTGGCAATCCTCAGATGTCATGAACCTCAGATAATATATTGAGCTGATCAGTTTTGCAAAGATCAGTCCTCAAATGTCCGACCTAGTGCAGAGTAACTGGGCTTTCAGTGGGATTAGAGGGGAAAATATTGACCAGATTATAACTCAGTGAGTAATCTTTCACTTACTTACCTTCTCCCCTTCTCTTCAACATGGCACCTAACCCCTGTGTCTGGAATTTCAAAATCCTGGGCTCCCCTGATTCCACCTTTCTAAAGGATAAACATGTCTTCTTTGAGGATGAGTGGGAGAGAAAAATCTGGCTACACAGAAGAGGAAAAAAGATCTAAACACATTACTACTATTACACATTACTCAGTTATGGCCAGAGTCCAAACTTCAGACCACTCTGCACTCTGACATTCAGAGAAAAAATAGTCCCACACATTTCTTTCATTTCATCCTTCTTGCAGCAAAAATGCGCTTGTTTTTGTTATCACTTCCCTGTTAACAGTGGTCTGCCATGTTCCGTGTTTTAACACGTCTGATTTGCTGTGAACGACTTCTAATTCTGTTTATACTTGGACTTTATATTGATGCTTTTAATGCTGCTTTCTCTCCACTTTATTGGTTTTCAGTCAAGAAGCAGAAAAGAAATGTATGTTTACAACCCATCATGTTTAAACATAATTCAGTAACAAAGTCTCTATACTCATCAACTTCATTCTTTTGATCATGGAAAGAATGAAGAAGCAGAACTATTGCAATAAGAATTCCAAACAGCAAACCAACCACATAGTTGATCACAAAGAGCTTTATAATTTTAAAAACAGTGATTATGAAATATTTTGTATTATACAAAAAGCAAGGGCATTTACTTGTTAACAAAGCATTTTAAAGAATCAATCTTCTTTATTCACATTCTCCAAGATATACAAAAACCTAAACGTCCACTGATAGATTATGCATAAAAAACATGATAGATGCATATAATGGAATACTACTCAGTCTTATAAAAGAAGAAAATTCTTCCATTTGCAGTAATATGCATGGACCTAGATGATGCTATACTAAATAAAATAAACCAGAGAAAGGACAAATTCTATATGATCACACTATTTTTAAGAATATAAAATATTAAGCTCATAGGACAGGAGAGTGGGTGAGTATTTTTACCAGGATCTGTGAGGTGAAAGAAATGGAGACGTGCCTAAAAGGTCAAAGTTTCAGTCATGCAAGATGGCTATGTCCTGGGAAATAGCATACGGTCTGTATTAATGCTGCATTGGATCCATAAATGTTTTTCTATGAGTGTAAATCTTAAGTTAACTGAAAAGAAAAACAATAATATTTAAAAATTAGTTCAAATTCAGTTGCTCAGTTGTGTCTGACTCTTTGCTCCCCCATGGACTCTCAAGAGTCTTCTTCCACACCACAGTTCAAAAGCATCAATTCTTTGGTGCCCAGCATTCTTCATAGTCCAACTCTCACATCCATTCATGACTCCTGGAAAAATCATAGCCTTGACTAGACGGACCTTTGTCAGCAAGGCAATGTCTCTACTTTTTAACACACTGTCTGGGTTGGTCATAGCTTTCTCCCAAGGAGCAAGCATCTTTTAATTTCATGGCTGCAGTCACCACCTGTGGTGATTTTCAAGCTCAAGAAAATCAAGTCTGTCACTGTTTTATTTACTTATTTTTATATTTAAAAAATATTTTAATTAATTTTTTAAAATAAGAGGGCGGTAAGAAGCTTTTGGAAGTGATGGGCAACTTGATTTTGGTGATATTTCATGGTTCTATACTTATCTCCAAACTGGTCAAGTTGTATACACTAAATATGTACAGCCTTTTGAATACAAGGAATACTTTAATGAAGTGGCTAAAAACAATAATAGATGTTTCATGTCATTAAATGAAAAATTTATCTTCTCAGGTTACCTTGAATAATGTTCAGTTGTTAGCATGAGTCATCTCAGTTTGGTAACCATGTAGAAATTGTTACCAAAGACTGGTAAATACATTTGTCTATCTATCTGCATCCATTTTTGTGAACATCTTTATGTAGAAATCATATATATATATATATATGATATTTATGTGTGTATGTATTTGTATATTGTAGATATGTGTATTATATATAGCCAAAGATGTGGTTTTCCAGCTGTCATGTATGGATGTGAGAGCTGGACCATAAAGGAAGCTGAGTGACAAAGAAATGATGCTTTTGAATACGGTGCTGCTGAACTCTTGAGAGTCCCTCGGACAACAAGGAGATCAAACCAGTCAATCCTAAAAGAAATCATCCCTGAATAGTCACTGGAAGGAGGGATGCTGAAGCTGAAGCGCCAGTAGTTTAGCCTCCTGATGGGAAGAGCCGACTCACTGGAAAAGCCCCTGATGCTGGGAAAGATTATAGGCAGGAGAAAAAGGGGCAACAGAGGATGAGGTGGTTGGATGTCATCACCGACTCAATGGACACGAGTTTCAGCAAACTCCAGGAAATAGTTAAAGCCAGGGAAGCCTGGGATGCTGCAGTCTGTGGGGTCACAAAGAGTTGACATGACTTGGTAACTGAAAATAACAATACATATAAGTGTATATTTATATTTTTTCTGCTTTTTCCATGGAAAGCAAATACCAAGAACGGAGAATTTTATGAAATTCACGCTTATACTCTGCTTCCCTGAACTCAGTCCTAAGAAGGCAGAAGATGTATGACAACAGAAATGATTCAGTTAAGATCTAAATTTCCACCTTTGGTGTGCTAATTCATTTCATGCCTAAACCATTGGTATTCAAGATGTTTTATAAATGTGACCAGTAACTGCTGATAAAATTCAAAGGTCCTCTTTTCTTGACAACTTAATTTAATAACCAGATTAGATGAAAATTAAGAAATTCATCTTATTTCTCAGGTTACCTTGGGTAATGTTCATTTGTTAGCATGAATCATCTCAGTTTATCATGTAGAAAAGGCTACTGGTGTGGGTAGTTATTTCCTTCTCTAGGGTATTTTCCCAATTTAGCGACTGAACCCAGGTCTCCCACATTGCAGGCAGATTCTTTACCATCTGAGCCACCTTCTTCCTGATCCAGGAATCAAACCAGGGTCTTCTGCCTGCATATATATATATATATATATATATATATATATATATATATATGCATCTATCTATTTTCATCCTTCTGTGTGTGTATGTTTATAGAGATTATGCATATATGTGTGTGTATGCATATATTTGTATATATGTAGGTGATTTCAGCCATGAAATTAAAAGACACTCCTTGGAAGGAAAGTTATGACCAACCTAGATAGCATATTCAAAAGCAGAGACATTACTTAGCCAACAAAGGTCTGTCTAGTCAAGGCTATGGTTTTTCCTGTGGTCAAGTATGGATGTGAGAGTTGGACTGTGAAGAAAGCTGAGGACCAAAGAATTGATGCTTTTGAACTGTGGTGTTGGAGAAGACTGTTGAGAGTCCCTTGGACTGCAAGGAGATCCAACCAGTCCATCCTAAAGGAGATCAGTCCTGGGTGTTCTTTGGAAGGATTGATGCTAAAGCTGAAACTCCAATACTTTAGCCACCTGATGCAAAGAGTTGACTCATTGGAAGAGACTCTGATGCTGGGAGGGATTAGGGGCAGGAGGAGAAGGGGACGACAGAGGATGAGATGGCTGGATGGCATCACGGACTCGATGGACATGAGTCTGAGTGAACTCTGGGAGTTGGTGATGGACAGGGGAGGCCTGGCGTGCTGCAATTCATGGGGTCACAAAGAGTCGGATGCGACTGAGTGACTTATCTGAACTGAATTGATATACAGTCAAAGCTATGAAAGTGAAAGTCTCTCAGTCACGTTCAACTCTTTGTGACCCTGTGAACTACACAGTCCATGGAATTCTCCAGGCCAGAATACTGGAGTGGCTAGCCTTTCCCTTCTCCAGGAGATCTTCCCAACCCAAGGATCGAACTCAGGTCTCCTACATTGCAGGCCGATTCTTAACCAGCTGAGCTACAAGGATAGTTTGGTTTAATACTTGGCACTGAGACACTTAAAGACAGAATCCATTTCCATGGGCTTACAGTGAACATGAATTTGAGCAAAGTCTGGGAGATGGTGGAGGATAGAGGAGTCTGGCATGCTGCAGTCCATGGGGGTCACAAGGAGTTAGACACAACTTAGCGACTGACCAACAACAGCAAAGCAGACTTGTAAGCATCTTTCTTCTGCCATGGCTTCTTTTTCTTCATTTATGTCTCACAACAGCATGTGAGTTTTGGAGTTCTATTTAAAGTTTCTGTCTCTCATTCAGTTGTTACTAAATATATATTTTTCAAGTGTCTTTCAGTCAGGCATGGGTGCAGGTACTAAAATTGTAATTATGAACAAAATAAAACCCTTTTTCTTAATCAAGATGTAATATTGCAAAAGTAGGAGACCCTGGTTTGATTCCTGGGTCAGGAAGACCCACTGGAGAAGGGATAGGCTATCCACTCCAGTGTTATTAGGCTTCCTTTGTGGCTTAGCTAGTAAAGAATCTGCCTGCAAGTGGGAGACCTGGGTTCGAATCCCTGGATTGGGAAGATCCCTTGGAGAAGGGAAAGGCTACCCACCCCAGGATTCTGGCCTAGAGAACTCCACGAACTGTAAGACTCAGACACACCTGAGCGACTTTCACTTCACTTCTTTGCAAAAGTAAAACTTTCAAAACTAGCTGTATTTTTATATTGAATCAAAAACAAAAGATTTAAAAATCGAGCAAAAACAAAAGCAAGTAAAGTTGAAATTAAAAAAAAAAATTACTGATGGAAACCAGTACTGTTTTTTAAGAGGTGATCAATTCAAAACTGATACTTGATCAGAAATTTGGAGCCAGTATTTCAAACACCTAACCTGATCATTCTGATTTTTAGCCAAAGTAGTCTTGATAATAACATATATTTAAAGCAAGGTGCTCTCTCTCTTCCAAGCTCTCTCTCTCTCTACATACACACACAAAATACAAAGTTTAAATAGACAGGTGTCAAGATAAAATCAAATATATAGACTTGTAGAATAAAAATTTTAAATGCATTCAGAATGAGAAATCTCTTTATTTTATTCTCTACTGGTAAAGAAAAAAATCCATCTGCTTCAGTTCCATTATCTGATTCTCTTTCTATATATTAGAGGTCTGAGTACACTGATTTCATTAAAAGATGGTGTTTTCCTGACCCTTTACTGAAAAGATTTGGTCTGGCATAATACTGCCCAACATTTTATTTAAGTAGCTGAGTATGGTGTTTCCGGTGTGAACAGCAATGATGATTATGTGTTCCTATGTTTGCGTGCATGCTAGGTCACTTCAGTTGTGTCAAACTCTGTGTGACCCTATGGACTGTAGCCCGCCAAGCTCCTCTGTCCATGGGATTCTCCAGGCAATATGGGAATGGGCTTCCATGCCCTCCTCCAGGGAATCTTTCTGATCTAGAGATTGAGCCTACATCTCTCCTTCATTGGCAGGCAAGTTCTTTGCCACCAGTGCCACCTGGAAAGCCTGCATGTTCCCATAAGGAAATGAATTTTGACAACTCTTGTTAGCTGACAGATATGTAGTGTAACTGGGGGCTTCCCTGGTGGGTAAAGAATCCACCAGCAAAGCAAGAGACACAGCAGACATGCACAACTGAGCAACTGAACAACAGCAAAGATTTGAATATGTAAATATGTATTCAGCTTACAACTGGAAAACAGCAGAAGCAGAAATAAAAGCTATATTTTTGGATGGAAATACAAAAGATGGCATTGATTTGAATGGCTGCTACCGTCGTTCAGGTCTTGCTCTTCAGTCGCTAAGTCATGTCTGACTCTTTATGACCCCATGGATTGCAGCATACGAGGCTTATCTGTCCTTCACTATCTCCCCAAGTTTCTCACGTTCACATCCATTGAGTCAGTGATGCTATCTAACCATCATATCCTCTGTCACCCGCTTCTTCTTTTGCTTCCAATCTTTCCCAGCATTAGAGTCTTTTCCAATGATTGCCTCTTTGGATCAGGTGGCCAAAGTATTGGAGCTTCAGCATCAGTCCTTCCAATGAATATTCAGAGTTGATTTTGTTTAGGATTGACTGCTTTGATCTCCTTGCATTACAAAGGACTCTCAAGAGTCTTCTCTAGCACCAGAGTTCAAAAACATTGATTCTTTGTCACTCAGCCTTCTTTATGGTCCAACTCTCACATCCATGCATGATTCCTGGAAAACCATAGCTTTGACTATATAGACTTTTGTCAGCAAAATGATGTCTTTGCTTTTTAATGCACTGTCTAAGTTTGTCATAGCTTTCCTTCCAAGGAGCAAGCATCTTTTAATCTCAAGCCTTTAGTCACCGACCACTGTGATTCTGAAACCAAGAAAATAAAATCTATCACTACTTCTACTTTTTCCCCATCTATTTGCTATGAAGTGATGGGATCAGATGTCATGAGCTTAGTTTTTTGAATGTTGAGTTAAATCAGCTTTTCACTCTCCTCTTTCACCCTTATCAAGAGCCTCTTTAGTTCTCCACTTTATATCATCAGTTAAAATCCAGTCTGGAAAGCCCCATTCCAAGAACCTTCATTTTGCTCATCTGCAAAGTGAAACTAACAGTAAGTGCCTGTCTCACAAGAAAAGGTGTACAATGGGAAAATATCTTTGAAAATACATGATGTGAAATCACAAAGTGAGTAAGTTGTACAAGCTGCCAGAGCCAGATTTCCTTGAAATGAATCTCAGAGCAATCACTTTCGGGTTATGTGACCTTAAGCAAGTTACTTAACATCTCTGAGTCTCCCGCTCCTAAGGTACAAATGAGATTAAGTAAATTCACTCACATGGTGACTATGTTAGGAAGACAAATTTGAGTGACATTTGTAAAGTATTTATAATAGTTCCAGCTACAGAATAAGCATCATATTCAAGTTTAATAAAGAAGTAAATTGCTCAATGATATACTTAGTTGTAGGATCTAAGTCTCTGGCACACAAAATCTTCTTTAAAGTATATCATGTTGGAGTTACTTACTTTAGTCCTTTTTGTTCTGTTTTATATACTGTACATACGTAAAGAATACAGCAAAAGTGCCAATAATGTGAAGAATATAAAATTCATCATGGAAAAAAAAAATGTGTGTGCAAAGTAATAACAGGAAACAATTGCTTTGTTCTCTCTCTTTTTCAGACTGCCTTAAGTAGGTCTGCTTAAATCAATATTCTAGTTTGAATAATTTTTTTCTGAACAAGGACAGATTTATAAGTGAAAGTATCTGGCATGTTAATTGAAAGGTCTTTATTACTGGTTGTCTATTCCTGTTAGCGGCCATCTTTTAAACTACGATGGCTGCCACTTAAATCAAGAATCAATTAGAAACATTAATAAAACAACCCTGTCAACTCCCATTAGACCCCAGCCAGACCTTTTTCTTTTCTATTAAGCAGGCAATTGCTAATCACTATTTTTATCAATATCTTAGGAACATGATCTGTAATTTACTCCTAGTAAATGAATAATATCAATTGGTTACCAGGTCTAGGTTGAAAGGACTCTCTCAGGGGAAAATAAAGTCCATATTCTCTCACCTTCTGCTTGTAAAGAGAGAGAAACATTGGTGTCTTGGAAGAAAATAAACACTTTTTTTCCTAAGGGATACAGGATTGAGTGTGTTCTAAGAAGCAAAAAAAAAAAAAAAAAAGTGGCGACAGGGATTTGAGAGGAATATTTGGTAAAATAAGCAAAATAATGCTGCTTAAAAAAAAAATACAGAGGTAGAGTTAGTTTTCACATTGTCAGCTCAGTCAAAGTTTTAAATTTATTTGAACAAGCATCTACTTAAGAGGAGGATTCTCATCTGGGACTACAGGATCTACTATGAATAACAGATGTTTAAAGAGAAAATTGTGCCAAGTATGGTCAGCTTCTCTAAGGGAAGACGTGCCTGCAAAGGTTAGCGGGTATGAGGAGTGTCGGCATTCCATCTAACCTGGGGGAATGACTAGGACAAGGATTCATCCTTCCATTCTCCATTTGGTTGAGGTTGATGGGGGCTGGTTGGATGGGCAGAAACTTTGGCTCTAGATTAATCAGTTAGAGTTAGAAATGGTATGCAGATTATTTGATCCAACCATCTACTCTTTTTGTGAGTCCTTTCTTAATCACAGTTCTCTTAGTTTTCCAGTTAAGGTCCTCCAGGGCAGAAAGCACCCCACTTCTAGAAGCAGCCCATGCCCACTTCTGGCAGTTTTAATCCTTACAAGAGTTTTATCTCTGTTGAATCAGAAAACACCACTTCTGCTAGTTCCTAAGGTTGTGACATCAGCCACGTGGGGTGTGGACTGTTTGCTGGTGCAGAGGAGTGGAAACAGATGAGAGTGGGAAAGCTAGAGTGCAAGTCTTAGTTTTACCACACAAACTAATGTTATGATCTGTGGTGTTTTACTTTCCTCAATGGGAAAATTCTCACTGAGAAAATAATAACTGTATGATTCATTGTCTGCAAGGAAGTAGCATAGTCATATTATAGAACTATAAGTAAGGGCTGTGAAAATAAATTTTAAATAGGCAAAGTTGTTGTTATCATCATTTTCTTTTAGTACAGTAGTTCTTGAAATTCTTGAAGGATTTTTGAAATTCTTGAAGGACCCCACCACCTTGTAATTTCTCTGGTTCTTCTCAAACTCTTGATTTCTCCTAACCATTCCCACATGACTGTGAAATGCCTGAACTAGAGTTTAGAGTTTTGTCTATAAACCCCTTCTCTTAAATGAATGGACCCAAATACTAATATGTATCTGGTTTGTGTAGTTATGACTTTGATCATCTACCAGCTTCAACTAGGAATTTTTTTTCTGATTGTTCACTGCTGAATTCATGGACCCAATGACCCCAAACCATAATTTTGTATTTTAAAACACACACACACACAAATCACAAAAGCTAAACTGAAAGCCTTGCTTCTGAAGGGTACGCTGAGTGGTACGGTGAAAAGAAACTGGTTACAGGAACCAGTGTAATGAATTAATTCTGAAAAACAAAACTGGAAGGAGCCATAGAGATCACCTAGGGTATAGGTCTCAGTATACCTTAGAGGAGATACATTACAAGCTGCTTAAGACCAGCCTACTCATCAATGTATATATTTATTTAACAAAAATAAATATTTTATAAATATTAAAAGAATGAATAACCCAATGAAAAACATGGGCAGAACATCTAAACAGATGAGACATACATCCGGCCAAAAAGCACATGAAAAAATGTTCAACATCCCTAATTAAATATTTAGAAAAATGCAGATCAAAATGCAATGAGGTACCACCTCACTTCAGTCAGAATGGCCGTCATCAAAAAGGCTACAAATAATAAACACTGGAAAGGGTGTGGGGAAAAAGGACTCTCCTACACTATTCGTGGGAAGGCAAACTGGTGCAGATACTACAGAAAACAGCAGGTCAATGGATAAATTGTGATCTATCCAGACACTGGGGTATTATTCAGGGCTAAAATGAAATAAATGACCAAACCATGAAAATAGATGCAGGAAATTTAACTGCATATAACAGCTAAATGAAAAAAAAAAGTTTATGAACTATGCAATATGGCAATCTAAGTATATGATGTCTTGGAAAAGGGCAAAACTATGGAAACAATAAAAAATCTGTGGTTACCAGGGATTAAAGAGGAAGAGATGGAAAGGCAGAGCACAGAAGCTCTTTAGGGCAGTGAGACTACTCTACATGGTACCACAGTAGTGAACACACGTCCAATCCATAGAATGTAAAACATCAAGAGCGAATTTTTAGAATATATTATGGACTCTTGGTGGTTATGATATGTCAATGCAGGTTCATCAGTGGTAGTGGATGTACCACTCTGGTGGGATTGTTGACAGTGAGGAAGCTATGCATGCGTGGACGCAGGGTATAAACTTTCCATTTAATTTTGCTCTGAACCTAAAACTGACCTAAAATCAAGAATTCTTAATAAAATCTTGAATTTATTATTTTTATTTTTAAATTATTTATTATTATTATTATTTTTTACTTTACAGTACTGTATTGGTTTTGCCATACATCAACATGAATCTGCCACAGGTGTACACATGTCCCCCATCCTAAACCCCCCTCCCGCCTCCCTCCCAGTACCATCCCTCTGGGTCATCCCAGTGCACCAGCCCCAAGCATCCTGTATCCTGCATTGGACCTGGACTGGCGATTCGTTTCTTATAGGATATTATACATGATTCAATGAATGTATATGTTCAGCCTTATTCCATAAGGATTTACTGAGTAGCTACCTATATGCGGCAGTGCTGTGCTTTGCTATGCTTAGTCACTCAGCCATGTCTGACTCTTTGCGACCCCATGGACTGTAGCCCGCCAGGCTCTCTGTCCGTGGGGATTTGGAGATGGGTTGCCATGACCTCCTCTGGGATCTTCCCAACCCAGGGATCACACAAGGGACAGTGATAAAATAAGACATGGTCTACTGCAGTCACAGAAGGCAGTTCAAATGAGTGGGAACAAATGATCAATGCCAGTCCAACTGAGGCTCAAATTATGACTATCTCCTGTCTCTAATGACCATTGCAGTTGAAAACAGAACTAAATTATTTTGCTATAGTGGGTGGTCCCTCTGCTACTGGTCTTTCACACCCTTGGATCGTTTCCTCTGCAACAATGAGACTGAGGTTGTAGATAAAGTTGGCATAATAAGAACTATGTAGTATTAATTAAACTCTTACTGTTTGTTGGTCAGTGCTTCTCAGCATTAATATTGATTAATGTATTTAATTTTTATAATGTCTTAGGAGGGAAGAACTCTCATTATTCTCCTACTTTATACATAAGGAAACTAAAGCTCTAAGCAAGTAATATTGTGAAGAATTGTGAAGCATCTGAGATTTTATGTTATCGACAAATTACAGAGTAAGATTGTCACAGCTTCAAGGTTGCTAGTAGACATGAGTTTTCTGGAACAAGAATACCGGATAGTTCTTAACTCACAGTATGGGAACAGCCAGTGTCAGCTTTTCTTACACTTACTCCCTGAGTCTCTGTGCCCAAGGGCCATATGACCCCTGCACATGTGGCCAGTTGTTACAGGCAAAGACTCCTCAGCTTTGGGAACCTGGTTGTCTTCTGATGAGTAGTCAGCCAGCCAGCCCTTTTCTCAGGATGGGAAACACTATTTCTATCTTCCAGGCTTCTTTGCTGCCTGCTAAGATGCTTCAGTTGTGTCTGACTCTTTGCGACCCCATAGACTGTAGCCTGCCAGGGTTACAGGGCAGAATCCTCTGTCCATGGGATTCTTCAACCAAGAATACTGGAGAGGGTTGCCATGCCTTCCTCCAGCGGATCTTCCCAAGCCAGAGACTGAACCCGTGTCTCTTATATCTCTTGCATTTATGGGCCAATTCTTTACTACTAGTGCTTCCCGGGTAGCCCAAGCTTGGTTGCTAATTCAGAGCACAGAATGGTCAGTGCCTTGCTCTTTAGATGCATAGAAACACAGAAACTCGTAGAGAAAGGTCTCCTAACACAAGGTGCTTACTGAAGATCACAAATGGCGAAGCTTGGGTTCAAGTTGGGGCTTTCCATGGCCCCCATGCCTAACCACAGAGCTCCAGTTCCTCCCTAAGCCAACAGAGCATCTTGACAGATGTTAGTGGTTGAGTAGGAACTAATTCACAGCAGGAAGGCTTTCTAGCGCCCAGCATGTCAGGACAGAAATCTAACCTGGAGCTCATCACCCAGTGGGGTAGTAAGCAGGGACTGGGGTTCAGCAGGCCAAAGAAGGGAGTTTGGAAGTGAGCTGGAATATAAAGAAACAGAAAGTTCAACCCAGAAAGGTGAAAGCAAGGCATTGTAACAAAGAGGAAAGAGTGGGAGTGAGGGCAGAGCTGGGCAAATGTTTCAGTGGAGCTCTTGACTGCAAGCTCATTCTGACCTGCATGACTCCTGAAAGAACCTTTGCATTTCAAGGGTCAGGTCTGGCATGACCTCTGTGAAATCCAGGACTGTTTAAGGGTGAAAAGGCTTTCGTGCCGAATGCTTCAGAGGGCATAGCTGGCAGCCGCCCTCGGTGAAACCCCTGACTCCAGCGACACTGGGATGGGGGACAGCTCAGGGGGTCGTTCCAGTGGCAGGGGATCTGTGTTTGACAAAGTTCTAATCTAGGTTAGGGCTCAGTGCCGAGGGCTCTTTGCAGTAAAATCATATCTTTATTAATGAGATCCAGCCCCATCTCTCTGAAAGAAATGATGGGAAAAGGTGTCCCTTTGGTGCTATTCAAATGAATGGAAGAGAACAGTGGGTGTTTTTAAAACTTTCTCCCTATCATAGGAGGATGGAGCTCATTAGTGAGGGGAATGATTTTGCTGGGGAAAGGCTGTTACAATAAGAAAACATAACCTACTCAAGATGAACCAGATCCAAGTCAATTAGTCTGGAAAAAAAGAGAGAGAGAGAGAGAGCAAACGAGCTTCAAAAATACCACCTCTTTCCTTCCATTCATTTGAATAACAGCAAGGGGACATTTTAGTTTTTAATCATTTTTTAAACTTAAATCAGTCTGGATCTCATTAATATAGGCATGATCTCACTTAAAAAGACCTAGTGTTAAACTCCTGTTCAGCTGAGATTAACCGAATCAAACATGATTTGACCAAAAAGGAAAAGTCTAAAGTATTGTATCTATCTCTAATACATTGCAATCTGCCTTTAAAAATTAAAAAAAAGGTACACATATTTCTTATTCAGCTTCTTTTGATGCATCTGGAATATATTTTTGCAGGTAAACTGGTATTGAAATTGCAGTGAAATACGGTTAGCCACTGGAAATCACCTGAATATAGGAGATTCAAATACTTTGCATGCATTTGAGAAAGACAGTATGACAGACGAGGACACCCATGAAAAGTGAAAGTGAAAATTGTGCCCGACTCTGTGACCCCATGGACTGTACAGTCCATGAATTCTCCAAGTCAGAATACTGGAATGGGGAGCCTTTCCCTTCTCCAGGGGATCTTACCAACCCAGGGATTGAATCTAGGTCTCCCCACATTGTAGGCAGGTTCTTTACCAGCTGAGCCACAAGAGAAGTCCAGGAGTGGGTAGCCTATTCCTTCTCCAGCAGAACTTCCTAACCCAGAAATTGAACCAGGGTCTCCTACATTGCAGGCAGATTTTTACCAAATGAGCTACCAGGGTCAATGACAGGGGAAATATATTTTCCATTCATTTATATTTTCCTAGGATCTGCCAAGGGCCTTCATCATATTAATCTGACTGAGCCACGATTTCTATCAGTTGTCAGGTAAATATATTTAATTTATAAGTTTCTAAACCTCAGCATTATCGACTTTTGCAACCCAAATGTGTGAGCCCGTTTGCTCTGGGACTGCTCCTGGGTCTTAAAGGATGTTTAGCAGCATCCTTAGGGGGATGCTAGCAGCCCCTCCCACCAACTAAGACAACCAAAACTGTCTCCAGACACAGACAAATGCCCCCAAGGGGACAAAATCACATTCACTCCCATTGATAACCACTTATTTAAGACAATCTTGGCAAAAAGGCAAAGAAAGAGTAATATATATAGCAATCCTTATGCTCTGGTTGAATTTATCATCCTGGATTTTACCAGAAGTTTCTGTTGAAGACCTTGATTTCCTCTGTTACCGGATCCAAGCTCACTCTGCTCTCCCCAAGGCAGGCCAATGGATCCGAGAGACGAGGTGTTGAGGCAAGGAATACAACTATATTTGGAAAGTCTGCAGACCGAGATTGCAGACTAATGTCTCTAAACAATCATCTTATTGGCATCTAGATGCCAGGTTCTTTTATAGAACAGAGATGGGAGGAGGTGAGGAAACAAAGTAGAAGGCCATTCATCTTGCAAATAACTCCTAGAATGGCAGGGTTCAGGCAAGGGATGTGTTAATTTCTTCCCAAAAACAATGAAAAGCAAGTCAAAGAAACAGTTCCAATGTGGAGTCAGAATTGGCTTCTCCCTGCAACACTTTCTTGTCCCATCCTGTATGCCACTCAAGTCTTCTCTCTCTCTCTGTCTTCACTCCATGGTAATTTAAGTAAAGGATTCTTCACCAGCTTTGATTAGGTCCTTGCAGAGGGGGTTGGCAGGCATCCTGAGGTCACACATTTTCGCAAAGAAAGCCACATGTGACAAAGGACAGAGCCTTTGGAAACAGCCATAGCAAAGTTTGATTCTTGGCTGTGTTACTTTCTAAGTGTAAAGTCTTTGGTGAATGCTTAATGTCTCAGAGAGTAAATGGAGCTGCCAGCAAAGATGCATTCATGGCAGAGAGACAGAGAAAGAAGAAATTCCCTGGATCCTCCCTTGCACCTATCTCCAGTTCTCTTGCCTGGGTCCCTAATGATCACACTTGGGCAGAAACCCAGTGACAAAGAAGGAGTCTGGAGGAAGACCCTCGAGACCTAAAAAGATCGGAGTGAGGAATGGGTCTAAGAGTAACAGGACTAAGAGGTGCATTCACGCCCAGTCACATGGAGAAACTCATTCTATCTTAATTGTGTCTTTCTATGGTGGTTCTCCGGGTTTTTCTGAGTTAGAAACTGCTGTTTACAGTTGAGTGAAATACACAGTCTGGAATCAAACTTGGCAGTCACTAGCATTCTTTCTCACTGGCCTAAGACATCTAGAACCAGAACCAGATTCAAGAGAGTCTAGAGCTGATGGTAATGGAGAAGGGGCCAGGCTATCATGAGGCTCTAAGGCAGAGATTAGCTAACTTTCCCCACACAGGACCAGTAAGCAAGTATTTTAGGCTCTGCAGGCCCTACCATCTCTGTTGAAACAATCTGTTCTCCTTTGCTGTTGTTCAATTGCTTAGTTGTGTCCCACTCTTTGCAACCCCGTAGACTGCATCACACCTGGCTTCTGTGTCTTCTGCTATCTCACAAAGTTTGGTCAAATGCATATCCATTGTTTGGGTGATTGTCATGCAACCATCTCATCCTCTGTCACCCTCTTCTCCTGCCTTCAATCTTCCCCATCATCAGGGTCTTTTCCAGTGAACTGGCTCTTCACATCAGGTAGCCAAAGTATTGGAGTTTCAACTTTAGCATCAGTCCTTCCAGTAAATATTCAGGGTTGTTTCCCTTTAAGACTGACTGGTTTGATCTCCTTGCAGCCCAAGGATTCTCAGGTCTTCTCCAGCACCACAATTCAAAAGCATCAACTCTTTGGCACTCAGACTTTTGATGGTCCAACTGTCACATCCATATATGACTGCTGGAAAAACCACAACTCTGACTATACGCAGTCTAGGTTTATCACAGCTTTCCCTCCAAGGAGCAAGTGTCTTTTAAGTTCTTGACTTTAATCACTGTCCACAATAATTCTGGAGCACAAGAAAATAACATCTGTCACTGTTTCCATTTTTTCCCTTTTTATTTGCCATGAAGTGATGGGACCGGCCAGATGCCATGATCTTACTTTTTTAATGTAGCATTTCAACCCAGCTTTCACCCTCATCAAGAGGTTCTTCAGTTCTGCTGGGATAGTACAAAAGCAGCTGTAGACAATAGATAACCAAATGGATATAGCTATGTTCCAATCAAACGTTATTTATAAAAACAGTGGGCTGGACTTGCCTCTCAGGCTACAGTTTGCCTACCCCTACTCTATAGGGCTGAACAATATGTCCATATCTTTCTGAGGACAGTAGCTCTATCTGATCGTCCTACCTGAAGAAATTCATCAGCCTGCAACCATCGTTTGGAGAAATGTGGTGGCTATTTCAAGCTAATGAAGCACTTATTTTGGCCTAATGGTTCATGTTGATTGTAAACATAAGTGTTATATTATTCACACTTTAAAATATACCACTGATCAGGTGATTATTAAAAATGATTTAAATTGACAGACCTAATTACACAGGAAGGAAATGATTTTCCACAGGGTGTGTGTTTCTTCTCTTGCAGAAAAGCACATCAGTTTCCTTGGCGAATTCACAACCAGGCATTCTGACACTCTCAGTATTCACGCATGCTACTAATGGATTTACAATTGCAAATCAGCCTTGTACCGGAGCTGGGGTATTTTAGACTGTGTTCATCGCGTCTCTGACGTGTCTACACACATGTGTGATGATCGCTGTTTCTTCTCCCAGAACAATTACCAGCAGCGGGCCAACCTCCCACTGTTGGAGGCAGGGCAGGATTTCTGATGGGAGAAAGGACATGGGCTCACATCTCACTCTTCCTCCACAGCATCCTTTGTCTTTGCAGTGAGGAAGCTGCTTTCTCTCATGGAAATACACAAGGCACAGCTTCCCCATAGGTCTGCCTCCTCTTAGGGTGTTTCAGGAAATCCATACACACCTGGACCAGGCACCAGCAGGACTTAAAACGTAAGGGAAGCTCTCAGATGCACTTGGTGCGTGGGTGTCCGAGTCCTACTGCACACACCCCTTGCTGGCTCCCAGCTTCCATGTCTCAGAGACTATTGTTTCCCTGCTCTTGGGCCTCCCCTGGGGCCCTTCCCAGCTTCTCTACCAAGAAAACATACTGGGGCACCTCTCTACTATGGCCTTATTCAGGTGCGCCAATGCAGCCTGGGG
The DNA here is from genome assembly GCA_917880005.1 of Nanger dama. Lineage (NCBI taxonomy): Eukaryota > Metazoa > Chordata > Mammalia > Artiodactyla > Bovidae > Nanger > Nanger dama. The sequence goes on along the minus strand of CAKJTW010000063.1, from coordinate 6,754,435 downwards.
GTAAGCTGTGAGTTTAGGCCTCAGACAGGTTCAAGTTCATATTCCAGCTCTGTACTCATTTGCCCATAACCTTGGCTGAATCACTGACCCCCAGTGCCTCTGTTTCCTCATTGGTGAAATGGGGATGATGATACCTGGTTTGAGCTGAATTGTGTCCCCCTAAAATTCACATCTTAAAACCCTAACCCCAGCATCTCAGAATGTGATTGTTTTTGGAGATTGTTGTTGTTGTTGCTCAGTTGCTCAGTCGTGTCCAACTCTCGACGACCCTATGGACTGCAGCATGCCAGGTGTCCCTGTCTTTCACCATCTCCCAGAGTTTGCTCCAATTCATGTCCAGTGAGCCAGTGATGCCATCCAACCATCTCATCCTCTGCTGCCTCCATCTACTCCTGCCCTCAGTCTTTCCCAGCATCAGGGGCTTTCCCAAGGAGTCAGCTCTTTGCATCAGGTGGCCAAAATATTAGAGCTTCAGCAGTCCTTCCAATGAATATTCAGAGTGTATTTCCTTTAGGATTGACTGGTTTGGTCTTCTTTAAGTCCAAGGAACCCTTAAGAGTACTCCATAGCACCACGGTTGTTGTAGAGTTGGTCATTCATGTCTGGCTCTTTGTGACACCATTCACTGCAGCACTCCAGTCTTCCCTGTCCATCAGCAGCTACTGGGGTCTATCCAAACTCGTATCCATTGAGTTAGTGATGCCATCCAAGCATTTCATCCTCTGTAACCCCCCTTCTCCTCCTGCCTTCAATCTTTCCCAGCATCAGGGTCTTTTCAAATGAGTCAGTTCTTTGCATCAGGGGACCAAAAGATTGGAACTTTAGCATCAGTCCTTCCAGTGAATATTCAGGGTTGATTTCCTTCAGAATTGACTGGTTTGATCTCCTTTCAGTCCAAGGGACTCAAGAGTTTTCTCCAACACCACAGCTTAAAAGCATTAGTTCTTTGGTGCTCAGCTTTCTTTATGGTCCAATTCTCACATCCATACATGACTACTAGAAAAATGATAGCTTTGATTAGACAGATCTTTGTTGGTTAAGTAATGTTTCTGCTTTTTAATGCGCTGTCTAGTTTGGTCATAGCTTTTCTTCCAAGGAATAAGTGTCTTTTAATTTCATGGCTGCAGTCACCATCTGCAGTGATTTTGGAACCCAAGAAAATAAAGTCTCTCACTGTTTCCATTGTTTCCCCATCTATTTGCCATGAAGTGATGGGACCTGATGCCAAGATCTTAGTTTATTGAATGTTGAGTTTTCAGCCAGCTTTTTCACTCTCCTCTTTTATTTTCATGAAGAGTCTATTGGGTTCCTCTTCACTTTCTGCCGTAAGGGTGGGGTCATGTGCATATCTGAGGTTAGTGATATTTCTCCTGGCAATCTTGGTTCCGGCTTGTGCTTCTTCCAGCCCAGCGTTTCTCATGATGTACTCTGGATATAAGTTAAATAAACAGGGTGACAATGTAAAGCACCACAACAGTGTCTTTCAAAAGGTAGTTAAAGTAAAATGACATCATTAGGGTGGGTTCTAATCCAATCTGATTGGTGTCCTTACAAGAAGAGATCAGAGCATAGTTAGGAACAGAGGGGTGACCTTGTGAAGACAACAGAGAGAAGGCTGTCCTCTACAAGCCAAAGAGAAAGGCCTTGGTAGGAGCCCATCCTTCCAGCACCTTGGTCTTGGGTTTCTAACCACCAGAACTTTAAGGAAATAAATTTCTGTTGTTTAAGCCTCCTCATCTGTGATACTTTGTAATGGTAGGCCTAGTAAACTAATACAACACCCAGTTTACAGGACTCACCCAAAGATCAGAGCATGCAAAATGGACTGCTGCTTTCCTTTGAGTTACTTTTCGTATGAAGACTCTTTGAAACTTTGAGAAGATTATGTGTGTTTAGTGGGGAGCAGGGACAAGCAAGGTAACCCATGCACAGGATGGTCATGCCCTTTCTGGTTAAATACCTTCAGAGACAGCACAGTCACTTCTGATGATGTAGCCTTCCCGCGCTGAGCAGTTTCCAGTGTTAGAGAGTCCTTTACTAGTCTAAGTTATACTGATTCTCTTTATCTCTCTTCTGCTGGAACTTATGAAATAAGTGAGGTAGTTGAATGTAACAACAGCCACCCCTGAGTTTATTTTCTTGAGGTTAAAGGAGACCTGATCTTTAACTGAATCTTGCATTTATGTGCTCAGTTCAATTCAGTCGCTCAGTCGTGTCCAACTCTTTGCGACTCCATGAATCACAGCACGCCAGGCCTCTCTGTCCATCACCAACTCCCAGAGTTCACTCAGCCTCATGTCCATCGAGTCAGTGATGCCATCCAGCCGTCTCATCCTCGGTCGTCTCCTTCTCCTCCTGCCCTCAATCCCTCCCAGCATCAGAGTCTTTTCCAATGAGTCAACTCTTTGCATGAGGTGGCCAAAGTACTGGAGCTTCAGCTTTAGCATCATTCCTTCCAAAGAAATCCCAGGGCTGATCTCCTTCAGAATGGACTGGTTGGATCTCCTTGCAGTCCAAGGGACTCTCAAGAGTCTTCTCCAATACCACAGCTCAAAAGCATCAATTCTTCAGCGCTCAGCCTTCTCCACAGTCCAACTTTCACATCCATACATGACCACTGGAAAAACCATAGCCTTGACTAGATGGAGCTTTGTTGACAATGTCTTTGCTTTTGAATATGCTGTCTAGGTTGGTCATAGCTTTCCTTCCAAGGAGCAAGCGTCTTTTAATTTCATGGCTGCAATCACCATCTGCAGTGATTTTGGAGCCCAGAAAAATAAAGTCAGCCACTGTTTCCACTGTTTCCCCATCTATTTACCATAAAGTAATGGGACCGGATGCCATGATTTTAGTTTCTGAATGTTGAGCTTTAAGCCAGCTTTTTACTCTCCTCTTTCACTGTCATCAAGCGGCTCTTTAGTGCACCATTCAGTAACACTAGCTAAACTTCAAGTAACCTAGCTGTGGATCCCAGCAAACAGGGGAAGAAAACCATCTTGTAACATTGACACTTGTTCTGTATTGACTCAGTTTCACCATCAGCTCTTTCTGGGAAGGGCTGGTTCCATGGTTTTTTCTGATCTTGGTACTTTTTACTTAAGCTTTTCTTCCACCCCATTTCTAGTAAAATATTTTACCTTATGTTACAGGTAAAGAACTGCAGCTTTTGGTTAATGCTTTTATCTGTTAACACTGAAACCTTTATTTATATATTTTGGGAGGTCTGCTTGCAAAGTTACCTGCCTTTTGAGCTGTTTACTCTTCTGTTTAATACTATTTTGGTCATACATCTTGTTATTTTTAGCGTGTGATTATTGTGCAGAACGCAAGGTTTTTCAGGAGCATATGTATCACATTCGAGCAGGATGCTGTTTGAAAGACGAGGGAACTGATGCTTCTAAATGTTAGGTCACATTCACAGAGCCGCACTGCTGGGAAGTTGATGGGGCTTGATTTAAGCCAAGTCCCTCTGGTTCTCCGGAGGCCACACTCTGTTCTGTAACTGTCATGACTGAAGTTACCCAAGGGTGAGGTGACTCTTCCCCGCCTTGTGTTCCCAGCTTAGAAGGCATGGGATTTGCAAAACAGTCGCTTTGAAATTATTTGGAATTATTCCATTTCTCTGGAGTCCCAGATCAAATTGTGAGGAAAAAGTATGTTACCAAAGTATGTTATGTTAAACACATAGGCTACGAAGATTTTAGCAGAAAAAAATCAAACATCAAATGATGTGTACTTTTCACACCTTTCCTCTCCCCAGATGTTGAATTTACAAGAAACAGTGAAAGTGTAGAAAGTGTGCTATGAACAGACCCTGGCGCATAAAAGATGCACAATAAAATGGCACCTAGTGTTTGCATCTAATGGACTCGACTGACATTTAATTTTTTGGAAGATAAGGAAAATGAACATCATTAGTCAGAATCCCCCACCTTCTGTCTCGGCCTACCCAGTGAAAACTACCTCCCACAATACAGATTTCTTTATTTTAATGGCAAAAATTATCCATTTAAACCTCCTCTGAATGCTGTGACCTTTGTGGAGCAAGCAAAATAACCTCAGGATGCATTGGGACTCCCTAAACTCAGGACAATTTTTCTGTCTTCCAAGAGATTGTTTTCTCAATATTGTAATTTGTTTGCTTGCTTTTGCTTTTTATGTGTAAATGGAGTCATCCTACCTGCTTTTGCCTATAACTGGTGCCTTAGTTCTCAAAGAGTCTCAGTGTGAATAGATGTGTCCCTTGAGATTGTGGTCCCATGAGAAGTGACTCTTAGCCCTAAATCAGCTGTTGCTGCTGGTGGTGTGCTCAGTTGCTCAGTTGTGTCTGACTCTTTGTGACCCCATGCACTATAGAGTCCACAAAGCTCATCTGTCCATGGGATTCTCCAGACAAGAATACTGGAGTGGGTCGCCGTACCCTCCTCCAGGGGAATCTTCCTGGCCCAGCAGTGGAATCTGAGTCTCTTGCATCTCCTACATTGGCAGGCAGGGTTTTATCACTGCGCCATCTGGAAAGCTCCCTGCTGGCGGTTGGTGGTACCGAATCCTAGCTTCACTTTTTGCCTCTTTTCACCCTGGGAACATTCTGCCCATTCTGCCTCAAGGACTCAGTTTCCCTGTCTCTACACACAATCAATATCTCTTCTCTAGAAGCATTCTTTGTGTATTAGGTGAGTGACAAGGCTTGCCATGTTCTTTCATCTGTGAACACAATGATGCCTCTGTGAGTAATCACTATTTAGAGGGACCCAACTGTAACACAGGGACCCCGTGACATGGTTTGCAGGCCTCACCACATAATCAAATCACTCGCTGTTTCCCCGGGTGATAGTACAGACAGAAGGGAGCAGGGTCACCTGTGTGCCTGGGTTGTTTCTCTTGACGAATGACATGGACACATGTCCACACCAAAAATTGATGTTCTTATCACAACAGACTTGGTTAGCAGGAACAAGCGGTTACCTGCCAGCACAGACACAGATGGCAGAGGGTCCCTACAGGGATGGGGTGACCCTGGCGGAGGCTATCTCAGCACACACTCCGCGGGAAGACAGGTGTGGTGATTCTCTCTTGCTCCGCGGGGGGACCGGGGTGGGGTGAGCAGGGAAAGTCCAACTGCACATGAAGTGTCCACCCCAAGACAAACGCCCCAAACCAAAGGCTGTACTGAGTGCCTGCCACCTCCTTCCCTAAATAGACAGCAGGGCTCCTCTGAGGACCCATCCCTTACCCAAGAGGGGAAGGCTAGCAAACACTTTTAGAGTCACTGTTAGTGGTTTCTGGGAAATGTACATGGAGCACCCCAAACCATACACTGAGAGCCTCACAGGCCGACAGCTAATGGGCAGGGAACCTGGTCAAAGCTATTCACCTCCATTACCGGACACCTCCACCCTTTCCAAAGCCCCTGCTCTCCTTTCTTCCGGGCTTCCTCAGTCTGCTCAGTGTGGACTAGACCCTGGGTGGCTCCTTCCTGCTCTCTCATGACCTTACGTCTTATTATATTAGACTAATCAGGTGTCTTAACCCTCAGTCCTGCTAAACAAGATGATAGTAGCTCAGTTTATTGGGAGCCTATTGTGACTCAGAAGTTTTATTGGTGGCTTTATCATTAAAGTCTCTTAACAAGCTCCATGAAAAAGGTGCTGTCATTCCCATTCAACAGATGAGAAAACAAAGGCTCAGTGATAAAGCCAGGATTAATGTTCAAAAGTGCATTCTTTACTCATGAAGCTAATATCTATTTACAGGCACGTACTTTGTGCTGAGGACTGTGCTAGGTGTTGGGAATCAGCTCTCAACCCTGATGGTGCTCATATCCCATTCGAGCTGACCTTCTATTTGTCCCTGAAGCTCTGCATTGACAGTAGGTGCCAAAGTTAATATGCTCTGCCTCCCTCCTGTCATACTTGCTTCCAACCGGCACCATCTGGGCAACCAGGAACTTCTCCCAGAGGACTTAACCCTAATAAGAGGAATACCAGGCTTTGACTTAATCCAGAGGCTTATGAAGTATTAGTTGGAAGGGGCTTTAGAAGTAATTTAATCCACTGTTTTGTTTTGGTTTTCCTAAACTTTCATACCCTGGACCACTGAGGTTTCTTGGAACCCCTTGGGGATCCCTAGGGTAAGTTCGTGCTGTTGGGGTGGGGGGGCTGGGGGTGGGCGGGGAGTGGGTTGTGAATGGGGCAGCAGGGATGGGAGGGGTGAGTGTAACAGCAGGCTCAGGACCAATGAGCAGCAGCCCCCTCAGACACAGCCCCTCTTACACACTCTCTGCTGCAAGGGGCAGAGTCCTGCTCTTTCTTCTTTGCTTCCCGTCTAAGGTGTCCATGATTGCCTTCTCTGAACTAAGCTCCCTCCTCATCACCAGCAACAACAAAAAACTGACAGAACCTGATATAGTCGCGAGTTCCACTGATGCTACAGCTGAGGCCTAGAGGCCTCAAGTGCCTTGAACAAGGTGTTTAGCAACAGAGCCAGGAGCCTCAACCCTTCAACAGCAACACTTCTTCTGTGGAGCCCTGATTCAAACAGATGAAAGTCTAAAGGAGTACTTACCAACTCTCAAATCACATTGGATGTGAGATAATTACTGCACATAGTGGCCTTCCAGGACCCAGAGAGCTGACTTTCCTGAGCTGGCTCATTCCATCAGTCAATTCGCCATTTACAACAAGAGCCACAGGGACCAGACTCCATCCAGTATATGAAGTGGAGACGAATCACCTGCAGTGTCTTCCTTCTTCCTGAGAAGAGTCAAAAACACCTAAAAAGTTTGACTATAGGCCCAGAGGTGGCCAGAACACACAGAAGAATTGTACAAAAATTTCTTAATGACCCAGATAACCAGGATGGTGTGATCACTCACCTAGAGCCAGGCATCCTGGAGTGTGAAGTCAGGTGGGTTTTAGGAAGCATCATTAAGAACAAAGCTAGTAGAGATGATGAAATTTCAGCTGAGCTGTTTCAAGTTCTAAAAGATGATACTCTTAAAGTGCTGCACTCAATATACCACCAAATGTGAAAACTCAGCAGTGGCCACAGGACTAGAAAAGGTCAGTTTTTATTCCAATCCAAATGAAAGGCAAGGCCAAAGAATGTTTAAGCTACTGCACAATTGCCCTCGTCTCACATGCTAGCTCAAGAACTGAGAACTTCCAGATGTTCATGCTGGATTTAGAAAAGGCAGAGGAACCAAAAATCAAATTGCCAAAAATCGAAAAGCAAGAGAATTCCAGAAAAACATCTACTTCTCCTTCACTGGCTGCACTAAAGCCTTTGACTGTGTGGATCACAACAAAATGCAGAAAATTCTTAAAGAGATGGGAATACCAGACCACATTATCTGCCTCCTGAGAAATCTGTATGCAGGTCAAGAAGCAACAGTTAGAACCAGACATGGAAAAATGAACTGGTTCCAAATTGGGAAAGGAGTACATCAATGCTGTATATTGTCACCCTGCTTATTTAACTTTTATGCAGAGTCAGGACATGCGACATGATGGACTGGATGAAGCACAAGCAGGAATCAAGATTGCCAGAAGAAATATCTATAACCTCAGATATGCAGATGACACTACCCTTATGGCAGAAAGCTAAGAGGAACTAAAGAACCTCTTGATGAAGGTGAAAAAGGAGAGTGGAAAAGCTGGCTGAAAATTCAATGTTGAAAAAAACTAAAATCATGGCATCTGGTCCCATCACTTCATGGTAAATAGAGAGGGAAACAATGGAAAGAGTGAATTTTTTTTTTTTTTTTTGGCTCCAAAATCACTGCAGATGGTGACTGCTGCCATGAAATTAAGACGTTTGCTCCTTGGAAGAAAAACTATGACCAACCTAAACAGCATATTAGAAAGCAGAGGCATTACTTTACCAACACAGGCCCATCTAGTTGAAGCTATGGTTTTTTCCAGTAGTCGTGTATGGATGTGAGAGTTGGACCATAAAGAAAGCTGAGTGCCAAAGAATTGATGCTTTTGAACTGTGGTGTTGGAGAAGACTCTTGAGAGTCCCTTAGACTGCAAGGAGATCCAACCAGTCCATCCTAAAGGAAATAAATCCTAAGTATTCATTGGAAGGACTGATGCTAAAGCTGAAACTCCAATACTTTGGCCACCAGAATGGAAGAACTGACTCATTAGAAAAGACCCTGATGCTGGGAAAGATTGAGGATAGGAGGAGAATGGGACGACAGAGGATGAGGTGTTTGGACGGTATCACTGACTCGATGAACATGAGTTTGAGCAAGCTCCTGGAGTTGGTGATGGACTGGGAAGACTGGAGTGCTGCAGTCCATGGGGTCTCAAAGAGTCAGACATGACTGAGGGACTGAAGTGAGACCCAGAGACAATAAAGCTGAAAAAAAAATGAAGCTTGGAAATTCTGGATTAGCTAATTTTCCCCCCTCACAGCACTTGACTTTGCATTCAACAGTATATGAACATGTACCAAAAGCCAATAATGGTGCCTCATTGCTTTTTAATCCTTACACCTCTGTGAGGCAGAGAGCGTACATGCCTTCAATAGAACTGGAGACTGGGGCTCAGAGAGGTAATGTCTTGACTTGATGGATCTTAGCATCACAAGTCAGAGACTTCAAACCCTCAATTTTTTTTTTTTTAATTGTCAAGTGCTAGCCTGCCATTAAAAACACACATACACATACAGAACTGAGATCTAAGAAGGCAACATCTTTGGAAACAGTTTGTAGCTTGATACATCCGGAGATGGACAAGTGCTGGAATGTTCCTTAAAACAATCAGCAGATGGCACAGTGGTAAAGAATCTGCCTACCAATGTAAGAGAAGCAAGAGCCACAGGTTTGATGCCTGAGTCAAGAAGATCCTTGGAGAAGCAAATGGCAGCCTACTCCAGTGTTCTTCCCTGGAGAATCCCATAACAGAGGAGCCTTGTGGGCTACAGTCCATGGGTTTACAAAATTCACATATGGCCATGCAACTGAGCATGATACTGTTCAGTTTCAAGGTATGCACATTTCTTATTGTAAAGATTGACACCATGTGTGGAGAGAGGAAAGGATGATACAGCTCTTGAATACATTAGGGGAAAAAGGATAAGAAATATCCTCCACAGTCTTCTGGGAGAGCCCATTCTAGACCCTACATTGTAGAGTCATCTAGGGGAGGCATTGTCTGGCTCCAGCTAAGGTAAGTACCCAGGATCTTCTCTATAGGTCTGTTAAGAAGAACACACTGGGACTTTCCTGCCAGTCCAGTGGCTTAGACTCCATACTTTCAATACAGGGAGTGTAGGTTCAATCCCTGGTTGGGGAACTAAGAAAAGATTTCACATGCCTCTCAGTGTGGAAAAAAAAAAAAAAAAGAAGCAGAGAAGCAGAATGCCTTGGATAATATCACTGCCCAATGGGAGTAACAAAGCAGTGCTGCTGGCGGTTCATGGTTCAGTCCTGGGGGCAGATATGCCATTCATGTTCAGCACAGGCAGAAACACCACCTGCCAAAGCCCCCTGTCCTGGGAACGCCTGTGTGTGTGTGTTACATCTTGTTAACTCTTTGTCACTGGATCCGAGACAGATGACAGGTCTTCTGCTACATGACTCTGTCTACACCAGATGTGATTTCCTATCCTTTAGTAAGTCAAAGCTTGTACATCACTTCTACTGGCGAGGCTGCGCCAGCCCCTGGAGCGAAGTTTGCCCATCTCTCTTACATGTTCCCTTATCACTCAGTCCTTCCCTCATCATTAGGCTTGACTCAGTATAATGTGGCCCCCTGGTTTCCGGTCTGCATGATACTGGCTCCACTTCCCACCATGAAGTTGTAAGCTGAATGAGGATGAAGCTTACGTGCCATGTTCAAGATACCATCACCAGCCATCACTATAGGCTGTGGACTAAAGTAAACAACTAGTAACTTTTTACTGAGTTAATGAATGAGCAAATAAGCAGAGCTCAGGTGTATATGGTGAGCTGATATATTTCAGCATCATTAGGGATGGACTGGGGAAAAGGGTCAGGATAAGAATATGACGTACTCATTAGCCATGCGCTGTGTGTGTCTGTACGATGTGCCCTTCCTATGGGCGAGAAGGAGTGATGTGGGCGGGCTCCAAATGGCTCTAGCCCGCATTCATCAGCTCTGATCTCAATGTCAGCACTTTGCTTTCTTTGTTGAAAGTTTCATCTGGCCACCAGAACCCACTTTGCCCATGTGGACCACAGCTCAGAAGGGCCTGTTCTGTGCTCCAGAAACAGCACCAGCCAACACCCACGAGGTCTGGGAGAATCAGCGTCTCAGCTCCCTCCCCCTGCGTGGGATGGAGTGGATGGATCATGTCCAGTCACTGCCCCTGACGGTGAGTTGTTGTCACACTCTTTCCAGCTCACTTCCCCGCTCCCCTACAGGTGTTTCCTGGGATGGCAACCCAACTAAACTGCATTTGTACAAGGTTCATGCTTTCACACAAACAGAAAAGATAACTGAGCAACGCTTTTTGTGGGTAGCCCCTACAACCATGACTGAAGCTCTGTGCTTGTCCTACAAGTTGAATAACAACTCGAATGGTGGCATGCTGAGAGGTGCCTTTGAGAAAATGTCACTGGGCAGAGTAGATGTAGAATATGGAAAAGGGAGATGGATTAGGAATCTGGGAAAATAGCCCAGAGCACACACCACCTGGGCCTGCGCATCTAACGTAGCCTCATTTTCACTTTCTCCTCAATAATGTGCACAGGTGTGAATGTGTAAACACACACATTTAAATCAAGTCTCCTTTTGGAAGATGCCTGCTCATCACTATCAGGCTAACACACACACGGATGCAGTCTGTCTCAGAGAGGGGAGCGCCCTCCCTGCATTTCATAAGCAGCGTCCCCAGATTTCCATTGCCCAGAGACACTCCTGTCTCATCCAGGACCACTAGGTCATATGTGGATCAGTTCTTCTCTGCCCTCCCCTAACTCATAGGCACTTTTGGTCCTTTGCTGCAAAAAAAAAAAAGGACATTAGCAAATGCATAATTGGAAAAAGAAGCGCAATATTTAAAACTTGCCAAGTGCTTCCCTTGAGGCCCAGGACAAAAGCTTTCTCATTCTGAAAGTGAAAAAGTGAAAGCATTAGTTTCTCAGTCATGACTGACTCTGCAATGCCATGGACTGTAGCCTGCCAGGCTCCTCTGTCCATGGGGTTTCCCAGGCAAGAACACTGGAATGGGTAGCCATTCCCTTCTTCAGGGGATGTTCCCAAACCAGGGACTGAACCCAGGTGCCCTGCACTGCAGGCAGATTCTTTGCCATCTGAGCCAGCAGGAAGCCCTTTCTGCCCCTCTGTAAATCATGTCTGTAGGATGAGGGCTCTGTGGACTCTGAACACCAGCTGGTGAAGTCAGGCCAAGCTGGGGAGAAGCAACAACACAGTCAAGAGAACCTAACAACCGCCTTGCTATGAAAACATTGCCTGCCTCCCTCATAAGGCACTTTACCTCCAAGGAGAAGAACATGCAGTGATGATTCCCTTCTCCTGATACTAATCAGACAGAAGGCCTCCGCCATGAGATCTCTTCCAAGAACAGCTGAAGCCTGGACATGGACACTTCTCCAGGTGCACACATGCCCCCTTGGCCACCTGCCCAAATGTGGCACCAGAGCCTCTTCCAAGAGAGTTTCCTACCAGGGCAACACTGGTTCTTTCTCCCTTGGGAACCTGTCCTTGATAAGGACAGGATGAGAGAACACACATTTATAAAAAATGCTTTGTTCTAGTCAACTACATTTATGCTTTTAGCCTTGAAAATAGCCCTTGTTGCTGTTGTTTAGTTGCTAAGTCATATCCAGCTCCTTGTGACCCCATGGACTATAGCCCACCAGGCTCCTCTGTCCATGGGATTCTCCAGGCAAGAATACTTTGGTGGGCTGCCATTTCCTTCTTCAGGACATCTGCCCAACCCAGGGATTGAACCCACATCTCCTGTATTTCAGGTAGATTCTTTACCACTGAGCTACCATGAAAATATCCTTACTATTCATAACTACAAAATTTGAAAGTTTGTAAGTTGAACTTACCACCTTAGGTTTACTCAACAAGGAAGATACAATGAAACTTGCCCATTTCCAAAGCAAGTGCTCTGACTGGTTTCAGGAACTCTGCGATGACACACAGAAATTAACTAAGAAGACTCCACTGTATGGTTCATTGAAATGTTTTTATTTCAACTGTGCTTTTTGAAATCACCTATATAAGCATCTGAAAGTAAGGTGAAAAGTGAAAGCTTCTGCAATGCAGGAGACCTGGGTTCAGTCTCTGGGTAGAGAAGATCTCCTGGAGAAGGAAAAGGCTACCCACTCTAGTATTCTGGCCTAGAGAATTCCATAGACTATATAGTCCATGGGGTTGCAAAGAGTTGGACACAACTGAGCAACTTTCATTTTCACTTTCATGAAATGACCCATACTAGCCTCTACTATTGATCAAACCAGCCAATTCACTCTCAGAGGCAATTGGAAAATCAGAGTTGGGCTTTTGGTGGGTCTGAAGTTGAAGTCCACATTTTGATAGAACACTTTTAGATGCATGTGGAGAAAATCACTCCAGTGAATTTTTACAAACACATATGTACGGCTTCCCTGGTGGCTCAGTGGTAAAGACTCTGCCTGCCAATGTAGGAGACCCAGGAGAGACAGGTTCAATACCTGGGTTGGGAAGATCCTCTGGAAGAGAAAATGGCAACTCACTCCAGTCTTCTTGCCTGGAGAATCCTATGGACAGAGGAGCCTGGTGGGCTACAGTCCATGGAGTCACAAAGAGTTAGACAGGATTTAGAGGCTGAACATATACGGGCACACCCCTCCATACACACGCACAGAGAAGATAATGGTTCACCTTATAGAATCAAGCACAGAAAGTGTGTCTATAGAAGAGACTGGAAACAGTCGTCGAAAAGCTCTTGGGATCTTAGCACACTCCCCTTCCTGATCTGACCCCACTCAGCAAATGTGCTCCATCCATTTTCCTTTACAGTTCAACCTGAAGGCAGTCATGAAGCCTCCAAGTTACACGTTCTCCGTCTAAGCAACTAGCCCTAAGTAAATAGTGTTTCTCAACCCTCCTTACGGCTCTTTCCCCCGTAGATTTCAGTTTCTTGATTTATGGTCAAGATGGCTGGTGAAACCTATTAACACTATCCTACCTGCTCTGAACACACGGAAATAATAGATGACACATATAAATTACCTAACCAGTATTTTGCTAAGCTCCAAAGCTGGAAAGAAAATATTTAGGGGCCAAAAATGAAGAAGAAACTCAAGAGTCCTGAACGTGAGGTCAAATTGAAGAATATGGCCCCAGTTCACTTATAAGCTGACTCACTGGACACCACTTTGCCTGGAGGAATGAGAATATAGGAGAGAACCCTAAAAGCAGCAAGAAGAAAGCAAGCGCAAAACAGAAGAATTGCCTGTCCTGTGACCTGGGACGAGACTGTCTCAGTCCACTAGCTGGACGCTTGCTGCCCCAAGCCATGGTGAAAACAAGAATTGATGTGACAGGTGAGATTCCCAAGGTACACAGTGGTGGATACAGAATTCAGATAGAGAAACCCATGGAGTACAGAGACTTAACTCAGGACACCCTGTTATAGCCAGTGAACTCTGTAGTGTCCAAAATGAAGTGAAGTGAAAGTCACTCAGTCATGTCCGACTCTTTGTGACCGCATGGACTATAAAGTCCATGGGATTCTCTAGGCCAGAGTCCTGGAATGGGTAGCCTTTCCCTTCTTCAGGGGATCTTCCTAATTAAGGGATTGAACTCAGGTCTCTCGCGTTGCAGGTGGTTTCTTTACCAGCTGAGACACAAGGGAAGCTCTTGTAGTGTGTGCGAAGAGGCAAACCCGAAACGTTACATCAATGTCTCAGGTCCTGCAGGGAAGAGAATGCCCATGGGAAATGACCAAGAACCTGAGATCTGCAAAACACACAATAGTACAGATTACAGTCTATGGATTAAAAGGTGGGAGAAATTGACTTTATGAAAACACATAAATCTGAGAAGTCTGTAAGGTGATTAACAGTAAAAATATTTAATATATTCAAAAGTATAAAGGAACACCACCCATAAAGCCAGAAATGACCAAAAAAAAAAAAATGTAGGACAAGTTAAGGATTAAAAAAATTTTTTTATAAAAAAAATTAAGAAACAAATATAAAAAATACAGTGATTGAAAGTTTTATTTTTAATTTCAGTAACCAAGTAAAACAGAATGCTTGACACAGAAAACAATAGAGTTAAACAGCTGGGAGATAGAGAAACGCTTGTATGTCTTTCAGAAAGATTAATAGGAAATGCAAAAACTAAATATGAAAATAGAGAAGTTTCAAACTCCTCTATCAGAAGACAAGATGGAAAGAACACAGAACACTGCAGGAACGCAACTTTCACAGCGCTAGTGGCTGAAGTGCACCTAGAACCTGATGTAATAGCTGTAATGTGTTTGGAAGAGTAGAACCAATAGATGGGTTATTTTTGCTTCCTGCTTTTTCCATGGGTTCTGCCTCAAACTTAGACAAGGCTAGAGCTTCAGCAACCATATTGTGACTATGAAGTGACCTACAGGCTCCTGAAACAGAACTATATCAGGAAACTGGGTACTTGTATTGTGGGAGCTTCCATATCATCAGCCTGATTCTGACTTTATTAATGAATGAGAAAACCAAAACTCTGATTAGTTTATGCCTTTATTTTTAGAGACATTCTATTACTGATAGATGACATAATCTTTGTCAGATTCAGCAAACAGATTTTCAGGTATTTAAAAACTGAGAGAATTTTAACCACAGATTGTCTCTTATACTGAAAGTATAGGAGATAATTTAGTAGGAAAATTAAGTCAGAAGAGAGAAGTAATGATTATTAAGCACATTGGCAATACACACTGGGAATGCCAAAGGAAAAGTGATTTTATATAATGATACTCATGATACTGTTACAGTTAATCTTTTGTGCATAAGATTGAGTTAGAAATAAAATATTGGATAATACCTGAGTATTTAAGGGAAATGAGTAGGATTCACAGTGAATTAAAAGACCTTGAAGTCTTCACTTGTTTCAGGAGGGAATGCAGATACTGATGTGCTTTAAACTTTGTTTAAATATGTAAATTCAAAATGTAAGAGTAGCCGTAGAACTGTCAGAACTGCTTCTAGCCCTAAACCTTTGCCCTGCACACCAGCAGAGATCAGTTCGGTGTGCACACCCGGTTCATGCAACACTGACTGGAGAGCGGGCGGGACTCTGAGTAAAGCCACAGTTACAGGTGGTCCATTCTTGAGATGGCCAGGGGCGGGCAGTGACTCAGCGAAGACAGAAACGGGCGCAGCCAGCACTCCTAAAGATGGCCTTCACCCCCTGTGGCATCAGCAACCCTTTTCTCCATTGTCGACAGAGAAATTCTAGAAAGGCCAAAACCACTTCTCAACTCCCCTTCTTGATATAGTAGAGTTAATTCACACCCTACTTCCCGTATATAGGGTTCATTTGTTAAATAAAGTCATGAGTGTGAATGCTCTTTATAGGTGCTCTATGGTGACCTAAATGGAGTGGAAATTAAAAAAAAAAAAAAAAAGAGGGACTACATATGTGTGTGTATATGTATGAAAGTGAAAGTGAAGTCGCTCAGTCATGTCCGACTCTTTGTGACCCCGTGGACTGTAGCCAGCCAGGCTCCTCTGTCCACGGAATTCTCTAGGCAAGAATACTGAAGTAGGTTGCCATTTCCTTCTCCAGAGGATCTTCCCAAACCAGGGATCGAACCCAGCTCTCCTGCATTGCAGGCAGATGCTTTAACCTCTGAGCCACCCGGGAAGCGTATATATACATATATACACACACACATAGCTGATTCATGTTGCTCTGCAGTAGAAGTTAATGCAACATTATAGATCAATTAGACTCCAATAAAAAATAATTTTAAAAAAGAGGTGATTTGCAAACTTCCCATGGTGTTATTTTATATTCCAATGCTTTGTCCAATGCTTTTTGCCTTTTCATCCCAGAAGTGAGACTTTCTTCCAGAATAAAAGTAGCTATTTACCTTTATATAGGATGTTACACTTTCCTCTTGAGCCCCATAGGAGATACTCAGTGGACTTTGCAGTAATAGAGAGGAGTCATCGACAGGGGTTGCTGGCTTCCTCCAAGGGAGGAAGAAAACTGGAGAAGTCTTGAGGAAATGGATGATCGACTTCAGGCAGTGGGAGTGAGTCACAGAAAAAAATGCAAGAATCATAGCTTATGGCCAAAGGAGGGTTGGGTGAGGCTGTAGCTGGCAAGCCTCTCTGTTTGTTGTCTTGCTGTAATACAAAGAGAAGCACGGAGAATCTTTCTTTTTCCTCTTTATTTTTCCTGCTGACATATCCCTTATTTAAAGTGACACAAATTTCACTCACTGTCTTTGAGAATGACTATCTTAAAAAAAAAAACCAGCTTGTTTTACTTTTTGTACTTTAAATCCTCTTAATCCACTCTCTCTTGGCTTGGAGCGCTTTCTGGAACAGAAAATGTGCCAGGCGCCGGCTCCTGCTGACTCTGCCAGGCACATGGCATGCCTGAGTCTCTGGTCTTGCTTCTGAGCCCACCAGGAAGCTTTCTGGAAGGGACCCTCTCTGGTCCAGCAAGAGCAGCCTCCTTCAATGCCTTGAACTCCTGCATTCTGCCTTTCGTAACTTTCCACCACAAGAAATCTTCAGTCTTCTCTCTGTGCGGGTCTGTCCAAGGCTCTCTCACTAGCCCCTTCCTGTTCTTCCCCATGTAAGTCTCTGATGGGGTTTTATGATTTCTTCCTTTCCTTTCGCAAGTTAGGTCAGTGATCCAGTTCTTATCTCTTGGTTCCTCTGGCAAGAAATGCATATTGTTGCCATTCAATCTTTAGGGGAACTCAAGGAGAAGAGAGTTCACCCACACTGAGTAGGTAACTTTTGTACCACCTTTTCTGTATTATTATTTCTAAACTTCCAAACAACTCCATGAACTTTATCATTCATGGTTTAGAGGTGAAGAAGATGAGTGTGTCCCACACTCTTTAAAGAACAGGACGAAACTTCACACAAAAGCGCAGCCCTGAAGTTCCCAGTGAACTGATTTTCAAATGCTTCTCTTTGTATGGATTTCCTCTCTTCCAGTGGGTAGAAGAGCTTTAACTAACAGCCAGCTCTACGCAGGTTAAGCAGGCACTCATTCTCTGCCAGGGTTGTTTCTAAACATTCCTGTGCTAACTTCCTTTGCAGTTGTTCAGTCACTAACCCATGTCTGACTCTTTGTGACTCCATGCACTGCGGTGCGCCAAGCTCCCCTGTCCTTTGCTAGCTCCTGGATTTTGCTCAGATTCATGTCTATTGAGTTGGTGATGCTATCTCTCCACTCTCATTCTCTGCTGCCCTTCTCCTTTGGCCTTTAATCTTTCCCAGCATCAGGATTTTTTCCAGTGAGTAGGCTCTTTGCATAAGGTGGCCAGAGTTTTGGAGCTTCAGCTTCAGCATCAGTCCTTCCAATGAATATTCAGAGTTGATTTCCTTTAGGGCTGACTGGTCTGATTTCCTTGCCCTCTACAGGATTTTCAAGAGTCTTCTCCAGTGCCATAATCTGAAAGCATCAGTTCTTCAGTGCTCAGCCTTCTTTGTGGTCTGTGTTTACAGGGAACTCACACGTCTGAACGCTCAATAACAAACAAGTTAAATAACTTGCCCAATGTCTCACAGCTAGTATGTGGTCATGATTCAAACTCAGACAACTGGAGTCTTAAAGTCATGTTATTTACAACCATGATATCACATGATATTGATATCACTACTACCAAGCTTAATTTTGTACATGTTGGGTTTCAAGGGTTTGATAGCCATGTAAATAAGAGTTCCCAATAGTCCATTAAGTTGAGAGTTCAGAAATTGGGCAGGACCCTGTGAGACTCTTGGGCAACTGAAGCCTTTTAAAGAAAGAATTGCAAATCAGTAAAGGGAGGGATTGCAGAGACAAGCCAAGAAACACTAGAATAGCCTTGGGGCAGAGCCCAGGTTCCCAGAACTCTTGAGAGTTCCTTGGACTGCAAGCCGATCAAACCAGTCAACCCTAAAGGAAATCAATCCTTATATTCATTGGAAGGACTGATGCTGAAGCTGAAGTTCCAATACTTTGGCCACCTGATGCAAGGAATCAATTCATTAGAAAAAGACCTTGATGCTGGGAAAGACTGAGAGCAGTAAGAGAAGCGGGTGGCAGAGGATGACACGATTGGGTAACATCACCTATGATTCAATGGACATGTTTGAGTAAGCTCCGGGAAATAGTGAAAGGCAAGGAAGCCTGAAGCACTGCAATCCATGGGGCCACAAAGAACTGGACACGACTTAGGACTTCCCTGGTGGCTCAGATGGTAAATCATCTGTCTACAATGCAGGAGACCCGGGTTCGATCCCTGGGTAGGGAAGATCCCCTGGAGAAGGAAATGGCAATCCACTCTAGTGCTATTGCCTGGAAAATCCCATGTACAGAGGAACCTGGTAGACTACAGTCCATGGGGTCACAAAGAGTCCGACAAGACTAAGCGACTTCACTTTCACTTTCTAGCCCTGAAAAACAACAAGGGTCCAGGCTCCCAGTCAAGGTATAGTATCATTAAACTCTTTACAGCACTAAAGCCTCCAACAGAGGAAGATGTTAACATTCTTCATTCCAGATTAGACTGCAGTTTGATAACTTCAAAAATCTCATCAAGAGGCCATCTGAGGCCAAAGTAAAAGAACCAGAGAAGCTCATTAAGAGGAGAAATGGAGACAGAAGCATAGAGAACAAACTTATGGATACCAGCGGGGAAAGAGGAGGTGGGATGAATTGGGAGATTGGAATCGACACACTACCATTGATTCCAGCGTATCTTCAAATGGGAAGAAATCCAAGAGAAGAGAAGATAGATGCACATGTATGGCTGATTCACTTTGCTGAGCAGCAGAAACGAGCAACACCGTAAAGCAACTGTGCTCCAACAAAAATTAAAAAAGAGAGAGAGAGGGTCACCAGAGGCCAGATTAAAGGAGTACAGGCTCTGCCACACCCGAATGCTAACCAGAAACTTCACCCTTGAACTATTACTATAAAGCTCCTCAGTCTTCTCAGGTTGGGGCACACAGTTTTCAGGGGTATGAACCCACTGCATCCTCCTTTGGCTGGCAAAGGAATAAAGCTAGTCTTTTCTACTTCACCTAAAACTCTCTCCAAGATTCTCTTCTGCACCAGAGGCTACGTTTTTGGCATCAAGACCAAGTTAAGAATGAAAGAAGAGGCAGCCGCATCCTTGTCAACAGATATAAATGTAGAAGAAAAAACAGCCCAGTGGGATGAGGTCTTAGAGAAGGCTCGAGGATATGGCAGTAAGGAATCTGCTCTCTCATTTTTATACTAACTCATTGACTAATTCTTTTAGACTATTTTCGGGCTATCTCTTGTGGACCTATCACTTTGGTCTCTGGCCAAATAACAGGGACTTGTTTAAAGGAAATGTTGGCTAACTGTCATAAAAACATGGAAAACTAACTATATCATATACTATATAGCAAATACATTGCTGCCTACATAATACACATTTATAATTAAAGCCATTTTAAATGAGTTTGTGTCAGAGACAGTGAGAAGCAACAAAAATGTCAGGTTCCCTCTGCGGCACAGCTATTACCCGCTTCTCTGTGGCTCGTAGTCCAGTGTGCTCAGGATCACACCCCACTCTTGCATCTGCAAATTCTTAGAAGATAGGTAGGCTTACATATGAAAAGTGTATGATTTGTTATTATATAAAGATAATTATTGATGTCACATGGGCTGAAGGAATGCCTCATAAATATTTTCTAAATAGCCAGCTAAAGTCTAGAAATGTCTGCTATGGAAATGTCGACAGCTTATAAGCAAAAAGGCCATTTAATTATCTCTGTCGACTATTCTCGCATGGACTCTGATGGGGAAAATTATCACATGTTTAATGAACCTAAGGGGATGTTCCTTCTCATACAAACCGTGTCCCTGTCTATATTACAACACTTATCTCTTTGTCCTTGCTCTGCCTTTATTTGCGTACTTTTCTTGTCTCCCACACCCCTTTTAATTTACAAGCTCCCTGAGAGTTGAAAATCTCTTTGAGGAAGGAAGATAAAGTGGAAGAGACATGAGCCATAGAAACAAACAAAACTTTTTTTTGTTGCTATAACTGACCTCAGCCACTTAGTGTGACCAGGACCTAGCTTGTAAATAACGTCTTCAGTACCCAACAGGGAGGTGGGTGGTAAGGCTTAAATAAAATTATACAGGAGAAAGGACCCAGAGGTGTTTGAATTCTGGAATTTTCCTTGGGATATATATGGATGTGAATCGAAATATAGTGAGAAGAATCAAATATAATGGCAGCTTGACCATGATTAAATGTATCCATATTGAAAAAATTTGGGGGATTTTGGAACACTTATATATGCTTCCAAATTGTTAGCAATGTATTTACCAGTGGGCAGAGGTGTGTCTTTCTTCTGGGGAGAATGTCCACTGCTTCTATCATTTTTAAGGGTCCACGTGACCACCTGGTACAAAGGGGCTTCTCAAAGAAGATGGGGCAATGAGGGCTGCCTCAATCAGATTCCCCTTTAAGCCTGAACATACCACCCTGTGGCAGGAGTTTGCTCTCTAAACAGCAGCCAGCAGCCAGCTCCTTCAGCATCTTCCCCACCATAAAGAGCAGGTCTGCCTGAGGTCATGTCCTTCCCAGGAACACAGCATCTTTGACTGAGCCAGGTGGGAATAAAGACCTGCCCACTTCTCCTTGACATGGCCACTCTGATAGGTGACACTCTCCCCAGAGAGCCTCAGGCTACCAAGGCATCCTTGTACCTACATCAATGCCCCTTTCCCCAAATGCGTTGATCCTAATAAATACCTTTCACCCTGGACATCATGTCAAAATCTGCTTCTGGAGAATTTGACCTGGGAGGGGAAATCAATACTAAGAAAAATAGAAAATCATGTGAAAATAAAAGCTCGGGAAAGAGCCCCAAGAAAGTGGAGGTGGTTATCAGAGTCAAATATAGCAGCAAGTTCAAGATAAGGGCAAAAGTGGTTCAGTAGGACAGGCAACTAATTCATAGAGCCCACAGAAATCAGTTTGTGGGGCCAATATGAAAGCTTTGGGGAAGATATTTGATAAGCCGTTGGGGTACGACAAACGGGAGACAGCGTGTTAGAACCCTTCTTTTGAGACAAGAATGCATGGGGAGGGGGTGTGTCACAGGGTCAAGGAGAGACCTGAGCAAGTTGATCATTTGCAGAGATAATTTTGAAAAAGTCCTTTCTTGCAAACCACATCTTCCCCTTTCGACATGTCTGAAAAAAACGTTGGCAAGGACAGCCTTCAAATCTCCCCCAACTTATTAAGTCAAGTAATGGGCTTTCAGAATACAGGAAGTTCAAAAGGCTGTCAGGTTGGAGCCAGACATCTCAGGAATGTGCATGCCCCCAAGAGGAGGCAGAGCATCCATTAAGACACATCAGGTGGCCCTTATCGGAGCGCACCATCGGCCAAAGGACAGGTTATTGTGTATGCCAGGTCGCTCAGAAACAGCCCCTCCAAAGTTAACTGAGAACCGCAGGCTCAATCCTCCCCTCCAACTCTGATCAAACAAAGCAAACTCTGCAGTTTGGGCAGGAAGAAAAGCACTGGATGAAGTTTCTGCCTTGTAGCAAGGCAACTGGATCAATAAGTCACAAGGAGTCAAACTCCTGGGCCCCTGGTTTCTACACCACCTCAGCGACAGCTTTTCAGGAGAGAAGCCTCAGTGCCATCAGGAAGAATCCCACCTTGAGTAGACACACCATCTTACCTTGGTTCCTTTAGTACTGCTGAGGTTTGCCAGCATTTTCTTAAAAGTGTGAGGACAAAGATCAGTTGCAGAACGCAGACACCAATGGTCCATAATAAGCTATACAAAAGTACTGACACAGTCTTTTGCTTAAAAGATCTTGTTTCAGCTACAAAAGGCTGAACTCTTTAATGGACACCGTCACCCTCCTCCTTTCCAGCCCTAGGCCCTCCAGTCACCATGGCCACTGTCTTGTTTTTCTAACTTCACAAGTGGTAGTCTAATGGAATTAGATATTCTACCCAAGAAAGCACACACACACACACACACACAGAACACTTATTAAGGCTCAGACTCTTTATACAAATGCATGCCCTAAAGGACTTCCCACTTAGTCTTCCCCTGGAAATCTTTACCACTGAGCTTCAAAACAGAAAGGGTGAAATAAATGATCTTATCTTTTCAATCTTGACAAATGCTAACAAGTCCATGATTCCTGATGCTAACTGGAAGTTCTGTATTTTATGCAACTGATAGTGACAAGTTTCACTCATCTAAGACAGATATTTCATTTTGTTAGAAGGCAACAAACAAACAAACAAACAAACAAGAAGTATGTTATCATTTGATACTTTGTAAGAATTGTTTGCTTTATAATGATGATGACAGCTGGACGACCTTTCTACATTTGTGAAGTGCTTTCCTATTTCTCATGATCTCATTTGATCCTCAGAGTAGGGCTGACATCCCTTTACCTACTTCACAAGTTAAAAAAAAAAAAAATGAGGCTTCTAAAAAATGACAAAGCTGTCCTACTCAAAGCAGTGAGTCCACATGGAACCCAGAATGCTCCAATTCTTAGCCCGTGGTTGCTGCAAAAAAAAAAAAAAAAAATCCACTTCTTGAAAATATTTCATATAATCATCACATAAGCCACCTTTGCAAACTTGTAAAAGAACTGCCACCTAAGTGCATGTTTTCCATGATGGAAATTTCTCTTTTTAAAATTTTTATTTCATTTTTAACTGGAGGATAATCACTTTACAGCACTGTGTTGGTTTCTGCCATACATTGACATAAATCAGCCAGAGGTGTACATATGTCCCTCTCCTTCTTGACCCTCCCTCCCATCTCCTTCTCCCTCCTGCCCTTCTAGGCTGTTACAGAGCACTGGATTTGGGTTCCCTGTATCCTAGAGCAAATTCCCGCTATCTATATATTTTGCTTATGGTAATATACACATTTCAGTGCTACGATCTCAAATCATCCCCCACTGTATCCAGAAGTCTGTTCTGACAGCTACATCCCCTTTGCTACTGCAAATAGGATGATCAGGACCATCTTCTTAGGAAGTTTCTTCTCTGTCAGGCTCTTTAAGTTCTCCCCAAACTACTAAAATTCCATAGAAAACAGTAAAACCAAATAAATAAATAAAATAGAAAGCTCTTTTATAAATAGTCTCATTAATAAATCAGGGCCCTCAGATTCTGGCAAAATAAATGCTTCAAAATGGGCTTCTCCCAAGAATGCCTTGTCCTCATGGCATGACCTACACACACCACAGCCCAAGGGCACCCACTCGCGTCCACAGTGGCTGGGTTTATGATTTACAATGTGAGGCCAACCAACCAATTCTATTATTCAAACATGTGAAGCAAACCCAAGGAGAGGAGTACTTTAATCCTTTGCTTGGAAGCGACATTTGCAGCTCTTTTCACTTACTTTTCATTATTTCACCACAGGGGAACCGTTTCCAGGAATTATTATGTTAAGCATTATATTAAAAAATGAGTCTTGGTATTTTTTCCAATAAATATCAGCTCACATTTATTTTGAGAACAAGAATGCTCACCAGAACTTACGTACATCGTCTGCTTCCAGAAGTGCAGACATGTTAGAAACGATAGAGAGTCATGTCTTAAAAACACAGTGTGTGTGAGCGCTCTCAGCCGTGTTCTAGTTTTTGTGACCCTTTGGACTGTAGCCCACCAGGATTTTCTGCCCATGGAATTTTTCTGGCAAGAGTACTGGAGTGGATTGCCATTTCCTTCTTCAAGGGATCTTTCTGACCTAGGCATCGAACTCACATCTCCTAGGTTTCCTGCATTGCAGGCAGATTCTTTACCACCAAGCCACTAGTGCAACTCCTTAAGAACATTAACAACAACCCAAACCTTCAGCTATTTGATGAGCATTTGCTATGTGCCAGCTCCTGTGCCAAACTCAGGAGATACAAAAATGAATAAGGTATATTCAAAAGCAGAGACATTACTTTTCTGACTAAGGTCCGTCTAGTCAAGGTTATTGTTTTTCCTGTGGTCACATACGGATGTGAGAGTTGGACTGTGAAGAAGGCTGAGCACCGAAGAATTGATGCTTTTGAACTGTGGTGTTGGAGAAGACTCTTGAGAGTCCCTTGGACTGCAAGGAGATCCAACCAGTCCATTCTGAAGGAGATCAGCCCTGGGTGTTCTTTGGAAGGAATGATGCTGAAGCTGAAACTCCAGTACTTTGGCCACTTCATGCGAACAGTTGACTCATTGGGACCCTGATGCTGGGAGGGGTTGGGGGCAGGAGGAGAAGGGGACGACCGAGGATGAGATGGCTGGATGGCATCACGGACTCGATGGACATGAGTCTGGGTGAACTCTGGGGAGATGGTGATGAACAGGGAGGCCTGGCATGCTGTGATTCATGGGGTCGCAAAGAGTCGGACTCAACTGAGTGACTGAACTGAACTGAACTGTTGTGGGGAGGCATGACCACAGAGGAGAAAGTGCAATAGCTTTGGAATCAGAGAGAGATGAATTTAGACACTGGCTTTGTTCATTCAGCCAAAATAACTTGATCACATAACCCTTCTCAGCCTCAGTTACCCCCTAAATAAAGTGAGAATAGTGATATTTGTTATTCAGGGTCTTGGGGATGCAGAAATAGATAACCACCATCCAAAGGAGAACATTCAGAGGCTTCTGATTTAGAGCTTCTTACAGAAGGGTCAGATACCATCACCTGTGTTTGCCAGAGCCTCCACATGGCTTGGTTGGAGTTATAAGTGAAGGCTTCAAGTATGCCCTGATTGGAGGCTATTGGCCTAGGCATGCTGGAGTTAGCTGACTAGGAAGAGGTTTTTATTTTATTTGTTTGAGGAGTATCTTTGGCTTTCTATGGTTGGTCATGAGTTTGGAAGGCAGAGACAAGAGGTAGGAAAACTGGTCATAGTTGACCAAATTCTAAACAATTGTCCTAACCAAGTTCTGGACCAAGTTGCTGCAGAGGTTGTGGTTTGGTTTCCTGGGCTGGTTCCTACGGGCTATGGGTCAAAGTTTTGTTGTCAAATATGGTTTGAGCATTGCCCATTTGTATATTCAGTATCTCAGGGACACAGGCAAGCACATAGACAGACATTCACAGAGTAAGCTTACTATGTGAAAATTATTATTATATGACTCCATCAGAGAAGGAAGAAGCGAGAGTTAACTTGGAGTTACCAAGTCCTCTGAGAGTACTATGGAAGTTAATAGCTCTGCTTAAAGGTGTGAAGGATTTAGCATTTTGTTGTTGTTGTTGTTAGGTCTTTGGATGATACGTAAGATTAGACAAGGAGCTAAGGAAAAACCCTGCAGAATGAGGACGTATTATGGCTGAGGACAGAGAGGAAGGCAAGAGGCAGGAAAGGATATTGGTGGTGGTTCAACCCCAGGTGCTCCAGGGCAAGCATGAAAAAGCCAAGTGGAAGAGAAGACAGTGTCAGACTAGCTGTGGGTGAGTGAGCTTCAAATGCAAACTTGGACTTTGCCGATATCAGGGAGGAAATCAGTTCAGTTCAGTTCAGTCCAGTCACTCAGTCATGTCCAACTCTTTGCAACCCCGTGAACTGCAGCACGCCAGGCCTCCTTGTCCATCACCAACTCCTGGAGTCCACCCAAACCCATGTCCATTGAGTTGGTGATGCCATCCAGCCATCTCATCCTCT
This sequence comes from Nanger dama, assembly GCA_917880005.1. Taxonomy (NCBI): domain Eukaryota; kingdom Metazoa; phylum Chordata; class Mammalia; order Artiodactyla; family Bovidae; genus Nanger; species Nanger dama. Next base: position 6,728,597 of record CAKJTW010000063.1, on the reverse strand, counting down.
GTCGTCCCCTTCTCCTCCTGCCTCAATCTTTCCCAGCATCAGGGTCTTTCCAAATGAGTCAGCTCTCCACATCAGGTGGCCAAAGTATTGGAGTTTCAGCTTCAACATTAGTCCCTCCAATGAACACCCCATGAACACTCATGGGGTAGCAAAAAGTTGGACACAACTTTCACATACATATTCATATTTTTATATCATGGCACTTATCTGATCATAAAAAGTTTCTTTACACAAAGCAAGCCTAAAAGGAAGGTGCTGGGACTTTGTACAACTTCCATCTCCAGCCTATTCGTTTCATCTTTGAACAGAGACCAAGCCAGAAAAGAAAATTAAAAGGCAGTCCCAGGGCTGTATAACTGCCTGGTCCTCATGCCATGCGAGGCTCTAGGAAGGAGGCAATCTACACTTTGTAAATCCCTTTTGCTCCTGTTCCAGAGGCTAGAAAACCCAGAAATCAAGCCACTGATGGACTGACACTTATCTTGACCTTGCTATGAATTGGCTAGATCATATTTGACATTATGCTCAGAGTGGGGTGGTATTTGGGAAAATTCAGCTGAAGGATGCAAAAATATTTGATTACAGGTTTCGAGAGAGAGAGAGAGAGAAATATGGACCAAAGATTGTGACAAAGAGGAAGAAAGTGTCAATAGATGACTGAGCTCTGACCCAAAATTATAGTGAATTTAAAATCACTTAGAATTCTAAGATCACTTAGAATCTAAAGTAGGTTCTGGGCCTGATACTATCTATTATTTCACATTCACCTGACCCCAAATTTATTTCCATTTTACAAATGAGGATACCAAGGAGTAAAAATATTAAGATAATTTAATGATATCTTAGAGCCAGTACATTGTAGATCTGCAAGTCAAACTCAAATCCAATCCCAATGGCTTTTCCCTTTTATTGCCTTACTAAAGTATGGTTGTTGTGCCCAAAACAGTGCCCAGACATTGTTCCAGGTAGTTCTCCCAAGGAGGTGGTCAGAGAATAGGTTTAATTCTGAGCTTCTTAAGGAAAAAAAAAAAAAGTGAAAACTTGCCCAATTGTTGCCAAGCATCCAGACAGGCTGAATTCTATTCTCTTATCTCTGATTGCTGTTATTGTTGTTTAGTCACTGAGTCATGTCAAACTCTTTTGCGACCCCGTGGACTATGGCCCACCAGGCTCCTCTGTCCATTGAATTTTCCAGGCAAGAACACTGGAGTGGGTTGGTAGGGGACCTTCCCGACCCAGGGGTCAATCCCTTGTCTCCTGCATTGGCAGGTGGATTCTTTACCAGGGAAGCTTATCTCTGATTACTCACCCACAGGACGGAAGAGCAATCACAATAACTTCAAGAAGCGTGGAGATATTCTAAGAAAAACATTTCACATTCACTCCATGCTCTTCAACAAAATGATAGTTGGTCAGTCTGTGCTTCACACTCACTGCCGTGTCAGCCCTTCTCAAATTTCCACCTGCCTGGGGACAGCTGCAGTGGAGTGTTCTTGACATCTATGCAACTTGTCTAGAACTGAACTCGTCAATATTCTCCCCCGCCTCTTCCCAAGTAGTCTCTTAGACTGTCTTCAGCACTTCTGGAAGTGGTGACATGACTTACAGTTCACTTGTATTTAGATCACACATCCTGTGATGCATTTCCAAGACTGCCTCATTTCAGTATCCCCCAGATCAGTCTCATTTGTCAGCTCCCTGACAAAATCAGGGACCACCAAACTTGCTTTTTTTTAAAGTTTTCTGGGGGAAGGAAAGTCCTTCCCTGGTGGTCCAGTGGTTAAGAATCCACCTGCCAATGTAGGGGGACACACGTTTGATTCTTGGTCCAGGAAGATCCCATGAGCCAAGGGGCAACTAAGCCCATGTGCCTCAGCTGCTGAGCCCAACATGTTCTAGAGCCCATGCTCTGCAAAATGAGAAGCATTCTAGCTAGGATGCCACCCCTACTTGCCACAACCAGAGGAAGCTTCTGTGTAGCAACAAAGACCTAGCTCAGCAAAAAGTAATTTTAAATAGAGAGGTTTTTTAAAAGATGGCTCATTTGTAAAGTCTTTATTGACTTTGTTACAAAATCTCTTCTGTTTTATGTTTTTGTTTTTTGGCTGCAAGGCATGTGGGATCTTAACTCGCTGACCAAGGATCAGCCCCTCACCTCTGCATTGAAAGACAAAGTCTTAACCACTGGACTGCCAAGAAAGTCCCTGGACATTTTTTTTTTTTTTGGAAGTGAAGCAGTAGGTTATGTCTTGATGTCTTATCTTGAGGGTGCATTAGAATACTTTAGATATATGGGATGAGTCCTCATTGAATGCGTGTCTAATTGATTATCTGAATTCAAATGATGTATTTTATTTGTAGAGATGAGCTATCCTGCACTGTATCTCCTCATAGCTTGAACCAACATGAAAGAAGAGAGGAAGGAGAGAAAACATGAAGGAAGGGAGGGAGAGAGGGATGGAGGGAGATGGATGGAGAGAGGGCTTGCCTTTTGATCTCTTTCAACATTAATTAAAAGCCCATTTAACCCACACTGATTGCACGCCGAACTGGCGGCAGACCCTGTGTTCTGTCCCCACCCTTGAGAATGGTGGATGGGGCCACCTTAGGAGGCCACCGAGGAGGAGCTGCCGCTATACACCACTGTATTTGTAAGATTCCGCCTGAGATTGCGACTTGCATCATATCCTTGTGCTGTTGATCATTTTTTCATAAATCCCCATTGTTTCATTTGCTCCATCCTAAAAACTTCTTCTTCTTTGCGCCCCTCCTCCATTCAATAAAATAAAACTAATATTATGGTGTCATTTGAAAATATATTTATGTTTGTTTCCCCTATAAAAGAGACAATAATGTTATGTTCCAATAATATTAAGTTGCAATGTTATTTGCAAGATTGCAGAGCTTTTAATTTTCTGATTATTTCCACAGTGGGAGTTTCAGCTCAATTTCGACAAAGACACTTCTATCTGTTTTGGTTATTTTTTTATTACAGCTAGAAGCAACAATAATTGCCTTTAGTATGGGAAGACATCACAAAGGAGACAATTGTTGTCTCTCAAGAATAAGATCATCAGGGTGAATTTTGATGCAAAAATTTGTAAATTAATTGCAAAGTCCTATAAATATATTTACTAAGATTGTGTGGGCTGCTGTTTTCAAAGACTCCAACCTTTTTGTGTTTCTTTTAAAGGAATAGATTTCTTCAGAGCCACACCAACAAGAAGTGAATGTGTCATCAAAATTTTAATAATGTATAGACATATGACATTCATATATGGATGTCTATGAATATGAAGTTAATTCTGACAGAGGAAAAATCCCAGACACCTAGATTTGAGTTTTGGCTTGCCAACTTATAGCTATTTGATCTTTAGTAGGTTGTATTAACAGCTCTAAATCTTAGTTTCTTCTAGTGAAAAAGATTATTGTTAAACTAAATAGCCTGGGTGAAATAATGTATTACATATTAGGACTTAAGGAAAGCACTAAATAATTGGCAGCTGTGATGATAAGCATATTTATGTTACATTCCTTTGTTCATTCAACGCACGCTGACTGCCTGCTGTTGTGACTCCAGTCACTGTCCCAGGCACTGACTGTTGGTGATGAAGACGATGATAATGATGAGGATTTCAACCATTTCATTGCTATGAGAGTACCTCCATGCCCTGGTCAACACTGCTGTTTAAGTCCTCAAAGTGGGCTCCTGCAGGTTTTTGTTAATATCTGCAAAAATATTATATCATAATTATTCTTTGCATGTCCATGGCTTGCAAAGTCTTGCAGCACTCACACATTTCTACCTTTCTTTTGCTTCCTTTACTCGAGAAGTTAGAAAGTTTAAAATTTACACTGTTTTTTTTTTTTTTTTTTTGTCCCTTACAACTAGTGTTTACCAAGTGACAAAGTTCTGGTCCTTGAAATGTGGGAAGATACCTGCTGAGGATTTCTGTAGAACTTTTGCTTCTATTTATATCAGCTACCTCTCCTTGTTTAATTAACCTATATAATATTTATATGAAAGATGGAGAGTGACTTGAGACAGGAGAAAAGTGATATTATCTACTTATTACTAGGATTTAGCACTGTACCTGATGCAGAGTGGATACTAAGAAAACTAGCAGGAAGGTAGAAAGAAACAAAGGAAGGAAGGAAGAAGTGTTAATAGATATAAACTAGTGAATATTTCTTCTTGAGAGAGCATATAAAATTCAGGTGGAGAAACTTTTTTGAAGTTCTCTAAAGATTTCAGAAAAGTTTAATTTGCACATGCACAGATAGAAAGCTATTGCTTTTATAAGAAATATTACTTACGAGAATGGATTAGGCATGAGAATGATGCATGAGCAAGAAAAATAACTGGAGTAAATAAGTAATACAATTTGCTAGAAAGAAATGTGTTTCTTCTTTTGGAACCCTCTGTAAACAGCCTACCTCTGCCCCCAAGTTGATCACTAGTATATGTGGCATTTATCTTTCTAGACATTTTCTTTGTATTTGTTAACTTGTAATATGGCATCTAACAGAAATTTATCAGTATATGTCTAAGTGTGCACATGTATGAGAATTTCACATAAGTAGTATCAATGGTCACATTGGGATCTGCAAATATCTTTCTTCATTGAAGAATACATAGTGAAGCATTTTCCTAATCTCTCCACATGGCACAACCTCACCAGTTTCAACTGATGTGGGTAGCTCAGCTGCTAAAGTACCCGCCTGCAATGCAAGAGACCCAGCTCTGATTGCTGCGTCGGGAAGGTCCCCTGGAGAAGAGTTAGGCTACCCACTCCGGTCTTCTTGGGCTTCCCTGGTGGCTCAGATGGTAAAGAATCTGCCTGCAATGCGAGAGACCTGGGTTCAGTCCCTGGGTTGGGAAGATCCCCTGGAGGAGGGCTTGACAATACACTCCAGTATTACGGCCTGCTGAATCCCCATGGGCAGAAGAGTCTGGCGGGCTACAGTCCATGGGCGCAAAGAGTCGGACACAGCTGAGCAACTAAGCCCACGGCCAGGCACGTGCCTATATGTGCACAGATCTTAGTTTCAACATGCTCCTTCTTATGGCGTGACGGCAGCTCAGCACCAGCTCCAATACAACACTTCACTAGCAGTGGGCCAAAGGGAAATGATGCTTCCTCATACTGACATCAGATCGTAATATTCTTAATTTTTGATTTGTTTCTAATCTGATGATTGAAAAAGAGCATGTCATTGTTATCTTCATTCACACTAACTTGATATTATTTTATATGGAATCTTTATTTTCACATGTTTATTGACCTTTTGTATTTCCTCTTCTTCATTGTCAGCTCATAATTTTGTATTTTTACTGTGTTATTAACTTACTTATTTGCCTGTGCTCTAATACACGTGGGTATCATTTCTTTATATTTTGTTATATATTTTACTGTTCCTTCTTAAACTATTATACATTTCTTAAAAAAGATTGAGCGCATTTTTGGGCTTCCCAAGTGGCTCTATAGTAACGAATCTGCCTGCCAATGCAGCAGATGGGGTTCGATCCCTGGGTCAGGAAGATCCTCTAGCAAAGGAAGTGGCAACCCACTCCAGTTTTCTTGCCTGGGAAATCCCAGGGACACAGAAGTCTGGCAGGCTGCAGTCTATGGAGCTGCAAAAGAGTCGGACACAACTTAGCAACTGAACAACAGCTAGACATATTAAAGATATTATTATTTTGGTTGCCTTTCCTAATTGGTACTGATGTTTTAAAGGAAACTGTAACCTTCGAATATTAAACCAGTTCAGGTCACCTTGCTGAACTAACTCCTTTAACCATATTTAACCAATTGATTCTTTAAGATCATCATTCACAAATTATGGTAGCATTGTTGCTTAAAAAGTTTCTATTTGCTCTTTAACCTCAGTGTCTAGGACTTTGTTATATATTCTGCTGTACTGAATATATACTAGAAAAACGCCATGCAGTAGCTGATTAATAAATATTTACTATATGCATGATGTGGGTCTTCCTGAATGGCTCAGCAGTAAAAAATTTGCCTGCCGATGCAGGAGATGCAATTTCCACCCCCGGTCTAGGAAGATCCCTTGAAGAAGGGAAAGGCAACCCACTCCAGTATTCTTGGCTGAAAAAACCCCATGAACAGAGGAGCCTGGCAGGCTACAGACCATAGGTGGCAAAGAGTCAGACACAACTTAGTAGCTGAAAGACAACAACGAATATTCAAGAAGAAAGAATGCTATCGTTTAATAGTTTTATGGTTAAGTATGATGTGATGAAGATTTCTGAGAACTGTGAAGGAAGGTTTCTATTAAATCTAGTATCCTAGACCTTTTTCCTTTCTTCAGAATTGTATGCTATCTTAATAAATAATTTTCATTGTCCATTGAGATAAGATGGCTTTTATATCTTTTACTATTAACAGTAATAATTTGGACAGATGTTCAATATTGATCAATTCTTGCATTATTTAAATAAACCCTATCTAGTTATGATATATAATCTTTTGATACATTGCTGACATCTCTTTATTAAATTTTATTTAGGACTTTTGCTTTTATAGTCATTAGTGATATTAGCCTATAATTTCATTTTACATTACTATCTATGTTCACTTTTGACATCAGCTTATGGTGACACTCTAAAATGAGTATTGACTTCTGATTCTGGCAGTAAGGCAGACCATATATAATCTAAAATTCCACCCATTACAGAAGAATATTAAAGATAAAGGTTACAAGATAACAGGCTTCCCTTAAACATATAAACTTCCAATTATGTAAAAAAGAAGAAAAAAGAGCAACAAAAACCAAAATGAGGCAAAATCCCAGACAGTGAGGTGGGAGGGGGTTTCAGGATTGGGAGCTCGTGTACACCTGTGGCTGATTCATGTCAATGTATGGCAAAACCAACACAGTATTGTAAAGTAGAATAAAGTAAAAATAAAATTAAAAAAAAAGAAAGCTAACTCTAAGCTACCAATGAAATTCTTATCTTTAGGATTTAATATATCAGTTGAATGGCCAAGTAGAGAAAGAGAATAAAATTCTCTTAATTTAAATAAGAGTAACTGACATTCAGGCACCAGGAAAGTCAGATTTCTCAAAGAATAGCTAAAAATAAATTCACCTGTAGTTACGAGTTAACAGTGAGGTTCTGTCTAGAGCAAAGGAGGTTCAAAGAGGGAAGAAAAGTCAGTTTTGAAGGTTTACTGGCATCAGTTCAGTTCAGTCACTCAGTTATGTCTGACTCTGTGACTCCAAGGACTGCAGCACGCCAGGCTTCCCTGTCCATCACCAACTCCCAGAGCTTGCTCAAACTCACGTCCGTTGAGTCAGTGATGCCATCCAACCATCTCATTCTGTGTTGTCCCCTTCTCCTCCTGCCCTCAATCTTTCCTAGCATCAGGGTCTTTTCTAATGAGTCAACTTTTCACATCAGATGGCCAAAATATTGGAGTTTCAGCTTCAGCCCACTCCTTTCAGAGAATATTCAGGGCTGATTTCCTTTAAGATGGACTGGTTGGATCTCCTTGCTGTCCAAGGGACTGTCAAGAGTCTTCTCCAGCACCACAGTTCAAAAGCATCAATTCTTCAGTGCTCAGCTTATTTTATAGTTCAACTTTAACATCCATACACGACTACTGGAAAAACCATAGCTTTGACTAGACAGACCTTTGTTGGTGAAGTATTGTCTCTGCTTTTAAATATGCTGTCTAGGTTGGTCATCGCTTTTCTTCCAAGGAACAAGTGTCTTTTAATTCCATGGCTGCAGTCACCATCTGCAATGAATTTGGAGCCCCCCAAAATAAATCTCTCACTGTTTTCCTTCTTTCCCCATGTATTTGTCATGAAGTGATGGGACCAGATGCCATGATCTTAGTTTTCTGAATGTTAAGCTTTAAGCCAACTTTTCCACTCTCCTGTTTTACTTTCATCAAGAGGCTCTTTACTGCTTCTTTGCTTTCTTCCATAAGGATGGTGCCATGTGCATATCTGATATTACTGATACTTCTCCCAGCAATCTTGATTCCAGCTTATGCTTCATCCACCCAGCATCTCACATGATGTACTCTGCATATAAGTTAAATAAGCAGGGTGACAGTATACAGCCTTGATGTCTTCATTTCCTGATTTATTTATTTTATTTTTTAAGTTTACTTTATTTTACTTTATAGTACTATTTTGGTTTTGCCATACATCAACATGAATCCGCCACAGGTGTATACGTGTTTCCAATCCTGAACCCCCTCCCACCTCCCTCCCCGTACCATCTCTCTGGGTCATACCAGTGCGCCAGCCCCAAGCATCCTGTATCACGAATTGAACCTAGACTGGCAATTTGTTTCTTATATTATATTATACATGTTTCAATGCCATTCTCCCAAATCATCCCACCCTTGCCCTCTCCCAGAGTCCAAAAGACTGTTCTATAATCTGTGTCTCTTTTGCTGTCTCGCATACAGGGTTATCATTACCATCTTTCTAAATTCCATATATATGTGTTAGTATACTGTATTGGTGTTTTTCTTTCTGGCTTACTTCACTCTGTATAATAGGCTCCAGTTTCATCCACCTCATTAGAACTGATTCAAATGTATTCTTTTTAATGGCTGATTAATACTCCATTGTGTATATGTACCACAGCTTTCTTATCCATTCATCTGCTGATGGACATCTAGGTTGCTTCCATGTCCTGGCTATTATAAACAGTGCTGTGATGAACACTGGGGTACACGTGTCGCTTTCAATTCTGGTTTCCTCAGTGTGTATGCCCAGCAGTGGGATTGCTGGGTCATAAGGCAGTTCTATTTCCAGTTTTTTAAGGAATCTCCAAATTGTTCTCCATAGTAGCTGTACTAGTTTGCATTCCCAGCAAGAGCGTAAGAGGCTTCCCTTTCTCCATACCTTCTCCAGCATTTATTGCTTGTAGACTTTTGGATAGCAGCCATCCAGTCCATTGTTCCATGTCCAGTTCTAACTGTTGCTTCCTGACCTGCATACATATTTCTCAGGAGGCAGGTAAGGTGGTCTGGTATTCCCATCACTTTAGGAATTTTCCACAGTTTGTTTTGATCCACACAGCCAAAAGCTTTGGTGTAGTCAATAAAGCAGAAGTAGATATCCCATATAATAAATATCTTAAAATTGATCTTCCTAAATTTTGGTTAAAAATCATAATACTGGAGGGCGTATTCTACCCTTTGTCCAGTGGCTTTTCCTGACCCAGGAATCAAACCAGAGTCTTCTGCATTGCAGGTGGATTCTTTACCAACTGAGCTATCAGGGAAGCCCAAAAGTAATCAATAAAAGTTATTAACATATATCTTATCAGCAACTGGACAAAGCATAAGTTTGTTAAGTAACTTGTCAGATTTCCAAATGATCACAGTTGATGATCTTTGCAAATCTTTTGATGCTAAAAATCATGTGTTGTTGATGTTTATTTCTAATTTTCATGTAACGGTTTTGTCAGAGGCCATTGTTACATATTTTATATAGTTTTTAATTTGATCCCTGGGTCAGGATGATCCCCTGGAATAGAAAAGGGCAACTGCTCAAGTATTCCTGCCTGGAAATTTCCAACAAACTGTGGAAAATTCCTAAAGAGATGGAAATACCAGACCACCTGACCTGCCTCCTTAGAAATCTGTATGCAGATAAAGAAGCAACAGTTAGAACCAGACATGGGACAATGGACTGGTTCCAAATTGGGAAAGGAGTAAGTCAAGACTGTATGTCGTCACCCTGCTTATTTAACTTTTAGACAGTGTACATCATGCAAAATGCCAGGCTGGATGAAGCACAAGCTGGAATCAAGATTTCAGGGAGAAGTATCAATAACCTCAGAAATGCAGATGGCACCATCCTTATGGCAGAAAGCGAAGAGGAACTGAAGAGCCTCTTGATGAAAGTGAAAGAGGAGAGTGAAAAGCTGGCTTAAAACTCAACATTCAGAAAGCAAAGATCATGGCATCCAGTCCCGTCACTTCATGGCAAATAGACGGGGAAGCAGTGGAGACAGTGAGAGACTTCGTTTTCTTGGGATCCAGAACCAGTGCTGATGGTGACTGCAGCCATGACGTTCAGGTGACTGAACCGACCTGGCTGAAATTCATTGTGAAAACAAGGCAGAATTTTTCTGGAGGGATTGCTCTTATCTGGGGCATGAAATCTTTTCAATGAATCCCACCAAAGAGGAGTTTACAATCCAAAACTAAATTATGCACCAAATAAAAAATCACCGTGAGTTAAAGGAAACATGAAAAACAGCTAGACTTAATCACCTAAAGATTCACATAATAGAAAATCTAAGATGTAGAGATTCTACTGTATATTTTCATTGATTAAAAACATTAAAAGTAAATTGGAAACATTAGAAAAGAATAAGATGCTATATTCATCAGCTCAGGTTGCCATAGTAAAATACCAGAACGGTGGCTTACACAACAGAAATTTATTCGTTCAGTTCCGTAGGCTACTTCTCACATTTCTGGGCATCTTTAGGGAGGTCATTCTTCTGCTTACCACACCTGCAAAAACCCCACAGATCCTTCCAGGCCTTGATGGCTTCATCGATGAATTTCAAAACTTTTAAGAGAAGGCAAAATCTCACACTCTTAGAGAAAACATAGAAGGAAAAGATATTTCCCACCTCATTTATAAGATCAGAATAACTCTGATACCAAAACTTAACAATGAACAATTTTAAAAAGACATTAATAGACCATTATTCCTATGAACACAAATGTGGAAATCCTTAACATGATATTAGAAAACTGAACTCAGGAATGCATAAAAAGATAACACATCATAATTCTGAAGGATCTAGCCTGTTGTTTTTCTTTCGCTGCTAAGTTGTGTCAGACTCTGAAATGCCACGGACTGTAGTCCCCCAGGCTTCTCTGTCCATGGGATTCTTCAGGCAAGAATACTGGAGTGGGTAGCCATTTCCTTTTTCAGGGGATCTTCCCAACCCAGGGATCAAAATTATATCTCTTGCATTGGCAGGCAGATTCTTTATCATGGAGCCACCATGACAACCCAGGTTAATACTTGCCTATTTCTATTTAAAAATCAATTAATATACTTCATTACATAAATAAGAATAAAAATAAGATTATTCAAATACATTCAGATAGACTGATAAAATCCAATCTCCATTTATGGTAAAAAAATATTCTCATAAAAATAAGAATAAAAAGAAATTTCCTCAATCTGCTAAAGGACACTTAGGAAAAATCTACAGCTGTCATGATGCTAGACAGCAAAGCACCAAACACTTTTCCCCTAAGATCAAGTGCAAGGCAAGAATGTCTGCTGTCAGCACTAGCACAATAAGCCAAGAAGAAAGAAGGGAAGGGAAGTCTTAAACATTCAAAAGGAATAAGGAAAACCATAATTATTCACAGATAACATGATTGTGTGCACAGAAACCCCTATGAAATATGCAGAAATATTACTAGAATAATAAAAACGTACTAAATTTGTGAGTTACAGAGTTAATATATTTCTACATTTAAGGAAAATTCAATTTTAAAATAAAATTGAAATTTCATTACCAGTTATAATACTATAAAAATATCAAATAGAAAATATACAAAATACAAATATAAAAGGTGTGTAAGATTTCTATACTGAAAACAAATAAATGAAATTTGCTAAGAGAAATTAAAGAAGACCTAATAATGGAAAGGTATACTGTGTTTATAGATTGCAAATGTTCAATAATGCAAAGATGGCAATTGTTCTCAAATTGATTTATGGACTCTATGTAATCCCAGTTAGAATTCCAGCAGACTGTTTTTCAAGAAAGTAACAGGCTGATATAAATATTTATATGGAAACGTAAAGGATCTGGGAAAACAAAATTATTTCCAAAAACATAAATATTACCTGGTGTCTATAAGTAATTGAGCAATGGTGATATTGGTGCAGGAATAAACAAATCAGTATATCAGAGTAGAGAAAGGAGTAAATTCAGAAATTTCAAAACAGATATAATTTAAAGATATAATAACTTGAGGACTTCTAAGAATTAAAGAAACACTATACCTAAAATAGTCCCAGTGGCTCAGACAGTAAAGCATCTGTCTACAATGCGGGAGACCTGGGTTTGATCCCTGGGTCGGGAAGATCCCCTGGAGAAGGAAATGGCAATCCACTCCAGTACTACTGCTTGGAGAATCCCACGGACAGAGGAGCCTGGTAGGCTACAGTCCATGGGGTCGTGAAGAGTCAGACACGCCTGAGTGACTTCACTTTTCCATACCTAAAATGGAAAGAGTCCACCAATTATCAAGCAAAATTAATAATAGCCTCACATAAATAGCCATGTTTGTGAGTTTTCTATTGAAACTATGATAATCAAACATTAAACAAAAATCCTGATCGCTCACCAAGAAAAAGATCATGCTATCCACAAGAAAATGAGAACTCAATTTATTCCCAGCTTCTTATCAGAAGCATTACAGTGCCAGAAAACATGAGTGGGATACCTTCAAAATTGCTGATTATTACAGTAACTTAAAACCTGAAATTTTACGCCCAATTAAAAAAGTATCATTTTGGAGTGACTGAAAACTATAGATGCTTTTAGACATAAAATGATTCAGAAAGACACAAACCTTCCCCAAATTTTCTTCAGCAAGAAAAATTAACCAGAAAGAAATGATGGAATATGAGAAGCCATGTTGAGCTAGGAAATCAGTAGATACTGGTGATTCTAAATAACTACTGCCCATTAAAATTATAATATGATTTGCACATTTTTTAATATACATATTTTTTTAAATTGACTGATCTGGGTCTTAGATGCAGCATGCAGGATCTTCCTCTTTAGTTGCAGCATCATCAGATCAGTTCAGTTCAGTTCAGTCGCTCAGTCGTGTCCACCTCTTTGCAACCCCATGAATATGAACTCTCAGTTGTGACATGTGGGATCTAGTTCCTTGAGCAGGGATCGAACCTAGGACCCTGCAATGGGAGTGCAGAGTCTTAGCCACTGGACCACCAGGGAAATCCCTGATTTTCACAATTTTTAACGAGTTCAAACTAAAATGACAGGTCATGATAACATGGGAAGTGAAAATATGAAGGTGATTGGAGTACAAATAAAATTAAAATGCATAAAATCTCTTCTTTTATCAGGAAAAAATAAAGATGTCTGTAAATATTCAAGTATTTTCCTTATGAAGGGAATGTATTCCTATATTATCTGATACATTTTTATTTTTATGATGATAGAAAATATTCCTCAGTGTTCATAGAACATAACAGTGTCCTGTTATCTTGGTACTTTTATATATTTTTCCAGTCTGTCCTCCAAATAACTAAATTATTTATACAAATAACTGTATATGTATTATTCAAAGCATTTTTGTTAAGTATAAGACAAAAGTTTAGAAGAAAATAAATGGAAGGTAAAAGTGTTTCTCTTTGAGTGGTGGAATTATTCACGCTTAATCGTCTTCTTTCCACTTTTCTTAATTTCTGCAATTCAACTATCTTAAACAAAAGAAATAATATTTAAGATATCCAGGCATCATGCAGCTAATCCCTAGGAACCTATACTTCAGGATTTGACCCAGTACATGATAATCTTACATCCTCATCCCTTCACTTTAGTAGAAATCTTTACAAACCTGTAAAGTTATTTCTGCAATTTCTTTTTTTTTTGTTTCCCCAAATGAATTTCATTATGTTTTAATTTTAAAGAGCTTTTTGAATTCAGTTTGCCTGTGTTCATATTTATCATATAAATTGATCTGTGTCCACAAAGGATTTACAGTATATAGGGAATGCCAACAATTAGCTCCAAAGATTAAGAAAATGAAAGATAAAGACATTAGATCATTAAAAAATTATCATTATTGAATATATTTAACATACAACATTGCAGACATTTAAGGTGTATCTGTTATTTTGGTGCTTTTATATATTGCAATATTATAATGTAATTGTCATAGTAGTATTTTTCACAATATATAAGTATAGGACAACATTGTTATTTATTATATTATGCATTATATCACTATGGTTTATTACTACACATTGCAAGTTTATACAGATAAGCAACATCAGTTATATCTTCCTAGCTCCCTAGTCCCTGGTAGCTACCATTTTACTGTCTGATTTTTACCAATTAAGCCTTTAATATTTTACATATAAGCTATATCATATAATAATTGTCTTTCTTTGATGGATTCCATGTGGTCACAAATGATAGGCTATCCTCCTTTCTCATGGCTGAGGAATATTCCAGTGTCAACATGAACCACATCATTTTTTCTACCCATTCGTTTATTGATGGATCCATGGGCATTTGGATTATTTTCATATCTTGTTCATTGTGAATAATGCTGCGACAGTGGATATCCTCTTCAATAAGTGGTGTTGGGTAGACTGGAGAAGCACATGCAGAACAACAAAACTAGTCCCCTATCTCACAGCACTCATGGAAACTAACTTGAAATGGATCAGAGACAAATATAAGACCTTATACAAAGAAACTAGAAGAAAAAATAGGGAGCTCAGATGGTAAAGAATCTGCCTGAAATGAACCCTGGCGTACATGAGCGCTTTTCAATTCTGGCTTCCTCGGGGTATAAGCCCAGTAGTGGGATTTCTGGGTCATACAGTAGCTTTATTCTTGGTTTTTAAGGAATCTCCATAGTGCTCTCCATAGCCGTTTGACATGGGAGCAACCTAGATGTCCATTGACAGATGAATGGACGAGGAGATTGTGGTACATATAAGCAATGGAATGTTACTCAGCTATATAAAGGGGTGCATTTGAGTCAGTTCTGATAAGGTGGATGAACCTAGAGCCTATTATACAGAGTGAAGTAAGTCAGAAAGAGAAAGATAAATGTTGTATATTAATGAATATTTGGAATCTAGAAAGATGGCATCAACGATCCCATGCCCGTTCAGTTCAGTTCAGTTGCTCAGTCATGTCCAACTCTTTGCAACCTCATGGACTGCACCATACCAGGCTTCCCTCTCCATCACCAACTCCCAGAGCTTACTCAAACTCATGTCCATCAAGCTGGAGATGCATCCAATCATCTTATCCTCTGTCATCCTCTTTTCCTCCTGGCTTCAATCTTTCCCAGCATCAGGGTCTTTTCAAATGAGTCAGTTCTTCACATCAGGATGCCAAAGTATATACAGGGCAGCAAAGGAGAAACAGATGTAAAGAACAGACTTTGGACTAAATGGGAGAAGAAGAGGGTGGGATGACTTGAGAGAATAGCATTGAACATAAACTTTACCATATGTAAAATAGAAAACCAGTGAGAGTTTGTTGTGTGATGCAGGTCACCCAAAGCTGGTGCTGAGACAACCTAAAGGGATAGGGTGGGGAGGTAGGTGGAAGGGGGGTTCAGGATGGAAGGTACATGTGTATGCTGCTGCTGCTGCTGCTAAGTCGCTTCAGTCGTGTCCGACTCTGTGCAGCCCCATAGACAGCAGTCCACCAGGCTCTGCCATCCCTGGGATTCTCCAGGCAAGAACACTGGAGTGGGTCACCATTTCCTTCTCCAATGCATGAAAGTGAAAAGTGAAAATGAGGTCGCTCAGTCGTGTCTGACTCTTTGCGACCCCATGGACGGGAGCCCACCAGGCTCCTCTGTCCATGAGATTTTCCAGGCAAGAGTACTGGAGTGGAATGCCATTGCCTTCTCTGGTACATATCTATACCTATGGCCAATTCATCCTGATGTATAGCAAAAACCATCAAAATATTGTAAAGCAATTATCTTGTAGTTAAATAATTTTTTTTTTTTAAAGAAAGAATTTGCCTGCAATACAGGACACCCAGATTCAATCCCTGGGTCAGAAAGATCCCCTGGAGAAGGAAATGGCAATCCACACCAGTATTCTTGCCTGGAGAATTCCATGGGAGAGAAGCCTGGTGGGCTACAGTCCGTGGGGTCACAAAGAGTCAGACACGTCTGAGTGAGTAACACTCACTTTTCACCATGAAACTACAAGAAAACATAGGAAAGAAGCTCCTCAGTATTGGTCTTGGCAATGACTTTATTGGATATGATACCAAAACACAAACAACAAAAGCAAAACGCAAAAGCTTCTGCACAACAGAAGAAACAACTAACAAAGTGAAATGACAGCCCACAGAATTAGAACTTGATACCATATATCAGGGGGCTTCGTGGTAGCTCAGTTGGTAAAGAATCCACCTGTAAAGCATGAGACCCTGGTTCGATTCTTGGGTTGGGAAGATCTGCTGGAGAAAAGAAAAAGCTACCATCTGGCCTCGAGTACTAGTCCTTTGGACTGCAAGGTGATCAAACCAGTCCATCTTAAAGGAAATAGCCCTGAATATTCATTGGAAGGACTAATGCTGAAGCTAAAACTCCAATCCTTTGGCCACCTGATGAAAAGAACTGACTTATTTGAAAAGACCCTGATGCTGGGAAAGACTAAAGGCTGGAGGAGAAGGGGACGACAGAGGATGAGATGATTGGATGGCATCACTGACTCGATGGACATGAGTTTAAGTAAACTCCAGGAGTTGGTGACAGACAGGGAAGCCTGGCGTGCTGCAGTCCATGGGGTCACAAAGAGTTGGACATAAGTGAGTACTGAACTAAACTGAACCATATATCAGAGAAAGGGTTACTATTCAAAGTACATAAAGAACTCATACAACTTAATAAAAATTTTCTGATTTAAATAGTGGACTGAAGGACTACGTAGACCTTTTCCCAAAGAGGACAACAAAATGACCAACAGGCATGTGAAATAATGCTCAGAATCACTGATTATCAGGGAAATGCAAATCAAAGCTAAAACTACATATCATCTCCCATTCCTCAGAATGGCTATCAGGGCTATCAAGACAAGATAAAAAAGGTGTTGGTGAGGATGTTGTGAAAAAAAGGAACACTTACACACTGTTGGTGGAACGTAATTTGGTCCAACCACTACTGAAAATAGTATGGCGGTTCCTCAAAACATTGAGAACAGATCTGCTATGTCATGCAGCTGGGCACACACCCAGAGGAAAAGAAAGACACTGTATCATTTTATAATGAAGTTAGCTTCTCTAATTGCATCATAAATGACATTTCTCACTGTTTAAGAAGTACATTCAAGCTCATAAAGGTTCTTTCTTCTTTATATGCAACCAATTCTTATTTCCAGAATCGTGGTTGCTCTCCAGAGAACAGAAGAGAATTTCTGGACCCATTGTTTCTAGACTTTAAACAAACTATAAAAAGCTAATTTTTTGAAAGAGCCTGCACTTTTCAAACCAACAGACTGAGATTTTCTTTCTGGTTCCACCACTTAACAGTAAGACCTCATAGTAACACAGGCATGATAACACCTGCTATTTGTTTTTCTGTCGGGGATGCTGTTTCAGATTCTCTCACATGGGGTGCTCTCAACAAATGGTCATCATCACTTGTGATATTTAGTCCAATAACTTGCAAAAAATTAAAAATGAATGATATTTGTGCTTTGTAGAGTCAAAACAGAAAGTTGAATGAGTTTTTCATCTTTCAAACCAAACACTGGGGTAAACCACTGCTGCTGCTGCTGCTGAGTCGCTTCAGTCGTGGCCGACTCTGTGCGACCCCATAGACGGCAGCCCGCCAGGCTCCCCCCGTCCCTGGGATTCTCCAGGCAAGAACACTGGAGTGGGGTGCCATTTCCTTCTCCAGTGCATGAAAGTGAAAAGTGAAAGTGAAGTTGCTCAGTCGTGTTCCCAAAAATCCTTCACAAGTTAAGCAGGATTAGACAGTGGTAAAACTGGTCTTTCAATTTGGGTCATATAGGTTTCATTTAAATTTTAAGTTCTGCAAATTTCTGGGCATGCCTTAGAAAAGATTAGCTTTACATTTTAGCTACAGTTATTTTCATCTGAAAAATGGATGTAATCAAACTGATGTTACACAGTTTTGGCATGGGGATTGGCAGGAATGGGGGGCTACTGTCCATCACCAACAGGAACGAGTAGGTAACATTTTTGCATATTTAAAGTGGCCCAAGGATCATGTTAAATAGGTCTCCTGACTCAGAGAACATGAATTTGAGCAAACTCCAGCAGGCAGTGGAGGACAGAGGGACCTGGTGTGCTGCAGTCTATGGAGTCACAAACAGTTGGACAAGACTTGGCAACTGAATGAAAATTAACCATCACACAGCTCTTCAAAAGAGATGTTCTTTCCATCCCTGCTTAATAAATGAGGAAACTGTGACTGTGGCTCAGATCATGAACTCCTTATTACCAAATTCAGACTTAAATTGAAGAAAGTAGGGAAAACCGCTAGACCATTCAGGTATGATCTAAATCAAATCCCTTATGATTATACAGTGGAAGTGAGAGATAGATTTAAGGGCCTAGATCTGATAGATAGAGTGCCTGATCAACTAGGGAATGAGGTTCGTGACATTGTACAGGAGACAGGGATCAAGACCATCCACAAGAAAAAGAAATGCAAAAAAGCAAAACGGCTGTCTGGGGAGGCCTTACAAATAGCTGTGAAAAGAAGCGAGGTGAAAAGCAAAGGAGAAAAGGAAAGATATAAGCATCTGAATGCAGAGTTCCAAAGAACAGCAAGAAGAGATAAGAAAGCCTTCCTCAGCGATCAGTGCAAAGAAATAGAGGAAAACAACAGACTGGGAAAGACTAGAGATCTCTTCAAGAAAATTAGAAATATCAAGGGAACATTTCATGCAAAGATGGGCTCGATAAAGGACAGAAATGGTATGGACCTAGCAGAAGCAGAAGATATTAAGAAGAGGTGGCAAGAATACACAGAACTGTACAAAGAAGACCTTCACAACCCAGATACTCATGATGGTGTGATCACTCATCTAGAGCCAGACATCCTGGAATGTGAAGCCAAATGTGCCTTAGAAAGCATCACTATGAACAAAGCAAGTGGAGATGATGGAATTCCAGTGGAGCTATTTCAAATCCTGAAAGATGATGCTGTGAAAGTGCTGCACTCAATATGCCAGCAAATTTGGAAAACTCAGCAGTGGCCACAGGACTGGAAAGGGTCAGTTTTCATTCCAACCCCCAAAAAGGCAATGTCAAAGAATGCTCAAACTACTGCACAATTGCACTCATCTCACATGCTAGTAAAGTAATGCTCAAAATTCTCCAAGCCAGGCTTCAGCAATAGGTGAACCGTGAACTCCCTGATGTTCAAGCTAGTTTTAGAAAAGGCAGAGGAACCAGAGATCAAATTGCCAGCATCTGCTGGATCATGGAAAAAGCAAGAGAATTCCAGAAAAACATCTATTTCTGCTTTCCTGACTATGCCAAAGCCTTTGACCGTGTGGATCACAATAAACTGTGGAAAATTCTGAAAGACATAGGAATACCAGACCACCTGACCTGCCTCTTGAGAAATCTGTATGCAAGTCAAGAAGCAACCATTAGAACTGGACATGGAACAACAGACTGGCTCCAAATAGGAAAAGGAGTATGTCAAGTTTGTATATTGTCACCCTGCTTATTTAACTTCTATGCAGAGTACATCATGAGAAATGCTACACTGGAAGACACCTAAGCTGGAATCAAGATTGCCGGGAGAAATATCAATAACCTCAGATATGCAGATGACACCACCCTTATGGCAGAAAGTGAAGAGGAACTAAAAGCCTCTTGATGAAAATGAAAGTGGAGAGTGACAAAGTTGGCCTAAAGCTCAACATTCAGAAAATGAAGATCATGGCATCCAGTCCCATCACTTCATGGGAAATAGATGGGGAAACAGTGGACACAGTGTCAGACTTTATTTGGGGGGCTCCAAAATCACTGCAGATGGTGGCTGCAAACATGAAATTAAAAGACGCTTACTCCTTGGAAGAAAAGCTATGACCAACCTAGACAGCATATTCAAAAGCAGAGACATTACTTTGCTGATGAAGGTCCGTCTAGTCAAGGCTATGGTTTTTCCTGTGGTCATGTATGGATGTGACAGTTGGACTGTGAAGAAGGCTGAGTGCCGAAGAATTGATGCTTTTGAACTGTGGTGTTGGAGAAGACTCTTGAGAGTCCCTTGGACTGCAAGGAGATCCAACCAGTCCATTCTGAAGGAGATCAGCCCTGGAATTTCTTTGGAAGGAATGATGCTAAAGCTGAAACTCCAATACTTTGGCCACCTTATGTGAAGAGTTCACTCATTGGAAAAGACTCTGATGCTGGGAGGGATTGGGGGCAGGAGGAGAAGGGGACGACAGAGGATGAGATGGCTGGATGGTATCACTGACTAGATGGACATGAATCTGAGTGAACTCTGGGAGTTGGTGATGGACAGGGAGGCCTGGCGCACTTTGATTCATGGGGTCGCAGAGAGTCCGACACAACTGAGCGACTGAACTGAACTGAACTGAGCACAGAGAGTCTGGGAAACTTCTGCACAGTTCCTGGTGGTAGATTCATTGCTCATATTGTGTAACAAAATTTCAGACACTCTCTAGTGTTGGGAGATAAAACAAACCAAGAACAAAAAGATAAAGCTTATGGAAATTTAGCTCCTAGATCAAGTAGTTCTACTTATGAGAATTGTGAAATTATTTTAAAAAGGATATTTTCCATCTACCTGAAGAAAAACATGATCCAAAATGATCCATACACACCAATGTGCCCTGCAGTGCTATTTACAATAGTCAAGACATGTTGTTGTTCAGTTAAGTCATGTCTGACTTTTTGCAAAATCACGGATTGCAGCACACCAGATTTCCTTGTCTCTCACTATATTTTGGAGTTTGTTCAAACTCTTGTCAATGATGCCATCCCACTAACTCATCCTCTGTCACCCTCTTCTCCTCCTGCCTTCAATCTTTCCAGAATCAGGGTCTTTTATAATGAGCTGACTCTTTGCATTAGGTCCAAAGTATTGGATCTTCAGCTTCAGCATCAGTCTTTCCCAGCTAAGACATGAAAGCAACCTATATATCCATTGACTGAGGAATGGATAAAGAAGCTGTGGTTCATATATTGTTGTTGTTATTCAGTCACAATTACATCCTACTCTTTGCGACCCCATGGACTGCAACACACCAGGTTTCCTTGATCTTCACCATCTCCCTGAGCTTGTTCAAGCTCATGTCCATTGAGTCAGTGATGCCATCCAACCATTTCATCCCCTGTCTTCCCATTTTCCTCCTGCCTTCAATCTTTCCCAGCATCAGGGTTAAATGAGTCAGCTCTTCACATCAGGTGGCCAAAGTTTTAGAGTTTCAGCTTCAACATCAGTCCTTCCAATAAATATTCAGGACTGATCTCCTTTAGGATGAACTGGTTTGATCTCCTTGCAGTCCAGGGGACTCTCAAGAGTCTTCTCCAACACACAGTTCAAAAGCATCAATTCTTCATTGCTCAGCTTTCCTTATGGTCCAACTCACATCCATGCACGACTACTGGAAAAACCATAGCTTTGACTAGGCAGACCTTTGTCAGTAAAGTAATGTTCCTGCTTTTTAATATGCTATCTAGGTTTGTCATAATCTTTCTTCCAAGGAGCAAACAAGTTTTAATTTCATGGATGCAGTTACCATCTGCAGTGATTTTGGAGCCCCAGAAAATAAAGTTGTCACTGTTTCCATTGTTTCCCCATCTATTTGCATGAAGTGCCATGATCTTTGTTTTTTTGAATATTGAGTTTCAAGCCAGTTTTTCATTCTCCTCTTTCACTTTCATCAAGAGGCTCTTCATTTCCCATTTGCTTTCTGCCATAAGGGTGGTATCATCTGCATATCTGAGGTTATTGTTATTTCTCCCAGCAATCTTGATTCCAGATTGTGCTTCATCCTACCCGGGATTTTGCCTGATATACTCTGCTGATAAGTTAAATAAGCAGGATGACAATATACAGCCTTGACATACTCCTTTCCCAATTTGGAACCAGTCTGTTGTTCCATGTCCAGTTTTAACTGCTGCTCCTTGACCTGCATACACATATCTCAGGAGGGAGGTAAGGTGGTCTGGTATTCCTACCTCTTTAATCAGTTATACCCCAATACAAAATAAGAGGTTTTTCGAAAAATTTTAAAGAAGCCATTTCTACTTGCAGAGATGATTAGCAGATTAGTAACTATTCCCAGTCATTGACCAAGTGTTCAAGGGTTTTCTCTTCTGTTTTCAGCTCCTTCTGTTGAGTTTGCTTAAAATACACATCAGTTGGTTTCCACTTTATTTTGGCCCCTTCCTTCTTTTATTTAATCTCCAATTCTGTCCTAGCTGGTGGACCCCACACCCAACAGCCATGGCTGTCAAGTCTGTGTATAAGGAATTTAAAGGCTTGCCTGTTGAAGTAAATCATGCAAGAGTTTTGTAATGAGGATTTTTTTAATCTCATTTTTAGATGCAAAGGTAAGGTGAAATTTTCTCTCCTTTTTAAAAGATGGCTTGAGATGCCAAAACAAGGGAATGTGTTGACTTGAAGATGGACATTTTTATTTTTAAAATCTAAAAATGAATGCTTCTGCTTCTCATTGCCAAGTTTAAGATTCTGTTTCACAGTAGTAACTTGAATTGTTGAGACTTTTCCAGTGTCTTCTGAAAAAAAAATAATAATACTAGGGGACTTCTCAAGCCCTGCCTGATACAGGCACAAGTTGTACTGCAAAAGTTTTAGAAACCTACTGAAAGAGATTCTGATTGGGAAATGACCAGCCTGTGACTCATAGGGAGGGAAAGTAATGAGATAGATTTCTTTGTAAATTACTTCTTTTAAAGTCAAAGAGAAAATAGTGTTTGGGAACCTGAACTCATTATCCAGTACTGAACATGCAGCATAGTCGTACTTTGTAACACAAATAATTGTGGCTGGAACTTCCCTGGGGTAGCTAAGACTCGGCTCCCCACAGCATGGATCGGGCCCAGGTTCGATCCCAGATCAGAGAACTAGATCCCACATGCCACAGCTAAGAGTCTGCATGCTGCAACTAAGACTCTTGCATATTGCGTGCTCAGCTGCTCGGTCTTGTCCGACTCTTTGCGACCCATGGACTGTAGACTGCCAGACTCCTCTGTCCATGGGATTTTTCAGGCAAGAATACTGATGTGGGGTGCCATTTCCTACTCCAGGGACTCTTTCTGACCCAGGGATCGAACCTGACTCCCTTACATTTCCTGCAGTGGCAGGCAGGTTCCTTACCACCAGGTGCCACCTGGGAAGCCCAAGTAAGACTCAGTGCAGCCAAATAAATGAGTATATGAAAATAGAAAATAAAATTGCTGCTTGCTCCTTTCTCCCAGGTTACATTGCTCATAGCTTTATTTCAGTCACAACTTTAACATTTTTGTTTAATTTGCTTGCTTGTTCTGGTACATTTTCTGATCACTGTGTTTCCCCACCAGACTATAAACTCTCCATGAATTATTTCTGTTTCTCCAGAAACTATCTTAAGACCTGACACATTCCATTTTAGTAATCTATTTGTTAAATTTCCCAAGTTCAAAAGACAGCCTGTGAAGTCACAAACAGGCCTTCTGGGCTGTGTCCTCTACGAGCACTACTTAAACAGAAAGACAAGGGAGGGGATCTTTAGAGGATCTTTCACTTGTTCTTTCTCAGCAATGTCTCATCTCTCATTAATTTTGTTGACCCTCTCTACCATCACACTTGCTATCTGTTCCGCAGCACAAGCTCAAGTCGCCTTGACCAGCAAGAGTTAGAAAGCCCTGGCTCCTTCTAGAACTGACTCAGGCTTGTGTGAGCCCCAAAACCCTGGGAATAGGATCTCCCTGAAGCTTCACTTGCTTCACTTTAAAAATGGAACTCTTGTCATGGCCATGCCCCCTCCATGGAGTTGCTAAATTATCCGATGAGTCATTGTGTAAGAAATTGCATGAGGACAGGGGTGGTGGCAGATGCCCAGAGAATCAGCTGCTCTGACACCGCTGGCACCATGTTTCACTTGTCATCTTCGTGCTGGCATCCCGCGGAGGAAGGGCTGGAAAAGCACAAGCGAGCAGGAAGGGAATAAACTACTTTCATCATTTTGCTCAGATTCTCAAAGAACTCACTTCCTGTTTCTCAGGTGAGGACCCTGTAGCTGACAGCAATTAAGTCACTTTCCCGTAACCGCACATTTAGCAAAATGCTTTGGCTGGAGCTCAAGGCACAGTGTCTGACGGCCATCATAATAATCTTTCCAGTAACGACGGTAACCGTTGCTTTGAACACTCATGCAGCCATCCACCTTAGAGAATGCACCTACATAGACTCTGTGAGTGCTTTCAAAGCTAGATACCATCAGAGATAGGTGAGATGATTTCACCTGGTTTCAGTTCAGTTCAGTTCAGTTGCTCAGTCGTGTCCAGCTCTTTGCAATCCCATGAATCGCAGCACGCCAGGCCTCCCTGTCCATCACCAACTCCCGGAGTTCACTCAGACTCACATCCATTGAGTCAGTGATGCCATCCGGCCATCTCATCCTCTGTCGTCCCCTTTCCTCCTGCTCCCAATCCCTCCCAGCATCAGAGATTTTTCCAATAAGTCAACTCTTCTCATGAGGTGGCCAAATTACTGGAGTTTCAGCTTTAGCACCATTCCTTCCAAAGAAATCCCAAGGCTGATCTCCTTCAGAATGGATTGGTTGGATCTCCTTGCAGTCCAAGGGACTCTCAAGAGTCTTCTCCAACACCACAGTTTAAAAACATCAATTCTTCAGCGCTCAGCCTTCTGCACAGTCCACCTCTCACATCCATACATGACCACAGGAAAAACCATAGCCTTGACTAGATGGACCTTAGTCAACAAAGTAATGTCTCTGCTTTTGAATATACTATCTAGGTTGGTCATACTTTACTTCCAAGGCGTAAGCATCTTTAAATTTCATGGCTGCAGCCACCATCTGCAGTGATTTTGGAGCCCGCCAAAATAGAGTCTGACACTGTGTCCACTGTTTCCCCATCTATTTCCCATAAAGTGATGGGACTGGACGCCATAATCTTCATTTTCTGACTGTTGAGCTTTAGGCCAACTTTTTCACTCTCCTCTTTCACTTCCATTAAGAGGCTTTTAGTTCCTCTTCACTTTCTGCCATAAGAGTGGTGTCATCTGCATATCTGAGGTTATTGATATTTCTCCCGGCAATCTTAATTCCAGCTTACATTTCTTCCAGCCCAGCATTTCTCATGATGTACTCTGCATAGAAGTTAAATAAGCAGAATGACAATATACAGCCTTGACGTACTCCTTTGCCTATTTGGAACCAGTCTGTTGTTCCATGTTCAGTTTAACTGTTGCTTCCTGACCTGCATACAGATTTCTCAAGAGGCAGGTCAGGTGGTCTGGTATTCCTATGTCTTTCAGAATTTTCCACAGTTCATTGTGATCCACACAGTCAAAGGCTTTGGCATAGTCAAGAAAGCAGAAATAGATATTTTTCTGGAACTCTCTTGCTTTTTCCATGATCCAGCGGATGTTGGCAATTTGATCTCTGGTTCCTCTGCCTTTTCTAAAACCAGCTTGAACATCAAAAAGTTCACAGTTCACGTATTGCTGAAGCCTGGCTTGGAGAATTTTGGCATTACTTTACTAGCATGTGAGATGAGTGCAATTGTGCAGTAGTTTGGGCATTCTTTGGCATTGCCTTTCTTTGGGATTGGAATGAAAACTGACCTTTTCCAGTCCTGTGGCCACTGCTGAGTTTTCCAAATTTGCTGGCATATTGAGTGCAGCACTTTCACAGCATCATCTTTCAGGATTTGAAACAGTTCCACTGGAATTCCATCACCTCCACTAGCTTTGTTCATAGTGATGCTTTCTAAGGCCCATTTGACTTCTCATTCCAAGATGTCTGGCTCTAGATGAGTGATCACACCATCATGACTATCTGGGTTGTGAAGATCTTTTCTGTACAGTTCTTCCATGTATTCTTGCCACCTCTTCTTAATATCCTCTGCTTCTGTTAGGTCCATACCATTTCTGTCCTTTATTGAGCCCATCTTTGCATGAAATGTTCCCTTGATATCTCTAATTTTCTTGAACAGTCCTCTAGTCTTTCCCAATCTGTTCTTCTCCTCTATTTCTTTGCATTGATCGCTGAGGAAGGCTTTCTTATCTCTTCTTGCTGTTCTTTGGAACTCTGCATTCAGATGCTTATATCTTTCCTTTTCTCCTTTGCTTTTCACCTCGCTTCTTTTCACAGCTATTTGTAAGGCCTCCCCAGACAGCCGTTTTGCTTTTTGGCATTTCTTTTCCATGGGGATGGTCTTGATCCCTGTCTCCTGTACAGTGTCACAGTCCTCATTCCATAGTTGATCAGGCAATCTATCTATCAGATGTAGGCCCTGAAATCTATTTCTCACTTCCACTGTATAATCATAAGGGATTTTATTTAGGTCATACCTGGATGGTCTAGCTGTTTTCCCTACTTTCTTCAATTTAAATCTGAATTTGGTAATAAGGAGTTCATGATCTGAGCCACAGTCAGCCCCCTGGTCTTGTTTTTGTTGACTGTATAGAGCTTCTCCATCTTTGGCTGCATAGAATATAATCAATCTGATTTCAGTGTTGACTATCTGGTGATGTCCATGTGCAGAGTCTTCTCTTGTATTGTTGGAAGGACGTGTTTGCTATGACCAGTGCATTTTCTTGGCAAAACTCTATTAGTCTTTGCCCTGCTTCATTCCGCATTCCAAGGCCAAATTTCCCTGTTACTCCAGGTGTTTCTTGACTTCCTACTTTAGCATTCCAGTCCCCTAGAATGAAAAGGACATCTTTTTGGGTGTTTGTTCTAAAAGTCTTGTCGGTCTCCATAAAACCATTCAGCTTCTACAGCAGTACTGGTTGGGGCGTAGACTTGGATAAGTGTGACTTTGAATGGTTTGCCTTGGAGATGAACAGAGATCATTCTGTCATTTTTGAGATTGCATCCAAGTACTGTACTTCGGAGTCTTCTGTTGACCATGATGGCTACTCCATTTCTTCTGAGGAATTCCTGCCTGCAGTAGTAGATACCATGGTCACCTGAGTTAAAGTCACCCATTCCAGTCCACTTTAGTTCACTGATGAATGTTGACCACTTCCAATTTGCCTTGATTCATGGACCTGACATTCCAGGTTCCTATGCAATATTGCTCTCCACAGCATCAGATCCCACCTCTATCACCAGTCACATCCACAACTGGGTATTGTTTTTCTTTGGCTCCATCCCTTCATTCTTTCTGGAATTATTTCTCCTCTGATCTCCAGTAGCATATTGGGCACCTAATGACCTCGGGAGTTCCTCTTTCGGTATCGTATCATATTGCCTTTTCATACTGTTCATGCGGTTCTGATGCTGGGAGGGATTGGGGGCAGGAGGTGAAGGGGATGACCAAGGATGAGATGGCTGGATGGCATCACGGACTTGATGGACGTGAGTCTGAGTGAACTCCAGGAGATGGTGATGAACAGGGAGGCCTGGTGTGCTGTGATTCATGGGGTCGCAAAGAGTCAGACATGACTGAGCGACTGAACTGAACTGAACTGATGGGGTTCTCAAGGCAAGAATACTGAAGTGGCTTGTCATTCCCTTCTCCAGTGGACCACATTCTGTCAGACCTCTCCACCATGACCTGCCCATCTCGGGTTGCTCCGCGGGCATGGCTTGGTTTCATTGAGTTAGACAAGGCTGTGGTCCTAGTGTGATTAGATTGACTAGTTTTCTGTGAGTATGGTTTCAGTGCGTCTGCCCTCTGATGCCCTCTTGCAAAACTTACCATCTTACTTGGGTTTCTCTTACCTTGGGCATGGGGTATCTCTTCAAGGTTGCTCCAGCAAAGCACAGCTGCTGCTCCTTACCTTGGATGAGGGGTATCTCCTTACTGCCACTGTTCCTGACCTTCAACATAGGATAGCTCCTCTAGGCCCTCCTGCACCTGCACAGTCACTGCTCCTCTGGTTGCTCCTCCCAGCCGCCAGCCCTGGCCTCAGGCGTGGGTGGCTACTATTACAGATTAATAATTAGAAAAAAGTAATAAGTATCTCTTCTTTTCCAAAATAAGGAGATACTATATAGTAAGGAATATCAGTTTTTCCTTAAACAACAGTAATAAACTGTTTCTTTTGTAAATATCTTTGTTTATGCATTTTAGCAATAAAGATAAATACATTTAGGAAAAAATGTGAAGTGGTAACACAAAATATATCTATATGGCTAAGATCGCAAAGGCATTACAATAATGATTAAAAGTTTAGCGAATTTCACTCAAAAAAATAGGTCTTCATTAAATCTTCATTAAAACTTGAAGATAGATTATGAATCCTGTCTTTCAATAGGAGGATCATTATCAGAGGGTTTTCTAATTTTGAAACTGGTGTGTATGACATCACCCCTCTGTAGACTGCTTCCATCCCTTTATGTGTTTACTAACTCATCAATTCATTTGATTTATATCTCTCAGCGCACCTGCATCTCTTTCAGTCACACCAGAAATAAGCCTGCATGACCCAGCTTGAATTGTCACCTACTCTGGCTCCTCTTGTTTTTGGTTGGTTTAGTCACTAAGCCGCTAAGTCATGTCCAACTCTTGCAGTCCCAAGGACTGGCTCCTCTGTCCATGGGATTTTCCCAGCAAGAATACTAGAGTGGGTTGCCATTTCCTTCTCCATGATATCTTCCGAACCAGGGATCAAACCCAGGTCTCCTACACTGCAGGCAGATCATTTACTGACTGAGCCACCAGAGAAGGCTTCCTCTTGGTTCTAGGGATTCTGTTTAAGGGTGGCCATATCTCTCTTTGCACAAGGCAGACACTGGTTTTCATTTGAGAAAGCATCTCCCAGTTCTCACAAATGAAGAACTGAAAATTCCTTCTACACTGTTGAGGGTTAAGTTTCTGTTTGGGGGAAAGTTGATCTCCTCAGTTCAAAGAAAAACATATTCAAAAAGAGGGACCGATACACACAGTACAGGCAGCATCTTGAACATCAGATATCCTAAAAACTGAAATGCTGATCTATGAGTAAAGAAATCAGAACCATATGGCTTTTCCCCCTTAATAGACATATGGGCTTTACAAAATAGGGAGAAACATACTTGGCAAAATGCTTTTCAAATTTTACTGAAACCACAGAACTTTAAAAATAACTTAACATGTCTAATGAACCCAAAATGTGTCCTTGCTCACCCAAATTAATCTAACACCATCTTAGTAAACATTTATACCTACTATGTGCCAGGCATATAAACACATACAGAGACACACACACATGCACACATTCACATGTTGAAAGAAGACATGACTGCAAGTAACTATATAATGCCATATAAGGCACTGATGTACTTTGGGGAAGTGTTGTGAAACCTCAGAGAAGAAAGCAACTAATCGTGCCTCCAGGGTAGAGGGTTGGCGTCAGGAGACTGCTAAGAGATGACATTTGCACTCGGTCTTTACAGCTAAATGAGAGCCTTCCAGACAAGAAAGGGAAAGAGAGAAAGTCACAGGCCAAGAGATCGGCAGAAGGAAAGACATCAGGTCCAGAAGACGCAGGAAAGTCAGAGGTCCAGGCCTTGCCCAGGAGGCTGCAGTTCAGGGGCTGGCACTGGTGAAGGAAATGGAGCTGACCACCCAGGGAACCTGGACTCAAGCCTTTGAAAAATGGAGAGTGCTTTTTTTGGTGTGTGTGTGGGGAAACAAAAACTTTTTAAATTAGTTATAAAAACAATATACATTGTGGATTCTTTAAAACAGGAACTGCAAAGGGAGCATAAGTTGAAATTGGAGTGCGTATGATGTGTGTATATGCACGTATGTGTGTGTGCATCTACTTAGAGATATACATTTTTTTCATATTTAACCTTCTAGTGAAGGGGGTTGATCAAAGGGTAACATCAGAGCTGTACTTTAGAAAAATCTCAAGGGCTTCAAAGGGCACGAAGCACAGTCCATGCAGGTGCTTGGATGGTGTGGTGTGTGGTGGTGCAAAAGCATCCAGTCCTGTTAAACTCCATCCCTGGACGCTTCTGAGCTCTTCCTCAGGCCCAGAGGTTTATAAAATGTGTCTCTTGCTTGTTTATTTTTTTTTTCCTGCTGTGCTATTTACTTCCATTCATAGAGTAGCTTCAGTTCAATAAATGATGTGTTTGCCATCAGAACAATTTGATTCTCATTCTAATTATAGCAACAAGCTGCTTCCCCTAAGCATATTATGGGTGTTTCATTATTTTAAATTGTTATCTTCCATATTAATTACAGAAACAGTTGATCTTTTTCTGATAAGCAGGCAGCTGCAAATTCCTTTTTATGTCTCATTGTAATAGGTGAAGCATCAGGTAAAAATTAAATCAAACTCTGATACAAGCCATGTGGAAGCATATGTAAGTTACAACATGCTGTCTCCACTGGGCCAGGACTTGCCTTCCTTCCAGAAGCACCAAGCTGCCTGGCTTGGCCCACAGGTAGGGCACGCCCTCCAGCTAGCTCGACACTGCTGACCAAGACCTCATAAAAGCCTCCTCCCAAGAGGAAGACGAATGATTGACAGCAGAAGTAAATCAGCTCCTGAAACTGGGAAGCTCAGAGACGGGGTGACCCTTACTGACCCTTACATAATTAGGACTTTCAGTCCCAGCAAGGAGGGGTTAGGGTGGTGGGACACGCGTGTTCTAGGAAAGCCTCTCCCTGTAAAGAGAGGCCAAAGGCGCCTGTGAGTCACCTCTGATGTTCCCAATTACCATCAGGAGTGGGGACAGGCGGGGCCATCCCCAATCAGAGCCCAGAAGCATGAATGTGCCCAGACAAGCTGCCCTCCTTCTTCTTGGTGCAGCCCGGTCACATGTCAAGGCCAAATTCAGGGGCAAAGGTGATGTGATTCTGAAGGAACGGCCTCGGTCTTGGGGGACCTCCCAGGCCACAAGAGAGAAGCCTGGCCATCCCTCACCCCTTACCTCCACTTCCCCAAGAGGCTCGGCCATTTCTATCTCGTGGCCCATCTCCTTAGTTCTGGACACCGGCCAGATGTGTTGAAGAAGCCATGTTAAACAAACAGAACAGTAACAGAAAGCCCTGCCGCACAGTGGGCGAAGACTAAGACGGCGCGTGGACTAAAGTCACAGTAAGAGGAAGCTGAGAGTAGATCGGTGAGACAGATTCGGAGGAGAAGACGACACCGGTGAGAGAATACCTTTCGTGACTGTCAGGATGAAACTGGAAACTGAGCTTCCTAGCCACTGAGGCAAAGAAGGAAAAGACAGCCAGTTGTAATGTCTATAGTGTTTGGAGAGGAAAACCATAGGTTACTCAGGAGAATTCTAGTCTAAGATAAATTTCTCCAAAGTGTTCTCATGGAAAGAACACAGCATATGAGCTTGACAAAGTTCCCAGTGACAGTCCCATAATGAGATGATTTTTCCAACACCCTCCTCCCAAGTGGAGATTAGAACACCTAAGTTCACTTCCATTAAAGACCTTCTATGATGTACAAAGGCCACAGAGTCCTTCATGGTCTGCTTCGGTTTGATCTTGAATGAAGCCAAAGCCCAGAATGTGTTTGCAGACTGTTTGAGAGACTTCTGCTGCACAGAATCATCAGAATCTGCAAAAGAGATTTGCAGCAAAGCTAACATTTAGCATGCTTGGGGAGCAATGGGAGGAAGCTTCTGGGGCTTCAAGTCAGTGCACAGAAAGGAAAGCAGTGAAGAGTGACTGTCCTGCGTAATATGAGCAAGACTTCACTCTGGTGCATTGCTTTACAGTCTGGCTTCCCCGCTCTCCAACAGAACTTTGTATGATGATGGAAGAGTTCTGTATCTACCCTGTCCCATCTGGCAGCCACACGTGGTGACCGAGCACTTGAAATGCAGCCAGTGGGATGGAGGGACTGAAATTTCTAATTTTATTCAATTGTAACTAATTTATGCTCAGGTTTAAGGAACCATGAGTAGCTGGTGGCCATCATATTGAACGATGCAGGTGGCCGGTTGCCTTCCTCTGCCGCATTGTGCATTTTCATCTTCACAGCATCCCCTTCCAGAAGGGACAGGATTTCATCTTCTCTAGAGTCAAAGTGGAGCACACTGCCTGGGGGCCGCACATGGAAAAATTCCTCTGACGGCTGACTTCAGTGGCCCAAAGAGTAATGGTTCTGGGTCCATCAGAGCTGGGCTCAAAATTTGACCTTCAACATGGAATACCACTTCTCTGAGCCTCCATTTTCTCCTTTGCTAAATGACAAAAATAATCTAATCTCCTGAAAGCACATGGAGATGTGCTTGTAAGGGACAGCCGCACAGAATCACAGCTATCTGGGTGTGAACACAGAGAAACCAGTTTAAATAAATGGGTATCATGGTACCCCCAGACAGGAGGCTATCAGGGCCTCTTCCCTGGCGTCAAGGATAGAGTAACATTTGCTCATGAGTGCTGTTTAAAAGGGCTATTAAAGCCAAACAAATGACTACTCAGCATATATTTGGTTTAATTTCCTTTTCCACCCTACATATCATTGGGAGCTGAAATTAGTCATTCTTTTATTCAATTTTCCTTTCCTTTACTCATTCAATGAGTATTTACCATCTCCTGATCATGCTGGGATTCCCCCATCGATCTGGATGAGGTTCCCCAGGATCACTTTTCACCTCTCTCACAGGAAGGACTTCCTTTCCTCCTAGCTGACACCTCTAGAAACATACAGTCCAAACTCCTGAATCCACAACGCTCCATGTCACTGAAGCAATAGTTTCTACAAAGCATTGGGGGTTATAAACACCTTAATCAGTCTCATCTGAAACAATAGATTTTCTCTCCACATCAAAACTCAAGCAACCCTGAAAGGCAATATTTTGCAATGTGTTTATTGGAGATCAGTTCTGGGTGTTCATTGGAAGGACTGATGTTGAAGCTGAAACTCCAATACTTTGGCCATCTGATGCAAAGAGCGGACTCATTTGAAGAGACCCTGATGCTGGGAAAGACTGAGGGCAGGAGAAGAGAGGGACGACAGAGGGTGAGATGGTTGGATGGCATCACCGACTCAATGGACATGGGTTTGGATGGACTCCGGGAGTTGGTGATGGACAGGGAACTGGTGTGCTGCAGTTCATGGGGTTGCAACAAGTCGGACACAACTGAGCAACTGACCTGATATTGCTCAATGCATGTTGTTGTTCAGTCACTCAGTGGTGCCCGACTCGTCTTTTGGCCCCGTGGACTGTAGTCTGCTAGGCTGTCCATGGGATTCTCCAGGTAAGAATACTGGAGTGGGTGGCCATTGCATTCTCCAGAGCATCTCCTGTATTGCAGGTGAATTCTTTACCGCTGAGCCATCGGGGAAGCTGCAGACAGATACTACATAGACCTAAACAGCCAGGGGTAAGGGGGAACAGGCCAGGTGCCTCTAAAGAGAAACCTGGAGTCCAAGGTGCCTGCTGTGCCCTTTCTCAGAATATGGGGCTTGTCCTGCTGGCTGAACACCTGTCAATGTGGCTGCTTCAAAATGGAATCTCTAGCCTTGTGTGTATCTCCTCTAAGTCCCCTTAGAGGGAGGCCCCTGATCACTCATAGGAGAAAATAGAAACTCTTCCACATGACATTCAAGGCCCTTCTTACCACTCACTCTGCTCCGCAACTTCCAAACCATTTCCTTCTCCTGCTCTATCTCCAGTCTACCCGCCTCCCTGAGTTTCCAGGAATCTGCCCTTGCTCTCCATCCTTGCTGGCCTTCCCCTCCTACCAGCTCCTCTTCCCAGAACAAACTTCCTGCCATCTTCTCTGTTAAGTCCTGAGTCCCTTGGGCTGAGCCCATGATGCTGGGTTCACAGGCAGCAGTCAATTGCAGTGATCAATTCCCTGACCAGAGTCTCCCCACAGATGGTTTTCATATTTCATTGTTTTCTTTATTAAAAATAAACTTGTCTAGAGGCCTGAAGTCGCTTGGAGATTGCTAGCTTGCGACCTGCTTTATAACACCCATGGCCACCTGTAACAACTTTCAGCCTCACCCAAGTGATCCACCCTCTCTACCTCATCAACTAGCACACACTGTGTTCATTTTTCTCTCCAACTAAAGTCCAGACCCCTTGAGGGGAGGGGTGCTGCCTGATATAGCTTTCACAGCCCATGGTTGCTTTGCAGAAAACTGGGAATTTTTTTTTTCTAATGCACTGATTAATTGACTCCATCCCCTCCACATGAAATCTCAGAGCCAAGAGAAGCTCTATTTCCTAATTATCTGGTAGGTGCCGATCTTTGTACTATAATCTGATACATGCGTCATCAGGTATGAACTCATGGCTGCAGAACACAGGCGTTATCCCCACTTTAAAGATAAGGAAATTAAGGCACAGCAAAGTGACTGCTCCGTGTGTCACGCATCAGCACACAACCCGTGTCGGTTTCATTCCATAAAGCACTTTTTTCACCATTCCCACTACTGGCTCTTTCGACACAAAAGCCAACATTTTCCCAAGGATTTTGTCTGAAAAGATGTGTTCTGGTTACACAACCTTTGAAGATGCAAATGCAGAAGGAAGGCGTCAAGTAACTCCTCTGTGATTAGAGTCTGTGGCTGCACAAAGCCAGAAGACTCCTCCTTGGCAGAGGGGCTGGGCTGATTGCTTTGGTACAGGAGAGAAAACGTCTCCCTTCAAAGTGCTGAAAGGCAAATCAGACCCATTTGGGATGATTCCAATTCAGAGGCTCTTTAAAGGGACGTTCTCTCCACCAGCCAGGGCACGTCAAAGAGACGCACAGAAAAGAAATGACAAGTGCCAATCTGGCTAGTCGACTGAGACTTGTCCCTTAAGAGGGTAGGACTTGGAGCCACTGCAGGTCAGACAGGTTGTTCAGGGGCCTCTGAGCATCTGCTTGGAATCACCAACTCCCACCTGCATGAGCCCCACCCTCCTGACTCCAAGAGCAGCCGCCTTAAAGCAGAACCAGCTTCAGAAAGGAAGCAAGGAACCCTGAGACTGCCCCCTCCCCAACAGTGCCTTAACTGCTCTGCCGCTTCGGGCAAGTCACTTAACCTCTCTGGACCTCTGTTTCACTAACAATAAAACCTACACAGGGTGGGTTTCTCAGGGAGCACCATAAGGCCTTCTTACATCTCTGGTGGAGGACTTGGTGGCCTCTTCCGTATTGGTGGACTTTTTAAACAAATCCGTCCTCCTGTATACCCAGGTATAGAAGCCAAAGGCTAATTTTTGTTGCTCTTGTTGTTAATTTATTGTTGTTTTTATGAAGTAATAATGCAAACACTTTCAAATGCTTTATACCTTCTAACTCATTTAATCTTTGTAACAGCCTTATGCAGTAGGTACGAAGGGGAAACTGACGGGATAGTCAAACATCTTGCTCAAGGTCAAACAGTGAGTCTAGGATCTGGGATTTGAACCCAGGACTGTGATTTCAGGGAGCTTGCTCTTTACCACTACATCAGTGATTCCCAGGCTTATCTGTACCTGAGAATCATCTGGGGAATCTGAAAATTTTCAAAGCC
The DNA here is from genome assembly GCA_917880005.1 of Nanger dama. Classification (NCBI taxonomy): domain Eukaryota; kingdom Metazoa; phylum Chordata; class Mammalia; order Artiodactyla; family Bovidae; genus Nanger; species Nanger dama. The sequence continues at coordinate 6,693,192 of CAKJTW010000063.1, read as the reverse complement.
AAAGGCACACTCCTGATCAATTAATTCACCATGTCCACGGGTGGGACCAGGCATTAGTGTTTGTGGAAGTGCCTTTGGTGATCCCAAATGTGCAAAATTGGGGGACCACTGCACCATCCTATAGAGGACCCCTCCGTCCTAGTATGTGAGAGGTGGAACTACCAGCTAGTAGAGAGGGAGACGCTTCTAGAATCAGCCGACTTGAGTCCATATCCCTTCTCGGTCCCTCGCTAGGTGTACATACTCTCACAATGAGGCAAGCCCGTCCAAGCCTGTCCACCACACGGCCCCAGCCCCAGTGCTCTTTGCCCCATTATTAGGCCAGCGATCTTGAATGTTACCCAATATTTCTGAGGCTCGGTTTAAAGAACAAACTTGCGATTGCCAAAGGGAGGGTGTGTGAGGGAGAGAGACCCTAGGAGTTTGGGATTAACAGACGCCAACTCTCATATATGGAATGGATGGACACAAGGTCCTGCTGGATAGCACGGGGGGAACTGCATGGAAAAGACTATAAAAAGAACATATATGTATATGAATCAATTTTCTGTACAGCAAAAATTAACACACCATTGTAAATCAAGCATACTTCAATTTTAAAAAAATGTTAAAATGGCTTTCTAATATTTATCCAACAGGGTAAAGAAAGGCAGAGGAAACCAAGTGTGTGAATGCATAGTAACAGATGAAAACAGAAAAAGGTGCTGCACTGAATACGGGGCCTAGGCTATCTGAGAAAACAGACTGCTGGGTGCCCAGTAGCTCAGTCGTGTCTGACTCTTTGTGGCCCATGAACTGTAACTCACCTGGCTCCTCTGTCCCTGAAATTTCCCAGGCAACAATACTGGAGTGGATTGCCATTTCCTTCTCCAGGGGATCTTCCTGGCCCAGGGAACAAACCCACATCTCTAGCATTGGCAGGCAGGTTCTCTACACTTAGCTACCTGGGAAGCCCGTGTTGAATATGGTACTTCACCTCAACAGTCTCAGAAAAACACACACACACTCGCAGTTCAGACCACAGGCATGTCCAGTTCAGAGCATAAACACACACACACACACACACACACACACACACACACACAGAGCCAGTTCAGACATCAAACACACGTGTACAGCGATGGCATAAAGATCCATCTGTTTTGATTTCTACACTAAAATTTAAATCTTCTCTAACAACTTAATTTTCATTTGCATTTTAGAAAGAAATTATCACAATCTCTTCTTGTTCCCTGGTAGCTGTCTTTATTTAACTTCAGAGAAGAAAAGGTGACGTCGGTTGGAAATGTTTTCCTAGCTAGACCAACAGTGAGTAGTGAGGCTTTTTTCATAAATTTGAAAAGTAAAAATGTGTTTTCATTTTCTGGTTGCTGTTGTAACCTTGCAAGAGTTAGAAATGAGAGTCTATTTTCTAACTGAAATTGTTTTCCTCAATCACAGGCTCACTCTTCACAACTTGTTGGCTATTATTGTAGGGTGGCTAATGAATGCTGACCTTCTCCTAGAGCTCACAATAATGCATTCTTTTAAATACAACTGTGATGTCTTAAATTACACAGGGGGTTTCAAGTAAGAGGATAGTGTATATTTTACTTGGGTGGCACCATTCATTAGAATTGTCTTTTTTTACCAAAAGAGTTACAGGAGTAATCATTGTTCAGATTTAATATTTTTGTCACTGCAAGATGCCAGAATATTGGCATTCACTATTCTAGAGGCTCCTGGCTCCCTCTCTATTGGTCACTTCATACTGAAGAGCCATTCTTTTAAAAACCTCTCGAATACATCCTGAAGTCTAAAGCTTCCGTCCTGCTAAGTGATCATCTTCATCTCTTAAGCTTCTTTTGCCTCGACTATTTCAATGACTGTCTGTCTGATCCCCTGTCCTAGGGCTCCAATCTACCTTTCCCCTGCCACCAGAATTATCTTTCCAAGCACAGACTCGCTGTCATCCTTCTGATTGAAAACATCTTTCGGATCTCCATGTACACGAGCAAAATCACAGGGTACCAACTCCTCAGGGACCTCACCCTCCTTCAAGTCCCAGTCAGGCTCCTCAAGCTCCAGGCAATGAAACTGGCAATATTCTTAATGATTTAGTTGTCTATACTGAAAAGGGAGGGGCAGAAATTCTCTTTTGAACAGTTATTATGCACATGATGTTCCAACAGAGATTCTATATACATCACTCCTTGCTCATCATCCTCATTTTGATGTGTCCTTCACAATGAAATGTGAGTCCCCCTGCTAAGTAAAACTTCCTAAATATTCTAAGTAGTATTCCTCACTCTTCCCTACCCACCATGCCTTAAGGTATATTATTGTTCAGTATCTAAGTCTTTTCTGTTGCTTCATGACCACATGGACTGTAACATGCCAAGCTCCTCTGCCCTCTGCTGTCTCCCACAGTTTGCTCAAAATTGTGTCCACTGAGTTGGTGATGCTGTCTAACCATCTCATCATCTGCCTCTGCTTTCTCCTTTTGTTTTTGATCTGTCCCATCATTAAGATCTTTTCCAATGAGTCGGTTCCTCACACCGGGTGGCCAAAGTATTGGAGCTTCAGCTTCAGTCCTTCTGATGAATATTCAGGGTTGATTTCCTTTAGGAGTGATTGATTTGATCTCCTTGCAGTCCAAGGGACTCTCAAGAGTCTTCTCCAACACCAGATTTCAAAAGCATCAATTCTTCAGTGCTCAGCCTTCATTATGGTCCAACTCTCATATCCATACATGACTACTGGAAAAACCATAGCTTTGACTATACTATAGAGACCTTTGTCAGCATATTTGCTTTCTAATATGTTATCTAGATTTGTCTGAGTTATATTATAGCAGTGTATATTAAGTTCGTTTTCTTAGTTCAGAGCCTAAAGGAAGAGAGAATTCCCAGGTTACAGCTGTAAAGATAGCAACCGAGAAGATGATGTGAAGTCTAGTGTTTAGCTGAAGACTAGACTTTACCGAAAGTCTAGTCTTAGCCTGAGCCTGAAGTCTAGACTTTAGCTGACGTCTAGTCTTAGCTTGAGCTCATGGGGCACTTTGGAGCATGAATGGTCCTGCCATGAAGTCAGCTGCAAGGCTTTTATGTCCCCTCTTAGTCATTCACTGGCTATAGGCCACGTCCTAATTGACACGGGAGAGGAGGTCTAACCTAGGCCTCACTGGGCATGGCAGATCCACTGGCCAAGATGATTTCCTTGAGAAGCATGAAGCTGTGAGCTCTTAGCAGTCAGCACTCACAGATGATGAAGGATGGCTGTGCCAGTCTGGCAGAAGTGACCTGGTGCTTCACTTTTTATTTTTGTACTTGTTCTTTCCATAAGCCTATAAGACCCTTAAATGTAGTGAATATATCTTTTTCATATTAAATCCTAAGAGGCTAGCTTAATGTTTTTGTCACAGGGATGAATGTGACAGGTCATTATATTGGATGAATGACCCATTTACGGACTGCCTACACTTACCAAATAATGGTTTAGGGTTCTAGGAATCTAATAAGCTGTAAAGCATGGTTCCAGATTTCCAGAAGCTTGTCTTCTACTTGGGGAGATGGGGAATACACATGCTGAGAGCTATCATCACAGTTCTACCTGAGGTTGTGTTAAACAGACACGCACGATGCTGAGTGCCAACAGTGTGCTAAGCACAGTCAGGTGTCAGGTGTCTGCCACGTGGGATACAGTCAGAAATAAGTATGTTCTCAAACCAAGGTTATTAATGAGTGAATAATCACCATCTTATCTATTCCTGTGACTTCCAAATAAGAAAGTTCACTGAATGCCAGATCACGTCAAGGAACATTCTCTGTTGGGAAGAATTTGGCAAAAATGAGAGAAAATGGGAAAAGTTAGAAGGACCACGCAATACAGTTAATAAAAGTTAGAAAAAGCCATGTAATACAGATCTGATGAAGAAAGAGACAGATAAGCTGTGTGGATTATGCTTCCCTGGTGGCTCAGCTGGTAAAGCATCTGCCTGCAATGCAGGAGTTCAGTTCAGTTGCTCAGTCATATCTGACTCTGTGACCCCAGTTCAATTCTTGGGTCAGGAAGATCCACTGGAGAAGGGATGGGCTATCCACTCCAGTGTTCTTGGGCTTCCCTTGTGGCTCAGGCTGGTAAAGAATCTGCCTGCAAGCGGGGACCTGGGTTTGATCCCTGGGTTGGGAAGACCCCTTGGAAAAGGAAAAGGCTACCCACTCTGGTATTCTGGCCTGGAGAATTCCATGGACTGTATAGTACATGGGATTGCAAAGAGTCAGACACGACTGAGTGACTGTCACTTTGTCACAAACGCGTGGGTTAATTTGGAATCACAAGCAGGAGAGTGAAGATGTTAAGAATTAGATGTCGGTGAATTTTCAATGTGACAGGGATAGGAAAGGGGGATTTTCAGATATCTGATGTGTGTCCATTATGTGTTCTTCCTCTTTCTCTGACATTTCCTTCAGAGGATAAATAAGATGTGAAGTAATTTTAGCTACCAATTAGATGCTGAAACGTACTTCTTTGACTGTAACACCATGCCAAGGCTGCATACACCAGGCCCTGCGATTTGAGTTATACATACATCTCATTTAACAAAGATTTATTGAAGACTTTTTCATGATAAAATGACTGAGACTGACATTGGCCAGATAATGCACCCAGAGTTATACAGGGGTCCGATTTCAAATTCATCAGCTTCCCGAATCTATACCTGGCCATGTTGCAATAGCACAGCATGCCTGGTAAAGAACCGTGTCCACCACGCCTGCTAAAGAGCCATTTCCACCACGCCTGGTAAAGAGCCGTGTCCACCACGCCTGGTAAAGAACAAAGCTGTGTCCACTCCATGAAAAACAACTGGACTTTAGGTCCAGTGTCTTGAGGATTTGGTTTAGGTGGTCAAGAAGAGAGGGGCTCTCTGTGGCATTAGTTGAAAGGAAAGGTTTTGGGAGTTAAACTGGAGGCTGAGTTGGGTCTGGAGTCTGAGTCCAAAATCTCCATCAGCCTGGCTGATTTCAGAAACTCTCTAGGACCACTTGGTAAAGAGTAAATTGAAGGTAAGTGTTAAAAGTAAGGAAAAAAAATTGTCTTGCTATTTCAAATAAAACTACATTATTTTTTATAGAATCAAAGCCAGATTGACTGACTTTTATACCAAAAATTAATTCAAGACCTACTGAGATGTATTCATTCTTATTTGCCTCTCATGCCACCAAATAACACGTGAGACAAGATGGTTTGACTCTCTTCTCCTTGATTTTGAAGCTGTACTGATGTAGCCATCAAACCGTCATTCACAGAATCTGAAAGAAGCAGTGTTTTCTTTCCCTAAACTCTCCTGTTGTTAGAGATTCCCCTCACCTGTTTCAACAGCATAGAATTATGTCAAGAGCTAGATTCCAATTGGGAAAAAAAGGAAAAATGTTCCTTCTTCATTTGTGAGAAAAGTATAGGATGTGATAGAATGATTGGACTCCTGAATTTTGAGTCTGATGCTGAGCTGGCTTCTGTGTGACCATGGGCAAAGTGTTTCACCTCTAACAGTCTTAGTTTCCTCTTTCATAATGTGGGAGATGATTAATCCTTGCCCTTCTCACTTCGTGGGATGGTTAAGAAGATGAAATTAAATAAAGGGAAAAAAAGCAGAGCTTTCTATACTGTGAACTGTTATGCACATGTAAGTGGTTATTATTAATTACAGCTTTGAATTAGAACATAAAGTGGTTTCCCAAAGCTTAAATAATAAGCACCTAAAGAATCAAAAGGAGAAATATTTATAGAAAAGATGTTTGCTTTTCTTTGCATCAATTATCAATTGCTCTCATCTGGTGTTTTAATTAATAAGGTGTGTGATTTTTTTAATTTAAATAAGATTAAGTCTCTGGAAAGAATAATAGCAGAAGAACATGAATTATGGAACAAAAAAATCCCCAACAATGGTCAAGATGGAGTGGTTATCTAGAAACAGAGAGATTCTTGTTAAATTCTTGGAGGGGACTGTTTTGATTAGCTCTATTGTTAAGGGTGCATTTTTTTTCCACTCAAGATAATATTCATATAGGACTTCATTTCTTTACCACATTCCAATACCATTTTAAAGTATTTCCTTATTATGTTCCATGGCATGATTAGGAAGCAGATGGGAGAATAATAGTGAAGTATATGTCTGCAGCCATGAAATTAAAAGATGCTTGCTCCTTGGGAGAAAAGTTATGACCAACCTAGAAAGCTAAAAGAAGAGACATTACTTTGCCCACAAAGGTCTGTCTAGTCAAAGCTATGGTTTTTCCAGTAGTTATGTATGGATATGAGAGTCAGATTATAAAGAAAGCTGAGGGCCAAAGAATTGATGGTTTTGAACTGTGGTATTGAAGAAGACTCTTGAGAGTCCCTTGGACAGCAAGGAGATCAAACCAGTCCATCCTAAGGAAAATCAGCCCTGAATATTCATTGGAAGGAGTGATGTTGAAGCTGAAACTCCAATACTTTCGCCACTTGATGCGAAGAACTGACTCATTTGAAAAGACTTTGATGCTGGGAAATATTGAAGGTAGGAGGAGAGGGGGACAACAGAGGATGAGATGGTTGGATGGCATCACAGACATGAGTCTGAGTAAACTCCAGGAGTTGATGATGGACTGGGAGGCCTGGCATGCTGCAGTTCATGGGGTCGCAAAGAGTCAGACACGACTGAGCAAATGAACTGAACTGAACTGATGGCTTTTCCCAGAAAGAAACTGGAGGAGTCCCTTGAGAATCCTGCCTAACCTGGGGCTGACTTACCAGGTCATGAGATCAGAAGTCTCAGAATCACTTTTGACTTCTCACTCATGGTTTAACAAATTCAACCATAGAAAAGAGTTCTAACTTCCCACCATCTCCAGATTCCCTTTAGTCTTCTCTATTCTTGCTTTCCCACCCTAATGAAAACACTCCCACCCCTGTGAAGTCTTTCCAATATTCTACCAAAGTTGTCCAGCCTCCAGCCTAAGCATCTTAGTCTCTGCTGCATGCATCAGTTAGAGATCCTTCAAAAACCACATGGAAAGACCTCCACTCCCTGACAACATGGATAACACAGACCATATTTAATTTTCTCATATGAAACAACTGAAAAGAAAAAAGACAAAATACATGAAACAATATTTTCAAGCACATTAACATGAGGAAAAAAAAAAAGCAGGAACTCCCTGAGCTATGGGCAATAAATAAGGTGAACCCTGGGACCTTCCTCATGGTCCAGTGGTTAAGACCCCACACTTTCAATGCAGGGGTGCAGGTTCAATCCCTGGTCAGAGAATTAAGATCCCACATGCTATGTGGCCAAAAATACATTAACAAGAGCAACAACAAAAATAATAATGTAAACCCTGAGATTTACACATTTACAGGTCAGAGTTTTCAGAACATGGGGCTGAGGCAGAACCCAAGGGTCTTCCTGAATTGAAGCAGTTGAGCTGGAGGCCAGAGGGCCAAGATCCTAGGGTTTTCAGGTCTCAGGGGCAGAAAGGTAAGAACTATGAAGAGAGACAGATTCTGAGAAGGGTCTTTTTCTAGCCTTGAGCAGAGTATAGCCACGTGAGGAAGCTACAGAAGACTAGGGGAAAGAACCATCCAGAAGGATTAGAAGGACCATTGCTTGGAATGTACCAGGGATAGTTTCTGTCCCTATCAGCCAGAGTGGAACACTCGTAATTCTAGAGCACTAGTTAGAAATTCAGAAAAGCTTTACCTCAGCGTGTGCTTAGTCTCTCAGCTGCGTCCGACTCTTTGCTGCCCCATGGCTTGTAGCCTGCCAGGCTCCTCTGTCCCTGGGGATTCTCCAGGTAAGAATACTGGAATGGGTTGCCACGCCCTCTTCTGGGGCATCTTCCAACCCAGGGACTGAACCCAGATCTCCCACACTGCGGGTGAATTCTTCACCATCTGAGTCATCAGGGAACACTGGGGAAATTACCTCTAGACTAAACACTGCTTTGAACCCAACCTAATAAAGCTCAAGACTCAGGCTTTACTCAAGTAACTTAACCGAGTCCTAAAACAAAGTTGAAAAATAATTATTCAAATATAAAAATATCCAATACCCAACAAAGCTAAATTCACAATGTCTAGCGTTCAATAAAAATGACTAGGCATGTAAAAAGCAGGAAAATATAAGTGATAATGAGAAAAAACTAATCCATTAAAACTCACCACAAAAATTACATGTATAAGAGAATTAGTAGATGAGGACATTAAAACAGCTATTAAAACTACATCCCTTATATTCAAAAGGTCAGTAGAGACAAAGACGTTATGATAGAAGAAGAAGACCAGATCAAACTTCTAGAGGCGAAAATTACAGTGTCTGCCTACCCTTCACTTTTGGAAACAAAGCTTCAGTTGTGCAAGATGAATAATTCTTAGAGATGTTCTGGATAGCATGGTTCCATAGTTAATAGAACTATATGGTGTACTTAAATGATTGCTAAGAAGATAGATCTTATATTAAGTGCTTCTATTACAAATTTAAAATAATAATAATGATTAAAGCAAAAGGAAAATTTTACAGGTGATTGATATAGATTCAGCATAGATTGTGGTCATAGTTGTTAAGGATATGGATGCATAGGTATTTCCAAATGTATTGAGTTGTGCAAAGTATATATATATATATATATATATATATATACACACACACACAATTTTTAATATGTCAACTATACCTCAAACAAGGGGTTTAACTTTTTAAAAATATGATATAAAGCTACAATGTCTAAATCAGAAAATGTACTGAATAGGATTAATAAAAGATTAGTTATTTCAGAAAATAATATGGCTAAATTTGGAGCCAAAGCAATAGACAGCTTCTAAAATGAAACACAGAGAAAAATGGTGGGGGAAAAAATTGAAGCAAGTGTTAATGAGCTGTAGAATGACTTCAATCAGTCTAATATATGCACCCAAACAGGGAATGACTCTGCATTTGTTCTTCACAGCCACAATAACAATTGATCCAAAACTTAGTTTGCAACAACATTTATTATCTCATGGCTCTTCCCAAATGACTCAACAGATAAAGAATCCTCCTGCAATGCAGGAGATACAAGCAGAAGAGAGTCTGATCCCCATGTCGGGAAGACCCCTGGAGGGAGGGCATGGCAACCCACTCTAGTATTCTTGCCTGGAGAATCCCATGGACAGAGGAAGCTGGTGGGCTGCAGTCCATGGGGTCACAAAGAGTCGGACACGGCTGAAGCAACTAAGCATGCATGTGTGCGTGATTTCTGAGGGTCAGGGATCATGCACACTTAGCTGGATGTTCTGCAGCAGGAAAGGGGCCCCTTTAAGGAGCTGAGAGTGGGCTCTTGTCTAACACTCAGAAGAGAACTGTCCAAGGAAACACACATGCTGACAAAACAAGAGACTTAACTGGGAAGGGACCTCTGGGCCGAGAGCAGTAGGGGAAGGCAACAGGAGGACGGCTCTGCTGTGTGGCTCAGTCACAGGCTTCATGGTGATGAGATTCGTTTCCAGGTTGTTTTCTGGTCAATCATCCGGACTCCGCGTCCTTCCTGGGAGTGCTCACATCACTCAGCCAAGATGGACTCCAGCGAGGAGTATTCTGGGAGGTTGGAAGGGCATATGGACTCATGTCTCCTCTCTCTTTCACTTTTCCTGAATTCTTCTGGTTTGTAGTAGCTTGTTAGCTCTGAGTTCCTTACCAGGACCTCTTGTTGTCAAGATAACTCATGTGAGTGGCTACTACCTTGCCTGGTTAGGGCGGGTGGTTTCAGCTAGTGTTTCTCTTAACTGAACTTAGGAGAGGGGCTCTTATAAGGCTGCATCTGAGCTGTTGGCCAATTCATAGGCATCAAGCTGGAGGAGGACTCAATTAAAGCTCACTTGCGTGGTTGGGCTTCCCAGGTGGCGCTCGTGGTAAAGAGCCAATGGAGCTAGTGGTAAAGAGCCAATGCAGGAGACGCATGTTAGACCCTGGGTCGGGAAGACCCCTTGGAGAAGGGAAATGCCAACCCACTTCAGCATTCTTGCCTGGAAAATACCATGGATAGAGGGCCCTGGTGGATTATAGTCTAGGAGGTAACAAAGAGTCAGACGCCGCTGAGAACACACAGGCACAGGGACTTCACAGGTGTTACAGAGTCGCTGGGGTCTAGATCCCTGGTAGGGGAACTAGGCTCCCACATGCCACATGGCCAGAAAAAAAAAAATCCCAATATCATCATAGTAAACATTTCTAAAATATAAATCTTAAAAATGTTAACTACATATCTATCACATGACCTAGACATATGTTACCCAAGAGAAAGGAAAGGATATGTCCACACAAACACAGAACGTTGAGAGCAGTTTCATTTGTCATAGCTAAGAGGCGGAAACAACTCTGAGATCCATTAGTGGGTGAATGAGTAAACCAGTTGTGGCATATCCAGAGAATGGAATCCAACTCAGACATAAAAAGTAATGCAATTCCCCATTCAATGATGAAGATGAATCTCAGAAGTATGCTGAGTGAAAGAAAACAGTCACAAATCAAGAAAGTGACCGAAAGTACAGTGCATCGGCAGCTGCCTGAGGGTGGGGCCCAGGGAGAGGTCAGAGGCAGAGATTAAAAAGCACACAGAGGAAACTTTGGGGACAATGGTTGCATCCATTAACTTGACTGTGGGCATAGTTCATCAAAGATGTCAAACCTCATCCCATGGTTCACTTAAACACTGTACAGCTTAACAGTATGTCAATTAAATCTCCGTAAATTTGCTAAAAACAAAGCCACACCCAGGACAGCCTTCTTTTCCAGCTTTATCCCTTCAGTGGCTTCCTATAGCTCTGCCTCTCCTTCCACCAACTGTCAGTCCCTCCCACGATGATGTTCTTTCCCCCAGTCCCCACCTCTCCACTGAACTCATACTCACCTAACACCCTACATCTAATTTCCCTCTGCAAAACAGCCTTTGGTCTTCTTCTCACAGCCCTGCCTTTGACCTGCGACAGTGATACGTCGACAGCTTTTCTGCTTCCAGCAGACTCCCCATTGGCCCCTCCTCTGTGGGTGATCAGAGCAAAGCTTTTATTCATTATTATTATTGGCATCAGTGGCACTTGTTGCAGTAGCAATGTTTCTTCCTGTTTGCACAGTGCACAGCACAGGCTCAGGTATTTCACAGCAGAAGCAAGAGATGTTTTTGAAATACTACATGAAAAAAAATGATTTGGAGAGTTCACCCAGAATATGCCCACAATGGACTGAGTGATTGTGTCCCCCCAAATTCTTATGTTGCAATCCTAAACCCCACTGTGGTAGTACTAGGAGGCATGGTCTTTGAAGGGTGATTAGGGTATTAAGGGTTCAGGTCAGGTCAGTTCAGTTGCTCAGTCATGTCTGACTCTTTGCGACCCCATGAATCGCAGCACGCCAGGCCTCCCTGTTCATCACCATCTCACGGAGTTCACTCAGACTCATGTCCATCGAGTCCGTGATGCCATCCAGCCATCTCATCCCCTGTCGTCCCCTTCTCCTCCTGCCCCCAATCCCTCCCAGCATCAGAGTCTTTTCCAATGAGTCAACTCTTTGCATGAGGTGGCCAAAGTACTGAAGTTTCAGCTTTAGCATCATTCCTTCCAAAGAAATCCCAGGGTTGGATCTCTTTCAGAATGGACTGGTTGGGAGAAAAATCAATAACCTCAGATATGCAGATAAGAACCACCCTTAGAGCAGAAAGTGAAAAGGAGCTAAAGGGCCTCTTGATGACAGTGAAAGAGGAGAGTGAAAAAGTTGGCTTAAAGCTCAACATTCAGAAAATGAAGATCATGGCATCCGGTCCCATCACTTCATGGGAAATAGATGGGGAAACAATGGAAACAGTGTCAGACTTTATTTTGGGGGCTCCAAAATCACTGCAGATGGTGACTGCAGCCATAAAATTAAAAGACGCTTACTCCTTGGAAGAAAAGTTATGACCAACCTAGATAGTATATTCAAAAGCAGAGACATTACTTTGCCAACTAAGGTCCGTCTAGTCAAGGCTATGGTTTTTCCTGTGGTCACGTATGGATGTGAGAGTTGGACTGTGAAGAGGGCTGAGCGCCGAAGAATTGATGCTTTTGAACTGTGGTGTTGGAGAAGACTCTTGAGAGTCCCTTGGACTGTTAAGCCCCCATAAATGGGATTAGGAGGCCTTGTAAAGGGTTCACAGAAAGATCACTCTTTTACCATCTAAGGAGTCAAGGAGAAATAGACAGTCTGCAACCAGGAAGAGCGCTCTCCACTAAAACCCAATCCTGCTGACATCCTGATCAGATTTCTAGCCACCAGAACTTCTGTTGTTTATAAGCCACCTAAGCAGTGGTACTTTGGTAGAGCAATCTGAATGAACTAAGATAATGTCCTACCCCAGAGAACCTCAGCTCCACTGATGGAGAGGTCACATTTAGAGTCTTGCTTCTTCTCAATGAAATCATGGGTCAGGACAACCTAGAGGTGGTGACTCTTCACATATGTGGGTCCTAGCAAGGAGAGAATGGGTGGAAAGAGAAAAAAAGTAAGGGACCAGGCTCCATCGTATCAAAGCAGCTTCAAACAATGCTTCCTCTTCTTTCAAATAAATTAGAAAGAAGTCCCAAATGTCTGTTTAACCCACCGGTGGTGATGAGGGCTCTGCTTATGGAGTTCATGGTAAAACTTGGATCTAAGAGGTTGATCCGATGCCCCTTGCTTTCATTTTAATGGAGAAAAACTAGAAATTCCTTATGTTTCTTCACCCAAGGAGGTCACAGGACTTGTTCCCTTGTCTTTTCTCTGGGTGGAGGGTACCTCTAGACTGCTTTTAGGACAGAGACACTCTCCTGTCTCCCCTCCCCCACTCCATTTCCCCTTTCTCAGAGCTTAAATAATGAACCGATGAGAAAAATAAAGGCATCCTGTCTGCCAGTCTCCTTTGAACTCTTTCCTTACACTATGATGTTTTTGCTTTTCTTTGTTTCTTTGTTTTGTTATTGTTGTTCCTATACATTTGTCTTTGGTTTTTTATTTGTATTTTATTTTTCTGTTTTGTAAATTGAAATACAGTGATTGTGGGCCTTCCCAGGTGACTCAGTGGTAAAGAATCCTTCTGCCAATGCAGGAGATGCGGATTCAATCCCTGGATAAGGAAGACCCTCTGGAGGAGGAAATAGCAACACACTCCAGTATTCTTCTTGCCTGAGGAATTCCATAGACAGAAGAGCCTGGTGAACTGTAATACCTGGGGTTGTAAAGTCAGATACAACTGAGTGACTCACTATACACACACAGAGTTGATTTAAAATGCTACGTTAGTTTCAGATACATAGCAAAGTGACACACACACACACATATATTCTTTTTCAGATGTTTTCTCCTTACAGGTTATTTTAAAAAGACTCGGTATAGTTCCTTGTGCTATACAGTAGGATCTTGCTGTTTATCCATTTTACATACAGTAATGTGCATATGTTAATCCCAAGGTATTCATCTCTCCCCTATTCTTTCCCCATTGGTAAGTTTGCTTTCTGTGTCTGTGGGTCTATTTCTGTTTTATATATCAGTCCCTTTTATAATGTTGTTTAGATTCCACAGAGGCGTGGCATATGGCATTTGTCTTCCTCTGTCTGCTGACTTCGCTTGGTGTGACCATCTCTACGTCCATCCCGGATGCTGCAAGAGCCTGTTGTTTGCCCTCCGGCTCAGTGGGCAACCCCGCCACTGAGTGTAAGGAAGACAGAGCGCCGGGTGGTGAGCATCGGGCCACCCAGCCTAGGTCCAGGCTGCTTGGAGAGGCTAGGAACAGAGGTCAGAAAGGCCACGGTGGAAGATACGTCTCCAACAAGCACTTTCAGGAGCTTTAGAGTTCACTGAGGCATCTAAACCCTTAGCCGTTCTGCAAAACTCCGGACTTTCCAGAAAAGAAAAGACAACTTGTGAGTTTGGATTAGAAATGAATACAGGTAATTGGAAATCAGTACTTGCTCCTCTAGAGTCATATAAAATATGAGGTAAGTGATTCTATTTTATGTGAGGAGGTAGGAGAGAGGCTTTTAAAAAAAATTTTTGTATTATGGAAATCTTCAAGCAGACACAAAAGTAGGGGTAAAGCATAGAAACTCATTTAATCATCACTTGTTCTCAACAATGATCAAAATTTTAACAATTTTCTAATTAGAGAGAAAGAGGCAAAAAAAATATGGATACATATCATGGGCATAGGGGCTTCTCAGGTGGTTCAGGGGTAAAGAATCTGTCTGCCAGTGCAGGAGATGCAAGAGATGCAGATTCAGTCTCTGGGTGGGAAGAGTTCCTGGAGTAGGAAATGACAGCCCACTCCAGTATTCTTCCTGGGAAATCCCATGAACAGAGAAGCCTGGCGGTTAACAGTCCATGGGGTCGCAGAGTTCTACATGGAGAGAGAATGAGGTGGATACACTGACCTGGGTTTGGATTCAAAGACCTCCTCCCTCCCACAGGCTGTGAATCCAGGAGAGGACTCCTTACCCTTCCATCTCACTTCACTCCCTGTAAAACGTGAATGAGGATTTCTGCACAGCAGGGTCACAGACAAATCAAATGGGAAGCACAGAACTAGTCGCATAGTTGCTGCTCAGAAAACGACGAAGTTTCCTATGGTTACTGTACTTAAATGCACCAAGCAATTATGTCCAAAAAACAAGGCAGGAAATTACAACCCAGGCCATGTTGGGACAAAGGCCTGAATTTGATACTTATGGGATTTTTCCCAATAAATTTTCTTGAAAACAAATAATCGATAGCCAAAAAAGTCTCAAATTCATGCAATCGCCAATAAAGTAAATGAATTTCAAATGTGAGAGAAAGAAGAAAACCCAAATGGAACTTGTCTTTTCTTTCTTTTAACTCTATTCTTGTTTCTGTTACTGCTTGTCATGAAGTCGTTTCTAACTCTTTTTGCAACCCCATGGACTGTAACCCACCAGGCTCCTCTGTCTGTGACAGAGGCAAAATGCCAGAGTGGGTTGCCATTTCCTACTGCAGGGAATCTTCCTGACCCAGGGATCAAACCCACGTATCCTGCATTGGCGGGCAGATTCTTTACCACTGAGCCAATTTTTCTTTTTTTTTTTTTTCCAACTGTATAGTGACTGAGCAACTTCACTTTCACTTTTCACTTTCATGCATTGGAGAAGGAAATGACAACCCACTCCACTGTTCTTGCCTGGAGAATCCCAGGGACAGAGGGGCCTGGTGGGCTGCCGTCTATGGAGTCGCACAGAGTTGGACACGACTGAAGCGACTCAGCAGCAGCAGCAGCAGGAGCAGCAGGAGCAGTGAACCACCCTTCTGTGGCATCTGTAGTGTTTCAAGCTAAAACCCTAAACACATTTTCTCTAGGCAAATGGTTTTCAACTGAGGGCAGTACAACTTCTAAGGGATATTTGGTAATGTCAAAAGACATTTTTGTTTGGAGACAGTTTTGGATGTCATGATGGGGCAGGAGGATGTTTCTGACATTTCGTGGGTAGAGACTAAGAAACATCCTACAATGCACAAGACTCCCCCCATGCACTACCCTAACAAGTGTGGTTAATCCCAAGGTTGAGAAACCCTGAGCTAAGCCAAAACAGATAAAGATTTGGGGTCAGCCAGAATTGCACTGATCCCAGCTCTCTGGCTTGTAAGCTTGACTCCCTTCTGTAAATGTCCCCATTTGTAATTTGGGGGTGATGATCTCTCATGGCAGGTCTATCCACTTAATGAAAGACAGTCTGCGAAAAGTGTTGACTCTGTTTCTCACACATAGGCTCTCAATAAATAGTAGCTATCATAATTGTCCATTGAATATTGTCATTTTTGATATTGTGTCTAATAATACTCAATTTCTGTTTTAAGAATGCTGACAAGTTAAGTGAAGAGCTAGGTCCTGGGAGGGAACAAATATGGTCTTGAGTGAATCATGCCATTTTATTCTGGAAGCTGGGTATGAAGGGTAAGAGGTTTTGGGGAAAACTGTGTCCATAAAAGCATTGGATGTGGGCTTAGTTATAAGTAGATGGGATTCTTTTGATTGGGAAATGGGAAAAGTACATTTGTATCTATTGATATGGCACTATTGACCTTTGGAGCAAATAATAATAATACAAATAATTATTATTGTTCACATCATTATTTGTTGTGAGGGTTTCCCTGGACATGGTAGGATATTGAACAGCATCCTTGGTCTCTACCCACTGGACTACAGTGGCATCCACAAACTCTCACAGGTACGAGTCCCCAGACATTGCCAACTGTGCCCTGGGGGAATTCTGAGAATTATTGATCGGGATTAATGATGGCAAATGCAGGGTGGTATGCCAGCAATCTCTGCCCCTTCGGCCTCCACCCCATCCATCTCTAAAACAGATGTCACTCATGAGTCACGGCTTCTACGCCACTGAGCACAGATCTGGAATTATTTTCATTAGTACACCAGACAGTCGATTGGGTCTGACTATTTGCAACCCCATGGACTGTAACCTGCCAGGCTTCTCTGTCCATGGGATTCTCCAGGCAAGAACACTGCAGTAGGTTGCCATTCCCTTCTCCAGGGGCATCTTCTCAACCCAGGGATCGAACCCGGGTCTCCTGCATTGCCAGGGAATTCTTTACTGTCTGAGCCACCAGGGAAACTACTTACTAACTTAGATTCTCCCATCTGCACCTCAATGAGTTTCTCTGCAGTATTTTGAATACCATCTACCTCTTTGAGTCTCTTGATTTTTTCTGAATCCTTGATTGCTTCGGACATCCACGCTTGCCATTTTATTGGCTCATTTTTGCTCATGTTTCCATATTCTGGGTATTGTTAAGTTGCTTTCTCAGAGCTTCCTGAATTTTCCTCCTGTTGATTAAAATGCAGGTTTTCTCCAAGATGGAAGTGTTAGTCATTATTTTTCAATATTAATGTTATTGTTTTTCTGAAGCTTCTGTTGTTCTGTAATTCAAGGACCCCTTGTCGAATCCCATATGTAGCGTGTTTATTAGATGTAATATTTTATCTCTCGGACTCAGTGCCTGACACTATCATTTCCTTCTTATTTCAATAAAAATGATCTCCTTCCCTGTGATTCTGACAGGAGCTAATGGTTTTCTTTATCACAAGAGAAAGTAAGAGGGAGGCAGTGCTAAAAGACAAAATGAACTGTATATATTTGGGCCTTAATTCAATTTATAGCATAAACTCCAATCTTAACAAAGTAACTTCACAACCAAAAAAATAAATAAAAATAAAGCTACTGTGAAAAGCTAGAGGCCTCCAGGTTGGTTTTTCGTTTGTCTGTTCATTTTTAATTTGAAAATTGTAGGTTTGAAAGCGATACCCAAATCTAACCTTGTGGAAAGAGAAGGCACCTCCATAAATGCTCAAATGACTTCTGATTTTCCCTCCTTCTTTCTGTCTTTTTTTCTTTTCAGTGCGTGTGTTCCAGGGTCTTGGGTTAGGGGTTAGGATTTCCATCAATGTAGTTCAATCAGGTGCTAATAGAATCAATACAGCTCTCATTGACAGAAGCACAATATTAGTTGTCTGATAAGATTTCTTTCCTGCATGTAAATTCCAAGTGGATTCTGCCTAGCTTTATAGACTTATTAGGGGAAAAATGATATTGTGTGCACAATTGCATCATGAGCATTCCATCAGAGAGCTTTATGCTGCTGCTGCTGCTGCTAAGTCGCTTCAGTCGTGTCCGACTCTGTGCGACCCCATAGACAGCAGCCTACCAGGCTCCCCCGTCCCTGGGATTCTCCAGGCAAGAACACTGGAGTGGGTTGCCATTTCCTTCTTCAATACATGAAAGTGAAAAGTGAAGGTGAAGTGGCTCAGTCGTGTCAGACCCTCAGCAACCTCATAGACTGCAGCCTTCCAGGCTCCTCCATCCATGGGATTTTCCAGGCAAGAGCACTGGAGTGGGTGCCACCGCCTTCTCCAAGGGAGCTTTATAGCCAATGCCAAATAGTTGTGAAGATAAAGGCACTTCAAAAGTGCTGCCCAGAGAGCACGTAATGCCACAGACAGGGCATAGATTTTGAAACTCTTACAAATGCCACTACCTGGATTTGACCTGATCAGGATGATGACTGGACACCAGAAGGTCACGCCTGCTGCAGTGACCCATCAGCCTGTGTGTGGAGGACCAGCATCTTTGAATGGCTCTGATCATGAGCTCTAGTAATAGAGAAACTTGGATCTGGATGCTGGGTCTGCTCTTCCCAGCTGTTTAACACTGGCAAATGTGTCTTAGCCAGGGAAAGTGTCTGATCCTACAGAATGGCAGCATGAGAAAGCAGCCAGGGCTGAATGGCAGAGCTGCACAGTGTCTGGCTCGCTCCTGATGCAGGCTAAGGGCTCAGTTCTGGTGACTTCACTTTTATCCTGCTGCTGCCCTCACCCAACATGTTTGCATTCAGCCCTGGGGGCTCTGGCTTTGCGTAGACTGGAAGGCTCCATGCAAATATCCTACTCACCGGCACTTCCCAGGTTCCCACCAGGGCCCTGTCCTGGAAGGTGCTGTAGGTTCAGAGATGAGTTTGACACGCTCTCTGACTCCCAGTGACTCGTTAGCAGGGGGAAGCGCCTGCCACAGCGGTTACACGTTGATGGCTGTCTCTACATTGACACAAGGTGCCTTGCTGCAGTCTGACGTACTATGACTTAAGGATAAGGGCTACTTCATAAGAGCGTGAGCCCCTCTAGGGCAACGTAAGGGCCATTTCTGACTCACTGTTGCATCCACAGTGTCCAACACTGGATCATTCATTCATGAGCTTCTTCACCAAAATATCCATCAAAGACATACCGTGTAGCAAGTGCTAGTGGGGATGCAATAAAGACAAGGCATATTTATGATCCCTGATCCCATTGACCTCACATTTTACTCAGGGCAACAGGTAATAATCAGACTCTAGCATCACATCTGGCATGATATCTAGCACAGACCTTTGAAAGGCTGGTAATATCCAAGAAATGTTTGTTGAATGAATAAATGAAACGATACATGAAAGCAAAAGCAATTCAAGTGGACAGTGATGTGGAAAAATAACATGGGATGCTGTGAAAACTTAAAACAGGAGGATATAAGTTGATATTGTTGTGATGGAATCTTCTAGAGAAATGATGAAGTGTCAGGATTTTCTATGGAGTTAGTACACAGTGCTTCTGGTGAAAACTTCCCTTTAGGTGAGCTGTGGTTCTTCCAGACTTTCTAGCACATATTTTCTTCTTCTTGCATTATAAATTCTGCTTTACTTGAGGTGTCTGTCACCTGGATGTGTAGGCAGAAATATGAAGCCCTACCCATTGAGAAGACAGGGGTTAAGAGTATAGATGCCATCGTTCTTTGGAGCCAGTTTTCTCTAGAGGGACCTGTTGTGGTTCAGTCCGTAAGTTGTGTCTGACCCTTTGTGACTCCATGGGATGAAGCACATCAGTCTTCCCTGTTCTTCGGTATCTCTTGGATTTTGCTCAAACTCATGTCCATTAAGTCGATAATTCCATCCAACCATCTCATCCTCTGCCCCCACCTTTTCCTCCTGCCCTCAGTCTATCTCAACATCAGGGTCTTTTCCAAATGAGTCAGTTCTTCACATCAGGTGGCCAAAGTATTGGAGTTCCAGTTTCAGCATCAGTCCTTCCAGTAAACATTTAGAGTCGATTTCCTTTAGGATTGACTGGTTTGATCTCCTTGCTGTCCAAGTGACTCTCAAGAGTCTTCTCCAGCACCACAACTTGAAAGCATCAATTCTTCAGTACTTGAGAGACCTATCCAGTTGGAATTCTGCCAGTGAGGTTGCATTTGGAAATATTAACACATTCCATGCCTGCTCACTTATCCACTAATTTTGCAAGTACTAACTGTGTTCTTCCAAGTGTGACATGTTCTTCCAGATCCTGGGCTTCAAGAAAAGGAAGAACAGACAGGGCTGCCATTCTCCATGGCCGGTACTGTTCTGAAGCCTGAATTACTCCTCTGTGCAAGAACTCTGCTCAGGAGGGAGATGTAAACCTCTGTTTGTAGCATTATCCTGACCAGTGATGGAGACAGAGGCATTTCCATCCAAGTTCAATACAATAAATTGTCACAATTTTTTTTTTTTTTTTTTGGCCACAGCACCCGATCTCCCTCTCATTAGAAATGGCCAAGTTGGCTAATGAGATAAAGAACTAGGTAATTCTTTATGACTCAGGGAACTCAAACAGGGGCTCTGTGACAATCTAGAAGGGTGGGATAGGGAGGAAGATGGAAGGAAGGTTCAGGAGGGAGGGGGCATGGGTGTACCTATGGCTGATTCTTGTTGATGTTTGACAGAAAACCACAAAATTCTGTAAAGCAATTATCCTTCAATTAAAAAAATAAATAAAATGGAAAAAAAAAAAACCATGAACTGGATGGATACTTTACCATCATTATAACAAAAGGCAACAGGAAGGAGCAAGTAGGGTTTGTGCACAGATACACTAGAGCCAAGTGCAGGTCAACAGAGCAAGTGGGCTGAGCCATGACCCTGCAGGAGACCCACCTGTGTCCATCCTTCCCAGCACGGTCCAAACTTCAGTAGGATTCTTTGTTTTTAAGAAAAGATTTACTTCAGTGGATATCTGCTGAGTTCCAGTAAGGCAATCCAAATCCAGTTTCAAGAACTGAAAAGACAAAGGAAATAAATTCAACCCTTACCTCAAGGAGCTCCCAGGCTAGTCCGTCCACTGACCACAGGCCAATTTACTCCTTGATGTTTCCGGTCTTCAATTTTTATTTTGTTAGCAGTAGTTTCTCACAGCAAAATCCTCAAGACTAGAACAGTATAGATGACCTCAGCCAGGCATCATTTGTTGATGCCTACGCTGTGCCCAGTCTTTCTGTTTTCTGCTTACAAACCTTGCCCTGCATCTTCCCAGCTGTGTGACTTTGGGCAAGTTACTGCCCCCAGTCTTAATGTACTCATCTGTATAACAGAAAGAATAACAATTCCTACCATGCAGAGTTGTGAAGACATGCAAGGTAATGAAATTCTTAGCAGAATATCTGGTATGGGTAGCCACAAGTCCCTATGAATAAGTACAAGGCCTATGTTAATGATTTACCTTTTTATATTTAAAAAGCTATCAGAGACTGCTTTAAGGGCATCAGACGAAGAGAAAAGAGTCTACACAACTCCAGAAGAACTTGGGGGACATTTAATTGGCAAACTGAAAGAACATATAGAGAACTTGTTATTAGAAATGTAGGAATTATAGTGGCTGCTCTGAATTTGAAAACTCTGATTCCAGGTGCCTTGGTGGGGATCTAAGCATCAGTATTTCTATGTAAAAGTCTTACAGGCAGGGCTTCAACATCAGGCTTGCCTTTCAAGGAACAAGGGTTGAGAGCTGATACTGTTTTTCTATGAGTTCCATTTATTTACACTGTCTATTCTAGAATAAAACAAAAGATATGAAGAATAATAAGGGAGAGAGGTGGGGGTAGAATAGGTATTTTAAACAAGAGAAAATAAAGTTTATGAAAAATCATTAAAGCCAATTCAATTAACTAATTTTCTTCTTTAAAACCCAGATACGTATAAACAGCCATTCTATCCCTAGTGACCTTGGCATTCATTCTTTGTCAAACACTTCATAATACTTTTCTCTGTATACTACTGAGATCACAAAATATGTTTTCTGTGCAACAGTTTTGTTACATATTTTTATGTAATTTTCCATCCATTTATTTTTCTTAAAATGCAGTATGGGGGGATTGATCTCTCCAATTATTTTTCCACTTTCTTTTGGCTCAACCTATAGATACAACCAACTGAAACATTTTCAGGAAAATCATCAACCCAGTACCTTGATCATATCCCTAGGTGTGTGTGAGTCTTGGATTCATTTATTTATGGACTCTTTGGGTTACACTGAAAGATGAATTGAATACTCAGTGTCTAATTTTTCTCTATTTGCAAATTTATGTTCAATGCAAAATGTAAACTGATTTATGTTCAAAAACAATGTATAAACTGAAGACCTCATTTCCCCACAGTGTTCATGTTTAAATTTATTAAAATAACTCCTTTCCCCCCACCCCAATGATACTATTTATTATCGAAAAGGAGCCCTCTTCTGCATATTTCTCATCTTCATTGACTGGGTGCTTCATCACTGATTGAATGTCTGTGAGTTGAACAAAAAGGACAGAAATTGTGTTGAATCTACCTTTTCCCCCTTTCTTTTTGCTTGACCCAATAAACACCAGCACTATGGAGAGAGGGAGAAAGAGAGGTGTAAACATGCAAAAGGGCAAGAGGAGAGGGAGAAGAAGAAGAAAAAAACAAAAAAGGGAGATGGGAGAGAGAAACCAAGAGAGAGACAGAAAGCAAGCAAGCGTGAGCCAGGAAGGAAAACTCCACTGTGGTAGTGATGGATAACTGAAGTGAAGGTGTCAGGATGGTATTATGTAAATTACCAAGACAGCCAAGCCATGCACTGATGATTATAGAGGATGTGAGCAATGTTGTGGTCCCCAGACACTCATGTGCCTTGTTATTTTTCTTCCCTCCAACTACCCTTGGGGTGGATTCTTCCTGACCCTGGTCCTTGGGAAAAAAAAAAAGAAAAATCATCTCCAGGAAAAAAAAAAAAGTCCCCTTCACCCACACACAGCTCCCCCAGCCAAGAATTCTTTTTTTTTTTTTTAAAGAAAAAGTGGAAGGAATGATATGACATGTCTCTCCACGGATCCCTCCCCTCCCCATGCCAACCAGACGTCTCCCAACTGCCTTTTGTTTAGATCAGTGAAGCATTTGGCTTTATCAAGCACCTTGATTGTGCCTTAGTTTCAAGGGCAGCAACCAAAGGAGACAAAACAGGCAGCAAAGAGAGTGCCTCTGAACTCAGGAGATGATGAGAGGTATCATTATATAGATAGACACCCCCATGGCGATGCAGGTTTTTAAATATGCTAATTTTATTCCATCTGCATTCCTATTGGGGATGAGAGCTGGATTCCATTCATGGACAAGAGAGAGGGTTACTAGCTCAGAACTGAAGGGTTTTCTAGACAATTTTTCCATTTGCAGCCCCTCTCCAAATTAAAACTATATGCCTGAAATGAACAAATTTAAATATTATTTAAATTATTTATGCACTCATTGGTGGGTGAAATATTTACTTAACTGCTTATTGTATATTGTTTGCTCAGTCGCTCAGTTGTGTCTGATTCTTTGCGACCCCATGGACTGTAGCCCATCAGGCTCCTCTGTCCATGAGCTTCTCCAGGCAAGAATATTGGAGTAAGGCGCCATTGTATACTGGGCCCTCCACAAAGTTCCATGACCACAGATATTAATACCAGATAATACCTTTGAGCATTGTCATTTCTCAGGGCACAAGTGGAAAAGAATCCCTCATAGGACATCCGTCAAACATACGAAGTGACTTGGGATGTGAACAGAGCCTTGGATTTGGAGCTGGACCTCACTGATACTGCTAAAGCCCCAGCCAGCTGCACAGATCAGATTTAGAAATGGTGTTCCAGGATTTCCTGGAAATGATGTTAGTCTTTCCCACCAGCACTTTCCTGTCTGCATAGCTTCCATGCTGGCGCTATTCTTGGAGGTATGGAACTTGTTCTTTTGGGAGCTGAGAACTCAGTCAAATAACCTCTGTGTTCTGGGTGTTCCCTGGAGAAGGAAATGGCAACCCACTCCAGTGTTCTTGCCTGGAAAATCCCATGGACGGAGAAGCCTGGTGGGCTACAGTCCATAGGATCACAAAGAGTCGGACACGACTGAGCGACTTCACTTCTGGGTGTTCACCTCCTAATCCTTAGCCCTCTCTGATGGAGAGGACAAACCCACGTGGCAGGAAAACCCCATTCAGCCCACAGACTCTCATCCCACAGACTCTCAACTCATCTCAGGACCGAGAACCTGATTTTCAAGGTTAAGAAGGTCACTTAGGGTTTCTAAGTACTTTCTTTGAGTCTCTTTTCTATGATGTTCCTTAGAACTGGGCTCAAGCGTACCACTTTGAAACCCCAGAAACTCAGCTCTTTTCCTGCCTCTCCTGAGGGGACATACTCCCCTGCTCTCTTCCCCAGCTCTAGTGCCAATAGCTGTATGTTCCCTGGGGTGGTGCTAGTTTCACTGCTGAGTCACTTCAGTCGTGTCCGACTCTGTGCGACTCCATAGACGGCAGCCCACCAGGCTTCCCCATCCCTGGGATTCTCCAGGCAAGAACACTGGAGTGGGTTGCCATTTCCTTCTCCAATGCAGGAAAGTGAAAAGTGAAAGTGAAGTTGCTCAGTCGTGTCCGACCCTCAGCGACTCCATGGACTGCAGCCTTCCAGGCTCCTCCGTCCACGGGATTTTCCAGGCAAGAGTACTGGAGTGGGGTGCCACTGCCTTCTCACTAGGATTCCTTTACACAAAAGTCAGTGAATTCACAAAGGTCAGTGAGTTCACAAAGGTCAGTGAGTTCACAAAATGTTATGCTTTAGTAAAATCTAAATTAATAGAATTCTACCTGCCCCATTATGGAAATGAACCATTTCACATGTATTCCAGAAGGCAGCATTTGAGAGCTTTACAAAGCTTGTTTCCATGACTTCCAAGTGTCCCCCAAAGCTTAAGGAATTTGTGTGCAGTCTTTTGTGCAAGGATTGGTGCAAAAACACTCTACAGGAAGTGTTTATATTTGGGATTCCTCTTCGCTTTTGTTTTGCGTGAAAACGTTGGCTCTAAACTTTTGTCCTTTCCAAGTTCCAACCTTAAGCACCACCGTGCAGAGAGAGACACAGTAATGTCAATCCTGGGGCCATGTCACTGTTAATTTTCCATTTTTCGTCACCAGAGTAAAAAGGCACAGAATCAAAACTTAAAACACAAAAAGGTGACTGTTAATAGGACTCTCATACTCCCATACTCAAACTTATAAATGGTCATATTTTATCTTCTCAGAATAATGAACCTCTCAGAAAAAGGAGAGAGCTTATATATATATATATATATATATATATATATATATATATTAAGATCCCACAGCCTCATGGCCCTATGTATATATATAGCTCAAAGCCTGAGCTCTTAATCAGCCGTTATCTGATCCCCATCTTCTTCATTGTCTCTCATTAATATGACTTGTTAACTATTATCCCATAACAATGCTTTTAGTTACCATTAGCCATAGGCATATGCAGAGCACTAAATGTATAAAACATTCGCAAACATGGAAAACGTGAGGGAAGATAGGATTAGAGAGTGCCTTTGAGAAACTCAATGATAAAACTCACTGAGGCAAAACAATATATTGGAATATATAGGAATCGAAGGAATCAAACAATATATTCAGGAAAAGGGAAACTTAAAGCAACTGGAAGTGTACATTGAGTCCATTTAAATAAGGAATTACAACCACACAGCAGAAGATGTCATGCTGGCAGGGCAGCATCACCCAACCCTTGACAGATTACTGGGAACCTAATAAGAATATATAGAAGAAAGGAAAAGCTGCAAAATCATAGGTGATTATTTCTGTCTTGTAAGGACAAGGGTTAACCAAGGCTTCCTAAAATCGATATACATTTCAAAAGAAAAAAATGACTCAATACTTTAATATTTAGGACTACTTATCAAAAGAAATAAACTTTTAAAAAGTTACATTCACAAAGATTTTCATGGAAGAATCATTTCCAGTAAAACAAGGGAAATAAGGAATATCTAAACAACCAATTAGAGAGAGAATAATTACACTCAGTACAGTGAAATGAAAATGGTGAAAGTTCTGCTAGAACATGACAAAGCTTTTATTATTAATGTAGAAAGAGAAGAGCAAAATGCCTATAGGTGTGCCTGCCATCTTTGGAAGTGTAAAATAGTTGTGTGCATGGCGAGAAAAATGTATTAAACATTCCACCTCCTCCCTCATACAAACATGCTAAAATAGCTGGTGGTAGATTTTCAGTTAATTTTCCTGCTTTATTTTCTAGAGATTCTGAGCTGAGCTTGATGACAGGAGCATCCACAGCATACAGCAAATTTCCAACAAGCAGTTTTGAATGAATGAATGGGTTGCTGTTTTGTTTCATTTTTCTCATTCTGCTCCTGCCACACTCTCTGGTAAATCCAGAACCCTGTGGCTTTCCAATAGCCTTGTAAACATTTTCTGAGTCTCCTCAGTGGTTAGTGAGTGAGTGCTTTGCTTTCCAAGACTGCCACATGCCTCCTTCAGCTGGAAAACAGGTTCTTTGCAAGGAAATAATTTTGTAATCTTAAAGCTCTCCATCCAAATATGGCATTTCAGTGTTAGATATACAACCATAGTGGTCAGGAAGTCCATAAATTTTGTTTGCTTTAATATTAATAGTATCCAGCCCCTGGTCCTTATAGAATCAGCCATAGAGAATCAAGGGACTTCCCTGGTGGTCCAGTGATTAAGACTTCGCTTCTAATGCAAGGGTACAGTTTCCATCCATGGTCAGGGAGCTAAGATCCCCTATGCCTTGAGCCCCAAAAAACAGAACATAAACAGCAGAAGCAATACTGTAACAAATTCAATAAAGACTTTAAAGATGATTCACATCAGAAAAATCTTTAAAAAAAAAAGAGGATCAAGAAACAAAAAGACAAGTTCTGTTACTTAATGCAATCCCTTCATTTTCCAGAAGAGAAAATAGCATGGATGTTAAGTGATTTATCTTAAGTAATAATATATTGTGTGAGTGCATCACTCAAATGTTCACTTTTACAGGGCCAGAGTCTTCTTGCAATGTTTATTTGAAGAAAAATCTAAATGAAGTTCACTTAGCAGAGGAACAGAAGTAGATACCCAATAGTAAGCAGATTGTGCCAGGAAGTGTGCCCAACAGCTGTGTAATTGATTGTGTGATGGGAGGGAAAAGGGAAGCTGTAAGAATCAGTTGATTGCAAAAGCCAGGGTCCTTGGTCAGCCAGAGTGTGTAAACCCAATGTCAGAGTTAACAGTGTCAAATCCAAGCCAATGTCTACAATGCATTATGTACTGAGCGCCTACTCTGAACCCACGGCAGGACTGGTGGAAAGTAAACTCAAGTCAGCACTGTCCCTCCCGTGAAGGAGCTCACGGTCTAGTAACCAAGTCAGGTCAGTCTTGGTTGTGCTGAGTGAAACGGGAGGCAACCAGACCAGAGGCCGTCCAACACTCAAGTGGCCAAGATGGGAAGACAAGCAAGACAAGAGAAAGTAGTTTCAAGAAGCAGTGTCAACTGATGAAGATCCACTGGGTCTCAGCTTATGACCCAGCCGACACCTAGATCCAGGATAAGACCATACACCAGGTTCTTGGTGGCTCAGCGTCCATCCAGATGGACTCCTGAGTGTGCCAACATTCCTTATAGCCATTTTAAATTTTTAAACACTTGTACATGCTACTTTCAATCTTGAAATGTCATAGGTGGGTATTTATATGTATATGACTGTTTCAAAACAATAAAATAAAAAATAACATAAATGAGAACAAAGATCTATGAGAAATAGATCTATTTATTAGGGCCCAAACATTCACTGTGGTTGTGGAGTATATAAAATATTAACCTTATTGCCAACTTTTATTTTAATAAGAACCTCTTGGACTAAATAATGGGAACCAAGTACAGTAATATACTTTCCAACAGTGCTATGGGCAGCCTCCTGGGACTATCAGGGGGACTTAGTCAGTGACACTTGTACAGGTTTAAATTTGAAATTGCATTTAATTTGTATGTCCTATTACTTAGCTGAAAACATGTACCTCTAAGGCAAAAGCAGACAGAAATGGGCATCAAGCTAAAAATATTTGAGAGGCAATAATTTGCCTTAATGGCATTCATACCTAGATGGGGAAAAGTAACAGAAGCATCTCAGGGGAGGTATTTCTTTGGCTTAATTTGTTTTCATGCTGTTACCAAGTTGTCAACCTAAGGACTGTACCAAGAGACTGCTCATGAACTTTTCTTTCGTTTCAGCTCCTCATATGCACTCTCCAACCCCTTGTACTTTCTTCTATTTTCTTGTTCAGCATTCAGTGCTGTGGTGAGCCAGGACTGTTCCAGAAATGATGGGGCACACAGTGAGCAAATTGGCCCAGAATTGCTGACCATGCTGGACTAAAGGTCTGGTCCACATGACCTCATCTTGTTCTCTTCCCTGTGAAGCAGCCACCTGGGTCGGGATGAATGGCCCTTAGCACAGTGCCCAGCTTACGGTAAATCAGCAGTGCACGCCTGCTCAGTCATGTTTGACTCTTTGCAACCCCATGGACTGTAGCCCACCAGGCTCCTCTGCCCAGGAGATTTTCCAGGCAAGGATACAGGAGTGGGTTGCCGTCTCCTCCTCCAAGAGATCTTCCTGTCCCAGGGATCGAACCCACATCACCTGCGTCTTCTGCATTGGCGAGCAGGTTCTTTACCACTGAGCCATCTGGGAAGCCCAAGTGGGCTGTAATAATAGCTATTATCAAGAGTGGTGGGAGTATATAATATTCAAATGCATTCTCTAACTTTTATTAAGATAAAGCTAATTACTATAAGCAATACAGTCCCCAAATTTCAGTGGCTTCACCTAAAGGTCAATGATTTCTCCCTCAGTAAAGTTAGCCAGCAATGAGGCAAAGGTGAAGGGAAGAACTGTTCAATGCAGTCTTTGGGGGATCTGAGTTGATAGAGACAGTGCAGTGTTTAACACGTGGTTTCTAAGATTTCTCCGGAGCAAAGCCATTGCAAGGGAGAGGTCTAGGACCAGACCTGGAGGCGATACCCTTCACTTCAGGTCACATCCCATTGACCAGAATTGAATGCCATGGCCGTGCCTAACAAGGTAAGCTGAGGGCTGTAGTGAAATTGTCTGTCTGGAGAAAGAAGAAACGGAGTTTGGTGAACAGCCAGAAAGCCTCAGCCTCTCAGAAACAGCCCAATACCTAACAAAAATCAGGACTTGAATGCAAATATCCAGATTTTAAATTATGAGCTCTTTCATAATACTGTTCCTGTATATTATGCCCTGCTTTTGGGGAGAGAATAAATGGCTCTGTAAGAATGAAGATGCTGCGAGCAAAGGTAGGGCTTTACACGTTGGAGGGGGCTGGTGGACCAGGTGAGCTGAAGAGGCCCTCCGACCACCTCTGCTATGCTTTGGTTTTCCCCCAATAGGATGAATTTACTGACATTGTCATGTGTCAAGAATTGGTAGGAGAAACATTTGCTAGAAGCAAATCCTGGTCTCTAGATCTTCAGCAAACTCCTTAATCTCAGAATTGCTGTGAGAGACAAGGATTGTTACAAAGCTGGAGTAGGATGAGGTGGATAATAAACACACAAGAAATGAAATAATTATTCATGGAGTCTTACTTATACAGTAGGATAATGGAAAGAAAGGGGTTTTCTCTTCCACTTTTTCCTGCTGGGAGGGTCAGAGATTCAAGCCTGATGGAACTCTTTGACTCTGCCCACATCAAGGTACATAACTGAGCTACTTCTGGTCTCAATTTTTGCCTCTAGTCATGAGAACTGAAACTGCTGTTTTGTATTCAAATGCACATTGTTGATTCCAGTTGAAAAACCTATACCACGCTCCTAATTCAACTGGTATCTTCTCATAGGTTGCCTTTCATGTGACATTTAGATCTAGGCTGTCACGATTGTGTGTGACAATTTTGAAGCAGAACTCAAAAAGTCACTCCTTTTCCCCAAAATGAATTCATTTGCACCAAAGCCATTAGTAAGAACTGTAGATTTTGTTGACGCTTTTATACTCAAATGAGCCTGGAACAAAGTAAATCAGGAAGAGAAAAAAAACAAATATCATACATTAACATATATATGTGGAATCTGGAAAAGTGGTTCTGCTGCTGCTGCTAAGTTGCTTCAGTCATGTCCGACTTTGTGCGACCCCATAAATGGCAGCCCACCAGGCTCCCCCATCCCTGAGATTCTCCAGTCAAGAACACTGGAGTGAGTTATCATTTCCTTCTCCAATGCATGAAAGTGAAAAGTGAAAGTGAAGTCGCTCAGTCATGTCCGACTCTTAGCGACCTCATGGACTGCAGCCAACTAGGCTCCTCCACCTGTAGGATTTTTCAGGCAAGAGTACTAGAGTGGGAAAAGTGGTTCAGTTCAGTTCAGTCACTCAGTCGTGTCCGACTCTTTGCGACCCCATGAATTGCAGCACACCAGGCCTCCCTGTCCATCACCAACTCCCGGAGTTCACTCAGACTCACGTTCATCGAGTCTGTGATGCCATCCAGCCATCTCATCCTCGGTCGTCCCCTTCTTCTCCTGCCCAATCCCTCCCAGCATCAGAGTCTTTTCCAATGAGTCAACTATTCGCATGAGGTGGCCAAAGTACTGGAGTTTCAGCTTCAGCATCATTCCTGCAAAAAAAAAATCCCAGGGCTGATCTCCTTTAGGATGGACTGGTTGGATCTCCTTGCAGTCCAAGGGACTCTCAAGAGTCTTCTCCAACATCACAGTTTAAAAGCATCAATTCGAAAACCCCAATACAGTATACTGACACGTATATATGGAATTTAGAAAGATTGTAATGATGACCCTGTATGCGAGACAGCAAAAGAGACACAGATGTATAGAACGGACTTTTGGACTCTGAGGGAGAGGGAGAAGGTGGGATAATTTGAGAGAATGGCATTGAAACATGTATACTATCATGTAAGAAATGAAGCACCAGTCTATGTTCAATACAGGATACAGGATGCTTGTGGCTGGTGCACAGGGATGATCCAGAGAGATGATGTGGGGTGGAAGGTGGGAGGGGGTTTCAGGATTGGGAGCTCGTATAAACCCGTGGTGGATTCATGTCAATGTATGGCAAAACCAATACAGCATTGTAAAGTAAAATGAAGTAAAAATAAAATCAAAAAAATAAAAATAAAAGAATCAATTCTTCGGCGCTCAGCCTTCTTCACAGTCCAACTCTCACATCCATACAAGACTACTGGAAAAACCATAACCTTGACTAGATGGACCTTAGTCGGCAAAGTAATGTCTCTGCTTTTGAATATGCTATCTAGATTGGTCATAATTTTTCTTCCAAGGAGTAAGCGTCTTTTAACTTCATGGCTGCAGTCACCATCTGCAGTGACTTTGAAGCCCCAAAAATAAAGTCTGGCACTATTTCCACTGTTTCCCCATCTATTTCCCATGAAGTGTTAGGACCGGATGCCATGATCTTTATTTGCTGAATGATGAGCTTTAAGCCTTTTTCACTTTCATCAAGAGGCTTTTAGTTCCTCTTCACTTTCTGCCATAAAGGTGGTATCATCTGCATATCTGAAGTTATTGTTATTTCTCCCGGCGATCTTGATTCCAACTTGTGTTTCTTCCAGTCCAGTGTTTCTCATGATGTACTCTGCATAGAAGTTAAATAAGCAAGGTGACAATATACAGCCTTGATGTACTCCTTTGCCTATTTGGAACCGGTCTGTTGTTCCATGTCCAGTTCTAACTGTTGCTTCCTGACCTGCATACAGATTTCTCAAGAGGCAGGTCAGGTGGTCTGGTATTCCCATCTCACGAAGAATTTTCCACAGTTTATTGTGATCCACACAGTCAAAGGCTTTGGCATAGTCAAGAAAGCAGAAATAGATGTTTTTCTGGAACTCTCTTGCTTTTTCCATGATCCAGCAGATATTGGCAATATGATCTCTGGTTCCTCTGCCTTTTCTAAAACCAGCTTGATCAGGAAGTTCACGGTTCACGTATTGCTGAAGCCTGGCTTGGAGAATTTTGAACATTACTAGTGTGTGAGATGAGTGCAATTGTGCGGTAGTTTGAGCATTCTTTGGCATTGCCTTGGGAGGGGGATTAGAATGAAAACTGACCTTTTCCAGTCCTGTGGCCACTGCTGAGTCTTCTAAACTTGCTGGCATATTGAGTGCAGCACTTTCACAGCATCATCTTTCAGGATTTGAAATAGCTCCACTGGAATTCCATCATCTCCACTTGCTTTGTTCATAGTGATGCTTTCTAAGGCACATTTGGCTTCACATTCCAGGATGTCTGGCTCTAGATGAGTGACCACACCATAATGAGTATCTGGGTCATGAAGATTTTTTTTGTACAGTTCTTCCATGTATTCTTGCCACCTCTTCTTAATATCTTCTGCTTATTTTAGGTCCATACCATTTCTGTCCTTTATCAAGCCCATCTTTGCGTGAAATATTCCCTTGGTATCTCTAATTTTCTTGAAGAGATCTCTAGTCTTTCCCATTCTGTTCTTTCCTCTATTTCTTTATATTGATTGCTGAGGAAGGCTTTCTTATCTCTTCTTGCTATTCTTTAGACTTCCCTGGTGGCTCAGATGGTAAAACGTCTATCTACAATGCAGGAGACCCGAGTTCGATCCCTGGGTCAGGAAGATCCCCTGGAGAAGGAAATGGCAATCCACTCTAGTACTATTGCCTGAAAAATCCCATGGGCAGTGGAGCCTCTTCTTGCTATTCTTTGGAACTCTGCATTCAGATGCTTACATCTTTCCTTATCTCCTCTGCTTTTCACTTCTCTTCTTTTCACAGCTATTTGTAAGGCCTCCCCAGACAGCCATTTTGCTTTTTTGTATTTCTTTTCCTTGGGGATGTCTTGATCCCTATCTCCTGTACAATGTCACGAACCTCATTCCATAGTTCATCAGGCACTCTATCTGTCAGATCTAGGCTCTTAAATCTATTTCTCACTTCCACGGTGTAATCATAAGGGATTTGATTTAGGTCATACCTCAATGGTCTAGTGGTTTTGCCTACTTTCTATAATTTGAGTCTGAATTTGATAATAAGGAGTTCATGATCTGAGCCACAGTCAGCTCCTGGTCTTGTTTTTGTTGACTGTATATAGCTCCTCCATCTCTGGCTGCAAAGAATATAATAATCTGATTTTGGTGTTGACCATCTGGTGATGTCCATGTGTAGAGTCTTCTCCTGTGTTGTTGGAAGAGGGTGTTTGCTATGATCAGTGCATTTTCTTGGCAAAACTCTTTAGTCTTTGCCCTGCTTCATTCCCTTGTGGCTTCCCTTGTGGCTCACTTGGTATAGTGTCTGCCTACAATGTGGGAGACCCAGGTTCGATCCCTGGGTCAGGAAGTTCCCCTGGAGAAGGAAATGTCAACCCACTCCAGTATTCTGGCCTGGAAAATCCCATGGACAGAGGAATCCGGTAGGCTACAGTCCATGAGGTCACAAAGAGTTGGACACGACTGACTTCACTTCACTTCACTTGCTTCATTCCGCATTCCAAGGCCAAATTTGCCTGTTACTTCAGGTGTTTCTTGACTTCCTACTTTTGCATTCCAGTCCCCTATAATGAAAAGGACATCTTTTTGGGTGTTAGTTCTAAAAGGTCTTGTAGGTCTTCATAGAACCGATCAACTTCAGCTTCTTCAGCGTTACTGCTTGGGGCATAGACTTGAATTACCATGATATTGAATGATTTGCCTTGGAAACAAACAGAGATCATTCTGTCGTTTCTGAGACTGCATCCAAGTACTGCATTTCAGAGTCTTTAGTTGACCATGATGGTTACTCCATTTCTTCTGAGGGATTCCTGCCCACAGTAGTAGATGTAATGGCCGTCTGAGTTAAATTCACCCATTCAAGTCCATTTTAGTTCGCTGATTTCTAGAATGTCAACCGTCCCTCTTACCATGTCTTGTTTGACCACTTCCAATTTGCCTTGATTCAAGGACCTGACATTCCAGGTTCCTATGCAATATTGCTCTTTACAGCATCAGACCTAGCTTCTATCACCAGTCACATGCACAACTGGGTATTGTTTTTGCTTTGGCTCCATCCTTTCATTCTTTCTTGAGTTATATCTCCACTGATCTCCAGTAGCATATTGGGCACCTACTGACCTGGGGAGTTCCTCTTTCATTATCCTATCATTTTGCCTTTTAATACTGTTCATGGGGTTCTCAAGGCAAGAATACTGAAGAGGTTTGCCATTCCCTTCTCCAGTGGACCACATTCTGTCAGCCCTCTCCACCATGACCCACCCATCTGGGGTTGCCCCGTGGGCATGGTTTAGTTTCATTGCGTTAGAGAAGGCTGTGGTCCTAGTGTGATTAGATTGGCTAGTTTTCTGTGAGTATGGTTTCCTATTTTCATGGCAGGAATAGAGATGCAGACATAGAGAACACACATGCGGACACAGCAGGAGAAGAGTAGGATGGGATGAACCGAGACAGTAGCATTGATGTATACCCTGCCATGTGTAAAATAGATCGCTAGTGGGAAGCTGCTGTGTAGCACATGGAGCTCAGCTCGGTGCTCTGGGATGACCCAGAGCAGTGGGATGGAAGTGAGGTAGGAGGGAGGTTCAAGAAGGAGGGGATATAAGTTTGCATATGGCTCATTCACTTCACTGTACAGCAGAAAGTAACCCAACATTGTAAAACAATTATATTCCAATAAAAAAGAAATCTCACAAAACATGTCCATTTGGTGAAATCGCCTCTTCTCTTGGTGTCACAAAAGGATTATTTATCCTACATGTCCCTCATTACTCAGCTTTGATGCTTGCCATCTCCTGGTTGTTATCTTCTCCTTGAGAATCCCAAATTGGCTCACCTCTTTGTGAAGAGAAATTTAGCTTTTTCTCTACCTCTTTCTTGGTAGAACCCACACCTTCCTGAGATCCTCACACAGCAGAGTTGAGCAGTTTCCATAGCCTGCCCTCTTTAGAAGTTGCTAATTAAATTGTTCTTTATCACATGCATGGAGGGGAGTCACAGTTTATGGAAATTTGGTATATGAACCAAGGTCAGGCTTCTCTAAGTGTGAATCTCAATCTAAACATCTTTTTTTTTTAATTTCTTTCCCTAAATCATACAGCCCTTGCATTGGCAATCAGAAATAAAGGATCTATCTGTTCTGTCTGGTTTAATGCTACACAGTTAGTTGGCAAGATGTCACATGCCCACCTGGCTCTGATCACAGAGAAAGCCCTGGTTTCCTCCACCAAACCATTTCTATGGCTTTTAACTATTACTGAATTCATTCCTTTGCAGATTTTTTTGAAAGCCAATCAATCAAAAAGAACATGTCTCTTAATGAGAGCACTTAAAAACATTTTAAATGCACACCTTCAGATTCTGAAAGCCCACAGCATACATTTTTAGCTCCAAGTGTTCCAATTCGGATGGCTGGAATTTACTCCCAAAGAAGTTTGCCCACATGGGAAAACTTCATCAATTTTATTGACTTTATTCTCTGAGAAAGAAAGCAAGTGAATAACTCAATTGAAAGGGATGGAAATATGTATTGAAACAGAAGGATATGTGTATTTATGTCTTAGTTTTCCTTAAATCAATAAATGCTGAGATATAATAGATACAGAGAAGCCAGAATTCAACGCTGATTTTTCTATGCACGTGAAAGTGTCGTGTCCAACTTTTTGTGACCCCGTAAACTATAGTCCGGCAGGCTTCTCTATCCATGGAGTTTTCCAGGCACGAATACTGGAGTGGGTAGCCATTCCCTTCTCCAGGGCATCTTCCCTTTTTATGTATAGAAGGTTACTGTTAAGTTGCACTGAAAATTTCCCAGCAATGTCTTTGCATTTATCTGAATACTATGGAAGGAATTCTCAAAGAGTAGATTCAAGATCCACAAACATCCATCTCACCTTGGCTTGTCTAATTCTTGGGATAGTTTGTAAACTGAACATGGGGTTCACAGATAAGATTTTGCAGGATGCTTTGAAAAATGGTTGTGCAACAAAAATCAGTGATTCTAACACATAGACTGTAGATCAGTAAGACCTTGAGACTCTTTCAGGGTCTGTGACGTTAAGACATCTTTTGTAACAACACCGAGATATTATTTGCTTTCCCCCCACATAGTATTGACCTTTGCACTGATGATGCAAAGCAAATTGGGCAAAACTAATGGCAAATTAGCACTAGCCAAGTCAGCGGCTGCGAACACTAGCGCTCATCATCACCTTCCATTTCAGGCTGACTTAAGAGTGTCTGCCATGAAACTGTTAAGATGATTCATACTATTATGTCTTGACCTGGGAGTTCATGTCTCTCTTAGTTTTCTACCACTGCTATATACATTATCAGATTACCTTAAAACAACACAAATTTGTCTTATAGTTCTACAGGCAGGTCAGAAATCTGACATCAGTCTTGCTAGTGACTTTGAACGAGGTGTTAGTAGGGGTGCATTCATGCCTGGTAACGTGAGGGGAGCATACATTTCCTCGCTTTTTCCAGCTTTAAAGGCCACCTGTATTCCTTGGCCCATGTCCTCTTCCTTCCAAGTTCAAGGTCAGTCACCTTGTGTCTCTCTCTGTCTTTCTTCCGTGCTCACATCTCCCCCTCTAAATACAGCCAAGTAAATGTATCCACTTACAAGATCAGAATGTTTAAGCTCAAGTCCTTCCATATAAACCAGGAAAAGCTCATCTTAAGATCCTTACCTTGATCACAATTGCAAAGTTCCTTTTTTTCTTGCAGGGTGACATTCACCACTTCTGGGGAATTAGTGCATGAACATTCTGAGGGACTATTATTCTATCTGTCTCAAAGTCTTTATAATAGCCTGGCTGACAAAATGGGAAGTGTACATGTATGTATCTCTATACATTCAGAGATAGGATGGTAGTCTCAAGGAAAGTCACTTACAAGTTAATCTGAGTAGTGAGCTAAACAAGTGCTTTCTTCATAGGATGCTGTTTTCGTTTGGAGCAACGACTTACAGACAAACTATGGTTATTCAGTCTTGGGTTTTGCCAGATATCGTTTTTGAATATAAACAGAGTGAGCTTGAAGTTTTCAGCTGAATAAGTACAACAGATAGTATTTGTTGCTCATAATAAAATAAAGGTTTTCTAGTTAAAATGAAAATTTCATACAACATGTATCTGCTATTGTGATTCTGACTCCTTCCCAATATTGAAGACTTTTCTGATGAGATCTGTAGTAATATTAACAAAGGTAATTTTTTGGTAATAACACATAAAGAAATACATCAGCATTTGGAATATTTGCATAACTCAGTGAGCCAGTATTTTCCAGACCTCAAATATATGGTATTACAAAATCTTGCATGAGCCTGTCACTAACCACATTTAAAGTTCAAGGTAGACCAATAGATTTTAATATAAGAAAGCATGAAAAGCTCGTTAATATGGTTTCAGATTCCATATTACTGCTAACTTTTAAGAAACCACCCTCTGCCAAGTTTTGGCATAGTATCAAAGAAGAATATCCCCAATTAGCTGAAAAGCTATGAAATACCCCTTCTTCTTCCAATGGCACAAATATGTGAGGTTGGATTTTCTTCATATACTTCAATCAAAACTACTTATCACAGAATATTGAATGCAGAAGCAGACGTGGAGTCCAGCTGTCTTTTATTAAGTCAGACATTAAAGAGATTTACAAAAATGTAAAATAATGTCTCTCTTCTCAATATTTTATTCTTGGGGGAGCTCATTACTTTTCATTACAAACATCTTCTTTCCATTATCATGTAATAAATTTATCATTTTTATTTTTAAATAAATTAATACATAGATATTAATAATGTATAATTTCTAATTCAGTAAATACTGATAGCATTTATATCAGTATACTGATAGATATAACCCAAAGCTATTCAGGTTCTCAGTCATTTTTCAGAGTGCGAAGTGAGACATGTCCCATGAGTTGCTTTAGCCAATGGGATTAGAAGTGATCCCATAGGAAAAATTGGGTTCATGTTCAGCTTACCGAGGTATCCATTGACATGTAGACTCCAAACAAGGAAATGGCACTACACTTGATGAAGAATGGGAATGGGTTGCTTTCATGGCCAGTACGGCAGCTGAACTCCAGTCCAGCCAATAGCTCTCTACAGTGTCTTCTCCGGACAATGCGCCAAGCCAAAGCCACATCAGGAACATACTCACTTGAGTGTGTGCATCCTGCTGTTTCTGCAGTAAATGAATCTCCTTCCTGGTCTTCTCAGCCCTTGTGACGTGGACATAAGGAGTCTAGAAACATGTTTAGTGTCTGGGTGGCACTTCCACAGGAAGGTTGAAGAGCCACTGGATTAATGCTTCATATACCGTGTGCTTTCAGCTTACTTTTGCTTCCTGTTTTGCTTGTTGGTCTGTCACCACAATTGTTCATTCACTCAGTCATGTCTGACTCTTTGCAACCCCATGGACTGCAGCACTCCAGGCTTCCCAGAGACTGTCCTATGCCTCATTAATCTCCTGTTTTAACAAAGAGCTTTGGATATAATAGGTGCTCAATAAATTCTGTCAAATTAAATTAAATTATCTCATTTACATTTAATCCCACATACATTCAAATGACAAATTTTTAAATGAGCCCTACACAAATGACGTGCATGCACACAGATATGCATGTGTGTATATACAAATCACTTTTATGTATGTAAAGCAACTGGCCCACATTTATTCATTATCTGTTAATTGAGCCCATGTGTCAAACTCTGGAGACAAGTAGCTAAAATAGACATCCTTTCTGCCCTTGATGAGCTCGCTATATGATGGAGGAGTAGTAAGCGTAGGATTCACAAGAACATTGTAACCCACTTGCTTTCGGAAATTGAGGGGAATTTAGGAGCGCAGAGTGGAGAAAGATCACACCGCCTATGATGAAAGATCACTGGAGGATTCTAAGAGGGGAAAAAATCCTAGGAAAAAAGATTATTCAGGAAGGAGGCATACAGCAAAAGGATCAGTGGAGGAAGACTGTCAGCGAGCAGAAGATTCATAAAGAAACCACAGCAAGATAAATCATTGTTTACATTTACACACAAACACACATGCTCATGCCGAAAGCCCCTAGCTTCAGAAGCATGATTGACTTCCAGCAAAGCTATGGGCAAGTCCTTTCAGCTGGTGGAGCCTCAGTTTTTCCATCTTTAAAATTAATAGATAGGGCTAGATCAGTGGTTCTCACTCCTGGCTGAAAATCATTCTCAACTGGAGCAATAACAAAAATACTCTTACTCAAGACCCATGGCCAGAGATTCTGATTCTCTTGGTCGGGAATGGGGTCCAGATATTTTATCTTTCAAAGAGTTCTCCACATGATTCCATCACTAACCAGTCAGAATGTCATTTTCTTTGTGGTTTTATTCATTTACTCCTCTTTTACAGACTTATTTTTTTATGGCTGTGCTGGGTCTTTGTTTCTGCGTGGGCTTTTCTCTAGTTGGGCAAGTCAGGGCCACTTTTCACTGGGGTATGCAGGCTTCCTGATGTGGTGGCTTCTCTTGCTGCAGAGCACAGGCTCTTTGCCCCTGGACTTCAGTGGTTGGAGCACATGAGCTCAGTTGCTCCGTGGAATGTGGGATCTTCCCGGACCAGTGTTCAAACCCATGGCCCCTGAACTGGCAGGCAGACTCTTAACCACTAGACCACCAGGGAAGCTCTCATTCATTCACTTCTCCATTCAACCTTTCACTTAATTTTTTCTCCCCTGATCATGAAGGCTCGTGGCATACTAGGCATCCTTCTAGATATTTTTGAGATAGAAACAGAGCAGGTAGATCCCTGCACTCATAGAATTTTCAACATGGTGGGAAAATGACTCTCAGAAAGATATGTCTTTCACTTGCCTTTATCCTGTTACCAGACTTTTCCCACCCCACTTCGACCACCACCACCTTGAGGTCAGTTCAATTCAGTCAGTCAGTCATGTCCAACTCTTTGTCACCCCATGGACTGCAGCATGCCAGGCTTCCCTGTCCATCACCAACTCCCAGAGCCTACCCAAACTCATGTCAGTTGAGTTGGTGATGCCATCCAGCCACCCCATCCTCTGTCATCCCCTTCTCCTCCTGCCTTTAGTCTTTCCCAGCATCAGGATCTTTTCCACTGACTCAGTTCTTCATATTAGATGGCCAAAGTATTGGAGTTTTAGCTTTCAGCACCAGTCCTTCCGATGAATATTCAGGACTGATTTCCTTTAGGATTGACTGGTTTGATCACCTTGCAGTCCAAGAGACTCTCAAGAGTGTTCTCAAACACCACAGTTCAAAAGCATTAGTTCTGCAGTGCTCAACTTTATTTATAGTCCAACTCTCACATCCCTACATGACTGCTGGAAAAACCACAGCTTTGACTAGACAGACTTTTGTTGGCAAAAAATGCCTGTGCTTTTTAATACACTGTCTAGGTTGGTCACAGCTTTTCCTCCAAGGAGCAAGTGCCTTTTAATTTCATGGCTGCAGTCATTATCTGCAGTTAATTTGGAGCCCCCAAAATAAAGCCTCTCACTGTTTTCATTATTTCCCCCTCTATTTACCATGAAGTGATGGTACCAGATGCCATGACCTTAGTTTTCTGAATGTTGAGTTTTAAGCCAACTTTTTCACTCTCCTCTTTCACTTTCATCAAGAGGCTCTTTAGTCCTTTGCTTTTTGCCATAAGGGTGGTATCATCTGTGTTATCTGAGGTTATTGATATTTCTCCTGGCAATCTTGATTCCAGCTTATGGCTTCATCCAGCCTGGCATTTGACCTTGGGTCAACTTATTCTAATACTGTAAATGCAGTTACTCAATCACAATTGCACACATAGATCAAACGGGTATTTTGACCTATTTTCTCATTAACGTGGTTCCAGAGCGATGCTAGCTTCTTTCTTAGGTTTATGTGCCAAATCTATCCTTTGAGGATTAATTGTCTAGACTAGCTTTCTTTTTAAATGTTGCACCGTAAAGAAGGCTGAACACTGAAGAATCGATGCTTTTGAATTTTGGTGCTGGAGAATACTCTTCAGAGCTCCTTGGACACAAGAAGATCAAATCAGTTCATCCTAAAGGAAATCAATCCTGAATATTCATTGGAAGGACTGATACGAAAGCTAAAGCTCCAATACTTTGGCCAACTGATGTGAAGAGCCAGTTCAAGGGAAAAGACCTTGATGCTGGGAAAGATTGAAGGCAATGGAGAAGGGAGCAGCAGAGGATGCAATGTTTAGATAGCATCACTGACTCAGTGGACATGAACTTGGGCAAAATCCAAGAGACAGTGAGGGACAGGAAAGCCTAGTGTGCTGAGGTTGCCCAGAGTCAGACACAACTTAGCTATACGAATGGATTTCTGCAGCCTCCAGAAACACAGTCTCCTTATCAAATCAATGAAATGGGTGTTGCAATCTCAGTGCCATATCTGACTCAAGCAGTCAAGGATTAAGTGAAATCACATGTGTGGACAAAATCTGTGCACTCCAGTGCAATGAAAAAGATAGTTACTATGAACATATTAATAGGTGTGTTGATTGAGCCCTGTTGATTGAACACCATGGTATGCACTTTGCATAGTTTATTAGATTTAACTTTCACAACAGCCCTGTAAAGTAGGTACCTGAATCCCCATTTTATAGATGAGAAAACTAAAGGCTTCTGAGAGGGAATAACTTGCCCCCGGTCCTGGAGCTGGTCATTGGAAGAGCAAAGTTTCCATGGGGCAGAGTCTTCCTTCATGGTTTCATGCTGCACTCACGCATCATCCTGCTTCCCTAGGAAATGTTGCTGCTAAAGTGTAGTCAGTGATTTCTTCAGGACAGATCAGCATCTCCTCACAGTGTTTGGGGCCCCAGATGATTTATTTTACATTATAGACCTTTATTTGATGTAATCATATCCATTCCAAATCATGGACATCAACAGCCTTGACTAATTGTGCATTCTCCTTGATTTTGATGTTCACCAAGGTGGATTTTGGAATAGTAACTTCATACAGTAGAGAAAGAGGCCTGCATTACTAACCAGAGTCTGTATTGAGTGACATTAAACAATTTTTTAAACTCTAAGAACCACTGGTTCATTACAGAGAAAGAACCATCAGGACACATATAATATACTATATTAATAATATATATTATGTCCATATAATGCATCAATAGTGTTATTATAATTATAATATATTTAATATATAATGTATTATAATAATATATGTATATAATAAAATATAGATATATAACATATGTTTTATGTATGTGATAGAATATATAATAGGGTCTACAATAGGACATATACATATGCATGCTAAAGATTATATATTATAAAGAACTGCTTTATGTAATTCTGGAAGCTGAGGAGTCCCATGGTCTACCATCTGAAGCTATAAACCCAGGAAAAAGGATGACACAATTCATTCTGAGAGCAAAGCCCAAGTATTGGAATGGAGCAGGGCCCTATGATCCTTGCCCCTCCGTGTCCTCTTCCCGCCTTTCCTCTGTGGAAAACTTTAGTCAAAGAATAAGTTTAATCATAAGAATAAGAACACGCAGACACAAAGGAAAACAGTCGAAGGAAGTTAAATAATAACAATGTAGTCATTAAGCATAGCCAAGGATATTTACTTAGTTCCTTCGCAAGGAATGTGGATAATATGCTGAGCCATCTCCTGGGAGCTGCCCTAGACACTGAAACCTTTGCCAGATAGAGAAGCTAGCTATGTGATGGCCAGACGGTACCCATGACATAAGCCGCCGCAGTGCTAAGAATCAGCCTCCAAGAAGTGGACACACACAAACCCTGGAGCCGAAGATTAACTGTACTTAAAACCAGGATGATGCTGGTCAGACTACCAAGGAACAGTTTGAAGACGACCGTCAGAGCTGATTGTGATGTTTCTGCCTGTTGCCTTCTCCTTCTGTCTATTAAAGCTCTTTCCCACTGCCTTTGGACAGAGGTCTGCCCTCCCCCACCACCAGTTGCTGGCATCTGAAATCAAGCCGATTTCCCACCAGCCTGGCTTGTTTATTGGCTTTCGAGAGGCAGATAGCCGGACCCCCACTTTTTGGTGACGGTATCAAGAGTGTCAGTGCATGAAGGTAAGAGAACATGGCGAACCACCTCAAACAGAGAGAGCAACTTTACCATATCTTCACCCAGTTTTGTTCTATTTTGACTTTCAAGGAACTGGATGATGCCTGTTTCCATTGTTGTTGTTGTTGTTGTTGTTGCCATTAGGGAGGGCAATCTTCTTTAATCTTTCTACTGATTCAAATGCTAATCTCTTCCAGAGACACTCTCACAGACACACGTATAACTTGCTCTCCCAGACATCTGGGTATCCTTTAGCAAAGCCAAGTTGACGTATACGATTAACCATGGTAACCTTTTCAAGGGGCTTCTCTGGTGGTGCAGTGGTAAAGAATCTGCCTGCCCATGCTGGAGACAGGGCTTAGGTCCCGGGGACAGGAAGATCCCCCGGAG
Organism: Nanger dama; assembly: GCA_917880005.1. Classification (NCBI taxonomy): domain Eukaryota; kingdom Metazoa; phylum Chordata; class Mammalia; order Artiodactyla; family Bovidae; genus Nanger; species Nanger dama. Next base: position 6,649,994 of record CAKJTW010000063.1, on the reverse strand, counting down.
AAAGAAATGGCAACCCACTCCTGTATTCTTGCAGGGAAATTCCACAGACAGGAGCCTGGTGGGCTACAGTCCATGGGGACACAAAAGAGATGGACAAGACTTGGTGACTAAAGAACATCAACAACAACGCCTTTGAGCATTGCTTGGCTTAAAAGCCAAGTAAGTTATGAGCTTTAAAAATAAGACAGGGAAATTATTGACCTGTGGCAATGCCATGGACTGAGGAGCCTGGTAGGCTCCTCAGTCCATGGGGTCACTAAGAGTTGGACACAACTGAGTGACTTCCCTTTCACTTTTCACTTTGATGCATTGGAGAAGGAAATGGCAACCTGCTCCAGTGTTCTTGCCTGGAGAATCCCAGGGACAGGGGAGTCTGGTGGGCTGCCGTCTATGGGGTCGCACAGAGTCGGACACGACTGAAGCAACTTAGCAGCAGCAGCAGCAGAACTTCAGTATAATGTTGCTGTTATGGAAGCATTTTTAATCTTAGCTATTAGACATAATATCTCTAATGTGCATTGACATGTGCATCATTTTCCTTTTTTTTTTCTGTTTTATCTACTTGCTTTTAATCCTGTTTATTCCACTAGCCTTAAGTCTTAGAACAAGGTAATAGGGCAACCAGTAAGTTAACATATTTATTAATTAATCTATGAGTCTTCAATAGCTATTAAAATAATGCTGCCATTTTATGAAGCACACTAGTCTTCTGGACATAGGTAATATCTTAACCTGTTCTATAATATTAACATCCAAGATTCATTCACCTTTGATTAATGTATATCAGATATTTACATTTACAGAGCCCTCGCCATACACAAGGCAAAGATCTATGGTTTGAGATACAAACAACCTGACCATATTACCCAGAGGTGGAAATGCTCTGACTCTCTGCATAAACTAGGTTTCTAGGCTTCAAGTTTTCCAGGATGCCCCACCCAAGCTGCCCTGGAGAGTTCATATTGGCTCTGGGGGTGGAGATGTAGCGTGAATACTGAGCCAGTGAATCGGCTCCAAGTGCAGAGACCAGAGTGGAAAATCAAGGCCTTTAAAAGCAGAGGGATTTGCTAAGAAGCACACACTTTGCACACGTGGCTCTAGTTCTCCTTGGCAATAAAGGGTATCAGGACTTGGGGACATGGACCATTTGACTGATGGACCATTTGACTGATGCACCCTCATGAGATCCCAAGCCTGGGGACTGCTACTCCAGTGACAACGCCCTGGGATTGACTCTGACGCATGTCCTGCTGAAGCTATGGCTGACCTTACATCTCACGGAGAGTTAGTTATGCAGCTGGTGATCCTAGCAGTCGAGGAAGACTTGAGCTTCAGGAGACGGGGATGGAAGGTGAACCAGGAGATGACCACCCTAAACTAGTTCACTTCAAGATAAAGAAATCACCACCACTGCCCAGAGGAGGACAGTTGGGCTGGCACTTGGCTCTGTGTTCTAGTGATTAAAGATTGCCATTGCGCCTACCCTTGTGATGCAAATTCTTTTGAAGATGGGGCCTATAGAAATTTTCACATCACATGAGCAAAAGTGCTTTAAGCTCCCACTCTGTTCAATGCACTATTTTAGACTTCTTTACAATGTTATCTCTTTTAAACTTCAGGGAGAAAAAAACTTATGAATAAGATATTATCGTTTTATATATCACTCATGAGAAAACTGAGGCTTAGAAGTTTCAATGAACTTCCCAAAGTCTTGGCAGTAGGATGTGTCAGATTTGTGTCTGGAATTCAGATACGTCTAAAACAAATGCCCACAGGTTCTTTCTATCATATGTATTTCAATAACTTTGCCATCACTCAAAGCAAGCTTGAAATGTCTTTGGAATTCCTTTAGAGTCAATTTACAAGCAAGCCATTACCTTATGAACATGTCTCATCTTTGATTAATAGCTGTATAACTAAGCTCCCATGTTTCAACAATGGCAACCTTATTGGAATAAGTATCTGGCTTCCCCTGGTGAATACTTTGAAAAGCATAGACCCATTTAGATAAATGCAGTCTAAGCCAGCTCTGCCCCATAGAATTTTCTATGATGATGGAAATGTTGAACATCTCAGTTGTCCAATAGAGTATCCATGAGTCACAGATGACCATTAAGCACTTTGCAATGTGGCTAGTGAAAAGAAGAACTGAAGTTTTTAATTTGATTTCATGTTAATGACTTTAAGATTGAAATAACCACATGTGACCAGGGACTACAGCATTGCGGAGCACAGGTATAAGCTCTGTGTTAATACCAACAGCAGCTACATAAAAATACTTGGTTTTGCAACCTTGAAGTCACAGATTATGAATGCTGTGCGAATATAAAGTTAACTTCTGGGAAAGATTGAGGGCAGGAGAAGGGGGGTGACAGAGAATGAGATGGTTGGATGGCTCACTGACTCAATGGACATGAGTATGAGCAAGCTCTGGGAGATAGTGAAAGACAGGGAAGTCTGGCATGCTGCAGTCCATAGGGTTGGAAAGAGTCAGACCCAAGGTAGTGACTGAACAGCAACAACTGGGCTTATTGGTCCATGTTTACATATTTGTTCAAGCCAAGCATGATAATGTGTTACCATAAACCTCTGTGTGAGACAGAGACTTCCATCCATTAGACTTGTTGGAAAGAACGATAGCATTCTGGTTGGAAAAAACCAGTAACAGTTTTGAAAGTGATACCAGAAGAGACACAGCTAAATCTCAGGCCATGCAGTAACTCAGAGCCCGACTTCTGTTTCAAGCCCAGGTTCCTAACTCGTTCCTTCTCTTGTCTTAATACACTGCCGCTGTTCCTTCAGAAGATCAATCAACAGGGCTATTTTCACTTCAAAAGGGTTAGGGTTAGTCTTAGTTTGATTCAGCACTGGACCAGTCAACATGCAGTCTTTGAGATGAGCACCCAGAAACCCAAAGGAGACCTTGTGTTCCCCAGACAGAAAGGGACCTGTGATCCCACAGAAGAGAGGCAGGGAGGGTCAAGGCTGGGACAGCAATAACCTTTCCTCATAACCTGCCTGCACCCTTCCATGTTAACATACTGTGAACGGAGCAGAAGTGACAAAACCAATCCATCACCCCAGAGCCAACACAAAGAGGAATAGAGAGGTTAACAGAAATTGATGACATCCCTGCTGGAATTTTACACTGATTCGGCCAGCCCTACGATTGAAATAGACAAAGATTTATAGTCCGAGCAAGGACGCTGGCTCCTCTTGATTGCCTTGATTTTTTTTATGCGCTCCTGCATATTTATTCCCAAGCTCATCACCAGCTTGTAGCATTAGAATGCTGATTTGATTTTACATTCCAAGACGAGCAAGCATTATGCGGCCATTTGCATGATGTGAGAGAAATCACCAGAACCGTTTCTGATATCAGCGGCCAAAATGATCACTAATGTTCCCCTGCAAAAGCGGGATTGTGCAATATTTTTTTTTTTTTGAAATTCAGATTTCCTTTTGCTCCTCTCAGTGTAAAAATAAAAAGGGGGAATTATTCCATATCCTGTGGATGAGAAATTGTATTTTGTCATGCCTCCGAGGGCTACAGGAGCACTGAGCTTTTATGAATTCGTTTGATATCAGGGCTGTGCGTTTCGAGTTCCAACACAAATTCTTCCCCCATGACATTATTACTGAAAGCTTTTATCAGTTCATTGTGACAGAAAATTGATTATTATCCTTGACATTTGATGGATAGCTTTCATAAAAGAACCTTTTTTTATTTCATGTTGGACTATAAAGTACCCCCCACCAAAAAAAAAAACTTTTCTAAGACATGAAAAGAATTTCTAAGTTCCTCTAGGCATCTGTAGTTGGGATCAAGTGCCTAAGAAGAAGAAGGGAAAAAAAGAAAAAAGTTGAAGAGAAAGTGCAGATCTGAACTTGTTATTTGGTCTACTCTGCATCCGACAAGGAAAAGTTAGGAAACACCCAAAAGACGGCCCCCTAGGACTCACAGACAAGACTTAAAGGCTGACACAGTCCACTGTTTCCTACGTTATCACCAAGAACAACTCTGCTTATGACTGTAAATGAGAAAGCACACGCAAGAGCACTTTGAAAACTCTTGTCTGCGTTCAAAGAATGTGACCTTTCCCTATATTAAGTAGAAAGAGTCCTCTATTAACTAGATTCTAATAGTCATCATCCATTGTTTTTGCAGTGCATCCACTCAGTTTATACTCATCATTACACTATGAGAAAAAAAATGCATCTTTTCTCCCAGGAGAGGAAGCTGAGGTTTGGAAAGTTGAAGGAACTTGACACAGGTCCCCCAGCTTGTGTGGAAAAGACACACCTTGAACCCTATCATTTCAGCTTAACAGACATTGTTCACCCAGTGCATCATGCACTCTCGTTGACTATTTCTAGAGAAACACAAGAGGCATCACTTTCAGGAATATATATATATTTTCAATTCAGTTATTCATTTAAACTGAAACACACTCACCCAAGAGAAAGAACAATCAAGTCGCAATGAATCTCAAACTCCAAACAAGTGTTCTATCTTATCCTTCTTCTTGATTTCACATCCTTTCCTGTTCCACCCTGGACTCCCTACAGGCATCGCACTGTGTCCCCATTTAAGCAAATTCATATTATATTTCATTGGGGAATTTGGGGAAGAGTTTCCCAATAGTCTTAGAGATGACAGAAACCAGCATACATTTCCAATAGCTATAGTCCCCTTGCTAATGCAAAGTGTTAGTAGAAGTTTCATTTCACCTGCCTGATTTTGAGAGGAGAATCAGAGTCTTCTACAGACTAGGGTCTTGAGGATGCTTAGTGACTAGTAGCAAAAGAAAGAGGCTTCCCTGGTGGCACAGTGGCAATGAATCCACCTACCAATGCAGGAGACATGGGTTCAATCTTTGGGTCAGGAAGGTCCCCTGGAGAAGAAAAGGACAATATACTGCACTATTCTTGCCTGGGAAATCCCATGGACAAGGAGCTTGACAGATTACAGTCCATGAGATGGCAAAAGAGTTGGACACAACTTAGCAACTAAACAACAGGGAAAGAACCAGATCCAGATCTTCCAGGATTCCTTTTATCACCCCTGGAATTTCATGGGAAAATAAAGCTGAGGCTGTCTCTTCTTCAGAGAGTCTTTATGTCTTATCAGACATATAAATCCTCCCTATGGGACACACAGACATCTCTAATGAAAGCAAGACATCATCATTACATAGAAGATCAACTGCCTCATCTCAGACTGTTGTGATATATACAAAGTAACTCACAGACCCTTACTTAGGGCAAAAAACCACTTAGGTCAGGGGGAGCTAGGATATCTCCAATTTTCCTTACATTTCCTGTGACCTCGCTTCTCGTCTGTTGAAAAATGCACTTGTTCCTCCAGTCCCTCAGGGTTGTTATAATGAGGAATGATAGTGTATCAGAATTAATAGGAACAGTAGGTGTCTAAAGAAAGAGGAGACTTAAAATAGTTCGTTAAGAGTAGGAGGTAGAAAACTTTATTTGATGAGTTAAATGATCATCATTAAAAGTGAAATTTTCCTCATAACTAGAGATGCCACTTAAAATATTGTTTTTTCTTATTAAGGAAGATAAATGAGCATGTGATCATCATAGAAATTTTGGAACATATAGAAGTGCACTCTATTAAAAAAAAAAAAACACACTTGTACTTTATGACCCAAGGATAACCACAATAAGTGTGATTCTTGGCAGGACTGCTTTTCTTTCCTAAGTGTTTATGCATGCCTCTATGAATTATGAAATTAGGATCATATGGTATATATTGTTTTTTTTTAAATAAAGTTTCCTTAACATTGCATCCTGATTCCAGTCATTTAATATTCTTTGAAAACTTGACTTTTAATGCCTATATATCTAATATTTTTGTTGTAACATTCAACACATTTTTTTTTTATTTACATCATTTCACTACTAATAAACAGGTTACTTTTAGTGTTCATGGTTTTAATTAATGCTCTAGCATACTTCGATGACAAATCTGCATGAATCTCCACTTGAGGAGGGCTTCGCTATTGCATTTTCAGAAGAGGAAGCAGAAGTCAACTATATAATTTTTCCAAAGTCATAGAATAAGTGATAAAAAAAAAAACCAGAGTCAGGATTCAAACATGGTTATTTTCACTTTAGGGCCAAATGTTCTGCAACATAAAATTTCAGTAATGCTACTTGGAAGAACTTCTCTAAACAGTCCAAAACCATAAGCCTTGGAGTCATACTATGGGACCTGGACTAGAAGACAAAAGCTTGTGTTTAATCTTTTTATTTATGGCTTATCAGCTCTGAATTCTTGAACAAAAGACTTTACTTCAGGCACATTTCACCATCTATGAATCAGGTATTTTCCACTCGTGGTGTGCTTATGAGGATTAAATAAAATACGTACTTTAAAGTACCTTGGAGAAACGAAGTGTGGCATAGGTTTTCAATAAATGACAGTTCCATTATCATTACTAAGCATGGTTTCAGGTGGTCAGCATCAAGTGGAGTGATGTTTTCTCTTGAACGTCTAACAGAGAAAACTTGAATTCCACCCTGCATTTTTTTTTTTAATTTAAGACTTGAAGCCTTTAAGAGACAGCAGAATAACAGACTTCAAAGAATGAGCTCTTTATAATCCTTGGACCTCGAGCCCAGGGCATCAGGCAAAAAGGAATGATATTAATTCCACATATAAAGACCTGAAACCAGCTTGCTGTAGTCCAGTGTCAGGGAAAATGGCAAGAGTAGGATCCAAATTGATGAAGTTTTTACTTCTGAAATGACATTCATGTATCTGGAATAGAACTGCCTGGAAATAAATAAATAAATGTCCCTTCTCCCTCAACTCATCCCTTAAAAGTATGTACTTAATTACTTGCTAAATTTTAGAATTGGTTTATCTATGTTGGAAAGAGAAACAACTATGTATGTGTGTATTTTCAGTATTTTCAGCTTGTTATTGTTCAGTTGCTAAGTTGTATCCAGCTCTTTGCATCCCCATGGACTGCAGCATGCCATGGTCCCCTGTCCTTCAACATCTCCTGGTGTTTGCTCAAATTCATATCCGTTGAGTTGGTGATGCTATCTAACCATCTCATCCTCTGCTGCCCCTTCTCCTTCTGCCCTCAACCTTTCCCAGCATCAAGTCTTTACCAGTGAATTGGCTCTTCACATCAGGTGGGAAAAGTATTGTAGCTTAAGCTTCAGCATCAGTCCTTCCAATGAATATTCAGGACTGATTTCCTTTAGGATTGACTGGTTTGATCTCCTTGCTGTCAAAGGGACTCTCAAGATTCTTCTCCAACATCACAGTTCAAAAACATCACTTCTTTGGCTCCCACATTTCTTTGTAGTCCAACTCTCACATCCACATACGACTCCTGGAAAAACCGTAGCTTTGACTAGATGGACCTTTGTCAGCAAAGTAATATCTATGCTTTTTGATATGCTGTCTAGTTTGGTCATAGCTTTTCCCAAAGCAAGTATCTTTTATTTTCATGGCTGCAGTCACCATCTGCGGTGATTTTGGAGCCCAAACAATAAAGTCTCTCACTGTTTCCATTGTTTCCCATCTATTTGCCATGAAGTGATGGGACCAGATGCCCTTATCTTAGTTTTCTAAATGCTGAGTTTTAGGCCAACTTTTTCACTCTCTTCTTTCACTTTCATCAACAGGCTCTTTAATTCTTCTTCACTTTTTGCCATAAGGGTGGAGTCATCTGCATATCTGAAGTTATTGATATTTCTCCTGGCAATCTTGATTCCAGCTTGTGCTTCTTCCAGTCCAGCATTTTGCATGATGTATTCTGCATATAAGTTAAAAAAAAAGAATAGCTTATATAAAAATATATATAAGTAGATAGAAGAATATATATTCTTAAACTATTTCTTCTTCTATGTATATATATATGAATAGATACATATAAAACATATATTGAAATTGATATAAAATATGTATAGAATATATTCTTATATATAGAATATATATTCATATACAGAGTATACATTTAATAATAAATATAGAAATAGACAAAATAATGCGCATAGTGAATAGTGAAGTCGCTCAGTCGTGTCCGACTCTTTGCGACCCTGTGGACTGTAGTCCACCAGGCTCCTCAGTCCATGGGATTCTCCAGGCAAGAATGCTGGAGGGGTTGCCATTTCCTTGCAGTACTCTTATTCTTGTCAGAAATAAACTAAATATATGTCTATTCTTGTCTCCATAACTGTGCTCTCCAGAATAGTAGACCTCACCGCAGATGCTGGGCTTCCCCTGTGGCTCAGCTGCAAGGAATCCGCCTGCATGAAGGAGAAGTAGGAGACAGGCCCTCCTGGAAGGCCCCCTGGAAGAGGGCATGGCAACCCACTCCAGTATCCTTGCGTGGGAAATCCCAGGGACAGAGGAGCCTGGTGGGCTATGGTCCATGGTGTCATAAAGAACTGGACACGACTGAAGCAACTGTGCGTGCGTGCCACCACGGGTGTCCATCACATTTTGCAACACTGTGGGTCCAGACTGAGAGTGCTGCAAGTGCAAAAGCCACACCAGATTTGTAAGACTTGTCACCGAAAAGTGAAACGAAAACATCTCACAAAAGCTTTTCATGTTGACTTCACGTAAAAATTATAATGTCTTGTGCCCAATAAATACATTACTAAAATTAATCTGACCTGTTTCCTTTTACCTTTTTCAAGAGCTACTTGACAGCTTACAACTGTGCGTATGTGTCTCACATTAGATGTCTATTAGGCAACATGGTTCTAACGAGAGTGCCTTGTCTAAAGAATTAAAAATCACTGACTCCTGCATTTCCTCCTTTACACCATATTCAGCAGATTGAAAATGTTGGTAGCAGGAAGAGGAGAGATGTTAAAGTGACCCCTCAGGTCAGTTTCCACCCTCACAGCCCGTCAACATTTGGGGCAGAAAACTCTCTCTTCTATGTACTGGAGTATAAAGTGATGCATTTCCCCAAAAAATGATCCTTAGGAAAGCAGTCATTCGTCCAAATGTGGGTTTTCAGTTACACAGAAAGACCTCTCAGTTATTTAGTGCAGGACAAAAAATTATTTTAAGCCAATTTTTAAATATTTTCCCTATGTTCTAACCTGGTTTAACTCTCCCAAAGGAGTTCTTTCTGCTCCTTACCAGTGTGGTCAATAATCTCCTAAAATTACTCTGAATGTTCCAAAGCTGAAGAGGTATTTTTAACTACAATTATTACAGATCTGTAAGCTTCTCTTTTTGAAAACCATGTTCACAGTATAAATAGAAATCAGGAATTCTCAAGTTTTTTTTTTTAAATGATTGCTTTCATTACTCAAAAAGTTGTGTTTCTTAAAATTAGGGGGAGCAGAGAGGAATTCTCGAGAAAAAGATTCTTAAAATATTCATTTTCTTCAAGAATTCTCAAGGGGATAATTCTTGAGCTGAACAGCTAAAGTAAGTACTATTGATGCACTATCTTTAAAAAGTCTTGATTTTGTAAAATTCCAAACAAACAAATTAAGCCAAAAAAAAAAACATGCAAATTGATAAAGTGATTGCTAAATGCCAAGTAGTCTATGTTTATTTATTTGTAAGGTTTATTTCATTCATAGTATTAATGTAAGTGCTGTGTTTTTTTAGCTGTTTTAAATATGCATGTTTAAATAAATTAATGAAATAAATGTAAGTAGACGTTTTACTGTTTCATCTTCATTTCTAAAAGTTTACATATTCAAGTTGACTGAAATTTTTTATTTGCATCTTCTATTTGGGAAAAAGGGGGTATTTGGAATCATTGTTTTACCAGATGCAAGTGGGTATACACATTTACATATATATGTATATATATATGGCTTCCCTTGTGGCTCACACTATAAAGAATTTGCCTGCAGTACAGGAGACCCAGGTTTGACCCCTGGCTTGGGAAGATCCCTGGAGAAGGGAATGACAACCCACTCCATTATTCTTACTGGAGAATTCCATGGACAGAGGAGCCTGGTGGGCTATAGTCCATGGGTTCACAAAGTGAATGCTCTTGAATGCCTGAATTTTTACAAAAAGTTTTTATACATTTTTTAAAATTCAGTTTCTGTATCAAGGACAACATTCAGATGTCAGAAACAGGAGATCTCCTAGAAGCAGTTTGGTACACAGGGTGCAAGATACGACTTCATGCCATCTTCTCTGTGACTGCGGAAGGAAATATAACATTGGCGCAGCTGGAAGAAACTGGGATGAATCAGACAGAGGGATTGATACCATAACAGGAATACTTCTGAAAGGGGCTGAACCTCTCCCCATGAAACTTTTGAATAGAGAAGAGGGGTGCAAGATGACAGAAGTTTCAACAGAAATGTTGAAAAGTACCAGAAAGATAGTGAGACATCCAAGTTACTCTACAATTCCCTCTGCATTGTCCAACACAGCAAAATAGGCTAGATCATGAACTAGAACCCAGTGGTGGGAGGTTGTATCCATGGTTTTGACCATTACCTCCCAGTTTCCGCTGTTCGGTCACTGACTGCCTCGCTCACTCTCCCGCGGGGAGCGCTCAGCACTCTCACGGGGGCACTAGGCGCCGGCGGGGCGCTCGGCTCACGCATTGCAGTGCCGTCATCTCCGTCCTCAAGGACTTCAGGCGCTAAGGGGGCCCCAGGACACCGGCATGGCCCTCGCTGCGGCCTCTAAACCCCCTTCCTCTCGAGGACAGGGCTGGACTCCAGTTCCCAGTTCCCTGCAAGGCAGCCAGGGGGCTGAGCCCTGGACTCAGAGCAGAAGTTTGCACTGCCTCCAGGCGCGGAAGAGCTTCCCACGTTTTCAATACCAGTACTCGCGACTGGTCTGTTCATGTTTTCTATTTCTGCCTCATTCAGTCTTGGGAGATGGCGCTTGTCTGAGAATGTGTCCATGTTCCCCATGTTGTCCATTTTATTGGTATACAGTTGCTTGTAGTGGTCGCTTTTGATTCTTTGTATTTACAAAACAGAAACAGACTTACAGACTTAGAGAACAAACTTACGATTACCAGAGGAACCAATAGGCTGGGAGTTTGGGACAGACACGTACACATTGCTATATTGAAAACAGATAATCAATAAGGACCTACTGTATAACACAAGTAACTCTGCTCAATATTCTGTAATAACGTAATGAGAAAATACTTTGAAAAAGAAAGTGCTATGCTAAGTCACTTTAGTTGTGTCTAACTCTGTTGATCCCATGGACTGTAGCCCTCCAAGCTCCTCTGTCCATGGGATTCTCCAGGCAAGAATACTGGAGTGGGTTGCCATGCCCTCTTCCAGGGAGATCTTCCTGACCCAGGAAGGGTTTGAGACTAGGTATCAAACCCTAGTTTCTTTATGTCTCCTGCTTTGGCAGATCGGTTCTTCATCACTAGCACCATCAACAAGGACCTAGTGTATAACACAGGGAACTCTGCTCAATATCCTGTAATAATTTAAATGGGAAAAAAATTTGAATAAGAATAGATACTTATTCAAAACTAACACAACATTGTTAATCAACAATACACCAATATGAAATAATTTTCTTGAAAAGTTAACAACTAAAAATTAAAGAAAGTGAATTTTTATTTTCTCTTTCAAAAAGAAAAAGCTTCCACACCATCCTTGTTAATTGAGAGACTGGAGAATAAGTCTAAATTCCTGAGTAGTGGCACCAAGCAGAGTTTCTCTCTTTCTGTTGCCCAGTCCCTACTCCTGACCTGTAAGTGAGAAATACAGCACACTGTGCTAAGCCACTCAATATCTGTGGTGATCTTTCCTATCCATTAGCAGAGGGCAGGGAACTACCGCGTGCATGCAAGCTCAGTCTCTCGGTCCTGTCCAACTCGTTGTGACCCCTTAGACTGTAGCCCACCAGGTTCCTTTGTCCATGGGATTTTCCAGACAAGAATACTGGAGTGGCTTCCTACTCCAGGGAATCTTCCTGACCCAGGAATCGTATCTGTGTCTCCTGCGCTGGCAGGCACTTTCTTTATCAGCAAGATACTTGGGAAGCCCCAGGAAACTGTTAAAGGCTCCCAAATCAGTCAAGCTAGACTGGGGAGTAAACTTGGGAAGCATGTTTTTTTTTTTTTTTTTTTAAGATTTGCAGGGGAGCACAAAAATTTCAAGAGTACTTGAATAAGAGACTGTCCTTCCCCTGACCCAAGTTAGGAGAGCAATTCTGAAGTTCACATGACCTTTGTTAGCTTGCTTGAAATCTTAAGAAAGGGGGCACGTGCCTAGCCCACTGCCAGGCTCAGGGACTCTCAGAGGACAAATATGTGCTGAATGCAAGGGCTTGAACCCCCAGAACATGACATAGATCAGGTGCTTAAGGAACAAAAGAAGAACATTGAGTCATCTTCAGGGCACCCACCAGGCAGGACCACAAGGCAGGTGGGAGTATGAAGGAAGGGCCAGATCAGTGGCTGGTCAGCGGCTGTGGACTCAGAGAGAAATGAGGCAAAGCCAGCCAGGTTACCTTCAGGTAGGTGAGTGTGGGCGGACCAGCCCAGGCAGAAGCGGGGAAGTGCACATGGGCTCCTTCAGCTCTATTTTCCTAGAAACATGGAAGCGATGTTCCCACTACACCCCCAGCCCCTGCCTGGCAATTTAGCTGTGCTTCACAACACGTGAATGGCTGGGTCCTGTGGCCACCAGACCTTGAAATCGGTTATACGATGTATTATCAAATGCTTGCTCAAATTCATTGGAAGCCCTAACTCTCTATCCTCTCTATCCACAGTCCTTTGGGAATGAAAGGGAAACAATAGATTCATTTCACAAAAATCATCACATTTACATATTTTTATCATGAGCTCAATGAATGATTTTAATTAAACCATTTTTAAAGAGGGTAGAGAGGAAGAAAGGCAAGATGGTAAATATTTAACACCTAATCAAGGGGAGAGAAGCGTGAAGCTGAAACCCTCATTAAGCTGCCTGGATGGAGGGTGGGCCTTGGAAGCAGCCCTGGTTTGGGCCCCTGCCTTCCCTTATCAGGGGTGACATTGGGCAAGCTAGTTTACCTCTTCAGCCCTCATTTTCCTCATCAGGGAGAAGGTGGGGTAAGCCAACCTCATGGGATTTTTGTCAGGAGAGCACAGTGATATTAATAATAATAAAGGCCAACATTTTGAGGATGGAAACTATGTCCAGGCACTTTGCCCAGATGGAAGCCTTGAATCTTTGCCTTGACCTTGTAAAGTAAGCCCTGCGAACTTCCTCAGTTTACGGAAGAATAAACTGAAGTTTAAGGAAATTAAGCGTCATGCCCAGAGTCTCCCAGCTAGTCACTCGCCAAGCTGGCACTCAAATCCCGGCAGTTAGAGTCTTGAGTGCCCACTCCCAGCTTAAACCCTAGTGCCTGGAGATATACGTGCACACCCTTTCTCTCAAGTTCAAGACAAAGAAGAGCATGTCCAAATATTGCTCTAGGTATTTCTACTGCAGACTTCTAGTCCCATCTTATATTTATATGGCATTTTCCAAAGTATGCTTGCGAACGTTTTCCATCTGAAATACTGATCCGTTGGATCTCAAAGAAGTAAGAGAGTTTGGCTAAAGCCTCCTTTCACGTAAAGGCAGGGGGGTGACATCAGGCTTCCACCGTGGAGGCACCTGCTACCTAAATCAGTCTGCGGGAGAGGGGAGGCTTTAAGGGCAAAGCGGGAGAGAGTTTTAGACTCCTCGGGCATTCCCTGATTGGTGGTCATTTTCAGGAGGTGAACCCTCAGTCTGTCTCATTCAGGGAGTGACTGGATGCGGGAAATGAAGCCGTGATGCAGGAGACGCGGGTAAATCAGAAGGCACGGCCCTTTCGGCACAGTTCTAAGTGCTCTGTTGAGATAATTGTATGGTTACTTCTGCAATCAGTTCTGAGAAAATTGCTCCTCCCAAATTAGCTTCCCCTTATGCAATAATTTTTAGTGGATGGCACTGAACTGCTGCAAAGAAACTAAATATATATTCAAATGCTGGACAAATAGCTGGAGTGTACACTATCAGAAGAGGACACTTTGATGTATGTTTCCAATGTATCTGAATTACACTCCCAACAAGTTTCCCTTCCTCCCCCTCCCTCCCTCTTCTTCTCTCTTTTTTTCCGTCCCTCCCTTCCTCTTCTTCTTCTCCTCTTCACTCTTCCTTCACTTTCTCTTCCCCTCCTCCTCTGAGTTAATTACAGTACTGTCTAGACTTCTCACTTTGTGAATCAAAGAGGCAGTTTTTATCCTCCAAGCAGAGTTCTGTGAAGAACAATAGTAACAGTAATAACAGCAACTGGAATAACAGTAGCAGGAACGTTGGCACAGCTGTCAGATTACCGGCCCTGCTATGGGCACCTTCAGCTGTGCCCATAACATTGTCTGCTTGTCGGGCAGATGCCCTTCACCCTCCTTGCTCCAAGGGGTGGGGGACAGGATGGTGTAGGACGTAACGCCAAATTCTTCCACTAAGTCCCCTGTGGCCAGTGACACAGATTCCTCAGCAGAACCATATGGTTAGTCCCAAGGGGTTGGGAAGGACTTATTGGAAGCCCAGAAGCCAGAGGAAGAAGTGATTCACCCATAGCCTTGCAGCAGAGAGCATCAGACATTAGCTTGACCCTCATCTTCTGAGCCTCGTGTGTTTGCCACGATGCCATAGCTATAAAGCACAGCTTCCCCCAGAATCAGACTCTCAGTATCACCATCAGGCACCAGCTCAGCCAGCAAGTGGGCCCACCTCTGAAGTTTTATGTGCTGTGGATGGGTCAAAGGGCAGGGCATTGTTTTTAAAAAAACATTCTTACTCTTGTATGTCCTTTGGCACTCATTTAATTATATCACATATTTACAGCTTAAAGGATGCAGACAATAAGAACTATGTCTCTTATTTAAGGATCTGGGAAATCATTCCTTGGTTTCCCCAAATAAAAGAAAATAATTTTTATTTAAATTTTTTTAATACTTTATTCTACATTACAATACTGTATTTGTTTTGCCATACATTGACATGAATCAGCCACAGGTGTCCACGATCTCCCAATGCCAAAGCCCGCTCCCACCTCCCACCCCACATCCTCTCCCTGAATCATCCCGTGCACCAGCCCCATGCGTCCTGCATCCTGTATTGAACATAGACTGGCGCTTCATTCTTACAAGATAGTATACCAGGGGGAAGAGAGAGAGTAGGGACAGCTATCCCAGGGTATGAAATTGTTGAATGACATGATTCTATGGGTCTTATTTCCAAAGATTTATTTTATATTTCAGAGGTATATATTGATAAGTGTATATTTTATTTTTACACCAAGAGATAAAGGTGAAAATAATAAGAGATTGAGCAAGCTTACAAAAATCTAAAATGTTGATATTATTTTCAAGAGGACTTAGTAAGCATGCACATCCTGGTCTTAATTTCCATAATACCTACTTTGCTAGATTTTTAGCCTATAACATAATATGGGTTCGGGGCCCTTCTGTGTATCACTGCCATAGTAGGTCTTTTGGAATATTATATCCATATCTGGATGACGCTGTCTGGGAAACCTCTCCTTGACCAGAGGCCTAATTTGTGACTGAATAGCAACATCTGCACCAGATGAAATTTGTCATCATCTGTCAACCAACCTATTGGCTGTTGCCTAGCAACAGGTCAATTACACTGAGTATTTGCTGAGACAGATTAGTAGCATTGTTGCCATAACAACTACCTTTTTTGTTAATTAAATTGATTTGACTGAGAACTGGCACAGAGTGCCACGTCTGCTGCGTGAAGTAGTAATTGTCCTTTTTCAGGTATTGATTTTCATTACTGGGTTGGTATCATCCTCAAAATGTGCTCTGTCATGAAGTGATCATTCAGGCTATGATATCACTAAATCAAGTTTTCCAGTGATCCAGGAAATGAGGCCTTATCTATACATTAATTTACTATTTTATTAATTCATTCAATGGAGCTTCCTTGAGGTGAAAGAACAGTTTGCTATCCTGATTGTGATGGTAGATACACAAATCTGTAAATGTAACAAAATCTCGTAGAACTGAAGTCCAAAAATAAATAAATGAGTGTATTTAAGCAACAGTGAAATAAGAATAAACTCTCTGGATTATTTAGTATGGTATCAATGTCAGTTTCCTAGTTCTGATACTTGACCTATGATTACATGCCTTCACTGGGGGCAGCTAGATAAAGGGTACACAGCACCTCTGCACTATTTTTATAACTTTCATGTGAAACAAATTATTTCAAGATTTTTTTAATGGAGAGGAAAGCAAGAAAGAAAAGGAAAGAAGGAAGTGCTAATTTGGTTTTTAAATATAAATTTATTTATTTTAATTGGAGGCTAATTACTTTACAATATTGTATTGATTTTGCCATACATCAACATGAATCTACCATGGATATACACATGTTCCCCATACTGAACCCCCCTCCCACCTCCCTCCCCATCCCATCCCTCTGGGTCATTCCAGTGCACCAGCCCCAAGCATCCTGTATCATGCATTGAACCTAGACTGGTGATTCATTTCTTATATGATATTATACACGTTTCAATGCCATTCTCCAAATCAATCCACCCTCTCCCTCTCCCACAGAGTCCAAAAGACTGTTCTATACCTCTGTGTCTCTTTTGCTGTCTCACATACAGGGTTATTGTTACCATATTTCTAAGTTCCATATATATGTGTGTGTGTGTGTTAGTATACTGTATTGGTGTTTTTCTCTCTGGCTTACTTCACTCTGTATAATAGGCTCCAGTTTCATCCACCTCATTAGAACTGATTCAAATGTATTCTTTTAATGGCTGAGTAATATTCCACTGTGTATATGTACCACAGCTTTCTTATCCATTCATCTGCTGATGGACATCTAGGTTGCTTCCATGTCCTGGCTATTATAAACAGTGCTGTGATGAACACTGGGATACACGTGTCTCTTTCAATTCTGGTTTCCTCGGTGTGTATGCCCAGTAGTGGGATTGCTGGGTCATAAGGCAGTTCTATTTCCAGTTTTTTAAGGAATCTCTACACTGTTCTCCATAGCGGCTATACTAGTTTGCATTCCCACCAACAGGCTTCCCTTTTCTCCACACCCTCTCCAGCATTTATTGCTTGTAGACTTTTGGATAGCAGCCATTCTGACTGGCATGAAATGGTACCTCATCATCGTTTTGCTTTGCATTTCTCTGATAATGAGTGATGTTGAGCACATTTTCATGTGTTTGTTAGCCGTCCGTATGTCTTCTTTGGAGAAAGGACTGTTTGGTTCTTCAGCCCATTTTTTGGAAGTGCTCACTTGTTTTCAACCTGTCTTTGGCTGCCAACCTGACCCAGAACAGAACTCAGGCTTTTGTCAGCAAAGTATTTATTTCTGAAGTTACCTTCTGTTTAGGGTTTCCTTCTAAAATCAACATACCCACATAAAAACAAAATCATCATAAGGTTGAAATCATTAGGCAAAATAGTTTAGTGGCCTTCCTTAGTGGCTCATTTGATAAAGAATCCACCTGCCAATGCAGGAGACACTGGTTGGATCTCTGGGTCAGGAAGATCTAGGGAAGAAGGAAATGGCAACCAATCTGATATTCCCACCTGGAAAGTTCCACGGACAGAGGAGCCTGGCAGGCTATAGTCCATGGGGTCATGAAAGTGTTAAACATAACTGAAGTGGCTTAGCATGTGTAGAACTGGGTATCCTTAGAACAAGACATTTTGGTTGAGACTGCAAGGGTAAGGAGCAACATTCTAGATCAAAAGAAAAGTACCAAAAGCACAAAGTGTGTATGTGTGTGCATGCTGTGCACCTCCTGGGCACACAGCAGAAACACCACCCTCAAACCAATGGGGCAGCACCAGAACTTCAGTCTTAGAAAGCTCATGTCTACTTTTTCTTAATTATAATGACTCATTGGCTTTTCTGGTAGTTCATCTGGTAAGAACCCATCTGCAATGCAGGAAACCCCTGTTCAGTCCCTGGGTCAGGAAGATGGCCTGGAGAAGAGATAGGCTACACACTCATTTTCGTGGACTTCACCAATGGCTCAGACAGTAAAGAATCCGCTTGCAATGCAGGAGATCTGCGTTCGATCCTTGATTTGGGATGATGCCCTGGAGAAAGGAATGGCAACCCACTCCAGTATTCTTGCCTGGAGAATCCCACGGACAGAGGAGCCTGGCGGGCTACAGTCCATGTACCTGCAAAGACTCAGACATGACTGAGCAATTTTCACCTGAGAATTAAAGGTGACTCGTGTGGATCACCCAAGAATTGATGGTTTTGAAAATAAAAGGAAACATGCGAATATTTATCCAAAGTCCCACCATTGAAAGTCCAACATGTAAACTCTGACTATTCACTCACAGTGAGAATTTAAAGATTCCTTTACAACCAGGGCCACTTTTTATTTTTGACATGCAGCAGGCACAGTGCCCATAATATTTTCAGGGTCTTTGCAATGGATACTTTTAAAAGACAAAGTGTGCAAGAGTTCCAAAAAGTAAATGTGGTTATATTCAGCAACTTACACTGAAGCATGTTCAACTTACTATTTTTATTTCAGCCACAACTGTGAAAACTCCCAAATGTCCAATAATAGAGAATTGATTGAATAGAATATGTTATGGCCATATTACAGTCACTTAAAATCTTGTTACAAACAGAGCTGTAACAAGGTTTTTATGGATCCTAAGTACTTCTGCCCATATGAGCCTCTGCCTCCATCACAAATATATATATAATATATATTATATATAAGTATATTATATTATATGCATAACTATATTATATATAACTATATTGCTTATAAATTTATAAGTAATAGATATATCTGCATAATATACTAAATATATATGAAATATAAAACATATAAAATGTGTTATATATCTATACATGGTATATTACTTATATGCTATAATATTTTTGTATGTTTATAAAAACTTTATGGGCTTCCATGGTTGATCAGTGGTAAAGAACCCTCCTGTCATTCAACCCTCCTGTCAAACTTGCCAGAGAAGCAAGTTTGATCCATGGGTGAAGAAGACCCCCTAGAGAAGAAAACAGCAACCCACTCCAGTATCCTTGCCTGGAGAATCCCATGGACAGGAGAGCCTGGTGGGCTAGAGTCCACGGGGACACAACATAGTAACTAAACAACAAAAATATTATATATCTACACAATACAGATACGTGTGCGTGTCTGCGTCCTCAGTTCTGTTCAGCTTTTTGCCACCCCATAGACCGTTGTAGCTCAGTCGGTAAAGAATTTGCCTGCAGTGCAGGAGACCTGGGTTCGATCCCTGGGTTGGGAAGATCCCCTGGAGAAGGAAATGGCAACCCACTCCAGTATCCTTGCCTGGAAAATCTCATGGACAGAGGAACCTGGTGGATTGCAGTCCATGGGGTCACAGAGAGTCGGGCACGACTGAGCGACTAACACACAAGACCATAGCCTGCCAGGCTCCTCTGACCATGGAATTTTCCAGGCAAAAATACTGAAGCAGTTTGCCAGTTCCTACTCCAGGGAATCTTCCCAACCCAGGAACTGAAACTACATATCTTGTGTCTGCTGCATTGGCAGGCAAATTCTTTAGTACTGCACCACTCTGAAAGCCTGATGCAGATATACAAATATCCCTGGAGAAGGGAAAAGCTACCCACTCCAATATTCTGATCTGGGAATTCCATGGACTGTATAGTTTCAAAATATATATAATTATATACACATGTAATTATATATATATACACACACACATATATATATACTTGTGCATATATATTCTATATGTTACATATAGAATATATGTGTGTACATATATGCAAATATAACACATGTATATTTAGTATCATATACTTTATAAAATATAAATAAATTATATATTATAAGTAATATATAAATATTAGAATACTATAATAGGTTTTATATTTATGATATAAAAATAATATAAATAATTGATGTTAGCAACATATATAATTTATTATTGTCCATTTGTAATTTGCAAATAGAAAATACATGAAACAATATAGAATAATGCAATAAATATACTATAATATGACTTGGTGTAATATGTTTTAAAATATACATGGCTTGTGGAGGAAGAGGCTTCCTCCTTGGCAGCTGCTCAGCCCAGCTTTTGCAGTGCGAAAACAGCCACAGACAATCCAAAAGCCAAGCATCATGGCTGGGTGCCAATAAAGTTTTATTTATAAATACTAAGATTTCATGTAATTTTGCATAATTTTTACATGCCACACAATATTCTGTTTTTAAAAATGTTCTTCAACCACTGAAACACGTAAAAACTGCCCTTGGCCTCTGGGCACTACAGAAGCAAGCCGTGGATGGCATCTGGCCCACAGCTTTGCTCGGCCTTTGCTGACCCTGACACAGAGAATGTGGAAGAGGGGCCAGACCTCAGAGAAGCACCCTGGGTTTTGCTCGCTTTGCATTGACCTGAATAGCTCACATGGTCACCCAAACCACAAGGAGGGCTGGTGAGTGGAAGATGAGGGGGAGCCCAGCAAGAAGTGGGAATGCGTCTGGATGAACATAGGAGGGCCTCTGTTTTCTTACCTGCAAACACACACACAGAAGTGTGCGCACTTCCAGCCCTGGACCTGGACACAGGGCTTCACACTCTACCTCCTGAGGATGAAGCTGGCGGGAACGCCCCTGCAGGAAGTTTTCCCAGGGGCTTCGAGTAGACTGACCCTCTCCCTCCCAGGTACTTGGCTCCCTCCTGCCTCAGCCTCTGGTACCTGCACCTTTTGATCTGAGTCCTTCAGCTATCCTTCCATTCTGCAAATTACTCCAAGTATCAAAATAAGATGGCATTATAAATCTAATTTAATTAAAGTGGGCTATTCAAGCATACCTTTCTGTTTGCTTTTTATCTCTCACGTCTCCTCTGCACATGTCAGGAAATCGTGTTCACCTCCCTGCAAGTCAGTGGAAGAGAGTCACAGAATTACATCACAATAAAAAAGTTTCAAGTCCCGGCCCAGCTACCCAAGAAGTGCTACCCACACCCCAGCTTATAAAGTGGTCGTGGCTGTTTCCCCTGATTGTCTAGTTGTCTAGTATCTTGTGTTCAGAAATTCCTAATTACATTTTCTTGATAAAATATTAAATGGATTGCTTGGGATAATATGCAGTTTCTCAGCCTGTGATCGATTTAAGACCCAAATATAGTACACTGCGTGAATCTGCTCCGTGAAGGAGCCAGAGCCCTTATAAACAATGCCAGGAAAGACAGTAAACGTGATGACTGACTCTGAATAAAAGAAAACTAGAAACCAGGACCAAACACAACATGGGAAGATAAAGAACTCTAAATTACAAGGTACTGTGGTGTGAGCTGCTGAGTACTCTATAATTCAAGTGGCTGTTGCTAGAATGCTAATTCTGCCCATTTTAATGCCACCTAATTCTCTGTTCAGGAGAAAAACAGCTATGAGTCTATCGATTTATCATTGATTTTCCTATTTCAAAAAATGTTAGCAGATGTTCAGTCTATTCAGTGTCTCAAGCAGGAGTCGCATTTTTGAAATATCTTGCCAATCTTAACTATACATGTAGAAGGCAGTCAGAACTCTAGTAACTAGTCAGAAAGTATATCTGGTGTTTGAGATAGAACTTGGGGATCACATGTGTGTGGTGGTTTAGTCGCTAAGTCATGTCTGACTCTTTGCAACCCCATGGACTGTAGCCTGCCAGGCTCCACTGTCCATGGGATTCTCCAGGCGAGAATACTGGGATGGGTTGCCATTTCCATCTCCAGAGGATCTTCCTGACCCAGGAATCAAACTCAGGGCTCTGGTATTGTAGGCAGATTTTTTACCGACTGAGCTATGAGGGAAGTTTGCGTAGAAGGTAGGAAAGCCAGGGGCTCTGAGGGTAAGGTGCCAGATCACTGTTAACTTGAATGTCCACCATGAACTCCTTGCCCATCTTCCAGTGTGGCCAATCTATTCCTGAAGGCCCCAGCAGATGCCCTGCCTCCCCTCACCCCCTCTCCATCAGATGACAAAGGTGAATATTTCCTTTCCCCACTCTACACTATCTCCTAAACCCAGCTGCTTCTCTCTGTTCCTATTCTCACCACCCCTCTCCGAATAACAGTCTTCTTGCTACATAAATTCCAGCTACCTCCTTTGCAGTGATGCATTGGAACTAGAGATCACTTTTTAATTTTATTTTTTTGAAGTGTAGTTGAGTTAGTTGTAGTTGATGTGATAATTTCTGCTATATAGCAAAGCGATTCAGTTATACATGAGCATCTTCTTTTTCATATTCTTCTCCATTATGGTTTATCAGAGGATATTGAATATATCCTGTGCTCTACAGATGGACCTTGCTGTTTATTCATTCTCTATACAATAGTTTGGACAGAAATCCTCTTAGAATGCAAATCTGCTCAGGCCATTTCTCAGCTTTGCATGATTCCATGAGTTCTCATTGTCTTAGGATAAAGTGAGGTGACCATACACCCCAGTTTGCCCAGTATCGTCACAGGACATGCCTATCATCCCAGCATCATGATGAGAAACACCTGCTTCTATGATCTCAAGTGTCCCTGTTTGAATGATAAGTGTTACGCCCATCCTGGTTGATGTCCAGTATCTGTATTGTGCTCACCCATCCTGTTCCCTTGCCCTCTGCCCTATAGACCCTCTATTCTGAGGCTTGTTGCTAAGGAAGTGGTTTGCTCCCTCCTAACATGGGTGGTCTTCCCCATCTGAAACACTCTGCGCCTCCCCGCACACCCTCACCAGATGTTTGTGTGACTCACGTGCAGCCTGCGGAGTGAAACCAGCTCAGTCCCTTGAGTTCATTGTCCTTCTCGCTGTCGTTTAGCCACTGAATTGTGTCCAGCTCTTTGCAAGCCCCTGGACTGTAGCCCGCCAGGCTCCTATGTCCATGGGACTTTCCAGGCAAGAATACTGGAGTGGATTGCTATTTCCTTCCCCAGGGAATCTTCCCGACCCAGGGATCAAACCTGTATCTCCTGCACTGGCAGACGTATTCTTTACCACTGAGCCACCAGGGAAGCCTAAACATAGGATTTAAGACAGCATCGTTCAATAGAACTTTCTGCAAAGATAGAACGTCCCAGATTTTCACTGTCCATATGCCAGCCCCACGCGGTCCCTGAGTACTGAAATGAGGAACTGAGTGTTGAATTCAACTTAATTTTAATCAATTTAAATGTAAATAGTGGCAACCCTATTGGACAGTACGAGTTAAGAGGCAATGACCCATGTAAGGATCTAAAGGAACTGGAATTAATGCAATTCTGCCAGAATTTTCAGAACTGTTTCACCACTCTGAAAGAAAGCCAGACGATTTGAAGACCCACTGAAGAAAGAAAGAAAAGGAGAAAACACATGCACACAGCTCGGCTTAAGGAAGATTCATGGCGCAGCACGTGGGTAGAGTTAGGGGTGGTGGGAGTAGAGAGAAAGGAGGTAGAAAGATAGGAAAAGACACCTTTCACTTGATCATCAGCCGTTTAACTTGATAAATCAGCCCTGACACTTGACATCAGCTTAGTAGTAAAACCTAGACCCCAGAAGCTCCTCTAGTCAGCGGGATGATTCTCAGGCAGGTCATTAGGTCAGAGCAAGAGTGAGCCCCTGTGGCCACATGCAAGTATAAATCAGAGGGCTGGCTATCAGGCTAAAAGGTTAAGACCTCAGGGCGAGGTTACGTGTTATTTCACTGGTTTGTTAGAGAATGTGTTAAACTGGTTGGAAATTGCTTTAGTACCGGTGCACAGTCTCAAGGCCCAGACAAAGACGTCTTCCAAGTAGTTCCTGTGAAAGCTGACAGATTCAGCCAGCTTCTGTTTTGTCCTTCTTTCTCTTCGACCTTCCAAGCCATCTATCTTGAAACCCCTGTCTTCTCATCAATAAAATATGTATAACAATGGTATTGACCTGGTAGTACTATTATGACAATTGCATGCAATGTTTATTTCATCCCTAATGCAGAGTATTAAGAAGTAGAGACATTACTTTGCAAACAAATGTCCAACAAGTTAAAGCTACGGTTTTTCTAGTAGTTACGTATGGATGTGAGAGCTGGACCATAAATAGGGCTGAGCACTGAAGAACTGATGCTTTTGAGCTGTGGTGTTGGAGAAGACCCTTGAAAGTCCCTTGAAGTGCAAGGAGATCAAACCAGTCAATCCTAAAGTGAATCAGTCCTGAATATTCATTGGAAGGACTGATGCTGAAGCTGAAGATCCAATACTTTGGCCACCTGATGCAAAGAACTGACTCACTGGAAAAGACCCTGATGCTAGGAAAGATTGAAGGCAAGAGGAGAAGGGGATGACAGAGGATGAGATGGTTGGATGGCATCACCGACTCAAAGGACATGAGTTTGAGCAAGCTCTGGGAGCTGATGATGGACTGGGAAGCCAGGCGTCCATGGGGATCACAAAGAATTAGACACAACTGAGCAACTGAACTGAACTGAATGCAGAGAAGCAGCTCACATAAGTGTGTATGTGTGTTCCAAAGTATCTCTGTAATGTCCTCTCATGGGCTTTGTCTTTTTCCATTACTTTATTCATAATCCTCAAAGACATCACCAGCCCTCATACAACATAAATATAAAGACACGGTGCTTGAATTTGTCAGCAAAAGTCTCCTTTTCATCTTGGTCATAATACAGCTGTCACAGGCAGGTAATTATTCCTTCTGCTGTGTGACAGTGAAGGTTGCTATAATTAACCGAAAAGATATGAAGTAAATCCCTCATACCTAAAATGATACTAGTGTTAGTAATGATTATCACTGTAAAAGTTGTGGTTTAGTTGCTAATTTGTGTCCAACTCTTTGAGATCCCATGGACTGCAGTGTACCAGGCCTCCCTGTCCTTCACTGTCTCCTGGAGTTTGTCCAAACTCATGTCCATTGAGTCAAATGCAAAAGTAATAAAATAATAAAAATAAATGGCTAGGAAAGAGTCCACCTTTGTACCCCCTGAGCCTCGAAGAGAAAAAACAGACTCCTACCGATCCAACCCACCAGCATATCAGACATTCTTCCTCATAGGGGGCATCCCACTCTGCCTTTCCCCTACTCTCTGGGAAATACTAACAGCATCGAGGGTCACCAGGAGTGGTAAGGAGGAGAAAGCAGAGAGGCGAGGATAGGCCCTGCCAGGCCCAGGAAGCCATGTTAAGGACAGGGGACTCTGTCAGAAGACATGAAACACACAACCAGTGATGAATATTAAAGGAATGGCTTGCTTGAACTGAGAAGGACCCAGACCAAAGGTTCTGGAGCTCATGCATCAGGGAAGGCTGCGTATTTTTTTCTCGTGGAAGTTACAGTCTCTTGTATATAGACTTGTGATCTCAGATCATCTGCATCTTCCCACTCGAGTTGCAGAATAAATAAATAAATAAATAAATAAATGTAGATGGAACAGCTGGGAGGCTGCTGAAATAGCCCAGTAAAGAGCAACGGGGGCCTAGGGGGTTGTGTCAGCAGGAGAGAAGAAGGCTGGGTACTTAAAGAAGATGTTTTGAGAAAGACACATAGCAATGTTTCATCACGGTTTCATGTCTGTCAACAATACACTAACATGAATAAGAACAAGATTTCCTAGTAATACATATTTTCACTCCAAAGATCACTCTACATTTAATAGCACCCACTCTTTCCTTCCAAATTACCAAATCTCTTGAAGTTCAGGTCAATATTCTTTTGGTTTGATACCACTGGTGATGACAATTTAGCCTTCTCTGGATTATAAAGATTTTAGAGATGAAGAGTTTGCTGTCTCAGCAACTCAAAGTCTTCCCTTTGGCTTGAGCTGAAAAATGTAACGCTGAGTTCCTAGAAGACCCATGTGATGAAAATGTCTGGGCTATCCTTTCTCATTCCTCATCTTCCAGGTGCCTTAAGCCCATCCAGCCATCTTTCACAGTCACAATCCCTCACTTCTCCAGCTCACTTGAATGCCACTGTCAGAGGGCAGACACACTAAAACCATACTCACAGAAAACTAGTCAATCTAATCACACTAGGACCACAGCCTTGTCTAACTCAATGAAACCAAGTCATGCCTGCGGGGCAACCCAAGATGGGCGGGTCATGGTGGAGAGGGCTGACAGAACATGGTCCACTGGAGAAAGGAATGGCAAGCCACTTCAGTATTCTTGCCTTGAGAACCCCATGAACAGTATGAAAAGGCAAAATGATAGGATACCAAAAGAGGAACTCCCCAGGTCAGTAGGGACCCAATATGCTACTGGAGATCAGTGGAGAAATAAATCCAGAAAGAATGAAGGGATGGAGCCAAAGCAAAAATAATACCCAGTTGTGCATGTGACTGGTGATAGAAGCAAGATCCGATGCTGTAAAGAGCAATATTGCATAGGAACCTGGAATGTCAGGTCCATGAATCAAGGCAAATTGGAAGTGGTAAAACAAGAGATGGCAAGGGTGAACGTCGACATTCTAGGAATCAGAGAACTAAAATGGACTGGAATAGGTGATTTTAACTCAGATGACCATTATATCTACTACTGTGGGCAGGAATCCCTCAGAAGAAATGAAGTAACCATCATGGTCAACAAAAGAGTCCAAAATGCAGTACTTGGATGCAATCTCAAAAACGACAGAATGATCTCTGTTCATCTCCAAGGCAAACCATTCAATATCACAGTAATCCAAGTCTATGCCCCAACCAGTAATGCTGAAGAAGCTGAAGTTGAACGGTTCTATGAAGACCTACAAGACCTTTTAGAACTAACACTCAAAAAAGATGTCCTTTTCATTATAGGGGACTGGAATGCTAAAGTAGGAAGTCAAGAAACACCTGGAGTAATAGGGAAATTTGGCTTTGGAATGTGGAATGAAGCAGGGCAAAGACTAATAGAGTTTTGCCAAGAAAATGCACTGGTCATAGCAAACACCCTCTTCCAACAACACAAGAGAAGAATCTACACATGGACATCACTAGATGGTCAACACTGAAATCAGATTGATTATATTCTGTGCAGTCAAAGATGGAGAAGCTCTATACAGTCAACAAAAACAAGACCAGGAGCTGACTGTGGCTCAGATCATGAACTCCTTATTGCCAAATTCAGACTTAAATTGAAGAAAGTAGGGAAAACCCCTAGACCATTCAGGTATGACCTAAATCAAATCCCTTATGATTATACAGTGGAAGTGAGAAATAGATGTAAAGGCCTAGATCTGATAGATAGAGTGCTTGATCAACTATGGAATGAGGTTTGTGACACTGTACAGGAGACAGGGATCAAGACCATCCCCATGGAAAAGAAATGCAAAAAGCAAAATGGCTGCCTGGGGAGGCCTTACAAATAGCTGTGAAGAGAGGTGAAAAGCAAAGGAGAAAAGGAAAGATATAAGCATCTGAATGCAGAGTTCCAAAGAATAGCAAGAAGAGATAAGAAAGCCTTCTTCAGTGATCAATGCAAAGAAATAGAGGAAAAGAACAGAATGAGAAAGACTAGAGATCTCTTCAAGAAAGTCAGAGATACCAAGGGAACATTTCATGCAAAGATGGGCTCGATAAATGACAGAAGCAGAAGACCTAACAGAAGCAGAAAATATTAAGAAGAGGTGGCAAGAATACACGAAAGAACTGTACAAAAGAGATCTTCACGACCCAGATAATCATGATGATGTGATCACTAACCTAGAGCCAGACATATTGGAATGTGAAGTCAAGTGGGCCTTAGAAAGAATCACTATGAACAAAGCTAGTGGAGGTGATGGAATTCCAGTTGAGCTCTTTCAAATCCTGAAAGATGATGCTGTGAAAGTGCTGCACTCGATATGCCAGCAAATTTGGAAAACTCAGCAGTGGCCACAGGACTGGAAAAGGTCAGTTTT
This sequence comes from Nanger dama, assembly GCA_917880005.1. Taxonomy (NCBI): domain Eukaryota; kingdom Metazoa; phylum Chordata; class Mammalia; order Artiodactyla; family Bovidae; genus Nanger; species Nanger dama. Next base: position 6,622,148 of record CAKJTW010000063.1, on the reverse strand, counting down.
CATTCCAATTCCAAAGAAAGGCAATGCCAAAGAATGCCCAAACTACTGCACAATTGCACTCATCTCACATGCTAGTAAAGTAATGCTCAAAACTCTGCAAGCCAGGCTTCAGCAATACGTGAACCGTGAACTTCCTGATGTTCAAGATGGTTTTAGAAAAGGCAGAGGAACCAGAGATCAAACTGCCAACATCTGCTGGATCATGGAAAAATCAAGAGAGTTCCAGAAAAACATCTATTTCTGCTTAATTGACTATGACAAAGCCTTTGACTCTATGGATCACAATAAACTGTGGAAAATTCTGAAAGAGATGGGAATACCAGACCACCTCACCTGCCTCTTGAGAAATCTGTATGCAGGTCAGGAAGCAACAGTTAGAACTGGACATGGAACAACAGACTGGTTCCAAATAGGAAAAGGAGTACATCAAGGCTGTATACTGTCACCCTGCTTATTTAACTTCTATGCAGAGTACATCATGAGAAACTCTGGGCTGGAAGAAACACAAGCTGGAATCAAGATTGCCAGGAGAAATATCAATAACCTCAGATATGCAGATGACACCACCCTTATGGCAGAAAGTGGAGCTAAAGGGCCTCTTGATTAAGGTGAAAGAGGAGAGTGAAAAAGTTGGCTTAAAGCTCAACATTCAGAAAACAAAGATCATGGCATCTAGTTCCATCACTTCATGGAAAATAGATGGGGAAACAGTGTCAGACTTTATTTTGGGGGCTCCAAAATCACTGCAGATGGTGACTGCAGCCATAAAATTAAAAGACGCTTACTCCTTGGAAGAAAAGTTATGACCAACCTAGATAGCATATTCAAAAGCAGAGACATTACTTTGCCGACTAAGGTCCGTCTAGTCAAGGCTATGGTTTTTTCTGTGGTCATGTATGGATGTGAGAGTTGGACTGTGAAGAAGGCTGAGTGCTGAAGAATTGATGCTTTTGAACTGTGGTGTTGGAGAAGACTCTTGAGAGTCCCTTGGACTGCAAGGAGATCCAACCAGTCCATTCTGAAGGAGATCAGCCCCAGGATTTATTCAGAAGGAATGATGCTAAAGCTGAAACTCCAGTACTTTAGCCACCTGATGCGAAGAGTTGACTCATTGGAAAAGACTCTGATGCTGGGAGGGACTGGGGGCAGGAGGAGAAGGGGACGATCGAGGATGAGATGGCTGGATGGCTCATGGACTCGATGGACATGAGTCCGAGTGAACTCCGAGAGATGGTGATGAACAGGGAGGCCTGGCATGCTGTGATTCATGGGGTCGCAAAGAGTCGGACATGACTGAGCAACTGAACTGAACTGAACTGATGAGATATTGAAAGTGAAAGTCACTCAGTACTGTACAACTCTTTGAGACCCCATGGACTGTAGAGTTCTTGGAATTCTCCAGGCCAGAATACTGGAGTGGGTAGCCTTTCCCTCTCCAGGGGATCTTCCCAACCTAGGTCTCTCACAATGCAGACAGATTCTTTCCCAGCTGAACCACCAGGGAAGCCCAAGAATACTGGAGTGGGTAGTCTATCCCTTCTCCAATGGATCTTCCTGAACCAGGAATCAAACTGGGGTCTCCTGCATTGCAGGCAGATTCTTTAACATCTGAGCTATCAGGAAAGCCCTATGAGATATTAGTGCACATAAAAAGTCCTCTGCAATTCACCTCTCAATTAGAATCTTGTTTGATTTTCACTGTTCCTTAAAGACCATCTTTTCTGGAATATGTTGGGATTTTAGAAACTAGAAGAGTATACAGAAAGCTACAAACTGTCTCTCTAGAAAAATGTACATTTGCACTCATCCATAAAATTCCATGTACAATTTTGGAGGTCTCAAGACTCTTAAAACACAACTATCGATCCTTCACTGAGTCAAGACACCACATAACCCAATTTCCAGGCTAATGTTCTTTCACTGGGTTTCCCAGGTGACTCAGAAGCAAAGAATCCGTCTGCCCATGCAGGAGACACAAGAAACAAGTGTTTGATCCCTGAGGTGGGAAGAACCCCTAGAGGAGGTAATGGCAACCCACTACAGTATTCCTGGTTGAAAAAAATCCCATGGACAGAGGAACTTGGCAAGCTAAAATCTATGGGGTCACAAAAGAGTCAGACACGACTCAGCAACTGAACCCACACACACACTTTTTCATTGGAATAGATTGTACTACACATGTTGGTATTATTGCCTCAGTAAAACTTTAAGCTCCCTGAAAACCACAAGCCTATCCTTTGCTACCTGGCTCCAAAAGGGTGGATTGGTAGGATCTGAGTTCATGTAGACCTGAGTTGGGACCTAATTTCATGGAATGTTAGCCGGGTAATCCAAAGCACATCAATGAAACATTCTCAGCTTCACTTCCTGTATTTGCCAGTAGGAGGGAGCAGTTGTGCCTAACACAATTTGGCTTTGGAGAGCATGTGAGATTGCCTGTTAAAATATCCAGTCTGCTGTGGGCACATGGTAGAGATTCCTTAAATTTCCTCAATGTTAGTTCACTTAACTCAGGAAAGACTTTTCAAATAGAGAAAGGACTTGAAAACATTGTTGAAGTTTGTGGAACTGATCATGAAATGGACACAGAAATAAATAGAGGAGAAATAAGTATAAATCAGCAACAGCATTACCTCTAAGATTTGCGGCTCACTCAAAACTGTATTAATTTAAAAAGAAGGTCTGTGACCAAAGATATGTAAGAATATATAGCTAACAGGCAGATTAGATTTCCATACAGTCTTCCGCAGTAGTCCACACTTTGAGCTTCGTTTTCCCCCAAGTGTCTATAAATAAATTAGGAATCTTCAGTGGCAAACAACAGAATCCTTTATCTGAACTGATGGAACAGAGAAAGGATTAGTGGCCAGGAAAGGTAACCTGTTTACTTAAAAATCAGGTAAAACGTTTTTCTGGTCTTCAGTAAAGGAAAGGGTGTGACTTCTTTTTCTTTTTTTACCTGTATTTATTTAATCACTTCTTAACTGCAGCATGTGAGGTCTTGACTGACACAGGTGAGATCTCTCACGGGCGGGAGCAGGCTTCTCTAGCTGCCGCCTGTGGACTCCAGAGCCGCAGTACTTGGAGCGCTGGGCTCACTTCCCCCACGGTGTGTGGGATCGGAGCTCCCGACCAGGGTTTGAACCCATGTCCTCTGCATCAGAAGGTAGGTTCTTAACTACTGGACCACCATGATCTGAATTCTAGATCCCCTTCCCCTGTCTCCCCCCTTCCCTTCTCTCCTCTTTCTCAGGTCCCTCTGTTTCGAAGCCCTGTTCTTCTGCAGGGTCTCTCTTCATAGCCCCAGTAAGGCTGCCAGCAGCTCCCAGGCCTACGTGTTTTTCTCCAGATTTCCAACGGAAACAAAGAATCTGCTTCCCATAAAGATCATTTGGAATCAAGTCTCATTGGCATTGGTTAGTCTGAGCAGAATCATGAGACCCTCATTGGATAGACTGACTTCTGTGCCCACCGGTTGGGACATGCTAGTTGTCTTGTACCCAAGGATCTACCTCTGGAAATGGAGATGGAATCTAGTGTTGGCTAAGCCACGCGCCTATAGAAAACCTGGTGTGGGGGAGGAGACGTAGTGGGTTGAATGGTGGACCCATGACCTCAGAACGTGACCTTACCTGGTATGAGAGCCTTTGCAAACGCAGTTAAGGATCTGGAGATGGATCATCTTGGATTAGCCCAGGCCCCAATCCAATAACAAGATGTCCTCACAAGAGAGAGAAAAGGAGAAAATGCAAGCACACACAAAGGAAGGTCATATGAAGACAGGCAGAGCGCGCACTCATGCTTCCGGGAGCCCTGGGCAGCCGGGAAGGGACCGGGAAGGAGTCGGCCCTGGAGCCTGCAAATCTGCCAACGCTTTGATTTCAAATGTAAAGCCCCCAGGTCTGTGAGGGAATACATATCTATTGGTTTAGGCCACCCCAGTTTGTAGTAATTTGTTACAGCAACCCTGGGAATCTAGGGCAGGGTAAGGGACGGGGGAACAGAAGCTAGAGAAGTAGCCAGGAAGAACCCACTAGGAAGACACATTAGTAGAAACAAACTGCTGAGAATCAGGGAACAAATAATGGATTTGCCAGATGGGCAGTGAGTCCTCATATAGTGTCACTCAAGGCAGGCACTTGTAAGGGATTCACGGATGAAGCGAAGTCCCTGTCCTCAACGGGCCCAATAGCTAATGGGAAGACAAGCAAACCGAAGAATGGAAAGCCCCAGCGTGGCGAGGAGAGAGCAGTCTCTCCTCTCCGCAGGCAGCCTTGCAAAGGGATGGGATGTCGGAGGCATCACAGCAAAAGCTGCCTTAAGGAGAAAAGCCTTGGTTTGGATCTAATAAGCCAAAAAAGAGTTAAATCAGCAAGGAAGAAGAGAACAGATTTGCCCTTGAGTCTACATTCTCTCGAGGACTTCCAGGTTCCCAATGAGAAACTTGGCAAATCTTTTGGACTCTCCAGGGAATCTTTCATTCCTCACTTCTCCACTCCTGCAACGAGCACATTCACGGCTCCTCCTGGGGCACGCTCTGTCTCTGGAGCTTCTCCCCCTTGGAGGCACACATTCCCCATGGTATGCCTTCCTGTTTTCCTGTGTTTTCTGCACACCATCAAGCTGAGCCTCCTTTTCCCCCTTAGTTCTGACAACCAGATCCGTTAAGGCTGGTTGCCTCCATTTGCCTTGGACACATCTTCTGCATATAGATTGATGAGTTTAATCAGCGAATCAGGAGAAAGCCTTGGGCATCAATCACTGTCAACGTGCCTTCTTTCTAATTTCTGATTTGCTGCTTCCTCCCGCTTATGAAGGTAATCACATAGCTTCTCTTAAAGGTGATGCTGAGATGCTCAAAGTTTTGAATTTGCCTCTGGTAAGGAAGCTCTAATAACATCTTTCAGTTTAATCAGTCAGAGAGAAAGAGGAAGTGGATAGAAAGAGACGGGAGGAGGGGATGGCTGGCTTCTCTTCAGGGGTCATGGTTCTCCGAAGAAGGTTCATGTGTCTTCACAGGCGTCTCACTCTTAACCACGAGTTACTCAAGATCCAGGTTGAGGGAAATGGTGCTAATAATTCATTTAGAATTTGGAGGAGCCTGTTTGCTATTTCTTACATTGCCACACTGCTAGCCTCTCATCTTCTGTTCAGTTTTAGAAAGCAACCTGGCAGGACAGAGACACAAGAAAGTTCTCTCTCTTTTTCTGTGTTCTGTTGAGATAAAAGCCTGTGTTTCCATGAGTGTTTTACAAAGACATAATAGCACGATGCTACGCAGAGTCTCTGGGCTTCCCCTGTGGCTCAACTGGTAAAGAGTCTGTCTGCAATGTGAGGGACCTGGGTTCAATCCCTGTGTTGGGAAAGATCCCTTAGAGAAGGGAAAGGCTACCCACTCCAGTATTCTGGCCTGAAGAATTCCATGCTCTGTAAAGTCCATGGGGTCGCTGACTTTCACTTCCACCCAGACTCTCCAACCCCTGGGTCCTCCACTGAACTGGTCTGACAGCCTTCATCAGTTCTTGCATATGGATTTCACCTGCAAAATCGACCTGTCATCCTGCCCGACCAGGAAACACAATCTGATGATGTCACCCCCCACAAAAAGAGAAAATAGGTCTGATTTTGCAACAAGAGTTCAGAACTCTTGTACCGATATTCCTTCAGTAATCCACTTACTAATCCAAACATTTAACAAATATGCATTAAATGTTTGTTCTGTGAAAGGAGAAGGAAATGCAAACCACTCCAGTATTCTTGCCTGGAAAATCCCACGGACAGAGGAGCCTGGCAGAGTACACAGTCCACGGGGGTCACAGAGTTGGACGCCACTTAATGACTAAACAACAAATATGGAAGAAGCTAGTTCAGATTCTGCACAAACAGCAATGAATAAAACTGCTCTGCTTCTCATAGAGGTTATATTGTGTTATGCAAGGCTTTCCATGATCTGGACCCAATATAATTTTGAATTAATATATTGAGGTATAATTTACTCTAAAATGAAGCTATTTTAAGTACAATTTAGTGTGGTTTGAGTCAAGAATAAACCCATGCGTATAATCACCACCACAGTCAGGAGAGCATTTTCATCACCCTAAATTTCTCTCTTGCTTCTTTTCTAGGCCCACCCCCCACCCCCACCCCACTGACGTACTGTCTTAGGCAACCACTGCTCATCTTCCTGTCATTCTACATAGCTTTGTCTTCTCAGAGTTCCAGATAATAAGAGTCATACTGCATGTACCGTTTATGTCTGGCTACTTTGACTGACATGATATTCCAGATCAGTCTCATTGGCTTTAAGTCTCATCACTCTGATACGTTGCAAAATGTCCTCCACTTCTCAATATATGAGAATTCAAGTACTATCACATTTTCTCTAACACTAGGTTTTGTCTTTTAAATTTTAAACATTTTAGTGCATGTGATGCAGCATCTCCTTGCAGTTTTAATTTGTGTATTCCTGATTTCAAATTCTAAAGATGATGCTGTTAAAGTGCTGCACTCAATATGCCAGCAAATTTGGAAAACTCAGCAGCGGCCATAGCACTGGAAAAGGTCAGTTTTTATTCCAATCCCAAAGGAAGGCAATGCCAAAGAATGTTTAAATTACCACACAACTGCACTCATCTCACACCCTAGCAAAGTAATGCTCAAAATTAGCCAAGCCAAGCTTCAACAGTACTTGAACCACAAAATTCCAGATTTTCAAGCTGGATTTAAAAAGGCAGAGGAACCAGAAATCAAATCACCAACACTGACATTTCAGCTTCAGCATCAGTCCTTCCAATGAATATCCAGGACTGATTTCCTTTAGGATTGACTGGTTGGATCTCCACAGACTGGTTCCAAATTGGGAAAAGCTATATATTGTCACCCTGCTTAATTATCTTATATGCAGAGTACATCATGCAAAATGCCAGGCTGTATAAAGCACAAGCCAGAATCAAGATTGCTGGAAGAAATATCAATAACCTCAGGTACACAGATGATACCACCCTTATGGAAGAAAGCAAAGAAAAACTAAAGAGCCTCTTGATGAAAGTGAAAGAGGAGAGAAAAAAGTTGGCTTAAAACTCAACATTCAGAAAGTGAACACCATGGCATCCAGCCTCATCACTTCATGACAAATAGATGGAGAAACAATGGAAACAGTGACAGGGTTTATTTTCTTGGGCTCCAAAGTCACTGCAGATGGTGACTACAGTCATGAAATTAAAAGACGCTTACTCCTTGGAAGAAAAGCTATGACCAACCTAGACAGCATATTAAAAGCAGAGACATTACTTTGCCGACTAAGGTCCGTCTAGTCAAAGCTGTGGTTTCTCCAGTAATCATGTATGGATGTGAGAGTTAGACTATAAAGAAAGCTGTGTGCTAAAGAACTGATGCTTTTGAACTGTGGTGTTGGAGAAGACTCTTGAGAGTCCCTTGGACTGCAAGGAGATCCAACCAGTTAATCTTCAAGGAAACCAATCCTGAATATTCATTGGAAGAACTGATGCTGAAGCTGAAACTACAATACTTTGGCTACCTGATGTGAAGGACTGACTCATTGGAAAAGACCCTGATGCTGGGAAAGATTGAAGGCAGGAGGAGAGGGGGACAACCGAGGATGAGGTGGTTGGATAAAATCACCGACTCAATGGACATGAGTTTGAGTAAGCTCTGCAGTTGGTGATGGTCAGGGAAGCCTGGCATTCTGCATTCCATGGGATCACAATGAGTCAGATATGACTGAGCAATTGAACTAACTGCTAATTAATGCTGTTGAATTTCTTTTCAAAAGTGTATTGACTCTCTGTATATCTTCCTTTGTAAACTGTTGTTTTAAAACATGTTCTCAGCCATTACAAAGAATACATTTGAATCAGTTCTAATGAGGTGGATGAAACTGGAGCCTATTATTCAGAGTGAAGTACGCCAGAAAGAAAAACACCAATACAGTATATTAATGCATATATATGGAATTTAGAAAGATGGTAATGATAACCCTATATGCAAGACAGCAAAAGAGTCGCAGATGTATAGAACAGTCTTTTGGACTCTGTGGGAGAGGGCAAGGGTGGGATAATTTGGGAGAATGGCATTTAAACATGTATATTATCATATGTGAAATGGGTCGCCAGTCCAGGTTCCATGCATGAGACAGGGTGCTTGGGGCTGGTGCACTGGGATGACACAGAGGGATGTGATGGGGAGGGAGGTGATGGGGCTGAGGGGGGGTCAGGATGGGGAACACATGTACACCAGTGGTGGATTCACATCAGTATGGCAAAATCACTGCAATATTGTAAAGTAATTAGCCTCCAATTAAAGAGGGTTGGTGGTTTACCATAAATTTAGCTGCAGGTGAAGTTGTCTGGATACTAGTCCTTTGTCAGATGTGTATATTTTATGTATGAGACTGTGTATCTTACTTTTTCATTTCCTTAGTTTCTCTCAAAGAGCAGATGCTTTTAACTTAGCACTGCCTTTTTCTTTTACAGTTTGTAAATGTTATCTTTGCCTACCTCACTTGCAAGTAATTTTTCTCTGTTTCTTTTAAAAGTTTTAATACTTTCTAGTTTACTTTGACTTCTCTGACCTATTGCAGTTTAATTTTCTTTTGTGGCATGAGGTTTTATTTCCCACCACCACCCTCAAACTCCAAAGTTGTCCCAGTAGCTATACTTTGAAAAGACTATCCTTTCCCTGGTTGGTCCTTTATTGGAAATTATTTGACAAACTCTTTGTGAGTTTATCTCTGATTTAGCTGTGCTGTTCCATTGATCTAGATGTCAGTCTTCACATACTGACTTCACCTTTATTCACATTGGGGTTGATTTTTTTTTCTTTCAGCATTTAAATATGTCATTCAATTGTTTTCAGACTTGTATACCCTCTGACAAGAAACTGCTTGTGGCTTATTTTTATATTTGCCTCTTTGTATGTAAAGTACCAATGTCTCAGGCTGCTTTTTAAGAAATAAAATTCAAAATATTTTAGAACAGTTTTAAATTTAGAGAATTATTACAAAGATAATGCAGAGAGTTCCTGTATACCCCACACAAGATTTTTACCATCTTAATAGGGTAAGTTTGTCACAGTTAATGAACTGATATTGATACAGTATTATTAGCCACAGTCCATGCTTTATTCAGATTTTCTCATTTTTTTCTAATGTCTTTTTGTGTCCCAGCGTCCTAACCAGTGTCCCATATTATGTTTAGTCTTCATGTCTCTTTATTTTTTTAATTTTATTTTTACTTTATTTTACTTTACAATACCGTATTGGCTTTGCCATACATTGACATGAATCTACCACAGGTATATACAAGCTCCCAATCCTGCATCCCCCTCCCACCCCATATCTTCTCTCTAGATCATCCCCATGAACCAGTCCCAAGCATCCTGTATCCTGTATCAAACATAGGCTGGCACTTCATTTCTTACATGATAATATACATGTTTCAATGCCATTCTCCCAAATCATCCCACCCTCTCCCTCTCCCTCAGAGTCCAAAAGTCCGTTATATACCTCTGAGTCTCTCTTGCTGTCTCGCATACAGGGTCATCATTACCATCTTTCTAAATTCCATATATATGTGTCAGTATACTGTATTGGTGTTTTTCTTTCTGGCTTACTTCACTCTGTATAATCGGCTCCAGTTTCATCCATCTCATTAGAACTGATTCCAATGTATTCTTTTTAATGGCTGAGTAATACTCCATTGTGTATATGTACCACAGCTTTCTTATCCATTCATCTGCTGATGGATATCTAGGTTGTTTCCATGTCCTGGCTATTATAAACAGTGCTGCAATGAACACTGGGGTACATGTGTCTCTTTCAGTTCTGGTTTCCTCATTACACTGTTGGTGGGAATGCAAACCAGTACAGCCACTATGGAGAACAGTGTGGAGATTCCTTAAAAAACTGCAAAGAGAACTGCCTTATGACCCAGCAATCCCACTGCTGGGCATACACACCGAGGAAACCAGAATTCATGCCTCTTTAGATGTCCCTAAACTACAATGGTTTCCCAAACTTCATAATAGCAACGTGGTTTATCAGTGGTCATGCTGAACTCGATGCCCTGGCTGAGATGCTGCTCATCAGGGATCACTCTGGCTTCTTCGTGGTCCATGGGTGTTGAGTCTGTTGCCGTAGATCCTGCAGACACTCAGTCTCTCCAGGGCAGGGCTGGTGATGAGAGCATGTTGCTGCAGCTCCCTGTTTCCAGGGCCCTCTGAGGGGGCCTCATCCTCTCCATGTGCTGCAAAATTAGGGGGAAGCCTATTCACTTTCTGCCTGGAGTCTGAAGGTCATCACATTTCTGTGAAAAGCCATCAGACTTTCTGTGGAAAATCAAATCAGGTACTACTCTTCAGGATATTTCCATTTTATTGAAGATAAAGTACAATATAATTAATGAAGCCTCTCAAGGTGCTGGGTGGAGATATCTCTTCTTATCTTGCTTCAATACAACCCCATGCTCCAAAACATCTGTATCTCCTGCAGGCATGGGGTCATGGTGAGGGCAGAAAATACGCATGCTTTGCTGACATTCTGAGCCTGGCACACAGCCTGTAACACAGTTGTTCAGTTGCTAAATCATGTCCAACTCTTTGTGACCCCATGGACTGCAGCAGGCCAGGCTTCCCTGACCTTCACTATCTCCTGGCCTTTGCTTAAAAGCTCATGTCCATTGATTTGGTGATTCCATCCATCTCATCCTGTGATGCCCTCTTCTCTTGCTTGCCCTCAACCTTTCCCAGCATCAGGATCTTTTCCAATGAATCAACTCATCACATCAGGTGGCCAAAGTACTAGAGCTTCAGCATCAGGCCTTCCAATGAATATTCAGGGTTGATTTCCTTTAGGATTGACTGGTTTGATCTCCTTGCTATGCAAAGGACTCTTAAGAGTCTTCTCTAGCCTCACAATTCAAAAGCATCAATTCTCCAGTACTCAGCCTTCTTTATGGTCCAACTCTTATATCCACACATGACTATTGGAAAAACGACTTTGACTCAATGGAGTTTTGTCAGCAAAGTGATGTCTCAACTTTTAATATGCTGACTAGGATTGTCATAGCTTTTCTTCCAAGGAGCATGCCTCTTTCAATTTCATAACACAGTAAAAAATGAAGTCACTCAGTCATGTCTGACTCTTTGTGACCCAATGGACTGTCACCTACCAGGCTCCTCTGTCCATAGAATTCTCCAGGAAAGAGTACTGGAGTAAGTTGTCATTTCCATCTCCAGGGGATCTTCCCAACCCAGGGAACAAATCCAGGTCTCCTGAATTGCAGGTAGAGGCTTTACCATCTGAGCCATCAGGGAAACCCTGTTTCATAAAACAGTATATTATAAGTATTAGCAATATCCCTGCCTATAGGTAATAAACAGTAGTTTAAACTAAGTGGCATTTGCTCTTTATTTATCAGGAAATTCAAAGGTAGGTAATCCCAAGTTTGGTTTGTGAGCTCAGTGAGAGGACCAGGAGCTCACCATGTTCCACCTCTCATCCCCATCATGCTTAACATGATGATGGCTTTTCATGCCTTAGCTTTTTGCCTCATAGTTCCAAGAGGTCTGCCATAGCTCCATGCATCATATCTAAACATATACACAGCCAAAGATGGAAAGCAAGGGATTACTAGGGTGACAAAGAACTCTCCTCATGAGCCTTTCTCTTTATCAGGGAATCCTCCTTCTTCCCAGAAGCCATTCAACTGATTTTCCTTTATGCCTTATTATTTATAGCTGAGCAACTGACCATTCATAGCTGCAAAGGAGGCTAGAGGTCAATAGGCAAGAGAGATTGGGAATAAATGGAGGGTAGCAAACCACAGTACCCAGTACATGGTCCTTAGGAAATATGTGTTGGGTGGGCAAGAAAAGCCCTTGTCTGAAAACACTAGCCCTGAGAACAGTCTGTTGGGTAACTTCATATCCAATACTGGCTCCAGTGCTTTAACCCCCTTTGACATCTAAAGCTCAAGAAGGTCCAAAGTCACAGAGGTAATGAAGTGTTGAAATTGCCCCTGGTCTGCCTTCTGTCAGACTGCAAGCCATTTCTAGTTCCATGAATACAGCATCCCTGGAGGTGACCACAGCAATCCAAAGCTGAGTTCTCACCCCCAAGTTGATGCTCATAAATGGTCAGACCCTCCCCGAGCTATCAAACTGGTGAAGCAAATGGACAGTAGTGAGACAGGAACTCCAAACTTGGCAACTGCTCAGAGATTTAGTTCAGAGATGCGTCTTTCATTATTATTAGTCAGCTATAATATTTCTGCACCAGCCAAGGACTTATTAAATGTAACTCACTGTGGTTGCTCACGCAATTTATGTTTTTAATTTTGCAAATAGTGTCTCATGTCTATGGTCAGAAGAGGGGTTTGGTTTTGCACATATGCAAACATAAGCTTCAGTTACGTCATGCCATAGCTCCAAAATATGGCTTTGTTTACCAGATGAAGATGCTGACAGCCGCATTGCAATGTCCATTGAATCATAGTCACTCATATAAAGGGAGAGATAAAAGACATCAGTAAAGTGTGACATATGACACTCATACACACACATCCACACGCAGAAGACACCAATGCAAGCCCCTGAAAAGCTCAGAGCCACACATCCTGACATAAACAGACTTACACACGAAAACTTGGTTTTATCATATTGTCTTATAAAATCCCCTTTACACCCTACTTTGACAAGACTTTGGCTAGTATAATTTCAGTTTGAATTCTGCCTTCCAAACCAAAGATATGACGAGTAAGAGAATAAAGAAATAAACCAACTGTCTGCCCTAAGTATAAGAATCAGAAAAACAACAATGCCCTCGATATCCAGAGCCCTTATCATAGGCATGTGTTCAATAGTGGAGCACCAGGGCTTGGCACACTGTTGTGAAGGTGGAGATGGAGGGAATGTGGGTTGGGGTCGGGGGGAGGAACTTGCTCAGAGTCACAGTGGCACATTGACTGCAAAAGACGCACTTCTGCCCTGCCTCAGTCATCCAGGTACTTTGCACCATCACTGTGCAGTACCCTTCCATGGTCAGTGGGATGATGGTCTGTCTCACTTCTAGATGCAGGCTTCAGGACTCATTTGTGATCCATTTTGGACAAAAGGAAATTAGAAGCAAGCCCAGACATTTCAAAAAGTCTTTGCTCCCTTTGGCTTCCTCTCTTCCCTCTGTGCAATGCTGTGAAAGCATGGCCAGGCCAGCTTGCTAGGGTGAGGAACGTGTTGCCCAGAGCCGGGCTGCCCCAGTTGTCCTCACTGAGGCCATCCTAAACCAGCTGACAGCTGGCTGACCCCAAACTGCAGCTGACAACTGATGCTTGAATGAGCCCAGCTGAGACTCGAAGAGCTACCCAGCTGCCCTATAGAACTGAGAACAATAATAAATATCATTTCAAGCCACTGTTTGTGGGTAATTTGTTGCAATCAGTGACCGAGACATAGCTGGTTATAGATCTAGACTTCATTCCTCAAACTCTTGACTTCAGTACAGTGAGATGTTTTTCCAGTACCCCAGTTTTACAGAAGGAGAAACTGAGATGCTATGAAATTAAGTCAACTGAATCATTTAAAGCTAGGCGGGTAGAGAAAAGTATTGTTAATGACTTTAAGGACTTGCTTAACCTTCAAGAATATATTCTGAGTATAGCACTTCTTTCTGGTATGAAATGGCATGTGCATAAACTCTACCCACAACATCAGGGGCTCAGGGAGAGTTTAATAAATTCATCTTTGAGGGAAAGGCAGTGTGGTTTTGCATCTGGGTTCTCTGCCCCACCAGGATGGCTCCCATTCAAGCCAGACCCTCCCAAGCCCACTCCTCCCTTCCACACTGTGTGCTCTCCAAGGCAGTGGGCGAGTGTTCTTGACCCTCTCTCTTTGTCTTTAATATTCAGGCCAATCTTGCTAGACTTTCACCAACCATGTGCTCCATCTATTTTCTGCAGTATCTGAGTAGAGGCCCTCATCACTTCAACTGGACCCCAACACGAGCGGGACCCTAGTCAGGTACAGAGGTGTGGAGGTGGTGCAACACTGCCCTGATCCCTTTCAAGAATGCAGAGAAAAATTCTAGGCTCCAGTGGCTCAGCCCTGTCTCACTTCTCAGGCCATTCACATTTTTTTACCCCCTCCTTTTCCATCTTGCTTATCAGAAAATATCACTTCCAACTCTAGACAGAATTCAAATCCTTGACCTTGAGGTATGGTCCTCTCTGCCCAAGGTCTTCCCACTTTTATCTATCGATGTCCAAAGTACATTTTAATATCTACCTGCCAAACAGCAATGAATCCAGGATTGGTATATTTGCCCAGAAATGATACTCTTACACTTCCAAAATTTGCCCTCCCTCACGTCACTGGGACACCTTGGTACATGTACCGTGGTTTGGCACTGATGTCATTCATTTCTGTGATAATTACACATGTGTTACATTTGAGGAAACCAAGTCTCAGACATCTTGTGTCTAGCCCATGTGATGACTTGGCATTGGGCAAGGCTTGGAATTGAATTGAACTATGGGGCTTCTCCAATGGCTCAGCAAGTAAAGAACCTGCTTGCAATGCACGAGATGCAACAGACTAGCATTTGACCCCTGTGTCAGGAAGATCCTGGAGAAAGATATGGCAAACTACTCTAGAATTCCTGTGTGAAAAATCCCATGGACAAAGGAGCCTGGCAAACTACAGTCCAAAGTGTCACAAAGAGTCAGATAGTACTCAGCAACTAAGCGTGTACACATGCTGAGATTTTAAGCAGAGTCCTTAACATCAGGGCAATTTTGGTGTTTACAATGACTTGACACCAGGTCACTTCTGGGACTCTGACTGGTAGTAGTCTTTGCTGGGATGAAGGAACACCTCCTTTGTGCAGTATCTGTGTAGACACTGTGTCTACAGCTACAGCCTGGTCAGGCCTCACAAGCTTTGCTGCTCCTGGACATGGCCAGTCCTCCCCTCTCTGACTTCAGAGTCATCTCCATTCTCAGAAATCAATCCCAAAATAAAACACAAGGCAATAATGAACTTTCATCTCCTCTTTAACACTCTTTTCTCTCCTGTGCTATTGGCCAAGCCACTTCTTCCCCAGGAACTGAGAAGAGACTTTATTTTGTTGACCTGATTTCCACATACTTAGCTGCATTTCCAAAATCTTTCAGAGCAGCCTCAGCCACCACAGAGACTCTGGTAGCTTCTACAGGCGCTCCAGCTGGGTGAGTGCATATGCATGCAGTGCCCCAGGGGATGCATGTTACCATTTGATGAAATATATATTTAGAATGCCTAATATGCATATTAATTATCCCATAGATGGCAGTGACTTTTTGAGAGCAATCCCATTCCATTATTTGAAAAACATTTTTGAGAATTCTGGAGAAAAATAACTTCAACACATGCTTTCTTTTAATTCCATATGCTGGAGACCGATCCTGTCATATCGTGGAATGATGACTGTCCAAATTTTATGTTTTGATCACATGAATGTAAAGCATCAGCCCTCCCATGCATTGTCCTTTTTATCTTGAGCCCTGACTTTCCAAGCACCGAATGCAGAGAGTTTTCAGGTTGAACTCAGTTCCGTTCAGTTCAGTCGCTCATTTATGTCTGACTCTTTGTGACCCCATGGACTGCAGCACACCAGTCTTCCCTGTCCATCCCTAACTGCTGGAGTTTACTCAAATTCATGTTCATCAAGTCGTTGATGCCATCCAACCATCTCATCCTCTGTCATCTCCTTCTCCTCCAACCTTCAATCTTTCCCAGCATCAAGGTCTTCTCCAATGAGTCAGTTATTCACATTAGGTGGTCAAAGTATTGGAGTTTTAGCTTCAGCATCAGTCCTTCCAAGGAATATTCAGGACTGATTTCCTTTAGGATTGACTGGCTGGATCTCCTTGCTGTCCAAGGGACTCTCAAGAGTCTTCTCTAATACCACAGTTCAAAACCATTAATTCTTCGGTGCTCAGCTTTCTTTATGATCCAGCTCTCATATCCATACATGACTACTAGAAAAACCATAGCTCTGAATGTTGAACTCAAGTTAGAGCAAATTTTAAAGCCAGATTAGGAAACAAGGAGTTCTTGAACCCCAAGAACAATCCTAACCACTTTTGCATATATTATATTCATTTATTTTTATTTAATGAAAAAGAACCCTGTGGGGAAGAATTATATCCCTATTTTATTCAAGTAAGAAATAGGTCCGAGGAGTCTGTAACCTGTCTATAGCCATGTGGTTTGTTGGTGGAGTGGTCAGAATTCAAACACAAGATAGTAGTTTTAGAGATTGTGTAGTTTGTATGCCACGTAATTGACTCTAATGAATGCCTTGAAAAATAGATACCTAAGTGAGTTGGGCCTATGTCTGTCAGTGTGCTCCAGGAAAACAGAATCAACAGGACACACACATACACGCACACACAAATTTATTTTAAGGAATTGTCTCATGAAAAGATGAGGGCTGATAAGTCAGATCCATTAGTCAGGCTGGAATGATAGAAGCTCAGTTATTCTTCTCCAGGAAACCTTAGTGTTTACATACAAGGCCTTAAGGATCAGTAAATTCCCTTAAATTTGTGGGAGGTTATTAGACTGACGCTGAAACTGAAGCTCCAGTATTTCGGTCGCCTGATGCGAATAGCCAACTCACTGGAAAAGTTCCTGATGCTGGGAAAGATTGAGGGCAGAAGGAGAAGAGGGTATCAGAGGATGAAATGGCTGGGCGGCATGACTGATGCAATAAACATGAACTTGGGCAAACTCTGGGGGATGGTGAGGGACAGGGAGGCGTGGCGTGCTGCAGTCCAAGAGGTCACAGAGAGTTGGACACAACTGGATAACTGAACAACAGCAAGAGCATTTGCATCAATAGCTCAAATCTTTATCCTCTCTGCATCCATGCCCTTCACAATGTGACTTTTGAGGTCCTCCCATCAGCACTTGGGAGTATCTTTCAGTCACGTGATGTGTTTTGACTGAGGGATGTCAGCATTTTGGGACACAGGCAAAAGAGCTTGTACACTCATGCCTCCTTTCTGCTTCTCAGCCTTTACTATGAGAACAAGTCCAGTCAGATGTCCAACCCAAGCTGACAGAGAATAAACACCTGGAGCAGAGCTGTGCCATCTGTCCTGGGTGAAGCTGTTCATGACACGCTATAGCCAGCCACCCCCAAACACTGAAACAACCTAGCCACAACTCGAATAAATGCCCAGGACCATGATAACTAGAAATAGAGCAACTAGAAAAACTGTACACCACGAGTTAAGAAGATACTTATTTTATCGACTTACTAGGTTTTGTACTGATTTTCCACGGACCAGTTAGGTGAGAAAGTGAATTTGTCATGAGCCTGTAAAAGGATCCATATCTCTAAGGATATCAAAAAAATATCATTCCAAATACTAGAATTAAAATTAGATAGTGATATTATGGCTTCTTGAGATCAACTGTAAAGGTAAAATGAAGTTTCTTTAAACAAAAACTACGGGTATATTTCAGATCCCCACAATGCCTTATATGGCTAGTTTATATAATCCAATATTTTCATTAAGAGTGGTATAAGGAAGATATAGTACTTTATCTCAAAATAGCATGTATTGTTGAAATTTTAACTCATAAAATAGTATAATTTTGAAAGTTCTGACTTTTCATTGTAGGGGTTACTTGGAATTGTCACAAGTTGGGAGAAAATTTAGGGTTCTCACCTCCTATCTCTACCATACTTGATTCACTAAGACAGAAGGAATCGCAGATAATAAATTGTATATTTATCAATTCATCCAAAGAGCACTGACTGAGCACCTACAAAGGACTGACAGTTCCCCCAGTGATAAAGCTTACCTCCATGTAACCTTCACCTTCTCCAGCAACCGCTGCACGCGGTGCGCCCACTGTTGCGTGGCTCACGGGACGGAGCAGTGGCATGTCCCCTCTGCTTCTGCCCGGGGCTGCCGCTGGAGTCACCCTCTCTCTCCTTGCCTTGCAAGCGCTGTCACTTCATCCACGGAGACTGGCTCCACTATGTCTCAGAACACTGCTGATCTTCCCTCAAAATACTTTCTGTGGAGGCTTCTTGCTCATCATTTTTACCTCTGGATTTTATCTATACTTCACATATATATTTCTATACTCAAATATCACACCAGTTAAACTTAACTGTTTTGCATGTATTTGTCAACCACTGTTGTATTAGCTTCTTAGAAAAAGGGACTACAAATGTTTGCCTTGAAATATACAAAAAGCTATGAGATATGGACACTCTAAGACTGCCCCCCTGCAACTAAACTTAGCTTCTGTTCCCTTAAAATCGTGAAGGAGTAACATCTGAAAAGCCAATATAGTATCTTTTCTCTAGATTCCAATCTACTCCACCTAACTACAACCTCACAAACAGAAGTACCTACAGAAACAAACATTGGGAGAACATGATGAATGCACCCTAAAAGTTCCCTAATTTGTAATTATATATATATATATATATATATATATATATATAAAATCAGTTCAGTCACAGTCATGTCTGACTCTTTGCAACACCATGAACTGCAGCACACCAGACCTCCCTGTCCATCACCAACTCCCAGAGTTTACCCAAACTCATGTCCATTGACTCAGTGATGTCATCCAACCATCTCATCCTCTGTCATCCCCTTCTCCTCCAGCCTTCAATCTTTCCCAGCATCAGGGTCTTATCAAATGAGTCAGCTCTTCGCATCAGGTGGCCAAAGTATTGGAGTTTCAGCTTCAACATCTGTCCTTCCAATGAACACCCAGGACTGATCTCCTTTAGGATTGACTGGTTGGATCTCCTTTCAGTCCAAGGGACTATCAAGAGTCTTCTCCAACATCACAATTCAAATTCAACACCACAGTTCATCAATTCTTCTGTGCTCAGCTTTCTTTATAGCCCAACTCTCACATCCATACATGACCACTGGAAAAACCATAGCCTTGAGTAGACAGACCTTTGTTGGTAAAATAATGTCTCTGATTTTTAATATGCTGTCTAGGTTGATCATAACTTTCCTTCCAAAGAGTAAGCATCTTTTAATTTCATGGCTGCAATCACCATCTGCAGTGATTTTGGAGCCCTCAAAAATAAAGTCTGACACTGTTTCCACTGTTTCCCCATCTATTTCGCATGAAGTGATAGGACCAGATGCCATGATCTTAGTTTTCTGAAAGTTGAGCTTTAAGCCAACTTTTTCACTCTCCTCTTTCACTTTCATCAAGAGCCTCTTTAGTTCTTCTTCACCTCCTGCCATAAGGGTGGTGTCATCTGCATATCTGAGGTTATTGATATTTCTCCCAGCAATCTTGATTCCAGCTTGTGCTTCATCCAGCCCAGCATTTCTCATGATGTACTCTGCAAATGCAGACTTAATAAGCAGAGTGACAATATACAGCTTTGACGTGCTCCTTTTCCTATTTTGAACCAGTCTGTTGTTCCATGTTCTTAACAAGCCGGTCAGGTGGTCTGGTATTCCCATCTCTTTCAGAAATTTCCAGTTTATTGTTATCCACACAGTCAAAGGCTTTGGTATAGTCAATAAAGCAGAAATAGATGTTTTTCTGGAACTCTTGCTTTTTTGATATATGTATATACACATGCAAATATAAATGTATATACATCAAGCAGAGAGCAAATATACAAATAAATTTTCCATATTAATGTATGTGTATACATATATATACAAATAATTTACTCTCACCAAATAGAAATTTACCATATACAATATGAATATGCCTTAACTTACCATATTATGCACATATATATATTAACACATACATACATACCTATTGTATAAGTTATTATTTGTTGAGAGTAAATAATTTCAGGATTTTTAAATTTATTAGAAGAGAAAATACCATAATAACAGAATAGACTAATAGAATGCTCCTCTGAAAGAACTGGAGTTCTCTGACACTGGAGTCACCCGAAGTCCCAGATTAGAAGAAAGAACCATGGTGTTCAGCACCATGGACAGTGGTACAAATGATCCAGTCACACTGTGACTATGACATCTGGAGCTCCAGTATTAAATTTATTACTGTGGTGAGCGCTGGTAGAGAGGAGAGACAGCCTTCACTCAATGGCTATATGACTTCCATATCAACGGTGGTGTACCCATGGACCAGGAAACCTGAATCTACAGCAGACACCAGAATATGTGCGCTGTTGCATGTAAACGGCAACCTTATCAGCTGCAGAATCACCATCTTTTCATAATATGGATCGGTTGGCTATAAGGTCTATATAATGAGCCTGTGTGCATGTTCAGTCCTTCAGTTGTGTCTGACTCTTTGTGACCCTATGGACTGTAGCCCGCCAGGCTCTTCTGTTCATGGGATTGTCCAAGCAAAAATACTAGATTGCCATTTTCTCCTCCAAGGGATCTTCCTGACTTGGGGATTGAATCTGCAGCTCCTGTATCTCCTGCATTGGCAGGTGGATTCTTCACCACTTGGGAAGGCCTTAAAATGAGCAGTAAACTCCAAATATTATCAATACAGTGAGTGAAACATGGCATATTGTCTATGCGGCAAAAGCTGACTCAGTGAAACTGAAGTCATAATGTGACTAAAGGGAAATTTCAGAGAGGGAGGCAGTAGAAGGAGCTGAAGTGCGGGGTGAAGTCTGAACAGAGCATATGAGCTGTCATGCCAGCAGCTGGCAGTATGGCACGACAGAACACATCACATAGCACATGGGATCCTAGCAAGAGACAAAAGGAGAGGAGTTTACTACCCAGGAGAACTCTTTCTGCTGCCTCTTTTCTCTCACCTTAATTTAGCCCACATCCTTAAATCTACTCCATGCTTACTCTCACCTCCTCAGATAACTCTTCCAGAACATGGGCTTGATTTACTCCCTTCAATCTAGTCATCTGTCCCACCTGCTGATTAATCAATTCAGTCACTTATTAATCAACAAATGTTTACTTCAATTCAGTTCAGTTCAGTTGCTTAGTCATGTCCGACTCTTCATGACCCCATGAATCACAGCACGCCAGGCCTCCCTGTCCATCACCATCTCCCGGAGTTCACTCAAACTCATGTCCATTGAGTCAGTGATGCCATCCAGTCATCTCATTTTCTGTCATCCCCTTTTCTTACTGCCCCCTACTCACTCCCAGCATCAGAGTCTTTTCCAGTGAGTCAACTCTTCACATGAGGTGGCCAAAGAACTGGAGTTTCAGCTTTAGCCTCATTCTTTCCAAAGAACAGCCTGGACTGATCTCCTTTAGAATGGACTGGTTGGATCTCCTTGAAGTCCAAGGGACTCGCAAGAGTCTTCTCCAACACCACAGTTCAAAAACATCAATTCTTCAGCGCTCAGCTTTCTTCACAGTCCAACTCTCACATCCATACATGACCACTAGAAAAACCATAGCCTTGACTAGATGGACCTTTGTTGGCAAAGTAATGTCTCTGCTTTTCAATATGCTCTCTAGGTTGGTCATAATTTTTCTTCCAAGGAGTAAGTGTCTTTTAATTTCATGGCTGCAGTCACCATCTACAGTGATTTTGACTTAGCACCTAGTATATGACAGAATCTCTTCTAAGCCTTTAAAAATTGCTCAGGCTACTAGACCACTGTGTTTCTTATTCATTCATTCATCTAATAACTCAATAATCATTTAATGAGGCCAAAGTGTTACAAAGTGTTAGTTGCTCAATCAGATCCAACTCTTTGCAACCCCATAGACTGGGGTGCACCGGGCTTCTCTTTCTGTGGAATTCTCTCAGCAAAAGTACTGGAGTAAGTTGCCTTTCCCTTCTCCAGGGGATCTTCCTTCCAAACTCAGGGGTCAAACCCATGTCTCCTGCTCTGCAGGCAAATTCTTTTCATCTGAACAAAGAGACCAGCTCTGTAATCAAGGATCTGTCAGTGGAGTGGGTGAGGCAGGTATGGAAAAGACATCATAGCACAGTGTGATAAGTCACCCCAGAAAGAACGGATGCTAGGTAAAGGCAGAAGGAAGAGTTATTGACACTGTTGAGGATTTTGGAAGCTGCTCCAACCTCAAAGATATACTGAGCATTTCACATGTGGCCAAAACTATACTAGGCATTTTCACTTACTAGTATTCAAAGCAACCCTATGAAGTTGATGGTAAAATAGGAAACTGAGGCTCATGTTCACTCCCCGTGTAAGTCAGAGAGGCTGCAAGTGGCAAAGCTGGGACTCAACACCATTGACTTGAGTCAGGGTTTTCAACTCAGCCTGGCCCCCTTCCAAGTCTCCAGAGGGGCTGCATTTGAGTAGAGCCTTGAAGAGCAAGTGAGATTTTGTCATGCTGCCACCTGTGAAGTGGCAGAGATGACAAACCAAGCCAGGTGAAGGGGCAGAGGGGCTCCCAACAGGTGCCGAGCAGCCCCCACTGCCACCCTCGGGGGTTTTCTCACTGCTTCTCTGATGAGGACCGGTGTGCCCCAGGGTGGTTTCCCTGGCAGCATGAACCCCCTGATGCCCTGACCCATCTTTGCCTGTCACATTCTTCTTCATAATTGGGCTGGCTGCTGCTCTCTGCTTACTGATTAGTGGGTTCACTAACCTAGCAGAAATGGGATCTGAGAGGATTAAAATGTGAAGGGAAAAAAAAAGATAATACAAATTGAAAACAGCAGCTTCTCCAGCCGAGTTTTGGATTAGAAGTTGAGAAAGAGAATCAGAAAATTAAAAAATGTGAAGGACAAGGTTCAAATGGTGATTGGGATAAGTCCTTTTGTAGCCAAGCATCCTCGCGTGCTATCGTTTCACTGTTTTGTATCAGTTCTCCAGGGAAAAGCACAAACGCCTTTTGCCTGGCTCTCAGGCGTCTCCTACGATCTAAACACAGCCTTGATTTCTGATCTCACACCCTACAACCTCCTTTCTGCTCCCTCTTCCCTGTGTAGATCTCCTCATTTACTACATTTGGCTCTCTGTGCCCATAGATTGCTTTGCCCAGATTCCACATCTCTGCTACCATGATTTTCTTGCTCTTCCCTTTTGCTGAAATGCAGCCTCCTTTCAAAGTCTTAAGTCTTCCACCATCCCTCAGGTGAAGTCATCTCTCTCTCCCTGAAGCCTGTTGAATTATGTCTATCTCAACAAGCGCTTGGTACGTTTGTGACTCTAAATAGTATAGTTTTTGTCTTTTCTCTCTTGGTGGACTGGAGGGCTGGAAAAACACAGAGAGCTGGGGCAACACCCTCCTCAATGAAAATGGCCTTCTATTATTTACAAAAGTCTCTTTTGTATGAATGAGTAGGTGAATGAGTCAATAAATTGAACTAAACAATGAACCATTCAGGCCATCCTTGATTATGTTGTTCACTGACTTAAAGTCCCTCTGGGCTCTCCAGCCTCCAAGGATGAGATGCTCAGCATCCCAGAGAAAGTAGCCTTCCTCTCTCTCCCTTACTCCTGTGCCCCATCCCTTCCCTAGGCACCCATCTCTGGGATTTCACAGACCCCAGGTGAGCACACCAGAGCCCTCTATACCCCTGACTTGCCTCCTGCCAAACTCTGCCTGAAATCTCATTCCCAGCTCCTCCTCTCCTCCTCTTTTTATGGAAAATCAGACACATTCGACCAGGTCGTTTGTTTATAACTTTCCCCTAGAAGTCTCCCCTCCTCGTCTAGCAATCCCTTCTTTTTCCATTGTCTTTGCCCAGATGTCCATTTTAGCATTTTAAGATTGTGTCAGAGTTTCTGTAGTTGGTTTGTGTTGTTTGCTTTCTATCCATCGGTTACCCACATTGAGGATGGGTTCTTCCAGGGCAGAGACTCGGGAATTTTCCATCGTGGTTATGGTGAGCACTGATTAAGCTCTTGCTATGTTTGAGCCAGTGCTCATGTGCACGATCTCATAAAATCACCAGAGCAAGACTCCTGGGGTGATGTCACACACAGGCACATGAATGCTCCCCCAGGCATGTTGGACCCGTGCTCCACGCTCATAAGGGCTCCATTGTACCACTTGCTTTTGTGGTTTTTGTCAGCCCAGACGTGAGGGATGTCCTTGCTGCCCAACATTTGCAAAGATGAGAGGACAGGCATAATGAACTAGTCCACTTCTTCACATTATTTACAAAGTGCTTTCTTGAGGTCTTTATAGACATTACCTCAAAAGCACCATCAGTCTGCTGTTTTAAAGATGAGGAACCCAAGGCTCAAAAGAAGCTAATTAATTTGCCCAATGGCACGTGCTTAGACAGACATAGACCAAGACCCATAGACCACACCCAAATGCTGACCTTCAGATTCAAGAACTGACCTTTCTAACCCTTCATCAACCCACATGGGTCACAGATTTGTTTTGTTTTGTTTCATTTTGTTTTGCCCAATTCATGGGGAATGTTAACTAAATATTCAGGAGGTTTCATAAGGCAGTAAGAGCTCAACTTCAGTCCTCAAATATCTGGACTCCCAGAACATCCACTAGAGGTGAGTGCCCCCTCCCATCACTAGGACAACCTTCTTAGTTCATCAATAAGGAAACCTTCAGTAGGAGAAGGTTTACTCACATGCATATGCTCCCAGTGGAGAGTGGACACTGCCCTCTGCCTGGGCTTACTGACCAGATTCAAAGTGCACATTCAGGCCAGGAGATCCGGTGGGGGCCTGCGAACCTTCCACTGATATTGTACAGGGACAGCAGTGCTCGTCAGTTTAGGAAGTTGCATTGGGGGAAGACCTAATGGTCCCTTTACTTAGCCTCACTTATTCAATCTCAGTTTTCTCAACTTCATGAAAGACCTAAAAATTGTGCTCTGATGAAGAACATGCTACAAATTAAACAATGCAACAGAAGCAGTTTGTGTGCCGTCAAATGCTCCGTGGGCATCAATCCACTTCCTGTTCTAGTCAAACTTTGTTCCCAGCTGGAGAAGAACCAGAGCCATAAATATCTGTCATTCTGAAGCCACTGCCTTCCCCTAAAGCCTTTTATGGCAAGATAATTTCAACCAAAAATCCCAAAAAGTCAACAGGCATGGTATATTACAGAAAAAAAGGCCAGTGTGGCTAGTCCCTAAGAGATAAAGGGGAGAGAGAGTATGTGCTCATTTGCTCTTTGTTACCCCATGAACTATAGCCCACTAGGCCCCTCTGTCCATGGATCTCTCCAGGAAAGAATCCTGGATTTCTCCAGGAAAGAAGCGGATTGCCATTTCTTTCTCCAGAGGAACTTCCTGACCCAGGGATCAAACCCACATCACTTGTATCTCCTGCATGGACAGGCAGATTATTTATCACTGTGCCATCTGAAAAGCCCCAAAGGAGAGAGTGAGGAGAAAATGTCTGAGGAGGCTGGGGCCAGAACAGGTACAGAATCTAAGGTGAAAGAAGGAACTTGGAGTATATTTGTCTTGACCTGAGAAGGCAGAGGGAGGTTGAAAGCACGAGGTGCTTTGACACAATTTGGATGCTCAAGGATGTCTTCAAGAGGCTGTGAAAATGGACTGGAGAGTGTCAAGAGTTAAAGGTGAAAGGCTGGTTAGAAGCCAGTGTATCATCATAGTGAGATAAGATAGCTCTAGGAGTAGAGATTTAACAGGGATGTGGTGGGAAGTGGTGAGATCCTGGCTGTATGTTAGAAGCAGAGCCAACTGTACTTCCTTTCAGCATACCCAGATGGAAACGTAATTAATTCTCCCTGGAAAACCAAAGATTAAAGGATTACTGCCTTCTGCAGTGGTGAAAAATGAGGCTGAGACCCCTTGTCCCCAGTGAACTCATTTGAGGACACAAATAACTTCATTATATATTGTTATATCTTAGAGTCATGGTGTGAAAAGGGCTTTGGAGAGTCCATATCCAATATCTTCATTTGCTCCTTAGACATGTAAGGCCAAGCCCTAAGGGTCAGCCTTCCCATTCAGCTGAGCAGGGAACACCTTGAATCAGAGAGACCCCAGGTCTCCTAATTGCTGGTCTGATACTTGGTCTTCAATGTCAGCAAAGGGGGGGTGAACACTAATATCAATCACATCCTCAGTGCTAAGTAAAAATCTGGGGTCTTTAATGGCTTCTCCTTACTTGAACTCAAAAGAACTTGCACTTGACTTGGTTGCCCCAACCAGCAAAGCTGGGGGCAGGATAAATTTTTCCATCTAGAGTCTATTGCCTCTATCCTGACCAAGCCACATATGCTGGTTGTTCACTACACACACCCAGCATCTACGACGTACCTGCTCTGAGGTGCATCGCGCTGGGTCCCATGCACTGAAAATCCCAGGAGAGTAGAACCCACCTGATCCCTGGTCTCACTGAGATATCACGGTCATCTTTCCCGCTCGACCGGTGGAGTCATGCGGGATGGCTATTACAACTTTTGATGGAATACACAAGGAAGAACCACAGACAAAGGATATTCAGAAGTTTACCTATATTCTAAGTCTGTAGTGGGCGGTCACTTCTGGGCCCCAAGCCAAGTGCAGGTGCAGATCAAAGAGAAGCTTGTGCAAGGGACCTAGGCAGCTCTCCCTGCCCCTGTTGGTGTGAGCAGAATAGCAGGATTTTGAAAAATTTATCTTGCCCTCTGCTTTGTTGGCTAAGTCAACTAAGTCCAGTATAAGTTCTTCTGAGTTCACATAAGGAGAAGCCACAAGGACCCCAGATTTGTATGTAAGATTTTTAGGATAGTCAAGCACATAAAAGTCATGGACGGGCATGGAGGTGGCAGGGGTAGGGGTGGGTGGTGGGGCCACGGGGAGGAGAGAAGCAAGAAACAGGAGAAAAGATAAAGCCACATCAGTCAGAGAATGTACTCCAGAGTGAAAAGGGGAGAAAGGTAACCCGAGAAGCCTGGGCTCCATCTGCTCAGGCTCCGAGGATAAAGGCTATAGGGGATTAGGTGACCTAAGGGGCCACAGCAGGGGCTCCAGGCCCCCAAGTGCACACAGCATAAAAATGCCATTTATTAGTCCCATGCATGGTAATTATATTTAATACTGACCCTGATTCCTTTTGTCCATGGGAAATAATGAAAGCTGCTCTATTTGAGCCTGAGGGTCCTAAGTGACTCATTAGTGACTCCTACTTCTGTCCAGGCTGGCAGAGGGAATAAGACAAAGGAGAGCCAGGGCCATGTGTGTTCATGTTCTGCAAGAGCTGGTTCTGAAATCTCTTAATCCGGTGTGGAAAGAAGGTGTGGGGAGAGCAGAGTTCAAACAAGGACCCAGATCCTGGCTCAGTTATTCAATAGCTAGGTGACCAGGCCTTTCCTGGGGGTAAGATCTACCTACCATTGCAGGGGACATGGATTCCATCTCTAGTCCAGGAAGGTCCCACATAACATGGGGCAACTCAGCCACTGGGCCACAGCTCCTGAAGCCCACAGGCCTAGAGCCCACGCTCTGCAACAAGAGAAGTCACAGCAATGAGAAGCCTGGACACAGCAACGATGACTGATGACTGAGCAAAAGATAAGTAAAATTCGAAAAGAATAGCTATGTGGTCTTGGGCAGGATGTTTAAATGCCCTGAACCTCTGCTTTCTCATGGGCTTCCCTCATAGCTCAGTTGGTAAAGAATCTGCCTGCAATGCAGGAAATGCGTTTGACCCTTGGGTTGGGAAGATCCCCTGCAGAAGGGAAAGGCTACCTACTCCAGTATTCTGGCTTGGAGAGTTCCATAGGCTGTATTGTCCATGGGACTATAAGGAGTCGGACACGACTGAGGGACTTTCATTCACTCTGCTTTCTCACAGAGAAGTCTGGTGGACCACAGTCCCTAGGATCACAAATTTTCAGACGCAACTGTAGCAATTTAGCAAGCACACACACACACACACACACACACATACTCAGAATGGTGACTGCACTTGGAAGATGTTTCAGAAATGCAAACTCAGAGATCAGTAAGGGTTACTGGCTCTTTATGCTGCTGCTGCTGGTTAGATGCTAAGTCATGTCTGACTCTTCTGACTCTGCGACCCCCATGGACCATAGCCCGCCAGGCACCTCTGTCCATGAGATTTCCCCAGATCAGAATTCTGTAGTTGGTTCTCATTTCTTTCTCCAGAGGGTCTACCTAACTCAGGTATTGAACCCATGTCTTCTGCTTGGTAGGCATTTTTTTTTTTTACCACTGAGCCACTTGGGAACCACATTGACTCTGGGTAATTAGTTGATAAGAATGACAAGAATGGACGGTGTTTAATTGAGAACTTAGGCTATACCAGGCACTTTCTTTGGATTAAACTGACTTCTTTCCCATGACAAACTAAGTTTCTTCTGATTAATTCTCCACATAAGGAAGCTTGTCCAAAGCTACACAGCTACCGAGCAGTGGAGTGAGCACTCAACCCAGGCTGCCTGACTCCAGAGCTTCCAATAAGAGGACATGAAAAGTTATTGCCCGCAGAAATCTAGGGACTGTGGCAGAACATGGAAATGTCTCCAGGAGACACAAGGAGGAGGAAGGCATGCATCCAGCAAGTGAGGAGGGAATGAGTCTTCATGGAGCCTTGGGGAAGGCTTCATGGAGGAGTGCCAGCCCACCCAGCAGCCAGAAGCACGGAAGCATCGCTCCCTCCTTCATCAGGACTCTCCTCTCCCTCTGTCCTCAGCGGTCCTGGCAATACCCGGACCTTTCTTGGTCTCCTTCTTTCAGATCTTAATTCTGTATATGTGGTTCTGATTATTGGACGACTAACTCACTTTTCTTTTGGTTTGCCTATAATACTTCCACTTATACAAGGCACACTTATATGCTGGGCACAGCATTCATCTCTTCACATTTATTCTGACTGTAACCTGCAGAGTGGGAATTGCTAGCACCATAAGTCAGGGGAAGAGACAGAAGCAGGAAGATTGTTTCCTGTCCCTGAGTCTACAGAGAGCAATGGGCATGTGTCCTGGACCCCTTGTTCTTTCAGACATTCCAGCGGTGGTTAACCTCCATCTGGAGGGGTGTTCTGAACCTTTGCTAGATTCATGAACAGTAACCCCTCACCCCCTCCATCTCCTATGATGCTATTTCATGCCTCCAAAAATAGATTTTGCTGTAGGATATTTTACGTAATTTTTTCTTCCAATTGGCAAATTAACACCTGCTATTGGAGAAAATGTGTACAAATCAGAAGATTGTACATATAAGACTAAAATTCTGACATCCAGATGTTACCTTCACTAGCTTTTTGATATTTTTCTTTCCCTTGAATGCTGTTTTGGTAGGTAGATAATATCTTCCTGTAGGTGAAGGTGGATCCTGCCTTTTCTACCTAAGAGAGTGCTGAGAAATACCCAACACATCAACAATCATTTTCTACATTTCACTTTCATTCATTAAGGTTTTTACAGAAACCAATATATAAATAGACACGTAAATTTTTAAAAATGAGACTTTCTCTTAATTTCAGATAATTTACTAGAGCAGATTTTTCAGCCTATAGTTGCTACACACACATGTGTTTGTCTTCCCCTGCAGTCCAAGGCTGAGGGTGCTGGTTCAGCCCCTGGTTGGGAAGCTAAGATTGCACATGCCTCATAGCCAAAAAAGTCAAACATAAAACAGAAGAAATACTGTAACAAATTCAATAAGGACTTGAAAAAGGATATGTGTTTTTAAGACTCTTAATGGGCTTCTCAGGTGGCTCAGTGGTGAAAGAACCCACCTACCAATGCAGGAGCAGCGGGAGACACCGGTTCGATCCTGGGTCAGGAAGATCCCCCAGAGGAGGAAACAGCAACCCCCCTCCAGCATCCGTGCCTGGAGAATCCCACAGACAGGGGAGCCTGGTGGGCTACAGTCCACAGGGTCACAGAGAGTCGGACTTGACTGAGCACCTATGCAAGACTCTTAATATATAATTTAAAACAGTCAAGCACTCACTGCCTGTCAGCTGCCAACAGGCCTTGGGTTAATTCTCATTATGTGATTTAGTCCACATAAAGCCTTTGAGAAAGCATCCTGCCCCTTTTACACATGAAGTTCCCCAGGCTTGGCGAGAGCAAGTCTGTAGCCTTAGGCTGCATTCCAGAAACAGTTGCAGCCACCTGCACTGTTACCTGGATGAAAACATCCTGGCTTGTTTAGACACTTTTCCCTGGCTCCCACAGATGCATGTGGGGCTTCTTTGGGATGATATATTTTACTGATCCCTCTATCTCTCTGGTCAAAAGCAAATTATACTGGGCATATTTAGAAATACAGCATGGATGCTAATATACATTTCTATAGCACTTCTAAGTGAGAACATTTTTATATACAATTTTTAATTTCATCCACCAAAAAGAACTTCAAAGGAAGGATGGCTAACTAACCCTATTTTTTTCAAGCTTGGCTTTGACTACCCAGTCAACAGCAGAGTTTGCCTTTAAACACCAGTCTCTAACTTTAATCCGTCCTTGCTCAGCACAATCCCAGACCTTGAATGCAAAAATAAATGAGAACTGAAAGCATCAGTTCAGTTCAGTTCAGTTCAGTCGCTCAGTCGTGTCTGACTCTTCACAACCCATGAACTGCAGCATGCCAGGCCATCACCAGCTCCCGGAGTTCACTCAAACTCACCAACTCCTGGAGTTCACTCAAACTCAGGTCCATCAGTTGGTGATGCCATCCAGCCATTGTTATGTTCATATAAAAACCTGAATGAATATTCGTGGCAGTTTTATTCATATAAGTCCAAAACTGGGAACAACCCAGCTGTCCTTCAACAGGTGATTGGCTGAAAACATTGATACATTTAGACCATGGATTGCTACTCTGAGACAAAGAGAAGCAACTATTGACACAGGTAACAACTTAGATGGTTCTCCACGGAACAGTGCTGAGTGAAAAGGCCAAAGACCAAAAGGTCACATGCTGTACGATTTTATTTATGCATAGCATTCTTGAAATGACAAAATTATCGAGTTGAAAAGCCAATGAGTGATGGCCAGGGTTTAGTGATGAGGCAGATGGAAATCGAAGGAAGGTCATGCAATTATAAAACATCTGCATGAGGTCTCCTCATGGTGATGGGACTCTGAGTCTCTTGACTGTGGTGGTGGATACAGGAATCTACACAAGTGATGGATTTATATAGAACTAAACACACACAAGAATCCAAGTCAAACTGTGGAAGTGAGAAAGACTGGTGAGCTGTATCAGTGGCAGTGGTATTCTACCTGTTATATAAAATGTTGCCATGAGGAGAAACTGGGTTATCCACACTGGGTCCTTCTGCGTTATTTTTTACAGCCATTTATTCACTGGAAAAACTCTCTCAATAAAAATTTTCATTAATATATGTATGGCTGAGTCCCTTTGCCGTCTACCTGTAACTATCACAACATTGTTTATCAGCTCTACTTCAATATAAAATAATTAAAAATAGATAAGAATGGAGGACAATTATTTTTTTTCACCCTCAATGAGAATGACTTTTGTGTTATATTTCAGTGAACTTCAGTGGTCTCAAGCATCCTTCCTATTGAAACTTTGCTTAGGGAAACTCTAGAATGTGTTCAGGGTTCTAGGAAACATATCTGTTGTTGGGTGGGAGTGACCCCAGCCACAAGCACAGCATGACTGAAAGGTTAAGTTCATGGTTTCCCCCTTTTGAACCACCCCCTCATTCCAAGAGCTCACAATCTTGGAATTCGAAGAGTTCAAACTTAAAAAAAGATGACAATTTCACTTCAGTGTTTTCTAATTTTGCTGTAACTGCTACCAGCTGTGGGTTAATGGAGACCATATTCCAGGAGGCATCCTGGGGCCTTTTCATGTTTTCCAGTTGCCCGAGAGCTGACGAGGTTAAATAAAAGGGGGAGAACAGGGAGAGCAGGGCTTGATTTTACGTGCTGGTTTTCGGAGCTGCACTGTGTCTCGCTCCAGCATCTTCAGACGCTGCCGCTGAGTGGGGTTTCTGGCTCTGAGTCCGAAGCACAACAGAGGACTCAGTAGGGCTTGCTCAGCCGCTGCCTCTGCAGCCAGCTGGCGGCAGGATCCAGACTCGAGCGGTGGGGAACCTCCGTCAGCCGCTCTCATTAACCTTGGTCCATCTCCCTGGGTTAAGCTGGAAATGTGATCCACACACCAGACCCAGGGGAGAGAGAGAGAATCTTTTATTATTTTTTTTTTAATTTTGTATTGGCGTATAGCCGATTAACAATGTTGTGATAGCTTCAGGTGAACAGCAAAGGGACCCAGGCAATTATATACATGCATTCATTCTCCCCTAAACTCCCCTCCCAACCAGGCTGCCACATAACACTAAGCAGAGTTCCATGTGCAGAAATTACAGTAGCTCATGGTTGGTTATCCATTTTAAATATAGCAGCATGTATCTGTCCATCTCAAACTCCCTAACAATCCCTTCCCCGCTGGCAACCATAAGTTTGTGTGTGAGAGAGAGAGAATCTTACTGCCCAAGAAACTCTGCATGGTTCATCTGTCTTGGAGCTGTTAACCGTCTTCTTCAGTGATTCCTCAAAGCTCAGTCAGTAAAGAACCTGCCTGCAAACCAGGAAACCTGGGTTCAGTTGCTGGGTCAGGAAGATCCATGGAGAAGGAAATGGCAACCCACTCCAGTAGTCCTGCCTGGAGAATACCATGGACAGGGGGATCCTGATGGGCTACAGCCCACAGGGTCGCAAGAGTCAGACACAACTGAGCAACTCAGTCACCACGACCACCACCCTCCTCCCAGCAAACACCAGGAGCCAATGATGCTCTAGGTTTCCAGAGGTTTGGATCTGCCTCCCTCTTACTCGGCATTCATATTCACGCCCCAAATTAAATCTCCAAATAGAGCTTTAGGGCAGGCAGGGTTCGCATCCCCATTTCAGATGAATAAAGTGACAGAGCTGTGACACGTGGCCCAGGACACTTGGCACCAAACAACACATCCAGGATAGGAATCCACAGCATCTCAACGCAAGACACTTGCAAATGCATCATTCAAAGCTGCAATAATCACTAAAAAGTCACTGCTATAGGAGAAAGTTCTGTATTAGAGAAAAATCATGGAGGAGAGGCTGGGGGTGTGGGAAGACAGCCGGCAAACTTGAACCTCTCCTGCCAGGCAGGCAATGTGTTTGTGCTTTCCCACATTATCTCATTAAATCCACTTGAGAAGGTCTGCAATACAGAGAATATGATCTCTGTTGAAAGGAGAAATGGGCTCCTGATGAGGAAATGTAGTGGACCAGGGTGATAAGAAATATTAAAATCCAGCTACACTGATGTGGGCTCCCAGGGTCCTGCCCATTTCAATCATGTAATCAGTGGGCAGTTTCTACTTCCTGAGTCCACTGAAGGCATTACGCCCTCATTTCTGAAATGGAGAGGCTAATACTGTGTTGATGAAAAAGTTATTTCAGGTTCTTCCGTAACATCTTACAGAAAAACTCAAATGAATGTTTTGTCCAACCCAAATAACCAGTGGACATCAGAAATGCCCCACACGTAAACCTGTGAATGGGAGCCTGATACCCCCCACCCATCGAGTGCCCAGCATCGAAAACAGCTTAGAGTTACTGTCCTGTGAGCCAAGGGGTGCCTGCCGTGAGGAAGGGAAGCTTGTGAGCAGGTCACCTGGGCACTCACGCATCAAGAAAAGGACCTTAGGAAAAACAGCACAGAGTCTGAGTTCAATTGTCACCTTCCCCTGAAGTCTCCCTTGTCACTCACCTGCATCCCGGGGTGGACCGGACCTTCTTCCCGTCACTCCCCATGATGCTGGTCCTCTCTCTGCCAGAGCTCAGAGCAGCACGTGGTCCTTCCCGAGCTCAACACCATCCCTACTTGGCAGGGACCCTATCACCTCCCTACATCCCCACAGGGCCCTGTCCAAAATTCACAGGCTGCAGCCAGCCCCATTGAAATCAGCGCTGTCCACTCGAGTTTCTCTTGCTCTGGAGGCGGGTGGGAGAGTGAAGGGTGTGCAGGCACGCATGCGCAGTTCAGCGACGAAGCAGGAGAAGGGCGGTTGCCACTCCCAGGCCCTATGCAATCTGCTCAGTGGCTCTGGGCACGCTCTCGTGTCTTCCATTAACCTCCAGTTAACATTGCAGATGGGGCCAAACTGTTTGAAGTCTGCAAACAGATCCTTGCGTCCATTTCTCACGCAGAGGGCCTTGACTCCTTGCCTCTGCAGCCCTCAGAAGGCAGCCTATTGCTCCCAACCCCACCTAGGATGGGCTGAGAACGGAGTGGGGTGGTCTTCCCGCTCCCCACCTGGAGCCTGGATCCCATGCCTCATCTGTCCCCAGGTCTGAGTGTCCAGCCTCCATTCATGGGTGTCCATCCGGCCTCTGTTGCCTGTGGCTCCCTATCTTCTCTCTTCCCTGCACCCCCACCCTACAAAGCCCCTGGATTCTGCTGTACAAAGCAGGGCCTTTCATCCACAGAGGCCTGACCCCAACACAATGTTGTCTTTGTCCTGGGGGTTCTGAGCCAAATGGAGACAGGGGCGTGAGTGTTCCTTTCCGCCAAGCCCTGTCCACTTTTTCTGGCCCCTCATTGTTTTGTTGTGTCTCTGAGACCGTCCCTTCCCCCAACCACCTCCAACCCCCACTCCTGCACACACACACACACATGCACACTCACACACAGCAACCTCACCAACTCCAATCCCAACTCATAATCCAGGGAGAGCAAAAGGCAGGAGGTTTGACTCCATCCATCATCCTTAGTGTTATTATTTTAGGAATATTAAGGCTCTGTTGCAATATTTCTGAGTGAAGAAATGAGTAGACAGTTCTCACAAAGAATATACGCCTTTGGAACATGCCTGAAATGGACCAATAGATAACATCCTGTCAGATTCCCTGTGCTTGAGAAGGAAGTCACCGGCCTTAATTCCAATTGGGCAAGGTAGCTGATATTTGTAATATGCATTGGAATGAAGTAAAATAAATACGACATTGGGGTCAGACATTGCAGTGGACAAAGTTGAAAAATGTGATGGTCGGAGAACCAGGGGTCAGAACATGATGGAAGCTTTAGGTCTTGTTCTCCATGTCCTCTCTGATGGGAGCTGGAGAAACAGGGCGATCCAGGACTCCACGCCCTAAGACGGACATGGGCAAACTGGACCGTGCCCAGAGGAGCATGGTCAGAGGAGGAGCCTTCTCTAGCCTCTGCCTTAGGATCTTTGAATCGGGGCTGTTCAGCCAGCTCACAGGGGCCTAATAAGGAGTTATCTTAAGATCAGAGAAAGTGCCACAAAGAAGTGGGAATATACTTGTTCCAGGTAAGTCAAAGAAAGCAACTCATCCACTCATTCAACAAGTATCTATTGAGATATTTCTCCATGTCAAGTGTGAAGCTCAGAACTGGGGACTCAGGGGAAGACAGAATGCAGTCTGTCTTCATTTAGCTTAAAGTCTACAGAGAAAGATTCCACTGGACAGTGGGATCTAAGGAGGAGGCCAGCTCTAAAGAGTAAGTCCAGGGAGGAATAGGACCCATGGCAAGGAGGGAAGATCAGAAAGAGATAAGCTTCACTTAACCCAAGGAAGAATGCTCTGAGAGGCAGAGAGGTCCAGCAAATCACTGGGATGCTATAGCGAGGGTCGATCTTCCTATTGTCTGGGGATTTTGTGTGTGTGTGTGTGTGTGTGTGTGTGTGTGTGTGTGCAATAACTGCATCTTCTATGGAAGATGCTACTGAGGGACTGCAGGCTCTATGCAGTGAGGTTGGACTTTGTCACCCTTGAACCATTACAAATCTGGCCATTTCTAAAAATCAGGGAGTAAAATTGCTGATGATCATTGTGTATCTTCTAATAAAACTGCTCTTAATGGTGTTCTCACCTGGGCAGCGCAGACAAGGGGCACAAGGCTGTGTCCAGCCTCTGACAGATCCGTGTGTCTTGCACACTGGCCACCACTGGCTCTGCAGACCCAGGAAGACGCCTCAGCCTCCTGCCTCTGGCATCTGGGGAAGGGCAGAGGCCAACTCTGTAGGATTTTTGTGGTAACTAAACAAGCTATGATATACAGAAAGTCTCCAGCATGGCCCGTGGCACACACTAGACTTTGGGTGATGGGTTGCTATTATGATTTGTCATGAGTATTATTATTACTCCAGTCATGAAGTCATAGTATCACAGAAAATATTCAGTTAGAAATTATTAAAGTGGCATTACTAAACACTGGAAAATTATGTAACAGAAAAAAATCTTATTTATACTATTAAAAGCTACAATTTAAATAAATATCTAAGAAGAAAATGAACAATGAAACATCCAAGAAGTCTATGTAGGAAACTAGAGAGTAGTCTTCCTATTTTAAAAAAAAAAAAAAACACAAAAACATAAATAGAGACACTCAGTGTCCTGGGTGAGAAGATGGAATGATGTAAAGATGTCAAGACACTCCAATTTAATCTACAAAAGCAATACAATCTCAATCAAAATCCCAATGGAATCTTTTATGGAACTTGGCAAGACAGCAGTAAAATTAATCAGAAAAGAAAATGTACAAGAATAGTCAAAGAAGAAATTAATTAAGAATAATGGTAGGGATAGGTTGCCCTACAGAAGGCACAAATAAGACTATAAAGCTACAATAATTAAAGCTGTGCTATTATTCCAAGAAGAGATGAATGGAGAAATGTAAGAGAAGAAAGAGTGAAGAAATGGTCCCACGCGTGTCCAGGAATAAAATGAGCAAAAATGAGGGCATGTCAAATTCATGGAGGGAAAATGCCTCCTGCAAAGAATGAAGTAATATTATCTGGTTGTCTATTTGGAGGAAAGGTAATAAAATGCCTTTCTCATAATCTGTCCCCAGATAAATTATAGATGGATTTATTAATTCACTTTAGAAATATTCATCCAACATCTATGAGCGAGGGCCTTGCTAGGCACTTGGGTTCATAGTGGTGATAGGCTCATACACATCCTAGGCCCTGAACCAGTGGCTCTTCCAGCTGGGAGCTGGACAGCACAGAAGGTAATGAGATGTCATCGGAGAAGGAAATGGCAACCCCCTCCAGTGCTCTTGCCTGGAGAATCCCAGGGATGGGGGAGCCTGGCGGGCTGCCGTCTGTGGGGTCGCACAGCGTCGGACATGACTGAAGCGATGCAGAAGCAGCAGCACAGCTGTGAGAAGTGCTGGGAAGAAACCAACATGCTTCTGTGGCAAAAGATGATGGGTTGTTCAGAGGGTCTTTTAGCTGAAAGGCCGGGTGGAAGGGACATGTGAAAGGCCAAAGACAGGAAAGACGGTGCTTTCCAGAAACCGAAGGAACCAGCTGGTCTGAGTAGGGCACTGAAGGCAGGGATGTTAAGAGATGGGATTGGAGAAATAAATGGGATTAGAAACCTAGATGTCAAAAGAACACAGATTTGTAGAGGAAAATTCTGTTGATTCTGTTTCGCTGAGAGGTAGGGAGGAGCTTCCTAAGAAGGATGCAACACCTAAAAGACTCAGAAGAGCTATTTCATCTAGTAAGATAATAACTAGCACTTCTGCTGGGCTTCCCAGGAGGCTTGGATGGTGAAGAATCTGCCTGCAGTGCAGGAGACCAGGGTTCTATCCCTGGGTTGGGAAGATGCCCTGGAGAAGGGAATGGCAACCCACTCCAGTATTCTTGCCTGGAGAATCCCACGGACAGAGGAGCCTGGCGGGCTAGTGCGTGGGGTCGCAAGAGACGGACACGACTGAGCGACTAACATGAGCACTGCCGCCGCCGCTGCTGGTATACAGCTACGCTGCTGCTGCTGCTGCTGCTGCTGAGTCGCTTCAATTGTGTCCAGCTCTGTGCGACCCCGTGGACAGCAGCCCGCCAGGCTGCCCCGTCCCTGGGATTCTCCAGGCAAGAACACTGGAGGGGGTTGCCATGTCCTTCTCCAATGCACGAAAGTGAAAAGTGAAAGGGAAGTCGCTCAGTCGTGTCCGACTCTTCTGCAACCCCATGGACTGCAGCCCACCAGGCTCCTCCGTCCATGGGATTCTCCAGGCGAGAGGACTGGAGTGGGTGTTGCTGCTAAACAACCACAGACCCTGCCACTGGCCGTGGTACTACAACTACACTGCGAGAAGACATAATTCACACAAACAGAGTTAAAGAACGGAGAACGCATCTGCCATGAGTTTTAATGGTGCGCATATTTTAGGGTGCTTGATGTGTGCTTTGCGAAAGTTACCCAAATAAAGCTGCCAGAGGCAAACACTGCCGTCATCCCCACTGCGCAGATGGGGGAGCTGGGAGGCAGACCCGCGTCAGCTTGGCTGAGGCCGCCCGGGCCCAGTCCAGGGCTCGGTGTCCTCTCCCGTCTTGACCGTGCTCGGCGGCGTTGCCCGTGTCACCTTTTCGTGTTCTTGTTATCGTTTGGTCACTAAGTCATGTCCAGCTCTTTTGTGACCCCATGGGCTGTAGCCCACCAGGATTCTCTGGGATTTACCAGGCAAGAATACTGGAGCAGTTTGCTATTTCCTTCTCTAGCGGATCTTCCAGACCCAGAGAGCAAGGCCTGGTCTCCCTGCAGGGGCAGGCCAGCTTCTTCCCCGGAGCCACCCGGGAAGCTCCTCTGCTGTGTCTGATTCGAAACAGATTCAACTGCAGTGCTCACCCACCAGACGAGTGGGAAGTCCAGCATTAGTATCTCCTCCAGGCTGATTCTTCAGACACAAATCTGATCCTGGGAAGTGGGCCAGGATGGTTGCTGCAGCCCAGTACTGGCCCAGGCCTGCACGGTCCAGTCCAACAACAGGCAACTTGTGGCTGACTCCCTCCTGCTGAACAAGCAAGCGCTCAGACCTCACCTGCACCGACCCCAGCCATCCCTTTCCCAGCTTCCCCATTTCAGAGGGGCTGCTTCCTCTCCGGCTCAGGTTTCCACGTGGAAGTGCCTGCCACCCTTGTCCTGGGGGAGTTTTCCTTCTGATTCTCAGGTTGAGCTTTTCTCCTCTTCAGTTCACAGAACATCGGAACTTCCGGCCCCTTGCCCCCATAACTCAGACATGTCCACCCTAATTGCCTCAGTGGGCCCAGACGGAAGACTCAAAGACCAGTTTAGGGAGGGCACACGCCATCTGCAATGGTTTCCTCCCTGTGCCCAGGACACACAAAATCCCCCAGCTCTGGGATTAGGGAGAGCCTGGATGCCAAAAGCAAAAGCTGGCGCTTTGCCTGGTGGAAGGAACAGCTTGGGGGTGAGGACACAATTTGGGAAAATACTTGCCATTTCTTTAGGGTGAGAAAAATAAAAGAGGTATTTTCTCAGTAGATTATTTTGCCACATTAATACCATAGTAAATTATAGGAATCCTTTTACACACCTATGGGCTTCCCAGGTGGCACTAGTGTTAAGAAACACACCTGCCGATGTAGGAGACACACGATCCATCCCGGGGTCAGGAAGATCCCCTGGAGAAGGAAATGACAACCCACTCCAGTATTCTTGCCTGAAAAATTCCATGAACAGAGGAGCCTGGTAGGCTACAGTCCGTGAAGCTGGAACGAGTCACGCACGACTAAGCACACACACACACATACACACACACACACACACACACACACATATAGGGTTAATGAGAGACAAACAAGTGAAAAGGCAGAAAAAGAATATTTGAAAGTTATAATGTTCAAACCAAGAAAAATAAACACAAGTGGCCAATAAGTCCATCAGAGGATGTGCAAACTTACTATTAATCAGAGGAATGAAAATTTTTAAATTGAGACACAATTGCTCTGATTGCAAGCCATTTTTAAAAATGTAATTGAAAAAACTGTTGAAAAGCAGGCATTTTGACCAAAGCTGATTGGAGTGAAAACTGATACCATTTTGGGAGAATCATTTGGCTCTTTAACAACAATGAAAAAGACGCATACTTTTGACCCAGCAAGTGTATTTTTAGGACTCTAAAAATGCTCGTACATTTGAACAAGTACATATAAAAAGAATATGCAACATGTCATACAATTATATAACATAAAATATATATTTGAGTGATAGTTTTAGCAATGTTTGTCTACTAACAAAAATTAGAATGTTGGGGAATGGTTAATTCAATCTAAGCTATGTAAATTTTTGCTGCCATTAAAAGTGTGCTCTGTGACCACTGACACAGAAATTACATTATTAAGTGAAAAAATATATATATATATATATAAATAAAAAATGTAAACAAATGAGAAACCCAAGTGAACTTTGAGAGATAGATGATAGATGAATGGATAGAGGAATGAATAGATAGATAAATAGATATTGATAAAACACAAATTATACCTTACATTAAAATGTGGATATATTTCAATGCCATTAGGACATATACACGTGTAATTATATGTTCATGCTAAATATATGCCCGTTTGGATAGCAAACTGTTTCCCAAGCTGATCTGTAGAAGCAGGATATAGAATTGTGTGTCCTGGGAAAGAACAGAAAAAATAATAAAGGAGAGTTTCATTCTATGTTTCTCTACTCTTTTATTTTTGTGATTGGTATTAGTTTTTAACTTTAAGACAGTCCCCCAAAGTTAGCTCCGTTCCCCTCTCTGCGGAAATGCCTCCATGCCTTTTCTCTCACGTGTGTCCATTCCTCACACACATCTGGTCCTCTACCATCGCTCGGAGACACCTGCATGCCTGCTAAGTTGTTTCAGTCTTGTCTGTCTGACTCTGTGCAACCCATGGACTATAGTCCACCAGCCTCCTCTGTCCACGGGATTCTCCAGGCAAGAACAGTGGAGTGGGTTGCCAAGCCCTCCTCCAGGGGATCTTCCCGACCCAGGGATCCTAACCATGCATCTCGCATCTCCTGCTTTATCACTCCTTTATCACTAGTGCTGCCTGGGAAGCACTCCCCCAGCATCAAGACCCCTAGAAGACCTCTGAGTGTGGGAGTCACATCCTCACAAGACACCTGTTCTGTCTTGACCTCTCTATCTGTAGGGAGGTACTTCCCTTTCAGCAGAAGTGCTGGGTCCTCTGCCTGTGATATTGAATCTACTGGCCCTTGCTGGCCAGGATCCGTGACAGTTTGTGGAGTCAAAGCCCTTCTGGGGATGGCTTTCCCCATCAACTGAAACTCAGCACAGGTACAGTTGTTTCAGACAAGCACCAAAGCAGGCCTC
Organism: Nanger dama; assembly: GCA_917880005.1. Classification (NCBI taxonomy): domain Eukaryota; kingdom Metazoa; phylum Chordata; class Mammalia; order Artiodactyla; family Bovidae; genus Nanger; species Nanger dama. The sequence continues at coordinate 6,581,117 of CAKJTW010000063.1, read as the reverse complement.
TGCTTGGGGAACACCCACTGGGAGCTGGTGGTTTCTGTCTCTGGGGCTCTGCTTGGAAATTCCTAACCTCTTCCTGGTCTTGCCCTCGGGCAGCTGTGGATCATCCCGTTTGCAGGGCCTGCTTATTGGGCCCACTAGCGCACCAGGCAGTCAACCTTAGGAGTGACGATCGTAAAGCATCTCAGTGTGAGTGGAGCTCCTTGTCATTCTACAGAGCTTCGCACTCTCTGCCTAAAGCATCCTTTCCAAACAGACATCACCTCCCCATGTTTCTGTTTCCAGTGCTGGCAGAACAAGACCCAGGCCTCTCTGCCTGGCCTCCATCCTGCCGTCTCTGTTCTCACCTGCATCCTCACCTCCCATCTCTGCTGCAAAGGCAGCCCGAGGTCCAGGTAGGTGAGCTGTGTGCAGACTCCCTGATGGCTGGGCCCCTCTCGGCCCTGCATCTACCCACATGCTGCTCTGTCTCCAGAGTCCGCTTCCCACAGCATCCAGTGTCTGTTCTTTAAAAGCGAAAGTGAAAGTGAAACTCGCTCAGTCGTGTCTGACTGTTTGCAACCCCATGGACTATACAGTGCATGGAATTCTCCAGGCCAAAACACTGGAGTGGGTAGCCTTTCCCTTCTCCAGGGGATCTTCCTGACCCAGGGATTGAACCCAGGTCTCCCGCACTGCACTTGGATTCTTTACCAACTGAGCCCCAGGGAAGTCTGTCCTTAGAACCCAGCTTAAACTTTATCTCTTCTAGAAGCCTTCCCAGGTGGCAGCCTCTGAGGGATGGTTAGAGGACCTCCTCTGGGCCCCCACAGCCCCCTGCCAGGCCACCTGTTGCCATGTTAGTCTCAACCACAGACTGTGAGCTTCATGAGGATGCATTTCCTCTACATCTTCTCCTGTGCAGCCTGGACATCCTGGCTGGCATATATGAATTATATGTTGACTATATGAATGAACAAATGGATGGGAAACGAACTTCATCTTAAGAAAACAGACGATCAGAACCAAGTTCCTGGAAACAAGAAGCATCTTTATAATACCAGGGAGCCCAAGTTTGCATGCCCTGGAGTAGAGGAAGCCACAGATGAAGAGCCACCACTGGCATTTGGGCCAAATGGACCAGATCATTCCCCTCCCCTGCACCTGTCACCTCTGCTCTTCCCCAGATTGAGTCTCTGGGTCTCCACTTTAGCCAAGCTGTAGGCAGCAAGCTTGCTCAAGACACTTGGGATCATCCAGAGTTCAGTCTTGAGCCTCTTCAGTTCTCAGATTGAATGAGACACATTGAAACCCAACGTGGATTTGGAAATCTGACCCCACCCCACGCCATCCCTCCCATGACCCCAGTCCTACTGTGATCTCACTCCACATCCCTGGACTCGCCAAATGTATCTACATGGGGTTTCCTTCTGAACAAAGAAAGCAAAACAAAGCAAGAAGTATCTTCATCAGTCAGTCTCCATAAAACTCACAGGCCAGGTTGACCAGGAAGAAGAAAACAGGTAGTTAAGAAGAAAGTATGGACAAGGGGGCAGAGAGAACTCAGTCCAGCCGTGAAACCCTCAAGAGCTTGGTCTCCAGCACAAAGAGGAGGAAAAGGACTTGGGACTAACAGAAGGACATAGCTGTGGGAACAGAGTAGAGAGACATATGAAAAAAACATGGAACATGAGAGGCCACCTGGAAGCTCTGTGGAGTCCCAGGGTAGGGTAGAACGCAAGGGATGTCACTAAGAATGAATCCAGAAAGTGGCCAGATGGAGACAGACTCTGGGTGGTCATCTATAGGAGGTGGACATAAACTCTTTTCAAATAACCTGGAAGGAATTTTCTGGTTCACCAACCTGAATGTCACCCAGTACTGGCAGACCCTTATCCTGAATAGTCAGCAGAATGATAATAAGCCATCAGTGGCACACAGAGTTAGAAACTCTTAGAAGAACATCTACTAAAAGGCCTGTGTTTCTCAGTGAAAACCTTCACAACACATTTTAACACGGGAATCTACCTTTTGAGATTCCATGCTTTGGAAATAATATGGGCTGTGACTCCAGGTGAAAGACGTTTCTAAATTCCCTGAGATCATCTTGACCCCAAATACAAATCAGAGTGCAAAATAATTTTCACATGATGACACATTTTTAAAGGAATATTTCAGGTAAAAGGACATAATCTTCACATCTTTCAGCCTAAGACCTTTGGCGTATTCGATTCTCTACTTCCAAACTTCTTCTTCTTCTTAGTGAATGGTTAAATTGCCTTGGTGAAAGGATTTTAAAGCCTAAATTATTACCTTCCCTGGTGGTCCTGTGGTTAAGGACCCGCCTGCCAATGCAGGGGATGCCAATTTGATCCCTGGTCCAGGGAGATCCCGCATACATTGGAACAGCTAGGCCTGCATGCCACAGTTACTAAAGCCTTCATGCCTAGAGCCAGAACTCTGCAACAAGAGAAACCATCACAATGAGAAGCTCAAGTACCCCAAATAGAGAGTAGCCCTGCTCACCACAACTAGAGAAAGTCTGTGCACAGCAATGAAGACCCAGTGTAGCCATACATAATTTTAAAAAACACCTGAATTGCAAAACCATCTATTAAGTCATCTCTAATAACTATCTCCTTTATATACATAAATAAATTTGTTACTCTTTTCCCTAAACTCAAAATCACAGCTTCAGTGGAGAGTCTAGCCTGATTGGTCCAGCATTTGCTCACTGCTAAAGTACAATGTCGGAGAAGGCAATGGCACCCCACTCCAGTACTCTTGCCTGGAAAATCCCATGGATGGAGGAGCCTGGTGGGCTGCAGTTCATGGGGTTGCGAAGAGTCAGACATGACTGAGCAACTTCACTTTCACTTTTCACTTTGATGCATTGGAGAAGGAAATGGCAACCTGCTCCAGTGTTCTTGCCTGGAGAATCCCAGGGACAGGGGAGTCTGGTGGGCTGCCGTCTATGGGGTCACACAGAGTCGGACACGACTGAAGCGACTTAGCAGCAGCAGCAGAAGAGTACAATGTGATGGGAGCATGCAGACTGACGTGTTTTAGAATAACCTAACTCTTTGCTCTTTTCTGCTGCACAGAGAAGAAACCATGGCATTTGTTGTGCGATAAGAACAGACTTCAGAGAGGTCATTCCAACATTTCATATTCAATAGAAACAAAAGCATAGTTAATCAAGAACTTTAACTTCATTACCTGGAGTGTATGTTCCAACTCCAGAGTTTTTAACTTGAACTTATCAAGATGCTTTTGAAGAATTACCTGATGCTTATGGACTTTGTCACTTACAAAATAACATCCCGAAGTTCTGTTTGGCCAGTGGCAGATAGAATGCAACGAAAAAGAGAAAGCTTTACTTCTAAAATTGTAAACCACAGAAGAGTTCGGATCAGACTTGTATCAATGTGCCCCTGTATAAAACTTTTCGATGGTGGAAGGGTCCTCGTTCACTGGGGTGCAAAAAATATCTTTTTGAGATGGCCTCAGAGGATGCTAACACTTGGTCACATAGGGGGACTCAGCTGAATAAAGGGTCTGGATTACCAAGGCAAAGGCCACAACCTTACCAGGGCAGGGCCCTAAAACAACACAAACCCAAATGGTGAAGTTCCTACAAAAATAAAGGCACATATGCTCTGCTGGCATGTGATTCCTCAGAGTTGGACTTATATCATGGTCCTACTTGGCTGACATCCCTATCTTCAGTATTTAACAGTTCTTTAAAGAAAATATTTATTTATTTATTTGGTTGCCTTGGGTCTTTGTTGTGGCATGCAGGATCTTTTGTTACACAGCACAGACTCTCTAGCTGTAGCATGTGGGCTCCAGAGTACTCAGGCTCAGAAGTTACGACACATAGGTTTAGTTGCTGTGCAGCATGTGGGATCTTAGTTCCCTACCTCACCAGGGATGGAACCTGCATCCCTTGCATTTCAAGGAGGATTCTTAACCACTGGACTGCCAATGGCTAAGATGGACCACCACCTATCTTTGGTATTAACAAGCAGACATCTTCCGTAACCTAGCAACATACTCATGTGCTAAGACTGGAAGGAAATACAAGTACCAAGAGCATCCCTGGAGGTTGCCTCCCTGTCTCCTGGTTGCCTTTCTGGAAAGGATGGCTCCCAGGACCAGCACACAAAATGTGACCCCAAAGTCCTCTATACCTTGGGGCACAGTGGGGTGGTATCTGGACTCACTACCGTGCATGTAAAATTACTTCAGTCGTGTCCGACTCTTTGTGACCCTGTGGACTATAGCCAACCACGCTCCTCTGTCCGTGAGATTCTCCAGGCAAGAATACTGGAGTGGGTTGTCATGCCCTCCTCCAGAGGATCTTCCCAGCCCAGGGACTGAGCCTGCATCTCATATCTCCTGCACTGTTGTGTGGACACTTTACCCCTAGCACCAGCCAGGAAGCTCAGGCTCATTGCTATATAACCCACAATTTTTCTGAGCCTCGGTTTCCTTATCTATACAACAGGCATAATAACCGCTTCTGGAGAGGGTTCTTCTGAGGAACTGAGCAGAAGAAATGTGGGAAGGTACACCATAAATTGGGCTTCCTGGTGGTAACGAATCTGCCTGCCAGTGCAGGAGACACAGGAGACGTGGGTTCAGTCCCTGAGTCAGGAAGAGCCCCTGCTGGATGAAACGGCAACCCAGTCTGGTATTCTTGCCTGAAGAATCCTATGGACCGAGGACCCTGGTGAGCTACAGTCCGTGGGGTCACAAGAGAAATGGGCATGGCTGAGTGAGTGAGGCACAGGCAGCATGCAAGCACATCATGAATTATGAAGCGCTGCTGAGATGCAACTTGTCATGATTATTTATAAGGGCCCAAGGGTTGTCCCAGGATGTCTTCTGCATCTCAATTCTCCCATCTCTTCTTTGGGACACCTCATCTCCCCCTAAATGCCTTTCTTTCTTGAGATACAGCCTCCCCTGCTGGTCTCTAAATTGGCGCATCTTCTTACCACTCCCCTGAGATTTTCAGTTCCTTTAATCCAATGAAATAAGAAGTTCAGGCCATCATCTTCAAAGAATAAGAATAAAATTTGGGGACCAAAATTATACCCGTTGGGATTGCTTCTGTGGAAATACTTTGGAATTCCTTTTCATGCCCTATTAAATAATTTAAATGTTTCTTTTCTGTATTCAATGTTAGTTATTTAAACTCTAGTCCTAAGCTCCATTAGCAACCTTATTAGCACAAAACTTTCTTTGCCCGTTGGATTAGTTTTATAGGTTTTTGCATGGAAGTCATGCACAGAGGCAAATTCAAGTGCACGGCTGCAGTTACTGAACTACAGTCATAGGAAACAGGGCAAATTCAAGCTGACACAGTTAATCCCACTCCACCTAATAGCTTCTTGGTGTAATTAATGCTTTCCATTTGTATTAAGAGCTGTTAGCACATCAAACTCATTTTTGTGGACTCTAGCAAATGTAAGTGGTACCCTACCCTGAGATTCCATCCTTGAGTGGAACTGAGGATGGATACTCAACATTACCAAGTTGGTATTTCATAATTAGGTGTAAGAGCACAGTCATAAAATGTTAGGATGGAGAGAGATTTGGAGTCATCACATAGATAAAGCTAAAAGATCCAAGTGATAAGCTTGAGAATTTCAACCATTTCCTTCTGCCTCTGCCCCAACTTCTCTGTCTGTGATGTCTGTGATGGACCTAGGGAGGAAGAAGCTGCTTGTGAAAACCAGAAGTCATAGCGAGTACCAGGAAAGAAGAGGAAATGAAAGAGAGCTTGTGAGGTCCAGTCTCAGGAGCTGCTTTGAAGGGGGCTTGGCTGCTCATGTACTCTTCCCTGTCCACAGAGAAGAACAACCACACGCCACAGGGACTGTCTCTGAGGCCAGGCGTAGGCTGGATGGTCTGGGGGCTGCTGTCCTGGGATCTGAGGGCACAGGACACAACAGGCCATTGTCAGAGGCAAGAGCAGGGCTGAATCTGCTCACACCAGGCCAGGAAGGTGATGGCCAGCCAAAACGCCTGACTCACTGACAGTGATCTACACAGAGCCTGTGCAGCCAGAACAGTCTCTCCAAGGCAACTCTGGGATGCACAGAATCCCCAAAAGCCAGACCTGCTCCTGGGAGAAGGAGGCCCAGGCTTTGTTTTTCTACCTGAGAGAATCCTCCTCTCCCCCTGCTGGGACCCTCCCAGAGCCATGAAGTCATCTCACTCCTAGGCATTAGCGTCATTGCGGAAGTGATCCCCTAAATGCTCTTCATTGCAAGTAACATCAGTTTCTGAGTCTCTGCTTATCATCTGCCCCACTCTTTTCCAATTATATGCATTTCCTCTGAGGTTGTCTGCATGGGAGGAGATGACATCCATTGGAAGAAATAGCACCTCAAAGAAGCAGAGAACAAATCGCTGCTGGTGTATGAGTCCTTGCTAGACCCAGAGCGAAGTGCGGACCAACTACGCCATTCTACTCACACCTTCCAGTGCATTCTCTGTCTAAACAGGGACAGTGTGGGGACATGGAGTGTCAGGGGCGTGGACTGAAGGGAAGGTGAGGGTTTGGGAGCACATGGAGTGCGGGTGGGCTGCTGGTGCAGAAACAGGGCCTCAAGCACCGTGGCAGGCATGCACCGGGTGGAGCGAGGGACAGCCTGGAAAGTGGCTGACAAGTCAGAGGAAGCCCCCCATCCACTTGGGAACCATCCGACAGAGAGCCCCAGGGAGCCTGGGGGAGGACGGGCGAGCTGAGCCATATGTCCGTGGGGATGAGGATACAGAGCCAGCTCAGGGTGAGGGAGCCCGCGCCGGTCACAGGAAGACTAGGTGTATCCCCTCCAACAGGAATAGAGACACAGACATAGAGAACAGATCAGTGGACCCAGTGGGAGAAGGAGAGAGTGGGTCGGGATGAGAGCGCCACAGCGACACAGATACACTAGCGCGGGGGAAGGAGCTCGCCAGAGGGAAAGTGCAGCGTAACACAGGGAGCTCCGCTCAGGCTCTGGGACGACCCAGAGCAGGGAGATGCGGACAGAGGTTGGGAGGGATGCTCAAGAGGGAGGAGATACATGTACACTTATGGCTGACTCATTGCAACCAAGGGTAGACTCAGAATTCAGAGCCAGGGTTCCAGAAGTAGCTACCTAGTGTCAGATACCAGACTTCTCCGGAAGACGGGGTGAGACCTGCACCCTACCAAGTTGTTCACTCATGCAGCAGAAACCAACACAACTGAAAAGCAATTATACTCCATGTTTTTTAAAAATAAGCACATTAAAAGAAAAAAAAAAAAAGAGGACTGGGGCCTGGGGCTTGGCAACAGGGTATGATGGGCCCTGGTTGCCCTCTCCCAGATGCTTTTATAGTGAAGCTTCCATTGTACCAGTTTCTGGAGGCCCTGGGGGCCCTTCAGGAATTTCCTGGGCTGCAAAGAGCCATGTTGCCCCAAATTCCAGCTTCACTGAACTAGCTCACATCCGTAAGTGGTCCATGGGACAGGAAGGACAATGCAGGTCTGAGGGCATTCCTGGACCCAGAACCAAGGCTGCCCTGGGGCCCACACAGCAGGTGGACTGTCCCTCTGTCCACTCTGCTCCCTCCCCCTGCCCCCACCTACTAAGCATCACTTCAGTGCTGGCTTTATGGAGAGCCCAATCTGCACCATTGGTGTGGAAAGATGCACATGTTAGAGAGGGTTCCCTGAGCATCGAGCATCCTGCTGGGCACTTCGGGTACCCTGACTGCCCCAGGCACTTTCCTCAACAACTTTGTGAATGAGCAGCAGCTGTAGATACTGTCACAAAGTCGGGAGCAGCCACTGGGGGCAGGTGGTCACCTTGCTCTGCCCAGATACGTGGCAAGGGTCAGAGTGTGCGCAGGGGGCTCCACAGGTGTTACCTGGGGACAGCTGGCCACATCTAGTGAGCGACTTCGTAGGGTGCAGGTCTCACCCGGTCTTCTGGAGGTGTCTGGCATCTGACACCAGGTTGCTACTTCTGGAACCCTGGCTATGAATTCTGAGTTTACCCTTGACCAGCTGGGCAACCTTGGGCCAGTTACTAAGCCTTTCAGAGCCTTGTCTTTTTCTGCTGATAAAACGAGTCTTAGATGAACTTTGGGCTTCCCTTGTGGCTCAGCTTGTAAAGAATCCACTTGCAATGTGGGAGACCTGGGTTCGACCCCTGGGTTGGGAAGATTCCCTGGTGAAGGGAAAGATTACCCACTCCAGTATTCTGGCCTGGAGAATTCCATGGACTGTATACAGCCCATGAGGTCACAAAGATTTGGGCCCGACTGAGTGACTTCTCACCTTCGCTAGATGAACTTTACCAGGTTTTCTAAGGACTAAGCTTTAAAAACGCATTGAAATATGAACAACGAATAAGTGGCAGCCCTCCCACCTCTCCCCAGTGTGTGCTGCTTGGCTGGGTGAAGCCTGAAGGTCCCAGGATCCTTGTCTGCAGCCAGACAAGGCTAGCTGTCCCTGGGAGCCCCAGCACCTGCCATCCTGTCATGTCCTGTTTTCCTCCGAGAAGAATACACCCCGACCTCGACTCTGCCTGCTCCCAGGAAGAAGGAGAAAGGAATCCCAGGCAGACTCACCTGGCTCCCACCAGCCCCTTCCCCGCATGCTCAATGGGCCGCCCCACCTGCCCCAGCGGGCCCACCCTTCCCACCAGAGAAAAAAGGTGCTGTTTCCACAGCTGCCAGAGATGTCCCCTCCACCTCCTTCTCACCCAGGCCTGATGACAGGCCACCCCGTGGCCCTGTCTTGTCTCATGTCCTGAAAGTTAATGCACCTTGAAGGCAAGGTGACTTCCTCCCCAGAGTGCAGTGGGCAGACCAGATGTGGGGAAGCAAGCATCCTCCCGTCTCCTCCTCCAGGACCGATGCTCTGTTTAGAGCTGACTTCAAACTCTCCCAAGAGAGGACCTGAGATACGCCACCCACCCGCCCTGGCCCCCAGTGTATCAGCCCCAGGAAGGAGGCTGTGTCTGTTTGCGGTCTCTCCAGACTGCATCCTCCATACCAGGACAGTGTGGAAAGGAAACGGAGGTGTGTTAAAAGGCTGGAGGGGTGCACTCCTTTTCCTCGACTTTTGTACCCATCTCTCCAAGGCAAAGAAGAACAATGCTAGAAAGACCCTACTAGGTCTTCTCAGCAGAAAATCCAGAATTGTAAAATCCCCAGCAAGCCCCTGTGCAACACAGAGAGCACCGTTTCCCTGAGGGCAGAGCAAGAAATGGGAGCAGGGTAACTGGGCCCCGCTGGGAACCTGGTGTCCTCCAGGGTGCCGGACACATGGAATTCCACTTAATTCTCTCAGAGTCTCCCCAGGGCAGACAACAGAGCCTCCATTTTCCAGAGGAGGGAAGCGAGGCTCGGAGACGGGACTGGCTCATGCAAGGTCACATAGCCAGTGGCCTGTCGCGCGATGTCAGATCCTTACACAGCTGCCCTCTCTGCCGTGCCCCCACCTCTGCCTGCACAGAGCTCTGCAGGCCCCAGAGGACTTGGTTCAGCCAGTGAACAGATCACCTTGGTCACGTCCTGGCTGCGTGCCCCTTTAAGGAGGAGAAAAGTGAGGCCCCGAAAACTCAGAGACACCCTGACATCACATAGGGACAGCGTGGCTCTGATGGGCTGTGCTAAGGGAGGGCTGTTGTATATGTGTTCTGAGTGGTCCTGGACTCACTCCCACCCCACCTGCCAGCCCTGGGCACCTGGTCTTTGCAGCATGAAGAGTGACCGAGTGGAAGCCTGCAGGGGTAGAGAGGGCTGAGCCCTCCCCTACCTTTCCTGGAGCCGGTGGTTATCCTTAGTCACCACTAATCTTCGTGGAGGCTTTATGGAGAGAGCGCCCCAGGCGTCATCTAAGCACAGTGTCTGCATCTTCACGGTACATCCCTCACAAACGCTTTAATGTAGATATTATGATTCCCTGCTTTGCACAGAGGGGATCTGGAACCTAGAGGGGCTAACTCAGAGATCAGATTCCTCAGCTCATTAGTAGCAGGTCAGGGATTCTGCTCTGGTCTGGCCCGGAGCCAATGGTCTTAATCGCACCCTAGCCCTTAATCTGTCCTGCTCTTCTCATCTTCCTTTTCCCTCTCTCTCCTCTCCTGACTCTCCCTTCTTCTCCTCTTTCTTCCTTTCCTCATCTTTCTCTCCCTTTTGTTACAAAAAGGATGCACTGTGTGTAAGGACAATCATGAACCCTAGTGAGAGCTCCCAGCTCTGCCATCTTTTTTTTTAATGTACCACCAACTGTACTCTGAATGAATTTTTCTTTACTATAAGTATGAAAAAAAGTTACAGGTATGAAGCTGTTTGCTGTGGGTTTATTGTAAATCAATAATCAGAAATAACTTTTGTATTATTGGGGTGCTGAGTCCATGGTGGTTTTAACATGATGAAGTAGTCTGCAGTGCTTAAAAGTAATCACTGGGATATGTCAATGGTGGTTTTGTCGAGGTTGTGAATGTCTCAGACTTTTTTTTTTCACTTGAATTGTGTCCTCTAAATTTCTCACAACAATCATTTATTCATTTTGTAATCAGGGAAAAAAATTGTAATAAGAAGCTTAGGTGGAAACATGGAGGGGAAAGGTATTTATGAAGGCTTCCCTGGTGACTCAGTGGTATAGAATCTACCTGCCAATGCAAGAGACAGAGGCTCGATCTCTGGGTAGGGAAGATCTCCTGGAGAAAGGAATGGCTACTCACTCTAGTATTCTTGCCTGGAGAATTTCATGGACAGAGGAGACTGGCAGGTTACAGTCCATGGCGTCACAAAGAGTTGGACATTACTGACCATCTAACACTCTCCAGGTGGCCCAGTAGTAAGGAATCAACCTGCCAATGCAGGAGACACATGTTTGATTCCTGGTCTGGGAAGATCCCACATGCTGTGGACCAACTAAGCCCACAAGCCACAGCGACTGGGCCTGTTCTCTGGAGCCCAGAAGCCATAACTCCTGAAGCCTGCACAGCCTTACAGGCCAGGCTCTGCAATTAGAGAAGCCACCGCAAGGAAAAGCCCGTGCGCTGCAATGACGAGTAGACCTTGCTCTCCACAAGTAGAGAAAACTCCGCCCTGCAATGAAAGAAACCACTAAAATTATTTTAAAAGATATTTATGAAAGACTGTTCCTTGGAGGTGAAGCAGGATGGTATGAGCTTCTGGCCAGACTGGCAGGGGAATCGAATCGGAGCAGCCCAAGAGGTGGATGGAGAAAAAACTAGCAGAGGTAGAGGCTGGGGTGGGCTCACAGCCCACATCCTAGCTTCCAGCTTAGGGAGCTGATGAAGAAGTTGTTGCTTCCGGAACATTCCATCTGATGTCACCACACCCAAGATGGGTGGGTCTTCCAACGTCACCAGTGAGGGACCCTCCTAGGCCGAGGGCAGAGAGGCCATTTCATGCTTTCTGGCAAGTGCTGACCAAGAACGACCTGGCTACTAGAGTTTGTTGATTAAAAGTATTTTTTGTGTGAAATATTTTTCTTGAGCACATGTCCTCCTGCTTGGCTTGCAAGAAGGGTCTGTCTTAAGAGCACTCATTCAGCAACATTGTTAGGGAAAACAGAGATGGGCGTGAATCCCACCATCTCCTGTTTATCTCCCAGCCATTCCCAGGTAAATGGGGCAAGGAAGACTTCAAAACCCTGATTCTCACCACCCTTCAGCTCCTTGGTTCTGCTCAGCTTTCTGTACTCACTCACCTTGAGGGCCCTGCCTAGAGGAAACCTTCTGGACTCTGAACCTCAGATCTCCCATGGCTGCCCAGGCCTCCCTGTGTGACCCTTGGCAGGTACCTTGTCACACAGCACTGGCACGTCAGCTTACCGGCCCCCTGCCCAGTCCCTGGAGGCCACAGCCCCTCAGGGGCGGTCCATGGGTGTCCTCCTATACAGGAACCCAGAACAGGGCTTGGCTCAGAGTGGCTGCCAACCAAGAAATGAATGAAGAAATGAATGAATGGACAAGTGTAACTTTTTCTCTGCAAGATATTTTAGGATGAGAACACGATTGCCTAATCCCACAGCAGAATCCTATTCTGAAATATTTGAGAAAGTACGTAGGATGCACTTGAGTTAAGATTACTATTTTATTTTGCTCCCTTTAGTAAGCCTTTGAGCACCCTGTAGGAGAACCCTTTTCCTGGTTCCCTTCCTGTGATCCCAGGTCTGAGATCCCTGTGCATTTCGGTGGCATGAGTAAAGGAACCAGTGAATGTCACTTCTCTGGTTCCTTCCTGTGAAAAACTTGCAGTTCTCAGGGCCTTCAAAGGAAAGCATCACAAGAGAATGGCACCTTTCAACAAGCTGTGAATAGCTTTGGGAAAAAAGAATAGCCATCAAGGTACGTGTAAGTGCTCCCAGCATTAGGGGACATGCTGAAATTAGTGCTGACCTGAAACAAAGGATTTTATTATGGATCTCAAAGTCATAAATCAACTAGGGGTGAGCCAACACTCTGGAAATGGAAATCAACCCCTGCAGGCACAAGAGAGCAACTCCAGGTGTCTCAGAAATAACTTTGCATCTTCAGGAAACTTGTCCACAATGTGGGAATTTCATTCGATAAAAACCTCTTGTTTAGAGTTCAGACTCCTGTGTGAAGTGATGGGCTAATGCCTGCTGAGGCCGTGAGACCTGGCACAGATTACTTAAACCCCTGAGATTCAGTTTCCACATTCATAAAATTAGAAGAGTGGGAATAGCAATGTCTGCCATCTAGGGGTATAAAAGTGTTTGTGTGTTAGCCGCTCAGTCACGTCTGATTCTGCGACCCCAAGGACTCCTCCGTCCATGGAATTCTCCAGGCAAGAATACTGAAGCAGGTAACCATTTCCTTCTGAAAAGGATCTTCCTGACCCAGGGATCAAATCCTGGTCTCCTGTACCACAGGCAGATTCTTTACCTTCTAGTTCATAAATATGAAGCCAGCACAGAGTTTTGTCCTTAAAAATCAGTCAACCCATTTAAACGGGTCTGATAGTTTCATGACAATCACAATAATTCAATCATCAAGACAGGACAGGCATTTTCAGGGGGCTTCATTCATTCTGCACTATATTTTCAAAGAGTAAATATTACTGTTGTCAGTTTACTAAGGAGAAAACCAAGAAGCAGGGGGTTCTGCAATTCACAAGACTGCACAGCGTGCAGTGGCTCAATCCTGGTGAGGTGGCTCCTCTGTGTCCATGCGGCTAACAGCAGAATCAAGATGTGAAACATGCTTTAGCTGATGCAAAAGCTCAGAGACCATGCCCATAAGCTCAGAGTTGGTAGTGCCAATGCAAAAAATAAAAAAAAAATTGAGACAGTCATTGTAATAAAATGCTCAACAATTGCAGCTTGCAGATTTGTTACTTGCAGATTCAAGAGCAATCAATGAGCTGGAGTACAAATATAAATAAGCCTTTAAGATGCTCCCAGCCTAGAATGGAAGGCGAGGCATGGTTATAAATAGAGACAAGGCAGAGAGTACCGAACACATTCAGAACATACTTGGATTGGCTGGGAAACATAAGCTTGAGTCCAGAGGACCAGAACAGATACAGGGAAGCAGAGGTAGAAAGGTGGGTAGGGTTGCAAACGAGCTTTAAAATAAGGGAGATGGGGTTTGGGGTGAAGACATCTAACAGCACAGGGACTGTGGGAGGAAGCCTGGTGGCTCCACCCGTGACGGGGGGGGGAGGATGCTGAAAGCGTAGAGGGGAGTCAGGCGCAAAGGTCACTGAGAGGCCAGCTGAAGAGGTTGGACCTCAAGTTCAAGGTGATGGGAATTCCTTGCAGACCGGAAAGTCAACAGGGCATGAGTAGGGCTTGAAGGGCAGCAGGACGAAGGAGCTTAGGAGAGTCGCACTCCATCTTCTTGAGCTAAACCTCCTGCCGGGTAGAGACCCAGGAAGGGAGGAAGCCAAGGCCTTGTTGAAAGTCGGGAGCAGCAGGAGGAGATGACAAGATCTGTCGGTTGATTATAATGAGCCTCTGAAGTGCCCTCACCACATCTGGAGTAGGCGGTGCTGCCGCCTGGCCTCCCAAGCGGTGTGGGGTCTGGGTCTATTTTGGGAAACTGATTGTGCCGCTCTGTGAGCTGATAACCAACCTGCAGGGCGAGCAGCAGCAACAGTAACGTGCGGTCAGCCTGGTGGCCTGAGGTCCCGCAGGATGCGCAAGAGTGCACCACCCAACAGGAAGTCTCCCTGCAGGGACTCACTACATCACTGTCACTCTCGCACAGGGGTCTGTGCATGTCTCTAGCCAGGCATCCACACACCCCCTGCTTGTTCAGTCAGAAACGATGCATGCAGCAGGTGCAGCTCTGAGCCGGGTAGGCAACAAAGGCTTTATAAGTCAGAGCCACCGCCATCTGCAGTACCGCCCCCACCCGTAGGCTTTTAGGGCAGGACACTCCGGAATGGGGCTTCCCGGCTGACTCAGTGGTAAAGAATCCACCTGCTAATTCAGGAGATGTAAGAGATGCAAATTGGATCCCTGGGTTGGGAAGATCCCCTGGAGGAGGTCATGGCAATCCATTCCAGTCTTCTTGCCTGGAGAATCCCATGGACCGAGGAGACTAGCAGGCTACAGCCCACAGGGTCACACAGAGTCGGACATGACTGAAGTGACTTAGCACTTACATCTGCACAGTGCTATGTGAAGAGAAGGAAGGGAGGAAGTACGGGGAACGATCATGGCCTGGATGACTTGGAGGAAGGTGCCTGAAGCCAGAGCCAATAGCAACAGAGTACTCAAGGCCAAGGTGATTAAAGCACCACAGCCAGGAGCATGATGCACCATTGGAGAAAAACATATCCTTGCAGGACCTCAGGGGCTGGGGACATCAACACCCAGATTTCCCAGCATAAGGCCTCCAGAACCCAGGTTTTTACCCCAAGTCACTTGGAGATGGCTGTGCTGAAAACCTAAAGATCTTTGGATGGGCTACTTTGCTATTAGCTTTTTATTTTACACTGGAGAACAGCTAATTAACAATGTTGTCCTAGTTTCAGGTGGTCAGCAAAGGGACTCAGCCATTTATATATACATGTATCCATTCTTCCCCAAGCTCCCCTCTCCTCTTCCAGGCTGTCACATAACATTGACCAGAGTTCCCTGTTTCATACAGCAGGAAATTGATGAGTATCTATTTTAAATATAGCAGGGTGTACATGCCACATGGTTTTGAGGGACCCACTGTGGTGCTAGAGAAGACTCTTGAGAGTCCCTTGTTCAGCAATCCTAAAGCAAATCAACCTTGAATAGTCATTGGAAGGACTGATGCTGAAGCTGAAGCTGCAATAGTCTGGCCACCTGATGGGAAGAGCTGACTCACTGGAAAAGACCCTCATGCTAGGAAAGATCAAAGGCAAAAGGGGAAAGGGGTGGCAGAGGATGAGATGGCTAGATAGCATTACCAACCCCGTGGATGTGAACCTGCGCCAACTCCAGGAGATAGTGAAGGACGGAGAAGCCCGTCATGCTGCAGTCCATGGGCTCCTAAAGGGCTGAATACAACTCAGTGCCTGAACAACAGCAAATCGCGCTATGAAGCCACAGCAGCTGGTGAACAAAGGCCAAGTCTGCTTCACTGATACCTGTGAAAATCCCCAAGGAAGCTGGAACTACTGGCAGAGAAAACCCTCAGCTTTCTGCTATCAAAGAGGAGATGACAGCCATGGAGAGTTGGTTTATAAATTCGAAGATCTCTAAATTATGCTCACAGGTCAACAGACTCATCAGCACATAGCAGTATGCAAGATACTGCTTGATAATGGGTATTTTGGAGGGAGTTGGTGTTGGAGGTGTATCTCTAACATTTTGAGACTGTTTTTAAGGCAAGATAGTCCTTCTCTCTGCCTAAGCAAGCTGTATCAGAGGCAAGCATTTTTCAAGACTCAGGCTTCCTTTTACTACAGTTTCTCTAAGCATCTTAATTACTTTTGTAAAATGTGAACAATATTCTTAACCAGTAGTGTTGTCCTTCAACCCAAGTGGAAAGTGGATATGAAAGTGGTGATGATTGCTCATGTGGACTTATCACCAAATCTTTTAGTTATTATTGCTATTATTAATATCATTATTATTAATTCATAACCTTTTTCTAGCTGCAATTTTCCTCTGAAAGATGTTTTTGATGGTTCCCATAATGGAGAACAAAATAATATTCCAGTAATTATAAGGTGCTTTGAGATCCTCTGGCAAGCACATCCCTTTAGTAATTGGAACTCAGGCAGATTTACATGGCTGAGAATATTAAAGCACATTAAATTCCATAATGGTTCTTCTGGTATTACTTAACATTCTCATGCCTGGCCATAAAGCATTAAGACTTACGGCTGTTAGCGGCAGCAGCTTGCTCCCAGACATGCACTGAAAATCTTCATCTTGAGAGGCAAAGGTCCATGATAAAGAGAAACATTCTTTAATCAGCAGCAATCTAACCTGTCTCTTCTCCTCTCCCATCCAGACCATAGGGTAATTGGAAGCACAGTCTACCTAGGAATTGCATCCACCCTCAGACTTCTCATTTCTAGCGTTAAGCTACCCTCTTGCTAATGGATAACTCCAGCTAGAGTGGGAGAGGTCAGATCCCACAGGAGTTCAGTAACTACCGTAGGGACTTGTGCAGTGAGAAGGTGGGGACACAGAGGGTGCAGAAGGAAGGGGAATTGGGATCCCTCTCCCCACACAGCCACATGTCATCGGACAGTGAAAACCAGACTCTGAAGTCTTGCACTGCGTTCTCTTTAGTTTTCACTCATTCACCTGAGCAGGTATCTTGGGCACCTACTAAGGTCTATGCAATCTTTGGAATGATAAACACACAATGCCAGCCTCAAGGAGAGCACAGAGGGTGGCAGGGAGGCCCTCCTCAAGTTCCAAGGAGCTGTCTGGTTCGTGGGGGCTTTTAAGCAAGCCCCTTAGAAATAGGAAAATGGAAACCTCTGGTCCTAGCTCCTCAGTGCTAGAGCTAGGAGCTCCTAGAAAGGGGGCCTCTGGGGTTAAGTCTTGGCATTCTGCGGCCAGTAGACCACTCCCGCTCTGTCATTTGCAAGTGGTATAAGTGGGACTGCACTCGAGGTCTGGCATAAACCTTGGCACTGCGGTTTGGGGTCCCATGGACAGCACTCACTCTGCTGCAGCCTTCCTCCAGGAGGTCTTCCTGGCAACACTCATGGTCTATTTAAAACCCTGCAGGACAATTTCTCCTGTCTAAGTTACTTAGCGTGGGGAGCAAGCATCATGTATTTTCAAAGAACGCTTCCCTTTCAAAAACACATGGCCCATTGGCCAGGGAGGTCTGAATTTGTGGCAATCACTTCTTAACCCCACGCCATTGATTTCTATGGTTTTATTCATTTCTCTGAATCTCAGCTTCCTAATCTTTGGAGTTGTGATAGGGTCACCAAGGAAACAGGCCTGTTGTAGAGATTCAGGGGAGCATTGCATGCAGAATGACTGCAATACAGAGGCTTCCAGAATATATGTATGTTCCTTCATGTCGTCTTCCCTGATAGTGATGACCACCTCAAATGACACACCTTGGCTAGATATGCATCTTATTTCTCCCTCCCTGAAAAGGAGGCTTAACACTAATTCTAATCCATTCTGCCCTTGAAAAGATCCTTCCTGGTCCAGCAATGTTTATCTCACCCTGCACTTCACCTTATGGCTTTGCTGAATTATTTCTTTATTGCTGAAAAGATTTCAAGTCATTATGACCTGCCTGTTTTCAAGACTTAATGCCTGGAATCTTCCATTTCAAGTATGATCCAGCCCCATAACTCTGCTCAGTTCAATTCGGTAGCTCAGTCATGTCCGACTCTTTGAGACCCCATGGACTACAGCACGCCAGGCTTCCTTGTTCATCACCAGTTCTGGAGCTGGCTCAAACTCATGTCCATCAACTCAGTGATGCCATCCAACCATCTCATCCTTTGTCATCCCCTTCTCCTCTAGCCTGCAATCTTTCCCAGCATCAGGGTCTTTTTCAATGAGTCAGTTCTTCAGATTAGGTGGCCAAAGCATTGGAGCTTAAGTTTCAGCATCAGTCTTACCAATGAGTTTTTAGGGTTGATTTCCTTTTGGATTGATTGAGTTTATCTCCTTGCAGTCAAGGGACTCTCAAGAGTCTTCTCCAACACCACAGTTCAAAAGCATCAATTCTTCAGTGTTCAGCTTTCTATATAGTCAAACTCTCACATCCGTATATGACCACTGGAAAAACCATAGATTTGACTAGACGGACTTTTGTCAGCAAAGCAATGTCTCTGCTTTTAGTATGCTGTCTCGATTTGTCATAACTTTTCTTCCAAGGAGCAAGCATCTTTTAATTTCATGGATTAAATTCATAAAATTAGTTCACTGATTTCTAAAATTCCTAAAACCACAGCCTTGTCTAACTCAATGAAACTATGAGCCATACCGTGTAGGTCCACCCAGGATGGACGGGTCATGGTGGAGAGTTCTGACAAAATGTGGTCCACTGTAGAAGGGAATAGAAACTACTTCAGTATTCTTGCCTTGAGAACCCTTGAACAGTATGAAAAGGCAAAAAGATAGGACACTGAAATATGAACTCTCCATATTGGTAGGTGCCCAATATGCTACTGGAGAAGAGTGAATAAATAACTCCAGAAAGAATGAAGATATGAGCCAAAGCGAAAAAAACACCCAGTTGTGGATGTGACTGGTAATGCAAGCAAAGTCTGGTGCTGTAAAGAACAATATTGCATAGGAACCTGGAATGTTAGGTCCATGCAATGAATCAAGGTAAAATGGAAATGGTCAAACAGGAGATGGCAAGAATGAGCATCAACATTTTAGATGACCTCATATATTCCATACCTAATTGTGGGATTCACTGAGAAAATCAGACTGCTTTTGTCTTTCCTGGGGCAACAGCTTCCTTGAAAATTATCATTGTGTCTTATTTGATGTCTTTTATCTTCTAGAGCCTAGAGATGCACATGATACATAACAGATATTCAGTAAATACTTCCATGTGAATAAATTAATGAAAATCAACTTAGGTTTTCTCACTACAGCTGTCTTATTGGGATTGCAATTGCTACGATGTTTCTTTGTCCTTAAAATTCTGGGCTTCACTTGCCATAATCTGATGTAGTCTAACATGTTGTTAATTTCTTTATGAATAATTGCTTAAAGTAGGGTACACGTATGTTCTAATACTCTAAAGAAAGGCAATGACATGATAAATGTAAAACCAGTAAAGCAAACACTTTCCAGAAAGAAAAAAGAAAGCAGGATAAACAGAAATCAAGAGCATCAACAAACAAAGCACCAATAATTACAAAAAGTGTAAATGAGTCAAATCTTCCTATGAAAAGATAGAGATTTTCTGAGTGGGTTTTTAAAAAGGAAAATTGAAGAAAAATCCATCTATGTTGTAAGACATGCTCCTGAAATAAAATGCCAGGGGAGAGCCTGAAAGCTCACAGATGGAGAAAGAGAAACTAGCCAATGCTTAAATAAAAGAGGTGAAGAATATTAGGTGTCAGACAACACTCCAATTTAAGTCAAAACTATTAAATAGGACAACACGGAATTTAAATATTATTAAACATCACACTCCATCATGAAGAATAGTCACACATTTAGTAATAAAACTCCAACTACATAAAACAAAACCTGCTGTAGATGAAGTGAAGTGAAAGTGAAGTCGCTCAGTTGTGTCCAACTCTTTGTGACCCTGTGGACTGTAGCCCACCAGGCCCCTCCATCCATGGGATTCTTCAGGCAAGAATAGTGGAGTGGATTGCCATTTCCTTCTCCAGGGGATCTTCCCAACCCAGGGATCAAACCCAGGTCTCCTGCATTGCAGGCAGATGCTTTAACCTCTGAGCCACCAGGGAAATACACAATTATAATACAATATTTTAACACACACCTATCAAATTAAATGTTGTAAGTAAACAGAATATAAGTGATGATATTTTTAAAAGTTTAATACACCATTAACATGCAATGACAAACAAAAATATTAATATTTTCAAACTCTTCTGACACAAACAATGAAACTGACGATGGAGGATGTGTCAAATAAGATATTAATATCTTCACAAAACAGCAAGTAGGAAGAAATGTATCTGATCATAGTGTTTTTTAAACATAAGAACTATAAAAAAATCAAGATAAATTATCTCACATTTTATTGAAAATAAATACCCCTCTACATATCTCTTAAGTTAACAGTAACATTAAAACATGAAAAAAATACATTTTAGAAATGAACAAAAATTTTTAAAACTACATAAATAATAAATCCCAAAAGATATGACTGAAAGATACATTCAAAAGTAGAAAACTTCTAACCATAACTACATTTAATATAAAATAAGGACTGGAAAAAAGTGAATTGAGATTTTTACTTCAGCTGCTAACAGGAACATAAAATTAGTCTAAACAAATTAGAAGAAAAGAATAAATCAGTTTTAAAACAGGAATGTCCTACATAGGAAAAAAAAATGAGAGTATAATCAATAAAATCTGAAGTAGATTACTTGAAAATACTAATAAAACAGCTAATTTTTTTTTGAAATCCCAGTGAAGAAAAAATAAATTATGGAATCAGAGGACAATTTTTTAAAAAGCTTGTATGATCATTTGTTTTTAAAATTTGGAAAGTTTAATGCAATGAATGATTATCAAGGAAAATATAAATTACCAAATCAATTTAAGAAGTGAAAGAAATTATCAGAAGTGTTAAAAAACACTTTAAAAGCCATCCCCAAGCAGTGCTTGTCTTTCGGCAAAATTAAAACCTTTTGCTCTTTGGACGATATTTAAGGAAATGAAACAGCAATTGAGAGGGATAAAATATTCTCAATGCACACTTCTGACAAATTACTTGCAATTATTTGCAAGAGTATACAAAATAACTCTTACCTCTAACTATTAAGAAAATAAACAACACAGGAAAACAAAGGCAAAGATTTAAATACCAGTGAAGATATACCAATAACCTATAATGAGATATACATGCATTCAATACAATTAGTCATTAAGGGAATGCAATTTAAAATCACAATTGTATATTTCTACTTACCTGACAAAATGGTGAAACTTAGAAAGACCGACAATATCAATTATTGAGAAGAAAGTGAAGCAACTAGAACTTGCATACAGTGCTGATGGAAATACAAAAAAAAAAGTGTGAAAACCTGGGGAGAGAGTTTGACATTTTCACATAAAGTTAAGCACTAACTTCTCAAATGACCTAGTACTCCTACTCCTGGGTATTTGCTCAGAAAAAAATGAAAACACATGTGTATACAAAAAATTGAATACCATTATTTATAGTAGCTGTATTCATAACAACCTGGAGCTGGCAACAACCCAAATGTCCATCAACAAGGAAATGGATAAACAAGCAATGATATTTCCATGCAGTGAAATAATATTCAGCAATGAAAAGAAGCAAATTACTAATACAAGCCACAGCATCAGTTACTTTCAAAAATACTATGGCTTGTGAGAGAAACAAGACACAAAAGAACATATCTGTTATTATTACATGAAACTATAATGTAAAGCTAAGCTATAAAGAATGGACATGAAAGGCCAGGTGTTGGGAGATTAACTATAAATGAATATGAGAAAATATTTTTAAAGTGTTAATTTTCGTCTTGATCATATTAGTGTTTGTATGAGTATTTTTATTTTCAAGACTCAGTGAACTAAGTATATCAATTGCACCTCAGTAAAGTTGATTAAAAACTATCTTGTCCAGTGGCCCATGGGTAAATAATTCCTATCTTCAAAGAAGAGGTAATTTTTGTGGTTAATTAACTTTGCAAGAACAGAGAAAAAGAAGCATCCCAACTAGTTTTGAGACAAACATGGATTCTGCATTGAAATCAGATGTGGGAAACTGTAAAAGGAATCATGAAAGTCATTCACTGCTATCACATGAATTCATATGTGATATGAAGATAATCCATGCCTGTAGAATATTCCATACATGATAAACATAAAAATGGTATTTCATATCGATAGCAAATCCACAGAATAATCAATAAGTGGTTTGAGATCGATCACTACCTATTGGATAAACATACCATTGCCTGCTTCATACATATAACAATTAATGAGCTATAAAGCCAAATGTGTGGTAATAAATTATAAGATGCATTCATTGCATGTGTGCACACACGTGTGCCCCACTCTTTTCAACCACATTGACTGTAGCCTGCCAGGCTCCTCTGTCCGTGGAATTTTCCAGGCAAGAATATTGGAGCAGGTTGCCATTTCCTATTCCAGGAGATCTTCCTGACCTAGGGATCAAACCCATTCTCTTGCATATCCTGCATTGGCAGGCAGATTCCTTACCACTGTGCCATCTGGGAAATGGTAGGGTGAATTAGTAGGAAATAAATTATA
Organism: Nanger dama; assembly: GCA_917880005.1. Taxonomy (NCBI): domain Eukaryota; kingdom Metazoa; phylum Chordata; class Mammalia; order Artiodactyla; family Bovidae; genus Nanger; species Nanger dama. The sequence continues at coordinate 6,558,712 of CAKJTW010000063.1, read as the reverse complement.
GTTTTGCAAGACTGAGATAGAAAGAAGCTGCTTAAATATGCCCTCAAAACCAAAAGTCATAATGTGAAAATCAGCACCTATAACTATGTTAAAATAAAAATTTTAAATAAAGCTCAGCATTTACAAAATTAAAAGGGAAATTTACAATACTATAAAGTAATTAGCCTCCAATTAAAATAAATAAATTGTTTTAAAAATAAAAGTAAGAGAAATATTTGTTGGACAAATAGCAAATTCTCAATATCCATAATATATAAAGAGCTCTAGCAAATCAATAAAAGAGTATTCATTTCCATTCAGAAAGACTATAATAGTTAGCATCCCCATCAATAGTATAAAACAGTATCTACTTGACCAAATTCTCTCCAACAGTGGATACCAACAGTCTTTTTAAAAGTTTATTTAATTTATGTTTGGTTGCCCTGGGTCTTCACTGTTGCATGAAGGCTTTTTCTAGTTTCAGAGAATGGAGGCCACTCTGTAGCTGCGGTGTGCTGGCTTCTTGCTGTAGTGGTTTCTCTTGTTGTGGACCATGGCCTCTAGAGTGTACCCTTCAGCAGTCATGAAGCATGGACTTAGCTGCTCCATGGCATCCTCTTGGACCAGAGAGCAAACACACGTCTCTGGCATTTGCAAGTGGATTCTCATCCACTGTTCCACCAGGGAAGTTCCCAATAGTCTTTTTAACATCAGTAATTATACGAGCAAAACAGAACAAACAAAACTCACATTTCATTATAATTGTTTTAATGTCCTTAATTAGCTGTAAGTTAATTATATTTTTCATATGTTTATGGACCCTTGCAGGTCCTCTGTTGCTAACTGCCTCTTTATGTTTATACCTCATGTCTATTCTTCTATTCATAGAGTTCACTTCTTCCTTTTGGATAATATCAAACAAAAACATTAAAAAACAGAGCTATCCATAAAGAGAAGGTATAAATGAGTTATGGTACATTCATCCAGGAGATATTTACATGGAAAAATTTATAAGTTGAAGAAAGAAAAAAGATGCAATATTCTCTAATTAGAGGACGACCCAGTATACATGAAAATTTAGCCTCTATTTTTATTTCTACTTATATGTACAAAAGAATAGAAAAATATATAAAGGTTTAGTTGTGAGAACTTACATTTATTGAGGACTTATGATAGGCCAAGTATAATATTAAAGGCTTTATGATGTCTCTACTCCCCATATCATCCCCATTGCTCAACCAAGGAAACTGAGGCTTAGGGTCAGGCACACCCTACAGCCGGTACAAGGAGGAGGTGAGCTGAGATGCAGGTAGTCCTGATAGAGGACTGTTGTCATTGTTGTTCAATAATGTCTGACTCTGTGCAACACCATGGACTGCAGGACACCAGGCCTCCCTGTCCTTCACTATCTCCCAGAGTGTGCCCAAGTTCATTCCATTGAATCGGTGATGCTATCCAACCTTCTCATCCTCTGTCAGCCCCTTCTTCTGCCTTCAGTCTTTCCCAGCATCGGGGTTTTTCCCTGATGAATCGGCTCTTCTCATCAAGTGGTCAAAATATTGAAGCTTCAACTTCAGCATCACTCCTTCCAGTGGGTATTCAGAGTTGATTTCCTTTAGAACTGGCTGGTTTGATCTCTTTGTTGTCCAGAGAGACTCTCAAGCGTCTCTTCCAGCACCACACGGGAAAGCATCAATTCTTTGGCGTTCAGCCTTCTTTATGGTCCAGTTCTCACATCCATGTATGACTACTGGAAAGACCATGGCTTTGACCATTGGGACCTTTGTTGGCTAGAGGGTATCCTCTCCCAGTTCTGAGAAGGCTGGCTTCTGGGTCAGAAGAAGGATTCCTTCATCTAAACCATCTGAATTTTTTAGAAAGGGAATATAGTTGTGAAATGAACATTTTCAAAAGAATACATTGAAATAAAAAGGAGGGCATCTGGTGGGCTGGAGAGGCCAGAGCATTCCAGAGCCCTGTGGAAAGGTGTCATATTACACTGACCCTTAGGAACAGAAACAGGTGAGAGAGCCTTGTGCTAGGCAGAGAAAGAGGAGACACCAAGGGATATAAAAACCACCTTATGGAGCTGCGTTTGGAGGGAGTTCTTTGTAATCCCAGATGGCAGACCAGGGGCCACTGGGTGAAAAGTCCAGGCAACAGATGTCAGCATGACACAGGGCCAACTGGGTTCAGTTTGGACCTGCCAAAAAGGAAGGGTGTGCCCCGAAGGTAATGTGAGCTGTTTTGGAGGCTGAAACAGACAATGGAACCCACTTAACCCAGAGCTGCCCAGAGGTTGGACGTTCTCAAAAACCGGCTTCAAGAGAAGCGACTTCTGAAATACCTTCCAGGCCTGAACCTGTATACAGCCAGAGCATGGGAACGTGTTCTCTCCAGCCACCACTTTCTTCACAGTCATGAGCAGCAGGTTCAGAGGCAAAATTCAAAATAACTCTCTCTAGGAGGATGCTATAGATTAGAAAGAAGAATAGGACCTGTGAGACCTCAGAAGGGTTGTACCAAGAAAATGTCACAGTGAATGCCCATCAGCTGGTGAATGCACTTGGGTAACTGGAGCTCACCCCTTCCTGTAATTTCTCTCCTCAGCCCCAGGATTATGTAACTGCTGGCTGCTCACCACATCCGCTCTCCTGACACATCACAGTCTTCAAGGTAGAGTCAGTTGATTATGGTGAAGTGATGGATTTGTTCGGCTGCTCGCTCACGGGTCAGGGTGTCTGGCTGAAGTCCTTACACGCTACAGAAAGAAACAGCAGACATTCTGGAAAGGACAGATCTGTATTAACCCATGAGCCACAGCAGTGCCTCAACTCTGATGTTCTAAACAAGAAAGCACCACAACCGCCATTCACAATGTAGGAAAACGGACAGGAACCTTTGTTTCCCAAATGTGGAAAATTAAATAAATACCTGGGTTGAGGACCAAAATATCCACAAGAGACACAATTAAATGTCTAATTGTTTGGGGGTGGCTATTACTCTTGACATCTTACCTTAAGTAAAAACATTGTTAGTTGAGAATTTATTAGCTAAAAGGAAAAATGCCATTAATACAGAATCAAACTCCTTCAATAAAGGTTCACAAATGAATTCACTGCAGTCTCTGTTTTAAGCAAGCCTTCTCTGCCCCCATCAGATACTTCTCTGTGATCTTATTGTCTGCCCTCTCACTCTTTCACATATTTCCCATCTAAGCCCTTCCTAAATGCCCCAGGGGGCAGACAAATGTGTCTCACTGCCTGACCACAGAGGTCCTTGAGAAGGGAATATCTTCGTCTGTTTTGTGTTTGCTCATTGTTTAGCACATAGTTGGTAGTTAATAAGCTTGTATTAAAGTCAAGCAATCAATAAGGGGGTCAGAAAGAGAGCAACAACAACAGAATTGTGGGTCAGTGTGAACCAGAACATTTGAATGAGCAGTTGTTTTTATAACAAGACCTAAGGTATGAGCCCACACATGACCTCAAACACATAAACTGATTCCATCAGCTCAAACTGCAGATCCAAGCCAGATTAATGGAACTGAAAACAAACTTCAGTCTAACCAGTCATTTGACCCAGCACATTTGGTCAAAATTGCTGAATCACCAGACCCCAGTAAACAATGACTACACCTCCAAGTCTCTTCACAGACCCAGTGAGAAGCAAGGCCATGTTTTTGAGGAGTATGGAGTAATAATTAGTGTCTGTGATCTAGAGTCAAAATTGTCTCTAATTCAGGCTCTGTCACTTATTATCTATGTGATCTTAGGAAAATCAGTTAGTATGTTTGTGCTTTGTATTTTCAACTGTTTTAAAAAAACTGGTTGACAATAAATTTCCCCCAAAAAAGTAAATAAATAAAATAAATAAATTTCCCTATGCCTCAAAAGGAACATCTTTTCTGGCAATATTCCTAAATAACCTGATCTCTACATTAAAAATATAACATCAATCTCTCTCACACAATCCTTTTCTCATATACAAAAAGCTAATCAAGACCAATCATAAATGAAAACCTACATGAAAGATAAAATTGCAGAAGAAAATATAGTAAGTGAGGATCTCTGGCTTTAGGTTAGGTAATGATTTCTTAACATACAAAAAGTCCTGACTAAGAGAAACATAGAAAAGTTGAACTCAAGATAATTAAAACTTCATCAAAAGACACCAGCCACTGTGGAGAATAGAATGGAGGTTCCGTTAAAAGCTAAAAATAGAGCTAACATATGATTCAGTAATCCCACTCCTGGGCATATACCCAGGGAAAACCATAGTTTGAAAAGATGCATGCACACCAAAGCCCATAGCAACATTAATTACAATAGCCAAAACATAGAAGCAACCTAAGCGTTCATAGACAGATGCACGTGGACAAAGACAATGTGTTACACATATATGGTGGAATACTACTCAGCCACAAAAGGAATGGCGTTATGCCATTTACAGCAACACGGATGGACCCAGAGACTGTCATACTGAGTGAAGCAAATAAGACAAAAACATAGACTGTATGATACTGCTCACATGTGGAATCTGAAAAACTGATACATATGGACTTATTTACCAAACAGAAGTAGAGTCACAGATGTAGGAAACGTCTATGGTAATCACCTATGGTTACCAAGTGGAAAGGGGGAGGGATAAATTGGGAGACGAGAATTGACATATAAACACTTCTACATATAAAACAGATAACTAATAAGGACCCGCTGTATAGCACAGAGAACTCTATTCAATACTCTGTAATGACCTGTATGGGAGAAGAATCTGTAAAGATGGATAGATGTGTATGTATAACAGATTCACTTTGCTGTATGCCTGAAACTAACATGATACTGTAAATCAACTATACTCCAATAAAAATTAATTTTAAAAGAGACACCATTAAGTGAAAGAATAGCCAAGCCATGGACCAGGATAATAAATGTGAAAGAATATTCATATGCAGGACATGTATATGATGAAACACCTGTATCCAGAAATAAGGAGAAATTCCACAACCCAGTAACAAAAATAGGCAAAAACTGCAGCATATATTCTACAAAGGAAGATAGTGAATGGCTAACAGGAACATGACATCCCAGAAATACAAATAAACCACACAGGAACCACAACATGCCCGAGAGAAGGGCAAAGTTAAAGAGGCTGATGGCACTAAGCCTTGGTGAGGATATGGAACACACAGAACGTTCATGCATTGGAGGTCAAAGTGTGAAACGGAAGATGACTTTGGAAAACTGCTTGGCAGCTTCTCATAAATCAATCACATACTACCTGTCTTAGTCATCTTTGGGTGTGTGACAACTTATCGTAGACTGGGTGGCTTAAGTAACAAATGTTTATTTGCACAGGTTTGGAGGTTGGGAAATCCAAAACCAAGGTGCCAGCTGATGTGAAGTCCTTCTGTTTGGTTTGCAGAGGGTTATTTTCTTGTTGTCTCCTTGCGTGGCAGAGAATGAAAGGTCATCTCTCTATGTCTCTTCTATAAAGAAATCTGAGCACAGAAGAATTGATGCTTTAAACTGTGGTGTTGGAGAAGACTCTTGAGAGTCCCTTGGACTGCAAGGAGATCCAATCAGTCCATCCTAAAGGAGATCAGTCCTGAGTGTTCATTGGAGGGACTAATGCTGAAGCTGAAACTCCAATACCTTGGCCACCTGTTGTGAGGAGATGACTCATTGGAAAAGACCCTGATGCTGGGCAAGATTGAGGGCAGGAAAAGAAGGGGACAACAGAGGATGAGATGGTTGGATGGCATCACCAACTCAATGGACATGAGTTTGGGTGGACTCCAGGAGTTGATGATGGACAAGGTGGCCTGGCATGCTGCAGTTCATGGGGTCACAAAGAGCTGGACACAGCTGAGTGACTGAACTGAACTAAACTGAACTGAATCCCATTATTAATGCTTCATCCTCATGACCTAATTGACTCCCAAAGGTTCAAGGGTTTGGGGTTTTAACATAAGAATATAGGGGTAGGGAACACAAATGTTCAATCTATAGCCACTACCAAGTTGCTAAGCAAAACCATCCATAGGTATTTAGTCACCAGGATTTATAGAATGACATGTGCTCTTCTTCATTCATAACAGCTAAAAACTAGAAACAACTGGTTTTGGGAATGAATATGAATTAAAAAAACAGATAAATTATGCTCTACTCACACAATGGATTATGAGTAAGCAACAAGAAAAAAAATGAAGCCGTGATACACAACAGGATGATAAATCCCAAAATCAATATAGTAAGTGACAAAATCTAGACACAAAAGAACCATTTACATGACATTCTCCACCAGATAGAGATGACCAATGATGAGAGAAACCCAAACAGCAGTTACGCCATCCATGCCAAAATAAGACTTGACTTAAATTTCAGATGAAAGAGCTCATCAGTAATCTTATATAAGTACCTGGAAAATAACACTGTCCTAAATGTTGCCAAATAAACAGCATAGCCACGTTAAGGAAAATTTCACATAAGCTTTCCCAAACCCACGCTTACTCTAATAAGATTTTTTTTCTCAAGAATAAGTAGTTGCTGGATCACACGATAGTTCTATTTTTTAATTTTTTAAGGACCCTTCATGCTGCTCTCCATAGTGGTTATATCAAATTACATTCCCACTAACACTGTATTAGTTTGCCCTTTTCTTGGTAACACTTGCTGCCTTTTGTCTTTTTGATGATGGCCATTCCAACAGGTATGAGGTTAAATCTCATGAAGGCTTTGACTCTCATTTCCCTGGCGATTAGTGATGCTGAGCACCTTCTCATATACCTGTTGGCCACTTGCATGTTTTCTTTGTAACAATGTCTATTCAAATCCTTTGCCTGTTTAAAAAAAAAAAAATCAGGATATTTGTCCCAAAGGAAATGAAATCAGTATCTCAAAGATGGCCATAGCTGCACTATTTACAATTACCAAGATACAGAATCAACTTATATGTCCACCAACAAATGAGTGGGTAAATAAAATGTGACACACACACACATATACACACACAGAGGGATATTACTAGGCCATAAAGAAGAAAGAAATCCTGACATTTGAAAAAATATGAATGGACCTAAGGGACATTGAGCAACTGAACTGAACTGAACTGAACTGAACTGAACTGAAGGGACATTATACTAAATGAGACAAGCCAGACACAGAAAGACAAACACTGCATGATCTCACTTATATGTAGAATCTGAAACAGTCAAACTCCTAAAAGCAGAAGAGAGGAAAACAGTGGATGCCAGGGGCCAAGTGAGGTGGAAATGGGGAGATGTTGGTTAAAGTGTGCAAAGCTTCAGTTAGGCAGGATGAATAAATTCTGAAACTTGATGTACAGCATGGCAGCTGTAATTAATACTATGATATGGCATTATTAAAACTGGCTTAGAGGGTGGATCTCAAGTGTTTTTACCACACACACACACAGGTGACTGTATGAGGTGATGATTATGTTAATTCATTTTATAGTAATTATTTCACAATGTATACGTATATCAATATGCGACATTTATCAAAATATCACATTCTGCACCTTAAATACATAAAACCTTTTGCCAATTATACCTCAATAATGATGAAAAATGTGAATGACAGTTTCTGGTATGGAAGGTCTTAGCAGAATTTACCTGGGAAGGTACATAAAGGAGTTTTCTAAGGTGAGAGAAATAACTTGGCAATATTATGAGTTACACAGGCATGTCAATTTGTCAAAACTTACAAAACTTCATACTTAAGGTTTATGCATTTTACTTTATCTAATTATATCCCAAATTTAAAAGCAAAACAAAAAGACTCTTTAAATTCTCAGGGTGGTTGAGAGAATGAAAAAAAAAAGATTCTGTCTATAAACCAGGCTTGGTCAGGGTGTCTGGTTTACAGCACATACTTAATGAACTAGGTGTTTTGTACACTAGTAGAAGGCTGATTAAATAAATAGAAACAAAGTACTATGGGCTATCTATGAAAATGAAAATTTGCAACAAGGTTTATTCCACCTAAACAGCATGATACAGTCCAAACACAACCATCCTAGAATTTAGATTCTGCTACCAGCCTGTACCCTGGCTTCTAATCATCTCAGGATCCCAGATGGGGACCAGGTGAGCAGCCTGTAGGTGTGGGTTAATTCATTAAATTTTTAACTTTGAACGAATTTACCCAATTCAGGTCCTTATACAGCTCGACCCATCACCCATTTTAGTCTATAATGGGTTGAAAGGCTGAACCTGATATTTCTCCATTCTGCAATATCAGAGAATCAGAGAGACTTTAATTAATCCTTTTCTGCCTGCTTGTCTAAAAGCTAAAAGACATTTTAATGAGAAGGCAGCAGCAGAGGAAAAAAAAATCAGTAATGAAATAAATAAAAAATAAAATCATGGGGCTCATAAGCAGCCCCACAGATGGAGGCATTCAGCTCAATGAAATAAAAGATGAATTTATTTGACTAATGTAAATAGAGAGAAAATGAGGCACTTCCTTAGTGCTCAAACTGACTATGAATAGATGAGTAATGTCAGAGTGTCAGACCCGTGATCATAAACTCCCAGGCGCCAACAATGGTCATGCCCGATTTAATGAAAAAACAAATGAAATGCTACATATTACTGTTTGCTTCTCCCGTCAAATGAGTTGTCTGAATATTTTATTCAGTAAGGAGTGTTTTATATATGAAAGATAATTAAATATTGCAGAAAAGAAATAGGTTACAGGACATAATGTTGGGGAGTGGTGAGTGTGTGTGGCAGGGCTGGGAAAAAGCAAGTCTGCCGCTACAGTTTCTAGAGTGAGATTACAATCATGGCATAGAGTGAGAGCATCCTGTGTGCCCAGCACAGGGTTAATTAAACCGTCAAGGATGGGATTCAACTGCAGGCTCAGTAGTACAGATGGAAAGACACAGAAAAAGAGAGCCAAGTGCCAGGAAACATCATAGTCTCAAGAAAGGTAAGAACCTTGTGCATAAAAGTGACTTAAAAAAAAAAAACCTATCATATGAATAAGTGATTGAGCACACAGAGGGGTAAAATAAATATGTTAAGAGTCAAATGGGAGCCTCAGTTTCGCATCTGGTACAGGATGATTCTCTGAGCTTGGGACATAGCCAATCAGATCTTTCTACTTCGGGAAGGTGGTCAGGTAGAACAGAAAAGAGGACCAGGTTTGTAGCAGGGTTTCCCATTCTTGGCACTGTTGATATTAGAAGTTGAATGATTCTTTGTTGGGAACTGATTTGCTCATTATAGGAGTTTAGCCACATCCTTGACCAATCAGAGGCTGGTATAATATCCCCTTCCTGTGTTGGGACAACTAGAAATGTCCTCAGTTCAGTTCAGTCACTCAGTCATGTCCAACCCTTTGTGACCCCATGGCCTGCAGCACGCCAGGACTCCCTGTCCATCACCAACTCCTGGAGTTTACTCAAACTCAAGTCCATTGAGTCCATGATGCCATCCAGCCGTCTCATTCTCTGTTGTCCCCTTCTCCTTCCACCTTCAATCTTTCCAAGCATCAGAGTCTTTTCCAAGGAGTCAGTTCTTTGCATCAGGTGGCCAAAGTATTGGAGTTTCAGCTTCAGCAGATGTTACCAAATGTTAATAATGCCTGAGGGAGAAGACTGACCTGGGTAGGGACCAGAGTCAGAGAGATCTTAAACTTAATCCAGGCTCTATCTTTCACCAACTTTTTGATATCAAGCAAGTCATTTCATCTCTTTTACCCTCAATGTCCTCATTCATATAATGAGTATAGTAGATTGAATAGTTATATTTAACTTTTAATCTTTTCCTGTTTCCCAACCCCTTGATTTTGAGCTTGGACATGTGACTTGCTTTGGCCAAGGCAAGTCAACAAGGGCATGTGTGCATGCTCAGTCCTGTCAACTCTTTTTGATCTCATGGACTGGAGCCTGAAAGTCTCCTCAGTTGAAGGGATTTTCCAGGCAAGAATACTGGAATGGGTTGCTATTTCCTTCTCCAGAGGACCTTTCCAAAACTAGGGATCAAACCCATTTCCCCTGCATTGGCAAATGGATTCTTCACCACTGAACCACCTGGGAAGCCCAGTCAACAAGAGACTTCATCTTAATTGTATTGGTTTTCGGTGAATGACACAGTGATTGATACAGAAGGAAAGTTATGACCAACCTAGACAGCGTATTAAAAAGTAAGAGACATTACTTTGCCAACAAAGGTCTGTCTAGTCAAGGCTATTGCTTTTCCAGTGGTCATGTATGGATGAGAGACTTGGACTATAAAGAAAGCTGAGCACCGAAGAATTGATGCTTTTGAACTGTGGTGTTGAAGAAGACTCTTGAGAGTCCCTTGGACTGCAAGGAAATCCAACCAGCCCATTCTAAAGGATATCGTTCCTGATATCCTTTGGAAGGACTGATGTTGAAACTGAAACTCCAATACTTTGGCCACCTGATGCAAAGAGCTGACTCATTGGAAAAGACCCTGATGCTGGGAAAGACTGGGGGCAGGAGGAGAAGGGGACGACAGAAGATGAGATGGCTGGATGGCATCACCGACTCGATGGACATGGGTTTGGGTGGACTCTGGAAGTTGGTGATGGACAGGGAGGCCTGGTGTGCTGCAGTTCACAGGGTGGCAAAGAGTCAGACACGACTGAATGACTGAACTGAACTGAACATCTTGGAAATGATTACCATAATAGGTTTAGTTAACATCCATTGCCTCAGATAGTTACAGTCGTTTTTCTTGTTGGGAACCTTTAAGACTTAATCTCATAACAATTTAAAAATATGCAAAATAGTTCCATTAACTATTGTCACGACACTGTGCACTTCCTCTCCAGAACTTATTTGTAAGTGGCCATTTTTGTTTTTTATACTCACTTTCCCGAGCCCCCAGCCTCTGACAACCGCCAGTTTGTTCTATCTATAACTTTGATTTTTTTACACATTTAAGTATTTGTCTCTGACTTATTTCACTGGGGCTTCCCTTGTGGCTCAGCTGGTAAGGAATCTACCAGCAATGTGGGAGACCTGGGTTCAATCTCCGGGTTGGGAAGATCCCCTAGAGAAGGGAAAGGCTACCCACTCCAGTATTCTGGTCTGGAGAATTCCATGGACTGTATAGTCGATGGGATTGCAAAGAGTCAGACACGACTGAGCAACTCTCACTATTTCACTTAGCATAATGTTCTCAAATGTCCATGTATATTGTCAGAAATGTCAAGATTTACTCCTTTCTTATGGATGAATAATATTCACACATTATGTATATATAGTATTCCTATATATAATATTTTCTTTATCCATTTATCCATCAATGGACACCTTGATTGCTTCCATATCTTTCCTATTATCTATTGCAGCATTGAATATGGGGTCACATATATCTGTTTAAGTTAGTGTTTTCATCTTCTTCAAATAAATAGCCAGAAGCAGAATTGCTGGATCATATAGTATCTCTATTTTTAATATTTTGAGGAACCTCCAATATGGAAATATAGTGGCTGCACCAATCTACATTTTCTCCAGTGTACAAGAGTTCCCTTTTCTCCACATGCTTACCAACGCTTGTTATCTCTTACTTTTTTGATGATAGTTCAAATGGGGGTGAAGTGATATTTTATTGTGATTTTGATTGGATAACTAGATTTTGTTCACATCCTAAACTCATAACTTTAATAGTTATCTTGTATTGAGCACTTTCTCTTTGCCAGGCACTAATTGGACTACTTCTATTTTGTTAAATATTTTATCTCCAGCCCTTGGCATGGTGCTGGCATCAATCAACTACTTGTGTTAGTCAGGATAGGCAAAATGAACCCCCATACCTCACTGGCTTAACATGACAAAGATTACTATCTCACTTACAATGTGTCTGCTCAACACAAATTGCTGTGTGTTATGGGTCCAATTGTGACTCCTCAAAAGATGTGATGAAGTCCTACTCCCAATACCTGTGAATGTGCCCTCATTTGGAAATAAAATCTTTGGGGATATAATCAATTTAGGATTAAATTGGTGGTCCCTAATCCAATATGCTTGCATGTCCATTTAAAAAGAGGAGAGGACCATGTGATAAAAGAGACAGAGGGTGGTGCAGCTGCAAGCCAAGGACTGATGGCCATCACAGGAAGCTAGGAAGAGACAAGGGAGGACTCTCCCAGGAGTCCCCAGACGAGCACGGCCCTGTTGTTTTCATATTTCAACCTTGATTTCAGATTTCTAGCCTCCATAACTCTAAGACAATATATTTCTGTTATTTTAAGCCACCCTGTCTGTGGTCCTTCGTTATGGTAGCAGCGCTAGGAAGCTAATACGGCTTGGCTCCACACAGTGACTTGGGGACCCAGGTCAACCAAGGCTCTGCCCCATTGTAGACACACATTCCCATTTGCATGTCTTCAACTCACCTCCAAGGGCAGCTGAGAAATATAAGGAGCTATCCGGAGATTTGAGCACCAATGGTCTCTCCCATGGTCGAAGTAAATATTTGTTGAGTAATTAAATATATCCACTTGTCATAAAGATCCTCTCACAGTGATTTCAATGTGATTGGGCCCTAATCAACTTCCATGTGTCATCAATGAGGAAACTAAGACACCAAGAGACTAAGTGACTTCTCCACTGTCACACAGCAAGCACACACCTGTCTAATGGGCTAGGGTTCAAATCCAGGGCAATCAATTCTGAAATCTGCATTCTGGCCTCTCAGTAAACGAGTCCTGAAGGAATGAGAATGGAGTCCTTTATGGCAAGTAACCTTGTGCTACATCACTTAAAGGTGTTCCCTAGGCAAATGGCTTAACTGTTTCAAAGTGTGGAAACTTTTCCTTCCAATTAAGATGTGCCTTGTGTATAAAGCTCCCTTCAGTGTGCTCAGAGATGGTCTGTTCACCATCATCTGAATTTAAAGCAGGCCATTTGGCACACCTCCATTTTATTGCCATTAATCGAGTCATTTTGGGGGAAAATCTATAGCCTTCAAGAAGAGCTGTATTTCTGACCGGGAAAGCAATGAGACCTGGAGGTCAGAGCTTGCAGCTCAGCTTCATCCTGGATCTTAAGAAAGATCCAGAAACATACCTGTCATGTTTGATGTCATTCTCATTGAGTGAGCTATTTTTATTCAAGTTTCCCCAGATGATTTGGACATCTCTGATGATTCATCATCAGAATCTGATGGAGCCTCCTCATTGCTACCCTCTCTTTGACTTGACAGAAGAATACTGGCCTGGTGGAGGCTGCAGAAACCAGGTTTGCAACTTAATGCTGATTTTGCCCAGAAGTAATTAGTTCATTAACTGTGAGCACAGGAGCTAATTAAAGGGGGAGGTAGATGATGCAAATCAGTGGCCTGTGTAAGTCCATCAAAAATGAGAAGGAGCTGGAAATGGTCTGGCTCAATCCTGCCCAACACCTTCATTAACCAAAGAGGTTTCTGAAAGCCCAGGAGTCCCTGGAGATCAGCGGCATTTAAAGGCACCAGCTACAATGGAAAGCAGAGAAGGTGATGAGAAGAGGGAGGGCAGGGGGAACGGCTGATGGAATGTTTTTCAGGGAACTCGCCTCATACCAGGCATCTGATGCCCTCAGCAGCAACCTCACTGCATTCTACACGTGGGCACATAGGTCCAGAGTGTTCATGACTTGCCAAAGGTCTCAGCAAGTCAGTGGCAGAGCAGGGATCCAGACCTGTACATTCATGAACCCCCAAACCAATGATTTTCCCATCACGTCAATACATTCTCCAGCCCAAGTTGGAGATGAACAGTCACAAGACCAGCCTGGGGCCCCTTATCATCTCATCTTATGCGCATTTGGAAGCATTCCTGGTCAGTATTGTATTGAGCTGCAGTTCGCAAATGTTTATTTACAGGGGATTAATTAACTTTGCTATTTGCAAGAACCAAGCAAAGGGGAAATTGGCTTTCTCTCAGAATAGGCGCGGTGACATTCCAAGGCCCTCATCCCCATGCTCAAAATGTCAAAATTCCTCTAGGCCAAACTCTGAAGAAAAACCCAAAAATGGCACATGGTGTGACAGGGGGAACAGAATGGCCAGAGGGGCTCAGAAAATGTGGGCAGACACTGCAATTTCAGGCCCATGCCTGTCACTGAAGGGCCACGAGACCCTGGGCAAAGCCACCTACTTCTCTGAGCTCTGGTTCTCTTAGAAAGAAAAACAAAGAACAAAATGGGGTTCCTGAGGTCTAGGCTGGTTCTGAGACTATCGAAGAAGAGTCTGGGAGTCTGAGTCTTTTGTTCACAGAGAGAGTGGAAGTGGGACTCTGGGTGGAAAATGACAAATCAAGTTGGAGGTCAGGAAAAAGAGCCTCTGGATTCCTGGACCCTGGCTCATGTGCCCCCAACTCAGAGAAGACACCCCAAAAGGAGAAGGAGGCAGAGTTGGCTTCAGAAACACATCCCAGTACCCAATGGTCTCATTCCAAGATGGCACAAATATAGTGAGGATAAGGAAAGGACGTCTCCATATGCAATAAGAATAGGAGTGCTCCCCAGGACCCAAGAAGCCAGGAGCATCTAAGGAAGAGCATATGTGAGCAGAGAGACAGAAAGAGGACACAGAGCAAGGGACAGATAGGATTATTCCAGGGTCTTACACAGTCAAGAATGAGCACATCAGCCTGCAGGACACGCAGAACAGCCATTCCTCCGCCACTCGCTTGTAAGTCCATCCACCCCTTCATCCATCCATCCAAGATTTTCCATCCAGCCAGTCATCCATTTATTCACTCAACACCTGGTCTATGGTGAGAGCTGTGCTTGACCCAGGAGATAAATGGCAAGTGAGAATACACACAGCTCCACCATCGAAAAAGGTCCAGCACGATGGGGAAGTCTTCTTTTTAGAGAGCGTTGTCCACAAAAGGAAAGTTCAAAGGCTCAGCCTGATACAGGCTGAGGATAGACTCAGACCCACTGAGCATCATGGTGACCATGCTTCTAATCCCCTCCCTGCCTCCCTCCTTCCCTCTGTCTGACTCTGGCATATTACAAGATCCAGGGACTTGGAGAGCTGAAACCTTAGACTTGGTTTCACTCCCTTTTAACTGACTGTCTTTGAGAGCCCGTATACCCTGACCTCTAAAACGTGGATGATAATGTCTTCCTAGCCGGCCTCATGAAGTGTGAAAAGCAAATGAGAAGAGGGAAGTGAAAAGTTTATAAACTTTCACAAGCATTTTAGAAGCCATGAAGAGCCCCCTGCATGATAGTTGATTCTGTGGCCATAACTGAACTGGGCTGATCTTGGTGGAATTTCTAGAACGTGTCAGATGAGGGTTTCTGCCTGACTATAACTGGGCAGCATCCCCGCTCTGGGTTACACCAGTCCAGGTATCACTCGAACAGCTGGAGAAAGGTGCTGCCCAGAGAGAGGAGGTCTGAGCCTGCACCCGGGGCTGGGGGAGCCCTCCATCCAGGAAAGCCATAGCAGGAAGAGATCCTGAGAACCCCCTGGGAGCCTTGGCTCCAAAGTCTGGGCATAAGGCCAGGAGCTGATGATCCCAGGAACAGTTCAGAAAGCACTGTTCAAGGTGGGAGGAGGTGATAAAGAGCCATTGTTGAGGACAGATTCGGAAATCTGGAGGCTGCCCTGCTTGGGAGAGGGAGGTGTGGGTCACATTGGGCTGTTGGCTTCCCAGGCCCAGATCTGGGTGAGGACAGTGGACTCTGCATCCCCAGGCACGGGCTGCATGTCAGGTGACTGATAAGGCTGTGTCCTGGTGAACACTTTTAGTAGGGATTGCAAATAGACAATCCCATCAAGCAGGGGTCCTTTTGTCCAGATTCTACGTGAGAGCTGAAACCAAATTAACTGCAAAACCCTTTGCTCAGCCCACCTAAAGCCCAGGTTGCCTGTAACACAAGCACTATACCCCTAAGACCGTGGCAATTTGTGAGTATTCCCTGGCAAGTGTCAAGCTCCTTTATAAAGCACCGTGGACAGAACTCAGAATGACATGCTTGGGAAGCATGATTTTCCAGGGGAGGCTAGCGCTTGCCAACATTTTCCCAGGCACAGGCTCTGCACCCCCAAGATGTGGACACAAAGAATTGTTGTCCATTCCTCCCTCCACGCTGATCCCCTCCAAGGATTCGGAGGAGCAATGCATCTTTTCCTTGCAGCCTTGGTCACTGCGAAAGGAAGGAAGCCCAGAATAGATGATCCCACGTTTGGGATAGAGGGGTGAATTATTTACAAAACAGATAGAGGCTGCAGCAGAGTCTAGGGCTGGGCAAAGTGTGAGCGATTCTTTTGTTCTTGCAGCTGGCCTTTGGAGTTGCACACAGCCAGGGCAGTATATAATGCCGCTATTGTCTGCCTGTGGCAGAGACAGACAGAAGGTACATTTGGCCCGTGTCCAACACCGCAAGGGCCACTCGTAATCACAGTGTCCAATTACTGCTGGCTTGACTATAAAATGCACTTCTTCTTCTCCTTCTTCTTCTTCTTTTTTTTTTTTTTTTGCTGAGCTAATTTAAGAATGGGCAGTGTTAATGGTCCCTGCACAAAGAGGGGTTTTGCTGCATCTTTCAGTGGAAGAAAATAAAGTTACACTCAGAACAGAAACCAAACTGGCCTGGGGTGGAGATGGTCCACATAGCAGTCGATGGATAGCAAGGTAAACTATGTTTGGGTTCTCCTTTAAGAAGAAGTAGAAAAAAATTAAAACTTGGTTCTGAGTTTTCTGGCAGGGGACATTCAGGATGTCAAAGGAAGTAACCAGGAACAAGGGGAAATCAAAGAATTAGACAGTTCTAACCCATTCACACGGAGACCATGCAACAGAGGGGAAATGTTACCCCATTTCTCGGTGAACAGATGACAATGATAGTGACTAGGAGGATCCTGATGGAGGGAGCATCTGATGGGTTCTAACTATTTGTCAGGAGCTGCAATAGGACTTTTTTCTCCTTCAACCATCCTAACCATTCTATACAGGTTTACAAATATTTTACAAATGAGGAGAAACTGAAGTTTATGTAGTTTAAAGGACTCCTTTAACATCATACAGTTGATGAGCAGTTCCTCGGGAGCTTGTCTGACTTCAGATTGTCTGCTTCCTTAATACTATAAAATATCTTCTTGGGTTCCCACAGGCTTCCAGGCTTCCAGGCTTGCAGCCTACAGTGGGTATCCAAGGATAGGTATTTCCCCTAACTTGGTGGAGATCCTACGATAGTCACAAGCCACCTGGCTATGGTCTGCAAATAGGAAAGCTCCTTAGAAAGAAGTTGCTGAGAATTCAGGCAGTGCCTCCCAGTGGAGCAGCTCTAAAGAGGTAGGATTCATCAAACCTTTGTAAGTTCTGTCCATCTGAGGTCACTGGCCCTGCCTAGATTTATTCTTGGAAATCTTCAATTCCAGTGTCATCTACCTAAAGGGGGCTTCCAGGGTCAGGAATTGTCAATAATCTCCCCTTGTCTACCAATTCCCCTTCAGGAAAACACTAATTTGAGTTTTGGATACAGGAAAGGGTGCTATTGCATTTAAAAGAAAAGGAGAATTGGAGCTTCAAAATGCTCTTTCTCCATCATCAAATCTGTCACTTGCACACTGAACGGTCAGAAAAATAGACCCAGGATTGACATTCAGAAATGTTAGAAAGCAGTACCTAACCCTGCTCTTTCTTTCCTTGTAGGGGGAAAATCAGATGCATATTTCAGATATGTCCATTCCAAATTTCAGAAGGCTTTTAAATACATGTGCCCCTGACACAGCAGAGTTATCAATCAAAATGTTAAATCCTTGATAGGCTCACGGATGGTAAGTTTGACCACCATCCCTTTCATCTTGCGATGTCTCACTGAGGGCTTCATTTGGAGAGAGACCGAAAAGGCACATCGGGGTAACGAGGAGGGATAAAAAGGAAAAACCGTCTGTTCCGATTTGCCGATCAGCAACCCGGAGAACACAGCATGTCGTCTGTCAAGGAAAATGAGGACATTTTTTTCGGGCATCTTTGAATCCTGAAAAGATACACATGCTTTGGGAAGAAAAAAGTGATGTCTCAATTCTTAAGGCAAACTTTTCAAAGAGCTGAAAGTTGGATGGAGCCAGCGTTGATCCTTGTGAATTACGACTTGTTGGCTGTCTGCTGTCTCAGAGAAAGGGGAAAGTTGAAGACATTGATCTTCTAAATGACGGCTACAGACGTGGGTCTCCATAGAGCCCTGCTCATGACTGACAGCAGGGCTGAGGGTGCCGCTCTGGGGAGCCTCCTGGAAAGCTGGCCAGATTCACTGATGCCTTCCTTTCTCCATTTCCCTGCAAATACCAAGATCCATTTTTGCCTCTCCCTCATCTTGTTATAACCTCAGAGGCTTTCTCAAAATCCCCTTAGGGTCAACTTGTTCCCTATTGCATTCCTTTTAATTAATAATTGCTAGGCACTAAGAGTCAGGCAGACACCTTAATTCTGTGCAAATGTAGGCCACAGAATCTGGTTCGCTCTGAAGCATCCCTAAACTCACCCATTAACTCATTCCTGTAACACATGCATCCTGCATCCAACATGTGCTTGGCCCTGGGGATGCCCAGACCAATGAGATAGGCATCCACCTTATGGAAACGTTATGCAAAGAAGAAAAGGAGCTGTAATTTCAACAGGTGGTAACGAGTGATCAGAAAGGACGAGGACAGGGTGTCCAGTCCAGTATGCGGGGGCCAGAGGAGGACCTCTGAAGACAGCATGAAAGATAATTGAAATTCACTCACGAAGAGGTATAGCACTTGTGTGGCGAGTGTGTGTATCTGTTGGTAGGCACAGAAATATATCCTATAAAATACTATACTTATTCTTTGTAAACACAACTCTGATGATGTCACAGCCTTCCACAATAGGCCCAAGGTACCCACAATATTATGTGCTTAGTCACTCAGTCTTATCCCAGTCTTCATGATGCCATGGACTGTAGCCTACTAGGCTCCTCTTTCCATGGGGATTCTCCAGGCAAGAATACCAGAGTGGGTTGCCATGCCTTCCTCCAGGGGATCTTTACAACCCAGGGATCAAACCCAGGTCTCCTGCATTGCAAGTGGATTCTCTATCAGCTGAGCTACCAGGAAAGCACCAATAATATTTTAACTCAAACTTTTTATTGTACCATAGAAGGCCCAACCCTGCTTTCTCCCTCTGCCCTCTATCCCCCAACACTTGCCCCTGAATATCATGATGTTCTTTGCTCACATCAGGTGCCTCGCAAGTCACAGACTCCACTAGTTCAGGGGAAATTCAGGCCATGCCTAAACATTTGATATTCTATCACCTTGGTCTGGAATATTCTCTACACTCACCTCTTCTGCCTGTCAACATCCATCTGACTCATATCAGTAGTCCTTCTTTTGAAATTTCTTCAAGTCCTGGTTGCAGAACAAATTTTCTGCTTAGGTTGTATGTGTGTGTGTGTGTGTGTGTGTGTGTGTGTGTGTGTGTGTGTGTAGATTTGCAGAATAGTTGCAAAGATATTACAGAGAGCTCCTATAGACCCTTCTCCTAGTTTGCCCTGTGCTCAGCTTGGGGAAAGCTAATCTTGCTTTGTATCATCTTGGATTGCTGTAATACATGTGGCATGACTAAGAACCCAATACTGGCATGTTAACATTCACTAAGCTCCACGCTCAATGAAGATTTTGTTAACTTTTCTGCCATTTCCCCTTTCTGTTCCAGGAGCCACTGCAAGACAAAATACAGCACTTAGGTGCCCTCATGTTTTCATTGAATTCTGCTTATATCTCTGGTTTAGCCCTGGTCACAAACTACTTTCTGTTAGAGTTTAGAAATGAGAATCCCCAAACTGACTAATGTAGAATTCTGAAATCTGAGGATGTCGCCTCGTGTTTGCTGTGAGAGGCAGCATCTCTATCAACACTAAGTAGCAGTCATCTGGAAGACACAGTTTGGAATGGCCAGTTGATCTTGACCAAGGATTTCAGAGGAGAAGAGGATGATAACTTGTCAACTTGTCCAAGAACCACCTTATCGGGTCACAGACCTCACTGTGAGATTAAAAGAAGCAAAATGATTTAATAGTTGTTAGTCACCAAAGGTGGATATGCTTGACTATTATGCTGAATGAGAGGAAGTGAAAGTTAGTCACTCAGTCATATCCGACACTGCGATCCCCATGGATTGTAGCCTGCCAGGCTCCTCTGTCCACGGAATTCTCCAGGCAATAGTTCTGGAGTGGATTGTCATTTCATCCCAAGTTATTGTTGTTCAGTCACTCAGTCATGCCCAACTCTTTGCGACCCCATGAACTGCAGCATGCCAGGCTTTCTTGTCCTTCACTATCTCTGGAGTTTGCTCAGACTCATGTACATTGAGTCAATGATGCCATCCAACCATCTCATCCTGTCATGCCCTTCTCTTCCTGCCCTCAATCTTTTCCAGCATCATGGTCTTTTCCAATGAGTTGGCTCTCCACATCAGGTAGCCAAAGTATCCCAAATAATGGTGTACAATTGACCCCTTTGACATCACGGTGAAAAGACAGATGTAAAAAACACTGATGCAAGTCAAATGAAAGACATATGCTTTGTGAGCTATTATATCCTATTTATCAGTCTTGTAAAGCAATTGTAATGCTGATAGAACTACTTCCTCCTGCAAAGAAGGAGACAAAAAGCATGGGAGTTTCCAATACAGCATTGTCAAGAGCAAAATGGCATGCGGCTAATATCAATATACGTTTACACTGTTTCTAGTTCAGCCCATAGCATCTCAAGAAGGACAGCATGACAGGAAAGACAACATGGCAAAGAAGCGGACATTGCCAGCTATATGCCCGCAAGGGGAGGGTTTCTGAATGTTCTCAGGACCTTAACCAAGGGATCAAGAGTCTGCAGAACCATTAGAAAGAATTCAGAGAAAGAGACAACAATTTTTATGCCCCACACCCTTCTGGTTGACTGAACTTCCCAGGTGGTGCTAGTGGTAAGAATCTGTCTGCTAAGACAAGTAGATGTAAGAGACTCAGATTCGACCCCTGAGTCATCCCTCCTGGAGAAGGGCATGGTAACCACTCCAGTGTTCTTGCCTGGAGAATCCCATGGACAGAGGAGCCTGGCAGGCTGCAGTCCATAGGGTCACACAGAATCAGACACAACTGAAGTGATTTAGCAAATACTGGTTGATTATCTCCTGCATTAGTTATTTCTTGCTATGTTAAAAAACCACCCCCAAACTTAGTGTCTGAGCGTGGCAAACATTTACTAACACAATTTCTGTGGATCAGGAATATGGTAGCCACTTGGTTGGGAAGTTCTGACTCAGGATCTCTCATGAGGTTGCAGGTAAGTATCCACTGGGGCTTCAGGCATCGCAGGGTTTGAACAGGATAAGATTCATTTCCAAGCAAACTCATCAGCTATTGGCAGCTTTTGGTTCCTTACCACATGGGTTCTTCCATCAGCTCACTGAGGGTTCCTACAACACAGTGGTGGTTTCCCTGTCACCTGGATTACCTGCTGCATAACAGGTAGTTTCTCTCCAAATAAAAGAGGTAAGACAGTGACAGAGAAAGAGAGCAAGGACTCAAGATATAAGCTGCAGTCTTTTTATAAATTTATGAAATTCCACCATGTCTGATGTATTCTGTTGTATGGTAAGTCACAGTTCAACCCACACACAAGGAGAGGAGAAACAGTCATCTCTTTAAGAGGAGAGTATCAAAAGACTTGAAAACAAATATTTAAAACCACCATACTGTCCTTAATGGTGTAGATGAATGGGACTAATATCTTTTGAACTGTGGTGTTGGAGAAGACTCTTGAGAGTCCCTTGGACTGCAAGGAGATCCAACCAGTCCATTCTAGGGGAGATCAGCCCTGGGATTTCTTTGGAAGGAATGATGCTAAAGCTGAAACTCCAGTACTTTGGCCAGCTCATGCGAAGAGTTGACTCACTGGAAAAGACTCTGATGCTGGAGGGATTGGAGGAAGGAGGAGAAGGAGACGACAGAGGATGAGATGGCTGGATGGCATCATGGACTCGATGGGTGTGAGTCTGAGTGAACTCTGGGAGTTGGTGATGGACAGGGAAGCCTGGCATGCTGCTATTCATGGGATCGCAAAGAGTCGGACAGAACTGAGCAACTGAACTGAACTGAACTGAAACATTATCTAAGCATATTCTGTATCCCAAGAGAGGATCAGAAGTACAGGACCATGTAGAAGTAGCACCAAGTAAAGGTATGAAGACTAAACTATATTAAAGCAAATAAATGTGAAATAATAATAAAAGAAGATCTCCTTTCTGATTTACACCAAAACTATGTGAACTGAAAATGCTAATTCATGCTTACTTATGATGTGAGCCTTTGAAACTCTAAACCATAGATTGTCCAACTTAGTTTTAAAGGGCCAGATAGTGAATCTTTTCAGCTTTGTAGTCCAGATGTCTCTGTTGCAACTACTCAGCTCTGCCACTGTGGCATAAAAGCAGCCATAGATAATTCATAAATGAAAAAATATGGTTGTGTTCCAATAAAACTTTATTTACAAAAAGAGGTGGCTGCCCTGAGAGCCATAATTTTTGCTCACCACTTTTCTGGACTGCAAATTCCTAAAATTTTTTAGATGCTGAATACTTTGAGTATCCTTCAGCAGAGTCTATGTCTTATTTCACCTCTGCAACCCTGTGCCTCACACAACACGTAAATGGGTAGGCTGGCACAAATGCTGTGCATGGACAGATAAATGAACTGATGCCCAAGAAAGCACTAAAAATAGAGTCAATGCAATAAGAATCTTTATTTGAAGCTTTTAAAAACATGGTTGATGTGTAGAGTGCCTTTTGAACAACTTCAGTTAACTTTCTCAGCTGTCAGTCTTATCTACACAACCCAAAGGATACACTGGGATATCAAGGCCTACTTATAACAAAGACCTGTCATGTCTAAATTATTGGCACAATAGACCATTGTAACTCCTTTGGACTCATTAGGCTTAATTATGTCAAGGTCTCATTGAGGACTCTTTAAATCTGAAGATTCGTGAGATAATAAAATATAATAGCTCCACCGGAGCCATAAAGGTCTCTTTATGTCATGGGCTATTTGGAGATTCAATATTCCATAAGATTAATATCACAATACAGTAAAAATGACAACAATTACCACACCCTTAATGTCTACCAAGTGTAATTTAATAATCAGGATTTAGATAGGCCCACTTCTCATTCACTCCTGAGGTCTTTGTCAAGGAGGAAAGGTGAAGGATTATGGGACTTCAATATTCTCCGCTCTCATCACACCTCCTCCCCGGTGCACACATCCTGCTAGTTCTGGTATACAGCCCCATCTTGGTACTTCCGGCTCCCACTGTTTCTTACCTGGAGAAGACATGCCCAGGTGAGGCTACTGTTTTTGCTGACCTGGCCTCTCTGTGTTTTTAGATACCAGGCATATAAATTGTCAGTGACTGTAGGAGAAGGGAATGGCACCCCACTTCAGCACTCTTGCCTGGAAAATCCCATGGATGGAGGAGCCTGCTAGGCTGCAGTCCATTGGGTCGCTGAGAGGTGGACATGACTCACTGACTTCACTTTCACTTTTCACTCTCATGCATTGGAGAAGGAAATGGCAACCCACTCCAGTGTTCTTGCCTGGAGAACCCCAGGGATGGCAGAGCCTGGTGGGATGCCATCTATGGGGTCACACAGAGTTGGACATGACTGAAGCAATTTAGCAGCAGCAGCAGTAGGAGAATCAACAGTCTTAGATAAGAAATTGTAAATAATAGTCATTTTCTAAAACTAGCTCGGAAAATGTTGATATGAACTATAACTGAAATCATGTCTTTATACAATAAAAGAAACAGAAAAGAGAACTGCTGTATTATCTAACAAACATAATAGAAAAATAATAAAATCCAAGGATAAATGGTTATTTACAAAGGAATTACTGCATCCCCAAGAAGAGATATATTTAAAAGCAGGTATATTAGGTAGTAAATGATTAAGTATGGCATCTGAAAATTAGTGTGTTAAATTATAAGCAAAACAACATTACAATAAATCTATTAAAAAGCAGAGAAAGGAAATTTACCTGTAATGCACCCACTTGACAAAATTGCAGTTATTTGGTGTGATGTACAGACTTTAAGGCGATCCATCACCCCTGCCTTCTGGTTCACACACTATAGAGTCCTTTCTCATTGTTAAGTGTGGGTAGGGCTTAGACTTCCTTCTAACCAGTAACATAGAGTAAAAGTAATGAGAGTTTATTTCCATGATCATTACATTACATGGCAAAGCTGATGGGATTTCATCCTCATTGTCACTTTATACTACATAAGATTCTGTTTTACTGGAACATTCGCTCCAGTGAGTGTTTACTGGAAAGTCTGTCTTTCCTTGCTACCTTTAAGAATGCAACTTGCCATTAGCCCTTCAGCAGCAAGAAAATGAATTCTGCCAAGGATATGGATGAACTCAGAAGCAAAACCTTCCCCAGTTGAGGCTCCAGATGAGAATCCATCCCTATCTGAAACTTAGACTGTAGTCTTGCAGAGGACCAAGCTAATCTGTGCTTGGACTCCTGACACAAAGGCCTCGTGAGACAATATATGCGCATAATGCTTTAAGCCATTAAGTTTACAGTATTTTGTTACAAAGCAATAAAAATATTAATATAATGGAGTCATTTGAATTCAGTCATGTTTTCATCTGAAAATTTGAATAACAGTGCCAGACCTACTTGATATACTGATTATTTATGTAATATTAGATCTTTGAGTATTGCATATTTTATTTAGAATATAACAATGAGGGTAAGGACATCATCTGTCTTGTGTACTGTTCTATCCAAAATGCTTAACCAATGTCTAGTATTTATCAAGTGAAAAATAAACATTTGTTTACTTACCAAATGAATAAATGCAACAATTTTATTTTTCTTTAATTTTTTATTTTTACATTATTCTACTTTACAGTACTGTATTGGTTTTGCCATACATTGACATGAATCAGCCACAGGTGTACACATGCTCCCAATCCTGAAACTCCCTCCTACCTCCCTCCCCATATCATCTCTCTGGATCATCCCCATGCACCAGCCCCAAGCATCCTGTATCCTGTATCAAACATAGTCTAGTGTTTCGTTTCTTACATTGATAGTATACATGTTTCAATGCCATTCTCCCACATCATCCCACCCTCTCCCTTTCCCTCAGAATGCAACAATTTTAGAACATAAATAATATTTCAAAATGTTGACACACCATACTTCACTTAGTTAACAAGCTAACAAGTTTATCTGTTAATTAATTTGGTATTTGACATTATATGTAGTATTATAAACGTATTCACCCATATAATATGAGCCACATGGATATTATTTCCATCAGTTAAGTTCACTGGCTCAGTCATGTCTGACTCTTTGTGACCCCATGAATCGCAGCATGCCAGGCCTCCCTGTCCATCACCATCTCCCAGAGTTCACTCAGACTCATGTCCATAGAGTTGGTGATGCCATCCAGCCATCTCATCCTCTGTGATCCCCTTTTCCTCCTGCCCCCAATCCCTCCCAGCATCAGAGTCTTTTCCAATGAGTCAACTCTTCTCATGAGGTGGCCAAAGTATTGGAGTCTCAGCTTCAGCATCATTCCTTCCAAAGAAATCGCAGGACTGATCTTCTTCAGAATGGACTGGTTGGATCTCCTTGCAGTCCAAGGGATTCTCAAGAGTCTTCTCCAACACCACAGTTCAAAAGCATCAATTCTTTGGCACACAGCCTTCTTCACAGTCCAATTCTCACATCCACACATGACTACTGGGAAAAAACATAGCCTTGACTAGATGAACCTTTGTTGGCAAAGTAATGTCTCTGCTTTTCAATATGCAATCTAGGTTGGTCATAACTTTCCTTCCAAGGAGTAAGCGTCTTTTAATTTCATGGCTGCAGTCACCATCTGCAGTGATTTTGGAGCCCCCAAAATAAAGTATGACACTGTTTCCACAGTTTCCCCATCTATTTCCCATGATGTGATGGGACCAGATGCCATGATCTGCGTTTTCTGAATGTTGAGCTTTAAGCCAACTTTTTCACTCTCCTCTTTCACCTTCATTAAGAGGCCCTTTAGCTTGTCTTCACTTTCTGCCATAAGGGTGGTGTCATCTGTATATCTGAGGTTATTGATATTTCTCCCGGCAATCTTGATTCCAGTATGTGCTTCTTCTAGTCCAGCGTTTCTCATGATGTACTCTGCATAGAAGTTAAATAAGCAGGGTGACAATATACAGACTTGAAGCACTCCTTTTCCTATTTGAAACCAGTCTGTTGTTCCATGTCCAGTTCTAACTGTTGCTTCCTAACCTGCATACAGATTTCTCAAGAGGCAGGTCAGGTGGTCTGGTATGCCCATCTCTTTCAGAATTTCCCATAGTTTATTGTGATCCACACAGTCAAAGGCTTTGGCATAGTCAAGAAAGCAGAAATAGATGTTTTTTGGAACTCTCTTGCTTTTTCCATGATCCAGCAAATGTTGGCAATTTGATCTCTGGTTCCTCTGCCTTTTCTAAAACCAGCTTGAACATCTGGAAGTTCACAGTTCATGCATTGCTGAAGCCTGGCTTGGAGAATTTTGAGCATTACTTTACTAGCATGTGAGATGAGTGCAATTGTGCAGTAGTTTGAGCATTGTTAGGCATTGCCTTTCTTTGGGATTGGAATGAAAACTCACCTTTTCCAGTCCTGTGGCCACTGCTGAGTTTTCCAAATTTGCTGGCATATTGAGTGCAGCACTTTCACAGCATCATCTTTCAGGATTTGAAAGAGCTCCACTGGAATTCCATCACCTCCACTAGCTTTGTTCATAGTGATGCTTTCTAAGGCCCACTTGACTTCACATTCCAGGATGTCTGGCTCTAGGTGAGTGATCACAGCATTGTGATTATCTGGGTCATGAAGATCTTTTTGTACAATTCTTCTGTGTATCCTTGCCACCTCTTCTTAATATCTTCTGCTTCTGTTAGGTCCATACCATTTCTGTCCTTTATCGAGCCCATCTTTGCATGAAATGTTCTCTTGGTATCTCTAATTTTATTGGAGAGAGCTCTAGTCTTTCCCATTCTGTTTTTTTCCTCTATTTCTTTGCATTGATCTCTGAGGAAGGTTTTCTTCTTTTCTTGCTATTCTTTTCACATATTACTTCATGGCAAATAGAAGGGGAAAAGGTGGAAGTTGTGATGGATTTCCTCTTCTTGGGCTCTATAATCACTGTAGATGGTGACTGCAGCCTTGAAATCAGAAGATGATCGCTTCTTGGAAGGAAAGCTATGACAAATTTAGACAGTATGTTTAAAAGCAGAGACATTATGTAGCCAACAAAAGTCTGTACAATCAAGGTTATGATCTTCCTGGTGGTCATATATGGTTGTGAGAGCTGGAATATAAAGAAAGAGTGTCAAAGAATTGACACCTTCAAACTGTGATGCTGGAGAAGACTCCTGAGAGTCCCTTGGACAGCAAGGAGATAAAATCAGTCATTTTAAAAGGAAATAAGCCCTAAAGCCTCACTGGAAGGACTCATGCTGATGCTAAAGCTGAAGCTCTAGTATTTTGGTCACATGATGTAAACAGTTAACTCACTGGAAAAGTCCCTGATACTGGGAAGGATTGATCGGCAGAAGGAGAACAGGACATCAGAGGATGAGACTGTTGGATGGCATCACCAATGCAATGGACATGAAATTGGGCAAACTCTGGGAGACAGTGAGGGACAGTTAGGCCTGGCATGCTACAGACCATGGGGTTGCAAAGAGTTGGACACAACTGGATGACTGAACAACAATTTCACAAAAAGTATATAGCTTTCATTTTCTCAATATTGAATATGAATGTAGCAGCAGAGCTTGAAGGCACAGAAAGCAGAATCCCATAGAATTAATAGCAGAAATAGATACATCCACAATTATAGATGAAATGTTTAATGTAGATCTTTCAGTATAAACAAGTAAAAGAAAAAGAATACATAGTAGCACATAGAAGACTTGAATAATACTATTAATTGATTTCATTAACAATTATAGAACATTCCACTCAAAAACAGCAGAATACATTTTTTCAAGGAGACATATAGTCTGTATCAGCAAGATAGTCCAAATGCTAGGCCATAAAACAAGTCTCTATAAATTTAGAGTTTGTTGTTTAATGACAGTGACATTAAATTAGAAACATACCAGAAACCATGATAAAACAATTCAAATAATTAAAAATTGAACAAAACACTTCTAAATAAACCATTGAGTCAGAAAAGAATTTGTAATAATAATTAGGAAAAAAATTTTTAAATACCAAAATAAAGTGAAAACACAACATATCAAAAGTTTTAGGATATAGTTTAAATAATCCTCAATGGAAAATGTGTACTTAAATTAGAAAGAAAGATCCAAAACCAGTATCTTAGATTTCATAGTGAGAAGGTTAAAAAACATAGAAAAGAAAATGAAAAAAAAAAAAGAATTATAAGGGCAATACCAAATAAAATGAAAAATAATAAAAGGGCAAAAATCAATGAATACAGAAAATCAAGTAAATATATAAAAAAAGTTATTTTCTAAAAAAGAATCAATAAAAATTGAGAGAACTCTAACTAGTTTGATCAAGGCCAAAAAAAAAAAAGAGAGAGAAAGCACAAGTAAAATGACAAGTTTCAGGAAAAAAAAAAGAACTTTCTACAGATCCAACAGACATAAAAAGATAATGAAAGAATATTTGAACAATATTATACCAATAACATTGTCCACTTAATCTGAGAAACTTCTTGAAAAGCACCAATTACCAAAAATTCCCAAGATTAAAAAGAAAATATAAGTAGTCCTATTTTCTTGGGCTCCAAAATCATTGCAGATGGTGACTGCAGTCATGAAATTAAAAAGCACTTGCTCATTGGAAGAAAAACTATGACACACCTAGACAGCATATTGAAAAGCAGAGACATTACTTTGCTGACAAAGGTCCCTCTAATCAAAGCTATCATTTTTTCCAGGAGTCATGTAAGAATGTGAGAGTTGGACCATAAAGAAAGCTGAGCACCGCAAAACTGATACTTTTGCACTGTGTGGTGTTGGAGAAGACTCTTGAGAATCCCTTGGACTGCAAGGAGATCCAACCAGTCAATCCTAAAGAAAGTCAATCCTGAATATTCACTGGAAGGACTGATATTGAAGTTGAAGCTCCAATACTTTGGCCACCTGACACAAAGAACTGTTATTTGGAAAGCCCTGATGCTGAGAAAGACTGAGGGCAGGAGGAGAGGGGGATGACAGAAGACGAGAAGATTGGATGGCATCACCGACTCAATGGACATGAGTTTGAGCAAGCTCCTGGAGATAGTGAAGGACAGGGAAGTCTGATGTGCTGCAATCTATAAGGTCACAAAAAGGCAGACACGACTGAGTGACTGAGCAACAGCAGCAGATATCTATTTAAAAATTTAAATTTGTAATTAGAAGATAACCTACACACAGTGTTGTGATCCAGATGTCTTCACTGATGAATTCTAGGACACAAAGAATGCAATGCTGATTTAACGTCAAAATCAAAAAGTGACATTCACTATGCCAGCTAACTAAAAAAAATTAAAGATCATCTTATTAATGCAAATATATATATATAAATTCAACATCCATACAGGATAAAAATCTTTCAGGAAACTAGGAATATATTTCTATATCTATACTATAAATATATATTTCTAAATCCTATTTCTAATCTAAATTCTATTTCTAAACTAGGAATATACATTCTAGAAAGGAAATATTCTCAACTCGATAATGAGCATGTATAACT
Organism: Nanger dama; assembly: GCA_917880005.1. Lineage (NCBI taxonomy): Eukaryota > Metazoa > Chordata > Mammalia > Artiodactyla > Bovidae > Nanger > Nanger dama. Next base: position 6,528,928 of record CAKJTW010000063.1, on the reverse strand, counting down.
AAAATTATACATAACCACAAAAGATTGAATATGTTTCCTCTATGATAGGGAACTAGGCAGAAATCCTGACTTTCACCATTTATATTCAGCACTGTACTAGATATCATAGCCAGTGCAGTAATGGAAGAAAGCAAAATAAAATACATGAAAACTGGAAAGAAAAAATTTAAACTGTCTTTGTTTACAAAGTCATAGTGTATATAGAAAATTCTAAAGGATCTACAGGAAATTTTTTTCTAGGACTAATAACAGAGTTCAGTAAGGATAATACACAAAAATTAAAGTTTTCTTATAAAATGACAACAAATAATTAGAAGTTTAAATAAAATGCTATTTTAATAACATTCCAGAACATGAAATAACTAGAGATAAATTCAACAAGACATGTGCAAGATCTATACACTAAAAACTATAAAATACCACTAAAAGTAATGAAGACATAAGTAAATGGAAAAATACACTGTTTGTGACAATGTCAATTTTCTGCAAATTGATTTATAGGTTTGACACAATTCCAAAAAAAATTAGCTAGCTATTTTGTAGAAATTTACAAGCTATTTCTAATATTTATGCTACTGCTAAGTCACTTCAGTCGTGTCCGACTCTGTGCGACCCCATAGACGGCAGCCCACCAGGCTCCCCGTCCCTGGGATTCTCCAGGCAAGAGCACTGGAGCGGGTTGCCATTTCCTTCTCCAATGCAGGAAAGTGAAAAGTGAAATTGTAGTCGCTCAGTCGTGTCCGACTCTTCGCAACCCCATGGACTGCGGCCCACCAGGCTCCTCCATCCACGGGATTTTCCAGGCAAGAGTACTGGAGTGGGGGTGCCATATATGGAAATGTAAAAAAAAACTAAAATGGCCAACAATTGTGAAAAAATAGACAGTCAGATGACTGACATGCCTAATTTTAAAACCTGTTATAAATCTTCCCTGGTGGCTCAGATGCTATAGAATCTGCCTGCAATGCAGGAGACCTGTGTTCTATCCCTGGGTTGGGAAGATCCCCCGGAGGAGGGCAAGGCAACCCACTCCAGTATTCTTGCCTGGACAATCCCTATGGACAAAGGAGCCCGGTTGGCACAATCCACGGGGTCACAAAGAGTTGGACAAGACTGAGCGACTAAGCATTATGAAGCTACTCATGCTATTTGCTTGAGGAGAATGCTTCAAAAAGGTACCAGAAAAACTCAGTGGGGAAAAATTCAGTTCAACGAAGTATAGGGGAATAGACAGATATCCAGTAACCACTGTGTATAGAAAAACGCACTTTAAATGGATTTACAGCTAAACATGAAAGCTCAAAGTATAAATGTTTTAGAAGAAAACAGAATACTTTGAGACCTTGGAGTTCATGAAGTCTTCTTCGACAGAACAAAAAGTCATGAACAATAAAATAATAATAAACTGGACTTTACTCTCTTTGAAACTTTCATTTCAAAAAGTGCTGCTAAAACAAACAAAAAATAAAACAAAAGCAAACAAAAAAATCCTCTAAGAAAATGAAAAGGCAGACCACATACAAGAAGAAACTAAACAGGCATATTTGACAAAGGAAATATATAAAGAACCCTTAAAACTCAATAAGAAGAAAACAACTCAAATTTTTAAAAATAGCCATGTTGTTGTTGTTGTTCAGTCACTCAATTCTGCGTGACTCTTTGCAACCCCATGGACTGCAGCACACGAGGCTTCTCTGTTCTTCACCATCTCCTGGAGCTTGCTCAGACTCATGTCCATCAGGCTGGTGATGCCATCCAACTATCTCACCCTCTGTTAACCACTTCTCCTCCTGCCTTCAATCTTTCCCAGCATCAGGGTCTTTTCTAATGAGTCAGCTCTTCGAATCAGGTGGCCAAAGTATTGGAGCTTCAGCTTCAGTATCAGTCCTTTCAATGAGTATTAAATAAGTGTAAGTTTTAGATAGACACTTCACTAAAGAATGTACACGTGGCAAATAAGCACAGGAAAACAATGCCCCACATTATTAGTTGTAACATAAAACTGCATTGAGACTCAAGAATACTAAAACTGAAATGATAAATAATGCCAAGTGTTGAGGATGTGGTATAATCAGTATTCTGACATATTGCTGATGGAAATATAAAATGGAATAAATGCTTTGCAAAAATTTGTGGTTTGGTATAAATTTCAAATCATATAAATTATCATATAACCTGGCAATTCTCCTTCTAGTACTTTACTCAAAAGAATGATGTATGTCCATACAAAATCACATACAGAAATAGTCAGAGCAGACTTACTCACCATACCTCCAAATTTTGGTCAGCTCAGATGTTCTTCAACAGATGAATGGATAAATATATTTTGTTATATCCATAAATGAAATACTATGCAGCAATAAAACAGAAGAAATTGCTAAGATATGTAACAATATGAACAAATTGTAAAAACCTTTTCCTGAACACAGGAAGATAAACACAACGTTGTCTATGACCTAGATTCTGCTCTCAAGGAATTCAGGTCCTAGTAGGGGAGATCAGCTTGTAATCAGATAGAATCTTAGTCTGAAATGGTGAACATTAAAATATAGAATGCCTTGTGTGAGAAACATTTATGAGAAATCTACTGATACAACCCTGCATTCAGCTGGGTATTAAAAAACAGAGAAGTTTGTCAGTGAAGAAAAGTACAAGACTCTTTAATGTAGAGTACGACATGGAGACACCTTTAGGGATCCCTCCTCCCTGCCTGCTTCCTTCCCACCCTCTGACAGATCCACTGCTCACCATGCCGGAGGCCCTCAAAGATGCCAGACTCTCTCCCACTTCCAGGCCTTCTCACCTACTGCTCATCCATTCGTCACACATGCAACAGGAGCTTACTGTAAACCAAGTATTTTTATCACCATCTGAAATGGAATAGTTAGCAAAGGTTCCTGGCCCTATGAAACTCAAATTTTGGTGGAGAGAGACAGAGGAAAACATTTAAGTAAACAAATGAGCACAGTAATTTCAAGTAGGCACAAAAGCTGTGAAGAAGACAACAAGGTAAGATTTGAGCTACTGCCCAGTGCAATAGGCACGGGCTCCACGGGACTACTGAGGACTTGAAAACGAGCCAGTCTAAGCGGAGATGAGCTCTCAGTGTAAAATATGCGATAGCTATCAAAGTTTCATTATGAAAAGAATGAAAGTGTCTGATTAACAATCTCTTATTAATTAACATGTTGAAATGACATTTTGGATATATTTTGTGGTTGTTCAGTCGCTCGGTTGCGTCTGATTCTTTGTGACCCCATGAACTGCAGGCTTCCCTGTTCTTCACCATCTCCAGAAATTTGCTCATGTCCATTGAGTTGGTGAGGCTATCCAACCATCTCATCTTCTGTCGTCCCTCTCTCCTCTTGCCCTCAGTCATTGGAAAAGTCCAGTTAGTTGGCTTTTCACATCAGGTGGCCAAACTATGGGGACTTCAGCTTCAGCATCAGTCCTTCCAATGAATATTCAGGTTGATTTCTTTTAAGATTGACTAGTTTGATATCCTTGCTGCCCAAGGGACCTTCAAAAGTCTTCTCCAGCACTATAGTCCAAAAGCATCAATTCTTCAGTGTTCAGCCTTCTTTACAGTTCAGCTCTTGATACTGGGTTAAATAAAATATTTTAAAAATCAATTTTGGCTATTAATTTTTTTTTCTTTAATACAACTAAAAATGTCTAAATTACCTCTATGTATTGCATTATATATACTGGAGAGTGCTATTCTAGAAGGATGGTTAGGAAATACCTCTGCCCAGACAATGTGTTTTCCCCCAGGTCTTTCCTAGCTAACTTGTACCTGTTCTTCAGATTCCATGCTCAAAAGGACATTAATTCATTTTTTGTCTCTGTCATTACCAGGAAGCTCTATGGACACAGGGATTATTAAAAGGTGGGAGAATTGGAAAGAAATCCAGTGTACCTAGAAATTAAGCCATGAGAAAATATTGGCTTTCAAGCCTTCAGAATGTGGAATAGTCTGAAAGACAAGAGGGAGAACCTGTAGGGTCTTCTGCAAGGGGACAGAATCAGCAGGGTGCTTTCATAAGAAGATGCTGTTAGTGTATGATCATCATTAGAGGTGGATGGGGGCCCTCAGAGGCTCTGATGGAGCTTGTTGGGTAATGACAAGTTATTTCTATAACTGCTGTTCATCCAGGCTTGAAAAATAGATGCCAGTCAGAGAATTTACCTCCAGAATTCCAGAGTATTCATACTGTATCTTAGAATCTACTAGAACTTACTTATGATTGTTTGATATTTTAAAAAGAAAATCGCAGCCGTTAGAATATTCTCTGTTTTTCTGAATGCTTGAAATAGTTTCCAATAAAAGCAATACATACATAGATCAGTAAGATTAGACATCTAATAATAGGTAGGTAACTTGGAGAAGGCAATGGCAACCCACTCCAGTACTCTTGCCTGGCAAATCCCATGGACAGAGGAGTCTGGTAGACTGCAGTCCACTGGGTCGCTAGGAGTCGGACATGACTGAGCAAGTTCACTTTCACTTTTCACTTTCCTGCATTGGAGAAGGAAATGGCAACCCACTCCAGTGTTCTTGCCTGGAGAATCCCAGGGACGGGGAGTCTGGTGGGCTGCCGTCTCTGGGGTCCCACAGAGTCGGACACGACTGAAGCGACTTAGCAGCAGCAGCAGCAACAACAGATAGGTAACTGGGCTTCCCCAGTGGCTTGATGGTAAAGAATCTGCCTGCAATGCAGGAGGCACAGGAGACATGGGCTAGATCCCTGGATTGGAAAAATCCCCTGGAGGAAGATAGTCTTACCTAGAGAATCCCATGGACAGAGGTGGGCTACAGTCCACAGGGTTTCAAAGAGTTGGACACAACTGAAGCGATGAAGCAGGTACGCAGATAGATAGCTGCTGGATAGGCAGAGAGATGATAGATGTAAAACTACGAAACTCTCTCAGAATAACTCTCCCTGTATGACATGATCACCCCAGATTACCATAAGCTTTCCCACTTGAAGCATTACGTCTTCATTGATTTTTCATGCACAATTTTCCTGGGGCTGCTTGCAAATGTAGAAATAATACAATAGTCCTTAAAATATGTAAAATTATGTTCAGGTGCCATGCTCTTGTGATCACTCCCAACACTGGTGCACTTGAATCAATTATCTGTTATTCTTTTATGTTCATCTCTCCAACTGGGAAACATCTGTATCCCAGTCACTGATAGGTTGACCCATTTTCTGATCAAATTTGTCTTACTTATGGCACCATTAAGTACAAAAAAAAATCAACATCAAGGGTTTCACCTCCTCTCAATCTCTCACTCACATGTTCCATGGTATTTATATCTTGTATCAGGAATGGCATACCCCAGATGTACGGGTTCCTTAATGCACATGGGAATTTCTGAAATGACATGATTGCCTGGCTTTTCAATATCCATTTAAAGTATTTCACACCCAGTTCCAAACTCAAGAAGAGAGTCTGAAGGTCGCAGCACCAAATAAAGAATGTCAGACCATCCCTTCAGACCATTCCTAATTTCTCTGGATTCATAATTCTTGGCTCCCCTTCATCTAGCCAAGGAAAACCTATCTCTGTGACCATTAAAACTCTGCTATGTTATTCCCCATCCCGGAGCCTTTGCAAACACTTCAGTCTCCAGCTGGAAAATTACATCTGCCCATTGTTGCTGTTCAGTCACTAAGTCAAGTCTAACTCTTTGTGACCCCGGGGACTACAGCATGCCAAGTTTCTCTGTCCTCCACTGTCTCCCAGAGTTTGCTCAGATTTGTGCCCATTGAGTCAGTGGTGCTAAATAACCATCTCAGTCTCTGCCATCCCTTCTCCTTTTGCCTTCAGTCTTTCCCAGAATCACGGGCTTTTCAATGAGTCAGCTCTTCCCATCAGATGGCCAAAGCATTGGAGCTTTTAGCTTCAGCATCAGTCCTCCCAATAAATGTTTGGGGTTGGTTTCCTTTTGTATTGACTGGTTTGAGATCTGCCCATAAGTATAACTGAAAAATCCCATTCAATCTGCACAGGTCAGCTTGAATGTTGCTTGTGATCTGAGAATTCTGTTTCACAGGAGAGTTGATTGGCCTCACCCATGTATCTGCATGATCAGGCAATGTTTGGTTTCCAAACCTTGGGCAATGCTGTCCGATTTAAAGGTTATTACTTTTGTAATGGTTATTTGTAGCAAGGTCCTACTACTCAGGAGCTGGACTGCACATGTTCAAACTCTGGCTCATCTCACACTAGCCACAAGACGTAGTAAGTTACTTAACTTCTCTTCATATTTAAACAACTGAGAGAGGAAACAATGGTGTCAGTCTTGCTGTGTTATTACAGAGGTTAAATTAGTTAATATTTTAACGTCTAAAAAGTGCTTATTTGGCACATAGCATTCATTTAGGAGTAAAGACAGTCTCTTTAACAGGTGGTGCTGGGAAAAGTGGTCAACCACTTGTAAAAGAATGAAACTAGATCTCTTTCTAACACCATACACAAAAATAAACTCAAAATGGATTGAAGATCTAAATGTAAGACCAGAAACTATAAAACTCCTAGAGGAAAACATAGGCAAAACACTCTCCGACATAAATCACAGCAGGATCCTCTATGATCCACCTCCCAATATACTGGAAATAAAAGCAAAAATAAACAAATGGGATCTAATTAAAATTAAAAGCTTCTGCACAACAAAGGAAACTATAAGCAAGGTGAAAAGACAGCCTTCTGAGCGGGACAAAACAATAGCAAATGAAACAACTGACAAACAACTAATCTCAAAGATATACAAGCAACTTATGCAGCTCAACTCCAGAAAAATAAACGAACCAATAAAAAAATGGGCCAAAGAACTAAATAGGCATTTCTCCAAAGAAGACATACGGATGGCTAACAAACACATGAAAAGATGCTCAACATCACTTATTATCAGAGAAATGCAAATCAAGACCACAATGAGGTATCATTTCACACCAGTCAGAATGGCTGCGATCCAGAAGTCTACAAGCAATAAATGCTGGAGAGGATGTGGAGAAAAGGGAACCCTCTTACACTGCTGGTGGGAATGCAAACTAGTACAGCCACTATGGAAAACAGTGTGGAGATTCCTTAAAAAATTGCAAATAGAACTGCCTTATGATCCAGCAATCCCACTGCTGGGCATACACACCGAGGAAACCAGAAGTGAAAGAGACACATGTACCCCAATGTTCATTGCAGCGCTGTTTATAATAGCCAGGACATGGAAACAACCTAGATGTCCATCAGCAGATGAATGGATAAGAAAGCTGTGGTACATATACACAATGGAGTACTACTCAGCCCTTAAAAAGAATAAATTCAACTCAGTTCTAATGAGATGGATGAAATTGGAGCCGATTATACAGAGTGAAGCCAGAAAGAAAAACACTAATACAGTATACTGACACATATATATGGAATTTAGAAGGATAGTAATGAAGACCCTCTATGTGAGACAACAAAAGAGACTCAGAGGTATAGAACGGACTTTTGGACTCTGAGGGAGAGGGAGAGGGTGGGATGATTTGGGAGAACGGCTTTGAAACATGTATACTATCTTGTAAGAATGAAGCGCCAGTCTATGTTCAATACAGGATGCAGGACGCATGGGGCGGGTGCACGGGATGATTCAGGGAGAGGATGTGGGGTGGGAGGTGGGAGGGGGCTTCGGCATTGGGAGATTGTGTTCACCTATGGCTGATACGTGTCAATATATGGCAAAACAAATACAGTATTGTAATTAAAAAAATAAATAAATTTAATAAAAATAAAAAATAAAAAAACAATCTTACAACCATAAAAAAATAAATAAATAAACTTAAACTATTCAGATACCTATCTGCTCACCTTTAAAGGTAGGAGATACACCTTATAACTCTGGGACGGAAACAGTTGATATTCATTAAAAGTAAAAGGTGAGGGAAAATATTTTTAAAAAAACCACTTCTCTGTCTTTTTCTATAAGTGACTGTTTTTGCCCCAAATCAAGGGAACAAATGGCTACTAAATTTTTAAAAGGTGATAGACGAATATAATAATATAATAAATAATATTATGTGGAATAATAGCTTACAATGATGAGATAGATTATATATTCCCAGGTGACTCAATGGTAAAGAATCTGCATGCAATACAGAAGATGTGGTTTTAAAATCTGGTTCAGGAAGATCCCCTGGAGAAGGAAGTAACCCACTCCAGTATTCCTGACTGGGAAATCCCATGAACAGAGGAGTTTGGTCGGCCATAGTCTACGGGGTTGCAAAAGAGCCAGACAGGACTTACTTAGCAACTAAAATAGCAAGAACATAAGATTGATTGCCACAGTCCATATAGCTAAATTTATATCACTTCCTCCTCACCATGAAAAAGTTTCAAGCATTATCCCAGTACAAGGAAACTGAGGCACAGGCTAGTAAGTGACCATTGGAATCCATGACTCTCATTTAAGCTCTGACTTCTGCTTCCCTGGATAACTGCAGATTCCAGCCCCATGATATTCTCATTCAACTAGGTTTCCCAGATCCCTTCTTGAAACTGTCTAGTTGATGGATGTCTGTAGGGTTCAATTTCAAATGATAAATAGGTTGTGGTTTTTATTCTATCCACGCTAGGCAATGATATTTTAGGTAGCTATTTAGGTGAACATTTGAGAGAGACTAATTCACCCACGCACTGAAAAGTGGAACTGTTAGTCACTCAGTCATGTCCCTGTCTTCGAGAGTCCATGGACTGTAGCCCGCCAGGCTCCTCTGTCCGTGGGATTCTCCAGGCAAAATACTGAAGGAGGTTGCCGTGCCCTCCTGCAGGGGATCTTCCTTCCTCTCCAGGGATCAAACCTGGGTCTCCTACATTGCAGGCAGTTTCTTTTATGTCTGAGCCGCCAGGGAAGCTCAAGATAGCATCTAGTGAAGATACTAAGATATCGTTAAATATCTTGAGCCTGAATGACCCACAGTTTCTAAAAGCTGTTGATGCCGTTGTTGTGGGAGAAACACTGAAGATAATCAGGTTATCCAGTAGCACATTCCAGAAAGGCCTCCATGCATTGTGTGTGTGTGTGTGTGTGTGTGTGTGTGTGTGTGTGTAAGCATGCTTTTGCATATTTTATGCAACAACAATGACATGTGAGGCAAAGAGATCCAAGTTCAAATTCAGGCTTTGCCACTGATTATTTGTGAGACCCTGAGGCAAATGACTTGCAGTCTCTCAACCATGAGCTGATTATTTGTAAAAGGGGAGAAATAATATTTACTATAAGTAAATAAAAATATGTGAGACAAAAGTTTAGAACAAAAAAGTTTAGGACAGACCCTGGCACAAAATAGATGTTAACCGAATGATGTTTATGATGTTAATTGTGATTTATCTTTATGTCATTAACTATGAATTAAGTTGCCTGGTGATAAAGTTGTTAGTATTACATGATAGAGCAGACATATATTGAGAACTCACCATTTGTCAGGCATTGTACTTGGCATTTTCTAAATACATGTATCAAATCATTTATTTCTCAAAACAACCCTGTAAGGGTGTATTTTTTGTACTAAATGAGGAAACTAAGACACATCTACACAGAGACTTCTTAAATACTAAGGCAGGTTGTCTTTGATACAAATATTTATTGAGTACCTCCCATGTCTTAAATGCTATTTCAGTTACATAGGGTTGGAACAATAAGAAAGAGTTCATGTCTGTATCTGTTAGCTTTGCTGTGTAGCAAACCAACCCAAAATGCCCTGGCTTACAGCAATCACCCTTTTATCTAGTCCATAACCCTGCAGGCAGCTGGATGGTCTCCATGCTGCTGTGGCTTGCTGGTCCCTCCCACGCTCCCCGAGAAAACCGGCAGGCTCGCTGGCAGTTGGGTGATCTGGGTGACAGTCTTGCTCGCATGCCTCATAACTGGCAAGCTGGCTGGAGACTGGCTAAACTGTCAGCTGGGGCAGTTTACCTTCCATCAGTGTGGCCTCTCATCCTCCAGAAGGCTGGCTTAGACTAATCCAGGTGGTGTTCTCAGAGTTCCAACTTCAGCAGGAAGAGGGTAAGCAAGATGTAAAATCACTTTTCAAGTCTCTCTTGTATCTCATTTCCTACATTGTCCTATTGAGCAGGTTCAATCACATGACCAAGCCTAGAGCATTGTGGGAAGTGACTACCCAAGATGATGGAGAGAGATTTCTGTTTTATTAACACGGCACGTTTGGTCAAGTCATTTAACTTCTGAAAGCTTTGATTACCCTTGCGATAATTATCCTTGAGTGAATAAATAAACTATCATAGTGTTTCTGTGAAATTTGGGTCATAAATTTATAACTAACGGGAAAAGTAGGTACAAATTTTAGTTACTGTCATTAAGAACTGGAAAGTGGACTTTCAGTGTATGTATGGCCTCTGGTTCACTTTTATCTTGTCTGCAGAAAGATCATTGAATGACTGCCTGTTGATCTGGAATATTCATTTCAGTTTTTCCTTCAAATCACTAATTCTAGCAACTGATATACAAAAAGATAGTATTTTTTCAACATATATTTGAGTCCTGGTTGTGCTATAACATACATATATCAAGGTGTATATATTTATGTATATATGTGTGTCCCTGAAGTAGGAAATACCAACTCACTCCAGTATTCTTGTCTGGAAAATTCCATGGACAGAAGAACCTAGTGGGCTACAGTCCACAGGGTCACAAAGAGTCAGACAAGACTGAGCGCCTGAGCACACACGTATATGCATAATGTATATCCATTCACCTCTCTATGACCCCACGGACTGTAGCCCACCAGGCTCCTCTGTCCATGGGACTTCCCAGGCAAGAACACTGGAGTGGATTGCCGTTTTCTTCTCCAGGGGATCTTCCTGACTCAGAGATCAACCCTGTGTCTCCTGCAGATTCTTTGCCACTGAGCCACCAACAGTACACATGTATATATTTTAATCACTGAAAAATGTTTAGCATTTTTCTTATAAAAGTCAAGCAGTAAATTTTTCTCAGGTCATTTGTATGTGAAACAAACAGGAAATAAATTTTGCTGACTATTAAACTATTCAAAGTATCCACATTTCTTCCTCAATAGCGGCACTTAGCATGTCAAACTGATACTCTAGGTTTTCATATGTGAATATATCTGTTTTCTTATTTGGAACACACAATTCTAGGATTAAATTGGCAGTTCTTTTCATTCAGAATTATACCAGTCCTGACCTGATATTTCTGAGCTCTGTTCAAGAAGGCAAGCAGGGAATTTGGAATTTAACTTCTTTTGTGTATGCCATGAAAGCTGAGCTCTAAGTAACTTAACAGTAAAGATGCTACAGGCGTTAATTTCTTCATGCAAATGTATGCAAATTAATGTAAATTCCAAATGGCCCATAGGCCAAGGCCTCAAAGCTTTCATGCTGTGGACAAGCAAAATGTTGAATAAAAAAGATAATGCGAGTGAATTACATGGAGTCAGCCTGGTAATGCTGACTTCTTAAAACTACCTTGTCCCAAATGTTCACAGCTGATGTCATCCAACGATCACAGCACATTTCTGAGAAAGTTATTACATCTTTTTGAACTGTGGAAACTGAGGCTCAAAGAGGTTGTTGATTGTCAGACATACCCCAGCTGGAAAGCAACAAATCCACTTTGTTTCTTCAGAGTGTGAATTTCTCAAGGCAAATTTGACCTTCTTCACTTCAGTCTACATCCACAATACTCAGTGAAATGAGTTTTCTACAATAGAAATGTGTTAATTTATTTAATCAATAAATATTTATTGAGCACTTACCACCACGTGCCAGACAAATAGCATTTTATGAGAAAATCAAACTAGCAGACACTTTTGTATCTAGGAACTCATATTTCAATATTATTAATGATAATGCCAAAGAAAAACCATCTTAATGCACAATGATAGAAAATCGGTTAAATAAATTATGAGATAGTCATAGTCCAGAAATTCTATAGACATTTTTGAAGACCCAAGCATATGGACCAAAGGTTGAAAAATTCAGCCTACCACTTGTTTTTATATATAAAGTTTTATTAAATATACCCATGCTTATTTCTTTAAGACTGCTTTCTCCTGCAGTGGCTGAGCTGATTATTTGTGACACAGATCACACAGTCTACTAAGCCTAAAATATCTACTATCTGACCCTTGATAGAAAAAAAGCTTGCCAACTCCTAATATAGTGCCATGCTCATAAAATGATAGATGAAAAGTACAGAACGCACAAAGAAAACATGCTTACAGATGCTATGACTGTCATTTCATCCAGGCAGTCTAGATCAGCCTGCCAGGCTGCTCATATGGATGATGACTGATCACGGTGATTACTCCCTGTTCTCCGGCCACTGCCCTAGACCCAGTCACTGTGGACCCAGAGATGAACCAGCTAAGCTTGCCTTCAAGGAATTAACAGTCTAGTCAACAGGAGCTAAATATTATCGGGGATAAAATGAAATCTACACCAAATTCATTAAAAGAGAAAAGAGGAGAAACCAGGCGATTATAAAAGCACACTTTAAATATTTATAAAAATAAATTTCAATGATAGGATTATAAGGAGTAAATATAAAATCCGAATTAAAGAATGCTTGATGTGTTTCTATCCGAAAATAATAAACCAAGAAAACACAAATGAGAAAGAATATGGTTAAAACAAATTGTAATTCTGTTTAAATGAGTGTTCTTATGGGAATTTATATTATATGTGTGTGCATTAAATGTAAATACACACAAATATATGATCCTGTTCCTATGGGTAGGATGAAAGAAGATCCATTCTTTTCCAAATTATATGGAGTGCTAATGCATATTATGGTACAAAGTTATTTATACACAGAAAGGAAGAGAGCTTAGGGTATAGATTAATGTATATATACCAGTCCTGTGCTGTGCTTAGTTGCTCAGTCGTGTCTGGCTCTTTGTGACCCCATGGGCTGCAGCCCGCCAGGCTCTTCTGTCCCTGGGATTCTCCAGGCAAGAGCACTGGAGTGGGGAGCCTATCCCTTCTGCAGGGGGTCTTCCTGACTGGGGTCTCCTGAATTGCAAGGGGAGTCTTTTCCAGCTGAGCTACCAGGGAAGCCCATTCATGTATGTATATGCATATACAAGAATACAAACTAATATATATTAGGCTACAGCATATTTCAAAGAATCAATACAGCATATTCCAAGATCTCTATGGTGCAATTCCATTTTAAAAATCAACAAAGAAGTTAATTCCCCTCCCCCTAACATGCTTAAAAATATGATAGTCTGAAAAACAATCACCATTTAATTATTTTAATCTATGTATTTTGGGTATGCATTAGAAATAAATCATACATCAAAATTTATATGATGAAGTAAAATCAACATTTAGAAACAAATGTATAGCTTTACTTGAATTTATTTAAAACAATAAAGTTCTTTACAAAATTAATATAATTAAAAGTTTTTAAACAATTTTTAATTAAACAAACTTGTTGTATATAAGATCAACATTCAAGAAAGTTGCATACTTACTTACCAACAATGATCAGTTACTGAAATATCCAATAGAAAAGCACTGCATTCACAGAAACAAAATTTCTATTAGGTATAGTCATAATCTCATTAAAAGATATGCAATATGGCTATGAAGACAATTCCCAAAATGCCACTGTAGGACTGGAGAAGAAGACCCAAGTAAAATATGGTCAGGTTCTTAGAATTAGTATTACAACAATGCTAATTTTCTCTATGTTATTCTATAAATCGAATGTAGTTACAACATAAACTGTTTGGTTAAGTCAGGAAATTTGTCTTGGAATCATAAAATTAACATGAAAGAACAAAAGGTCAATAAAAATTAAGAAGAAAATAAGACTGACAACCTGTCTTTCTCCGATACTAAGACGTATTATAAACTTTTGTTAATTAAAACTATGTAGTCTAAGAAGGGGAAACAAAATAAACTAATAAATTAAAGCCAAAAGACTCAAAATTGACCTATGCTAACATACATACCGGACATGGTACAGGGGTCCCATGAAAAGCAGTGAGGAAAAAATGAATCACACAATAAGGCTTCATTCAGAGGCAATTTCTTATCCATGTGAAAGATAAAATGTCAGAGCCCTGCTTTATAATATCCTCAAAGGAATTTTAGATATACTAACTGCTTCAATATAAATAGAAAAATGCTAAAGCTTTGGGGGAACACATAAGAAAATGGCTTTATGGTATAAGATAGTGAAAGATTCTTTAAATGAGGATAAGAAACCAAAGCCAATGGAACGAACTGGAAAATTCAACTCCATTATCGGCAAGCATTTCTGCATAACAAAAGAAAGCATGGCTACAAGAAAAAGTAAGACCAAATTGAGAAAAGATATTAAGCATACAGCTAATATAGGATAAGCATTCAGAATACAAAGTGAACTTCTAGAAATTTACTGAAGGAAGAAAGGAAGGAGAGAGGGGATGGGGGAAGGAAGGAAAAAGAAAAAAACAAAAGAGAAAATTGGCTGAAAATTTGAAAAGGAAAATTACAAGTGGACATTGTAGGGCTCAATATGGACAAAATGTTTTCAGCCTTGTTAATAACCTGATATATACAAATAAAGGCGGCAACCGAAAGCTATTTCACACGTATCAGATTATCAAACACATCACTGTCTGATAATACCTGGTTATAGTGAAAATCTAGAGATACAGGAACTCTATGTGCTGTTGGTGAGAAATGAAGTTGAGGCAATAAATTTGGGAATCAATTTTGTCACTGTTGGAGAAAGTTTAACACATCAGTATCCTTCAACCCTGAAATTTCACTTCTAATATATTTCCACAAGAAACTTGCCCAAGTGTACCCCAAATTGTTGAAAGGTCTTCAACAAAACTCAAAACACGAATATGATTAAAACTCTCAGCAAACTAGGAATTAAAGGAAACTTACTCAACCTAATTGAGAGCATCTACAAAAAAAAAAAAAAAAAAAAACACCAGGTAATATTACTTCTGGGGCTTCCCCTAGTAGCAGCAGTAAAGCATCTGCCTGCAATGCAAGAGCTGCAGGAGACTTGGTTTGATCCCTGGGTTGGGAAAATCTCCAGGAGGAGAGAATGGCCATTCACTCCAGTATTCTTACCTGGAGAATCCCATGGACTGAGGACCCTGACAGGCTGTGGTCCACGGGGTCGCAAAGAGTCACACACAACTGAAGTGACTTAGCACACACACAGCATCAGTCTTAAAGGTGAAAGTCTCCATCCTTTCTGACTGTTGGAGGCCCTCTGTCCACTGTTATTCACCATTATCCTTCAGACCCTGAATAGTGCAGTAAGGCAATACAAGGAAAAAGAAAAGGCATACAAATTGGAGCACATGAGATAAAGCTCTAATCATACATGCTACAATCACATACTTAGAAAATCTTAAGGGAGCTTCAAAATATACAAAACACCAAAACTAACAAGTGAAATTATGTGGTATGATAGGATAAGTGTGTGTGCTCAGTTGCTCAGTAGTGTCTGACTCTTTGTGACACTGTGGATCCCTGGGTCAGGAAGATCCCTTGTAGTAGAAAATGACAGTATATAGGATCAACATAAAAGTAAACTTACAGTGAGAATTTGCTGTAAGACTCAGGGTACACAAACCTGGGCTCTGTGACAACCTAGAGGGGAGGCAAGGGGTCAGATAGGGTGGGAGGTGGGAGGGAGGTCCAAGAAGGAGGGGACATACCTGTGGCTGATTCATGTTGATGTGTGGCAGAAACGTACACAATATTATAAAGCAATGATTCTTCAACTGAAAATAAATAAAACCTAGAAAAAGTAAATTTAATAAATCAAATGGCATCACCGACTCAATGGACATGAGTTTGAGCAAACTCCAGGAGATGGTGAATGACAGGGAAACCTGACTTGCAGCAGTCCGTGGGATCACAAAGAGTCAGACATGACTGATCACCAACAATCTATTTCAGCACAGTAAGTATTGTGACCCTGATGCTGGGAAAGATTGAAGGCAGGAGAAGAAGGGGGATGACAGAGGATAAGATGGTTGGATGGCATCACCAACCCCATGGACATGAGTTTGAATAAGCTCTGGGGTTGGTGATGGACAGGGAAGTCTGGCATGATGCAGTCCATGGGGTTGCAAAGAGTCAGACATGACTGAGCAACTGAACTGAACTGAAGTATTGTGAACTGAATGTATGTTCCCCACCCACTCATATACTGGATTCATAACTGCTACTGTGTTGGTGTTAAGAGGCGGAGTTTGGGGAAGGTACTTAGGTCATGAGGGTGGAGTCCTTAAGTGAAAGTGAAAGTGAGGTTGCTCAGTCGTGTCTGACTCTTTGCGACCTGGTGGACTGCAGGCTCCTCCATCCATGGGATTCTCCAGGCAAGAATACTGGAGTGGGTTGCCATTTCCTTCTCCAGGGAATCTTCCTGACCCAGGGGTCGAATCCAGGTCTCCTGCATTGGAGGCAGACACTTTAACCTCTGAGCCACCGGGGAAGCTATGGAGTTAAATGTTCTTGTCAAAGGAACCCCCGAGATCTCTTTCATCTGCTTAAGTCAGGTTAAGACACAGCAAGAAGACTATGAACCATCTATAGACCAAGAAGTGGGCCCTCACCAGACACACAAACTCCCAGTGACTTGATCTTGGACTTTCCAGCCCCCACAACGGTGAGAAGCAAGTTTCTGTTGTTTATAAGCCACTCAGTCAGTGACATTATGGACAGGGAGGCCTGGTGTGCTGCGACTCATGGGGTCGCAAAGAGTCGGACATGACTGAGCAACTGAACTGAACTGAACAATGACATTCCGTTATAGCAGCTTCAAGAAACCAAGACATGAGGAATTAAAGTGAATATATACCAGAAATAAAACACTGAAAACAATAAAACATTGCAAAGACAAATTAAAGGTGACCTAAATAAATATGAGGCAGTTAATGCTAGATTCTAATATACATTTTTCAGGCTTTTTTTTTTTTTGAAAAAGAAATTTCCGACTCAATTTTAAAATTCATATGACAAAACAGAAAACCTAGAATAAGCAAAATAATTTTGAAAAAAGAGAACACACGCAAAGTATTACACTTTCCAATTTAACGCATACCATAAAAATACCATGATAAAGACAATGGGATGTTGCTCTAAAAATCTGTATATAAATGATTTAAGTAGGACTGAATCTAAAAATAGACCCACACATAGATGACTATTTTTTTGTCAGTGTTACTAAGAGTATTCAATGAGGAAGAGATAGTCTTTGCAACAATGTGAGCAACCAGATTATCTGCATCAAAAATGAACATTAACACATCTTACACTGTACAAAAAAACTTGATATGGATTTTAGACTGAAATATGAGAGTGGCAACTGTTAAGCATCTTGAAGGAAGCCTAGGAGAAAATCTTTATGACAATGGTTTAGACAGTGATTTCTTAAACAAAAACACAAGCCAGGAAACAAAAACTTAAGAATGTCTCAATAAAATTTAAAAACTTTTGATCTTTGGTAAACACTGTAAAAAAATGAAAAGCCACAGACAAGAAGAAAATATTAGCAAATCATGTATCTAACAAGGAACTTAAGGTACATAAAGAAGTCTTATCTTTCAACAAAGAAACAAACAATTAATGAAAAACATCTGAACAGACATTTCACCAAATTAGATATATGAATAATCAGTAAAAACATAAAAAGAAGTTTTTATCATTAATAAGTCATTATAAAAGTAAAAAAAAAATTGCAGATTGATTTTATTCATAATATTTAAAATCATGTAAAGAATCTCACACGTAAAACTGTATTCATGAGTCATAGCAAGATGCAAATGTAAACAAGTATACTAACATATAGTATGGAGAAGACTCTTGAGAGTCCCCCTTAGACTGCAAGGAGATCAAACCAATCAATCTTAAAGGAAATTAATATTGAATATTCATTAGAAAGACTGATGGTGAAGCCGAAGCTCCAATACTTTGACCACCTGATACAAAGAGCTGACTCAGTGGAAAAGACCCTGATGCTGGGAAAGATTGAAGGCAGGAAGAGAAGAGGATATCAGAGGATGAGATGGTTGGATGGCATCACTGATTCAATGGATGTGAGTTTAAGCAAGCTCTGGGAGCTGGTGAAGGACAGCGTAACCTGACATGCTGCAGTCCACGGGGTGGCAAAGAGTTGGACATGACTCTGAGCGACTGAACAACAACACACTAATATAAGCAAATACATACATATATGTAATAACAAAATACTTGTAGGTATTTAATGGGCTCCCCATGTGTCTCAGTGGTAAAGAATCCACCTGCCAATGCAGGAGATTCAGATTCGATCTTTGAGTCCATAAGATCCCCTGGAGGAAGAAAAGGCAACCCACACCAGTATTCTTGCCTGGAAAATCCCATGAACAGAGAAGCCTGGTGGGCTGCAGTTCATGGGGGCACAAAGAGTCAGACACAACTGAGCATGTGGGTATTTAAATTAACACATATGTTATCATAAAAACTTGATAATAGATACCAATAATCGAAATGGGGATTTTTTGGAATAAAGACAGAGACCATTAGGATGCAAGAGTAGTACAATAGATCTATATTTAAACTCTAATATTTATATTTATATATTTTTGAATATTTAATTGCTTGAAGTCTGTTAGAATTTGATAGAATATAGGGCATGCCTATAGAATCTGTTTGTTAATATTAAATCTATAATCTCTAGGTTAAAATTCTGGGTCAAATGACTTCATAATTCAACACTCTTTTAGATTTTAGAAAACTGATAATGTGTATGATTTAACAGCCCCAGCAGGATCAGAGACAACATATAATTAAACACAAGAATATTTCTGCCACAAAAGATGAATATTCACACAAAGAGGGGATGATAAACAACCTCACTTTCCTTCAGCTTAGGATCTGCTGTCAAATAAGTGGGCCACAAACTTTATGAGGAGTGTGGTTTTCAGAATCATTTGGATTTGGGTATTGCTGATCAGAGATTGTGGATCTTCAGTAGTTTGTCGTAAGGCTCATATGTTAAAAGCAATTATAAATAATGAATGACTTGACCCTCAAGATTAAGGGCTCTTCAGCTTCCTACACAATTAGCTTAGGTCTAAAAATAAACAACTATTATCTGCTGGACTGAGTTTTGTAACCATCTTCTCTGATCTCCCTAAATAGCTGCAGGGAACCCTCATCTGACACATCTCTGATGGTGTTTTCTTTGCTGGGTTCTGGTTCAAGGTCAAGTTCAAGTGTGCTCTCTGTTCCCCCCACCCCACCCCACTCATTGGCACCCCGCAGTGTTAGGATTCTGGCAGGGTTTCCTTATTTCATGACCCATACTTCTGAGTTCTTAGTCCTTACATCTGCAAATACTCAAAACTAAATTTAAATGTAACTCGTTCTGCTCCTTCCAATATGCTTGCAGAACACTAGCTGCCTGTTTAACTCTTTAACTTACAAGTGGCTTCAATTCCATGCCTGATCTGGCAGGTTTCCCTGAAACCTGCATGTGTGCCCTGCCTATAGCCTCTGTTGTCATCAACAGATTCTGGTTGCTGTGGTGATAAAGGGGGCATCGAAAGTCTCTTTCAGAGTAAGAGTCACTTTCTGCCTGGGGTCCAGACCGAGTGCACATGCCCTGTTACACACTGTGCTGATACTTCCTGTGTAACATCACCAAAAATCCCCAGCAGCACAGAACACAATTGAATCACTTCCTGTTTATTCTATGTAGGTCAGTTGTTATAGCGGCTTGTAAAGTTTCATTAAAAGTTTTTGAGACTACCCTAAGATTGACAAGTTTGTTTTTTTAATTTTGCCAAGTTAGGCATTAACAAACACATAGCCGACCACCTCCTATCATCACCCTTCCCATGAGAACACATTTGGCTCTTAGGATTATATATTGTTTTGACTTCATTTTTCTCCTTTGATTATGAACCAGTGGAAATTGGTCACAGACAAAGGGTCTTGATGTCTGGACTGCTTTATGGACCATTAGACAAATGCCGTGTTAAGAGATAAATGTGTCAATCCATAAATTCAGAGTTTCACTGTTAAACTGCCACTAGATTTTCCCCTGCTAGCGGGCAATTTGTTGACAAGTTAGAAAATATATAGCAAAAGACAAACATTTATAGAACACTCAACACCTTTTCCCAATGAGGTGAAAAGAAGAAATAGCTTCACACCAATGATCTAAGTTTTTAAATAGCTCTGATTTCATTCCTGCGAGCCTCCTTTCAGTTGTTTGTAACCACCTTTTGGTAACAGGAAATTATCATAGGTACAAGAAAAGATTTTTGTATAGGATGTTCTTTGCAGTGTTCTTCACACGCAAAGGGGCAACTTCTTCAACTGACAAAATTGGGTAAATGAGTAAATAAAGTAATGAGACATTTTATTACAAGAAATCATGCAGCTATTAAAAACTATACTATCAAGGAGTATTTAACTCATAAATGAAAGTGATTAGGATTGACATGAAGTGAGAAATGCAAGACGCAAGACTATCGGTTGGCCAAAAATCTCATTTGGTAATTCCATAGGCCTTGTAAGAACAGAATTGTGGCCAACCCAAGTACACTGCCAAGGTCAATGTGGCAAAGTTTATAAATATATACACTCAAGTGACAGTGCTTCCTGTTAAACTATATTTATCATTTATACACTTTTTTGTGGTTTTTCCACTTTTTCAAAAGTTAATGTACTATTTTTAAAGAAAGAAAAGACACATTTATATTTATCAAGGAGTATAATGATCAGAGCTACCTTAGCCGCTTCTTGGAATTGGGGTCCACTGTCCTTTAATTGGGAGAGGGCACTGGCACCCCACTCCAGTACTCTTGCCTGGCAAATCCCATGGATGGAGGAGCCTGGTGGGCTGCAGTCCTTGGGGTCGCGAAGAGTCAGACATGACTGAGCAACTTCACTTTCATTTTTAACTTTCATGCATTGGAGAAGGAAATGGCACCCCACTCCAGTGTTCTTGCCTGGAGAATCTTACCCGGGGAATCTGGTGGGCTGCTGTCTCTGGGGTCGCACAGAGTCGGACACAACTGAAGTGACTTAGCCGCAGCAGCAGCAACAGTCCTTTAATTATGTCTCTATCTGCTACACCTGTCGACTCATTCATATTGTCTCAACATTTCTTTAAATAACTTTGTGACAGGTCTCACAGCCACTGATGAAATGAAAAATCAGCAACAACCTGATTGATTTAAAGTCTTGTTTTCAAAATCAGAAAGAATTCATATAATTATTCTCATTACTTCTCTTAAACCCTTGTAAAGGGTTTGCTAAAGGCAATGGCACCCCACTCCAGTACTGTTGCCTGGAAAATCCCACGGATGGAGGAGCCTGGTGGGCTGCATTCCATGGGGTCACTAAGAGTCAGACATGACTGAGTGACTTTAATTTCACTTTTCACTTTCATGCATTGGAGAAGGAAATGGAAACCCATTCCAGTATTCTTGCCTAGAGAATCCCAGGGACGGGGAGCCTGGTGGGCTGACGTCTGTGGAGTCACACAGAGTCAGACACGACTGAAGCAACTTAGCAGCAGCAGCAGCAAGGAAATTAATGGTAAGAATTCATAAGGAGACACACTTCACATAGTTTGGTCAGGTCTTGGCAGGCAACGATAAAGCCAGAAGTAATATTTTAAGATGTGTCTGGTTCTCCTCTAGCCATCACAATGGATCTCCCCAGACACATCTCCAGGGATGATGCTTTCTTAACCAGTTCAAGAAGAAATATAACAGAGCAATTAAGTCCGGGAACTCAGGGGTCTAGTTGCTTGTGCTGAGTCTTGGTTCCCTGTCTTAATGACTATGCCGCAAAGTTACTGAGACTACCTCCATCTCAGTGTCTCCCCTGTAAAATGAAAGAAATAAGGAAAGCTTTCTGGCCTACTTTTTATGAAGCTGGTCATTCCTTTATTCCTAATGTGGAATAAAGGGCCCGGGACACTGTGTCATTCACTAAAGGCACCAGAGTGAATTCGACAGATACGTTTCTTGCCCTGATGGAACTTACATTTCACTGGGAGAGAATCATAGTCAGCCGGCAAGCAAGAAACACCCTGGCTTCAAGTGCTATGAAAAGTCATTAAAAATAAAGAAGAAGGGACTAGAGAACGGTGGGATTGTGTGTCTATTTTAGAAAAGGGGGTTCATGAAAGCATCTCCAAGTGAGAGTCAGAATGAAGGATCACAAGAGAGGGCTGGGGGGTTTATTGAGTTTCTGAAACAGGAAGGAAACGATTGTCCAGGTGCAGATTGAGTGCAGTAATTCAGCTAGAGCCCTGGACCAGTTTCCCTACAGAAGCACAGGGGGACCCAGGCAGTGGCTGACTTAGAAGAAGTTGGAGAGGAAAGCCTCGAGGTGCATATATACAATGGAATATTACTCAGCCACTCAAAGGAATGGAATAGGGTCATTGTAGAGACATGGATGGACCTAGAGTCTGTCATATAAGGTGAAATAAGTCCGAAAGAGAAAAGCAAGTATCACATGCTAAAACATTTATTTGGAATCTATAAGAATGGCACAGATGAACCTATTCCCGAGGCAGGACTAGAGACACAGACATAGAGAATGAACATATGCTCACTTGGGACGAAGGTGTGGATGGAATGACTCGGGAGAATAGCACTGACATATATATACTACCATGTGTAAAATAAATAGCTAGTGGGGAGCTGCTGTTAGGCACAGGAGGCTCAGCTTGGTGCTCTGTGACGACGTAGGGGAGTGGGATGGCAAGCAGGTGGGGAGGAGGTCCAAGAGGGAGGGGCACCTGTATACACGCAGCTGATTCGCTTCACTGCACAGCAGAGACTAACACAACATTTTAAAGCAATTATATCCCAACAAAGCATAATTATGAATTAAAACTTAAAGTTACTACTACTAATAATAAAGAAAAGCAGTGACACGATTTGCTCTTGGATGGGCCATTTGGCCATAAGGAAAAGATGGGAAGAAAGATTCCATCCAGGCTTGGGGCTGAGCAGTAGGATAAATGCTGGCACCATTGCCAAGCAGAGGAGAGGGGTTGGAGCAGGTCCGAGAGGGAGATCGAATCCAGCTTTGACTTTGTTAAGTCTGGGAGATCCTTAGGCAGCTGGGCAGGGTGTTAAGAAGTCAGTTAGATGAACACACCCATCCAAGGATGGATGGCGTTAATTGTCATGAGACTAGATGAGATGGCCTAGGACGTCTGTGCAGCTATGATGGTGAGGGCTGAGGGACATGTGAACAAGCAGAGAGCCGAAGGCAAAGAAGCAGTCAAACACGAGACTGAGGAGGAGCAGCCGTTGGGGAGACTTGGAAACCACAGAGGCCAAGCAAGGAAAACAACTGATGCTGTATAAGAGACTCTGTGTGTTGGAAAGTGCCCTCAGGCAAGTCACAACCTCTCCGCGTCAGTTTTCTCGACTGAGAAATGGGGACAAAGTCCCATCAGTGGGAGTTTCACAGAGAGAGCCGTTTCATAGGGAGAATTCACAGAGATAAAGGATGCCAAGCATTTGGCACATCGCCTGAACATATTACATGTTCACTAATTATTATGACATGGGAACATAATAATAGCTAGAAAGAAAATTTTTAATTGCTTGAGAAACACAGCTTTCATTGCCTGCCAGCTGCCCGCCTCAGAAAGCCCTTCTGGGGTCACCCCTGTCCTTCCCTTCCCTTATTCCCCTCATTCTTTCCTTTCACCTTCCCTCCCTCTCTCCCCCAACTTCTTTTTCCTTCCGTCCTTCTTTTTACTGGCCTCAGGTACCCATAACTGGAATAATTGTAATTTCAGTTCATGACACATTTTCATTTATTTAATTCACTCTACAGATATCGTTAATAGCCTGCAGCCCAAAAATGAAAGCGAAGTCCTTGACTACATATAACCTTATGCTACCACCCCGATTCCAGGCCATGCCTCCTCTCACTCACGGTGAGCAATGTCCTCAGCTCTCAGCTTATCATTGACTTCCTTTCTTTTTCATAGATTTATAGCATCTATGAATATTCCTAAAAAGCACTTTTGATGTGCTGGTTTTAAACTGTATAAAAAGAGCATCCTGCTGCCCAGTGTATTTTAGACTGTTTCCATGTTATGTCATGTGGCTAATATTCAGCCTTTAGTGGTGCATCATTATGGTAAATTATTTTTGACTACTGTCTAGTATTCCATTTTTGAATATAATTTGCTTCATCCCTTGAATGTCACACTAGTAGGCAATGTTGTTGCTCCTAAACTTTTACAGATGTGATCAGTAAGGCTATGACGTATTTACATATGTTTCCCACTGTGTGTGCATAAGAATTTCTTTCAAGACAATGCTGAGAAATAGAATTACTAGGGCTATGGGTTTTGTGAAAACTCAACTTTAGGATATAATGTCAAATTGATTTTTAAAGAAACTGCATTCATTCTCCTTGTCACCATTCTATAATATCCATCACATGTATTGATGGATCTTATAGTCTAAGGGATTGCGGTGTTGCAGAAGACTCTTGAGGATCCCTTGGACTGCAAGGAGATCAAACCAGTCAACCCAAAATGAAATCAATCCTGAATATTCACTGGAAAGACTGATACTGAAACTGAAGCTCCAGTTCTTTGGCCACCTGATGTGAAGAACTGACTCATTAGAAAAGACCTTGATGCTGGGAAAGACTGAAGGCAGGAGGAGGATGACAGAGGACGAGATGGTTGGATGGCATCACTCACTCGATGGGCATGAGTTTGACCAAGCTCCAGGAATTGGTGATGAAAAGGAAACCTGGCATGCTGCAGTCCATGGGGTTGCAAAGAGTTGGACATGACTGAGTGACTGAACTGAACTAAAAGGACTCTCAGAAGTCTTCTCCAGCACCACAACTTGAAAGCATCAATTCTTCAGCACTCAGCTTTCTTTATGGTTTAACTCTCATATGCATACATGACTACTAGAAAAAATATAGCTTTGACTATACAGACTTTTGTTTGCAAAGTGTATCTCTGCTTTTGATTTCTCATAGCTTTCCTTCCAAGGAGCAAGTATCTTCTAATTTCACGGCTGCAGTCACTATCTGCAGTGATACTAGAGCCCAGGAAAATTAAATTTGTCATTACTTCCACCTCTACCCCTTCTATTTACCTTGAAGTGATGGTACCAGATGCCATGATCTTCAATTGTTTTTAATGTTGAGTTTCAAACCAACTTTTTCACTCTCCTCTTTCACCCTCATCAAGAGGATCTTTAGTTTCTCTTCACTTTCTGCCATTAGAGTGGTACCATCTGCGTATCTAACCTTCTGAGGTTGTTGATATTTCTCCCAGCAGTCTTAATTCCAGCTTGTGATTCATCCAGGCGGGCGCTTCACATGATATAGTCTGCATAGAAGTTAAATAAGCAGGGTGACTGTATACAGCCTTGTCATTTTCCTTTCCCAATTTTGAATCAGTTTGTTGTTCCGTGTCCAGTTCTAAATGTTGCTTTAACTTGTATACAGGTTTCTCAGGAGATAGGTAAAGTGATCTGATATTTTCATTTCTTTAAGAATTTGTTGTGATCCACACAGTCAAAGGCTTGAGTGTAGTCAATGAAGCAGAAGTAGATATTTTTCTGGAATTCCCTTGCTTTCTCCATGATCCAACAAACGTGCACAATTTGTTCTCCGGTTCCTTTGTGTCTGAGCTTCCCTGGTGCCTCGGATGGTAAAGAATTCACCTGCAATGCAGGAGACCTGGGATCTTCCCCAGGTTGGGGAAGACCCCATGGAGAAGGGAATGGCAGCCCACTCCAGTATTCTTGCCTGGAGAGCCCCATGGACAGAGGAGCCAGGGTGTTAGAGTCCACGGGGCTGCAAAGAGTCGGACACGACTATGTGACTTTCACTTTCACTTCACTGTCCTTTGTGTCTTGGGAGCCAGCTTGTATATCTGGAGTTTCTCAGTTAATGCACTGCTGAAGCCTAGACTGAAGGATTTTTAGCAGATCTTGCTAGCATGTGAAATGAGCCCAGTTATACAGTAGTCTGAGCATTCTTTGGCATTGCCCTTCTTTGGGATTGGAATGCAAACGGGCCTTTGCCAGTCCTGCGGGCACCTTGTCTGTGCCGCCACACACCATGCAATCTTACACCTTTGTTTGCATTGTTCCTTCTAATGTTCTGTATTCTCCTCTCATCTCGGGGAACATCTACTCATTTGGTAACATTTAACTCATGCATCACTTTTTCCTTTGAGAGCATTTTTGTTTTCCCAGGCTAGGTGAGCTTCCCACAATTCCTTGCATTTACATCTTACACAAGCTTTTCAGATTTCAGTTGAAGTGCTCTATGTGTTTCTTTTACCCATTATACTGTGAGCATAGGGACAGCATTATATTTCTATCTGGTTTTCTAATGCCTAACATAGAATCCTTCATATACAAAATATTCCGTACATGTTTGTTTAATTAAGCTCCAAAGTCATCCTAATAATCTAGAGGTCATTGGGCTGGGGTCTAGGCTAAGTCAATGTCACTAAGTGGAAAGTATTCCTCCCAACAAAACAACCATCAGGGAACCTGAATCTTAGTCCTTTCTCATCTCTGAAACAATGTGAGACCATTGTTGACATTTCTGTCTGAGTATCAGTCTTTCATTACAAGTTTGGCATAATTCCTGGCCTCCATATCTAAGTGGAAGCTCTTTGAATTTTAAAAGAGGAGAAAAATGTAACAAGATTTGAGTGTTTTGAAAATACGAGAATGAACACTACATAGGGCTTTGATTTTAGTAATCCCACGAAAACCCTCAGACTTCTGAAGAAGCATCAGAATGTATTTTGTAGTATGAATGTTCTTGCAAGGACATAAGTAAATTTTCAAATGCATGGCACATGAATCTCTCTCAATCTGTCTCTCTCTCTTTCTCATTATATATATAAAACCTTAATTGTCAGGTAGTCTTTGCTGAAGAATCATTAAAAAATGATGATACAAAGGCTGTCCTTTTATTTCAAGAATGTACCAACTACTTAAACAGTAAATTAAAGATTCATTGTATTCTATTATTTAATAACATTTAAAGGAACTCTTTATATTGCTTCAGTGAAACAACTTTTAAATTATACATTAAAGATTCAATTCTATTTTATTATATCCTTAATCCCATTTAGGGGGGTAAATTATCTATCACTAAGCATCATTTAACATTGTAATGAAACACTTGATTATTTTGACAAAGAACTGGCTATAACCACAATGATCACATTTTCCAAAGAAGACAATTCTTAATCTTGAGCATTAGATTCAAAGCTCAGCTCTGGGAAATCCTTGGGCTCTGAGATGGTGTCTTGGGGTCACCTTAGGGAGTGAGGGATGCACAGAGGGACAAAATGTGTCTATACATTTTTGATAAAGTATTTGAGTATACATGGAAGTAAAGGTATTAAGTTTACAAATGCCCGTGTGCCTAACGTGGGCAATGTAGCAAATGAACCAGTTTACCACCAGATCTGTTCACATTTCTTTGACTAACACATCAGACATAAGGTTGAGTTCACTTTTGCAAATGTCTCATTCCTCTCGTTTACC
The DNA here is from genome assembly GCA_917880005.1 of Nanger dama. Taxonomy (NCBI): domain Eukaryota; kingdom Metazoa; phylum Chordata; class Mammalia; order Artiodactyla; family Bovidae; genus Nanger; species Nanger dama. The sequence goes on along the minus strand of CAKJTW010000063.1, from coordinate 6,501,356 downwards.
CTAGTGGTCATTAGCATTTTGAAGTTGTTGTGTATCCTTCCCATCCATACCTTTAACACCCATAGTACCTGCCTTTTATTGGTGAATAATAAATGGTACTATTTGATGTGTACTTAAAAATTACATGAGTGGTACTATACTATATATATCTTACTGTAATCCTTTCGAACTGTGGTGCTGAAGAAGAGTCTTGAGAGTCCCTTGGACCACAAGGAGATCCAACCAGTCCATCCTAAAGGAAGTCAACCTTGAACATTTATTGGAAGGACTGATGCTGAAGCTAAAGCTCCTATACTTTGGCCACCTGATGTGAAGAGCTGACTCACTGGAAAAGACTCTGATGCTGAGAAAGATTGAAGGTCAAAGGAAAAGGGTGCAGCAGAGGATGAGATGGCTAGATAGCATTACTGACTCAATGGACATGAATCTGAGCAAACTCCGGGAGATCTTAGAGGACAGGGGAGCCTGGCATGCTACAATCCATGGGGTCACAAAGAGTCAAACATGACTTAACAACTGAACAACAAAAACAACATTCTGTTATTATTCAAAATTGCTTAAAGATTTGTCTATGTTGGTACACCGGAGAAGGCTATGGGACCCCACTCCAGTACTCTTACCTGGAAAATCCCATGGATGGAGGAGCCTGGTAGGCTGCAGTCTATGGGGTTGCTAAGAGTCAGACACGATTGAGTGACTTCACTTTTACTTTTCACTTTCATACATTGAGCGGAAATGGCAGCCCACTCCAGTGTTCTTGCCTGGAGAATCCCAGGGATGGAGGAGCCTGGTAGGCTGCGGTCCATGGGGTTGCTAAGAGTTGGACACGACTGAGCAACTTCACTTTCACTTTTCACTTTCATGCACTGCAGAAGGAAATGGCAGCCCACTCCAGTGTTTTTGCTTGGAGAATCCCAGGGACAGCGGAGCCTGGTTGGCCGCCGTCTATGGGGCACAAGTGAAGTGACTTAGCAGCAGCAACAGCATGTCGATACACACAGATCTGGTCAACTGTTTTAGCAGCTATGCATCTACAATTGTCAAGGGTCTTGGTTGCAAATAACAAAAAGTGAGTCTCATTTAATCAAGCAGAAGATGATGTAATAGAAAGGATATTGCAGGGTTGATAAAAGAGATAGAAAGTCTGAAGAAACTTCAAGAAAAGGGTAGCTGGAGCAGCAGGTCAAGCGGCTGAAATCACAGTCACCATCTTATCAAAGAAGTGTGATCAGTTGCCTTGCTGGTGGTGCTCCTGGGCTGTACATGCCATGGGCGTGGCCCCCACTACCAACACCGATAAGTTTGGCACGTCGCTCTGTCACGCACCGTCACTGGCACTGCTGACTCGCGCCCACCATCCAGTCCATGCGTCGGCGCCGACGCCACTGCACTGTGAGACCACTCTGCTGGGGTGCATCCCTGGACATGGACCCCACTCTGGACACTGTCGCATTGCTGGTGCTCACTGCTGCTGCTAAGTCCTTCATTCTAGCATTCGATTTATTCTCTTATTTTTCAGACACTGTGAGCAGAGCACTGAATGCCATTGAATATTTGTCCTCATAGGCCTTACACTTCGGAGGAAAAAGGCAGATAATAAACAAATTATATTTATACCTGCATCTGTATTTACCTCTATATGACTGCTAAAGTCATGTAAGACTCAGACTCAAGTCCCCAGCAGAATTTTGGAGGAACGTGTCATTGTTCAGTGCTATACCTGTCAGGAAGCCAGAGAACTAACTTCTACTTCCTATTTGGAGCCAGGAATAACAAACTTTGTTTCTCCTAAAAGAGGGCATGGAGTGTTAAAACTTCCATCTTTCAAGTTCAACCACTCCATCATAGGGAATGAAATGAGGTTCAGCGGTGTTTTAATTCCCTTGATCTGTCGTGAGATACGTCTTCACTACCCACTGGAGTTTTCTCCTCTATGACATGTTTATTTATCTCTGCCTGCTTTTCTCCTGCTTTGCCTTTTCTCTTTTATTATGTTGTAGGGGGAAATGCACAATCTGATTTCAATGTACTAAACCTGGATAGGTGGAGGGACGGTGGCTGAGTCACTCAGTTATGTCCAACTCTTGCGATTCCCTGGACTGTATGTAGCCCACCAGGATCCTCTGTCCATGATATTCTCCAGGCAAGAATACTGGCGTGGTTAGCCTTTCCCTTCTCCAAGGGATCTTCCTGACTCAGGGATCAAACCCAACTCTTCTGCACTAGAGGCAGAGTCTTTACCAACCGAATAAGTGTGTTGAAATTATATTCTCCCAAACTGAACGACAACAATGTAGTCACAATCTTGGAACAGAATATTTCCATCATCCCCCAAATTCTCTAATATTTATTTGCAGTCAATCCTTTGGTTTTTTAATTGTAGTTTTAATTTAGTTTTCCTTAAAGACAAATTACTTTGAGTAATTTTTAATGTATTTATTGAGATTCCTGTATCTTCTTTGGTAAAATCTGCTCTACACCCACAATTTTAAAAATTAGGTTTCCTTTTATTGTCGACTTGTGGGAGTTCTTTGTAGATTCTGAATATATGCCTGAGATCAGGTAAATATTTTGCAAATATTTTCTCCCAGTTCATAGCTTGCCTTTTCATTTTTCTGTCTTTATCAAAGAAATGGCTTTAATCTGTGTAAAGTTTCATTCTTTTTTTAAGATTTATGTTTCTGCTGTCCTAAGAAATTTTTGCCTAGCTCAAGGTTACAACTATTCTTTTCACCTTTTTTCTCTGGAACTTTTACAGGTTTAGTGGCTGTTATGTTTAGGTATATGGTTCATCCCTAATTAGTGGTTTCCATAGTGTGAGGTAAGGGTTGAGTCTCATTGTTTTCCGTCTGGATGTCCCATTATTCAAGTATCACTTGTTGAAAAGACTATTCTTTCCCTTTTTATTACTTTCCAGCTTTGTTGAAATTCAACTGACCATATATTGAAGATGTATTTGTTCACTTTCCATTCTTTTCCATTTATCTATTATGTCTGTCTTTACACCAATAACACAATGTCTTGATTACCATAGCTTTATAGTAAGCTTCAGTTCAAGTACTGTATTAATAATTACCTTCAAACTGTTTTAAATACTTAGCATTTCCACCTAAATTTTAGAATCATCTTGCCAATTTAAAATAAAAATTCCTGCTGTGATTTTGATTGAGACTTTTCTGAACCTACAGTTGAATTTTAAAATGTTGAACTGAGTGATATTGAATCTTCCAATCCATAACATACCTTATCTTTTCATTTATTTGGATTTAACTCACCTGAGTAATGTTTTGTATGTCTAGTGTACAGATCATGCAAATATTCTGTTAAATTTTTCCTTTTGTGTATCATATTTTTGATGTTCTGGTAAATGATGTGGTTTATTTCAATTTTATTTTTTAATTGTCCGTTGCTAATATAAGAAATAAATTTGATCTTTTTATTCTGACTTTCTATCTTGGGGCTTTGCTAAATTCATTTATGTGGTATAAAATTTCCTTTATATTTTTCTTTCAATTTTCTATTTAAATAGTCCCATTTCCCTGAATAAGGATAGTTTTACTTCTTCTTTTCCAACTTGGATGCCTTTATGTCTTTTCTCTTGTCTGCTTGTACAAGATGGATAACACACAAGTGGCGAGGGGACATCTGTGCCTTGTTTCTCATCTTTAGAGGAAAGAATTTAATCTCTTGCCAGTAAGTATCACGATGGCTTGAGATTTTCCTAGATTCTCTTTATCAAGCTGAACTCTGCATTTCTAGCTTGCAAAGTTGGTTTATTTCATTTTGCAGTCTTGTCATGAATAGGTGCTAAATTTAAGAAATATATTTCTGCACTATTGCAATGATTTTTCTTTTTTAGCCTATTATTATAGTGAATTATACTGATATTAGAATGGTTAGTTGAAATCACACTACTACAATAAACCCCTTTGATTATTGCATTGTGACGTTATGTATGTGTCTGCGTTTGTGGTACTGGAGTTGATAAAAAATTCTTATGAAATTTTACCTCTGTGGCCTTGAGAGATATCGCTCTGTAGTTTTCTTTGGAGATGATAAAATTGTCTAGATTGAGAATAATAGTGCAAGATTCATAAAATGAGTTGAGAAGCAGACTCTCCTCTCATATAGTTTACAAGAGTTGGTTATAGAATTCGTCAGTAAAATGTTTGTTGGCCAAGAGTCATTGTTGTTCTGTTCCTTTTACTGTTGCTGCTGTTCAGTTGTTTAGGAATCTCCGACTCTTTTTGACGTCATGGACTATGGGATTTCCCAGGCGAGAATACTGGGGTGGGTTACCATTTCCTTCTCCAGGAGATCTTCTCGATCCAGGGATCAAACTCCCATCTCCTGCCTTGGCGGATGGATTCTTTACAGAGGCCACCTGGAAAGCCTGTGTTTGTTTTGTTTAGGGTTTCTCTGTGTTTAGGGCTTCCCTGGTGCCTCAAATGGTAAAGCATCTGTCTACAATGCGGGAGACCTGGGTTCGATCCCGGGGTCGGGGAGATTCCCTGGAGAAGGAAATGGCAACCCACTCCAGTACTCTTGCCTAGCCTGCGCAGCCTACTCCGTCCATGAGGTTGCAAAGAGTCTGACACGACTAAGCGACTTCACTTCACTTATTTGTGTTTATTTGTTTGGGGTTTATTTGTGTGTGGATTTTTTTTTCTTTAATTGTTTTCTCCAAAGCCTGGGACAAGGCTTACCCCAAGTATAAACTTTTTTTTTTTGAGGAGGGGGGCGGGGAGGGAGTGGATTTTAACTGCAAACTTGATCCATATAATAGAAACCAACAATTTCAGGCTGTCATCTTCAGTGAGTTTGCTGCTTTGTGTCTTTCAGTGACCTTGCCCGTTTCACCTAAGCTGCTCATTTTCTTGTGTCAAAAAGTTGCTCATAATATTTTATGATTGCTCCTTTAATATTTTTATCATCATTTGGTATGTCATCTCTTTCATTCTTATTTAGAGTAATTTTCTGTCTTTTTCTGCTTTGTCTTGATCAGCTTGTCTGGATATTAATCAATTTAATTCATCTTTTCAAAGAACCAGATTTTGGCTTCATTGATTTCTTTCTATTGTATATCTATGTCCCATGTCCCTGGTTCCTGTTCTTTTTTTTTTTTTTTTTTTGCTCTAGATTTATTTGCTGTTTTTTTGTCTTTTAAGTTTCTTTTGCAGAAGATTGGATCATTGATTTGAGATATTCATTTTTTACTATGAGTATTTACTCCTATTCCTTTCCCTCTAAGAACATCCCACACATTTCTATATATTGTGCTTTTATTTTCATTTTGTTTATAGCATTTGCTAGTTTTATTGCACTTTTTTCTCTGAATAGTTACTTAGAAGTAATTTACCAGCATTTTAGGGTTTTTAGATATATTACTAATTTATGGTTTAATTTTGATATGGTTAGATAATCACATTATTTTATTGTATTATTTAAATCCTTTTAAATGTATTGAGGCTTTCTTGGGTCTATATTGATAATAGACACTCTTCTTAGTTTTTCTTATTCACTTAACAAAACTTTATGATTAATGTGTACTGAATTTCATCAAATTGTGTTTATGCATCAATTGAGATGATTACATATATATTTTCTTTCCTGTAAGTTGTGGATTTCTTGTTAGTCATTAAGCTGCATCCAACTCTCTGAGATCTCATGGACTGTCACTTGCCAGGCTCCTCTGTCCATGGAATTTCCCAGGCAAGATTATTGGAGTGGATTGCTTTCCCTTTTCCAGAAGATCTTCCTGACCCAGGGATTGAAACTACATTTCCTGCATGGCAGGAAAATTCTTTACCACTGATCCACTCGGGAAGTCTAATTTTTGATACTGTGATCTAAATTAATAAACATTATGATTTTAAGCACATCTTTGCATGCACAGATGGGCTCGATAAAGGACAGAAATGGTATAGACCTAACAGAAGCAGAAGATATTAAGAAGAGGTGGCAAGAATACACAGAAGAACTATACAAAAAGATCTTCACAACCCAGATAATCACTATGGTGTGATCACTCATCTAGAGCCAGACATCCTGGAATGTGAAGTCAAGTGGCCCTTAGAAAAGAATCACTACAAACAAAGCTAGTAGATGTGATGGAATTCGGTGGAGCTATTTCAAATCCTGAAAGATGATGCTGTGAAAGTGCTGCACTCAATATGCCAGCAAATTTGGAAAACTCAGCAGTGGCCACAGGACTGAAAAAGGTCAGTTTTCATTCCCATCACAAAGAAAGGCAGTGCCTAACAATGCTCAAACTACCGCACAATTGCACTCATCTCACATGCTAGTAGAGTAGTGCTCAAAACTCTCCAAGCCAGGCTTCAGCAATGAACCGTGAACCGTGAACTTCCTGATGTTCAAGCTGGTTTTAGAAAAGGCAGAGGAACCAGAGATCAAATTGCCAACATCCGCTGGATCAGGGAAAAAGCAAGAGAGTTCCAGAAAAACATCTATTTCTGCTTTCTTGACTATGCCAAAGCCTTTGACTGTGTGGATCACAATAAACTGTGGGAAATTCTGAAAGAGATGGGCATACCAGACCACCTGACCTGCCTCTTGAGAAATCTGTATGCAGGTCAGGAAGCAACAGTTAGAACTGGACATGGAACAACAGACTGGTTTCAAATAGGAAAAGGAGTGCTTCAAGTCTGTATATTGTCACCCTGCTTATTTAACTTCTATGCAGAGTACATCATGAGAAACGCTGGACTGGAAGAAACACAAGCTGCAATCAAGATTGCTGGGAGAAATATCAATAACCTCAGATATGCAGATGACACCATCTGCATAGAAAGTGAAGAGGAGCTAAAAAGCCTCTTGATGAAAGTGAAAAAGGAGAGTGGAAAAAGTTGGCTTAAAGCTCAACATTCAGAAAACTAAGATCATGGCATCCGGTCCCATCACTTCACGGGAAAAAATGGGGAAACAGTGGAAACAGTGTCAGACTTTATTTTTTAGGCTCCAAAATCACTGCAGATGGTAACTGCAGCTATGAAATTAAAAGACGTTTAAAAGGAGTAATCCTTGGAAGAAAAGTTATGACCAACCTAGATAGCATATTCAACATTACTTTGCTGACTAAGGTCCGTCTGGTCAAGGTTATGGTTTTTCCTGTGGTCACGTATGGATGTGAGATGTGGACTGTGAAGAAGGCTGAGCACCGAAGAATTGATGCTTTTGAACTGTGGTGTTGGAGAAGACTCTTGAGAGTCCCTTGGACTGCAAGGAGATCCAACCAGTCCTTTCTGAAGGAGATCAGCCCTGGGATTTCTTTGGAAGGAATGATGCTGAAGCTGAAACTCCAGTACTTTGGCCACCTCATGAGAAGAGTTGACTCATTGGAAAAGACTCTGATGCTGGGAGGGATTGGGGGCGGGAGGAGAAGGGGACGACAGAGGATGAGATGGCTGGATGGCATCACTGACTTGATGGACGTGAGTCTGAGTGAACTCCGGGAGTTGGTGATGGACAGGGAGGGCTGGCGTGCTGCAATTCATGGGGTCACAAAGAGTCGGACAGGACTAGCGACTGAACTGAACTGAACTGACAATTCTGAGGTAAATTTAGAATGCAGTGTTTTAAAACACAACCAATTTGGCTTGCTAATATTACATTTTTGATTTTTTGCCTACATCGCAGTAGGAGTGATTTATAGATTTTCCCTTCATGTCCTGTCTTCTGATTTTGAAATCAACCTAGTACTAATATTATATAATAACCTGGATGGCTCCTTTTCTTTCCTTTATTCTGAAGCTATTTGTAAAAACATAGTTTATTTGTTCCCTGATAGTTTGATAAAATTTATTCTTAAAATAATTCACATTCAATGTCTAGGAAAGACACATTGATGTAATCTATATGTCAGCAAGTTTATTTCATAACAGTAATTGGTTTCTTCAGATATTTTATTTCTTTTATTTCACATCTAGTAATTCATATTATTTCAATTATTATCCATTTCATATAAAACCATCATGCTCACTGTAACAAAGCCATTCATATAATCTCCAGTTTACCTGTTAGCAATCTGCTTTGCTCCTAATAATCTTGTTGGCGACTTCTTTTTCCTCCTCATTTAATCTTGCCATTGTCCTCAATCGCTCGGTCATGTCTGACTCTTTTCAACCTCATGGACTGTAGCCTGCCAGTCTCCTCTCTCCATGGGATTTTTCCAGGCAAGAATACTGGAGTGGGTTGCCATTTTCTTCTTTGGGAGATCTTCTGAACCACTGACCCACCTGGGAAGCCCCAGTTAATCTTACCAGAGGTTTTACTGTTTCAATAATCTTTTAAAGAATTAGCTTTGATTTCATCAATTCTTATTATTTTTCTAATCTGCTCTTACGTTTTATTATATCTTTGCTTCTCTTTCCTTTGGATTTACTCTGTTGCGCTTTATCTAATTTATTGAGTTAAGTGGCCAATTCAACAAATTTTTTAGAATTTAGTATTTCTTAATATATAACTTTAAAGTTACAAATTCCCATCTGAAACTTCAATCTCACCTGACATTCTTATGGATAATGAGTTTGTTATTATTTAGTTTAAAAAATTTTTTTACTTGCATTATTTTTCTTATTTGTTCCATAAACTATTGAGTTGTCCTTTATTTTCTTTTTTAGTGTCTAAATATATGGTGAGCCTAGACGATGTTATTATTTCATGAATCTCTGAATTTCTTGAAATATTTTTAGAAATAATGGTCTATTTGATATAATTTTTTATACTGGTTGAAATTTCTGTTCCAGATATTGGTCAATGTTTCTGACAAATACATGGATATTCTTTTAAAAAGGGTATTCTCCATGTTTTTAGGATCTTATTATAGCTTAAGCTCTTCAGTATGCTATTCAAATTTCTTACATCTTTATTAAGTTTTTAATCTTCATCTCATAACAGTTTAAAAGAGGGTTACCAAAATAACTCCAATGACTAATTTGCCAATTTCTCCTTACAACTCTGTAAATCTCAGTTTTATATGGATTATAGTCATGTTGTTATTTGCATTAAATTTCATGATTATTATATATTCTGATAAACTGCTCCTCTTATTATGTTACAACTTGCAAATCTTTAATGCCAATTTGACTTAAAATTTATTTTTCTGACATTCCTTTAGAATATTTTTATTTAGCATTTGTCCAATACTTCTTTTTGCATTCTTTCACTGACAAACATCTAGCATCAATTTCTTTTTAGATGTGTTTCTTACAAACAGCTCATAGCTAGATAGTGCTTTGTGGGACACTGCTGTTCATGTTTATCATTTCCAAGTTCATAAGCTAAATAAAGTTCTTGGACTGAAACAGGCACTAAATCATGCATGTTTAATAAAAAAGCTTACCAACACCTAAACCCACACATATAAGTGGAGGCAGATTTTACTTTATAGCTCAGACCTCCCACATTTAAAGGGGACTTTTCCTTCATGCTACGTGTGTTTATATGTAGAAGGAAGAAATACTTCAGTGTGCAGAATACATGTACACTGAAGAATTTCTTTATATATATATATACACACATGCACATACATATATGCACACATTATATATATATACATATACACATATAGTAATTTCTTTTATATATATACACACACGCATATACACATATACACACATATACACACACATCATATATATATATGATGGAAAGGCCCCCTGACAAAGTAGAAAGAGCTAACTAGACAGCAGAGCGCTCAAGCCCTCCAGACTTTGCCAGCTTCTCTCTGTGTGAATTCAGTCAAGGCATTGACCTCTCTGGTCCTCAACCTGCCACGTAGCTGGATCACCAAAGAAACGTATATCCTCTTCATATAAACATCACTAACAGCTCCCCTTGGTGGATCAGTGGTAAAGAATCTGCTTGCCAACCAGAAAGTGGGGTTCAATCCCTGGGTCAGAAAAATCCTCTGGAGAAAGAAATGGCAACCCGCTCTTACTTGGGAGGTCCCGTGGACAGAGGGGCCTGGCAGACTGCTGTCCATAGGGTCACAAAGGTTGGACGTGACTTAGCACATAAGTAACAGCAATTATTTCTGCCAAGTGCATTTAAAGGTGAAGAAATTCATGTTCAGGGAGGGAAAATTGACTTGGCCCACGTGAATATCCTAAATAATATTATCTTTGGTATGTCATGCAGTCTCCTTTTCAAAACATCATGTAGGGGTTGAATTGTACCTCCCAAATTCGTATTGAAGCCCCAAGCCCCAGTCATCTGTTTTGGAAATAGGATCTTTGCAAAATAATTAGTTAAGATAAAGTCATTAAGGTGGGTCCTAATCAAATATGACTGGGGTCCTCATGAAAAGGGAAAAAACTGTATAACACTTGAAACTGACATGACGTAATAAATCAACTAGTTCAGTTCAGTTCAGTGGCTCAGTCGTGTCCGACTCTTTGCGACCCCATGAATCCAGCATGCCAGGCTGTGATGCCATCCAGCCATCTCATCCTCGGTCATCCCCTTCTCCTTCTGCCCCCAATCTCTCTCAGCATCAGAGTCTTTTCCAGTGAGTCAACTCTTCTCATGAGGTGGCCAAAGTACTGGAGTTTCAGCTTTAGCATCATTCCTTCCAAAGAAATCCCAGGGCTGATCTCCCCTAGAATGGACTGGTTGGATCTCCTTGCAGTCCAAGGGACTCTCAAGAGTCTTCTCCAACACCACAGTTCAAAAGCATCAATTCTTTGGCGCTCAGCCTTCTTCACAGTCCACCCAACTCTCACATCCATACATGACCACAGGAAAAACCATAGCCTTGACTAGACGGACCTTAGTCGGCAAAGTAATGTCTCTGCTTTTGAATATACTATCTAGGTTGGTCATAACTTTTCTTCCAAGGAGTAAGCGTCTTTTAATTTCATGGCTGCAGTCACCATCTGCAGTGATTATACTCCAATAAAAAAATTTTAAAAACGGAGGGCAAGGAAGGAGCTGGACACCGATGTGCACAGGTGGAGAATACTATATGAAGACAGAGGCAGAAATCAGGATGATGTTTCTATAAGCCAAGGAACACCAAAGAGAGCCAGTGGACCCCTGGAAACAGACGTGCCATAGTGCTTCTCATTGTAGCCCTAAGCAGAGACCAGGACTGCTCAGACCTTCACCTTGGACTCTGAGACTCCAGAGCTCTGAGACAACAAATTCCTGCTGTTCAAGCCATTCGCATGGTGATAGTTTGTTACTGAAGCCCTAAGAAACAAATACACTATCTTTATACTGTAACTAGAAAGCTTCTTGCTGAATATGCATGTCTGTCTTCTGTAAACACATACGTACATGCACACATACCATCTTACAGACATACCCTGGAGAAGGACTGCCTCAGACTTGATGATAAGTGAGAAAACTCTCATCGTCTCCCTGAAAGATCTTCCGGGTAGTGAAGTAAATAAGGGTAAGACCCCTGGGCTGGATCAGAAAACTTGAGTTTGAAGCCTCATTTAGACAAAATCTTTCCTGCTAGCTCTTGGTGTCATTTACACAATGAGAAGGTCACCACTCTAATCAAACCTTTCTTGACTGAACTTCACGTTTTCAAAATATTTTGCCAACAAATCTGCATCGATGATGACATAATGAATTTGATTGCCCAATGTTTATTAATCAAAGACATATATAACAGGATATGCAATAAAAATCGCTTCTCCCAGATTCCTATGATGTCACAGGCAGCCAATCGGATCTGAAAGGGACATTCTTGTGGATTAGTTCTAAAGCTCCTGCACAGCTGGGCCAGATGAGAGGGGCCCGGCAGGGCGGCCATGGGTGGCCCAGGGCCAACATCTGCCCGGAAACACCCCGTGTGGCCTCGTGAGTCGAGCCTGGCTGGAGGGAAGCTCTCCCATCTGGTCTGAGTGTCAAACGTCGTGTGGAAAGGGGCGGCTGAGAATGGAATCCTTCTCTCTCACTGCTCCAGCCTGGACGTGCTTTCCCATGGAGGGCTCGAGAGAGGGGGAAACCAGACCACGACAGAGGAGGTCCAGAAAAACCAGCTATTGTCTTGGCCATGTGTTGGTATGACATTCATATCCCCAGCATGAATGAGGGCCACTGCGAGGAGGAGGGAAGCAGAGAGGGGCTGGATTGGTGTGATCCGCGGTCACCTTCATCCTCTTTGCCCCAGCAGGAGGCCTGGGTGGCAGGCCATCCCCAGCAGCCACTAGGATTTTGTCCTTTGGCAAGTTACTGTTACTATTTTCCTCTGTTCAGCGGCGATAGTTAAGTCCCCATGCTCCCTGGTTCTTCAGCAGATTGCTGAAGTGCATGCTTAGAATTCTGTAGTTCGACAAACATGCTCTCAACAGTCCCAGTTCTTATTCATTTTGTGCAACTGGCAAAGACATCCTGAAGGCCTACTGTGTGCCAGGAAGCAGACCCGGTGCTGAAACATCGAGACCAGTGAGTTGACAGTCTAACAGGGAAAAGAAACAACCACAAGTGTTAGGATGGGAATGTGTTGAAAGGGTGAGGGCCCCCTTCAGATTGCAGGATGCTCCTTTCAACTTCTGGCTGGTCAGATGTTCCAGGGAGCATCTTGGCTTGTGTGAGACTCCAAGCGAAAGAACAGGTTCTCCGGGAAAGTGAGTTGGCTCCAGGCTGGGAGAACCCATGAGAAAGAAGTGGAGCCTGAGGAAAACACAGTGGGTCCTAACGAGGGTTTCTATGGCTATCCAGAGAGTCAGAGCAGGCTGGAGAAGTGTATTCTCTCCCTCCAAAAGTTTAGAGGAGGGAAGTAAAGCAACCCACTTGAGAGACCCCCTTTCTAAAAATTAAAATAAAAAAATTAAAGTTATTTTCACTAGACCACATGGTATAAGGAGGCTGAGGTTAGATTGTTTTGTGTCTGAGTGGAGAGCCAGGGGCTAAGTCTGGATTTCAGAATGTCAGAAGATTCTAGAAGACAGAGATTGCAATTTGCAAAGCAGAAGGGAAAGAAGCCTGTACAGATCACCCAGGTCTGGAGACAGTTAAACCTGCTTGGGCAACATGGAACAGAGCTGTCGGGTAAGCAACGAGCAGGCTGAGGCCTGGAACACCATGGGAAAGAGATGATGGGAAATCCATGGGGGTAGGGCAGTGTGCTCTAAGACTCCAAAGAGCTTCCTGGTCATGGTCAAAGGCCCCAAGCACAGGAGGAGTGACCAGTTCAATGGACATGAACTTGGGCAAAGTCTGGGAGAGAGTAGAGGACAAGAGAGCTTGGGGCACTGCAGTCCATGGGGTTGCACAGCAGATCTGACTTTGGATCCAGCCCAACCACTCACTAGCTCCAGCCCACTGCGAAAGTGGCTGCTTCTGAGCCTAAGTGTCCTCAGCTGCAAAATGCCCTGCAGGGCAGGCAAAGGGTGGCAAAGGCCCTGAGCTCTGGCCAGTGGAGTCCCTCATGTGGAGGGAGGCCTAAGCCCCACACCTCAGAGGAGATGGTTCCGGAACAGTGTCTTCCACTCTTGTCTTAAGCAGGAGGGAAGTCCCTTCCAGGGACTGACTGGCCGCCTTCCGTCAAGCCTGCCTCCACTGATAGCAGAGGAGGGACAAAAGGCAGAGCCATCTCCCCAGGAAAGGGACGCTGCCCCTGAGAGGCAGAAGAAATGGTGGCTGCCCATTCAATTCTGTAGGAAATAAAATGGATTAAAAAAAAGAAAGAAAGAAAATTTAAAAACTAAAAGGAAAACATGAAGCTTCTAACACCATTTATGTCAATTTTCCTTGGAGCTACTAGCATTTAATCTTTGGGATGTTTCTAGAAAGACTGGAAAATACACATTTTTGCTCAACCAGTTTTAGGCGTTGGTTCTTCTTTCTCCATCAATACTGAAGTCACAAGTCTCCCGGAGTCTCAAAGTGCTTCTCACCAGCTCCTCAATGTCTCCCTATTTCTAAATTTATCTTCTCCATTTCCTTTGCTCTACACCTGGATGGTGACTGCATCCATGAAATTAGAAGACACTTGCTCACTGGAAGGAAAACTATGACAAATTTAGTGTATTAACGAGTAGAGACATCACTTTGCCAACAAAGGTCTGTCTAGTTAAAGCTATGGCTTTTCCAGTGGTCAGGTACAGTTGTGAGAGTTGGACCATAAGGGAGTCTGAGCACGGAAGAATTGATGCTTTCGAATTATGGTGCTGAAAAAGACTCCTGAGAGTCTCTTGAACTTCAAGGAGTGCTGAAGAAGACTCTTGAGAGTCCCTTGGACTGCAAGGAGATCCAATCAGTCCATCCTAAAGGAAATCAGTCCTGAATATTCTTTGGAAAGATTGATGCTGAAGGTGAAGTTCCAATACTTTGGCCACCTGATGCAAGCTGACTCATTGGAAAAAGACCCTGATGCTGGGGAAACCTTGAGGGCAGAAGAAGAGGGCAACAGAGGATGAAATGGCTGGATGGCATCACCAGTTCAATGGACATGAATTGGGGCAAAGTCTGGGAGATGGTAGAGGACAAGAGAGCTTGGGGTGCTGTAGTCCTTGGGGTCACAAAGAGTCAAACATGACTTAGCAACTGGAAAAAAACAATACCTGTATGGAAAAAGAGACTGGAGAGTGTGCAGCCTGACTCACTCCCAGATCTGGATGGACAATGGAATAGTCTGAATCCAACACGTACTGGCTTTGGGCTGCAGATCCCAAGCTCCAAAGCAGGTGTGCCCTGCTCGTGGAGCTTCTGGTGAATGAATCCCCATCAAGTGACAAGATTGAGATTTTCTCCATAATCTTCTTGGAAGCTCCAGGTAGTTAAAGGGCACAAGGAACCCAAGGAGGAAAGGATGAGGGGATGATGCTCTAACATCACCCTTCAGTGCTGCTGAAATCTCCCCAGTTTGCCTACTGATTCCATTGCCAGCCAATCTCTTTCCCCATGATCTCATTCATTACCCTGGGTGGAGATCTGTTATCGGCTCCCATTTGACAGATGAGCAAAGTGAGGCTGTGGGCAGGTGAGAGGAGACTGAAAGAATGATTTCAGTCCAAGCAGACCCAGCTCCATCCAGGCTGGCCTGGGGCCCATTTGCCTTAGACTATCGAGCAGAGAAACTGCTCTCCCTCCCAGGGGGCTGGAGGGCTTGGCAGGGAGGCGGCCCACTGCTCGGTTGGTTGAGGAGATAATCATTCTTGGGGTCTGTTTATCAGCCATCTTTGAATGGCAGGCCTGGATTTCCTAATTAGCTAACATCCGTGGGCCGGTAACTCTTCTAAGAGCCCAGTCATATCAGATCACTGGCATTCTCCATGGTTCTATCTCTCCCCCAAACCTGTGCTCAATGTCTGATAACTAGAAGTTTCTGCAGTGGATAATGAATGAATGGGGGTTGGGGAGGAAGGGGCAGGCTTTCTGGATGGCCCCAAATCCCCAGGGGTCCCAAGAATTAAAGTTGTTTTTTTCTGCCAAAGGAGGCCTGTGTGGACAACATGCCATGAGGAAAGGGCCAAGGATGCTCAGCTGTTCTGAATTTACCCAGGAACGCAGGGGCCACGGTCCCTGGCCACCTGGCACCCAGCTGTTCATAGCATTAGAGCCCTTGAATCCTGCCCTGGTGGGGCCCCCAGAGACCAGCTCACAGCCTTCATTGTTCATCCTTTGCCGGGTGTGCCCAGCCCCTTAGCAACAGACGCAGGACAGAGACCTAGGTCATCCTGGCGGGGGTGGGGGATTGCCGTCTTTCAAGTCGTCTTCCCTACCCCAGAGCTTCAGCTGGAGCTGGAGCTGTGTCCTTTAGGACAGGTCACAGTCCTGCTCCCAATGTCAGTTCAGTTCAGTGACTCAGTCGTGTCCGACTCTTTGCAACCCCATGGACTGCAGCACACTAGGCTTCCCTGTCCATCACCAACTCCTGGACTTGCTCACACCGTCCCTTCCACCCATATCCTTCTTCCTTCTTTTTCTCCTTTGGGAGAATCTCAAGTCAAAGATCCAGTTTCAGCTCAAGCTCTCTGGCTCTCAGAAGCTGTCCATAACTCACTGCCTCTTGGTGCTGAGTTAGGCACCTTCCTCTATGCAGCCAGCCTGGATTCATTGCCTCTTTCACAACACTTTCTGGCTGCCTTAAAGTTGTCTGAGTCTGAGCTACACATTAAACCCTGAGCTTCTCAAAGACCCCAATGGGTTCCTCTCTATTTCACCCCAGAACCCGAGACAGACCAGAAGAAAAGAATTCATGCCAGATCATGCCTAGTGAATAAAAGAATGGACGAATGAAGGATGAATGAGTCTTTTCTATTTTAATAAGATGTTTTAACTCTCTAAGGATGGGGACGCTAATTTGATTATAAATAAATGACCTCTGGGCTTCCCCTAACGGCTCAGCAGGTAAAAAATCTGCCTGCTGTGAAGGAGACACAAGAGACTTGGGTTCAATCCTTAAGACAGGAAGATCCCCTAGAAAAGGAAATGGCAACCCACTCCATTATTCTTGCCTGGGAAATCCCATGGACAGAGGATCCTGGCGGGCCACAGTCTAAAGGACGGCAAAGAGTCGGACACAGCTGAGCAACTAAGCACACACACAGCAAATGACCACATGGCACTTGGCTCTTGTGAAGGCGTATACAGGGCACTCTCCTGACATGCCTGAGGCAGACTTCCAGGATCGTATGGACAGCTCAGGGGTCAGCTGGCCAGCCTACGTGAAAGCGCACCCTGTCCAATGGACATGTATCGCTGAGCACTCGGGCGCCCAGTGAGGGGTCCCTGTCTGCGACCTGGGCCTGAGAAGGAGGCTAATATTTATTTTCCCTTGAGAGCTCAGAAACCACCCATCTTCTTCTCCAGCAGCAAAGGTTTGCTGCTGCGTCTGTTTCCACTGAAACACAAAAATATACTCACTCGGGCAAGAAGCCCCCAGGTTGGCTAGACCAGACTGTTTTCATCCGTCAAATGAGAAGACTACGGTGTGTACTTAGGTCCAAACACAGAGAAGTTCAGAGTCATATGTGGGGGGCTTTTTAAGTGGTGACGTTTGGACGATGATGCGATAGGGTAAGTGACAGCCCACCCAAGCCTCTGTTTCTTCAGCTAAGAAGCACTTTGACAGTGTCTCCTCCGCAGGAGACAGGAGACATGTCATGCAGGGAAAGTGTTTGAATCCATGTCTGGAATCTTCCAGCACTCAGATCCCCTGCCTTTCTCCAGGCTGGATCCGGGAAGGCCAGTGAGGGACAATGGGGCGCTTTTTCCCAGACACGTCTCCTTAAATGAGTTGTAAGCCTGCCTGGACGCTTAGCACCATTAAAAGTTTTCTTTCTTTTTCCCTTGAAAACTCACATGCAAGATAATACAACACCCATCTCCATCAACCCATCACCTTTCCTAAAGACCAAGCAATAAGTATTTGAATTCAATCCATCTTTCTCATGTGAAAATCACAGATACCTGCTAAAACTCAAAGAAGCTAAGTCTATCAACTTCCTATTTGTTTTCATATAGATATTCTTAATACAGAGTTCAATAAATGTCATAATGCCCCAAATATATTTTGAGCCAAAAGGATCCTTCTGGAAATTGCAACAGTACTTGAAGGCCAATGGGAGCCATCACGATCGAGGTCCTACTTTTCTCCACTCCCAAATCTTGACAGCACACCCCCTCTCCCATGGTCCCTCCTTCCCCAGGTCCCGCTTGCACTGAGCCAGCGTTTGACCATTGCTAGCACAGGGAGCCACACACTCAAAGGCTTGAGAGCAGTACAAAGTGATGAGCCTCAAAGCTGTAAGTGACAAAGACTAGGGGACAGCCAGTGACTCTCACTGGCTCAGCCAGCACTTCTGAGGCCCCCTGGGTGCAGGCCAGTGTTCTAGGTGTCAGGCTGTTTGGCCAGCAAGATACATAGAGACCCTACTTTCAGAGAGAGAGAGAATGAGGGACCCAGAGAATAATCAAAACCAGATCATCATATAACAAAGCCAGGTGCTGAAGACCTCTATAGCTGTTTCAGGGCTTAGAGGGTTTGGGGGCTGTTGCTTCAGACAAGCCCAGCTCGGTAGGCCTCTCTAAGGACCTGACATGGGGAACCAGGGAGATGAATGGCATTGTGAGCCCTGGGCAGCATGCCTGGGCACTCCGGGTGGTGAGCGGCGAGGGCAAAGGCCCAGCAGCTGGACCCTGCTGGGCGCTGGTGAAGAGCCAGGGGTCAGGGGCCCTGAGCAGGCAGCGCTGGGAGCACGGCGTGAAGAGTCTGGGTTTTTATCCGAGAGGAAGCAGGGAGACTGGACCATCAAGACCTTGGAAACACCGAGGTGAGGACTTTGACTTCTCCGAGGAGGGAGAGTTACAAGCAAAGAATGACCAGATTTAACTTAGATTTTTGCAGTTTGCTCCCTCAGGGAGGAAGAGGCTCAGAAACCAAGCAGAGCCGAGCCTGAAAGAGCAGCATGTCATCATTTCATTGAAGGGAGAACTTTGTGGGCAATTGTGAAGACTGAGTGCCCGCTGCATCCCTTGACTCACCTGCTGGGGCCACAGAGAACCTACGACCCGTGCTGGCATCCTTCCCAAGGTCTTTCCCCAAACCCACACCTCCCAGCCCTTGTGCGGCTAACAGAGCAGATGCAGCTAACAACACTGCAAGACAGCAGCCCTTCCTTCTGGGGGCAGGCTTACCCCCCGTGTAGGCTCCGGAAACCCTGCTCTTTAACATCCAGCACACACGTCCACTGTGTCCCACGTACAGCCATGGTGTGCATGCTGTGTGAAAGTCGCGTCAGTCGTGTCCGACTCTGTGTGACCCCGTGGAGTGTAGCCCACCAGGCTCCTCCTCTCCAGGCAAGAATACTGGAGTGGGTGGCCATGCCCTCCTCCAGGGGATCTTTCTGACCCAAGGATTGACCCCTCGTCTCCTACGTCTCCTGCATTGGCAGGTGTGTTCTTTATCACTGAGGCACCACCTGGGAAGCCCCACAGCCATGATTGGGATGACTTAAATTCATGTGCCTGGCCACCCCTCCCAATCCAGAAGCACAAAGACGTCCTGAGAGTTTAATTTCCCTGGAGGCAGCATGGCCCAGGCCTTTAGTCCAAATAATAATGATAATAATAACCTGGATGTCCGCTGAGCCTTTCCCAATGCGGTTCTCATAAGGTTAAGAGAGTGCAAAGTGTCTCTCCTGCTGCTGCTTCTCAGAAGAATTCCCAGTTTGGGACAAAACAGACTGAAATGCTGGAACGGAGTCCAGCCAGCTCGGCTTCCGATGCTCAGAAAACTCATGCTCCTCACTGCATCAGACGCTGATTCAGAAGTCGCCTTTGCAAGCCTGCTGACACATTTCATAGAGGCAGTGCGGAGAGGGTGTTTGGAAAGGCCTCAGAAGAAGGAGGGGTGTCCGATCCATCAGTCAGACTTTTAGGGGCCTTCCTTGGGGACTGATGCTGAAGCTCTCATACTTTGACCATCTGATGAGAAGAATTGACTCATTAGAAAAGACCCTGGTGCTCAGAAAGATTGAGGACAGGAGGGAGAAGGGAGCGACAGAGGATGAGATGGTTAGATGGCATCATTGAGTCAGTGGAATGAGTATGAGCAAATTCTGGGAGACAGTGGAGGACAGGGGAGCCTGGTGGGCTGCAGTCCACGGGGTGCGCCTGGGCACTCCAGGTGGTGAGCGGTGAGGTCAAAGGCCCAGAGCCTGGACTGTGCTGGGCACCCGTGAAGAGCCAAGGGACAGGAGGCCTGAGCAGGAGGCACTAGGGGCAGGGCGTGGTGTGAAGGGCTTGAGTTTTTATCAGAGAGGAAGCAGGGAGACTGGACCATCAAGACCCAGCAAGGTCACTATTTGACCTTGCACAGTCAGACATGACTTAGCAACTGGACAACAATAACTTTGTCCTGAGAGGAGACCATAGTCTTTACCTCTGTTTATCCTCAGAGTCAAACACCTTTTGTCTAAACTATTGACTTTAGAATGAAGGTGCTGATCTCCACAGACTAGTCTCAAACCTGAGCAAAAGAAGCCCGTTGCCTTTTCTCAAGGCATAACTCAGAAGTGTCTCTCTCCCCTTGCTCACCCTCCTTCACCCCTTTTGTCAGGTATGTTCTCCTGGGGGCAGTTGCTAGCAAGGTCAGCCTCATTTCGGGTGAATGTGTGTGTGTTTTATTTATTTTATTTTTATTATTTTTCAAGTTTTAAAATTTTTACTTATTCACCTTTTATTGAAGTAGAGTTGATTCACAATGCTGTGTTGGTTTCAAAGTGATTTAGTTTTAGCATCTGTATATATATATATATATATATATATATATATATGCATCATACACTCATATCTGTATGTAATTTTTCAGATTCTTTTCCTTTACTGCTGCTGCTGCTGCTAAGTCGCTTCAGTCATGTCCAACTCTGTGTGACCCCATAGACAGCAGTCTGTCAGGCTCCCCCGTCCCTAAGATTTTCCAGGCAAGAACACTGGAGTGGGGGTGCCATTTCCTTCTCCAATGCAGGAAAGTGAAAAGTGAAAGTGAAGTCGCTGAGTCATGTCTGACTCTTCGAGACCCCGTGGACTACAGCCCACCAGGCTCCTCCGTCCATGGGAGTTTCCAGGCAGGAGTGCTGGAGTGGGTGCCATTACCTTCTCCTTTTCCCTTATGGGTTATTACTAAATATTGAGCAGAGTTCCCTGTGCTTTACAGTAGATTCTTGTTGGTTATCTATTTTATAAATAGTAGTACGCAAGACTGGCCTAATTCAGTAGCAGCACCTGGCTTAAGCCACACAAAAGCTCAGGCTGCCCTTGGAGAGGTGTTATCAATAGTTCATTCTGTGGCTGTGAACCCCATGCGTCGTGGGTCTGTGATTTGTCAGTGTGGCAGGCATGCTGGGAGCCTGGGTTCCAGAGCCTTCTGCAGAGCATCACCACTGCTACTGTACATTGAGTGTCCAGCACGTGTCAAGCGCTGCCTGTGAATCTGATCCAAAGCCTTATGTTCCTGCAAGGATTATCATCCCCAGGAGTAAACTGAGGTTCCAAGGAGGTATGGAACTGGCCCAGAATCCCAGTTAGAACACATCTAAGCCATGACCTAGGGCACCCCCTGCTTTCATCATGCTGCTTGTCCTTCACAGGAAGCACTGGCTGTGTGCCTACATTTTGCCAGGCAGTGTGCCAATGGCCCAGGCTTCCCTGATGGCTCAGTGGGTAAAGAATTTCACCTGCAGTGCCAGAGACACAGGAGACATGGGTTCCATCCGTGGGTCAAGATCCCCTGGAGAGGGAAATGGCAACCCACTCCAGTATTCTTGCCTGGGAAATCCCATGGACAGAGGAGCCCGGGGACCACCGTTCAAAGGGTGGCAAAGAGTCAGGCATGACTGAGAGACTGAGTGTGCACACACGCATGTGCCAATGGCCAGGGCATCCGAGATCAGTGAGACCCGCCAAAGCCCTCTGGAATCTCAGGCTCAGCTTGGATTCCTGCAGAAGCAGAACTTCTTGGTGACACAACGGTCATCAAGCAGGGAGTCTATTTAGGATTGCAGGAAGCACAGGCAGAAGGGGCGGACATGAAACAGGGAAGGGAAGGCAGCCACAAAGGAGGCGGGCTGCCCGGGCAAGGCTCCCACGGAAATCAGTGGGCTCACTCGCACCAGAGCCTCCAGGAGACAACGCCCCACGCTCCTGGAATCCCCCATGCACAAACCAGAGGTTAGGGAGCTGCTTTACCGATGTGCCCCTCTTGCCATCCACTGCAGGTTGAGGGTGCACGGCCCCCCCAGGAGCTCGGCTGCTCTTCCAAGGGCATTAATGATCGAGCATCTTTGATTTCCCATGCCTGAGGCTTCCGGCCAGGAAAAGAACCCTCAGACAGACATTATCCACAAACGGCCGAATTGAAGGCAAGGGGCTGGCCTCTCCTATACACCAGGCCTGGGGCATCTATCTGCAGACCTCATACAGAGACAGGCAATGCCTGAGTTTAATAAGAAGTGTGGCTATCTAGAGTCCACATTTATAAGCTGTAGGATCTTGAACAAATCTAATGTTTGCTGCATTATGGGAAGGGCCTGGGACTTACTTTGTTCTCTGGTCTCTAAGACTACAGGCTCCCAGTGCAGGGGGCAGGTTCTATCCCTGACCAGGCAGCTAGATCCCACATGCCACAGCTAAGTGTTCAAATGCTACAATTAAAAGATCCCACGTGCAGCAAGGAAGATTAACGACCCTGTGTGCGTCAGCTAAGACTTGGCATAGCCAAATAAATGTGTTACTCGCCAGTTGTGTATGAATCATTGTGATCACATAGACTGTAGCCCACCAGGCTTCTCTGTCCATGAAATTCCCCAGGCAAGGATACTAGAGTGGGTAGCCATTCCCTTCTCCAGGGGACCTTCCCTGACCCAAAGATCACACCCGGGTCTCCTGAATTGCAAGCAGATTCTTTACTGTCTGAGCCTCCAGGACAGCCCTCCCCCCACCCCACCCCACACTGCCAACAAAACTTAAATAAGTTTTTTTTTTTTTAATATGGGAAATGTTATAATGATGCCCCTCATGTAGAATGAAACTTGGATGGAAAAGGATTATGTGTATAAAGCAGTCGGCGTCATGTCCAGAACACAGTGAGCTCTCATATAAGGTGAACTTATGTGAAGAGCATAATATCCTTAGTTCATCCAGTCCTCCCACTGACCTGTGATGACAGTGGGTCTCACGGGGGTGAAACGTGGTGCTGGATGTACGCCAAAGATCGGAGAGATGAACAGAACTTGATCCAAGACTAGGAGACGCCAGCTCACAGAGGGGCACGTGGCCCTCCTGAGAATCGTGCCAGGATAAAAACCAGAACACAGGCTCCTCTCTCCCTTTGTGTGTCTTCTCCCTGCTCCAAGGAACACACAGTTCAGAGTAAGAATGAGCTCCCCAACCCTCTGCCTTCGAATTGTGGATGTGGAAAGCAGTGAACTTCGTAGCTGCCTTCCTCTCCAGATTTATAACACATCCATTCCCCTAAGTGCTTGACATAGACGCACTGGAGATTTGAAGGCATTCTCTAAAGCTCAATATTTCTGTGATTAATGTTTTATTGGATGGTGGGCAACAGAAATGCTATCCAGGCTCAAAGAAATCATTCAAATAGGGAACATTGTCTGTTGCATAAAACCTCCACTTGAAGGGTTTTTATACTTTTTAAAGTTATTTTTAAAAGTGACTTTGGAAGAAAGCTTCAACCCGAGGAGAAGCATCAAAAGTAAAATTGATGGCTTCAGGGTGAAAATTTTTTCCTTCGGTAATTTAACTGTCCAGAAAGAGATAATGATGTCCACCTGTCAAGGCGAGAAGGCAGGAGCCGCTGCAGAGAAAGATAGCGGGGACCTTCACAGAGACTGTGCGGCTCCAGGAGCTTTGTTAAGGGGGCTGGGAGGAGATGAGCAATCGCCCTCTCTGTCCTTCTCCTGACCTCTTTATCCAAGGCAGAGAAGGGATTTGAAGGCTCCTGTGAGCCCCAGGCAGCTGATGAGAACATGACGCTCCCAGTTCTGCATGACTCCGCGATCATCTATGCGCCTGGCACGGTGCAAAGCCGCTCACCTAAATGAACCCGGGAAGCTTCCTGGAACCCGTGAGGATGGCCCCCAACATCCCTGCTTTACAGATGAGGAAGCCAAGGCCCCAAAAGCTCACTGTTACTAACGCCGAGTCACTCGACCGAGATGTGGAGAAGACTCGATCGTCTCGGCCCCCAGCCAGTGTGTCACACTGCCCCACACGCCCAGTCTCCTGTGATCCTCAGCACGGTGCTGCTGGACATTGAATCTGTGGCCCGTTACAGAGTACGGGGATCCAGAACCTGCGAGGGACAAGGTCTCTGTCCAAGATCACACAGCTGGTGCGTGGCCCAGCCCGACCTTGAACCAGAGTGGCCTCACTCCAGGCTACTTCATGACTGGTGAGAGTGTGGAGGGGTTTAGCTGGCTGGTTTTCCTTCATGGCTCATTTAGGTCTTTTTTTTTTTCCTTTCTTTTAAGATGTTTCCCGTGTGAACCATGTCTAAAATTTTTATTGAAGTTGATGCAGCATTGCTTCCATCTTCTGTTTTGGATTTTTGGCCGGGAGGCATGTGGGATCTTGCCTCCCCAGCCGGGGGGCTGAACCAGAACTGCTCGCATTGGAAGGCAGAACCTTAGCCGCTGGGCGGCCAGGGAGTCCTCGTTTCAGTTAGAGGATCATGCCTTTCAATACTTTCTGTTCTAATTAGTTTCTCAGGGTTTATACTCCTGTATGAGCTTCCTTTGTGGTTCAGCTAGTAAAGGCCACCTTCAGTGCGGCGAACCTGGGTTTGATCCCTGGTTGAGAAGATCCCCTGGGGAAGGGAAAGGCTGCCCACCCCAGTATTCCGGCCTGGAGAATCCCATGGACAGCCCATGGCATCGCAAAGACTCAGACACGACTGAGCGACTTTCAGTGTCACTATTCTCCTGTATCTGTAAAGAACAGTTAAAATGTCCTTGATGTTTGTGTTGAATTTGTGGAAGCTGTGGTATATCTGCACGATGGGATATCACTCAGCTAGAAAAAGGAAGACATCTGAGTCAGTTCTAATAAGGTGGATGAACGCAGAGCCTATTCTACAGAGTGAAGTAAGTCAGAAAGAGAAAGACAAATCTCATATATTAATGCGCATATATGGAATCTAGAAAGATAGTACTGACGAGCCTGCATGCAGGGCAGCGAAGGAGACCAGACATCCAGAACAGACTTTTGGACACAGTAGGGGAAGGAGAGGGTGGGATGACTTGAGAGAATACAATGGAAACAGAGACATCGCCATCCATAAAAGAGACAGCTGGAGGGCGTTTGCTGTATGATGCAGGGTGCCCAAAGCCCGTGCCCTGTGACACCCTGGAGCAACGGGGTGAGGAGGGAGGTGGGAGGGGTTCAAGGGGGAGAGGATCTACGCATACCTATCTATGGCTGACTCACCTTGATATATGGCAAAAACCATCACAATATTGTAAAGCAATTATCCTCCAATTAAAAATAAATAAATAATTTTTTAAATGGAGCTGAAAGGCTGTTATCTTGAGAGAACTTGGTATTATAGTTGTTACCACATAACAGATATAAACCAACCTATATGTGTTATGGCTAATATACATAAATCTTACTAGAGGCGTGTTTTATGTAAGTAAATACGTTATATACGTATGAATTCACACATCTCTTCATATTGCTTAGAATTACTAACAATCATTGAGTAAGTTAATCACTGAGTCTACACTTCTTGAATACATGATTTTCTCACAATGAGCAGGTTTGATGCTATTGCAAAGCCAGACTGGAACAAAGCTCAAAGCTTTGCCCTTGTGACTTTCAATGTGGAACTCATTCTCAAAACCTCTCTCATCCTCTCTGACCACAACATATTCTTACTATACATAGTCCATCTTTCCTGGTGAGTCATCACATGCACCTCTCACCAAATGTCAAGATCAGCAGTGGGAAAGGGAGGGCGCCTGCCTCTTCCTTGGAAAGGCGATCAAGGTCCCCAAAGTGAACGTCACTTACACTCTAGGGCGCAAGTTTTCCACTCGGCCATCCAACCCTGGCGTGCAGAAACTGGTCTGGCCATTTTTGTTTGATGTGACAACGAGAAAAACTATTAACTTTATTATATGGTTTTATGAACACTTCAGGTTATTCTGCAAAGTATCAAAGGTGGTGTAAGTAAGATGTAGATCCAGATAGCTACTGTATCATTTCCATTCTGGAGGGCTTCATATTTCATGCAGTTTGAAACTGAACATGATCAGATTGTTATGTAAATAATAAAATACAATCTGTAATTTCTTTAAAGAATATCTGATAAATTAGCTGTGATCATTTCAGTATTAAGTTCATATAATAAGCATTTACTTTACTATGAACCCCACATGTTAATAATTGGTCTTAAAATATAAGCCAGTGGACTGGTGAAAGTTCAGCTCTAGTGTGGTAAATGTGAGCTTATACTGACCTCAACCTTGTTTCTCCAAGTGGAAGAGACTGAGAACAGGTATCTGGGAGGAAGTTCACTGCTCTGAACAGCTAGTTCATTGCCTACCATTCTGACCAATTCAATGAAATTTCCTTTAAAATTCAAATTGCTATCAAAATGACACTGTATCTGGTAATTCACTGTGCATGGAGGGTGCAGCCATGAAATCAAAAGATGCTTGCTCCTTGGAAAGAAAGTTACGACAAACCTAGTTCAGTCACTCAGTTCTGTCTGACTCTTTGTGACCCCATGGGCTGCAGCACGCCAGGCTTCCCTGTCCATCACCAACTCCCAGAGCTTACTCAAACTCATGTCCATCCAGTCGGTGTTGCCATACAATCATCTCATCCTCTGTCATCCCCTTCTCCTCCTGCCTTCAATCTTTCCCAGCGTTCAGGGTCTTTTCCAGTGAGTCAGTTCTTCACATCAGGAGGCCAAAGTAGATAGACAAACCTAGACAGCATGTTAAAAGCACATACATCACTTTGCCAACAAAGATCTGTATAGTCAAGCTGTGGTTTTCCCAGTAATCATATGTGGATGTGAGAGTTGGACCATAAAGTAAGTTGGCTGCCAAAGAACTGAAGATTTCAAATTCTGATACTAGAGAAGACTCCTGAGAGTCCCTTGGACAGCAAGTAGATCAAACCAGTCAATCCTAAAGGAAGTCAACCCTGAATATTCATTGGAAGGACTGATGCTGAAGCTGAAGGTCTAGTACTTTGGCCAGCTGATGCAAAAAGCCAACTGACTGGAGAAGACTCTGATGCTGGGAAAGGTTGAGGGCAGGAGGAGAAGGGGGCAGCAGAGGGCAAGATGGTTGGATGGCATTATCAACACAGTGGATCTGAGTTTGAGCAAACTCAGGGAAACAGTGAAGGACGGAGAAGCCTGGCTGCTGCAGTCCATGGGGTCACAAAGAGTCAGACACAACTTAGCAGCTGATCAACAACAACAACCAGGTAATGGCTGATGGAGTTAGTTATGCTCTTCCGGTGCTTTTCAGGTCTAGGCGTTCAAGAGGCTCTGCCCCTTTTTTTATATCACAACTCATATTTCTAAATAAATTTAAAACACTGAGGCAGAGTCACTGCATGGTGTTCTTTCTATTTTCCACATGTATAGGGAGAGCAGCTCATCATTTGCACATCTGGCCTTTATCTCTTTCTCAAAGCAAAATCAACATTTGGTTTGTCTTAAAGCCAGTAGCTTTATACATTCCCTCTGAATTCTTCAATTCAGAGAAGTTTTACAGATGAAGCAGGAGGAAGATCATTACATCTCTCTCACATTTTTAAGAAGGTCTGTCTGAAGATCAGAGAAGGAAAGTGACTTAGCCAATGCACACAGCAAGTTCATGGCAGAGCTGAGACTAGATCCAAGAGATCTGAGAGTAGGATGAGCGTTTACTCCACACACTACTCCACCCTATCTCAGAAATGTTCACGTTTTATGAAAAGGGTTTTTCTCCAGGTACTGCCCGTCTCCCCATCTTTATCTGTGAGCCCATACTGCTTGATGTGGCTGTTCGCCCTTTCACCCCCCAGAAACTCTACCATCATGAGTTTCTCCACGCCATCCTTGCCAACACTGCTCAGATAAGCCATCACCAGCCAATTCCCACCATGCCCTTGCCTAGAAGGGCTGGCAAGTCAGATCCCATCTTGGAGGAGAGTTTATACTTTATGTCATCATGTTTTTCCCAAGGATGAGATGGATCTGGGTGTGGCTCAGAAAAGAGGGGTTAAAATAATTACAAAATTTTTAAAAATGGTCCTACAGAACATTGTTGTCAAATATCTAAAGAGAATTTGTAGTATACATGAGAAATTGAAATTTCATCCACACAGAGGAGCTAGGGTCATTCAAGTGACTGGTCCCTTCATATACTAATTAAAGACCTGTCCATTACAGTTGATAGAACAAAGGATGTATCATCTTCGAAGGAAAGAGTTTCCCAGTCTAAGAAGTACAAGACAAAGCATCACAGTGGCCAGGGAAGTTCTGGGCTCATGTCTCGCCTCTGACTTACAAGCTGAACACACCAGTGATGATCATCAGGATGATGGCAATGGCAAGTGCCGAAGAGGCAGACAAGGAGACAGATGAGCACAGCAGAAGCTGCTTCCAGGGAAAATGCCAAGGAATCCTTGCCTTGGGTGGAAAGTGGAAACCAGGTGAGGGCTAAGATTTCCTACACCTCCTACAATTCGGTGCCTCTTTAGTGAAATAAAAACTACAGGGCTTTAGAGTTAGGTCAACAACAGGGCAGATTCACTAAGTATGAACCTCATGAATGTGGTCAAATCGTTTATGTTCTTTGGGCTTTTTAAAATCTTGGAATATGGTGATAAAACATCCATCACGCAGAGTGTTGGGCAGAATTAATGTTTTTTTTTTTAATTTTATAAAGTACCTTGTTGCAGTCATATGAGACTCATCCAATGAATATTGATCAATCTGTGATAGAAGATGAAAGGAAACAGTGGACAGAGATGTAAAGTACTAATGGCTAAACAGCCGAAATGACTGTACTGATGTTTATCAAGGAACTTTGAGAACTATTTCAGTAGCTATATAGCTTGGGCCTTTAGAAAACTGAGTAATAGGGAACATCTCTTTGTTATCCTGGTAGGATGCCAAGTGGACTAGGTCTGGAAATCCCTCTCAAACCCAAATAAACCTTCAACCTGCTCTTGAGCCTTTTCAGATTTTTTTTTCCAGTTTTGCCCAAAGCTGAATTGCAAACAGGCTGCTCAGTCATTCGTTTGTTCACACACCATGTTCTGTTAAGGATGAAGGATGGATAAAAGCATCTAACCAACCCCTGACCACGCTCTGAGGAAGGGATGGAGGAAACCAGTATGCAGGCAAGATGTCACAACACGATGCCTTCAGAGCTGAAGTAAGGATGGACACAGAAGGCAAGGATGGCGTGGTCCAAAGCCTGCCAGATTCTGCTGGGGCAGCACATGGAGGTGAGGGTTCTTCCTGGAGGAGATGATGTGTAGATTTACAACTGAATGAAGGGAGTACATAGCAGAGCCCAAGAGTATCAGTTATAAGTACTGTGGGTTCTTTGCATATTCAATAAATATTGATCAAATTTCATCTAAGGAGCAGGCTTGCAGTAACCCCCAGAGATGCAGGGAGAGCAAGACAGACACAGAGTCTGCTCTGTAGTATTTCGGATAGAGGAAGCAGAAACTTTAAGTGTAGTTAGGTAAGTAAAGGGATGATATAAAAGGAAGTAAGACAAGAAAGTTTTCTTTAAAAATGCAAACTAGAAGGAAAGAGGCAAGAGAGCACCCGCAGATGCCGAAATGTTCAGATGGTCTTCACGTTGCATCCGTGCTTTCATTCTTGCAACTTTCACAAATTCATCTCACGTGGAAGACACAGACTTGAAACTCGGACTCTGGAGACTGACAACCGGATCTAGGAGCCGCTGAGAGTCATCACAGAAGCAAACACAATGAGATTTGTCCTGGGGGAAGCAACGTTACCCCAGCAAACCTTGCTGGAACACCTGCCGCCTGCGGGAACTTGTGAGAGGCTCGTGGGGTGGGTAGGGGCAGTGATGAGTCAATTTGTCCAGCCCTCCCCAACTTCCCAGCTCACTGGGCCAAGCCAGCAGGCTCCTCTCATACAACATAAGGTGGAGAAGACATCAGAATTGGAGATGGAGCAAAGTGGGAACTGGTTTAAGGTCTATGTCAACGAGCATCCTTCTTAGAATTGTTGAATGTTGCTGAGGAAGAATCAAAAATCCCTGATTTAAAACAAAAGCAAAGAAACATACAATAACTTCTGAGTAAATATATTCTGGAGGAACAGTATCAGGTGGGGATGTTCAGAATGCCATTTGCTGCCTTCCTGGGATAGTAGTTTAGTAACTAAGTCATGGCAGACTCTTTATGACCCCATGGACTGAAGCCCACAAGACTCCTCTGTCCATGGGATTTCCTAGGCTAGGATACTGGAGTCATTGCAATTTCCTCCTTCAGGGATCTTCCTGAGCCAAGTGTAAAGCCCGGGTCTCCTGTACTGCAGGTAGGTTCTTTACCTACTGAGCCACGACGGAAGCCCACCTTCCTGGGATGGCCCCAGACTTAGGATTCCTCGTCTTCCCTCGAGGGCACCAGGCAGTGGAAGTCAGTAGGGACACCGGGCCTTAACAGAACCTACTGAACACAGCTCTGCTTTGCATTCTGAGGCTGGGCTCTTCTGAAGAAGTTCACTTGACAAGCTGTCATTAACATCCTAATGGAATTAAGGGAGCATGGGAAAAGAAGAACATCTACATAGGGCAGTTTGGGAGGGATGATCCGTCAAATGCTGGGTCCTCCCTGTCATTGATTTTCTTCTCTGTTTGAAGACAGAGACTTAAACTGAGGGACGGGTACAGACTCTGATCGGCCCTTTTCTCTCCAAGGCTGGGAGGACTGGAGCCACGTGGGGGTGGCTAGATGACAGCAGAGGGTAGGGACAGGAGAAATGGTTTGTTCATCTGATGAAGCACCAAGTGCTGTCGGCTCTGCGCCTCTCCTTCCTTGCTATTTTGGCGCTATCTTAGAGTCCAAATCTGCATCTTCCACCTTGAAACCCCTCTCTCTGAACTCTGGATCTCCATCTTATACCCTTCCTTTCCAAAAGCTGCTCAGCTCCTCACACCTGCAGCTCCAAACCAGAAGTTCTCACCTTCCGAGTTTCCCATCCCCTGTGGTTTGGGTACCCTCCATCACAATGGCTCAAGACAGAAAGTACTCTTCTCTCCCTTTCCTGCATTCCCAACATCGTAGAGATTTTTATCTTCTCAAGTTCTCTTGATTCCTTTTCTGCATCACTACAATTTCTATTCACCCTCAAGGTCACCCTGTATGAGGAGGACTCAGTTCCAATTTCTTAACAAAACTTAGAAGGTCTACGCACTGCTACATATAAAATAGATAATCAACAAGGACCAAGTGTATAGCACAGGAAACTCTACTCAACATTCTGTAGTATATGAGAAAAGAAATCTGAAAAAAAAAAAGATGTATGAATATATACAATTGAGGGTTTCCCTGGTGGCTCAGTTGATAAAGAATCTGCCTGCAATGCATGAGCTTCGGTCCCTGGCTGGGGAAGATCCCCTGTAGGTGGAAATGGCAGCCCACTTCAGTATTCTTGCCTAGGAAATCCCATGGACAGAGGATCCTGGAGGTCTAAAGTCCAAGGGGTCACAAAGAGTCGAACACAAGTTAAAAACTAAACCACCATACAGCTGAAGCCCTTTGCTGCATACCTGAAACTAGCACAATACTGTAAATCAACTATACTCCAGTATAAAATAATAATTTAAAAATAATAATTAAAAAAACTTAGAATGCCCTTCTTAATTTGACCAGGCCTCTGTGGCATGCCCTTCAGTTTCAGCAACATCAACAGCTTGCATCTCACAGCCTAGACTGTGCACCAGATGACTTGAAGCTTTGCACCTCCTCGAGCCGTTCATGTCCTTGATGACTCATGCAAGGCTTCAGTCCCTCCAGGAAGTGAAGCTTTGCTGATTCCCCCAGGACTGTGTCGGGTGCCATTCCATCATGGTTTACTGAGTCCTGGCCCGGTATTCTACAGTTTGGCACGTGTCCAGTCTTCCATGAGTATTGCCGTGTTCCTCTGTGGCCCATTGGATGGTGGGCTCCTTGGGCCTGGGCTCAGCCCCTCTCCCGTTCATTCAGCATCAACTTCAGTCCACAGAGCTGTTGTGCGCACAAAGTATGCTGTCCGAAAAAACACATAATTAATTTCATTTCTCTGGGGAACAGAGCTGCTGCACTCATTGCTCAAGAATTTCTCCCTAAAGAGTATCAGAATCAGAGGGAAACTCCTCCCCTCCCCATTCAAGATGTGGAAACTGAGGCCCCAGGAGGGACAAGTTCCATGCAACAGCTGGACTGAGCTGGGATCCTGACACGGTCCAGGATGCCTCTGCCGGCCACAGACCCTTTCTCACTCTCCCCTCTGCTGATATTGACTTCTGGCCAACCGGAAGCAGCACTTAGTACCACCCCAGCCCCCAGACTACTCTGAATCAGTTTCAGTTACAAGAATCAGAGTCAGGTAGAGGCAGAGATGGGGTTTATTGGGCTTGAAAATGCTGTCAGAGACTATACCAGTTTCCTGAGACCCTCACTGTCACCCAGTTCTAGGAGCCAAGACACTGATAAAAGTCTGGCTAAACTGCGAAGTCCCATTCAGCATGTTCTTGTGTAGTTCTAATTCTGCGATATCTGTAGACCCACCCTTGATTTATCTGCTAGACTGTAGAATCCTGCAGAGCAGCCCTGGGGGATCTCACTCATATACAGTTAGTGACCTATATATGAAGGTGTTCAGTTTTGACAGCACATTCATAGGTCCAGTTTGTTTGTATGATCAACTAACATGATCAGCTATACAGTACTGTACTCTAATAGACTTATAATACTTTTCACACAAATCATATATAAAAACAAACACAAAAAACAACTTTGATCTATATTAAATTTTTTAAATATAAATTTATTTATTTTAATTGGAGGCTAATTACTTTACAATATTGTGTTGGTTTTGCCATACATCAGCATGAATCCACCACGGGTATACACGTGTTCCCCATCCTGAACCCCCCTCCCCTTAATTTTTTAAAATGTATTTCTAACTGAATGATAACTGCTTTACAGTATTGTGTTGGCTTCTACCAAATATCACATGAATCAGCCATAGATTTACCTATGTCCCCTCCCACCTGAACATCTTTCCCATGTCCCTCTCCGTCCCACCCCTCTAGGCTGTTACCAAGCCCTGGTTTCCTATGGCAATACCACCCTGGATGCGTCTGATCTTGGAAGTGAAACATTTTTAATCTTACAATACAGTACTTTGGAAAAGTATAGCAGTACCAGCTACATCACTGCTACTTATCCTTGCTTCTGGACCTGCTGGGCTGGAAAGAAAGCTACTGCAATGCTGTACTCTATACAGTGTGTACAGTAAAGTTCCCCAAAGCCTAACCACTTGCAGAAGATACACCTGTGTGACACGTGAACTAATGTACATGCTTGGGTATGCGAACACATGTCTGCAGCTCTGAAAGTTCACAACCTGAAGGTCTGTCTGCAGGGGACTTACTTTACCTATCAGCTTCCAATACCTTGGGTCAAAAGCCAGGACCATAGTAGGTGCTGAGGTAAGAGTGGCTGAGAGAATTCAGTTCTCCCGACTCTCGGAGTAGGGCATCTCCATCGTCCCAGGCAGGTGAGAATGCAAGCCAGCAGGAAACCCCAGGAAGGATGCAATGCTTAGGCACCAGGCACTGGGCTACGCCTTTACATCACGGCCTCGCTTCATCCTTAGCCAGGAGATAGTCACTGTGATCATCCCCATTTTAGAGATGAAGACGCTGAGAGGTTGCATAACCTGCCTGAGATTCCCCAGCCATGCATTTAAGCCTTGGTCCACTTGACCCCATAGATTTGTCTCTCAATTTATGATTTAAAAACAAACATTCAACAGAACACTGGAAGACAAAAAGAGAGAAACCTGAAGCCCATGTCAGAATCGGCCAAGGTGGTGAAAGAGCCGGAAGTCAGCGTAGTGGCCCAAGACACATTTGGATTACATCTAATTAAGACACCTTTTTTCTCTTTTATTCTTTTGTCCTGGCTGCACTGCTGGCTTGCGCTGTCTAAAGAGAAAAGAGTTAATTGGTTTATTTAGCCAACTATAGATGTATTCAGGATTATTCTTCATCGTGTGAATTAAATTAAATAGTTTATTTACCCCCATGAATTTCATTCAGTTCATTTAATTTAATTTCATAGTTATAACATGGGGAACAAACTAACTAGATTTCTCCCTTTGGGATGGAAATGGGCAAATATTTTGGTTCTGAATTAACAAGCAGCAAAGCTGATATTTATAATAAATCATCCATTGTTAGCCATCCTGATAATTATTCCGTGAATGGTCTAAAACAGACACGGGCACGTAATAGACATATTGTTGGCTTTTAGTGCAGTTTAGTTCTTTGTATTAGTGAACAATCTAAACTGGAAACTCAGAAATGCATCCAGGGCAAACTGGTTTGTTTCACAGGCAGGGATTGAGCACCTACTACGTGCCTGGCCCCCAGAAACAGCTTTACATGTGTTTTCCATCACATCAGCTCCTGCTGAAAATATACATGAATCTTTTGTCTCCCACAGGAAGATACCCAAGCTCCTTAGAAAGGCTTGCAGGACCCCCGAGACCTGGTCCCACTCCCTTCCCACCCTCAATGCTTGGCGCTTGCTCTCTGCATCCCACTTGCCCTCCAGAACTGCTAAAGGCATTAGCTAGACGGTTTGCTTCGTGCTAACTTGATGCTCTGCACAAGGGCTGCGGATCTTTGTTTCCTCCACTCCCTAGTGGACTCTGATGCATCCTGCAAACTTCAATTTAGTTTCTACTAAATTGTTCTAAGTGGCAGAGTTAATGCCACCCTCCTTCAGCCTTTAAGCAAGTGAGCATCACTTCCCTAAGGCAAGTGATCTCACCCACTGTAAGAGTGTGGCCTTTGCCATCCTTGGATAAAGGAGAGACCCCCATCTGTACCTCCCCACTCTCTCATCTGAAACTCCCACATCCCTAAAATGGTCTGATAATAACACCTTCCTTGTCGAGGTATTTGTTTGGAGGATTAAATGAGGTTACAGTGTATAAAAGATTAAATGGCAATATATGTAATAGTAAGCCTCTAATAAACATTAATCATCACTATCTGTTTATACATCATACTTGCTACTAGACTGTGAGTTGGTGGGAGAACCAAGACTAGGTTATTCATGGTCCCCATGAATAGCACAGTGCTTTGAACAGAATTGCTTTTCTTCAATAAATGTGTATTTCATAATTGATGAAGATTGTTGGAGAATTTCAGGTAACAGTTAAGATTCATCTAGGCAATGAAAAAGGAGAGAAGAAAGGGGCCCAGAGCTTTGTAATTTAAGGGGCACCAAAATTACAGACAAAAGCTCCCTGTTCTTCCAGAAAGTCTGGAGCCTCCCGTGAAGGATGGAGCCAGATGCTAGGAAACAGGTTGATTTCAGGAGCAAGCGGAGGACTGGCAGCCCCAAACGTCCATCAGCTGGGAAGCTTTTCAGCAGGTATAAGTTCCCCCTGGAAAAAAAAAATACAGCCCTTTCATCTTTCTTCCCCTAATAATGAATAAGCTCCTGAGCAGTCCTCTGGGGACAAAAGAGCAGAATTCTAAGGAAGAGTGTAGGAGACACTTTCTTTGAATGAGCGCAACAGATCCAGAAAGAAAAGAAGCTCAAAGCAGACAGGTTCCCGTTTGGCTCTCAGCATGGTCCATTATGAGGTGTGTCACCTGGGGCTGTTCGCCATCCCCCTGGGGCCAAAGATCCATTCCCTTGGAAAAGGGGAAACAGCAGGAGCGTGGCTTGGTGAGCTGGTTCAGAGAGGACCAGGGAGATAGTCTGGAAGAAGTGGAAGTGGTCATGGGAGGCGCCTCTCTCCCTGCCTCTCACAGCAGCCTGCACACCCGCTTTCCACGCGCTTAGGGCTGCGTATCAATTAGTCCCAGGCCCGAAAGCTGAATGCAGTTAATTCTGTAACGTGCTGCTCTTCCTGCTGCATTCCAGCGAAATCGCATCATGAAATCAGGACACGATGAAGGATTTCTGACAAAAGGAAGGCAGATCTGTGTCGACTCACCATATGGCCTTCATGTCAGGGTCTGGTCCAGGACGCCTGAGCCAAGTGAGGACCTTGGACGTTCTGCCACATGCTCTACCAAGGGGAACACATGGGGGTCCCCAGGGATGGCCCCTCGTTCCAGGGAAGTGTGCACAGGGCTAGAGAGAGACAGGGAAGGTTGATCAGGGTCAAGGAGAGGTCCCTCCCTCAAAGCCTCATCAAATTACTTTCACCTACATCCTACCTGCAAAGATGTCGGGAAACATAGTTTTTATCTTATTTTATTCAAAATAGACATAACGTAAAATTTAATAATTTTAAACTTACGATTCAGTGGCAGTAAGCACTTTCACATCGCTGTGCAACTCTCATCGCCATCCACCTCTAGAACTTATCATCATCCCAAACCAAAAAAAAAAAAAAAAGCCCTCCACTCTCAAAAATAACTTCCTCCTGTCCTCCCACATCCAGACCCTGGAAACCACTGTTCTATTCTCTGCCTTTATGAATTTGCCTATTGTTGGAGGCTCATGTAAGTGGAATCGTATCTATTTGTTGTTTTACCTCTGACTTATTTCATTCGGCATAATGTCCTTAACGATCATCCATGCTTTAGTGCATATTAGAATTTCATCCTTTTTAAAGGGTGAATAAAACCATTCTATAGATAGACCATCACTTCATTTTGCTTATCGATTTATCCTCGGCTGATGGACATTTGATTCGTTTCTACATTCAGCTACTGTGAACTCAACGGACATGAATTTGAACAAACTCCAGGAGACAGTGCAGGAAAGGGAAGTGTGGAGTGCTGTAAGGAGTCACAGAGAGTCAGGCACGACTGAGTCGCTGAACGACTTTGTGAATAATGCCGCCTGGAATATGCGTGTACAGATTATCTATCCAAGTACCTTCCTTCGGCTCTTTTGGGTGCACACCCAGAAGATAATGTCTTGATGATTCTGATAATGATAATTCCCTGCTGCATTTTATGGGAATTCTACATTTAATTTGTTGAGCAACTGCCGTTCTGGTAGTAGCTGGGCCATTTTATAACACACATACACACGTGTGGTGTGGTGTGTGTGTGTGTGTCTACTTGTTGTTGCTTAGTTGCTCAGTCAAGTCTGACTACTCTTCGCAACCCCATGGACTATAGTCTACCAGGCTGCTCTATCCATGGGATTTCCCACGCCACAATCCTGGGGTGGGTTTCCATTTCCTTCTTCAGGGATCTTCTCTGCCCAGGGACTGGGCCTGCGTCTTCTGCACCGATAGGCACATTCCTTACTGCTGAGCTACCAGGAAAGCCTAGATAGAGGAGAGATATATATATTCTTTTCCAGATTTTCCCCCTTTAGAGGTTATTAAAAGTACTGGGTATCGTTCCTTGTGCTCTAACGCAGGGCCTTGCTGTTTATTTTTTTATATATAGCAGTACGTATATGTTAATCCCAAACTCTGAATCTACCCTCCTCGCCTTTCCCCTGCAGGAACATTGTCTGTTTTCTATGTCTTTTGGTCTATTTCTATTATGTAAGTAAGTTCACTTCTTCTTCTTTTTTTTTTTTTTTAGCCATCCATTTTCAATCTTTGGAGCTATTTATTTAGCTAGATCTCTTGCAAACAGCATTTTGTCATTTTTGGTGGGTCTGTTTTAGGTGTGTTTAATGTGTTTCATATTGGCATTACTCAAATTTGAGGCTTATTTCTGCCTTCTCCACACTTTCTACTATGCTTTTTATTTTCTTATTTTTTCCCCATTCTCTCCTTCCATTAGATGACTGAGGCTTCTTCAGTGCTTTTGGTTTTATTGCTACTAATTTAGGAATTATACATTCTCTTTATTTTTAATGTCTCAAAAATTTCAATATACATACTGTTTTTTTCTATGAAAGACAACTTATCATCACTTCCCCCCTGTCATAAGCAAGACAATCTGCATTGATCATTTTTTTTTTCTCCCAAGCCCCCTACCCCATTACACTTTCATCTGATATTTAGTTCCATATGGTTTTACACATTTTGGATTTTTTTAATAATAATTATTATACTATGATTATTGGGGCTTCTCAGGTCATGCAAGGGATAAAGTACCCTCCTGCCAGTGCAGGAGATTTAAGAGACATGGGTTTAACCCCTGGGTCAGGAAGATCTCTTGGAGAAGGACATGGCAACCCACTCCAATATTCTTTCTGCGAGAATTGCATGGGCTGAGGAGCCTGGTAGTCTAAGGTCCATGGGGCCATGAAGAGTTGGACATGACTGAAGTGACTTAGCATGCACACTGAGATTCTTAGTTAAGAGTATTATTTATATTTCACATTTCTGAAAATAGTCATTGATTATATTTTTACTCTCTTTCTTTCATCTACTTCCTTTTTCCTGGGTGACTACTTTTTCTTGCTACTGCAAGGTGTGAAAACTTTTTCTGTAAGGAAACATAAACACTATTTTAGGCTTTGCAGGCCATGTGGTCTCTGCCACAGGTGCTCAGAACTTGTGTTTCTGTAGCTTGAGAGCAGCCACAGACACCACGTAAACAAATGGGCATGGTTGTGTCCCAAAAAATGTAACTTATGGACACTGACATTTGCATTCCATATCATTTCCATTCCATATCATTTCCATGTGTCAAAAATTTTTATTCATCTTCTGATTTCCTTTCAGTCATTAAAAAAATGTAAAATCTCCACTGTTAGCCCACAGAACATACAAAACCAGGTGGTGGGTGGGTTTGGCCATCATGAATTGACCTTCGCTCCAGGGCATCTTGTCCTGCCAGAGAAGGTCTCTGGTCAACTGCCTAGTTGTGTATATCATTACACATCTTTATTTTCATGTTATCCTCACTCTTGATAACTTCTTGGGAAGAGGAAAGAATTCTTGACAGAGAGCTTCTGTTTTCTCTTCGGATATTTTACTTATTCATCTAGAATCAGTACTGCTGATGAGAAGTCCAATGTCTGTATGATCTTCACTCCTTTGTAAGAAATCCATTTTTTTTAAATTTTCTCAGATATATCATAGGGTTTTCTTTTCACCTGTTGTGTTTGGAGGCTTTTCTGGGTGACTCCAGCCAGGGACTGGAATATCTTCACAGCGCGTCTTCAGTGTCCCTCATGTGTGTCCAGCATCCTGTCCTCTCTGGTCTCTTCTCCTAGAACTGGAGAGACACTGTAGCGTCTAGCCGGGTCATATTCTCTGTTTCAACTTTTCAAGATTGTTGTCTCTCTGTACTGTTATGATGTTGGATCTTTCTTTGTTAAGCACATTTTGTAAGGGATGTTTTATCTTTAAAAATATATTTTTGCACAAGAAAGTTATCATTGCTTTTTCCACCCGAAACTCCTGCTAGGATTTGAAAGTCTCTTTCACTCCACGGCCTTCGTTCCTTCGCCTATGACTGCTATGTCACCTTCATTTTTTTCAGGATGTGAAAAATACTTTAAATTTCTTTGCAGATGTCCTTGTGATCTTTTCATCAGGTGACTATTCTTCTACTCCCTGAATGTTTGCTTGTTTCCCATGGACTTCAGCTTCCTTCCGTGTTTGCAGTTCTTGGCTGTGTGGTCATCGTCATCCTGGGGAATTTCTCTTCCTTGCCTCCTGGGACTCTCATGCATTGTCATGGCTCCCAGTCTTGAGTTCTGCTCATGTCTGAGTTTGGATCTCATGCTCCATGTAGGAACTTAGAACAGTCTCTACCCTTTGGTGACTCCAGTCCTGCCATGGGCAGAAGGCATTGCTCGAATCCCTGGATTAACTGTAAAATATCAGTACTAGAATAACGTCCCGTAAGTTTGTTTTGAGGTGGAATGTGGCCAGGGTAGTTCTCAGGTTGTGCTAGAGCAGCGCTTTGTTACATGGAAGACAGGTTTTATAAGCAGCCTTTGAATCCAGCTAGTCAAGTGTAATGGAGAAGGCAATGGCACCCCACTCCAGTACTCTTGCCTGGAAAACCCCATAGATGGAGGAGCCTGGTGGGCTGCAGTCCATGGGGTCGCTAGGAGTCAGACACAATTGAGCGACTTCACTTTCACTTTCCACTCTCATGCATTGAAGAAGGAAGTGGCAACCCACTCCAGTATTCTTGCCTGGAGAATCCTAGGGACAGAAGAGCCTAGTGGGCTGCCGCCTATGGGGTCACACAGAGTTGGACAAGACTGAAGCGACTTAGCAGCAGAAGCAAGTCACACGCTTGTATAAACAGATAGCAGAGCGGAGTCTAGAGATGGGGGTCAGGTAGCAGATCTCAGCGCTCCCTGCAGATTCACAGACTAACTGCAGATTCAGTAACTGTTCCAACCCTTCATAGGACTCAAGGCTGAGTTCCAGGCCCTTGCTTGGGACTGGGCTCTTTCTTTGGGTCTCAGGGGTTCAAATCCTCCTGAGCACACCAAATGCCTTCTTTCCAGGAAATATCCCCATGTCCAGTTTTGGAGACTCTCTGTTCTTGTTTTAGATCACTCACTTCGGCCACCTGATGCAAAGATCCGACTCATTAGAAAAGACCTTGATGCTAGGGAAGACTGAGGGCAACAGGAGAAGGGGATGACAGAGGATAAGATGGCTGGATGGCATCATCAATTAATGGACATGAATTTGAGCAAACTCCAGAAGATAGTAAAAGACAGGAAAGCCTGGTGTGCTGCAGTCCATGGGATCACAAAGAGTCAGACGAAACTGAACAAGTGAACAACGACGAGTGTGCTTAATACACCTTGCTAATACTTTCCCAACTTTCCCACGTGTTCACAAAAGTGAGGGAAGTAAGCATTTATTCTGCGCACCACCTTGAATTGAAATTCTCATTGCTATGTGAGTACAGTGTAGTAACCATGACCAGCTCTCAGGATTATTTTTGAAATCAAAAAGATAAATGCCTTGGAAACAATAAAGTGTCTAAAATATAACAATCCTTATTCCTTTTTTAACATGGTAGCAAGCCCCACAGATTCAGTGTCAATGAGAGAAATTCAGATTAATTTGAGGTAGCACTGATTTTTTGTGGATACC
Source organism: Nanger dama (assembly GCA_917880005.1). Lineage (NCBI taxonomy): Eukaryota > Metazoa > Chordata > Mammalia > Artiodactyla > Bovidae > Nanger > Nanger dama. Next base: position 6,460,633 of record CAKJTW010000063.1, on the reverse strand, counting down.
AGTGCAATGATAGAAGTGTTCTAGGGTGAAATAACTTTGGGAAAAGCAACAAGTTATACACCCACTTAGATATTCCAAAAATATATCTGTATCGTGGGCTTTGAAAAGCCCTACTGTAAAGACACTGATGTAATTTTGTTTCATCTCATATTTCCAAAATGCATTGATTATGAAAGCCTAATACGGTAACAAAGATATACAAGAATGAGTGAATCAGGGCATACATTAAAGAATCTTGATTTTGTGAAAAGACTGAATTACCTAAGATTCTTAAATGAGGCTATTTTAGGCACAGAATAAGCAAGAAACTTTAAGACAATACTAATGGCAACCCACTCCAGTGTTTTTGCCTGGAGAATCCCAGGGACAGGGGAGTCTGGTGGGCTGCCTTCTATGGGGTCACACAGAGTCGGACATGACTGAAGCGACTTAGCAGTAGCAGCAACAAGACATCATAGGAACTAAAAAGCCTCTTGATGAAAGTGAAAGAGGAGAGTGAAAAGTTGTCTTAAACTCAACAATCAGAAAATGAAGATCATGGCATCTGGTCCCATCACTTCATGAGAAATAGATGGGGAAACAGTATCAGACTTTATTTTGGGGGCTCCAAAATCACTGCAGATGGTGCCTGCAGCCATGAAATTAAAAGACACTTACTCCTTGGAAGAAAAGTTATGACCAACCTAGATAGCATATTCAAAAGCAGAGACATTACTTTGCTGACTAAGGTCCATCTAGTCAAGGCTATGATTTTTCCTGTGGTCACGTATGGATGTGAGAGTTGGACTGTGAAGAAGGCTGAGAGCCGAAGAATTGATGCTTTTGAACTGTGGTGTTGGAGAAGACTCTTGAGAGTCCCTTGGACTGCAAGGAGATCCAACTAGTCCATTCTGAAGGAGATCAGCCCTGGGATTTCTTTCGAAGGAATGATGCTAAAGCTGAAACTCCAGTACTTTGGCCACCTCATGTGAAGAGTTGACTCATTGGAAAAGACTCTGATGCTGGGAGGGATTGGGGGGCAGGAGGAGGAGAAGGGGATGACAGAAGATGAGATGGCTGGATGGCATCACGGACTCAATGGACGGGGAGTTGGTGATGGACAGGGGAGGCCTGGCGTGCTGCAATTCATGGGGTCACAAAGAGTTGGACACAACTGAGTGACTGAACTGAACTGAAGACATCATAGGAAGTAATATATTGAAATAATTGTGATTCAAAATAGGCTTACCTGACTTAATAATGCTTCCCTGGTGGCTCACATGGTAAAGAATACACCTGCAATGCCAGAGACCTGGGTTCAATCCCTGGGTTGGGAAGATCCCCTGGAGAAGGAAATGGCAACCCACTCCAGTATTCTTGCCTGGAGAATCCCATGGAGTGAGGAGCCTGGTGGGCTACAGTCCATGAAGTCCCAAAGAGTCAAACACTACTGAGTGACTAACACTTTCACTTTCACTTAATTATGTATCAAAACTAAGAATGCTTCATACCTCTGAATCCCTGAAAGACTAATTATTTGAATGCCTGCTGTGGGAATGCTCAGTGAGACTGAGGCCATTTGATTACAATGGCCTCATATCATGGATATGAATTTGAATATTAATGTCAACTTCACTTAGCCTCAGTTGGTATCATCTGTGAAATGGGAATGATATCAACCACAATGGAAAGTTGTAAACTTCTGACACACAGAGATCAGCGTATAAATACACACTGCTGTAGCCACAGCATTCACCCCATGGTGAAGAGGGCACTGAATGAAAATCATATGCATCAGCTTGCCAAGTTGTAGCTACTGGCAATAAAAGAAATGCTCTTATTTTCTAGACCCATATTATGTTTTAAATATTAGATAGCTAAAAAATCATGGCAGTTTAGATACTATGTCTTAAATATTAGACAGCTAATATATCATGCTGAAGCTCTGATACTTTGGCCACTTGATGTGAAAAGCCAACTCATTGGAAAAGACCTTGATGCTAGGAAAGATTGAGGGTAGGAGAAGTGGATGACAGGATGAGATGGCAGAACATCACCAAATCAATGAACGTGAGTTTGAGCAAAAGTCCAGGAGATGGTAAAGGACAGGGAAGCCTGGCATGCTGCCGTCTAAGGAGTCGCAAAGAGTCAGATACAACGGAGAGACTGAACAGCAAAAATAGATCACGGACTTTTAGAGCTGAAATTAGTCTGATAGCTCATTTATTTAATGGAGAAGGAAATGTTTAGTGGAGAAGGAAGTGGCAACCAACTCCAATCCTCTTGCCTGGAGAATTCCATGAACAGAGGAGCCTGGCGGTCTGCAGTCCATGAGGTTGCAAAGAGTTGGACGCAGCTGAGTGACTAACACACAAAACATTAAGAAAAAGTGACTGAAGTTCTGAGACAACCCGTGGCTTGTCCGAGGTTAGTGGCAGGCGGTGGTTAGAGCCTTTTCCTGGCTCCCTGCTCAGTGGCCCTCAGGGTTGTCCAGTGCCTCCATCAGGGAAAGAAAAGTTTAGCCAAGTCCAGGCAAGTAATTTAGGTCTGTAAAGAAGGGAAAGCTGAAGCGTTTCAGAGCTTCTTATTTCCCTTGAGCAGATCTTACAACACAAAAGAGGTGAATCACATTTTGTATGTGTAAAAGTGTGTCAGTCACTCAGTTGTGTCCGAATCTTTGTGACCCCATGGACTATAGCCCGCCAGGCGCCTCTGTCCATGGAGGTAAGAATACTGGAGTGGGTTGCCATTCCCTTCTCCAGGGGAATCTGCCCAACCCACGGATCAAAACCGAGTCCCATGCATTGCAGGTGGATTCTTTACTGTCTGAGCCACCAGGGAAGCCCAAATCACAGTCTACTTACATGTAAGGCACATTCTTTCCTTCTGATTTCTACAGATAAATGAGAGTGCTGCATATTTCGAATGGCCAGAAGAGAGAGCGAGTTTTTGCTTCATGTCAGACATGACCGCCGCTTCCCTAGCACCTTGTCTGCAAGGCTGAGCCAGGAGTTGTCCACGCTGGTCCCGACGAGTGATGCGCGCTTGGGTTGTGTTTTCCGTCACCTGGAAGGCAACCGTCAAAGCAAGCCATGTGTGCCTGCGAGATGCCTCTGTGTATTTTTAGAAAGTTTTGAAGAGGGAGACAGCCAAAATATTTTTACTGCACAGCAGGCACTGTGTCATGCTGGAGTGTTGGAAAGAGAAAGAAGGGAAACGAAAGGGAGGAGAAGATTTAAGACTGGTGCACAGATTGAAATGGTTAACTGCTTCGTGGGCCTGGAGCACAATTCCTCCGAGCTGGGAACACTCTGTCACAATCTCCTTTTCTCCAAATATCCCCACGGATTCTGGGAACCACACAACATAGGCGCATCCCAGCACACGTAAACCTTGATGATCAGGTTGGACTCAGCAGCAAGAGGACACAGGGAGAAACCTGTCAACCAAGGCAGCATGAAGGTAACGCTCCGTGGGGTGGATATCACACGGGGACCCAGGAAAGAGGTGGAAAAGGAAAGGCCTCACCCTTGCCCCAGGGGACAGCCTTTAAAGCAGGCTTTGTAGTATGGATGCTGCCCCATGGATGAAAGAGTTAGAAAATCATCTTACATATTCACTTGTGCTTTGCAGCCAGGAGGCATTTGCACATCTCACAGTCTTTGGGCCCCTGTGGCTGGCACCATGATCCCATTGTGCAGATGAGGAAACTGAGGCTTGGAAAGAGTTGGGATTCAAACCCAGATTTTGTTATACAGCTTCCAGGGTGACTTGCTTACAAGCAGGGTGTTTTGATTCATGTCAATGTATGGCAAAACCAATACAGTATTGTGAAGTAGAATAAAGTAAAAATAAAATTAAAAAAAATAAATAAAGAGTTTTGAGCAGGGTGGTGACATGATGTGTTGAGTTGGGTGGGGAAGGGGCCTTTGGAACTAGAGGAAGATGGAACAGAGCTAAGAATGGTCCAGAACAGCCTCAGCAAGTGGTATCCATAAAGAGCCAGATCGTAAATAGTCTAGGCTTCGTGGTCCTCATTGCACATCCTTCTTTGTTTTTATTATTTGTTTGGTTCATTGGTTTTTATAAGCCTTTAACAAATGTAAGAATATTTTTAGCTTGAGGGCCATAAAAATAGGCCAGGGCTGGATTCCGTCGCTAGCTGTGGTTTGCTGACTGCTGGTCTAGCATCTCAGTAAAGGGGATGATTTGGGAGGCTTCCAAAGGAGCCCAGGTGAGTGTTGGGCCAGGATGAAGAAGACAGAGACCCAGTCCTACAAAAGGCCTGCACACGGTAGGGACATGGGAGGAATGACCAGCAGGAAAGCGGCAGCTCCAGGGCCTGGCTCCCATCTCTGTGCCCACATCAGGCAGACATGCCAAGGCCAGTCCTTTCTCCAAGCACCTTCTCTCCATAGCTTTCCTAACCAACCCATGGAAGCCCATGGCCATCAGTGGGAGCTGGTACCACTAGAACCACTGGAACCGCTTCCAGTAGGGTGGGGGCATCGGAAAGAGCCTGCGGCCGGCTTGGAGCACATAAGTGGACTCGGCCAGGCTGTGCAAGCAGAGCCACAGCCAGTGTGGTGATGGGAGCCTTCTGGTGAGGCTCCAAGTACCACCTTACCGTGAAACGTAACAAATAGCACATCCTGACACACAGCCAGCTTCTGGCTAAGCGTTTTTCCTGCACTGCCTTGCTCAGCTGTCACTCCATCCCCATGTGTCCATCCCCATGTAGTACTGACTCTAATCACCCCCTACTTCTGGCTCCTAGGCTTACGAAACTCAGCCATGGTGGTCTTGAATGACAGTTCTATGCTTGACTCCCCTGTCCCAAGACCATTCCCAGCAAAGGGATCCAGGACAACAGGACAATAGGCTTACTTCGTGCTGTCTGAAATAGCATGTCTGAATTTCCTCATCTGTAAAATAAAGATCATGATCGTAATGCGAAGGGAAGGAAAAGGACCGCAAGCCCTTAGACAGGGGCCCCGCAGCAGATGCATTGCAGTTTCCGTGGAGGCATGGAGGCTATTCCCACTTCACACAGCTAGTAGGTGTCAGGGCCAAAGTCTGAATCCAGATGACTGATGAGGAAAACCTGACATTCCCCCGTCTCTGGATTTCCTCCTTTGAAAAGTGAGGCCACGTGTCCTGTCAGTCTCGGAAGAAGTTTGTATGCGTGCTCAGTGGCTTCAGTTGTGTCTGACTCTTTGCGAACCCATGATGTAGGCCACCAGGCTCCTCTGTCCATGGGTTTTCCAGGCAAGAATACTGCAGTGGGTTGCCATGCCCTCCACGTTGTCTTCCTGACCCAGGGATCAAAACTGGGTCTCCAGCATTGTAGGCAGATTCTTTTTCTTCTTTTTTTTTTTTTACTTTATTTTACTTTACAGTACTGTATTGGTTTTGCCATACATTGACATGAATCTGCCACGGGTGTATATGAGCTCCCAATCCTGAATCTTTACTGCTGAGCCACTGGGGAAGCCTGGAAACAGCATGAAATAAAACTTAGTTAGGGTCCTTTACCAAAGCAAGAATGGCTACCACCTGGTTCACCCACGACAATGATACAATTTAAAAGCTGAGAGCAGAGATGGCTTTGGCATCAGAGCAGCACTGGTCCGTTTGGAAACTGAAGACTGAAGTGCACTCCGTGGAGAGGGCAAGGAGAAAAAGGCCCACATTCCCAGGAGGCCTCCCTGTGCCCAGCCCTTTTACGAATTTCAACCCCTCTCCAGGTGAGCATTCTGCCTTTTTTTTTTTTTAAACAGGAAAGGAATCTGAATTCCAGAAAAGTTAAAGAAATGTATGTAAGGCCTCAGAATCACCAAATAAGGTCTGGTTTGATAACCTCTGCTCTTTGAGTAACACCAAGATTTAAGCAGCTGTTTAAAAGAGCAGTGGAAAAAGATGTCACAGATGAAAATATCCTTGAAGGAAGTCGGATCTCAGAGATAAATACTGGCCTTCTCCATTCGCCTCTCCATCTCTGTAACTTTGGATAACGGGGTTTTTATTGTCAGAGAGGCTTACGCATGTGTCAGGAGAGTGCCGGAGCGGAGTAATCTATGTGGCAGACCCCCGGGATAGGAAATAGAAAGTCTGCTCCTGCTGACAGTTCTAGAAAATTCTCCACTTTTTGTGAAATATGTGCTTGTCAAGTGGTCAGGGGGCAGCTGGAAATCTGAGCTGTGCAGTAAGAGCTGAGGACCTGAGATGATTAGAGGCTTCCTAGCGTATTCTGAGAGTTTGTGCCTCAGCCATGAACGTCCCATGAGGAACTCCCATCTGTCTGTCCGGTTGGGCCAGAAGGAAAAAGTCCCCTCCTGTTCTATGGGCCAAGCACTCATAGCAACAATGCTCCAATTTTGTTGTGCTTGAGAATCATCAGTGGAGCTTGTTAAAAATATACATCTCCAGACCTTGTTTTCCTAGGAATTCTGATGAAGTCTGAGGATACCCAGGGATTTGCATGTTCGCATTTTTTTTTTTTTCCTGGGCCATGTGCAAAGGAAAACATTAGCCCTGGAATTGCATCTTGGAATTAGTTGAATGATTTCAAGTGGCCAAGAACTTATAAAGAAGACCAAGGATAGTACATCAAAGGTAGGCATGTGAGGACATTTCCCCGCAAAAGTTTCTGTTTCAGTGGAGACCTGTGAACGAGCAAGTTGGGAGAGGTCAGAGGAAACAATTGGAAGAAAGATTGGGAGGTCAGAGAGACCACAGCATGGCAGAGAAACTCAAAGAATTTCAACAAGCTTAACACAGAACAGGAGGACGAGAGAAGCTGGAAACACAAGGTGATGGGGATGTAGGCCGGAGTCTGGGTGGGCAGGGCCCTATAACACGCTGGGTTTTAGCTGAGATCCATGGGGAGCCAGCAGAGCATTTTATGCTGGAGAATCACATTTAGACTTGTGTATATAAAGCTACCCTCACTGCTCTGCAGGAGACGGCTGTGGGGAATGCGCGGTTCCAGGAAAGGGCTGTCTGCTGCACCATCCGGGTGACAGATGAGAGTGGTTTTAAGTAGGCTGGAGGCCATAGAGCTAGAGAAAGAAGCAGAAGTGAAAAGTACTCAGGAAGCAAAATCCACAGGACATGGTGGAAGCCTGCGCGCAGGGGAGGAAGGCATCCAAGTGCATGCCCAGATATGGGACCAGGGCGACCAGCACAATGTTGGTGACACTTCACTGGGATCAAAGGCTCCCGAGACCTGGCAGGTGTGAGCTCCACAGGCTCGGGACTTTGTCAGACTCTCTCTTCTGCCCCTTTAGCCTCCTCCGTGTTGCCCAGGGAAGGTTAGCAGCTGCAGTGTTGAATCAGGGATGAAAGACTGAGTGTGTGTGGGGGGAGGATGGGCAGGAAGGTCTGGAAAGCGTTGAGTCTGAGACCCCTTAGCAGAAATATCAGTTGGATGATCTTTCTAGATGTGGATACTGGGAATCTGAAAGGGAGGGCTGGGGAGACACACATTTGGGATCACTGGCACATGTAGATGGTAACTGAACACAGGGAATCATTTAAGATGGTTAGGGAGTCTTCAGCAATAGAAAGGCAGGAAGGGCAGAAAGTCAAAGAGATGAAGGGAGGTGGGGAGGGGAAGGAAGCGAAGAGAGTGGAGACTATTTATTTTGGAGCATCGTCTACGCTGTCCCTTGAATTAGCACCTCTGTAAGGGCGATTTATAGAAGATGCATATTGTCACACTCATTATACAGATTAACCATAAAAATGAAACTGTATTAGATGCTTTCCATAAGCAAGGCAGAAGGAGAAGGGGACAGCAGAGGACGAGATGGTTGGATGGCATCACCAACTCAATGGACATGAGTTTGAGCAAGCTCCAGGAGTTGGTGATGGACAGGGAAGACTGGTGGGTCCCCATGTAGTCCATGGGGTCACAGTTGGACACAACTGAGCGACTGAACTGAACTGAACTGATAAGCAAGGCCCTGCACTAAGCATTTCACAAACTTTATCTCAGTTAATCCTAATAACAGACCTATAAGGTAGGCATTACCAGCCTGAATTTTCACATAAGGATGCACATTGCAAGAGCATTTAAGAAACGTGTGCAAACTCACCAGCCACTGGGATGTAAACCCAGTTCACCACAGGCCTCCCCTTGTGAAGTTTTGTGAGCAACAGAAAAGGGCAAATTCCCAGTGAAGGCAAATGGGAGAGAGAAAAACTCATCTATGCAGTCAAAGGAGTTCATTCCTTTGTGACTGAATAAATGGGTTCTTTGAGGAAGAGCATGAATCGGTGTCTGGCCCAGCCAGGACCCCCAACACATGTGGCCTTTGCTGAAAGCTGGAAAATGCAGTAGGGCTACCTGACAGCTTTCTCAGCCTGATTTACAGGTGTGTTTGTTGTGCTTACATCATAAATCTCCACCCCGAGGACATTTCAGTTCTGGTATTTATTGACCAAAGACAACTTGTATTAAAAAATGTTTTGAGATTTTGCCAGATAATCACTATGAAATATTCGAGAAAACATGCTGTCCTCAGGTCAATGAAATTCTGCAAGTAGCTGATTTTGCTACTGGGCCAAATACCTTCTCTGTCTACCATTTTATTGCCTTTTTGTAAAATTTGTTTTAATCGAAGAGGCAGGTTCTTCATACGTGTCTCTTTATCACCTCACTCGTTCATCAAGGGAAGACGGAGAAAATTATTATCAAAAGATTTCCCTCAGGGCCTAGGGAAAATTTTGATTCTTTTGAACCAGAACTTTTGGCCAAGTGTGTCTCAGAAGCATTCAGGTGGCAAAACACCTGGAGAAGAACTGTGAAATGTAGATCCTTCCACGTGAAAAACAGAGATTGAAATGTGAGCCAACGCTGACATTGATGCCAGATTTTAGCATAAGCAAGCTGAAGACTTGAGAGAAGAATCCTGGAGAAAAACTAAGGAAAACTTTCCAGTAGTCAGCTTTGCTTAGGGTAAGCCCAGGTGCGTCCTTGAGCATGGCTGCGGTAAATTCGGAAAGTACCCAAAATGACCAATATTATTGACCACCTTATCCAGTTCAAAAGAAATAGCATCCTAGTTGGAACATAGTCAACCATTGTTTTCAATCAGGAGTGAAAAGTTCTAAGTCTGCAAGGGCTGGAGTGTCAAGGTAGAGAGATTGGTATAAGAAAACACAAAGTTATTAAACAGCACCCCAACACCTTGGAGAGCAGGTGTCTCTCTCAAAAGAAAAGTCTACTTCTTAGGCCCAGGAGGCTGTGAGCACCTCGGGATGTGAACCCCAGCCTTGTCAGAGCTTCTCTACTCTCAGTAGACCCTGGAAAGGCTGACTTTAACATGGCGGTTGTTGGTGTTCAGTTGCTCAGTCGTGTCTGACTCTTTGCGACCTCATGGACCGCAGCACACCAGGCTTCCGTGTCCTTCACTATCTCCCAGAGCTTGATCAAACTCATGTCAGTTGAGTCAGTGATGCCATCCAACCATCTCATCCTCTGTCACCCCCTTCTCCTTTTTCATTCACTCTTTCCCAACATCAGGGTTTTATCCAATGAGCTGGCTCCTCACATCAGGTGCTAAAGTACCAGAGCTTCAGCATCAGTCCTTCCAATGAATATTGAGGGTTTATTTCCTTAGGGATTGACTGCTTTGATCTCCTTGCTGTCCAAGAGACCCTCAACAGTCTTCTCCAGCACCATAGTTTGAAAGCATCAGCATGGTGGATCCAAGCTTTAAATGTGAATTCCTCTTTTTTGTAAAAGAGTGTGGGCCAAATGAAATGCGTGTACAAGCCAGATGAGACCAGGGCCCCTGGCTGTGGCCGACGTCAAACTCTTCTGTGAATTCAGAGTCGTGGACAGTTGAACAACTGAGACTCCTTGTAGTAAGAGTTTGGCCCTTTTTTTATTAGGCAGACTGGGCATTGGTTGTTGGGCTCAGAAACCTGAGTGTTTCAGAAAGTAAAAGTAGGGAGAAGTGATGAATCTTTGCCTCCTGCCACTGCCCCTGGCCGAGGCCCCTGCTGCTCCCTCCTCCTGATACATCTGCCCTCAGACGCTTCTGTGAATGCTGCCCCTGCCGTTTGCCCCTTCACCTGGGTACTGAGCCTGCTGTCTCCTCTACTAGTGGGAACAGTCATGATAGTGGCTGCTGGTGACCTGTCACGTGGGGGCTGCAGCTTCTCCACCCCATCATCCCATTCAGTCTTCATTTTGAGGTTGATGCCATCCTCAGCTTCTCAAGGGCTACAGTGGTAAAGAATCCACCTGCCAAGCAGAAGACACGGGTCAGAAAGAGTCCCTGGAGAAAGAAAGGGCAACTCACTCCAGCAGTGTTGCCTGGGGACAGAGCAGCCTGGCGGCCTACAGTCCATGGGGTTGCCAAAGAGTCAGACATGGTCGAGTGATGAGCACGCATGGTGCCATACTCACCCTCACTCAGAGGGTGGCTCAGAGGGTGAGATGCATGCCCAGGGCCATTCGTCTGCTAAGTGGCACATCCAGGATTCAAGGCAAGCTGCCCTTCTCTACCCTCACCTGTGCGACTTGCACCAACTCCCACCATGCATGCCTGGGCCCCATGGTTCCCCACCAGCCCACCTGGGCTTCCATGCATTCTGATCTGAGGCATGCATTAGCAGCCCCTTCATGAGCATGAGGGTCCCCAATTCCTGCATGATTTATCCCTCCATGGGGGCAGAGGGCACACACTTTGAACTGTCACCCAGAGTTGAGCAGACTGAGACTGACTGACTCTCCAAGCGGTTGTAGGAAGTTCTGCACCAACTGTCCTGGTCATTGCACCACATCCATCCAGTGGCAGAAGGTACATCCTTGGAGATGTCCTTTGGAGTCATATTTGGAGAACCCTTCCCCCAGCGCAATTGAATCAAACAGCAAACGCTGTGGATAGATGCCTCAGTCTCACTGATGTCTGTCAGCTTCTCACCATGAACACTCCTGCCTCAGCAGTCTGAGCTTACATCACTCTCAGCTGGAATTCAAAGCTCTCCATCCGGTCTTTGCTCATGGGGTTGACCACTCCTTACTGGTCTTCAGATAAAAATCACAACCTCTTCGTCTCTGCATGAGCTGATCCCTGCCTGCCTCTCCTGACTCATGTAGATTTCAGCTAAAAGTCCTCTTTCTCCAGCCACTGAAAGTCAGGCCCTTTCTTAAATCCCAGCTGTGTCCTTTGCAGCATCTATTGCCAATTCAATTAAATAACTGGGTAATGTTTGCCTCCCTGGAAAGAATATCAGTGCCATGGGGAAAAGGATGGAGCTGTCACTCTTGGATTCTTGGTGTCTATCCAGTGTCTGCAAGCTAGTAACCACTTCATAGATCTGAATAAAGAGAAGAAAAGAGTGGGGAAGGAGAGAATCCTTCTATAGGTTACAAGCAAGAAATTAAGTCCTTTTATGACCACGTGAATTGCTTTCACTGGAAATTCAGTCATCCTAAGATCCGTCTTGTTCTTTTCCTTGAAAGGGTAACAGTCTCACCATCTCATTCTGTCCCACGTCCAGGATCCTCTTCCCTCCAGCCAAGCTCTAGTTTCCTTTTGAGATTTGAAATTTTAATCTTTGAGATACTGTTTCCTTCATTTAGGGACCTTTCTAAAATTTCATTTGCTAGCATTATCAGATCCACATTCCCTGAAGAAGGGAACAGCATCCACTGGGTTGAGCACAGCACATCAGCTTTGCCCAGAGCACATTCCTCAGGGGTGTCAGAAAGGGCCACTGGGTGTTACCAACCTCCACAAAGGATGCATGCTTCCGGCTGCCATCCCCACTTTAAAACTAAGGAGGGAATCTAGATCGCTTGCATAGATTCTGGTCTTACAGAATTATGGAATGGAAGGCTTCTCAACCTTTAGCCCAGATCACATTCTTGGTAACTCAGAATTGCAATGATATGAAAGCAATTTGCTTGAGACTTACAAAGGAGGGGGCCAGAACATGTCCATGTGCCTGTATCTCATTTGATAAACAGCATCATCCTCTTCCATTCTGTGAGATGCTACAGCTCCAATAAGCTTGTTCAGGAAGAGTATTGAGAAATAGCCTTGCATCATGCAAAGAGGTGGAAGCCCAGGGCGAGAGACTGAACTGCTCATCATCCAGAAAGTTTGCACGGACGGGCTCTGCCATTACCGGGAGACGTGTGTAATTATCGAGCAGCTTGGGAGAGGTCTCTGACTGAAACCCACAAATAAAACTCGCCAGTTCTTGGTGAAGCTGGCTTGATCCCTTTCCAAGGGAAACAATGACTCTGGGTAACCTTTTAACGCATCTCCTTTTTTTTCTCACTGATACTGGATAATTATTTATTTTGTCATCTAATTAGTTAATTAGGATGGCATTGTATTTTAAGTAGAAAATCCTGTTGTTTAGGTACAAGGAAATGGCTTTCTGTTTGTTTGGGGTTTTTGCAGGGTAATGGGGACTTACTAATTGAGTGGCTGGCTCTGGGTGAAGCCGCTCAGGGACACAGTGCAAGGTTTTCTGGGAATAAATTGATGCATTAGCAGTGGAGGGTTGTGTTCAAAATAAGAGCACCTGGGTGCAGGCAGAGTCTCAGTGGGCCGTTTCCCTTGTCATTTCTCTTCCTCATGTTTATGTGGCAATTTACAGTTTGCGAAGCCCTGTTCACTTAAAATAGCTCATTTAGCTCTAATGCAAGAGCCGTTTGGAATGCATTTTATTGCTGCTAATTTACAAATGGGCAGCCAAGGGTCTAGATAGGCAGGGCTTGGCCCCTGTCCTCTCTGCCCTGCTCTACAAGCTGGCCGTTCCAAAGAGGAAATTCAGTGGGGGAGGGGAGGCTTGGGGAGGGAAAGATCCTAGGTGTGAATCCAAGTGCTTCTTTAATCTCATCCAACATTCAGCAAATGTTAGCCATGTCTGTCTAGTCCCAGGCTCAGTGCAAGACGCAGGAGACACTAAATGAATAACATGGGCCTCCAAGCTGCCCTGGACCAGCTTACATGACTGACATCCCTCTGCCAGTTGGGGAGGATGCTGTTGACCCTGAAAGAGCATGATCAGATTGGGAGGCAGCAAATGTTAAGTGCAAAGCCCAGCCTCTAGCACCTCGTAGGTGCTTTAGGAAAGGAGAGAGTCTTAATCTGACTCCAGGGTCATTGCTCACTTTACTGAGACACAGGCTTAGGGTCCACTCCTTGGAGACCTGTCCTTTAGTAGGGTTCTCTGGGAGTGGGGTTTAAGTGGACTCTTCCACGAGAAAGAGGAGCCTGGTGGGCTACATCCCATGGGGTTGCAAAGATTCAGACATGACTTAACTACTGAACACAAGCACCCAGCTTCTGGAAGTGCTTTCCTAGTGGGTCTAGGGTGGGCTTGGACCTGGGTTACCTATAAACAAACACCCCTAGTAACCCTAAGTAGGAATTTAGGGGCCATACTCTGAGGAACATCACAGGCAATGATCTTTGAGTTTCCCCCACTCCATCATCTCCTAACTCCAGGAGAGACGCAGCAGACAGATAAAAAATCTTTACTTTCTCACCCACCTTTGAAAAATACTGGTAGAGTGAGAGGCCCAATCAATTGGTATTTTTTAAAGAACTCGGAGATCTGTTTTGTTTTTTTTAATAAGAAAATGAACATAAGTGCAAAGCATCATGACTACTCATTATTTAATGATTTGTGAAGATTCTGTTGCCATGGTGACTGAACACTATTTATAAAAATTAAGAACATAAATTATAAATAATAATATTATTACAAGCAGAAGGGACTCGAACCTCTCAATCAGAGAGGAATAATTTCCAGATGGGGAAAAAAAATCAACATAGTTCACACCACATATGGGGAAGCGTGTTGGCTAATTTTCATTTGCAGAGTGTTCTAGAGGGAGAAGTCAGGTCAGGATGATGGCTTCATGTCATTAATATGACAGCCTGTGCCTTTGTATTCCGCAGGGTGCCTGGTGATTCGAGAGACTGAGGGTGGGTCTGCCAGTGGTGTTGGGGACAGCCTGGAAGCAGGGGTGGGAGGTCAGCTCTGAGACAGTGGAGTCACTCCCTCATCCCCCTGACTCCCACCCACCTGGTGGTACAGTACAGGTCAGCATCCCAGTGGTTCCTAGACTCAGGGAGGGTCAAGCCAGTGCACCCCCTTCAGTGATGGCAGCCAAGGTGGAGCTCAGTCCCATTAGACTCACTTGGATTTTTGCTTTGTTTTATTTTTTTTAAGTTTCTATTGGAGTCTGGTTGCTTTGCAATATTGCGTTAGTTTCTATATATGTATTTATATCCCCTCTTTGGGGAGTTCCTTCTCATTTAGGTCACCACAGAGCACTGAATAGAGTTCCTGTTCTATTTTACACATAATAGAAAGTGCCGTGTATATTTCAGGCCCAATCCCCCAGTTTACCCATCTCCCCCTTTTCCTCTTGTTATCCCCATTTGTTCTCTATGTCTATGTCTCTATTTCTGCTTTGTAAATAAGATCCTCTGCACCACATCTTTCAGATTCCACATATATGTGCTAATATACAGTATTTGTTTTTCTGTTTCTGACTTACTTCACTCGGTGTGACAGTCTCTATGTCCATCCACATCTCTGTAAATGACCTGATTTCATTCCTTCTTAAGGCTGAGTGATGTTGCCTTGTATATCTGCATCACATCTCCTCTATCCATTCCTCTGTGATGGACATTCAGGTTGTTTCCTTGTCCTGGTTATTGTAAAGAGCACCGCAATGAACTCTGAGGGGCATATCTTTGAATTATGATTTTTTCAGGGCATATGCCCAGGAGTGGGATTGCTTAGGTCATCTGTAGTTCTGCTTTTAGTTTTTGAGGAATCTTCCTACTGTTCTTCATAGTAGCTGTATCAATTTACACTCCCACCAGCAGCACAAAAGTTTTCCCTTTTCTCCACACCCTTTCCAGCACTCATTATTTGTAAAATTTTTTCCAGCACTTGTTTGTAAATTTTGTGATGATGACCATTCTAATCCATGTGAGGCAATGTCCCATTGTACTTTTGATTTGCATTTCTCCAATAATTAGTGATATTGAGCATCTTTTCCTGTGTTTGCTGGCCATCTTTCCATGTATTTGTATGTCTTCTTTGAAAAAATGTCTATTTGGGTCTCCGGATCATTTTCTGATTGTGTTGTTTGCTTTTATAATATTGAGCTGTCTGAGCCGTTTGTATATTTTGGAGACTCACTTGGATTTGATCTGTGTATTTGAGCACTTGCCATAAGGCTGTTGAAGCCAGGAAGGCAGGGTAGCCAGGGAGACTGAGATCAGGGGACAAAATTGCTGCAGCCAGACCCTATGGGTCACCCTATTAAGTGTGGGGCCCTGAGCTGGGAGCAGAGAGACACCAGGAGAGGAACTGAAGACAGGAGCTCCACCAAGGTCCCTCATACAACCTAGTGGAAAAGCCAATAGCAGAACCCAGATACCCGACGTGTTAATCCAAGACTATCTTCCCAGGATCCCGAGCCCAGAAACAATGACCGTGGATAACTGATTGGCACTCCTGTCATCATCCTTGTGATGCCCTGATCAGTTCAGTTCAGTTCAGTCGTGTCTGACTCTTTGCGACCCCATGGACCACAGCACACCAGGCCTCCCTGTCCATCACCAACTCCTGGAGTTTACCCAAACTCATGTCCATCAAGTCAGTGATGCCATCCAACCATCTCATTCTCTGTCATCCCCTTCTCCTCCTGCCTTCAATCTTTCCCAGCATCCGAGTCTTTTCAAGTGAGTCAGCTCTTCACATCAGGTGACCAAAATATTGGAGTTTCAGCTTCAGCATCAGTCCTTCCAATGAACTAATTGATCTCAGGATTAATCTCCTTTAGGATGGACTGGTTGGATCTCCTTGCAGTCCAAGGGACTGTCAAGAGTCTTCTCTAATACCACAGTTCAAAAGCACCAATTCTTCGACACTCAGCTTTCTTTATAATCCAACTCTCACATCCATACATGACTACTTGAAAAACCATAGCCTTGACTAGGTGGAAGTTGGTTGGCAAAGTAAAGTCTCTGCTTTTTAATACGCTGTCTAGGTTGGTCATAACTTTCCTTCCAAGGAGTAAGCGTCTTTTAATTTCATGGCTGCAATCACCATCTGCAGTGATTTTGGAGCCCCCAAAAATAAAATCTGACACTGTTTCCACTGTTTCCCCATCTATTTCCCATGAAGTGATGGGACCGGATGCCATGATCTTCATTTTCTGAATGTTGAGCTTTAAGCCAACTTTTTCACTCTCCTCTTTCACTTTCATCAAGAGGCTTTTTAGCTCCTCTTCACTTTCTGCCATAAGGGTGGTGTCATCTGCATATCTGAGGTTATTGATATTTCTCCTGGCAATCTTGATTCCAGCTTGTGTTTCATCCAGCCCAGTATTTCTTGTAATGTACTCTGCATATTAGCTAAATAAGCAGGGTTTCAATACACAGCTGTGACGTACTCCTTTTCCTATTTGGAACCAGTCTATTATTCCATGTCCATTTCTAACTGTTGCTTCCTGACCTGCATACAGATTTCTCAAGAGGTAGGTCAGATGGTCTCGTATTCCAATCTTTTTCAGAATTTTCCAGTTTATTGTGATCCACACAGTCAAATAATCACCTACAAATTCTACATTGAATCAGACTGAATTACCCTAAGAGATTACTCCTGGAAGCAGAGGGAAAGGGACAATATGATGCCAAATCTGGCTAGACCACTCATTTCCCAGTAGAGTTGACTGTGGATTACTAGCCATGTTTATCCAAGGGACTTCCACTTAAATGGTGTCCTCCTTACAGATTCCCCAGCCAAATCCTGTCCATCCCACTAAATGGATGGACTTATTTTATGGACTAAAACAAGTCACCACTGACTCCAGGGATCCTCCGAATCCTCAGCTGCCCCTCATATTCTGTAGCAACATGTTGGAAAGCAGGTAACAGCATGCAAAAGCTTACAGAGCACTCAGTATGTAGGGAGCGATGCCCTCAGCTTGCTCCTGGACTAGCCTTGGCTCAGGGGAGCTGCGCCTGGGCAAGGAGAAGGCAGTAAGATTCTACCAGCCATCAGTAGGGACCCCAAAAGAATGGCCCTTAATATAACCTTCTCCTTCACAGAATTTCTTCAAATTAAGGTGCTTTTTAGGATGCAGGGTTAACCAAGACATATTCCAGGCACTGATAGCAAATGGAATGTTTACAGAATATAATTGCCTTTCCCTGCCATGACAAAGGGAATTAGGTCTCTACAGAGCTGGTGCTAAAGTGAATATTTGAACATTTCATGAACATAAGATGAGGTGTGCCATACAAGTGTATATTGAGGAGGAGTGTTTAAGCACTAAAACCCATACTCCTTAATTCACTCCCCCAAAAATAATCTGATTTTTTTAAATAGCTGTTTGCTACCAATGGAACTATGATAGATAGTGTCCAATAAAAACCTAACACTTTTTAAAGGTTTGGGGAGGGTCATTACCATACAGTTTGTTTTTAATTGGAATATAATTGCTTTACAATGTTGTGTTGAGCTCTGCAACAATGATGTGATTCAGTGATATGTATGCCTATGTCGCCTCTGTCTTAAGCCTCCCTCCCATCCCCCATCCCACCCCTTTAGGTCATCACAGAGCACTGAGGTGAGCTCCTAGTGTTATACAGCAGCTCATTGCTAGCCCTCGGTTTCACATTCAGCATCTATGTGCTTCTATGTCGATACGACTCTCAGTGAACCCCACCCTTCCCTCCCCCTCAGGCTGTCCACCAGTCCTTTCTCCACATCTCTGCTTCTATTCCTCCCTGCGAACAGTTTCATGAGTACCATTTTTCTGGATTCCACATATATGCATTAATGTATGACATTTGCTCCTCTCTCTCTGACTTACTTCACTCTGTTTGATAGGCTCCAGTTTCATCCACATCACTGCAACTGATTCAATTTCACTCCTGTATATGGCTTAATAATAGTCCATTGTATATACACACCACAAGAGAAGAAAAGACTTCCAGAATTCAAGGAATTTTTTTCCAAGAAGTCATGTAAGCGGATGCAATGGCTGTGCTGCGTCTTTAGACAGGAGCCCCAAAGACCAGGGCCTGCTGAACATAGCATTCGATGCAGGCTGCATTCACCCCCATCGCCTTCCTCCCTCCTGCCTCACTGGTTGTAAAGTTTAGGAAGAATACTGCTCTGGATCCACATAATCTCCTTGGGGCTTCAGTGGTTATTCTCTTTCATTAGTCATGACAGTGCTTTTTTTGAAGAGGAGAAAAATGTAGTTCATCCATACCATTTTACAGTTGAAGAAGTGTGGTGTCCAGAAAGGTTGGAATTACACAGAAGGACTTGAGCCTGATGGAGTTCCCCATGCCCTACAACCTAGAGCTAACAGTGATCCTCCATCCAGAAACCCCAGAGTTGGACAGCCTTCAGCCCAGCCACAGTCCACGCCCACCTCTTGCTTTGCAATCTGCCTCTCGACCTGCTGGATCTCTCTCTTCATGTCTTGCCTAAGCGATAGCCTGATGGGGTTCTGTGGTCCTTCCTGAGACTTACTGAGGAATGGAACCCTCCCTGCCTGCACAGGTCATGGGCTCCCAGGGGCTACATTCACCTACACTCGCCTCTGAAGATGCATGATTGCTCAGTGCCATTCAGACTACACCCTAATCTAGGGATCTCTCTGATGACTCTACCTGTATCCCAAGCAGGTCTGTGAGATACAGCAACCAGCCGACTTCTTCCAGGTATGCTTAAACCTGTGTGGGAAACACAGCTGCCTAAGGGCCTCCATGTCAGTGTGAGATCTGGACCATCCATGTCTGTACCATTAGAAAGCTCCGAAGAAGTAGTCATCTGTTCTCAAATAGCTGAATGATTGGCACTTTGTGATCAGAAAACATTTTACAATGTTGATTATTTCTTCCAAATGAGAGGGCGTGGAGGCAAAAACAAATATGTAAAGTATGTGATAGTTGACTAGTTCTAGGATAAACCGTATGGCAGGTATGGATGTCTTGCTGGGAGGACAGCCGCAGGGCCCACATCCAGGAGAGAACCTGACCACACTGAGTGTGAGGACGAGGACTCAGGCAGTGCTGATTCTCTGCATAGGCTTGGCCCAGGTCCATCCTTCCACAGGCTCTGCTGATTGATTCGGAACCTGCAACAGCCTGTGCTCTTGCTTCTTAGGATCCAGCTTGGGTGGATGATATGAGATCCCCCCCCTTTTTTTTTCTTCCAGGGGAAAGGGATAGGAGGGGAATGAGAAGAGCATGATGGATTCATTGGTTTGAATTCCATAAATAATAATTCATCAAAGGTTAGAAAATGGTTTGTTTTCTGTGGAGACACTGCAGCTCCTTGCCCAGCATTTGGATAAACATTTATTTAGGCAGATAGTTTATGAATTATACAGTGCTTTGTAAAATGGGGTGGTAGGGAATGAAAGGCTAGCCTCTTGAAGAGCTCTCCTTGGATCCATCAGAATAGAATGAGGAGTTCTGGTCAAGGAAGCAAGGACTCCAACCCCTCGCCCTGCCCCGCTGGCCACTTCCAGCCACTCTTTGCCTACACAGTATTGATCAGAGGCCTATGGACTCACAAAGTAGCAGGACCGAAGTGGGCTGTCTTAAGATGAAGAAATCCAGCGGTCCCTCTCTCAAGAGAATGACAGTGTGATACACACCGGACAATTTTTTTCATCATATCCAATGTGCCCAGGTTACATGATGCTCTCTAAGAGGACCCTGGGGCTTCCCAGGTGGCATAAATGGTAAAGAACCCCCTGCCAATGCAGGAGACTTAAGAGACTCAGGTTCGATCCCTGTGTGGGGAAGATCCCCTGGAGGAGGAAATGGCAGCCCACCCCAGTATTCTTTCCTGGAGAATCCTGTGGACAGAGGAGCCTGGGGGGCTGCAGTCCATGGGGTCAAAGAGTTGGACACGACTGTGTGACTGAGCACACACACCAGAGCACTGTGCAGTCCTTGGACCCCAGGAGAGAAGGCGCCTGTAAACTGATCTTATAGACATGGAGCGCAAGCACAGCCAGGAAGGGGCAGGGCAGGGAGCGAGCCTCTGATCCAGCCAGATGAGCCTCCAGCCTTTCTGACTTCTCATCTTGTTCCACGTAGAAAACAAGAGAATCAAGGCAGAGGCATAGCCAGTGGGGCATGGAGGTGCATCCAAAGAAGCACTGCCCAGAGTTCTCTGGCTGAGAATCTGAACACTCAGGTGCTTGGTGGTGGTTATGAGACTAGAGACATCTGAGCATCCTCAGTGCTTAATGCACACTTGTGGGGATCATCTGTGCAATATTAGTTGAATTAACTCAACAAAAATATGCTGATTTCTACTCTGCCTCAGGAGTTAAGGACACAAACATGAACAAGACAGAGTCTGTTGAAGAAATCAGAAGGAAAAAAAAAAAAGCTAAGTGTCAAGTGGTTTGTAATAAAACAGAGATATATTGAATAGAGGACACAGCAAGAAAGAGGGATGAATGATGATTTCTGTTGGAGATGCCATAGAAAGTGTCAATCGGAAATGAGATTTGACCTAGGCCTTGAAACACAATGAAGAGGCCACCATACTGATTAGGGCCCAGAATGCACTTAAATAAGAGGAGAGCAAGAAGGCAGGTTGGGCAGGATAGAGGAAGGAGGGAGGGAGAAGGGTCCAGAAAAGCAGAAACGACACCAAGTACTTCAACTAGAGTGAGTCCAATCCTGGGAATTGGTTATATGGCCCTTAGAACAACTGAGGATTAAATATGAGAACAATGAGAGAATCTACGGATTTATCACAGCTGGAATCCACCACCACCATCAACAGGAAAGGAGGTGGTGATCTCAGAACCCAGAAACTGGAGTACCACTGGGCCAGGGAAATTCAGACCCAGGGTGGGTCAATTTCTAACATGGGTACAGGCAGGCAGCTTGATGTCTTCCCCCATTGTGAGATGAAAACTGAAACTCATTAGCCATTTCCCCAGGGTCATGTATCCGGTAAGACCTGAGTGGGTCTCCTTATCTCCAGAGATTTTGCCCTTAACCATCCTCAACAAATGCCTCTTGGTGTTGAGGCTTCACTAGATACTTTGCTCATTAGACAATTCTCAAAGTGTTTTCACGTAGTTTCCATGTTTCAAATCAAATTTCTTTCTCAATCAAATTTTCCAGGGTCTTGATATGCTAATCCCAGACACTATACCCTACTGGTAGCTTCTTGCTTTTAGGAAATATGGCAAAATTTTATTCTTCTTGTAAAAATTTTAAAACAATTATTATTTGTGATACTTTGTCAGATAATTGAGTGAAAATAGTTCTATCTTAAGTAATAGTTTAATAGTTTTATCTTATTGTGAGAATTACATTTCTGGCCTCAAAACCAGAGGTCTTATGAAATCCCAGCATCAGCAACCTTTGGGAAGAATTTAAGGATGGTGACCCCAGAATGCAAATATGGGGCCTCATGTGAATCTAAGATTCTATTGATAAGAGTTAAGTTGTTGCCTGCACCCCAAATTCAAACTGCTCCAAGCCCCTTTGGCAAAATAGGTGCCTCTGTTACAGGCAGTTTATGCTTCAAGGTTTCATCTTGGTCATTACTGCTGCTGCAGCTGATTTAAATATTTTAATGAATGATGCTATTGTCTCTGTGCCTGGGGGTCTTTTCAGCAGAGGTCGCAATTTGAAGGAGGAAAAAAAAAACAAAAATAGCTCTAAAAAGTCAGTGACGATGGATGACTCACTTTGGATGTGTAGCGAAACTCAAGCTTGAGGCTTCTATGTTAATGAAGGATGTCCCCCAAACCCCAGTGTCTGGCAGAGGAGGGGTTTCAGAGGCATGGAGGTGTGTCATTGGAGGAACTAAGGCCATCTGCCTTAGAGCATCATCACCACACTGTACCATCAACCAAAACTAAGGGACTGGATGGACATTACGGACAAAGCATCTGGCATTAAGGGTGCAGGGAAGGGGGTGGAAAGGAAAGTAAGTCATTTAAATAATGTGGAGAATTCTGCCTCTTATTCCACTGGAAGAGAATTTCTGTCCCAATGTGAGCATAACCGGAAGTGTGACTTCTGTCGCTCAGTTGCTCAGTTATGTCCGACTCTCTGTGACCCTGTGGACTGCAGCACACTGGGCTTCCTTGTCCTTCACCATCTCCCAGCGTTTTCTCAAACTCATGTCCTTTGAGTCAGTGATGCCATCCAATCACTCATCCTCTGTCACCCCCTTCTCCTCCTATCTCTTAGTCTTTCCCATCATCAGGCTCTTTTCCAATGAGTCAGTTCTTCACATCAGCTTCAGCATCAGTCCTGCCAATGAATACTCAGGACTGATTTCTTTTAGGATTGACTGGTGTGATCTCTTTGCAGTCCAAGGGACTCTCAAGAGTCTTCTCCAGTGCCACAATTTGAAAGCATCAGTTCTTCGGTGCTCAGCCTTCTTCATAGTCCAACTCTCACATATGACTACTGGAAAAACCACAGCTTTGACCATATGGATCTGCAAAGTGACTTCTATATGCTTACACTAAACAGATCCCAAGTCCAACTAGTGAGAACATCTCACCATGGAGGGAATGACTCCAGTGTTTCAAGATGGGTAGTTCTCTTGCAACATGGATCTGAAACTTGGGTCTAGTCCTGCCTCTGATGTTCTACTGAAGAACAGCAGCGTGTTCCACCATGAAGGAAAAACTGTAGGTGATGAGCGATTAAGAGATGGTCCACCTGACTCCCGCATGGCAGCCTCCAAGGGATAGCAGGAGATTTTGATCTTGTGTAATTTTCAATTTTCATGCTGACTCTGGACCTTTATGGTCACAACGCCCATTCATCCACTTAACCATGCACTTTACAGTTATCGATCACTTTCTCTGATTCAGGCAGCTAGCTGAGGATGCCCAGGCTACAGTGAGAACAGTCGAGGGTGAAGGAGATGGATAAGAAGCAAGAATACCCACAGTGTGCCTTCAGGTAGTGGTCAGAGTTATAGAAACAGTGAAGGACAGTGAGGAGGTGGGGGCAGGACTCGTCATTTGGAACTGGGAACCCAAGGCCTGTGAGTATTTCTCTGAGAAAGTGAAAATTCAGCAGATACCAGTGCTGTGAGGAGTGGGTGCTGGGGACAGATCCATGCAAAGAATTCCAGAGAAAGAAGCTTCAAATGAAGAGCTGGGCATGTGTGAGAAACAGCTCATATCTCTATTCACTAAATCTGTGTGATTCTCCCCAGAAAACAATGAGGTGGCAGATGAGATGTGATAAACTCAGTTTTAGAGATAAAGAGCAGAAAAGTCATGAGATTTCTCTCTGGGGTGTGGCCAAGTCCAGCAGAGGAGGCAGAGGAAGATGTGACCTGGGAAGGCACTTCCAATCAGAGTCCTGGGACGGAGCTGAGAAAAGTACAGCCCCGTGGAGGCTAGGCCAGAGAACCGGAATCTGTGGTCAAACAAGGATCAGGCCACGGTCATGAACACAGTTGCCAAGACAGGTGCAAGGTCAAAGGCCAATGCCAGGAGTTCATCAGGGCCAGGGAGTCCTGTGTGGACAGTCCTGTGTCGAGAATTGGTAAAGTCACCGAGATAGAGCATGAGAGGGTTTCACAGGGGGCACCAGTGGTAAAGAGTCCATCTGTCAGTGCAGGAGATGTAAGAGACTCAGGTTGGATCCCTGGGTCGAGAAGATTCCCTGGAGAAGAGCACAGCAACCCACTCCAGTATTCTTGCCTGGGAAATCCCCATGGACAGAGGAGCCTTGTGGGCTACAGTTGATGGGGTTGCAATGAATCAGACAGGACCAAAGTGACTTAGCATGCGCACACACACAGCATCAGAGCTCTCTCTCAAGCCTTCTGGGAGGCTGGCTTCCTGAGATTTGCTCTTGCCTACTTGTAAATCTAGGTGCAACAGGTGATGACATTTAAATATACATGAGATTAAGTGTTAAAATAACACTTTAAAAAGAATAATAAGGGATCATTTGAAATGGGGGAAAGGGAAATCCACGGAAGCTCTTGAATGAAATGGCGGCCATAGTCATCTGGGGCTGAGAACTGAGTCACTGGCAGCAAGAGCCAGGCTTCTATAAGGAACTGTTGCCTGAGTGGAAACAGGGACATTTCCTGGGGGCTAATTGTCCAGCTCTGATCTATGTTTTGGGTCCTCACCTGAGAGATACCTTTCTCAACAGAACTGTTATAAATGCACCTAGCTCAGCTTCTACTGGGAAGGTACACTGTATTTGGTGTGTATTCACTGGCTATCTTTTGGGAAAATTCCAGGTCCTGGGTGAGGTGCTGGCTAGTTTTTGAGCCCCACCTGTGTCAGAATCCTGCCTATTTGTCAGACTTTGTTTCTTCCCTAAACAATTCCCAGAGCATAGCCAGACAGGGCGGCAGCTTCCACCGCCATGAAGCCTTTGGGCTTGCTGTGGCCAGTGTAGACGTGGAGAATCCAGGAGCCAACAAAACCGGTATCATCCATTGCCTACACCCTCGAAATTGCCACAGAGATCCCCTGCCTTGGGGGTCTGGTCTTGAACAATGCAACCAGCACGAGTCCATCGCAATTAAAGTTTCCAAGATTTCTGCTTCAGTTGTTTTGCTCAAAAAAACATAAGCTCTTGGAGGTTAAAATGATGAAACTAGTATCTACAAAGACTCAATGGTCTCAGTCACTGGGCCTTGGAGGGCAGCCTGGGAGGGGGAAGAAGGTCAGGGGAGGACAGGAAGTACTTTCTGCTCTGGGAAAGTTCTGGCTGGCAGCTAACAGGAGCTTTGAAAGATTTACTCTTCTACCCTCCACCCCAGCCATTGCCGCCATATTCCCTTCAGGGCTAATCCAGAACGTGATCCAGTGAAAAGGTTTAGAAATCTCATCTCCATTTTCAGACATCTCATCTGCTGCAAAGAGCTCTATTCTCTTCAAGACCTCCCACCAGAAATGTGTATGTTTACCTGCAAACATTTATCTCATACCAAGGATCAGCATCACCGGTTCATTGAGGTCAACATGTTGTTGCCAGAACTAACGCAAATCATGTTCAAGAAAATTACATGTGTAAAAATCCATAAGGTTAGAAGGATGAGATGCTCAGACAAATTCAATTCATTTTTAATAAACATCAAGTACCTTCTATGTAATTCCATATATATATACGTAGTACGTCTATGTCGTCACCTTCGTGCTGGGCAGCAGGCTAAGTCCTAGCAATAATAACAACCAGTAACTCCTGTGAGTGCAGAAGTGGCTCAGATGGTAAAGAATCTGCCTGCAGTGCAGGAGACCCAGGTTCAATCCTTAGGTCAGGAAGATCCCCTGGAGAAAGAAATGGCAATCCACTCCAGTATTCTTGCCTGGAGAATTCCATGGACAGAGGAGACTTTGGCCACCTGATTCAAAGAGCTGATTCATTAAAGACTCTGATGCTGGGAAAGATTGAAGGCAGGAGGAGAAGGGGATGACAGGGGACAAGGTGGCTAGATGTCATCACTGACCAAATGGACATGAGTTTGAGCAAGTTCCAGGGAGATGCTGAAGGACAGGGAAGCCTGGCGTGCTGCAGTCCATGGGACTGCAAAGAGTTGGACTTGACTGAGCTACTGAACAGGAACAGCAACTTCTGTGAAACTACAGTTTAATAATAACGAGAACAACAACTTGAGTGAAACTACAATTTGCAACTGTTGTCTCCTCGATTTATACCACAAGCCTGTGAGATTCTAATTATTAATATCATTTGACAGACAGAGGACAGGAAAACTCAGAGACATCAAGTAACTTTCTCAGGGTCACACAGTTATTAAAACAGTAAAGTTGGGCTTGAAGTCAAGCTTTCAGATTTTCAGTTGAGAGCCTCATCCTCCTCAGGAGGCTGCTGGTGTAGATACAGGCCATCAGAGAGCTGAAAGATTAATACTTTATTTAAATATGATGGGAAATTTTTATTGACTCATACCTGTCTGTATTGGTCTCATACAGCTTATTTTCCATCCAGGTTGTAGCTCTTAAAATTGAAAATCAAAATTATCAGTATGCATTGTGATAATCACATAGACATACATGCACATTCAGTCACTTACCTGTGCCAAACGCTTCACGCAGATCATTTATGTAACCCACACACAATCCTATGAAGTAAATGATCTCATCATCCTTACTTTTCACAAGTTTAAAGAAAGGAAGTAACTTGTCCAGTCACATAATTGATGAAGGTTCAAAAACAAACCCACTCCAGTATTCTTGCCTGTGAAATCCCATGGACAGAGGAGGCTGGTGAACTACAGTCCACGGGGTCTCAAAAGTGTCGGACATGACTTAGCGACTAAACAACCAACTTGATTATACCTGCAAAGATTTTAATATCAGATAATGTATTCAGAGATCTCAGGGGTTCAGACTCTGATAAATCTTTGGGGAGCAGGGGACACAATTCAACCCATATGCTACCCATTGCCTTCTTCCTCACCCTCATGCCAGGCTTCCTCTGTCTCACTTCATAAATAGGTCATCTTTCAGCTGGGAATTATAAAGTGCTCAAAGATGATAGAAGGGAAAATTGATCCCTAGGTAAAGGATCGTGAGTGTGTCAGGACTCCAGTCTGAATCATTCCTTCTTCATGAGATCCATCAGTCCTCACAATTTTTTTTTTTTCAGAGCATGATGAGTTTCATCTTCCAAAGCAGAATGTACTGATGAGAAATGGAACTGAATACAACTACCTCTTTGTTAAACCTGATTTTTAAGCTTCTGTCTTTTAAAATGTCCACAAAATATTTATTTTTAAGGTAATGAAAAGAGAAAAATCTTACCTTTACTCAGCAATACAAGACTCCCATGGTTCTAAAAATAATTAAGCCCCGTCTCCAATGCTTTTGTGATTAACAGAGTTGTTGTCTATTCTATATATTGTGTTTTTTTTCTTCTCTGAGGTTATACTAGTTAAAGTCATTGCCTATAAAGCCAGTATCCTGATATAAGTGTTAAGAAAACCATTTGCTTTATCCCTTCATGGCTATTTAAGTATCTTGAACTGATAAGTTAGTAAGAAATCGCAAAGTGTGCACAGCCCAATGTGATGTGATGTGAATACTCAGAAAGGAGTCTGAGCATTGAGTTACTCAAAATCTCCACTGCCCAGGCAGAAACCTGTATTTCCTAAGTAAATTACTTGTAAGACGCAACATCTCGATGAAATATTCAAGTTTAAACCCATTTTGTATTCCCAATTTTAAATACAGACACAAACTTTGGCTGTAGCTTCCCAGGCCATATCTGAAAGTGAGCAGGTGCATTCAATCAATCATCTGGAGTTGGCAGACATAAAAATAATCCTTCCACCCAAAGTCAGCTGCAAAAATTCATAAATAAAAACAGAGCTATGGAAAATCTCAGCTATACAGGAAAGTTTGTACATGTGCATTTAAAGATTTCGCTTCTTTTTTCCCCAGCTTGGAGATTTGAGGGACCTGTTTTAATAGGCAAATATGTATGAACTTGACTTTCACCATAAAACTTGTTTACAGTTGCAAAAGTTTTTAACCAGAGTTAACACTTGGGAGCAGAAAATCGTTTGCAGGGCAATGAAAGAGGAATTTGAAAATCTTATTGAATCAGAATTAGCTGTGCTCATGAACAGGAAGAACAGAAGGCCAGTTTCTTTGCCTCCTCTTCCAGGAAGCCATTCATTCTTCCTGCACCCCTTGAGTGTGGGTCCCTCTGATCCTAATCATCACTTGCTGAGTTCTTTACAAATGGCAGAAATGAAAGTTGAGAGCATCCAGCTTGAGCTGTTTGGGTACCAGAGCCCTATAAGCCATATTCAGGTCCTTTCCTTTCTGGAAGATCCCCGTCCCTTCCAATTGAAATGACTCAGCTCCTCAGAATGTCACTCTGCTCAGCACACATTACTCCTCATACTCAAGGCGGTGCCCTCTGATTGTACCAGGCCAACTCTGCCACGTTTAGCTAATAAACCTTGGGTCAACAGTAGCACCTGAGCCTGCCTCTGCTAAGAGAAAGCGATATGCTAAAATAAACAGTGACTTAAAGCTGGGGCAATAGGCTCACTTTCATGCAGCCAAGACACATTATAAACCCTTTGCTCACGATCTGCTAATAAATGCTAACTGCAGCGGCTATCCTGAACCTCAGGCACGATTTGCCCCACTATTTTTTTCTAATTTTTGCTGTCTTCCCTCTCTCTTTTTTCTTTTCCTCAGTTCCTATTGACTTTTTTTTTTTTTACTTTATTCTACATTATAATACTGTATTGGTTTTGCCATACATTGACATGAATCAGCCACTTCTTTCTTGCCCTCTTGCTTTGATGTTTGACTTAATGGTCTCGTAATTTTCAGCTCAAGTCTAGAAGCACCATTGTGTTCATGACCTCTGAGCCAGGAGGCAGTTTAGGCAGAAGAGTTCAGGCCAGAAGAGGCAGGCCAAGCCAGAGAATTCACGGTGGGGGAGAGAATGGGGAACACCAGACACCTGGTGATGCCCCCCCACCTCCCAATCTCCTCTCATGCCCACTCCCACCCCCTCCAGATGTTCAAAGGCAAGTCAACAGCTTATCATTCTTTATAACATCTGTGTGGATGCTAAAGGGCCACATAGTCAAAGCTATGGTTTTTCCACTCATTATGTATGGATGTGAGAGTTGGACCATAAAGAAGACTGAGCTCTGAAAAACTGATGCTTTCAAGTTGCAGTACTGGAAAAGACGCTTGAGAGTTCCTTAAACAGCAAGGAGATCCCACCAGTTCATCCTAAAGGAAGTCAACCCTGAATATTCATTGGAAGGACTGATGCTGAAGCTCGATACTTTGGCCACCCACTGTGAAGAGCCCACTCATCGGAAAAGATCCTGAGGCTGGGAAAGATTGAGGGCAGGAGGAGAAGGGGATGATAGAGGATGAGATGGTCGGATGGCATCATCCACTCAATTGACACGAGTTTGAGCAAACTCTGGGAGATAGTGAAGGACAGGGCAGCCTGGTATGCTGCAATACATGGAGTCACAAAGAGTCAGATATGCCTGAGTGACTGAACAACAGCAATAATCCAGGTCAAGGGCACGCCTGCAGGTCCATGCCATCCCTAGCTCAACTCCATTCTCATCTCAGAAAAGCACCCCTCCTCTTGCCTTCTTGTTAACTCTGTTTGCAATTATTGAAAAGGACATATCTGAAGGCAAACTCAAGACTGGGGAGAAAGTGGAGGCAATGAAGTTTAGCACAGAAAGCAGGACATGCGATGATTCCAACTCAGGGACCTCATCTGACCACAGCCCTGCCCTGGAAGCCTCTGGAGCCCGCATCCCCAAGTGGAGAGACCCCAGGGCCCTCAGACCACTTGCTCCTGAGCTGGCCAAGCTGGCCTCTCCACCTCCTTTCCTCTTCTTACTGTTTCAGGAGCTGAGCTTCAGACTCACCCAGCACACTGGGTCCTCCAGGCCTGCTGCACTTCTTAGGTGAGGAGACTCCTTGGTCCTCATTTTTCCTTAAACAGCATTTGATCAGCTGTTAGCTGGACATCTCTGCTCCAGAAGTTTTTGATTTTCAGCTAAACACACACACACACACACACACACACACACACACACACACACTTTTTGCTAGATAGAAAATTGCATTAGTATAGAGTTATAACTATAGTGTGAAGGTCTGTCTATGTGTGTATGTCTGTATTTCAGAGAGATGGAAGAGAGACCACACCATTCATTTTGGACTTAATCGCATGAAGCAGTTGCATCTTTTTTAATACCTAAGATTCCCTACCACCTTGATAAATGTCAGGTGCCTGATAGGTAATGAATGTATGAATGAGCTGCCTCCACCATCTCCACCCTGGAACAGAGGCCTCTCCTGAGTTCTCATAGCATCTTCTTCTCACTTCTTCCTGGTTCATATTAGTCATTCGGTCGTGTCTGATTCTTTGTGACCCCAGGAACTGTAGCCCTCCAGGCTCCTCTTGTCCATGGGGTTTCCCAAGTGAGCACACTGGAGTAGGTAGCCAGTCCCTCCTTCAGGAGATCTGCTTGACCCAGAGACCGAACCTCTGTCTCCTCCATTGCAGGTGTTTTCTTTACCATCTGAGTCATTGAGGGAGTCACTTCTACCTTAGGGGCTACCAAGTCTGTCTGGCTGGCTGTCGGCTGCCACGTCTGTCACCAGTCTAGACCATGAGGCCACGGAGCCAGGGATGTCTTGTGGATTTCTCTGTCTTCAGCATCCCAGCTGGAGACTGGAAAAACACACACAAAGAAAAAAACCTCAGACTACTTATTGAATCATGAGCATGTGTGTGTACAAGGTTCCAACTGTGGTCTTTTGTTCTATGTTTTTGAAATCTTCTTTTACTGTTTTCAAATGTGTTCTTGGTTGAGAGGAGCCTGGAACACAACTTCCTCCCAAACCCGTCTCGCTGCATCCATATTCCAGAGATGGTCTCCACCAACCCCAGCCCGACCAGGTACCACTAAGCCTGCCGGAGCTGAAGGTAACATACCTCCGAGGGCACCTGTGAGGGATGAGGCGAGCAGAGCTCCTGCCGCTGCCCTCGGCAGGCAATTTTTTATCTCCAAATATAATGGAATAAGATGTGATAATAAACACCCCGCAGAGGCAAACAAATCACTCCTCCCAACTGCTGTCTCGCTTGCACTGACTGCTGTAAAGCATGAAACAAATGTTAACCCTTCTCGACTAAACTACATTTGTAAAAGCTAAGTGAATATTTTTTTAATGCTAAATGATGCTACTGGATGGAGGATATTAGCATTTTTCTCAAAATAGCCGACAGCAGATGCTTAAAGGTCTTCAGGTACGACTGGAAAAAGAAAGAAGGGAAGGGAATAATAGCAAAACCCAGAAGGGGCAGTGAGAAAAGAAGGAAGGGAAGAAAGTAATAGGAAAAACCAGAAGGGGCGGTGAAAACTGGCCGCTTTCCTTAGAAGTCCTGGAAAAGAGCCCCACTTAAGTCCTTTTCTAGGATGGAACTAAATTACTTTGCCTCCAGTTTTATGATCATTAAAAATATAGTCAGACCAGCTCTCACTTCCTTTTTCTCTGATGCCCCTCAAGTGCCTCTTAGGCCAAGTATACAGGGTAACAGGTCGTAACACTTTTTGCAAATATAGTCCAATTAGCACCAAACAGGAGGAAATGAATAAAAACTATAGAAACATGGGAAAACAAACAGCACTCGCTGCCACGATAGGATGTTAGCATTATTTATTTAACCACAATTCTCCCACTGAGAGAGGGCCTGTTTCAAAGCCTTTCTAATGAGAAAGAAGCAGCCTTTCTTTTGACAAATTGTATCATAAAATAGCCCTGTCTACTCTGCCAACTAAACCCAGGACTCAATGAGCTTCCCTGTTCATCGTACCCGGTTTTAAGAATAAGAGCAAAGAAAGTGACCAGACTTATTCTTTTCTTAACTTTTTATTTTGTATTAGAGTATAGCCAGTTGGTGGATGAGATGATCAGATAGCATCACTGACTCAATGGATATGAATTTGAGCAAACTCTGGAAGATGAAGACAGAGGAACTTAGCATGCTGCAGTCCATGGTGTCTCAAAGAGTTGGACACAGCTTAGCGACTGAACCACAAGAGCTGAATAACAACGTTGTGATAGTTTCAGATGGATAGCAAAGCGACTCAGCCATGCATACATCGAAAGGCTTCCTTTCTCCCATCCAGGCGACCAGACTTATTTTTTACAAGAAGCAGGCTAAGGTGATTTTTTTTCAAGATCACATAAAGCCACGTTGTCTGGTCCAGGGCTTCATCACTACAGTAGTATGTGCTACTATCAAAGTGTTAGAGGTTTTGTTAAATGAAGCTTCCAGCTCTTAAATCCTGAGTGTCAATTTCATACCACAAAGACTGTGGGGCTGAGAGCCATAGGAATCTCTCTTACTCAAGATCCAATATGCATAGATACATGTGTTTGTATAATTGAACCACCTTGCTCTATGCCTGAAACTAACATTGTTAACCAATTATACGCCAATATAAAATCAAAAATGAAAATAAAACACCCAACATGCAATTCAGTCTGGAGACTAAAAGAACGCCCAGTACCAAAGGAAGCCCTGTTATTTTTTAATTTATGTGTTTTTGTTTTTTTTTTTTTGCCGTGCCAGCACACGTGGGATCTTAGTACCCCAACCAGGACTCAAACCCACGCTCCCTACATTTGAAGTGCAGAGTGTCGGCCTTCTGGACTGCCAGGGAAGTCCTCAAAGGGAGCCCTCTGGATTTTCTATGCCCCTCCTTCCGTCAAATCCACAGTTTACTCCAACAGACCATCAGCTCTTCTGTTGAATCTAGGCACCAAAATCATGGTTGCCATTTCAGCTTGGGTCTAAATATATCCATCAAAACGTGCTCCCAGGTACTTTACAAATACAGCAAGAGGACTGCATGTGAATGAATGAGCTCACAATCCAGGGTGTCTCCATGAAGGCCGCCCAGCATCGACCTCTCCAAGACACGGATCATGGACCCCAAAGTGTTCTTCTGACTCTGCCTCCTCGAGCTCCTCCTTCCATGGGCTCTGCTGCAGTGGATTTCTCGTGTGTTGGGAATCCTGCACATCGCTTGTGCGGTCGACCACATTCTTGTCCTGTGCCCTTGGCGCGGACATGCTCTTACCCTTGGGTCAGGGTCCTGAGTGTGTGCTGCAAGGCATCTGGGATCATTTGTACCCATCAATCCAAGTTCCCTTTCAGTGCTATGTGTTCAGCAGCTGTTTTCTCTGGAGGATTCTCTCTCCATGAGTCTATGAATGTCTGCATGAGGATTTATTAACCAAGGGATGGTCCTGTCTGTCATGTCACACTCTTTGCCCATCCTTCTCCTCAACTTGCTGCTACAAGTGGAGGAAAGTCTTAAGGACTTTCTGAGCGGAAAGATTATTGGGGCTCAGGTTTGAGAATAAAGGGGTCATGTCCCCTCCTATCTCTCTTTCAAACGACATGGAACATGGCATCAAGACCCTGCTGCTGGCTGGCTGAGAACCTTAACTGTTCCCCCTCCTGCCTGCTTCAAGAGTAAGCATGGGTCCCAGCTCTGTAGAGGTATCATGTTCCAACAGAACAAGGGTCTAGCTGAATGCCTTGTCCTGCATTCCCCCAGCAGTGTCTCGGGAGACCCCAACTAGAAAGGTAGACAAAGAGACCAAAGACAATCCAGAACCTCAGCCAAGTTGATGAAGGAACCCACACCCTTGCTCTTCCAAGGCATGCAAGCGCCCATGCAGAAGCCTGGGAGCCCAGACTCTAGACTCTGGTCACCCCAATTCCCGTCCCTTAATCCCCTCTCTCTCCTGTTGTGCAAAAACCCTGAATAAATGCCAGCTTCCTTGATAGAAATGGACTTTCCATCTTGCCCATTCAGGAGCTCTTTCCTACTCCAGCCCCACCATCTCCATGCTTCTGCCACACAAGGACATGCCCAAGACTGTCCTGCTGACCAGCTGGCCTGTCCATTGCCCACACTGGCATGTGGGTTTCTTGTGTTCCCTGTGTGTGTGTGTGTGTGTGTGTGTGTGTGAATTTCCTGTGTTTATTCTTTTTATTTCCTCTCCACCCTCCTTTCTTCATTAAGTAAAATAAGATTACTACCCTACAGCTTGCTAGGGACTGTTTGGGGCATTTGAGACAGAGTGGAGACAAGGGCAGATGGACTCTGCCTTCATGGAACTAATATTTACATATTAGCTGAAGGAGAATCAAAGAGAGGGAGGCATGGTGAAAAGAAAAAAAAAGGTGTAAATGCAATTCCTCATTCCACAATTTACTAAAAGCAACATTGAGGTAAAATGAGTGACATCTTTCATTCTCAGCTTCCTGATTAACTAAAAATGATTGTGCCTAGTCTGTGGGGTTATGAAGATTGACATGAATAATGCTTGCAAAGCAACTGGTACATAGTAGGTCATCGGAAGATGTAACCGTTATATAAGGACCTATATTATAGCACAGGGAACTTTGAATATTCAATAAAAACCTAAATAGCAAAAGAATTTTAAAAAGAATGGATACATGTATATGGATAACTGAATGACTTTTCTATACACTTGAAACAAATATAACACTTTTAATCAACTATTTGCCAATATAAAATAATTTATAATTAAAATAAGAAAGTAAATAAATGTAACCATTTTTATTGTTGTGCCCATTGTCTTAAGCATTGGTATCAAAACATGAGTTGTAAACATGTCCCAGTATATGTCTATATATTCAGAAATCATGATATAAATGTGTAAATATTAGCAAGCATGCTTTAATAAAGTTTAATTTCTACTTATATTTTTAGATGATGATAAATAGAAATAAAGTTCTAGTATGTTTCCTCACACCACAATAAATCACTTTGGGTACCCCTAGGGGCAAACACCCACTTTGAAGATCAGTGGTAGAAAATGTGAGATTTCAGGGAATTTATGAGGGCAACTTCAGAGAAGAAAATATCTTCAAAAATTCCATGCTGTTTACAACTCTCTTAGGAGTATCTTGTTAATAAAGCAAAAGTGTTAGTCACTCACTCACATCCAACTGTTTGTAGCCGCACGGACTGTAGCCCACCAGGCTCCTCTGTCCATGGGATTCTCCAGGCAAGAATTTTGGAGTGAGTGCCATTTTCCTTCTGCAGGGGATCTTCCCGACCCAAGGTTCGAACCCTGGTCTCCTACATTACAGGCAGATTTTTTTACCATCTGAGCCACCTGGTAGGTGTGTCAAGTGAAAGGTAACATCATCTATTACAGCACTTGCCAAAGTTTACTAAGGAGCAGACTGTGAACACCATGTGCCCCATTCACCTTGGAAAAGAGATTACTCATTTTCTTGTCATGAAACTTCTTGATGGTCTTGTGATATGTATATCTATATGCATTATATTCCCTGGTGGCTCAGACGGTAAAGCGTCTGCCTACAATGCAGGAGACCAGGGTACGATCCCTGGGTCGGGAAGATCCCCTGGAGAAGGGAATGGCAACCCACTCCAGTACTCTTGCCTGGAAATCCCATGGATGGAAGAGCCTAGTAAGCTACAGTCCATGGGGGTCACAAAGGATCAGACACAACTGAGCAACTTCACTTCACATGCATTATCGTAGGTAAACTATATTATATATGTATATATGTATTATACATATTCATATGCATTACTTCTGGCATACTATATTATATATGTATATGATACATACAATAGGTGTATATATCATACACATTATAACATGTAATATTACAATGTGTATAATAAATGTATACAAGGATTTTAAATGAAACCAATTAGATTGAAAGCACATATGAATGTTTCAGCGAAGGCAGTGGCACCCACTCCAGTCCTCTCGCCTGGAAAATCCCATGCACGGAGGAGCCGCGTGGGCTGCAGTCCATGGGGTCGCTAAGAGTCGGACACGACTGAGTGACTTCACTTTCATTTTTCACTTTCATGCATTAGAGAAGGAAATGGCAACCCACTCCAGTGTCCTTGCCTGGAGAATCCCAGGGATGGCGGAGCCTGGTGGGCTGCCGTCTATGGGGTCGCACAGAGTCGGACACGACTGAAGCGACTTGGCGGCGGCAGCATGAATGTTTAACACACACAATTTTGAGATTAGAAGTACTCTTTCTTAACTCGCTAAGCTAAAAGTCTAGCAATAGTTTTATAATCACTATTTTATAATAATAAGTTTTATAATCAGTGTTTTATAATCACTGCTCCTCAGTTGTATTTTGAGACACCTTCACCAACTGCAATGTGATCTGAAACTGGGGTGTCCATTTTGCGTCAAACCTGCAGTACCACCAAAACTATTAGGGTTTGTTGTCTACATTCAAAAAGAAGGTGCTAAATTTCAGGTAAATGTCAGTAAAAATGAAAATTAACTTTTTTTCTCTTTCAAGTCCGAGACCCCTAAATTCTATAATGCCACCCTTCAGAAACTCTCCCCAACATGTTTCCAAGAAAACATAGTCAAGGACGTGTATTCCAGCATGGTTTGTGACAGTTAAAAAGCAAAAATAAGCTGGCTGTTAGTTATTGGGGAAAAAATGTGCTTCTTAAGGATTTATATTCAATAGCATGAACTAAAGCATGAACTAAAAGAGTCACAGAAAATACTGGATGGTAATTCTCTTTGGAGAAGGAGAGAGGAAAATGGGGTAATGGTGGAAAAAAGGTGAGCTCAATTTATACGTATTCCAGACAGAAAGGCAGATAGAGTGAAGGAGGGAGGGAGGAGAGGGAAGGGATACATAGAATTCTAGATGTTTGGTGTATTTTACCATTTTCAAAATATGAAATATATGCAGTATGGGTGCATATGTATATGTAAAGACATACACATACATATATATGTGTGTGCATATCTTTACATATATATTAACAGATAGGTGTACAAATACTCCTGTTCATCAAGAGGTCCAAGGAGATCGTCTTTATGGCAATAATGTTAAGACTGCATTTAGATAATAACCTAGATCTCTTTAAGTTTCAAAGCCATGAAGGAAGAAAAGAAAATGAAAACTAAAAGCGCAGAATTCTTTGTTCACCATCCAGTTTCTTGATAAGACTGACATCATTTTTGGAAGAACATTAAAAGCCAGAATTATCAGCACCAATATTTAGTAAGGTTATTTTTTCTAACTCTACAATTGTTGCACCTTTCATAAGAAATGTTGCTTGATGGCAGGATGTGAATATTCAAGTTAGGAAGAAAATAAAAGACTTCCATATACAGTGATGCCTCAGAAAAGGGCAGGTTCAAATTTTATTAAGAATATACTTGTCACTTTGTAAATGACATCATCCCTGGGAAATGACGTGGTGAGCCCCCTGGTCCATCACAGCCGTCGCCTGCAAGGCAGTGCCTCTTTGTGAATTGTTCTCATTACTTTGTTTCGAAGCAGAATTTGGTGCCTGCTGTTGCAAAGGTTGATCACCAATGTCTCAGAAGGCACACAAGATAACGCAGGTGAGGGAGAAACCTTCGGAATGAAACAACGTGGGGAGATTATGTAAAAGCTATTTCCAGTCATGAAAATAAAATCAGTCTGAATAGGGAGCCAGCTCTGGATGGAGCGTTTCATGCAGTGCACATGTGCTGGTTTTAAGATGTTCACTAGGCTCTAAAATCATTACAGTAACCAGCTGGGCCAGCCTTTGCAATGTGCAGGTTTACAAAATCCCATTGTTGGAGGAGAGCTCAATTGTCATATGCTCCTCATATGCCTCTAACCCTTGAATTAAGTCAATAATGATGATGAGAACAGCAACAATGGAAGATTACAATGGACAAGGCACCATTTAAACATCTCCCGTTTTTCCTATGAACTTTATCCCTACTTGCATATCTACACTGACAGGGAGCTCATTACCTACTGAAAGTGAAAGTGAAGTTGCTCAGTTATGTCCAACTCTTTGCAACCCCATGGACTATAGCCTACCAGGCTTCTCGGACCATGGGATTTTCCAGGCAAGAGTACTGGAGTGGGTTGCCATTTCCTTCTCCAGGGGATCGTCCTGATCCAGGGATCAAACCCAGGTCTCCCACATTGCAGGCAGACGCTTTACCCTCCAAGCCACCAGGGAAGGCCTCATTACCTCCTAATGAAGTCCATTCATTTTTGGAGAGCCTTAGTTGGACGGTTTTCTATCAAGCTGAAAACAGTACTCCTTGTATTCTACCCACTGGCCCCAGTTCTATCCCTAAGAATG
The DNA here is from genome assembly GCA_917880005.1 of Nanger dama. Lineage (NCBI taxonomy): Eukaryota > Metazoa > Chordata > Mammalia > Artiodactyla > Bovidae > Nanger > Nanger dama. The sequence continues at coordinate 6,422,905 of CAKJTW010000063.1, read as the reverse complement.
GAAGCCCTCCCTTTCTGATCCTTCCTCGTATATTTGAAGGCAGCTCTCATGTCTTTTGTAAGCCTCCCTTCTACACTAACTGTCCCAAGGAACCATCCTATGGTTTGCACCAACTCCCACGTAAGTCCTATTACTATCTCCATGATTCTTGAGTAAATGTCAGTGGCCACCATATTATTTAAAAATACCCACAGTGGGGAATTCTCTGGTGGTCCAATGGCCAAGGCTCTGTGCCTCCCATGCAAGGGCCACTGGTCCAGTCTCTAGCTGGGGAACTAAACCCCACATGATTCGTGCCATGACCAAAAAATAAAATAAAATGTCCACAGTGCAATAATAGTGATGTGTTCTGGTCAGCAGGACAATCCCTATTTAAGAAATAACTCACAGCCATGCAACCTAATCTCAGTTTTGTATTCTTGCAAACTCTGGAATTTTCCACAAAGAAGTAGAGGGCATGTAAAAGAAAATGATGGGGAGAGACACTGGAGCATGCTCTTAGAGCCTGAAGGATGCCCACTGACTTGTCCGAACACCGTCCTAGAGGAATGGGGTTCCGTTGACTTCTGTAACTCGAGTGTAACAATATTACTGAAACTTGAAAAGGGTGCAAAGGTGGCCTGGAGAAATCCAGAATGGGAAGCAAAGAGGCCAGGTGAGCCGCTAGTCATAACACTGCTCTGTCACTCAGTCACATCTGACTCTGTGACCCCGTGACTACAGCCAGCCGGGCTCCTCTGTCCCTGGGATTTTCTGTACAAGAACACCGAAGTGGGTTGCCATTTCCTTCTCCAGGGGATCTTCCTGACCCAAGGGGATCCTGCATCTCCTGCATTGCAGGAGGATTTTTTTACCTCTTGAGCCGTTGGGGCAGCCTGGACCATTATGAAAATCAGTTTAAAACAAAGTGTGCAGAGACTGGGCTCATGAGAGGAGGACTAGAGACTTCTTACAATCCAGGGTGCATCCGAATAACCTTGGGAGTGTGCTTGCAATATCCATCACCAGACTCTCTAAACGGGGCCGGAGCATCTGTATCTTGAGAATCTAGGCTCCTGAGACACAGGGAGGAAAAACTGACAGGATGTCATGGTGAAAGAAGCTCATTGGTAAAGGAGGGGCAGCTTGCAAATAAATTCAGTACATCGGTCCCTGGAAACTGGACAGGAAATGTTGTTAACACAAGAAATAAGGGGCCACAGAAGGAAAAATAGAATTAGGGGGAAGGAAAATTATTTTTCTTTTTCCATGCTGAGTTTTCATGGTCTGCAGGATTCCCGTGTAGAGATACTCAGCAGATGCTTAGAAAACAAAGCTAGGACTCATCCACGTGAGATCTACTGGGAGGCAAATTTCTTGCAAATCTATAGAATCCAGCCTCTTATTTATTTATTTTTTGTATTTAAATTCAAAACAGCATCTTTGAACTATTTAAATCCAAATGCTCAATTGGGATGAAGGTTAAAAAAAAAAAAAACACCTGTTTAAGCCCAGATGCTACAAGAACAAATATAAACTCACTTTTGATTTTAAACTTTTAAATAACTTTCTAAAAAACAAAATTGCCTTCAAGGAATGCAAGCGCTCTCACCCAACAGGCAGTCTGTGAGAGTGGGTATTGAAAGATCAATGTGTTTTTTCACAGGTGCTGAAAAATAAATACAAGTCATGAAAAAGTAATGAAGCAACTTGAAAACCCAGTGGGATGGTAACCTCCTGGAGTAATAATAGCACGCTCTCTGTCAGGGCGGACAGTGAGTCAGAAAGGTATTTGCTCCCAACTTTGTTTCCGTGAAAAGCCTAGAAGTACTCCATAATAAGGGCTGCTGGCAGGATCCTGACAATCTTTAAAAATATCTACCCTCTGAAAGAGCTTGTCACACCAGAGTTATCTCCTATACAGACAGTGGCTGAGAGCACGGATAGGCGCAGACTATATGGAGAGAAAGCTCAGAGTAATTCAGAGGGAAGTGATGTCAGGTGAGAGCAGACTCTCAGCACGACTGAGGCCAACCTCCCCATCAAGGAGCTAATGAGGCCAACCCTGGAATTTCTATGATTTAGAGACAGGAGAGATTTGGGCTTTACACTCTCATGCATTTTGGAGGAAAGACGCCAGGGGACGTCTCTAGATGGGACAAGTGACATCCTTGTTTTGGAAGCTGAGTGAAATTTGCCACTTCCCTTTTCAAGGAAGTACTTAGTGACCTTGAGTTCCTGTGGGCTTTGCCAGCCCAGAGGCTGCATCGGGTTTATGGGATTATAGGGGATGGAGATAGTGGGATAGTCTTCGTATCCATAGCAGCCAGGGCCAAGCCTGGCACACAGGAGTTGCTCAGTAACTGTCTGTGGTATGAATGAATGAGAATGAATGAATGAATGAGCTGCCTTAGGAAATATGCCCAGTATGTAAAAGGGTTAGGATCTCAGAAAGGACTGAGCTTGGATGAGGCACATTCTGAGACAAATGAAATGAGCTGGACCTTCACCGGTTCCAGGGACCAGCTAAGGAAGGAAGTTAGGAAAGAGGACCTGGGAACTGAGACTGCCGGAGACTCTGACGTTGCCCAAGGCTGCTATTTTGCACCCTTGTCTGATTCCCTTTGTTGACAAGCACTAATTTACAATCAACATGAACATATACTTACATATAGTTTAAAAATCAACCTGTGTTGGTTCGGCTTTTAAAAGGGCATCAAACTGGCAGCTTTGGATATAATTTCCTGCAGTTTCTTACTACAGTAATTCTGAACACAGAAAAATAATGGTAAACGTGATAAACATGTTAGAGCCTCGAAATTTTTGACCCAGATGGTGTGATAAGGGCTTGACACAGTTTTTACTTAGTACTCACCGCAACCCTCTAAAGGCAGGACTGTCAGAGTTACTAGTTTATTGATGAGAAATCAGAGGCTCAGAAAGATGGAGAACAAAAGCTCACTGAGTCATCACTTAAAAGGAGGCTTGATAATCAGCCCTGTGCAAACATCTGGCAAGAGCAAGCCTGGGTGTGTAACTCAGGGGACAAGACTAAAGACTGACATTGTCCTGTTTTACCACTGCTGAGAAATCGAACCCTCCTTCCCGAAAATAAGGGGAAAGACCCTGTGCCCACCTTCAAGGGTCCTCTGAGACAGCCATGGAAGATGCAACCAACGCAAGGAGCTAGGCGCTCACTCTCTCATTTTATTATCAGGACCTCACTGCTGCCTCCCCTCCTCCTCCAACAACTGCGTAAGAAGGGGAGACATCAGGACTGCCCTGACTCAGTACTTTTAGCTGTAAAATGGGAATGCTTGCTAACAGCATCTCTTTCCCAGGGATTCTGTGAGTAATCATGGGACCAATACAGTTAAAGTACTTCACATGGTACAGAGCAGATTATAGACACTGGAGGCCAGCTAGTCCCAATCTTACCACTCATCTCACTGTTTTCTAGTTTTCAAGAGACTGCAACACTCAGAAAAGAAGCGGATCCAAAGTCACGGACACACAATGGTGGCATGACAGGCTTTGGAAGCTGTGGTCTCTGTATCTGAGGCACATCAAGCAGAATCAGAGATGGAAGGTCCTGAAAGTGGCTCATCTTGGAAATGATAGTTTTGCATATGTCCTGTGTTCTGACTTTGACCTTGAGACTAAGAAGAGGGGCATCCTGGGTGCACAGTGCCCCTTTCTATGAACCCACCAGACCTATCCCTTAGTATGGAGTGAGCTAAAAACCATACTTTGCAGTCTTGGCCGGATAGACATCCTCCATTAAGGTGTACGCTTTTCCAGTCCCCAGTGTTCTCAGCTGTGAAATTTACTGCAGTAGATAATGCCGAGGCATTGGGAGAATAAATGAGCTCATGTACGTATAGAACTCATTCTATTGACTGTACGAATGTGCTAATCCTTAATCAGAAACAGATCGTGTCACCATTTCCACTGTGTTCATTCTTACCATTAGGATGGATGTTTGGCACGAGGAGCTCAGAATGTGCATCATCCGTAAATGAGAGAGAGCACACATGGGGGCATTGTATGCGCATCTCAGCTTTGGTCAGCTTGGGGTCTGGAAAGCTCTCTCCTTGCTTGAGGATGAGTCAACAGGGAACGGGGCTTATTAGAAAGAACAACAAACACTGCAGAACGAAAGGAGGGGAAAGACAACATGAGCCTGAACAGTCCACGAGAAAACAGGATGCAGAGAATGGTTTAGTGCTGACTGATTTTAAAAGGAAAATGGTCTGAATGCTTGAGTATCATCAGTGGGGCCCAGCTGAAAGTCATGGAAAGGAACAATACCAAAGCAAAGAGCTCTGCAAGAAGAAAAAGGAGACAAGTGAGGTGAGAAAGGGTTGGACCAGCACTATGATGCTCCAGCTCTGCAAAGATGAGAAGTGGCACCATGAAAAATTTAAATCAGTGACCAAATGTAAAGGGGAATAGATCTTCTAGAATTTAGAACAACAATAACAATTTTTTTTTCTTTTTTGTAAAACAAGGAATTTAAAACAATTCAGTAGAGGATGAGAAAAAGAAACAAGAATAAGAAAAAAATGTTGACTATCTGAGTTAAAGGGGACTGTGAGTAAAAAGTTAGGACAATCAGAATAGAAACAGCATGAAGACAGAAGGGAGGCCGGGGTGTTTTAAGCAGAAAGGCTGATCTTGTTTAGGGAGGAAAAAAATCAAAGAAGCAAATGCAAGGAGAAAAAAAAAAAAAAAAAAGTCCCACAATACCCAACATGTAATATATATGACTTAAGGAATAAAATGCAGGATAGATTCTACCTTCTTCAAGATTAAATGATAGAAAATCATGAATAAACATCTACAGAGATTTGAGGAGCAAAATTTGCACTCCAGGTGAATTAGACCCAACAAAACAATCTTTCATGAGTGAATACAAAAGAAAGTCATTTACTCTTCGCCAGACAAGAGGTCAGAACGTTCGTCTGTCCTCAAAAACCTGTCTCCAAAAATTTAGTTGACTATGGATGCAAAACCACTGAAACTGATCAATATTAGGAACTGAATGATGGTATTTAAGAACTGGCAGTGAGCATAAAAGCCTAGAAAATCTGAGGCTGAACCCAAACCACTACTGAATTTTGGTCTCAGATCTAATAAGACATTGTAAAATGAACATACCCACTGCCCCTCCCCCCAAAATTGTAAATTGAAATACTTTTGCAGAAAAACAATTTGGTAATTGATTAACAAACCTTAAAATAAGTATTTGTGGTCCTGGAGTGACTCTTGAGAGTCCTTTGGATCACGGACTCAGTGGTCATGAATTTGAGCAAACTCCAGGAGACAGTGAAGGACAGGGAAACCTAGTGTGCTGCAGTTCATGGGGCTGCAAAGAGTCGAACACAGCTTAGCAGCTAAACAACAACAACAAAATAAGTGAGCACATTGTTTTAATTAATCTAAATCTGAAACTTTAAAGAAATAACCAAAATGGCTCTCAAAGATTTAGATTGCATTATATTTTCCTGTTTGTTAATAATATTCAAAATATGAATGTCACCTAAAAATGCCCAATGAAATAAAAATGGCTTAATGAATTATACAGCCATACAATGAAATGTTAATTTGCTTTTTAAAAAATATTAACATGGAAATATGCTCAGGATATGATGCTGTCAAAAAATATTAAACAAAACTGTATAAAAGTTCCTATTTCATTCTTTAATATGCTGATAGATATATTATTGACTCCTGGGCAGCTATTCAGATAAATGCAGGGTGAATATTGAAAGCAATACCAAAATGTTAACTATTTTAATCCCCTACGTAATAGGAATAGGAGTAATGTTTTTCTACACATGTCCATTTAAAAAAATCCTAATGTATTAGGGTGTGTAGAAATTTTCTACATATCACAGAAAACCAAAAGAAAAATAAAAAATATAAAGAAAACACATTTTTTAAGGTAAGAGAACATAGTGATCTTATCTTTGAAATCTATAGAAAAAAATAGCTAGGAAGAATCGATTATACCTTTTACCTACACTCATCCAGTCCGCCATTCTTCTACACACACATTCACCCACACAGAGCAATGGACTCCTAACTCCCAACAGGTTCTAAGCTGGGCTCGGGGAACACAGAGGAGAAAACTCCAGATAAGACCTTGGTTTTCATGGGGTTTACAAGCACACAGCCAGCTCTAAAGCAGTCAGGCGGAAAGTCAACGCAAATGAAACCGGTGGTACACTGGGCCGGTGAAGGACTGAGTCCATGGGTTTATGGGAAAGATGGCGGCACCGACCTCACCTGGACCTGAAATGGTACCCTGAGGGCATCGAAGAGGACGTCGCACCAGACCTTTCTGGTGCCTCTTCCACACAAGTAAGCTGGGCTCAAAGTTACATCCAGTCTCCCTTTCTGAAGGTTCTCTTCCTGATCCTCCTTCTAGAACCTTCTTGGATCCCTAGATTGGAAAATACTTCCCAGGAGATATGCGGATGAGAATGAATGTTTACTAAATGCCTCCCAAATGCTGGGCATTTCCTCACAGCCATGCTATGACTGGAAAAAGAATCGTCCTTTGTTAAAGACCAACAGCAACACAAAAGCTAAGAGACTTGGAATAACTCACTTTATGTTACACAATAATAAGAACAAGCAAACCTGGGCTGAAAAACCAGAACTGTCTATTTCCAAGCTTATGTTCTTTCTATTACGTGAGGGCCTGATGAAGGCAACCCTAGCTCCACAATGCATCCCTTGCTGTGTTGCTGTTCAGTCGCTAAGTCGTGCCTGACTCTTTGTGACCCCATGGACTGCAGCACACGGGGCTTCCCTGTCCTTCACCATCTCCCAGAGCTTGCTCACGCTCATATCCATTGAGTCAGTGATGCCATCCAACCATCTCATCCTCTGTTGTCCCCTTCTCCTCCCACCTTTGATCTTTCCCAGCATCAGGGTCTTTTCAAATGAGTCAGTTCTTCGCATCAGGGGGCCAAGGGCTTGGAGCTTCCGCTTCAGCATCGGTCCTTCCATTGAATATTCAGGATCAATCTCCTTTAGGATGGACTGGTTGGATCTCCTTGCAGTCCAAGGGACTCTCAAGAGTCTTCTCCAGCCCCACAGTTCAAAAGCATCAGTTCCTCGGTGCTCAGCCTTCTTTATGGTCCAACTCCTGCTGTGTGTGTTAATACAAAAGGAAGGGGAAAGTGAGAGGAGAGGAAAGAAAGCCGCTCTGGGCCTCACTGGCTCCTCCCACCAGAGCGCCCCCGCTCCCACCCCACCAGAAACCAGGCAGCCAGGACGCTGGGCCCCGACCCCGCTCGGCCCCAGGGAAGGGCCCAGCTCCGCACCCTCTTCATTTTCTCTTTTCGGCCGTATTTCTCTTGCCAGGGCCCTCCCTGACGGTGGGGGGTGGGGGTGCTGAGAAAGGCAGGGCGCGGCGCCCCGCAGTGCCCGAGGGAGTCCTTCCCACCGCACACGTGGGAGCCCTGCAGCTCCTTCCCCTGACAGCTCTCAGACCTTCAGCTCTCACTGAAGCCGGTTTTTGCTGAACTTGCGTTAAACAAAGACCTGGAAACACAGGTCAGCAAAATCCAAACATTTACCTCCTTCAAGAAGTTGTCTGAGGAGTCCCAAGCCTTCTGTGAGACGCTGTTAGCAAACGCTGCAAAGGGAGCCATGTCCCGTTTTGGGCAGCGCCATGCAATGAGCCCCCAAACTCAGATCAAGCTGGAACCCTTACCTCTATTTGCCAGGCTCTGTGGCACCTCACTCTTGCAGCTCTCCTGCCTCCTTACCACTCGACTCCGTTGAGCTTTTAGTAAATTTCTTCCCTTCCTTCTCTCCTTCCTTCCATCCCTCCTTTTTCCTTCTTTCTTTCTTCTTTCTTCTCTCTTTCAAATCTCTTCTTCCTCCTCCCCCCTTTCTTAAATACTGAGCACCTATTTACTCCCTGGTGCTGAGTCAGGCACTTCAGACACTTTTCAGGACAACGGCCTCGGAGTTCTTTCTCCATCTCACATCCTCATGCCTGTAGCGCCCTTCACACAGAAAGCCCACACTTACTCTACTGGATAAAACCTGCTCGCCCTTTAAATTTCAAATGAAATCACAGATGCCTTCTGTTTTCTAACTAACCCTTCCCTATTTTCCCACCACCCATTGTGCAGGTGGAGTTGGGTGCCCCGAGAAGCCTTCTTTTTCTACCCTTGCTTGCACGCTTCATCGTGATACCACCCTCTGCTCACCTGCCTGCATCCTCAACTAAACCGAGAATGCCTTACACTGTTCAGTCTTTCATCTCTGAATCTTCTGGAGCCAGCTCTCACCACACACCTTTGTGCCACCCAAGATTCCAGCAGCAGATAACTTACTCCTCTCAGAGGAAATGCAAACTATAAGACAAAAATACCTTTAACCTCCAGCTTCCAAATCTACATTCACCTATATACACTCCCATTTTTACCTCTGGAGACCCAGATCACTGCCCCCAGCTGTTTACCTAGAGTCTCAGCTGGGATAGATGGAATTCACTTTCAACCCAGATTATCTAAGACAAACTCATCTTTCCAAGCAGAAGGAAGCCCCTTTTCTGTAGGTCCCCCAAAATACAGGCACTCAAGCTGACACTCGGAGTCAGCTCTGAGGCTTTCTTCTTCCTCATGCCCTGATACACAGAGCCACTGAAGACTGTGGGTTCTAGAACCTAAATAGAATCCATCTACCTCTCTGCTGCTCTGTTCCACATTTCCACCATCTATCCCCAGGATTTCTGAACCCATCTCCTAACATGTGTTTCCTGCAGCAGCCTTGCCTCCTGCCAGTCCGTTTTCTACAATGAAGCAAGAGTAATCTTCCTAAGATGTAACCAGGTGATGTCACTCACCTGCTTAAAACCCATCAGGGCCTTCCCATGGCCTCGAGGACAGCGTCCAAAATCAGTCACGGAGCTTACGAGGCCATAGGGACCCAACCTCTACCTTCTGATCTTGCTTACCTCCAGTCACCCCACCCCGACTGAACACACAGTCTCCAGTGAGACTGAGCCTTCAGTTAATGAAAACCCCATTGCTCCCCAGGGCCTCCAGGCTGTTATGATCATGGCTTTCTCCACCTGGAATATTCCTCCCCTTCTGATTACTGGGTTGGGTGTGAATGTCACCTCGTCATCCCTCCCCAGTCAAACTTTCCGGGCAACCCAGGGACAGCATCACCTCCTCACGGTCCCTGTGGCCCCGCGGATGCCCTGAGGGTCGTGAGGTGGCCTCCTGGGCCTGCTGTAGCCTGGGTGTCCCCAAGATCCCCAGCGGGGATAACAGCAGCACCGACACCAGTCTGCAAAACCAACACATGCATATTTGATCTGTATAAACAGTGCATATAATATAACATTTCTTTTCAAAACTCCCCTCACCACTCGGAAATTCAAATGAGAGCCTGTATTACCCTTGGACTGGAGACTAATGAGGGCATCATAAATATTTGATTAAAACCAGGCCAAATTCTCGGGATTTTGCCACACAACATTTTTTCAGGAGCAACTGCTGAAAGATGTCTCGAATAGCCTAAGTACTTTTGGTGGGCAGCAAAGGGTGGCATCCTTCTGAAGGAATATTCCACCTGCTTCCACTCTTGCACAAGTGCTGGCTGCTATTTCTCTTGAATTTTGTCTTTGCTTTAAAACCACCGTCCGCTTTTGGACTGCCAGTCAGTGAGTTTGTGGTTCATCATGAAGAAACGGTGACAAGAGAAAGGAATATTGGGCTACATTTCAGAAAACCTGATTCTCACCCCAACTGGGCTAGGGTCTAAGCTTAAGCACAAAATATAAACTATTAAAATTCTTTAAAACTTTGCTATATAAAAATTTCAAAATTCTAAAGTAAATATATCATAAATAAAATTTAAGAATAATAGCATTATAAAATGGTCTGTCAGTGTGGAGAGAGGTGCTGAATATCCCTAGCCTCAATGTTTTCCTCTGTAGCTGCTAAGAATATAAATGGTTGCCAAGATGAGTGGCAAAGAACCCACCCGCCAGTGTAGGAGACATAAGAGATGTGGGTTCAAGCCCTGGGTTAGGAAGATTCCCTGGAGGAGGCCGTAACAACCCACTCCAGTTTTCTTGCCTGGAGAACCCCATGGACAGAGGAACCTGGCAGGCTATAGGCCATAGGGCTGTAAAGAGCCAGACGTGACAATGAACTGACTTAACACACAGCACGTGAAATAAAGCAAAAGAAAAAAAGCAAAGATGAGAGTAGCTTTTGCATACTACAAAGTTTGAAGAAAATATAATAAATTGCTAGTTAATAAGCTAGGTTAAGTGTTCAGTCATCATTTTCCTTGTTGAGATTCTCCAAACAGTATGAAATATGACTTAAATGACAAACTAGGAGAACCCATTTGGAGAGCCATTTGTATCAGGAGATTAATAATATTCACAATTTTTTAAATATAAATTTATTTTAACTGGAGGTTAATTACTTTACAATATTGTATTGGGTTTGCCATACAGCAACATGAATCTATTGATCACACTTTTTGTGGGAATAAACTAATGAAAAATGTGACCAAGTACCTACTTGGAAGAGTTTTTTTTTTTTATTATTATTACCAAAAGGTATCCTAAAATACTCATAGCAAAAACCTTGGAAGCAATCTAAACAGCCAATAATTGCTGCTATTGTTAAGCTGCTCAGTTGTGTCCAACTCTTTTCCACCCCACGGACTGCAGCCCACCAGGCTCCTCTGTCCATGGGATTTTCCAGGCAAGAGTACTAGAGTGGACTGCCATTTCCTCCTCTAGGTATTTTCCCAAACCCAGGGATTGAACCTGGGCCCCCTGCATTGGCAGGCTGATTCTTTACCACTGAGCTACCAGGGAAGCCCCAAAACAGCCAATAAACAGGTCAAATAAGTTATGATACATCCTCCAAACAGGTTATTGTGCAGAAAAATCATTATTACAACATCTTTTAAAATAAGATTATATTTATGATTAATATAATTTTGAGTATGTAGAGTACAAAATCAAACAGATAATTCAAGTCCATATGAAATAAAGAAGAATTTTTTTAAAAAACTGCACTCTCAAAAATCTAAAAGAAATCACTGAATATTATCTATCCTCCAAATAAGAAAAAGAGTTTAAGATTAAAAAACAAAGGATAAATTATTAATTCTTTAACATTTTTAAAAATTTTGGGAGAGGGCTTCGGCATTGGGAGATTGTGTTCACCTATGGCTGATTCGTGTCAATGTATGGCAAAACAAATACAGTATTGTAATTAAAAAAATAAATAAATTTAATAAAATAAAAAAACTTCTACATAAAAAAATAAAAATAAATAAATAATTTTAAATTCTTTAAAATTTTACTATATAAACATTTCAAAATTCTAAAGTAAATATATCATAAATAAGATTTAAGAAAAATATCATTATAAAAATATGACAAGGATACCACTCTGCTTGTTAAAAGACTCATACAAGTGTATAAGAATGTAATCATTCTAATAGATAATAAGATGAAGAATATGAACAGATAATTAAAGCACACTAAAGAAAAAATAGTTTTATTTTTATAAAGTAAATTTACTATGAATTTTGTCAAATGATCAAGAGCTTTTATAATACTAGTCAATGTTAGAGGAGGGAGTTTATGAAGAGAGGGATTTCTGCTGCATTCTGACACCATGTTGGAAGAAATGTAGAGAAAAATTTATAAGCAACTATTTTAAACATAATCAAAGGCCCTAGCAGTGTTCACATCTTTACCCAATAATTTCATTTCTAAGTGTCAGCCCCTAAAGAAACAACCATATAAGCAGATAAAACATTATACACCTGAGACTAACAGAGGATTATTTAAAGTACAAAAATTAAAACCATGTAAATTGTTATAACACTAATTAAACATTGGAAGGAGAATGTCAACCGGAAGGAGAATATCAATTTTAAAAGTACATAGTCAGTGTGTAGTAGATGAATCCATACTCTTCTAGTCACACTATTTCTAAGACAAACACAAAATGAAGAGAATTAAAATTTTAAAAATATTTTTTTCATAAAACCAGGAGATATATTCTGAAGCGAAAATTGAACTGCCATTAAGTGAATATGTTGAAATGGGAAACCCAGTATGGCAAAGTGAGAACACCATGGATTCTTTGAAAAACAGGGGTAGCCTAGAGTCTCCGTGGACAACAGAACAACACTCAGACTTTCTCCCTGACACACTTTGCCGTCTAGCGCCCCACCCTTTCCTGGCCTTTCTCTGTCACATAGTTCAGCAGCACGAAGCTCATTTGGAGGGGACTCCCTGCTTTACAGATGAAGGAAAACTAAAAACTAACAAATGGCCATCACCAAAATCCTAGTTTGAGAGCAGCAGAAACACTGCAATGCAAAAGGAGATAATAAACACACCTCAGAAAAAGCTTGGTATTCAGTAAAGCAATAGTATGACCTCACATGACCTCATTAAAATGAATAATAACCTCTGCAAAGCAAAACATCAAAGTAGAAATACAAGAAGCCAATGTTTTCAAAAGACAACAGAATAAAAACAAAATTGGCTAGAAAAAATAGAAGAGAAAAATAAAATCATCAAATAAGTAAAGATCATTTTGTCAGCAATAAATAAGAAATAGATTCTGCCATAATAATGACCTGGGGCATGGAGGACAGACTTGTAAACTGAATGGGATAAAATAGAAAAAAATAACCAAAAGTTTAAAATTATAGAAGAAAATGCAATAGCTGTGAAAGGTATCAAAGGAGATCCAAAGTATGCAAAATTGGTGACTGAAATTAATGAACAAAACAGAGAGAACACGCAAACTGTCCAAAGAAGTAATATTTTTTAAAAGTATTTTTGAAATAAGCACTTGAATCTACTCTTTGAAATGGTCAATGGTTCCCAAATAAGTTGAGGTAGAGAGGCACATTTTATTAGAGTTACTAAACCTCAAAAATAAAGAAGAACCTATAGGTACCTTATTTTTGAAAAAATGGGCAAGAACGTACAATAGGGCAGAGACAGCCCCTTCAATAAGTGGTGCTGGAAAAGCTGGACACTACCTGGAAAAGAATGAAATTAGAACACTTCATAACACCATCTTCAAAGATAACCGAAAATGCATTAAAGACCTAAATGTAAGACCAGAAACTATAAAACTCTTAGAGGAAAACATAGGCAGAGCACTCGATGACATAAATCAAAGCAAGATCCTCTATGACCCACCTCCTTCAGTAATGGAAATAAAAATAAAAGTAAACAGGTGGGACTTGATTAAACTTAAAAGCTTTTGCACAGCAAAGGAAACTATAAGCAAGGTGAAAAGACAACCCTCAGGATGGGGAGAAAATAATAGTAAATGAAACAACTGACAAAGGGTTAATTTCCAAAATATACAAGCAGATCATACAATTCAATATCAGAAAAACCAACAACCCAATCAAACAGTGGGGAAAAGATCTAAACAGACATTTCTCCAAAGAAGACATACAGATGGCTAACAAACGCATGAAAAGATGCTCAACATCGCTCATTATTAGAGAAATGCAAATCAAAACTACAATGAGATGTCACCTCAAACCGGTCAGAATGGCCATCATCAAAATGTCTACAAACAATAAATTCTGAAGAGGGTGTGGAGAAAAGGGAATCCTCTGGCACTGTTGGTGGGAATGTAAATTGATACAGTCACTATGGAAGACGGTATGGAGATTCCTTAAAACACTAGGAGCAAAAAACCACCATATGACCTAGCAATCTCACTTTTAGGCATGTACCCCGAAGTGAAAGTCTCTCAGTCATATCCGACTCTTTGCAACCCCAAGGACTATAGCCAGCCAGGCTCCTCTGTCTATGGAATTTTCCAGGCAAGAATACTGGAGTGGATCGCTATGCCCTCCTCCAGGGGATCTTCCTGACCCAGGAATTGAACCCAGGTCTCCCACATTGCAGGCGGGTTCTTTACCAACTGAGCCACCAGGTAGCCCAAGAATACTGGAGTGGGTAGCCTGTCCCTTCTCCTGGGGATCTTCCCGACCCAGGAATTGAACCCAGGTCTCCTGCATTGGAGACAGATTCTTTACCAACTGAGCCACCAGGGAAGCCAACCTTTCAAAATCTCGGTTGTCTCCAGTTTCACTTGCATTTCTTAGCCCCTTTCAGTGTTTTTCAGATGGCTACCACTGTTTCTGCATCAAATCCAAGCTGAAAATATCCAGGTACAGCATTATCCTATAGAACTTTCTGCAATGATGGAAATACTCCATGTCTGCACTGTCCCATATGGCAGACACTAGCCCCGGGTAAACACTGAGTGTTTGACATGTACCTAGTGTGACTGAGGAATTGAATTTTTAATTTCACTTAATTTTAATTAATTTAATTTTAAATAGCCACCTGTGCCTAGTGGCTATCATATTAGAGAGTGCATGTCTAGAGGAAGAAGAGAAACCTTGAGTGTCAAGGGTAGGGAAGTTTTTCCTAGAAGTCCTCCAGTGGATTTTCCCAGTTTTCTCTTTGGTCAAAACAGGTCACATGCCTACTCCTAAATCAAATATTGGCAAGGAAAATGATTTCCACAGCTATCTTAAAATAAAATAGGCATACACCCTGAGAAATTTAAAATTGAAAGAGATACATGTATCTCATCGTTCATTGCAGCACTATTTACAATAGCCAGAACAGGGAAGCAACCTAGGTGTCCATCAGTGAATGAATAAAGAACTTGCGGTACATATACACAATGAAATATTACTCAGCCAATAAAAGGAGCACATCTGAGTCAGTTCTAATGAGGTGGGTGAACATAAAGCCTATTATGCAGAGTGAAGTAAGTCAGAAAGAGAAAGATAAATATCATATAGTAATGCATATATACGGAATCTAGAAAGAGGGTACCAAAGAATTTATTTGCAGGAAAGCAGTGGAGAAATAGACATAGAGAGCAGACTTATGGACATGAGGAGCGGGGAGAAGAGGGTGACATGTATGGAGAGAGTAACCTGAAAACTTACATTACCACATATAAAATAGATAGCCAACAGTAATTTGCTATATGTCTCCGGAAACACAAACAAGGGCTCTGTATCACCCTAGAGGCATGGGTTGGGGAGGGAGATGGGAAGGAAGTTCAAGAGGGAAGGGATATATGCATACCTGTGGCTGATCTGTGGTGAAGTTTGAGAGAAAACAACAAAGTTCTTTAAAGCAATTACCCTTCAATTAAAAACTAAATGAATTAAAACAATAATAAACATTCAAAAAGAAAGAAAGAAATCCTATAGCCAGGGAAAGAAAGTCAACTCATCTACAAAAATAAAAAGTCAACCTACCTTTAGGCTTCTCTCTGAGACAGTGAATGCTACAATAAAGTGGAAGAATATCTTTAGAGTCCTCAGGGAGAGGCCAGACAATAATTTTATACCCAGCCAAATTTCCATTTAGAATAAAGAACAAACGATTATTTTTAGACCTTCACAGCTCTATAAAGAGAACTCCCATTATCTCTTCTTAAAGGAACTATGAAAAGTTGCTCTGTTGCCAATTCAGGAATAAAGAAGATGCTATGAAAAATGGTAATAGTTATTATGTTTCATTTACGTGAACTAATTTAAACAAATATACCTGAGCTGTAGGAAGATGTTGCTATCGAGTAAAATGTATATTCTATCAGCTGCTACATTGAAACCATAAAAATATCAGAAGCGAAAGAAAGGGAAAGTTATGCTATGAATGCCAGCCTCCTCCTTTTGTGTGATGAGGGCTGAAAGATGAATACAATAATATTTAAAGCTGATGAATAAAGAAAACATGTAAGTATATTGTTTAAAGGTGTGAAGTATTTGCTTGAATACATAAAAATAATAATGTAACAAACCAAAATTAAATGGTATGGAGAAGAAGGAGAGAGGGCACATGGGAGAAAATCAAGAACCTTACCAGGTATGCATTTCAGTAAATACTGTCTGAAAAAGTAAGAACAATGTATAGTCTATAAATTAATAGCAATAAATGCAATTATTAGAAGAAGTGAAAGAAAGCCCACAATAAGCCTTCTAAAGTATTAGAAGAACACTGAGCCATTCATGCAGATACATACAAACACACACACTCTTCAAAGTACATTTTGACATTAAAATGTTAGACAAGGATAAATTCAAGGCCCAGAGGTTTAAAGATCTGACCATTTTTAATGAGTAGACAAGTCACAATGGAGATGACATAGTCTTGAGTCTTCATACAACAATGAAAATAACAGCAAAATTAATGAACAAAAATGTAGTAAATGCAAGAAGTAACAGAAAAAAAGCACAAAATAACGTTATGATATTTAATGTACCTCTCTCAGCCCACGAGAATAATAATTTAAATGAGATAAAGTAAACTAAAACATGAATCCACAACCACCTCAAAATTAAAAGACTTTAGAAACCTAAAAAAAATAAAGTCAGGATACAGACAACCCAAATAGTGTAAGATGAACTAATTTATGGATACTTGATATATATAATTACACAATATATAGAATTGATTTTTATGCTTATGAAACATTCAGGATTTGAAGTTGCAACAACAGCTGTTTCTGGCTGATTAAGCACAAAAACGGAATTCATCAAAGCTAATCAGTGGTTCACAGCATTTGGACCGTGTCTGCTGAGCCATGCTACTGGACACACCCTGGGGAAGCATCCCTGGATGATGACTATAAAGCGGGCAGATGGGGACATTTTCCTCACTGCCAGTTCAAAGCCCCTTCTGTCCTAGGACTCAACCCTGCTCCACCTACTGGTCTTAAATCCTTCCACCTGCTAAATTCTGGTTTGACGCTTGTATACGTTTCTCAAGATGCTCACGTCCCAACGGAAGTGCCCCATGGTGAACGTTCTTGGTGGGGTCTGAGCCAAGTCCCTGAGTTCAGCCGCAAAAGCAGTTAGGGGAGAGGAGTAATTTTATGAGCCCCACCATGGGGAGGCTTTGAGTAAGCCTTGGGCTTAACACACTCCAACCATAGCAAAGTCGTCCCAGAAAGTCTTGGCAGCCTCACCACCTGGCAGACACCTGCCCCAAGTCACTTCAAAAGTGATCTGTGGGAGGAGGCATCATGTGTTCTTTTCAAAGTCCTATGGATTATTTACCAAAAATGTGTAATCAAGAGGTCACAAACAAAACCTCGCCAAATTTTCTCAAACAGCTATAGCTCAGATATTTCTAAACACAATGTAATAGAATAAAAATGGCAGAGTGGAAAGGACTGTATGCCACCTGGAAATTAATAAAATAAGACACACATGCTCACAAACTCCATCTTAAAAGGAATTCTCCTTAATGGTAGAACATCTTCCTAACTTGAAGTTACAATTATATGAACACTAATCCCTTAACCAGTTTTGTTAAAACCACATTCAGAACAAAATGTTTAATGCCATTCTCCCAAATCATCCCACCTTCTCCCTATCATGTAAGAAATGAAGCGCCAGTCTATGTTTGATACAGGATACAAGCTGCTTGGGGCTGGTGCACGGGGATGATCCAGAGAGAAGATATGGGGTGGGAGGTGGGAGGGGGGTTCAGGATTGGGAGCTCGTATACACCCGTGGTGGATTCATGTCAATGTATGGCAAAACCAATACAGTATTGTAAAGTAAAATAAAGTAAAAATAAAATTTTTAAAAAATGTTTAAATTTTTGAAATTTTATGTTACTAGGAAAAATCAATTAAAATATAGGAAGCATTTAACAAAAGAAACAAGGAAAAGATCCGTGCAAGAAATATGAGATAAACAGAAACAGTCAAAATGAGTACAAATGATAAAAAACAGAAAACAATGAATTTCAAAAAAATTGGTAGAAAAAAATAAATGTAAGAACTTGTTTAACAATGAGTCATTTTTTAAAAAAGCTTAGATAAGCTAGTCAAGAAAATAAATCTTTGTGAGTATGAATAACTAAGTAAAAATGTGAGAATTTAAAAAAGGCAGAGAAATGGAAAATAAAGGAAAAAGGATAATGTGCTTGACTATACAAATAAAACTCTTAAGGAAACTGGTTTTTCTTTCTAAAACATCATAAATGAACAAATTGATCACAGATGGATAGATTATTTGATTGAAAATACTGTCATAGAAGAAACTGGAGACCTTTCTTAAGAAACTGTTCTTCCAAAAAGCTCTCAATTGACATGGTTCTGTGGATGAACTCCTTCAAATCTCTGAAGAACGGACTCTTTCTATGTCCTTTCGTTACTGGCAGCATAGGGAAAGGAGGGAGGCTTCTAAATTCTTTTTGTGAAGCCACCCTAACATTGATTTGGAAACCTGACAGAAAGCATAAAATAAAACTACAGACCAATCTTGCATATGAATATTGATGAAAAATCCTAAATAAAATATTAGCAAATAGAATCTGGCAGCACATTAAACCGGTTTGAAGATGGCAATCTAAGCACAAGCTGAGCTCCCCTCTCCCTGCACCCAGTCCATAGAAATGATAGTAAAGCTATTTTTAAAAACAAATAAATGCACGCACTCAAAAATAGAATGGAGGCCCTCTCAGAATGCCAGAGCAGCAAGAAGCCCCCGAGAGAAAGCAAAAGAAGGAAAATGCTGCTGAAACATGGTGGCTTGAACATGTTCTTTCCTGAAACACCACTCACTCAGATGACAGTGAAGTAATATTTTTAAAGGCATAAGCTCACAAGAACAAGGGAGGCATGTATTAGTTTTATTGCTGCACAGCTAAGCCTCCAAGTCTCATGAGTCAACCCAAAAGAAGTTTATTTCTCAATAGCAAAAAAAATTGCTGCCCATGACAGGGTGATAGAGAGAGACTCCACTCCCAGAAATTCAGGGATCAAGTCTCAGCCACTTTCCACCTGTGACTCCCCAGTGGCCCCAGTGGATGTCCAGCTGACAGATGAAGGAAGAGGGAAGGGAGGCTCGTTGTGGGGAGTTTCGTGAGCCAGTCGTGGAAGTGGTGTGCATGTCCTCTGCTCACATTCTACTGAGCATCACTCATCTCCAAGGTCTCAGCTACCCGCAAGGAAAGCTGAAAACATATATGCCCATGGGGAAAGTGCAGCGAGCACCTGCTGAGTCCCAGAACACATCACCTTTCCAGTGAGCAAACATCTATTTCACTTTTCTTGCATAAAATAAAATATATTCAACCATACATACTCCTAGGAAAACAGCTCCAAATCCGGTAAACTCAATCCAGTCTCTTCGTTCAGCCCATGGTCCAGGCTGTGTGTTTCCCCCATCACCAGGTTCAGATGTGGGGAAACTAGAGAATAAGCCCCAGAAAGATGGGGAGGTCGTCTCGAAGGAATGACTGAGAGAAGGATAAGAGCAGAAATCAGAAATCTCCACTCAAGAAGAGTTTGCAGATGACAATTTCAAGCCACATAGGAAAGCTGACATGATACAAGTTATCTAAATACAGCCAAGCGAAAGTGGATTTTCCCCTAAGGAAATGGAAATGATTATGCAATTGGGAAAAGACTACAAAAATAAGAATAAATTTCTCAAAGTGATATAAGAATGAATAGTAAATATACAGCAAGATAGGAGATACTGTGTTGCTGTATGTGACTATTTTTTTAATACTTTATTCTACATTACAATACTGTATTTGTTTTGCCATACATTGACATGAATCAGCCACAGGTGTCCACAATCTCCCAATGCCAAAGCCCCCTCCCACCTCCCACCCCAGACTATTAAAAAAAATAGGCATGTATCAAGTACTAACATATAGATTTTAAGCTAATGGATTTAAATAAGAAAACATATCATTGTAAAATACAGAATGGTGGCTAAAATTCTCAATATTTAAACCATACATGGGATACACTCAGACTAAACTTACGAAATAGAACATAAGACTGAGGAATTTAATGAGACTGTAGAATAGAGAGATGAAGAAATAGGAAATGTTCATGAGAAATTAAAATACTTGAAAGGACTCTGGAAATGTCCAAAGCTATGACAAACAGGAGATTGGAGGAAGAGAAAGCAAGATGGGGAAAAATATTTGAAGAGATGATAGCTAAGAATTTTTCGAACATAAAGAAATATGTGAGTCCCAAGGCAGTGTGTGAGTGCAAAGCAACATAAACAGAACTCCACACCTGGATATGTTGCAGAGAAATAGCAGAGTACCATGAATAAAAAGAACACCTAAAAGGCAAATGGAAAGTAAAGACAGACAACCTTCAAATAATGAAATTCTCAGGAGAAATAACAGAAGGTAGCAAGTTGAGGTAATTTGTTAATCACAGGTAAGAAGGCTGGTTACATTGTGGCATCTAGGTAAATTGAATGCCACGTAGCTATTTAAAGAGTTAAATAAATCTGAATGTGCCATCAGCATGATATCCAATATCGAAGAGGAAGAAAGAAAAGTTAAGTCTAATGCATACCAAAATGCATATAAACAAGCAATCAAAAAGAGCAACATGTGTATGGAATATACAGGAAACACATTTGCACACTCAGTTGTTCCGTTGCTAAGTCATGTCCAACTCTCTACTACCTCATGAACTTCAGGCTGTTCAGCTTCCCTGTCTTTCACCATCTGAGTTTGCTCAGACTCGTCCATTGAGTCAGTGATGCCATCCAACCATCTCATCTTCTGTCATCCCCTTCTCCTCTCATCCTCAATATTTCCCAACATTAGGGTCTTTTCCAATGAGTCAACACTTCGCATGAGGTGGCCAAAGTACTGGAGTGTCAGCTTCAGCATCATTCCCTCCAAAGAAATCCTAGGGCTGATCTCTTTCAGAATGGACTGGTTGGATCTCCTTGCACTCCAAGGGGCTCTCAAGATCTTCTCCAGCACCATAGTTCAAAAGCATCAACTCTTCGGCGCTCAGTTTTCTTTATGGTCCAATTCTCAAATTCATTCATACATGACTACTGGAAAAACCATAGCTTTAAACTACACAGACCTTTGTCACAGAGGCTCTTAGAAATTTTTAGAAAAGCTTGTAAAAAGGTCACATTTGGGTAGCTGAAAAAGCTGGAATTTAGAGGAAGAGAGATTTCTTTTTCACCATATATGCTATATACTGTTTGAAATCTTAAAATGTGTTTATACAATGCTTTCTTAGAAATAATTTCAAAACATTTCCAAATTGCATTGCAGACATCAGTGAAATAGAATGACATCATAATATTGAGGGATTATGGGTGTTATTTCTTTCCCCTTGCACTTTGCATTCTAAATTTTCTACAAAGATTAGATAATGATGTTATAATCAGGGAAAATAAACTAAAATAGAAACAACTTTAATGTAAGTGGAAGTGCAATTTTCAGTTAAGTGCCCCTTTCATGTAAACACAGGAAACTAAGAACTTCAGGCTTGGGAGGCAGAAAATGGTGGTAGACCTAGGCTCGATCCTGGCCACATGGAGAAATGCTTCTGATATAACACTGAGGGGAAAGGAAGAAAAGTGTCAATATATTCTACTTCTTTAGAATTATTTAGTCTTTGTTTTCCCTCTGGATGAGCAATGGTTGTTGTTTTCTCTTTTATAAATACATAGAGACTTTATTTTCTTGGGCTCCAAAATCACTGCAGATGGTGACTGCAGTCTTGAAATAAAAAAGATGCTTGCTCCTTGGAAGAAAAGCTATGAGCAACCTAGACAGCATATTAAAAAGCAGACACATTACTTTGCCGACAAAGCTCCATCTATCAAGCTATGGCTTTTCCAGTAGCTATGTATGGATGTGAGAGTTGGACCATAAGAAAGCTGAGCACCAAAGAATTGATGCTTTTGAACCATGGTGTTAGAGAAGACTCTTGAGAGTCCCTTGGACTGTAAGAAGCTCAAACCGAGTTGATCCTAACGGAAATCAGTCCTGAATCTTCACTGGAAGAACTGATGCTGAAGCTGAAGCTCCAATCCTTTGGCCACCTGATGCAAAGAACTGACTCACTGGAAAATACTCTGATGCTGGGAAAGATTGAAGGCAGGAGGAGAAGGGGATGACAGAGGATGAGACGGTTGGATGACATCACCGACTTGATGGACGTGAGTTTGAGCAAGCTCTGGGAGTTGGTGATAGACAGGGAGGCCTGGTGTGCTGCAGTCCATGGGATCACAAGGAGTCAGACATGACTGAGTGACTGAACTGAACTGAAAGACCTTTATACAGAGAACATCTCAGAAAACTTCTTGGCCATAGATGCTAAAGGTAGAAATGTTCAGATGGCTAGACAGCATCTTGCATGCAGTAAATCCTCAAAATCTATTTCTTGCATATTTGTCCTCTCCCAGTTTGTCCCATGGAGCTTTAGAAGTAGCCAGGATACAGCAAAGCAAAGAGGCAAAATAGACCTGTAGAAACTACCCTATCTAGTTTTCCCACATCAATGAACAGTACCAGGTGTTCCAACCAAAATCCCTCCTTTCTCTCTTTTCCTAACTACTCACATAGAATCCATAAGCAAGTTCAGTTGATTCCATCCTCAAGTGTATCTGGAATAATGTCATTCCCTTCCACCTCCGTAGCTACCACCCCGATTCGTGCAGCCTCTCCATCCGCTCCCACTTCAACAATTCACATTGGGAGTTAGCATTCCCTGCTTGGAAACCCTCTGACAGTGTTTCACAGCAGCCTCTTCATCACTGTTTCTCAGCATCAATCTTGCCTTGACTGAGTACACAGTCTCCATCCCATTCCCCTTCTTTAAGGTTTTCCCTGTTACACATCACTCTTCTTGATTGACTGATGGATCATTGATAGGTTGTCTTCCCCCCTGTTAGAATGTAACACAATAAGAGTGGGGTCCTTGGCTGCCACATTCACCAAAAAATCCCAAAGACAAGAGAGAGCTAACACATGGTAGGTCTGTAGTGAATTCTTGATGAATAAAGGAACAAGCTGAAACATTCAGCATATATTCTCTGCCAGACTGGGAGCATCTGGAGAATAGAATCAATCTTGTGCATGTTTGCATCCCGAACTTCTGATGCACACAGTGTCGTTCAGTCACTCAACCCTGTCTGACTCTTTGTGACCCCATGAGGGCCAGCCATGACCCTCAGCCCACGAGCCTCCTCTGTCCATGGAGTTTCCTGGGCAAGAATACTGGAGTGGGTTGCCATTTCCTTCTCTAGGGGCTCTTCCTGACCCAGGGATCAAACCCGCAGTCCCTGCATTGGCAGGTGGATTCTTTACTGCTGAGCCACTGGGAAAGCTCCAGTACACACAGTAGGGCATCAACAAAGCATGTTGGGTTAATGAAAATTATGGCAGACATCCCTTGAGACTTTACTACATACAGAGGTAGAGTTGATAAACAGAGAGGCCACTCTCAAGCCTCCTCCCTCCATAAATAATTACCCTATATACTCATAGAAGGCATTTACAAAGGGTTGACCATGTGTCAGGAGTGTCTCATGTGCTTTACCCAAACTAATTCATCTATTTTTTTAATTTCTTTATTTTACTGAGTGAGGTAAGCATGTACTTTTGGTCTTCCCTGATAGCTCAGTTGGTAAAGAATCTGCCTGCGTGCAGGAGGCCTGGATTCAATTCCTGGGCCAGTAACATCCACTGGGGAAGGGATAGGCTAGTCACTCCAGTACTGTTGGGCTTCATGGCTGACAGCTTGTAATAATCTGCTGCAATGTGAGAGACCTGGGTTCGACCCCTGGGTTGGGAAGATCCTCTGGAGAAGGGAAAGACTACCCACTCCAGGATTCTGGCCTGGAGAATACCATGAACTGTCAAGTCCGTGAGTCACAAAGAGTCAGACGTGACTGGGCAACTTTCATTTTCACTTCACTTTCTAGCATATACTTTACATGGAATGCATCCTTAACAGGTTTTCAAGTGTAGCCTGCAATACTGTTGTCTACAAGCACACAGTTATAAACAGGTCACTTAATTCTTTTAAAAACCCCATATATAGATCAGGAGCTAACTTCATGCCCACTTTAGAGATAAGAACACTAAGGCACAGACAGGAAAAGGGTTAGAGCCAAGTCCAAATTTAGACTCCTCATGACCGGGGCTCTGGGGAGCTCATCCGCTTTGCCCACCTGTCCCAACCACCACTTTTCTATCTAAGCTCTGCTTACCTTAGGATGATACTACCCAAAGCCACTGGCCCTAAGTGACACTCATGTAAATCAATTGCAGTTACATCCGTATGAAAGCCCAGTGCCTTGGAGGCACCAGCCAAGGCGGCTGTCAATAGCCACTTGCAACTTGCTGCTACCTTATCCGGGAGCACAAAGAATCTCCCTTTTGTGGCAGAATGTTCTCAAATGCACTGCCTGGGACATGGATCCTTCAAGGGCAAAGATCATATCATACATTTATCATAATTTTTGGTAAGATGAAAGGGTCAGCTCCAATAATTACCGTAGTAGAAGCCGTTAATAAATATTCAACACTCATTCCTGAGGCATGTCTTTACCTCCTGGTGGCAAACTGGGATACCTTGTCACTAATAAGCAAGCGTTCATATGAGTCACACTCTCCACTCCTCGTAAGGGGAAGGCTTAAGCCCTTCCATTCCCAGTGCTGCTCACTGCACCCTCATGCAAGGGCCACCTTCCTTTATCTGCTTATTCTCTTCCTAACTGGGGATGTGTATTGTAGTCTTTGCTTGTACATCTTTTTCTCAACAAATATATCTGACTGTTGAGTAGTTCTGAACTTTCAAAACCCAGGAGAGAAAGCTTGAAGTCAGGATCTATCAAAAATGTCTGCAACACTCAAAGCAAAGTCTTCCAAGACTGTGATTCTATTTTTGTTGTTGTTAAATTTTCTTCAGTAGCTGTCTTCAAATCCCATAGCATTCTAATGGATTTCCAGAAACATGTTAATCAAGACCTGCTGCTTCATAGGCAAGAGCCAGAGTTATTTGCAGCGTATTTGCAACTGTTCAGTAAAAGTAGCATACATGAAGGTCCTACTATGTGCCTGCCTTCTGTTAGGCATTGGGACTTTGGAAAGTTCCTACCATGTCTCTGATCTGCTGCTAGGAACTGGGTATTTGGAGGTGGCCTCTGGACATCCGAAGGCTCCCTAGCTTATGGAAAAGTGGGACATATAAATTTCCATTCATTCCTTCACTAATTTGATCAGTATTTATCAAGTACCTACTGTATGCTGGGCATTGTGCTAAGCAGTGGTATAAAGGAGTGTGCAAAGCAGCATGAATTCTTGCCTTTTCAGAAACTGTAGTGGGGAAGACAGTCCATAAGCAAGTAATATACAAATATGCAATATACCACATGCTGATAAGCAACGTTCAGAAGATTAGGCAGAGAGCAGAGGTTGTAAGGGAGGTTTTAGGCCCAGGGGCAGGAGAGGCTCTCTGACTAGGCAATGTGAGCAGAGAGAGAGAGCATGAGGGCAGATGGTGGAGGCAGTCACAGCCTTGCCCGGGAGGTGCTCAGCCTTCCCAAGGAGGAAGCGGGGTAGCAGGGGAGGAGGGCATCTCTGCAAAGGAACAGAGTGCCTCACAGGCACTGGAAGGACTTTGGGTTTGATTCTGAGCGTTCTGAGCAGGGTTGCGACTTCACAGACTCACATGTCAGAGAAAGCACTCGGTACAGAGAACAGAGGCAGCGGCCGAGGATGGAGACAAAGACTCAGCTGGGCAAGAAAGACAGTGATAACCCGGGAGAGGCCACTGGGCCTCTGGAGCCAGCAGGGTCCGCTGGTGGGAGGAAGAGGGGGAAGAGAGAGGGTGGAAGGAGGACCACACAGCCAATCGGGACGGCGTGAGAGTTTGCCTTGGGGATGTGCACAGGCCTTGGGGACACACAGAGGATGATACCCAGCCAGGAGAGCCTGAGGTTCCATTTGACTTTCTGATAAACAATCTTTTTCTTAATGTTTTTGTTGTTGCTCAGCTACTAAGTTATCCTGCCAATGCCAGAAAGAGTGTTCAGTCTCTGGGTTGGGAAGATTCCCTAGAGAAGGAAATGGCAATCCACTCCAGTATTCTTGCCTAGAGAATCCCATGGACAGAGGATCCTGGTGGACTACGATCCAGGGGGTTGCAAAGAATCAGATATAGCTAAGCACACACACACACACACAGTTTTACACTAAAAAGGGCATTTATTGTTCATCTGAAATTCAAACTGAACAGGCTGTTCTGTGTTTTATCTGGCAATTGGACCAACCAAGGGCTAAGTGAGGTATTGAAGACTGGTAGGTTTGGTTCATGTGAGTAAAGAAGAAACGAGTCTCGAGGGAGAGACTCACTGAATTCAGACTTCTCTGAATTTCTGTGGGGAGAGCAAGACTCACACATCTGGTGGGTTGTGTGCATGGAGTAGGGAGTGTGGCTACACGTAACCCACTTCCAGTGTCTCCAGAAATCAGAAATCGCATCAAGGATCAGAGTTCTGGGGAAGCTCCCTTTAACTTAGGTTTAAGAAGAGTTTTCTCTTAAAGCCTGGAGGGTCCAAGGTTCACGTTCCTTGTTCACAGAGGAGAGACCAAGATGCCCATCATTGGTTCCTTCCATTCTGCCTTGTGTAAGTTGAGCTGGAGCTGGAATGGACAGGATTTAGAGATCGGTTGATCGTAGGGACCACCCATGCACAAAACGTTCAGGAGTGTCTCCCATGACCTAAGGGCGGCACTCAGGGCCCGCGAAGCCCACACCCAGGCCTGACTGGCTTCAGGCACTGCTATTTTATCTACACTATTTATCCCCATCCCCACTTCCCCCAAAAGTGGCATCAACAGAGTGAGAAGGGAAGAGCTTGTTGAGCTGGAGAGATTGCTTGAACACACATGGAAAGGTAGCTATATGCGCTGTGATCAGGGTAGAATGAAGAAATCAGACTGATCTGAAAGGGCTCAGGAGAGAACAGAAGCTTTGTGTGAACCTTGAGTGCTGGCCACCCGCCTGTCTGTCCACTCTGGTGGGAAGTTTGGAAGACCTTGAGACGGCACAGCAGGAGGAAAACCAGAGAGACAGGCTGCTTTCCAGAGCCTACTCGCAGAAATAGCCGAGGGTGAGGATGAGAAAACACCCTGCTTTCACGAGAGTTTTATTAAGAAACAGAGTAAGACGTTAAGTAACGGCCTCTTTGAGTGCACATCCTTGGCCAGGAAACAGCCAACTATTTCGGAGAACTGTATTATTACTTTGTGTTTGCTTATCTTTTTCTCTCCTTACCTGATAATCATCTGTAGCTCTATCTGTCTTTTTAAGGACGTGTGAGAAAATAGAAAAGGTTACAGAGGACAGTCGAAGAATTGCATATTATTACCTGGCTTTCCAGAGCTGACTGTGCAATTGTTTGCTTTTGATGAGATAACAATGAAGATAGAATTGTTCAAAGCAAACGCTGTTCAGATTTCATGCAGCCAGAGCTCACTGCCCCAGTCAAATGGATGGCTGCTCCCTCCCAACACAGGGTCTCCAGGCCCCGGAGTTACGGCCAGTGGAGCAAAGGGCAGGAGGTTAAAGCCTCTTTGACCTCATATACCCACTGGGACCAATGATATTCCTGTGGCATTGGGACAGTGCTAATTTCTGGGTACCAGGTTCTTACATAAAGTCCCAAACAAGCTCTTTTTGCTGAACCTTTTATTCCTTGCATGTGTTAACTCTTTCTGATTAAACACCCTCCTGCTTTTCCTGATCCCCCTGCATTCCTCAAAAGCGCCGTTTTCCTTTGTAACACTTGCCCCCATCACCCCAGCATATTTCCTCACAGTGCCCTTTGTTCCATGGAGGCCCGTGTTTCACACCTTAAGGAGGTGCTCCCTCTTCTTTATTCCCAGGTCTACCTTCCCATGGGTCCGTGAGCTCCCAGGGCAGGGACCACGTCTCTGCATTTCTGGAACCCTGTGCCTGGCACAGAGTTACCTCGCCTGGGGTTTTTGTCCAGTGAATGAATGCATAACAAAATGTGTGAGTTTACTAGGAGTAGAAAGAGACTATTACCTCAGGAGCCTTCTGAATGCGGTGTGGCAGACTCAATATCTTATTCCTATAACGCTTCCGGATGATTTTGCATTTTAAAAAAGAATCATGTTGGCTATTTTTTTAATTTTTATTAGAATATAGTTGCTTTACAATGTTGGGTTAGTTTCTACTGTACAGCAATGTGAGCCAGCTTTGTGTATATATTTGTCTCTTTTTCTTGGATTTCTCTCCCATTTACATCAGCACAGAACACTAAGTATGGTCCCCTAAGCTGTACAGCAGATCGTCATTATACATAGTATCAATAGTATATACGTGTCAATCCCAATCTCCCAGTCCACCCCACTCCCCACATTCCCCCGTTGGTCCTCCTACATTTGTTCTCTATGTCTGTGTCTCCATTTCTGTTTTACAAATAAGAGAATCACGGTGCCTCTTCATGAGTCAGATCACAGATGTGGCGCCCATACCGTTAATGCAGTGCAGGCCGCCTGAGGCCAGCCCTCTATACTGTCTTCAGTCTCACCGAGAAAGTAGCACAGGCTCACGTGAAAGACTCTGGGCTCCGGTGTCCAACCAACTCCAAAAGCACACGCAGGCCCTGTCGCCTCCATTCTTTACAGCCTTGGGGAAATAACCTTTCACTACTCTCTGCCTCAATTTCCACACAAAAAAAGAGGAAAACAAAAGAATCAACCACATAGGGATGTGGTAAGAATCAGATGAGCTAATCTAGGAGGGCTTAGCACAACTCCTGCTACAGCAGCACTGAAATGCCAGGCCTTATTGCCGGCGCCATCCTTTATTTTCATGCATGCACGCAGCTATTTATCACTTCATCCCTTCAACAGAGAGACCTGTAGGTCCAGCTTCACACTGCACCACTGACACCACACACAGTGGTTTCCACAAACCCATGGAAAGTCCTTGGGCTCCTGTCCTTCTCTCCTGCACTCCTCTGCCCAGACCAAACTGTCTGTCTTCTAGGATCCCAGTCAATGATGCATTCCATGGACGGCTCCACCCTTCCCAGATCTGATGACTTGGCCATGGAATGGCGCTGGCTCTCTGTGTGCAAGCTTGGTGTCAACATTGGTTCAGCCGCTACCTCCACCTACTTGAAAGCTGCCACATATCATATCGGCACTAGTCCAGGCCCTGAGGTTTCACACCGGGAGAAGAATTCACAGTAGATGCTTGATGCAGTTCCTTTCAGATAATGAGGTAGTGCTGAAATGGAAATTTCACAGCTTCTGAGTTCTCTGTAAGTAAAATTGAATATAGATAATCTTTTGGAAGGGCTCTGCCGGGGTTTATTTATAGCTGGGTTAATGAGAGTGGCGGGAGGTAGAGTGTGGTGTGTACCAGACTCTGGCTAGACACTCACTGTTCCAGTTACTCACGGCTGTGTAACAAAACGCAGTGGATTAAAACAACGATGTAATCTTTTTACTGCTCATGATTCAATGGGTCAAGAATTTGGAGTATATAGAGAATATATTCAACATGATATTATATATAATCTTCCCTGGTGGCATGGTGGTAAAGAATCCATCTGCAATGCAGAAGATGCAGGTCCAATCCCTGGGTCAGAAAGATCCCTTGGAGAAGGAAATGGCAACCCACTCCAGTATTCTTGCCTGGAAATGTCCATGGACAGAGGAGCCTTGCAGGCTATGGTCCTGCTGCTGCTGCTAAGAGGCTTCAGTCATGTCCGACTCTGTGCGACCCCATAGACAGCAGCCTACCAGGCTCCCCCATCCCTGGGATTCTCCAGGCAAGAACACTGGAGTGGGGTGCCATTTCCCTCTTCAATGCATGAAAGTGAAAAGGGAAAGTGAAGTCACTCAGTCGTGTCCAACTCTTCACAACCCCTTGGACTGCAGCCCCCAGGCTCCTCGTCCATCGGATTCTCCAGGCAAGAGTGCTGGAGTGGGGTGCCACTGCCTACTCCAAGGCTACGGTCCATGTGGCTGCAAACAGTCAGACATGACTAAGTGACTAAACCTCTTTAACTTTACTAAAGCCCCACCTACAAAAGCTATAATTAAATTAGAGAGCAAAAGTCTTAACTCAGGTTATATTAACTAATATGGAGAAATGGATTCTGTGCAGTGATACACATTACCAGTTAACATGCATTAATGTGTTGGTAACCAAATTAGTACATCCGAATATGTAGAGTTCCAGAAACCAATGTTGTATTATTCAAGAAATCCAGAAAGAATAGGCAATGGAATTATGCTGATTTTTAGATATAATTTTCCAGTAGTTTAAAAGGAATACGTTTTTCATTTAAAAAGCCAGCAGGATCAGCAGGCAACTAAGTTCTGTTTTAGTTGGAAATCAGTGGGTGGGAATATAAAGTCACATTTTTTTTCCTAAATGGAACTAGAGAAGCAGCAGATCTAACAAGTTGTAATCAGCCAAATTTCTTTTTATAAATACATGAGTAGAAACTTGGGGTTTTTCTTTTTTCCATGGTATTTTTTTAATGCAGCAGAGCAGTAGCAAATCACCTTTGCAAATCTCCTTGCAAATTTTTGCTGCACAAAAGTCTTTCTTTGGAGGAGGTCGAAAGAAGCACTTCTGAAATCTCACAAATCTGTGGGACATTGGGAGATTTAAGAGGTCAAACTAGCCCAGGGCTTTTGCATGTGAAAGTAAAAGGAGTGTGATTGTCTTACAGGCCCTCACTTGTCCTTACTCCAAAAGGATGTAAATACAGCAGCCCAAGGTCACCAATTCCCTGGGACAAGATTGGGAAATCTGTTCGGCCAGGTATGGGTGAGAGGGGTCAGTTATCTTAAATGGATGAGAGTGCATTGAGCCAGGGATGAGGTACAACCAGGGATCTGAGAAAGGCTTCTAGGGCTCAGGGCCAGAGGAGGAGGGTCACTGGATGGCTGCAGATGAGGACGGAGATGGGTCGTATTAGCTCTTGCCCCTTACAAGCCACCCTCCTCAAGCCAGTTTCTTCATCTACATAGTAGGGTTTATGAAGTGTACGCATCAGTTTTTGTGGGGTTGTTTTTTGTTGTTGTTGTTGTTTTGTTTTGTTTTGTTTGCCGATCAAGTGACAAAAAATGCACATGAAGGGCTCAGTTCAATTTCTGGCATGTAAGAATACCCGACAAAGGGTCCAAGAGGCAACAGCAGATGAAAATTGGTCAATGAGCCAGCAGCCCCAGACCCACCCAGGTGCCCAGGGCAGAGGAGGATGCAGGAGGATGTCCCCAGGGAGCATCTCTGGGGGTCCTTAACACCCTCTTAGGGAGAGGCGACTGGGCACTGATTTAGGCTAGTTGCTGTCACACCCAACATAACAATGGCATGAAATCCTAACGTGAATGCTTTTATTGAGACTGCTTCCTCAGTAGCTTATGTGCAGATGTGTTGTGTGTGTGTGTGTGTGTGTGTGTGTGTGTGTGTGTGTGTGACAGGGAAACTATTTAACAAATCTTATCCCATGTTCGCTAACATGCTGTTTGCAACATGAACCCTGAAGTGAATCCTTTTGTAAAGGAAAGACTTCTCTAGCCAGGCAATTACACAGAGCATGCTTTTTCTGTGGTCCGCCTCTGATTAGTGCGTTCACTTTGACTGCCAAGCAATATCAAGGGTGTGTCACTCATGCTGGAATACCAGGGTGAAAATTCTGTCCCTTCAGTTTACTTAGGCAAGTGACTTAACCACCCTCTCTGCCTCCATTTTCTTATTTTTACATGAAGATAATGTCAGTTCCTATCTTACCATGTTGTTAGCTGAAGTAGTTGTGTATGGATGTGATAGCTGGACTATAAAGAAGACTGAGCACCAAAGAATAGATGCTTAGGAATCGTGGTGCTGGAGAAGACTTGGGAGTCCCTTTGACAGCAAGGAGATCCAATCCATCAATCCTAAAAGAAATCAGCCTTGAATATTCATTGGAAGGACTTTATGCTGAAGCTGAAGCTCAAATACTTTGGCCACCTGATTCAAGGAGCTGACTCATGAGAAAAGATCCTGATGCTGGCAAAGATTGAAGGCAAAAGGAGAAGGGGACAACAGAGGATGAGGTGGTTATATAGCATCACCAACTCAATGGACACAAATCTGAGCAAACTCCAGAAGATAACGGAGGATGGGAGAGTCTGGCCTGCTACAGTCTATGGGTTGCAAAGAGTCCAATACGACTTTGCAACTGAACAACAACAAAACTGAAGTGCACAGTAAGTGTTAGCTACTTTATCCTATTCCATCTCACGTCATTGCTCCAAGATTTCCATTACCCACTTCCTTGGCCCAGAAATCTTGTAGGAACTTTGATAGCCTCCTTTCTACCATGCTTCCTAACATGCGTCACCAACACTGTGAGATTCTACAGCCATCATGTGTTGGAGGCCCTGTCCCTCTTGTGGTTCAGGTCATCACTAATCCATGCTGTGTTTTCAGTGATAATACCCACAAAATTTCCATACATTGTTGTTCATACTCCAACTCTAGCCTCTCCCAAAGCCACCCACATCCGGTATAAAGCCTTCTGCTGCTCCTCAAGGCCAATCCTGACCTGAACCCATGTTGCCTATTTCCTCGTGTCTGTGTCCCTCCCAGGGCCCCCAGAGTCCCCAGAGCCATCTACACTGGCCTTCTCTACTCACTTCTGAGAGCTCTCACTCTTTCTGGTCACTCACACTCTTCTCTTTGTATTTTAAAAAGAAGAGCTACTTACTCCTCTTATACAAGCCATGCTGTGCTCTCAGGGTCTGTCCTCTTTTTAGTTTGGTATTTCAGTGTGCCTAGCTAAGCTTGATCCTTAGTGGGTGCATCATAAATATACATTAAGTGGTAAAGAAGAAAACCCAGGTCACTCTAAAAGACAAACATTTTGGTGTGAATTTCAGAAGATGCCCTAGGTTGAAAAGTTACTCATCCAAGAAGCTCTCACAAAGAGATAAGCCAGCTCTACTGGTTGAGTTGTCTATAATTAGACCATGACAAGTAGGTTCAGAGCATGTCATAAAGAGAAATCTTTTCGTGAGCAGAAGCTCTCTTGTCCTTGAGATACTTTCATTGTCACTCGAATCTTGCATTCTGAAATCTTGGTTATATTTCTGTCAGAGGCAACTCCTGATTTCCTTCTCTGTGGGTGGACAGTAGAGATATGAGGAGTCTCAGACAGTAGAGAAGTCCACAATTATATATGTTCAGCTATTTGACAGTTCAATGGCATTCAACATGATCAGTATACCCTTACTGAGTACCTAAGACAGGCAAAATGCAAAGCTATAAAAAAGAGGGAAGGTGGGCAAAGACAAATGCAATAATTATCCAGTTTGACCAGAATATAAGGTGCTAATAGGTACATATAGAAAATGCACAGGAGAGGTGAGGTAAAGTAAGAGTCACAGAAAGACATGAAATCCTAGCTTCACAATGATGGATTGCTGCAGAATGTGCATGGGCTCCATCTCTTCACGGACAGATGTAGACATCATGCCTTTGCAGCGTGGCCTCTGCCTTGTTATACCAACAAGACTCATACCTCAAAATAAACAGGGTTCACGTTTCCACTTCATCTTTGTCGGGAGGTGGAAGGCTCTCAGGTCAGGTTGCTTCTCTAGGTCCATGGTCTGAAGAAAGTGCTGAGGGTTGAGGGAATGGATCTGGAACCCTCAGTTCAGAGGAAGCAGCTCAGGTCTTGCAGCAGGGAGAGACCAAGGTCTTCCTGGGAAGAGATGTGAGAAGTATCAGGGAGCTGATGATACCTGGAGCAGTCAGGGAGACAGGGTGCCCTGAAAAGAAAGACACCTTGATCTCCAGCAACAGATGGGTTCAAATTGTGGTTGCTCATTTATTTGTTTTATGGCTTTGGATGCCGTTAACTTTCTGTACCTTTAATCATTCATCTGTCCAAGGGAGAAGACAAAGCTAAATGGACACTTTTTTTTTTCTAAAATTGTGTCCATTTCCCTAATGATCAATTGTTCAGAACTTTAAAAAAGAAGCTAAATCTGAACTTGGGATCTACAAATACAGTCTAATGAGATGAGCAACTCCAGGACAAGGCAGCATCCACAAGGGGACAGTCAGGGCAACATTCGACACAGATTGACTGTGCCTCAGGAGGACAACTTTTTGACTTAACCCTTTCCTTTTCACCTTACGGAACAAATGGACAGTGCTACCTGTGGGTTTACTACTTTATTTTGGGGGCTCCAAAATCACTTCCCTGGTGGCTCAGATGGTAAAGCATCTGCCTACAATGTGGGAGTCCCTAGTTTGATCCCTGGGTTGGGAAGATCCTTTGGAGAAGGAAATGGCAACCCACTCCAGTACTCTTGCCTGGAAAATCCCATGGATGGAGGAGCGTGGTAAGCTACAGTCCATGGAGTCTCAAAGAGTCAGACACGACTGAGCAACTTCACTTCACTTCAAAATCACAGCAGATGGTGACTGCAGACATGAAATTAAAAGATGCTTGCTCCCCGGAAGAAAAGCTATGACTAACGTAGACAGCATATTAAAAAGCAGAGACATTACTTTGCCAACAAAGGTCCATCTTAGGCAAAGCTATGGATTTCCCAGCAGTCTTGTATAGATGTGAGAGTTGAACCATAAAGAAGGCTGAGCACCGAAGAATTGATGCTTTTGAACTGTGGTGTTGGAGAAGATTCTTGAGAGTCCCTTGGACTGCAGGGAGATCAAACCAGTCAATCCTAAAAGAAATCAGTCCTGAATATTCATTGGAAGGACTGATGCTGAAGCTGAAACCCCAATTCTTTGGCCACCTGATGTGAAGAACTGACTCATTAGAAAAGACCCTGATGCTGGGCAGGATTGAAGGCAGGAGGAGAAGGGTTCAGCAGAGGATGAGATGGTTGGATGTCATCACAGACTCAATGGACATGAGTCTGAGTAAGCTCCAGGAGTTGGCGATGGACAGGGAAGCCTAGTGTGCTGCAGTCCATGAGGCTGCAAAGAGTTGGACATGACTGAGTGACTGAACTGAACGGAACCTGTGGGTAACATCAAAGGGTTCTGTGAGATTTAAAATTAGATCACAGGAGAGATGCATGCACAATTCTTTTGTAATCTGTAAAGTCCCACTGTGACGTTGCTGGTGACGGTGGTGGTGATGGTGAGCATGATAATGATGGTGGCCATGGCAATGAGAATCACAAGGACTACGGCAATGATGCCTAAGGGTTCAGTCCCGGGGCGAGTGGGGGGCGGGCGTACAGCCTGGGCCTGTTTTGTTTTGCTATTTTCTGAACCTTCTTATACACATCTTTATATGTATTCTCATTTACCTATACCCTATGTTATTCATAGAAAGGGTTTAAGGTAGTTTCATAAAAACATAGTAATTGCACGTTATGAAAATAAAGTGAAATTGAAAGTAGAAACAAGCAGAGTAATGCCATTATTTGGGCGAGTAGAAAAGTCAGCATAGT
Organism: Nanger dama; assembly: GCA_917880005.1. Taxonomy (NCBI): domain Eukaryota; kingdom Metazoa; phylum Chordata; class Mammalia; order Artiodactyla; family Bovidae; genus Nanger; species Nanger dama. Next base: position 6,387,564 of record CAKJTW010000063.1, on the reverse strand, counting down.
CTCCAGCCCCTCAGCGCCCGGCCACCAAGGCAAGGAAGAGAGCACGAACCATCCAGCGCTTTCACTGCCAGAGCAGGGCAAACTGGCCAGATCCTCAGGCGAAGTGACTGATGCCCTGACACTAAGCTCCAGGAAGAATATTTCTGGGGGTGTCTATGGCCAGAAATAAAGTCCAGAGGAGCAGATGGCCCTGGCTAGGTTGGGGCCCAGGGGAAGCAAAGGCTTTGGGTAAAGGAGAGCTCAGGTAAGTCTCAAAGAGGACCAAAATCCGATCAGGAAGAGTGGGCATTCTAAGCAGGAAAGCGGCATGTGCAGACACGGTCAAGGCAGCCACTGCATTCCACGGCCACGGGCAGGTGTGCCATAAGTAACTGTCCAGAAGGGAATATGAAGAAACCAGCCAGGAAACAAAACTGAAGGACTCGTTAGCTCAGAAATTCAACCAAGCAAACATGCCAGCCACGTCAATGAGTCTGCGTGTTATTGAATATCATGATAGTCACAGGTTTACGGAGCTAGTGGTAAAGAACCATCTGCCAGTGCAGGAGACATAAGAGATGCAGATTCAATCCATGGGTCGGGAAGATCCCCTGGAGGAGGAAATGGCTACCCACTCCAGTATTCTTGCCTGGAAAATTCCATGGGCAGAGGAGCCTGGTGGGCCACAGTTCATAGGGTCACAGAGTCGGACATGACTAAGGAGACAGCATATATACATACACATAAACTTAAACTGAAGCCTTCTTTGTCTTTCTCTTGGTACAATCTTTGTCTAAATAGTGCCTAGCAATAAGGCTGTTTCTAGAATATTCTAGCACCATGCTTCCCCAGCAGGCATGGATATTGGCAGACTTCCAGAGGCAAGGTAACATAGGCTTCCTCCCCAGTGACAAATCCAGGCTGACATTTGGAATAAGAAAAACCGAAAAACTCCCAAAGCACTATGTTGATTAGCTGACCCAGTTGTACTGAGTTTGGTCAGTGTATTTTCTGCAACACGATGATGATGCATAGATTGACCTTGGGGAAGCAGAGCTAAACAAGTAATGATGGCTAACAGTTCAGAACCCAAACTGGGAAACCTGGCTTCCACTGCATGCCAGGTCAGGAAGGCACTAGAGATCCAGATAAGTAATCCATTGACCCATCCTTCGTTTCCGGACTCTCAGCCCCTCTCTACTCTTTGATCCCACCTCTTTGCTCTCTCCCTCCCCAAACCTCTCTTCCTTCATCCCTTTTTTTTCTCTTCCTTTCTCTCTTCCTCTCTCTCGCCTTCCTCTTCCCTCCAACTCTTTCTCTCACATTTAGGAAAGTGTTTATTCTGTGCCTCCAATATCACACCTAGAAATGGGTCATTTTCCCCTCATTCTGCCCCTTCCTAAGAAAGTTCATTCAATCCAATTACTCATCTATCCTTTCAGCTCTAGGGGATAAAAAAATCTCCTATTATGTCTTTGTCAGTTTCTTACCCATCTACTTTCCTTTCCTCTCAATATATTGTATGTTGGGTTTGGTAGGCAGAGCAATGGTCCCCCAAACATGCTCATGCTTGGAGTCAGTATCCAAGTCACGTCAGACACTTTGTGAACCCATGGAACATTGTCCACAAGGCTCTTCTATCCACGGGATTTCCCAAGCAAGATTACTGGAGAGGGTTACCATTTCCTCCTCCAGGGAATCTTCCCCACACAGAGATGGAACCCACATGTCCTGCATTACAGGAAAAGTCTTTACCACTCAGCCCCCAAAGACGCTATTGTCTAGTTCTCAGAATCTGTGACCTTCAGCAGCAAGAGCAAGAAGGGGGCTCAGGAAACCCCACCTGCAGTCCTCCAGACAAGTTCTCTGAAGAAGGGAACAGCCAACGGGACAAGGATTTCGTGAGCAGCTACTTGCTCCTCTGCAAACCTTTCAGACTGCAAGCTCTGCCTTCGCAGCACATGGCAACAGATTGTTGAATCTCTAGGAGCCAGAACTCTGAATTTCATTTAGCATTTAATTAACTGGAATAGACTAAGAACTCTGTGGCAGCCCCCTGATTGCAATCTGTGGATGGATGGGCATTTTTATCTGAAAATGATGACCAGCTTATCTTCTGTCGTGCAGCTATCACACATGATATGTATCTCTCGTTATCCCAGCCAATCAAACACAGAAAGTTTATTAAGATTCTATCATTTGAAGTTATCACCAATGATAGGATTTTTCATCTGAATGTGCTTGTGTGCAATACCGTATTTTGTCTAAGAGACCCTCAGGGAAAAACGAGACAGGGAGGTTATCACTAAGGAGCACGCAGTGAGTCTACAGTCAGTGACCAAGTCATTGAAGGAGTGTGGCCACCAGATGACTCTAATAACCTGTTCATTTAGAAAGAAGTTTCTAGCTGTTCTTTTTTAAATATGAATTTATTTATTTTAATTGAAGGTTAAATACTTTACAATATTGTATTGGTTTTGCCATACATCAACATGAATCCACCACAGGTATACATGTGTTTCCCATCCTGAACTCCACTCCCTCCTACCTCCCCATACCATCCCTCTGGGTCGTCTCAGTGCACCATCCCCAAGCATCCAGTATCATGCATCGAAACTGGAGCCTATTATACAGAGTGAAGTAAGCCAGAAAGAAAAACACCAATACAGTATACTAAAGCATATATATGGAATTTAGAAAGATGGTAATGATAACCCTGTATGCGAGACAGCAAAAGAGACATGGATGTATAGAACAGTCTTTTGAGCTCCTCTTTTAAAAAGAAAAAAGTTGACATGGCTAGAGAGGGAGGAATCAGAGTGATCTTACAGTAAGAAGGAAAAAAAAAGAATTGCTTAGGTAAGTAACTGGAAAGGCAAGCCTTATGATTCAGTATTTTGCTAAAAGTGGTCTCTGAGCATCCTAGAAGCCATACAAAAGAAGAAACGTGATCAATTCTGAGATTTGAGGGTCTTATGAAATAAATCCATGATTTATGAGAAGCCAGCTTTCATTTGGATCATCTATGAACCGGAAATTTGGAGAAGAACCCAATTCCTCAAACACTCAAGTATTAACCCATGAAATCAACACATCTCTCTTGATACATGACTGCCCTACTGGTGCTGGATTTTCAGTGCTACATAAAACTCACCTGTGGACAAGGCAGTCCATGTGGCAAGCAGGTGGTGAGACAACTGTAGCAGAATGTGGGAATGCTTCCATGGAGGTGCGCAAAGCATCCGCTAAGGATCTAGGACCTCGGCTGATCCCTTGAGCTCTGTGAAATTAGAGATATTTTTAGGGACAAGGCAGAGATGTAAAAGAGAGACTTTCATCTTGGAAAAGAGGAAGGAGACCTAAGTTAAACCAGGCATGAAGATGAGGCAACAATCATACACTGTGATTGATTTCCATGTGAGAAGTTATTGATAAGTGTTAGCCACCAGGAGACTATGACACTTGCCCCTTGGAAGAAAAGTTGTAACAAACCTAGACAGCATATTAAAAAGCAGAGCCATCACTTAGCTGACAAAGGCCCAAATAGTCAAAGCAATGGTTTTCCATTAGTCATGTACAGATGTGAGAATTGAACCATAAAGAAGGTGGAACACTAAAGATGATTTCAAACTGTGGAGCTGGAGAAGACCCTTGAGAGTCCCTCCGGGCAGCAAGGAGACCAAACCAGTGAATCCTAAAGGAAATCAACCCTGAATATTCATTGAAGGACACTGCTGAAGCTAAAGCTCCAATACTTTGGCCACCTGATGTGAAAAGCCGACTCACTGGAAAAGACCCTGAAGCTGGGAAAGACTGAGGGTAGGACAAGGGGTGGCACAGGATGAGATGGTTGGATGGCATCATCAACTCAATGGACATGAGTTTCAGCAAACTCCGAGAGACAGTGAATCACAGGGAAGCCTAGTATGCTGCAGTTCATGGGGTCACAAACAGTCAGACACGACTTCGCAACTGAACAGCAATCTCCATTCCCAGGCTGAGAGCTCTGTTGGACCACTCTGGCTTCCCTCTTCAGTGTCACGTTCCCTACACAAGGTCGGACGGGTTCCTAAGGAAACAAGAGAGTACTGAGCAGAACCTTGGTAACCCAGAGTTGTGGCAGATGCTCCTGGTAATTCAGCAACCAGAATTATCTGTTTAAGACTTCACCTAAGTAATTTGGTCAGCATTGTTTGTCTAACACTGTTCAGACATCCAAATAGAGGATTTACCAATTTTCCAAAGACCTCTGGAGTTTACCAGACTGCTTGACATCAGTCTAAGCTGATGTCCACAAACACCCAATAAGGTAAAAATATCAGCCTGGTGATGTGAGGCTGGGGATAAGTCTAACGGCAACAATTTCTCTCGAACTTTTTCCCATTACATTGTTGTTGGTGTATCAGTATCTGTTTCCCCACTTACACCACAAACTCTCTGCACTTCCACGTGTTGCTGTTGTTTCATCGCCAAGTCTTGTCTGACTCTTTGCAACACCATGGACTGTAGCTCAGCAGGCTCTTTTGTCCATGGGATTTTCCAGGCAAGAATACTGGAGAGGGTTTTGCCATTTCCTTCTCCTGACCCACGAACTGATTCCACATCTTCTGCACTGCAGGCAGATTCTTTACCACTGAGCCACCTGGGAAGCTCTGCATTTCCACAGCGAATTCTAAAGTCTTTGGGTGAAATCAGAGTTGCACCACCTGGGAACCGAGCAAGCCTTAGGCACATAAATAATTAAACCTCTCTGAATTTTAAATCCCTTTTCAGGCAAATGTAGAGTGAGAAAAATTCATCCATACACAACTCACAGGAGTTGCTAATCATCTCGCGTCTCCAAGCCCAACACAGTCAACCTCAAAAGTCTTCAGCCTCCACGCCGCCACTCTCCTCTTTCAAGCCATCCCTACTAACTTGGGAACAGGTGTGAAAAGCTCTCTTCTCCCCATTTCCTTTCACTTTTCCCTATCTTTTTAGAAAAATGAGGCACTGGCAGGCTCACAGTGGGTTCTCCGTCTTCAGCCTCTCATGTATGTCTAGGGCCTCAGGACTCCCATCTTTCCTCACCAGCCCTCTTGTTTTCCTGTGTTTTTACCTAGTTTGGGGACCTAACCCCCTCACGTTCTGACTCTTCTTTCCTAGAGCCGTGGGGGCTACTTGAAATGCCTCTGACTCTGCCTCCTGGCACCATAACTCTTCACGATTACCTTGGAAACTCTGACAACAACCCTTCCTTGGAACTCATTAACTCGGCTTCCCCGTTAATTCATTAGCACTCAGGAGCCCCAGCGAAGATCTTTCTTTTCCTCCTGCAGTCTCTGCCCTTACAAATTTCATTTCTGAGGTTTTCTCTCACATTTCGTTTATTGTGACATCATTTATGAAGTTCCCCCTCGACAGGAAAGGAGTCAAAAATAACTACATATCATTTTAAATTGCTCTGGTTGGTAAGTCTGTGTTTTAAGAATATCAAGGGGGAAACATGTCTAACGACAGGCTACAAGTGGATAAAGAGCCGACAGGGTAATTGCGCTACCAGATGCCTCTCTACACCAGTCAGCTGCTTCCCAGGCCTATCTGAAGCAACGGGTGTCAGGTCAGTAATTAGGCTCTCACAGACAAACTCCAAGTACCATCTGATCACTTCTGAACACCCCCATCACTCCCATTTATGCCAAGTTCAATGTGAGACACACCGTCAACATCCTTTTCCCGCAAGGCTGCCAAAAGTTCCCAGGGACATCTCCCTCCCACCCCTCGCTCCCACATGAGCTAATAAAGTCAGTGCTTCCCCCGCATGTCAGAGAACTTTCTCCCAGGATGGCAGTCCTTTGGTGCCCTTTGGCAACAAAACCACCCCGTGGCAACTTAGATACTGCTTTTTTATTCTGCTCTGACTGTAGGCTGGCTGACATTCACACTCAGGGCTTCTTTGCATAAATTTCTTTGCTTGATTTCCTAATGTGGTCACGACCTTGGATGAGTGTAAAGGCCACAGGAGATGAGAGAACTGACTTTATGTCCCATGTGCCATTAACTTGCTGCAGGGCATTGGATGGGATCTGGCTCTGGGATCCAGCTAGACGTATCCCCATTTATTGACCCAGGATGGGTTCTACAGGCAAGGAATGGAACTGAGACCAGACTCAGTCCTGGGACCATGGTGTCCTGAGAGGTGTCCTGTCCACCGTTGTGGATGAAGAGTCATAAAGGTATGGCTGCAGCAGGAGATGGCCTAAGGGAGCCGTCCCTGTTAGAGGGAGGGTGCTGAACTCTAATCTGAAGGCAGCAAAAGGGAGCAACCCATCTCTGAAAGTGGATGAGAGCAGTCATCTGTGAAGAGGCCCATGAGTAGACTTTGGGGAGGGCTGCCAAGTCAAGGGAAGTCAGGAGCAGGTGGTTAAACCAGGATGACCCAGAAGCAGGATGGTTTTCTGCAACATGTGCTCACTTTACCCACCCAAGCTAGACTACCTTTTTGTTTGTTTGTTTTCTTTTGATAACAAACATTCTGGTTTCCTTTAGGGAAATGCCTTCTCCTACTGTCAACTCACATGGTCAAGTGAGGTTGACTTATTGCATTCTTAGTGCAAGGGATGAATGTAATCCCCACTTTCTCAGCAGAGAAAGCCCTGGAATTGGTGGGGAAAGGATGCTTTCTTTCTTATGAGGATGGTGAGCTCATGAGATTGAAGGGGGCACCTTAAGGAGAGAGATGACCTAAAAATAAAGCCAATGTGGAGGACAGAGATCAACCTGAGTGTCGTCAAGCTGCCCCTGCCTGCAGTCACTCCTGAAACAGAAAGAGCTATTGGACTTGCCAGTTATGAGATGCAGTAAATCTCCTTTTATTTGGTTTAAGCCAGCTGCAGTTTGGGGTTTCATTTCCTGATGATGGAAAAATCCTAACCAATAGACTTGGATAGAACTCAGGACTAGAGGAACTGGGTACTGGTCAGCTCTATAACAACGGTTCCTTTGACACGGGGAACATTCAGCTCTGAGAGAACTCAACATGGATGTAGGTACTAGAAAAGAACAGAAACACAGTTACCCAACCTAGAGCAAAATTCATGTGGCCCAGGGAGTCAACACTGAGTCCCAGAGTGTCAGGGTCTTTAAATGTCTCCAGCTCAGGCCAAGGCAGGACGGGTCTCCTGGTTGGAGCTAGGCATTCAGCTGTGAGGAGCAGGTGTGGGTCTCCCTATTCATACTAGCCCAGGGACTGCGGACAGGTCATTTCTCTCCCTGGGTCCTTGGTTTCCTCAAGTGTACAAGGAGAAGGTCAGATCATTTTCTTTTTAGATGACTCTCCAGCCCCTGAAACTATATAATAGCCTTCTCCCTTCTAACCCTAGTGCAGCAGCATTGAAACCAAAAATAAAATGCCCAGGGAGGCTGTAAGAGTCTTGGAATGATGGTTCCTTGGACTAGAAGAGGATTTTTGAGAGAAAGGAGTCTGGCTTCTACCCTCATTACAAGAACCCTTCCATTTTCTATCACCTTTCAACCAGTCTTTCACACAGCTGTCTGGAAAGACTCCCAAAACACCAATAAGATCTTATTGTTTCTCTGGCTAAAATTTTTACTGGCTACAGAATAAACTGAGTCTCTGTGAAGACTATGCGTGGCCAAAAATAACAGTTAGAGGATATGAAGCTGGAAAACCTTTTTGCTGAAAATTTGAAATTTTATGTAATTCTCATTACAGTGCCTTTTACATTCTTTAAAACAAAGGCATAAGTGGCATCTATAAATGTTACATGGCATGATTTTACATGGTATGAATTTTATTATCCTATTTTTGTTTAATGCTTCTATAAAATCAGTAGAGAAGTTGAAAATATGGAAAGATAGAATGTGTGCTAGGAGTATGTGTCAAGACAGGGGTATAAATATACAAGGGCCTGTGAATTTTATAACAGAGTTGTCATTGCCTCAGTTCAGTCCTGTCCTGAATATGCTGTGTTGGCTCAAGTTTTTAACAGTTTGAAAGGTTCCTTGGCTTCTTGATCGTTGAAAAGTCGAGTCAGACTTCAGATGTGACAAAGCAGCATCTTGACATCACATAACAAGTTCCCTCTTCCATCATCCTTTCATGACAAAGCCATTTTTTCAAACAATGTTCTATAAAAATTAGCTTTTCATGCTGCCCTCTGCGGAAGCGCGCTCTAGACAGTTAGGTTTTTGCCAGTCTCTGAGCTGGATTCTGAGCAAGCGAAGAGAAGCTTTTGAGAGAAGATGAAACTCAAGGAATACCTTAGGAAAACAGAACCCCAGATGGATCATGTCAACATGTGGCAGCTGCAGGCACAGAGATACCTGCAGAGGACCAGGGAGGCCAAGCTACAACTCCGGGATGGGGCGCAAGTATTTCTGGTGGGTGGAGAAGGGAGCTGAGTTTCTGAAAATGGCCTGATGCAATCACTGCGCTGAATTTAAGCCAAAGACTTTCTAACTATGGTCTGACTAGTTTTCATGATCAAGGCTGCTAGTCACTGGTGGAGATGGTTCTAGTGATAATGTGGGTCACCTTTGCTCTTATTAAAAAAATAATAAAAATTTAGAACACTTTTATTTTTAAGCAAATACAAAAAAATTAAAGAATGGTAACAGCAACACTCACCATCATGACTGGGAGTGTGACAACTAATAGTCCTCAACCATTTTGGTACCAGGAACTGATTTCATGGAAAATGATTTTTCATGGACGAGAAGGTAGGCATTGGTTTCGGGATGATTCAAGAGTGATAGATTTATTGTACATTTTATTTCCAATCGAATGTTGCTACTGATCTGACAGGAGGTACCTGTCCAGGGCCACAGGTTGAGGACCTCTGGCATAGACGACCTTGATCAGAGAAGCATCCCACTGAAGGATGGAGATTAACATAGAGAGGGAGGTAGTTCATTTGTTTCTCCTAACCAGATGATTTCCTAAAGGAAATCAATCCTGATATTCATCGGAAGGGCTGATACTGAAGCTGAAACTCCAATACTTTGGCCATCTTATGCAAAGAACTGACTTATCTGAAAAGACCTTGATGCTGGGAAAGATCGAAGGCAGGAGGAGAAGGAGACAACAGAGGATGAGATGGTTGGATGGCATCACCAACTCAGTGGACATGAGTTTGAAGAAACTTGGGGGATGGTGATGAACAGGGAAGCCTGGTATGCTGCAGTCGGTGGGGTCACAAAGAGTCAGACACGACTGAGCGACTGAACTGAACTGAATTGAAGCAGGTTGTGATTTATCCCCTCAGTCAAAGCTGGGCACAGCAAGAGGAGGAGAGAGATTGGGAAATGTATAACGGGGGCTTCCCAGGTGGTGCCAATGCAGGAGACTTTAGAGACACAGGTTCAATCCCTGGGTTGGGAAGATCTCATAGGGTTGCACAGAATAGGACATGACTGAAACCACTTAGCAAGCACAGCACAGCACATTGTATAATGGGGAAGTGAGAGAGTTGGAGGGCTTCCCAGGAGGCTCTGTGGTAAAGAATCCGCCTGTCAATGCAGGAGACGTGTGTTCAATCCCTCAGTCAGGAAGATTCCCAGGAGAAGGAAATGCCAACTCAGTCCAATATTCTTGCCCAGAGAATTCCATGGACAGAGGAGCCTCAAGCGCTACAGTCCATGGGGTCACAAAGAGTCAGACACGACTGAGCGACTAAACAAACAAGAGAATTGGAAGATTAAGACAGCATATATTTTCAATGTATTTTTCTCCCATTATTCTATTTGCATTGCCTGAATGAGTTAAAGGATGCCACGGTCAAGTTTACAAGCTTTTAAGTTGGTTCTCTTCAGGCTGGTGCAGAACGTATCAGTTGGGGATAGACTGAATTCTTGAGTCAGTTAACCGCAGCTGTAAAAGTACCAATAAGAGACCCTTCTTATCCAAGCACCTCTTAATAATTCTCGTTAGAAACTAGTTAATGAACAGATGTTGATAATAAGTAAGTCAGGGCAAGAGTAGCCAGAGAGGGGGCCTGGAGGTTATTAACATAGCTGCTAAAAATTAAACTCAATGGAAAGAGAGAAGAGGGAAAAAAAAAAAGAATTATTGGGTTCTCTGAAGTTTCTACTATCTTAAAATTTTATTTTAAGATCTAACATGTAACATAGAGAAAAAAAACAAGAGTAGGGCTTGAAGTTAGTTTACTTGATCTTGAATGTAAGATTAGTGGTGTATCATTCAGTCAGATGATCTTTTATTCTTGGGTTCCTCTTTCCTCTCTAGTAGGATGGGGTAAACAAGCCTCACCTCACAGGGATTGTTGTTTGGATTAGAACTGAAACCAACAAAGAACCTGGCCAAGTGCCTGGACCCAAGTGAGCATTCAACCTGCTGTAGTCAATGTTATCACCGTCATGCTCAAGTTCCATTTAGCAAACGTGGCCACAATGTAAATATTGACCTGCAACCTCTTGGCTTTTTAGCCCCAATTCTCAAACTAGATGGAGATGTATAGGCCTCAGATTCTCATCTCTTTTAATCTGAGAGTCACAGCAATTGTTCTGTTGAAGATAGTGGCAAAAATTATATTTTTTTCTCTACTCTCAACTCTTAAACACTACCAAAAATAGTAATTTTTAAAAAATGAATGAGACTATCATATCTTCAAATGATGCAAAGGTATTACCACCACTTTAAACTATAAACTATGGAACATATCTGCCAAATACCACCTGGTCTAAGCCTACATGGTGGAGGATGTTCAGTGATTATACTCTCAAGCTTTGATCTCAAGAATAATGTACTGGCCTTAAGATGTCAAATTTTTGAGCAATGTAACCAATGGATATTTGATTAAAGATCTAGGGTTGTGTGTTAAATGTAGGAGACGGAGGAAATGCCTTTTTAGAGATCCTGTCCAAGAACACCGGATTGCCTAGAGTGAGCTCCATAATGGCCATGTCCTCTTAGCTGATGAACATGGGTAGATACCAAGTGGATCTCCAGGAATGAAAGGTGGCAGCACATACATGATTGCAGCACAGAGAATTTGTGGCCACACTGGTAGCTGCAGCAAAATCCTGAATGGTGGAAATTCAGGCAAGACCTCTCCAGGAGATGAGAGGAAGAGCAGGCCTTGTGGATAGGATGAAACGTTTGATTGTCCCAGAGTTGTGACTTCAATTTGCTTAGCTCAGTTTCCCCCATCCTTCATGTCATTTGTCTATGCTGCTGCTGCTGCTGCTGCTGCTGAGTTGCTTCAGTCGTGTCTGACTCTGAGCGACTCCATAGATGGCAGCCCACCAGGCTCCACCATCCCTGGGATTCTCAGGCAAGAACGCTGGAGTGGGTTGCCATTTCCTTCTCCAATGCATGAAAGTGAAAAGTGAAAGTGAAGTCACTGAGCCGTGTCCAACTCTCAGTGACCCCATGGACTGCAGCCCACCAGGCTCCTCCGTCCATGGGATTTTCCAGGCAAAAGGACTGGAGTGGGTGCCATTGCCTTCTCCGCGTTTGTCTATAGGTAACCTGAAAAAATTTTAGCTGTGAAAAGATGTTTGCTTTTGTTGCTGCTCAGTTACTCAGTTGTGTCTGACTCTTCGTGACCCCAGGGACTGCAGTATGTCAGGCTTCCAGGTCCTTCACCATCTTCCAGAGTTGACTCAAACTCATGTCCATTGAGTCAGTGATGCCATCCAACCATCTCATCCTCTGTCATCCCCATCTCCTCCCTGCCTTCAGCCTTTCCCAGAATAAGGGTCTTTTCCAATGAGTTGGCTCTTTGCATTAGGTGGCCAAATACAAAAAAAAAAAAAAAAAAACTGTTAGTAATGCCAAAAGAAATATTAACAAAAGATATGTATGTATATTGCAGGGCCATTATTCAAGTTGATGGAAAAGGAGCTTAGAAAAACAATTCTGCATAGTTTTGAGGTAATTTTTCCTTTCTATAAATGAATTAAAGGACGGCATACCTTGGTTCAAAGAAAAGATTATCAGATACTAAAAGAACTGATAATCCAGAAAATAATTTTTAAAACAGTATTAGAGATGGAAATCATTTTAGAAGTAAGAGTAGCAGATAAACACAATTGATCTTTTGTAAAAGTTGAGGAATAGGGATTTCCCTGGCAGTCCCGTTGTTGACTTCACCTTTCAGTGCAGAGGGCACCGCTTTGATCCCTGGTCAGAAAGCTAGGAGCCCACGTGCCTCACGACCAAAAAATTAAAAAGAAGAAGAAGCAGTACTGTAACAAATTCAGTGAAGACTTTAAAAATGGTCCACATTAAAAAAAAATCCTAAAAAAATTGGAGTGTAAACTTGAAATGACACAAAATACAACGGAAAAGGAAAGCAACAAAAAGCATTACAGGAAGGTTATAAATTTGAAAAGCTAAATAAGAGTCAGTGTACTTATAATTCATGCTTCTGAAGAAAGTACTCAAAAACCTATTCAATGATAGCTTGAAAGAAAGTTTTCTTAATTGAAGACCAAATTTTACAGAGCAAGTAAGGCATTATACCTCAAGGAAAAATAACAATGTAACTAACTTAAATCAAGGGCTAGAGAGAGAGGTGAGAAAAGGAAATACTGACATGCTTCTTCCTCTTTCACAGTAAAACTCAATAGATGCTCTTTAACCTCCAGATATTTTTCTAAAAAAAAATCTCAAGTTTTTCAAAACTTTTCTCTCATTTTTAATGAAGAGATATTTATCTAAAGATCGAGTTATTCTTTATAAATAAAATGAAAAATGCATTCGATTTTTATTAAATTCATAATTACTTTTTTCTATAAATATTCTTTCTAGCTGTACTGTAATGTTTCCTGTTAATATTATATGCATAAAAGTGCCCAAATAATGATAACCAAATTTTGACAATTGTTACTCCTGAGTGATTTAAAATTAGGTTTTTTAAACTTTTTCATTTCTTTTAATTGCTTGCATTTTTTCATAATTATCAGAATTTTTAATAAAAGAACAATTATTTCCTTTTGATGTAAATAATTTTTAAAGTCTGTATTGAATGTGTTACAGTATTGCTTCTGTTGTTCTCATTTGCATTTTTGACCCTGAGGCAAATGGGATATTAGTTCCCTGACCAGGGATCAGAGCTCCACTCCCCGCATTGGAAGTGCAGAGTCTTTTTCTTGAAACTTTTATTTTGGTGCATAAACAATTAACAATATTGTGATAGTTCCACGTGGACAGTGAAGGGACCCAGCCATGCATACCCATGCATCCATTCTCCCCCAATCTCTCCTTTCATCCTGGCTGCCGCACAGCACTGAGTAGGGCTCCATATGCTATACAGGAGGCCCTTGTTGTTTATCCATTTTAAATAAGCAGTGTGTACATATCCATCCCCAAACCCCTAACTAGCCCTTCCCCCAACCCCTCAGCCCAGCAAACATTAAGTTTGGTCTCTAAGTCCATTAGTTTCTTTCTTTGTTTGTAATAAGTTCATTTGTATCGTTTCTTTTTAGATTCCACATATAAGGGACGTCATAGGACATTTCTCCTTCTGTGGAACTGGGAGTCTTAACCCCTGGACTGCCCGGGAAGTCTAACAATTATTTCCTCTTGTCACCAAGCTTAGCATCAGAGAAGAGCCAGGGGGAGGGGGGTCAAGTGATTAAGGCCCCTGGACACACAGTCACCCGTCCCCATTTTCTCACGGTTTCGTGGGCCCAGGTTACAGGAGAGCTACCTACGTGGTTGTCTACGGCTCTCCTAGAGTTTTTAGGTCAGAAACAATTCTCCCCCGCCACTATCCAAGGAGTCATTCTGCCAACCAGAATCACCAGAGCCCCTGGAGCTCAGACCGCTGAGAAGAGAGGTTGATGATGTGCCGTCTTGGAACAGAGGCCTCCCTGCTTCAGTCCATCCCTCCTGGATACTGTTCAATGCCTCCTACTGCATTTAGAGCAAAACCTAGCATCTTCACGCCCCCACAGGAGCTGTGGCATCTGGCCACAGCCACCTCGTGCCCCTACAGCCACACCAGCGTGGCGTCTTCTTCCAAATGCGCCAAGCTTCTTCCTACTTCATGCTGCTGTTTAGACTCCTCAGTCCTGCCCAGCGCTTTGCGATCCCATGGACTATAGCCCACCAAGTTCCTCTGCCCATGGGATTCTCCCCTTGCAAGAGTACTGGAGTGGCTTGCCATTTCCTTCTCCAGGGGATCTTCCTGGACCAGACCTTGAACTAGCACATCCTGCATTGCAAGCAGACTCTTTTACCACTGAGACCTTTGCTTTTTCTTTGCCTAAAATGCTTCTCCCTCAAATCTTTACAGAATCTCTCCATCCAGACATCAGCTCACCACCTCAGCAAGGCCTTTGTGATGACCTTTCCACTCCACCCCTGAAACTCTTTGTCTCCTTCTTGACTCTTACCATTATCTGAAACTGACTCATTCATTCATTCCTTTTCTTGTTTATTGTGTCTCTCCCCCACTAGACTCTAGGAAACGAAGGGCCACCTCTGGTTGTTATCTACCATGCCCCCAGTGCCTGGAACTACCCCTGGCATATAGTAATCACCCAATTAATATCTGTGGCACCAAGACTGACCTCACGGGCCTGGGACTTGTGCAGATATACGTGGCCCCAAGTTCAGACGGGCCCTTCACTTGAATTAAGCTCTGCTTGGGTCACAAAGAGTTGGACACAACTGAAGTGACCAGCACACACACGCACACACATACGTGTACACACACGTGCACACACACGCACATGCACACAGCTATTGCAGGACACTTCCCAGATACCACTTGTGGCAAAGAACCCACCTACCAATGCAGGAGACATAAGAGATGCAGGTTCAGTCCCTGCATTTAGAAAAGCTCCTGGAGGAGGGCATGGCAACCCACTCCAATATTCTTGCCTGGAGAATCTCATAGACAGAGGAGCCGGGCAGGCTACAGTCCACGGAGTCACAGTCAGCCATGACTGAAGCAACTTAGAACATTGCTATTGTGAGATTCTTAGTTTGGTGGAGAAATGTTTCTCATTTTCAGTGTTCATTGGCCTCTACAATAGGCACTCGGCTCTCTGTGGAATAAACAAAGGAATGAATGAATGCTACCATTACACCAATTGCTTCAGCATCCAAGCCTCAGTTTCCTGCAAGATAGGGAGGATAATCCCTACCCTGCCCTGACAAACAGTGCCTCACGGGACCCCAACAGAGAGCGTGCAGAAGGCACAGCCGGTGGGAATTCTTCAAGACATCCCCTCCCAACACACATCTGCCCAGCTAAGCAGACCCAGCCGACACATAGGTGGCGCAGGTAGATTTCTGTCTAACTTCAAAGACCGTGTCTGCACATGCTGTTTTCAGTGTGTGTTGCCCGACCCTGCTGTCTGTGTGGCCAGCTCCTCATCACCCTCAAGACAAAAACAGGATATTCTTGCTCTAGAAAGCCTTCCCATCCTGGAGGATTCATGGACACTGCTCCAAATTTCCTCAAAATGTTTTGCTTGTATTTATCATCACACTGCTCACCCTGTGAGGCAGGAATTATCATCGCTTCATTTCAGAAACCTCTTCTGCCCCTCAGTCCTACAGGAAATCAAAACTGAATATTCAGTGGAAGGACTGATGCTGAAGCTGAAGCTGAAGCTCCAGTACTTTGGCCACCTGATGTGAAGAGCCGATTCATTAGAAAAGACCCTGATACTGGGAAAGATTGAAGGCAGGAGGAGAAGGAGATGACAGAGAATGAGATGGTTGGATGGCATCACCAACATGAGTTTGAGCAAACTCGGGGAGATAGTGAAGGACAGGGAAGCCTGGTGTGCTGCAGTTCATGGGGCTGCAAACAGTCAGACACAACTGAACGATGAACAAACTTCTGCTCCTACACTTTGTACGAGGTTCTGTGATTATCATCAGGGATCCAGAGGTATCTGAGGCTCCTCCTGGCAGGGAAATAGAAGGTCTTCCATTTCTCCTTCCCCGCTCTGCTGAGGCCATAGAAGGTGCTCAGGCATCATTTATAGGATGAATTAATAACTCAAAGTTAAGGTTAGGACTTGGGGGACCTCCTGGTTTCTTACCAAGATGGCCACACATTTGCAGAACAACCTTCGGCAAGTCATTGACCCTTTTATGAGAAAAGCTTCCCCTTCTGCACAAAAGCAGACAGGAAAGAGCCAGACTAGATAGTCTTTCCCTTGTTTCCCTCTTGTCCAGTGCCAAAAGTCTATAAGAAATCAATCAAAATAGCATTGGAAGTTGACATTTAATAGGTATGTCTTACGTCCTGGACCTTGGAAGAGCAGGTCAAAAACTTCTGGTCAAAAACTTCACACAGTAGATGATTATTTTATCCCAGTTTTTCAGAGGAGGAATGCATGACCTATAAATCTCATACATTTTGTCTATTGTCACACAACTTTTAAATGACCATTTCAAGATTAGAACTTACCTATCTGATCCAAGGGCTTCCCGGGTGGCGTAGTGGTAAAGAATCCACCTGCCAATGCAGGAGATACAGGAGACATGGGTTTGAGCCCTGGGTCAGGAAGATACTCTGGAGGAGGAAATAGCAACCCACTACTGTATTCCTTCCTGGAGAATCCCATGGACAGAGGAGCCTGGGGGGCTACAGTTCATGGGTTTGCAAAGAGTTGGACATGACTGAGCACCTGAGCGTGTATACATCTAACCCAAAGTCTCTGCTTCAAACTATTACACAGCACTGCCTCACACCTCCTGGCCCCAACCTGGACTAAAAACAGAGAGCCAAACTCAGTTAAGAATATGGAGTAGAAGATTCCACATATTTCATGTGTTTTTTTTCCACCAGCCATCCTCCACTTAGCTAGGGTTCAAAAGCTGGGCACCCACCTCTCCTGGCTGGCCCAAAGTCCCCTTCAGACCCATGAAAGTTAGTCTCCAAGGAGCTTCTGAAATTCATACCCATAGCCTGTCACTTACATTTATCTGAGTCACTCAGAAGAAATGGTCTTGCCCCAAGGCTGGATCCTGAGTTTCCCTTCAGTTCACCCAAAGTCAAGATGCAAGTGCTTGATTTGGTGACACAAGAGCCCCCTCCATGTGTCTGCCAGGAAGTCGATCTGCTGATGGATCCTCCCGTGTGATAGATCCTCCTGCATAAAAGCACCAGCCCTTTCACCAGGCTCGCCCTCTGACAATTATTACTGCTGCCATAAATTCTCCAGTAAAACAAACAGACACGCTGTAAATTTATTAGTCTGGGCACTCGGTGTTACTTAATGTAACGGCTAGTCTTTAACAGGTAACTACTGCAGTAAATAAACCAGTTTATTTAGGCACTGTCAGCCCTAAGTGTTCACGGGGGCCTAGTGAAATGGCATTGGCCTTTCTAAGCCATGATATATGTCTACATAAATTACATTTGCCCACTCAGAGGTTTGAAGGCAGCAGACCACCTGGGAAGAGTGTGGCATCTCAGAACATCTCCGTGAACTTCAAACAGGATACGAATGGGACACACAGAACTAAATATGTAAGCATAGATGCAGGTGGAATGTGTGTATGTAGTCTCCTTGTGAAATAAACCAATGCCCTAAATTTTCATAGTATGAGAATGCTTGTGAAATAGATTGGTTTTCTGTTTGTTTGGTTGGTTTGGTTTATGCTGAGCTGTTTGCAGAGAACTAAATGGAGAAGAGAATATAGTAGAGGAGAGGGGATAATCAGCTTTTGATGAACTGGGTCCTTGGCGGTCAGGGAGCCTGACTCATCATTTTTACATCCTCAAGGCTTGGTGCCTCTCCAGGCACCAAGTGTAGGTGATGATAAATGCAGACTTTCTGTGCCAGATTCTGAAGTAGGCTCTTTATACAGATATTTATTGGGGCAGGTATTAGACTCCCAGAGCTGCTGTAACACAGTCACCACAAGCCAGGTGATTTAAAACACAGAGATTTATTCTCTCACAGTTTTGGAGGCTGGAAGTCTGAAATCAAGGTGTCAACGGGGCCATGTTGACCCCTCTGGGGCTCCTAGGAGATCTTGCCTTGTCTCCTCCTAACTTGTTGCGTGTGAGGGCCTTCAGTCCTTGGTTTTCCTTGACTTGCAGCTATATCACTCCACCCTCTGCTTCCATCATCACATGCCCTTCATCTCTGAATCTGTGTCTTGTCTTCTTATAAGGATACCAGTCATATCTCATACTTAGTAAAATTCCATTTGCACCAACCATGTTGCCAAATAAGTGCATGTTCTGAGGTCCGAGGAAGGATATGACCTTGTCAGACACTATCCAGCCAGTATAGACATCTTCCATGTATCAAGATGCTTCAAAGAGCATCATCTCATTTTTCCTCGGAGTGCTTTTTTGAGCAGGAACTCTTATGCCCATTTTACAGATGAGGTTATTAAGATTAGAAGTCAGATCTTAAACAGTGTTCTAGAACTAGTAATTGATGAACCCAGTGTTCCAACTCAGCTCTGATCCCAAAGTCCTCCTTTCCCTCAAAATTGAAAGTCAATTATCTGTTCAGTGCTCAAACCACATTAAGATTCCTTAGAGCCTTGTCTGTTTTTCAAGATTTTTATTAGAGTTTAGTTGACTTACAAAGTTGTCTTAGTTTCAGTTGTACAGTAAAATGACTCACTTATACACACACATATATAAATAAATTATGGTTTTTCCAGTAGTCATGTACAGAAGTGAGAACTGGACCATAAATAAGTCTGAGCATCAAAGACTGATGCTCTCAAAATGTGATGCTGGAAAAGACTCTTGAGAGTCCCTTAGACAGCAAGGAGATCATTCAAAGGAAATCAACCCTGAATATTTATAGAAAGGACTGATGCTGAAGTTGAAACTCCAATGCTTTGGCCACCTGCTGCAAAGAGCTGACTCACTGAAAAGACCCTGATGCTGGGAAAGATTAAGGGCAAGAGAATAGGTGACAGAGGATGAGAAGGTTGAATAGTATCATTGACTCAATGGGCTTGAATTTGAGCAAATTCTGAAAGATAGTGAAGGAAAAGGAAGACTGGTGTGCTGCAGGTCATGGGGTCACAGAGTCGGGCATGACTTCGTGATCGAACAACAAAATACATGTACTAGAGAAGGAGGGCTTCCCTGGTGGCTCAGCCATAAAGAACCTGCCTGCAGTGCAGGAGATGCGGGTTCCATCCCTGGGTCAGGAAGATCCCCTGGGGAAGGAAATGGCAACCCACTCCAGCATTCTTGCCTGGGAAATCCCAGGGAAAGAGGAAATTGGCAGGTTACAGTCCATGGGGTCACAAAGCAACCGAGCATCTCCATTCTTTTCCAGATTATTTTACCACATCCATTATTACAAAATATTGTGTAGAGTTCCTTAGGCTATACAATAGGTCCTTACTAATTATCTGTTTTATATAAAGTAGTGTGTATATGGGCTGACTTAGCACAGTGCCGCACGGTGCGTATATATTAATCCCAATCTCCTAATTTTAGAGCCCTCTCTTTAAAAAGCTGTGTGTGTGCAAGTGGACATGTGTGTCTATGTGTTTAATGACATTCATCGCATTGGAAGACATAGTTTGAATTGTGTAAAGGCCGACTGTCAAAGAGCCAGGGCCAGGAGAAGACAGTATATAATGGGACCAAAGCTTTCTTCAGACCATATTTGGATTCATAGCCTGTTACCCAGAGCCCTGAAAATAAATGGACCGATAAATAATTATTTCCTGCCCCACATCTTACCAAATATGACTGTGCCTGGCCTGGTGGTCAAGTAGCCAACCCATTGTTCAAATGCCGAGCCTCACCACCTACTTGGCTGTAAAAACAAATGTGGTTTCACTTTCCTGTGAATCCCAACTCAAAAAATAGAATGCCGCACAGTCAGCAGATGCCTTGTGTTGGCTCCCCACTGTCAGGCCCTGGGATCAATTAGACAAACACCAAGCAATGGGCTCCCTCCGAATATGGTCAGGAAAACCGTGTCCTTGGGATCTGGGGATTCCAGCACCACTGCTTGAGAGATGTGCTCAGTTCTTAGACAGCATCCCTTCTCCGAAGGTAGGAACATGTGGAAGTCCATTGCACTTGGTCTCAGGGCAAGTTCTAAGTGAGAATGAAGACAGTGAATACCATGTATTGCCACCCAGGGAAGCAAGTAGGAACTAAAACAAAACCCATGTGTTTTGGACACACAAATAGACCTAGATTTGAAAGCTACTCCTCTACCACTGGCCAAGCTATTTCATCTCCTGGGTCTCTTTATGGGAAGTGAATTATGCCTACAAGTGTATAGATCTATGAGCTTCCCTGGTGGCTCAAATGGTAAAGAATCTTCAAGCAATGCAGGAGAACCAGGTTCAACCCCTGGGCTGGGAAGATCCACTGGAGAAGGGAATGTCTACCCCTCCAGTATTCTTGCCTGGAGAACTGCTTGGACAGAGGAGCCTGGCGGGCTACAGTCTATGAGGTCTCAAAGAGTCAGGCACAACTTAGCAACCGAACAACAACAACAATGTATAGAGCTAACAGGTCAGCACAGATAGAATTCCAAGCCAGCTGCAGACTTAATCCTTAGAATCCCTCAGCCTATTTGCCACAAGTGGGAAACCAAGGTCAACACTGACCATTATGATCTCAACCAGTAGAGTCAAGATTTGGAGGGCACTGTGCTAAGTGAAATGTCAGACAGAGAAAGGCAGACACTGTATGATATCACTTACATGTGGAATTTAAAAGATATGACAGAGTTTGTTGTTTAGTCACTCAGTCATGTCTGACTCTTTGTGACCCGATGAACTGCAGCTCACCAGGCTTCCCTGTCCCTCAGTACATGCTCGAACTCATGTCCATTGAGTCAGTGATGCCATCCAACCATCTCATCCTCTGTTGCCCCCTTCTCCTACTTCCCTCAATCTTTCCCAGAAGTAGGGTCTTTTCCAATTAGTTGGGTTTTCCCACCAGGTGACCAAAGTATTGGAGCTTCTGCTTCAGCATCAGTCTTTCCAATGAGTATTCAGAGTTGATTTCCTTTAGAAATGACTGGTTTGATCTCCTTATAGTCCTAGAGACTCTCAAGAATCTTCTTCATCACCACCATTTGAAAGCATCAGTGTTTCAGTGCTCAGCCTTCTCTTATCCATACATGATGAGTGTGGTCCAGCTCTCACATCCATATATGACTACTGGAAAAACTATAGCTTTGACGATATTTGTCAGAAAAGTGATGTCTCAGCTTTTTATACACTGCATAGACTTGTCTATAGCTTTTCTTCCAAGAAGCAAGCATCTTTTGATTTTATGGCTGCAGTCATCATCCACAGTGATTTTGGAGCCCAAGACAAGAAAATCGGTCACTGTTTCCATTTTTCTCCCAACTATTTGCCATGAAATGATAGGACCAAATGCCATAATCTTAGTTTTTTTGATGTTGAGTTTTAAGGCAGCTTTTTCACTCTCCTCTTTCACCCTCATCAAGAGGCTCTTTAGTTCCTCTTCCCTTTCTGCCATAAGTGTGGTGTCATCTGGGTGTCTGAGGTTGTTGATATTTCTCCTGGCATTCTTGATTCCAGTTTGTGATTCATCCAGCCTGGCAGTTCACATGATGTACTCTGCATATAAGTTAACTAAGCAGGGTGACAATATACTCCTTGATGTACTCCTTTCCAATTTTGAACCAGTCCATTGTTCCATCTCTGGTTCTAACTGTTGCTTCTTGATCTGCATACAGGTTTCTCAGGAGGAAGGGTAAAGTGATCTGTATTTCCATCTCTTTAAAAATTTTCCACAAAGGAGCACACACAACAGAAAAGAGGCAGTCTCACTGACACAGAGAATGGACTGGTGGCAACTGTTGGGAAGGAGGGGGCGGGGCAAATGCAGAGCTGGGAAGTGGGACGTACAGTCTATCGGGTATAAGACGAGTTGCTGTTGTTCAGCTGCTAAGTCATGTCTGACTCTTTCTCACCCCATAGACTGTAGCATGCCAAGCTCCTCTGTCCTCCACTATCTCCCAGAGTTTGCTCAAATTCATTCCACTGAGTCTGTGATACTATCTAATTATCTCATCCTATGCTATCCCCTTCTCCTACTGCCTTCCATCTTTCCCAGCATCAGGGTCTTTTCCAATGAGTCAACCCTTTGCATAAAGTGGCCAAAGTTTGGAGCGTCAGCATCAGTCCTTCCTGTGAAAATTCATGGTTGCTTTCCTTTGGGGTTGACTGGTTTGATCTTCTTGCAGTCCAAGGGTCCCTCAAGAGAGTTCTCGAGTACCACAATTCAAAAGCATTGAGATGGGCTACAAGACGTATTGTGCAACATGGGGAATATAGCCTGTATTTTCTAATAACTGTAAATGGAGTGTAACTCTTAATTGTATTAAAAGTAAAAATTTTAAAGAAAGAAAGCCAAGAAATTATTTTACACCCAGATCTTCATCAGAGTCAATGGTATGCTGTCCAGGGTAGAAGTAGCAGAGGACCTCTTATGAGGTAATGCCTTCAGAAGGTGTATTTCTGCCCCAGTGGGGGCTCCGTCTAAGACACTGGAACTGTCTGTTCACATGTGTACATGGTCCGCTGGACCGTGATCTCCTTGCGAATGCAACCACGGACACTTCATCCCAGTCTGTATATGCCTGCTGGACAGCCTGGCACATGGAAGCTTTTAACAAACATTCATTGAACAACAAAGGGGACACCAACCCTCCCTAGTGCCCCCAGAGCATGTACCCCTCCCCTGCTATGGCCTCAGACCTTCCTGGAGGCGACTGCATGGATTTCTTCCTCAGAAGATTCAGCCCTCGTGGTTCAAGGCTCTAAGGCGCCCTCAGTTGCTTTCCTATGGCATAGTGCAATGCCTGGCACATTGCAGGTGCGTGATAAGTTGCTGGTGAACTATCTACAGTAGCCAAGACATACAAGCAACGTAAATGTCCATCGGCAGAGGAATGGATAAGGAAGAAGTGTGGTACACACACACAGTGGGATACTAGGTGGCCATTAAAGACTGAGATAATGTCATTTGCAACATGAATGAACCTAGAGATGATCATACTAAGTGAAGTAAGTCAGAAAAAGAAAGACAAAGATCATATGGTATCACTTATATGTC
Source organism: Nanger dama (assembly GCA_917880005.1). Lineage (NCBI taxonomy): Eukaryota > Metazoa > Chordata > Mammalia > Artiodactyla > Bovidae > Nanger > Nanger dama. The sequence continues at coordinate 6,364,552 of CAKJTW010000063.1, read as the reverse complement.
GAAAAAAAAAAAAAAAAAATGATACAAATGAACTTATTTACAAAACAGATACAGACTCTCAGACATAGAAAACAAACTTAGGGTTACCAGAAGGGAAGGGTTTGGTAGGAGAGGGATAAGTTAGGAATTTGGGAGTAACCTACACACTGCTATATAAAATAGACAACCAACAAGGACCTGCTGTGTTGCATAAGGAACTATTCTTAATATTTTATGATAACCTATAAGGGAAAAGTTGATGCCAGTGGTAAAGAACCTGCCTGCCAATGAAAGAGACCTAAGAGATGCGGTTTGGATGCCTGGGTTGTTGGGATGATCCTCTGGAGGAGGAAATAGTAATCCACTCCAGGATTCTTGCTTGGAAAACCCCATGGACAGAAGAGCCTGGTGGGCTACAGTCCATGGGGTGGCAAAGAGTCAGACACGACTGAAGCAGCTTGTCACACATGCATAAGTGGCTTACAAGCATGCATATACACGTATCTCAGATCCTTAAATACACACGTACAAAATGTGTGCGTGTGTGCAACCAAACCACTGTACACCTGGAACTGGCACAGCACTGTAAATAAGTACACTTCGAAAACGAAAACAATTGTTTTTTTAATTTCTGCTAAAAGAGATTTTGAAGCTGCTACAAGAGATTGAGAAGCTTTCCACAGCATACTCGGGAAAAGGAGCGGGGAGGGGAGGTGAATTTGACCTTATGGAGCCCCTAGTACACGGTAGATCCCGTCCTTGGTACCTTCCTCTCTACTGATCAGCCCACCCACATGCACACTCAGACATGTGTGCACACAGCCTCATCCTCATTTTTACAAATGAGCAAAACTGACGTTGGAGGAGCGAGCCAGCTTGTCCCAGACACACAGCTGCTGAATGTCTGCATTGCTCCAGTCTGACGGCAAAACCCTTGCTACATCTCATTGTCTCTTCCAAATCAGAAAAACAGTGCCCGCTTTGCCATTTTTACTGAGAACCAGCTGGGAGTCCCTCCCTTCTTACCTCCTGCCATTCTAGGGGTAAAAGGTGCACTGAGGCAGCTAGCTGGGCTGGTCAGTGAACCCAGTGGCTGCAAGGAGAAGGGAAGGGCTGGGCCTTCTGGTCAACATACCTTTCACACCCCAGGACCTTCTGCACAAAGCTGGGACCCTCTGTCACAGCCAAGGGGTGGCGGGTGTAGGGAGAGGGAGAGATCCCCATCACTGAGCTCTGGGGGAGACTGACCAGTGCACCAGCATGAGCCAAGCCTAATCCCAGGTCCCTGTGGCCAGTCACCACACAGCAAGGAAGGAATGCCACTCAAGTTGGCCAGGGTTGCCCCTGTCACGTGGGCAACCATGTCACAGCGTGACATCTGGCCTCGTGCATCTGCCCTTGCCTGAGAACGAGCCCCAGGGCAGAAACAAGGAGGCCTGTTGTACAGAAACTTACCGGAAGAACTTGTGGAAAGAAACTGAATCCCAGAGGCATGGCACCAGCCACTGGCCACCAATCCAAGGACAGCTTGTTTTCATAGCTGTCATCTCTTCCAGGTAAGCTTATGAAAAAGCTGGACAAAACCATACAGTGAGAATCAGCATATCAGGATTTTCTTACAGTCTCTGAATCAACAACTTATTTGGGAAGCAAAAGGACCAGCAGCTGGAGAATTCCATAGCAGTTGAGGGTGCTGAACCCTTACTCTCATGATCCCTTTCAATCCTCAAGACGATACCTGGGTGGCCATTTGGCAGATGAGAAAACTGAGGCTTTTTAGACAGAAGCAGTGATGGAGCAAAGAGCTTCTACTCCAGATTCTATATGAAATCCAAAAGCAAGAGCTGAAATGAGGATCTGAAGATTTCTTGCCCAGATCAGGAATACTCTAAGTCACAGACAGTAGGAAAGCATGATTATTTCTTCCTTTATAAGATACTTCTCAGGCGTCTTCTTTGATCCCTTCCTTATCCACTCTGAAGGGGTCTAGCACACTTCAACCTGTGCTCTGATATGTGTCTTTTGGGGCTAAATGGATCATGTACCGATGGGAGAGTTGGACCACAAAGAAGACTGGGTGCCAAAGAATTGATGCTTTCAAATTGTGGCATTGGAGAAGACTCTTGAGAGTCCTTGGAAAGCAAGGAGATCAAACTAGTCAATCCTAAAGGAAATCAATCCTGAATATTCACTGGAAGGACTGATGCTGCATCTCCAATACTTCAGTCACCTGATGTGAAGAGCCTACTTATTGGAAAAGACACTGATGCTGAGAAAAGATTGACGCAACTTAGTGACTGAACTGGTATGAAAGTGAAAGTCTCTCATTCTTGTTCAACTCTTTGCGACCCCATGGACTGTATAGTCCATGGAATTCTCCAGGCTGGACTACTGGAGTGGGTAGCGTCCTCTTCTCCAGGGGAATCTTTCCAACCTAGGAATTGAACCCAGGTCTCCCACACTGCAAGCAGATTCTTCACCAGCTGAGCCCCCAGGGAAGCCCAAATGCTGAGCCCTGATGCTGGGGAAGATTGAAGGCAGGAGGGGAAGGGGAAGGCAGAGGATGAGATGGCTGGATGGCATCACTGACACGATGGACATGGGTTTGAGCAAGCTCCGGGAGTTGGTGATGGACAGGGAAGCCTGGCGTGCTGCAGTCCATGGGATCGCAAAGAGTCAGACACGACTGAGCGACTGAACTGAGGGACTGAACAACAAAATTCTGAAAGTTATATGTATTTGTTCACAGCAGGTTTTGAGCCCAGGTCTTCCAGAGTGGCTGACATCTGTGTTGCACTTTGGTGCCCACAAAGCACATGGTCGTGCGTGTCCTCCCACACTCACCTCTTGACCAGGAAAGAGGGTCGGAGGGTCAGGGCTCCTGCCTGCTTGAGGACAGGCTCCCGTGCTGCCTCCTCCAAGCTGCTTTGCAACAAATGCTTTATGTGGCGCGGTCCATGGAGAATCCCCCACACTCTCAGCACCCCTGAAATCTGTCTTCAATCCTCCCACGTGTCCGCTTCCAGATTCCTCTATAAACACGACTGGAGCAAAGTGGACCCCCTGCACCCCACCCCCCACACACGCAGCGTCTCCACTCCAGCACCATGGACACACCAGCCGACATGTCTTTCCAATTAGGCCAGTCCTGAGCGGCAGAGAAACAGGAAACCGCTCGCAAGCTCAGACCCATCCAGATGCAAGAAACCGGGCAGAGAGAGAGGCAGCCCCAGCAGCAGCATCAGCCCCGGGCCACCGCACCAGGCAGCAGCCCGCCAGACACTGCCCGGCCTCCCTCAGAGCCCAGGGTGAATGGCAGGGGCAGAGACGGGAGAGAAAGAACACACCCCGCCATGTTGCAGCTGTGATGTCTTGAGCAGACAAGCAGACTTCTTCTCTCCAAGAGAGACTCCTGCAACTGTCCTGGGGCCCCTCCCGTAAAGGCCCAGGGTGAAGACACACATCATGAGATGAAGTTTGCAAATCTCAGCCCAATGCCTGACACAAAGTCAGGGCCCCTTCAGGGCCAAGAGTGAACAGTCTCCTGACCCAAACCCTCCCCAGGGTGCCTGGCAGCTGAGCTGGGAGGATCAGATTTGGTTCCCATTTTGCAGATAGAAACACTAAGTCAGGGTCTGTGTAAACTGCAGTGGAGGAACATGAAGTTCCAAATCAGGGGCTTAGAGTTTCAAATCTCAGCCCTGCCAGCTGCTGCCTTTGGACTGACTGCTGTGACTGTTTACCTTCCAATCTGTATAGCCAAAGCTATGGTTTTCTAGCGTTCATGTACCGAATGTGAGAGCTGGACTGTAAAGAAGGCTGAGTGCTAAAGAACTGATGCCTTCAAACTGTGGTTCTGGAAAGCACTCTTGAAAGTCTCTTGGACTCCAAGGAGATCAAACCAGTCAATCCTAAAGGAAGTCAGTCCTGAATATCCACTGGAAAGACTGGTGCTGAAGCTGAAGGCCCAGTGCTTTGTCCACCTGATGCAAAGAGCCAACTCATTGGAAAAGACCCTCATGCCGGGGAAGATTGTGGGCAGGAGGAGAGGGGGGAACAGAGGATAAGATGGCTGGATGGCATCACTGACTCAATGAACATGAGTTTGAGTAAACTCTGGGGGATAGTGAAGGACAGGGAAGCCTGATGTACTGCAGTCCATGGGGTCGTGAAGATGTGGACATGACTTAGCGACTGGACAGTCACCACCACTCTGTCTGAACACACCATCTCTAATTCCTACTCTTCACACCCTGATGGGGACCCTGGCTCCCTGTATAATGGACATTTCTGAGAACTGGAGAGCTAACATAGTGTACACCCGGTTCCATCTCAGAGGGGCAGAGCTAACAATCAGCCTTTTTAGATTTTCAAGCCTCTTGTCTCCATTTAGTATACCTAATAACCCCTCTGGACAGGGTCTGGCAAAGAGCTCACAGTACTTGTACTCCAGAACATTCATACAGAAAAAAAACCAACATGCTGAAGCAGCTGGGGTCTGCACTGGGAGGCACTGAATTAACAGTTTCCAGGAAGGATGGCTTCATGTGCTCCTGCCCACCATCCAGAACCTCTCTTTGACCCTGAAATGTCAGCCAAGGTTCAAAGAAGATCCATGCACAGCCATCCACCTGCTCTAGCCCAAGACTCAAAATTTGGCAGTGCCTTAAAAAATTAAACATGGATTCATCAGCTTCACATCTAGGTAAGCAACTAAAAGAACTGAATGCAAAGGCCTTCCTTGGTAGCTCAGTAGTAAAGTTTCCTCCTGCCAGTGCAGGAGACATGGGTTCAATCCCTGGTCCAGGAAGATCTAACATGCCACAGGGCAACTAAGCCCATGTGCTACAACTACTAAGCCTGTGCTCTAGCACCTGGGAACTGCAACTGCTGAGGCTGTGTGCTGCAACTACTAAAGCTGGTGCTCTGCAAGCAGAGAAGCCCCTGCACTGAGGGACCCGTGTGCTGAGACTAGAGAGCGGCCCCCACTCGCCTAGAGAAAAACTAGAGGAAAGCCCACTCAGCAATGAAGACCAAGCACAGGCAAATAAATATAACATTTGTAAAAAGAACCGAAAGCAGACACTTAAAGAGGTAGTCATACACCCATGTTCAGAGCAGCATTATTCACAAATAGACACAATACGGCTGAGAGTCCATCGAAGGATGAATGGATAAGCAGAAAGTGGTCTGTCCATCTGATGGAATACTATTCAGTCCTGAAAAGGAAGGAAATTCTGACAGATGTTCCAGCATGGGCAAACCTTGAGGACACTGCGCTACCAAGTACTGTATAGTTCTAATTATATGAAATACCTAAGATAGGCAAATTCATAGAGACAGAAAGCAGAACACTGGTGAGCAGTGGCTGAGCGAGGAGAAAGGGAGAGCTGGCGTTTAATGGATCCAGGCTTTCTCTTTGGGATGGTGAGAGCAAATGAAGGCGTTCTAGCTACAGACGGTGGTGACGGTGGCACAATGATGAATAGACTGAATGCCGTCAAGCTCTATACCTAAAACTGGACAAATGTGTATTTCACCACATCTTTTGGGGGAAAAATAGTCAGCTAACTACATTCACTGCAAATTTTTCTTCCAAAAGTTTACTGTAGTGACTACATGATTTGGCTGCTGTTTGTTGTCATTTAGTCGCTCTTTGCAACCCTGTAGACTGTGGCCCGCCAGGCTCCTCTGTCCATGGGATTCTACAGGCAAGAATACTGGAGTGGGGTGCCATCCCTTTCTCCAGGCGATCTTTCTGACACAGAGATTGAACCCGGGTCTCCCGCAATGTAGGCTGACTCTTTACCGTCTGAGCCACCAGGGAAGGTTTTTAAAGAAAGTGTTAGTTGCTCAGTCATGTCTGACTCTGTGCAATCCCAGGGACTGTATTCTGCCAGGCTCCTCTGTCCATGGGATTTCCCAGACAAGAATACTGGAGTGGGTTGCTGTTTCCTTCTCCAGGGGATCTTCCCAATCCAGGGATCAAACCCAGGTCTCCTGCATTGTGGGCAGATTCTTTACTGTCTGAGCCACCAGAGTGAGCATGGGTGTAGGGGGCCCCCAAAAGTTGGAGGTGCAAAGAAACGGGGTCAGTCTTGACGGAAAAACAACTTTCCAACAAAGACAGATGGGGTGTTTTCGGTCTTCCCAGAAGCTGGGATGAAGGGTTAACAAGAAAAGAAAAAAAGCCATGTTTCTCCCTAGAATTGGATAGTCAGAGGTTTTCATGCAAAGGAGCCATTAAGTGTGAGCTGTGAGTATTTGATGAAAACTAACATTGCAAGTCCCATGCCTTTTGCATTGTCTGGGTGCCCACAGAGCACACAGCCCTCCCCATAGACTGGCTCAGGGCTCATGGAAAGAGCTCACAGGGCAGACCTGAGCTGCTCCAGCTCTTTCACTGCAACTAACATAGTTTTCTTTTATTTGGGATAAAAAAAAATCTGCTAAAAAATAAAGTGGAATAGAAAGATTACCAAATAACTGAAGGTACCCAACCTGAGGTCTTTAAACCCTGGTGAAAAACTAACTCTTCCAACATAAGAATAACATTAAGAACGTATGAGATAAACCTCTCTATGCTCCCCAACCTTCTTTGTAGAAGATTATGTGCAAACTCTGTGTGTGTCTGTGTGTGTCTGTGTGTCTGTGCCTGTGTCTGTGTGTGTCTGTGTGTGCCTGTGTCTGTGTGTGTCTCTGTGTGTCTGTGTGTCTGTGTGTGTCTCTGTGTATCTGTGTGTCTGTGCGTGTCTGTGCGTGTCTGTGTGTGTCTGTGTGTGTCTGTGTGTCTGTGTGTCTGTGTGTGTCTGTGTGTCTGTGCCTGTGTCTGTGTGTGTCTGTGTGTGTCTGTGTGTCTGTGTATCTGTGTGTGTCTGTGTGTGTCTGTGTGTCTGCGTGTGTCTGTGTGTGTCTGTGTGTGTCTGTGTGTCTGTGTGTGTCTGTGTGTCTGTGTGTGTCTGTGTCTGTGTGTGTCTGTGTCTTTGTGTGTCTGTGTGTCTGTGTGTGTCTGTGTCTGTGTCTGTGTGTGTCTGTGTCTGTGTGTGTCTGTGTGTGTCTGTGTGTCTGAGTGTCTGTGTGTCTGTGTGTCTGTGTGTGTCTGTGTCTGTGTGTGTCTGTGTGTGTCTGTGTGTCTGTGTGTGTCTGTGTGTCTGTCTGTGTCTGTGTCTGTGTCTGTGTGTGTCTGTGTGTGTCTGTGTGTGTCTGCGTGTGTCTGTGTGTCTGTGCCTGTGTCTGTGTGTGCATGGGCATGCGTTCATGCTGAGTAATGCTCAACTCTGCAACCCCATGGATGGCAGCCCCCTTAGGCTCCTCTATCCTTGGGATTCTCCAGGCAAGAACACTGGAGTGGGGTGCCATTTCTTCTCCAATGCATGAAAGTGAAAAGTGAAAGTGAAGTCACTGAGTCGTGTTCAACTCTCAGCGACCCCATGGACTGCAGCCTACCAGGCTCTTCCGTCCATGGGATTTTCCAGGCAAGAGTACTGGAGTGGGGTGCCATTGCCTTCTCCTAACTGTTTCATAGACATCCATTAATTTTGAGGCTTTCCAGGTGACACAGGGGTAAAGAAAGTGGCAGTGGTAAAGAATCTGCCTGCCAGTGCAGGAGACTTAAGAGACTTGGGTTCAATCCCTGAGTCAACAAGATCCCCTGGGGTAGGAAAAGGCAACCCACTCCAGTATTCTAGCCTGGGAAATCCCATGCACAGAAGAGCCTGGCAGGTCTGAGTCCATGAGGTCGCAAAGAGTTGGACTCAGCTGAACGCACACACACACAATTTTAAATAATAATATTCTCTTCATCATTTCTAACTAGAGTCCTGCTTCAGAGTCTTCCACACCCTATCAACATGGTATAATATTTCTGTCATTATTTCCTTAAAATAAGAAGACCAATAAGCTGTTTGTGATTCCTCTAATCAAGACCACATGCCTACAGTGCAGAAATGCAGCATTTTTCAGAAACAGTAAATCTATTCTGTCAGATATGATGACGTGGGAATTGTTAGGAAAAGATAATAATTTTATTACAGGCACACACATTCCTATACACACATACACATACACACGCATGCACACAGCAGTTAAAACTGACGTTTCCAGAGAGAAGACACCCAGTGTGTTCTGTGGCTGTTGCGGGCACCTGCTGGAGGCTGTGGGCAGCTCAGCACTGATGCTGAGCTTGTGTTGCTGAGTGTGAGTTAATCTGCACAGGAAGGCTGACCTAGCAGCCTTGGATGTGGCAGGAAGAGGACTGAGTTAGTAGTCAGGAAACCACACAGGCCTGGTTCCTACCTTGCAATCACAATCATCAGTGTGACCACGTGTGTGGCCACACCAGGTGGCCCCCACATGTGTATTTCCAAGAGCCCCAACAGCTCCGATTTCATCAGAAGCAAACCTGAGCTCAGAGGAGGTGTCCAAGGTTCCCCAGCTGGATCAGCCAGGTCCCAGGCCCGTCCCCAGCCCTTGCCACCTTCGATGTCCACAGGCCTTCGGGAAAGCTTTCAGCATCTCTGACCCCTGGCTCCTCCATGTATAAAATCGGAGAGGTGAACAGTATCAGCATTAGAAGTCTTTTCCAGCTAAGAAAGGAGATGTGTGTTTCAGACCACAGCATCACCACCTGGAATGTTCCCACTGCACTTGCTCTGCACCCTAGCGCGCCTCTGTGGGCAGGGTCTGGGACAGCTCGGCTCACAGGACCCCACAGGCTGTGCTGGGCTGCTTTGACGGAGCCACAAAAATGGCCCCGATGACTGCCCTCTCCGTATCCGTGACCTTTGCCCTGTGACTTTGCAATTCCTTCTGGTGGGACCCCGGCAGAAGGAAATGTGTTGTAGCTCCTAGTGAAGGCCTTGAAAGGTCCTGCCTGCTTCGGCTTTTACAGGGAATGCTGCCAGGTCAGCATTTTACAGGTGTTTTACAGAACACCTGCCCGGGATAGCTGGCTGGAGAAGAGAGAGGACACATGGAGGAGAATTTGCCCCACCCCACACCGTCTCCTCTAATTATATATTAGCATGCAACCAACCATCCCAAGTTTTGCAGCCTAAAACAACAATTTGTTACTGCCTCTGTCAGGCCCAAGGGTTTCTCATAAGCTTATAAACAGAAGACAGCTGGGCTTGAAATCATCTGAAGGCTCAACTGGGTTGACCATCCACCATGGCTTCTCTATTTATTTGTTTATTTTTGGCTAAGCCTTTTTGACTTTTCAGGCAAATTGAAGAACTGATGCTTTTGAACCATGGGGTTGGAGAAAACTCCTGAGAGTCCCTTGGACAGCAAGGAGAGCAAATCAGTCAATCTTAAAAAAATTAAACCCTGAATACTCATTGGAAGGGCTGGTGTGATGCTGAAGCCCCAATACTTTGGCCATCTGATGCGAAGAGCTGACTCATTGCAAAGACCCTGATGCTGGGCAAGATTGAGGGCAGAAGGAGAAGAGGGCTAAAGAGGATAAGATGGATGGATGGCATCACCAACTCCATGGACATGAACTTGGGCAAACTCTGGAAGATGGTGAGGGACAGGGAAGCCTGGCGTGCTGCAGTCGATGGGGTCGCAAAGAGTCAGACATGACTTGGGGACTGAACAGCCACAAAGTTCTGGGTCCTCGTGGCTGCAGAAGGTTTTACCTAGTTGTGGCAGGCAGGGGCTGCCCTCTGACTGTGGGGCTTCTCTCTGCGGTGGCTCCTCTTGCTGCTGAGTGTGGTCTCGAGGTGCACGCGCTCAGCAGGCGCAGCTCCAGGGCTCCAGAGCACAGGCTCAGGAGTTGTGGCACATGGGCTTAGTTGCTCCACAGCACGTGGGATCTTCCCAGATCAGGGATCAAACTCACATCCCCTGCTTTGGCAGGCAGATTCTTTACCACTGAGCCACCAGGGACTCAACCCCTACTATGGCTTCTTGGTTTGTGTTCTGGAGTGTCACCAGGATGGCTGGAACAGCTAGGGACAGGTCAGACATCTCTTCTTTCTCCCTCTCCCTCTCTGTTTTCCATCTTCCTCCTCTCCAGGTGGCCCGCTCAGGATTCCTCGCAGCATGTCTCATCCCCCAGAATAAGGACAGTGGCTCCTTCACCTCTGTCTGCCCCATCCGAGCCCAGCTCAGGCCACATGCTGCATATCTCCCAGGCTATCACCTGTCTCTGACGCTGGGCTTTCCTTCCAGACTAGCCTCAGGGGTGGTGCTCCTTGGATCCTTCCTCTGGCCTCTGGGGTGGCTCACAAGAGGGAGAAGATGATCTGGGGCTTCATCTGAAGAGCTCCTCAAACTGTCCTCACACAGAGGACCTCCAGTCCCATCGCCAGGCTGCTTCTCACTGCCCTCCTGGAGGTCTAGTGACTTCTCCTCAGCACCTGGAGCTGAGTGCACCCCCTCAGGAGACGTCAGACTTAACTCACTACCACCCTCGTTCAATCATGCTTCTGTTCATCAGACTTAACCCATTTCCTCCCTCACTCATAGAATCATACTTCTGTTCATGCAGCAAAACTGCATTAGTGCAAAAACTGCCTCGTCCTTCTGGATCCCTATACCAGTCAGCACTATTCCACCTTCATCACCACCAGGGTCCAAGAAAAATGCTGCTTATTCTATCTCTCCCCTTCCCTTCCCTTTTTTCCCCAGAAGTCTTTTTCTCCTAGACCTGATGTCGGAAACTTGCCTCCATCCTTGTTAAAGAGAAATAGCAGCATTTCACAGGATAAGCACCGACTCAGAAGGGTGTCAAGACTCCCACCTTCCTCAGTGCCTGTTTTGCAAGGGATGAGAGGGTACCTCCTTCTCCACACTGAGCCTCTGTCTCACAACCTAGAAAGTAAGGTCAACTGTGCCCACTTTCTCAGCAGGTCCAGGGAAGCCTTTTAGAGCCTTGCACAGTGTCTGACACACAGGGCTCTGAATAAACTGAAGATGCTATTAGTTAATAACAGTATTAACAGTTATGAAAATGATACCAATTCCATCACAGCATAGCTTATGGTCTCAGAATTCAGATGAATGGGGACCCATTAGATGCTCATCACACCAGCCCGTGTATTTGTAACCCAGCTTCTCATCCTCCACAAATGTGGTAACACTGTCGATGTTTTTAACTGACTTATTAAGGGAACCTTGGAATCAGACAGGGAGGATGATGAAGCTGTCAGGCCTCTATCGCTTCTACTAACCGGCGTCTGTCATGGATAGTTTTTTAAATCATTTTTTTTTATCTCCCTAATGTTACCATCACCATGCCCATATTTCTCTATCATGGCTGCATAATTAAAAATCAAAGTAAAATATTTTGCTCTTAAATTCTTTTAAGGCTGTCATTTTATTTTCTTCTCCCTCTATCCCTGGAGCATCCTTCATCTTCGTTTCCAGCTCTCCCACCAGCAACTTCAAAAGCGTGCAATCTTTCCATTACCTCCTCCTCCCCAAATCACAACTTGACACCCTCTGCTTGGCCTGCCCTCTTTGTTGGAATATGTTCAGTTCCCATGGTCTAGAAGATAGGGTATTTTTTTTAAAGTTGCTTTGTTAATAATATGCCTCAGTTTAAAAGTTTGCTCAGCAGCGTGTGTCTCTTAATATGTGTCAACTTCTGTTTGGATCAATTGACGTGGGATGCTATATTAATTATTCATTTTTACAGAATGGAAATTAATTATTGTGCATGAGATTCTAAACACATATGGCAACAGTGCCAGCTGGACTAGCCCCCCTGCCAGGATTTCGGAGACTCAGATTCGGAGGTAATATGTTGTTCTGTAAAGCCAAGACCTCCTAAGGGTTCCAAGATAGAAGAATTGAAAAACTGACATGTTTCTGTCTGTGGTCCAACTCCTGGTCCTCCTTGAATGCCTCCATGACTTCTCTGCTATCTCTTCCAGAAACCGTGCTGGTAAGGGGGTCTATCTGAGTCTATCACTTCAGCTGCAACCACCTAAAACCTTGAGCCTTTGTCCTCGCCTCCAAATCTCTCTTTCTGTAGCAGGTGGTACTGCTAGCCTCCCTCCCCCAAATCCTTCCGAAGGAGTCCTCCTGGAGGGAGTAACAGATCTGGAGTGCTCCCTTGGCACTCCATCTTACCTCTTGTTTATCACGTTGCATGAGATCAATTGTCTATGCAACCATCTCAGCCACAATTTGGTGTGTTTTTATGGGTAAAAACAACGTCTCATTCTTTCCCATAGGCCTTCACTCCCACGGAAGGTAGATGGCTTGTTAAACTGAGTTGACCTGTTAGTTTCATGGAGAGAAGTAGCTCACAGAAGTGCCGATTCCCCTTGAGGAACATGAAAAAGGAAGTCAGTTGTTGGTAGGAGAGAGGGCGTGGTACACATCTTTATTTAGAAAGAAGTTGCTGGGCATTCTGGGTTCCCAGGAGATATGGGTCCAGATCTTTGGAAGGGGAGAACTATTTCAAGAAAAGCAATGCAGCCAGTGTCTAATATCCCAGCTCTTTTGTCTTCATCTTCTCACTTTTTTTTTTTTGCTTTTTTTATTTTTAATTGAACTATGGATGATTTACAGTGTTATATTAGAGAGGTTCATAACAGCGATTCAGTATTTTTCCAGACTATACTCCATTAAAAATTATTACCAGATAATGGCTCTAATTTCCTGTGCTATACAATAGATCCTTTTTTTTTTTTTAATTGGAGTATAATTGCTCTACAATGTTGTTAGTTTCTGCTGTACAACAACATGGGTCAGCTATAGGGATACGTATATCCCCTCCCTCTTGGAAATCCCTCCCACCCACCTCTCATTCCACCCCCCAGGTTATCCCAGAGCACCGAGCTGGACTCCCTGTGCTACACAGCAGCTTGCCACCAGCGGTCTGTCCTACACATGGTAGTGTGTCTCTCAGTCCGCTCCGCCCTCTCCTCCCCTCCTGTGCCCAGAAGTCCACCCTCTCCCTCTGCGTCTCTGTTCCTACCTGTCTCCTCCTCCCTCATTAGATGTAGCAGAACGCCCAGCTGAAAGCAGCAGCTCCATAAACACTTGCTAAATGAATCAAGACTTGAAAGAATGAACAAAATTAGGATGGTTTTAATTGCAAGTGGCCACAAAACTTTTAAATAAAAATTTTTTAAAACCCACCCTAAATAGCCAGTGCTGAAAAGAAACACCTTGGCCCCTGTCACTGAAGAGCACAGGGATGGCTGCTATACAGGCAGGTACAGGTGGCGTCACCAGGGACTGGACTCACTCGCCCCTCAACCCCGCCTCCCATAGAGGCCTATCCTCAGGAGGAGTCTCACCTCTCAGTAGAAAGTTGGCTCCGGCAGCTCCATACTTTACTCCTTCTCAAGTTCAAGCTTGCACAGGAAAGAGAGAGACCAACTGCCCTTGTCGTGATTAGAACTGAGTTGACTAGACTAGGGACAAATAAGATGGGGGGTGATCTAGAGGCAGCAGTAGGTGAAGCACCTTAGTTAGATCAGTCACTCAGTTGTGTCTGACTCTTTGCGGCCACGTGGACTGTAGCCTGCCAGGCTTCTCTGTCCATGGAATTCTCCAGGCAAGAATACTTGGAGTGGTTAGTCATCCCCTTCCTCAGCTTATCTTCCCAACCCAGGGAACCCAGGTCTCCTGCATTCCAGGCAGATTTTGCACTGTCTGAGCTACCAGGGAAGCCTGGTGGACATCTCATAAATAAATCTGGAACAAGTATAAATCTACTCAGGGCTTAGGGCTCTTGCCTCTCCTACAAAAAATGCCCTACATCTCCCCATGGATCCCAGACATCTTCCTGTCTCCTGTTCCCGGACTTCACCCTTCAGAATCCTGTGATGACCAGTCTAACCTGGTCTTCTAGTCCTTCCTTACAGGTATTTTTCTAAACAGGTATTTTCTTAATATCTTAAAGGTATTTCCACAAAAGCCACCTTTCCATCCTTCTCAATGCCCCTCATCATTTCTTCATTTTCCTAAAATTTCCACAGTAACAGAGTAAAATAATATCCTTCCATCTGAAGAGATGTATGCATCCATGTTGCTGCAAACGGCATTATTTCATTCTCCAAAAGGTGTTTTTAAATGAGTTCTTTTATTTTAGACTACTTTTAAATTATAGCAATTTTTCAAAGATAGTACAGAGAATCCCCATGTACTCTTCACCCAGTTTCTGCCGTTGTGAACATCTTACATTGTCTCGGTATATATGTCAAAACTAAGAAACGAACATCAGTACATTAATAGTTACTAAGCTCCACGCTTTACCTGGATTTCACCAGTTTTTCCATTAAATTTCTCTGAGGAATTCAAGGGACTTGCATTGCACTGACTTTTCCTATGCCCCAGCTTCCTCTGGTCTGCTACAGTTCCTCAGTCTTGCCTTGTTTTGATGACCCTGACATTCTTGAAGAGTAATAACCAGGCACCCTGTAGAATGTTCCCTAATCTGGCTTTGCCTGGTGCTTTTCTCATGATTGGATTAGGATGTTGGGCTTTTGGAAATAATGCCACAGAACCAGAATGACTGACTTTCTTATCATGTCTTATCAGGGGCTCACAATACCTGTACAAAATAATGTTATTACATAAGCGGAGTTATCATTCATTTTATGCTTTTATTTTTTTAATGAATGTCCAATGGCCTATGGAAGTTGATGTATTTTTTAAAATTAGAAAAACGTGGATTTAAGGATCAATTCCTTCTTTTATCATGGTACCATTACTAACAGTATCTGATAAGGCCTTTTTTACTAGTTTAAGGGCACTCTTTGTCCAGAAAAATAATCTCTGGGTTTTAGCTCATTTAGAGTCTGCTTTTTAGGATGTTATGGATGCTTATTTTTGTTGATGATAAGCCTGGGTGTATGTAGACTTCTGTTGCAGTACTTGACTATATCAGCCTACAACCAGGATTGAAGGTGAAGTCCCTAAACATACAGGTTGTCCTCTTATTGTTGTATAAAGTGAAAGATGAAGAATCCCCAAAGTTGTTGATTACATCACTGAAGCTAATGAAACACCTTAGGCCAGGGAAACTGAGTATCTGTCAAAGCACTGTGACTCGTAGCTTTAGAATTTCATTTATTAATGCGTGCTCTACTGTTCCTAAAGATAGAAGATGAAGTTTTTGTTAGTAAAGGCCAAACTTTTTAAAACTTTGTTAATAAGAAATATATGCCCTGTTACTGGAGAGATAGGTTAGATCTCTCCGTATCAGAAACAAACAAGCAAAAATAAAAATTATCCACTACCATGACGGCCTACCTTTCCAGCCGCAAAAAGGCTTCAATTGCACCTTGAGAATAAGCAAACAATGACCAAAAGTTACTTACTGCCCAATTGTGGGGGAGAAGAAGGTTGAAGGTATTTAAAGTTCTCAGGCTATGATTTCTGTCCCTGTCCCATCTTTACAGAACTGTGTTGTTGGCAAGAAACAGAAACATCCTTGAAAATACTCTCAAAATTACCCAGCCAAAGATGATGCACTACCGTGATTAATTTAGGTATATCATTATGGGTAAAACAATGAAGCATTTTTTTTCTAAACTCCAGAAGATCCTTTTGCGTGACCAGATGACAGCTTTGTGAACATCACAATTATCTTCAAGCCATGTCCATTTTGACCTGCCTTGATGTTTCTTCTCTGAATCAAAGACTTATTTTGGCAATCATTGATAGCCTGTTTGAAGCTATCTGGGCTTCCCCAGTAGCTCAGTTGTTAAAGAATTCGCCTGCAATGTGGGAGACCCCCTTCGATTCTCAAGCTGGAAAGATCTGCTGGAGAAGGGATAGGCTACCCACTCCAGTATTCTTGGGTTCCCTGATGGCTCAGCTGGTAAATAATTCACCTGCAATACAGGAGACCTGGATTCAATCCCTGGGTTGGGAAGATTCCCTGGAGAGGGAAATGTCTACCCACTCCAGTATTCTGGCCTGGAGAATTCCATGGACTGTACAGTTCAAGGATTCGCAAAGAGTCGGACACAGCTGAGTGACTTTCACTTTCTCTTTTGAATCTCTCCAAGGCTTTTCCTCTTTGAGCAGTGTGAGAAAACAATTAATGCTTTTATTAAATGCAAGTTTCTCTTTAAATAATCAAAATTTACTTTTTGCTTTATTTATGTTTTATCAGATGTGTCCCCAAATTGGATCTGATTAGTCTTTGACAGCTAACTAATAATCCTTCAGACTTTCTCTTATTAATTCTATTAAACCACAACACCCTCAGCCAAGCTTTTTGCCCCTGTTTGGGACAATTGCTCTGTTCATTTTTAATAAATACAGAAATGCATCTCTGGTTAGTTAATTTTCGCCTTGTCAAGTCCACTAGAATGCTCTAGGTTATTTCTTCCTGGACTTCATCAGCTAGCATTTTAATATTCTCACTAAGCCCAGTACCCTACCAAAACTATGCTTTGTTCTTATTCACATAGGTGAGAAATTACTGAACGAGGCAAAGATGAGGGCTGAGTCCCAGACTCAGATCTTTGACCTTTGACTGCAGCACGCCAGGTCTCCCTGTCCAGCATCAACTCCTGGAGTTTACTCAAACTCATATCCATTGAGTAGGTGATGTTATCTAACCATCTCATCCTCTGCTATTCCCATCTCCTCCTGCCCTCAATCTTTCCCAGCATCAGGGACTTTTCCAATGAGTCAGTTCTTCACATCAAGTGGCCAGAGTATGAGAGCTTCGGCTTCACCAGCAGTCTTTCCAGTGAATATTCAGTTATGAAGCAAAACATAAAGAAAAAGGGTTGCACTGAGCCTGGCATTCTTGTACCCCGAGTGTTACAGTGCCATTGGTTGGAGTGTGGAATGATTCTCAAGGCCATCAGACAGTGACTGGACTCAGAGGTTCTCACCAGGGAGAGGTAGGGAGGAAGACAGTGGAGGGAAACACAGGGCATTCTGACAGCATCACCTGGGGAAAACCTTTTCAAATGCTGGCAAACATAACTTTTGGAAAGGAAGATAATGGACACACAGAAGATTAATAATAGTTGTGATTAATGAAGAGGGGCTTCAGCCTGCTGACATTGGGCTCACTGTTTCAAGACATTCTCTCCGCTCTCCATAAAAAACTTATACGTTAGTTTCTCTCATTTAAAGATGCAAGGACAGAAACTTAGAGAGATTAAATAACTTTCCCAAAGTCACACAATTAATAAACAGATTAAAATTACAGTTGGATACAAGCCTATGAAATTTCTGCTGTCCACTGTGAGTTAGCCAGCTACCCACCCACCAAGTGATATGAAAAGTGTCCTGGTTCAGAGGAAACATGCGTACACACACACACTTCAAACTTCCAAGATGTTTATGATTGAAAATGCAGCAATACCATCAAATTTTTTCCTTAAAAATAAGGGTGAGAGCTTACCACCAAGGTGCCAAAGAAATTATAAGTGTGTGCCTGCCCAGTCACGTCCAATTCTTTGCTACTCTATCGACCAGGGTCCTCTGTCCGTGGGATTTTCCAGTCAAGATCACTGGAGTGAGTTGCCATGCCCTCCTCCAGGGAATCTTTCTGACCCCGGGATTGAACCTACATCTCCTGCGTCTCCAGCATTTGCAGGCAGATGCTTTACCACTGAGCCGCCTGGGAAGCTAGAAGAAATGTACACGTGAGGTATTTAACTGGGAGGGAGAAGCTGCAGCAGCGAGGTCCACAATGCAAGAAGGCGTGGGGAACAAAACTGAGAAACAGAAAGGCAGCTCTAATCAAACATCGATTGCTTTCAACCCCAGTAATGAGGCTGGTTTATATAACTAAACAGATAGAACTAAATTCCTGGGAAACAGCAGAGTAGAGTAGCCCTTCCTCGTCTGACTGTGTTGCCTTCCCAGATAGCCTCCTGGTCAACTCAAAGTTGAGATGTTGAAGATTTTATGGGAAATCAACAATCAGCAGATTCAAAAACCAACCATGAGCTGTGGAAAACCTTATATGTAATTTTATGTATCCTGGAATAAAATGCATTTTACAAGCGATGAAGACAATACATCCAATAGACGAAATAGCAATGAATTTTTCATCACTGAAAGTGGTAGCAATTAATACTTTCTTAGTCATTTTGATACCATGGCTGCCCATGAAGGCAGCAGGGAGTTAGTCTTGTCCACACCTGTGTTCCAGATCCTGTGTCCAAAGTCAGTGCTGGAGAAATATTTGTGAATTAATTGGAAGGACTGATAATGAAGCTGAAACCCCAATAGTTTAGCCATCTGATGTGAAGAGCAGACTCATTGGAAAAGACCCTGATGCTGGAAAGACTGAGGGCAGGAGGAGAAGGGGGTGATAGAGGATGAAATGGTTAGATAGCATCACTGACTCAATGGACATGAACTTGAGCAAACTCTGGAAGACAGCGGAGGATGGGGGAGCCTGGCGTGCTGCAGTCCATGGGGTTGCAAAGAGTCAGACATGACTGAGTAATTGAATGACAATAATACATATAGTACGTATTAACTTCAAATTCTCCCAAGGAGACACATGGATGTCCTAGAGCTGGTGAATGTGTGGGCACTGGCATCGACTCACTAACTCAAAAGCAATTCCATTTAAACTGATTCATCGGGCAAGAAAAGTCATTCAGGTGCCAAGGCAGGAGCTGACTCATATAGTTTTTCCATTGAAAATCAGAAGAATATTTTTGTGTTTTCTGTCTGACACACTGAAGAGCCATCCATCTTTCTTCTGCTGCTGTTTTTCTACATGAATACCTGTTGACATCTGGGCGATCAGAACAGTGTCCACATGCAAAATAGAAAGGCCTGAGTGGATGCTTTAATCTGTGAATCTGTCTCAACGTGTTGCCTGATGCTTTCACCAAACATGGCCTGGCCGTCCTGCCCAGGACACTGGGTACCTTCAATGGGGCAGGTCAGGAGCAGCTTCATAGGGCTGTGTGTCACACGTGAGGCTAAACAGGGCCCTGTGCTTAAAAGGGATTAAGGGCCCTGCACGCTTGATTAACCTTCTTAATTTCTGAACACAAGGTCCCAGATTTTCATATAGGGCTGGGCCTTGCAAATCGTGGATCAGGCCCTGTGCCCGTCACTGTCCTTAAGGTTCTTTTCGAAAAGATAGAGCAAGCACAGTGTCTTCCCTCCAAGACCACACAGTCCAGTTGACAGCTCGGACAGGTGAAGAAAGGGTGCAGAGACTAGCATAAATCTCTCGCCTCCTCTGTTCCCTTCCATTGGTCCTGAGGAAACCCTGCTTCCTGGGGTCTACACTCAGCCCCTCCTGCGGCCACCGCCTCAGGTCAGACCGTCCCCATGGCCAGCGGGCCTCGCTTTGCTTTCTAAGCTGGTCATCTCCTGTCCTCACATCCCAGCCCACCTGTGTACAGCTTCTCCAATCATGCCCATAGTCCTGCCTTTCCTGGCCTCACACATGCTGTTCCATCTGCTCGGATTAATCCTTCCTCCCGCTACAGTCACACACTCTCTCACTCTCTCTCCAACCAGCTGCCCTTTTGGACCTTTAGGAGCTACTTCAAGGGCCACCTCTTCCAGGATGTCTTCCCTGATTCCCACAGTCAGGCGAAACCATACTTTTCTGTTCTCCCAACATCCCTCTGTGTTGCAGCCCCATCACATCCAGCACTCAAGCTCGGCGCACATGCCCATTTTTCCTAGTGGATTCTGGAACTCTTTGCTTCCAGCAACTATGGCTTTTCTCGTTTGAACCACGGCATGTGATAGGAGCACTGGCATAAGGCATATGGTGAGAGTGTTGGTTGTGGGTTAAGGAGTGAGCCCGACTCTTTGGCAGGACTGACGTATGTGCCCCAACAGGAGAAACAACCACCCAGGGATGCACTTTGCTTTGACGCCCAAGTTGAGATCTGGTCCCAAGCTGCCCTCTACCTGCCCCAGGAGGGAAGCCATCTTCACACTTCCTGTGTCCCCAGCACCGGTGACTTCCCGGCCAGGATCCCATTCTGGATTCCCGCTTCTCACCGCCCTTCCCACTTCTGGATACAAGCCCCGACTGCTCGCAGCCATCTCGGCCACACACAGGCTCTTTTGCCTTGTTTTTCCCCAAGAGAAAGCTGACTCCCAAAACAGGGATCCCCTCTATCTTCCGTCTGACCCAGTGCACACTTTGAAAGCTCTCAGAAATGCCGTCAATTATAATTATAGTGACACTTTGTGCTTTTATAGCCTCTTTCATCAGAAGATCTCTGGGTGCTTAAAAATATTATCTCATTAATCCTCACAACACCCTCGTGAGACAGCTGGCAGGTAAACCTATCCCAGTTTATCAGGAGAGGGAATAAAGGCAAAAGGATGACGTCTAGAGAGGGCCCCGTGTGCATGTGCACGCTAAGTCACTTCAGTCGTGTCCAACTCTTTGTGACCCCATGGACTGTAGCTCCCCAGGTCCTCTGTCCACAGGGACTCTCCAGACAGGAACACTGGAGTGGGTTGCCATGCCCTCCTCCAGGGCATCTTCCTGACCCCACTATCAAAGCCTCTCACGTCTTCTGCATTGGCAGGTGGGTTCTTTCCCACGAGCCCCACCGGGAAGCAAACAGAGAGGTGGAAGGACTCTGTATCAAGACTCTGAGCCAGCAGGTTGGAAGGCCAATCAGTGGACAAGTCCCAAGCATCTATTCTATAAAAACATTTCTGTTTCAGATTCATTACCCATGTAGGTTATTACAAGATATTGAGTGTGCTACACAATAGGTCCTTGTTGGTTTTCTATTTTATGTATGGCAGTGTATCTAGCTCCCAATTTATCAGTGTGTATAACTGATTCACTTTTCTGTACATCTGAAAGCAACCCGACACACTATAAACCAACTACACACCAGTTAAGAAAAATTAAAAATTAAATTAATTTAGCAGTCTTAATAGGTTAAAACCTGTAGTTCCTAATTTTTAAACCTCAATTTTACAAGCCTTAAGTAAGGCTCCCTCCCTCCTGCCAAAAAACTACCTATCTGGACCTCATAGGTGAATGGATAACAGATATGTGTGATATTTAATTGGTGTTTAGAAAATGATACCAAATCACTGACATTTCTGAAGAGTCACCTTCTTATTTTTCACCAAATACTTTCTGAACATCTGCTCATGACCTGCTCTCACTGATGACATGGCTGAACTCAGCTTATCAATAAATACTAGTGAATCCTTACCCCCCTCCCACCTCCCACCCCCACTGAGAGCTAATGAAGCTTCCAACAAAGAGGAAAGAGTATAATCATTTATGAATCCCAAGGCCCTTTCAACATCAGGAACACAAAACAGCACCTGAGAAAAAGTATTAATTATGTCTTTTACCGAGGCATTGGCACTCTCATCTCCCTGAGCCACGGTTGACATTCCTAACATGGAGCCGAGCAAGATTTTGAAAGTGTCTGTTCCACATCTCATTTTGCCGATGGAGGGAATTAGCCCCGCAGAGAGACTGGGGGGCAGGGGGGGTCTCTGAAGGGTCGAAGGATGCGCGGAGGCTGGGGGAACGTAGATGGGCTTTGCTTGGCTCCCTTTTTTCAGAGTACTCATCTTTCTCAACACCAAACACCTGAATCATATGTTTGGGAACATTAGAGAAAGTTCTGGTAAACACCAGCCCTTTCATTTTTACTTCCAAATAGAGCTGTGGGTGTTGGATGGGGGAGGCGTGGGTGGGGAGCTGGGCGGGAGGGCAGGGGAGGAGGCTTCATGTCAGGACAAGCCCGAGGGCTCAGCAAGGGGTGGCAGCCTTGCACCCAGACAGGCTCCCCCACTGGAGCGAAACAAGCCCTTGAGCCTCTAATGTGTGCAGGATAGAAAATAGATACCTGTCTGATATAATTAATTGTATTTTTCCTAAATTTAACATTGCCCGAAGGGGAAAATCATTTTGCTTCGTAAAATCCCTCCTGCCACACAGCGTCTACCAGCCGGCCAGATTTAATTGCTGCGATGAAAACCACAAGAAAGACCAGGTTCCCACTCAATCTATAACCACATCTACTGAAGAATAGCTTTAATCACCTTTGAAAGGGTGACCACAGGATAATTAAAGAGGAAGGGCGCTCATTGGGAATTATCCAGAAATATCAAATCTCAGCTTATCATGGAGTCCAACTTAAAATGTCTTGGCACTGGCTCCACTCCGACAGCCCCCACTCCATTTGAAGCTAAGCCCTCAGATTTCCATTACCTTGTGATAGAGAAAATAGGCCTCTTTCACAAGTCGGCATCCGTGGGTTGAAAGGTTGAAGGGGATGGTTGTAGTTGACATGAGAAAAACATAGAGTCGGATCAGACTCGAATCCTCTCTCCTCTATCACCTGCCTGTGACCTTGGCAGGTGACCTAACCTCTCTGAGTCCTCCTGCCCACAGTGAGGGTCAAGAGATTCACTGCAGGATTATTCAGGCCGAAGGCTCCATTCACCTGCTTTTCTTTACTTCTGCAGAGCACCAGCCACGTTCCAGAAAGCAGACAAAAATGAATCAGGGCTTGAAACTCGTGGAGGGGACTTGGAGTCACCAGGAAGGAGCGGAGATTCAGAGCTGGAGGCCAGGC
This sequence comes from Nanger dama, assembly GCA_917880005.1. NCBI lineage: Eukaryota > Metazoa > Chordata > Mammalia > Artiodactyla > Bovidae > Nanger > Nanger dama. The sequence continues at coordinate 6,342,080 of CAKJTW010000063.1, read as the reverse complement.
TGTGGCCGGGAGGGTGGGGGCTGTCTCCAGCGTTCATTTTCTCCTTCTGTTGATGCTCTTCCACTTTGCCCAGGGCAGGGCGCCGAGGGGCAGCAGGGAACCAGTGGAGCGACATTCTTGGCAGCCTGTTCGCACCCAGAGCAGGCAGGCTTTGTTCCAGACCCACATTCCCAGGCCTCTCGCTGTCTGGCCTCCACTCTCTGGGGAGCTTGCCTAGGATGTGACAGTCTCCTTGCTCCCTCCTCTCCATCCAGAGACCTCTCCCGCCAGCTCCAAGCACAGGCTCAGGGTCCTTTTCGAAGATCCAAGGAACAGAAACATCACCAGCCACTCAAATCCTAGGCTCTCCTCACCTAGAGGTGGGGGAGGGGAGCAGGGGCCAGCTTGCACACCCTCGCAGCAGGAAAGAAGGATGAGTCTGGAGGGATTCATTCATTTCTCCATCCATCCTAACTAGGTATCCACTGGGCGTCTCCCCCAACACCTTCACTTAAAGTCCGGTGGTCAAACTTGACCCAGGCTTTCAACAGCCACAGCCCCAGACCTGTGACCTCTTCTTGCTTCTGCATCTCACTCCCTGCCTCCTTCTGGCTCTGAGCTCTGACATCCAAACACCATACCTCACCTCTGCCCTCACCCTCAGACCCAACAGCCAGAGGCGAAGTCTAGCTGCCCTCTAGCCTTCAAATAATGCACTCATGTCTCCTGTGGCAGGCTGAATAATGTCCTTCCCAAAGATAACCCATGTCTTAACCCCTAGAACCTGGGTACATCACCTTATGTGCAAAAGAGATTTTTGCAGATATGGTCAAGGATCTTGCAATTCAGAGGTGATCCTGATTTATCTGGTTGGACTCAGTGTCATCATAAGGGTCCTTGTATGTTGCATGTGGGAGGAATCAGTCTTACTGTAGGAGGTGGGGTCACAAGACAGGAGGAGGGGGCGATGTGAGGTGGAGGGGAATGTAGGCAGTTTCTAGGAGGTGGAAAAAACAAGGGAAAGCTTTCTCCCCTGAAGCCTCCAGAAAGGATTTGCCCTGCAGACATCTTGATGTTAGATCTGTTCCCAGAACTGTGAGACAAGAGTTGTGTCTAAGCCACTAAGTCCATGGTAATTTGTAATTATGGCGGTGGAACACTAACTCACGTCCAGATCTTGGGAGCTATATGAAGTGCCACATCCTGGTGTACTTGACCTTCTACAAACAGCTCAACAGGATTTTTCCCAACGGCATGACTCAAAAGTGTTTTCAGTGGCAGGTAATGCCGTATCAGACAGGTGATACCTTGTCTTGCCCAGACTGTGGCGGTCAGCGCATTGTGGAATTCTTAACTCTTCCCTCAAGGTGCCAGGAAGGCTGCTTTGACTCCACAAATTGTATTCACATCCAGTCCTAGAAGAAGGGATGGATGTGATGCCAGATGAGTTAGTCCTTTTATCATAAAGTGAACGTTTTCCCAGAAACCACCAGAGCTGTCTTACCTTTTGGTCTCATTGTCCAAAATGTGGGGGTCCCATGACCACCTTTCATCTTCCCAGGAGGCTGAAAACTAATGGGACAGGATTGCAGGAGTTCACTTAACCCAAATATGATCCATTGCCTTGACACCCTGCTGTTGCAAACAAAACCAGGCGACATTAACCAGGAGCAAAGGGTTGCATGGGCCAGTGCCCCTGTAGAAACCACTCTGTCCTCAGCAACCATCAGCCCAAGTTCCACCCACCAGAACCCGCACGCCTTTGCCCGAGGAGGGAGAGGAGCTGGAGGAAATTCAGGATTACCACCCATCCCCTGCAGCACTGCACCAATGATGGGTGAAAGATGGTGGGAAACCCCCAGCTTCTTCATCCCCCAATGAGATAACCCTGTGAGTGCCGGACACTGTCCCCAGAGCCGCCTCCGCAGTCACACTCCAATCGCAGTGTATCTGCCCAGCAGCGCCCTGTGTATTGGCCAGCCCCACAGCCTGCTTCATCTCCCTGCTCCTCCAGCACGTCTGCTGGGATCACCTTCCGAATCATCCACTTGCACACAATTCCCTGTCTCAGGGTCTGCTTCCAGGGCACTCCCGCTGACAAAAGCCAGGGAAAGGAATTTTGTCTCCCGTTGTATTTTTATTCAGGAACAGGAAGCATCAGTGCCCACTCCAAAATGTACATTCCAAAGCACTCCTGCTAAGTCGCATCAGTCATGTCCGACCCTTTGCAACCCCATGGACTATAACCCTCCAGGCTCCTTTGTCCATGGGATTCTCCAGGCAAGGATACTGAAGTGATTGTCATTTCCTCCTCCAAGGGATCTTCCTGACCCAGGAATCGAACCCAGGTCTCCCGCACTGCAGACAGATTCTTCATCATCTGAGTCGCAAGTTCTCAGCAAATCTGAATGTTGTTCCTAGGACTCTTCCACAAAGTGCTTGAAAGTTGGAGCTTTCTCTAGACCCTCACACGTGCATCCATTTATCTAGGAACTGCTGAAGCTGGACTCTGGCTTGTCTGCTGGGTTTCCTAAGGTGAATTAGATGTTCCCTGACTACCAGGAGCAGCCAAAGCAGAAGGAGGAGAGATGAAAAGGCCAGGCAGCCCAAGAAAGGAAGGCATCAATCTTACCGAGACGGTGGGGGGCGGGGTGGGGGGTGTCTCACACAGGAACTGATCTGAAAAGATGAGAAGAAAGTCAAGTCAGGAGAAGAAAGGGTTATTTAAGCCAGGGGTGAAGCATAAGAAGACAGAGTTATGGCAGAGAGACCGCATTTGAGGGCCTCGTGAGTCACGTGTAAGGCTGGGTGGTGGGGAGGGATGTTTTAAGAAACAGAAGATGAGCTGGAGAAGGCAGAACTGGAGAAAGAATGCCCATTTGGAGACACAGCACCCACCTCTTGGGTGTCTCCTCTGCTGAGTTCTCAGTCCTAGTGTTCATGAAACCAGCCCACTTCTCTTGCCAACGTGGCTATTACCAAACTCTTTCCTTTGCACAACCATTTACGAGGTGCTGTAACACAGATTCACATTAAATCTTCACCACAAACTTTTCCTCCCATTTCTCAATTAGAAGGTCAGTTTCTACATGATATAGGGTCTTTTCTAAAGCCACACAGATAACAGGGAGAACATCCAAGATTTGAACTGAAGTCATGTTCTTCCAGAAGGATTCTAACCACCCTCTTTTCAACTAAGAAAATAGACAAGGAGTCCATTTGCCTAATACACCTGGTTTCATTAACTGACCTCTGGTCTAGTTAGTTCTATATGTATTTTTTTTTACATGAATAGGATTTGTAGCCTTGCCATTAATTTATCTTCTTATGAGATGCATCAAATTCTGCTGTCCAATATAAGGCAAGCCATTCACATTTTCTAATATCTAATATTTCCATTTAAATATTCTAGTATAACACTTTTAAAAGACTCAAAGGAAACAAGTACAATTAATATTAATGCCATAATTTATCTAACCCAGTACACCCAAAATATTATCCTATCAACATGTAATCAACATTTAAAAATCACTCGTTATTATGAGACATTTACATTCTTTGGTTTGTACCAAGTCTTCACAATGGGGATGTGTTTATACTTACAGCACATACAGTTTGAATCAGCCACGTTTCAAGTGCTCAAAAGCCTCATACAGTAGTAACATCACACAGACCAGAACAGCTCTAAATTTGTGTGGCACAGTGGTTAGAGCCCTGACTTGGAGTAGTCTTGGATTTTTCTCTCCATCTCCATTTCAAGTTGCATTGCCAGCCTTTACCAGTTCTGATTAGTGGAGGAAAAAAGGGGACCACTGAGCCAAGCCGAGCCATGTGAACTCATGGACTGACTGGTAGGCAAGAAGCCAGCAATCTGGCTCAAGAGTCAGCCAACCACAACCTACTCACGGGCCAAAATCAGCCCCCAGTGAGTTTGAATGTAGCAGGTGAACTATGAATGGTCTTTCCATTTGCAAAGGGTGGTATAAATAAACAAGCAAACAAATGAATAAGAATATGAAACAGCAGTGCTACATGGCTAGAACAGCCTAAAAATTTACTATCTTGCTGCTGCTGCTGCTGCTAAGTCACTTCAGTTGTGTCCAACTCTGTGCGGCCCCATAGACGGCAGCCCACCAGGCTCCCTCGTCCCTGGGATTCTCCAGGCAGGAACACTGGAGTGGGCTGCCATTTACTATCTGACCCTTCACAAAAAAACATACTGACCTCTGGTCTAGTTAGTTCTATATGTATTTTTTTTTTTACATGAATAGGATTTGTAGCATTTAAATTCTATTCTGTCACCATAATTCTGTATTTTTTCCTATTAATTCAATATTTCTATAATTTCAATATTCAACAGTTTTTCAGTAGTATATTTATCCTTAAGTTCTTCACTTGACTCAGTGCTTGATTAGCTGAATTTGCAGTCAGTGATTTATTTTGTTTTCAAGAAAATCACTTCTATGGTCTGTTATCTGGGATGCTGCTATCTGACCAATGGTCCAGGTTTTGTTTGGTTGTGTCCTTATACTTAAGGAGGAAAATTAAGCTCAGCCCCTGCCTTTATGGGAGTCATATTCCTTTCCCTGGACTTTATATATCACCCCTTTGTCTTGGGACATCGGAGGCTGCCCAAGTGCTCTCACCATCACCTTCCACTCATCTTTTGATCTGCTCAGCCTTGAAACAGAGGGCCGTTTTTCATCAAGGTTTCCCAGAACTACATTGCCCAACTTCTTTCATATTTCAGGACACAAGGCTGTTGCATTTATGTCTGAAATACAGCTTCCCTGGGTGTGAGATTCTTGATTCATACCTCATATCATTTAGAATGCCATAGCCATGGCTTGGAGTGAAAAATCTAAAGCTTGATTCTTCTTTGTTCCAGGAGACTGGTACTTTCTGCTCATATGTCTGAAGAATTCCATTTACCTTTGATGGTCAGTAAATTAAACAGGATATGTCTTGGTATCAGGTATTCTTCACGTATTTTCTAAAACGCAGTGTGGCCTTTTAACTTGAATAAGCCTCCTCTTTCTTTGGAGGGAAATTTTCCTTCAGTCATGTCAATGGATTGTTGGCTTGGTGTTTCAGGCCACAGATTAATCTCGTCAGATACTATCTATCAGGCTGCACACTAATGCCTTTCCTCTAATTGATGTAATCTCTCTACTTCCTCCTCTGCGTTCCTCTCAAGCACTTCCTTAATATCAGTAATTCAGCACTGCAACCATATCACCTTCTTCTTTGTTTTATGATTTATATAGTGATTCAGGCGTGCCCTTGCTTCAGTTTTCAGGTTGTTTTCTTAAGCCCATAGCATCGCTCGTCTTCTTATCGTATGATTTTCATCTATAAGTTTCTCTTTGGCTAAACTCATGACCATGTCATGTTCTTCTTTGAAGGTGAAAGTGCTAATCACTCAGTTATGTCTGATTCTTTGTGACCCCATAGACTGTAGCCTTCCAGGCTCCTCTGTCCATAGATTCTCCAGGCAAGAATACTGGAGTATGCTATTCCCTTTTCCACAGGATCTTCCCGATCCAGGGACTGAACCTGTGTCTCCAGCATCACAGGCAAATTCTTTGTCTTCTGAGCCACCAGGGAAGCCCGTATTCTTCTATAGCACAAAGCAATTGCTAGGAACCCTCTTTAGTTCCTTGGGTTATATTTTCTTCAGGACTAGGTTCTACATTTGTGCTTTATACACAGTGTTCTTTGTCATTTTTTTACACTTAGCCTTTGACACATTTGCATAGTGGCCAAACTGTATCTTTTCATCCAACTCATCTTAAACAAGGGCATTTCTGTCCAGACCTTCTGTTTTCTCTGATTTAAAAAAAAAAAAAAAAAAAAAACTTTCTGTGAAAATTGGAATCAGATCCCTCCTCCTGGACAAATGTCCTGGACCACTGGTCACTGCCCCTGCAGCAGCTGCTTTCCTTTCCAGGAGCAAGACCATCAGGCAACCACATGTCTTATAACTCCATAAAGAAATAACTTCTGCTCCAACCCTATCCTATTTCTATCTTGACTTATAATGGCTGTTGCTGTATAAGGATGACTCAGTGAATTGTCCTCGGCTTTTCCCAAGGGTTCCTATTCATTCCCTTAGTCTGCCTTTTTCAAAATTAGGATAGGGGACTATTGACCAAAAAAAAAAAAATCTGAGAATTTGGTCAACTCACCTTTTCATTCCTGTATTAGTTGGGAGTATGGCCTTCCCTGGTGGCTCAGTGGTAAAGAACCCACCTGCCAGTGATGAGATGCAGGTGCCCTCCATGGGTTGGGAAGATTCCCTGGAGAAGAAAATGACAACCAACTCCAATATTCTTGCCTGGAGAAGTCCGTGCACGGAGGAGCCTGGAGGGCTGAAGTCCATGGGGGTCACAAAAGAGTCAGATGTGACTGAGAGTCTATAAACAACAACAATTACTTGGGAGTATTAAGATGATACGCAAACAGTCATTTCAGAATCTTTTATTTCTCCTTTTAATGTTCCTATGATTGCATGTGAATAGCATGAGATGGTGTTTTATTCATTACTTTACTGAATCTTTTTATTGTTGACTTGTTTTATCTATTTTTATCTATTTTATTAGGTGTTCCAGAAGGAAGATTCTGCAGACCATCTTTATCTCAACACATGTGTTCATAAGTCCCCTCCCTTTTGTAATCCCAAACTTCAGTAAGTTGCATCTACGCCTTCCTCCTCTCTATGCATTTTCCCACAGAAGTCTCTTGTCAGCAATCCTCTTCCTCCTTATTTTCAAACACTTAAGTCCCAATCGTCCTTTAACCCTCAGGTGAAATGACACTCCTCCGTGAAGTCTTCCTTATCCATTCCTCAAAACATGACCTCTTCATTCCCTTGACCCTCCCACTCACCTTTCCATTCTCACACTGATCACACTTCCCACTTGCCTCTAAATGTGCTTGTGACCGTGGTGGTCCCTCTGGCTGCACGGTAATGTCCGTGATGGAAAGGTCTGTATGCCCTTTATGCCTGTGTCCTTTATATGTAGTGAGATAAAGAACCAAGTACAAGTTCAGTTAACATTTCCGTTAACCATCAAGTCTGTCCTCTTAACATCCAGGAGCTACAAATCCTGAAGCTCGTGAGTCCTAGAACCTTGCATTCCACAGCAAAGGGAGCCAGTGCAGTGAGAATACCAAGCACCAAGACCAAAGAGTGGCCCCCATTTGCTGAAACTAGAGAAAAAGCCCACACAGCAGTAAGGACTCAGCGCAGCCAAAAATAAATAAATAAATTTTTTAAAAGTATAGTTTACAATCCTTTTAATGCATACATAAAATCATGTCTCTTTTCTTGTCCAGTTCTCGAAGTGCCTTTCCACCCGGCTCAGTCACAGCCAAGATTCCTGAACAGTAGCGGGTACCATCGTGAGGGCAGAACCGCCACTGGTGCCCTGACATATCCGCCCCCAGCTCCCTGTGCCTTCTTTGCGGCCCATGCCAGGCTCCTCGCTTTGCCTCGGACTCTCCAGATATCTCGGGCCTCTGCTCTTGCCTTTCCAGCCGCCTGGAATGCCCTCCCCTAAGATGCTTGGGAGACAAGCTTGCTGGGGCCCAGCTCCTGCATCCCTTCACAGTGGGCCTGAACCTTGGATGAGGAAAGGCGAGCGTGCCAAGGTGCCTGGCACTTGGCTCTGTCTGGGGCTGCTGCTGTCACAAGGATCATTAAGCCACGGGACGTGAGGAACGGTGAGGGGCTGGTGGTCTCAGCCTCTTCCTTCTTCCCTCTGGAGCAATGGAAGACTTAGAGTTTTGGATGTGATATGCTGGCGAGAGGTCAGGGGAGAACAAAGTGAGGATCTGAACCCCTTTTGTGCTACTTGGAGCCCTCCAGCCCTTCCTCACTTGTAGCCTCATAAAAAGACTGTCCCATCTCTTCCACTTCTATAGGGTTTCCTTTTCCTCTCTGTAGTTGACCATTCCTAACTTCTCAAAAAGATTTTGTGGCCAGGCCCACCTGTCCCATCAAGATGTGAACTTCTTATGGCTGAGATCCCATCTTTACCTTCTGAACTGTGGTACCCAGTACAGTACCTGGCACCAAAGAAACAGAGAAAGTAAGTGTTTGCTAATGCATTTCTGAATGATTGAATGAATGAATAAGGCAGTATTTATTCTTCCAGCAGAGTGGTGCTATGGCTTGAAAGAGCAGATACATTTCCCCAGATTGTCAAACTAAGACCTGAAAGAGTAGAAATATTTCCCCAGATTGTTAAACTGAGGCCAAGGAAACAGATTCCTTTTCTGTTAAAAATCAAGATTCATCTCAGCCCTGTGGACACCATCCCTCTTATTCCTGTATTGCCCTTTCCCTCTCCAAAGACTACCACCCTTTATTCCTAAACCCTCTCCCAACCCCTCCCTCAATCACCCCTTCCCACGGATGTCTCAGGAAGCCTAACAGCTTCTCTGCAACTCAATTTCATAAATTCTTCTTCTCTGTCCCATGTCCCAAGCACTGGAGCTCACTCAGGATCTCCTGCTGACCTGGGTGTCCTAATGGCTGGATCCACATATTCGCAGCATTTTAAGAAAAGTCATGCACATCTAATTACGTGGAGACACCAGCACATTCATTTCCTGGTTTTTGCTCACACAGATGGTAGGAAAAAATTTGAGAAATTTAACCCTAAAAGACTATAGAACACATTGGCCACATCTGGAGCTGGATCAGATATGAGACCAGCAGAAAGGAAAAATGTTTCTTTTCTTTTTTTTAATTCCTCTGGAGCCAAGGAAGACCACACTCCCTCTCCTTGACTTCGCAATGATTCTGAACTCCTCATGGAAATTTCTGTTCAAATTCCACCACTAGGAGGGTCAAGGAGTATCAGAAATCCCTCACGTTTCTCAGAATTGTGTCTGTTTTGGAATTTGCTTACGGGAACTGGACAAAGTCATTTACAGAACTGAGCTTTGAACTAGGGGACATGCTGTTTTAACAAATGAGTTATAAATGCCTACTGTGCGCTAGGTACAGAGTAGGTATTTGGGAAAGGAGAACTTAGGAAAACATGATGCCTGCCATTAGCTCCCCCACCAGACTTCATATGAATTAAAAGAGAAAGAGAGAGCTTCTTCTAAGTAGATGTGGCCTTGCACCAGGACACACAGCTTAATAAGAGGAACATGGGCTGGAGTTCATTTCTCACTTGGTCTCTCATCTGGGTGCTCTGGTGTAGTCAGCAACCAACATAACCAAGTACAAGACAGTCCTGCCTGTCATCAGTGAGCCCTGGTATGTATTGATTAGAGAGTATCTCAGATGTCACGGGACAAGCAGACAGACTTGATCTGGTGTTGGCTCTGCTATGGCTCAGGTGGTAAAGAATCTGCCTGCCAGTGCAGGAGACCCAGGTTCAACCCCTGGCTTGGGAAGATCCTCTGGAGAAGGAAATGGCACCGCACTCCAGTATTCTTGCCTGGGAAACACCGTGGACAGAGGAGCCTGGTGGGCTGCCATCAATGGGGTTGCAAAGAGTTGAACACAACTGAGCAACTAACAGACACACTTGGCTCTGCTGCTCACAAACTATGTGACTTGGGATTAGGTTCTTAGCATCTCTACTCCTCGGTTTCCTCATCTGTAACTTTGGACTAAGACTGACTTCCCCAGGTTGTCCTGAGGACAAGATGGCAGGGTAAGTATGAAGACACTTTGATAACCAAGGAATGATTGTACATATGATCATCAATCCATAGTACTGTTATCACTTGAGTTATCATGGAGATCATGTTATAAACAAATGGCTATCTAGTGCAGCTAGAAATCGGTCACTCAAAGCACTTTGCTTTGATGTCATTCATCACAACAGGATCCATTGTGAATCTTAAATCTTTTATTTGAGCTCTACTTCAGATCCCTTTATGCTTGACATGTATACACATCTACATAAGGCAAGTTACAGGGGATTCTTTACCACTGAGCTACCAGTTTTTATACTTAAAAACTGTCTTAAAGGGCTATTTTGACAGCTGTGTTGCTAATAAACTTAAACTTGGGACAGGGAGGTAAGAATGAGGCAGTAGCAGAGAACAGCTAGAGGTATTGGCAAGGTAACAGTATCACCATATGGAGCGCACAGTAGGTGACCCTAGAGCAGGACGATGTTGTTTTAATAACAGCCCCTGCTTGGCCCAATGCTGGGTGTCCTGCCTGGGTCTCCATCTTCTGCAGCCTGGTCTCATTTTGATTCATGTGTGTTGAATGAGTAAATGAATCAATACTCATGTATTTCCAGGCCTAATTGGGAGACCAACAAGGCAACAACTGAGATGCTGTGAGGCAGGTATTACAGTAAAGAGTTACATCTAGTGTCCCAGAGGAAAGGGAAGCTGACTTTTTCCGGGGCAGTAAGTGGGAGGTGAGGAAAGTCCTCACAAAAGCAGTGATGTCGAAATGGGCATTAAAGGGTACAGAGGAGCTTTCCAGTCTTATGGGGAGAATGGAAACACACAGTGGAAAGGTCAGCATTAACGAGTGCTCAGAGATAACAAGCATGTAGAATGTTCATAAGCTCATGGAAATGTTCTGCACCTGGAACGTACTAGGTGCTCAGTAAATCTTCACTGCATGAATAAATGATTGCTGAATGAATGAATGATTGTTGTAGGAGTGGTTGAATCCAAGTCTGGGGTCCAAGTGGGCTTGTCCAGTGAGAAGGTATTAAAGTAGTTACTGGTGTGAGTATTCTGTGACCTTTAAATAAATCCCTGGAGGAGAATAATTGTGTGGTTATCATCTCTGAATTCAAAATGCAGAGCCAGGGCTTGAGACCAAATTAGATATATTGACTAATAACTGTACTTTTTCTATACCAGCTTCTCTCCCTGAGTCCAGGCTCTTATATTCTAGTTCACTGACACCGTTGAACACTTAGGATCTAGCGTGTATAAGGAAAAACTTGACACCTCCTGTCCCAGCCATGCTTCTCCCAATGTAGCCGTGGACACTGTTAGGATTGACATCTACCCTGTCCACTTCCCTTTCTTATCACCCAGTTTGTCTCCCCTCTTCCGGCCTCTGCAATGAGGCAAGGTATGCACCGAGAGCAGAGCACTGAGTGCTGTGTGCTCTTCTTGTTTGACTGCTGAGCCCTGCCTTGCCCTGATCAGGAGACCACAAGCTTCACAGGGTACAGCTATATGTGGCTTTGTACCTCCCTGCACGGGGTACCTATCTTGAACAAATAAACTTTAACACACTGAGATTTGGTATGTGGGTGATATTTGTTACCAAGCATAACTCATCTAATGCTGACTAATACACCCAATCTCTCCAGTCTTAATTAATAATACTGCTCATTTACCCAGGTCAAAAACATGCAACATCTTTCTTTTTCTCACACCCTGATAACATCTAACCCGCTTCTAAGTCCTGTCAGATCCACGTCTAAAATATTTCTGCAGTTGATGGTTTATCACCATTTCCATTCTGTCCACTCTGTTTGAAATTTCCCTGGGAGGTTGTAGCAGCTGTCTAATTGATCTCTCTAGTTCCAATCTTGTCTTCTCCCCATAGAAGTGAGAGGGACAATTTAAAACATTTTCCATTTCTATGATTTCTTTGCTTACTTAGACTCACTGTCTGGAGATTAAGTCCAAATTCCATGTTGTGGTTTACAAAGTCCTGAGTGACTGGCTCCATGTTATTTCTCCAGACTCTTCTGTGGCAGTCAATTCCACCCTTCTCCATTTCCACCCCAGGCACCCTGCCTGGCTTCCCCAAGGACCCCCATCCCAGGGCCTTTGCACCAACTGCTCTTGTTGTCTGCAGTGATCTTTCCCCCTGCTTTTCCCAAATGTGGCAATTACTCATTGTCTTTTCTCAGATAATCTGTCACCTCCTCAAAGAAGCCTTCCCTGATTCCCCTCTTTTTAGCCAACCCTCCTCTCTTCAGTGACGCTATATCACATCACTCCATTTCGCTACCTTCACAAAACTTAACTCCAAATTAAAGTCTTTTTGTGTCCTTGCTAATTTTTTTCGCTATCTTTTCCCCGCCAGAATGTTGTGTCCATTGGATTTCTAACATCTAGAAAAAGTCTCAGCATGGAGCAATCCTTCCATATACGGTCACGACTGACTGAATTGGATGAATGAGCCTCCAGCATCACTGTTGCCATTGATAGACTCAAATGAGACCACAGTCCACAACTCTGAGGATGATGACATCTTGGGCCCAGCAGTGTGTTACAATTCCATTCCTTAATTCAAAATAAAGAAGGAAAAGGAAAATGCAAAAGGAGACAGAACAGGAGAAACTGCAAAAGCCTTGTTCACTATCCAGCTCAGGGGGCCTCTCATGCCTGACAAATAATGAATTAGAGAGAGATCAGCACATCCAAGACCAAAATAGTCATTAACCGCCACTCTCCCCAGACCCCCTCCCCAGCCAACACGCTGGCTGCCAGAAGCCGGCCCAGACAGTCCAGTCAGGAAACAAAAAGATGGAACAGAAAGGCCTCTTTGAGCAGCCTGGTTATTAAGAGCTCTAGACGGTGGGGGAGAGAGTGTGCACAGCTTAACTCAAACATTCGTGCAGAAATGTAAAAACAATTATGACATTCAATTATTCCATTAAGTGAAATTAACCATTCTTCTCGTTCTTTGAAAAGACGAAAGAAAGCAGAGATCTGAATAATTAGGTCAGTGAAGAATTGTGAAGAAAGGATGTCTAGCCTTTTATTTTCATTAAAAGTAGGAGGGGGGTTGCATTGTGTGTGTGTGTGTGTCTGTGTGTGTGTGTGTCTGTGTGTCCGCTTGCTCTAAGAACGCCTTTGAATTCCCGGGGTGGTCATATCCGAGGCTCTGCCCTGGCAGGTACGGCCAAGTCCGGATCAAGGAGTGGCATTCCCGCTTTGATGTTGACTGTCATGCTCTGTTGCTTGACGATCTCTTTGGCCGCCTGCAAGTCTGTTGTCCTGGGCGACCAGGTAAACCCAGCCAGGAGCACAGACCCTGCCTCCCATCCTCCCTGGCACCACGTGCAGAGGAGAAAGGGAGAGGTGTGCAGGTAGAGATGTCCCCCAGCACTCTTTCAGTTCCCAGGAGGGGTTTGGCTCTTGATCATCACCTACTGAAACTGTTACCTGGTGATGGCTCCATAGACAACTCAACAGACATGAATTGGCTTGAAATCTGGGAGATAATGGAGGACAGGGGAGCCTGGCATGCTGCAGTTCACGATTTTGCAGACTATCAGACATGGCTTAGCGACTGGACAACCACCGCCACCACCCGAGAAGGAAGTTGCTGGTAACAAGAATGCTGCCATGTCTCCGCTCCTCAGCTCGGCGCTGGACTTCCCTTGTCCAAAGGACACAGTTTTTCCAACAAACTATTTCTGTATGTGATTCAGAAGTCTGAAAATATGAAGTATCAATACTACCCGGGTTTTTGTTGTTGTTCTTTTGTTTTTTTATTTTGCTTTTTTTTTTTTTTTTAATTATCTGTCAAGTGGTCCATTTCTCCGAGGATGCTTGGAACATCAAACTTGCTTCTTTGTGATAAGGGTCTCTGTTGTTTAAGAGTTTATCCCAGGACAAGTCCAAAAGCATATAACATTAAACTATGCTTTAGCTTACTAACATTAAACTGGGCATCGCTTTAAAATAGCTTTCTAAATTTTGTAAACTTTTAAACTTGATAAAATACATATAACGTACTATTCGCATCTTAACCATTTTTAAGTGTACACTTTGTTGGTATTAAATGCATTCACGTTTAATGGTGGTGGTTTGGCAACCATCACCACCATCCATGTACACAGAACTGTTTTCATCCTGCAAAACTAAAACTCTGCCCCTGTTAAATACTAACTCCACAGTCCCCTCTCCACTCTGCCCCTGGAAGTCACCATTCAACCGTCTGTCTCTATAAATTTGGCTCCTCCAGATGCCTCATAAAAGCAGAGTCATACAGTAGGTCTTTGGGCTCTAGCTTCTTTCTCTCAGCTTAAACATCCTCAGCGTTCATTCATGTTGCATGCGTCAGGGCGGCCATCCTCTCTGTGCGGCAGATACTATCCCACTGCGTGTATAGACTGCGTTTTGTTTTTCCACTGATCCCTTACTGGATGACTGGGCTGCTTCCACCTTTGGACTATTGTACGTTATGCTGCTATGAAAATGGGTGTACGAATCTCTCTCCTAGTTACTGCTTTCAATTCTTTTGGGGTTTAAGGTTAAGTATTAAAGGAGAAAAAAAATATATCATTTTCTACTTCTGGAAAGGGAGATTCTGTTCTATGTATTGGGTTATCATAACATTATAGAAAGTATACTATACATTCTTGGCATTCAAGTAGAGTTAAAATTTTGGTTGTAACACTTAAATCATTGTTAATTTTTAAAAGTAAAATATTTTAAAAGTATTGTCAATTTAGATAAACTAACTTCTCCAAGATTCACTTTATTGACAAGAAAAAAAGAAAAAAAAAAATAGTTCTTTCCAACCTAGAAAGGTAACTGTGAGAATTGAATTGATGAAGATCAGTTCCAGGAAGGCAGGGAAGAAATCAGCCTCACTCACTCCATGTCCCAAAGTCTTGTATGACGCCTGGCCCAAAGAGTGCTTAGCAAAAAGCAGCCCCATGGGTCAAGCGTAAATGACTATGTAAGGTTCCCCTTACACATTGTGGGGTACATAGAGGCACCTGGTAACTGGGGACTGGTATTACTCTCACGGTCATCGTGGTGATATCAACATATTCAGCTGGAATCATCGGTGTTCATAGGCTTGGCCCCTCCCTTAACAAGGAAGGCTGGTAAGCACAGTAGGGAAGGAATTTGGCCAAGGTCAAAGCAGATTCGAGCAGAACCAGAGTTAAACTCCGCCTCCTAAGTCCCAGTCTATGACTCCATCTCATCCATTCCTTGTTCCAACAAAATAGTCATAGCTCAACAAAGGCCCGATACACAGTCTCCCATATGTCACCAGGAACATTCCTTTACAAACCTCCACCTCCTGGTTGTGTCACATACTAGCAGCCATCTCAACTCAGAGCTCTGGATTAATTTCCAAAAGCTGCTGCAACAAATCAGAGGCTGCCTACATTCCATGGCTCATGGCCTCACCCATACATACATCATTCCAGCCTTGTGCTTCAGTCATCACCTCTCCTCCTCCTTCCTCTATGGCTAAATCTCTCTGTCCCCCTCTGTAAGGATTCTCCTGATTATATTTGTGGTCCACGCAGACAACCCAGGATCATCTCTTCATCTCAAGGGTCTTGACTTAATCACATCATCAGCAAAGTATGATTTGCCATGTAAGGTAACATTCACAGGTTTAGGGAAGTAAGACTTGGATACCTTTGAAGGGTCATTATTCATCCACCACAGACCTCCAAGGGGGTGCAAGACTGATGATATATTCTCAATCTAGTCTCACTTATGTTCTCAATAAGTGAGTCCAAGAAATACCAAAAGTAATGAAAGCTGAAAAGCTGATAGAATCTTGATCTAGAATCAAGATTATTAGATTGAATCTGCCTCCAGCTTGCCTCATCCTTTTTCTTCTCCTGTAGCCCGGCACTGACCCCACCTTCACAAGGTATACTAATGGGACCTCTCTTTCTCCTCCTACACCTGCTCCAGGTCAATCTCTCACAGTCCTCTGCAATCAATATTCTTCCTACCTTCTATCTCAGGAGCCAGGAGCTGAAAGCCCAGTGGGGTACCCACTCCAGCTTGGGATCATCCCAACCACTGCCTCAAGTCTTTTTAGTTGATCAGAGCCCTGAGTCCCTGTAGCTTCTACCCATTTGTGATCTGAGGCTCTACATCTTGAGGTCCCAGAGACGAAGTCCATTGGCCTTCCAATGCAGTCTAAGAACCAAAGGAGAGGGGCTGGGGAGGTCCTTAGGGGGTGAATGGTCAGAATCCAAAGCTAGAGAAGGAGTGTCTGCAAGGACCTTCTAAGTTTGATGAGGAAATGGAATCTGAGTCCATGTGAGTTAATTGGGCAGGATTAAAGCAAAGAAAGAAATTGGTAGGAAGCAGAGATGTAGAAGTTAATGACTGATGTGGGAGCAGCAGGGAACCACCCTCTCGCGTGACAGGTTAGAGGCTCAGGGGGAATGGCTGGCCTTGCAGAGCCCAGTGGTGGGCAGGGCTGAGGTCTTGAGCCTGGAAAATCCTAACTATCATTCAGCAGGGCCCAAAGAATGTCAGTCACAGCAGATGGGTAGCACCCCCAGCCTGAAAGCAAAAACTGAAAGAAAAAAAAAATCTTGAGAGAAGCACTGTTGGGTGTTCATACAGAAAGATCTGTTTCAGCAGAAACCAGCTCCACCCAGACCAATATAATCAAGAAGAGAAGACTTCCAGAAGCATCATAGTCACTAGGATGGGGCAGGAACCAAGAGGCGCATTAGTGAATCAGCAATCACTGGGCAAAAAGTGCTACAAAGTGAGCCGGTCTGATTCCATTAGTGATATAATTGATATTTTGCCCATTTTGAGAATAGGCAAACTGTGACTCAGAGAGACTGATCAGCCCAAGAAGGATTGAGAGGATGAAAAGCTTGCGTTGTCTATTTAATGTGTTCTTTATTTGTGTTCTCTATTTAATATTTAAATATTCTCTATTGTGTTCTCTATTTAATATTTAACCATGACTCAGCTGAGTGTCCAGACTATCAGAGAAAATGTCCCAAATACTCAACACAGAGAAGACATACACCCAGGTAAACAGAAGAGACATAGGCTATAGGGCTGAAGCAAGGTGCCAGAGATACCCTGCAGGGCTGGGCACTGACCGTTTGGTACCTAGATGGTGGATCCCAAGGAGGAAGCTGAGATGGACCAGACAGCACTCGGGAACCTCAGAGAGAGGCTGTTTACCAATTTGTTTTATTGAGAAGTACTTTTGTATTTTAGCATCCAGTAAAGAGGTGGCTTTGCCCAAGCACCAAATATCAGCTCTGTTTTTATGGGATAGGTGTCCGGTGTATCCTTGGGTGACAATGGGACCCAGACTCTGGCTAAGGGTGAAAGAGCAGTGAAATCCTCTGAGACCTTCTGCTTCCTCCCTTATGGGGGTTGCCTTGACCAGATAATTGTGGGCATCCCCATAATTCGGGGTCAGCAGTAAACCAAGGTGACCTCAGAGCCTTCATTTGGCCCCCAAACTCAACCAGGCTCTAGGCTGGCCCAGAAGCTTCCAGAAAGCCCTATAGTGAGCTTCTGGAGCCCAGCTGTCCTTGTGGCATCCAATCTTGAGATTCCAAAGTACAGGGAGGCAGCCAAAGCCAGCACAGTCTGGCAGGCTCTGAGATGGAAAGGCAATACCAGTCCACTTCCTGGGCCAGAGTCCATCCAGGGAAAAGTCAGTAGACGTCAGAGGATCCCCAAGGACCGCACAGCCATAAATGAGCTCTTAGCACGCAGCGTTGTGATGACTGGAACATAAATGAATCAGACACATGCCACCCACATCCCCCTTGGAAGATGCATGAGCACAAGCAGACACATACACACATGCACGCACACACACATTCGTTCATACGCACTCCACACATATCCTCACACTCACACACCGCCGCTCACTCACATATGAGGTGTTTTTTTCCCCCTATTGCTGTTGTAATAAATTGCCACAAACTTGGTGACTTAAACCAGCACAGATTTATTTTCTGGAAGTTCTGGAGGACAGAAGTCCCCAGGCGTCTCACTAGGCCAGCATCACATCTGCCTCCCTTGTGGAAACTCCAGAAGAAGACTCTTTCTTGTCTTTTCCAGCTTCTGGAGGCGCCCATGTCCTTCTCCCATCTTCACACCTGCGTGGCAGGACAGGTACTTCTTCCTCCTCACAGCACCCTGCCCTCACCCCCACCACCTGCTCCTGCTGGTGAGGACCCTCAGGATGACACTGGGCCGCCAGGGGAAACTCTGATGGCAAGGTCAGCTCTTAGAAACCTCTACCCCACCTCCAGTCCTAAATCCCGCTCACCACATAACATTTAACAAATTTGTGAGTTCTAGGGATTAAGACATGGACATCTTTGAGGGGCCATTATTCAGCCTACAATACACACACACACACACACACACACACACAGATAGACACTTTCTCTTTTTATTTTGCTTTGTCTTTCTTTTAATCAAAAAATATTTTTATTGGAGTACGGTTGCTTCACAATGTTGTGTTAGTTTCTGTTGCACAACAAGCTGAACCAGCTATATGCGCACATATATCCCCTCTCTGGGGGATTTCCTTTCCACTTAGGTCACCACAGAGTACTGAGCAGAGTTCCTTGTGCTAAACAGTAGGTTCTCATTAGCTATCTATTTTGTACACAGTAGTGTATATATGGTGCATCCTGTGCATATATGGTGCATACTGTGAATCTATGCACTACTGTGTACGAAATGGATAGCTAATGAGAACTGCTGCAGCAGCAGCACCTATATGGGAGGAGGCAATGGCACCCACTCCAGTATTTTTGCCTGGAAAACCCCATGGACGGAGGAGCCTGGTGGGCTGCCGTCCATGGGGTCTCGAACAGTTGGACATGACTGAGCGACTTCACTTTCACTTTCATGCATTGGAGAAGGAAATGGCAACCCACTCCAGTGTTCTTGCCTGGAGAATCCCAGGGACGGGGGAGCCTGGGGGGCTGCCGTCTATGGGGTTGCGCAGAGTCGGACACGGCTGAAGCGACTCAGCAGCAGCAGCAGTGCATATTTGGGCTTCCCTGACAGCTCAGTTGGTAAAGAATCCATCTGCAGTGCAGGAGAGCCCGGTTTGATTCCTGACTCAGGAAGATCTGCTGGAGAAGGGATAGGCTACCCATTCGAGTATTCTTGGGCTTCCCCCGTGACTTAGCTGGTAAAGAATCTACCTGCAATGCAGGAGGCCTGGGTTCCATCCCTGGGTTGGGGAAGATCCCTTGGAGCAGGGAAAGGCTGCCCACTCCAGTATTCTGCACAGTTCACAGGACTGCAAAGAGCTGGACAAGACTGAGCAGCTTTCACTTTCAGTGCGTATGTGTCATGTTGCTGCAAATGGCATTATTTCATTCTTTTTTATGACCAAGTATTATTCCATTGTAGTAATATCTATACCACATCTTCATTATCCATTCATCTGTCAATGAATATCTAGGCTGTTTCCATTCTCAGCTATTGTAAATAGTGTTGCAATGAACACTGGGGTGCAGACACTGCTCTTTCTCTTCCTCAACAGAGCCAGTGCTCCAGATACTGCCCTGGGCTTCCGAGTTAGCTAAGCCGCACCCATCCCTCCCATCATGCCCACTCTCATCCCCATCAGTTCACTCGCCACACCATATGAGAAGCAGACATTTCCTCATCAGGACCATCTACAAAATCAAGAGTGTCTTAAGGTTGGGACTCCATGGCACTCATGCAGCAGGCTCAGCACCATGTGCTTCCTGCCATGTAGGATATTCACTTATGATTTGTGAGCACATAAATGAATGGATAAGCATGACTGCGTGTATCCACTCTAGCAATAGTGGCTCTCACTGGAAGGCAGGACGCAATGCTCTGGGCTTCACATCTATCTGGCCATTTAGCTCTCAGGACAATTCAATGAGAGGAGCTCCACTGTTACTGTCTGTTTACAAAAGAAAAAGAAAAGATGATATTTCAAGAAACTGAAATAACCAGCTCACCCACTCAGAGATGGAGTCACAATTTGAATGGATTAAAGCAATCACGAGTGCCCACTCATTGGTCCTGCTTTATTCTCCAGCTTTGATTCTGAGTTTTAGAGACACCACCTCCCCCAAGCCCTGAGCTTCCCATGTGGGGCTCCCACAAGAAATTACCGTTGTTTTTATTCAGTTCAAAACGGTGCTTAAGAACGTGAGATTTGAAGTGACGCAGATCTAAACGACCAACATGGTCCTCCCACTTGCTGGGACAAATCAGCCTCAGGAGTCAGTCTCCTCCTCTGTCAAATGGTGATGGGTGTGGATTAGAAGCCAACACACACGCAAAGCCCTTAGCACACGGATATGGGCAATAAGTGGTCAAGCTGACCATCAGCGGACATGGGATCGGGGCTCTTGGCCGGTCTTTCCCATGAGTCAAATCAAGAAGACAGGGCCAGCAAAGACACGTGGTGGGGAGGAGAGGACCAAGATCAGGCAGGAGGATTGGTCCCCAATGGGTTTCAAGCCTAGGAGGCGGGGCACAAGAATCCAGCTCCAACGTTCAGTGTAGACAGGCCTGGAGAGAAAGTCAGATGGGAGAGTCTAAGCAGAGAAGACACTGTGGATTCCAGAGACAAAAGGTCATGCTCAAGGCTGGGCTTTTTCCTTTTCTTTCTTTTGCTATTTCTTTTTGTTTTCTGAGCTCCAACACAGGAGTGCATGGGTGGGCTGGTCCCACTTAGAGGAGCCTGTGACAGAAAGGACCATTTTCTCTACAGCTGGAGACTCTTGGCATGCTGGAATTCAATCCTGCCTTGAATGGGTGGTCTTCCGGGCCCTCTACCCCTCCCCACCTCTCTCCCTATTCTGAAATATGTCTTTGCAACTCTGGACCCAGCCAACACACAACATTTTCCTTGCTGCTTAAATTAGCACATGAGAAATAACTTGAGATAGAAATCACAGTTCACTTAACACTAATTATTTCCCTGGAAATGAAGATTAATATTGAACTTGTTACTTGCAGGGAGAAGAGTAAACACACACAGGCACACACCCTCCAAGTAAATGTGCAGATCTAATCCTTCAATTATTTCAGATCCAACACACCAAGCAGCCCTGGTGGCCAAATGTTTCCTAGTTGGTTGCTATGATCAAATCCAGGAATCGGGGAAAGTTCACAGCTGGCCCGAGGGGGAGAAACACACCACAGAGGAGACAGGAGTTTCAGGGTAACCGAGTGAGTTCTGGGGTTCCAGTGCTCCCCAAAGAGATGACAGGTGTACAGTCTCACCTGCCCTGTGTCCCCAGCACCTGCATAAGAGGCTCTGGTTATAGACGTTCAGAACACAGAGCAGTGAGAAGATGGGTGAATGGGTGAGTGATCTCATGGGTAATGAGTGTCAATGAAGCAGCTTGCCCAGGATGAAGAGTCAGCGATCCCGATGCCTAATCCAAATCTTGGTCCATCCCTTTGTAAACAGCAGCAGCCCAGCCAGGCGTCACAGAGGAAGCAGCTTTGGCAACTAAGCAGCAGGCTTCCCCGGTGGCTCAGCGGTAAAGAACCTGCCTGAAAATGCAGGAGACCTGGGTTCGATCCCTTGTCCAAGAAGACCTCACATGCCGTGGAGCAACTGAGCCCATGTGTCACAGCTACTGAAGCCGGTGCTCCCCAAAACTTGTGCTCCCCAACAAGAGAAACCATGACAATGAGAAGGCCGAGTGGGCCCTCCACGCTCTGCAACCAGGGAGAAGCCCACACAGGAACAGGACCCAGCACAGCCAAAATCAAATTAAAAAAAAAAAAAAAAAAGCTAAGTAGCATTTTAAGGAGTAAATGTTATTCTTGCAGAAGAGTTAGTAGGCATCAAGATCTGAAACCAGGAAAGCTGGAGGCGTAAAGGTGAAACAATGAGAGGTGTGTGTGTACCTCTGTGTGTGTGTGTGTGTGTGTGTGTGTGTGTGTGTGTGTGTGTGTGTGTGATTTTCTCTCTGGCAGGAGCAAAAGGACTGGAAAGTATAATATTAACCACATTTGTGTGGTAAGCTCAGGTTTACAAAGCACTCTATAGTCTTATCGTGGGGAGTTCTCATGGCGGTTCTACGTGGTGGGTATTTGCCCCATCAAGGAATCTGGCAAGCAGGAGGTGATATACATTGCCCAGAGCCACAGAGATGGAGAGTCACCAAGCAGGAATGTGAACTTCAGCCTCCTGGGTCCAAACCGAGAGCTCTCCCCACGCCCAGGTGCCTTAGAGAGAGGAGAGACTTTAAGCGCCTGTCCAAGAAGTCAGCAGTCCAGACTGGCGGCCTCTCCATCATCAGCAAGTCCCATCAAGACCCCAGGGGTAACAAGGAAAACTCAGCTGCTGGGCACTGCTCAGTTTGCAGAGGCATCTCCAGCCACTCAGCATCCAGGGTGGGAAGACAGGAGAGAGAAACTGGATGTTTAATCATCAATTGCACATTCACCATCTCAGCCTCAGAGCAGACGTGCCATGCTTCCCAAACTTTGAACATCTGAGTGCCCAAAGTTATTATTCCAAACTGCCAAACTATGGTGTCCCTGGGACAGAGATTCAAGTCTAGGTGCAGACTGAAGGTGATCAGCCACCTTACCTTTCTTCCCCTGTCCAACAAAGCCACCACAGACCCAAACGTACTCCTCCTAACTCCTCCCTGCCCCATGATTCGGGTTGGTCTCCTGATGTTACTGATTCAAGAAAAGTTGAAGAAAAATGAGGCTACTCCTCATCACCTCCATGTGAGCCCAGTGTGGGCGTATCCAGAAAAATTTGGAGCAAGAAACTCACTTCTGCTAGTTCAGTCCTGCCAGCTCAGAGATGACAGGACAGAATTCAGAGCTACACAGCAGCGGGTTTAAATCTCAGCTCCATCGGGATGCAGTGGGGTGGCTCTGGACCAATTCCTTAACCTGTCAGCCTCAGCCATTTCATCTGTCACAGGGCTGTCATCAAGCAGAGGTGTCTTGAGGATGGGTAAGTCACTTGTGAAATGTCTGGACACTGCACGTCCCTGGTAAACATACATTTCCTCTTTCGTGTGTTTTCAGTTGTGTCCGACTCTACAATTCTATGGACTGTAGTCTGCCAGGCTCCTTCGTCCATGGGATTCTCCAGGCAAGAATACTGGAGTGGGTTGCCATGCCCTCCTCCAGGGGATCTTCCCAACCCAGGAATCGAGCCTGAGTCTCCTATATTGCAAGTGGATGCTTTAGCATCTGAGCCACCAGGCGAGCCTCTCCTTCTCTGGTGGTGGTGGTTAATTCCTAAGTTGTCTGTGACTCTTGACAACTCCATGGCCTATAGCCTGCCTGGCCTCTCTGTCCAAGGGAGTTTCCAGGCAAGAATACTGGAGTGGGTTGCCATGCCCGTCTCTAGGGGACCTTCCCCACCCAGGGACTGAACCTGGGTCTCCTGCATTGTAGGTAGATTCTTTATTGTCTGAGCCACCAAGGAATCCTTCCTTATTTGGAGAGACTGTTTACTCGTCTTAGAGGCACTGAGTAACTTAGGTAGGGCCTCCCCCTGGTAGGAATGCAACTTACATAAGTGCTTCCGGGTTGGAGGATTGGGTTCAATGTGCCCTGTTTTAAAGGATGGCCATCTATAAATTACACTGGGGGACTTTCATTTCTCTCCAGGCTCTGCCTGTGGCATCCCTGGCATATGGGAGAATGAACGTGATTTCCTCCTTGGGGAGGTGGGCAAGACTGCAAACATGGAGACTCCATGCCAGTTTCTCAAGGAGGGGATGGTGGCCGAGGCTTCATCAGCCCTGAGGGACGCAGTGGCCAGCAGGCCACAGACCAAGGCCAGCTCCAACCCTCCGTCTGCTCCTAGAGGTGCGTTGACGTCTCTGTCCAGGAGTCACGCATCCTCCATGTACACACTCGGTTGTTAAGTTCTCTTGTCCTTCAGGGGGTCCAGTCCATCTTTGTACAGTGGTTATTAGAAAGCTGGCACTTAGCTAGGAAAGACAGGAGTAAATGCTTGAGACTGAATTGTAAGCAAATAAAAATGGTCCATTAAAAGTAATGTTCATTAGTATATGTATAGCATACATAGGCGGCAAAGTGACTACAATGATATACTAACAGGGCAAGCTTTTAATCAGTGGATGGCAGGATGAGAGGTGATTGTACGCTTCTCAATCTTTGCTGTATTTTCCATAATGAATATCTATTTACTTTTCTAATCAAGAAAAAATTAGGCATTAATCAAAGGAAGTGATTCCTTACATCAAGCATATATATATATATATATACACACACACATATACATATACATATATATATATATATATATATATATCTCCAGGTTTCTTGATTGCCAGCCCCATGTCTTATCAGTAAAAGGAATAATGCAGATGGAAATATTTGTGAGCTACTTATGTTCTACTAGGCTGACTCATAATGTAATTAGCAAGTAAGCTCCAGCACATAATGGAAGGGTGACCCTTTGCAACATAAAGGGATTCTTTACTTTATATAAGGAATTGCTGCTGCTGCTGCTGCTAAGTCACTTCAGTGGTATCCGACTTTGTGCAACCCCATTGACGGCAGCCCACCAGTCTCCACCATCCCTGGGATTCTCCAAGCAAGAATACTGGAGTGGGTAAGCCAACACTCACATACAGTTAGTCACAGATCACCTGCAGGGCTCAGTGGCCCTAGAACAGTGTTAACGTGGGTGAGATTCACGGCCGGTCACTTCACAGGTCTTCCAGGGGCCTCAGTTGCCCTGGGTAAAGACAAGTTGGACTAGATCATTTTTAAAGGAACTGCGAGCTCTTCAGGAGTGATCAGAGGAAAAAAAAAAATTAATTGGCAACCGTACATTGAAACAGTGAAAGCTGTTGATGATTGGAACCCAAGTCCTAAAAATCTCCATCTCTAGAGATTCAAAAGAGGGCTTCCCTGGTGGTTCAGAGGTAAAGAATCTGCTTGCCAGTGAAGGAGATGTGGGTTCAATCCCTGGGTCAGGAAAATCCCTGGAGAAGGAAATGGCAACCCACTCCAGTATTCTTGCCGGGAAATCCCATGGACAGAGGAGCCTAGCGGGCTACATACAATCCATGGGGTCGCAAAAGAGTCTGACGCGACTTAGCGGCTAAACAACAAAGAGATTCAAAAGATCCTGGCTCCACAGAACTGAAACGAACGAAGAAACTAATACAAGTGAAAACTGAAACTTGTAAACATAATACCAGCATTTAAGAACCATTGCCCCTAGAAGATCAGATAAGAATAAAGACAAAACAGCTCTGAAATGCTAATATGAGCCAGCAGAAAAACAGACTTTAGCTGTAAAAACCACACACACACACACACAGTGCACTCAGATATGACACAGGAAGGTTCACCTACTGATGGAAACCATCTAATTATTTTTAAATCGAGAACCATAGAAGGGTCTTCAGAGATCATCCAGCCACTGCTTTTCAGTGTTTCTTTTAATCCACAAAAACCTTTCTTCAAATGAAATCTTACATGGAACAGTTACAAGCAGAGCTGCTTTGATTGAAGGTGTGCAGAGATACCTGCAGACACGGAGCCCACCCACATCCCTCCACAGGATTCTGGGGGCTTGCCAGAGCACAGGTGAAAAGCCATTGGTCTCATGGGGGCCCAGAGAGGACACGTGACTTGCTGAATGTCACACAGCAAGCTGGTATCACATTGAAAGTGAAAGTGTTAGTCACTCAGGCATGTCAGATTGAGAACTGGCCAAGCTTCTCTAATAGCTCAGTTGGTAAAGAATCTGCCAGGAGACCTTGGTTCAATTCCTGGGTCAGGAAGGGAAGTTCAGCTGGAGGAGGGATAGGCTACCCACTCCAGTATCCTTGGGCTTCTCTTGAGGCTCAGCTGGTAAAGAATCCACCTGAAATGCGGGGGACCTGGGCTTGATCCCTGGGTTGGAAAGATCCCCTGAAGAAGGGAAAGGCTACCCACTCTAAGATTCTGGCCTGGAGAATCCCATGGACTGTATAGTCCATGGGGTTGCAAAGAGTTGGACACAACTGAGCGACTTTCGCTTTCAATCTGGTATCAGACTGAAGACTGGCCAAGGATCCGGCATCACTGTCTCCAAACCCAGGGGCAGGCAACCAGCTCACCAGCCTGTTCCACATCAAACATCCTGCTCGTCTCTCACCCTAGCAGAGATGTCCCTGGACCAGGTGCGCGTGGGCATCATTCTGTTCCCTGCTCTCTCCCTTGTACATCCCATTGTTCAACTTGTCCTTCTGAGTCTACCTCCTTATTATCTCTACAGTGAAGCCAAGATTTAAGCTCAGACCTCAAGACTGCTTAGCTCCTGGTCTGTCTACCCCAGGACTGATCCAAGATCACCTCATAAAAAGCATCAGAGATCCTTGGTGGCCTTCAAAAGACCCAGCCACATGACTGTCCGTGAGTTTTGGCAAACACAGAGCCTTTTCCGAAATCCTCAGCAGTCGGTTCCTCTGTGAAATGCTCACAGTGGCCGTAACTTCCTTGAAAATAACGTCATTTCTTTTTAAATACTTTTTTTTTTTAATTGTCATGATGTTTTGTTTTTTGTTAAAGGATGAACGATAGCTCTTGGTGAAACTGGTAACCCCAGGACTTGTCTCCATATCTTAGCAATCTGTTCCGAAGTCCATCAAAGAGATGGTGAAGCAGTAATGATGCTTTTATTAGCAACCTTTACACTTTGTCAAAATTAAAATGAAAATGCAACATTCATATGTAAATCCAGTTACCTTCAAGGTTCCCCATATCCTTTATCCCTTTCATGAAATTACAGATTATTAAGAAATGTTTGAAGAGTGGGGAGACAGGCTTCAGAGGAGGGTGAAAGAGGCAGAAAGAGACAAAGGGGTAGCGAGCATGAGATGCTTTGACCTTGACCTTCTCTTTCATACTCACAAGCATTTCGGTCTGTAGTTTCAGAGCTCATCCATTGTCCAAGGCAGCCTACCCCGTTGCCATGCCTGACTTAGCATCAGTTTCACAGAGACCCAAAACCTGAGAATGGAACACAGGAAGACTTGGCAAGGGCAGGAGCTCCTGTTTACAAATATTTCTCCTTGATATTGAACTATTTATGGCAGATAACCATGAATACTGATTGACAAAGGGCCTTATTTAAAGTTGCGTTGACAAATGTGAGATATGAGAACTGAAAAAAAAAAAATGTAATCCAAAGGGGGAAAACTCTCCAAACTGTTTCCAAGTGTCTTCAGATGAGAGCTGAGACTGGATAATTCACACTGTCATGTGAAACACATTGCCATGGAAACCCGGAAGGGTGGACAGCTAGTCCTTCCCAGGATCATCTGGGAAGGCTTCAGAGAGGAGGTGACTTTTTAGCAGGATTGTAGCAAATAGACTCTTCAAGTGGCCCACACAATGCCTACCTACTGCTGTGCACACCCTGTAAGATCTCCTCCCCTGGGTGTTTCTGGGACCATGGCTGCTTCCGATCAATAGAATATGGCAAAGCTTATGAGGCGCAATGATGCTGTGATTTCCTGATTAAGTTATGTGGAGACTACGGCAGTCTCTTTGCTGGAGTCTCTCTTCCTCCCTGGCTGACTGTAAGGAAGCAAGCAGCCATGATGGGAAACCTCATGGACAAAGAACTGCAGGCAGACTCTGAAAGCCAAAGACAGGCTCCATCGGATGGGCAGCAAGGAACTGAAGCTCCCAGCCCCCCAGTGGTGAGGTGCTAGGTGCTGCCATTGACCCAGGAGTGGAAAAACATCCTCCCCAGTTCAGCCTCCAGATGAGCCCCAGCCCTGAGTGACATCTTGATAGAAGCCTTCAGGGACCCTCAGCAGATGACCAGCTAAGCCATACCCAGTCCCTTGACACACAAACAGTGCAGTCATCAACAGTGTCTCGTTGCAACCAACTGCATATCTGCAGTTGTTTTTCTTGCAGAGTGATAGAAAACTAATACGGGTAAGCTGGGAAAGAGTAAGAATTTGCAAATTGTAGGAAGTAAAGGAAATTCCAGACCAAGGGAACAGCAGGTACAAAAGCATAATAACAAGAAAGTGTCTATCTTGCTCCAAGAAAGGTATGAATTTAAACATCCCTAGGGTAAGAAACTGGGTAGGAGGTGGAAGATAAAAGATTAACTCAAAAGAGTTAAAAGATTAAACCTCAAGGCCAGCATTTCTTTGACGTGGCCTCACCTCTGATCCTCCTGGAGAACTTTGTGTTTGTCCAAGGCCCTGGTGCCACCCACAGAGATTCTTCTCCACAGTGAGTGGACTGGGGCTGAGAAATGATGGGTCTACTAAATGCCCCCAGGTAATCCTGATGCTGCCGGTCCGGAGAACAGGATCGGGGCCCATGTCTGCACCAAAAGGCATCCAGTGAGAGAGGTCTCTCAATACTAGAGAGATATAAAATTTTGACTTTCAGGAGGTGTAACCCAGAAGCAGTCTGGAAGATGGTCTGGTGGGGAAGAGGGGCTGGAGACTATGGTCCAGGGTCACGTAGGAGATCACAGCAATAATGGCAATCCAAACCAGAGAATGGCCAGGCATTGGAGAGAACTGGGCACAAGCAGAGGTGTGGATGGCCCTTGGCAGGATCTGGTATGGAGTCAGATGTAAGCAGTCAAGAAAACAGAGATGTGGAGGAGATCTGGCAGGGAGAGATGGGAGGAGAGGAGGAGGAGGTCTGGGTGGATGATAAGGAGCTCTGTTTTCACGAGCTGGGTCTTGCAGGCTCCGTCTTCACTGACCCACGGACCTGCTAACTGGGCCTCGGGAGCTTTGCGTGTTGATTTTGGCTCTGTCTCTACTGGAATTGTCCAGATTTCAAATTTCCAGGCAGTGCAATCCTCTCCACATGGAGGCCATTTACACAGAAAACTGCTAAACCCCGATAATCCCTGCTGGTGGGACAGTGGCTGTTTGGCCATTTCAGGCCTATAATTGCCTCCAAGTTAAACTGCGAGGTGGTGGAGCCAGGAATGCTTCGAGGAATGCTGCGCGGGGTGGCCCTGCTCCCGTGAGCCCCGAGTCTAAGTGACTAATCCCTGGACCCAGCCTCAGTCAGCTGATGCCACTGCAAAGCTGGGAGTTCGGAAGTGCGTTCATTCGGTCAGTGTTTGCTGAGAGTGCCCGACACAGCTCCAGGCTTGGGGGAACGGTCCCGAACAAGACAGGGGTGCCCCAGTTGATGGCACACACTGCCTTTTTCCTCCCATGAAAGCCCTCAGGGATCACAAAGTTTAGAGTCTCCAGGGGCAGCGGAGGCTCTAGGAGGTGACACCTTCCTTATCCTCTCACAATCTTGGTTCTTCCAACACGGACTCTCCTGCCAAGGCTGCGTTTTGCTGGGGGTTCTGTGGAACTTTGTTTCTGGGGGGCAGTATGGAGAAACATTAACCTCCAGGAAGGAGGCTCAATGACAATAGATGACGTGTAGGTGGCCTCCACTGCCTGCCAAGCATGTTCTAAGCACATTGTGATACTAACTCACAGGATCCCACCAACCAGCAAAGATTCCTGTTTTGTTGTTTTTCTTCTGGGGAGGCTGAGGCATGGAGGGTTAGGTTGCTGTTGAAGTTCACAGGGCTTTCAGTGATGGAGCTGTTACTCATACCCAGGGGTCAGGACCAAGAATCTGAACTTTCACCTTACACAACACCAATGATGTAATGGTTAAACAAGCCAGGAATACCCTGGTTTTAAAAAATGAAGAGTCACATATATCCCCGATAAACTTTTTTTTATGAGTTTTTGGCCATTCAATATTTTTTCATGAAATACTGGTTCAAGTATTTTGGACATTTTATTGAGTTGTCTTTTTCTTATTGATTTCTGGAGGATCTTTATATAGGGTGGCAACCAGTTCTTTGTAGATATTATATTAATATGTTTTGCAAGTATTTTTTCCCAGTTGGCAGCTTGCCTGTTCATTTTTTGATGAGCAGAGGTGTTTCATTTTGAGGAAGATTAATTTGTCAGCGTTTCCTTTTATATTTAACTTCTGGGCTGCGTCCTGTTAAAAAATATGTTTCCCTGACCCAAGATCATAAAAATACTCTTCTATGTTTATTGTTCTACCTTTGACATTTAATCCTATCTTGAGTCAATTTCCCAAATGGGGTAAGGTGAGGCTCAAGCAACTCTGTTTTCCATGCAGACATCCAGTTGCTTCCACACCTTTTTGAAAGGACTTTTCTCTGTTGAGTTGTTTTGCCATCCGTGGCACATCAGTTGACCATGTAAGTGTTCATCTGCGTCCAGGTTCCCTATTCTGTTCCAACAGCGTAGATGTCTATCTTTACACCAACATTGCTTTGACTACAGTGGCTTTTATTATGCATCGAGGAAATGAAAATTAAAATTATAATGAGATACAAACATAGAATGGCCAAAGTTAAAGGACTGACAGGAACAGAAGCTGGAAAGGATTTCAAGTAACCAAAACTCATATTTGTTGCTGGTGGGAATGTAAAATGGCCCAACCACTTTGGAAAACTGTTTGGCAGTTTCCTATGAAATTGAAGCTACAGTCACACCATGATTCTGAAATGCTGCTCTAAGATATATAAATTAAAATGTCAATTTGCATATAAACCCTCACATGTGAATGATCATAACTGCTTTACTTGTAATACTCAAATCTGGAGACAATCCAAGTGTCCTTGAACAGGTGAATGGATAAACAAACTCTGGGATGTCCATACAATAGAAATCCAACAATAAAAAACAAGAGCAAACTGGATAAATGCAACAACATGTAAAATGCAAAGACATTACACTGGGTGAAAATAACAGGCTCAAAAGCATACTTACTACATAATTCCAACTAGAAGAAGTTCTGGACTGGACCAAGTTAATCTACAATAAAGGAAACTTTATCAGCTCTGATTGCTTCCTAGGAGAAATGCCTGGGAGGAGACACAAAGATCTCTATGAGATGATGAAATTTCTCCATCTTTGTGAAATATGGATCATGCAGGTTTTCGCATACCTGTAAAAAAAAATACTACGCTCTGCATTTTATCTCAGTAAAGAAATTAGAATTAAATGAAAAATACATTTAAATGTAAGGGAAAATGTATAAAACAGGCCTCTTCTTACACAGCATTTAGGTAAGCTAAAAGAAGCTGGAAATCTCTAAAAAGGACTAAAGTTCGCAGGGACTTTTTTTTTAATTGATGGATAATTGCTTTACAATGTCGTGTTGGTTTCTGCCGTACAAAAATGCAAATCAACCATAACTATATAAATATATATAATATATACTTGTATGTAGGGACTTCCCTGGAGGCTCAGACGGTAAAGCGTCTGTCTACAATGCGGGAGGCCAGGGTTCAATCCCTGGTTTGGGAAGATCCCCTGGAGAAGGAAATGGCAATCCACTCCAGTACTATTGCCTGGAAAATCCCATGGACAGAGGATCCTGATAGGGTGCAGTCCATGGGGTCGCAAAGAGTCGGACACGACTCAGCGAATTCACTTTCACTTATTACATATACGTCTGTATGCACCTCCCTACCCTCGTGAGACTCCCTTCCGCACCTCTGTCCCACCCCTCTGGGTCATCACAGGGCACCAGGATGGGCTCCCTGTGTTGTACAGCAACTTCTCACTAGCTGTCTTACACATGGTCCTGTACACATGTCGCTGTCTTTCATCCCACCCTCCCGTTCCCCACTTTGGCCTCAAGTCTGTTCTCTATGTCTGTCTCTAGTCCTGCCCTAGAAATAGGCTCATCGGTACCATTTTTCTAGATTCCGCATATATGCATTCATACACAACATTTGCTTCTCTTTCTGACTTACTTCACTCTGTATAAGAGGCTCTAGGTACATCCACCTCTGCTGCTGACTCACATTCGTTCCTTGTTAGGGATGTGTGACGTTCCATTCTATGTACACGCCGCCACTTCTCTACCCATTCCTCTGCCCATGGACATCTAGATTGCTTAGTTTCATTTTGGTCATTGAAAAGGGTTGAATTGTGTTATATATTGAAATTGCAACCCCCTAGAACCTCAAAATGTGACCGTGTATGAAAATAAGTGAAAGTGAAGTCGCTCAGTCATGTCCGACTCTTTGCGACCCCATGGACTGTACCCTACCAGGATCCTCCGTGGGATTTTCCAGGCAAGAATACTGGAGTGGAGTGCCATTTCCTTCTCCAGGGGATCTTCTCAACCCAGGGATTGAACCCAGGTCTCTCGCATCGTAGGCAGATGCTTTACCGTCTGAGCCACCAGGGAAGCCTATATGAAAATAAGGTCATTGCAAATGTACTTAGTTAAGATGAGGTTGTTCTAGGGTAGAATGAACCCTTGCTCCAACGTGACTGGTGTTCTTATAACAGGGGAAATTTGGATACAGACTGAAGCATGGGGAGAACGCCATGCAAAGTTATGTCACCACAAGCCAAGAACCTGCTAGAAGCTGGGAGAGGTCTGAAGCAGGTCCTTGCCGAGAACCTTCAGAGGGAACTCAGCCCTGCCAACAGTTTGATCTCAGCTTCTGGCCTCCAGACTGTGAGGTAATAAATTTCTGTTGTTTAAGCTACTTCAGCCCAAGCCAAGTGTACAGCCATAGATCCCTTTGTCTTTTTGCCCCTCGGTATGTCTTTGTTAAAAGACTAGATAATGTCCCTTGTTCTAAGAAGTAGCTCACTTACTTAAGTTTTCTGTTTTCTCCAAAGAAATAAGAGCATCTGCAGTGACCAGGGCTGCTGCATCCACAGAAATGAAGAATTTTAAAAAATAATAACATCCAATGACCCATCTCCATCATTCGCAAACCATGTTCCAAAGAGCTTTCTCATTTTGTCTCCAAAGTCTAGAAGGAGAAATCATCACTTCCACTTTGCAGATGAGGCAAATAAAGTTCCTATCAGACAGCAATTTGTTGTTTGGTGTCTCTCAGTCATGTCCAACTCTTTAAGACCCATTGACTGCAGCACACCAGGCTTCCCTGTCCTTCACGGTCTCCATTGAGTCAGTAATACCATCCAACCATCCTCTGTCACCCCCTTCTCTTCCTGCCTTCAGTCTTTCCCAGCATCAGGATCTTTTCCAATGAGTCAGCTCTCCACATCAGGTAGCCAAAGTATTGGAGCTTCAGCTTCAGCACCAGTCCTTCCAATGAATACTTAAGGTTGATTTCCTTAAGGGTTGGCTGGTTTGATCTCCTTGCTCCCCACTTGAGAGTCTTCTCCAGCACCGCAGTTCAAAAGCATTTGCGGCGCTAGCGGTAAACTGCTGCCTGCCAGACAGCAGTTACTCTGAACAAACGCAGCTTTTGCTCCCAGATGTTAGACCAGCTCCCTCTAGGTTTCCCCAAGGCCACTGCTGGCTGCAAGGTGGGCTTCCACTAGACAGGAAGGAGCAAGGATGGAGAGCACCCTGAGCACCTGGCTGGCCGCCCCCCCCACCCCACCCCCGTTCCAGGAGCCAGCAGGAGGCAGGCACCACATGGGAATTCTACTCACTATCACTGGCGACCACAGACACACCTCCTCTCCCTGACCCTCCACTTCTTTCCCTGCAAATCAACATAAGCCCTCAGCTACCAGCTCCAGTAAAGCCCCGGTAACAAGACCTCCCGCTGTGGCTTGGGACAAACTATCGAAGCTACTCTTCACTCTCTGCAACAGCCTGGACATAGAAGCAACCTACATGTCCAATGACAGACGAGTGGACACAGAAGATGCAATAGACACGTACAATGCAGTGGCACACAGCCACCGAAAGGAACACAAGAAGATCATTCGTAGAGACGTGGATGGACCTAGAGCCTGTCGTCACACAGAATGAAGTAAGTCAGAAAGCAAAAAAGTAAATATCGTCCATTAATGCATATATGTGGGATCCAGGAAAGTGGAACAGACGAACCTATTTCCAGGGCAGTTTCAGAGATGCAGATGAAGAGAAGAAACACGTGGGCACGGTAAGGGGTGCAGAAGAGGACGGGGCCAGCTGGGAGAACAGGACTGACGTGCGTGCACGACCACATGGCAGATAGAGAGCTGGCAGAAAGCTGCTCCTGAGCGCTGGAGCACCGGGAGTCCAGCTTGGTGCTCTGTAATGGCGTGGATGGGTGGGATGGGAGGTGGGTAGGAGGGAGGTGCAAGAGGAAGGGGATATGTGTGTACATATAGCGGATTCACTTTGTACAGCAGAAACTGACACAACATTGTAAAGTAATTATACTCCAGTTTTTAAAAAGCAAGTATGGCTGCTGCTCCTTCAGTTCTGACTCCTGAAGTCTCCCCTGCACCCCGTCCAGTCTCCCCATGGCTTCACCCAGCTGATCATACAGAGGTGGCCCGGAGCCGGATTTGGAAAATGGAAGTCCGTTTCATAATCTTTTCCAAAATGGGTTAAACAGGGGGATCTCTCCTTGCCCATTGATGGAAATGGGAAACACGGAATAATGGGCAATGACTAGATTCGGCCAATTCTGATGTTCCGTATCGCTTCTTTCTAACCTAATAACAGAGAAGTATGCCTTTGTGAGGTTTAGTAAAGCTGCCCAGATTGACACCATAGCGAGATGACTTTTGAAGCAGAGGTTCTATTCAAGTCGCTGCCAAAAGTCACTTTATCTTCCCTCCGATGCATCTCAGATTTTATCTACCCTTTTATTCTTTTTGTCCTTAATTTTAAATCCTTTTTATTATTGTCTTTTCCCATGTAAGCACCAAGGGGGTTGTTTGGTACTCATTCTTTTGGAAGCAATTATCCACAAGAGAGGCGTTCACTTCATTTGGGTTGCATTTTATATCCAAACCAAGATAAAAATGCACAAAATTGACTTTGCCTATGCAGCTCAGACCCCGAAAAGTTCTTCCGTGTGAATCTGAATTCAGCTGCCTGTGGACTGAGCCCTCTTTGGAGACCAGGTGAGTGGTGATCATTTCTTGTAGCCCCAACATTATCTTCTTGTTGCCTAATCGGGCAAATAAAAATTTCATATAATTGCCCACTACACTAATTCAGACCCTTTAGACCTCAAGCTTTCTGTGAATTTGGAAAGACTGTATTCTCACTTGATCTAAAAAGAATGTCTCTCACCTAGATGGCTGCAAAATCCTCTTAATTCAAAGTCTTTATGATTTTTCATAAATGAGTTCCTTGCGTCTAGGAAACAAGTGGTGCAGGGGTGGTTTGGTGCCCAGCCCCACATAATCCATTACAAGCATAAAATTTCCGTGTGAAGTCTCACAGATCTTAAAATGTTGCATGAATATTGCATTCTGCTCTGTAACACATCTGCATTTCATTTTAATAAACTAATGATGTTTTAAATTAATTACTATCAGTACCAAAAAATAATAAGCTTTCTATCTGTCTTATAGTTATTAAGCAAGAGACAATTGACTTGTGTTTATCAGTTTTACAAAACGTGGCTGACCGAAAGGGAATTTACATCCAACGGAGCATCGCTACTGGCGTGGAGGCCACTTCTCTTTTCTCTGCTTCCATCTCCCAGTTGGCCATGCACAGAGGTGAAGAGAACACCATCACCTCTTTCTGCTTCATGAACTCTTTCCAGGCACTGGTCAAGGGGCATGAAAGCCCGCCCCAGAGTGGCAGGGCTCACTCTGCAGGGGATGTAGTGATGGTCAGGCTAGTTTCATGCTGGCTAGATAAGGTACCCGTGTCTGATCCCCTGATCCACTGAGCAAAATGTTTACTGCCGCAGGAAGATGTTTGCTGATGAACTTTGTTGCTGAATGCTCAGTCCTTCAGTCAGGTCTGCCTCTTTGCAGACCCACGGACTATAGCTCGCCAGGCTCCTTCCTCCCAGGAAGTCCATAGAATTTCCCACGCAAGAATACTGAAGCGGGTTATCATTTGCTCCTCCAGGGGATCTTCCCAACCCAGGTAAAGGAACCCAGGTCTCCTGCATCTCCCGCATTGGCAGACGTATTCTTTACCATTGCACCACCAGCCACGCACCCCCTGACCCGGGAAATCCCAAACGCCTCTGGTTTATTTTCCCATTCCTGCTATAATTTCATCCCACATAAAAGAGCTCGTCTGGGCAACTCAGCTGCACTCCTTCCTCTCTCTCCCGCTGGCCCTGGAATGTCAGCTGTGAGAACCTTTCAATGTGAAAGGAAATGGAGCCTCACGATGAGGGCTAAGAATCTTCAGACAGGGAGAAAAGCTTCTAAGCAAACGAACTCCCTGGCTTTACCTGCCACTGGTGGAAACAACTCCTTGCTCACGTTATTTGAGTTTCACCTTTTGTCCTGCAGCCTTTGCTTTTTCCCCCTCCAGGAATTAAAAGTCATCACGTGCCCCCCCACCCCCTGCCCGACCACACCTTCTGCACTGGAAGGCAGCCCAAACTGGGGGAGGCAGCAAGTTTGGGAGGCGTTTCCCATTTTATCCTAAGCAGAGAAATGAATACTCAGGGACAGGCTTCCCTGGTGGTTCGGTGTCTCTGCACTCCCCCTACAGAGGGCATTGGTTCAATCCCCGGTCAGGGAACTAAAACCCTGAAAGGAGCAGAGTGTGGCCAAATAAACAAATAAAAAGTTTTAGGAAAGAGAAATAGGTACTCAGGTCTCCATGGTTCACTAAAGAGTATTGTGCCTATCGCCATGGCCGCCTCTTCGGGGGTGACTGGGAAGGGGTCTTGGCCTCTAGAGGGGAATGGGCAGAGACCCATGCCCTGGACTTCATGCCAGGCCGGAATCTGACCCCTCTGCCTTCTAAACTGGCATTGCTTGGGGACCTCCACTCTGTCTCTCCCTTCCTCCAGAATACCCTTCGACCCCTACCCCCTCTGAGCCAAAAGTATTCACCCACTAGGCCAAAAGATCCAATCAGTCCATCCTAAAGGAGATCAGTCCTGAATATTCATTGGAAGGACTGATGTTGAAGCTGAAACTCCAAAACTTTGGCCACCTGATGCAAAGAACTGACTCGTTTGAAAAGATCCTGATACTGGGAAAGATTGAAGGTGGGAGGAGAAGGGGACAACAGAGGATGAGATGGTTGGATGGCATCAGCAACTCGATGGACATGACTTTGAGCAAGCTCTGGGAGCTGGTGATGGACAGGGATGCTGGCATGCTACGGTCCATGGGGTCACAAAGAGTCACAACTGAGTGACTGAACTGAACTGAGGCCAAAAAATGGGGAGCAGGGGATCCTGATCCTCTCCAGCCTTAAATCATCTTAAATTACCACCAATAGACAGTGACCCCCATGAGGCCAGGCTTGTGTCCTTCTGTTCTGTGCAAGTGGGTGTGCTTACGTGCATGCCTGTGGGCTCACCCTAGGCCCAAGTCTGGTGTATGCCCATCAAATGGAGAGGGTGGACAGAGGCACAGGTGTTCAGCCTCCAGTTACTCCACTGCAGCCCTGGACTCATCTCTGGGCACTAGAATTTCCACTTTTACACAGCCTGTGCCTTTCTTTTCTGTAAAGAATCATGCTACTTGAACACGTGGCTGGATTTCTAAACCTTTGCTAAATAAGCTCCACCCTTGATCTAAACCCAGGGCCTCCTCAATGCATCCCTAGGGGCGGGGGAGGGGTGGTCCCACAGTGTCTCAGCGTTGGTCAGTTGTTCCTATCTATTTCCTTGAATCATGCTTCTCCATCTGGGGAGGCAGGGCCAAGATGCTGTCCTGGGTCCCCTGCCTGCTTCTCGGCTAAGGAAAAGGGTGCATATAATTGTCAGACCCTCTGACAATTCCCTAGTAGCTCAGCTGGTAAAGAATCCACCTGCAATACGGGAGACCTGGGTTTGATCCCTGGATTGGGAAGATCCCCTGGAGAAGGGAACAGCTACCCACTCCAGTATTCTGGCCTGGAGAATTTCATAGACGGTATAGTTGATGGAGTCACGGAGTCAGACAGGACTGAGTGACTTTTCACTGATAATACACACAGCAGTGTCTTCCCTGTAGAAGTCAGCAGGCTGGCATCAAAGAAACTGGAGATTAATGACAAATTTCACAGGAGGGTGAGGCAGAGCCTCAAAGTCATGGGCATTTGGCTGTGTTTACAGTTCCGACCTTCCCTCACTGTTGAGAGGAAGTTGCCTTCTCCTCTATCTGTACAACCTTCCCATCAAAAACAAGATCATCTCTCGCTGTGAAATATTGCAGGTGAACAGATGCTGTTTCCTTAAATCAGGACATTTGTCAAAGAGGTTTGACAAGTCCTTGTCAATAAAGACAAAAAAACTCAAAGTGTGTGGCCATCCTGTGTTAGGGGGAAAAAAAGGGACATGTGTTGTTCTTTCCACTCAACATTTTGCCCTTGAAGTGGAATATTTTTCCCTTAATACTCAAAGAATATGCAGTTCCTCAATGTTTAATCTTCTGTTTCAACCTTGATCTAGAACCAAGCTTCCTTTAAGCAATATATCCAAGTCAGAAAGGATCCAAAGCAAAAGCACAAACCATTAGGTTCCTTTCTAGAGAAATATTTGCTTCCTCACCCGGCTGTGCTGCGCCTCAGGCAAGGCAGGCAAGATCTTCATAGTCATTGCACCAATCAGGATCTTTCGGTCCGACATGTGGGGTCTATTTCCCTAACCAGGGGATCGGACCGGGCCCCCTGCCTTGGGAGCATAGAGTTTTAACCATTGACCCACCAGGGAAGTCCCAAAACACTGCATTCTTAATGTGGTGGGAAAGCTTTGCTGCAGGACATCACTGGTTTCCAAACCCAGTTCCACCATTTACTACTGGATGGACCACGCTGGGCAATCAGTGGAAGCCTCAGTTTCCTTATCTGTAAAGTGGGAGTGAGAAGAGCATTTGTATTACTGGGAGTATTGTGAAGATTCAGTGTGGTAATGCTTAACCATCATTATTCATC
This sequence comes from Nanger dama, assembly GCA_917880005.1. NCBI lineage: Eukaryota > Metazoa > Chordata > Mammalia > Artiodactyla > Bovidae > Nanger > Nanger dama. Next base: position 6,303,590 of record CAKJTW010000063.1, on the reverse strand, counting down.
ATCCCTGCCTCCGAGGCACTGAATAAATTCCATTAATTGAGTGAATGCTGCATATCAGGAACTTTGTATATAATGTGTGAATGCTCAGTGACTCAGTCATGTCTGACTCTCTATGACCTTGTGGACTGCATCCTGCCAGGCTCCTCTGTCCATGGAATTTTTCAGGCAAGGATATTGGAGTGAGTTGCCATTTCCTTCTTCAGGGGATCTTCCTGACCCAGACATCAAACCCACGTCTCTTTTGTCTTCTGCTTTGGCAGGCAGATTATTTAGTGCTGTGCCATCCCGGAAGCCATTTGTATATAATATTTCTGTGCTTTATAAGGACTTCACAAGTGTGTGTGATCCCCATTGTATGGATGAGCAAACTGAGGTTCAGAGAAATAACGTCACCTACCGAAGTTTCTGAAGCTAGTAAGCTTTTCCAAGATGACTGGCTTCCTGCGAAACTGAAAGTCACATCAGTCACTGTGAGGTTCCCAAGGATGCACCGCCTATGAGCCCCAAGAGTCAGAGGTATGGCTTCCCACAGCCCAGTAGGGCCTGGAGGGGTGGGCCCCAGCTTGGTCACCCGACGTGCCATAAAACGTTTAACAAGATCATTTTCTCCATGTGTGAAGACATTTTAACGATTGGAAAGCATGGAGTCTCAGAGCTGAGAAAATCCCAAAAGGTGAAACGAGGCTGAATTATTTAGAGGCTGCAGTTCATTGAGTCATCAGCATCCTTCCTCTCTCCTGCCAGCTCACCACTGGCCTCTTGGAGATGACCCCCCCACCCAGCCCCACCTTCTCAAAGAAGCAAAGGTCCAGGCAACCCATGCCTGCTTGCCTGGCGACCTGCTCCCTCAGAGATTAGAGTACTCATATCTCAGCTTGGCAAATGAAAGAGACCAGGCGAAGGGAGAAGGTTATCCGGGTGGGAGAAGGCGAAAAATTTCATATCACTGTCTCAATCCTTATTCGGGAAAAATGAAAAGTCCTCATTATTAAATCACAAAGCAATTAAAAAATTAAAAATTTCATAAGACCCTACATAAAAGAAATACAAGTGTTTAATGATGGATTAGAAAGTGAAAGTAGGGGGAGAGGAAAAGTAAAAGCCCGCTGGTCTCAGGGGTTTCCCTCTCCACCGCGGCAAGAGTGGTTTCTGCCCGCGCCCTCGTGCCAGCCGCAAGAACTAATAAATTCCGGGCTCCCCTGCCTAGAAGCCAAGGCCGATTAATATCTGCCTACCTTGTTACCTAATTCATTATGGAATAGCAGTTAATTTGATTTGATATTATTTTAATAAAATTCTGTAATATATTAGATTGTTTCAGGCTATCAAAATAATTTTCCAATTATTACGGTTACTCAAGCAAGTCTTTTTTTTCCCCCTTCACAAGCGGCAGTTGGTCTGACTCAGAATATATTAGTTCCTACAGCTTCATCCTGGCCAGGGGAACAGGGGAGCCATGCATGGTTGCCCAGAAGGGCTCCTGCCAAGAACAGGTGCCCGCGATTCACAGCACGACGGCCCCGGCCACAGTCCAGTGCAGGGTTCTAGCCACGGTGACTCTCTGACCACGAGGCTGGCCCTCTACAACCGCTGCTAAGTTTTAAGAAATAAAATTTCTATTCAAAAAGACCCATGGACACACAGTGACTGGAAGCGTGCATGCTAAGTCACTTCAGTTGTCTGACTCTTTGGGACCCCATGGACTGCAGCCTGCCAAGCTTCTCTGTCCATGGGATTCTCCAGGCATGAATACTGGAGTGGGTGGCTCTGCCCTCCTCCAGATCTTCCTGAACCAGGTATCAAACCCACATCTCCTGTGTCTCCTGCATTGGCAGGCAGGTTCTTTATCACTATAGACACCTGGAAAGCCCTGGGTGGAAGATTGATCATTCTTGGTAGAGAGAGCATGTGTTTCAAAAGTTCAAGTTCAAGTGTTCTCTCTATTGGCACCTGACCTCCCTGAACCTCCAGCTCTTGAGGGACAGAACAAAGAGTCATCTGATTGGAAGCACAGCATGAGATTTCAAAGGCGATCACTTTTGCAAGAGTGGTGAATACCGATGTATAACTGACATCAAGAAATCTATTTCACTCTGGACAGTGAGGAATATTAACTAGACTAGTGGTGATCATTTCAAAATATATACAGATAAAGACTCAGTGTGCTGTACACCCAAAACCAATAGAATTCATCTCAATTACATCTCAAAAAAAATAAATAAAAGAAATTAATTCCCTCTCCCCCTTGTCAATCCCCTTGGGAGGTGAAGGTGGAAGCAGACCAAACCTTGGGGAGATTTGGGGGAAAGATGCTGGGCTTGGGGCAAGAAACCTGGTTTGGGTTCTTGAAGTGTGCAGCTCCCTGAGTGATGGTGGGTGGTACCAGCCTGCAGTGACTGGACCAGAATTGGAGACTTGGGTCAGTGGGCCTCTGATGGGGCCTCCCCAGCACACTGAGACAGTTGAGGAGCTCAGTCATTCATTTAGTCACTCAGCAAACAGTTACTGAGCTCCAAGGCTGTGCCTGGCACTATGGTGAGCAAGGGCAGCAGAGTCCCCGCCTACATGAGCTTGCAGGGTCCCGCTACACAGCTTCTGCAGGCAGCATCGTCACCAGCACTGAGTAGGCATCTGATAAATGGATGGATATTCAGTTGGTCATGGGGGCGCCAGATATCAACCCAATAATCACGGAAGCAAATTAGCAGAAAAAAAAAAAAATCCAAGGACTTTAATTAGGATCTACAAAGGACAAGCACAAAGGACTGTGAGAGCTGAATACAAGGGGACTTTTCATATTCAGGGACCCAGGGAGTGAGTGGAGATTCGCCATGAGAAGGGGAAGGGAAGGATGTTCCCAGGAGGGCAGACGGCATAAGCAAAGGCCCAGAGGCAGGATTGGCTGTGGGTTTCCAGAGACAGAAAGAAGGCCACCCTCAGGGAATGGAGGGAGGGTGGTGGGTGGAGGCTGTATTGGAGAGACCGCAGGCCCATGGGCAGGGTAAGGCAGATGGTCTTGCCCTGTGGATGGGAAGCAGTGAGCTCAGGGCCAGCGAGCAGCGTGCTCAGGTCTTGTGATTTTCCAAGCTTGCTCCGTGCAGTGTGGAGAACGGCCGTGAAGAGGAAGTGGCAGGTGCCCCGGGAGAGGCAACGTCGGCTTGGAACTCGGCTGGTCTCAGAGTCAGACCCTGCGAGCCCCAGGGGTCACTCACATGGTGAGTCAGGCTGCAAGCGATTCTCCGAACGAGACCCCTCAATCTGAAGACCAGGCGCCTGGTGTCATGGCCATGCCCCGCCCTCCTCTACTTCACCCTGGAATGCCGGACGTGCACAGCCCCTGGCTTCTGACCCTGTGGATAACTCTGTGTGCCAGGCTGCCCTCCACCCTGGCCAACACTCAGTTTGCAGCTGGCCAGCCCTAGTCTGAGCCGATGCTGCACCATCAAGATCCAGACGCCACCTTGCAATGACTAACTCTGTCCTACCCGGCCAGGCACGGGAGAAATTCCAACTTCCCTCTCAAGGGCCCCACTGTGTGTGGGCTCAGGGGCTGTGTCACCACCTGCCTCACTGTCTGTCCATCTCCATCTCTCTGCCTTTGAGTATGGCTCCCAATTATGATGAAAGAATTGCAACCAAGTCTCAATGGTCCATTATGGGAAATAAAGGTGACTTTTGGAGGTGGAAAGAGGGATGCTAAGAGGGGAAGTTGGTGAATAGACCCAGTCACCAAGGATTGGGGATGGGAGTGGGAGTGGGGATGAGGAAGGCCTAAGCCTGCATGGAACAGCCTGGCAGGTGGGTGGGCTCCATGACCTTGGGATCTTGCCTTTCAGTCCAGATCTGGGGGACATGGCCAAGACTGGAATCACTGGGGTACCACTGTCCACTAGGCAAGGCAGGGGTGGGGGGAGGTGCAGGGAGCCAGAAATATACAGAGACTTTGACAGGCTGCAGGCTGCAGAGTCCATGCAGAGACCATGTGTGAACGTCCATCCACTTTCCTCCAGCCTTTGTAAATCCAGCTGGAAACTGAGGAGCTGTGCTGCAGATCAGATGAGTGTCCTTGGCTACATCTGGGCCTGAGTGTTGGGGGAACCTGGGGAGGAATGGGGATCTGCAGGTTCAGCCCTGTTCCAGGGTCCAGAGGGAGGCTCTTGCATTCACCGAGTGAACACTCGCTGGACAACTGCTCTGCACCAAGTCTCAGGCACAAGAGGGGCTGGAATGAGCCACATAAGACCTCGGATCACAAAAGGCTCACTCCTGGCTTTCTGGGAGCGGAGCAGTCTGTTATCCAAAAGGGGCTGCAGTGGGGTCTGGCAGGACCCCCAAGAAAGCTTCCCAGGAGAGGAGTCTGAATGGTGGCTACCAAAGGATGAGGACACTGCAGCTCTGAAGAGGCAGCTCCAAGTTCAGCTGGGAGGTGATGGGGTGGGGATGGAGCCACGGGGAATAGAGGTAGGGACACAGCAACAGACAGGACGTGGAGAGATCGCGGGCGCTCCTGGAGAGAATAGATCACAGGGAATTACAGGATGGGTCAGAAAGGGAGGCTGGAACCATGGGGACTTGCAGGGAAAGCCTGGCCCAGGGCCAATACGTGGCCGAGCAGAAGTACATTAGAAGCCAAGCAAGGAGCCTGTGAGCCAGGCACCGTGAGCGATACAGATGGTCCAGAAGCTGTGGGATTCTGGATGAAGGAAAGGGTACCACCCAACCCCACCTGATGGAGATCAATGGAGGACCAAGATCGGAAAGCCGTGAGGAGGTCTGGAGCATCCACCAAGTGAACACTTGCTGGATAACTGCCATGCGCCCAAGTCCCGGCCACAGGAGGGGCTGGAATGAGCCCCTGCCCAGTGGGGCCTGGGCAGGGGGTAACCAGGTAGCTTTAAATATGTGAGCAACTCGTTGGAAAAGACTGATGTGGGGAAGATTGAAGGCAAAAGGAGAAGGGCGCAGCAGGGGGAGACGATGGGATGGTGTCACCGACTCACTGGACATGAGTTTGAGCCGACTCTGGGAGACAGTGAAGGACAGGGAAACCTGGCGTGCTGCAGTCCCCAGGGTCACAAAGAGTCTGAACGACTGAACAAGAATGTGTCACCTTCAGAAAAGCAGCTGTGCCATTTCGAGGAGGCACTAGGTTTGGAGAGCCTCACGTGTGCCCGACATGGTGACCGTGCCACACAGACTGCCTCCCTCATGGACCTGCAGGAACAAGAGGGTGACAGGCTCCAGATTTCCAGCCCCACCTCCGTCCCGCATCCCAGGATCCTGGGGTCCCCCAGCCCCAAGTTGCTAGCCCATGAGCCTCAGCTGCCTGGCTTCTTCAAGAAACCCCAGCAGAGACCAAGATGGCTCAGAACATATGTCTTCAGTCTCAGAGCCACGATCCAGGCTTGATTTCCACGCTGGTGCCTTGCTTTGTTCTTTGCTCTACTCTACTGGGAATTCGGGTGAAGGTCTGAGAGCCCCAGAGACCCAGGCTGCTCCTGTTCCAAGGTGATGAGAAGAAGAAAAGAAAGTGCTTTCAGAGCAACACGACGCTATCAAACTCTGGAGGAGGGGCAACCTCGTCTGGGCATTGATATCACTTTTGTTGAATCCCCATCCTGGTGAGCATCCTGCCTGACAGAAAGCTCTGCAGCGAGACAAACAAAAAGCAAGATGAGCGCCTCCTGCCAGCTTGTGTCCCCTTGAAGTAACATAACAGGTCGACTCAGAGGGTCAGCCTGCAGAGGGAAGCCAGCTAAGCTCATGACCAAAGAGAGGTCTCAACCTTAACCTTCCACAGGCACCTAGTGTGGTGGTGGAATGCTGGCCCCTTGGGAGATGTGTCCACAGGGAACCCGTGAACGTGATCTAATTTGAACAAAGAGTCTTTTGCAATGATGTGAAATTAAGGATCTTGATACCCATCAGACATCCTTGATTATATGGAGTCAATTCACTGACAAGTGTCTTTTTTAAATAAATTTATTTATTTTAATTGGAGGTTAATTACTTTACAACATTGTATTGGTTTTGCCATACATCAACATGTTGGTAACGATAACCCTGTATGACAAGTGTCTTTAAAGGAGGAAGGCAGAGGGCTCCTGGAGAGGCTATGAAAATGGAGACAGGTCAGAGTTGTGCTGTCACAAGCCAAAGAATACCTGGAGCCCCCAAAAGCTGGGAGAAGCCAGGAACTGAGGCCTCCTGAGAGCCTTTGGTGGGACTACAACCCTGTACCTTGACACTGGACTTCTGGCCTCTAAACTGCAAAGGAGTAAAGTTCCACTGATATAAGCTTCTTAGTTTGTTGTCATATGTGTGGCAGCCTAGGAACTAACCCACCTAGGTTGTATGAAATGTCATTTTTAGATCAGAGAGCAGAACAAAATGAGGGTTGTTTTGTTTTGTTTTTAACACACAAAAAAATATTTTGTATTGGAGTAGAGCTGATTAACAATGTTGTGACAGCTTCAGGTGGACGGTGAGGGGCTCATTCTGGATGGGAGGGGTTTGGGGGAGAATGGATATATGTACATGTATGGCTGAGTCCCTTCAAAATGAGGGTTTTTAATAAAATTATCCAACAAGATCAACATCAGCCTCACCAAGGCTCTGCAGGTCATCAATTTTTAATGCAGTTCGTGCTAACATTAAAACTATTATTCAAAAACCAGGCCTTGTGACTCTTATCGGTAGATGTGATATTCTAACAAAGAACAGATTTAGAGATAGATTTCTGGGAAATTGGCAATGACCATGTGATTTTTAATAGTTATCCAGATAACACTGTTTCCTTACCCTCAAGGCAAATAAAACCATGCAAAAAACAAAAACAAAAAAAACAGTTACTAACCTAAATAGACCCATTCCCAGGAGAAAAGCGTGAGCATTCTATATGACTTATATGTGATGACTTTATTGAACAATATTAAATGAAGGTAATATTAACAAGCTCCTCTGTCCATAGACTTCTCCAGGCAAGGGTAATGGAGTGAGTAGCCATTTCCTTCTCCAGGGGATCTTCCCAAACCAGGGATTGAACCCAGGCAGGTCTACTAAATTGCAGACAGATTCTTCACCAGCTGAGCCACCAGGGAAGCTGAATGTTAACAAAAACTCTGAGTCAGCCTATGTAATGGGGTTATGACATCCAGCCACTACGTAGAAAGATGTGGTCCACTTTTCACCTGTGGAATCTGAGTCTGAGAAAGCCACAGTGATGTTTCTAAAACCATGGCTCAGGAGCAGCAAATTCATGGTTGAATCCCAAGCCTTCGACAGCTTCAAACCATAGTGCCAGAGCATCTCCCCACCAGGATGATTTTAGAGTGGTTGTAAATAGTTTATATTTCTATTCTGAATTTCTAAAAGATAGTGTGTCTGAGAGAAGGAATGTCTGTTCTAAGGAAATCAGTCTAGTTGACCAATGTAAACGTGCCCTACTCCTGAGAAAATCCAGTTTCCAAGCCCAGTCTTGAAACCCAGAAGCTCTGCGGTCGCCTTTCTGTCTTGTCCATATGAGACCAAAGGTAAGCGCTACTTTCCAAGACTTCCTTCTTGCAGAATCAGCTAAAATGATGGCAGAGCTTTGAAATTGCTCCAAGATGGTTCTGAAGGTTCTGAGTGGACAACTTTTCCCTTCCGTGGTGAAACTGGAAGGCTTTATCACTCTTTTATAACTTTCCATATAATTTTTTTGAAACCAAGCAGCCAGCATCAAAGCCTGTGGGCTGAAACCGTGCCTGTGATTGCAACCAAGGGGCAGAATCTAGTCCTGAGGATGGGACGGCTCACATCTGGCTTGTTCCTGGCCTCCCCAGATGACCTGGCCAGAGAACACAGCCCAGACACAGACAGATGCAGCAGGAGGCTCAGATTTAACAATCACACTCGCTTACCAAACACAGCCATGAAGACAGAGCAACCGAGATGGGCACTCTGCGTTCTTGCTCACCACGCATCTGTGGACCAGGAGGTATCATGTGAGAGAAACAAAACCTGGAGATAGGTCGACACCAAGCGTCAGCCAGGAGGTCCACCACCTCACTGAGCAGCTATAGGTGCTGAGTCCCTGACGGACCCCCGGTGCTCTGTGCACACCACCTAAAGACTGCAGGAAAGAGTGCAATATGAAGATGGTCCAGGCAGGGTTCAAACCCACCCTTGGCCTCTTATCAGCTGTGTGACCATGGGTGAGACGTTTCCCCTCTTTAGCTTCAGTGACCAACGGCACGAGGGTGAAGGTGCCACCACCATGCAGGGTTGACTTTAGGGTTAGAAAAAAGGTGTGTCAATTACCAGATACCATAAATGTTGGCTATTATTATTAGGAACACAAAATTAGGGGAAATGCCCGTTTGTTTGATAAGTTAAGAACATGGGTTTTGAGGTCAGAGTCATTGGACTGAGTTCCAGCTCTATCACTGTTAAGCCGAGGACAATTTACTTTGCTTTTCTCAGTCTCAGGCGACTCACATGCCGAGTGGGAGTGTGTATCAGTGCTTACCTATAGTGGGCTGAACAGCACCTTGTTCCCAGAAGATAGTCTGTGGGTTGAACTTATTTGGAGAAAATATCTTTGCAGATGCTCTCAAGTGAAGGATCTCAAAATGAGATCCTCCTGGCTTATCTGGAGCAGGTTGGGGGTGGGACTAGTCCAATGACAAGCATCCTTGTCAGAGAAAAGGTAGAGGGGGTTACACACCAACACAGAGGGACATCCCGTGTGCAGATGGGACAGACCCCAGAGCGGTGAGTCTGCCATCCAAGGAACAAGGGTGGTCCACAGCCATGAGAAGCTGGAAGGCAGGCATGGACCAGACCCATAGGACTGACTTTTCTTGTCCCTGGGAGGGTACAGGCAGCCTCTCCTGAATCCCGTCTCTATAACGACCTAGCAGGAGAAGTGAGCATCACAGTGCCCCACAGAGAGCTCATCACCTATGGGAATGAGTGCTGAGAGTGAGACCCAGGCATCCTGGGGTGCCCGTGGTTGGCTGGGTAAAGCAGGCTTATCACTATTGCCCCAGCCACTCTGGTTGAGATGCCACACACCCCCAGGGCATCTGGTCCCGTCTGTGCACCATGGGGAACTTTGGCCCAGCAGCTCTGGGCACCAGGTAGGCTCTCATCTGAGACCCCTGTGCCACTCCTTTTCTCATTTGCTGAATGAGGACGATAAGGACCCTGGACTGGCCTCCTCTGTCCTTCTTACCCCATCGCCACCTGTCATTCCCATCAGGAATCTGGCGGAGCATTCTGGGCTGCCTGTTGTGTAATTTTTAGCCCAGACCTGACCCCCAGCTGGGTTTCTCAATTCACCAAGCTTCTGCTTCTTTCATCCTCTTCCAGAAAGTTCCTTGCTCCTCCACCTTCTCCTCCCAAACACACCCTGGAGGGATTTGGGACCAGTGCACTATTGCACAATAAACCCCTGCAAAGAAAGGCAGAGCCCAGTCAGCTCTGGGGGCCAGTGCCTGCCACCGTGGGAGCAGGTACCACCCATAAAGGCCGGAGGGCTGAAGACCAGCAAGTTTTCCAGGAAAACATGGAAGCCCAGGGGCGCCAAGCAGAGCAACGAGGATATCAAACTATGGCACATCCGCTGACCACACCTGTTTTGGTGACCGCTGGCCTCCTGTGCCCTGAAGCCCCATCTGGGTGCCCACAGGAGTGAGCAGGCTCAGCCCAGCAGAGTGTCAGGTGTGCAGCAACACACGCCAACGGGTACCCCCATCCACCTGCCCCCGGCTCCTCCCGCCTTGCCCCGAATCTCCATGAGATGTCCCCGCTGGAGCTGGCTGGCTCACACAGGACTTGCAGAGGGAGAGAGAATGTACCTCCTTGGTCTCTAAAAGCACTTTGCTCCAACTGCTTTATAAACTGGTGTCCCAACCCCTGGCTCTTTCACTTCTGCGCTCTCTTAGTCACCTCCGACTGCTTTAACAAAATAGCATCGCCTGAGTGCTTACACCACAGGCATTTAGTTCTCATGGTTCCGGAGACTGGCAGTCCAAGATCCAAGTGCCAGCAGCTCCAGAGTCTAGCAAGCTCTCCTCCTGGTTTGCAGACAGCAGTCTGGGTAGTAAGGAAAAGGGGAAAGCTCTCAGGTCTCTCCTGATTGCAGCACTAATCCTCTCATTAGGACTCCACCCGGTGACCTCATCTAATCCTAGTTACCTCCCAAAGGCCCAGCTCCACACATCCGCACACTGGGGATTAAGGTTCAACTTAGGACCTTTGCAAGGATACGAGCGAGCGTTTATCCCTGTAGAATGCACTCACTTTGTCTGTGTCCTGCCTCTGCCTGGATACTTTCGCTTTTTGCCCCTTTGGTGGTGGTGGCGGTGGTTTAGCTGCTCAGTCATATGTGACTCTTTGCAACTCCATGGACTACAGCCCACCAGGATCCTCTGTCCATGGAATTTCCCAGGCAAAAATATTGGAGTGGGTTGCCATTGCCTTCTCCAGGGGATCTTCCAGACCCAGAGATCAAATCCAGGTCTTTTCCATTGCAGGTGGATTCTTTACAACTGAGCCTTTGTCCCTTTACTTCAGCTTTTTTAAAGAACCATCTTGCATATTGTCACCAGGAAAGACATGTGTCCTCTAAGAGTCTCTTGTCGGGAGAAATTCCAGACACCATGTTATCCAGGGTTAGAGGGAACCAGTGAAAGCAGACACAAATAACAATGAGACCTCACTGGGTTTACTTACATCTCAGTGATTGTTTTCTCCTCCTCAAACACTGCCTGAGGGCTGAGAGGGTTCAGAGCCCTGTGTGGGTCCCCAGGACCCAGAGGTGAACAAGGTGAATGAGACCCAGGCCTTGACCACAGGGAGCTCAGATGTGGTGGGGACAAACCCAGTAACCAAGCCCGATGGCGCAGGGCAAGAGATGGTGGAATGGAGACTTGGCTGGGTATCTCCCAGGCCCGGGCAGCAGGCCCTGCTCCAGGAGCACATCTGATCTAGTCTTTGATGGTTTAGGCTGTTTACTCACGAGACACAGCATTTCAGTCAGACCCAGACAGCAGATATACTGCACTCTGCCTAGAGTGTAAAAATTTGAAGATGTCATAGAAGGCAAACTTGAGGTTACCAAGCGTGGGAGACATAAGGTAGGACTTTGAGATTAACAAATACTGCTGCTGCTGCTGCTGCTGCTGCTAAGTCACTTCAGTCATGTCCAACTCTGTGTGACACCATAGACGGCAGCCCACCAGGCTCCTCTGTCCACAGGATTCTCTAGGCAAGAATACTGGAGTGGGTTGCCATTTCCTTCTCCCTAGCAAATACTACTATATGTAAAATAGATAAACAACAAGGACCTACTATACAGCTGTTGTTCAGTCGCTCAGTCATGTTAGACCCTTTGCAGCCCCATGAACTGTAGCCTACCAGGCTCCTCTTTCCATGGATTTGCCAGACAAGAATACTGGAGAGGGTTGCCAGTCCCTTTTCCAGGGGATCTTTCTGACCCAGGAATCAAACCCGCATCTCCTCTTTGGCAGGCAGATTCTTTACTGCTGAGCCAGGAAACAATATCCATTATCTTGTAATAACCTATAATGGAAAAGAATCTGAAAAAGAATGCACAAAGACACAGACACACACACACATATGTATAACTGAATCACTTTACTGTGCACCTGAAACTACTCCAACACTGTAAATCAACTATACTTTAAAAAATTCAGATGTCATTTGAGAAAAATTAGATTTCATGTAAGATCCGACAGCATGGGATCTTCCAAACTGCATGTCCTCAGTCAACTAGAACTAAACACTAGCCACTCCACTTAGACAGGACATGTTCCCTCCAGTTTGGCAGGGTCTCCACCCCACCCTATCCAGTCAGCTTATTCCTCCCTCCTGGATCCTGCAGACATTTGAGTTGGCAGCCTCTGAAATCACAGATTTCAGTTACACCACTAACCAACTTCTGTTTGCTTTATTAACCATGTTGCTATATGAGTGTTCGGCAGGAAAACACCCCAGAAATCCCAGAACCCACTCTCCTGATACAGAAGGAAACACAGAGACTGGGCCTGCTCCCACATTCACTTTGCATTTTAGTGGCCGGCACAGCAACTAATCAAAGCAGAGGCTTGTCTCAGATCACAACAGTCAAAGGCACAGTTTGGAGGATTCAGAAGACTTGCTCAAGGTCATCAGCCAGTAGAAGTTGGAGCTTGGACAGGACCCAGGAGTTCTGATGCCCATGATCCAAGGATGTCCCAAACCATGGAAAGCCCAGTGTCACCCAGCTGTCCCCAGCAGAGCAGTCAGCTTATGTTCAGATGATTTTCATCTGTGCCACAAATATATCCCTGAATATCCAAAAGTTTAACGTACAGGATGTAACAGAAACTTCTCTCTTATGCATAAAACACACACACACACACACACACACACACACACACACAATTTGCTTGTTAAAATATACTCGAGCATCACCAGCCCCTCCTGCCCAGAGATGGCCCAGCAAACATTAGGCCCGGGCTGCCAAAGGGACTTTTGTTTCATATTAAGCCAATTTGGTCTAGATTATTGATAAGACTGGGATAATGTCTCCAAAAGAAAAAACACAATCTTTGAACAGAATCTCCTAATCAACAGTCATCGGGGAGCAGGGCCTGGGGCTCTGAGGTCAAGGCCTGTACAGGCATCCCACCACAGCAGGAAGAAGAGATGTCAGAGGGGAAATGAGGACCTTTTGTGATGACCTCACATTTGGAGAACACTTCTCTTTTTCAGGAGACCAGGGTTCAATCCCTGGGTCAGGAAGAACCCCTGGAGAAGGAAATGGTTACTGACTCCAGTATTCTTGCCTGAGAGAATTCCATGGACAGAGAGAGGGGCCTGGCATGCTGCAATCCATGGGCTCACAAAAGATCGGACATGACTGAGTGACTAACTCTTTCATTTTCACTTTCTCTTCTCCAGGACAATCACAGAATAGGTGATTTTTTTTTCAGAGTTCTTAATTTTTATTGCTTACTATAACTTTTTTAAATTTTATTTTAATTGGAAGCTAATTGCTTTACAATATTTCAGTGGTTTTTGCCATACATTGATATGAATCAAATAGGAAAAGGAGTAAGTCAAGGCTGTATATTGTCACCCTGCTTATTTAACTTTTATGCAGAGTAGATCATGAGAAATATGGGCTAGAGGAAGCACAAGCTGGAATCAAGATTGCCGGGAGAAATATCAATAACCTCAGATATGCAGATGACACCACCCTTACGGCAGAAAGCGAAGAACTAAAGAGCCTCTTGATGAAAGTGAAAGAGGAGAGTGAAAAAGTTGGCCTAAAGCTCAACATTCAGAAAACTAATATTATGGCATCCAGTCCCATCACTTCATGGCAAATAAATGGGGAAACAGTGGAAACAGTGGCTGACTATTTTTCTGGGCTCCAAAAGCACTGAGGATGGTGACTGCAGCAATGAAAATAAAAGACACTTACTCCTTGGAAGGAAAGTTATGACCAACCTAGATAGCATATTCAAAAGCAGAGACATTACTTTGCCAACAAAGGTCCGTCTAGTCAAGGCTATGGTTTTTCCAGTGGTCACATATGGATGTGAGAGTTGGATGGTGAAGAAAGCTGAACACCAAAGAATTGATGGTTTTGAACTGTGGTGTTGGAGAAGACTCTTGAGAGTCCCTTGGACTGCAAGGAGATCCAACCAATCCAACCTAAAGGTGATCAGTCCTGGGTGTTCACTGGAAGGACTGATGTTGAAGCTGAAACTCCAATACTTTGGCCACCTGATGCGAAGAACTGACTCATTTGAGAAGACCCTGATGCTGGGAAAGATTGAGGGCAGGAGGAGAAGGGGACAACAGAGGATGAGATAGTTGGATGGTATCACCAACTCGATGGACATGGGTTTGGGTGGACTCCAGGAGTTGGTGATGGACAGGGAGGCCTGGCGTGCTGTGGTTCATGGGGCCACAAAGAGTCAGACACGACTGAGTGACTGAACTGAACTGAACTGAACTAACATGAATCAGCCATAGGTGTACAAGTGTCTCCCATTCTGAAGCCCCCTCCCACCCCCCTTCCCATCCCATCCCTCAGGGTTGTCCCAGTGCACCGGCTTTGAGTGCCCTGTTTCATGCATTAAACTTGGACTGGTGATCTATTCCACATATGGTAATATACACGTTTCTTTGCTATTCTCTTAAATCATCCCAGACTCGCCTTCTCCCACAGAGTCCAAAAGTCTGTTGTTTATATCAGTGTCTCTTTTGCTGTCTTGCATACAGGGTTATCATTACCATCTTTCTAAATTCCATATATATGCATTAATATACTGTATTGGTATTTTTCTTTCTGACTTACTTCACTATCTATAATAGGCCCCAGTTTCATCCACCTCATTAGAACTGATTCAAATGTATTCTTTTTTAAGGCCTGAGTAATACTCCATTGTGTATATGTATCACAGCTTTCTTATCCATTCATCTGCCAATGGACATCTTAGTTGCTTCCATGTCCTGGCTATTGTAAACAGTGCTGAGATGAACATTGGGGTACATGTATCTCTTTCAATTCTCGCTTCCTCAGTGTATATGCCCAGCAGTGGGACTGCTGGGTTGTATGGCAGTTCTGTTTCCAGTTTTTATGGAATTTCCACGCTGTTCTCCATAGTGGCTGTATTAGTTTGCATTCCCACCAACAGTGTAAGAGGATTCCCTTATCTCCATACCCTCTCCAGCATTTATTGTTTGTAAACTTTTTGATGGCAGCCATTCTGACCAGCATGAGATGGTACTTCATTGTGGTTTGGATTTGCATTTCTCTGATAATGAGTGATGTTGAGCATCTCTTCATGTGTTTGTTAGCCATCTGTATGTCTTCTTTGGAGAAATGTTTGTTTAGTTCTTTGGCCCGGTTTTTGATTGGGTCATTTATTTTTCCGGTTTTGACCTTCATGAGCTGCTTGTATATTTTGAGATTAATTCTTTGTCAGTTGCTTCGTTTGCTATTATTTTCTCCCATTCTGAAGGCTATCTTTTCATTTTGCTTATAGTTTCTTTTGCTGTGCAAAAGCTTTTAAGTTTAATAAGGTCCCATTTGTTTATTTTTTGCTTTTATTTCCATTACTCTGGGATGTGGGTCATAGAGGATCTTGCTGTGATTTATGTCGGAGAGTGTTTTGCCTATGTTTTCCTCTAGGAGTTTTATAGTTTCTCGTCTTACATTTAGATCCTTAATCCATTTTGAGTGTGTTTTTGTGTATGGTGTTAGAAAGTGTTCTAGTTTCATTCTTTTACAGGTGATTGACCAGTTTTCCCAGCACCACTTGTTGAAGAGATTGTCTTTTCTCCATTGTATGTTCTTGCCTCCTTTGTCAAAGATAAGGTGTCCATAGGTGCATGGATTTATCTCTGGGCTTTCTATTTTGCTCCATTGATCTATATTTCTGTCTTTGTGCCAGTACCATACTGTCTTGATGACTGTGGTTTTGTAGTAGAGCCTGAAGTCAAGCAGGTTGATTCCTCCAGTTCCATTCTTCTTTCTCAAGATTGCTTTGGCTATTCAAGGTTTTTTTTATTTCCATACAAATTGTGGAATTATTTGTTCTAGTTCTGTGAAAAATGCTGTTGGTAGCTTGATAGGGATTGCATTGAATCTATAGATTGTTTTGGGTAGTATACTCATTTTCACTATAGTGATTCTTCTGATCCATGAATATGATAGATTTCTCCATCTATTTGTGTCATCTTTGATTTCTTTCATCAGTGTCTTATAGTTTTCTATATATAGGTCTTTTGTTTCTTTAGGTAGACTTATTCATAAGTATTTTATTCTTTTCTTCACAATGGTGAAGAAAAGGATTAATTTCTCTTTCTGTTTTCTCATTGTTAGTGTATAGGAATGCAAAGGATTTCTGTGTGTTAATTTTATATCCTGCAACTTTACTATATTCATTGATTAGCTCTAGTAATTTTCTGGTGGTGTCTTTAGGGTTTTCTAGGTAGAGGATCATGTCATCTGCAAACAGTGAGTTTTACTTCTTCTTTTCCAAACTGGATTCTTTTTATTTCATTTTCTTCTATGATTGCTGTGGCTAAAACTTCTAAAACTATGTTGAATAGTAGTGGTGAGAGTGGGCACCCTTGTCTTGTTCCTGACTTTAGGGGAAATACTTTCAATTTTTCTCCATTGAGGATAATGTTTGCTGTGGGTTTATCATATATGGCTTTCATTATGTTGAGGTATGTTCCATCTATGCCTGCTTTCTGGAGGGTTTTTATCACAGATGAATGTTGGATTTTGTGAAAGGCTTTCTCTGTATCTATTGAGATAATCATATGGTTTTTATCTTTCAATTTGTTAATGTGGTATATCATATTGATTGATTTGCAAATATTAAAGAATCCTTGCATCCCTGGGATAAACCCCACTTGGTCATGATGTATGATATTTTTAATATGTTGCTGGATTCTGCTTGCTAGAACTTTGTTGAGGATTTTTGCATCTATGTTCATCAGTGATATTGGCCTGTAGTTTTCTTTTTTGTGGCATCTTTGTCAGGTTTTGGTATTAGGGTGATGGTGGCCTCATAGAATGCATTTGGCAGTTTACCTTCCTCTGCAATTTTCTGGAAGAGTTTGAGTAGGATATGTGTTATCTCTTTAAATTTTAGGTAGAATTCGTCTGTGAAGCCATCTGGTCCTGGGCTTTTGTTTGTTGGAAGATTTTTTTAATTATGGTTTTGATTTCTGTGCCTGTGATGGGCCTGTTAAGATTTTCTATTTCTTCCTGGTTCAGTTTAGGAAGGTTATACTTTTCTAAGAATTCATCCATTTCTTCCAAGTTGTCCATTTTATTGGCATATAGTCACAGCTATGGTTTTTCCAGTAGTCATGTATGGATGTGAGAGTTGGCCTATAAAGAAAGCTGAGTGCCGAAGAACTGATGTTTTTGAACTGTGGTGTTAGAGAAGACTCTTGAGAGTCCCTTGGACTGCAAGGAGATCCAACCAGTCCATCCTAAAGGAGATCAGTCCTGGGTGTTCTTTGGAAGGAATGATGCTGAAGCTGAAACTCTAATACTTTGGCCACCTCATGCGAAGAGCTGACTCATTTGAAAAGACCTGATGCTGGGAAAGATTGAGGGCAGGAGGAGAAGGGGATGACAGAGGATGAGATGGCTGGATGGCATCATTGACTCAATGGACATGAGTTTGGGTGAACTCTGGGAGCTGGTGATGGACAGGGAGGCCTGGTGTGCTGTAGTTCAGGGGTTGCAGAGTCGGACACAACTGAGAGACTGAACTGAACTGCTGAGAGTAGTCTCTTATGAGTCTTTGTATTTCTGTGTTGTCTGTTGTGATTTCTCCATTTTCAGTCCTAATTTTGTTGATTTGATTCCCCCCACTTTTTTTTTTCTTGATGAGCCTGGCTAATGATTTGTCTATTTTATTTATCTTCTCGAAGAACCAGCTTTTAGTTTTGTTGATTTTTGCCACAGTCTTCTTTGTTTCTTTTTATTTCTTCCTGCCCTAATTTTTATGATTTGTTTCCTTCTAATAACCCCAGAGGGTTCTTCATTTATATTTTTTTCTAGTTGCATTAGGTGTAAAGTTAGGTTATTTATTTGATTTTTCTCTTGTTTCTTGAGGTAAGCTTGTATTGCCATGAACCTTTCCCTTGGCACCACTTTTCATTGAATCCCACAGGATTTGCATTGTCATGTTTTCATTTTCATTTGTTTTTATGCATATTTTGATTTTTTAAATTTCTTCTGTGGTTTGTTGGTTATTCAGAAGCATGTTGTTTAGCCTCCATATGCTTATATTTTTAATAGTTTTTTTTCCTTGTAGCTGACATCTAATCTTACCACACTGTGATCAGAAAAGATGCTTGAAATGATTTTAATTTTTTTGAATTTACCAAGGCTAGATTTATGGCCCAGGATGTGATCTATGCTGGAGAATGTTCCATGTGCACTTGAGAAAATGGTGAAATTCATTGTTTCACGGTGAAATGTTCTATAGATATCAATTAGGTCAGAATAGGTGATTCACTTGTTCAGCCCTGAGCCCAGTTCATAGTGTGCAAGATGACAAAGGCTCAACCCCTTCCTGCAGGAAGTCCTGGTCTTGTGGGGAGAAAAAGACACAGAAACGAGGGATGACTGAAGACTACTCCTCCCAAATGTGTCCCCCCCTTCTGTACCTTCAAAAGGCCACCATCAGGAATGCAAGTTGGTACAGCCCCTGTAGAGGTAAAGATGATACTCACCCCAATAGAAAGCACAGCATAGGTACCAGAGACCACAAGATGTGGTGGCAAACTTCTCCCAAGGCAGGATGACTTTCTGGAAATTCTGTGAAATGAAATTTCAACAGCGATGCCAACTAGCTGCATAGGACATAGGCAGTCTCTTTGCCATCTCTCTGATATGATTTTTCCATCCATAAAGTGAGGATAATATTAATCATGCCTACAGGGTTGTCCTGAGGATTAGATGAGACAAAAGCTTTGTGAAAGATGCTGTAAAGACCCTGAGATGCTCTGGGCACACAGCAGGCAGTGGTAACTGTCACTAACATTTCCTACTTCTACCTGAATCACAGGCACTCAAACTCTGATTTTAAATTTTCTTTCCTGAGGCTCAATTTTTTAGTCCTCTTAATAACTGGTTTAGAATTCCGATAAAAGAAAGGAAACAAGTGGATAAATTTAGACCTCCCCAAAAAGACTGTTTAACCCTGGATTACAATCATGAAAGTGTCAAACAAATCCTATGTCATACAGTCTGGCAGACTCCATGTTAATTTTTAAGGTCAGTGTCGAAAACAACCACCTTCTAATGAGGCTAAAAACATGTAATAATTCTCCAGGCAATTAAATGAACATCATCTTCTTTATCTCACCCTAAATTTGTCATTTTCAACATTTTTTTCTAAAGGGTAGAATATCTCTGTTGGATCCAGTGATATTTTCCCCCAGTTGGATGTTATCTCAGAAGACATAGGATTATAGAATCTCAGTGGGGACAGAAGATGTCGTTCCTGTCTGAATCTCTCCTTTCAGGATGGAGCATCTCAGATGCAGAGAAGCGGGGAACCACCAATGGCCACAGTGGCAGAACAGAGGATAGAGCATACACATGGGATGTATGTAGACCTTTAAAACTTGAAAAGATGGGGACCTGGGTGAGCACAGGGTTTAAAACTCCTTTGAGGCAATTCAACAGCTCTCTGGGCAAGGTTGTGGCCTTCACCTGTGAATCAGAAAGAAGACGATGCCAAACCAACCATCAAAGGGATGGAAATCAGAATCCTGAAATAAATCCTTTCATTTATGGACAATTGATTCTTTACAGCCAAATTAAGAGGGAAAAATAGTTGTGTGTGTGTGTGTGTGTGTGTGTGTGTTTAACAAATAAGGCTAGGGACAACTGTATATCAAAGTGCTAAAGAATGAAGTTGGACTCCCGCCTCACACATATACAAAAATCAAACTCCAAATGGATCAAGTCTAAACATAAGGACTAAAATTATAAACTCTTTAGAAGAAAATGTTAGAGTAAATCTTTGAGCTCAGGTTAAGCAATGTTTTCTTAGATTTGGCAATAAAAATACAAGCAACAAAATTAAAAATAAACTTCATCCGAATTTGAAGATTTTATGCCTTATAGGATATGATGAAGAAATTGGACAGGCAACCCACAGAATGAAAAACATTATTTACAGGTTGTATATTTGATAAGGGATTTGTATCCAGAATAAACCACTCACTCTTACAGCTCTATAATAAAAACATGCATAACCTAATTTAAAAATGAACAAAGAATCTAAAGAGACAGTTCTCCAAATAAATATACAAATTTCCAATAAGAACATGAAAAGATACTCAACATAGTCATCGGGGAATACAAACCAATCCCACAGTACATATAACTTCATACCCACTAGGAAGACTTGGATCAAAAGGATGGACAATGGCAACTGTTGATGAGGATACAGTGATAGAAATGTAACACAGAGCAGCCGTTTCGGAAAAAAAGTCTGAAGCTGCCTCAGATTACTAAACATAGACTTACTGTAGGATGCAATAATTCTGCTCCTAGGTACATACCCAAGGGAAATGAAAATATACACCCTCACAAAGCTTGTACGTGAGTGTTCACAGCAAAAATAATCACTGTCCATACAGTAAGTCCCCTACATATGAAAGAGTTCCATTCCAAGAGCACATTCGTAAGTCCAATTTGTTTGTCAGTCCAACAAAGTTAGCCTAGGTACCCAGCTAACACAATCGGCTATACAGTACTATGCTGTCATCAGCTTATAATATGTTTCACACAAGCGATATATAACCAACACAAAAAATAAAGAAAACATTTTAAATCTCACAGCACAGTGTCTTGAAAAGTACAATAGTTCAGTACAACAATTGGCATACATGGACTGGCGTTGAGTGAACGGCAAGAAGAGTTACTGACTGGAGGAGGGAGAGGAAGTGGGAGACGATAGAGCTGAAGGACTGCCAATAATGGAAGATGGGGGCAAGGTGCAATTTCACTCACACCTGGCATTGATGGAATGCACATTGGAATTTTGGAAAGTTCACAACTTGAAGGTTCGTATGTAGGGGACTTAGTATATTTCAAAGTGAAAACAACTCACAGTTCCATTGCCTGATGAGTTGGTGAATAAAATGTGGGATAGCCACAAAATGGAATATTATTTAGCACTAAAATGGAATGAAGCTCTGACACATGCTGCAAGATGGATGAACTTTGAAAATATTACACTAAGTGAAAGAAATCCATCACATAAGGCCTTTTATTGTATGATTCCACTTTTCTGAAATGACCAAAGCAGGTTAATCCATGGAGACAAAGTAGATTAATAGTCATCTAGGATTAGTGATAAGAATGAGAGCTGTTAGAGATAGAGTTTCTTTTTAGAGCCGTAAAAATGTTCTAAATTGGCAGTGAATGCAATGGCGGTCGTACAACTTTTCAAATACACTGAAAATCAACCGACTGTGCACTTCACGTGAGTGAATTCATGCTTGCAAGTTACTCAAAAGTGCTTCCCTGGCAGCTCAGCTGGCAAAGAACCCACCTGCAACGCAGGAAGCCCCAGTTCGATTCCTGGTTTGGAAAGACCCCCTGGAGAAGGGACCGGCTACCCACTCCAGTATTCTTTGGCTTCCCTGGTGGTTCAGATAGTGAAGAATTTGCCTGCAATGTGGGAGACCTGATTTGGGATGATCCCCTGAAGGAGGGTCTGGCAACCCACTCCAGTATTCTTGCCTGGAGAATCCCATGGACAGAGGAGCCTGTTTAGCTACAGTCCATGGGGTTGCAAAGAGTTGGACATGACTGAAAGACTAGGCACAATTACTCAAAATGCTCTTTTTAAAAAGAATAGGATAAATTTAACCATCCATTTATTCATGATTCCACATTCACTGAATGACTCTTAGGTTCTAGGTCCTAAGGATGCAATAAGGAATCTACCCTATGATAAATTTGTGGGTCAAATCCTGCCCACTGTCTGTTTCTGCACATAAAGTTTTATTGACACGCAGCTGTGTTCATCCATGTATTGTCTGTGTAGGTTTTCCCAACATAATGGCAGGGATGCGTAGTTGGAACAGAAACTGTACAGCCCACAAAACTGAAGGTTTTTTCAGGCACACCTCCCTTTGGTACACTTCACAGACACTGCATTTGTTGGAAATTGAAGGCTTATGGCCACCCTGTATCTAGCAAGTCTATTGCTGCCATTTTTCCAACAGCATTTGCTCATTTCATGTCTCTGGGTTGTGTTTCAGTAATTCTTCCCATATGTCAAACTTTTTCATTATTATTACATTTGTTGTGGTGATCTGTGATCAGTGATCTTTGATGTTACTATTGTAACTGCAGATGTGGTAGAAATAGCAAGAGAACTAGAATTAGAAATGGAGCCTGAAGATGTGGCTGAATTCCTGCCATCCCATGATAAAGCTTTAACAGATGAGGAGTTGCTTCTTATGGATGAGCAATGAAAGTGGTTTCTTGAGACAGAAACTACTCCTGGTGAAGATGTTGTGAAGATTGTTGAAATGACAACAAAGGATTTAGAATCTCACATAAACTTAGTTGGTAAAGCAAAGCATTTGAAAGGATTGACTCAATCTTAAAAGAAGTTCTACTGCAGGTAAAATTCTATTAAACAGCCTTGCATGCTACAGAGAAATCATTCATAAAAGCAAAAGCCAATCAATGCAGCAAACTTTATCCTTGCCTTGCTTTAAGAAATTTCCACAGCCACCCTTGCATTCACAACTGCCACCCTGACCACTCAGCAACCACCGATGTGGAGGTCAGACCCTCCACCAGGAAAAAGATCATAACTCTCTAAAGGCTCAGATGATGCTCAGCATTTCTTTTTTAGCATAAGGTATTTTAATGAAGGCATATATGTTGTTTTTTTAGACATAGTGCTATTGTACACTTGACAGTATAATGTAAACATAACTTTTAAGTGCACTAAGAAACAAACCTATTTGTGTGATTTGCTTTATTGCAATATTTACATTATTGTGGTCATCTGGAACCAAACCTTCAGTATCTCTGAGGTCTGCCTGAATTGTCTGTCCTGAAAAGTTCAGGACCTGAAGTTTGCCAGCTCTTGTAGTTAGAGCATCAGGCACAGATACATGTCACAAAACAGTATAAATAATAGGAAGTGGCAAGAGCTGCTATTTTAGGTAGGTAAAAAGAGAGGGCTTTCTGAGAAGGTGGCATTGGAGATCGTAATGAGGGGATACAGTAAATCTTGTGACCCTTTAATGAAAACTGTTCCAGGAAGAGGGAACACGGAGTGAAATTGTTGAGGGCCAGCACGGCAAGACAAAGGCTTTAAAATGTTACATACACTTAGCTGATAAAGCAGAGAAGGGGCTGGAAAGGGTTGACTCCAATTTTGAAAGAAGTTCTACAGAAGCCAAATGAGCTAAGCGTGATTACAGCCAAAAGCTAGCTTCCCCACATGGTTGAGCCCAGGACCCCACCCAAGCCAGGAGATGGCAAAGGCAGAGATTATCTCAAAAACCCTTAGGAAAGCAAACACCAGAACCCACTTTACTTGGAGATGGGAGAGACTCTGAACCAAAGAATCATCAAATGGCATTAATGAGAAGGCTGTTGCATAAATCTATGCTTTAAAAAGAAATGCCAGTATATCCAGGAAAAAGCCACAATCTGAAAAGATAAATCCACCCCAATGTTCATTGCATTTCTATTTACATTAGCCAAGACAGAGACCTAAATGTTTACTGGCAGAGGAATGGATAAAGATGTGGTGTACATATGCAATGTAATATTACTCAGCCATGAAAAAGTAGGAAATAATGCCACCTGCGGCAACATGGATGGACCTGGAGATTATCATACTGATAAAGTAAATTAGAAAAATGTAAGTATCACATGATATCACTCATGTGGAATCTAAATTTAAAAAAAAAAAACTAACATATACAAAACAGAAATAGATTTACAGGGATTGAAAACAAACTTATTGTTATCAAAGGGGAAATGTGCAGTGAGGGAAGGATGAATCAGGAGCTTAGGATGAATATACTCAACAAGGACCTACTGTATAGCACAGGAAACTCTACTCAATATTCTGTGATAACCTATATAAAAAAAAGAATCTAAAAGAATGAATATATGTATATACATAACTAAATCATTTTTCATACACAACATTGTAAATCACCTATACTTTAATAAAATTTTTAAAGTATTTGAAACATTTTGTTAAAAAGCAGATAAAAACAGATAAAACCTATGGAAAAAAGAAAAGAAATGCCGACACCAGTCAAGATCAATTCCCACCATGTCAGGACCGTGGAAATTACTGTGGGCCCCGCAAAGAGTGCTGTGGGGTGAGGTTTGTCAGTGGCCATGGGGGTGCCTGTGGAGGAGGTGCAGTGCAGGAGCACAAGAGAATCAGATGTGCCCCTGGCAAGCCACAGTCCATGGGGTCACAAAGGGTTGGACATGACTGAGCAGCCCACATACGGGGACTCAAGGCAGAAACGTTATCACTTACTGTCTGTGTGATGGAGGAGTGATTTTATTTATATATGTTCTTGTAAGAAGGACTTACTTTCTATCTCAGGTAAAGCATTTTCCCTTTCTGAGTCCCCACTCCCTCCAATAAGAGTGATAATATCCACTTCCCAACATATAAAATTGCCCATCTCAAAACTCAGCACAAATGGCTCCTCTGTCTGTGCTGTTGAAGCTGAAAAGGACTCATCAGCATCTGAGTAGCTGACAGTTTACACTCTTGAAGGTCAGCTCCTCATGAGCCCCACAATTCTCTGAGGTCAACTGACAAACAAACACCCTGAGTAGAGTCATGGACGTGCTCTATTGCCTAATCTAGGATAAGAAAAACACAAATGTCACCACTTCACATCTGCAAGCCTCAAAAAATAAATTAATACTTTGTAGGATGCACTTAAAACCCCAATTGCCTTTGTTTACAAGGTTGCTTTGGAGACAACCTCCAGATTGCTTTGGAAACACATCAGGATCTTTATGTCACTTCAGGCTATGGCTGTGCACTCCTTCCTGTTCATCTGATGCAGATTTAGGAGAATGAGGAAGCCACCTTGCAGAAACTGCACCCACCTGGGCAGAACTGCTGGCATTACAGCATGAGAGATCTGCAGGGTGGCATTTGTATTGGTGAGTGAGCAAAGGGCTCACCTCCTGTTGGGCAACTGGCATCTCAGAGAAGCACACTCTGCAGTTATTTTGACAGCAATGGAGTCCATAACTGCTGGGATGAAGAAGCTAGAGGGACTTGCTCTGTCCACTTTAACCTTGAAGGACTCTTTGGGGCCAGGGTCTCCAGAGGTTAGCCCAACCCCTTTCAGAGAATTCTAACCTGACTCTGAGGGACTCCTTCCTGCTGCAACAGAGCACAGCTACCTTCATCATTGCAAATTCTCCCCCACCTAGAGGATGGTTTCTGCTCCTTCTAACTTGCCTTCCACAAATCTATGATCCACCAGGAATCACGAAAGCCAGGAATGATCCAGCTCATTCTTGTCCCCAAGCCCAAAACATTTTCTAAAATGAGGGAATTCTTTATCCTAAGGAAACCTTGAGCAGAATGTATCTGACCTGAGGATACAAAACAGAGAAAATGGAGTTACTGTGGATAAACTGGTGGGTGTGGGATTTCACCCCTGCCCCACAAGTGTGTGCTCCTACCACTCCACTCCAGGGTTCTGTTGAGCTCACCTCTCACCTTCAAGGGATCCAGAAAGCACAATTTGAAAATTGCAGTTAAATCTAATTCTTTCATTTTACAGATTAAAAACAGACCTAGGAAACAAAAATGTCTTGCTCAAAGGCCGTGGCAATACCGGGTCTAGGTCTTGGTTCCATATTTTGAGAAGTTGGCAATTTTTTTTTCTGTAAAGGGACAGGTGGCAAATATTTTCAGCTTTAGGGGCATGCAGTCTCCATCACTGTAGCACCAAAGAAATCATCAGCAATATACAATCCAACAAGCATCAGTGAGCTCCAATCAAACACTATTCACAAAAACAACAACGTTGTCTATGCCCGAATTTATAGTGGCGTTATTCACAACAGCCAAACACGGATGAGCCCCTAGGAGGATAAACAGAAAGAGAAGGTGTGGTCTATTCATAAAAGGGAATATTATTCAGCTTTGAAAGGAAAGAAATTCTGAGATAAACTACATGATGGATGAACTTTAAGAACATTAGGCTAAGAGAAATAAACCAGACACAAAAGGACAGATACTATAGGATTCCCCTTGTAAGAGGTGCCTATAGCAGCAAATCCACAGAAGCAAAAAGTAGAATGGTGGATGCCCAGGACTCAGGAGACGAGGATTTAGAATTTAATGGGCACAGAATTTCAGTCTGGAAAGAGGAAAAGATCTGGAGGTGGATGGTGGTGATAGTCACTCAGTCGTGTCCAGCACTTTGCAGCCCCAGGGACTGTAGCCCACCAGCATCCTCTGTCTATGGAATTTTCCAGGCAAGAATGCTGGAGTGGGTAGCCATTCCCTTCTCCAGGGGATCTTCCTGACCCAGGATTGAACCCAGGTCTCCTGCATTGCAGGCAGATTCTTTACCGTCTGAGTCACTGGGAATGCTAGCACAATGTAAAGGTAACCAATACCACTGAACCATACACTTGAATACATTTAACGTGGTAAATCTTAGGTGTATTTTATCACAATAGAAAATAGCAATTTTAAAAGTGATGAGCCAGATTTCAGTTCAGGCTACTGTCTCAGGACAGAAAGATGATTAGACAGCAGGTAACACTGAGTGCAGCCATGAAATTAGAAGATGCTTACTCCTTGGAAGAAAAGTTATGACCAACCTAGACAGTATATTCAAAAGCAGAGACATTACTTTGCCAACTAAGGTCCATCTAGTCAAAGCTATGGTTTTTCCTGTGGTCATGTGTGGATGTGAGAGTTGGACTGTGAAGAAGGCTGAGCGCTGAAGAATTGATGCTTTTGAACTGTGGTGTTGGAGAAGACTCTTGAGAGTCCCTTGGACTGCAAGGCAATCCAACTAGTCCATTCTGAAGGAGATCAACCCTGGGATTTCTTTGGAAGGAATGATGCTAAAGCTAAAACTCCAGTACTTTGGCCACCTCATGCAAAGAGCTGACTCACTGGAAAAGACTCTGATGCTGGGAGGGATTGAGGGCAGGAGGAGAAGGGGACGACCGAGGATGAGATGGCTGGATGGCATCACTGACTCGATGGATGTGAGTCTGAGTGAACTCCGAGAGATGGTAATGAACAGGGAGGCCTGTCGTGCTGCAATTCATGGGGTCGCAAAGAGTCGGACACGACTGAGTGACTGAACTGAACTGAACTGAATACTGAGTGATCATGGCTGTTCCAAGAATGTGGGGTGGGTAGCTGGTGATCTCTAAATAACTGCCATCCATTGAAATGAGAAGTCAACTGTGGGTCCAATAAAGTTAGACAGTAACTGGAATCATCCACTTTCCACCTACTCTGGCCATAGTGAGACTAAAGCCAGCAGTTTTCATGGGATGGCAAAGTAACCAGAACTCAGACTTCACATTAGGCTAAGTGAGATTTGCATTTTGCATCCAAGAACCATCATTCAATGGCAGTGTGCATTTGGGCAACGATCTAGCACTCTGAGCCTCAGTCTCCCTCTATAAAATGACTTTCCTGTGGTGGCTACTGTTCAGCCACCAAGTCGTGTCTGATTCTTTGTGGCCCCATAGACTGTAGAATGTCAGGCTCCCTTGTCCTTCACTATCTCCCAGAGTTTGCTCAAATCCATGTCCACTGAGTCGGTAATGCTATATAACTATCTCATTCTATCCTGCCCTTTTCTCCTTTTGCCTTCAGTCTTTCCCAGTATCAGGGTCTTTTCCAATGAGTCAGCTCTTTGCTTCATGCGGCCAAAGTATTGGTGCTTCAGCTTCAGAAACAGTTGCTCCAGTGAGTATTCAGAGTTTATTTCTTTTAGAACTAACTGGTTTGATCTCCTTGTTGTCCAGGAACTCTCAAGAGTCTTCTCCAGCACCACAGTTTGAAAGCATCCGTTCTTCCTTGGCTCTCAGCTATCTTTATGGCCCCAGCTCTCACATCCATACATGACTACTGAAAAAAACACAGCTCATATGATCTCTTAAATTAGATAATAAATCTACTGTGCCATATTATGCTAACATTTATTTTATTTAAAAGTATATGCAAAGAAACTACTGTATGACAAAAGCTCAGTAAGTGTTATCTAATTTCCTTCTGTTTCTGGTCCTTAAATTATCAATAACTAAGGCATAAAGGATGCCCTGAAGGGAAAAGAAAAAGGAAGGAGAATCACCAAAGATCTACCATGGTTGCTGAAATGGAGCCATTTTTAGGCATATAGCCAAAGACAGTCAACCTTGAGTGTCATGCAAAGATGCTGATTGTTGTTATCAGCAAAAGTAGAGGAAAAGTTCTCCCTGAGAACAAAATACACTTTTTTCAGCTCAGAAAAGTTGCTCAGTCAAAAGGGAGAGAAGTTCAAGTATTTGCCTGCTTCCTTTTTTATTTTGAACTAAATGTTTATGTGTCCCTAAATTTATACATTGACGCCCTAATGCTCAATATGCTGGTGATTGGAGGTGGGGCTTTGGGGAGGTGACTAGGATTAGATGAGGTGATGAAGGTGAGATCTTCATGATAAAATTAATGGCTTTATAGGAAAAGGAGAAAGCAAAGAGAAACTAAAGAGCCTCTTGATGAGTGTGTAGGAGGAGAGTGAAAGAGCCAGCTTAAGACTAAATATTAAAAAAACTAAGATCATGGCATCCAGCCCCATTACTACACAGCAAATAGAAAGAGAAACAGTGGAAATAGTGACAGATTTCCTCTTCTTGGGCTCCAAAATTACTGCAGACAGTGACTGCAACCATGAAATCAGAAGACAATTGCTTCTTGGCAGGAAAGCTATGACAAACCTAGACAGTTTGCTGAAAAGCAGAAACATTACTCTGCCAACAAAGGTCCATTTTGCCAAAGCTATGGTCTTCCCCGTGGTCACCTATGGCTGTGAAAGCTGAACTGTAAAGAAGGCAAAATGCCAAAAACTAGATGCCTTTGAACTGTGATGCTGGAGAGGACTCCTGAATGTCCCCTGGACAGCAAGGAGATCAAACCAGTCAATATTAAGGGAGATCAACCATAAATATTCACTGGAAGGACTGATGCTGAAGCTGAAGCTCCAGTATTTTGGTCATGTGATGGGAAGAGTTGACTCACTGGAAAAGTCCCTGATGCTGGGAAAGATTGAGGACAGAAGGAGAAGGAGGAGTCAGAGGATGAGAGGCTGGATGGCATCACTGACGCAATGAACATGAACTTGGGCAAACTCCAGAAGATGGTGAGGGACAGGGAGGCCTGGCATGCTGCAGTCCATGGGGCTGCAAAGAGTCAGACATGACTGAGTGACTGAAAAAAACAACAACAAGGAAAAGGCAGTCTTGCCAGGTGGCACTAGTGGTAAAGAACCTGCCTGCCAATGTGGGAGGCACAAGAGACGTGGGTTCAGTCCCCAGGTCAGGAAGATCCCCTGAAGAAGGGCAGGCAACCCACTCCAGTGCTCTTGCCTAGAAACTTCCATGGACAGAGGAGCCTAGTGGGCTATAGTCTATAGGGCTGCAAAGAGTTGGACATGACTGAACACACTCGTACAATAGGAAAAGCAAAGGGAGCTCTCTCCAACCTGTGAGGACCCAGTGAGAAAGCAAATATCTGCAAACCAGGAAGAGACACCTCACCAGCACCAAACCATGCTGGGGGCATCCTAATCTCAGATGCTCTGCCCTCAGAAATGTGAGAAAATAAATTTCTGTTAAGCTACCTGATCTATGGTATTTTAGGTCTGTCTGAGCAGACTAAGTCACTTTCCCTGCACAGAGTTTTAAAAAAATTTCAACAGTCAATTCCAGGGCACTGGGTTTATTTCAATTCTTCCTCATAGAGACTTAGGACAAACCTAGACAGTGTATTAAAAAGCAGAGACATTACTTTGCCGACAAAGGCCAGTATAGCCAAAGCTATGGTTTTCCAGGAGTCATGTATGGATGTGAGAGTTGGACCATAAAGAAGGCTGAGTGCCAAAGAACTGATGCTTTTAAACCTTGTACTGGAGAAGACGCTTGAGAGTCCCTTGGATTGTAAGGAGATAAAACCAGTCAATCCTAATGGATATCAACCCTGAATATCCATTGGAAGGACTGTGGCTGAAGCTGAAGCTCCAATACTTTGACCACCTATGCCAAGAGCCACCTCAGTGGAAAAGATCCTGATGATGGGAAAGATTGAAGGCAAAAGGAGAGAGGGCGATAGAGGATGAAATGATTAGATAGTATCACCAACTCAATGGACATGAACCTGAGCAAACTTCGGGAGAGAGTGGAAGACAGAGGAGCCTGGCATGCTTCAGGCCATGGGGTGACAAAGAGTCAGATAAGACTTCATCACGGAATAACAATAAAATGGAGACTTAGAGGTAACATACAAGTGAACATGGAATTTAGGACCTTTCAGCAGTTATTAACTCACTTCAGCTGTTACTTGCAGAACCAAACTATTCATCTGAGACCTGGGAGTCACCTTGGACTTGCGCTCATCTCCCTGCCCAAACCCCATCTCCAACCCAGTCTAGAACTTGCTCACTCAATCTCCTTCCTTTTCCATTCACTGCCCTCCTCCACCCTCATGGGCCTTAGTCAGGTCCTAACCTCCCTGGCTCTCATCTTTCCTATCCCAGCTCTGTAAGGACCACAGAGAATTTTCAAAACCAAACAAGTTATCTGTTGTCCCCTGGCCTCACATTCTGATGGGGATGCTGGGCGACACCCCATAGCCCTCCCAACTGACCCCAGCCCACCCCTCTAGCTCCTTTCCCACCCCTGGTTCTAGCCCCACTGACCTGCACATAGTCCCATCCCAGATGCTTTCACACCTCCACACCATTGGATTGCACTGTCCTCTCCGTCTGGATTTTCTTCTCTCTTCCCTCCTCTCTTCACCCCTGAGTGGCCAGCTCAGACATTGCCTCCTCCAGGGAGCCCCTCTGGGTTCCTACAATCTCTGTGCCATGTCCAGCATTGCACTTGGGAAATCACATTGTGATGGGTCTGGAGGATTCTGGAGCTCCCCTGGGTCAGCACAGGAATCCAGCCTTCTGAATTCCAGCCTTTGGTCCAAGGCTTGACCCAGAACACCAGCCCCATCACGGTGTTTGCAAAATACTCTGTCCCTATATCCTAGCATTTTTCTTCCCCATCCTTGCTGAAGGTGGGGGAAAACCAGTCCTTTTCTACCAGGACAAAAACTAGAGAAACAAGTTCACTGGCCACCTCTTTGAGTCTCTTGTGGTACTCTGAAAGGAAATGATTCTGTCCCTAGCTAGATGTGAGACTCAGAAACTTTGCTGAGTCCCAGGGACCTCCAGAACTGGCCTGACCAAAGCAGACCCAGCTCTCAGCACGTCCAGCTGAGGGCCAGTCTTGTGGGCACGGGGGCTGGCTGTGGGGAGGCTCAGGCGGGCCGGCCTGCCACACCTGCACACCACAGAGGCGCCCACAGGCTGCAGGGCCAGCTGTAAACAGGCAGGTGTCAGGGCGACGGCCACAGCGGAAGCCGTCATGCCTGCTCTGGGGTTCTGCTCCCAACCAGCCAGCTACCTGCACGTCCCTGCATAAACTCTCCAGACAGCAGACCCTCTCTCCCCGAGCCCTAGGCTAGGGGGATGGAATGGGGTCCCATTCTTTCTGCCCTCCTCCCTCCTTCCCTTCCTTTCTTCCTTCAACAAATGTAAATACTAAGTCAGCCCCACTCCAGCAGGCAGGCCCTGAGACACACAGGAAAATATTATGGTCCCATCAAAAATTTCTTCTCACTCTGCTTTGATAACATGAACACAGCCTTACTGCGGATGTACTGGTGAGAAGGACAGACACACTCTTTGTTCTCCTGGAGCTAGGGATGAGAGTGACTAGCAGGGTCGGACAGTAGACAAGTAATCCCACAACTAAACGTGGAACTACAGCCCTGTTAACGCGCTTAGAAGGAGGAGGGATTCAGGGACTGAAATACAACAACAGTAATCTTAACAAGCATAAGTGTACAGCCCTTACCCTGTGCCTGGTGTGCTCTAAGAGCTTGATCAGTATTTCTTTACAACCACGCTAAGAGCTAGGCACATCTACTAACCCCATGGTAAAAGAGAAGCACAGAAAGAATAAGAAAATTTCCACCCTGAAGGGGTGGGGCAGGAGTTCATCAGACTCAGAAAGGCTCACTGAGGATGGACATTTGAGCAGAGCCTGGAAGGATGGGCAGTCCCCTGGTGGAAATCAGGGACATTCTGAACAGAGGAGAGCCCAGATGAAGGCCCTGGAAAGTGAAAGTCATGCGGTCCTGTCCGACTCTTTGAGACCCCATGGACCATACAGTCCATGGAATTCTCCAGGCCAGAATACTGGAGTGGGTAGCCTTTCCCTTCTCTAGGGAATCCTCCCAACCCAGGGATCAAAACCAGGTCTCCCACATTGCAGGCAGATTCTTTACCAGCTGAGCCACTTGGGAAGCATAAGGCCCTGGAGCAGGCACCAATACAGGAGGAAAGTACCATGAAGATCTAAGAACTGACTCAGTTCAGTTCAGTTCAGTCACTCAGTCGTGTCCAACCTTGCAGCCCCATGAATCGCAGCACGCCAGGCCTCCCTGTCCATCACCAACTCCCGGAGTCTACCCAAACCCATGTCCATCAAGTCGGTGATGCCATCCAGACATCTCATCCTCTGTCATCCTCTTCTCCTCCTGCCCCCAGTACTTCCCAGCATTAGGGCTTTTTCCAATGAGTCAATTCGTCGCATGAGGTGGCCAAAGTATTGGACTTTCAGCTTCAGCATCAGTCCTTCCTATGAACACCCAGGACTGATCTACTTTAGGATGGACTGGTTGGATCTCCTTGCACTCCAAGGGACTCTCAAGAGTCTTCTCCAACACCACAGTTCAAAAGCATCAATTCTTCGGTCCTCAGCTTTCTTCACAGTCCAACTCTCACATCCATACATGACCACAGGAAAAACCATAGCCTTGACTAGACAGACCTTTGTTGGCAAAGTAATGTCTCTGCTTTTGAATATGCTATCTAGGTTGGTCATAACTTTCCTTCCAAGCAGTAAGCATCTTTCAATTTCATGGCTGCAGTCATCATCTGCAGTGATTTTGGAGCCCCAAAAATAAACTCTGACACTGTTTCCACTGTTTCCCCATCTATTTCCCATGAAGTGATGGGACAAGATGCCATGATCTTCGTTTTCTGAATGTTGAGCTTTAAACCAACCTTTTTACTCTCTTCTTTCACTTTCATCAAGTGGCTTTTAGCTCCTCTTCACTTTCTGCCATAAGGGTGGTGTCATCTGCATATCTGAGGTTATTGAGATTTCTCCCGGCAATCTTGATTCCAGCTTGTGCTTCTTCCAGCCCAGCATTTCTCATGATGTACTCTGCATAGAAGTTAAATAAACAGGGCTACAATATACTGCCTTGACATACTCCTTTTCCTATTTGGAACCAGTCTGTTGTTCCATATCCAGTTCTAACTGTTGCTTCCTGACCTGCATATAGGTTTCTCAAGAGACAAGTCAGATGGTCTGGTATTCCCATCTCTTTCAGAATTTTCCACAGTTTATTGTGATCATACAGTCAAAGGTTTTGGCATAGTCAATAAAACAGAAATAGATGTTTTTCTGGAACTCTCTTACTTTTTTGATGATCCAGTGGATGCTGGCAATTTGATCTCTGACTAATGAACCAATTAAACTGAGTGGTTGGGCTGCTTCTCTTGATTCTACATCCCCAGTAACCACGGGTCACACTGGCTCTCCCATCATTGCACTGAGATACCTTGGGTTTGTCGGTCTGCCTCTCCCACAGTGGCCAAGCTCCTTATGTGTCTGTAGGGGAGGGTACAGAAGTCCCTCCTGCTTCACTTTGGATTTCCAGAGCCTAGCACATGCCTGACAGATAGTTAGTACATGAGAAAGGTTTGTTGGAGTTGTGCATGGTTGCACACATGGCCTCTGACCTTTGGTGGAGGGAGCAGGTGCAAAGATGGGGTACAGAATACAGCTCCATTTCCCTCACTTCCCCTTCAAAGAGCTCACGGTAGAGGAGAGAGATTTATGAGACTGAATGCTGTGTGGGGCCTTACACTAGGTCCTGTGACACAAAAGGGACATTAACAGAAAAACTAAGACATTCAAATAAAGTCTGCCATTTAGTTCATGGGAACCCAGTTTTCTTAGCTGTGACAAGTGCACTATGGGGATGGGAGATGATAACTTTACAGGGAACTGAAACTGCGTAAATAGTTCATAAGATTTCCTGCAAATCCAAAATATTCCAAAATAAAAAGTGCATTTCACAAAACTGGGAGACAATTAGGAAAATCTGCACATTGAGTAGCTGATGCTGTTATAGAATCCTTGTTTCTTTTGAGGCCTGATGACTCTGCTAAGGCATTGCTTCTCATTAAGCTCTTATCTGTTCAAAAGACACATGGAAGAATTACCGATGTAATTATTTTGCTTCACAATTCCCACGTGGGTTAGGGTGGGGCAGAGCAGGACAGGGGTTCCACAAATGACTTAAAGTTGGCCACGAGCTATTAACTATTGAAGCAGAATAAAAAAAATATTTGTATGTTAACTCTGTTAGATAAATATCCACCTGGAAATGGAAGTACTGGATCATAGAGTAGTAATTCATGAAATCAGAGCCTCAAAGAGATGCCCACACTCCAATGGGCACGGGCCAGCATGACTCATAGTAGCCAAGATATGGAAACAACCTGAAGGTCCATCGACAGACACTGAGACAGAGAATGTGGCCCATACACTCAATGCAATATTATTCAGTCTCAAAAAGAAGGAAATCTGCCATGTGTAACAAAAGCGATGAGCCTTGAGGACATGATGTCAGCCACAAAGGGAAAATACTCCAAGACCTCACTTATATGAGATCTCTAAATAATGACACTCATAGAAGCAAAGAATAGAATGGTGGTTTCCAGGGACTGGGGGAGGGGAAAGGAGAGAGGCTAACCAACAGGTTATGCAAGAGTAAGTTGCAACGGGTTATGCAACGGGTAAGTTCTAGAAGTTGGCCATCTGACACCGTGTCTGTAGATAATAATATTGCACTGTACACTTACACATCTGTGGAGAGGGTAGATCTCATGTGAAATGTTCATAATGTAAGTGCTAAACCCAGGTTGTATGGGTTTGAAGTCTGTTGTTCAGTTGCTAAGTCACGTCTGACTCTTTGTGACCCCACGGACTGTAGTACGCCAGGCTCCACCATTCCCAGAGTTTGCTCAAATTCATGTCCATTAAGTCAAGGATGCTATCTAAACAGCTCATCCTCTGTCACCCCTTATTCCTCATGCCCTCAATCTTTCCCAGCATCAGAGTCTTTTCCAAGGAGTCAGTTCTTTGAATGAATATTCAGGACTTATTTCCTTTAGGATGGACTGGTTGGATCTCCTTGCAGTCCAAGGGACTCTTCAAGAGTCTTCCCCAGCACCACAATTTGAAAGCATCGATTCTTTGGCTCTCAGCCTTCTTTATAGTCCAACTCTCACATCCATACACGACCTGGAAAAACCATAGGTTTGACTAAATGGACCTACCTCATGGTTATGATGTTTAATCATTCTGAGGCCCAGCTTCCCTGGTCTGCAGATAGTCCTCATTAAAACACTACCCCAACAGGGCACCATGGAAATTAAGTCAGGGAATACAAGCCAAGCCCTGGGAACACACACAGCCTGGATAGTGCCCAGAACTCCACATATATTAGCCATTGTTCCTAAAGTGAGTGCAAGAGTCCGTTTTCCTGTCATTTCAGTGTGCTCATCCGAGCAGCCTATATTCCAAGACAGCAATTGCCCTGGGGAAAGGCTGGCTGAGGGCGGAGGGGGAGAAGCTCTCTAAACCCAGGTCGGTTTCAGGGCAGTGAAGATAGACCACGTGGTGGGAAGTTCTGACTGGCTGGCAGAGAAACAAGTGGGGACTAGACGCTGGGGCCTCCCGGAACACAGGAGGGAGTTGGAAGAACAGGACGGGGCAGGTCTGGGTAGGGAAGAAGGGGGCAGAGGACAAACGTGGGTGGGCCCTTGTCCCCTGAGGGGGCCTGGCAGATGGTGAGAGGACAGAGCTCCATCGGAGAGGAAGGCAGGACTGAAGATGCTGGGAGAGGACCAGTCGGCCAGTGAGACAGAGACAGCCAGACAGAGGAGTGCTCCGGAAGGGCAGAGGGGCTGGCACGAGGGGACAGCAGGCTGGCCCCTGAAAGAGCACTTTCAGGGGAGCGGTGCAGGCAGGCAGCTGGCCTCCTCACCCAGCGTGTGGAGCAGGTGAGGCAGGCATCACGGGTAAGACGGCACATGGAGGGCCAGCAGGGTCCACTGCTGCGGGGTCTCAGCGGCCGAGTTCACTGCTGCAAGAGGTTCACTGCCAGGACAGCCCACGAGCTTGCAGGAGGAAGAAAGGAGGAGGCAAGTTTCAGAACTCTTTCTGCATGTACGACAACTCCCCCGCATCACCTGTCATCCTTCCTGGGCTAGGAGGTGGGGGCCCCTGGGGGCAGGGTCCTCCCCCACCTTCCCCCCCTCCTGACCATCCCAGGATCCGTCTGATTCCCTGTCCTCACAGCTTTAATTCCCACCCTCAAGCTGATGACTTTCCTATCTGTATTTCCAGCATCTCAGCCCAGAAACCCAGGCTCATCCATCCAGCTGCCTTGCCCACGGGTCCCCAATCTGCACAGCCAGGAGCCTTGGCCCCAGCAACTTTCAGCTGCTTCTTTGCAGGTAGTTGAGGGGGCTGGTAGTGGGAGGGTTGGGGGAGGTAGGCACTGGGCTCTCCAAGGTTGCAGGCTCATCAGGCAGGTGATGGCCCCAGGGACAGGATACCAGAGAGGATGAGCTGGGAAGAGGGGAGGTGGGGTCAGAGAGGACGCTTGAAGCAAGATTTTCCAAGTGATGGAGGTGTTGCTCAGTCGCTCAGGCACATCCGACTCTTTGTGACCCCCATGGACTATAGCCCGCCAGACACCTCTATCAGTGGGGATTCTCCAGGCAAAAATACTCGAGTGGGTTGCCATGCCCTCTTCCAGAGAATCCTCCCAATCCAGGGATCAAACCCAGGTCTCCCCAACTACAGGCAGATTCTTTACCAGCTGAGCTACCAGGCTAGCTACCAGAGA
Source organism: Nanger dama (assembly GCA_917880005.1). NCBI lineage: Eukaryota > Metazoa > Chordata > Mammalia > Artiodactyla > Bovidae > Nanger > Nanger dama. Next base: position 6,266,730 of record CAKJTW010000063.1, on the reverse strand, counting down.
GGAAAGGGTAGGAAGGTGGTAATCTGCTCTAATGTGAGGTGCCCTGAAGTGGGGAAGGCAGAAAAACTTCAGATGCTAAGTCATCAACCCTCTGTCCAAAATACGTCCCAAACCTCAGTGTTATCCTCCTGTCTTAACCACCATAGCCCAATCTGCCACAACCTCTGACCTCCTACCTGATCTCCTGCTTTCTCTTTTGCCCTTGCCCATATAGTATTCTTTGTACATTAGACAGATTTACCCTTTAAACTATAAGCTAGATCCTATCAGTGTCCTGTTAAAAGCCCTCTGGGGCTTCATCACCTATAAAACAAGATCTCAGCCTCTTATCCTTGCAACAGCACTCTGTATTCTCAAGCCCATCTTGAGAACACTCCCATCACTGAAACATTGCCTAAAGACGCCAAGTTCCTCCACCCTAGGAAGCCCACCCCAGGAGTTGGTTGCACTGCACTCCCGTGGGGCAGTGGGAGCTGAAATCTGGCCAGTTCCCACGATAGTCCAGCTAAACGGGAGTGACAGTGGCCCTGGGGAAGAGCCTGCAAGCAGAGGGGCTGCAGCCCTCCCTGGCCTAAGGTGCGAGCCAGAAGGCCTGTGTAGGCACAGGAAGCAACGGGAGAGGGTGTTGGGACGGCGCTTCAGTCCGCTTCGCTGTGAAACAAATTGGCCTCCAGTCTCGTGGCTTAAAAGCACAGAGGTCTAACTTTTCCTCCTGCTCCCGCGGCCTGGCTGGGTCATTTCTCTGCTGGTGTCACCTGCCAAGGCACCCGTGGTCACCTTCTGCTGAAGGACTGGCTCGGCTGGGACTCCAGAGGGTGTCACCCTAGCAGGCACTGCGGCTGCCAGGGCCTCATTTCTTTTTGCAAGGCTGAACCTCAGCACCAGCAAACCTTGATTCACCTGCCACCTCGCCTTCACTTTCTCCTGGACCTGAAGTTGGTCCCAGGGGAGGCCTGAAGGAAACGTATCATTGTTGGGGAATTTCAGGAGTGTGGAGACAGCTGTCCAAATGCAATCCCTCTGACTGCTTGGTCCCTTTGGCTCACATCTATGTCCCCTGGAACACAGCTCCCCAGGTGCGACACCACAGCTCAGCCGTGACTGAGTCTTGACCCCAGAGGGCAGGAGAGCTGAGAACTCCCTTTCCTGGAGCAGGATTGGTGATGGTAGTGAGGAGATTCCGGAGGGCACCATGCATGGCAGCCCTCAGCCAGCGTGGCCTTGAGCCTGGTGCCACTCATGGCACTTTAGCAGCCCATGCGACTGGCCGCAGTAAGCTATGTGGGTAGGACGGAGGCAGAGAATGGGTGTAGGGTAAAACGCACAGAAGTGCGAAAACTTCGACTTGGCATCCGTCATGGGACCTCTCTGACCCTCAGGCTTCTCTTCTATGAAATGAGAGGATGAAGGAGGTGGGCACGTTTGTACAGTGTTAAGCATCCTTCATGCTGGGCCTGAGAAGAGAGGATTGTCCACAACACTTTGCTGATTGGTGAATCTTATGTCTATGGATACTGACACCACGGTCAGACTCACGTCACTCGGTGACATGGATGCTTAAGCCAGAGCCACACGAGAAAGAAAAGTCACGACTCTGAGAAGCAAGAGGCCATAGCACCCCGTCCTGGGCACTCAAGTGCTTGTGTTTTTAAGAAAAGAAGTGGGACTCTGTCCCCTGCTCCTCCATAGAAAAGCCAGCAGTGAAACCTCCCTACACCACCAGGCTCTGGAATTTCACTGAGGCGTTCAGCGGAACACTTCAATTGCAAACTAACAACTTCTGTTATTCCGAGTTACCACGATTCCTCTTTTATGGATGTCATAAAGCAGGTATTTATGAGATGAGGCTATTAAGATCAATAGAATAAATGGAACGCCTAATTCTATCTTTTTCAGAGGGGCACAAAGCATTCTCCTGGCGCCATCCCAGTGAATAAAGGGGCCAGGGCGCTGTCACTTAGGCCTAATCCCAAAGCAAAGAGCTCACCCTATTAATGGTGACTCACTTTTTAACATGCTTCTTCGAGTCAAAAATTCTCTTGGCTGTAAGTAGCGTTTATTGAAGAAGAAGAAGGGGGAAAAAAGTGAACAGTACAGATTGGAATCATTGTGCAACTGGATTTACCACATTTATGACCTGGTTGGCCACACTGGTTTTCATTTCAGTGGGAACAGAAAAAAATAAAAAAATAACAGAGAGAGGAAAGAGCCTTCTGCTTTTAAAGTCATTTAGAGGCATGGAAATGGTTTACCTAATACCACGTTCAAGGAAAAACGGTCCAACGCAGGAGGAGTTTGATCCTATCTTGAACACTAGGGCTCAGGGAAACCACGCTCTCCGCTGAGACCCTCGGCCGCTAAGAAGCTAAGGTTGAGACACACTCCGGCTAAGGCCCTCCCTCTCCTTTCCCCCAGGGAAGGAAGAGCCCAGTGCACTGCTGATCTGTTTCTGCCCCAGAATGAATGCCTCCGAGGGAAATTATCAAGTGTCTGTATACAGATGAGCCCAGCCCATCCTGAGATAATGGCACGGACTCGTATTTACCAAGCATGTTTACCAAGGAAGAAAGCAATCCAGCAACCCATGCTTGGAATATTTGTTCAAATTAAAGCAACCAGGTCAATAGGAAGCAAAGTGACCATGTTTCCTGTAGAGACTTCTGGAACTCAATCTGGTTCTGAGCCACAGAGTGGTGACTCCGATCAGGCAGAGCCTGGAAGAACCAGGAGCACAGCCCCAAGCCACCACCAGTGTGTGCATTCCGCAGTCGTGGAAGGAGCCCCTCTGGGGAGACCTGTCTTTGTCTTAGGAGCTCTCATGGCCTGCAAGACTATCCATGGTCAGGCTTACCTTTCCAGGCTTTTCTCCTGCTCTTGCTCCCGAGTTTCTTACCAGAGGGTCAAAGTAATCATCCCAAGATTTTCTTTCCATCCTCGAGGTTTCCACCTTTTGGCCTTGTCCATTTCCTTCCCCTTTCCCCCCTACACACACATACACACACACACACACACACACACACACACACACACACACACGTGCTGGTTATACTGTCCTGGATTCACTGCACCAGTGAAGGGGTCAGCACAGAACGTGAAGCCAAGCTCTGCATGGGTGCTCCCCAGGGTGCTGGGATCATAGTGGGGTGAAGGAATTTCCCCGTGAGGCTCGTGGATGGCCAAGGCCACGCAGACCCCAGGGTCTCCCTGAGCACAAGATGAGGACACATGCAGGCAGATGGTGAGGACAGACAGCAGGGAATCACCAGGCGCATGGGATTTCAGGATAAGAAGAGGACGCGTCCAGCTACCCAACCCTGCTGGGATTTCTACATCTGTGACCTCAGCAGCTTCCTCCACCAGGAAGGGAGACAGAGGTCACCAGTGCTCATCCTACCTTGGAACTGAGGAAACCGAGGCTCAGTGGCTTGTCAATAAACTGAGAAAGTAGAAGAGAGTTTTTTCCCCTGATCCTTGGCCCAGCACTCTTTTTACCACACCCTGGGAAGCCTATGGTGCACTTAGCTGGACCAGTTTGGAATCCATCTGCTTGTTGCTGTTGTCTAGTCACTGAGTTAAGCCCACCTCTTTCATGAGCTCATGCACTGTAGTTCACCGGTCTCTTCTATCCATGGGACTTCCTAGGCAAGAATACTGGAGTGGGTTGCCATTTCCTTCTCCAGGGGATCTTCTGGACCCAGGGATCGAAGTGGCATCTCCGGCATCAGCAGAAGAGCCATCAGGGAAGTCCAGAGAATTCATCTGCCAGGGTCAAATCCCGAGTCATGAGACCTGGGGCAAGGGTCTCATTCATCTCTCTAAGCCTCCATTTGCTCATCTGGAAAAGATAATAATAATGATCAAAAGGATTGTCTGAAGGCTCATATGAGATAATGCAGGGAAGCACTTAGCATGGGACTTAGACATATGGAACATCCAGTAAATGATAACTTACACTATTCATTTTTCAAGTAAAAAATTTTATTGATGAGAAAATGTGGCCCAGTGGGGTTTAGTGACTCAGCCAAGATCACACAGCAAGAGGCAGTCAGGGTGGTGATCACAGACACTGAGATGGGCAAAGATCTTTGAGAGTGACTGTTCCTGTCCTAATGTGATAAAGAAAATGACATCCACAGCCCTGCACAGGAAGTTCATGAATGGTGGTCCAGGGTGAGCCTCTGGTCTGTCAATTGCTAACACTTTGCTCTTTCTTCCCTTATCTAGCAGTCCTAACTCCATGGAGGGCAGGGCTCTCCTGAGTCATCAGGTGCCATGACCAGGCAGGGGACCCCACATGGTGAAGTGTGGGCATCAGCCTCCCTGACAGCCCTCTGGTTAGTCCAGGCATGGCACCTGCTCATTTCCGTCAAAAGGGCTTCCTGGCAGCACAACTGGGCCTTTAACATCTTCCTTTCTAGGGAAGTATTAATTTTCGATGGTAGAGACCCCTGCATCCTGACAGTAGGAGATTCATCCTGTACACAAGGCAGAAATGCCACTAGATCCCATGTCCTAGAAGTGAGGCCCCCTCAGGAGTCAGACACACAGGCTTTATACAGACATCAGGGATGTGAGCCCAGCAAGGGCATGTTCAGAGCAAAGGGCCCAACTGCCTGGAATGATGAGTTAGTTCCCATGGTGGGTGCTCTGAACTCCTCTAAAAGCCAAGGATCAGAAGGCAAAGTTGTCCACAGCTGGGAGAGACATGGGCATCCACACATTTGTACCTGTTTATTTTGCAGATGGAAACACAGAGCCCAGAAGTGAAGCAACTCACTTCAACCTTAGGGCTAACTGCTGCAGAGTTTGATTGTTCACCCAATTTTTATGGAGCACATCCTTGCTGGATCCCCTTCCTAGACACTGAGGATTCACAGGTAAATAACAAGACTCAAGCCCCACCTCAAAGAACTCCCCATCCAGTGGAGAAAGAAATGGCCCCCAGGGGATGGGAATAATTGACCATCCAATACTTAAAAAGGTATAAGAAGTGAGAGAAGCAGTCCTTTTGTTTACCCTCTTGACACTGTATCAGTCAGGATAAAATAGATTGTGCTGCATAACAAATAGCCCCATAGCTGTACACTCTCACTGCATGCCTTCCTTATTTGCTCAGCTTCGGAGGGTGGCTCAGGCTGACTCTGATGCCCCCACCTTACAGCTGCACAACATGTTCAATCACTGTAGGTGGGGCAATGTGCTAGAGCGGGGTGGGTCCAATGGATCATATATAGAAATACTTCACCTGCACTAATTGCCCTCACCGGTTCATTAGCATCCCACCCACCAGCTCGTAAGAGTTTGGCCCCACCTAACACAAGGGGAAGGCCACTGTAATCCTCCAATGAGTCCAGAAGGAAAAGCAGAGGGTGTGGATGAGCCCTAGAGCCCCCACACGTGGATCTACTTCACCCAGAAAATGCTCGGAGATGTGTTTCCTTCCCCCAAAAAGGGGGTGTTTCTCTTTAAAAACACTGTTTTGTTAGCCTCTTATTTTCCCACTTTATACAGAGACTTAAGCACAAGAAATCTTTTTCCCCCTTAGCTCTTCCATAAGTGACAACCAGCATTCAGCCTCAGGGTGGGACTACAATAAGGATGAGTGGAGATTGGGGTCTAAAGGACACAGCTGCTTCCTCTCAGCCATATCAAAGCCAGGATGGACTGAATGCAGGCCCAGTAGTGACAATCCTGTGTATTTTGTTTCAGAGTAGACCCCCAAATCTGTCTCTCTTTTTTTTTTTTTTCAGTAAAACCTCTAATGTTTAAACAGCAATAATTCAACTTTCCTTTATAAACAATGCTGACTACACAGGCCTACCTTGGAGATACTGCAGTTCAGTTATTTGCGGTTCAAAGCACCATAATAAAGGAAATCTTGCAATAAAGTGAGTCACACAAATTATTTGGTTCCCTGGTGCATATTAAAGCTATGTTTACACTGTACTCTAGTCTAGTAAGGGTGCAAGAGCATTAAGTCTTTTAAAATGTATGTTCTTTAGAAATACTTTATTGCTAAAAAATGCTTATCATCATCTGAGCCTTCAGCAAATCATAATCTTATGGCTGGTAGGTTTGAAATATTGGGAGAGTTACCCAAATGTACACAGAGATATGAAGTGAGCAGACACTGTTGGGGAAATGATGCTGTTGACTTGCTCCATGCAGGACTGCCACAAATACCCTTTATAAAAACACGGTCTCTGTGAAGCACATTGGTGGTGATGGTGGTTTGGTCTTTAAGTCACGCCCGACTCTTGTGACCCCATGGACTGTAGCCCACCAGGCTCTTCTATCCATGGGCTTTCCCAGGCAAGAATACTGGAGTGGGTTGCCATTTCCTTCTCCAGGGGATCTCTCTGACCCAGGGATCAGACCTGCGTCTCCTGTGTCCTCCTGTATTGCTGGCAGATTCTTTACCACTCAGCCACCACGGAAGCCCACACACAGCGCAATAAAGCCTGATAAAAGGAATCTGCCAGTACTGTGGACAAGAGAAAAGCAGCTAGACCACTAGTTCAAGACCTCTGACCCCATCAGCACTTACCCTTCCCCTTCTTCTCAGAATACACAGCCAAGCTCCAAGAGAAGCAGGAACATGCCTGAGGCTGGCAGCACCAGGGGGACAGGGATGCACGCCCCGAGGGAGTCTTGCCTCCATCCTAGTCCCTGGGCGTGGCCTTCTTCGAGACCCTCCCATAAAAACCAGCCAAGACAGTTCAGCATGTTCCAGGCCTCTTTCTGGATCCAGTCTCTGCTCAGATTTGGGGATTTGGGGCTCAGCCAAATGACAACACCAAGTGTCCAGCCCCGGGAGCTGATCACATCTCCTCCAACAGTGCAGGCCCCTAGCATTCTGCAGAGGGCTGGCCAGCATCAGCTTCCCAAGGACCCTCACCCACCTCATCCACAACAGACTGGTGGCAGAGATGGGTCCTCCTACTCTTAGCTAACGAGTGGCCCCAGCTCTGAGAATCCCTATTAGGTATGAGAATCCTCCACACTTGAACCTTCCATTCGAGTGCCCTGTTCCCTTTCATGGAAGCATCTTCTGCAGCCTTGGGATTGAGAATAGCGACCTCTTAGCAACTCAGCTCCAATACTTTGGGCACCCAATGTGAGGAGCTAACTCATTGGAAAAAGACCCTGATGCTGGGAAAGATTGATGGCAAAAGGAGAAGAGGGTGGCAGGATGAGATGGTTAGATAGCATCGCTAAGTCAATTAACATGAATTTGAGCAAACTCTGGGAGATAGTGAAGGACAGGGGAGCCTGGCGTGCTGCAGTCCATGGTGTCACAAGGAGTCGGACACAACTTAGCAAGTGAAAAACAGCGCAGGTGCTGCAGAGCTGGTCTCCACTGGACCTTGCAAAGTCCCAATATGTGAGATCATCACCCAGGAGCCCTTGTTTACCAGAAAGATCCAGATGGAGAAGACAGCATGACTGGTAAGCAGCAGAGCTGGGAGTCCACTCTCTGACCTTGAATTCCAATATTCGTTCTCTTGTCCAAACTTCCAAAAAAAAAAAAGTCATGAATAGAAAACGAGGATTTGTGTCAGCCGGAAAAGAAAAAGTGTGTGGTATCATGACCCCCACCTTCATCTGTTCCCCTGAGAAAGAAAAACTCCTGCGCTTAACACATGCCAGGCACTTTATATGTTTTACATGTAAACCAAAAAAAACAAAAAACAAAAGCAAAGATTCTGAAGTGTTACAATTCCCAGTTTACAGAAGAGGAAGCAGAGACTACAGGTGACTGTGTGTGGAAGCTGAGATCCACCCAGATGTCACACAGCACTTGAACGTCCAGGCCCAGATCAACGCTTCAAGTTCACCGACATCTCAAGTCCACAGGGAGGAAAAAGGAGTTGAGAGCTGCTCTGCGGTCAGGTACACCAGGTACAATGCCAAGCACTGATTCTTCTAAGCAACTCCATTTAAATACCGTAGAGTCCACACATTCAACATGTGCAGCCCAACAGTATTCAGTGAATTTCCATCATGGCGCAGCTGTCACCAGCATCCGATTTTAGAACATGTGCATGACCCCGAAAAACCCCTCAGGCCCGTTGGTGATCACTGCTCCCTCCCTTGGTGCCTGGTAACCATTCACCTACTTTCTCCCTAGATTTGCTCTTTCTGGATGTTTCATGAATCCTACCACACGTGGTCTTTTGTGGTTGGCTTCTTTCAGTTAGCCTTGTGTTTTTGAAGTCTGCTTTCTGTAGCACATTTCAGTAATTCACTCCTTTTCGCTGCTAAATAATATTCCACTGGTGGGCATACCATGTCTTGTTTATCAGTTTAACCGGTTGTTTGATCAGCTGATGGAAAGGTTGTTCTCACTTTGGAGACATTATAGATCACATTGCTATGAACATTTGTGCTTGTATCTTTGTGTAGACGTATGTTGGTTTTTTTTTTTTCTCCTGAATAGCTATCAAGCAGTGAAATTGCTGGCTTATATGATACATTTATGTTTAAAAAAACACCAAGGTATCTTCCAAAATGCCTACATCATTTTATATTTCTACCAGTAATGGACGATGATTCAAGCTTCTCAGCACCTTTATGGATACTTAAGGTTGCCCATCATTTTTAATATAGCCACATGATATGTTTTTATAAGTAAACTTGTGGAATCTTGACAGATACCCCAGAGACAGAGGTTGGCATTATCTTCCTTGACATTTAGGAAGAAAAAAGTTGCTCAGGAAAAGTGAAGCAACTTGCCCACGGTCACAAGGCTGGGGGTTGGGGGAGCAGGGTTAGGGCTCGACCAAGGTCTGCTTCTCACCAGGTCTGATCCGCCCCAGCCACTCCCCTGTCCCGCCTCCGAATGTGCTGCCCAGCTTTTCCACACCATCCATCCACTAACCCACACCTACAATGCTCAGCACACACAGGACATGTACAAACTCACACCACTTCCACAACATCATGCTTTCACTCACTTAAGCCCCAAAACTTTTTTTTTTTTTTTTTTTCTTTTCGAGAGAGCTGAGGTTCAGGAGAAGTGATCATCTATCTGTCCAAAGGTCAGCATATTTTTTTCTGGAAAGGATCAGATAGGAAATAGTTTAGGCTTTACAGGCCAGAGAGTCACTGGCTCAAATGCTCAACTCTGCCATCATAGTGCATGCAGGCATGCTCAGTCGTGTCCAACTCTGTGACCCTGGACTGCAGCCCACCAGGCTCCTCTGCCTCTGGGGTTTTCCAGGCAAAAACACTGGAGTGGGTTGCCATTTCCTTCTCCAGGGGCTCTTCCCCATCCAGAGACTGAACTCACGTCTCTTGCACTACAGGCCAATTGTTTAGTGCAGAAATGACAAAGATGTGCAGAAGCCCGCCATCACAGTGCAGAAACACCAGAGACGATAGTTCCTGCGCTCATGATAATGGCAGTCCCTGCAATGATCCAGATGATGTCCCACCTGTTGGGGCTTTGCGAGGGTCCAATGGGGGACTAACTCAAACACCTGTGCGCTGGACAAACTCTGCACAAAAAAACAGCAGCTGGCCAGGGGTGGCCCACGGGCTGTAGACGGCCATTCCCCCAGTCTCATCCATCGTGACACAGCTAGTAAGCAACTGAGTACAAGCCAGAGGCCCGTCAGCCTGACATCCTGGAGGGTGTGATCCCTCCCGCCTCCCACCCTCCTCGCCGCCTGGTGCACATCTGCCTCCAGCATTGACTTCAGGATATACTTTCCATCAGGGTGGGTGACTCCCTGACTCCTTCTGCTCTGTCACTGAGGCCGTTCAGTCTTGTGTTTAGTATGTTCAACCACTAGCCAATTTTTCATGCCTCAGGCTCATACATTACATCAAGAACACAAGCCCTGGGACCAAATATCAACCTCCAGTTCCAGCTTCACCCTGACTGGCAGTGGACCTTCTCGCCTCACTGTTGTCATCTATAAAGTGGGGTGGTAGTGGTCCTGCATCCTAGGTGGGTAGCGAGAACTGAGTTGATACAGGAACATCACTTTCAAATGGGGCCTAGTACAAAGCAGGCTCTCAGTTAATGACAGCGATCGCTAGGCAGCCCCCACTCACAAGGAAACGGACTCAGTTTCATTCCTATCTTCTGCATATGATTTAATATCTCACTGGAAAGAGTGCAGAATGTACAGCAGTTAAAAGTTCCTATATAATTATTGCTGGCTGCACAGGGTGGTGCCACGTCGTTCTGTGGAAAGCAGAACAGCCGGAGGACAAAACTGTAATGTGGTCATAGTAATAATCGTGACGGTGATAATAAGAATAGCTCGCGTTTATTGGGCATTTAGGAGAGTAACATGCTAAGTGTCATCATCAACAGCAGCATCTGGACAGCGCTTTTGAGCTGACAATGCATTTTCCCGAGTTGTATCTCACCTGCGCCTGACATCAACCTGTGAGGGTGGCCCTCAAACCCTCTCTAGTTTACGGATATGCAAACCAAGGTGTCTTACCCACGTTGCCCTCTAGAAATTGCCAGGCTGGACTCTCATCCAGGACATCAAGTTCCAGTGCTGGCTCCCTTCTTCCAAGCACCACCTGGTGCTCTGCCTGGCCCAGGACCAGGCTCCATCCCAGTATTTCCTTTAAACCTCTGCCATTGGCTGCAGAGGCAGCATCTACTGGTGTTGCTACCATTAACCCTCGAGGCATTTATCTCTCCCAGAAGTAGGCCTGCTTTAAGAGACCATAGGGAGAGTCTTCCCTGAAAGTCCAATGGTTGACTAGATGCTCTCATTTCAGGGGACATGGGTTCAATCCTGGCCAGGGAACTAAGATCCTTCATGCTGTATGGCACAGCCAAAAAGAAATAAAAGACCACCAGGATCATCAATGCTTAGCCTGCAAGCATGCTCCCAGGATGTAGGTGCTCCTGTGTCTGGAACACAGGCAGGGCGCCCCTCTGGATGCTACAGGACCCTCCCCAAGGCTCCAGTGTTCAGCTGTGGCTATCAGCTCTGTAGACCTCTGCATGGGGCAAGTGAAATCCAAGTGAGGAAATTTCAAGGGGGAGAAGCTGAGCAATCCCTCCAGGCAATCTCCCCACAGTGCTAGAATGTTCTCATCATGTTGCTGTCTGGGAAAACCCCATGAAGGACAGGAGACAATTCCTGACTCTCTGAGTAGCTCCTCCCCTGGGTTGCAGACATCTGTCCTTGTAACGTCCCCTCAACTTGCCAAATCCGCCTGCTTTCTTCTGCCCCAGAAACAGTAATGGCCCTCTCCACTGTCTCCCTCTCTGGCACCTCTGCAGCCCCGAGTTGCCCAGCTGTCTGTCCCCGGTGTGTTTCCAGTGTTCTTCCCGCACTGCCTCAGTCTTCCCCACGTGCAGCTGTCGGTCTCTGGTTTGGAAGGATGCAGAGAATCCTTGGCCAGTGCAGTCTCTGATTGACTCACTTATTAAATGGGGTGAATGATGTGCTGTGGCTGTGTCACTTAGAGGCAGTACACACAAGTGCTGTCTAGACTGTGACGTGCCGCTTGTCTAAGAGCAGAAGTTAAGGCTGGCTCAGTAGCAAAGCCAGGACCCCTTAGACCAAGCACCATGGCCATCGGCCACGTCTTCTTCATCCTGTGTCTGGGAGGCAAACCTTGTGCATCGGATGATGCGGGTTTTGATTCAGTAAAATCACCGTGTTGGATTTAGAAGTGCAGCAAGCCATCTTCGTGAGGAATACTATGACCCTCAGAACTGTGTTCAGTCTCCAGTTCCATCCTGGTCTCAGCTGTCAGGACTGAGTGGAAGTGGGTACGTGCCCATGGGACAGGGGGCACAGGAGCTGAAGCAGGAGAACTGTGCCTGAGGCCCACAGAGCCTCCTGTGGCCTCCACCCAAGCCAAGCATCCCTGACGCAACCCTCCTTCGGCCCCTGCCACTCCCTCAGTCTGGAGATCTCTCTGTCTCTTCCATCTCCATGTCCCAGAACAGCAATGATGGCTTTTCGAAATCTGATGCGCTCCCTGCCTCTCCCAAGATCCCTCTGCAGAGTGTTCCTACCCCTCCTGTGGTGTTTGCTGAACCATGCTTTGCCCTCCCCTGGATTGTTAGAATATTGACTAACAACCACCATCAGGTGGGCGTTTAATGCACACCAGACACTGTGCTGGATGATTTCTGCACGTCCTCTCCTGTCCTCCCTAAACCTTTGCAAGCCAGCCTCTTGGTCTGATCTGCAAAGAAGGGAACACAGTTTGGTGAGTAGGCACAGTTCAGTTCATTTGCTCAGCTGTGTCCAACTTTTTGCGACCCCATGGGCTGCAGCATGCCAGGCCTCCCTGTCCATCACCAACTCCCAGAGCTTGCTCAAACTCACGTCCATCGAGTTGGTGATGCCATCCAACCATCTCATCCTCTGTCATCCCCTTTCTCCTCCGGCCTTCAATCTTTCCCAACATCAGGGTCTTTTCAGTGAGTCAGTTCTTCACATCAGGTGGCCAAAGTAGAGAAAAGCTGGGTCCCCAGGGACAGAAGGACTCCAAGAAGTCTTCTCAGAGGAGGTGTCCCTGCTCTTTGTCTTGATGGCCTGTAACTTTCTCAAAGTTACCCATAAGTTAGGGCACAGCTGGGCTTAACTCTGAGGCCCTCAACTCCATCTATAGTCTCAGTCTCCCCTCCATCCCCAGCCCCTAGAGTATCCCTGATACCCATCCCAAGCCCAGCCTACCTTTATGAATGAACAAGGGAGGGAGGAAGTGAATAAGTGAATGAATGAACTCTCCAAACTCTCCAAACTCTCCAGACCTGGATTTATCCTATCTTGGTAGAGCATGGGCGTGTGCTTCTAACCCAGAGAACCACAGCCATCTCGAGAGGACTGAGATTATCAGCTGTTGCTTCTTAATAACAGGGGCATCCCAGATACTCAGTTATTAGCAGGTCAGATGGCAGCTGGAGCCAGCCACTCCTGGCTCACGGCACCAGAGACGGTGCCCTGCGCCACCCCAGGGAAATGGTCTTGCCTCCAATTACATCATCTCGCCATCCATCAGGGGTGTCCTGGATCTCATGACCTCAGCAAAGAGACAGACTTGGACCAACCCCCAGCCTTTGGGCCTTCTCTCCCTCCTCCCTCCATCCATCCCTTGTTCCCATCTTTCCTTCCTTTGTTTCTTTCTTCCCTTTCCCTTTTAGCCTCCTCTCTCCCATCCTGGGACCCTTTCCTCCTCCTTCACTCATTAGCTCTCACCCACCCACCGGGCGGTACCTGCTCTGCTGTAGACTTGGTCCAGGGGTCTATGGCTAGAATTGGGAACCCACCTTTACTCTCAGAGTACAAAAGAGCCAGGCGGACATGTGACAGCTACCACGTCACATGGGCTGAGAGGGACTGCAGATATGTGCACAGGGCTAGAGCAGGCACAGAGGGGAGAAGAGCTGGGTCCCCTTGGGGACAGAGGGAATCCAGGAAGGCTTCTCAGAGGAGGTGTCCCTGCTTTTGGTCCTAAAGGCCTGCATTCAGAAGGGCTAACCAGACAAAAAAGATAGAAGCTTGTTCTCACAGCTTCTAGAGGTCCTCACACCCCTCCCCACACCTGAATCTGTGTTGCTGCCACCAGGGTTCATCCTGGCCCTCTTGACTCAGAAATCCAAGGTCAGCATGGACCCACCCCGCTGCTGTGCCCCCAGTGACCCGTCAGGCATCTTCTCTCATTGCATCTTGCTTGCTCAGGTCTGTCCCTTTGGGCCTCAGCTCCTCTTCTTAAGGCCAGACCCCGGTGATGCCCTGTGCAGCACCATCAAGGTCCCCCGCCTCTGGCTCCCCATGCCCTCCTCATCAAGCCTACCCTCCATGACACGCAGTGATGTGTGTGTCTTCCCAGTACTCCTGGGCTCTGGGCATCCCTAGACCCAGCCGAGGCAGACTCCCTCCCTTGGCCGAGCAGAGCTGCAACCCCCAGACCCAGATGTGATCACACACCCAGATCATGTGCATAGGCCTCCATCCCTGTCCCCCCAGCACAGAGCATCCTCCGAGTGGTCCTGGGCGGCTCCACCTCCACACCTTTCCTGACACCACACTCCCTCCCTGCCGGGCGTGGCAGCCATGGAGGTAACGGCAGCAGCAGAGAAGCAGCCAGGCACCTTGCATGGCTCCATCCATCCGACCCTAAAACCACCCACCTGGGAAGCCATCATTTGACCCTTGCTACAGGGAGGGAAACTGAGGCCCAGAGTCACTCACTGGTTAAAGGGAGGCTCAGGGCATGAGTTCAGGGCTCCGTCTCCAAAGCCCAAACTGGACCATCCACATACCCATTCTCAGCCCTGTGGCCATCTGCCTGACTGTTCCCAGTTCTTGAAGAATTAGTCACCTCCTCCTGGAAGCCTTCTCTGACTCCTAGGCTGGAATGTTTGCTTCTGCCTTGCACAGACAGAGGAACTAGCATTTCTAACAGTCAGCCTTCACCAAGTCAGCCCCTCCAGACTCTCCAAGACTATGCATCCCTGCACTCACCATATCCAATATGCTGCAGTTGTAAGAAATCCCACAGACCAAAGAAAAAGATAGAAGTGCCGATGGGCTGAGCAGAAGGTGAAGTCTGATGCAAGAGACGCACAAGAGTTTTGTGGAAGCCCCCTTGAGCAGAGCTTCCTAAGTTTAGAAGGATTCAAACAGGACTTAAACAAGGACACCCAGCAGACAGACCTGCCTGATCAGTGGGGGTAACTGCAGCGTGCACCCTCTCAGCCTGGCTTAGTTCCCTCAGTCCTAAACCCGGAGGTCAGAGAGCAAAACCTCGGTTTTATTTGACTAGCACAGCACTTTCCAAAAATTTTTAATCCATTGCCAACATTTAGTCACTGTGAGTTCTTTCTCAAAAAAATAAAATATTTGGCCACACTGGACACCCTGCCTGGTCACAGTCAGCTGATGCTCTGGACTGTTCAGCCGCTGTCCCTGTGGGCCTGATTTCTCCACTTTGCACAGTCCGTGGCCTCTTTAATGGTCACTCTCGCCAAGGGGACCCTCCCTCACCATGATCATTGCCAGTGCAATCGCTGAATTGCCGAGCACCATCAGTGACACCTCTTTGGCTCTGAAACCATTTGGATTCATCCAGCCCCAAACTCTACCTCTGCTGGAAATCCTCTATCAGCCTCAACTGGACTTCCTGCTGCCATGGAGGGTCTGACCTCAAATATGGTACATCTTTGTACACTCTTAGCTCCTTTCTCCCCAGACACATCCACACTCACCTTCTCTTGGAGGCAGACAGATTCACATTTGAACCCTAACATGTACGGGATGAGATGGCTGGATAGCATCACCAACTCAATAGATGTGAGTCTCAGCAAACTCCAGAAGATAGTGAAGGGCAGGGAAACCTGGCATGCTGCAGCCCGTGGGGTTGCAAAGAGTTGGACAAGACTTAGCAACTGAACAACAACAAAAAACCTGTCTCACAGTTGACACCCACTTCTGACACGAGTGTGCTGCAGGCAGAGCTTATGACTCTTATCAGATCCACCTAGCAGGGCCACAGTCCTCGGGGGTGTTTTGCCTTTCAGTTCGAAGTCTCTTCTTTCTTCCCTGACCCCACCCTTACCCACCCCCGCTTTATTTCTCCCTCTCACCCTCTCTCTCACTTGCTCTCATATGACTCCCAAACTCAGAAATATTTGATTGCATTGAAACTTGGCTCCAGAGTCCTAAGCCTTAAGGCAAACATTTGTCCTAGAATTTGCTGGAAATCAACTGGCTTCTTCTCTTAGCTGGACGATGGCAAAAAAAAAAACTGAACGGCAGCTTTCTTCCCTGCACCCTGCCGCCGCCCCACGCCCACTGTGCAGTTTGGCTCGTTGGAGGCTCTTGGAATTTCCCTGGGCTACACACCGGAGCCTCTCCAGTCACGAAATTCAGCAAACTCCTGGAAAGCTCCAGGGTCGGTGAGTCACTGGCCAAGGCTGTGGCCAGGCCGGCCTGCGGACAAGGGTGCCCACTCTTGTTATTCATCGCTTGGCTGGGCCGCTGCTTGTCTGCAAAGCTTCCTTGAGATTCTGGTGGATTTTGCCTGCCATTGTTACAAAGTTTTTCCATGATCAGTGCGCACTGACCAAGCCTGGTTCCAGAGGACCTTGACATGTGGCTGAGAAACTAATTAAAGAGACAGGTTTTCTATTCACTGGTGCACTCATCAATCCATTCACTTAATTCTTCTATTGCAGCTTAAATTATTTTACTTGTTTTCTCCACTCGATCATTCACTTCGACTTATACTGAAAGTGTTAGGCACTCAGTCATGTCTGACTCTGTGAACCCACGGACTGTAGCCCACCAGGCTCTTCTGTCCATAGAATTCTCCAGGCAAGAGTACTGTTTCCTTCTCGAGGGGATCTTCGTGACCCAGGGATTGAACTTGGGTCTCCCAACATTGCAGGCAGACTCTACTGATTGAGCCACTAAGAAAGACCTTATATTATACTAATTTACCTAGAAATCTAGATACAGATATAAATCTAGACTCCCTTGTTTACTTATGTATTAATTCATCCACCGTCCCCTCATCTGCTCATCTATTTTTCCACTCATTTATCATCTAATTTCCCCACTGGGTTATATGCTGGCTCATGTTATTAATGCGTTTACTAATTCTTTCATCCACTCATCTATCTACTCACTTAATCACTTCATTTATTCACTAACTCATACATACATTCACTCATCAACAGCTCCCTTCCTATTGTACAAGGCTTTGTAGGGTAGGCTAAAACTAAGCATCTTAATAAAAGAAAACAATAAAAATAGTGGTCTCGGTAAGACATGGGACCCACCTTCTCACATTCCTGTCTGACAGGGGAAAAGATCCATGAACTCCAGTAAACAAAGTATGAGGGAGCCAGGGAGCCCAGCACAAGGGGGGAAAGGAGAGGTGAGCTTCTCTAGGGCACTGAGCCAGAAGTCAATTGTGCTGGGCAACCTGAGTGGCAGCGTCTTGCAGGTGGGGGCGACCTCACAAGGCAGGGACAGGTTGGGAAGACCAGTCACTCAAAGTGCAGGTGGGCACCTGGGCCAGGGAGCAGAGTCCCCACCTCAGAGGGCAGTTGTCCAACTCACAAATAAAGATGGAGGAAACTGGGAGTCCTGACTAAGGTCAGGGGATCTGGAACTACAAGACCCCAGACTCAGCTCTAGATCTGCCTCTCAGGAGTGCTGGGAGCTTGACTTACTGAATAGATGAACCTCTCATACACATGGGGACAGGACCCCCTGAAGGGCCATTCAGGGGGCTCCCTTGGGTCTTTGCAGAGCTGGTGTGTGGAGCTTTGTACACATCCCAGCCCCACAGGTCAGGAAGTCCGCTCGAGGGACAGGACACAGAACTGGCTGACCTGGTTCCCTGCTGTCCATCCGCAGCTTAGAACAGGGCTAGTGCCTCATGAACATTCATAAGCACTGACTGAATGAATGAATGAACAAGCTGGAAAGGGCCCTTGGAAATTATCCAGTCCAGCCACTTTCAGACTTTGCCACTTTGAACGTGGTACCGAGGCCACCAGAGAAGATGCAGGGCGATATCCGACTTGGTCCTCAGTTTTTAGCTGTTTACACATTGAGTTTGTCTTTCAAAATTTCATTTGACAAGTGGGTTCCCCACCCTCCTCCAAAAAATTCTTGAAAAACGATGATTAAATTCTTTTAAAGATTAAAAAAAGAAAAAAAAAGCTAAAACCCAGGGAGAGGAAGTAAGGGCCCAAGATCACCCACCAAGTTGATGATGGGGCCAGAGGAGATCCCAGACCTCCAGACGCCCCGTCCAGGAGGCCCGCACACCATCACAGCACAGGGTTCTGCCCGAACACCCTCCAGGCCTTCTGGGGCCACCTGCCACTATGTCCCCTCCTCCAGGACTCTGAGATTCCAAATGGAAGTGGCAAGCGTGGTGAAAAGAAAGGAACTGAGCCAAATCCGGGGTGGGGGAAGGCTCCCCAGGTATGTAGCGTGTCCTCAGGTGGAGAATCCAGCTGGAAATTCCAGGAGAGAACAGCTAACACCGTATGGCCAGGGTTCTGGGTTTTGAAACCTATCCATTTTTAAATCTATAATTATGTGGCACACACCTAATTAAAATGGACTATAATTGTTGAAATATTTTATTGAAGTCTTTTTTATTTTTTCCAAACGACAGGTTTAACAGATGATAAAACTTGTCTTGTGGTTAACTTGGGCTGCCAAGAACCCCGGGCAGAGTACGGGGTGGGGCTGGCGGACTGCGGACAGTCAACCCCCTCTGAATGCCAGCATTCTTTGCTAAAGGCTCCTCTTGGGCTCCTCGCCAAGTGCTCAGGACAGAGACAAATAGCCTGGGTGGGTGTTTTGTGCACAAAGATGACTGAGGTTTGCTTTAGCTCAGTGGAGAAATCCTTTGAAATCGGGCTCCCAGGGGGTGAGAGCAGCTAAGAGCAGCGGGAACTGCTGATTCCAGGGCAGTAGGAGAGGAGATGGATCCTTAAGCAACTCACAAGCAGCGCCCTCCTCTAAAATCCCGAATGACCACAGAGAAGCAGACCTGGGCAGTGCAGGAGCCCCGGGCGGCACAGGGGGCTGTGTCCTCATTTTCTCATGGAATACAGTAGATATATCTCTAATTATGCCTCCAGCCGCAGCTGCAAGTTATCTCCTAGGCACCCGGTGTTTCCTATGCTCTAACACTTCCTGACCACTTTAGAGCTGAGGATCCTGAGTCATAAACTAAGTAAGTGTTCAGGTTTCCCAGCGTGTAAACTGGCCAGGATCTTCACCCCGGTTCTCACTCGGGAAAGCAGTGCTTCTCCACTTCTGATCTGACTCAGACCCTGACTCAAAGCGAGCATCTTCATTATTAAAGGACTGAATCAGTCTTGGGGAGGGAAGGGAAGAAAACACGCTGCAGGATCTGAGGGTTCCTTCCCTCTTGGTGGTTCGGTGTGTCTGTCTGCCAAGCCACCCCCAGGAAGATCTCCTCCACCCCCATGGAGGCCAGGTGTGATCTGAGATGGAGCAGAACAAGAGTCGGGCTGGGCGACAGGGAGAAATTCATTTTGCTTCCTGGCCAACAACCGGCATGGCCATCAGACCCCAGTTTGGATCTCAGAATGAGTGAGCAGGACCGAACCGGCCCCAGTGGTGAGCCTGGCGTTGCTGTTCTCTGGAGATGATCTGCTTTAGCTGGTGTTTCCGTCCCACTCCAGCCAGGAGATGGCTATTGTAACCCCCAGGTTACAGGTGAAGGTCACAAAGAGGTGGGTCTCAGGAGGCTAATCAGGTCTGATGTGATGTGGTTCAAAGTTCCAAAGTCACGGGAGAAAAATATGCTCTCAGAGTTTCTTCATTTTTCGTGTGTGTTTTTTAACGTTTTCCTTATTCCTCTTACAGCCTTTGTCTGGTTCCCGCACATTTCATGCCTCATCTTTTTCATCTCATTTTTATTGAGCACCTACTATGTAGGAGCCCCTAAGTCAGGGGTGGGGCCTTTCATCCAGAACAGAGGCCATGGAAAGACCAAGAATGGAGACTTCGAGGTCAGCTCAGGCCCAGGCAGCCATGGGATTTGAGACGTCTCTGCTCCCTGGGTTCAGTTTCCGCCTCTGCCTGCAGAGTTAAAAGCACCCATCTCAGGAGTGCAACCTGCAAGCGGGGACCAGGCCTGGGTGGGGCCTGGCCCCGGGCCTGGAAGCCGGCCCCACCAGTCACCCTCCCGCCTGTCCCTCTCTGGGCGGTTCCTGCAGGACTCAGGCTGACAGCTGTCCGGGAAGGGGGGTTATTTGTACAAAGCAGCCTGACTGTGTCTAAATCCCGCCCTGGGGCACTGGTTCCAAATGAAAATGTGGCAGGCTTGATCCCTGCCACCCCTCACCCACCCTGGTCATCAGGACCCTCCGTCCCCTCCCCTCCACCCTCCTCCCCCCACGCTGTCCTGCCCACCGGGAGCACCTCCACCTCACCCTCCTCCATCTGCCGCTCCCACCCTTCCTCCTCCTCTTCTTCCTCCCCCGCCCCCTCACTCCCACTCCACCTGTTGGATCCGTCCCTTGGGCGTGGGGAGGACAGGGCGGTGCCCCTGAAGCCCTCAAGCCCAGGAGGGCAGCAAGGGGACAATCACATAAGGAGCCATGCCAGTCTGGTGTCTCGTCTCATCACCCCTGAGAGGTTGATGTCTCAGGTTGCACATTGAAGAGATGAGGAAATGGCAGGTCAGGTCCTGGGGGTCACAGCTCCAGGTGACACAGGGCCCAGCTAGGGCTGGGATGGAATGCACTCTTGGAGCCTCTCATCTTATTCTCATGGAGAAGAGCTGCCATTTGCCATGTGTTTCCTGGCCTGTGAACACTGCGTATGGAAGTGTCAAAACCCGAGTGCGTGGCAGCCACCACTGGCCCACCTTCTACATGGGAGCCTGATGGTAGGAGGCGGGGAAATGGGCCGGGCCCTGGCGAGGCACTGCACGTGCGATGAAGCTGGGTGGCTTTGCAACCCCGCTCTGTGCCCCCCACCCTTTGGAGAGCAGGTGAGGAGGAAAACCAGGTGGCCTTTGCTTTGTCGTGGTGGGCTGCCCCATGCACTCTGGGGCGTTTAGCAGCATCCCCAGCCGATGCTCACTAAGTGAAGGAGGCGAACCCTCTACCTTCTGACCAAAACTGTCTGTGTATGTGTCCTGTTGGGGGCAAGATCACCACCCCCAGCTGAGGACCACTGACTTTCAGTTTTCTGTGTTCCTCAAAGGAAGGCTGTGCTATTTGTCTGCAGGGCATTTAGAAATTCAAAATAGCTAATGTCCCCAAAGTAAGCAACACAGAGGAGGCACCACAAACACGGGCCGGCGGTGACAGCATCATCGGCATTCTCGCTGCTGCCAGTGCCTGGCCTGCCATAGGCGAGAAAAACCACTGCGAGCTGGGGATGGAGCCCGAGACGGCGGGCCCTGAGAGCTCACAGCTGGGTCCTGTGGCAGACTCACAGGACACTCTGAACACATCTGACTGCCCTTCAGGGACTCAGTGTTCCCATCTCTACAATGGGAAGTCTGAAGGGGTGACCTTCAAGGTCCATTCTAAATCTAGTGTTTCCGGATTTTCCAGATCCTGCCTCTGGTTTTGGAACCAGTGGTGTCACAGATTCTGCCTCTTGGAACCAGTATTGTCACATGGTACTGAAGTGCATGAGCTCTGGACTCTAATCATCTGGATTCAGGCCACAGTCTGAGCACTTAGCAGCTGGGTGACCGTAAGCAGGACCCTGAATCTTGCCCTGTGTCTGTCTCTTCATCTGTAGAATTCTGGGGCCACTTGTGCCCCTTATGATTGTCACAGCATGAAATGAGATGATCCAAACAGTAGAACAGTGAACACACTGATAACAGTCCCATAAGAATTAATTATTTTCATAGGAAACACTCTGGCTGTATTTAAAAACATACGATTCTCATTTCTGATCTCAGCCCCACTGAATCAGATCTTCTAAGGGGCAACTATGTAAGTGTATCTTTTCAATCGCTCCCAAATGATGCAGAAGTAGTGGGTCCTTGACCCAGCATAAGTTGTGTGAAATTCTCTGACATTAGAAATATTTCTTTAATGTTGAAAGTGTTGCTGTGTGAGGTGCCCTGTGTGGTTTGATGTTGTAAAAGATTGTGAATTAGGAAAAAAAATCACCTCTGGTCTCAAGGAGCCACCATCTCACTGGACAAAGCCAACTCATAAGCCAACTACATAGTTTCAGGTGGGCCTTTCTGGCCAGGACCACAAAAAGTTTGGAACATGTGCTCAGACATGACAGAGGAGAGGTGATCTTCAGGGCTGCCAAGTAAGGTTGTGCAGGTTGTTGACTGAACTAAAGAGTCCAAGAAAGGTGATTTTTTTTTTTCTAATTCACATGAAATCCTTGTAGGACAAGTGAAGGCCTGGAAGTTGAAATTCATCCAACAGTGAGAGCTCTGCTGCTCTGTTCTCTGGGGAGCTTTCTCCAAGATCCCACAAAAGGAATTAATCATTGCACCGTGTCCTGTTGGAGTCTTGCCTTTCCCAGGTTTGGATTGCATGCGTGGCTCCATGCCTCTTCCAAGAGTCTATGAGCCTTTTGAGGACATGAACTAGGTCTTTTTGTTGTTCACTCACTCAGCCGTGTCCAGCTCTTTGCCACCCCATGGACTGCAGCACGTCAGGCTTTCCTGTCCTTCACCATCTCCTGGAGATTCTTAACCTCATGTCCATTGAGTCAGCACTGCCATCCAACCATCTCATCCTCTGTCACCCCCTTCTCCTCCTACCTTCAGTCTTTCCCAGCAGTAGAGTCTTTGCTAACAAATTGGCTCTTCACATCAGGTGGCCAAAGTATTGGAACTTCAGCTTCAGCATCAGTCCTCTAATGAATATTCGAGATTGATTTCCTTTAGGATTGACTGGTTTGACTTGCAGTCCAAGGGACTCTCCAACACCATAGCTCAAAAACATCAAAATTAGGTCTTTATTATATTTTTTTCTTTAATTGGATGTTTCTAGCATCAAATACACAGAGAAGGCAATGGCAACCCACTCCAGTACTCTTGCCTGGCAAATCCCATGGACAGAGGAGCCTGGTAGGCTACAGTCCATGGGGTCGCTAGGAGTTGGACACGGCTGAACAACTTCACTTTCACTTTTCACTTTCATGCATTGGAGAAGGAAATGGCAACCCACTCCAATAAACTCCAATACTTTGGCCACCTCATACGAAGAGCTGACTCATTGGAAAAGACCCTGATGCTGGGAGGGGCTGGGGGCAGGAGGAGAAAGGGACGACAGAGGATGAGATGGCTGGATGGCATCACCAGCTCAATGGACATGAGTTTGAGTGAACTTCGGGGAGTTGGTGATGGACAGGGAGGCCTGGCGTGCTGGGATTCATGGGGTCGCAAAGAGTCAGACACAACTGAGCAAATGAACTGAACTGAACTGAAAAAGGTATTAGTGACCGTCATTGGAAAGAAACTTATTTCCCTCATCAAGAGAGTCAGGTGCCAGCTGTAATGACCTGTTGGGGAGGGTAAAATGAGTTTGGAGGTTGGATGTGTTGTTGGGTGGCGATGCAGTGCAGAGGAGTGAAGGGAGCATTCTCCAGCAATCTCACGCACAGAAAATGAGGTTAGAACAGTGGAAGGCACAAGGCCTCGTTAGTGAGGGCTTCAAGGAAAGCATGGTTTGATGGTTCCCATGGCAGGGTCCTCTTCATTTGGTATGGAATCACAAAGTAAATATTTCATAGAATAGACAGGAAAATAAGAAGTCACATATTACTGCATCTGGGGAAAGTCTTTGCACTCTGGGGGACCCCCATCACTGTGCCCACAGCTCCTCCTCAGAGTTGAGAAATACCAGAGAGACAAGTGCCTGAGAGACGGGGGAGCCTGGGTGCCAAAGGAACCCCAAAATACACCGTCACGTGTGTGACACTGATGGTGTCCCTCCCCAAACCGACAGACCTAGACTCAGCCCACTCCTGGCTGTGCAGCCCTGGAAATGCTGGATTTGCCTCTGGGCCTCAGCTTCCTCATCCATATAATGGGAATACATAGGCCTACCTCTCAGGGCTAACAGTCAAACTAAACATGATACAATACTGATCTCGTGGGTACTTAACCTGTGCTGGTTCTCTGTTCTCAAAAGGTTTGGCTCGGCTGAATTGGAATCAGTCACCAGACCTCAGAGATGTATCTTTAAAACTGATGGAATTTTCTTTGAACTAGTAAGTCCGTCAAGGGGCACTGTCTTTTGATGGTTCCAAAGGCGAAGATTTATGCCCCACAATTTCCAGTGCAGTGTTGTTTATTAGGAAAATATAAATTGTGTCAGCCATGGTGGGGTGCTAAAGAACACAGAGAAACCTCCCTCATGTAGACTATTCTGCAGGATGGAAACCTCTGAGAGGAGGCAAAAGGGTTTTACTAAATAGGGAAATGATACTGTAGATGTAACTGGGAAACTTCAAATACAGTTCATAATCAGTTTTGCCTTTGAGGTTATTTTTCTTTACTATGAAGTTTTTGTTTTGTTCTGTCTTGAGAGCATCAAAATAGAACACCTTGGGTCAAATTGCTCCATCAACCCCAGAGCAGACCCAGCTTCCAAGTGCCCTGTGAACACATTGCCAAGATAGAAGTCCTGCCGGGAGCCCTCAGAATGACATACGCTGCCCCTGACTGCAGCAGGCTACCGGGCACAACGTCCAGTGCCGGGTCCTCGGACCTGGCAACCCTGAACAGTTTCACACACAGACTCGTGCGAGGAGCAACAGGGATGCGGAGCCCACAGCTTTGCAGTAACTCCCACTGCAGTGAGAACACAGGCCATCACATGTAGAAGCCGCCCATTCTCACATGGAGCACATCTCTGCGTCTTGCACCTCCCCTGCCTGTTTCTTAGTGTCATCCTATATTCTCAGGCTAAAGGCAGCTAAAAGGTTAAAAGCATGGATGCTGTAGCCAGGCCACCTAAGAGTGAAGCCTCACTCTGTCAGGGCCTGCTGTGTGAGCCTGGGCAAGTGACACAACCTCTCTTTGCCTCGGTTTCCCCATGGAGAAAGGTCATAGAGTGACACCTCATAGGCAGCATGGTGTGCCTGCGTGGGTAATGCTCTTAGGTCAGGGCATGACCCTTGGCAGTGCTCTGCGAGGACTTTCTAGCTACACAAGTTCAGACAAAGCTGAGATGAATACTACAGGACTGCAAATTACACCATCTTTCCACTCAGCCCTACTTCCAGATGTCCATAGATAACCTGGAAATGAACCCCTTGGAAGGAGTGAAATAGAGAGCTGATCAGCACACGGAGATGCCCAGTCCCTGGCTGGGGCAGTGGGGAGATGAGGGAGAGGCAGGGGGTGTTAGAATTTGACATCTGTGGGTTCAGATTCCACCTCCACAGCCCACTGACGATGTACCCCCCCTGTTCAATGCCTCTGCAGCTCTGCACCTCAGTCTCTCTGCCTGAAAGAGGGGGCTAGCACCCATCCATTCCGGAATAAGTTTCCATCAGCAACAAGCATGCAGCCGATGAAGCTCACGAACTGTTCTCACCCCGGCACCGAGCTGCCAGGAGAGGTGGTGGGGGAAGGTCATGTAAGAAAATATCCACGTGGCTCCTGCCTTGCCCAGTGGGCACAGGCTGAGTCTCTCACCTGTGAAGGACTCCAGGAGGAACAGGTTAAGACAGATCCCAGGGTGTGGGGGGCAGCAGGGGGTTTAGAGGGCATTGGGAGAGGACAGGCCTTCAGACAGGCAGGGTAGGCGGGGGCATGGAGTCCTTCCAAGCAGAAGGAGCAGCTTGGTAATGACCCAGCATCATCAAATGGGCAAGGACGATCGGAACACCTCAGACAGGTCTGGGGTGTAGCAGGTGGTAGGAGGGAAAAAAAAAAAAGAGAGAGAGGCGGGGAGGGGGAGGAGAAAGAAAAGGGAAAGGAAGGAGTGATCGAGAAAAGGAAGGAGAGAGCAAGGCGGGAAGATGAGTATGGGAAACACTTGAGCCCAGCTCTTGCCCCAAAGCCCCACCTGTGGTCAGCCAGGGAGAGGCCAACACTACCCGCCCCCCCACCCCCCAGCACCTGACCCCACACAGAAGGCCCTTGTTCTGCAGCCGGCCCTCATGGTCTCTGGGGAGCATGATTACAAACCTCGACACTCCCATTCCGCCCTCTCAAAGGGCACTCTACACACTCAGGCGTCTGCCTCCCTCACCCCCTCCACCCCCGGAGACATAATGGGCCCTGCTTGCCCCTGGGAGACTTAGTGCCCCCCCACCACCCTCGAAAAGAAAAATGTAGCTTGAGATTTTGATTCCTATTCATGTCATGTTACAATAGCTTCATTCATTCCTACTGGCGGTATGACTGTTTTTTTCTTTTCTAATTTATGGAGTACATGTGTGATGTATGAATTAGAGAAAGGAAATGTTATTAGAAAGGTCCCAGGGAGCGAGCTGTTTCTTGTCAGAGAGCTGAAAAGTAAGGGAAAAGGAAAGAAGGAGGAAGCGTGGGGTGGACAGAGCTGCCTTCTGGCCAGAACTGGCTTCTGCAGTGCTGGGTGACTGCGGACAAGGAACTCAACGTCTCTGAGCCCTGTCATCTCTGTCTCAGGGGTGGCGTCCCACTCTCCTCAAATAGCATCTCCATTAGCCGTTACAGCAGCCCCATCAGCTAGGGGTGGTCACTGTCATGATTAGTACAGAGAAGACCCCTTTAGGGGCCCCAAGCCCAGGCCCCAGCCCATCTCGTGGGCTCCAGCTGGGAACAGAATAAATCTGAGCTCCCCCTACCCCACCCCCACCAGCCTGTGGTCCAGCGTCAGCTGCCAGGGTCTCTCACGGCCAGAAGCAGGAGCAAAGAAATCCTGTAAGCCTGGGGAGGCCAACGTGCTGGCCTCCTAAAGCCCTTTTCCTAAACAGCTGGTCACAGCTGCCCAGAGCGAAGTCTTGCGGTAAACTGGCCCAGAGCCCTGAAAACTGAGGGGCTGGGGCACGGAGTTGGCGGGGTGTGCATGAGAAGGAACCAGACATGCAAGAGATGCTCCTGGGAGGCTGAAAAGAGCCGACTCATCCCGCCGCCCACTGGCTGTGGGTGCAAAACGCCCTCCCCAGCACCTTAGAGAGATGGCACTATGCGTGTCAACCAAGGTCAAGGTCTTGTGCGAAGTGGGTCCCCTCCATAGGCCCTCCCCGAATGCCCTTCCCAGCCTCTGCTGTGACCCCACGCCCCACCTCCCTGGCGCCAGGCCCCTGGAACGTGCACACCTTTCCCGTCCTCCCGGGACCAGGGATCAAGTGCCAGATGCCGCTGCCTCTGCACAGGCTGTGTCTGACCAAAAGCCAGGCTGCTGGCAGCTCAGCCAATGTCCCCTGACATGGCCGCTCAGGGAGGGTGGGGAGGGCCGCTTTTCCTGATTTGCTGCAGGTGGGTTTTATTTTTATGTCATTTACCGAAACGCTCCCAAGAGGTTGCAGAGGCAGAACAAGAACGAGGTGGCCGGTCTCCACGTGCTCAAGGGTCAAGTTCTGGTGCAGAGAGGACTGACAGCCCTTGAGCACCCTTCCTGCGACCACAGGAAACTGTCCGTTCCTGATGACTCGGGGTCGTCTGATCTAAACTGGCTCCTTTGGAGAAGTCCCCAGTCTGATCAGAGATTTCTCCCTTTCCTTCTCTCTAGGAAAAGCATGAAGATTACAAGGTAGAAGAGCAAATCTTTCGGGCTCCAAGGAGGAAAGGACCCCATCTACAACCATCCTGGGCGCCCTCTAGCCTCCGTCAGATTCCACCTCTGCCCTTGCCGCCAGGTTTCTGAAGGTGATGGCTGCCTTGGTCCTGGGCTCTCGTTCACAAGGCCCTCCTGTCCTAAGTCTAGGCTTCTCTGGGTCCCAAGGCCCTCGGTCAGCAGCCCCCCAACTGTCAGGATCGCTGGTCCTGCCAGAAGCTTCCTGCACAGATGTCACTGTGCAGGCATGAGGAACAGTGAGGCGAGGAGACCTCGGGCTCCAGCCGCCCCTTGCTGCCGCCAGCAGGACCTCGTGCTCACCCTTCCTATTGTCCCAGGATTGCTCTAGCTGCCCCCACATTAAGCAGATCAGGAGGCCGCGGGGTGGGGGTTGGTGCTGAGCAGGCACCTACCCAGCTAAAAGCAGTTTCATAACACTAAGCAAGAAGGAAGAAAAGTGTGTCTATTTTGGAGGTGTCAGAAGGGAGATGGTCTCTGTTGGCTCCATTTCTCTAGAAGACAATTGAGACGCTGCCTGGGGGACAACTGATCCAGGCTCACATCATCAGGAAGTGGGGGAGTCAGCAAAAGTTGTTCAGTATCCTCCAGCTCTTTGCAACCCCATGGACGGTAGCCCACCAGGCTCCTCTGTCTGTGGGATTTTCCAGGCAGGAAAACTGGAGTGGCTTGCCACTCCCTTCTCCAGGGGAGGCTTCCCAACCCAGGGATCAAACTCTCATCTCTATGCATCCTGCACTGGCAGGCGGGTTCTTTACCATCTGAGCCACTAGGGAAGCCAGGCATCCCCTCAAATCCTGTACTTCCTGTGATGGCACAGGTCATTGCACCCCCATCCTGATGTCCCCAACACACCCCAACCATCCCTATGTATTGGGTGGTCCCCCTCCACTACCGAGGCTTCCCAGGTGGTCCAAAGATAAAGAAGCCACCTGTCAGTGCAGGAGATGCAGAATGGATCCCTGGTCGGGGAGATCCCCTGGAAGAGGAAATGGCAGCCCGCTCCAGTCTTCTGGCCTGGAGAATTCCACGGACCAAGGAGCCTGGCGGGCTGCAGTCCACAAAGAGTCAGACACAACTGAGCACACACAGACTGACAGAACTCCTCTGCCAATGCAGGCCCCTGCAAGCCCCTATCACATCAGGGTTGGGGAAAAGTGACCCCCACATGGAACCGCAAACACCCTAAGGGCAGAAAATGAGACGTAAAATCCTCTCGGTCCTTCTGACAGTTAAAGTAAAATTGTATGTGAGCAATATACTCTTGCTCTGATCGCCATGCAGTATGATTTTATTCTGGTTTTTCTGGGCCCGCTGAACTCCTGGCTCTTTTAAGTGTTCAAATGCTCTGCTTGCCAAGATAAATGATTATAATTGACAGGGCATTGTCAATCTATCGCAAAGCTGATTTCATTAAGCATGCCAAGGGCCAGCTCTGGGGGCAGGTAGCCGAGTGGAGAGGGGTTTTGATCTCACTCTCTCCCTCTGGTGCAGTCCACACTGGCACCAAAGGCTGGAGGGCAAGAGAACAAAGGGAGCGTTATGTCTCTGAATTCAAATCTTTCCCTTTGAAATGAGGCGTCCGGAATGGCCAATAAAACTGTGGAAATGGATTTCTGGCTGCATTTGATGTTAAGCCTTTAGTGTCAAGCGCCAGGTCTATTGGTTCTGTGTTCATGCCCCCATCGTTTCTTTCTTCCCTTTGCTCCCCTTGTTTCTGCCCCCCCTTCTCTGGATGGCCTTATGGGGAATTTGTCCTTTCATTAATAATTTCTAAAAGTTGCCGGATAGCCCGCTGCATCCCCTTGCTGCTTTGACGTGAGAAGAGCAAATTAAGTCTTAACAGCATGGCGACTTGCTCTGTGTCAGTAACAGGGTTGGTCTTCTATAGATTGATGAAGACCCGAATTTGCCTGCCTCAGTCTGAAACTCTCCATTGTATTAAGGTGTCTCTGTGTACGGAGCTGCCATCCTTTTGCACTGAGTCATCATAATCCCCGGGACCATCCCTTTTCTCCTAGAGAAGACAGTTGGAGAGAGATCCTGAGGTCTAAAGCCTCCTTCTAGTCATCTGTAACTGGATATCCGTGACGAGGAGCCAAGTTTTTGTCTCGAGCGGTGAGCCGTGAGCCCAGGCCTTGATTGAGAGGGAAGAATGCAGCCCATCGGTGGCGCCATGCCCGCTGTCATCCTGAGCTGTTCTCAGGCCGGGAGAGGTGATGCAAAACAGGGCTTTGAGTATTCAAACCAGGGCCAGTCTCTGGGATCCCAGAGCATGGCCCCACCCATCCCACCTACATCCTTCAGTGGGACCAGACTAATCGATCCTGTTGGCATAGCGGTTTGTGGTTTCTGGTGAGGAAGGACCTGCTAAGAGTGAAAAGAAAAGCAAATGGAATTCAAAAACCAGTTTCCAACTCCAGTGCTATGCCTAACTGGGTGATCTTGGGTTATACTTCTCCTGTGGCTCAGACATCTGGCTGAAAAATGAGGGCAATGCTTCTCCCCCTATTCTGAGTTCTAAATGACCCTGGACATAAAGGAGTTGTTTAAACGCCAAACCATCATACAAGTGCCTGCGTGCTCAGTTGTGTCTGACTCTTTGCGACCCCAAGGACTGTAGCTCCCCTCTACACCACTGCACCACTCTCCGTGGGATTCTCCAGGAAGAACATGGAGTGGGTTGCCATTCCCTTCTTCAGGGAATCTTCCTGACCCAGAGCTGGCATTATTGCCAGAATATCATCTCTGTTAGCATCTTTCAATCTTCATGATAGGTTAGAATGGACAGAACGCCTTGTCGCAGTCAGAGAGCCAGCCAGTGGTAGAGCTCCAGGCCAGTAAGAGAGCCAGCCAGGTATGCTAGAAACCATGAAGAACTCCAGTTAAAATGTACACAACATCTCAAATGTCTTAAACATTTATAGGAAATTAGGTCAAACTGTAAATAGGAGTTAGAGAAAGAAAACCTGTTGCCTTGAGGACATCTGGTATACCTGGCCAAACAACTGGATCTTGGTCTTTCAGAGCCTTGGAAAAGATACAGAGAGCATTAAAAAAAAAAACAAATCTAGAGCCTATTCAGGATAGGGAGTCTCAAGGGGTGCAAGTGTGAACTAGATGGAGACACACACACACACACACACACACACGACATAGCTTCTCCCCCCCCACCAACATACACACAGAACGTAGCCCTGGTGCTGAGCAGAGAAGCCTTTAGATTGTCAATGGGAGACTTTTAACACAGCCCCAACCTCTTTCTCAAGCCTTACCTTCCCGTACTTTCTGCTTAACCATCATCCCCAAGCTACGATGACACACTTCCTCATCTCTGCTGGCCATTTCCTATACTTCCCCTGCTACACCTTCCATAGGCTTAATGTTCTCTGCCTAAAATTTTTGCTGGACACCCCTCTCTGGGACTGCTAAAATGAAGGTAAAGTTCTTTTTAAAAATACCATAAACCCACAAGGATTGAGAGTGGAGCATCAGCAGAGAGAGAAGCCAACAAACTTCAATAAGATGGAAGGAGAAAGAGGAGTGGCAACAGACTCAGAAGAGAAGAAACCACACTCCAGAACACTCCTGGAAGGGCCTTTGGCAAAAGAGAGAGAAGATGGACTTAGGAGCTTCAGATGGGCTCAGGATCAGAAACATCATGTAAGAAAAAGCAGGAGTGAGAAGCGGAGTCGAAAACAGAGGACGAATTAAACTCTGCATGTGTCCATCCACACACACAGAGAAACAAGTGGTTGATAACTACTCTCATTTTTTTTTAAACCAGATAAACTCTCTAAAGAAATTAAGTGGGAATAACTAGGACTGGTAAGCACCAATGCTAAAGAGCAAAGACCTCTAGACTGGGGAGTGGGAACCCACTCCATTAATATTCAGCACTCTGACCTCTCACCCCAGATGAAAGCCTGTCAGCCAGCTTTGTCCAAATACACTGAGTCCCCAGTTGCTTTTCTAGTATCTCTTTTTCTAAACTTATGTGATTAATCGAGGATCATGAGACATTTTAGGGAATTCAAACAAAAAGAGACTGAATTTTTTTAAAAAAGGAAAAGCTGATTTTGGAGGAAACAAAGATAATTTAGAAAAAATGAGCTTGTCTTCTCTGAGATATGCAAGAACATATTCCATCCACAAGAAAAGAACAAGATGCTATGTAAGAGAAATAATCATAGAGCAAGAAAGAGTTCTGGGAAATTAAATATGTAATATCAAAAAAAAAAAAATCAACCAAAATGTTGGGAGGTAGCATTAAGGAAATCTAGAATGCAGAACAGAAAAAGCAATGAGATGGAAATATAAGAGCAAAGTGGAGGAGAGTCATGTGTATCATGTGCTAAGTCACTTCAATTGTTGAAATACCTCAAAAGAGTTAGTTGCTAGTCATGTCTGACTCTTTCTGACTGCATGGATGGTAGCCCATGGCCTGTCCATGGGATTTTCCAAGTAAGTATATATTGTAGTGGGTTATCATTTGCCTTTTCCAGGGGATCTTCCTGACTCAGGGAATTGAACCTGGGTCTCCAGCCTTCCAGGCAAATTCTCTACAATGCAAGAAAACAAAGGACCCCATTAGAAACTTAAAAAAAAAAAAAAAAAGAAGAAGATAAGCAGTAATCACAGTAATAATCTTAGTACTCTCAGCTGTGAGGTGAACGATATTTGCAGTCCCAGTAAACATGATTTGCTCCATGGGTATTCCACTTCTGGAATCAACCTACAGATGAAGTTTGGAAGACTGTAAAACAAAACAAAAAAATAAATGTTATCCATCTTAACACTTACAAGTGAAAGTATGGTTGCTAAAAATGAGAAGCAGAAGAGGGGAAGTGGGAGAGCAGGTGAAAAGAAGGGTTGGAGTGTCATACACTCATCTCATAAGACTTGAGTCAAAGCTTACTGTTCACCACTGATGGAATACAAAATGTGTACGTGTATGATTTAAACTAACAAAAAGACGAAAAAGTTGTCTCTGTGTGTGTGTGTGTGTGTGTGTGTGTATAAAATGAACTGGGGGCAGAGATGTGGGTAATGGTCCAAATGAACCAATTTATTTGTTATGGGAAGGTCCTGATATACAAATATCTAAACTTGATCATTGAGTTAGACAAGGCTACAGTCCTAGTGTGATTAGATTGACTAGTTTTCTGTATGGTTTCAGTCTGTCTGCCCTCTGATGCCCTATTGCAACACCTACCATCTTACTTGGGTTTCTCTTACCTCGGGCATGGGGTATCTCTTCACAGCTGCTCCAGCAAGGCACAGCCACTGCTCCTTACCTTGGATGAAGGGTATCTCCTCACTGCTGCCCTTCCTGGCCTTCAATGTGAATTGTCTCCTCTAGGCCCTCCTGCACCCATGCAGCCACCGCTCCTTGGACCTGGGGTCGCTCCTCCCTGCCGCCACCCCAGCATCTGGCGTGGCATTGCCCCTCCCGGCCACCACCCCTGACCTTGGACACGGGGTGGCTCCTCTCCGCCATTCCTGTGCCATTGCAACCTGGAACTCTCGGCTGCTGCCCCTGACCTCAGGCGAGGGGTAACTCCTTTGGCCACCGCCCTTCGGGCATGGGGTCCTCCCAGCTTCTGCACCTGACCTCGGACGTGGGGTAGCTCCTCTCAGCCACACTAGGTGCACCGGTCGCAGCTGCCTCTGACAGAATGTGGTCCACTGGATAAGGGAATGGCAAACTGCTTCCAGAATTCTTGCCTTGAGAACCCCATGAACAATATGAAAAGGCAAAATGATAGGGTACTGAAAGAGGAACTCCCCAGGTCAGTAGGTGCTCAAAATGCTACTGGAGATCAGTAGAGAAATAACTCCAGAAAGAATGAAGGGATGGAGCCAAAGCAAAAACAATACCCAGCTGTGGATGTGACTGGTGATAGAAGCAAGGTCTGATGCTGTAAAGAGCAATATTGCATAGGAACCTGGAATGTCAGGTCCATGAATCAAGGCAAATTGGAAGTGGCCAAACAGGAGATAGCAAGAGGGAAGGTTGACATCTAAGAATCAATGAACTAAAATGGACTGGAATGGGTGAATTTAACTCAGATGACCATTATATCTACTACTGCAGGCAGGAATCCATCAGAAGAAATGGAGTAGCCATCATGGTCAACAAAAGCGTCTGAAATGCAGTACCTGGATGCAGTCTCAAAAACGACAGAATGATCTCTGTTCATTTCCAAGGCAAACCATTCAATATCACAGTAATCCAAGTCTATGCCCCAACCAGTAACACTGAAGAAGCTGAAGTTGATCAGTTCTATGAAGACCTACAAGACTTTTTAGAACTAACACCCCAAAAGATGTCCTTTTTATTATAGGGGACTGGAATGCTAAAGTAGGAAGTCAAGAAACACTTGGAGTAACAGGCAAATTTGGCCTTGGAATGTGGAATGAAGCAGGGCAAAGACTAATAGAGTTTTGCCAAGAAAATGCAATGGTCATAGCAAACACCCTCTTCCAACAACACAAGAGAAGACTCTGCACATGGACATCACCAGATGGTCAACACCAAAATCAGATTGATTATA
This sequence comes from Nanger dama, assembly GCA_917880005.1. Classification (NCBI taxonomy): domain Eukaryota; kingdom Metazoa; phylum Chordata; class Mammalia; order Artiodactyla; family Bovidae; genus Nanger; species Nanger dama. Next base: position 6,232,950 of record CAKJTW010000063.1, on the reverse strand, counting down.
TTCTTTGCAGCCAAAGATGGAGAAGCTCTATACAGTCAACAAAAACAAGACCAGGAGCTGACTGTGGCTCAGATCATGAACTCCTTATTACCAAATTCAGACTCAAATTGAAGAAAAGTGGGGAAAACTGCTAGACCATTTAGGTATGAGCTAAATCAAATCCCTTATGATTATACAGTGGAAGTGAGAAATAGATTTAAGGGCCTAGATCTGGTAGATAGAGTGCCTGACGAACTATGGAACGAGGTTCGTGACATTGTACAGGAGAGAGGGGTCAAGACCATCCCCATGGAAAAGAAATGCAAAAAAGAAAAATGGCTGTCTGGGGAGGCCTTACAAATAGCTGTGAAAAGAAGAGACGCGAAAAGCCAAGGAGAAAAGGAAAGATATAAGCATCTGATTGCAGAGTTCCAAAGAAGAGCAAGAAGAGATAAGAAAGCCTTCTTCAGCAATCAGTGCAACGAAATAAAGAAAAAGAACAGAATGGAAAAGACTAGAGATCTCTTTAAGAAAATTAGAGATACCAAAGGAACATTTCATGCAAAGATGGGATCAATAAAGGACAGAAATGGTCTGGACCTAACAGAAGCAGAAGATATTAAGAAGAGGTGGCAAGAATACATGGAAGAACTGTACAAAAAAGATCTTCATGACCCAGATAATCACGATGGTGTGATCACTCATCTAGAGTCAGACATTGTGGAATGTGAAATCAAGTGGGTCTTAGAAAGCATCACTAAAAACAAAGCTAGTGGAGGTGATGGAATTCCAGTTGAGCTATTTCAAATCCTGAAAGATGATGCTGTGAAAGTGCTGCACTCAATACACCAGCAAATTTGGAAAACTCAGCAGTGGCCACAGGATTGGAAAAGGTCAGTTTTCATTCCAATCCCAAAGAAAGGCAATGCCAAAGAATGCTCAAACTACCACACAGTTGCACTCATCTCACATGCTAGTAAAGTCATGCTCAAAATTCTCCAAGCCAGGCTTCAGCAATACGTAAACCATGAACTTCAAAGGCAGAGGAACCAGAGATCAAATTGCCAACATCTGCTGGATCATCAAAAAAGTAAGAGAGTTCCAGAGAAATATCTGTTTCTGCTTTATTGACTATGCCAAAGCTTTTGACTGTGTGGATCACAATAAACTGTGGAAGATTCTGAGAGAAATGGGAATAGCAGACCACCTGACCTGCCTCTTGAGAAATGTGTATGCACGTCAGGAAGCAACAGTTAAAACTGGACATGGAACAACAGACTGGTTCCAAATAGGAAAAGGAGTACGTCAAGGCTGTATATTGTCACCCTGCTTATTTAACTTCTATGCAGAGTACATCATGAGAAACGCTGGACTGGAAGAAACACAAGCTGGAATCAAGATTGCTGGGAGAAATGTCAATAACCTCAGATATGCAGATGACACCACCCTTATGGCAGAAAGTGAAGAGGAACTAAAAAGCCTCTTGATGAAAGTGAAAGAGGAGAGTGAAAAAGTTGGCTTCAAGCTCAACATTCAGAAAATGAAGATCATGGCATCTGGTCCCATCACTTCATGGGAAATAGATGGGGAAACAGTGGACACAGTGTCAGACTTTATTTTGGGGGCTCCAAAATCACTGCAGATGGTGACTGCAGCCATGAAATTAAAAGACGCTTACTCCTTGGAAGGAAAGTTATGACCAACCTAGATACCCTATTCAAAAGCAGAGACATTACTTTGCCAACTAAGGTCCATCTAGTCAAGGCTATGGTTTTTCCTGTGATCATGTATGGATGTGAGAGTTGGACTGTGAAGAAAGCTGGGCGCTGAAGAACTGATGCTTTTGAACTGTGGTGTTGGAGAAGACTCTTGAGAGTCCCTTGGAGTGCAAGGAGATCCAACCAGTCCATTCAGCCCTGGGATTTCTTTGGAAGGAATGATGCCGAAGCTGAAACTCCAGTACTTTGGCCACCTCATGTGAAGCGTTGACTTATTGGAAAAGACTCTGGTGCTGGGAGGGGTTGGGGGCAGGAGGAGAAGGGGATGACAGAGGATGAGATGGCTGGATGGCATCACTGACTCGAAGGACGTGAGTCTGAGTGAACTCCGGGGGTTGGTGATTGACAGGGAGGCGTAGCGTGCTGTGATTCATGGGGTCGAAAAGGGTCGAACACGACTGAGTGGCTGAACTGAACTGAAACTTGATCAATCAAAATAACATTATTAACGTGTTTAGCACATGTGTATATATTATATAGACACAGGAAACAAGCAGAAAAGGTTAACAGATTTAAAAGTGATTTACTCAGGAGAAAAGCATCACAGTGACAAAAGAAGAACTAGTACTCTTCATTAGAAATATATCTCTAGAGACTTCCCTGGTGATCCAGTGGTTAAGATTCCGTGATGTCAGTGCAAAGGGCATGGATTCCACCCCTGATCAGGGAATTAAGATCCCACATGCTGCGTGATGCAGCCAAAAGATAAAAGAATAATATAAAGGTCAGTGAGGTTTTTAAAAAAATATTAAAAGGAAATATATCTCTACTATATTATTTTAAGTAGCTATTTGATAAATATTTTCAGATTTTTATCTAATTTTGACTTTGTGTGAGATGGGGATGTACCAGTTACATGCATGGTTCTTGAGATGCTGTAAGCTCGTTGTTGCTAATAATGGCTCTATCATTTTCACCTAGAAATTATTTTAAACTAAACTCTACACTGTCTTATTTATTCACAGATCAAACCTGGAAAGCAAGTTTTACGGGAATGAAGCCACTAAAGACTCGCTCATCTATCATTTATTGGTTTATTGAGCGCCTATTTTCAATTCTGCAAAGGCTGCCAAACTCCATTTATATCCTTAAGGAAACATACAGGATATTTTTCACCAATAAAGGCCACAAAGGAAAGTTGCAGGGTCCAGGTGGCTTTCCACACACCTCACCCACACCACACAGCCTCACCCAAACCATAAATAGTGGTTTTAACCGACTCTCTAAAAGAAACAGACTGAAGTCAGGATGTTGAGAATTTTAGACCCACATGTTTCATCTTCCCTACTTGTATCACTGAAGCAAGTCAAGTGGACCTCTTTCAAATATGAAATAACAAGGTTTGGAACGACTGGACTCTGAAACATCAGACCCTGTTGCCCTGAGCTAACTGGTCAATTCCAGCAGCAGGGGACTAGGGAGAGGGAAGGCTGTCTGACTCTGGCATTGTTAAAAGGACTGTTTGGGCACCAAAGCACAGCCCGCAGGATGCACCTGAAGAGTCAGGTGGCAGCCGGTGAAGCAATCCCATTTGGTGGAAAGATGGAAGGCCTGGGGGTCTAGAGACCCAGGGTTTCATTCCAGCTCTGCCAAAACGTTGCTGTATGATCCTGAACAAGTCACTACAGCTCTGTGGCCCTGAATGTCCTCACCTGGAAGATTAAAGGGTTCAAGGAGACAATCCCCAAAGTCCCTTCCAGCTCTGACATGCTCATTCCATGATTGCGTGACCATCAAATTAAATTAAAACCAGACCTTTTGCATCACCCCGTGTGTTGGCGAAGACAAGTAACACACCCATGTGTACATGAAAAAGCCTCCGACAGTGGGTCGCTCAGCTTTTTGTTGTTGTTGGGATTTTTTTTTAAATCCTTTCCTGTGTTTATCAGCCCATGATCAAGGGCTCCTTCTCCAATGCAGGTGTTTATCTGCCCGCTGAGGCCAAGGGCACATCTTAGTAATTTGCAGCTTGTGAAGCAACGCAGGCGTTTCTGCCACTGTTAAGCCACCACCTCTGGCTACAATAAGGCGTTGCCTGATAAACAGACTTGCTCCATACTCGTCTGCCTGGGAAGGAGAGAAATCACATGCCAGTCCACTCCTGCCAAGGTCTGCACCCAGCCGTGTGCAGGTAGAGTCTGATACTGGGGTCATCTAAGATGCTATTCAGCTTGGGGGAAAGATGGATGAAAGATATGGCTCTGGTGTGGTAGGCTTCCTAGGCACCTGGACCCAGGGCCTGAAGGGTCCTTGGAGGAATGTCAGAGGTCGAAATAGAGATCTGCTAGCTGGGAGGGGTGGGGGGTCTCCTGGAAAACCAAGGCTGGGCTTGGTATCGATGTGTCAGAGAGAAATGGCTTCCAGATCTGGCTATTTCTAAAGCCAGGGATGACTCATTCTTTCAAGGAAACTTTCCTAAGATCTGATATCTACTGGGCAAGGAAGAAACACACAGATGAATGAACACATAGGTCCTTCCCATCAAAGAGTTCCCAGTCTGGTTACGAGAGGAAATAGGAAATAAAGCGAAAAATTTCAGTGCCTCTAACACCTAACACCACTCTCAGTGCCGGAGAAATTGAAGCGAAATATGTCTGATCCCACAAAGCTTAAATCACAAATTTCCTTCCGAAAATCTTCCTGGGGTAAAGACCATAGTTTGCAGAGTGCTTCCTAAGGACTTGGCTTCCCTGGTGGCTCAGACAGCAAAGAATCTGCCTACAATGCAGGAGACCCAGGTTGGACCCCTGGAGCAGGAAGATCCCCTGGAGAAACGAATGGCGACTCACTCCAGTATAATCACCTAGAGAACTCCACGGACAGAGGAGCCTGGTGGGCTACAGTCTGTGTGGTTGCAAAGAGTCAGACAAAACTGCATGACTAACACTTTCAACTTGCCTGAGGACTAGGCTCCATGCTGGGTGTTCTGCATGTTTTAGCTGAAGTCATTCTAATGGGTCAGTGAGGTGGTGACCACAACTCCTATTTCACATATGAGGAAACCAATATCAGAAAGGCTGGGAGACTTTGCCTGCAACCTCTCAGATGGCAGGTGCCTGGGGCAACACTGAACCCACATCTGTGAGCCCCCAAAGCCCGACTTCCTTTTACTATAATATTTTGCCATAGCTCAGTCCTTCCCAAATCCAGAAATGTCATCTTTCCCACCCTTGCTCTCATCCTGCTCCTTTACTCAAGGAAGGGCATCACCTTTTCGGTTAGTATAGGACAGGTTGTGCTGTAGTAACAACCCTAAACATCCATGACATCAAGCAAGGATTCACACCTCGCTTATGCTCCATGGCAACGTGAGTGGGCAGGTAGCTCTGCCCGTTATCATCTCTCAGGTCTCCAAATTAACGGAGTTTGCACTCAAGGTGTTTTCCAGGTCGCCAGTGCAGAAGTGTTAAGCTGGAGAGTGTCCTGCTAACTCTTTAAATACTCCAGCCCAAGAGTGAGATATGTCAGAGTCGCTCGCAACTCATTGGCCAGAACGAGTCACATGGCCACAGTCCACCACAGGAAAGAAGACTGGATATTGATAAGCAATGGGGATATCTGCCAATATCATTGTTCATCCAGATCCTCTGGTGTGAAACCCCAGTCTTCAGGACTGCTGTGCTGTGTCCTCCCTTAACCACGAAGGAGAGGAAACAGACCTTACTCTGGAACTTCCAGAACTTCCAGAACTTCTGGGAGCTTGGCACTTACCTGTGTAGTGTCTGTTGTCTTAACCATAAAACAGGGGCAATAAGACCTTATCACAGGGCTACAATGAAAATTTACAAGATAATGCATGTAAAACATGCTCGATAGCCTTTAGGTTTCCCTTCCTACCCAACCTTTCCATCGTGTTCCCATTGAAAGGTTCCATCCTCTATTCTCAGGCCCCCACGACTGGCATCTCTCACCAGCATCATTGCAACATTCACCGGTCCCTCTGCCTTGAACTGCATTCCATCCTCCCCCTGTGGCTTTCTGGTGACCTTCCTGAGCAAACAAACAAACAAACAAACAAACTCACTTTGTACTCTCCCTGGTCCTGATTCTGTTATGCTTCCCTGCAGCACTCAGGACGTAGTCACACCCGCACCATCTTTCTGGTCTCCCCGCATCCTTCCCATCTTTTGTACACTCTGGACCATTTCCCACCCCTTGGTGGGGTACTGCCTGTGTGCTCAGTCCTGTCCAGTTCTTTGTGATCCCGTGGACTGTAGCCCGTCAGGCTCCTCTGGCCACGGAATTTTCCAGGCAATTCCATGGGATGGAAGTGGGCTGCCATTTCCTTCTCCAATGAATCCTCTTGACCCAGGGATCGAACCCACGTCTGCTGCATTGGTGGGTGGATTCTTTACCACTCTGTCACCTGGGAAGCTCTCCCATGCCCTGAACCTTCCCCAACTGACCACAGACTCCTGCCTAGAATGGCTTTTACCCTACCTCATCTGGCAAACTCCTATTCATACTCCAAAACTCAACTCACATGTCACCACTCACATGAAGGTTTTCACAGACACTCCCACAGAGTTCATTTTCTTTCACCTGCTGTTAGCCTGAAATTGCACCATCAGCATTCCGCTGAGTCAAGCCTCAAGCCAAAGTTTCTTCACTCAGTTCTCTTTCATAATGGCACAGACAGCCGACCAAGCCCTGACTTTGACTTCAGGGCTTTTCTCAAACTTTCTTTGTAATCTTAGAAAAGTCAGCACTCACTTGAAGCTTTCCCCTTGTGGAGGGATTCACTATTCGGTGAGCTGCTATAGAAATATCTCAGCCTCTTTATGGCCACTATCTGCCTTGGGCCCTTTCCATCTGAGATCCACCTGTTCCCAAGAAAACAGAGGGAATGACCTTATCCTTCAGGGATAAGGAATCCCCCCTCCACTCCTTGGGTAACTTTCCCATCATAGATCCACTGTGTCCTGAGACGTGTCCTATACAGTCCATGGAATTCTGCAGGCCAGAACAGGAAGCTGTTCCCTCCTCCAGGAGATCTTCCTAACCCAGGTCTGCTGCATTGCAGGCAGATTCTCTTACCAACTGAGCTACCAGGGAAGCCCTTCCTGAGATGGTACAGAAAGCATTCCTATGGCAACACTCACACACAAAGATAGAGCAGCTCAAGAAGAGGCGGAGCGAAGTTACTCCATCCCAAGCAAGCCTCACAGTGGACACGAGCGCTTTCATCCTTATACCCTTAGGGATGTGGACAGCGAAGGCTACGGTAGGACTTCACATTTATCCACACAATTCTTTGGCAAGTTGTCTACAACAGATAAGGTATATGAGGTATAGAATGATGACTTGACTCACCTAGGGTCCTCCTGTATTTTCAAGACCTGGGCAGAAACAAGCCACAGCAATCCTTCTGGTTTTCAGTTCATTGCTCAGAAATTCATGGAACAGCAAGCCATGGAGCTTGATCACAACCCATGAGTGTGTGGGCAACTGAGAAGTGACAGGAGAGCAAGAAGTAGTCTGCTCATGCAGCAGGAAAATGAACCTGAATCAAGACAAGCAGATTCCCAAGACACAGCAGGAGGGAAATGAAAATGGGTTCCTGATGGTCTTGTACAATACGATACATAATGAAAAGTGAAAGTGAAGTAGTGTCTGACTCTTTGTGATTCCATGGACTGTAGCCCACCAGGCTCCTCTGTCCATGGGATTCTCCAGGTGAGAATACTGGAGTGAGTTGCCATTTCCTTCTCCAGGGGATCTCCTAACCCAGGCATCAAACTTCTTGCATTGCAGGCAGATTCTTTACCATTTGAGCTGACAGGAAAGCCCATGTATCATGATGCTATTATGTAAATACGTAAAGGCTTGATCACAAAAACAATTTGAAATATTGTGTGTAGGTATGTGTGTTTATAATATTTGTGGCTTGGAAGGAAGGACATCAAACTTATAATAATAGCTACTTCTGTGGAAAAGGAAATGGACCTGAATAGGAGAAGGAAATGGCAACCTACTCTAGTGTTCTTGCCTGGAGAATCCCAGGGATGGGGGAGCCTGGTGGGCTGCCATCTATGGGGTCCTACAGAGTCGGACATGACTGAAGCGACTTAGCAGCAGCAGCAGGAATAGTGGTCATGGGAGGCAGCTAGAGATTTACCTAATCAGTTCTAAAAGTTTTAAAGTGCACTAGTGCACTCATATATTACTGGCAGACTCATTCAACTGTACACATAGAAAAATAAATAAATATGAAAAAAAAGCAAACAGTTAATTTGGGGTGTAGGAATATAAAGGACTTGACGGGCAGCTCAGTGATAAAGAATCCACCTACAGTGCAGGAGCCACAGGAGACACAGTTTCGATCCATGCATACAGAAGATCCCCTGGAGGAGGGCATGGCATCGCATTCCAGTATCCTTGCCTGGAGAATCCCTTGGACAGAGGACCCTGGAGGCCGACGGTTCATAGGGTTCCAAAGAGCTGGACATGGTTCAAATGACTTCAGTTTAGTTGCTCAGTCATGTCCGACTCTTTGCGACCCCATGAATCACAGCACGCCAGGCTTCTCTGTTCATCACCAACTCCCGGAGGTCACTCAAACTCATGTCCATCGAGTCAGTGATGCCATCCAGCCATCTCATCCTCTGTCATCCCCTTCGTCTCCTGCCCCCAACCCCTCCCAGCATCAGAATCTTTTCCAATGAGTCAACTCTTCCCATGAGGTGGCCAAAGTACTGGAGTTTCAGCTTCAGCATCACTCCTTCCAAAGAAATCCCAGGGCTGATCTCCTTCAGAATGGAATGGTTGGATCTCCTTGCAGTCCAAGGGACTCTCAAGAGTCTTCTCCAACACCACAGTTCAAAAGCATCAATTCTTTGGGGCCCAGCTTTCTTCACAGTCCAACTCTCACATCCATACATGATCACTGGGAAAACCATAGCCTTGACTAGACGGACCTTAGTCGGCAAAGTAATGTCTCCGCTTTTGAATAGGGTATCTAGGTTGGTCATAACTTTTCTTCCAAGGAGTAAGCATCTTTTAATTTCATGGCTGCAGTCACCATCTGCAGTGATTTTGGAGCCCAAAAAATAAAGTCTGACACTGTCCACTGTTTCCTCATCTATTTCCCATGAAGTGATGGGACCGGATGCCATGATCTTCGTTTTCTGAATGTTGAGCTTTAAGCCAACTTTTTCACTCTCCTCTTTCACTTTCATCAAGAGGCTTTTTAGTTCCTGTTCACTTTCTGCCATAAGGGTGGTGTCATCTGCATATCTGAGGTTATTGATATTTCTCCCAGCAATCTTGATTCCAGCTTGTGTTTCTTCCAGTTCAGCGTTTCTTATGATGTACTCTGCATAGAAGTTAAATAAGCAGGTTGACAATATACAGCCTTGACGTACTCCTTTTCCTATTTGGAACCAGTCTGTTGTTCCATGTCCAGTTCTAACTGTTGCTTTAATGACTTAGAACACAGGTATATAAAGTGGAATTAAAAAAATACTCTGAAAAAGTCTGGGTTCAGATTCCATCTTTACTGCCAACAAGCCGTGAGACTGTCAGTGGTCTCCTTACCCTCTGCGTGCCTCAGTTTCCCCACTGATACCCACGGGGTATGGGGCCAGTCACAAAGGTGTCTCTGCAGCCTCAGCCCTCTGAGCTCTGCACACAAGTGGGCTGTGTTCCTTTCCAGCCAGGTGCCTTTTTCCAGCCAGATTGAAGCTAAACCAAGTTTTATTCCAGTTTTTGGTGATTTTTCACCTAGGAAAGGCAAGAAAGAAAGAAAGCAAAGAGATGGGGAAGAAAGACCAGTTCTGTAGGGTCCTGCTGACACAAGACTGGACTCCACCTCTCTTCCGCTTGTGTGAGCATTTGCACACACACCCCACATGGCAGGGCTACAGAAGTGACCGCCAGTGAGTTCTGTGTTGTCTCCACCCAGAGACCAGTTCAGCTCACCCACCTCCCACTAGAACCCCTACATCCCCAGGACCTCCAGCTCCTCTCTTCCAGGGTCAAGTGCAGAAAGGGTCACATTGCCTTCTACTGAAGTCCCCACAGTGCAGCCACTCCAGTCTACCTATTTCCATGCCATCTTTCCGCATGGTTGGACTAAATGCCCTCACTTGCATAAAATACTCTGAGACAGCTGTGGTCTGATTGGATCCCAGTGGCCACCAGCCAGGGAAGAAGGAGCAAGGCTGGACTCCTACTCCTGGTGCTAATGAAAAGCAGAACTCTGCCCTACATGGCTGGCGTGGGGGCTGAGTACACCACGTGTCTTTGCTCACTGGTCTCCCATCAGCCCAACATCACAGGCAGAAAAACCACAGCTCAGAGTGGTCTGCCCAGTGCATACCCTGCCAGGCCAGCAACCCAGCTCCAATTCAAAGCCCTTTGCCCTGGACAATGTCCTCACACATCTGTAGTGCAGCAAGTCTGGAAGCCACATGAAGCTGGGCTCCAAGTCCTTTTGTTGCATTCACACCATTTCCATTCACAATGGTCTCAGCTATCCGAGGCAATGGCAGTGACCATTCAGCCATCAAGGTTCTTGTAGGAGGAAGAAAGACCACCTTGGAGACATCAGCAGAACTTTGCAACTCTTGTCTTCTTTGTCAGTTGGCACAAGGATGCCTACCTGGAGGTGTTCCAGGGAGGCTCAGGCAAGAGGACAAGTAGGAAGATGCTCAGTAAGCTCCTCCCCACTTTGGGTCAGCCTGGTAACAGTCACAGCGGCTCTGACCTGTCCTCTCCTGGTGGCTAAGACAGACCGTGTGTTTTCAGTGAGAAGCAACTTGATGACCTGCCCTGGGCTGACTCGGGTCTAGCTGTGCCTGCAAAGCTGCAGGATGTGGTCAGCTCGACAGCAAGGCACGCAGAAAAGAGGTTTCCCAGAGGCCTTTGCAGCAAAGCCGCAAGTTGGAGAAATAATTTGTTGCCTTTGCTGTCTTTTCATAAGACAGCCTCTTAAAGCTACCAAAAAGAAAAAAAAAAGTCATTTTCTTCCAAAATGGAATTCCTTCTCATGAAAGGATAAGCATGGAAATTATTAAGCCTAAGAGACAATCTCCTTTGCCAACTACAAAAACTCATCAGGACATTGGACAGTCTGCACAGAGAGAAGAATCTAAACTCCTTTATAAGAGCACCAAGCAGTCCTTTCATTATTAGTAAAACATACCTCATCTAGTCAAGGAGCAAAACCAAGACAGTTTAGAAGAGCTGCTTGGACATCAAACCCATCTAACAAAATGGTGCTTTGATGAGTTCCATGTAGATGAATCGAAAACATGTGATTTAAAGGTCCACAAAACAGAGGAGGCTTGGAAAAAGGCAGCAGCAGACTGTCCTTTAGAAAACCACACTCGGGGGCTGAACCAAAGCCAAATGCTTCAGAGATTTTTAACTGTGGTCTGATGGCCCAGCCACTAATTCTGCAGCTCAGAGTGGGCTCTGGGTGCCTATAGAAGACAATGAAACCCATGGACAAAGCCCTCCTGGAGTGATCCACCCATCAACCCAGGTGTCTGGAAAAGGAAGTGACACCAATACCAACTCTCACACCTTTCTTCTGCTTTCTTGTCATTCCCGAAGCACTGTGGCTTTGGAGCAAAGGATTCCTAAGTGACAGGAAGGGCAGTCCCCATGATGTCTTCACCAAGCCTCTTCCTTGCATCACCAAGGTCATGTCTCCTCTTGTCTCCTGTCCTTCCTGCAAATTGCTGCTGCTGTCCAACTCTTTGCAACCCCATGGACTGCAGCACACCAGGCCTCCCTGTCCTTCACGATCTCCTGGAGCTTGCTCAAACTCATGTCCATTGAGTTAATGATGCCCTCTCATCCTCTGTCATCCACTTTTCCTCCTGCCTTCAGTCTTTCCCAGTATCAGGATCTTTTCCAATGAGTCAGCTCTTCTCATCAGGAGAAAACTCCAAACTACTGGAGTTTCAGCTTCAGCATCAATCCTTCCAATGAATATTCAGGGTTGATTTACTTTGGGATTGACTGGTTTGATCTCCTCGCTGTCTAAAGGATTCTCAAGAGTCTTCTCCAGCACCACAGTTAGAAAGCATCAATTCTTATGAGACCAGGACTCTTTCTGTAGCTGCTCAGGAAGGAGAGGCTGGAGCCTTGGTTTTCTGAAAAGCAGCCAAGATGGGTGGTGGGAATGGGCCCAGAGAGAGAGGTGGCAGGAGACAGGCACAGAGTCACAATGTCATTCTCAAGGAGTCAGGATGGCAAGCAGTGCCCTTTTGGGGAGCAGAGACCTTGTTTCTGGAGACTAAGCTGAGAGAAGAGGAGGGAACACAAGCCCAGATCTTGATATACACATGGTCTGGTTCCCTGGAGAACAGACATCGAGACTGAGAGTCGTATCCGGGGATGCTCTTGGGAACACCAGGTCGGGAAGGGTAGAAAGAAGCTCAGGAAAGCAAGACTGGACAGCAGGAAAATTGAACTACAAGGCAGTTATAAGGAAAGTGGCTGTTGACATCACCGGAAGCTCTGGGGCTAAGATGGACCTTCAGAGATGGTCCAGATGCAGGCAAAGGGGCTGGACTCTGATGCCTTGGCACTATCCAGACACCTACCAGGTGGAGAGTGTTTAAGCTTGGCCAAGGAAGCTTCCTGAGGTTGAGGTAATGTCCAGAATGGAATGACATAGCCGACACTCCACGTGTCTGAGAAGTTGAAAGCCCCTGTCCTGAAGCAGGATCTCAGCAGCTCACCACAGCATCCACGACAGTCCACCTGTTGGAGCCCTGGATGCACTAGTTTCATGCACTAAGTTCACACTATCTGGGAACAGCTGGTTGGGCTCCTTTTCCTGAGAAAAAATGACAAGAGGAAGGAAGGTTGATGGGACAAACGACAGCCACTGCTACTGCCCTGGTGTCCTGGCCACATCTCCCATTCCTCACCCCATCCGCTGCCACGAGTCCTGTGCACTGTTCTTACTGACCAGGTCTCTCTGGGTCCAGGTGACTGACCTAAGATGAACCACTTCACTTCACCAGCAGTAAAAACGAATCTAAAGAAGCAAGGGAGGCGGGACTGGACAGAGGGAGATGCTGAACTCTGAGGAGTCTTGTGTGTGCATGCTCTGCAACCCTACCAGGCTCCTCGGTCCATGGGACTCTCCAGGCAAGAATACTGAAGTTGGTTGTCATTTCTTCCTCCAAGGGATCTTCCCAACCCAGGGATCCAACCCAAGTCTCCAGCATCTCTTGCATTGGCAGGCAGATGCTTTGCCACACTGCACCACCTGGGTTGCCCTGAGGAATCCCATCCATCCTAATTAGGGATCTGACCCTGGCATAATGGGTGTGACGGTTTTGAGGAGTCAACTTCTTCTGGAACACTCTGCTGCTCTTATAAGGAAGACCTGGGCCTGATCCTCAACTTGTCTACCCTCCAGGAGGATAAGTCTCTTTATAGGTTGCCCTCTGGCCTTCACACCCAGCCTTTAATTGATGCTGAGTCACCCTTAGCCATGCATTGCCTGCTCCCAGGGACAAGCATCCCATTCCAGTTATCGCTACCCTTCCCTCCTCACCTGCCAGTGCTTCCTTTTCTCCAATACTCCATCCCATTTCAGCAGCAGCAAAGGTTTGATCCTCAGAGCCTGAGAATCTATTCCTTTGAATGGCAAAAGTGACTTTGCTGATGTGATTAAGGACACTGAGATGGGGAGGTGATCGTGGGTGACTTGGGTCTGGTGTCATCACAGAGGGGTTCACGTGACAGGCAGGAAGGTCAGAATCGGAGATTCAAAGATGTGGTGCTGCTGGCTTTGAAGATGGGGAGGTTCCATGACCCAAGAACGGGCAGCTCCCGGAAAGTGAAAAAATCAAGGAGAGGGTTTCTCCCTTAGAGGCCTCCAAAAGGAGTGACACCCTGTGACCCCCTGTTTTGGTTCAGTGGGACCTGTTTCAGGCCTGCGACTGCTGAGGAGGGATGAGGGGTTGCTGGGGAAAGAAAGGGGGTAGGAGGTGTGAGAGGCCACCGTGGACCTAGGGGCACCAGCGATCGTGGTGGGTAAGAGAGGGCACTGGCATCCCCTGCGGGTGTCTGCTGGTTGACGCTCATGCAGAGAGGTGAAGAAAGAAGGAAGAAACAGGAACTGGAGGAGAGGGTGATGTCTGAGGTCAGTGACATTTCCTTTGAGGTCGGTGATCCTTAGATCACTTTTGGGATGCTCTGGAGGTCGAATGAGGAGGCGGGGAAGGGAGGCCACATGGTATGATTCAGCCTTGTGAAGGTACCAGCGCTGGAAAGGCTGGGAGGCAAGGAGACCGTTTAAGCCTGTGACACCAGCCCTCTGCCCAGTGTCCCCTTGGGCGGGGGTCTCCTGTCTGAGCATCTGCAGAATCAGGGAACCAAGTCCCTCAAACAAGGGTGGGTGAGTTGGCTCAGCTGCTTTCAAAGGGTAAGAGGGTAGCATGAATGGAGAGAGTAACATGGCAACTTACATTACCATATGTAAAGTAGATCGCCAATGGGAATTTGCTGTGTGACTCAGGGAACTCAAACAGGGGCTGTGTATCAACCCTAAGGGTGGGATGAGAAGAGAGATGGGAGGGAGATTTCAAGAGGGAGGGGACATATATATAAACCATGGCTGATCCATGTTGACACATGGCAGAAAACAACAAATTCTGTAAAGCAGTTATCCTTTAATTAAAAAATAAATAAACAAAATCAGACCTTAGTCTCTGCCAAAGTCAGCTTCCTATTGGTGTGTGTCCTGTTTTGCTCTCCCAAGCCCCTTCGATGGCCTCTTTTCTCAGGCAGCGCCCCCTCCCCTGCCTCGGAAACCTGTGGTCAGGAACCTGCACAGCTCCCAGTGAAACACGCACACCTCCTTCATTCAGGCCTTCCATCCTTCCCCTCTCGTACAGGTGACATGATGTCAGCTTCCCCCTCTGAGATTTCCCGCTGATGGCTTCACTATAACTATCCTCCAATTTGCTTTTTTTTTTTTTTAACTACACCCACTCCCCGCTCGGAAGTGATCTAACACCCGAGGCATAAGGGAACAAAGCAGAAAAGCCTAGGGCTCCCATCTCCCTCACTCAAAACTCTGACGCCCTTGTAACGCAGTCTCAGACTCCATTAGCTTTTTATGAGCTGTCATGTCATCCCGCAGACCTGTACTGAATAAGGTCCCCAAGGCACTTCCCTCACGTGCTTCTACAAAGCCGAGTCGCCCCATGCTGACCTTGCGCTTTGGTTGTTTGAGCTGATGCGTGAGAGGTCGCATTTATCGAGGTCCCAAGGCACAGAGGATTTTGTGAACATGGTTCTGCCTTTCCCCACTGGGTCCAGGTTCCTGCAAAGCCTCGGCCCTGTCCTGTGAACTTGGGAAACGCTAGGACCTGCCATAAAAAGTCATGGACAATGGGAAGGGGGCTGGGGGAGCGACGGAAGGAATGATGGGTGGGGCAGCAAAAGCCGAAAGGGCAGGAGGGTTATGGGAAGAGCAGAGAGGGGATGGCGGGAGCGGGTCGCGCCTGGAGGGAGTCAGGCAGGCCTGAGGCATGATGGGGAAGCGACCAAGGTGGCTGGTGTGGCTGAGAGCAGTGGGCAGCCTCAGGAACTCGGGAGCCCAGGTGGGTCAGGGGGCCATCACTTGGAGGTTCTGGATGGCAGAACCCAGGCAGGGGAGGGGACAGAGACCAGATGATGTGGAGGCAGGCAGCATGTGGTCCAAGGCCATGCCAGCCTGTCTGTTCAGCCTCCTGGGAAAAGAAGATACCCTGCCTGCTCTCTGCTGCAGTGGACATCGGGTCTCTGGGCTGCAAAAATCTAAGTCCAGCCCCATCAGAAAGTGAGGTCAAGGTGAGGCTTGTCATGGGGCCTGCAGTGAGGCTGGGCTGGATCCTCCCATGCAAGTCATACAAGAGGCTGTAGAGAGCCCAGGAGCTGGGAAACCTGAGAGAGCATGTGGAAGAGAAGAAAAGGGATGGGAATTAAATGAAATGATCTGGGAACAGCCCTCCACACTGAGCTCAGCACCTAGTAAACATTCATTTCATGGTGACAGTGATGGTGGCAGGGGGTTGAAATGAGGGAAATCAGGAAGAAAAAGAGCGAATTAAAGAAAGAGGAGCAGAAAGGAAATAGCCTGATATTTACCAAGGGTCTTGGCACCTGCTAGCTGCCTTTGTCTTTTCTAGTTCCATTAATCCTGCTCAGCAGTTTGATGAGATGGGTGGACTTACTCCATTTTACTAATGGGGAAACCAAAGCTCTAAGGTTGCAGGCAACTGCCCGACTGAAAACTACCAAGGCAGGATTCAAGGTCTGTGCAATTGGAAAGCTCCTGCCTTCCAATGAGGAGGAGACACAGAAGGTGCTGATGACCAGCTCCAGAGAACCAGCTGGCTAGACACAGAAAATTCAAGTATGGGTTCTGACCCTGGGGATCTCCAAGAGGTCAGGGAAGAGGCTGTACACAATGGAGGTGGTCTGAACAATGATCCCATCAAGTGCAGACTATGCAGTGATAGATGATACAGTATCCTGGGAGCACAGAGGAGGCAAGGAGGGAAGACTTCCTGGAGGAGGTGACATTTGAACTGAGCTGCATGATGACTGTCCATTTTCCCAGAAGATGGAGGCACATTTGGTTTAAGGCAGTGTTTAGAAATGGGCAGCTCTCTAATAATCTGTCCTACTTTCTGCCCTGTCCCTAATTCACCGACCTTCCACAGCAGTCCAGATCAATGATGTGTGTGTATTTATGCTCAATCGCTCAGTCATGTCCAACTCTTTGCAGCCCCATGGACTGTAGCCCGTGAGGCTCCTCTGTCCATGGGATTTCCCAGGCAAGAATACTGGAGCGGGTTAGGGTTAGGGTTCAATCCCTTCTCCAGGGGATCTTCCCAACCCAGGGATTGAACCCACGTCACTTTCATCTCCTGCTTCGTCAGGCAGACTCTTTACAACCTTAGAAGCCAAAATCAATGATGTGGCTCCAAACGTTACTGCTAGCATCTTCCCAGTCTTTGTTCCTCTTTCTCTCCAAGAAACTTTCGGACTCCGTCGTTCCTCCCACAGTACATCCAGCCTCTGGCTAGATAAAGAGCTTTTTTTGGCTAGGCCAGCTTCTGTAATGGGTCTCCATCAGAGGAGAAAGAAGATTCCTAGGTTTGGGGCAAAGGTATAAATCAATTCACGGAGTACAAGAGGAATAGAATAAATAGTATCTCACCCAAATCAGTTATGTAATATTTAAAAGGCAGCTCTCAAACAGGAAGAACATTTATCTATTATGAACATTTTCCATTTTTAGTGGTAATTGAAGTTTTTCATCCACAGCTCATGCTAAAAGCACCAACATATTGTGATGGTCGCCGCCCATTCCAATGCAATTAGAGAATTTAATCAAACTCCACAGCAAGTGCAGTGCCAGCCAGGCTATTTTTGAATTTTTCAATCTAGCATCATTTGGGGACTTTTTAATTGTTAGTTGGGTTTATTTATTGAACTTGGGCTTAAAAGAAAAATAAACAGCAAGGAGGCAAGAAGGGGCTGGAAAGGCAAGAAGAATCCAATCCGTAAGATTTAATAAAGTCTGTCCTTGTTAGTGCCAGCGGTAGAGAAATTCCAATGAATTCAAATTTTAACTGGGTCTCTAAACATCACATTATTTACATCTTTCATCTATTATGATATTTCAAATAAGATTGTCATAAAATTGCCCCAACTTTGGGCATCCGTAGATCATAAAATAGGACCATTATTGCATTAAAAGAGAGGCACTGTATCTCATTTAAAACATATAAGCACATAATTTCATAGATGTATCTCTGTAGCTGGATATCTATCTATGAACAATGAAATTGCCCCAAAATTAAAAGCCTTCTGGCTATATATTTGTAAACACAATCAGATCACAATCCAATAAAGGGGCCCTTTTGAATTAATGTGCATCACATGACCTTCCTATCATTACATTTATAACTTTCCTTTTGAACAGCTCACTGCCTCTTCTTTGTCTCTGTAAAAATGCAGGGGGTTTGTGTGTATTTTCTTGTTTCCTTTGGCTAATGGTGCAGAGAACCATGCTTGTTTTGAAGGCAAGAGAATTGGATCATAATTGTGGAAAATACCAAAAGAAAGAAAGAAAGTCACTCTTTTACACTTGCATATATGGAGAGTCTCCATCTAATTTCTCATCCCTTCTGACATAAAACACTTTGCATTTTAAAAAGAACCTGTCACCTCACTCATTTTTATGATTCTGATAATGAGAATGGGACTTACATTGTTAACCGGGAAAGCGCTGTGATTTTATATGCACATTAAAAGGGAAAGACCGTTCCTTTAATTTAGATCATTTAAAACAAAACTTTCCAAGTGCAACCTTTTTGCTGTAATTCATCCATCTCTTGCTATTCAGTGCTTATGGGAAAGGCTTTCCTGAGATACAGGATTCAAATAAGTGAATAAGGCATCCTCTTTCACAAAGTCACATCCTGAGGAAGCTGAAATATTGTGTGAGTTTACTGCAGGGAATCCCAGAGAGGCTGGGGGAAGGAGTCCTCACTGGGAGGCAAGAGAGCTGGTCACCACCTGCGCTCTGCCTCACATGAGGTTTCCAAATACACAACAGCCACTCAGCCCCAAGTGACCGCAAACCAACTCAGCAAAGCGAAAAGTGTCCTCATTGTCCTGTGTATCTCCAAAGTATATGCTGGGTAGATTCAGGAACAGTTAGACCCAGGAGCTCCCACAATGCACTGGGAAACAGGTCTAGCGCCACCTCTTGGCTCTGGTTCCCTTCGCGTTGGCTTTATTCTCGGGATCTATGTGGTTGCCCTTAGTAGGCAGAGGTTTCCATTATCCTTGCTGCTATTTTGCTCTCAGAAAATAGGATTCCTACTCACTGGTCACACCAGTAAAAACCCTAGTGTTCAGTCCCATGGGCCACCTGGAGTCATTGCCCACCTCTGAACTTATCATGGTGCCCAGGGCAATGCAAGGCACTGTGAGCCCCTGCCCAGTGTTATCACGTATCCTTAGGTGTACTGGAGTTTCATAAGGTGATGAACTACTGGCTCAGGAAATAAATTCTAAAGTCCAATCACTAATGTGCTGCATCCCACGCATTCATCTACAATCAAGATCTTGGTTCTGACATGGAAGCTAGACTCCTGTGGGAGTTATTCGAACCTCTGTTTTCTAGTCTGTAAATTGGTTATGATACTGCCTCTCCCATAGATTGTGAGATTACATATGTGAAAGTATTTAGCAGAGTGCAAATAAGGAGCATTATATAATACTAGACCTTCACACCACATTATTGTTATGAGATCTTATGCAAAGTGACAACTATCAGTATCCAAATGAGTCACAACAGGTAACCTTAGTCATACCTGCCCCCATGTCTGACAGTTCTCAAGGAAAGAAGCACTGGGGTCTGTAATACCATCTCATCATAGTTAAATTAAATGTTCTTTATAATCAGCTTCAGTGTGTACAACCTTATCCTTGATGCCACTGTTTGGCTCCATTTCTTTTAGACTTAACCTGAGTTATAAGGCATTTCAGCTGTTCTTGGGAAAGATGTTAGAAAGAGGAAAGGTCAGCTTATAGTCGTTACTAGAATTCAAGTCCGGAGAATGGGCAGCTCTCATCTTGAACTGGGGATGAAAAAAATTAGCTTTGCCTTTTTTATCCATTGTGATTGCTTCTTTATTTTAGAATTTTGACTTAATTTATTTAGTAGGTATAATACATGATTATTGTGAAAATTTGCCAGCAATACAAAACTACAAAAGGGCTAGTTAAAAATTATCTAAAAGTTCACCTTTCAGAAACAATAGTCATCAATATTTGGTAAACATTACTCCAGCCTTCATTCTGTTTAAAGATAGATAAAATGACAGAGACATGATAAAGTGAAGAAAGATATGGGGACAAAAACAGGAATATATCATGTACATTATTTTTAATATTTAAAAGTACTAAATTCTCTTTATCTTTTAGGTGAATGGAGGAAAAAAAGAAGCCAAAGTAAAATTGAAAAACTTATTTCAAATCCATTTTCTTCACTACAAGGAATATGATTTCTTTGCTAAAAGCTTCCTCTAAACTAAGAAAAGAGATTATAACACACACTGAAGTCATCTTTTAATTACATTTTAGTTTTACACTATATTTCTCGCTCCCTACCTTTCAGCGCACATCACTCATGTCACTAGTATTCAGCTTTATGATACTTGTGGCTTGTTCCTTGAAGAAAATTCCACTTGCTCAGTCGTAGCCTTATATTTAATGACTATGATGTTTACCATCTAAACATGATCTCACTATCCCTGGATTTTTACTTTAGTTCATCTTTTAGTTGTTGAGATTTAAACGGCAAGATAAATTAGGATGTTTAATTGGAGAAATAAACTGTGTTTATTTTCCCTGATAGATTCCTAAGTTGATACAACTGGCAAGTTTGCACATGCTTGTCAATATTTCTAAAATGTTTATATCTGAATTTTAAAACAATGCAATTTGGCTTAAAAATTGTCTTATTCTGAGACTTCCCTGATGGTCCAATGGTTAAGGCTCTGCCCTTCCATTACAGAGGGTATGGATGGGTTCAATCTCTGGTCAGGGATCCAAGATCCTGTATGATGCAAGATGCAGCCAAAAAATTAAATTAAATTAAAATTTAAAATTCTGCCTTCTTCTGATTGAAATAAAGAGGTTTTTGTTTCAGGTTGGTTCATTTTAGGTCAGTCGCTCATTCGTGTCCAACTCTTTGTGACCCCATGGACTGCAGCAAGCCAGGCCTCTCTGTCCATCACCAACTCCCGGAGCTTACTCAAATTCACGTCCATCAGGTCAGTGATGCCATCCAACCATCTCATCCTTTGTTATCCCCTTCTCCTGCTGCCTTAAATCTTTCCCAGCATCAGGGTCTTTTCAAATGAGTCCATTTTTCTCATCAGGTGGCCAAAATATTGGAGCTTCAGCATCAGTCCTTCCAATGAGTATTCAGGACTGATTTCCTTTAGGATTGACTGTTTGGAACTCCTTACAGTCCAAGGGACTCTCAAGAGTCTTCTCAACACCACAGTTCAAAAGCATCAGTTCTTCAGTGCTCAGCTTTTTTATGGTCCAACTCACACATCTATCCATACATGACTGCTAGAAAAACCATAGCTTTGACTAGACGGACCTTTGTTGGCAAGGTAATGTCTCTGCTTTTTAATACATTGTCTAGGTTGATCATAGCTTTTTTCCAAAGAACAAGTGCCTTTTAATTTCATCGATCACTATCTGCAGTTGTTTTGGAGACCAAGAAAATAAAGTCTCTCACTGTTTCCATTGTTTCCCCATCTATTTGCCATGAAGTGATAGGACTGGATGCCATGATATTCATTTTTAATGCTGAGTTTTAAGCCAGCTTTTTCACTCTCCTCTTTCACTTTCATCAAGAAACTTTTTAGTTCCTCTTCACTTTCTGCCATAAGGGTGGTGTTATCTGCATATCTAAGGTTATTGATATTTCTCCTGGCAATCTGGATTTCAGCTTGTGCTTCATCCAGCCTGGCATTTCACATGATGTACTCTCCAGAAAAGTTAAATAAGCAGGATGACAATATACAGCCTTGACATACTCCTTTCCTAATTTAGAACCAGTCCATTGTCCCATGTCCAGTTCTAACTGCTGCCTCTTGACCTGCATACAGATTTCTCAGGAGGCAGGTCAGGTGGTCTGGTATTCTCATCTCTTGAAGCATTTTCCACAGTTTGTTGTGATCCACACAGTCAAAGGCTTTGGCGTAGTCAATAAAGCAGAAGTAGATGTTAGAACTGGCTTAAAATTCTTGAAGCCCACCTTTTATTCCTATCTTTACCATTTATACTTTGAAAGTATGAAGGGATTTTTGGTCAACACAGTAACTAGGGCAGGGATGGACATAAGTGGCATTTGGAGGAATGAGGGTTCAGAATCCTGAACAGCCTTAAACAATAGGAATCTAGCCCTATGATGAAAGCCCTGTTCAAAATGCCAGTGGGACCTGCAGAGCTAGCCAGGCCATCACATCTTTGATGATGCTTTCTGTCACATTAACTCTAATTTTTGAAGACTCTAACAGGGCTTTAATTTGTGTAACATTTGTCTTTTACACATCAGTGTTGTTTTTTTTTTTCGAGTTCTGCCAGTTCACTTTATGTTGTTTTATAATTTCTTCTTGTGCTCTATCTTAAAAGGATTATACTTTCAACAATATTTTCAATATTATAGAGAAGCATGTCTAAACTTTTTCACTATTTTCTTGGGAAATTCATGTGTTATATTGCTTTGGTGTGCCTTTTGATGGACAACTTTTTCCCTCCATGCTTAGTTATTTCATTTTTATCGCATAGCAGGTTGGTCCCAGCCAAGTTCCTCTGTGTAACCACCCATGTGTTGACTTGGAGCAGAGGGTAAAGATAATGAACTGTAGACATCATCTGTGGTCTAGAGTCTCCGGTTGCTACATGATTTTTTTTTTTCCTTTTTTGGCCCTGAGTGATGTCTCTATCCTGCTTGACTTTCAAGAGGGAACTTCCCTTCACCACTGGAGGTCTCTGCATTTGATGTGGCATTTCTCACTTTTCTGTCCTCCTCCAAGTTGCTTTATATCCAGCACTTTCTTCAAACCAGGAACCTTAGATCAGGGTATCAGAAATGGCATGTTGGCCTAGAGTATCCTGTCCCTTCACCATCCCATCAGTGCGTGATGTCAAACTGAGTCCACCCATGCCCTATATGATGTTGGCACAAACAGTGGGTCACTGGGTGTGCTTTTTAACCTGGGGTCACTTATTCTTGGGGATACGAGCGTCCTACTTAGGGTTCAAGGAGATGGGTTCCAGCTCTGGGCACTCTCCAGCAATTAGCATTTCACAGATTTTGAAAGGCATGCTTTACATTCTATGGTTTGGGACTCTGCCTTATTCTGATTATTAGGAAAGTAAAAAGTTATTTTCATTTCTTTGTTGGCTAGGAAATATTTTGAAAAATAGTAATACAGAAAAATATCCTAATCAGAAGCTTGACTTGAGTCTTATATAGAAAAAAGAATTTCCAGTTTCAAAGGGTCTTCATGCAACTCAGATCAAGCTGCATAACCGCAATTCTCAGTTTTTTAACTCTGTCTCAACTTCCGCATCTATAAAATGGGCATAATAATCAGCCCCAATCTCCACAGATTTGTCTTGAGAATCAAACAAACAGATGCATGAAAAACACAGCCCATGGCACCAAAGCAGTATTCAGTAAATAACTCCTATTATTATTATTATTCTCATAACAATTCTATGAAGAAGATATCACTGTCCTCATGTTACAGAGGCTAAATGGCTTTCCCAAACTTTCACAGTAAATCAGTGCAAAACAAGCTTTTACAACCCAAACCGATGCTCTACCATGTACCCAATCCTGGAAACATAATCTGTAAAGAGCTTCTTGTCAAACACTTTCAGATTCAGTAGAATTTTGAATCAAAATGTATCCATCTTACAGATGAAAGACACCAAAACCTGAGTCCTGTAAGGCCGAACAGCTAATAAGTCACAGAGTCAGGACTGGAACGTGGACCTCTAGCAATCCAGTACATCTGGAAAGATGCAAACAGAAACAGGCCAGTGAATTTATGTCCCAGTGGTATCTGCACCTGAAGATAGGCATGGAGAAAGAGAAGGCCGGGAGGCGACAGGAAAGCGGGTGGCTCCTACGCTTACCCTAAGAAGTGCAGACTAGTCATTTCACGTCCCCAAGCCTCCCATGGAAAGTCAGCATCAGAAGCTCATCATCAATGTCAAGTGAACAAAAAACCCTGCAAAACAGAATCTGCTCTCTTCCCTCAGTTCTGTGTTTAAAACTGTCTATCCATCCGTGTATGTGCCTCTGTAAGGTCGTCTCTCTTTCTCAGATCTAACTGCTTATCTGTCTAAACATCGGGAGAGCGTAAACAAAACGTCTTTTTCTGGGTGGCAAGGATACAGGTGATTTTAATTTTCTTGGTACATTTCTCCACTTTCAAACTTTCCTGTAAAGAAAAGAACATGTGTTATTTATATTACCAAAGGAAAACACAGGTCTTACAAAAATATTGACCTTGTGGGGCTGTTGCAGGATACCTGAGACAGTGAGGGGCTGCAGGCGCTTGAGTTCACTTCCCTGTGCCCTGGCCTCTGATCGCCAGTACGTTTCCTGCCATCTCTGGACCCCCACCTCCCCTAACTTGAGGGGGGACAACACTGATCCCTGGGTCTGGAGGAGGACTTAAGGGGATTACCTATTTAAATGTCTCCCCAGGAGGCAGGGCACACAGTAGTCTCTCCCCCAGGGTCAGTTCCTTTGCCTTTGCTGAAAATTCCAGTTGGATCGTCTGCAAGCCTTTGAGACATACTGGCCAGAACTGCAGCCAAGGAGAACTCCTGAACAACACTGTTTATTTATACAGCGGGAAGATTGAAATCATTACGCTTTGACTGGCAGGAGCTATTTATAGGCCTCGTTCCCAGCGAGCTGTTGGGAGCAGGGCTCTCCCCAGCGAATTTACCACCTCCCTCCCGAGCTTGGCCGTAAACCCCGTGGATGTCTGTGTGGGCCTCTGCTTCCCAACCACATGAAAGCGGAATCCCTTCCCTGTTCTATTAAGAGAAAATCGTTGCCTGCACTCAACAAGACGGGAGAGGGAAGGGGCCAGAGAAAGCCCTCCCAAAACGATGAAGTGGAGCTTAGCGGCCAGCGCCAACGTCAGCAGCCCTTTGCGCAGCTCAGCGTGCTGAGTCTGAAAAGGGCCAGTTATGGGTTTCATCACAGGGCCTGGCTCTGCCGCAGCCCCATCTCACTGGGAGTCCTTGGACATCCCTCCAAGTGTTGATGGAGCACAGATTCTGGGCTATGTATTGTCGGCGTGAACGGACAAGATTCGGATAAAGCCTGGGACAGGAGGATGCCAGGTAAACAGCGTGGGCAGAGGCGGAGAGGCGGGGACACTGAGGGGCTCCACTGCACGCAGCATGGGATAAGGAGCTCAGATAAAACCCACCGAGAGTGCTGGCGCCTAGGAGATGCCCCGTGCATGCTCACTGGCCGGGTATTCATATACTGCAGGCAAAATCAGCATGGATGGAAGGATGCTGAAGCTCTATTCTTTCCCCAAAACTTCAGCCTTTCCCCAAGCTCACAGCTGCAGAAAACCAACCTGGGTTCAGTGCTCGTGGGACATGGGGGCCCACACAAGTCCCTTCTGCCTCCTGGCCAACTGGAGACATTTCCAGAGGGTACTCTGCAAATACCTCAAGCCAAGTTTTCAAAGTCAGGGCGTTGAGTAAAACCCGGACTGTTTCTCTGCATTTCTTTTCCTAAACTTTCCTTTAAGTTCAACATGCATGTGAATTCAGGGGAAACACAGACCACATGTTTCTAATCCATCGACACTTAAATCATCAAAATGCTGGAGGCTGATTCTTTGCAAGCCATCAGGAACACCAGAGCCTTTTAACGACTTTCTCCTCCTTCTCCAGCAATCAGGAAGTTGCCTTTTTCCAAGAGGAAACCAAATTTTTACTCCAAAGGGGCTGCTGCATTCAGTGCCAAACTTGGCACGCTCTGAAGCCGAGGTGGATCCAGACCTACTGCAGTGGCAGGGGAGATGGGGCTTGCAGGCTAAGAGGCCCCCTCTTCTCGCCCATCCCATGCCACTGAAGATGGAGAAGGGGCGGGGCAGGGGAGAGAGAGCAGGTATGGGCTTGAAGGGGCAAGCCCAGTGAGTGGTGGAACCCAAGACAACAGAGAGGCAAATATGGATCCTGGCTCCACACACGTCCTGTGTGGACCACTGCTGCTGCTGCTAATTCACTTCAGTCGTGTCCGACTCTGTGCGACCCCATAGACAGTAGCCCACCAGGCTCCCCCGTCCATGGGATTCTCCAGGCGAGAACACAGGAGTGGGTTGCCATTTCCTTCTCCAATGCAGGAAAGTGAGAAGTGAAAGTGAAGTCGCTCAGTCATGTCTGACTCTTAGCGATCCCATGGACTGCAGCCCACCAGGTTCCTCCGTCCATGGGATTTTCCAGGCAAGAGTACTGGCCACTTCATCTCTGCTTCTGCTTGGGAGGACAGAAATCAACCCTCACTGCTCGGGGCTGTTCCAGAAGAGGACAAGAAAGTGAAATAAGATGAAATGATGTATGTGCTAAGTAACTTCAGTCATGCCCGATTCTTTGCGACCCTGTGGACTATAGCCCGCCAGGCTCCTCTGTCCATGGGATTCTCCAGGTAAGAATACTGGAGTGGGTTGCCATGCCCTCCTCCAGGGGATCTTCCTGACCCAGGGATCAAACCCAGGTCTCCTGTGGCTCCTGCATTACAGGTGGATTCTTTACTGCTGAGCCACCTGATGAAATGGAGTATATGCAGGTAAATAACAGGAAACCAGCCTGGCCAGACAGAACTCCATTCGCTTTGTCTACACTCGGGGACAAACCCTGCCTCTGATCATCATGACATCTCCCATCCCACGAGCTGTCCCATCCCGTCCCTGGCTAGCTGGCTGGAACAACGTGTCAGCAAGGATCACCAAAGGGTGAATCAATGAAGGTCAGAACCCTCCCCCCACCCCATGGAGCCAGGACCACACAGAGTATATTTCGTAGTGACCAGAAGTACCTTCTGGTCTCAACCACGTGAGAACCTCACTGAGAAATGGTCCAGCAGCAGCAGCAGCCGTAACTGATGTCTTTCCCCATGCACCTAAGATTTATCCTGTGGCCCTCTTCCTGTGTGCCCCAGGCTGTCACTTCCCAGGACAGGGGTCTGCGTGTGTGCATCCCTGGCCTGGGGAGAGCATTGCAGCTCGGGCTCTCATGCATGGAAGCGTGCTCGGGAGAGCGGTGTTCATAGCGGGCTTAGAGCTGCAACCTAGATGTGCCATGCTCCCCAGGCCCCGCCCCCAGTCAACATCTCTGCCCCAGGAACTACCACAGTCTGGGGGAACCTCTCCCTGTTAAGTAATTTGCAATCTGAAGAAATGGATAATAGCATGGATCCTGGAGTCAGACTATTAAGTTTTGATTTCTGGTTCCATCACCTCTGAGCTGTGTGGCCCTAATCAAGTTACTGAACATCTCGGTGCTCCAAAGCCCTCTCCTGTAAAATCGGATAATAAGAGGCCCCACTTGAGAATATTCCTATGAAAATTAAATTAGTAAGTACATGCAAGTTCAGTTCAGTCACTCAGTTGTGTCCAACTCTTTGTGACCCCATGGACTATAGCATTCCGGGCCTCCCTGTCCATCACCAACTCCCGGAGTTTACTCAAACTCACGTCCATCAAGTTGGTGATACCATCCAACCATCTCATCCTCTGTCATCCCCTGCTCCTCCTGCCTTCAATCTTTCCCAGCATCAGGGTCTTTTCAAATGAGTCAGTTCTTCACATCAAGTAGCCAAAGTATTAGAGTTTCAGCTTCAGCATCAGTCCTGAATATTCAAGACTGATCTCCTTTAGGATGGACTGGTTGGATCTCCTTGCAGTCCAAGGGACTCTTAAGAGTCTTCTCCAACACGCAGCTCAAAAGCATCAATTCTTCAGCGCTCAGCTTTCCTTATAGTCCAACTCTCACATCTGTACATGACCACTGGAAAAACCATAGCTTTGACTAGACGGACCTTTGTTGGTCCATGCAAAGCACTGGGAATAATTTCTAGTACATCGCACCCCTGTATGTGATTGCTGCCCACATCATTGTTATTACTGGCCCAGAATGACAAAATCTGTGGGCATGGATAAAGCACATGGCACTGAGGAAGGTCTCAGCAAACATCAGTTGTCTTCCTTCCTCTCTGCTGTGTTGCTGTAATCCACCAAGAGCAAGCCCTGATGATCTGGGAAGACCGAGGTCCTGGGATCTGGATGCTTCAGAGTGAGGTCAGATCATCTTGTCTACATGCTGCCTTCCGGATATTTTGTCTCTCTCTTTTTTTTTCCTTTTAATTTACCATGGCAGTTGAGTCTCTGATGTTTTGAACTCTCCTGGGAAGATGTTCCCACATATGTCAGCAGCCCATCTCCCTAGAGCTGGAGATGCAGAGAGCAAATGCTCTCAACCGTCTAGACCACCCACAACAGAGCCCTTGACCAAGCAGCCCCACCCATCTGCTAATTGAGGCTTGGAGAGCAGGCCAGGGGAAGGTGGGCGGGGTAGGTGAGGAAGAAAGGGAAGGAGATGAGCAGATAAAAGGGGAGTTGGTCCAGGAGGAACAGCAAATCTTAATCTTTTCTGTTCTGCCGTCCCATCCAGAAATGAATCATCGTTATTTGGCTGAAAGTTGTTTTAGAACCTCGGAGAAAGGTTATGTTAAAAAACAACAGGTCTGGCAGCCAGACAGAGGATGAGCAGGCCCCTGTCTTGGAGAGGAGAATTAAACATCAGAGTCAACCAAAGACATCTCAGAGAAACTGAGCATTTCTTGGCATTCAAAATCTTAAAAAAAAAAAAAAAAATTGAAAAGTGTTGCAATGGCCATTGTGTCAGGGAGCAATATGTCACTCTGACAGTCGGGAACAGCTCTGACCCATGAACAAGACGTGAAGCCAATTACAGAGGATCCCGTCTTTCCTGTTGCTACAGCAGAGGGTAGGGATGCATGCAAGTGTGGACTGGCCGGCTCACTCGTATGGAGATGAACCGTCACCCTGGGCCTCCTCCTCTCACCCCTGCTTCATGCAACCACCACGGGCAGGTCTCAACCTCAGGCCGAAGAGCTGACGCTGAGGGAGGGGTAGCCAGATGCCAGCGGTCAGCCAGAAGATGGAGTAGATGCAACACCAGCCAAACTCAGGTCCAACCCGCCGCGTCTAAAGTGATGGGGGTCATGGGAGGGAGCGGAACCACAGGTGTAGGCACACACTGCCAGCCTTGGGAGCAGGGCACTGCTGTTGACCTGGAGCTTTGGGAGCCCCCGAGTGCTCCCGGAGCAGATGAGGAGCCCCCATGCTGATTGTAGGCAGCAATGGTGAGGCTTCCCCCAACCAGGCGCCAGAACGAGCATCCATTCAGATGCAGTCTAAGCAGCGTCCTCTTCAGCATTGCAAGGCCCTGTTTCCCCAAGAGTTGATGGTCTCTGGTGATCTGCAAGAGAGAACGGGACAGACCCAGACATCCAGAGGGAGATATAGAGAGGAGAGAGCAAAAGGAAAGAAGGGCAAGAGAAGAGAAGAGACGGCAAACCAAAAAGACAAGAGAAGACTTTCCATGGTTAGAAACTTGGGGAACTGGAGAGGCAAAGTTAACTCCAAAAAGACAAAGGATCTTGTCCAGGTCCTTAAAGTGCTGGTGTGCCTTGTAAATCCCCAAGGAGGTAGCATCCACCTCACCCCTGCTTCCTTGACCCTCTGCCCCACACGCCATGCTTCAGGGGACACAGACGGTAGGTGAGACACGCCATGGGCTGGGGAAGGCTGCAAGGAACCTGCTCCTGGAGGAGCTGTGGACCACATTGAGCTAGACCGTGCTGAACATCCGGGCTTCATGATTGTGAGCAAGATGCCTAACTTCTCTCTGTGCCTCAGCTTACTGATCTGAAAAGATGGAATAAGAAAACCAAGCCCCTCGGTTCCCTAGGTGCGATCCCTGGGTTGGGAAGATCCCCTGGAGAAGGGAATGGCAACCCACTCCAGTATTCTTGAGTGGAGAATCCCATGGACAGAGGAGCCTGGCAGGTGACAGGCCGTGGGGTTGCAAAGAGTCAGACACGACTGAGCGACTAACACACATGGATGTGAAGCACTAAGCGTGGACTCACCGCCCGAGGGGTGGCTTACTCCTGTCACACTCAGGCCATCGTGCGCTCTGGCCTCCCACGGAAGCACACTGGCAGTGATTAACAGGAACCAATTCACTAGGACCCTCACCTCATCTTTTCTAGAAAGACCAAACAGATCTGGATCAACCAGAACCTGGTGTCTCATCCTGGTATGAAAAAGCCACTTTGCTACTTTAAATCTGGGTTTCCTCATCTTTTGAATGGGTCTACGAGTCCCACCTCCAAGACTGGAGCTGATAAAGGACAAGGAATGAGGCACAGTTTGTCATCCTCAGAGAACCAAGTGGCCCAGAGGGAAATGGATGCTTTTTAGGCGGGGGGGGTCTAGGGGGGCTGCAGCGTGGGGTCTGGGGAGCCTTGCAGGCATCTCACATCACACCCGCATGCAAGGTGCCCAGAAACCTTCTGAGCGGTCATTCTGAGGTCAGGCCTGTGAGGCGACTCAAGAACAGAGTCGGTCACAGGTTAGAAGATAAATGAGAAGAGAAGCTGTTTGTCTCACAGATGGGAGTGCATGATCAGTCTAACCAGAAGCAAGGCCAGGATTTATGACCAAGTCCTTTCTCCCCACCCAGAAAGTCCTTCATATTTTATAACCTGGCACGTCCTTGAAGGCCTTCAGACGGAACCAGAAACAAGTTCAGTCCTGAGCAGAATGGCCATGGTGTAAATGAAATAAGATCCACCTTCCTGAGACCATTTCATTCCTGGGACATCACCTTCCCCCTGCTCCCCTCCAAGCTCAGTTAGGTGACTTGAGCAAGGCCCCCAAAGGGCAATAGAAAAGAAGAATAAGTTCAAAGTCAGAAAGAGCTGGCTTCAGCTCCAAGCCCCACTGCTTAGAACGGAATGTCCTTCGCTCACCTTTCCAAAGGGGTCTTCGAGTTGACGTGTGGTCAGTGTGGGAGCACAGAGCCGGGGTCACTTCCACACTCTCCACCCACAGCGGGGAAGCCAGGGGCTCAAATCTGGGTGCTGAGCCTCCCAGGAGCTCCACGGGCCTGGTCGAAGGGCTTGGCAAACAACTTAGGCGTTTCCAGGAAAAAACAGAGCCCAGCTTGGGGCCATGGAAAGCACGGTCCCCAAAGTTGAGTCAGCCTTGAGTCATGAGCTAAAAGCATGCTTTTGCCAATTACAGCTCTCGGCAGCTGTAATTAATGCAGGGCTGATGAAAATTGCATTTTTCACTCAACAGAGGAGGGTATTTCAGGTAATTAGACATAACCTCATGTACTGGTAACTTGCCTTTATACATGAGCTCTGACCGCCTTGTCCAGGCCCTACCTCCAAAAATAACTTACACCAACATTAACCAACAAGTTGGGTCTGATTTCAAAGATTACCCTTTCTCCGTAAGTATTTTGAATGCAAAACGCTAAACACACAAAGGCCCATAATGGGTTTGCTCTAACCCGCCGACCTGAGCCTCTGAGAGGTCGCCTCTGCACCTGGGCCAGGTGGCCACCCTGTCTTTAAAGACGACCCTCCTCTGAGCTGACCCCCGTGCCAAGCATCCTGTGGGCTGGAAAGAAGCGGGGAGGTGTGCTGTGATCTATAAGCCCTTAATCATAAATCCATTGGCTCATATCAGTGCCACTGGGGACACACCGTGTGCTATTCTCTGGGCCGAATAAGGAACCAAGAGCCCAATGTGGTGGTACTGGTTGAATCACCAAGTCATGCCTGACTCTTGCAACCCTATGGATGATAGCCTGGCAGGCTCCTCTGTCCATGGAATTCTCCAGACAAGAATACTGGAGTGTTGCCATTTCTTTCTCCAAAGAGCTCAGTATAGAGGAATTTAAGCTTGATGTGGGTCTGAGAGGACGAGGTGTATCGCCTCCTTTATAGACGGGAACCCTGAGGTCCAGACTTGCCCAGGATCATCCAGCAAGTGGATGGTGGAAAGAGGAGGAGGAGCTGGGTGTCCACCTCCCGGCAAGCCCAGAGGCCTCAGGAGTCCCACCTGAAGCGGCCCCACTCCTGCCAGGCCTAGGCGGCCCCTCCAGCCTCTCCTGGGCACACAGAGCTTGCCAGGTGTGTCCCCAGGCAGGCCAGGAACGCTCCTGCCAGGTGGTTACTTGCAGAGCAAGGTCCTTCCCGCCAGGCCTCTGACTAAGCCCGGATCTCACCGTCCAGACCCGACCCGCCTGCAGGACGCTCCCGGAGAGCTTCCCGTGTTCCCATGACTCAGGTGGCCCTCCCAGGACTGCACTCTCCTTCACTCCAGGCCGAGGTCGCCACACCCGGCCAGATGAGGCAACAGGGACTCTTGGTGTCGACCAGCACTTCCAGAAAAGCCCAGGGAAAAGCGCCGACAGCTGGAATCCCTCGGGGCTGACCCCCAGCTCCCCTGGACCCCATCCGACTGTCTTCAGCATCCAAACCCCCTTTCCTGTTCTGTTAACTCTCACAGCCTCTACAGAGAGACAGAAATAAAAACAGCAGTTCAGGCTGGCTGAGCGGGACATGTTTTGGCTCCAGGGATCAGAGATGTAAGGGATTTCCAAAGTCACCCAAGGAGTGCCAACAGATCCGGGTCTGGAAACAAAGGTCTGTCCAATCATGATGATAATAATACCAGCTAATGATGGGAGCTGCCTGCTCAGCCCTTGGTGGGTGTTACTCCTTTAACCCTCACTGGCCCCGGGGAGTCACACCCAGGCCCTGCATGTCTCCAGCACACTCACCTGCCTGCTGGGCAGCTCCACCTGCAGGTCCTGAGTCCCCTGTGTGCCTGCAGGCCAGTCACTCACCCTCTCTGGGCTTCCAGTCTCCTTCTGTGAAATGGGGCCACGATGCCTCCCTCACTATAAAGGAGTCAAGGGGGCTCAGGAAGCACTTGGTTCTCATCTCTTCTTATCCCCACCTCCCAGCCCATATCTTGCCCAAAGCCCATGTGGTTTCAAAGCCTGGATATCCTGGAGGCCCCCTGAAGAGCAGCTATTTTGTGAAAGTACAGTCTGAAAACAGCTGGGACCTGCCCAGTTTTGGGCACTGGCTGCTAGGCGCCCTTGGCATGTCCCTTTCCTGGGCTGGACCCACTGTTCTTATCTGTTGACACGAGGGCCCTGAAGCAAAAGAATCACTCATGTCCCTTCCAACCTTACCATGTGATGGCTCTAGAATTCAGAAGTTATTTTCAAGTTACTTAGGTCCTAATTCAATTGACCAGGGGTCTAACTGTGTTCGTTTCCTTCTCTCAACAGAAAGCAGCAGAAAATCTTTTCCTGAGCACCTCTGATACCCTGAAGAATGCTCGATAATTCTTGAATGAGTAACTGCACTTAGCTGATTTGTGCATTCCCTCACAAATAAGTGAATAGATGGATGGATGGATAGATGGATGAAAGGATGAATGGATGGACAAAAGGATGAAGATGGATGGAAGGATGAATGGATGGATGGATGGATAAATGGATGAAAGGATGGATGGATGGATGGATGGATAGATGGATGGGTGGATGGATGGATGGATGGATGGATGGATGGGTGGGTGGATGGATGGATGGGTGGATGGATGGATGGGTGAATGGATGGATGGATGAGTGGATGGATAGATGGATTGGTGGGTGTATGGATGGATGGATGGATGGATGGGTGGGTGGATGGGTGGGTGGATGGGTGGATGGATGGGTGGATGGATGGAGGGATGGATGGATGGATAGGTGCATGGATGGATGGATGGATGGGTGGATGGGTGGATGGATGGATGGGTGGATGGATGGATGGATGGATGGGTGGATGGGTGGATGCCCTTTCTAAGCCCAGAGCTTGTTCTCTAGCAGATGCAGGCACTGAGTCAGCCACATGGATCCTCTGTGGTGACCCACAGTTAAGGAGACACCACCCCCAACTCGATCACCCTTGAGCAAATCTATGGGAGCTATGAATCTTCATCTTCTTTTTGTAAAATGGAGCTGGAGTTGGTGTCTATTTTAACCAGGTAGCTCTATGGATTCAATGAGATGCCTTGGTTTTTGGTAAAAGTTCCTGATGCCTGACTGCACCTGCCACGCAGTAACGATTGCCTTTATTCTTTATTTTACCATAGATCACTAGAATTTAAGGCAGAGAAGTGAGCACTTGTTAGAGAGGTCAACGTCCCCATTCTTTCAGGGACACTTGGCATTGACCAGAGCTGCCTTCAGGAGGGACTTAGGTGTGGCACAGGAGTGGGTATTCTGGGTGGGAGGTGGCAGGGGGTGGAGAGTGAGGAACCGTGGGTCAAGGCAGCAGCGCTGTGTCACTCACTCATGCCATCGTGGAGGTGGTGGTCCAGGGGGATCGTGGAAGGCCCAGGCCACCTTCTGCAACTAGGGGCAAGTCGAGTTGAAGAGGGAGAGGTTCACACTTCAGGAAGGAGGTTGACAGCTCAGTCATAGAGAACCGTGACTCCCACAATAAGGAATTGAAGTTCTCTTGTTAGCAAAGGGAGCCATGAGGATTTGGGGCCAGAAAACTGTACTAATAAAAACCAGCTTAGAAAGATAGACTTCACCGTGGTTTGATCAAAAGATTTGACCTAGGAGAGACCTGGAGAGATGAGAGGGGGAGAGTGTGGGATTCCAGGTAAGAGATGAACACAGCACAGAAGTCATAGATGGAAAAGTGACTGTGGACATGAATGCACAGGACAGAGTGCCGGGCCATGGGGAAGGTACCAAGGAGGCGAGGCCAGGGCACAAGAGCCAAAGGGGTCTACAGAGGAGTCACCAGCTGGGGAGCCCAGGTCAGGGCATGGGGAGCCATGTCTGGGACACCCCAGAGCAGGGTTCTCACCAGCAGTGGAAGTTCAGGACAATGGTCCCCAACGGAGATCAAGGCTGGAGGTAGTGGGGTGCTACCTATGACCCAGAGTAGGGAGGTGACATCATCAGCTCCCCCAGGGGAAGAGTCAGGACAGCCCAGCGTTGATGGGGAGAGAGCCTGCAGGCCAGAATTAATCCCGAGTTCCTTCAGCCTCTGAAAAAAGATCTTTATTGTTGTTGCTAAGTCTGTAAGTCCTATCTGACTCTTTGCAACTCTGTGGACTGCAGCAGGCCACCTTCTCTGGCTTCCACTATCTCCCTGAGTTTGCTCAAATTCATGTCCATTGAGTCAGTGGACATGACCATCTCATCCTTTATCTTACTTAAATATGGCATGTGTGTGTGTGTGTGTGTGTGTGTGTGTGTGTGTGTTTTATTTCTGAGACCCACTATAGCTCCAGTACTTCAGCCACCTGATGCAAAGAGCTGACTCACTCGAAAAGACCCTGATGTGGGGAAAGATGGAAGGCAGAAGGAGAAGGGTTCAACAGAGGATGAAGTGGTTGGATGGCATCATCAACTCAATGGACGTGAGTTTGAGTGAACTCTGGGAGATGGTGAAGAACAGGGAAGACTGACATACTGCACGCAGTCCATGGGGTCACAAAGAGGTCAGACATAACTTAGCAACTGAATAGCTAGAGGCCTTGTGGTCTGATTAGAAACAGAAAGGGAAATCTTTGGTTTCCCTCCTATCAGAGCTTCTCAACCTCGGCAATACTGATGGTTTGAACCAGATCTTTGTTTGGGGGTTGGGAGTATGCTTAGAGGATGATAAGCAACCTCCTTGCCTCTACCTGCGAGGTGCCAGGAAGGCCCACTCCCACGATGGTGGCAACAAAAATGCCTCCAGACAGTGCCAGATGTCCCCTGGGGGGGAGGGGGCGACTCCACCCCCCCGCTGGAAGCCACTGGCCTCTGTAAAGTGACACTTTCAAATTCAAGCCCTCATGTTTCTCATCTAATACTCATAAGATTTTTAAGAAGTAATAGTAACAACAAGGAGGCCTTTGCAGTCAGACCCCAGGGCAAAGCTGCGCGCTCCGTCCCCCTCCGCTGGCTCTCCGGCCATGAGGCCATAGGCAAGTGCTACAGCTGTGACCAGCCTCGGGATGTTCCTGTCCGCGGAATAGAAGGGGGAGTGAGCAGAAGACCCCTGAGACAGGGCTGCCACGCATAGCTAGCCAGGAAGCTACAAGGCCCTCCGCAGGTGAGTCACGGCCACTGCACCACTACCATTTTCTGGCTGGAGTCCCCGTGATTCAGCTGGAAGGGTTGCTGCCACTTACAAAGGAAGGTGGACCCAGTAAAGAGAGAGCTTGGACCGGCCCAAGATGCTGAGAGCTGCCCTGAGCCCTGCCTGGCTGACGGAGCTCTCACTTTCTAGAAATCTCTGCCTCCCCAGCCATGACCGCATCAGGAGGTTTCAGAGGACTCAGGGCCCTTGGTATTTCCTGGTTGTGTTTGACTAGAGGCGGCAGGCATGGAGTGAGCTTCCAGGCCACTACATGGAGCTCAGCTGGCTCATGAGACCTCAGGAGGGGGGCTGCTCCAGCCCTTCCTGGGAAACTGCTTGCCCGACTCCCTCTCGTCCGCCATGGGCAGATACCTATCAGCTGGGCGGGGAGTGGGTGTGGGCATGAAGGATCCAGCCTGTCGTAGGATTACAACACTAGGAGGCGCCTGAGGAATCACCGTCCACTATGCCCAATCCCCAGCCCAGCCGAGGTCAGGAGTCACGTGGACAGCCCTTGTCCTGCTGGCTGGCAGAGACCAAGAGCAAGCAGAGCCTGGAGAGGCAGCATCGGTCCCTGAGAGCACTACCAGTAAGGAGTTGCACTGAGCTCCTCCCAACTTCAAAGCAGAAGCCAGCACACCCTTCCAGCTGACTTTACCAGGGGCTTGGTTGGAAGCCATGCCCCTGAGCTCGCTCAGACCCCTTGGCGAAAGCCTTTTAAACTAAGAGCCCAACCATGTAATCCCACCTGGCATCCAAACCTACGTCCACTGGACAACGCACGTGGGAAACAGGCCATCATGTAGCCCAGCCAATGGGTCCGTCAAGACAGGAGAATGCATTACAGCGATTAAAAATCATTAGGGCTCTGAAGTGAGATCAGCAGGATAAACACACTCGGAGGAGCTGGTTCTGCCTTTTCTTGCAGCTTCTCTCACTCATCCAGCTGCAGCACCCAGA
Organism: Nanger dama; assembly: GCA_917880005.1. Classification (NCBI taxonomy): domain Eukaryota; kingdom Metazoa; phylum Chordata; class Mammalia; order Artiodactyla; family Bovidae; genus Nanger; species Nanger dama. Next base: position 6,196,383 of record CAKJTW010000063.1, on the reverse strand, counting down.
CACTCAGACTCCCCCAAGAACCTGCCGCAGAGCTCCCGGTGGCTGCCCACTTTGCCATGGCGCATTCTTGAAAAGCATGTCAAGGATTCAGTTAGTTTTCAGAGATCTTTTACAAATGGGCAAGGTGAAAAGACTCCCTCCAAAGAAAATAAAATAAAGTGTTATTTTCTTGGACTCCAAAATCACTGCAGATGGTAATTACAGCCACGAAATTAAAAAGCATTAGCTCCTTGGAAGAAAAGTTATGACAAACCTAGACAGCGTTATTCAAAAGCAGAGACGTTACTTTGCCAACAAAGGTGCTTATAGTCAAAGCTATGGTTTTTCCAGTAGTCATGTAGGGATATGAGAGTTGGACCATAAAGAAGGCTGAGCACCAAAGAAATGATGCTTTCAAACTATGGTGCAAGAAAAAATTCTTGAGAGTCCCTTGGACAGCAAGGAGATCAAACTAGTCAATCCTAAAGGAAATCAACCCTAAATATTTATTGGAAGGACTGATGCTAAAGCTGAAGCTCCCATACTTTGGCCACCTGATGTGAAGAGCCGACTCATTGGAAAAGACCCTGATGCTGGGAGAGATTGAAGGCGGGAGGGGGAGGAGACGACAGAGGATGGTGATGGAGAGCATCACTGACTCAATGAACATGAATTTGAACAAACTCCAGGAGATAGTGAAAGACAGGGAAGCCTGGCGTGCTGCAGCTCATGGGGTCACAAAGAGACACAACTCAGAAACTGAACAACAACCACCCCCAAAGAAATGTCCCTGGACCTGTTTCCTCTGTCCCACCCATCCCTTGTGGCTCAGGGGTAAAGAATCTGCCTGCAGTGTGGGAGACCTGGGTTCAATCCCTGGGTTAGAAAGATCCCCTGGAGAAGGGAAAGGCTACCCACTCCTGTATCCTGGCCTGGAAAATTCCATGAACTGTATAGTCCATGGCATCGCAAAGAGTCAGACACAGCTGAGTGCCCTTCACTTCACTCACCCATTACACCCAGAGGCAGCAACAGAGATGCATTTTTACACAAGATAAATCATTCTGGACTGTATCTTCTAATCCAGTGTCCTCCCAAGAGACCAGCGGTCTCCGTAGGGCAGGGACCACATCTTAGTACTAAATGAAAGTCGTTCAGTTGTGTCTGCCAGTGGTTCCATGAGCCAGGTATTCTACATGCATTATCTGTGATCCTCAAAAACAGCCTTGCAAGGGGAACATTTTTACCTAATTATCCAGATGAGGACCCTGAGGCTCACAGAGTTGAAATTTTCACCTGAGGTCACGGTTAGTAGATTGCAGGGACCGATCATATTGGGTTTGCCCTTTCCCACAGCCCCACCCACTCCCCACTATTTTCAGTATCCCTGAGGAGCAGCACCAACCTCACCCATGGTAGGTATTGGCCACTTGTTTGCAGAAGAAGTGAATGAATGAGTCAACAGAATAAATTTGAAAACTTCAATTACTTAATTTGCATTTTCCAAGCTAAGTACATCAGTGTGGCTGCGGGAAAGAAAACAGACTGTTGATTAAATAGTCTCCTGGATTTTTGAACTCAGTGAAAACAATCTCTAAATAATTTTGTGACTTTGGGCCTCTACTTAGTACAACAAAAACATTTTAATTGAAGTTTATTCCTAAGCCAACTTTTCTTTCTTAAGATATGGGGAACTAAGGTTCACTGAACATCTACTATGGATACACAGACCACGGTCAGGACACTCACTCTTCCCAACAACCCTGCAAATAGGTACCAGTACCATGTTCCAGAGGAAGAGACTGAGGTTCAGAGTGGTTATGTGACTTGCCTGGGGACACACAGCTGGGTGAAGACAGGAAGGTGAAAGGCCAAGACTATATGAGTCCACACACTGCCTCCTTTTGGCCCCAGTCAACCCTCCTCTCTTCACATAGCAATCTGCAAGCTGGCCTATTTTTCCAGATTCATTTTTCCGTTAGGCCTTCTAAATATGTGCTCCTCAAATGGCAACCCAGTCCAGTGTTCTTGCCTGGAGAGTCCCATGGACAGAGGAGCCTGGCAGGCTACAGTCCATGGGGTTGCAAGAGTCACACATGACTTAGTAACTAAACTACCACCACCAGGACTTAGAGAAGCAGAGACACACAAGCAAATAAATAGAGAGAAAGAATCCAGACACTTCCCTAGCAGTTCAGTGACTGAGACTTGGCCTTTCAACAGTGGGTGCTGGTTCGATCCCTGGTCAGGGAGCTAAGATGCCACGTGCATGGTGGCCAAAAGTTCAAAACATGAAACAGAAGCAATATTGTAACAAATTCAGTAAAGACTTGTAAAATGGCCCACATTTAAAAAAAAAAAAAAAAACTTTAAAAGAGAAAAAGAACCCAAAAGTCGAAAAAGAAGCTGCTTATTTCCAGCATTCGTTAACGTTTAGTATTTTCAAAAAAGAAAGATTGTCTTTTGTGGTTTGAGTATAGACTCTTGAATGGCAGGTGGCAGGTGGAGAGGAGACCTCAACTTTTTCAGTTTGAGGGCCACAATATCCAGCCTTGTCTCTCCCAGCAAATGAGTCTTCACCCAGGAAATGTTTCCAGTGGAGGGAGGGGTACCGACCAGTCAGTTCTGGAAGAAGGGTCTGTGCACAGAAGCTCAACCCTCCCCCCGCACCCCCCTCCCTGGTCCAGGTGAGCCCTACCACACCCCCACACTCATTCCTGCCCCAGGACCTGCAAAGACAGGCAGGGGAGTCTGGGCACCACAGAACCCCACGGCCGGCCCGGGGCCTGTTGGGGCGCCCTTGGCAAGCGGCCATCCAAACAGCGCCTGGAACCTGGCTCCTCTCTTCGTGGGCACTAAGTCACTGAGCGGAGCCCCCCGCCCAGGAACCAGGCAGACAATCCCCTGTGTCTTGCCACCTTCCCGCCCTGGCTGCCAAGAGCCGGCCTGTCTTGGAGATGCTGAATAGGCCATCTGTTGTGAGATCAAAGGGCCACCTGCAGGGAGCACCCCACCACCTGGAACAGGCCCAGGCCACGTCCTGCCCCAGGACAAGCTTTCCCCAAACGGCCCACCACGGCCAGGCAGCTCTCCGCCCCCAGCTCCTACTCACGGTTCCCTTCCTAAGGACACCTCCCACCCTCCCCAAATGTCAGACTCTGACAGGTCTCCATGCCTCCCTGTGTGGCATTTTCTGCAGCCAGAGGAGCCCAAGCCAGGCAGAATTCCTTCCCCTGCTCCTCAGAGGGCTCAGGGCTCCCAGAGGTTGACGGAGCTCCCTTGTCACTGCCAAAGCTCCCCACCAGGCTGCCCAGGGCAGTAGGGACCCTGGGGGGCCTGCCCTGGCCGCAAGGGCTCGCAAAGACCCAGAGCCCCTGGCACAGCCCCCTTGTCATTTCATCAAACTCTAGTGGGCTGAACGAGGAGGGAGAAGACACCTCTACCTGGTCGTCAGAGAGAGAGACCCAGTAAAGAATGGATGAATGGCCAATACAATATATTAACACACATATATGGAATTTAGAAAGAGGAGAATGATGACCTGACACAGCAAAAGAGACACAGATATAAAGAAGAGACTTTTGGACTCTGTGGGAGAAGGTGAGGGTGACTAACACTGAAACATGTACATTACCACAAGTGAAACAGATGCCCAGTCCAAGTTCAATGCATGAAACAGGGCACGCAAAGCCGGTGCTCTGGGACAAACCAGAAGGATGGGATGGGGGAGGGAGGTGGGAAGGGGGTTCAGGATGGGGGCCACATGTACATCCATGGCTGATTCATGTCAGTGTATGGCAAAAAACCTCCACAATATTGTAAGTATAGATAGAGTGCCTGATGAACTATGGAATGAGGTTCGTAACATTGTACAGGAGACAGAGATCAAGACCATCCCCATGGAAAAGAAATGCAAAAAAGAAAAATGGCTGTCTGGGGAGGCCTTACAAATAGCTGTGAAAAGAGAGGCAAAAAGCAAAGGAGGAAAGGAAATATACAAGCATCTGAATGCAGAGTTCCAAAGAATAGCAAGAAAAGATAAGAAAGCCTTCTTCAGTGATCAATGCAAAGAAATAGAGGAAAAGAACAGAATGGGAAAGACTAGAGATCTCTTTAAGAAAATTAGCGATACCAAGGGAACATTTCATGCAAAGATGGGCTCGATAAAAGACAGAAATGGTCTGGACCTAACAGAAGCAGAAGATATTAAGAAGAGGTGGCAAGAATACACAGAAGAACTCTACAAAAAGATCTTCATGACCCAGATAATCATGATGGTGTGATCACTAATCTAGAGCCAGACATCCTGGAATTTAAAGTCAAGTGGGCCTTAGAAAGCACCACTACGAACAAAGCTAGTGGAGGTGATGGAATTCCAGTTGAGCTGTTTCAAATCCTGAAAGATGATGCTGTGAAAGTGCTGCACTCAATACACCAGCAAATTTGGAAAACTCAGCAGTGGCCACAGGACTGGAAAAGGTCAGTTTTCATTCCAGTCCCAAAGAAAGGCAATGCCAAAGAATGCTCAAACTACCGCACAATTGCACTCATCTCACATGCTAGTAAAGTAATGCTCAAAATTCTCCAAGCCAGGCTTCAGCGATACGTGAACCGTGAACTCCCTGATGTTCAAGCTAGTTTTAGAAAAGGCAGAGGAACCAGAGATCAAATTGCCAACATCCACTGGATCATAGAAAAAGCAAGAGAGTTCCAGAAAAATATCTATTTCTGCTTTATTGACTATGCCAAAGCCTTTGACTGTGTGGATCACAATAAACTGTGGAAAATTCTGAAGGAGATGGGAATACCAGACCACCTGACCTGCCTCTTGAGAAATCTGTATGCAGGTCAGGAAGCAACAGTTAGAACTGGACATGGAACAACAGACTGGCTCCAAGTAGGAAAAGGAGTACGTCAAGGCTGTATATTGTCACCTTGCTTATCTATTTAACTTCTATGCAGAGTACATCATGAGAAACACTGGGCTGGAAGAAACACAAGCTGAAATCAAGATTGCTGGGAGAAATATCAATAACCTCAGATATGCAGATGACACCACCCTTATGGCAGAAAGTGAACAGGAACTAAAAAGCCTCTTGAAGAAAGTGAAAGTGGAGAGTGAAAAAGTTGGCTTAAAGCTCAACATTCAGAAAACAAAGATCATGGCATCCAGTCCCATCACTTTATGGGAAATAGATGGGGAAACAGTGGAAACAGTGTCAGACTTTATTTTGGGGGCTCCAAAATCACTGCAGATGGTGACTGCAGCCATGAAATGAAAAGATGCTTACTCCTTGGAAGAAAAGTTACTTCCAACCTAGATATTCAAAAGCCTACTAAGGTCCGTCTAGTCAAGGCTATAGTTTTTCCTGTGGTCATGTATGGATGTGAGAGTTGGACTGTGAAGAAGGCTGAGCACCAAAGAACTGATGCTTTTGAACTGTGGTGTTGGAGAAGACTCTTGAGAGTCCCTTGGACTGCAAGGAGATCCAACCACTCCATTCTGAAGGAGATCAGCCCTGGGATTTCTTTGGAAGGAATGATGCTAAAGCTGAAACTCCAGTACTTTGGGCACCTCATGCGAAGAGTTGACTCATTGGAAAAGACTCTGGTGCTGGGAGGGGTTGGGGGCAGGAGAAGAAGGGGACGACCGAGGATAAGATGGCTGGATGGCATCACTGACTCGATGGACATGAGTCTGAGTGACCTCTGGGAGTTGGTGATGGACAGGGAGGCCTAGCATGCTGCAGTCCATGGGGTTGAAAAGAGTTGGACATGACTGAGGAACTGAACTGAACTGATACACTTAACCCACCTGGCCTTTATTCCCCACCCAGTCCTGGCACTGTGGATGAAGAACTGAGTTAAATGTGCGTTCTCCATTGGCTGAAGCTCCCATGGGAGCTTCAGACAATCAGCCCTCACCATGTAGCGTGATCGGAGCGCTGAGGGTGCTGGCACTGGCCTGTGACCGCAGAGAACCACTGCCCAGCCCAGGAGGACATGCAAGTCGATAAAGAACTCTTAGAGGAAGTAACATCTGAGAGAGGTTTTCAAGGATGTGTAGGAGTCTGCGGCGCCATCAAGGAGGGAAAGTGCAGACCAGATCAGGAAAAGTTGCCCAAGGACACAGTAGTCTGGCTGACCACAAGCAGCCGAGGGCAGCCGTCATATGAGGAGGCCCATAAAGCACGCTGAGAAATTTCTTCTTTTTCTTGTTTACCTTTCTGAGGCAAGAAAGAAGGGTCAGGCCAGTGTGCACGGCGCAGAGGGTGTTGAGGGAGTGGACGTGTGGGTCCGTTCAGTTGCTTTCCTCCCTGCTGCCCCTGATCCTCCATGAGATCTGAAGCTTCTTGCCAAGGCCCAGACACTGCCGTGTATTAGTGCAGATCCCCACAGCAATGGGCACACTCATTACACTTAATAGACACGGGTTCAATCCCTGAGTGGGGAAGGAAGTGGCAACCCGCTCCATATTCTTGCCTGGGAAATGCCATGGACAGAGGAGCCCGGTGAACTGCAGTCCTCAGGGTCACAAAAAGTCAGGCACAACTTAGCAACTAAAGAATAACTGCATCTGCTTTAACCAACAATTGCGCGATACACTGGGCTTGGCTAAACACCCATGATGCTGGGTAGCTTCTACCGCCCCAGGTCTGGTGATGCACTAGGCACTCTTGCATGTGCCAGTCATCTGATACCATTTGTCACTGGTAACAACACTATGGGGTTGAGAGGCCACCTCTATTTTTCAGGTGAAGAAACTAACCATCAGAGGCAACTTGTAGGCTTGTCTGACTGTGTGACTCCAAACTTTCACATCAGTTCCCATTTCACAGCTTAGAAAAACTGAGCTCACCTCCCTTGCCCTGGTAGAGAATAGTGAATTCAGGGGAAAAAAAAAAAAAAAAACATGAGGCATGGCTCTTTTGGCTTGGCAGAGTTCCCAGCTCAAGAAAGATGGCTACCCAGGCATTTCATCACTCGTGGGCCTTTCACATCGAATCCCGCAGGGACCCAGTGGCCAAGCAACTCCTCCTCCAACCCCACATGCCCAGCCCGGCTCCAGCCACTCGGGCTTGCTGAAGCCAAGCAGCCTCTGCCAGCCTCTGTCTGCGAGGCCCTGGCCACCAGGGGAGGGCTGGTGCCCACTCGCCCACCCACTGTGTGGCCCTGACTCGGGAAAGACGACCTCCTACCAAGCTGCCTGAAGCTTGTGAGGTGAGAATAAAGGCATTAGTGTCGGCCCCCACTCCACCCTTCCATCCCTGCCGTGGATTTAAGAGGCCTCGGGGCTGAGGCTTAGCCCTGACCCAGGCCTGTCACCTGGCCCCAGTGTCCACTCTAGGGAAAGGGAGAACCACACGGACCTTCCTGGACGTCAAGAGGATGAAGAGAAATGACAGCAGCGTGGACCAGCTCCACTGCAGCAGAGACTTCCGCTGTTGTGCAGCCACTAACATCGTGTCCAACTCTTTGGGACTGCAAGGACTGCAGCACCCCAGGCTTCCCTGCCCTTCACTGCCTCCCGGAGCTTGCTCAGACTCACGCCCATCGAGTCAGTGATGCTATCTAACGTCTCATCCTCTGCTGCACCCTTCTCTTACCCTCAATCTTTCCCCAAACCACCAGGGTCTCTTGCAATGAGTCACCTCCCCTGCATCAGGTGGCCAAAGTATTGGAGCTTCAACGTCAGCATCAGTCTTTCTAATGAATACTCAGGGTCAATTTCCTTTAGGATTGATTGGTTTGATCTCCTTGCTGTCCAAGATTCTTAAGACTCTTAAGAGTCTCCTCCAGCACCACAGTTCGAAAGCATCAATTCTTCGACACTCTGACTTCTTTATGGTCCTCACATTCGCTCATAATTGCTGGATCAACTATAGCTTTGGCTCTGCAGACCTTGGTCAGCAAAGTGATGTTTGCTTTCTCTAAAGATCTTAGAGGCTCCTGGGGGCACCGTAAAATGCATGCTCCCTGGCCAACGCTGCTCACCTGAGCCTGGGGCCCAGGGAGCTGTATTTCCAACGGATTTTGCAGGTGATTCTGGTGGGGAAACCAGGCAGTGAGATCACGGGCACAGGAGACACCCCAACACCCCAAATGTTAGTCCCAGGAAATGTTGTTAGTCCCCCAAACTCCGGCCAGCCCTCCGCCTATCTCGGATGGTGTCGCCAAGCCAGGGGCCAGAGCAGCCCCACTCCTCTCCCTCCTCACTGTACCACCAGTTTTCTCTCTACCGGAACCTTGAACCTCCTCCCCTCCATGCCCTGCCCCTCTCTCTCTCTCCCCCTCCCTCCCCTCCCCTCCCTCCCTGCAGTGACCACTGGGCCCGGACCCTGTTCCCTTTGCGCTTGACCAGCACTGCAACCCTTGCAGGCTCCCCACTTCCAGCCTCTCCCCAGTGCTCCCATCTGTCCTGCTGTATTCTTCCTCCCCAGACATGGTCCTGCTCCCATCACCCCCTTAAGGAGACGCTAATATCCCATAGAATCAGACTCTTCTGCAAACAAGGAATCAAGCCACACCTCTCCAACTCACCTGTGCCTTCTGGGCGTTCATCAAATCCACATGCCTGCTCCTCTTCCCTCGCCCCCTACTTCCAACCTGCACACTTTCTCCTCTCCAGCCCCCTCCTCTTCCTGGACCTCCCCCACCGCCGTCAGCTCCTCCAGCCCCAATTCTTTCCTCGCATCAAGGCCATCTCAAAGGTCACACTTCCTACGGGATTGGCCCCTGGGTCGATGAAGAGCACTCAGGTGCCAGAGCTGCCTCAGTCTCCTCTCAGAGCCACCTCCATACCTGAGCGCCTCCTCCTCTCTCCCTCCACCCTCCAACCTCCTCCTCTGGGTCGAGGACACTGGTCTGAGAACCAACAGCCCTCGTTCCCCAGTTTCCTCAAGATGCTGCCCCCAGGGTCTCCCTCCTTCCCTCTCCACCTCTGCCCAGGGCATGGGGGCACCGCAGTGTCTCTTAGATTCTCCCTGCTCCCTGCTAAGCCTTTGCAGATGTCTATTCAGTTCACCCCAACTGACCCAATTTGAGGGTGCCATTTCCTGCCAGGGCCTTACCAATGAGCATCCTGTACCCAAACAGCCAGGCTCAAGTGTCTGCATCAAATGGGCCCTCCCAAACCACCTACTTCCTCAGGCAGATCACACCATTTCTTCATCCAGCCCCAGGGGCATCTCTGTCTCCTTAGAGAAATAGCTTTCTAGACCCCCAGGATGTCCAGTGGTGATCTCAGCTTCTGGCGAGGCACGAAGCCCTGTTGTCTGGAAACAGGAGGGCAGGGATGGCCCGGGGGCTGTTGGTGATATTGGAACCCGTGCCCTAGAGAGGACAGGAATGTGTTAGCTCCCCAACTAATGCTCACTTCTTGGGGACACTTCTTCAGACCCCTGAGTGGGAGGAAGTTTGGGTTTATGGAAGTGTGGAGGGAGGAAATAAAATGTCCCTGATACTTCCCCAGACTCCCAGGGGAAAATCTCACTGGGCCCACCCTACCCACCCACTCAGCATCTCAAGGAGAGAGTGGGTCAAAAGTGACTTGAAAACCCTACCAACTCAGTGCATACAGGTCTATGGTCTAATAAACAGATTCTAGAAGGGTTCCAAGTTTGATTTCACTCTGATGCTTGGAATGGCCCAGAAGGAATTTCACAGGAGCATGTCATAACCACCCCAAACCTCCTCCTTGGTTTCCCAGCCACCATGCACTCTGAAGATCCATACTCCAAACTCAGAGCCCACAAAGATCAAAAAATCCCTGAATGCATGTTCCAAAGAGACACAGACGTTATTGTGATATCCAGACCCATCTCGGGCATAAATTCCATTAATGTTCACCAAACAATAAGCACATGTTTGAATTAATACCAATATTTATTGGTGTTTAACAAGAATCCACACCAGTACATATCTCTGAGTTTTATCTACCTGTCCCTTACAGAGTTATTAAAACACCAAAATATAATTTTAACCATCAGCAGGATTTTAATTAACAAACAATAATGATTCCCGTTCAACTGGACTACTCAGATTCAGAAAGTAATTACTCACTCACAGCACTAAATTTGAAGTGTTACCACAGATCTGTATCTCCTGAAGCCACATGAAGTTAGATCATAGTATTTCTTGTTAGAACTCATAGAGCACGCTCACTTCAGAGGGAAGATGGAAGCCAGGCCCAAGGGAGGCGGGAAGAGATGGGAAGAACTGGGAGCCAGCTGGGTGGTCCCTGAGGGAGAACATTCCCCTGCACTCAGCAGCTCAGCAGCTTTCTGACTGTCCTGACACGGTCCTCTGCACCACGCCTGGGGGCCCCAAGGTTGAGTCCTTCTGGCAATAGAGAGCTCCTCACCACGGAAGGAAACGTGCCCTATGTAACCTTGGAAAGTCACTTCTCCTCACCTCACCCCACAATAAGAGACTGCTCTTGTTGTTCAGTCACTAAATCTGAACAAACTGCCCAGCTCTGTGAGAACCCATCAACCTCAGCTTGCCAGGCTTCCCTGTCCTTCACTGTCTCCCAGAGTTTGCTCAAACTCATGTCCATTGAGTCAAGGATGCCATTCAACCATCTCATCCCCTGTCGTCTGCTTCTCCTCCTGCCCTCAATCTTTCCCAGCATCAGGGTCTTTCCCAATGAGTCAGCTCTTTGCATCAGGTGTCCAAAAGCTTGGAGCTTCCGCATCAGTCCTTCCAATGAATATTCAGGGTTGATTTCCTTTAGGATTGACTGGTTTGATCTTCTTGCTATTCAAGGAACTCTAAAGAGTCTTCTCCAGCACCACAGTTCAAAAGCATCAATTCTGCAGTGCTGAGCTTTCTTTATGGTCTAGCTCTCACATCTGTACATGACTACTGGAAAAACCATAGCTTTCACTATACAGACTAGCATCTTAATTTAAATACACCATCTCCATTGACAGGAAGGTGACTGTTTTAAATAGATATTATTCCACCAAATCACTATCCCCATCCTACAGATGAGGAAACTGAGGCCTCTGAGGGTTAAATAACTTGTCTGCAGTCACATGAAAAGATGCAGAGCTGAGCTGATCCATGAGCCATCTGTTTCCCAAGATCTTTGTAAGACATCATATCTCATCCCATGGCAGGATGCTGAATGTTTTCTGGAGTTTAATCTGAATGTTTCAAAGCCTAAAAATAGTAAGTTGCCTCTGCTCTAGAAATCTGCTGCTAGATACTTATCTTAAGGAAATCATCAGAGATGTACACAAGGACTCCACTTTAGGAAGTTCAGGGGCTTCCCTGGTGGCTCAGTGAAAAGGAATTCATGTGCCAGTGCAGGATACACAAGGTCAGTCCCTGATCTGGGAAGACCCCACATGCCAAGGAGCAACTAAGCCCAGGTGCCACAACCATTAAGTCTGTGCTCTAATGCCTGGGAGCCACAGCTACTGAGCCCAAGCACCCTAGGGTCTGTGCCCTACAACAAGAGATGCCACTGTAATGATAAGCCCGTGCACCGCTACTCGACAGTAGCCCCTCCTCACTGCAACTGGAGAAAAAGCCCACACAGCAACAAAGTCCTAGCACGGCTATAAATGAATAAATAATTATTTTTAAAAAAGGAAGTTTAAGCAAGAATCGTTCAAAATGTCCAAAAACCAAAAATGGTTATAAATCATGGCACATCTAAAAAGGAAAACTTGGTAGGCACTGAAAACGACATAATGCAAGAATATTCAATTATGTAGAAAGCTGATGACCAAATAATGTTAAGTGAAAATTTACAAATAAACCAATTTGTTCTTCATAATGCCTTTTTATTAAAAAAAAAAAATGCAGAACATGAGTACAGAGAAGAAGGACTGGAAGGATGTGTAACCTAAGAGACTGAAAAGAGTGGTCATCTCTAGGGAGCGTCAATTTTTTTTTAATGATAACATTTTTTTCTCTTGCAAATCTGTGTCTTCTAAATTTTCTGTAGCTAACTTGCTAATTTTTATGATACAAAAATCATTATGAAAAATAAAATTCTTTTTTACAAAAATGAGGTGATCTGATTAAGAAAATACAGGACTAAATTTGCAATATGCTGGACACAGACAAGCTCTCCAATGTGGACTCATACAAGGGAGAGAATTGATAAAGTCCAGGTGGCAGATTTATTAATAATGCTAGAGCTAGAAGGGAAACTTATGAAGCTCCATTTATATCTGGAGCTTGAGCCCCAGGAAAGAGGAGAGTGGGCCTTGGCCCTGAGGCAGCCTGACTCTGAAGACTTCCAACTTGATTGGTTGTGTTTTTTGTGGCTTCTTCCCTAAGTTTGGCACCCCACTCCAGCACTCTTGCCTGGAAAATCCCACGGACGGAGGAGCCTGGTAAGCTGTAGTCCATAGGGTTGCTAAGAGTCAGACACAACTTCACTTTCACTTTTCACTTTCATGCATTGGAGAAGGAACGGCAACCCACTCCAGTGTTTTACCTGGAGAATCCCGGGGACGGGGAGCCTGGTGGGCTGCCATCTATGGAGTCGTACAGGGTCGGACACGACTGAAGCAACTTAGCAGCAGCAGCAGCCCCTAACTTCTATCTTTGAGAAATTGGCTGGGCTCAAGCGTGAGTACCAGAGATTTACCATAAGGAGAAAAAAATGATCAGAAAGCATGAGGGTCATTTGTCTAGTTTCCTTGTGTTGCCTAAACTACATATGTAAGCATAGATTTTGGAACTTTAACTGAGCCAAGGAGATGATGTCGTCATCTTCCCCTGAAGGACAAGGACAAGGTTACCTGTGAGGGAAGCAGATGTGAGCACCACAGCCAAGAGGACATCACAGAAATCTCCAACACGGTTTCTGCAAATCCAGTTCCTTCTACACAGTGTGGAAGGTAGACTTGTCTTCAGTGCAACATGGAATCCCAAAACTTTGTTGTTGAAGCCTAAGAGATTAACTTTGGTAGCAAAAGGCATTTATTCATCATCACAGTTCCAACAAAGGGCTGCTTTCTCAATTTAAAAATACAAATCCTCTCCTCCTCAGTCATGTGATTCCTGCTAGTGATAAATTATCATCCTTCATATACTGTCCTTTGATTCCTCACCATCAACCCTGCTTCTGGGATAGAGAATCAGCCCCTTGGCTCCTGCCTCAGGGAACTGCTGGGCATAGGACAGATTCCTCTATGTTCTTGTAAAATATTCCACACAAAAGCAATGATTTTAAATTCTGCCACCCCCACCACACACCCCTTAAGAGTCTTAGGGAGCAGTGGAAAGGAAACTGTTGGCAGATTTGTGAAGATTTTTGAGACTGTCCTTCAGTGAGTGGAGACACAGTAATGTCTTTTCAGACCCACAAAAGCAGAAAGAATACCTCACCAGCAGACCTGCACTGGAAGAACTGTTGGAAGTTCTTTGCAGAGAAGGAAAATGGTACTCACTGAAAACTTGGATTTACATGAAGGAATGAAGAACAACAGAAATGGTAATTCCATGGGCAAATATGAACATATCCTTCTTATTATTCAAAATTCTCTGAAAGATAATCAACTACTTGAAGGAAAAGTAAAAACCATGTATGGTGGCATTTATGGCATTTGAGAAAGTAAAACGCGTCACAGTAGCCTGAGGTCAAGAGAGAAGAAACAGAAGCGGACTATCAGGTCTTACCCTAGACATTAAATTAAAGACACGGATTAAAAACCCTGAAGTGAAAGTGAAGTTGCTCAGTCGTGTCCGACTCTTTGCGACCCCATGGACTACTGTAGCCTATCAGGCTCCTCCATCCATGGGATTCTCCAGGCAAGAGTGCTGGAGTGGACTGCCATTTCCTTCTCCAGGGGATCTTCCCGACCCAGGAATCGATCCCGGGTCTCCCGCACTGCAGGCAGATGCTTTACCATCTGAGCCACCCTAAAACCCTAAAGCCACCACTAAAATAACTCAACAAAAAAGTAAGGCTAATAAGCCAGTCAAGGAGACAAAGTGCAATCATCATATTGCATTCCATCCAAAGGAAGTCAGAAAAGGGCAGGAAGTTCACAGAACAGAAGAGACAAACAGGAAACCAAGAGCAAGATGGTAGATTTAAAGCACACCAAAGATGGCATTAGCGCTGTTTATAATAGCCAGGACATGGAAGCAACCTAGACGTCCATCAGCAGAGGAATGGATAAGAAAGCTGCGGTACATGTACACAATGGAGTACTACTCAGCCCTTAAAAGAATAAATTTGACTCAGTTCTAATGAGATGGATGAAACTGGAACCGATTATACAGAGCGAAGTAAGCCAGAAAGAAAAACACCAATACAGTATACTGACACATATATATGGAATTTAGAAAGATAGTAATGATGACCCTGTATGTGAGACAACAAAAGAGACACAGAGGTGTAGAACGGACTTTTGGCCTCTGAGGGAGAGGGAGAGGGTGGGATGATTTGGGAGAATGGCATTGAAACATGTATACTTTCTTGTAAGAAACGAAGCGCCAGTCTATGTTCAATGCAGGATGCAGGATGCATGGGGCTGGTGCACAGGATGATTCAGGTAGATGATATGGGGTGGGAGGTGGGAGGGGGCTTTGGCATTGGGAAATTGTGTTCACCTGTGGCTGATTCATGTCAATGTATGGCAAAACAAATGCAGTATTGTAATTAAGAAATAAATAAATAAATGAAAAAATGAAAATTAAAATTAAATCAACTATCTAAACACCACAATTAAAAGGCAGAGTTTGTCAGATTGGATTTTAAAAAAAAACAACAACAAAACAAGCCCCAATGCTAAGCTGCCAACAAAAAGAAAATTCACTTTAAATACGAAACAAAAGAAAGTGGATGTGGCTACATGAATATCAGACAAAGTAGATTTCAGAGCAAAGAGTCACAAAAAGATAACAAAGGGCATTTCATAATGAAAAGGGTTTAATTCATTAAAAAGAAACCATTCTACTCTTAATTGTTTATACACTTAGAGCAGAACTGGATGGAGAAATAGACGAATCCCATGTTTAGTTAGCAGTTTCAGTACCCCCTTTTCAATAACTGACAGAACAGGTAGATAGAAAATCTAATAATATCCAAATACTATCAATCAACTTGACTTAATTGATACTTAGAGAGTACTTCAGCAAACAACAGTAGAATATACATTCTTTTTAAATGCTTATTAAATAGTCCCCAAAATAGAGCATATTCTGGACCACAAAACAAGTCTCAATAATTTGAGTCATACAAAGTATGTTCACTGACCACAACGGAATTAAATTGAACATCAATAACACAAAGATATCTAGAGAATCTATAAGAATTTGGGAACTAAATGGCATACCTCTAATAACACATGGGTCAAATGAGAAATCAAAAGGAAAATCAGAAAGTAGTAAAAAAATGAAAATAATCAAAATTTACAGGATATTACTAATGTATCACACTAAAAAGTGTAGCATTAAATGCCTATATTAGAAAAGATGAAATAAAGATCTCAAATCAATGATCTCTGCACCTTAAAAACACATAAGCCCGAAATTAAGCAGGTAAGAAGGAAATAAAAATAATCAAAAGAGAAATCAAAGAAAGAGAAAATCAATAAAAATCAATAGAAAAAAAATTTTTAACCAAAAACTGGTTCTTTGGCAAGATCAGTAATTGTTGACAGTCTAGCTAGACGAATTAAAGAAAGTAGAAAGAAGAACCAAATTACCAACATCAGAAATGAGAGTTGATATCACCATAAATTCTACAGATATTAAAAGAATAATCATGGAACATTATTAAAAATTTTATGACAAAAAGTCAACAATTTATGTTAAATGGACAAACTACCAATACTTACAGGAATCTTTATTTCCAGGTGGCTCAGTGGTAAAGAACCCACCTGCCAATGCAGGAGACACTGATTTGATCCCTGGGTTTGGAAAATCTCCTGGAGTAGGAAATGGCAAGCCACTCCATTATTCTTGCCTGGACAGTTCTAGAGACTGGGGAGCCTGAGGAGCTGCAGTCCTTGGGGTCACATAGAGTCAGACACAGCGGAACACACATGCAGCTACACTCAGCAAGAAGTAAATAACCCAAACACCACTCTAATTGCCAAAGACATCTAAATTTTAGTTAAAAACTTTCTCAGAAATAAAGACCAGGCCAGATGGCTTTCTTGGTAAATCCTACTCAAACATTTCAGGAGATGATATCAAATTCTTCCAGAAAATAAAAGAAGGAACATTTCTCACTGCATTCTATAAA
Source organism: Nanger dama (assembly GCA_917880005.1). NCBI lineage: Eukaryota > Metazoa > Chordata > Mammalia > Artiodactyla > Bovidae > Nanger > Nanger dama. The sequence continues at coordinate 6,180,182 of CAKJTW010000063.1, read as the reverse complement.
GCCAGCACAACCCCAATACAAAAACAAAATTAAGATATTAAAGAAGACTGTAGTGCAGTCACCCACATGAAAACAAATGAAAATTCTTTAAAAAAAAATTTACACATGTAAAAAGAACATCACAATCTGGGAATATGAGATTGGTTTAATGGTTTGAAAATCAACAATATATTAATAATTCATCATATTAACAGGCCAAAAATGAAAAACCATATGATCATTTAAATGAATATAAAAAAGCATCGGCTAAATTAAGCATCCAGTTTTCAGCAAACTGGGAATAGAAAGGAATTGCCTCAGTCTAATAAGGAGAAATCTTCCAAAAATACATGCTAGCATCATATTTAGTGGTGAAAGACTAACTTCTTTCATCCTTAACATCAGGAGAAAATCACAGAAGTTCACTCTCACCAGTTCTATTCACCACTATACTGGAAGTTCTAAACATTGCAATAAGACAGGAAAAAGAAATAAAAGGAATCAAGGTTTTTTTAAAAAAAAATGTAAAATTGTTTTTTATTCACAGGCATGATAGTCTACATGGAAAATTCTATGTAATATAAAAAAAGTGACTAGAACAAATGAGTGAGTATAACATAGTTGTTAGGCATAAGACTGATATTAAAGAATCAATTCTATTTCTCTATACTAAAAACAATCAGATTGAAATGAAAAAGAAAAGTTAGAATAGCATTAAAAAATAATAAACACTGGGAGATATAGAAAGATATATAAGGTTCAAGCACAGAAAACTACAAAATATTACTGAGAAAAACTAAGATCTAAATGAATGAAGAGTTTTATTATAATCATGAGCCAGACTCACTCTTTTTAAGCTATAAGTTCTCCCCTAATTGATCTATAGCCTCAACACAACCTCAAGTAAAATCTCAGCAAGCTTTCTTATAGAAATTGACAAACTCACTCTAAAATTCTTTTGGAAGTGAAAAGGGCCTAGAATGAAAAAGATAAAAACTTTTAAAAAGAAGACTATAACTGGAAGACTAACACTCTTGACTTTAAAATTTATGAAGCTACTATAATAAAGACAGTGTGGTATTGGTGTCAAAATAGGCAAACAAGTCAGAGTCTAGAAATAAGCTCACATAATTGAAACTGATTTTCAACAAGGATGTAAATGTAATTCAGTGGAGGAAAGTTGGTCTTTTCAACAAGAAGTGCTAGAATAATGAAAGAATCATATGAAACAAAAAATGAGCTTAAATCCATTCACCATATTTGAAATTTAACTCATAACAAATGATAAACACAAACATAAAACATTTAGAAGAAAACTTAGAATAAAACTTTTGTAACCTTCAATTCAGAGAAGGCAAATGGCAATCCACTCCAGTACTCTTGCCTGGCAAATCCCGTGGATGGAGGAGCCTGGTGGGCTGCAGTCCATGGAGTTGCTAAGAGTCAGACACGACTGAGCGACTTCACTGTCACTTTTCACTTTCATGCATTGGAGAAGGAAATGGCAACCCACTCCAGTGTTCTTGCCTGGAAAATCCCAGGGATGGGGGAGCCTGGTGGGCTGCTGTCTATGGGGTCGCACAGAGTTGCACATGACTGAAGCGACTTAGCAGCAGCAATCTTCAATTAGGCAATGGTTTCTTAGATACAACACCAAAAGTACATAAATCTGGGGCGGGGGGTGGGGGTGGGGTAAATGACCTAATCAAAATTAAGAACATGTGTTCGTCAAAAGACACTGATAAGAAACTGAAAAGGCAAGACACAGAATGTCATATCCAGCCAAATCTTTAGAATTTTCATGTGACTTAGTTGACACTAAGTCATATCCAACTCTTTGCAACCCCATGGACTGTAGCCCACCAGGCTCCTCTGTCCACAGGATTCTCCAGGAAAGCCTTCTGCAGTGGGTTGCCATTTCCTTCTCCAAGGCATCTTCCCAACCCAGGGATCAAACTCAAGTCTCCTGCATTGCAGGCAGATTCTTTACAATCTGAACCACCAGGTGGGGTTCAGAAGCCTCAGGTGGGGAAGGCCTCCAATTCTCCCTTCAAGATTTTCTTTAGGTTTTGTTGCAATCAGTTCAGTGCAGTTGCTCAGTCATGTCTGATTCTTTGCAACCCCATGAACTGCAGCATGCCAAGCTTCCCTGTCCATCACTAGCTCCCGGAGTTTGCTCAAACTCATGTCCATCGAATCAGTGATGCCACCCAAACATCTCATCCTCTGTCTTCCTCTTCTCCTCCTGACATATTGTTATCCTCCTCTTGCCTTATTATTATTGCCTCTGTTGCAATAATTATGCTTGTTTACTTTTTTGTTCATGCATAAGACCTAAGGCAATGTCTGGTGTATGTTTGGGTTTTTTCCCAACCTACAGTGGATTTGGGGGCTGGGGAGGGGGAATACCAAAAAAAACAATGCTGGCCGACTAGAAGGATGAGAGCATCACTGAGCTGGAAGGGACTTCAAGATGATCTGGGCCAAATCACTCACCAGTAAGGAACACAGAACCCACGATGAGACAGGATCTCCCTAAGGTCGCCAGGTAAGTTAATGACCAAATCTTTCAAATCTCTTCTCAGTCTCTTGCATTTATGCTGCACTTTGAGAAAAACAGAATAACTAGAAAAAGCAAACAGAAAACCTGAAAAAGGACAGATATCCACAACTATTTAACAGTCCCATATGGAAGGCACTAAAGTGTTCTAATGCAATACCTGCTGAATGGAACCAGGAATTCCATAGACATAGCTAAGCCATACTCCATTGCCTCTGCCTAACAGGAAGTTGGAAAAAGGTCATTGGAAAAGACCCTGATGCTGGGAAAGATTGAAGGCAAAAGGAGAAGTGAGCAGCATAGAATGAGATGGTTAGATAGCATCTCTGACTCAATGGACAAATCTGAGCAAACTCCAGGAGGTAGTGGAAGACGGAGGAGCTTGGCATGTTGCAATCCATGGGGTTGCAAAGAGTTGGATATGACTTAGTGACTGAAGGACAACGAGAGGAAACTACTTCTCATTTAACATGGTTAAAATCAAAGGTGCCTAAATGGCTAAGCTGGTCAGCTGAGCAACCATTCCAAATCACTTCCAAAGTACTTCACCAGAAAAGGAGTGTTAGAGTACATACTTCCTACATATATGTTTATCTATACCTTAAACACAGGTATTGTTGTTTGAGGTAAGTTGTATATACAGGGTGAAAAAGTTGGCTTAAAGCTCAACATTCAGAAAACGAAGATCATGGCATCTGGTCCCATCACTTCATGGGAAATAGATGGGGAAACAGTGGAAACAGTGTCAGACTTTATTTTTTTAGGCTCCAAAATTACTGCAGATGATGACTGCAGCCATGAAATTAAAAGACGCTTACTCCTCGGAAGGAAAGTTATGACCAACCTAGATAGCATATTCAAAAGCAGAGATGTTAACTTTGCCGACTAAGGTCTGTCTAGTCAAGGCTATGGTTTTTCCAGTAGTCATGTATGGATGTGAGAGTTGGACTGTGAAGAAGGCTGAGCACCAAATATTTGATGCTTTTGAACTGTGGTGTTGGAGAAGACTCTTGAGAGTCCCTTGGACTGCAAGGAGATCCAACCAGTCCACTCTGAAGGAGATCGGCCCTGGGATTTCTTTGGAAGGAATGATGCTAAAGCTGAAACTCCAGTACTTTTGCCACCTCATGAGAAGAGTTGGCTCATTGGAAAAGACTCTGATGCTGGGAGGGATTGGGGGCAGGAGGAGAAGGGGACAACAGAGGATGAGATGGCTGGATGGCATCACTGACTCGATGGACGTGAGTCTGAATGAACTCTGGGAGCTGGTGATGGACAGGGAGGCCTGGAGTGCTGCGATTCATGGGATCGCAAAGAGTCGGACACGACTGAGCGACTGAACTGAACTGAACTGAACAGTCCTAGTATGTTCTCCTTGCCTTCAGGGACAAGTGCATCAATGCACCCCTGCCCTTCAAAAAACCATCACATAGAACATTCCATGCAATGGAACAGAGCACCTACCTGGGGTCCAGAAACCTAGAGTCTGCTGCAACCTTGTGTCACTTTGTCCCATCCAATTCTTCCATCCATCAAGCAGATCAGGAAGCCGAAACGCAGAGAACTCAGACTTGCCCAAGGTCCCACTGAGAAGAAAGTGAAAGTAAAAGTCGCTCAGTCGTGTCCAACTCTTTGTGACCCTGTGGACTATACAGTCCACGCAATTCTCCAGGCCAGAACACTGGAGTGGGTAGCCTTTCCCTTCTCCAGGGGATCTTCCCAAACCAGGGGTCAAACCACCAGGTCTTCCACATTGCAGGTGGATTCTTTACCAGCTGAGCCACAAGGGAAGCCCAAGAATACTGGAGTGGATAGCTTATCCCTTCTCCAGGGGATCTTCCTGACCCAAGAATCAACCCAGCGTCTCCTGCATTGCAGGTAGATTTTTTTTTACCACCAGAGCTATCAGGGAAGCCCACAGAGAAGAATTAGGGGGCAAAATTTGTACTTGGACCCAGATCTGACACCAGAGCTGTGCTTGTTCAGGGGGCCACATGTTCATCCCAGGAGGGCCCCCAAGACATGTAAGCAGGCAGCATTCAGTGAAAACAGAAGTTGACCTCCAAGGTTCCAAGGTAGAACCACCAGCTCCTAGAATGTCGTGCCAAAACTTTAATGTTTAAACAACAAGGACCTACTGAATTGCCCAGGGAACTGTATTCAATATCCTGTGATAAACCGTAACGAAAAAGAATATGAATAAATACACGTGTGTGTGTGTGTGTGTGTGTGTGTGTGTGTGTGTGGGAACTGAGTCACATTGCCATACAGCAGTAATTGTCACAACATTAAAATTCAACTGTGCTTCAATTTTAAGAAAAATTAGTGTCAGACTTCCCTGATGGCTCAATGAATGGGAATCTGCCTGGCAATGCAGGGGATAAAGGTTTAATCCCTGGTCCAGGAGGAGTCCACATGCCCTGAAACAACTAAGCTTGTACACCACAACTACTTAGGCCATGCTCTGCTGCTGCTGCTTCAGTCGTGTCCGACTCTGTGTGACCCCATAGACGGCAGCCCACCAGACTCTGGCCCTGGGAGTCTCCAGGCAAGAATACTGAAGTGGGTTGTCATTTCCTTCTGCAATGTATGCGTGCATGCTAAGTCGCTTCAGCCGTGTCCGACTCTGCGACCCTATGGACAGCAGCCCACCAGACTTCTCTGTCCACAGGATTCTCCAGGCAAGAATACTGAAGTGGGTTGCCATTTCCTTCTGCAATGTATGCATGCATGCTAAGTCGCTTCAGCCGTGTTCGACTCTGTGCGACCCTATGGACAGCAGCCCACCAGACTTCTCTGTCCACAGGATTCTCTAGGCAAGAATACTAGAGTGGGTTGCCATTTCCTTCTCCAAGCCCATGCTCCAGAGCCTGCCAGCCACCACTACTGATGCCCATGTGCCCAGAGCCTGTGCTCCGCAAAACGGGAAGCCACCACAATGAGCAGCCTGCACACGGCAACGAAGAGTAGCCCCGGCTCACCACAACTACAGAAAACCCACACAAAGCAACAAAGAGAAATAAATAGGTTTGTTTTTTTTTTTTAATTAGCATCGACAGCTTAGTTGGGAGGACAGACATCACTCCAAGTAAATAAGCACTTAAAATGCGTGGTACTTGCTATGGCAGGGAAACATGTGTAATGTGTGAGGAAAGATAGGAGGAACAATTGAACTGAGAAGCCAAGGAGGTAGCGGAGCCTTCTTCCCCTGCCTTGTGGATTTCACAAGGTGATGTCTCGGATGTTGGGGGAGAGAGGATGGTTCCCAGCACCCCTCCCCGCCTGGCATTCTCTAACAGGATTAAAATGTTCGACTTACTGCAAATCGAGATGCCAGCTTCACCCAGCAGTCTGAAAAGGGGCTAACAGCCAATCTGTGTTACCAGGAAGTCTGCTGTGAGCCTCCCCGACTTGTTGCTGCTGTCTGCATGTTTAGCGTTTCCTGTTAGGAATCATCTGTGTTACTGTTCTGTCCCCGTCATTGCAAGCCCCCATCCTCTCTTCCTTCTTTGTATGAACACGGCACACCAGTTAATATTCCAGCGGTTTGTGTGATCGCTCTCAATCCATAAGAATAACCACCCGCTATTTCATCACTTGTTAATGTCTGACGTTTTTAGCCTAGATTGGAATATTCTTTCCAGTGGGGCCTGGGGCTCGGCCTGGAGCTGCTACATGGTAAATGAATAAAATGCATTCTCTCTCTCCCCCTTAGAGAAGGCCCATTCCCCAAGCTCTGGGCCCTCCCTCAAAGGACGGAGAGAGGGGGAGACAGAGAGAGAGAAAGAAAGAGACGACGGGAAATGAAAACAGAGCCAGAGAGACAGAAGCAGAGGAAAGTTCCCCTTGCCATCTGAGGCATTCGGAGCCCTCTAGACAGCAAACTGTTTTCCTAGTGCACTCGGAGGGGATGTGATGTCAGAGATCGTATAAGAAAGAAAGACAGTGTTACTCACATCCAACTCTTTGAAACCCCAAGGACTGTACCCCACCAGGCTCCTCTGTCCATAGAATTTTCCAAGCAAGAATACTGAAGTGAGTTGCCATTTGCTTCTCCAGAGGGTCTTCCCCATGCAAGGATAGAACCCTGGTCTCTGCATTTCAGGCAGTTCTTTACTGTCTGGGCCACCGTGGAAGCCCGAGCTCAAGTAAGGTCCCCAGCAATGCTTACAACCTGCTAACAGGGACATAAAGGGCTTTTGTGTGTGTGTGTGTGTGTGTGGCCACTTTATTTTTTAATTGAAGGGTAACTGCTTTACAGAATTTTGTGGTTTTCTGTCAAACATCAACAGGAATCAGCCATAGGTACACCCATGTCCCCTCCCTCCTGAACCTCCTTTCTAAGTGTTACTTTTGAATCAGCTTCGAAAGGAAGGGAAGGAGGAAGGAAGGAAGGAAGGGGAAAGGGAGGAATAGTAAAAAGCCTAGAGGGTCCAGGGGGCAGGACTGGTTACAGCTGTATCCCTAGAGCCTGGTATATCGCTACAGAGCTTAAGAAAGATCTGGAATGGACACCCAGAGGAAACAATCAGGCTTGGATAGCAGCTGATAAAAAGAATATCCACCTGGACCTGTAGACACAGCAGGGGAAGGAGAGGATGGGACGAATTGAGAGAGCAGCACTTAGATACATACACTGCCATATGTAACATAGATAGCTAGCGGGAACCTGCTGTACAGCCCAGAGAACTCAGCTCTGCACTCTGTGATGACCTAGAGGGCACGGGGAGTTGGAGGGAAGCGCAGGGGGAGGGGATATACGTATACATGCATAGCCGATTCATGTTTTATAGCAGAAACCAACACAACATTGTAAAGCAATTATACTCCAATTGAAAATAAATTTTAAAAGACACAAAAAACAGAGTACCCACCTTTATTAAATATCTATTCTATACCAAGTACCCATGTATGTACGTGAGGATCATTAACTGCTGACTCCTAGCAAGGGTGCATTGAAACAAGAATTGATAACTCCATTTTACATGTGGGAAAGGAAGCTCAAACAGATGGAATGACCTTCCCACAGCCTGGGGCTAACTAATAACAGAGCCAAAGCTGAAACCCAGTTTCCTCCCCGAGTGTCTCAAAGGGTTGCTGCACGGACCAGGTGACCGGAGATGCAGCTTCCTTGCGGGAGGGAGCCAGAAGTGCAGCCTCAGCACCTTGGTGACCAAATCAGCAGGTTCCGCAGGGCCGGCCCAGCCCACAGCCCCAGATCTGCCAACCAGTCAGCCCCAGCAGGAAGCTCCTTCTGCAACTCCTCTGCCTTTATCTCCAGCAGGGCTAATCTGCAAGGCCACGATCACAGCTCCTTATCAGAACATCTTCACCTCCTGGGGACACAGCCCAGCCAACAGAACTGCAATTTCCTCTAGGTCTTCCCCCAGAAGCCCCCACTATAGGCATCACAAATTAAAAGAAGAAACTCTAAAAACTGAAATTTGAGGGAGGTCTTCCCCAGTAGGGCCTGGCTTAGAGGGAAAGCCACAAGGAAATATATGTAGCAAGAAACTTTTCCTCTTTCTCCATCTGGGGAGCTCCTGACTCGCCTATGAAACCCCAGCTCAAACGCCCTTCCCCTGAAAGGTTTCCCAAGTCCTCCTGGCCTCCAGTAGTGGTGAGCACTCTGACATCTTGTCCACTTTTCTCCCTGGGTTGCAATTATTTGATTCTGTGTCCGTCTCCCCCACCAGAATATAACCTGGTGCGTATGAATACAGGTTGTAAGATCAAACCATTTAAAATGAATACGAGATTTCATAACAGCTGATCCAGTTACTAGCTCTGTAACCTCAAGCAGGACTGCCTTTCTAAACCAGCTGGCCCATCTGAAAAAAAGGAGATAAAACAGGTCTCTCTATCACTGCACAAAGTAATCCATTCAAGTGCTAGAAATACAGCAGTCACTAAAAACATTAGTGAAACCCCCTCCCACTCCCTACCTCTCATGCCAGCATTATACCTACAACCCTGAGATTCTCATCAATGTTTGTTTAATGGGATCACTGATGGGTGGAATTAAATGAAATGTTGAGATTTTACTCAATACATGAACTTTAAGGACAGCAAGGAGAGATCTGACTCAAGGAAAGGCTCCCAGTTCCTGGCCAAAGAAATGGATCCATGAACCCAGATCCTACCACCCATTTCCTCTTCTTGCATTCACAGAAAGACTACGTTTCCCAGCATCCCTTACAGTTATGTTAGGATCATGAGACTATGTTCTGGCCAATGGAATGGGAGTTGACATAACAGGGACTTCTAGAAAATGGAAAGTGATCCTCCATTCTCTCATCTCTCTGTCTGATGGAGGTGAAAGTCTCTGAAATAGTATAGCTGCATGACAGAAGGAGCTCACCTTCCTGGGTCACCTCTTAAGGAGAGCTACTAATCCTCAGTGGATGCTAACGTGGGTAAAAAATAAACTTTTATTACAATAAGTCACTGAACCACCAGCTTTTTGCTATAGCAGCTAATGTTACTTATCCTGACTGATACAGAAATAGGAAACAGAAGGTCACTGAAGATCTAAAGTGAGTGATGTCAGCTTATCAATCAAGATGTGGGAAGTGAAGAAATAGATATACTAGAATAGATGGATGGATGGGCATCTAGGTTATGCAGGGGTAAGCACTTTCTAAAACAGTTGCCTATGATAATTCAGAGGACAGAACCTGCACCTCCTGAATCTATGGCTCTAGAGAAACAAATTGAAAGCACAGCATTAATAATTTGTGTATATCACAATGGAGTATTACTCAGCCCTTAAAAAGAATAAATTTGAATCAGTTCTAATGAGATGGATGAAACTGGAGCCGATTATACAGAGTGAAGTAAGCCAGAAAGAAAAACACCAATACAGTATACTGACACATATATATGGAATTTAGAAAGATAGTAATGATGACCCTCTATGTGAGACAACAAAAGAGACACAGAGGTATAGAACGGACTTTTGGACTCTGAGGGAGAGGGAGAGGGTGGGATGATTTGGGATAATGGCATTGAAACATGTATACTATCATGTAAGAAATGAAGCGCCAGTCTATGTTCAATACAGGATACAGGATGCTTGGGGCTGGTGCATGGGGATGATCCAGAGAGATGATATGAGGTGGGAGGTGGGAGGGGAATTTGGGATTGGGAGCTAGTATACACCTGTGGCAGATTCATGTCAATGTATGGCAAAACCAATACAGTATTGTAAAGTAGAATAAAGTAAAAATAAAATTTAAAAAAATAATAATTTGTGTACATCAGATACAGCTGGACACCACTGTATCAATATAAATATTGTATATCAGATATAGGTTTACAATAGTTTCTGACACAATATTGTAAAGAAGAGAGGCTTGAAAAATATTAGTAATTGACAAATTGACAAGCAGAATAGAAAGGGAATAGAAAGTCCAGAAATATGGGGCATCACAAGGTTGGAAAAGCCACTGTTTGCAATCCCAAATAGAAATGGAAAGTTGAAAAGGCAAAAGCTCAGGAAATTCTCGGAGTTGGATAAAGTGACTAGAAGCAAAGATCAGATTAAGAGTGTGTCCTTTCTGATCAGGCTAAGGGGGACTTCAGGTACAGTTTCTGGTAGAGAGAGTTCAGTTCAGGTCAGTGGCTCAGTCGAGTCCAATTCTTTGTGACTGCACGAACCGCAGCATGCCAGGCCTCCCTGTCCATCACCAACTCCGGAGGTCACTAGACTCACGTCCATCGAGTCCGTGATGCCATCCAGCCATCTCATCCTCTGTCGTCCCCTTCTCCTCCTGCCCCCAATCCCTCCCAGCATCAGAGTCTTTTCCAATGAGTCAACACTTCCCATGAGGTGGCCAAAGTACTGGAGTTTCAGCTTCAGCATCATTCCTTCCAAAGAAATCCCAGGGCCGATCTCCTCCAGAATGGACTGGTTGGATCTCCTTGCAGTCCAAGGGACTCTCAAGAGTCGTCTCCAACACCACAGCTCAAAAGCATCAATTCTTCGGCTCTCAGCTTTCTTCACAGTCCAACTCTCACATCCATACATGACCACTGGAAAAACCATAGCCTTGACTAGACGGACCTTAGTTGGCAAAGTAATGTCTCTACTTTTCAATATGCTATCTAGGTTGGTCATAACTTTTCTTTCAAGGAGTAAGCGTCTTTCAATTTCATGGCTGCAGTCACCATCTGCAGCGATTTTGGAGCCCAAAAAATAAAGTCTGACACTGTTTCCACTGTTTCCCCAACTATTTCCCATGAAGTGATGGGACCAGATAACACAATCTTCGTTTTCTGAATGTTGAGCTTTAAGTCAACTTTTTCACTCTCCACTTTCACTTTCACCAAAAGGCTTTTTAGTTCCTCTTCACTTTCTGCCATAAGGGTGGTGTCATCTGCATATCTGAGCTTATTGATATTTCTCCCGGCAATCTTGATTCCAGCTTGTGCTTCTTCCAGCCCAGCGTTTCTCATGATGTACTCTGAATGGAAGTTAAATAAGCAGGGTGACAATATACAGCCTTGACGGACTCCTTTTCCTATTTGGAACCAGTCTGTTGTTCCATGTCCAGTTCTAACTGTTGCTTCCTGACCTGCATATAGGTTTCTCAATAGGCAGGTCTGGTGGTCTGGTATTCCCATATCTTCCAGAATTTTCCAGTTTTTGTGATCTACCAAGAGCCAGCACAGGAGATCCCACCCATGACAAGGTCATGCAAAGGAGACCTGACAAGCAAGGCCTCCCGGACTCTAGGGACTCCCTGGGCTCATCCCAAACATGACTAGGTCATGCGAAAGAGACCTGACAAGCAAGGTGGATCAGGACTCGAGGAACCCCTTGGACCTGCTCGAGCATCTACCCCCAAACCAGAATTTGTCTGTCTTACTAGTTTATGCCTTTCACCAACTCTTCTGATATTATAAGAAGGCTATCCCCGACCACCTTTTTCTGGAAAAAAAATCAGCTTAGGGCTCTCGTTGATAAATCTCCTGGGCATGAAAGGAATATTTCAATTCAAACCCCTGTTAGCACTCTAGCTTACTTGGCAAGTTTATCCAGTCTCTGGCAAGATTGTTGAGCCAATGTTTGCTGCCAAGTTCCCACATCCCTTATCTATTCTGTTCCTGGGAGTGCATATAGTTAGGATGTAGAAAAACAAGTAGTAGCCTTAGCATTAGCAACATTAGACTTTGAGTTAATAAGTTCTTTCTTTCCTGTAATCAATTGAACCTTTGCTCCATAAAAATGTAACTCTGTACTTTAAGGGTGATGCAGGCTAAGGAATTTTAAAAAAAAAATTCAAGGGAAAGTAAATGTTCTAGCTGACCAACCTTTATCACAAAGGGGTCATAAAATGTCAACAGGCCTCTGGGCCAGAAGATAATGTACAAAAAATAAGACCCTTGTTTATGAAACAGTATGCAGAAAGAAACCTAGTATCGATAAAAGTTAATATTGATGGAATGTTGAGCTAACTCTGCATGACTCTGCATTTTTCACTTTGCTCAATGTACAACTCAGGGTATAAAAGCTCCCTCTGAAAATAAAGTGATGGGCTTTTCTCACTGAAGCTTGGTCTCCCCATGTCATTCTTTCCTTTTCTCTCTCTCCCTTTCTCTTTCCTTTTCAGGTTGATCCCCTGGAGCGCAGAGGCTCTCTGAGTTCACTTTCCTCCTGGGCTTCTAGGACTCTCTTGAGAAGGTACACTGTGCCTTCACCACATCGAGATAGTGCCTTAGGCCTTCGTGAACTGAGCAAGTCCCATGTAGGGCCTTTATTGGCTTTTTGTGTAAACCAAGGAATATCAATCTCTTTTCTTTCTTTCTCTCTCTCTCTCTTTTGCCAATGTTGTCCATCCTGAGAGTATCTCTGGATCCTGCTGGGGCTGGATCCCAGTAGTGATCCACATAATCAGTCTTTGGCATAGTCAATAAAGCAGAAATAGACGTTTTTCTGAAACTCTCTTGCTTTTTCCATGATCCAGCAGATGTTGGCAATTTGATCTCTGGTTCCTCTGCCTTTTCTAAAACCAACTGAACATCTGGAAGTTCACGGTTCACGTATTGCTGAAGCCTAGCTTGGAGAATTTTAAGCATGACTTTACTAGCATGTGAGATGAGTGCAATTGTGCGGTAGTTTGAGCATTCTTTGGCATTGCCTTTCTTTGGGATTGGAATGAAAACTGACCTTTTCCAGTCCTGTGGCCACTGCTGAGTTTTCCAAATTTCTTGGCATATTGAGTGTAGCTCTTTCACAGCATCATCTTTCAGGATTTGAAACAGCTCAATTGGAATTCCATCACCTCCACTAGCTTTGTTCGTAGTGGTGCTTTCTAAGGCCCACTTAACTTCACATTCCAGGATGTCTGGCTCTAGATGAGTGATCACACCATCGTGATTATCTGGGTCGTGAAGATCTTTTTGTACAGTTCTCCTGCATATTCTTGCCACCTCTTCTTAATATTTTCTGCTTCTGTTAGGTACATACCATTTCTGCCCTTTATCAAGCCCATCTTTGCATGAAATGTTCCCTTGGTATCTCTAATTTTCTTGTAGAGATCTCTAGTTTTTCCCATTCTGTTCTTTTCCTCTATTTCTTTGCATTGATCACTGAAGAAGGCTTTCTTATCTCTTCTTGCTATTCTTTGGAACTCTGCATTCAGATGCTTGTATCTTTCTTTTTCTTTTGCTTTTCACTTTTCTTCTTTTCACAGCTATTTGTAAGGCCTCCCCAGACAGCCATTTTGCTTTTTTGCATTTCTTTTCCATGGGGATGGTCTTGATCCCTGTCTCCTGTACAATGTTACAAACCTCATTCCATAGTTCATCAGGCATTCTGTCTATCAGATCTAGTCCCTTAAATCTATTTCTCATTTCCACTGTATAATCATAGGGATTTGATTTAGCTCATACTTGAATGATCTAGTGGTTTTCCCCATTTTCTTCAATTTGAGTCTGAATTTGGTAATAAGGAGTTCATGATCTGAGCCATAGTCAGCTCCTGGTCTTGTTTTTATTGACTGTATAGAGCTTCTCCATCTTTGGCTGCAAAGAATATAATCAGTCTGATTTCGGTACTGACCATCTGGTGATGTCCATGTGCAGAGTCTTCTCTTGTGTTGTTGGAAGAGGATGTTTGCTATGACCAGTGCATTTTCTTGACAAAGCTCTATTAGTCTTTGCCCTGCTTCATTCCGCATTCCAAGGCCAAATTTGCCTGTTACTCCAGGTGTTTCTTGGCTTCCTACTTTTGCATTCCAGTCCTCTATAATGAAAAGGACATCTTTTTGGGGTGTTAGTTCTAAAAGGTCTTGTAGGTCTTCATAGAACCGATCAATTTCAGCTTCTTCAGTGTTACTGGTTGGGGCATAGACTTGGATTACTGTGATACTGAATGGTTTGCCTTGGAAACGAACAGAGATCTTTCTGTCATTTTTGAGACTGCATTCAAGTACTGCATTTCAGACGCTTTTGTTGACCATGATGGCTACTCCATTTCTTCTGAGGGATTCCTGCCCGCAGTAGTAGATATAATGGTCATCTGAGTTAAATTCATCCATTCCAGTCCATTTTAGTTCACTGATTCCTAGAATGTTGACGTTCAGCCTTGCCATCTCTTGTTTGACCACTTGTAATTTGCCTTGATTCATGGACCTGACATTCCAGGTTCCTAAGCAATATTGCTCTTTACAGCATCTGACCTTGCTTCTATCACCAGTGACATCCACAACTGGGTATTGTTTTTGCTTTGGCTCCATCCCTTCATTCTTTCTGGAGTTCTTTCTCCACTGATCTCCAGTAGCGTGTTGGGCACCTACTGACCTGGGGAGTTTCTCTTTCAGTATCCTATCATTTTGCCTTTTCATACTATTGATGGGGTTCTCAAGGCAAGAATACTGAAGTGGTTTGCCATTCCCTTCTCCAGTGGACCACATTCTGTCAGACCTCTCCACCATGACCCCCTATCTTGGGTGGCCCTATGGGCATGGCTTAGTTTCGTTGAGTTAGGCAAGGCTGTGGTTCTAGTGTGATTAGATTGACTAGTTTTCTGTGAGTATGGTTTCAGTGTGTCTGCCCTTTGATGCCCTCTTACAACACCTACTGTCTTACTTAGTTTTCTCTTACCTTGGACGTCGCGTATCTCTTCACGGCTGCTCCAGCAAAGCACAGCCTCTGCTCCTTACCTTGGACGAGGTGTACCTACTCACCGCCATCCCTCCTGTTATTGACTGTGGAGTAGCTCCTCTCAGCCCTCCTGCGCCCGTGCAGCCACCACCTCTTGGACGAGGTTGCTTCTCTCGGCCGCTGCCCCTGACCTTGGACATGAGGTAGCTCCTCTAGGCTGCTCCTGTGCCACTGTAGCCTGGCACTCTCGGTCACTGCCCCTGATCTTGGGTGAGGGATAGCTTCTCTCAGCCAGGCTTCTGCGCGGTCTGATGCAGCCAGCACCAATAGAGAGTGCTGCTGCTGCTGCTAAGTCACTTCAGTCATGTCTGACTCTGTGCAACCCCCATAGACAGCAGCCCACCAGGCTTCCCTGTCCCTGGGATTCTCCAGGCAAGAGCACTGGAGTGGGTTGCCATTTCCTTCTCCAATGCGTGAAAGTGAAGTTGCTCAGTAATTTCCAACTCTTAGCGACCCCATGGACTGCAGCCCACCAGGCTCTTCCATCCATGGATTTTCCAGGCAAGAGGACTGGAGTGGGCTGCCATTGCCTTCTCCCCCAGTAGAGTAGGGCAAGGCAAATTGATCAGGAGCATTGCAAAAGAAATCAAAAATATTAGTAAATGTGAAAAGCCTTTCACAATTCAAGACTAAACATTTTGTTCTAGAAGAAAACAGGAGAAAAATCTCTGTGACCTTAAGTTAAGTAAAGATGTCTTGGATACAGTACTAAAAGTACCATCTTAAAACAAAATCTGATAAATCAGACTTAACCAAAAGAAAGATTTATGCTCTTCAGAAGATACTGTTAATAACTCAAAAGATAAGCCAAGGACTGGGAAAAAATATTTGTAAATCACATATCTGATAAAGAGCTTGTATTCATAACATATAAATAACTCTCACAACTCAAAATAAGAAAGCAACTCAATAACAAAACAGACAAAAGATCTGAAGACACACGGATGGCAAATAAACACATGAAAAGATGCTCAATATCATAAGTTGCTAGGTAAATACAAACCACTTACCTCTTGGAATGGCTAAAATGGACCAAGTGTTGTCAGGTAGGAAAGCAACTGTGTTCCTTCACATTGCTGGTGGGGATACAAAATAGCCCCTTCCCTCTGAAAAACAGTTTAGTCGTTTCTTATAAAATTAAATGTATGGTTGCCATATGACTCAATAATTCCCTCCTTGGGTTCTTCCATATGACTCAGTAATTTCCTCCTAAGGTTCTGTCGAGAAACTAAGGTTCCTCAACAGAACCTTAGTTTCACATAAAAACCTATATGTGAATATTGACAGCAGCCTCAAACTAGAAACAACCTAAAATCTTTCAATGGGACATCCAATCAATGGAATACTTATTTGACATTAATACAAAAAAAATTTTTTTTTGATACAGGAAACAATATGGATGCATCTCAAATGCATTGTGCTGAGTGAGACAGAAAGTGTGAAAGTGTGAGTCGCTTAGTCATGTCCAACTCTTTGCCACCCCATGGACTGCAGCCTGCCAGACTCCTCCATCCACAGAATTCTCTGGGCAAGAATACTGGAAGGGGTAGCCATTCCCTTCTCCAAGGGATCTTCCCCACCCAGAGCTCAAACCCCCTTGCATTGCAGGCAGATTCTTTGCTATCTGAGCTACCAGGGAAGCCCATGAGTGAAATCTCACTCCATTAGATTCCAAAACAGATGAGGTTGGGTGGAAACAGCTGGACACTAGCAGGAATGTAGGGCAGTGTAGAGAAGAGTGTGGTCAGACGGAGCTCCTGTATCAGACTCTACTTTGCTCCAGCAGGGACAGTGTGAGTTGACCTCTGGATGCCAGACTGACCCATACCACTGCAGAAGATCAGGGATGTGGAAGCCCAGGGATGAGCTCCAGGCACAGATGGGTGACACTTGGATAGACTATCATTCATTCATTGAGCAGAGCCAGGATCTGGTTTCTGGGGGAGTTTTCTACCACCACAGGCATGAAGGGATTGGAATGACCTCAGTCACCAAAATGAGCACCAGTAGAGAAACCTGTTTCCCCAAACTGGGACTCAGTTAGAAAACCAGGACCTGGGAGGAGGCCAAAACTCAAAGGCTGCAAAAGGTCCACCAGGGCAGGAGGAGGTTAACCCCACAGAAAGGCAATATTGAGCTAAGAGAGTGGAGAGTTTCTTTGCCCCTGCTCCTCCAGCCAGGTGACTCTGGTCATAGAGGCCAGCACTGGGGTTATGCCTGCTGGTAGGAATCAAGTGGTCCCAAGGAGGGATGCTCAGAAGATGCAGGAGCCAGGCAGCACCCTTGCTGTAAATTTCCATATAAGAACATGAGATGGTTGGGTGTCATCAGTGACTTGTTGGACATGAGTCTGAGCAAACTCTGGGAGATGGTGAAGGACAGGAAAGCCTGGCGTGCTGCAGTCCATGGGGTCGCAAAGTGTCAGACATGACTGAGTTGAACAACAACAACAAATAAGAACTTTATCTTGCATATCAAAGTTCCCTAATGAGTAACGAGGTGTGTGTGCATTGGTAGGCATTCTTTGGTAAATGGGAAGTCTAAAGGTTAAAACAAGCCAAAGGAAGTATTGCTTTAAAGAACACCTAGATTTCAGACCAAACTATCAGTGGTCACCTCTAACAGGATAGGAACTAGACTGTAAGCACCATAAAAATGAGACCCATATCTTTCTCTGAAAATATTTGTTTTGTACTGTGCTTGGTTCCCAAAATGTATAGACAGGTAAGTGGATAAGTGTTCACTGAAGGCAGAGGTTATGGAAAACACATTTTAACCTTTGAATAATTAAATGGCCCTTCATGTTCCTAGAGAGTGGTAAAGTTTACACAATGCATTTGTACTGTCTGATACAATTTTTCCCAAACCCTTAAAGGCAGCTGTCCATTCTCTACAGTGGGTAAATATAGAAAGAGAGGTGCAGAGTGTGGAGCAAGAAGGAAGCTGGCATCTACAGCGCAAGGCTCCAACCACTGGCTCCACTGACATTCAGAGCCAGAGGATTCTGCTGTGAGGGCTGTTCTCTGCTGTGAAGATGCTTAGCATAATCCCTGAAAAAGAAGAAAGTGAAAGTGTTACCTGCTCAGCCATGTCCAACTCTTGGCAAATCCAAGGACTGTAGCCTGCCAAGCTCCTCCATCCATGGGAGACTCCAGGCAAGAATTCTGGAGTGGTTTGCCATCTCCTTCTCCAAGGGATCTTCCCAAACCAGGGGCTGAACCCCGTGCTTCCGGTACTGCAGGTAGATTCTTTACCATCTGAACTACCAAGGAAGGCCTTCCTAGTAGATGCCAATAATAACACCCACACACAAGCTATCCCTCTATACATGGCTAATATCTCCTGAGGGATATCCCCCACCCTGGTGAGAATCACTATTGTAAATGGATTAACTCACAACCCCAAGGCAAGGCTCTGGCCCTGGGTCCTTTACCTCAAACCCCTGGGCCTAATGTGGTATCAGTTCAGTTGAGTCACTCAGTTGTGTCCGACTCGTTGCGCCCTCATGAATCGCAGCATGCCAGGCCTCCCTGTCCATTACCAACTCCTAGAGTTCACTCAGACTCACACGTCCATCAAGGAGTGATGCTATCCAGCCATCTCATCCTCTATCGTCCCCTTCTCCTCCTGCCCCCAATCCCTCCCAGCTTCAGAGTCTTATCAGTGAGTCAACTCTTCGCATGAGGTGGCCAAAGTACTGGAGTTTCAGCTTCAGCATCATTCCTTCCAAAGAAATCCCAGGGCTGATCTCCTTCAGAGTGGACTGGTTGGACCTCCTTGCAGTCCAAGGGACTCTCAAGAGTCTTCTCCAACACCACAGTTCAGAAGCATCAATTCTTTGGCGCTCAGCCTTCTTCACAGTCCAACTCTCACATCCATACATGACTACTAGAAAAACCATAGCCTTGACTAGACGGACCTTAGTCAGCAAAGTAATGTCTCTGCTTTTGAATATGCTATCTAGGTTGGTCATAACTTTTCTTCCAAGGAGTAAGCGTCTTTTAATTTCATGGCTGCAGTCATCATCTGCAGTGATTTTGGAGCCCAGAAAAATAGTCTGACACTGTTTCCACTGTTTCCCCATCTATTTCCCATGAAGTGATGGGACCAGATGCCATGATCTTCATTTTCTGAATGTTGAGCTTTAAGCCAACTTTTTCACTCTCCACTTTCACTTTCACTTTCATCAAGAGGCTTTTTAGTTCCTCTTCACTTTCTGCCATAAGGGTGGTGTCATCTGCATATCTGAAGTTATTGACATTTCTCCCAGCAGTCTTGATTCCAGCTTGTGTTCCTTCCAGTCCAGCATTTCTCATAATGTATTCTGCATAGAAGTTAAAGAAGCAGGGTGACAATATACAGCCTTGACGTACTCCTTTTCCTATTTAGAACCAGTCTGTTGTTCTATGTCCAGTTCTAACTGTTGCTTCCTGACCTGCATACAGATTTCTCAAGAGGCAGGTCAGGTGGTCTGGTATTCCCATCTCCTTCAGAATTTTCCACAGTTTCTTGTGATCCACACAGTCAAAGGCTTTGGCATAGTCAATAAAGCAGAAACAGATGTTTTTCTGGAACTCTCTTGCTTTTTCCATGATCCAGCGGATGTTGGCAATTTGATCTCTGGTTCCTCTGCCTTTTCTAAAACCAGCCTGAACATCAGGAAGTTCACGGTTCATGTATTGCTGAAGCCTGGCTTGGAGAATTTTGAGCATGACTTTACTAGTGTGTGAGATGAATGCAACTGTATGGTAGTTTTAGCATTCTTTGGCACTGCTTTTCTTTGGGACTAAATTGAAAACTGACCTTTTCCAGTCCTGTGGCCACTGCTGAGGTTCCCAAATTTGCTGGCATATTGAGTGTAGCACTTTCACAGCATCATCTTTCAGGATTTGAAACAGCTCCACTGGAATTCCATCACCTCCACTAGCTTTGTTCATAGTGATGCTTTCTAAGGCCCACTTGACTTCACATTCCAGGATGTCTGGCTCTAGATGAGTGATCACACCATCGTGATTATCTGGGTCATGAAGATCTTTTTGTACAGTTCTTCTGTGTGTTCTTGCCACCTCTTCTTAATATCTTCTGCTTCTGTTAGGTCCATACCATTTCTGATGTGGTTTAGAATCCAGAATACTCTGGGTTTTAGAAAGGTAAATATACAATATCCCAGTGGAATCTGGGGCCTTCCTCCTCCATCCCAAACATTACCATTTTTATAGCAAAATGCATGAATATCTGAATTAAGCAAGATAAAAAAAGATTACAAAGTCTCACATCAGTTCAGGTCAGGTTCTGCTGCCAAATGAGGCTGCTATAAACCTGCGGAAGAACCGACTTTGGAAAGATTTTGTATTTCAGAATTAGAGAATGGTTCATGACCAAG
This sequence comes from Nanger dama, assembly GCA_917880005.1. NCBI lineage: Eukaryota > Metazoa > Chordata > Mammalia > Artiodactyla > Bovidae > Nanger > Nanger dama. The sequence continues at coordinate 6,160,092 of CAKJTW010000063.1, read as the reverse complement.
GGACACCACAGGAAGATTAGGTGATGTGCCCAATGTCACATGACTGGGATTGGTTAAGTGACAGGCCTGAGGTCACGTGACTGTGACTAAGGACAGGGATTTTTGCCAAGAGCCAGTACTCTACCCTCAGCCCACACCCACCCTCCACCACTGCCTTTCCACCTTCCAGGGCCCCACAATGGTAAACAGAGGACCCAGATGCAGGTCTTGGGCCTGGTCATGTCCCACCTGCCCCCACATACACTGTCCAGCTTCCCTGTGGACCCCAGCTTGATTTTATTAACCATGGTCTTAATTATTTTTTTAAGGTTGTCTCAATTTCTGATCAGGCTTTCCACATGGTCAACCCACAAGATGAAAATCAGTAAGGTTAAAGACCCAAGGATTTAGGAAACAGAGAGAAAAAAGAGACAGTGAAAGAGGCAAGAAGGAGACCCCTCTACAGCCAGAGTGTTGGCTGGCAGGCCAGCTGCACGAGCATCCCACGCAGGCATGAAGGCTCATCCGACAAGGGGAGGTGGGCCTCCCTGTGTCAGCCCATCACATACTGCCTCCGTCCTGCTGGTGACACCCATCTCTAAAGCAAACCTCACAGGGTCAGGTCTGTTTATTCCAGTATTTGTCCCCAAAACTGAGCTGCAAAAATCATCAACCTCACCCAAGGCTAGGAACACAGATTTGCCTCCATCTCAAGAAGTGACTCTTCTGCTTTTGCCGTGGGGACCAATCAGAGGGTGAGACACTCCACAGGGAACATGAGTCCATGGTATCCGGCCATCTGAGGGCCCCCGCTTTTCTCGGCCGATTGTGGAAGCTAGAGAGATTTTTTTTCCAGAGCTTGGTAGAGCTCCATATGGTCGAGATCAAAGGTGTTGCTGGGTGCATGGTTCTGCTTTATTTCCAAGCACTGCTGTTAATTAGAAAACAAGATCAGAGGCAGTATTAAAATCCAATTAAATTGATATGAACAGATTGCCAAGTGATGTTCACTAATGTATAATTGAGCACCATGCAAATTTCGGTGGCTGGCTTTTGTTTTTCTCCCCCACACTCTGGAATGAATGATGAGGCTATGAAGTCTCCCTTCATTGTAAAAAACAAACAAGTTAATGCATTGATCTAGGGGTATTGCCCTGGTGATTGATGAAAACGAGAGAGGAATAGTGAATTGTGACTTTTTGAAGGGAGGGAGCAAGAATCCTTTGATTCGTTCTGTTTTTTCCTCTCTTTGGTTCCAGAGTCATTTCTTATGCCGGGTGTCAAGCCTAGCTTTCTGTTGACATTCCGTCGTTAACGATCCAGAGAAAGTTCCTCTGGGTTTCAAGGATGGATTGAAAATGCATTTTGGAATTTGAAAACAAGCATCCAGATTTTAAAAAAGAAAGAGAGACCTATGTGCAGGTAGGTTTTGTTTAAGTGCTAATTGCTTGTTTGGGCCTTTGTGTATTAAAAACATTTTGTCCTGGTTTGGGCTCCTGAGCAAAACCCCCAGGATACGGAATCTGGAAGAGGATCCCAGGAAATGAGGAAAAGCCAGTTTTACCAACCAAGGTCAGAGGTCTCCCCAAAAGAAGCCATCCACATAAATAAACGTCAGGAGTTGACCGTTCCTGCTGTAAAACAGAACTATTTGCTCACTGTGGATGCAGCAGGTTTGCTAGCATGCTGTCAGCATTAAGGTTTAGAGGGGAAAAAATACCGCCAAGGACTCGAAAGACAACGGGCGGATGGCAGTGTCTACATATTCATGACATGCTAGTAGCATTTGGGGGTTTGCTTTAACTCCCTAAAAAGAAAGGAAAACCTAATCAACTCAAATTGCAATGGATGAGCTGGGCAGTGAGGAAGAGTCAAAGACCTTGGCCTTGACCTGCAGGCATCCAGGGAGGAGGCAGGAAGTGTAATAAACACGTAGCATGAGACACGGAGAGAGGTGAGGCAGTGTCTCAGCATCCGATGCCCTGCTGGTCCCTTTCCTTAAGAAGCCCTGGTTTGATTCAGGAGACCACCTGCCGACAGGGGACCTCTACTGCTCACGACTAGCCTATGCTGGAGGGGCACTTCCACTGGATGTGACCCAGTGCTGGCCAGGGAGAAGTGACCTAAGTGGCCTCCACCCAGCAGGCTGCTGGGGAAAGTCTCCCAAATGACAGAGAAGCACGGGTTGGTGCTGCCTCCATCTTGCCACCTACCCAAGCGTGACGCCCACACATCCAGCAAACCTGGAGGTCCCAAAGAGTGAGCCTGCCCCACGATATTCAGCACCTGAAGGCTACACACCTCTGGTCTTCTTCTTAAATATGACAGCAAAGCACCCCATCATGTTCGCCTATCTGAGCTGAATTTTCCGAGAAACGTTGCCAAAACCACCCAGTTGATCTTGGATGGGTCCCAGCAAGGAGGATAAATTTCTTGCCCCTGGTCAGATGCAGGGAACCTTCTTAAAGGAAATGGCCCTACACCTCCTTGTGGGTGTCCACTATTGGAGATGGGGGGTGAGTTTGGTCATTTGGTTGTTTTGCTGATTCACTTCAGAGAAAAGGGTCTCTGATTCAGCAGAAGGGCTAAGGACAGGATAAGGTCATTAGCAACCACTGCTCTTTCCCACAGAAAGGAAAGGAGAATGGCATGTAGTAAGCAGCCCAACAACATACTTCCCAAATAACCACTCTGAAAAGAAAGGGATAAGTGTGCACAGAGTCTCTCTTTTAACCTCCTCAATAATCTCTGAGATGGATAATCAGTTCAGCTCAGTCCAGTCATTCAGTCATGTCCGACTCTTTGCCATCCTGTGGACCGCAGTATACTGGGCTTCCCTGTCCATCATCAACTCCCAGAGCTTGCTCAAACTCATGTCCATCAAGTTTGTGATGACATCCAACCATCTCATGCTCTGCCATCCTCTTCTCCTCTTGCCCTCAATCTTTCCCACCATCAGGATCTTTTCTAATGAGTCAGCTCTTCACATCAGGTGGCCAAAGTATTGCAGTTTCAGCATCAGTCCTTCCAATGAATATTCAGGAATGATTTCCTTTAAGATTCGCTGGTTTCCTTTAGGACTGACTGGTTCGATCTCTTTGCAGTCCAAGGAGCTCTCAAGAGTTTTCTCCAGTGCCACAGTTCAAAGGCATCAATTCTTCGATGCTCAACTTTTTTATTGTCCAAATCTCACATCCATACATGACTACTGGAAAAACCATAGCTTCGACTAGGCAGACCTTTGTTGACAAGGTAATGTCTCTGCTTTATAGCATGCTGTCTAGATTTGTTATAGCTTTTCTGCCAAGGAGCAGGCATCTTTGAATTTCGTGGCTGCAGTCACCATCTGCAGTGATTTTGGAGCCCCCCAAAATAAAGTCTGTCACTGTTTCCATTGTTTCCCCATCTATTTGCCATGAAGTTATGGGACTGGATGCCATGATCTTCATTTTTTGAATGTTGAGTTTTAGGCCAGCTTTTTCACTCTCTTCTTTCACTTTCATCAAGGGGCTCTTAAAGTTCCTTATCACTTTCTGCCATAAGGCTGGCGTCATCAGCATATCTGAGATTATTGATATTTCTCCCAGCAATCTTGATTCCAGCTTGTGCTTCATCCAACCTGGCATTTCACATGATGTACTCTGCATAGAAGTTAAATAAGCAGGGTGACAATATATAGCCTTGACGTACTCCTTTCCCAGTTTGGAACCAGTCCTTTGTTCCATGTCCAGTTCTAATTGTTGCTTCTTGACCTGCAAATGGATTTCTCAGGAGGCAGGTCAGGCAGTCTGGTATTCCCATCTCTTTCAGAATTTTCCACAGTCTGTTGTGATCCACACAGTCAAAAGCTTTGGCATAGTCAGTGAAGCAGAGGTAGATATTTTCTGGATTTCTCTTGCTTTTTCTATGGTCCACTGGATGTTGGCAATTTGATCTCTGGTTCCTCTGCCTTTTCTCAGTCTAGCTTGAACATCTAGAAGTTCTCTGTTCATGTACTGTTGAAGCCTAGCTTGGAGAATTTTGAGCATTACTTTGTTAGCATGTGAGATGAGTGCAATTGTGCAGTAGTTTGAACATTCTTTGGCATTGCCCTTCTTTAGGATTGGAGTGAAAGCTGACCTTTTCCAGTCCTATGGCCACTGCTGAGTTTTTCAAATTTGCTGGCATATTGAAATGTGTATTACTAACCCCATTTTGCAGATGGGAAAACTGAGGCTTAAACAAGTGAAGTACTTGCTCTGTTACAGTCTCTCCTAGCTCCCTCACATTTCCTTCATAATGTTTACCCTGTAGATAGACAACAAATGTTTTATAGCTGTTTTGCTGAGATCTGTGTCCCTGAACTCTGAACTCCAAAAGGAAAGGGAACATGTCAATGTGCTCACCACTGCACACCCAGTCTCATGCCTGGCAGGTGTCCTACAAATGCTCTGTAAACACAGTCAACATCACTTGGCTAATGAGTGGGAAGTTGAACCCAACTCTGTCTCTATCCAGAGACCAAGCCTGTGACCACTAGCCCACAGTCCTTGAGAATACTCCTGTCACCCCAGCAGCAGGCGTGCACCCCAACACAGGGAGGGGACTCACTGTATGTTTGTTGAATGTTCCATTACACAACCAAAGTGAGTAGTGCCCACCTAGAGTGTGGAGCAGGGAAAGTTGGATGAGGACTCTGGCCACCAGTATGTAGGATCCCTGGGTTCAGGGCAGGGCTCTGTAACTGAGGAGCTGTGTGACCTTGGGCAGATCACTTCACTTCTCTGGGCCTTAGTCCCTTACGAGAAGAAGCACCCCAGAGATACATAACTCAAAAGAAAAGACAGCTTCCAAAGGAAGGTGTCCTCTCACCTCTCAGAGCATCCTGACTGCACTTCACTGATCTTTGCAGTCCTTATCCCAGGAGGATGTGATGAATATCTCTAGGTCTCAGTTCCAATATGCTTGTGGGGTCCAGTGCAAAATGTAAATGCAGAGACATTTATTTTAAAAGGTTAAACATACCTGAGAGGGACTGAAATACAAGCTCTTTCTTCAACAGTCTTCTCTCACCACTTGTCATGGTGTTTTAGTTTACTGTTTCATGTCTTGCTAAAATAAATTAAAAATTAATATTATTAGCATGAATTTTACCATTCATCTTTATATTATGCAATTCCAGGTTCAAATGAAAATATAAGAGCATTTTATTCATGTGTGAAATAACCAAAATTATAAAATTCATACATTACAGCTTGTACATGTATGTATATTTATTCTTACCAGAGCAGTGGAAACACTGCCAAAACTAACAGCTTTATTTCTCTTCTCCTAGTGGACCCGTTCTACCAAAGCGCCATGGAAGCCAGAAGCTTGCATTCCATGAGTCCCTTTGTACTTGCTTAGACAGCTTCATGAGCCCACTGACATTCTGTGCTCATGGGACATCGTGAATGATGTATGTGAAAAGAGCAGGGAATGTAGGCAGGTATAACATAGGTATTCCCTTTGCCGACACACAAGGTCCACTGTCTCACTGGGTGTCACTTGCAGAACACAAGTTCAAAGATAAAACTATTTTGAACTAGCCGGAGCAGAGCATTAAAGCAAGCCAAGGCCCTTTTGAGTGTTGGGCTGTGCGACTGCCCAAGTAACCCACCCGTGAAGCCGGTCCTGGGCTTGGTACTGCTGCCTCTGCCATGTTTAATGACTCAGCCATCCAACCTAAGGCCTAGGACCCCAAGAGCACCCACGGGCATTCAGTTGCCCGTTGTCAAGGAAGCCTCATGGATCATGATCCTCTTTTACTCCATGCCAAACAACTGGAATTTTAAAATCCGTATATCTTCTAGATATTTAATCATTTCAAACACTAGGGCTAAACTGTTTCGTACTCAACCTTATTCCAAACGTGTTCTAAATCAATTCATCAAAATACATTTAGTAAGATAAAAATGAAAGCATCACTCAGGCAAAAGGACTTTCCGTTCAGTTCAGTTGCTCGGTTCTGTCCGACTCTTTGTGACCCCATGAACCGCAGCACGCCAGGCCTCCCTGCCCATCACCAACTCCCGGAGTCCACCCAAACCCATGTCCATTGAGTCAGTGATGCCATCCAACCATCTCATCCTCTGTTGTCCCCTTCTTTTCCTGCCCTCAATCTTTCCCAGCATCAGGGTCTTTTCAAATGAGTCAGCTCTTCGCATAAAGTGGCCAAAGTATTGGAGTTTCAGCTTCAACATCAGTCCTTCCAATGAACATCCAGGACTGATCTCCTTTAGAACGAACTGTTTGGATCTCCTTGCAGTCCAAGAGACTCTCAAGAGTCTTCTCCAACACCACATAGTAAAAGGACTTTACTATTATTAACATCTGTACAACATCTCTGTCCCCTACCAGACGGTAAGATGGTATCTTCAACAATTTTATGTCAAGAATACGTAACACTGTATTGAACACTTCAATGACTAATGATTGCAGAATGACTGAATGAAATGTGCAGTACACCTTCCAATGGGCAGTTCCAATGGGAGAATTGACTGAGCTCGCTAGTTAAGCAGCCCACTGGTACGTGAGAAGATTTTGGGGGCTTCCCTGGTGGCTCAGACGGTCAAGAATTGGCCTACAATGCTGAGACCCTGGGTCAGGAAGATCCCTTGGAGAAGAGAATGGCTACCCATTCCAGTATCCTTGCCTGGAGAATCCAACAGACAGAGAAGCCTGGTGGGCTACAGTCCATGGGGTAGCAGAGAGTTGAACATGACTGAGCAACGAGCACCCACACCCACACACACACGCATTTATTCTTTAATCTACAAAGCCTTTTATGTGCTTATCTCATCTGATGCTCCAAAAAGTCTCCAACGGAAGCTATTTTAGTCCCACTTGGCATCGTCAGACCTGGGAAGGGAAATGACTTGCCCATCACAACATGTAAGGGCTTCAAACCCAGTTCTTTCTGATGCCAGGATTTTCTATGACTTTAGCGTTTGAGGTTATGAAACAATCATTTGGACCAGATGAATTTTAAAAAGGAGGAAAATGATCTGGAGAGAAAAAAAGTGAGATTTCTTATAAAATGCAAATCACCAATTCCCCTGGCCAGAGCCCCATGATGACCTAATGGATGACTCGGAAACCTGGAAGGGTGTGATGGGTCAGCCATGAGTGTTGCTCCCCAGGACGATGCCTTTGCCACACACAGAGAAGAAAACACAATTGGAACCAACCCCGGAAGACAGCTCATGAGGCTTCCAGACAAAGCATCTGATACAGGCAGGCTTCCCATCTTCACCCATGAGGCCAATTAAGGGATGGAGAGTGAGCATGACCTGGGTTGCTTTTCTGGGATCAGCACAGCTGATCAGACACCAGTTTGCAGTCATTCCCAGCCCATCGTCCTACATGCGGAGTGAAAGCCTGGGCAGCAGGGAGAGGCACAGCAAGTCTTCCCCATACACACCCCTGCAGATCACTGGGGCTCAAACCCCATGAGGAGGCCAGGGACCTCCCATTGATGAGGCCAGCAGATCAATTCTTGAGCCCAGTGCCTTTCTCCTGCAGGACTTCTCAGGGCCTTTACTATGTGAACATCCATCATGATCTCCAAGGCAGGGGAGGGGCATAGAACATACAGGGTTCCCCCCCTTACCTCTCCCCAGCTACTGCTGTCCCATTTCAGGTGACATCATGGGTGAAGGGGGTGGTGGGATGGCATGGCCCCTGCATGGAGATTCCACTTGAGAAAGGCAACAGTCACCTTTGTCTGTGACATCTCCTCCTGGGGGTTCTTGAGCCCACCGTGATGGACGGTGGGAGAAAGAAAGGATGAAAGACCCTATCGTGGGTCTGGGACAGGTACCACCATCCACCCTCAGACTCTCCCACCCTCTCTCACAGCAGTGGCCACACATGCGGAGCACACCCTGACCCACTCACACCCCCAGCCCCTGATGGAGCCCTCCGCCCACCTCACACTACATGTACACCCCACGGGGTCTTTGCTTCTCTCCTTCAATGCCTGCCTTGGAGCCACAGAAGACAGCTTTGCCTGGAGCAGGTGGAGCCCAGAGCACAGCGTGTGACACCCCACCCCTGGGGTCAGGAATCCAAACTCGCATAGACTGACGAATAATTCCGAGGCAGGCCCACTGCCTCCTCACAGAGCTCCTGGGGGAGGACCCAGCTGCCCACGTGGTGACCAGCTTGGTAGTGCCCATCTACAAGCCTTTCCTCTCTCCTCACCTCACTCACCAGAATCCATTGCTTCCTGGGCTCACCTTCCAAAGAAACCCTCTGCGTCCGACTTCTTTGGCTCTATCTCTACTTTCGGAGAAGGCAATGGCACCCCACTCCAGTACTCTTGCCTGGAAAATCCCATGGATGGAGGAGCCTGGAAGGTTGCTGAGGGCCGGACACAACTGAACGACTTCGCTTTCACTTTCATGCACTGGAGAAGGAAATGGCAACCCACTCCAGTGTTCTTACCTGGAGAATCCCAGGGACAGGGGAGCCTGGTGGGCTGCCGTCTATGGTGTCGCACAGGGTCGGACACGGCTGAAACGACTTAGCAGTAGCAGCAGCAGTATCTCTACTTTTAGGGAAACACAAAAAGTTGTAGGGTGTGTGTGTATTTGTTCGGTTGTGTCCAACTGTTTTCAGGCCCATAGACTGTAGCCCATCAGGCTCCTCTGTCCGTGGAATTTTCCAGACAAAAATACTGGAGCAGGTTGCCATTTCCTACTCCAGGGGATCTTCCCAACCCAGGGACCAAACCCGTGTCTTCCACACTGGCAGGCGGATTCTTTATCACTGAGCCGCCTGGGAGCCCTAAACAGTCAGGGAGTGTGCTTTATGTCACGGCCTCGAAGTTCCCAGTGAATAGATTGGCCTGAAATGCAGCAGCCGGCCCTGAGAGGTAGGGAGCTCTTGTCCGCTAGAAACACAGACATAAATGCGAGTTTGAGCCCATCGATAGCCTGGTGTTAACAGGAGCCCGGCCACGGGTCAGGAAGCTAGAACAAGGGATGTCAAAATGCCAGTCCCCACCTGAGAGCCGTGGCTGAGCCTTCCCTGATGACCATGGCGTTACGGCTTTTCCCTCCGGTGTGTTCGGGGTCAGTGTCCCGGAACTGGAGCCAGACCATCACGACAAGCACAGAGCAAGGTGGGATTCCCACAGCCAGACTGGATGTGGAGGTGAAGGAGGAACCCCCAGAAAGAAAATCTACTCAAATTCCAAGATTATTGAAAGCTGGACAGCTTCTCATCGACCAAAAAAAAAGTGAAACAACAATGTCTCCTTTTTCTTATCAACTGAGCAAAGCTATTTTTTAAAAATGATCATAGCAGTAGCCAGTGAGCAGTGAAATTTATTGTTGTTCAGTCTCTCAGTTGTGTCTGACTCTTTGCAACCCCATGAACTGCAGCACACCAGGCTTCCCTGTCCTCCACTATCTCCTGGAGTCTGCTCAAAGTCATGTCCACTGAGTCCATGATGCCATCCAACCACCTCACCTTCTGTCACCCACTTCTCCTGCCCTCAATCTTTCCCAGCATCAGGGTATTTTCCAATGAATATCCATGGTTAATTTCCTTTAGGATTGACAGCTTTGATCTCCTTGTAGTCCAAGGGACTTTCAAGAGTCTTCTCCAGCATCATAATTCAAAAGCATCAGTTCCTTGAGAAATTGTTAATGAAAGTATAATTTGGTCCTCGCCTTCCAGAGGTGAATTTAGCAATACGTATCAACAAGCTGAATAGTTAGGTTACCCTCTCAAGAAATGTATCCTAAGGAACTGGTAAAATAAAAAAAAAAATTTTTATCTACAAGGATATTTACTGGGGTGTTATTAATTACAGCAAAACAGTGAAATCACCCAAAAGTCAAGCAATTATAAATCAGATATAAATAATACATAGTATATTCATGCAAAAGAATAGTTTGTAAAAAGATATAGAAGACTCAGGATTTGGAAATACATTTATGATATATATTCTTTGGAGGGGACAAAAAATTAACAGCTGTGATAGTTCAGTTCAGTTCAGTTGCTCAGTCGTGTCTGACTCTTTGCGACCCCATGAATCGCAGCACGCCAGGCTTCCCTGTCCATCACCAACTCCCGGAGTTCACTCAGACTCATGTCCATCTAGTCAGTGATGCCATCCAGCCATCTCATCCTCTGTCGTCCCCTTCTCCTCCTGCCCCCAATCCCTCCCAGCATCAGAGTCTTTTCCAGTGAGTCAACTCTTCGCATGAGGTGGCCAAAGTACTGGAGTCTCAGCTTCAGCATTATTCCTTCCAAAGAAATCCCAGGGCTGATCTCCTTCAGAATGGACTGGTTGGATCTCTTGAAGTCCAAGGGACTCTCAAGAGTCTTCTCCAACACCACAGTTCAAAAGCATCAATTCTTCGATGCTCAGCCTTCTTCACAGTCCAACATCCATACATGACCACTGGAAAAACCATAGCCTTGACTAGACGGACCTTAGTCGACAAAGTAATGTCTCTGCTTTTGAATATGCTATCTAGGTTGGTCATAACTTTTCTTCCAAGGAGTAAGTGTCTTTTAATTTCATGACTGCAGGATCCATTTAAAAAAACAAAAGTAAAACATAGTGTCACCTAAAACGTTGTGGTCCAGGGCTTCCCTGGTGGTTCCATAGTAAAGAATCAGCCTGCCAATGCAGGAGACACAGGTTCAATCCCTGGTCTGGGACAATCCTACATGCCTCGGGGCAATAAGCCCTTAGGCCACAACTACTGAGCCTGTGATCTAGAGCCCTCCATCTGCAACTACTGAGCCCATGAGCCACAACCACTGAAGCTATGTACATATATATGCATACGTGTGTAGACATATACACACAGTCCTGTAGGCTATCACTGTGCTGTACCCCTGAAACTAACACGATATTGTAAATCAAGTATATTTCAATTAAAAAAACAAGCAGTGGCCCTGGCACACACGCATTCTGTAGGCACATTCTTGTCATTGCGACTACTGCTCTAGCTCCATGGACTAACAGGACATCAGAGGGTGAGGAAACCTTGGAAACCCCTAGCCCCGGTGACCTTAACCGTGGACCCTTCTGATGCCTGGCGCCCTCTCTCAGAATACAGTTCTACCTGCATCAAATAAAATAGGGTGATGACAAAGGAAACCCATTATTTTGAAAATTATCAAATATTAAAAGCAGATTTGTGATCTAGGAGTGCTTGTGCTTCCTTATTAACGCATTAAATAACCAGCCCGACCAGAGGGTCTAATAACCACCATAATTTCAGGGTAGCAAGGAGTGTTGATGGCATTTTGAAATTTCTGCAACAAAAGCAGTGGAAAAGGAAAATACCTGGGACTCCTGTTGGCAACAAAGTCACAGATGCTGCAAACCCTCTATCGACATCACACCATCCCCATCCCAACGACGGGCTCCACTCAGTCAGACGTTAGTGAGAATAAATGTGTAGTTTTATTTTCTTATCCAGATCTGTAGGCCTGTCCATAGGCCCTTGCTTCCCCCAATGAGATGCCTGCCCTGGTCCAACCCCCTCTATCTGCATCAGAGAAGACAGAACCAGAGAAAGCCACACAAAGTCTGAACCCAGAACCCCGTGTCCTGCCTCTCCAGTAACCCTCCATCCATTAGAGATAAAATGGAGAGTCAACTCAGAGCTTGGCCTGGGGGTGTCTCATCATTAAAGTATGACTGAGTCATTGGTGCTGGGGCGCACCAGAGCCGGTGTGCCAAAATGTGTATACCCGCACACTGGTTCACCTCGCACACTGGCTCACCTCACACACTGGTCCTGCCTGACTACATGGTGCAGGGCTCAGCTCAGGGAGCTCCGCTGGACCCCACAGCCCCCGCATGGCCCTGGTCCAGAGCTGGACAACCCCCGCTGCAGCAGCGGCCAGCAGGCCCCCATCCACCCCAGGCTGGCAGGCTGGCAGTCAGCGGCTGCCCACAGAGCACAGGGCCGCTGCCCACAGAGCACAGGGCCTCTGCCCACATTAACTTCCAGCTGGGATAATTCTTCTCCAGGTTTTTTTAATCTGGCCACCAAGTGGGCCTGCCACCACACTGCTGTTTTTCATCTTGTTAATTGAGTCATTTATTTTGTTAAAAGGTGAAACTTTACCAAGGTTTATGTGCCAAGTGTGAGAAGGTATAGTTAATGATACATCAAATGGCCACAGCTTCAGATGCTGCTGCTTCTGGAGATGGTGCAGCTCGAGGGGGAGGGCAGGAGGGAGCCCATCCCTCGCAATTAAATTATGCTGGTTTTACAAACAGCCACGAGTTAAATCCCGCCCCTGTAACCTTGGCCTCAGGGTACGCCCAGAAATGCACACGATGACTGGGGACTTGAGCAGAGGGTCCAGGCCCTATTCATTCTGTCCCGAGGTTATCATGGTGACGCCACCCGGCTCTCCCGGATGATCAGGCCTGAACCCTGGGCGGCTCCCTTGCTCCTGGCCCCCTGCCCCCCAGGCTCCAGCGTCCAACATCTCTCACGAGAGGGATCAATCGGCCCCGCCCACTCCTGCTCGGCCCCGCCCCTGACGTCTTCCCCGCTCACCCCCGGGTCTCTCTCTCCCCAGTCCTGACAGCCAGCATCTGACTGCGCCCTGAATCTCCCAGAGGACCTTCCAAACTCCAGAGCTCAGCTGGCCCTCCTCCGCCTGGAACTTCAGCGCCCTCCTTCTCCTAAAACCTCTGCGTAAAGTCCGAACTCCCTGGTCAGTGTCCAAAGCCGTGCCACTCTGGCCACGCCTCGGTCCAGCCCCAGCCTCCACCAGCCCCACCCTCCCTGCCTGCAGGGCAACCAGGCTCTGTGCTGCTTGAGAACTCCGTGCCTTGAAATAAAGCCTCCGAGCCCTCATCCTCTGCATCCCTCCTCACTCTAAGGTAGTGTTTCCCTTCTCAACGCACTAGAATCACCTGGTGAGCTTTGTAAAATACCGATGCTTTAGTCCCACCCAAGACCAACTGAATTAGAATCTCAGAGCTCTAAGCGCAGGTACCCTGGTGACTCCAAGCGCAGCAGAGCTGACAAGCCCCATTTCAACATTCTCCTCGCCCCTTGAGGCCAGGCCCGGTTATCACCTCCTGCAGGAAGCCCTCCTGGCCTCTGCCCTCAAGTCCCGCACCAGGAGAGGGTGAATGAGGCCCTTCCTCTGGGTCCCAGTTCTCCCCGTTGCAAACGTCACACAACTGTTATGGTTCTCAAAGAGCCCCCAGTGCAGGGCGCTCTTGAGGGCAAGCAGTGGTTGGAATCACCAGTTTGCAGCCCCGAGCCTGACCACAAAGGGTGCTCAGCGGAGACTCAGGGAGTCTGTGAGGTGTGAGTATACCCCACGATCCCACAACGACGTGTGACCAAGGAGAGCTCCCAGCAAAGATGCCAGATCAGGGAGGTAGAGGCACCTCAGCAGGTCTCCCGAACAGGACAGAGGGGCACAGCATGAGCAATGGTGTGGAGGCTGAAAACATCCATCAGGGCCTCAGGGAACCTTCTTGCAGATTGACAGGAGGGAGCAAGGTGCTCTTGAAAGAGCCAGGTTCCCAGAGTTTCATCCAACCCTGCCACCTCCCAGCTGTGTGACCTGGGGTAACTCACAACCTTTCTGAGCCTGCTTCCTCATCCATAACACAGGTAGTCCTCCAACTCGGGGGATTTGGGGGAAGATTTTGCAGCAGGACACGTGTGAAGGGTCGAGCACAAAGCTTCAGAGATGGCGGCATCTCCTGGTGACACCCTTGCTCCCCTCGGTTCTGGTTCCCCCTCCCCTGTGGACTCCCCTACAGCCCCCAGGCCCACTAGTCAGCTGCAGGCTACCGGGCAGGCACCACGCCATGGACACCGGCCTTCCCCTTTGCACACCATGTGTCCAGAAGACGGCCAGGGGGCGCAGTCCTCCCTTTCCTCCTGCCTGACCAGTGCCTTTGGAAAACACAACCGAACTACCGGGCTGTGAACATTTCTGTCAGTCGGACTCCCGCCTCCACCGGTCAGCAGGTTTCTCCCTGATTCCATCCTGACACACGTTTATGAAGCACCAGCTGTGTGCCAGGGCGCGGGCTAAGAGGTAAGGGGGCCGTGGGACTGTGTGCCTTTCCATGGTCTAGCGCCTGCAGTACCAGCATGGGTGGGCTTCACCTGATCCACTGAGCGTCTGAGTAGAACAGACAGGTAGAGGAAGACAGAGTTGGCTGTGGGTCTGAGCTTCCCCCTGCCATCTTCTCCTGCCCTCGGACACTGATATTCCTGATTCCGACTGAGTTACACCCCCGGCTCTCCTGGTTCCCCAGCTTGCAGATGGCAGATCCAGGGACTTCTCAGCGTCCACAGCTAGCGAGCCAATCCTGTAATAAATCTCCGTATATAGAGACTTATATGGAGAGACAGACAGACATCCTGTTGGCTCTGTTTTTCTGGAGGACCCTGACTAGCACACTGACCGTGTGACCTACTTTGTCCATCTCTCTCTGTCCGTTTTATCTGAACGTGGGGTTTTCACCCCATTGGGTTGTTCTGGGACTTAAACAGTGATAAGCAGCAGCAGTAGATGGCCAACCCTTGAAGTGGGGCCTGGCACACAGTGCAGGGATACTGCATATGGGTGAGTGTAATTCTGCCCCCTCCCATCTACACAGCTCACCCCCAGCCTCTGACTCCCTGCAGTTTTCAGAATACAGAGTGGGGCTGTACAGAGTGGACCTCGAGGGGTCGCATATGTTGCTCCATCTGCTTAAGAAATCACCCCCTTTTCCTCCCCTCAAGACCCATGAGCGATCTCTCCATGAGGGGTACCCTCCTCCAGAAAGCCTTCCCAGGCTCCCTTGTGGCTCTTCCTGTGGTGTGTGCTGGCTCATCCATCCCCTAACCCAACTTGTGGGTTACTTGAGAGCAGAAACCAGCTCCTTTCTCTCTCTCTCTGTCTCCTCCAAGCCTGGACCATGACTTGGGAAGCAGACCCACAATACGTATTTGCTGAAGAAAGAGGGAGGAGAGGGGGAGGAGGGAGGGAGGGAGAGAAGAAAGAACCCCTCGGCCTTTCAACCCACAACCTCACTGCTTCTTACATATCACACAGCTCCGTGGACCCAGGTCCATCCAAGCCTCCCTTGCAGTTAACATGCATCCTTGGACACAGGACTGTTTCTCTTTTCTCTCCATCATGGAGGATCCAGAGTCCTCCTCACCCTTGAGCTCCCCAGGAATTCTAGGGATCCTGGGAATTCCTAGGAATCCTCTAGCTGGTTGGCTTTTGCTTAGAAACTGCAGGGACCAAAACACAGACTGTGGCTTTTTTTTTAAAAGCTTAATGTTGTCTTTCAATAAGAGAAATCTTGGTGATAAATCCTCCAGACCCCAAAGACCAGGAGTGACTTGAGGAAAGACCCAAATGGGAAATACAAGCTCAGCTCTTCATGAGGGCCAGTGGATTCAACAGATTGTTTGGTATTTTGTGTTCAGTATTTGGGTCAACGAGCAGCTGGTTGTGCCCTTCCCAAGAGTATTGAATGCTTGTGTGCTTAGTCACTCAGTCATGTCTGACTCTTTATGATCTCATGGACTGAAGCCCGCCAGATTCCTCTGTCCATGGGATTTTCCAGGCAAGAGTACTGGAGTGGGTAGCCATTCCCTTCTTCAGGGGATCTTTCCAACTCAGGGGTCGAACTCAGGGACCTTCCACATTGCAGGCAGATTCTTTACCAGCTGAGCCGCAAGGGAAGCCCGGGGTGGGAATGAGGAGAGATGGTCCCCTGAGACAAGACCCCTGCATTCAGGTGTTGTGATGCTATGGAGGCGGGTCCAGCCTTCAGAGCCCCCCATGACCCATGACCCACAAACCTGGGCATTGGAAGCCCATCTTTTCCACCAGGACCTACGATGTGGTGGCCAAGGCGGCCTGCAGTTCCTGCAGCCAAGCCTTACAGAAGTATCACATCTTGCTGTTCCTTCCAACGCTGACCTTGTCTGTTGACCTCGCCCGGACAGTTCACCCACCTGAAGCCATTATCTTTCAGCACTCAGGGGAGGCAGGAGACTTTCTCCTCTTCAGAGACCCAACCTTCCATAATTCCTGGGGAAACATGGAGATGCAGGGTGAGAGAAAGGGGCTTCAGCATCTTCAGAGAATTAGAACTCAGTTTTTCTTATTTTCTTTAAATTTTTTTTTAATTGAAGTATAGTTGATTTGCAACATTGAGGTTTCTTATGCTTTGAAACCCAGAGAAGCCACTTATCTTGCAGGCTCCAGATGAGGACATTTTTGCTAGTTAGAACCATGGAGACTGTATAGAGGGAGGTGATGCAAATCTCAGACCAGGTCATTTATCCCAGAGCATGACCCCAGAGCATGGCCAGGAAGACGCTTAGAACTCAGCTGATAAAGAATCTGCCTGCAATGAATTGGACTGGAGACCTCAGTTCAATTCCTGGGTTGGGAAGATCCCCTGGAGAAATGGTAGGCTACCCACCCCAGTATTTATATTTACTCCCACTTCACAGAGGAGGAAACTAAGGTTTAGAAAGAGAATTTGGGGGTGTTCAGTCACCAGGTGTTAAGTGCTTCCTGCGTAGCACAGGAGCAGTGACACGCACCAGATACACAATGCCTTCTCTAATCCCCACACCAACTCTGCCAGCAAAGGTTACTAATCCTATCCCATCCTGACTGCAAACTTCAGACTTAAATTGAAGAAACTAGGGAAGACCACTAGACCATTCAGGTATAACCTAAATCAAATCCCTTATGTATATACAATGGAAGTGACAAATAGATTCAAGGGATTAGATCTCATAGACAGATGGCCTGAAGAACTATGTACGGAGGTTGGTGACTTTGTACAGGAGGTGGCAATCAAGACCATCCCCAAGAAAAACAAATATAAAAAGGCAAAATGGTTGTCTGAGGAGGCCTTACAAATAGCTGAAAAAGAAGAGAAGCTAAAAGCAGAGGAGAAAAGGAAGATATGCCCATCTGAATGCAGAGAATAGCAAGGAGAGATAAGAAAGCCTTCATCAATGATTGATGCAAAGAAATAGAGGAAAACAATAGAATGGGAAAGATCAGAGATCTCTTCAAGAAAATTAGAGATCCCATGAAAGGGAAGATTTCATGCAAAGACAGGCACAATAAAGGACAGAAATGGTATGGACCTAACAGAAGCAGAAGATATTAAGAAGAGGTGGCAAGAATACACAGACGAACTATACAAAAAAAGATCTTCACGACCCAGATAACCACAGTGCTGTGATCACTCACCTAGAGCCAGACATCCTGGAATGTGAAGTCAAGTGGGCCTTAGGAAGCATCATTATGAACAAAGCTAGTGGTGGTGATGGAATTTCAGTTGACCTATTTCAAATCCTAAAAGATGATGTGGTGAAAGTGCTGCGCTAAATACACCAGCAAATTTGAAAAACTCAGCAGTGGCCACAGGACTGGAAAAGGTCAGCTTTCATTCCAATCCCAAAGAAGGGCAATGCCAAAGAATGCTCAAACTATTGCACAATTTTACTCATCTCACATGCTAGCAAATGCTCAAAATTCTCCAAGGTAGGCTTCAACAGTACAGGAAGAGAGAAATTCCAGATATTCAAGTTGGACTGAGAAAAGGCAGGGGAACCAGAGATCAAATTGCCAACATCCACTGGATCATCAAAAAAGCAAGAGAGTTCCAGAAAAACATCTATTTCTGCTTCATTGACTATGCCAAAGCCTTTGACTGTGTGGATCACAACAAACTGTGGAAAATTCTGAAAGAGATGGGAATACCAGACCACCCTACCTGCCTCTTGAGAAATCTGTATGCAAGTCAAGAAGCAACAGTTAAAATTGGACATGGAACAATGGACTGGTTCCAAATTGGGAAAGGAGTACATCAAGGCTATACATTGTCACCCTGCTTATTTAACTTCTATGCAGAGTACATCATGTGAAATGCCAGGCTAGATGAAGCACAGGCTGAAATCAAGATTGCTGGGAGAAATATCAATAACCTCAGCTATGCAGATGACACCACCCCTATGGAAGAAAGAGAAGAGGAACTAAAGACCTTCTTGATGAGAGTGAAAGAGGAGAGTGAGAAAGCTGGCTTAAAACTCAACATTGAAAAAACCAAGGTCGTGGGCTCTGGTCCCATCACTTCATGGCAAATAGATGGGTAAACAATGGAAACAGTGACAGATTTTATTTCTTTGGCTCCAAAGTCACTGAAGATGGTGACTGCAGCCATGAAATTAAAAGATGCTTGCTCCTTGGAAGAAAAGCTATGACAAACCTAGACAGTGTTCTAAAAAAGCAGACACATTACTTGGCCAACAAAGGTCCATCTAGCCAGGGCTATGGTTTTTCCAGTGGTCATGTATGGATGTGAGAGTTGGACCATAAAGAAAACTGAGCATTGAAGAATTGATGCTTCTGAATCATGCTGTTGGAGAAGACTCTTGAGAGTCCCTTGGACTGCAAGGAGTTTAAACCAGTCAATCCTAAAGGAAATCAGTCCTGAATATTCACTGGAAGGGATATATATCAGCATAGTGATACTGAAGTTGAAGCTCCAATACTTTGGCCATCTGACACAAAGAACTGACTCATTGGAAAGACCCTGATGCTAGGAAGGAGGAGAAGGGGGGCGACAGAGGATGAGATGGTTGGATGGCATCACTGAGTCAATGGACATGAGTTTGAGCAAGCTCTGGAAGTTGGTGATGGACAGAGAAGCCTGGCATGCTGCAGTCCGTGGGTTGCAAAGAGTCAGACAAGACTGAGCAACTGAACCAAACTGAACTGAAGATGAAAAGGGCATCTCTTTTGGTGTTAGTTCTAGAAGATCTTGTAGCTCTTCATAGAACCCTTCAACTCCAGCTTCCTCAGCATTAGTGGTTGGGGCATAGACTATCATATTTAGTGATTTGCCTTGCAAAGGAACAGAGATCATTCTGTTGGGTTTGAGATTGCACCCAAATACTGCATTTCAGGCTCTTTTGTTGACTATGAGGGCTACTCCATTTCTTCTAAGGGATTCTTGCCCACAGTAGTAGATATAATGGTCATCTGAATTAAATTCACCCATTCTGGTCCGTTTTAGTGCACTGATTGCTAAAATGTTGATGTTCACTCTTGCCTTCTCCTGTTTGACCACTTCCAATTTACCTTGATTCACGGGCCTAACATTCCAGGTTCCTGTGCAGTATTGTTCTTTATAGCACTGGACTTTCCTTCTGTCACCAGTCACATCCCAACAGGGCGTTGTCTTTGCTTTGCCTCAGCCTCCTTATTATTTCTGCAGCTATTGCTCTGTGCTTCTCCAGTAGCATTCTGGGCACCTACCAACCTGGGGAGTTCATCTTTCAGTGTCATATCTTTCTGCCTTTTCATACTGCTCATAAGGTTCTCAAGGCAAGAATACTGAAGTGGTTTGCCATTCCATCCTCCAGTGGACCACGTTTTGTTAGAACTCTCCACCATGACCCATCTATCTTAGATGGCCCTACTCGGCCTGGCTCAGAGTTTCATTGAGTTAGACAAGGCTGTGGTCCATGTGATCAGCTTGGTTAGTTTTCTGTGACTGTGGTTTTCATTCTGTTTGTCCTCTGATGAATTAGGATAAGAGGACCTCACTACACCTTCCTACCTTCACCTCTCAAATGAGCAAACCCCACCTTGTCTACTTAAGGGAACTATATGATCTACTGAATGCCACCTGGTGGGTGCTCAGCAAACAGTGGATGCCCCTCCTGCCTCCCTACATTTGTAAGTACCCAAAAGATCAGCGTGACATGTGAGTCTCTGAGAGGGCCACACAGCTGACCGAGGTCTATGGGGCCTGGGATTTTATATGCAGCTGTAGAAACCCATCTTCCAAGGACTGTGTTGACTGTCACTAACTGGCAGGAAGACAAAACCTTACAGCAACATGTGAACTCAAGCACACAGTAGAAGTCTATGCATTGGGGAGAAAACCTAGGTGACATGACTTCCCTAACATCACAGCAATTCCTAATGCCCTAGCTTCAGAAAACATCTGCCTCAGTGTTTCCCAAGCCACCTGGGATCTCTATGGCAGAGCTCCTGGGCACTGGACAACAATACAGAAGGTCTACCTGCCCACAGCATTCCATCTGCCTAGACCTAGCGGGGCTTACAAATGCCCTTGCGCACCTGACACTCCTATTTTTCCTCAGGGTCAGCTTGAAGTTTCCCACCACTGGCCCCACTAAGCCCTATTGCTCCTATTGAGTGTCTCCACTTGTGTGCTCATCTTTCCCAGAACATTGTGGGCTCCCTGTGGCTGTGGACCCATCCCTGTATCCCTGTTATCTGACCCAGGGCGTGACACCCAGTATGACCTTGTTAGACCATAAGACCACACCAACAACCAAGACTCAAGTTTCTTTGTCATTCGCAACATGACTGATGCTCACAAAGGAAGGAAAGATAAAAGGGGACATTGGTGGTCAAATTGTTGGGAACCACAAAGCTAGTGAAAACTCTTCCTTTTCCACAGAAGCAACCAGAGGCCCTTATGGGAAGTATCTTGCCCAAAATCTTCAAAGAAGATGGTGACAGAGTGAGAAATCTGACCCAGAAATATGACTCATAGTCCCCACTCCACTTCCTCATTGAGAATTGAGGGAAGCTGGGTACCAAGTAGAGGAGATGCCTCTTTCTGGGGACACTGCTCTCTTTCATTAACTAGGGGCTCTGGGGTCAAAATTCTTCTGGGCTTCAAGGCCATCTTTAAAGCTTCAACCAGTGTTAATTAAATGAGCTTTTTCAGCACTCACTGGACCAGGCTCTGCTGAGAACTGAGTGGCCTCCATGGACACAAACAGCATCTTTCACATACCAGGCTGTCTGCTCTCAGCAGAGTGGACTGCAGCCTCCTAGGGATAAGGAGAACCCAAGAGCCACAGAAGAAGCACATGGTCTGTGGGAGGGAGGCACTTGCCAGCCCAAGAGGACTGAAATTTTGAAGCTGAGCAGGACCTTGTGGGATCCTTCTGGGTACAAAAGCCTTCTGTTTCCCCTGTTTCTTGTCTGTAGGAAAAAAATTTCAGGCTCACAGACCTTCCCTGAGTCCAAAGGGCAGATACAAACCGTTTCTAATTAGGGAAATGAGGGAATGTAGAAATAAAGGAGGAGCAATCAAGAAACATGAAGCAGGGTCCTGATTCCTCCTTAGTTCAGTTCAGTCACTCAGCCATGTCTGACTCTTTGCAACCCCACAGACTGCAGCATATCAGGCTTCCCTGTCCATCACCAACTCACAGAGCTTGCTCAAACTCATGTCCATTGAGTCAGTGATGCCATCCAGTCATCTCATCCTCTGTCATCCCCTTCTCCTCCTGTCTTCAGTCTTTCCCAGCATCAGGGTCTTTTGTAATGAGTTAATTCTCATCATCATATGGCCAAAGTATTGGAGCTTCAACTGCAGTATCAGTCCTTCCTATGAATATTCAGGACTGAATTCCTTTAGAGTTGAGTGGTTTGATTGCCTTGCAGTCCAAAGGACTCTCAAGAGTCTTTTCCAACACCACAGTTCAAATGCATCAGTTCTTTGGCACTCAGCTTTGTTTATGATCCAACTCTCACATCCATACATGACTACTGGAAAAACCATAGCTTTGATTAGATGGACCTTTGTTGGTAAAATAATGTCTCTGCTTTTTAATATGCTCTCTAGTTTGGCCATAGTTTTTCTTCCAAGGAGGAAGCATCTTTTAATTTCATGGCTGCAAGCACCATCTGCAGTGACTTTGGAGCCCAAAATAATAAAGTCTGTCACTGTTTCCATTGTTTCCCCATCTACTTGCCATGAAGTGATAGGGCTGGATGCCGTGATCTTCATTTTTGAATGTTGAGTTTTAAGCCAGCTTTCTCACTCTCCTCTTTCACTTCCATCAAGAGGCTCTTTAGTTTTTCTTTGCTTTCTGTCATAATGGTGGCATCATCTGCATATCTGAGGTTATTGCTACTTCTCCTGGCAATCTTGATTCCAGCTTGTGCCTCATCCAGCCTGGCATTTCACACGATGTACTCTGCATATAGGTTAAATAAGCAGGGTGACAGTGTATAGCCTTGATGTACTCCTTTCCCAATTTGGAACCAGTCCATTGTTCCATGTCCAATTTTAACTGTTGCTTCTTGACTTGCATACAGATTTCTCAAGAGGCAGGTAAAGTGGTCTGGTATTCCCATCTCTTTCAGAATTTTCCACAGTTTTTTGTGATCCACACAGTCAAAGGCTTTGACATAGTCAATGAAGCAGAAGTAAATGTTTTTCTTAAATTCTCTTGTTTTTTAATGAACTCCTGAATAAAGCGAACTTTCCTACTCCAACCAACACTTGTCTCTAGAGTATTGACTTTCAAGTGGCAAGGAGCTGAACCTGAGTTTGATAACAATTTAAAAGCCAGTTGAGTTAACTAGAAAATGAAGGTAGAGCAAGAGAATGAAGAAACAGAAAAAGAAAGCAGCAGTGGATGGGGGTAACAGGGAGCAAGGTGAGGGAGGCAGGTCAGAGGTTTGCAAGGGCCATGTTGAAGAGTTTGCTCTTCACTCTGTATCAGTAAATCACTAAAGGGTTTAAACAAGAGAGGAGCATATCAGTTTTTTTTTCTTTTTTAAACGATAAGGCAATTGCATTAAAAAAAAAATTTTAGAGGAAGAGGATTGCCATCATATCTGAGAGCCTTTAAAAATTTGGAGATCCCCAAGCCCATTCATACATAATACATTAAAGAGACAGAAGTCAATGAAAGCTATTAAATTCATGGTTATTTTTTTATTACAGCTAAAGGACAGAGATTAAAATCAGCCAAAGGAAGAAGCATGTAGGGCTGAGACCAGGAAGTGAAACCAAACAGGCCACTGTGGGGCTCCTGGGTACGGAAGCCTGTCTGTGTCCCCTGTTTCTTATTTAGGAAATAGGCTTCATTTAGGCGCCATGACCTTCCCTGAGTTCCGAAGGGCAGTTTAAACAATTGATGATCAGGGAAGGGAAGGGATGCAGAATCAAGGTGGGAAGGGTGGAGAGAAGCCAAGAAACAACAGTGCAACCTTGGGGCGGGGTTCTAGCTCCCCTGAGGGATGGGCGGGCCGATGGGGGGCAGGTGCGGTGAGCCTTAACATTGTCTTTGAGCTCTTCTATAGAACTAAAACCCACACCAAATGGAAGATGTTAACTACTTGATGAAGCATTCTTCATTCCAGAGAAAGTCAAAGTTTAATAACCTTGAGAACCACAGAAACTCATCAAGAGACCATCTGAGCCCAGATTAAAAGAGTGCAGACTCTGTACACACCTTGATCCTTATTAGCAACTCCACCTTGAACCTTTGCTATAAAACTCCTCACCAAATCCCCCTGGCTTGGAACACAGTTTTTGAAGGAATGAGCCTGCTCTGTCCCCCTTTGCCTGGCAAAGCAATAGAGCTATTCTTTCCTACTTCACCCAAAACTCTGTCTCCAAGATTTAATTCAGCACTGGTGCATAGAGGCCTAGATTTTGGCATCAGAAGATTCTAAGTGCAGAAATTCCAGTTGTCCTCTGTCCATGGAGTGAGAGATAACAAATTATTTCCAGCATCAGTGTGTGACAATATCCAGGAATGTTACCAACCCATGAAGCTCACCCAAGCCTTTGTATTCATACTCCTTACTTGCGCTCATTCTGCCCATCCCACCAGAGGCTGAGCTGATGCCTTGTGAGCCAACGTTCTCACCTTACATCACACCGTTGGTGTAGCCCAAAACCTGCAGGGAAACAAGGACACTCCGATCGGCAAAGGCAAGACTTCACTCTGAGCAAGATCAAATGCATTACTACACAAGAAGGGACTGGAGAGAGGCTGAGGTAGAGATAGGGAAAGCACACAGGAAGTGAGTGTGTCGTCCAAGCAAAAGATGGAGGTGGCCACACTAGCATGGTGGAGGAGAGGCCGATGGTGAAGAGGAAGGCATGCTTAAGAGAGATCTGACTAGTTTTATTAGAGACATTTTTTAAAATTCTGGGAGAATTTTTACTCCAGTCAAGATGGAATAGCAGAGACTGGATCTATTTTGTTGCCAAAGGCAATCAAAATTTATTTTACATATTTATCAAATATAGCAAAGGTTTTTAAGACATCAAGCAAATAAAGGACAGTGGTCTCAGTGAGGTGAGGAACAAAGGAAGTTGGGTGCCACAATTGTCCTAGTTTACTGCCTTGAGAGTTTACAGAAAGAGTTGCAGAAATGGAGCTAAGAACAAAGAAGAATAAAGTGGACAGAGTTTGCAGTACAGAGGACTGAAGAGAAGACAGCGGCATGAGAGAGAACTCCAGAGATGATGTGCAGAGTGCTCCCAGAACATCAGCTAAGTGTGGACCAAAGCATGTATGTAAGGAAACTACCCAAGGCTGAGGAGGGAACCATCTAATGGGGTCAGAGGAACTGGCGCCTGGCCCTCACCCAGACCCAGGACTAGCCCCATTCCCACCCACCAGACTGGAAAGCCTCATAATTCATGGACTACTGGGTAGACCAGTTAAAAAGGTTTGGGTTTCGTAGAGAAAAATAATTAGCCTTGGATTAAATACTAGTCTGACCCTGCCTAACAAAGCTTAAAGAAAAATCTGAAAAGATCAAAATATTGTCAAGTAAATTAATCATGTCACATAGCAAATTTCAAAAATATAAAAATAAAAATATCTAGCACCAAACAAATTGGTTTACTTTAACAACTAGCAGCGCAGGCAGCTGCAACCGGCACACTAAGCGCAGGCAGCTGCGACCAGCACACTAAGCGTGGCCGAGAGGAGATACTCCACATCCAGGGTGAGGGGCAGAAGCCAGGAGGACTGCATGCCCAAAGGGCAGCAGCCAAGAGTAGTTACCCCACGTCCGAGGTCAGGGGCAGCGGCCAAGAATGCCATGCTGCGACGGCACAGGAACGACCAAGAGGAGCTACCCCCGTGTCCGAGGCCAAGGGTGGCGGCCAAGAAGGGCCACCCAGCATCCAAGGAGCAGTGGCTGCGTAGGGTGCAGGAGGACCTAAAGGAGCTATCCCACGTTGAAGGTCAGGAAAGGTGGCAGTGAGGAGATACCCTTTGTCCAAGGTAAGGAGCAGCACCTGCACTTTGCTGCAGCAGCTATGAAGAGATACCCCACGCCCAAGTTAAGAGAAACCCAAGTAAGATTGTAGGTGTTGCAAGAGGGCATCAGAGGGCAAACACACTGAAACCATACACACAGAAAACTAGTCAATCTAATCACACTAGGACCACAGCCTTGTCTAAATCAATGAAATTAAACCATGCCCGTGGGGCAACCCAAGATGGGGGGTCATGGTGGAGAGGTCTGACAGAATGTGGTCCACTGGAGAAGGGAATGGCAAACCACTTCAGTATTCTTTCCTTGAGAACCCCATGAACAGTATGAAAAGGCAAAATAATAGGATACTGAAAGAGGAACTCCCCAGATCAGTAGGTGCCCAATATGCTACTGAAGATCAGTAGAGAAATAACTCCAAAAGAATGAAGGGATGGAGTCAAAGCAAAACAAGATCCATCTGTGGATGTGACTGGTGAAACAAGCAAGGTCTGATACTATAAAGAGCAATATTGCTTAGGAACCTGGAATGTCAGGTCCATGAATCAAGGCAAATTGGAAGTGGTCAAACAAGAGATGGCAAGAGTGAACCTCGACATTCTAGGAATCAGTGAACTAAAATGGACTGGAATGGGTGAATTTAACTCAGGTGACCATTATATCTACTACTGCGGGCAGGAATCCCTCAGAAGAAATGGAGTAGCCATCATGGTCAACAAAAGAGTCCAAAATGCAGTACCTGGATGCAGTCTCAAAAACGACAGAATGATCTCTGTTTCTAAGGCAAACCATTCAATATCACAGTAATGCAAGTCTATGCCCCAGCCAGTAATGCTGAAAAAGCTGAAGTTGATCGGTTCTATGAAGACCCATAAGACCTTGTAGAACTAACACCCAAAAAAGATGTCCTTTTCATTATAGGGGACTGGAATGCAAAAGTAGGAAGTCAAGAAACACCTGGAGTAACAAGCAAATATGGCCTTGGAATGCAGAATGAAGCAGAGCAAAGACTAATAGAGTTTTGTCAAGAAAATGCACTGGTCATAGCAAACACCCTCTTCCAACAACACAAGAGAAGACTCTACACATGGACATCACCAGATGGTCAACACTGAAATCAGATTGATTATATTCTTTGTAGCCAAAGATGGAGAAGCTTTATACAGTCAACAAAAACAAGACCAGGAGCTGACTGTGGCTCAGATCATGAACTAACTCCTTATTACCAAATTAAGACTCAAATTGAAGAAAGTAGGGAAAACCACTAGACCATTCAGGTATGACCTAAATCAAATCCCTCATGATTATACAATGGAAGTGAGAAACAGAGTTAAGGGCCTAGATCTGATAGATATGCTGCCTGATCAACTATGGACTGAGGTTTGTGACATTGTACAGGAGACAAGGATCAAGACCATCCCCATGGAAAAGAAATGCAAAAAAGAAAAATGGCTGTCTGGGGAGGTCTTACAAATAGCTGTGAAAAGAAGAGAGGCGAAAAGCAAAGGAGAAAAGGAAAGATATAAGCAACTGAATGCAGAGTTCCAAAGAATAGCAAGAAGAGATAAGAAAGCCTTCTTCAGCAATCAATGCAAAGAAATAGAGGAAAAGAACAGAATGGGAAAGACTAGAGATCTCTTCAAGACAATTAGAGATACCAAGGGAAAATTTCATGCAAAGATGGGCTCGATAAAAGACAGAAATGGTCTTGACTTAACAGAAGCAGAAGATATTAAAAAG
The DNA here is from genome assembly GCA_917880005.1 of Nanger dama. Taxonomy (NCBI): domain Eukaryota; kingdom Metazoa; phylum Chordata; class Mammalia; order Artiodactyla; family Bovidae; genus Nanger; species Nanger dama. The sequence continues at coordinate 6,133,281 of CAKJTW010000063.1, read as the reverse complement.
AGGTGGCAAGAATACACAGAAGAACTGTACAAAAGGATCTTCATGACCCAGATAATCATGATGGTGTGATCACTCATCTAGAGCCAGACATCCTGGAATGTGAAGTTAAGCGGGCCGTAGAAAGCATCACTATGAACAAAGCTAGTGGAGGTGATGGAATTCCAGTGGAGCTATTTCAAATCCTGAAAGATGATGCTGTGAAAGTGATGCACTCAATATGCCAGCAAATTTGGAAAACTCAGCCGTGGCCACAGGCCTGGAAAGGTCAGTTTTCATTCCAGTCCCCAAAAAGGCAATGCCAAAGAATGCTCAAACTACCACACAATTGCACTCATCTCACATGCTAGTAAAGTAATGCTCAAAATTCTCCAAGCCAGGCTTCAGCAATACGTGAACCGTGAACTTCCTGATGTTCAAGCTGGTTTCAGAAAAAGCAGAGGAACCAGAGATCAAATTGCCATTTATGGGTTCGCAAAGAGTCGGACATGACTGAGTGACTGAACTGACTGAGCTCTTTATTATTTTATTATTCTTATTTTATTATCACCAAACAAGGTCGAATTTGCCATGTCTGGCAACCAAGCAAAATTTACTAAGCATGCAAAGAAGCAGAAAAGTATGACCAATAAAAACAACAAAACAGAATTTCTAATGATTAACACTATAACACCTGAGACAGAAAATTCATGATATTCTTTATATGCAGATTAGACCTTGAAGAACAAAACAGTGAGTCTAAAGACACAAATAGAAACTATACAAAATGAAGCATCAGTTCAGTTCAGTTCAGTCGCTCAGTCGTGTCCGAATCTTTGCAACCCCATGAATCGCAGCACGCCAGGCCTCCCTGTCCATCACCAACTCCCGGAGTTCACTCAGACTCACGTCCATCGAGTCTGTGATGCCATCCAGCCATCTCATCCTTTGTTGTCCCTTTCTCCTCCTGCCCCCAATCCCTCCCAGCATCAGAGTCTTTTCCAATGAGTCAACTCTTCGCATGAGGTGGCCAAAGTACTGGAGTCTCAGCTTTAGCATCGTTCCTTCCAAAGAAATCCCAGGGCTGATCTCCTTCAGAATGGACTGGTTGGATCTCCTTGCAGTCCAAGGGACTCTCAAGAGTCTTCTCCAACACCACAGTTCAAAAGCATCAATTCTTTGGCACTCAGCCTTCTGCACAGTCCAACTCTCACATCCATACATGACCACAGGAAAAACCATAGCCTTGACTAGATGGACCTTAGTTGGCAAAGTAATGTCTCTGCTTTTGAATATGCTATCTAGGTTGGTCATAACTTTTCTTCCAAGGAGTAAGCGTCTTTTAATTTCATGGCTGCAGTCACCATGTGCAGTGTTTTTGGAGCCCCAGAAATAAAGTCTGACACTGTTTCCACTGTTTCCCCATCTATTTCCCATGAAGCAATGCGACCGGATACCATGATCTTCGTTTTCTGAATGTTGAGCTTTAAGCCAACGTTTTCACTCTCCTCTTTCACTTTCATCAAGAGGCTTTTTAGTTCCTCTTCACTTTCTGCCATAAAGGTAGTATCATAGAGGATAACAATTAATGATGCATCATTGAGTTGTGTTTGAAATTGGATTCCCAGAAGATGAGGACGGGTAGGGTCAAATATTTTGAAAAAATTATGGCTGAAATGTTCCTTGAATCGGATAAAAACTATATTTTACAGATCCAAGTTGTTCCATGAATGTCAAGCACAAGAAACATGAATAAAACTATACCAAACATACCAAATTGCCCAAAACCAGTAATAAAGAGAAAAGTCTCAAAAGCAGTAAGAGCAATATAACTTTTAAAAATTGTGAATCATTCTATTTGCACTTTTAATTTATATAAAATTGTATATCAACTATACTTCAGTTTAAACAGTCCCAGAAAAATCAGTAGCAGGAAAAAAGAAAGGCTAAGACAAACAGAAGAGTAAAGGTTGTAACAGCAACATGCTTTTGTCAGAAGCGATACCTGCTAGAACACAGGGAAGCCTCATCTTTAACACACAGTGAAGATAAACAAATTGTCAACCTAGAGTTCTATAGCCAGCAAAATGTCTTCCAAAATGAAGGTGAAATCAATACTTTGAAAGACATGCAAAAGCCAAAAACGTATCTTCATCAGACAAAAAAAAATATAGCAGGTGGAAATACAGATACAGGAAAATAAACAAAGTACCAGAAATGGTAAATACAGAGGTAAATGTATAAAATGTTTTTCTTATTTAATTCTCTTTAAATTATTTAAGTAACAATAATAACAGTGCAGTGTGCAGTTTATAAGAAGTAAAAAGTAAAATATAGGACAACGGTAGCATAAAGGTGAGATGGGTAGACATGGAATTATCTTATTACAAAATTCTTATCGTGTACTTAGAGGCACAAAATATCACTTCAAATGAGACTATGATAAAATTTTCAAATAAATAGTTAAGGCTAATAATTCAACAAAGGAGACAAAAGGTAATCCTAAAAATACTCAGCTGATCCAAAATAAGGCAGAATAGAGGAAAATAAAAACAACAGGCTGGACCAATAAGAAAATGAAATAGCAAGATGATAGGTTTAAGTCTATATCAATAATCATACTTAAAAGGTGTAAATATCACCAACTGGATGATCTTTTAAAGAGCATGATACAATAAATATGCTGGAAATATTGGATCTATATGGAACTTATAAAGTAAAAAGTAACCACAATCCATACCTCTTACCATATACAAAAATTAACTCAAAATGGACCATCAGCCTAAATATAAAACCTAAAATTACAAATATTCTAGAAGGAAACATAGTAATGTCTTCATGACCTTATGTTTTTGCCTCTGGACATTTTCTCAGGCTATCCTCCATACCTGGAGCACCCTTACCTTCAACTCTGTGTCTCAAGATGTTGCAGGAGTAACTATTTTTCAAATGTATAATTTTTCAGGATGCAAATCATATATGATCTCTTCCACATTCTCTAAACTCTTCCAGGTAGAATTTATCTATCTTGTTTTGAGACTTCCCAGTTTGCTCTAGTTTTCTGCATTTCTCATTGACTGTCTATCTAGGATTAAATATATATGTTTAATATATGTTAACACTAATATATAAATAACTATTATATATGTTAATTTTAGAATACATATATATCATAAATTTCCTATAAGACAATGAGCTCCTTGAAGGCAGAAATCAGGTATATTTTATATTCTAAACTCTCCCAATGTCTAGCAAGATGCCTGACACCCCATCACTAACATTTATTAGGACTTTATCATGTGCCTGGGAAGTGATGGAGGTGAGAGTGAAAAAGTCAACCTGTGTGTTCTGTTGCTGGGATTTAAGGAGCTGGGAAGACATCTGATAGACAAGCTTGTCCAATGCCTTGATGATCACTATGGATATCCATCATTTCTTTTTCTTTTCCATTACAGGATATTAAACATATTCCCCTGTGCTATATGGTAAGACCTTGCTGCTTATCTGCTTTATATTACACATAGTAGTGTGTATATGTTACTCTCAGATTCCTAATTACCCTCCTTCCTCCTTTGTGAACCATAAGTTTATAACTTGTTTTGCAAATTGGTTCATTTGTATCATTTTTTAGATTCCACATGTAAGTGATAGCATATGATACTTGTCTTTGTCTTTCTGACTTACTTCATTTAATACTGTGATCTCAGGGTTTATCCATGATGCTGCAAATGGCATTATTTCACTTTTTTTAATGGCTGAGTGTATATATACATATACATGTGTGTGTGTGTGTGTGTGTGTGTGTGTACACAGACGGCATCAATTCATCTGTCAATGTACATTTAGGTTGCTTCCATGTCTTAGCTATTATAAATAATGTTGTAATGAACATTGGGGTGCATATATCTGTTCAGCTAAGAGTTTTCTATGGCAAATATCCATCATTAAACTCAGCATTTTACTGTGAATACTGAGCAGTGTAAATTTGAGCAATTCACCATCTTCACCCCAAATGTTCAGTCAAAACACACCTATAACGGAATCACTCAAGACCTGCACTGGTCATTTTCATAATTTTTCTTTTTTTTTAATGTTCCTTCTGTTTGGCTCCACTAAATCACTGAAACATAAGCTTGGCCTCAGTTCTAGCAACACTGTGGCCAGAGGCAGCTGGGAATTATAGGTTTCTTTATAAATTTGCATGGAAAGAGATAAGAACATGCGTTTGTAGGACCATGGAGGGTTTTTCTGATATAAGGAGGCTCCCAAGAAGCCGAGATCTATTCTCATCTGGATCCAGGAATTAGCTGGGAGAAACTGGCATCTGTGGCTCTGCCCATTAAATGCACAGATGGATATGCCGGCTTCCGTGCTGGTTGCCTGAACACCACCCAGCCTCTCCTGGTGACAACTTCAATGCAACAGATGTGCAAAAACCATGGTAAGCCCAGGAACTCTGACCACAGAGAGGAAGGGCATCTAACTCAGTCTTGGGGGAAAGAAAGAGGGCTCCTGGAACAGGAGTCAGCAAGGTAGACGCAAGGAAGCCACCAACCTAACCAGAAGCAGGTTGCACATACAGAGCTTTTCAGGCTAAAGCTCAGATGTAGGAGAGAGCAAACAGCCTCCCTGGGCCTGTGTGAGAAGGGTGGGGTGACTGAAAGCATGAAGTGAGGAGCTAGAGGTGGAATGATCTGAAGCAGGAGGCTGGAGCCAAATCCCAAAGGACAGAGGGCCCAGGGTGCTGAGCTCAGTGTTTGGCTTTACCTGGAAGGCAGCTCCCTGAAATTCAGATACATGAGAGAGGACATGTGATCAGCTGCTCTAGGTGGGAGGAGCATAAAGGCCCTCAGAGAGAGCTGTAGAGCCTCTTTCCACAAAGAGGGAAAGCCATTGTGAATGGGTGGTATGGGCAGAAGTGCCCAGATGACAGTCAAGCCCTCAGAAAATAAACACTACATTACAAGCTGAGATAAATGTTAGGAAGCCTAGGCTTCCCAAAGAAGTGACATTTGAGTGGAGACCAAAGAGATGAGAAAGCTAGGTGACCACTGCTAAACCTTCCAGACAGAGAGCAGCAGGTTCTAAGGCCCCAAGGCAGGCGGGAGAGTCCTGACCTCTTCTTGACGCTCCTCGTGCATCTCCCGGGAACCCCCACACTCCATCACCCTGGGTGCACTCCATGCTTGCCCGCCTTCCTGTCTGCTTTACTCCTCCTTTCCCTGGCCCCCTGGGGTCTGATCCCAGGGTCGCCTCCTCTGCGAAGTCCTCAGCAGCTCACTAAGCACTTGGCTCATCAGTGCTATGTGTCCCCACAACCCATCCATCCACCTCCCTTCTGGCAGTGATCATTTCTGAATGGATTCATGCATTTGACGCTCCCACTAAATTACAAGCTCCTTGAGACCAGAGACCATATTTTTGTTTTCACCTGGCATGTGGCAGGCCTTCAATGAGCCAGGATGTTTGCATTAAGAAATTAATCCAGGTTTCTCAGTCTTGGTGCTATTGACCATTAAAGCCGATACTTCTTTGCTGTGGGGAATGTCCGGTTTGTAGCAGAATATCTAGTACCATCCATTCTTCTATTAGATGTCAATATCATCCTCCTATAGGTCGTGACCACTCAAAGTGTCTCCAAGCACTGCCCGATGTCCCCTGGGAGTAAAGACTGTTCCCAGCTGAGAACCAGTGGATTTGGCCAATCCACGCTCTTACTTTTTCCAGGCAGGGAAACCAAGGAAAAGGGACTGTTCACTGGCCAGTCTTTCTCTCCTTGAAGGACTTCTAGTCGACAAGTAAACAGTCAGAAGTGAAAGTAAAGCAAGAGGGAAAGGAAACGGGCCTCCAAAATCACACAGACTTTCTTATCTGAAGTCTTCTACCAACATCAACTATTTAACCACGGAGCTGATTCTCATCTTGTAAACAAGAAGGAAAGCGGTTTGCCAGATAACGCTCTCCCTCTCAGGCACTGAGAAAGGCCTGGCCCCTCTCCAGGCCGGGGACAGGTGGCAACTCTGAATGTGTGTGTCCCCACGGGACATGGGAGCCACCGCGCTCCAGCCTCTGAAGCTTCTGCTTTGCGCAAAAATTTTCCCAGAGAGAACCTAGTTTAATGGTTGAGCGTATAGACATGGGGCCAGCTTACATAGATTTGGATTCTGGCCCTGTTGCCTACTGGAGGCATGACACTGGCCACCTTATGCATCCTCTCTGAACCTTGACTTCTTCACCTGTAAAAAGGACATCTTTAGAGCACCTCTGACTGTACATTGGAAGGACTGATGCTGAAGCTGCAATACTTTGGGCCACCTGATGCAAAGAGCCAGCTCATTGGAAAATACTGTGATGCTAGGAAAAACTGAAGGCAAAAGGAGAAGAGGGTGGCAGAGGATGAGATAGCATCACTGACTCAATGGACATGAATTTGAGCAAACTCAAGGAGACAGCAAAGGACAGAAAAGCCTGGCGTGCTGCAGTCCATGGGGTCGCCAAGAGTTGGACATGACCTAGAGATTGAATAACAACAACACAGCACCTCCATGAGCTGGTTGTATAATCCTTAGCACAGTGAAGGCCAAATACAGGGCACGCACATATATGGACACACAGACCAGCTCAAGACCTGAAAGACTTTTACTATTTTAAGAATAAGAAGAAGGCAGTGTGAGAGGTTGGAGTTGGATGACAGATGAGGAAAAGCCCAGATCTGCCACATTAGCGGGTCTGATTTCAGCTTTGTCATTGAGGAGAAGGAGATCACAAAGCCTCCCCTGCTTGTTTGTCAAAGCCATAATGGGACTCAAATTAGAACAATGTTTTCCTAACATTTTGGACTGCTATCCACAATAAGAAATATATTCTACCAACACAACAAAATCTAGAACACACACACAGAGTTGAAACAAATATTTCACAATTCTTACCCTTCTGTGTGTCATGCACTCTGATAAAGTCTATTCAATATGATTTAATTTTTGCAGCCCACTAGAATGACCTTATGATTCACTAATGAGTCATGACTTTCCACTAGAAAAATACTGGATTTTAGAATAAATGAGAGTAGTCAGTAAAATCATAAAGTGATATTCAAGTATGAGTTTGCGCATTAGCATTATGAGCAGTGCTCCTGTTACCAACTGCAGCTTAACAAGAACCTGAAAGCTAGTCATTTAAATCAATACTTTATTATTAACCATCACAGTTGGGATGGTTCATTGAGCTGAACTGGGTGATTCTCTCTTGCTTCAGCTGGAACAGTACTCGTCTGAAAGCTCAACTGTGCTGGACATCCAAGATGGTACCCCCAGAGGGCTGAAAGTCAACTGGAAAACCTACATACAGCTTCTCCATGTGACTTGGGCTTCTCATATTATGGTGCCTTGGTTCAAAGAGAAAGAACACCCAGAGTAAACATCCCCCAAAACCAGAAAGGAAAGCAGCAGACCATTAAGGGCTGTGCCTAGAAGTGACACAGTATCATTTCTGCCTTAGCCTACTGATCAAAGCAGTCCCAACATAATCCCACATTGGGAAGGGTAGCAAATTTGCTCTGCAGAAGAGCTTATGGGTTGGGAGACATGACTGCATCCATCTTTGGAAATACAACCTGTTACAGTTGGTGATAGACTTTTCTCAAACCCAGCTCACTCTGACAGTGGGTAAATCACTTTCTTTGCCCAGCTCTGTTTTCTCATCAACAGAACAAGGGGATTGACTAAATGTATTAAAAGACCTTCTGACTCTAGACTTCTGTGTTCAAGATAAAGTTGGGGACACATCCATGCCATCTAACAAGGTATGCATTTGACATCAGCTAAAATCACCCCCTGGAACTCACCTGGATTCTTGGTTTGTATTTGCTAAGCCCTGAAATTTTCCCACTGGCTTTAAAATCAGAAAAGATACCTCTTTTCCTCCTAACCAAAAAATCATACTGAGATGATTGTGGTGGGCCTTCCTTGCTTTTCACTCCTCAGACCCATCACAATATGAGCAAGATTCTCTGAAGGACCCATTTGCCAAAACCAGTCACCCAGTGAATAGATGCAGCCAGCACGGTACTTTATTCTGTTACCCATGCTCCACAAGCCACACAGGAAAGAAGCAAAAACCGCTAGGATTTTATGAAGCATCATTTTGTCAGGCTTAAGGAAGGTGGAAAAGAAATGCGGCAGCAACAACTACAAAAAGAACCTATCTGCCAGACTTCAAGATCAACTCCAAGTATAAACCAAAAGGACTGCTTCTCGGAGGGAATCAGATGCCTCGTCCATCGCATCAAGAAGCTGTAGGCACTAAAACTGCTTGAATTGGTTCCCTTTCTCCTTGGATACAATCACTAATCTCTCTTCCTTGCCTTCTTTCTTTCTTTTCTGGGGATGTAGCCCACTCACCTGGCACATAAAATACTCATATTATGACACCCAGGCTTTAGAGATTTACATGAGAATCAGCAAACTTTGTTTCAGCCCAATATAGAGCATGTGCGATGCATGGAGCGAACTCTGGGCTTATTCCCCAGATAAGTCATTTATTTCTTTCCTCAAAGAAAAATCCAATATCCTGAGATCAGATGCATATTGAAGCTTTGGTCGGAAAAGAACCAGACAGGGCTGGATTAACATGTTCACGTCAGCCTCTCCCCACAGAGTGAACTGGGAGGCAGAGGGAGACCCAGTGGAGGAAGGTTCCACGCGGGGCAGGGTGGTGCCTCTGACCTGCTTGTCTGCCACAACCTCGAGCATCCCTCCTCATCTGAACAATACCAGAAGCACTTTCTGATTTAACAGCTCAGAGAGATGCATGTGTTTTCTCTCTGTGCTCTGAGATGCTATTTTTAAAAACAAGCAAAAGACAGCAAGCCTGGACTTTATGGGCTTCTCTGGTGGCTCTATGGTAAAGAATTTGCCTGCCAATGCAGGAGATGTAAAGGACAAGTATTTGATCGCTGGGTCGAGAAGATCCCCTGGAGAAGGGCATGGCAAGCCACGCAAGTGTTCTTGCCTGGAGAACCCCATGGATGGAGGAGCGTGGCGCTCCACAGGGTTAGGAAGAGTTAGAAACAACTGAAATGACTGAGTGTGCACTCCCTGGACTTTATGCCGCTTCTGGAACTCCCTTCCCACTGATGGTCCCGCAGTGCCCTCCAAGCCCAGCTAGTCCACCCGGGCCAGGGTGCTGGCTCTGTGCTCGGCATACGCTGCATGCTCTGCCTGACACTCTCCCCCTGCACCCTCTCCCCCACATCCTTGGGTCTTCAGAGCCCTCTGTGCCCAAATGCCCCTCCGTGGAATTTGCGCACAGCACTACACTCCCCACACCTGCACCACACTCCCCAGTGGTCCCTGAATTGAATTCAATTATGCCCTTTCCAATGCTATTGCCTTTCTCACCAGTGTGCCAGCTTCTTAAACCAGAAACTCATGTTTTTGTACCTGGAACTCCAGTGCCCCACACCGTGGTAAACACTGGCACCTTTCTATCAAACAACTTGATGGACAATGAAAAGGATGACCAATCAGCCAACTAGACTGCAGGCTTTGCAGCCCGGGACATAATCTTTCAGCCCGATCACTGTTTGGAACCAGCCCCAGGAAGCGACACCAACCTCTACCCTTGATTCTTGCAGCAGAAACCCAGGAGTCTTTCTTGGTTCCTCTCTCTCTCTCAACCACAAACCTTTCCCCATCCTCAAGGCCTGTCCATTCTATCATCTCCCACTTGGACCACCAGCCCACTCTGACATGCCCTCCTGCTGTCTGTTCTACTTTCAACGACCTGAGTCACATCTGTAAATGAAATCAGGTCATGTCACATGCCTATTTAAACCCTGCAGCAGTGCCCACACCTCTTCTCATAATATTCTGCTTCTTGTAAATGCTCACCAGGCATCACAGGATGGGGTTCATCTTCAAATCCACCCCACCCCCTCTCCCCCGGGCTCACCACTCTGGATGTCCTTCAGATCTGAGAATATGCCTCAGAACCTCACAAACTCTGTTCTTTCTGCTGGGAACCTTGTCCTACACCTCCTCACTCCCCAGGACTCCAGGCTCTGCTAGTTCTGCCTCAAACCTCAGTCTAAATATCACCTCCTCAGTATCACTTCTCAACCTGTCCTTCAAATAAAATTATGCCTTCCCATTATTCTCTTTGGAGGAGGGCATGGCAACCCCACTCCAGTATTCTTGCCTGGAGAATCCCTTTAACAGAGGAACCTGGTGGGCTACAGTCCATAGTGTTGCAAAGAGCCAGACACAACTGCAGCGACTTAATACATACACATATTATTCTCTATCCTGTTACCCTGAGTTCTCCTCCAGAACATCTATCACAGTTTATAATCACATATTTATTTGTCTGTCCCTTTGCCTGTTTCATGCCTCTGTCCCCACTACAGTGAAGGCCCTAACAGGCAAGGGTCCTGTCTGTTCACTATGGTACACCCAGAACCTAAGCCAGCACCTTGCACTGGGCAGGCCCTTGACCAGCGTGGGTGCATGAGCAAACCCAGGGGTGCTTCCCCACAGAGTCAATCACTGGTGAGTAAGAAACAGCTCTCAAACTGGGGCCCTTGGTAAAGCAGGTGCACCCCATATCAGCAGGAATTGCTGAGGTCCAGCAGTCAGCAGCATCAAGGAGATCCTCTCCAAGGTCAAATGAAAGTACTGTGATGGGTTAACTCTTGCCATGCAATGATAAAGAACCCATCTGCCAGTGCAGGAGATGCAAGAGACACAGGTTCAATCCCTGGGTCGGGAAGGTCCCCTAAAGGAGGAAATGGCAATCCAGTCTAGTATTCTTGCCTGGAGAATCCCATGGACAGAGAAGCCTGGCAGGCTACAGTCAACAGGGTTGCAAAGAGTCAGACATGACTGAGCGACTAAGCACACACATCTCCTGCCACAAAAAGAAAAACACACCTGTTGGCAGACTTCTGAAACTCCACACCCAGGAATTCTGCTCTGGCCCATGTATCAGAGGGCACAAAGAGCCGCCAACTTCACTGGGGACCAGACTGCAGTATACGAGCCATACGGCCACTCCATCCATGTGACCTGGAAGGTCTTAGGGTATTGGAAGTATTGGTGATGGGAGGGGGAGGCTCTGAGAAGCTTCTGCCAAAGCCAGGCGAGAGAATCACAGTTCAGGATGCCCCTGGGGGTCCGCAGCCAGACCATACCATCTACAACAGAAAACTAGTGCTTTTTGAAAAATTAAATCCTGCCAGGCCACTGGACCCAGGCAGAGATGCAACACCCAGTCAAAGCTTAAGAAATGCCGAGGTGTCCAAGGCTGCCCAAAATGAGCTGGGTCTGTCGGACCTGCCCAGACAAGGTTGGGGACACCCAAAGCTGTCCATCCTGAAAGAGAAGGGCGTGTGTCTCTGGAGTGGAGTGTAAGCAGGACCAGTGGGTGCCAGTAAGCTGCAGGAGCAGGTAGCCCAACCATCCCCTCCCACCATCACGGAGCATGGCTATACCTGCCCCCTTCTTCAGATCACATCTGTAGCTACAGGAGGGACCCTCAGAAAACCTCCAAAGGGTGGAGCTTTGAGTAGAGCACCTGGCCATATGCTTTGTGCATAAGGAGAAGTGGTGTAGGTTAGACTATACAGACTCCTGGGCAGTGTTGAATGGCTTGGCTGGCTGGACAAGGGATTGTAAAGAGAAAACCTTAAGCCAGGGGACAAGAGGCTTGGGGTGCAGACAGGTAGATGGGCAGGTGGGAGTGGCCCAGGTGTGAGGTCTTTGTGCCATCAGCCATCTTTAGGTGGAGCAACCCCAAGGGGAGAGATAGAGGCCTCCCGTGGGCTCCTCCAAGGTTCCTGCCATGCTCTCTTTCTCAATTATAATGATGAACGGATCACTACAAGAACCTTAGCCTGGAGAAACTCATGGTGACCAGGGCCCCAGGCCATTTCATGCCATCAGGTGGACCCTGAAGCCAGCAAAGGTTCTCCAAGGGGAGGGCAATCTAATGTCAGGGGCAGGGGAACCCCACCATGAGTTACACCCGGAGACTGGATGCAGTTCATCCACTAACCTTGCTCTTCTGAGCGCCCCAGGAAGATAGTGACCAGAATCCTGAAGGAGCCACTCCCCAGGGAAATAGAAAGAAGGGGACCACAATGGTGAGTCCGGCTGGACGTGGAGATGCACCACCCAGATTCCCCTTAACAAAGGGCTCGTGGCCTCCGACTGTCATCCCTTCAGGGGTGCCCCCACTCTGCTGCCAAGACCAGCCTCACCCAAGAGCACACCGTTCCCAGAGCAGCCCACATCAGACACTGATGAGAACAGGGGTGTGAGGAGGGGGGGAGGGGCCATACAGACGGTGGGGGCCAGCTGGGGTGCTCTCAGCCGCATCCCAGCTGGACTCCCTCCCCCGCCCCGCTCTGCCTTTCCTGCCCGCCCACAGGTGGTGGTGCTGGTTGATCAGTCGCTCAGTCATGTCCAACTCCTTGTGACCCTATGGACTGCAGCACTCCAGGCTTCCCTGTCCTTCACCACCTCCCAGAGTTTGCTCAAAGTCGTGTCCATTAAGTCAGTGATGCCATCCCACCATCCAATTCCTCTGTTGCCCCTTCTCCTCTTGCCTTCAATCTTTCTCAGCATCAGGGGCTTTTCTAAGGAGTCAGTTCTTTACATCAGGTGGCCAAAGTATTGGAGCTTCAACATCAATCCTTCCAATGACTATTCAGGATTGATTTCCTTTAGGATTGACTGGTTTGATCTCCTTGCAGTCCAAGGGACTCTCAAGAGTCTTCAGCACCACAATTTGAAAGCATCAGTTCTTCAGTGTTCAGCCTTTTTATAGTCCAACTCTCACATCCTTAACTGACTACTGGAAAAACCATAGCTTAGACTATACAGATCTCTGTTGGCAAAGTGAAGTCTCTGCTTCTTAATATGCTGTCTAGGTTTGTCAACGCTTTTTTTTTTTCCCCAGCAGGTATTTATCCCTAATCAATGCCCTGCCCACCAATCTCCAGCACACTCTCTGCCTCCCAAGGAGCTACCCTGCACAGAGAGAGGATGTGGCACCCTACCCAGAGCCTGTGCTTTCACCAGCTTTAGATATCAGGGTGCTGTCTCACTCCTTTTGAGCTGCTATGGCAACGACACCACAGACCAGGGGCTTAAACACACTGACTTCTCCCTGCTCTGGAGACTGGGATATCAAAGGTCAGCAGATTCAGTGTCTGCTGAGGGGCCTCTGTTGGCCATCCTTCTGTTGCGTCCTCAAGTGATGGGAGGGATGGGGGAATGCTCCAAGGTCTTTTCTAGAAGGACACTATTCCCATCTGCCTCCCAGAGCCCCTGCTTCTTAATTCCACCACATTGGAGATGAGGGCTTCAAGATGTGGACCTGAGGGTACACAACCATTCAGTCTACTGCAGGTGCTATGATAAATTACCTTTCTCAAAAGAATGCACTGCTGAAAGTTATAAGAGCCATTGCACTGCCCAGCTCTTCCTCTTAAATGCAGCATTCCCAAAGAGAGCTGAGAAGAAGCAAGAAGCAGATGAAAAATACAGAGGAAAAAAATAGAGAAAAACAGAAAGATATGTGGGTCTCTCAGCCTAGCATGAGATCCTGATGCTCTGTTTCCACTTCGCCCTCCCTTCCAATCTTGTCACACACACACACATACACAGACACACTCATGCACACACACACACATACACAGACACACATGCACACACACACACACACACATGCACACATACACACAGACACACACATGCACACACACACACACACACACACATTCTGCACTCCAGTTGTCTCTCCACTGGACTGGAGCCCCTCAAAGTCAGGGATGCCCCCATTTCTCTGTACAGCACAGGTGGGACTCAGGCAGGACTCATCGCACTTGCTCAGGACTTGTTTGATGAACAATGTTGTTAGGGCTTTCAGGTGGTTCAAACACTAGCATCGTTCAGCTCACCGTACCTAGAGACTAAGTCTCAAAGTCACGCACAATGACTTCTCCTACAGGCAAAATGACTTCTCTACTTTATTTTTAATATTCTTTTTTTTTTTTTTTTTTGGTCACACTGCACAGCATGTGGGATCTCAGTTCCCCATCCAGGGGTCAAACCCATGTCCCCTGAAGTGGGTACAGTACAGAGTCTTAACCACTGGACCACCAGGGAAGGGTCAGTTTCCTCTACTTTACTCTTCATTTTCAAAATTGTTGTCCATATTCTAGTTTTTTGCCTTCCCATATGAATTTTAGAATCATCTTGCCTACAAAATTTTTGCTGGAATTTCCATAGCAGTTGCGTTAAATCTCTGTATCAATTCAGAGAGAATTTATGTCTTCACTGTGTTGTCTGCCAACATGAACACAGCATGTCTCTCCCATTTATTTAGATCATCTTTGATTTCTTCCATCCATACTTTGCAGCTTTCAGCATATAAGTTCTGTACAAGTTTTGATAAATTTAAACCCAAGTATTTTTTGAGTGTTTATAAAGGGTATTGTATTTTTTTATTTCAATTCCATGTAGTCATTACTAGTATATAGAAATGCAATTGATTTTTTTGTGTTTACCTTGTATCCTACAACTTTGCTGGGCACTCTTATTAGTTCTGGAAGATTTACCATAGATTCCTTGAAATTTTCTATAAACTGATGTCATCTGCAGGTTTGCTTATCTTGACGATTCGCTTGTATTTATAGTACATGATCCAATCTTCCATTTATAATGATAGTGTAATGTTGTTATGCACAATTCTATGTATCAGGATTCCCTTATCCACAAGGCTTCCCTTGTGGTTCAGACAGAAATGCGTCTGCCTGCAATGCGGGAGACCCAGATTCAGTCTCTGGGTCAGGAAGATTACCTGGAGAAGGAAATGGCAACTCACTCCAGTATGCTTGCCTGGAAAATCCCATGGACAGAGGAGCATGGTGGGCTACAGTCCATGCGGTGGCAAAGAGTTGGACCTGGCTGAGAGACTTCACTTTCACTTTCACTTTCACTTTCATATATAAGGGACTTCCCAGGTGGAGCTAGTGGTAAAGAATCTGCCTGCCAGTGTAGGAGGTGAAAGAGACGCGGGTTCATCCCCTGGGTGAGGAAGATCCCCTGGAGCAGGAAATGGCAACCTTCTCCAGTATTCTTGCCTGGGAAATCCCACGGACAGAAGAGTCTGGTGGGGCCACAAAGAGCTGGGCGTGACTGAGCTACTGAGCAAACTATATACGAAGTAGAAACCCACAAGGACCTACTGTATAACATAGGGGACTATACTCAATATTTTGAATAACTTATAAGATAAAAGAATCTAAACAAACTGAATCACTTTGCTATACACGTGAAACTAAGATGACATTATAAATCAACTATGCTTCAGTAAAATTTTTATTAAACAAAATAGTGTAAAGTTTCCATTTTAAACAAATTTATGTAGAAAAAAGTGAATTGGGTTTCTTACATTTTTTTTAATTTTATTTTTACTTTATTCTACTTTATAATACTGTAGTGGTTTTTTTAATTGAAGGATAATTGCTTTACAGAATTTTATTGTTTTCTATCGAATATCAGCATGAATCAGCCATAGGTATATACACATCCCCTCCCTTTTGAACCTCCCTCCTATCTCCCTCCCCACCCCTCCCCCTCTAGGTTGATACAGAGCCCTTGCTTGAGCTTCCTTAGCTATACAGAAAATTCCTGCTGGCTCTCTATTTTACATATGGTAATGTAAGTTTCCATGTTATTCTTTCCATACATCTCCCCCTCTCCTCTAGGCATATACCCTGGAGGAAACCGGGGGTGAATTGGCTTAAATAAAAATGTTAGAGAGTGGCGGAGAAAGTGCACAAATAGGGCAAAATTTATCATGTGAGACATGGCTTGAGAAACCCTGAATTATACGGTGTAACACTCACACTCACCCTGCCAGGCAGTTTACAGGAGGAAATGGAGGCTCAGAGAGATGAAGCAACTCATCTAAGATCACACAGGAAGTAAGAGTCAGAGCTGAGCTGCACACCCAAGCCTGCCTGCCTCCCTGAGCCCTGCAGCCACCTCCGCTCCCCTTGCCATGGAAAGAAAAAGGTGGGTGGGCCATGTGAAAATATCAGGGATGGGCCAGCAGGGCTTAGCACATAGGAAGAGAAGATGTTAGTATCGCTGGTATTAGTGGGTTTGGCCTTATTTTTAAGGCACTAACTCCTTAAAAACCCCGGGGTGGCCAGTGAAGCCAGCGGTAGGGAGAGACTCTGAAAGAAGTCTTTTGCACACAGCTGCAGAAGCCAGAGGGCCTTTGCCAGTGTAACTGCTGCGCCAAAGCCCTTCCATTCACCCTTGCCTCTCTCTCTGTCTGGCATTCTGATTAACTTTATGCCAACAGCCTCACCAGATCTAATAAAAACCTCTTCCTCCAACAAGACCATTCATGACATCACTCCCCTCTGGGGAAGCTGGCAAGATGACCTTCCACTTGATGAAGGAGGAGGAGTCATTTTTATGGTCTGGCCCCTGCTAATGTGTGTTTAGACAGAGCCGGACGATCAATAGTCGGGAGAGGATGCTGATCTGACTCACCGGAGTTGAGGCAAGGATGTTGCCTCCCCATCCATTTTTATAAATCACTTTAAAGGCTTATTGATCTCTTCCCTGGGCACCAAGGGGGCACAAACCCCCGGGGCAGCAGCCCGCCAAGCCCCTTAACCCTTTCTGATGTCCCCACTGCCACAGGAGCCGTCATCCCGTCACCTGTCCTGGGACAGCAGCCCGCTGAGAGTGGGGTTGAGACGGCCCCTCCCAGGCCCAGAGCCTGGTGGAACCAATTCACAAGTGCTGCTTGCAAAGCACTGGAGAAGCCCTCCCCCTACACACATGCATGCACTTCCACGTAGGTGCACTGATTTACACACACCCTCTTGGACACGAGACCCATGTAAACCAGGACAGTGAGCTAAAACAAAACCACTAAACCTGCAACCACCCCCTTAACACCAAGACAAAGGGGCCACTTAGCGTCTCGGCAAATGTATTCGTTTTGACCTGATCCCTCCCCTCGCCGGGAAGGTGGGTGATGGAGTTTTCTCTGGGCCACCCCAAATCACAGGGATAACTCTCATGTGGGTCACCCCAACCTCTGCCCAGAGGTGTCACCCACACATCTAACAGTTCTCAGCCAAATGTTACCAAGCACAGGCCCACCATGGAGACAGCTCTTGGAGATGCCCCACTTTATTACTGGAAAGAATCATTTACAAGAGGATTGGAGGATATTTTGATAACTTAGAGCAGAGTCTGTCCCTGGAATCGCATTGTTACCAAGCATTCGAATCCCCAGCCTGCTTTCTTGAGTTGGAAATTGCTCATCCTTATGGCCTGACATGTCTACCAGGCCACCCCAGTGGTCCTTCACCGTTTCAGTGCGGACCGTAGCGTGAGTGGGGTCGGGGTCTGCACATACCTTGGAGGGACGGGGAGGCAGAAAACGGGTGAGGGGGCCCCTACGGTGAGCCTCCACCGTCCTCAGTGAAGCCAGTCTCAGGTGGGATGCAAGGGGTCCTCAGCTGGCCACACCAAGGCCCAGTGGACACTTCTCAGGGGTCACGGCCAAGGGCCCTGCAGGGAAAAGGAAGCAGGAGGTGGGTGGCAGGGAGGGACTTGCTGTGCCCTTGCCCTGACCTTGAGGCTGTCTCTCTCCTTATCTTAATCACAACCAGCTCTGTTGCTTTCATGGAACTAAAACCCAAAACTTCCAACAGGGGTAATTAGATTAGATCTAGTTCCATAGGAAAGGGAAGGTGGGGAGTGTAGGGAGGGGATGTTCTTGCCCGACAACCCCTCCATGCTCAGCCCCTTCCCCTCATTGCCCTTCCTGCTCAATTCTTGTCCTCCTCCCCCGTGGCTGCCCTCTCCCATGTGACGAGCAGGGTGGTCTTCCCAAGGCACCGGCAGACCATGTCACCTCCCACTTGAAACTCTCAGTCTCTACCACAAAGAAGAGTAATCAGACCTCTCTACTAGCTTGCAATGTCCTTTAGAGTAGCGGTCCTCAACCTTTGTAGCACCAGGAACCAGGCTCGTGGAAGACAATTTTTTTCCACGGACCAGGGGCAGTGGATGGTTTGGGGATGATTCAAGCACATTGTATTTATTATGCATTTATTTGTATTATTTATTACATCAGCTCCACCTCTGATGATTAGGCGTTAGATCCTGAAGGTTGCAGACCCTCGCTTTAGAGTCTGGTCCCAGGGGACTTCTCCAGAGCAGAGCCCCACCCTTCCCAAATATTAGGTGTTGGGGGCCCCCTCGAGGGGGTCCTTCATGGCTACCTGCTCACATGCCTTCACATTCCTGCACCGTCAACCCTCAATTTCAGGTGGAGAGACAAAGGTCCTGAGAGACTGCATTGTTGTCTGAAGTCACACTCTCCTAGGTGACAAACCTGACGCCCACGTCTTTCCTCCCAAGAGGAAGGCACGGAGGTTTCCAGGCCTTGACGTACATGCTCCGTGGTGCAGCCCGGGCGGCCCCACGCCCATTTTACGGGCAGCTGCTGCTCATCCCCAGCTTCCCCCTCTTCCGGCTGGGTGACCTTGATGGGTCACTGAGCCTCTCTCAGTTCAGTTCAGTCGCTCAGTTGTGTCCAACTCTGCAATTCCATGGACTGCAGCATGCCAGGCTTCCCTGTCCATTACCAACTCCCGGAGCTTACTCAAACTCATGTCCATCAAGTCAGTGATGCCTCCAACCATCTCATCCTCTTTTTCATCCTCCCGCCTTCAATCTTTCCCAGCATCAGGGTCTTTTCCAATGAATTGGTTCTTCGCATCAGGTGGCCAAAGTATTGGAGTTTCAGCTTCAGCATCAGTCCTTCCAATAAATATTTATTTGTAAAGTGGAGCTAAAAACCCAGCTTGGGATTACTGTCAGGGGGCAAATGTCACTTCCGGGGCCCCTGGTTAACTGTGTGGTGACCAGCAGCTACAACATCCTATCAGACAGATGTTGCTGCTTGAGAGGTAGAGGGCAGACTGGAGAGGGTGTGCCGCCAGCCATCCCAGGGACAGCTCTGATCTGGAAGCCCCTGGGACATCCTAGAGTCCCCACCTCACAGGATTAGCAAAAGTACATGCAGGCCTGCTGGAAACCAGGAGTTCTGGGATCAGGCCTGGGCTGGGAGGATGGGAGGGAAGGACCAGGCTGGGAAAGAGCTGGGTTCTTGTGGAGAAGTGCTGATATGGAGAATCGTTGGATTATAGGAGAATTTGTTTACCTGTACCTTGCTGTGTGACCTTGGGTGAGTTCTTGAACTTCTCTGAACCTCAGTTGCTACTGCTATGAAAACAGAACACTGAGCTGCCCTCTGAGATCTTTTCAGGCCTTACACGTTCATGAAGCATTCCACCTGCTGCCCAGCTCTGTGCCATGAGACACCTTGGGGGATGTCAGCAGTCCCATTTTCAAAGTGGGCAAACTGAGAGGCCATGAACCCCATGGTTCCCAAAAGTTGCAGAATGAAGAAGCGGCCAGGCCAAAAGCAGAACCGGCTCCATCTGCCTTCAGGGCGGTGCACTGCCTCCTGCAGGCGCTGGCCTGAACCGGCTGGCCGGGCCCCCAAGCCTCCCATGCTGGTGGGAGGCCCGCCAGGCACAGCCCGTGTGTCCTCCACGGCGGTGGCCGGTGCCAAGCAGCCCTGCCCAGACCGCACGAGGAGCTGGCCGCAGCCTGCCAGCCTGTTTCTCATTTAGAGCAAAGCCCGGCTGCAGCCCAGACATTCCAGAGGGGACACAGACGCCAACCCTGCCCAGGGCTTGGGAAACCGGGCTGCAGGCGGCCCGTGGTCAGAAAGCATCGTGATGTTTTTCCCTTCTATGTCGGCATGTTTCAAGTCGCTTAACCCCTGGAGGAGTTCGGTCCACTCTTGCCCCCCAACCAAGCTTGGCATGTGAGGCTCCCTGGCCAAGAATAAAAGTGACCAGGTAGATGGGTGGGAATCTGTCTCCCCATCTGCCCTCAGGCTGGTCTCCACCTCCGGAGACCCACCCCCAGCTGGGAGTCCAGAATCTTCCAGGGAGGGGAGGCCCTGGAACAATACAATTGCCATTAATTATGCATCAGCTGCTGGCTGGAGGGAGGTCCCCTCTCCCCTCCCGCCGAGGGCAGGTGACTGTCTCTGCCTGCCCCAGGAAGAGGCCTCCCGCTTCGCATGGCCTCCGCGTTAGATAATTACAGATTGCCTCCGAATGACGGGAGGAGCACTCCTGAATTCCTCCAAAGTGACAATGCGCCGTCCACACAGAGCCGGCTGCCGGCTGCTGGCCAGCCGGGCATCCGGCCGAAAGGCTCCGCCCCCGCCGCCCGGTGGCCCCTCCACCTCCTGCCCAGCTTCTGGGATTATCCCTGCTTGGCTTGTTAGTCAAAATAAATTCTTTCTCCTGTCAGGACTACCGTGTCAGCCCCCAAGGTAGGGCTTTTTCCTTCTTCCCTTGTCTTTTTAAAATCTGATTTATAACCCTTTGCTTGGACGGGGAAGCGGGGTGGTTTTTAAAAGTAGTTCTCACACTATGTGAGTGCATCACTTCGTCGTGAGGGCTCTTTGTGACCCTGTGGACTGCAGCCCGCCGGGCTCCTCTGTCCATGGAATTCTCCAGGCAGGAATACTAGAGTGGGTTGCCATGGTAGAGTGGGTCCTCAAAAATTCAGAGATGGAAATATCGTGGATCAGTGAGTCCACCTCCTGGTACACACCCAGAAGAACCGAAAGCAGGGGCTTGAATAGTTACGTGTACCCTCGTGTTCACAGCACCATTCTTCATGCTAACCAAAAAGTGGAAGCAACCCAAGTGTCCACTGACAGATGAACTGTCTATTCAAACAATGGAATATTCGTTTCAGTTCAGTCACTCAGTCATGTCCGACTCTTTAAGACCCCCATGGACTGCAGCATGCCAGGCTCCCCTGTCCATCACCATCTCCCAGAGCTTTCTCAGATTCATATCCATTGAGTCCGTGATGCCATCCAATCCAACCATCTCATCCTCTGTCATCCCCTGCTCCTCCTGCCTTCAATCTTTCCAAGCATCAGGGTCTTTTCCACTGAGTCAGTTCTTCGCATCAGGTGGCCAAAGTATTGGGGTTTCAGCTTCAACATCAGTCCTTCCAATGAATATTCAGGACTGATTTCCTGGTTGGATCTCCTTGCAGTCCAAAGGACTCTCAAGAGTCGTCTCCAACACCACAGCTCAAAAGCATCAATTCTTCGGCTCTCAGCTTTCTTCACAGTCCAACTCTCACATCCAAACATGACCACAGGAAAAACCACAGCCTTGACTTGACGGACCTTTGTTGGCAAAGTAACGTCTCTGCTTTTGAATATGCTATCTAGGTTGGTCATAACTTTCTTTCCAAGGAGTAAGCATCTTTTAATTTCATGACTGCAGTCACCGTCTGCAGTGATTTTGGAGCCCCAAAAAATAAAGTCTGACACTGTTTCCCCATCTATTTCCCATGAAGTGATGGGACCAGATGTCATGATCTTAGTTTCCTTAATGTTGAGCTTTAAGCTAACCTTTTTTTCACTCTCCATTTTCACTTTCAAGAGGCTTTTAGTTCCTCTTCACTTTCTGCCATCAGGGTGGTGTCATCTGCATATCTGAGGTGACTGATATTTCTCCCGGTAATCTTGATTCCAGCTTATGCTTCTTACAGCCCAGCGTTTCTCATGATCTACTCTGCATGTAAGTTAAATAAGCAGGGTGACAGTATACAGACTTGACATACTCCTTTTCCTATTTGGAATATTACTCAGCCTTAAAAAGGAAAGAAACTCTGAACATGCTATAGCACGGATGAAACTTGAAGACTTCATGCTAAATAAAATAAGCCAGTCATACACACACACACACACACACACACACACACAAATCTGTATGATTTCACTTATATGCAGTACTTAGAGAAGTCAGATTCATAGAGACAGAAAGCAGATGGTGAGGACTTCCCTGGAGGCTCAGTGGATAAGAATCTGCCTGCCAGTGCAAGGGACATGGGTTCCATCCCTGGTCTGGGAAGATCCCACATGTCACAGTGCAGCTAAGCCTTTGCACCACAGCTGCTGAGTCTGGGCTCGAGAGCCTGGGAACCGCAAGCCCTGAGCCCACGTGCTGCGACTACTGAAGCCCACCTGCTAAGAGCCTGCGCTCTGCAACGAGAGAAGGCACACAGTGAGAAGCCTGTGCACCGCAACACAGGAGCCCGGCCAGGGAGGCGCGACGCGTGGCTGGGCTCCCGGCCCGTCTCACCTTGCGTCTCTCCCAGCCGCCTCGCCCAGGGGCCAGTCTCAGGGAGCAGAGGGCACGTCTTCCTTTAGTGATTGAGATGGTTTTCCATCCTGCAGAGAGAGTGAAGCTGAGGGGTCAGGGCAGGTTCAGGTGGCATGTGTCTCTGAGTCGATCACCTCCCTCCCTCTTCGTACTGGTTTCTCCGTGAGGATGGAAGTCAGAACTGAGCCATCCTGGCCCCACATCTGCACGTGGAGAGGCTCTGCCCTATGGAGATGCTAGTTTCTCCAGCATCAGATTGACCTGTCAGTGACTATCAGGAACTCCAGGAACTGTTTGGGTTTTTTCAACCACTTTTTTTATCATGGTAAAATAAATGTAAAATACAATGTACCGTCTTAACCATTTTTTAAATTAGTTATTTACTCTTATTGTCGTATAGTTGATTTACAAAGCTGTGTTTGTTTCAGGTGTACAACAATGTGTCTTGTGTTGTGTTCAGTCACAAAGTCATGTCTGACTCTTTGTGACCCCATGGAGTGCAGCATGCCTGGCTTCCCTGTCCTTCACTATCTCCCAGAGTTTACTCAAACTCATGTCCATTAAGTTGGTGATGCCATCCAACCATCTCATCCTCTGCGATCCCCTTCTCCTTTTGCCTTCAATCTTTCCCAGCATCAGAATCCTTTCCAATGAGTGATTCAGTTATCAATACATACATATAGAAACAAATACATCTTCAGATACAGAAATGGATGCTCAGAATGAGTCCCTGCCAGCTTCCACCCACTGGTGTCCCCTTCCTGTATCAGAGTGTGCTTCCTGCTCTAACAGATGACCTCAAAGCCTCAGTGGCTCAGCACAGTGAAGATTTACTTCTGAGTCACTTCCAGTCCACTGCAGGGAAGAAGGGCTGGGCTGGCTCCAACGGCTACTGGCGTTCTAGCCATCAAGTGAACCCATCACCTCCTCCCCTTCCTTGGACCTCAGAGTGCCCACCGGGGTCTGTGTCTGTGCCCAGTGAACAAGAAGACACACCTGCTCACCCAGAGGAGAGAGTCACATCTGTTCGTCCACCACTAGTGAAAGCCTGGCCCAGAAAGGGCTCGTCTTTCTACCGAGCCCTCCCTGGTCCTTCTGCACTTGCCCTGTCCTCCAGACTGAAGCCGTTTGTCCCCACGAGCCTTCCCATCCTCCCCAACTCACCTACAGCTTCATTGTGATGGCTTGGAGGTCCTTCACCCTCCCTGAAGGCCTGGTGTGATTTGACCTCTAGCTCCCAGCCCTGTGGGGCTGGTACCATCTACCTCACTCGCTTTGGGAGGGATTTGAGAGTGAAGGGGAGAGGGCTGGGTAAGGACCAGGAGAAGGATGGATGCCAAATGGTGCCCACACAGCAGCTGGGGTGCCCACTGCTGCCCTGCTGGCC
Source organism: Nanger dama (assembly GCA_917880005.1). Classification (NCBI taxonomy): domain Eukaryota; kingdom Metazoa; phylum Chordata; class Mammalia; order Artiodactyla; family Bovidae; genus Nanger; species Nanger dama. Next base: position 6,109,603 of record CAKJTW010000063.1, on the reverse strand, counting down.
TCTGTCTCCCCCCACCTCTTCTTCCTCCATCACTGTACAGTCAGAATCCTCAAACGGGGACCCAAAAGGCACTTACACAACATGTGGCTAATCCAGCTCATTGTACAGATGGGCAGTGAGTGGAGTTACAGGGCTGGGCCCACACTCCTCATGGCCCCAGGCTTATCCCCTGGATCAGCTCCCAAGCTCTGGTCTGGGAGAGGAGGCACGGCCAGGAAAGAACCTGCCTGCCTTTACAGATCACCTGCTGAGTGCCCAAGCCTATGACCACTGCGTTTTGCACCATTTCACTTAATCAGCTTCCAACTCGACATGACAGGTAATACAGCAGGTCCCCCTGGAGAAGGTGGACATTTAGGCTCAGAGAGGTGAAGAGGGTAGCCGGCCACCATGAGGACCAGGGGCAGAGCCAGAGGGAGCCCAGAGCCGCTGTCACCCACCCTCTCCCTGCTCTGGATCCAGGAGCACCAACGCCCCTGGGCACCAGCTCCAGTGGGCATGCGAGCTGCGCTTCTGCAGAGAAACACGGGGGCAGGGAACACGCAAGCCCGTCACATGAAGGGGAGGAAGAGGAGAGAAGAAAGGGAAAGCGACGGGGCTAAAGTGAAAGAAACTGGGAAAGAAAAGTTGAGAACAAGGACGTCCCTGGGGGTCCAGCGATTAAGCCTTTGCACTTCCCAGGCAAGGGGCACAGGTTCAGTCCCTGGTAGGGAAACTAAGGTCCCACATGCCATATGGTGCAGCCAAGAAAATAAAGAAATAGGGCCTCCTAAAATTAAAAGAAAAATGTTGAAAGCTGAGAACACAGCCTGCTAAATCACTGAGTTAAAAATCCATTTTACTATAAATGTGAATTAATCTCCTAAAAGTCAAGTCCATTGGCTGGAGCCATCACCTTGTTAATTCTACACTTCCCTTCATTACTGATTGGAGAAGGAAATGGCAACCCACTCCAGTGTTCTTACCTGGAGCATCCCATGGACAAAGGAGCCTGATAGGCTACAGTCCATGAGGCTGCAAAGAGTCAGGCGCGACTAAGCAACTCACACTTCATTGCTGATACGGACTCAGCAGTATCAGAAGCTCTGTGATATTAATAATCTGCTTCCCAAAACAGTTTAGATGAGCATGTCTGTTTGAAACTCAAGGAGAATTCTACAGTGGCTGCAGCACACTCTATAGGCCAGCAAGCAGAGGCAAGGCCTTGGCCTCTCTGTCCCCCACCTTGGGCTGAGCCTCTGGTACCAGGACGGAGCCTGCGGAATGCAGCCACGTGTGGTCAGTTGCATGAGGAACACACGACTCACATGGGCTGGACTTGATCTGTGGGATTCTATCACCCTCTGCGGCCTCCTCTCTGCCTCCTGGAGCTCCATTCTCCCCTCCATAACCACCCTGATGGTGTCTGGGGACACCTCCCCACCAGCAGGAACCCGGAACCCCAGCTCTGGTGTTCCAGCCCCCAGATCATCCCAATAAGAGAAGAAAAGGCTCTTGTTTGGGGAAAACAGAGCATGAAAAATAAAGGCTACTCTGTCTAGAGGTGGATCCCTGATGGCTCAGATGGTAAAGAATGCCTGCAATGCAGGAGACCCAGGTTCAGTCTCTGCGTTGAGAAGATCCCCTGGAGAAGGGAATGGCAACCCACTCAAGTATTCTTGCTGGAGAATCCCAGGGACAGAGGAGCCTGGCGGGCTACAGTCCATGGGGTCGCAAAGAGTCGGACACAACTGAGTGACTAACACTTTCACGTCGTCTACAACGGACTGTCCTCCTCCACAGCTGGGGTGTCCACCACCCACTTTTTTTTTTTCATTTCCCTCACAGGCTGTGAAGGAAGGTGGTGTCACTGAGTCCACTGCACCTCTTTGTTTGTCGAGATCTTCATCATCGCTCATCGGGACCGTCACACTAACACACAAGGGGCCCACCTGGCTGCCGTCCCTCCCCTCCCATCCAAGTCAGGTCAGGGTGACAGAGAGCCTTCTAAAATACAGATCTGACCAGATGACATCCTGACTACAAACACCCCCAGGCCTGCTCAGGCAAGTTCCCTCTCCAAGAGCACATGCTCCCACAAATGCTGGCCCACCCTGACCTCCCCTGCCTCTCTGCTCACTCCCCCAAGACCTCTCACCCTCCCTGCTCTCTGGCCAGACTGAGTGACTCATGGTTCCTTCCAGGGTTGTGTTTCCTTAGATCTCAGGGCCTTCGCACGTGCTTTCGCATAGATTCCTCCTCCTGCGTTTCTCTGCCTGACTCCTGCTCCATCCTTTAGGCAGAGAAAGCCTCTGCTGACCTCTCTCCCCTCCCCCAGGCTGCCCTGTGCCCTGGGCCACGTGTGCCTGGGCCCACAGCCCCAGGCAAGCTCTGTGATGACATCTGCGTTAGCACAGCCTAGTTCCGAGCCTGTGTCTCTGCCAGCCTGGCAGGGCTTTAGGGCCAAGACTAGACCCAAGTCATCTCTGTGTTTCCAGCATATGGTGCAGGCCTGGCAAGCAGTAGGCACTCGACAAATGTGTGGAATAAATGAAAATGTGCTGGACTAGACACACCCACCCTCTGAGCAGTTCAAGGCTAAGAAAGGGGGTGATTCATCAGCTTGGCCAGACGGGGCTCTGTGACCCAGAATTCATTCCCTGAAGGCTTCCAAGAGGAGGGGCCCCAAGCCACCTCTTCATGTGTCATTTGGAGGGAAGGGGTGATTCGGCAGGCACGCTGCGGCCCACACATACTGTCTGGCCTCCTTGTGCGGCAGTGGGCAGGCCTGCACCGGCTCCAGTCCCCCACAACTCCCAGGCCACCTCTGCTTCATGATGAGAGGCCCCTGCTTCTCCAGGTGGGCCCATCCCCACCCCGCCGCACCACCGGAGAACGTGCCTAGGGTTGGAGGCAGCAAAGCGGCCATGGTCCCAACTCATCCCGGGGCCTTCCACATGGCTGGGATCCCATCTCACTTCTTCCCCCACTGGACCCCCACATCCCGCCTCAGGGCCCTTTTCCCTCCCCAGACACCTTTGGAGAAGACAGGAAGCTCCAGCATCGGAAGTGAAACCAACAGACACACACGGACTGCTCGCCCAGCCCGCACAATCCTGTGAGCTTGAGTCCCTGCAGCGGACGCCTTCATAGCCTCACTCACACACCTTCCCGTGGTGTTGCCCACCCCCAGCTGGTACAGAGGCGGGCCCCCACTGGCTCAGCAACTAGACTCCGAGCATAACAAGTGCTCTGAGGCCGGAAACACTGAAGCACCATGGACCAGGGATGAGAGAAAAAGAGATGAAGAGTGACCCTGAGCGCCCCCTTGAAGGGCAGGGGCCTCTGATGGAAGAGGTGAAGTCTACCTCCAGGCTGAGGGAAGGGGCCCAAGTGAGGACTGGTGGTCCCACTAGAATCCATTGGAAGCAGCCCTCCACCCAAGAGTCTCAGTCTCCCACTTCCAGGCCTGAGGGTGACACCATCCCAAACCTGGTTCTTTGATCTTCACCCAAGCCCGTGGTCCCCATCACTGTAGGTCAGTGTAGGTCAATCACAGGTCAATCAATGTAGGTCAATCACTCGCCAAAAGTTAAGTTGGAGAGTTAGGGGCTGGTATTTTTACTGAGAAGAAGCCCGGTGCTCAGTGGTATGTGGAGGCGTTTGGCCAGCTCTGAGAGCTGACCGGAGCTCTGCCTTGCTTCTCTGAGAGCCAGCCCACGGCGTCCCTCCCACACAGCAGAATGGCCCAGGAGCAGTGATCTGAGCACAGCTGCACGAGGGCCTGCGATGCCACAAACAGCTCTTAGTGACCTGGGAAGTGTCCCCGGGCCTCTCTGCAGACCCAAAAGCATCTGGGAGACCCTTGGGAAGACAAGGAACCTGCCAGGGACCACACGGAGTCAGGAGGTCTAAGTGGTATCAGTACAGACAGGTGAGGACCACGGATGGACCATACACACTCACCTCTGTGAACCCCTTAGGATGTAGACTCACCCCCAGGGCAAGAGGTCACCCTAAATTAACTGGGTTACATTTCTATCATTTGGAATGAAGCCTTCAAGGGGGTCCCTGCACACCCCTAGGTAGTGGCCTGAGATTTGCAGAGACAGACCTCCAAGTTCCATCTCAAAATGACTCCTGCGTATTCAGCAACATGAGAAATGTAGTCACCTCTGTAAAAGCCAATGGCCATGGGGGAAGGATTTCCAGCAGCAGTGGAAAAAGCTAGGTCAAGATTTAAAACTAACCAGCAAAACCAATTGGAAACAGCAGGGGATTCGCTGTGAGCGTTGGTTTCAAGTGCACCCCGTCCATAATTATTCGCTGCAGAAGTCACGAGTCTCCTGCCAAAGCAAGGCCTCCCTTCACTGACGGAGCCCTGTTCACACCACTCCCTCTTTGCTCTTCAAAAAGTGAATTCACTCAAAAAAGAAATTAGAAAAATAATTGATATAATAAGCATAACCTTGAAAATACTTCTGCCAGAATTTAAGAGCAGACGTGAAAGGAGGCCCAAAATAAAAGCATCGTGCTAGAAATTGAAAACCTAAATTAGTTCTAAGCACTGGCTGCACCCACTTCTCCACCAGCTCCCTGAAGGTGAACGGGAGCCTTCCCTGCTGCATGGCCCAGACAGCGGGGCCAGCTCTGCTTCAGAGAGCACGGTCCTCCATCTCAGCTGCCACAGATGGGGGAGAAAGGACCAGGTGGTCCCGTTTCGTTTGTGCAGATCGAGAAACTGAGGCTTGTAGGTGCAACAGCCTCTTTTCAGGACACAATAAAATGGAAGGTCCTCACCAATCTTAAAATTAACTGTGATCGTGTTGCTTTGGCAGGCAACATATGAGTGGAACTGATGCCTCACTATGGGCAGAAGCTCTAAAGCATCTCTGTACAACTCACGATGCTCCCTTTCTGCTGCCTCAGTGAAGATGGAAGTCCAAATCTAGGTGATTCTCCATCAGCCTGAGTTTCTGAGCCTCCAGGGGAAACAGAGCCCTCCCTCTCACCAGTGTTGACAAGTAGCAGAAGCCACAAATAAACCTTTGTTGTATTTAAGCCGCTGCACGTGGGACTGTTTGTTACTGCAGCATAACCTATCTTATCCTGACTGAGGCACCCTTTCAGGGTAAAGACACTGACTCACTACTCCGGCTTTTCTTTATCAAGTTCACCATGGCTAGATTTTAGCTATCATGACATCCCATGCCTAGCACATAGTTGGGCTCAGAAGACTTTTATTGAATGAATGAGTGAACAAAGACTCAATGGATAGCCAATTAGGTTACAGTAATAAAGACCTACTGTATAGCACAGGAAATTATACTCAATAATTTGTAATATTTGTAAGGGGAAAGAATCTATAAAGTAATAGGTAAATATACATATAATTGAATCACTTTTCTGTACACCCGAAACAAAAACAACATTGTAAATTAATTATACTTCAATTAAAAAAAAAAAAACCACACACCTCAATAGATAAGGAGCCAAAAAAACAAGATGATGTAAACTGACATTTCCTGAATCAGGGAGACAAATCTGATGTGGAAAATGATGGTCCATGCTCTGGATGAACATGGCACACAGGCTTTAAATTCTAACCAAGGGTAGAGGTGGCGTGCCTGCATGCTCAGTCGTGTCTAATCCTTTGAGACCACATGGACTATAGCCCACCAGACTCCTGTCCATGGGATTTCACAGGCAAAAATGCTGGAGTGGATTGCCATTTCTTCCTCCCAGGGATCTTCCCCACCCAGGGATCTTCCCCACCCAGGATCTTCCCCACCCAGGGATCTTACCCACCCAGGGATCTTCCCAACCCAGGGATCTTCCCCACCCAGGATCTTCCCCACCCAGGGATCTTGCCCACCCAGGGATCTTCCCCACCCAGGGATCTTGCATCTGCTGTGTTGGCAGGTGAATTCTTTACCATTGCACCACCCAGGGAGCCCAAATTCCAACCAAAAATCCACCTAATTAATGATTAATGATTGCCTTCTAGAGGGAAGGCAAGGAGATCCAGAGTGCCTAGGGAACTCTCCCAAGGTCACAGCTGGTGTCTGAGCAGCCAGCCCAACTCCCAGAGCCAAGCCTAGGTCCTCTGCCTTCACCCTCCAAAGCATGAGTCCCAGGGTGAAATCTAGGCCCTGGTAGTTCATGTGTCCGTCTCTGTCAAACCCACACAAGCAAAAGTTCAAAGATGAAGTGAGCAAAAATGTGTCAAATGTCAAGCCTTCTGAGTCAGCCTTCAGATGTTGTTTATTTATTTATTTATTTATTTTGAGAAGATGGGACCTGCAGAAGTTAGGGAGTCTCCAAGTCAAGAAGAACACTGAGCTGGCTCTCAGGAGTGTTCATCCTCTCCTGCCCTGGCTCCCATTCCTCCCACTGGTTCAACAGACATACTGGACAGAGTCAGCCCTAGGACCTGCTCCCAGCTCTCAAGTTCTCCAGTTCCTGTGAATATACTCTGACTGATGCAGGAAAGAAAGTCGAACTCTTTTAAGAAAATCACTAAAGCCCCTAAAATTACGTGGAAGCCTTTTTGAGATCCCTGCAAGAAAGGCATTTGTTAAATCCCTCTATTATTTCCAAAGGATATTTTCTATTATTATTATTTACCAAAGGAATTTCTGGACAGAGTTTAAGTGCCCCAGAGCCTGCAAAATAATCATCTCTTCAAAACATAACAAAAGGGTCTGAATATTCTTGGCTGATAACTTTTTCTTTGAAACATGTTCTCTGCTGAACAAAGAATTTTCTTTGTGTTTTTTCTCCCCCAATTTGTCTAAGTTTAAGTGAAACACACAAGCAAAACCTCGTTATGATTACTAACCTAGAAAAAAAATTTACATCAGCAAATAGCCTAAGAATACATTCTTCATATTGGTGATTCTCATTTCAAACATGATCAGTGTCACCAACAGCCCTAGGGACTGGATATCAGGAACAAGACAAAAACTGCACCTGGTTTTTTATATTTATTTATTTATTTGGCTGTGCCAGATCTTCGTTGCAGCATATGGGATCTAGGTCCCTGACCAGGGATCAAACCCCAGTCCTTGAATTGGAAGCACCAAGTCTTAACTGCTGGACCTCCAGGCAAGTCCTGGTATTTACTTACTAAGAACTGTCAGGCAAGCTCTGTGCCTAGACCTTTCCAAGCACTAGCCTGTTTAAACTCTTGCATGAGAGGGAGAGACTGAGGCCAGAAGGTGTTTAGTCAATGCTGGCCTGAGATGACACAGTTGGTTGGAGACGGAATTGGGATTTGAACATGGGTCTACACAGACCCTCAAGTCCTTGCTCTTAGCCATCCCACCACGTTCTCTACCAGGCACAGCTTCGTTCAACCCTCACCCTCAGCCCACAAGGGAAGTTTCTGAGCCCCGCTGTACAAACAAGAGAACTAAGGGCCAGCTGGATCCAGTCCTTGGCGGAAGGACACACAGAGTTAGTGCCCGCGGCTGAAGCCAGGATTCTAATTATCCTGTCAAACCAGGAAGCCCTTTGCCCGCTTCCACACTACTTCCTGGTGATGTAGGCATTAAGGCTCATGATCCCCTGGTTTGGTCCTATCTTGTGGTTCAAGGCGCTGCTCTTGCCAACTCCCCAAATTTCTAAGTCTTAAGGAAATGAAAGAACAGAGACTTCCTCGCGGTGCCAGCGAGCATGTGTGCCCAAAGCACAGATTCAACCTCTGGAATCGGGGTGGAAGGACTGGCATCTGGGGGGCGGGAGGGCTTCCTAATGATGCTTCTTCTTGTCCAGAGACAGGGGCCCAGGCAGTTGTTCCACTACAGGCATCTGTTTGCGAAGGTTAATAACCCAGCTCATAAAAATGTGCAGCGAGTTGCAACTTGGCACTGGCTTCCTCAGACTGGGAGAGAAGCTAAGGTTTGCAAAATATGGTTCAAATAATCTCATTCCCCCTCCCCCTCTTTTTTCCCCCTTCTTTAGTTTTAAGAGTGTAAGAAACATAGAAGTTTTGTGGTTTCGCACTGGTCTTTTTATGGCTCGAAAAACTCCAAAACACGGTTGATTAGAAAAACGCCTCTGCACAGTACTGCCCATTGTGCGGGCATTCTCAGTGAAGCACGCCATCCGGTGCTGAGACTTTAGGGACTTGGATGTTCTTCATTCAAGAAAAGGTTTTGTTCTCAAACAAAAGAGAGAGCCTGACTCAACAACTGTTTGCATCTTGACCTCTGCACTCAAATCTCAAATCTGCTCGCAAAAAGCAACTTGATACCAGGCAACAAAGACGGACCTTGGATCCAGTTAGAAGGACCTGGCGGCTGGCTCTGCCTCTTCTTGACTTCTAGGACTCTGGGAATCTTAGACATCTCTGAGGATCCCTGTTGTTCCTCACCCATTTAATGAGCACAGTACCTGTAGGGTTGTTGAAAGACTTGAAAGAGATTAGATATGTTAGGCATAGAGTCACTCATTTCTTCCAGAAATAATTGTCGAGTACAGTCAATCCACTACCTGTGACCGAGTTTCATTCCAAGTGTGCATTCATAAGTCCAGTTTGTTTGTAAGTCCAACAAAGCTAGCCTCAGTGCCCAACTAACAAGGCTTCCCAGGTGGCACCGTGGTAAAGAACCCCCTGTCAATGCAGGAGATGTGAGAGATGCAAATTCGATCCCTGGGTGGGGAAGATCCCCTGGAGGAGGGCATGGCAACCCACTCCAGTATTCTTGGCTGGAGAAGCCCACGGACAGAGGAGCCTGGCAGGCTCACAAAGAGTCTGACATGACTGATGTGACTTAGCGCACGTGCATGCACCAAAGTAACACAATTGGCTATATAGTACTGATTGTAACAGTGTTATAATACTTTCCACACAAATGATAAATACATAAAAAACACAAAAAATAAAAATTAAAAATTGAATCTTACAGTGCAGTTCCTTGAAAAGTCCAGTGTACAACAGTTGGCATACATGGGCTGGCATGCATGTTTGCATCTTTGAAAGTTCACAACTTGAAGGCTTTTATGTAGGGGACTTATTGTGCCTACAAAATGCCAGGCTTTGTTCTCAATACTGGAAAACCAACAGTCAAGCAAGGCAGACCCCATCCCTGCCCTGGTAGAACTCACATTCTTGTTGGGGAGAGACCATAAATGGGTAAAGACATAAGTGAGATCATGTTTGATGGCAAAGTCTTGAATATCAGGGTAATGGAGGAGAGAATGACTGGAGGAGGGGGTTGGCTGCCTTGGCAAGAGTCGTCAGTGAGGAGCTAGCACTTGAGCTGAGGCTGAATGATGTGAAGAAAGTGGCCGTGAAAAGGTGGCTGGGGCAAAGGTCTGCAAAGGTCTTGCAAAGGCCCTGGGGCAGTTGAGAAGGCCAAGCTAGAGCACATGAACTCTCAAGGGATGGAGGATATAAGACTGCAGGGGAATGTGGGGGTGGATTAGAGGATGCCTTAAAGGCCATGATAAAGGGTTGTATTGGGCTTTGTTCTAGGTTCAGTGGGAAGCCATTGGTGGTTGAAGCTGAAACGCCAGTACTTTGGCCACCTGATGCAAACAGCCAGCTCATTAGAAAAAACCCTGATGCTGGGAAAGATTGAGGGCAGAAGGAGAAAAAAGGTGACAGGGGATGAGATGGTTGAATGATATCACCAACTTAATGGATGTAAGTTTGAGCAAACTCTTGGAGATAGATAGTGAAGGATAGGGAAGCCTGGCATGCCACAGTCCATAGGGTCACAAAGAATTGAGCACAACCGAGCGACTGAACAACAGCAACAAAGCAGTGGAATTACAGGATTCATTTGTGTTCTGACTCTGCTAGATGAAGTCAGGATAATGGCAAGATAAGTTGGAAACAAAGAGACCAGTTCAGAGAATTTCTCAGTCTAGCAAAAGATGATCGACTATCATGACAGCAACGGGGGTGGAGAATCCATTTGAATTTGGGGATGCAGCTGGGAGATGGGGCCATGAACCAGACGGTACCCAGAGAAGAGAGCCCAGAGGTGGCCAACGTTCAGGAGCTGTGGAAAGGAGTATTCTGGAAGTGCTGCAAAGAAAGAGTATCAGAAAGAAGGGAGTAGTTAGCTGAACTGAGTAAGAGAAGGGCAGCACTGGATTTGACCAGATGGTGGTCACGTTGGTCACCTTAACACAGACCCTTTCTATGCAGCAAATGCAGGCAACAGTCTCCATAGGTTGCATAAAACACACAAGGTTTTCCCTTTTTTAAATCCTTCTTTTAGGAATGGAAACCGAGCCCCTCATACCTTCCACTGGTAGCAAACTTTAAAGTTCAGAAACAGATTCCCAGCTATTGTCTCCTTCCTGGTGACTTAGGTGGCTCTCGTGACAATAAAAATATCCATCACAATTGATGCCCAGTCAATATGGCAGACTGAGCAGACCCCGAATCACTGTCCACCCCACTGACCCCCAGTACAAACCAAAAAAAATGTTGGCTACAATGTAACATCAAATTATTTCCACACAAAGCCACTTTCAAAAGCAAGGAAAGAAAAATCGCCAGGAATTCAAAATGAAGATAAAACTCAAACCAGAGTAGTTGATAAAAACTGAAGACAAACAACTTACAGGGTATCAGTGTTGGATTACAGGAGCTGGAGTCTAGGGGAAGAAAGGAATCTTCAGGCTTAAGTGAGGCAGAGTCTGTGTCTGACCCCCTTCCTAAACCCAGGAGCCATGAAGCATGGATCATCACCCATGAAACTCCAAGCTAAAACATTATTATAAAATCCATCCAGGGCTGATAAAACCCACAGGATCCCAACAAAGAGGCACATGTGAAGCTACCAGAAGGGGTACCTCTAAAACTCAAGAGAACAAGGCTCCGATGGAAAGCTGCCCCCTTAAAGATGAGCTCATGGTAAAAATTACAATCCACAGCAGCAAGAAAAATCTGCCCTGAGGTCTACTACAATCAAAAGACATAGCAAAAGAGAGAAATCCACCCCAAGAACTAGAAATAAAAAGTTGAAACTTTAAGCATATCTAAAATCTTCAAAGAGAGATAGAAAGCTGCTGCTGCTGCTGCTGAGTCGCTTCAGTCGTGTCTGACTCTGTGCGACCCCAGAGACGGCAGCCCACCAGGCTCCACCGTCCTTGGGATTCTCCAGGCAAGAACACTGGAGTGGGTTGCCATTTCCTTCTCCAATGCATGAAAGTGAAGTCCCTCAGTCCTGTCTGACTCTGCAACGCCATGGAGTGCAGCCTACCAGGCTCCTCCATCCATGGGATTTTCCAGGCAAGAGTCCTGGAGTGGGCTGCCGCTGTCTTCAACAAAGTTGCATGGAAAAGTAAAAGGACACCTGAAAAGAACTAGAGACGCTAAAAATGAAACATATAATGAATAAAATCCAAGAGTTCAACGTCTATGTGTGTCTGTGTGTTCAGTCACTAAGTCATGTCCGACTCTTTGTGACTCCTTGGACTACAGAGGCCAGGCTCTTCTGTTCTTCACCATCTCCCAGAGTTTGCTCAAATGCATGTCTGCTGAGTTGGTGATGTCATTCAACCATCTCATTCTCTGTCACTCCCTTCTCCTCTTGCCCTCAATCTTTCCCAGCATCAGGGTCTTTTCCAATGAGTCGGCTCTTCACATCAGGTGGCGCTTCAGCTTCAGCATCAGTCCTTCCAATGAATATTCAGGATTCATTTCCTTTAGGATGGACTGGTTGGATCTCCTTGCAGTTCAAGGGACTCTCAAAAGTCTTCTCCAGCAACAGTTTAAAAGCAGCACTTCTTCAGCTATACTCCAATTTTAAATCAAACAAAGAAATCCCCAGAAAGGAGAGACCTAGGATCCTGCCACACATACAGGGGCTCTACCCCCGAGCCCTCCACACAGACCACCGTGAGGAGCGTCTAATAGCAGGTTGCAGCTGATGCACTCAGCTAGCCACTTGGCTTGAAAAATAAATCAAAAACTTTTGTTACCAGAACAGCCACAGCGGCCACACCCCCTTTGAGGTTTCAGGGCCGCACACGCTAAGGCTTCCAGTCCTGGGAACCCATGTGTTTGCATCTCCAGAGGGAGAACCCTCTGGAAGCAGGGGTTGAACCTGCTGCAATCTGCTGGCATGTGGCTCTGGAGTCCCCAGCCGGCCATCGCTGCCCTGAGAGGCCCCGAACCTGACTCGAGTGGGTCTGGCAAGGAGACCGTACTGGCAGATTTGGGAAAATCCTGGGGCATCACTCTGCTGCATCACTGCCCTCCCTAAACCTCAGTTTCCTTATCGACAAAAGAAGGATGATACAAACCCTTCCCCCAACCCCCGGGTTACTGTGACTTTTAAAATGACATACATACAATTACTGACTTACAATATTTATACCATCTTATTGCGGCATCACTGGGTTCTTCCTGGGAGCTGGGCACAGGCACAGCTGTCTTCCAGCATCACTCCATGCAATCGCTTAGCTGTATGGGTGGGCATTTTTATTACTCCCGTTTCATAAACACTGAGGCTCGGAGAGATTAACTGCGGGTGCGTAGTTAGAACCAGGGCTTAAACCCCAGCTCTGAGTGTGTGCAAGTCTCTGATTGACAGAGGTTGCAAGAAGCAGCCGTGGACACACCCAGGGGCCCCGCCTTGCTCTTGACCTTGACCTCACCTTCTCTCCTTGTGTTCCAGCGGCCTGGGGGCTCTTGCCTGGATGGCCCCAAACACCTTCGTTCTGAGGCACACCAGAAACATGGGCTCCAAGACAGTGAGACCCCAAATCCGACGTGCCCAGGCCTGTCAAGGAAGAAGCATGAAAATGTATTAAGCAGAGTGGGAATGGATTTTTATGATTCCACCAAATGTCTGATAGTGGGAACATCGCCCACGACAAGTATGTATCAGCTCGAAAGAGAAGCAGGGAGCGTTTCAGGACACCCCTGTGCTTGCGGCCTGCTGGTGGCAGCTGCTGGGTGGATGACAAAGCGGCCCAAAGGCCTCCAGCTCTCTCCTCAGAGGCTCCAAGGAGCAGGGCCTTTGCCTAAGCACCGTCTGCATGTCCTCTCCCTCCCCTCCACCTGCCCATTCCTGCTGCCCTTCACCCTACCCATTGTACAGAGGAGGAAACTGAGGCTTAGAGTGGTGCTGTGACCAGGATCCCACAGTTAACAAGCGAGGAAGCCAGGACTTGGCTCAGACCCAAGCTCCAGGCTCACGCCCCTCACCCTGCCCACCCTCCCTGCCCCCACAAGGCCTGGGAACCAGGGAACACCTAGGTGAGGGAATTGATCCCAGCTGGGGGTTGGGGCAAACTAGCTTGAACTGGGCTCCTGGAGCTACAGCCACTCTGCCACATGTGGGCTGTGTGACCCTGAGCAGGTGTCAGCTACAAACCTCAGTGCCCACAGCTGTAAGGGGGCCCATGAGCTCCTAGGAGGGTCAAGTGCGGCTGCGGCCTTGACTCTGCCCTGCGGCCTGCGAGAAACCTCAGACTTGAGTCTGTGTCTGCAGAGCATCCGCCCAGGCCGGGAGCTATGTTAAGCCGTCCGTGAGCATTCGCTCATGTTCTTTGCCTTGATGGTGATGATTCGTCTCACCCACACAGCAGTTCTGGGAGGTCGCCAGCGGAGCAGAGCCACCTCCTAAGGACAAACTACTTCCTTGAAATAGTGTTTCACTTGTCTGTGAAATTCACCATGTTCAGCCTCACCAAGTTCCAAAGGCAAGTGGAAGTGTCTTATGCTGGCACGCTCACACGCTCGGATGTTCAGCACAAGTTAAGATGCCAACTAGAATGCAGACTCCTAGGAAGAGATGCTTACCTCCCTTGGCCTCTTTATCCCCATGGTTTGAGGAGGCCTGGCACATAGTAGGTGCTCAGTAAATATTTCTTGACTGAATGAATGAATGTAAGCATCATAATGGACATTTGTGTGAATCATTATAGGGCACATGCCAAGGCACATTGCCCGGCCACTGTCTCGCGCGATCGTGATGAGAGGTGATGGTGGTTATGTCCCCTCTTTGAAGGCCAGGAAATGAAGACAGAGAGAGCAACAAATAGGAATCTCCTCACTTTCATGGCAGATCAAACCCTCTCTGCTGATCGGATTCCTTTTCGTCCATCAGGACTGAGGTTACATGTCACCTCCTCCAGGAAGCCGTCCCAATCTTCCCCACAATTCATCTTTTCCCCCTTCTATCTCCCAGAGCCCTTCACCAAGCTGCTATTATTTTTCATGAACTCTCAGAAGATACTAGGATTGGCCGTGTACATGCCTGTCTCCTCCCTAATGACAGCGTCTTTACCCCCTCACAGCTCAATGCGATTTCCAACACACAGTAGGTGCCCAATCAGTGTGTATCGACTGAAATATGTCCTCAGTAATTAACCTGTGACTGAAGGCAATGGCACCCCACTCCAGTACTCTTGCCTAGAAAATCCCATGGACAGAGGAGCCTGGTAGGCTGCAGTCCATGGGGTCGCTAAGAGTCAGACACCACTGAGTGACTTCAGTTTCACTTTCACTTTCATGCATTGGGGAAGGAAATGGCAACCCACTCCAGTGTTCTTGCCTGGAGAATCCCAGGGACAGGGGAGCCTGGTGGGCTGCCATCTATGGGGTCGCACAGGGTCAGACACGACTGAAGCAACTTAGCAGCAGCAGCAGCAGCAACATATCAGAGCTGGAAAGATCTTCCATCATTCCCTCATTTAATATTCTTGCCTATATTATACAGAGAACCAGCAGCAACCGTGTCTAAGTCCTAACTCATAGCTCTCTCCAACCACCAGACCCCAACTAACACCCAGACTTAACCTCTAGGGCCAATTTCAATGGATCAGTGATGGTTACCCCTGGCTGAAATAGGAAGTGTGCCATGATCAGTTAGTAATGTCTGCCACTGATACAGGATGGAAGTGTGGTAGAAGGTTGATTGATAGTTTCCTCAGCCCCGATGGAATTCACAGGTGACCCCTCTTGTTGTCAGATTTCCCCTATCCAGCTCTTCTCTCCTATTTTGCCTCTGTTTGTCTCTCCAATTAGTTTGGGGTGCTTCTCGGGGGCAAAACTGTGTCTGATTAATTTCTGCGCTCACACTGCCTGCATGTAATACAAGGTCCTCTGTGAGTGTGGGGAGAAAAATAATTAAATTAAACTTGGTCCAACAATCATGAGTCCATAAGGTAAGTGGGTGGACATGCAAATGGACAGTGGAGTCTCAGATAACACTCCTCCAAATGTCCTGCCTGCATCAGCCTTGCTGAGATGGGAACAGGAGAGGACTTGGGGGAACAGGAGAGGACTTGGTGCCCCAGGACTTCTGGATTCAGGCTTCTCACCAGCATCCAGGAATGCTTGCCTGAGCTTCCATTTTAGGGGTGTGGAAAACATACACTCATCTCTCCAGCTGTGGGTTGGCACATTAGCAGAATATCCACAAAATATAGGTTTGGGGAAATCATCCTATAAAATGGAATGAACCATTTTCCAAAATAGAAAATTGCCCAATCGTTAAAGTGCTTTTTTTTTTAAACCATTCACATATCCATGGCCTTTATTCCCAACAGCCTTGTTCCTGCTGTGTTATGGAGGGAGGAAAATGTGGATTTATTTGCATTTTATAATATACCATTCTCTGTGTGAGGCTCACATGCCAAAGATGTGTGAAGAGACATAAATATTGCAGTTCAGTTGTAAAAGCATGGAGATTTGGAATTCTGAACCTCCTGATTTCAATTGTTTACAAATTCTCTCTCTGTCCTGTGATTTGTTCAAGGTACTTAATAAGCAGACAGGTCTATAAAAAGACAGAAGGCACATTGTTTTTCATTAAAGATGACCCTGGGATCTCAATCTTTCAAAAATAGATTCTGCTTTTGCCTTCTCTGGAAGAATGGAAACCTTCAGGTTTTTAGAAGCAAGGAAGGGAAAAATGAAGCACATACATGGTAAACAAACAACTTCAAACTGAATGAAGTCTTTTTTAATTCAGTCTAAGTTATAGTTCCAGAAGGTGCCTCTTGCAGCTTCATTCCTGTGAGTATCTAAGAACCACAGAGAGCATGGCATCCCACCCTGGGATGCAGACATTGTGTTAGTTGAATGAGATGCTTATAAGGATGAAGCTGGATACAGCCGGGTACCCAGAACCAGGCACTGGTTTCACATCTTCTTGTGATTAGCCTTACCTCGTTGGGGGCATCTGTTTCTGTGTTCCCTGTCAATGTCTTAGATCAAGCATTCAGTCCTTATTCTAAGTTGTGTACGAAGCATCTATTTAGGACAAAGCCCTAGGCAGGAATCTGAGGACCCAGAAATGGATGAGATCAATTCTTGCCCTCTCAACACCTACAGCCAAGAACAGTGCCCCCCAGATCCACTGAGTATAACGCCCACCAGCAAGGCGCCCACCAGCAGGTTGGAATTGCCTATGGGAGCTGGTGGGAGGTATGATATGGTGATTTGAAACAAGAAACACATAACAGGTCTTTCTCCCTGCTTCCGGCATTGAGATTCTAAAACCCCTCAGTATTTCCTTAGCAATAAAGGTGTCTTGATACTCATAACAAACCTTTTCAACTTCACCTGAGTTTATGGGAAAGAGGTAACTTTTGGAAAGCAGCTAAGGGTGGTTGCCAGGGGAACCAGTACTGTGATTGGAGGGCTGGGATTTTCAGTTCCGCCCACCTGACCTCAGGGAGGGCTGGAGGTGGGTGAACAACTGGAGATTCATTCGGGGAGGGGCAGCCTTGTAGAGGACACGGAAGTCCCACATCTCTTCCTGCACCTCTTGCCCTGTGCGTCTCTTCCATCTCACGGTTCCTGAGCTATAGCTCTTTCTAATGAACTGGTGGTCTAGTAAGTAAAATGTTTCACTAGCTCTGTTTTCCGCTCTAGCAAATCCGTTGAGCTGGTAGTGAAACGGCTGCAGGGGGTCGGGGTAGAGGAGGGCTTGGTGGTGGGGTGGGCTGGGGGAGTCCACCGAAACCGCTAAGAATCGCCAGTCAGAAGCACAGGTGATCACCTAGACTTGCGATCGCTGTCTGAAGTGGAGATGGGGGGCGGTCTTACGGGACAGAGCCTTTAACCTGTAGGACCTAACTCTGTCTCCGAGTGGGCAGCAGCAGAACTGAGGTGAACTGTGGGACACCCAGCTTGTGTCAGGAGAATTGCTTGCTGGGGAGAAAAAAAATCCACACGTGGTGACTGGTGATCAGAATCTCCCAGGGTTTAGAGGCCCGGGTGACACATTTCCAAGGAGCCATTCTCTTTCCCAGAAGCCTTCAAAGATCTCTTGGTACACTTGATTGTGAGTTTTTTCTAATTCATAGATTCAGTGATTACCATGTGGCAGGCACCCACTGGATCTCCATGGACGTTAGCTTATTTAATCACTTAGTACATCAGGGGTGCACGCATGCATGCCAAGCCGCTTCAGCCGTGTCTGACTCTTTGCGACCCTATGAACCATAGCCTGCTAGGCTCCTCTGTCCCTGGGATTCTCCAGTCAAGAATATTGGAGTGGGTTGCCATGCCCTTCTCCAGAGGATCTTCCTAATCCAGGGATCAAACCTTCATCTCTTTCGTCTCCTGCACTGGTAGGTGGGTTCTTTACCACTTGCGCCACCTGGGAAGCCCAGTCAGATCAAGAGTTTGTTGTTGTTCAGTTGCTCAGTCGTGTCTGACTCTTTGCCACCCCATGGACTGCAACCTGCCAGGCTTCCCTGTCCTTCAGCGTTTCGCAGAGCTTGCTCAAACTCATGTCCACTGAGTCAGTGATGCCATCCAACCATCTCACCCTCTGCCGCCCCCTCCTCCTCCTGCCTTCAGTCTTTCCCAGCATCAGGGTTTTTCCAATGAGTTGGTTCTTTGTTCCAAGTGGCCAGACTATTAGAGCTTCAGCATCAGTCCTTCCAGTGAATATTCAGGGTTGATTTCCTTTAGGGTTGACTGGTTGGATCTCCTGCTGAGACTCAAAGACAAGAGTAAATTCTCAAGACAAGGTGGCAGATCAGGATCCATCCCAGAGCTTCTAGTTACAAACTCGGGGATGCTGTCTCCCCAGAACCACATTCTGCCTTCAGAAATGAATCCGGGGTATCTTTAAATGCCTAGCCGACTCCAGACTTCAGATGAATAAACTTGATGGCAGAGTGTGCATTGGAGAGGATGCCAGAGCCAGGTGAGTGACCCAACTACTTCATCTTACAAAAGAGGAAATGTGGCCCAGGGAGGGAGTCCATCTTCCCAAAGGCACACAGCCGCGGGCCAAGCCTGGAATCCGGGTGTCCCCGCGCAGCGCTCTGTGCACAGCTCCAGGCCACCTGTGCGTCTCCCGTCCTTCCCTCATCCTCCAGTGACATGCGGGTGCAAATCAAAAACCATCTCAATGGAGTCACTGTAAATATTTTCCATTTGGCTTGCAGGTTAGCAAGATTCCTTTTCTGCCTCGCCGTTTTAGACAATTTACGCTTCCATTCTCAAAACAGATTTCTACCCTAATAAAGGCTCTTATTACTATTATCCACCTGTCATTACAAGGCATTAGACAATTACAGAGCACAGACTGACTCTCCCACCACGTACTTGCTCCCCCACTCTTGGCAGGGGGAGGGGCACACCTAAACAGAACATTTCATTAAAAAAATAGAGATGAATCTTCCGTTTTTAAGCACTGCCAAGACTGTTACCTTCGCTTTTGAAAACTTTGTTGTGAAAAGTCACTGGCGTGAGCGCGAGGGGAATAAAAAGGAGTGTGGGCTAGAAAACCGTCTCCAGCCCCGTTTTGATTGCCAGACGATTGACAAAATAATTTGTACCCGTCGATGCTCATGAAGGGAATTTTACAATGGATTTGCCAAGCAGATTTTTAATTTTAATCAGTAATGAAAAAATGACAACCCGGATCACAACAAGACATCAGTCGCCGAGCGGGCTTTGCAGTCTCTGTCAGGCAGCCTCCATCAGGGACCCGCACCTCTGTGAACATCAATCACGGGTTTCAAACTCCTGTACATCTTCGGGATTTAATTAGACATTTAAGTTCTTTACCCGCAATTTGCAAAACTGTCACTTACCAAAACTGCAAGTCGCTAAAAATGTTCTGTGTGAGTCCCGGGAGTTTGTTTATTAACAAGCTGGAAATTAACCTTCGGACACCCACTAGGCACCTTCATTCGGCTCCGGCCTTCAACACACAGCTATAGATATTTTCAAAAACCAATACATTAAAAGTTGATGAGTGTGGTAAAAAGCAGCACCCAACTCTCCCATGGGAAGACAGGGAGAGGAGGAATCAATGTGATGGAATGGGACTTATTTTGAGACTTTCTTGGGCATGATGACTGGCCATGGTACAGAAGATGGAAGGGCTTTAAAGCAGGTTTATGTCCTGGCTCCCTTCCGTACCTGCTGTGTGACCTTGAGCCATCACTTGGCCGCTCTGAGCATTTGTTGCCTATACACCTGGAAATAGATAAGCGAAAACATGAATCAATAAATAACCCCCTCATTAATGAATTGCAACAATTTATATAGAATTGCTGCAGAGTGCTTGTCCTTTAGTCTCTCAGTTGTGTCCGATTCTTCGTGACCTCACGGACTGTATCCCACCAGGTTCCTCTGTCCATAGCATTTCTCAGTCAAGAATACTGAAGTGGGTTGCCATGCCCTCCTCCAGGGGCTCTTCCTGATCCAGGGATCAAATCCACGTCTTCTGCATTAGCAGGCAGATTCTTTACCACTGAGCCACCAGGGAGGCCCTGTGAAAGGAAAGAGACAAACTTTCATAGGGCTGGGAAGCCCTTGTAGAGTGCCTAAACAGAGGTTAATTCCACCTTGCTTGACGGGTATTTTAAGCTTGTGCAGAGGATTAGGAAATGTCCCACCCATGTGAACAAGGATGTAGACAGACACTCACGGTTCATGAGTGCAAAGACAGATCAGTGCTGTAGCCTCTCCCAGCAGGAAGAAGGGCCCCTCACACCAGACCGGCACAGTGACCTCCTGTCGCAGGATCACTGACCAGCAGGTGTGACTTGCAAGACACACAGTATATTTACCGTCTGGGGCTTTCACGTTCCCTTTCAAAAGCCCCTAAAGCTGTTTGCTTTGAAATCTTTGGGACTTGGAGGTTTTCATTCTGTTTGGTTTTCTGGTCTAAATGTTGCAGAAATATGTCTTCTCGGTATAATTTTTCATTGACAAGAAGGTGACTTGGAAGACGAGGCTTCCAAAGTTTGCTGCGCCTCTTAGCTGGGTTGTACCACTCGGGGAAATAAGCAGGGCCTTCTCCTTTAAGAGAACCTTGGCTTAGCCGGGCGCATTATTGAAATGAACATAAAAGGTGGATTGTGAAAAACCTATTACTCACAGATAAGAAATGCACCCCAGGCAAAGCTGAGGAGGGTAAACTTCTTTTCTAGCTGAAGTTTCTTTCAAGTAATGGTCCCTCCCTGCCCCCGAGTGGTGGGATGCGGAATTACAGCGCCTGCAAAGGGCCCTTCTCACCTTGCCCAACTGTCCTCAGTAAGACAGGCCCCAGTGTTAAATCTTCACTAGTCAAAATGGCAACATGGATTTTGCAGTTTCACCCCTGCTGAAATTACCTGTCCTCACCTGGCTGAATCCCCATCGTCTTCCTATGGGAGACGGACCAGGTGCTGTCTCATTACCTACTAACCCATCCTTCCATTCCCGTCTTCCAGGTGACCACAAGGCCCTTTCCCCTCCCCTCCCTCTGGTCCAGTCTGTGCTGCAGACTCAAAGAACCCAAATCTCAGGATGCAAGAGCTGGCAGACTTGGCAAGTCCAGGTTGGGACTCTCAACCATATTGGGGTGCCAAACTCCGCTGTGTGACAGTGGCTAGCTGTGTACCTTCTCTGGGCCTTGGCTTCCCGCAGCTTCTCCTCTGGTTTATGCAGCCACGACTGTGGATGAAAAAAAAATGTGAATCTAGGGAGGAAAAAAAGAAGTTTGAGAATCAGCAGACCCAGGTGTCAATCAACTCTGCCATGAGTCCTGCCTCTGTGAGTGTGTACACGTGTATATACCTGTTTTCATGAATCCACAGAGCCTGGCCCATCGTGGGCTCTTGACAAACACTGATTGACTAAAAGAACAAATGTGGTCCTCTTTTCTGCCACCAACACATGCAGCATCCTCCGGGTAACACCTACTCTGTTTTACAGGGAACCTGGGACCTGGCTTCCCACCCCGATGCTGAACAGGATCTGGGTATCGCTCCTTCCAGACGCCTCCTTCCCACCAGAGCCGCAGGCTGCGGCCAGGAGCACAGCAGAGGTGTAGAGCAGCTGGTCCCATCTCAGTGAAGGCAGGCGCAGGGTCCACACCCACAAAGGCGCCCCTGGGCAGCACCACCCTGGGTGACCTCCCTGGCGCTGTGGGAACAGTGGCTGGGCAGAGCGATGCCAGCCCTCCGTGGGCCGGGGCAGGCCGGGCGGCAGGTTCATGCACTTCAGATGTGTGTGTGTGAGCGCCCTTCATAATAGGGCTTTGTCCCAGCCCCAGTGAGCCAGCGTCTGCAGAGCTCTGGGAGGCCAAGGCGTCAGCCCATGTACACAATGCCACCTTTCAGCTCTGGGAGGTTCGGTCCAGAGCCCGAAATGCAAGGGTATCCAGGGAGGAGCAAGGCAGGTCCTAGGAGGCCACCTGCCAAAGCCTATCCCTGGGGCTGGAGGAGCGCCAGGAAGTCAACACTTCCCCCTCGGCCATTTGCAAAGAGGAACGTGATGTGGACCATGACAAAGAGGAGGGAAATCTCTATCCATTGGGTACTTGCTGTATACCAAGCACTGTGCCAGGCACTTGAGAGTCTTTGTCTCACCTCTGGGAGAGTGCATTATCATACCCATTATACAGTTGGGTAGACTGAAGTTCTGAGTAGTAAAGTGACCTGCCCCACAATCCCCAAGAACCCAGGTGTCTCTTCCTCCAAAGCCTGTGCTCTTTCCCCTCTTCCTCGTAAGAATCTCCCTCCCCAAACATCCACCTACTTCTCTCAGTTCTGCTGGAACAGACCCAGCTGGGTGGAATGGCATCTGGATCCTGGAGCAGCCCCCCAGCCCATTCCCCACGGCTTCAGCCTCACTCAGCTTCTTGCTCCACCTGGGTCATTCTGAGCACGGGGATCTTGCTACAAAATGTTCTTTCACTGGCCACCCACCAGCTGCCTGCAATACCCTCTCTTCTCCCAGGATGGGCAGGAAAGGCATCAGAATCTGGCCTGTCCCCAAAGTTCTGTCACTCACCCCTACACCAGCTGGGCTGTGGCTCCAGGGACAAACACTCGGTGCTTTCCCCAGACCAACTGAGGACCGGCTGGACTCCCCGCCAGGGAGAACTGTGTTCACCGCCCCCTCCTCTCCCATGGGACACGTCTCAGCATCCAGAGATGGTGAGAGGGGGTGAAAAGACCTGCCCAAGGCCATTGAGGCTGTAATCCAGGGACAGCAACGTGAACTCGGAAACACTGGTCCAGTGTTCAAGCTCACCATCCACACCAGGCATTTCTCCATCTCCATGTGCACTTGGCAGGGCATCCAAAATGAGATTTGCTTTTGTAAAAGCCTGGGGGCTAGAACTAGAGAGTCTTTGCCAACAGACAGCAGAAGAAGTATGTGAGGAGACCAGCAGTGGAAGAGTGGGGAGGTGACTTGAGTGTCAGAAGCAGAAAGACCTGGGCTCAAGGGACAGCCCCACCGCCTCCCAGCTGCGTGGCCTCGGGTGAATTCCTTAACCTCTCTCAGTCTCTGTTGCACCCTCTGTATTTGGGGCAAAGCATCTTTATCATCAGCCTATGTCATAAGTATGCTGTATGCTCTTGGCACAAGACAAATGCTCGAAGAAGGTTTTCTGTAAATGTTACTATTGACGCTATGCCCCAACCAGTAACTCTGAAGAAGCTGAAGCTGAACGGTTTTATGAAGACCTACAAGACCTTTTAGAACTAACACCCGAAAAGATGTCCTTTTCATTCTAGGGGACTGGAATGCTAAAGTAGGAAGTCAAGAAACACCTGGAGTAACAGGGAAATTTGGCCTTGGAATGCAGAGTGAAGCAGGGCAAAGACTAATAGAGTTTTGCCAAGAAAATGCACTGGTCATAGCAAACACCCTTTTCCAACAACACAAGAGAAGACTCTGCACATGGACATCACCAGATAGTCAACACTGAAATCAGATTGATTATATTCTTTGCAGGCAAGATGGAGAAGCTCTATACAGTCAACAAAAACAAGACCAGGAGCCTACTGTGGCTCAGATCATGAACTCCTTATTACCAAATTCAGACTCAAATTGAAGGAAGAAGGGAAAACCTCTAGACCATTCAGGTATGACCTAAATCAAATCCCTCATGATTATACAGTGGAAGTGAGAAATAAATTTAAGGGCCTAGATCTGATAGACAGAGTGCCTGATGAACTATAGAATGAGGATTCGTGACATTATATGGGAGACAGGGATCAAGACGTTCCCCATGGAAAGAAAGGCAAAAGCAAAATGGCTGTCTGGGGAGGCCTTACAAATAGCTGTGAAAAGAAGAGAGGGGAAAAGCAAAGGAGAAAAGGATAGATATAAGCATCTGAATGCAGAGTTCCAGAGAATAGCAAGAAGAGATAAGAAAGCCTTCTTCAGCAATAAATACAAAGAAATAGAGGAAAAGAGCAGAATGGGAAAGACTATAAATCTCTTAAAGAAAATTAGAGATACCAAGGGAACATTTCATGCAAAGATGGGCTTGATAAAAGACAGAAATGGTCAGGACCTAACAGAAGCAGAAGATATATTAAGAAGAGATGGCAAGAATACTCAGAACTCTACAAAAAGATCTTCACCACCCAGATAATCATGATGGTGTGATCACTAATTAAGAGCCAGACATCCTGGAATTTAAATTCAAGTGGGCCTTAGGAAGCATCACTACAAACAAAGCTAGTTCAGGTGATGGAATTCCAGTGGAGCTCTTTAAAATCCTGAAAGATGATGCTGTGAAAGCATTGCACTCAATATGTCAGCAAATTTGGAAAACTCAGCAGTGGCCACAGGACTGGTAAAGGTCAGTTTTCATTCCAATCCCAAAGAAAGGCAATGCCAAAGAATGCTCAAACTACTGCACAATTGCACTCATCTCACATGCTAGTAAAGTCATGCTCAAAATTCTCCAAGCCAGGCTTCAGCAATATGTGAACCGTGAACTTCCTGATGTTCAAGCTGGTTTTAGAAAAGGCAGAGGAACCAGAGATCAAATTGCCAACATCCGCTGGATCATGGAAAAAGCAAGAGAGTTCCAGAAAAACATCTATTTCTGCTTTATTGACTATGCCAAAGCCTTTGACTGTGTGGATCACAAGAAACTGTGGAAAATGCTTCATGAGATGGGAATACCAGACCACCTGACCTGCCTCTTGAGAAATCTGTATGCAGGTCAGGAAGCAACAGAACTGGACATGAACAACAGGCTGGTTCCAAATAGGAAAGGAGTGTATCAAGGCTGTATATTGTCACCCTGCTTTTTTAACTTCTATGCAGAGTACATCATGAGAAATGCTGGGCTGGAAGAAACACAAGCTGAAATCAAGATTGCCGGGAGAAATATCAATAACCTCAGATATGCAGATGACACCACCCTTATGGCAGAAAGTGAAGAGGAACTAAAAGCCTGTTGATGAAAGTGAAAGTGGAGAGTGAAAAAGTTGGCTTAAAGCTCAACATTCAGAAAACAAAGATCATGGCATCCGGTCCCTTCACTTCATGGGAAATAGATGGGGAAACCGTGGAAACAGTGTCAGACTTTATTTTTCTGGGCTCCAAAATCACTACAGATGCTGATTGCAGCCATGAAATTAAAAGACGCTTAGTCCTTGGAAGAAAAGTTATGACCAACCTAGATACCCTATTCAAAAGCAGAGACATTACTTTGCCAACAAATGTCCATCTAGTTAAGGCTATGGTTTTTCCTGTGGTCATGTGTGGATGTGAGAGTTCGACTGTGAAGAAGGCTAAGCACTGAAGAACTGATACTTTTGAACTGTGGTGTTGGAGAAGACTCTTGAGAGTTCCTTGGACTGCAAGGAGATCCAACCAGTCCATTCTGAAAGAGATCAGCCCTGGGTGTTCTTTGGAAGGAATGATGCTAAAGCTGAAATTCCAGTACTTTGGCCACCTCATGTGAAGAGTTGACTCATTGGCAAGACTCTGATGCTGGGAGGGATTGGAGTCAGGGAAGAGAAGGGGACGACAGAGGATGAGATTGCTGGATGGCATCTCTGACTCGATGGACATGAGTCTGAGTCACCTCCAGGAATTGGTGATGGACAGGGAGGCCTGGCGTGCTGCGATTCATGGGGTCGCAAAGAGCCGCACACGACTGAGTGACTGAACTGAACTGAACTGAATGTTTTGTGTGACACCCAAAGAGAATCATACCATCTGCTCTCTGATCGGTTCAGTTCAGTTGACTCTTTGCCACCCCATGGACTGCAGCAAGCCATGCTTCCCTGTCCATCACCAACTCCTGGAGTTTACCCAAACTCATGTCCATTGAGTCAGCAGCACCATCCATCCATTGAATCAGCGACACCATCCCGCCATCTCATCCTCTGTCGTCCCCTTCTCCTCCCGCCTTCAATCTTTCCCAGCATCAGGGTCCTTTCGAATGAGTCACCTCTTTACATCAGGTGGCCAAAGTGTCGGGGTTTCAGCTTCAGCATCAGTCCTTCCAACTCAGGACTGACTCTCTAATCGGTGTTTGCTTGTTTGTTTCATTTGTCAGATCAACTTGATATGTCTGGTCCTCAAAGATAATGATACTCAGGGCCGCCGCTGATGGCGAGCTGGATTCCCACCCCCAGGGCATCAGTGGTGTGGGGATCTGACTTACACCAGGAGTCGACGGTGCTCATCTCTTCCCAGCTGAGTGCCCAGCAGCATCCTTTAGGAGCTTAGAACTGGCTAGAAGTATTTACACCATGGAAATTCCAAAGGTCCAAATCAGGAACTTTTTTCCCCAGAAAGTCAATCATTGCACATTAACTGTGCACAGAGCCTTCATTTCGTTTCTTCCCACAACCTCAAGATCTGTGTAGCGATGGCAAGGACCACAGACCTTCCAGCTGGGTATCCAGGAGGCTTGAACTACAGCTGCTGTACCAGCCTCGGGTCAAGGGACCCCGTCTAATAGCTGAGTGAACGTGGATCCAGACCCCACTCCTCAGCACAGGCATGAGTCCTCCAGCAGAGTGACACCAGGTCATTAAGACGACCGGACCAGCAGGAGGTGCCAGGCAAGGGGACACAGACCACCACAGTCTGCATCACAGCAACTAAAGTGGTGAAGTCAGAGCCATGCCCACATCCAGAGGACACTCTGCCTGGAGAGCAGCCAAATCTCAATGCCACGGAGTGCAGCCATGGGGACCGTTCATCTTCGAGGTGATCTTTGGGAACCATCTGTGTGTCCAAACTGGAAATATAGACGCTGAGCTGGCCTTGCCCTCCTTCCATCCACACAGCTAGCTGCAGGTCAGGGAGTGCCTACAAGAGGAGGAAGACTCACCAAATCAAGGCACTGCTCAGACTCTGCAGGAGTCTCGGCTCCTCCTGGCCTCAACCTGCCCCTGCCGGCCCCTGCCCCCACCCCAGGCTCACCCAGGACAGGGGTGAGGGGCTGCTCTGTGCTCAGGGCCCCCTCAGTTTCCTCTCCATGCTCCCCCACACCTGGCTCTCGCACCCGCCCTCCTCCCCTTCTGCCTCCTCTGTTCATCCGTCTCCTCTCTTCCCTGTTCTCCTCCATCCCGAGTAGTGAATATTCATGGACACCTGACTGTAGGACAGGCCTGAGTGGTCAGTCCATTAGAATGCCTCCTTCTCCCAGCACCCCAGGAAGGAGGTGCTGCTACGCCCCTTCCTCTGCAGCCTCAGAGGGGCTAAATGACGTGGCCAAGCTCACTCGGCTGTACACCCTTGATGGACTCAACGACAGAGCAGCTGCAGGTTCCGAGGAAAGGACTACCCAAGGAATGTTCATCAAGGGAGAGACTGAGAGGCTAAAAGAACAAGTGAATATTTGAAAGCCCACATTTGATCTTGCGCCTGCCCAGGGTAAACCTCTGATAGGCCACGGTGACTTTCAGACTCCAGCCCAAGTCCTTGCCTGGCATTCAAAGCCCAGGTGTTGGCTTTGCCCACCAGCAGCATCTTCTCCCCAACGGCCCCGTGGCAGGAGGTGCTGTCCAGCATTGTGGGCAGCCTCCTCAGCCAGCCGTGCTTCTGAGTTGAGCACGTGGTCAGCCAGAGGGCAGCCGTCTGTCCACTCACCTGGCACTCCAGAGACCCCTGTTCTGCCCCACGCTCTCACCTACATGCAGTCTCCTGGGAAGGCCTCAGGTCCTCCCAGTCAGTGCTCCCCTGCTTCCGAGGTTAAGTGGTCCAGTCCCTGATGATGGTCCGCGGATGCTGCCTTCCCACGCATCCTCTGGGCCCCAGTGTCCAGGGCTGGATTTCGTCCCCAAAATTCATATGCTGGAGTCCTCATCCCCAGTGCCTGAGGACGTGAGCAGGGGTGGAGAGAATGTCTTCACAGAGGTTAAGCTGGGGCCATCAGGGTGGGCCCTGATCCCATATGACTGGTGATCTCAGAAGAAGGGGAAATTTGGGCCCAAGAGAGACAGACATGTGGACATGAATAGGCCAAGGATGAAGGCCTGGCTAGATTCCCCCTCACGGCCTTCAGAAGGAGCCCACCTCAAGGGCACCTTCATCTTGGACTCCCAGGACCGTGAGACGATCCGTTTCTGTTGTTTAACATGCCCACTTGGTGGTACTTTGTCACAGAAGCCCCAGGAAACTAACCCACCTGGGAGCCAGAATTCCATGTCCACCTCCATGTCCATGGTCCCTGAGGAGTAGACGCTGGTGAGAAAACTTAAGGGTGATGGACAGGTGAGCCCAGTGTTGTAGGGTCAAAACCTTAACAGATCTTTGCACCAAATTAATCTGGTAATTGGAGCTTTTTTCCTCTTCTGGCTAGCAATTTTCAAATAATACACCCTGGAGAAGAAAAGTTGGGTGGGGATCAGGGACCTTCACTGAGTCTAACCCAAGAGCATTTATTGAACACCGGCTGTGTACCTAGGATAAGCTTCCATGGGTCCTAAAGTTCTGGAGCAGACCCATGATGAGTTATTGCAATAGAAGACTTCTTCCAACACACGTGCTCACACACACACACGTGCTCACACACATGTACACATGCACTCACACAATGCACATGCAAGCAAACATGTGCACAGATGTACATACTCACCTACATGGACACTTGCTCGCACATGGACACATGCTCACCTACATGGACACATGCACACTTACAAGTGTGAGCACGCACACCCACACATTAACAGGCAGAATTTTCTGTTTCAAGTTCTTCCTCTCCTAAATGTCTCTTAACCTTTTGACTTCTCATGCTAGCAGAAGACATCACCTAACACAGGTTCAAGCTATACTTAGCGCATTTAGTTATTTTAGGTTGGAAATGCCAACAGGGTTTCATGACATGCCACACCATACGTCACAACTCTTTGTTTATTTCAACTCGACAATGTCAGGAGTTTCCAAACTGCTGTCAAAAAAAAAAAAAAATTTGTTTATTCTGAGGAGACATAAGAGTTTACATAGCCATTTACCAATTCAAGTTTATTCACCAGTTCAAGAAACACCTACGAGCCCTACTATGTGTGGGGCAGACGGAGCAAAAGAGGTGACTTCGTGCAGGGACTGTGTCTGCACGAAGACCCTCGAAGCCCAGGGCATGCAAACCCACGCGGGCACCTAGGGGGCAGCTGGACAGACGGTCCTGCCCTGCACCCGCCTGGGCCCCTGCCCACGGGGCCAGCGCAGCCTTGGTGCTGGGAGGGGGCTCTGAGGGAAGAGATCGGCCGAGCCGGGACGCACCTCGGCAGCCCAGTGCAGCCAAAACCATGAGAGCAAGCCTCGGGTGAGAGCACCCACGGGTCAGGAGGTGACCAGGGAAGGCGACTGAGGCCAGGGCCAGAGGGAGATTGCAACCCAGAAGACTTCCAAACCCCTCTCACCTCCGATTCATCACATGCACGTCCGTCTGTCTGCCCACTGTGGGCTGTTTGAGAGCTCAGCCTGCATCCCTGCCCTAGCTTGGCGCCTGCCCCAGGGAGTGCCCCACACACCCAGCCTACAGCCCATGTCACAGCAGATCTTCAGGGTGGGGTCTGATTCCCCTCAGAGCCTCCGAGGGCTCTGCCTTTCCTAGTTCAGAAACCCTGCCGGCCCAGCACAGCGCCCCCGCCCCCACTGTGTGCTGACCATCCCTCCCCCTGGGACCCAGACCCAAGCTGGAGTCACGAGAAGCGACGGTGGCTGAGCAGCACATGTGTGCAAGCATGTGCTGGGCGCCCACTGTACCCTAGGAGACATGGGGCGATCGACCCCACACACCCTGCGTGCCTCTGTGAGCACGTGCCCACACCCACAGCTCTGTCCAGCTCTGGCCTAACTCTGCATTGCTCATGGACCCGAGGATGACGATGACGACGGTGATGGCACGTGGCCTGAGACGGTGCACTTCCCACAAGCAGGCACGTGCCAAGCACCAGACACTTACTCTCTCCTGGAGTCCTTGCCAGCCACCCTGGAAGGAAGCACTCTTGTGCCCATTTGACAGATGAGTATACTGAGGCACAGCCAGGAAGTCACGCAGCTCACAGTTGGCCAGTCCAGCTTCCCCCAGACTCTGACCTGCTCTGGCAACCATTCCGAGGACTTCCTCCTTGTGCATGGGGGTGCTGGGAGGTGGCCAGCTCTGCCCAGAGAGAGCCCTGTGAGAGCCACCCCCCATCCACAGGCTCACATCCCCACCTCATAGGGGGAGCTTGCCTCCCAGAGACTGGGAAGGTGGCCAGTGTCAGAAGGTGGGAGGAGGAGGGTCCTCACCATGGGCAGAGCCAGGTGAGGGTGCTTGGAGGTCAAGGGCCCTCGTCAGGAAGTCGGAATCATGTTGGGGAAAAGCCAGTTGGATGCAGAGCCTGGGACTTGCTGAGAGGACAAGGGACAAAGACAGCTTCCACCTGACCTCCCGCTCAACTAAGGACCACAGCTGTTTGAGTCTGAGGATGAGAACTAAGTGCCTCCCACTCACACCCAAGGGCTTCTTAGGTGGCACAGTAGGTAAAGAATCCACCTGCCAATTCAGGAGACACAAGAGAAGTGTGTTCAATCCCTGGGTCAGGAAGATCCCCTGGAGGAGGAAATGGCAACCCACTCTAGTATTCTTGCCTGGACAATCCCATGGACAGAGGAGCCTGGTGGGCTACAGTCCATGGGGTCACAAAGAGTCAGACACAACTGCC
Organism: Nanger dama; assembly: GCA_917880005.1. Lineage (NCBI taxonomy): Eukaryota > Metazoa > Chordata > Mammalia > Artiodactyla > Bovidae > Nanger > Nanger dama. The sequence continues at coordinate 6,079,267 of CAKJTW010000063.1, read as the reverse complement.
CGTGCATGCACACACACAAACACACACACACACGCACCCAAAGGTGAAGCAGCCCCCTGTACCCTGACCTCACTGAGGGAGAGCACACCTTGGAGCCTGGTTGGAGCCCAGCTGCAGCCATCTGTGAACTGTGTACCAATGGAACATCGAGGAACCTCTCTGAGTCTCAAATGCTTCCCTTGAAGAATGGAGGCAGAAGCTTCTCAAGACTTCTTTGTAATTTCAGAGTGCCTGGCACTTAGTAGGAAAAACCAATCCCTCTTTTCTCCGGGAAGAAGCTAGAGCCTTCAACCAGTTCTCCTCCTCCCAACCCCAGCCCTTTGCATGTTCACTGGGCTAGCACGTGCATGCTAAGTCACTTCCGTCGTGCCCAACTCTTTGTCATACGGTGGGCTGTAGCCCACCAGGCTTCTCTGTCCATGGGATTCTCAGGAGAGAATACTGGAGTGGGTTGCCATGCCCTCGGGGATTGTCCCAACCCAGGGACTGAACCTATGTCTACTGCAGCTCCTGCATTGCAGACAGATTCTTTACCACTGAGCCACCAGGAAAGCCCTCCCTCGGCCAGGCCCCTACCTAGTCCAGCTGAACTGAGTCCATGGGGAGGAGGCAGCCACCACGGGAGCCTTCACCATGGTTTCCCGGGATCCCCAGGGACCCCACTCTCTCTGACCCTGAGTTTGCCCTTGACCTCTTTGAGGAGGTGGAGGAAGCACAGGGTTATACCCATGCCTCATCTGGAGCCCTTACCTGCCTCACCCCATAGACCCATCATGCAACTCTGCAAACACACCGTTGTTCCCATTCTGCAGATGAGCAAAACTGAGGCTCAGATGTTGGACTCCCTCAGCTCACTCAGTTGGATCCAAACCCAAACCAGCTGAACCTCAACACCCAGCCACACACCCCAGCACCACATGGGGCCCAACCTCATGGCAAGTTCATCACACACACCCCAGTTCTGGAAATGAGAACCACTCCTCCGGCTGGAAACAGGCAAGAGCGGCCTGCACCGTGCCAATCATCCAGAGGAACATATGCATTTCAAGGATGGAACAGTTGCATGCTCGTTTCCACCCAAACTTAATATTTTGCATGTTCCTCTCTCAAACACCACCAGCCTTCCCGACGCCATGCTGCGTAAGCCCCAGAGATATTTTCTCTCTTCTGTTGTACCCCACACAGCGGCTGTCTTCTGAGAAAAGAAATCGACCGAGGGACAGAATCTTGTACATATTCCAGCCATTCACTTATCCAGCATAATTACCCTGCAAAGAGCAACATTTGGGCCTCCATTCACTAGCAGATCACTAGCTGCGTTATGCAATCAGACAGCACGCGCGGTTAGCAGGTTTGCAACGTGCCCTCACTCACTGGGCCATCACAAGCTTCCGGGAGACCCCGTGGACCCAGATGGACAGGGTCCAGTGACACCTGCCTGCGGGAGGGCCACTGGGGGAGGTGAAGGTGAGCCCCTGACACGGGCACTTCACCTCCTTCCCTCCACCCGTCTTTCTGCACTGGGGCCCGGTGACTTAGTCTGATCAGGCTGCTGGAAATAACAAAACAGTCAGGGTGAGCTAACAAACAGACATTGATTTCTCACCGGTTCTGGGGAAGGGCATGTCCAAGATCAAGGTCGATTTGGTTCCTGCTAGGATTTCCTTCCTGTAGACAGCCGCCTTCTCCCCATGACCTTACAAAGCAGGAGAGAGGGTGTCAGTCCTATGGAATTAAGGCCCCACCCTCGTGACCTCACTTGATCTTTATCACCCTCTCATCGGCACTGTGTCCAAATACAGTCACCCTGGGAGTTAGGGCTTCAGTATATGAATCTGGGGGTCTTTGGGACCCAGACCCTTAGTCCATAACATCCAGGGTCAGCATTTCTCCCTAAATTATCACAACAGCCCCCTACCTGGCCTCCACCCAGCGGCCAGTGAGATCTTCCTAAAACCCAGATCCAACCAGGTCCCTTCTCTGATTCTGTATCACCCGTCACGGTCAGAGGATAGTCCCCCAACACAAGTTTTTCACGGTCCCCACACATCCGACCAGCCTCTGGTTTTGACAAAGTGCCCACACACACACACTCACCCTTCTGTGTGCCCCCGCACACACGCAGGCACACTTACACAAGCACAATGCCACCTCCTCTGCCTGGGCTGCTTGCCTCTGTTCCCGCACTCCCATCTGGTGAGTGAACAGCTACTGACGCTTCCATCCAAGATCAAGAAGCTCATCTTCCCAGGGGCTTCTCATACCTTCCCTCCACCTCCAGGCTGGATCCCATATGATGGTGTGCCAACATGACATCAAAGCTGCCTTCTTTACAAAGAAGATGACTCTATGTTCCAAAGAGTAGCCATTACTATTATTTTTAATTTTGCTAACCTAATGGGCAAAATATAAGGCACGTTTTATTTTGCATGCTCTGTCTTGTGAGGTTGGCTGTTTTTCTACGTACTTGCCAGTGGTATACCATCCTGTTAGGACGATCCATTTTAACTGTTTACTAACGAAGTTCTGCTAGTTTTCTTGTTAATTTTCGGGAGCTTATTACACAAACTAGAGACTATTACACAAACTAAAGATATTCACTTGCACATCATTTTACGACGACAAAAATATTGATGATCAAGGAGAGAGTCCTTTAAACATTGATAGGGCAACACTTCAATAGAATACTGGACAGCTGTCAGAAATGATCACTCTACACAAGACTTCACTGGTGGTCCAGTGGTTAAGAATCCACCTTCCAATGTAAGGCATGTGAGTTTGATCCCTGGCCAGGGAACGAAGATCCTGCAACCCACTATGCCCTTGAAGCCCAAACCACAATGAAGAGCGAGGGTTCTTCAAAAATTTTCTTAAATGATGATATTGCAGGCTTTGTACCCTGGACAAGTGCTCATCGTATGATAAGAGGCCAGGGGGCTGCATACAAAATTGCTTTAATATCCTGAGTACAACTTGGCAAAATGTATTGTGCTGGACCCACAGCTAAAGGGGTGAGCTAGACAACCCAGGACACAAAGACATGAGCAGCCTGCTTTAATGCCGCATGCGAATATTTTGGAACAGAGGAACATAGAAGGTCCTGGAAGCTCTAAGTAGAGGTCTAAGGAAGGAAGACTTCCTGTCTGAGATGAATCCTGAAGGAATGAATTATCACTGATGTAGCCAGTGTCTTCCAGACCTGGAGCCCCAGTCACCTGATGTTTGAGCATCACTAACTAGCCCTCCCTTGGGGACTGAGTCTACTCCTCACCACCTGTAAACGGAGAACTAAAGCAGCTCTGCTTGCATGACCCCAAATCCCTCCAGCAACCCTCCAAAGTGGACATTCTCATGGCTCATTTTACAGCAGGAGGAAGCAAAGGTCAAAAGGTTAGATCTCGTGGGCTGGGTCACAGCAACTTCAAACCTACAGCGGAAAATCACCAGGTCGTGCCCTCAACCCGCTGTGCACACATTTCTGAAACGTCCCACACCAGAACCCCATGGAATGACTGTTAAATGCTCCAGGACCCTCCCCACAGGACTGAGTCAGAATCTCTGGAGGTTTGGTCAGAGTATCTGGATTTTTTTAAACAGGCCTCCTTGATAACATGTTCAGACTCTGAGGTTTGGGAACCACTGAGTGACATGCCACTGGCTGAGTTATTCCAGGAAGAGCTGTAGCCACGCCTGCCCGATTTGAAGGGCACCGTTCCCATGGCCTAACCCTCCACATCCATGGTCATCACTGCTGATGCTTTGCCTGCATTTCAGGACAAGATGCGCTCGAGGCATCTCTAAGAGGCAGCACATGCCCTCAGCCCACTCCTCTCCCAAGAGTGCTTTCCCTTCCTGTTCCTGTTGGGCTCACTGTTTGGAGCTACCCTTGCAACTAGCCTTTCTCTCTCTCTCTCTCTCTCTCCTTTAACACCAGCAGTAGGGAGGTATCTTCTATACCAAATGATTTATGTCCATCATCGCTAAGAAAAAAAAAATCCATCAGTCCCATCAAGCCTGGCACATGATGGGGAAGCCCACATCTCACACACTCACACCAGCAACAGAAGCTACACCCTAGAAGGTGGCCAAGGAGGAAGGCTGACACCATTCAATGTCACTGACTGGATCCTGGACTTGAGTCATGAGCCAAGGTTGAGGGAACAACCCAGAGTCACATAAACCTGGACTCAGGTCCTGTCTGCCTTCTGCAAGCCCTATGACCTTGACCACCTCCTTCAGCTCTGTGGGTCTCAGTTGCCTTGCCCCCAGTCAGGAGCTGCTTTCAGCCACCTCGATGAGTGTCCAACAGAGGAGGATAAGTGACATGAGTTGAGTGGCTTCTGAAGTTCGATCTTGATGGCAAATCAGCTTCCTCCAGGCTTGCAGGACACTCACTCTTGGAACCCAGTCAGTCACCATGCCATGCAGGAGCCTGAGGGCCACGGGAAGGCCACGTGTGAAGATTCTGGCCCACAGCCCCTCTGAGATCCCAGCAAACAGCCCACTGCACCCACCAGATGCACAAGGATGACCTCAAATGTGTCCAGGGAAGCCTATAGGTGAGCATACCCCCCTGAGCGATGAAGACCGAGAACCGCCCAGCTGAGCCCAGTCACCCCCAGAAGCAGGAGCAATAACAGCACTAAATGAAGGTCGCTTTATTCCACCACGTGGGCGACTCTGCTTCACAGGCACAGACAAGCAGAACCTGACCTTATGAAGGAGTAATGAGCTCAGAGGCCTGAAGAGATATATCCATAGAAGTCGGATCTCCGCACCACACATCTGAGTCTCCACTCCTTCCCAGGAGCAGTGATAGAAGGCGGAGGCCGTGACTTTGCACCTTCCTCATCCCGTTGCCTATGTTCCATTCAGCTTATTAAACCTCAAGTGCTTCTTTGACTCAGAGAAATAAAGGAGGGATGTTTGCTAGCATCGTTTCTGCATAGTTAGATACATAGTCTAATCATGTTCTGTAATGACTACTCATACAAAAATGATGTGTTCTTCACAAAGAACCTCTCTCCTATTTTCCTCTCTCCCAAATCCACCCAAACCGCAAGAACTATGAAAAGTACAGCCTCCAAGCTGATATTCAATCTGTCAGATTTGCACTTCTTCAATTTCAGCAAAATTGAAATAACTAAAAGATAAGGCTGAGTATGGCAAAGTTCATCATTGAAAAGGGAAACCTCTCCAGTCCTTCTGTCCATGGTAATGGCCAAGCCCTGTGGCTTAGGTGGAGGAAACACAACCTGGAGGCAGGAGGCAGTTCAATGCCCCCATCAGCAGGGATGCCAGGAGTCAGAGTCCACCAGAGCCAGTGCGGCCGCCCAGGCAGAGGCTGAACAAATTCCTTCCCACACACTTTCTGGTTCCTTCTCGAACTTCTCCAGGGCAACAGATTTTCAATTTCTTTTAAGATTTCTTTTTGCTCAGAGAAAGTAAGAAGATGGCGTAGACTGCGTTACGAAATGCCGGGTTCCATGCCACCCACACACATCAAAGCTCTGTAGCCATCCTGGGACACGGGCATCGCTATCGGTGGCAGGGGCAGGGGCTGTGGAGTCGAGACAGAATCAGGTTCAGATCCTCTTTCTGACTCTTGGGAGTTGTGCAGACTTGGTGCTAGACAAGGGAGTGGCTTGTTTGTTTCATTTGTTTGCTCATTTTTGGTCACACTGCATAGCACTTGAAACTGCCTTGACCAGGGATTGAACGTGTGCCCCCCTGCATTGGAAGTGCAGTCTTAATACTGGAGTCGATTGCTAGTTCCTATTCCAGGGGACCTTTCCAACCCAGGGATCGAACCTATGTCTCCTGTGTCTCCTGCGTTAGCAGGTGGGCTCCTTACCCTCTGAGCTATAGGGGAAACCCATAATTATTGAACCACTTGGGATGTCCTAAACAAGTGCTTGTTGAATGAAAAAAAATAAAAAGCTTGCCCTCATTCTCTCCCCCAGCCTCCTCTCACCATCACATGTCCAGGCCCATATATAAATGCATCCAATTTAACCTTACTTACCGGTTGCGCTGACAGTTCCCAAGGTGGAGCCAAGGCAGGTGACTGCTTCTAAGCCAGGGACCCTTATGCACCATTGTCCATAAGCCTGATCTGTCTTCCCCAGACTGGGGGAAACCTGCAGAAGAAGGTCTGACTCCCGGGCACAGGTATCAGCATCCAGGAGACCATCGGGTGCAGGACATGGAGTAGGTGGAGGAGGTGTCAGAGCAACCTGAATTAGGCACCTGGAAGAGCTGGGTGTGGCAAGCAGTCATAGAAGGTTCCAGTGGGTGAGCATCAGCAGCCGAGGCTTCCCAGGTGGCTCAGTGGGTAAAGAATCTACCCGCAATGCAGGAGACACAGGAGGTGCAGGTTCATTCCTGGGTCTGGAAGATCCCCTGGAGAAGGGCATGGCGACCCACTCCAGTCTTCTTGCCTGGAGATTCCCATGGACAGAGGAGCCTGGTGGGCTACAGTCCATAGGGTCACAAACAGTCAGACACAACTGAAGCGGCTGAGCATGTCAGCAGCAGCAGGCAGGATGCTGGGTACTTCTGTCTTCCCAGCCAGCTCTTGCAGAGAACCAGAGAGCCTGTTGGCCATAGATCAGCTCTCACCAAGACCCCCTGATATTTATGAGCCAGGCTGCACACTCTCAAGTACCCATCATCCCCTTATAATGACACTGTGTGTGTACGCACTCAGTAATGTCCAACTCTGTGACTCCATGCACTGTGGATATCCAGGTTCCTCTGTCCATGGGATTTTCCAGACAAGAATACTGAAATAGACTGCCATTTTCTTGTGCAGGGATCAAACCCACATCTCCTGCATCTCCTGCCTTGGCAGGTGGATTCTTTACCACTGAGCCACCCATGAAGCCCTCTAATGACATTACTAATTTCTAAGTTAGTAATGACACATATATAACTTGCACACTCCATCTGCACCTTAACTCAAAGTTGCATCATAGTGCTCATAACTCAGTGCTCTCAAGCTCCATCTCATTTATAGGAGCATGGTTATTACCAGGGGCCATTGGCCTAGAGGGCTGAAGCTCACCTCAAAGGAGATTTTATCCAGGAGCTTCCTGATGCAAACACTGAAAAGGGACTCAGTAAGTATCTGTGGGTGGAGAAGGAAACAGCAACCCACTCCAGTGTTCTCTCCTGGAAAATCCCATGGACAGATGAGCCTGGCGGGCTACAGCCCCTGGGAACGCAAGAGTCAGACATGACTTAGTGACGAAACCACCACCACCGAGTATCTGTTCAAAGAATGAATGAATCAACACTACTATATATTTTATATCATTTAATAAGAATGTTGCTCATTATCATCTCTGAGCTTCAGTTTCCTAGCCTATAAAACAAGCATATTACCTACCTAAGAGTGTTACAAGATTGTTGCTGTTGTTGTTCAGTCACTAAGTCATATCTGACTCTTTGAGACCCCATGGGCTGCAGCATGCGGCCTCCCTGTCCCCTCCCAGAGTCTGCCCAAGTTCATGTCCATCGAGTCAGTGACGCCATCCAACCACCTCATCCTCTGCCGCCCTCTTCTCCTTTGGCCTTCAGTCTTTCCCAGCATCAGGGTCTTTTCCAGTCAGTCAGCTGTTCACCTCAGGTGGCCAAAGTTTTGGAGCTTCAACTTCAGCATCAGTTGTTCCAATGAATATTCAAGGCTGATTTCATTGACTGGATTGACTGGTTTGTTTACCTCGCAGTTGAAGGGATTCTCACGAGTCTTCTCCAGCACCACAGTTTCAAAGTATCAATTCTTCTGCACTCAGCCTTCAGGAGGTCATATATGTACAAGGTCTATGCATCTTCAACAATCAATATATGTTCAACTAAGTTCAGCAAATATTTAATCACCATCATCATTGTTATTAGTGATCATTTGTTTAGCAACTGCTAGAGGCTTCATACGCTTTCTAATCCTCATAACAATACTTCAAGGTTGAGAGTAGGCTCAGCTTTATTATGCAGTATTTATGAGAGCTGAGGAAGTAAAGAGATTAGCACAGAATAATAGGATAATTTCCACTCTGGGAGTATGGAACACTGAGTCCTCCATGGCACCCTCTCGTGTCAAAAAAACCAACTATCCTGAAAAATGTTCACTTTTGACATAAACTGCTAGCTGGTAGGGCATGTGGAAGCCTCCAATTACTCCCCAGAAGGTGAGCTAGACCCAAAATGGGACAAAGTAGCAATGCCCAGACAGTGAGAGTTTGCTTGCCCTGAGAGTGAGCATCAATAATCATATTGCTTTTGGAATCCTAACACTAAGGCCAAGAGCAAGACAGACGAGGTAAACCTGGGAATCTTGGAGATCTGAGATACTTAAAGGTGACATCCGTGTCTCCAAGTCTTTGCAATCCAGGTGCATAGCAGGAGGAAAACATCTTCAATCTAGGCTCACAAGTGTCCCAGGAATTAGGACTAAGCAATGACCTCACAATGAAAGGTCACAGAAACGGAAGGAAGTAGGTATCCACAAGCGGCTCAGGGGTAAGGAGTCTGCCTGCCAGTTCATGAGACTCAAGGGACATGGGTTTGATCTCTGGCTCATGAAGATCCTCTGCAGAAGGGGACGGTAACCCACTCCAGTATTCTTGCCTGAAGAATCCCATGGACAGAGGAGTCTAGCAGGCTACACAGTCCATGGGGTCACACATTCAGACATGACTTAACAACTAAGCATGCACACACAGAGAATATCCATGAGTGGCAGTGAGAACAAACTCAGAAACACCCGAAGATGGTACAGCCTGATACACAGATATAACAACAGTGGCTGAAGTATATAGAGAAAGGTTAGAATCGTGAAGATGAACAATCAACAAAAGATGATCAGCAATGACCAAACAGGTTTGAAAACTAATTTGAACTTCTAAAAATAAAAATGTTAATTAACTTTGGAAAAAAAAAATCTCAATGGGTGGTTAATTATGCATAGCTAAAAATAAAATGTGTGAAACCAAGAGTCTGATTGAATTACCAAAAAGCTGTACCAAGAGTCAAAGAACCAGACAATATGAAGGAAAATGTAACAATGATGAAGAGGAGAATAAACCTAGTCAGAGCCCAGAGGACGGTGCTGAGACATTAAATCAGAGATCATATTTGGAGAGATAATAGCCAAGAGCTTTCTAGAACAGATGGGAGATGTAAATCCAAGATTCAGGAATCACCACATAGTCCAACTAAAATTAAATGTCTTAAGTCCTCTCCAACATCCTATAGTGAATCTCCAAAATAACAAAAATTAAAAAAATATTTTAAAAGCAGCCACAAAAAGAAGAGGTGATCTTCAAAGGAATGATAATAATGCTGAGACCAAACTTCATAATGCCAAAAATGCAGCCCAAAGTCACAGAATAGAGCTTTTCACAAGTGGAAACGCATTTATTGCTATCCTAGAATTGTGTGCTTCACAAGATCTTGTACCCAGAAACAGTAAACACGAAACAAAGTTATATTCAGATATATTCAGTTGGTGGTAAACCAGCAGAACTTCCCTAAGGAAGGAAAGAAAATGATTTTTTTTAAAGACTGAGATGCAAGAAGAAATAGTGAGCTAAGAAGCTGGTGAACATGTATGAAAACTTACAAACCCATGTTGTCTAAAATTACAATGGTCTTATTTATAAATTTAAATAAAACAACAGAAATAAGTGAAAGCGAAAGTCACTCATTCACGTCCGACTCTGCGATCCCATGGACTATACAGTCCATAGAATTCTCCAGGCCAGAATACACGAGTGGATAGCCGTTCCCTTCTCCAAGGGATCTTCCCAAACCAGGTATCAAACCCAGGTCTCCCACATTGCAGGCAGATTCTTTACCAGCTGAGCCACCAGGGAAACCCAAAATAACAGAAGGAAGATGTTAAACAACAATAACATATATCTTGAGAGAATGGTGATCTGATTCTGGATATTCCAAGGTCCTTTTGTTCCACAAAGGAGTTTAAACACATTTTTTTTTCATTTTAATTCTTTTTTATTATTAAATTTATTTATTTTTTAAATTATAATACTGTATTTGTTTTGCCATACATTGACACAAATCAGCCATAGGTGAACACAATCTCCCAATGCCGAAGCCCCCTCCCACCTCCCGCCCCACATTCTCTACTTGAATCATCCTGTGCATCAGCCCCATGCATCCTGCATCCTACATTGAACATAGATTGGCGCTTCATTTCTTACAAGAAAATATACATGTTTCATTGCCATTCTCCCAAACCATCCCACCCTTTCCCTCTCCCTCAGAGTCCAAAAGTCCACTCTATACCTCTGTGTCTCTTTGTTGTCTCACATATAGGGTCATCATTACTGTCTTCTAAATTCCATATATATGTGTCAGTATACTGTATTGGTGTTTTTCTTTCTGACTTACTTCACTCTGTATAATCGGTTCCAATTTCATCCATCTCATTAGAACTGAGTCAAATTTATTCTTTTTAAGGGCTGAGTAGTATTCCATTGTGTATATGTACCACAGCTTTCTTATCCAATCATCTGCTGATGGACATCTAGGTTGCTTCCATGCCCTGGCTATTATAAACAGCGCTGCAATGAACATTGGGGTACACGTGTCTCTTTCAATTCTGGTTTCCTCGGTGTGTATGCCCAGCAGTGGGATTTAGTACATTGTCAGGTTAGATATGCATGGCAAAGTGACAGGGAAACCAGAAAAACAATAGGAAAAATACCTAAAGCTGAAAGCAATAGAGAGTAAAAATTAAAGAAAAAGAGCAAATGGAAAATTTTTAAAGATGATCAAAAAGCAAGAAAGAAGAGAATCATAGAAAAAGTGGGAAAAGGGAAATCACAACTAAGAAATAACAAAAACAAATCAATAATCTAAATGAACATAAGTGCACTAAACTAACCAGTTCAAAACAAGATTGTCCAAAAGACCTTCCAAAGCACAATATGCAGGTATGACCACCACATGGTCTGAGAAGTAAACTATTATCAGCAAAACTGAAGGATCTATGTACCCCTTCCTACCTCCACTCTCTCCTCCCAGAAGAACAGAAAATGACTGATTCATTATTTATCATACCATCCATTCCATTATTTTAACACAACTGTATATATCACCGGGCTCCAAAATCACTGCAGATGGTGACTGCAGCCACAAAATTAAAAGACTGTTGCTTCTTGGAAGAAAAGCTATGACCAACCTAGACAGCATATTAAAAAGAGACATTAGCTTGCCAATAAAGGTCAAAGCTATGATTTTTCCAGTAGTCATGTATAGATGTGAGAATTGGAAATTGAACTATAAAGAAAGCTCAGCACTGAATAAAATTGGTGCTTTTAAACTGTGCTGTCAGAGAAGACGCTTGAGAGTCCCTTGGCCTGCAAGGAGATCCAACCAGTCCATCCTAAAGGAGATCAGTCCTGAATAGTCATTGGAAGGACTGATGTTGAAGCTGAAACTCCAATATTTTGGCCACCTGATATGAAGAGCTGACTCATTTGAAAAGACCCTGATGTTGGGAAAGATTTAAGGCAGGAGGAGAAGGGGACGACACGGGATGAGATGGTTGGATGGCATCACCGACTCAATGGACATGGGTTTGGGTGGACTCCAGGAGTTAGTGATGGACAGGGAGGCCTGGCGTGCTGCATCCATGGGGTCACAAAGGGTCAGACAAAACTGACAACTGAACTGACTGACGGACCGACTGTATATATCACTACACACACTCACACACCACTTTTTCTGCACATCACATTTTTCCTCAACATTGTGTTCGCAAGGCTTGTCCATTTTGATAAATGTAGCTTTAGCTCATTAATTTTTACTCCTGCATTATTTTTTGTAAAACTATCCACTCTCCTGTTGGTAGGCACAGCTATTATTTAAAAAACTGTTTATTTTGCCAAAGTTTGTCTTCAAAATAAATATGCTTAGCTGTGGAATTTCTGGGTTGTGGGGTGCAAATATCTTCAATTCCTCTAGATATTGACAAATTGAAAGTAGTACCAGATTGCCACATTTTTGGCAATGGAAGACTAGGTAGTTAAGACAAACTTTCCCACTACAAAACCTGGAAAATATGGATTAACTTTCAAATTAAAAATTAAAAGCCTGAAGGTATTGTAGAGTTTTCAAGACAATGAAGAATTATAACTAAGATCCAGGAGAAGAAGGAAACACAAGGAGACAAGCTTAGCATTTAGACTATTTTTTTCCCTGTAGGTGCTCCCTGGTTCTGAAGAAAGAGGAAGAAAAGCTGACATTTTAACAAGTTCATAAAACTATAGGGACAAAATTAAAATTCAGAGACCATTAATAAGGGGGATTTATGAAACCACCAACACCAAGAGCAGTATCCATTTTTTCTATGATTCTCTTTTCTTTCTTCCCTCTTGTGGAGGAATTGATTGGTTTTCTTCTTAACTGATTCTAAAAGGATATGCTTTAAGAGTAAGGGCAAACCAGAAATATTTTGTCCTTCAAAGGATGGAAGCCCAGTTTAAAACTTCTCCATCACTAATTAGATTAAGGAGCTCTGACATTGCTAGGTCTCCTATCTAGCCTGTGTCAGAATCAAATATTACACCTAGTCCCTAGTTTAGCTCTATAATGTTTCCAGCACTCAATCAAAACCATGAATTCATGGAAACAAAATAGTATGTCTGAAAACAAAGAGACACAAAATGGTAATATGGTAATATGAAAACTTCCCACAGGACACCCAGATAATGGAGGTGTTCATATTAGACCGAGATTTTAAAAACAACTTGACTGATCTCTTTTATATCTTTATTTCTTTAGGTATTGTTTCTGTCTCACTCTTTGTCCTGTTCATCTAGAATTCCAATCACATGTGTTAGACATATTTGCAGTATCTCCTATGTCTTCTTTGAAAGTGAATGTGTTAGCCACACAGATGTGTCCAACGCTTTCAAACCCATAGACTGTAGTCCACCAGGCTCCTCTGTGCATGGAATTCTTGAACAATTATTATGTTCAAGGAGATAAAAGAAAAACTGAAAACTACATCAGAAAACCAGAAACTATAACAAGGAATCAAATATAAATTCTAACACTGAAAAGTAAAATAGATCAGTTCAGTCACTCAGTCATGTGCGACTCTTGGCGACCCATGAATTGCAGCACATCAGGCCTCCTTGTCCATCAAAACTCCCAGAGTTCACTCAGACTCACATCCATCGAGTCAGTGATGCCATCCAGCCATCTCATCCTCTGTCATCCCCTTCTCCTCCTGTCCCCAATCCCTCCCAGCTTCAGAGTCTTTTCCAATGAGTCAACTCTTCCCATGAGGTGGCCAAAGTACTGGAGTTTCAGCTTTAGCATCAGTCCTTCCAAAGAAATCCTAGGGCTGATCTCCTTCAGAATGGATTGGTTGGATCTCCTTGCAGTCCAAGGGACTCTCAAGAGTCTTCTCCAACACCACAGTTCAAAAGCATCAATTCTTCGGTGCTCAGCTTTCTTCACAGCCCAACTCTCACATCCATACATGACCACTGGGAAAACCGTAGCCTTGACTAGATGGACTTTAGTTGGCAAAGTAATGTCTCTGCTTTAGAATATGCTATCTAGGTTGGTCATAACTTTTCTTCCAAGGAGTGTCTTTTAATTTCATGGCTGCAGTCACCATGTGCAGTGATTTTGGAGCCCCCAAAATGAAGTCTGACATTATTTCCACTGTTTCCCCATCTATTTGCCGTGAAGTGTTGGGACCAGATGCCATTATCTTCGTTTTCTGAATGTTGAGCTTTAAGCCAACTTTTTCACTCTCCTCTTTCACTTTCATCAAGAGGCTTTTTAGTTCCTCTTCACTTTCTGCCATAAGGGTGGTATCATCTGCATATCTGAAGTTATTGATATTTCTCCCGGCAATCTTGATTCCAGCTTGTGTTTCTTCCAGTCCAGCGTTTCTCATGATGTACTCTGCATAGAAGTTAAAAAAGCAGGGTGACAATATACAGCCTTGACGTACTCCTTTTCCTATTTGGCGCCAGTCTGTTGGTCCATGTCTAGTTCTAACTGTTGCTTCCTGACCTGCATACAGATTTCTCAAGAGGCAGGTCAGGTGGTCTGGTATGCCCATCTCTTTCAGAATTTTCCACAGTGTCTTGTGATCCACACAGTCAAAGGCTTTGGCATAGTCAATAAAGCAGAAATAGATGTTTTTCTGGAACTCTCTTGCGTTTTCCATGATCCAGCGGATGTTGGCAATTGATCTCTGGTTCCTCTGCCTTTTCTAAAACCAGCTTGAACATCAGAAAGTACACGGTTCACATATTGCTGAAGTCTGGCTTGGAGAATTTTGAACATTACTAGCATGTGAAATGAGTGCAATTGTGCAGTAGTTTGAGCATTCTTTGGCATTACCTTTCTTTGGGATTAGAATGAAAACTGACCTTTCCAGGCCTGTGGCCACGGCTGAGTTTTCCAAATTTGCTGGCATATTGAGTGCATCACTTTCACAGCATCATCTTTCAGGATTTGAAATAGCTCAACTGGAATTCTATCACTTTCACTACCTCTGTTTGTAGTGATGCTTTCTAAGGCCCACTTGACTTCACATTCCAGGATGTCTGGCTCTAGGTGAGTGATCACACCATTGTGATTATCTGGGTCATGAAGATCTTTTTTGTACAGTTCTTCTATGTATTCTTGCCACCTCTTCTTAATATCTTCTGCTTCTGTTAAGTCCAGACCAATTCTACCCTTTATCAGGCTCATCTTTGTATGAAATTGTTCCCTTGGTATCTCTAATTTTCTTGAAGAGATCTCTCGTCTTTCCCATTCTGATGTTTTCCTCTATTTCTTTGCATTTATTGCTGAAGAAGGCTTTCTTATCTCTTCTTGCTATTCTTTGGAACTCTGCATTCAGATGCTTATATCTTTCCTTTTCTCCTTTGCTTTTCCCTTCTCTTCTTTTCACAGCTATTTGTAAGGCTTCCCCAGACAGCCATTTTGCTTTTTTGCATTTCTTTTCCACGGGGATAGTCTTGGTCCCTGTCTCCTGTACAATGTCACGAACCTCATACCATAGTTCATCAGGAACTCTATCTATCAGATCTAAGCCCTTAAATCTATTTCTCACTTCCACTGTATATCATAAGGGATCTGACATATTGTGGTCCACTGGAGAAGGGAATGGCAAACCACTTCAGTATTCTTGCCTTGAGAACCCCATGAACAGTATAAAAAGGCAAAATGATAGGATACGGAAAGAGGAACTCCCCAGGTCAGTAGGTGCCCAATATGCTACTGGAGATCAGTGGAGAAATAACTCCAGAAAGAATGAAGGGATGGAGCCAAAGCAAAAACAATACCCAGCTGTGGATGTGACTGGTGATAGAAGCAAGATCCGATGCTGTAAAGAGCAATATTGCATAGAAACCTGGAATGTCAGGTCCATGAATCAGGGCAAATTGGAAGTGGTCAAACAAGAGATGGCAAGAGTGAAAGTCGACATTCTAGGAATCGGCGAACTAAAATGGACTGGAATGGGTGAATTTAACTCAGATGACCATTATATCTACTACTGCGGGCAGGAATCCCTCAGAGGAAATGGAGCAGCCATCACGGTCAACAAAAGAGTCTGAAATGCAGTACTTGGATGCAATCTCAAAAATGACAGAATGATCTCTGTTAGTTTCCAAGACAAACCATTCAATATCACGGTAATCCCAGTCTATGCCCCAACCAGTAATGCTGAAGAAGCTGAAGTTGATCGGTTCTATGAAGACCTACAAGACTATTTAGAGCTAACACCCAAAAAGATGTCCTTTCCCTGGTGGCTCAGACAGTAAAGTGTCTGCCTGCAATGCGGGAGACCCAGGTTTGATTCCTGGGTCCGGAAGATACCCTGGAAGAGGAAATGGCAATCCACTCCAGCACTCTTGCCTGGAAAACCCCATAGATGGAGGAGCCTGATAGGCTACAGTCCGTGGGGTCGCAAAGAGTTGGACATGACTGAGTGACTTCACTTCACTTTCATTATAGGGGACTGAAATGCAAAAGTAGGAAGTTGAGAAACACCTGGAGTAACAGGCAAATTTGGCCTTGGAATGTGGAATGAAGCAGGGCAAAGACTAACAGAGTTTTGCCAAGAAAATGCACTGGTCATAGCAAACACCCTCTTCCAACAACACAAGAGAAGACTCTGCACATGGACATCACCAGATGGTCAACACCGAAATCAGACTGATTATATTCTTTGCAGCCAAAGATGGAGAAACTCTATACAGTCAACAAAAACAAGACCAGGAGCTGACTGTGGCTCAGATCATAAACTCCTTATTACCAAATTCAGACTTAAATTGAAAAATAGAATAACTGAAATTTAAAATTCAATGGATAGATTTAAAGCAAGTAAGTTATGAAAGTGAAAGTGTTAGGTGCTCAGTGGTGTCCGACTCTTTGGGACCCCATGGATGGTAGTCCACCAGGCTCCTCTGTCCATGAAATTATCCAGGCAAGAACACTGGAGTGGGTTGCCAACTCTTTCTCCAGGAGATCCTCCTGACCCAGGAATCGAACCCAGGCCTCCTGCATTGCAGGCAGTTTCTTTACTGTCTGAGCTACCAGGGAAGCCCTAAATCAGATGTAGCTTATTAAATAATTTGAAAGTTGAAAGATACCTCAGAAGAAAAAGTCTAGAATAATGCGTGAGAGACATGGGCATAGAGGGAAGATATGGAAGACATGACTCAGATGGTAAAAATCTGCCTGCAATGCAGGAGACACAGGAGATGGGGGTTCGATCCCTGGGGTAGGAGGATCCCCTAGAGAAGGGCATGGCTACCTACTGCAGTATTTCTTGCCCAGAGAATCTCATGGACAGAGGAGCCTGGTCGGCTGCAGTCCATGGGGTTGCAAAGAGCCAGACACGAGTGAACAACTAACACTTTCACTTTTGTGGAAGCCGTATGAGACACTGCAGAAGTGTCTAACATACATGTCATGGAATCCAGACGAAACAGGACAAAGAGAGAGACAGAAAAATATCTAAAGAAAAAGATATAAAAGTGATCAATCGTATTTCAAAAGATTCAAAAGCACTATGAACATCCAAGCAAAGTAAATACAAAGAGAATCACACCTAGTCACATTATACTAACGATACTGAAAGCCAAGGAGGAAATCTTAAAACTGGGGCAAGGCATTGGGGAAAGGCATTGCCTTCAAAAGAACAAGAACAGCACTGACTTCTGCTTTCCCAAAACAAACAGCAGAACCAGCAGACAATAGAATGCTACCTGCAAAGTATCGGAGACAAGATTTGCCAACTTAGAATCCCCCAGCAAAAATACCTTTCAACGATAAATATGAAATAAAGGCATTTTCAGGTTGGGAGAAATATATTTTCAAGCTGAGAAAATTCACCTCAGCAGTCCCCCACAAAAGGAAATACTGAAAGATATTCTTCAGAGAGAAGCTTAGTAATGTAGGAAGGAATGAAAAGATGACAGAAAGGCAAACGTGGAGATAAATGTAAAATGAACACCAACTGTATTAAAGCAATACTAACAACTCATAGGGTATGGAATAGATAGATAAACACAATAAATGAAAACTATAACATATAAGTAGAAGTAAATGAAGATGAAGCACTTGAAGGCCCTTGCATTATTCAGGAAGTGGAGTGGGTACTGCCCATTTTTTTAAAGAAAATTAGACTGTTAAAAAAGTTAAAGATACTTTTGTTGGGAGCAGGGGAGAACAAATTGGGAGATACTTGGAAGAAAAGTTATGACCAACCTAGATAGCATATTGAAAAGCAGAGACATTACTTTGCCAACAAAGGTCCGTCTAGTCAAGGCTATGGCTTTTCCAGTAGTCATGTATGGATGTGAGAGTTGGACTGTGAAGAAAGCTGAGCACTGAAGAATGGATGCTTTTGAACTGTAGTGTTGGAGAAGACTCTTGAGCGTCCCTTGGACTGCAAGGAGATCCAACCAGTCCATTCTAAAGGAGATCAGCCCTGGGTGTTCTTTGGAAGGAATGATGCTAAAGCTGAAACTCCAGTACTTTGGCCACCTCATGGGAAGAGTTGACTCATTGGAAAAGACTCTGATGCTGGTAGGGATTGGGGGCAAGAGGAGAAGGGGACGACAGAGGATGAGATGGCTGGATGGCATCACTGACTCGATGGACGTGAGTCTGAGTGAACTCTGGGAGTTGGTGATGGACAGGGAAGCCTGGCGTGCTGTAATTCATGGGGTCACAAAGAGTTGAACACGACTGAGTGACTGAACTGAACTGAATTAACATATACACGTTAGTATATATAAAATTGATAAGTAATAAGGCAATTGCACCCCCACTCCAGTATTCTTGCCTGGAAATCCCACGCACGGAGGAGCCTTGTATGCTGCAGTCCATGGGGTCGTGAAGAGTGAGACACAACTGAGCAACTTCACTTTTACTTTTCACTTTCATGCATTGGAGAAGGAAATGGCAACCCACTCCAGTGTTCTTGCCTGGAGAATCCCAGGGACTGGGGAGCCTGGTGGGCTGCCGTCTCTGGGGTCGCACAGAGTCACACATGACTGAAGCGACTTAGCAGCAGCAGCAGCAAGGACCTGCAGTCTGTATATAGCACAGGGAACTTTACTCAGTGCTCTGTAATGACCTATATGGGAAAAGAACCAAAAACAGTGTGGATATATGTGTATGTATAACTAATTCACTTAGCAGAAACTAACACAATATTGTAAATCAAGTATGCTCCAATAAAAATTAGTTTAAGAAATGAAAACAAAAGAAAGAAAGTAGAAAATGTAGACGCATTGACTAAGGAATATAAAATGTGTGTGAAGTTGCTCAGTCGTGTCCGACTCTTTGCGACCCTGTGGACTGTAGCCTGCCAGGCTCCTCTGTCCATGGGATTCTCCAGGCAAGAATACTGGAGTGGGTTGCTATTTCCTTCTCCAAAAATATAAAATAAACATAGAGTAATAATAATCCAATAACCCAAAAATCAATAATCCAAAAAAAAAGGATGCTTGCTGTAATCTCTGCGCAGCAGTTCTCAAAATGTGCTTCACTGATGCCTGGGGGTCCCAGAGGGGTCAGTCAGGTCAACACTACTTTCATAGTGACAGTGAGGCATCATTTGCTTCTTTGCACATCTGTGCCAGTGGTGCAAAGTTACAGCAAACGAAACTACAAATGCTGGCCGCATTAGTGCAAGCCATGGCCATGGCGAGAAGCACACAGCTAGTCGCCATCCGCACTGCCACGCACTTGCAGAAGGAAAACGAAAGGAGCTCATTTCACTTGACTATCCTTCATGGAGCAGCATTCATAAACTCTATTTAATGAAGCAGAGCACAGACATAAAGCTGAGCTACCGCATCTCGAAAAACAAAAGTTACGACAAGGAAAAGCCCTTGAGCAATTAAGTCATAAGGTGAACTAGCCACCTTTTAATCCAACACCATTTTCACTGGAAAGAACAACTGAGAGACAAGGATTATTGCAACCTGGATATTGGGTGGCCATCCTCTCAAAATTTAGCAAAGTGACTCTGTCACCTTAAGGGAAACAGCTTACAGTATGTGTTGCCGGTGATACAGTTTGAGTTTTCAGAGAAAACTTAGAATTTTGGAAAATGTGTATTGGCCATCTAGAGCTTAACGTCTTCCTGACATGTGAAAATTTTTCTGAGGACTTCCCCGATGGCCCAGTGGTTAAGACTCTGCCTTCCCATGCAAGGGACATGGGTTCAGTCCCTGGTCTAGGAAGATGTCACACGCCTCAGAGCAACTGAGTCCCAGCACCACAACTGCTGAGCTCACATACTGCAACTTCGGAAGCCCTTCCCCCTGGAGCCAGAGAGCTGCAAGAGAGGCCACCGTCACAAGTCCCTGGCCTGCAGCCAAGTCCCAGTGCAGCCCCCCAAACACACAAATAAACAGATCTTTTTAAAAAGACTTTTCCGATAAGATCAATGATGATTATACTCAAAAATAACTGTCTCATCTTATATAATCAAATGTGCCAACAGTTGGAAAACCTACAGAATACAACAAAATAATATTTTCCAAATGACTGATACACAGTGTTATATTTGGAAATTATGCACAAGAAGGATCTATTCCAATTGTAAGAGAGACTAATGGATTTTAAGAAACAGAATATGGAAATCTTATTGATGTGGTTTCAGATTCCAAATTGTAAATAATATTTAAGAAACTTTCACCTGTTAAGTTTTGATATAGAATCAAAGAAGAATATCTATAACACTCTGAAAAACCTGTTAAAAATACTCCTTTTCTTTCCAACCACATATTTAAAAGAGGCTAGATTTTCTTTGTGTATTTCACCCAAAGCAACATAGCACAAGAAATTGAATGCAGAAGGAGATATGAAGTTATAGCTGTCTTCTATTAAGCCATACACTTTCTAAAAAGCTAAACTAGAAAGTAATTTCTATCTCCCCAATTTTTGTTTCAGAAAAGAGAATTTTCATAAAATAAGTTGTTTCTATTTCCAGTATTAATTATTATAACTTCTAATAAGTACTTTAATGCTTAATTATAATGCAATAAAATATCAATAGGTACATAAAATCACGTTGGAGTTTTAAGAGTGTCAAGGAGTCCTAGGACCAAACACTTTGAGAATCATTAGTCCAGGGTAACTATTAAAAATTGAAAAAATGTCTTATTAATGTCTATTAAAAGAAGCTGGGAGGGAGAGATAATAATAATAATAAACTCAGTAAATCCAAGAAAAGGCAAGAGAGAAGGAAAAATGACATAAGTTACAATATCATGTCAGCCATTACAGTGAGTGTGAATGGACAAAGACTCAGGCTGATCCAGTCCCACGCTGTTTAGAAAATGCACACTGAATATATCAGGTTACAGAAAGGATGGAAGTAAAAGAACAGCAAGATATCTCAATGCAAACACTAAGCAAGGGAAAACTGGTATAATGACATTAGTATTAGACTATGTACACTTCAGGGAAGAGATGTAACTAAGCATAAAAAGAGGAATTTATGAAATGCAAGGTCACGTTTACCAGAAAAAATATCATAATTCTAAATGTGCACACACCTAATAACATGGCCTCAGAACACACAAAGCAAAAACTGACAAAACCAAAAGGAAAAATAGACAAAACCACTATCACAGTGAAAGCTTTCAGCACATCTCTCAGTAACTGGTAAAGCAAGTGAACCAAAAACGTTAGTAAAGATTTAGAAGTTTTGAATAACATAACTGATAATTCTGACTTAACTGACATTTGTAGAACACAGCACCCAACAACTGCTGAGGATACCATTTAAACATTTACCAGAATTGACCAGATGCTATTTCAACATATTTAAAAGCATTAAAAATCCCACTGAGCAGGTCTTCTGACCAGAGTGGAATTCAGAGAAACATTAATAGTAAGTTTAAGTAGAATATTTGAGGAAATTAAGAATTCTGGAGAATTAAGAGAAATGCTTCTAAGAAATATTCCAGGTCAAACAAAAAAATCACAACAAAAATCAGAAAACATTTTAACTAAATGGTAACTACATTGTATGAGGCTCAGACACCGTGTTGATAGGGAAATTGGTATAACCTTAAGTCCATCTAGTCAAGGCTATGGTTTTTCCAGTGGTCATGTATGGATGTGAGAGTTGGACTGTGAAGAAAGCTGAGCACCGAAGAATTGATACTTTCAAACTGTGGTGTTGGAGAAGACTCTTGAGAGTTCCTTGGACTGCAAGGAGATCCAACCAGTCTACTCTGAAGGAGATCAGTCCTGGGTGTTCTTTGGAAGGGATGATGCTAAAGCTGAAACTCCAGTACTCTGGCCACCTCATGGGAAGAGTTGACTCATTGGAAAAGACTCTGATGCTGGGAGGGATTGGGGGAAGGAGGAGCAGGGGACGACAGAAGATGAGATGGCTGGATGGCATCACTGACTCGATGGACATGAGTCTGAGTGAACTCCAGGTGTTGGTGATGAACAGGGAGGCCTGGCGTGCTGCGATTCATGGGGTCGCAAAGAGTCGGACACAACTGAGCGACTGAACTGAACCAAACTAAGTTTGTATGGGCTTCCCTGGTGGCTCAGTGGTAAAAGAAACCGCCTGCAATGCAAGAGACCCAGGTTTGATCCCTGGGTCGGGAAGATCCCTGGAAAGGGAATGGCTCAATCTAGTATTCTTGCCTGGAGAATTCCATGGACAGAGGAGCATGGCGGGCTAAAATCCACAGGGTCACAGAGAGTCAGACACAACTGAAATGACAGCATATCTCTCACTGAACAGAAGATTTTAAATTTTAAGGTGATCAAATATGTCAATGTTTCCTTTGGTTTTTATTTCAAGTTTGTTTCTAAAACTCTCTTCTATACCCCCAAACTTGGGAAGATATTCTACTCTATTTTCTTCTCAGTGTGTTAAAGGTTCTCTTTTCCTTTATAAGTCATAACCAACCTGAAAGTTATTTTGGGGACTGGATGAAGCACAAGCTGGAATCAAGATTGCCAGGAGAAATATCAATAACCTCAGATACATAGATGATACCACCTTTATGTCCGAAACTGAAGAGGAACTAAAGAGGCTGTTGATGAGAGTGAAAGAGGAGAGTGAAAAAGCTGGCTTAAAACTCAACATTCAAAAAACAAAGATCGTGGCATCTGGCCCCATCACTTCATGACAAATAGATGGAGAAACAATGGAAACAGTGAGAGCCTTTATTTTCTTGGGCTCCAAAGTCACTGCAGATGGTGATTGTAGCCATGAAATTGAAAGATGTTTGCACCTTGGAAGAAAAGCTATGACCAGCCTAGACTGCATATTAAAAAGCCGAGACATTACTTTGCCAACAAAAGTTTTTCAAAAATTTTATGAATTGGAAGACTCTCTATTCTGGATACTAAACATCATGAGAAATTCTGTGCTGGAAAAAGCACAAGCTGGAATCAAGATTGCTGGGAGAAATATCAATAACCTCAGATATGCGGATGACACCACCCTTATGGCAGAATGTGAAGAAGAACTAAAAGCCTGTTGATGAAAGTGAAAGAGGACAGTGAAAAAGTTGGCTTAAAGCTCAACATTCAAAAAACAAAGAACATGGCATCTGGTCCCATCACTTCATGGCAAATAGATGGGGAAGTAATGAAAACACTGAGAAACTATTTTCTTGGGCTCCAAAATCACTGCAGATAGTGACTGCAGCCATGAAATTAGAAGATGTTTACATGTTGGAAGAAAAGCTATGACCAGCCTAGTTCAGTTCAGTTCAGTCGCTCAGTCATGTCCAACTCTTTGCAATCCCATGAATAGCAGCACTCCAGGCCTCCCTGTCCATCAGCAACTCCCAGAGTTCACTCAGACTCACATCCATCGAGTCAGTGATGCCATCCAGCCATCTCATCCTCTGTCATCCCCTTCTCCTCCTGTCCCCAATCCCTCCCAGCTTCAGAGTCTTTTCCAATGAGTCAACTCTTTCCATGAGGTGGCCAAAGTACTGGAGTTTCAGCTTTAGCATCATTCCTTCCAAAGAACACCCAGGGCTGATCTCCTTTAGAATGGACTGGTTGGATCTCCTTGCAGTCCAAGGGACTCTCAAGAGTCTTCTCCAACACCATAGTTCAAAAGCATCAATTCTTCAGTGCTCAGCCTTCTTCACAGTCCAACTCTCACATCCATACATGACCACAGGAAAAACCATAGCCGTGACTAGACAGAATTTAGTCGGCAAAATAATGTCTCTGATTTTGAATATGACCAACCTAGAGTGCATATCAAAAGAAGAGACATTACTTTGTCAACAAAGGTCTATCTAGTTAAAGCTATGATTTTTCCAGTAGTCATATATGGATGTGAGAGTTGGACCATAAAGAAGGTTGAATGCGAAAGAATTGATGCTTTGAATTGTGGTGTTGGAGAAGACTCTCGAGAGTCCTCTGGACTGCAAGGAGATCAAACCAGTCCATCCTAAAGGAAATCAGTCCTGAATATTCATTGGAAGGACTGATCCTGAAGCTGAAGCTCCAATACTTTGGCCACCTGATGCGAAGAACTGACTCATTGGAAAAGACCCTGATGCTGGGAAAGATTGAAGGCAGGAGAAGGGGATGACAGAGGATGAGATGGTTGTGTGGCATCAGTGACTAGATGGACATGAGTTTGAGTAAGCTCCAGGAGTTGGTGATGGACAGGAAGCCTGGCATGCTGCAGTCCATGGGGTCTCAAAGAGTCGGACCCAACTGAGTGACCACACTGAACTGTGAGGCTGCTTCTGTTTTTATAGCAGGTGAAGCTGAGGTTCAGACTGGTGGACAGACTTCTCAAGCTGTAAATGTCAGAGACTGGAAGCAAAATCCAAACCTATGGGGTCCAAAAACCACATGGTCTTTTCTGGCAACTCTCTGCACCCTCCGGAAGGCTGTTCTGTGCTGGGCTCCTGGCCCCGTGGACACAGACGTTAGCTGGCCCTGGGCCTGCGTGGAGGAGCTCAGTCTGCTGGGGCCCAGGGAATTCTTGGATTATACATTCCTGAAGAATGAGAAACGCCAAGGCCACTGCAGGACCAGTTCAAGGCCGACAGGGGAGCCTGGGGAATTCCGGCCCCGAAGCCCAGACAGCACAGAGAAAGTACTTATTTCCTAGTTACCAGTGACACTCAGAGGGTTGAAGTAATCCACCCAAAATTACACCTGGAAGAAAACAGCAGAATTGAGCACAGAAGTTCAGGCTATGGAAATCAATGCTAGCACCTCTTGCTCTTTCAGCACCGCTGTGCAGAGAGAAAGAAAACAGCAGGGAGATGAGGCAGCGGCTGCAGGGCGGCCCACCCACCCACCCCAGCTGCCTGACCCCCACCCACAGTCTGGAGTCCAAGGCTTCCAGGTTCCACGGTGCCCTGCAGCCACATTGGAGTTCTCACATTTCCCAGCAACACCCGGCCTCGCCAGCTGCAGCCAGGTGTTCCCAGCAGCCCACCCCCAACACACACACACACACACACACACACACACACACTGCCCCGAGATCTTTTGCCACAGCCACACTCTTCCGGCCTTAAACCCTTAGCTCAAAGGTCTGAGTCTCACCCATCTCACTGTCCAGTTGTCCAAGCTGCTCCCTGGCCAGTGCCAGGTGACAGCAAAGGCAGATCAGGCACTCGTCTAGGTCCACAGCGACACACACACACACACACACACACACACACACACACACACACTTCAAGTTCAGAGGGCTTATCAAAAGTTTGCAGTCAGAAAACCTAACCAGAGGTCATTTTAAAACTCACCACACATGTAAGGTCTGTGTCGATATGAAAAGTGTACTGTGAGCTGGAATCACGTTGAGCTCTGGGAAGCATTTTTTCATCTCAGCTCAGATCTCAAGGGCTGAGTTTTGCCCTGCTGGTGGCTCAGCCCACAAGGATTTTTCCCGGCCTGCTTCTGAATCATTGCCTTTCTATTTTTCTCTGACCCTTCCTTTCAGTACCTTGCTCTCTGTTCTCTCCTTCTCTTTCTCATCACTTTCACTCTGAACCGCACGTAATCATTTCCAGCCCTAAAGCACTTCACCTTTGGCACAGAGCACTTCACTTTCAGAGTGATTAGAGGCTGAAGATCTCCCGTTTAAAATTTAAATTAAACCAATTTAAATTACAGGAGCTCTTCATGGGTTTTAAGCAAATAATTATGTTTTTACATAGATCAGAGAGGTTGGGCCCAGCCAGGTACTAAACAGGAGTGAGAAGGTGGTGAGAGCTGACCTCTGGGGGAGCCAGGCTCCAGGACTGAACCGCCAGGGCAGGCCCTGCACAAATGGTTCACAGCAGTCTCCCCACGTTCTGGGATAACGAAACTCCAGCCCACAGCAGCGCTCTTTGTGATTTCAGAAACCAGTCTGAGCTGGGCCTTCTTTCCCAGGTCTCTCAAAGAGTAAGACTTCAAGCACCTATTGGGGGCTTCCACTGCAGGGAGATGTGCCTCATTCCCGGAGAAAGGGGGTTTCGCTCAGCTCTCGTGGTCCCTGCCCAGTCACCTACATTCCCCTGCTATTCACACGTGTCCCAGCAGAGAGGAGGTAGGCCACAAGGTCATCAGAATGCAAAAAGGACCTCCCGTTTCTCGAACACGTTTTATATCCTGGACTCAAGAATGAATCAGCCAAGTCCCCACCCTCAAAAATTTAGCCCAGCAGAGGTATAAAAATATCAATTACAGCAGAAGGCTGTGAATAATACAGAAGATTGTCTGAGGGACAAAAATAGCATGAAGATGGGAGGGATTAACTTCTGAGATCCTCTGGGTTGGCCTTACACACAAAGGGCTTTGTAAGCAGGGGCTTGCAGGGTGAATAGGAGTTTTCAGCTGGACAAAGAGACATTTAAAAGACCGTGACATCATGTTCCTGCCACAGAAGGAAGAAGAGTAGGATGAGATACTTGAGTTTTCTTCTCTTACCACGTTGGAAACTGAGTCCAAAGGTTTGACATTCCTGTCTGAGAGGACAGCTGGAAAGTTGAGCGCGCAAATCCACAGCTGATTCCAACATCTCAGACATCATTCTTTCCTCCTTTGTTGACATCATGGCCAGAAATCAATATTTTAAGTCTTTTTTTTTTTACCTTCTTTTTCTTCTTTATTTTTGGCCAAGCGGCAGCCTAGGATTAAGACCATGAAACTGACGTGCCCCACAGCCCTGCCTCCCACCAACCCACATTCATACTGAGCTCATGGGACAGGGAGCTGGTGGTTGAGCCTGGAAGGCAGCTGGAACAGAGAGGGAAAGAAAATAGCTCATGGTCTGCCTGGCCAAGGGAGAAGGCAGCCCAGTGGCGTCCAGGAGAGCCAGGAGACCAAGCCCAGCCCAGATATTTCGAAAACAAACCTCCGTCCAGCTTTCCATCTCCTGCGGCGGGCCCCACCCTCCAGGAGGAAGGTAACTAACTTCAAGCCACTCAGGTTCCTCTCCTTTGGAATCTTTGTTTTGTCGTTTTCCCTTTTCCCTAATTAGGTTTCAGAGACCAGAATAATCTGGGCAGTTACGTGTGCTCAGCTTGGTTGGATGTGTGCTGCGGTGTTTATTTAAAATAGTCCCAAAGAGGGATCATGGTGGAGGGGCAGAGAGGGAGGCATCTGAATGAGGTTTAGCCCTGGGGCTGGGGGTGGGGATGGAGGCTAGCTATTATTCATAGCTGCCTGGGTGTCTGATGGGGGTGGCGGAGTTTTAGGTAGAGATGGTGGTGAGAGTTACACAACAGTGTGAATGCATTTCAGGTTCCTGAATCGAATACTTCTTGTTACTGTTCAGTTGCTAAATTGCGTAGCTCACATTCATGTCTATTGAGTCGGTGATGCCATCCAACCGTTTCATCCTCCGCTGCCTCCCTTCTCTGTTGGCCTTCAGTCTTTCCCAGCACAGTCTTTTCCAATGATTTGGCTCTTCACTTCGGGTGGCCAAATTATTGGCACTTCAGCTTCAGCAACAGTCCTTCCAGTGAATATTCAGGATTGACTTCCTTTAGGATTGACTGGTTTGCAACTTAGGGATGGTTAAAATGATAAATACGACGTTGTGAATAGTTTACCATAACCATAACTGATCCCGCAACACCTTGTGAATGGGTGAAAAGTTAAAAATCTTCAGTGATAGTTATTTTGCCACAGTGGCAAGGGGGAATCAGTTCCTTGTTTTATTGCTTATTGATTAGGTGATTGATTGATTGCCTCTTTGGGGAATGGAAGCCACCAGCTGTCTGTATAATCTGGATGAGGCTGTGAAGCAGAGCACTTCTGGAAAGGCCTCATGCTCTGCAGACACCCACTTAACCTGGAGATCAGTGGAGCCATTTCTCTTTTTCAAAGAGCAAACCACCGTCTGTGTTCACTGGGCAGGATCTCGGCTCCTGGACCCTTCCTCCAAGCCATGCCCCTGCCTGCAGAGTAAAGCGGGAAGTGGAGGAAGCCTGGCTTCATTGTGCTGTGCAGAGCAGTGGGAAGGAGCTTGGCAGATGCCAGCCCTCCTTCCAGGCCCAGCACCAAGATGGCATGACCTTGAAGACGTCACCGGGTGTCCCGGAACTTCACTCAGCATCTTCGTCTTTTGAATATTACTAGAATCCTTGAACAGACTGAGCCCACGCTTGGGTGTGTGCCTGGCACATGGCAAATGTTGAACCAGGACTGCTTTTTCTGCTGATGCTCCAAAGAGGAGCCTCACTGGACAGAGCCACAGTTCACTCTTAGGCACCAAGAGGGAGCCCCACAGAGGCGCAAAGCTGGCGGGAGTCACAGGCAGGTTCAGGAGCCTCACTCTCACCCTTCCATGATCTGTGTGATCCTGAGCCCAGGGTAGGGTGCAACAGGAGGAAAGAGGATCGTAAAACCAGGAAGGAAACCCACTGCTGTCGGGCCTCAGCTTCCTGGTACTGAAGGACCAGCACAGCTACTCAGAGGGAGAGAGGCCTTGGGTGAAGTGTCAGCCACTTGGAGGCACTTGAAAGCTCAGCTCTGAAATCAGACTGAGACGGGGAAGGTTGACCAGCAGGCTGGATGGCTCCCCCCCTCCCGCTGTCTCTTCTCCCCCGTAGAGAAAGAGCCACCAGCACAGGAGGAGGGCCATCTGTCCCGCCCAATCCAGAGGGCGCTAGAATGCCTGGCCACATTGCCAGAAACACTTGCCACCTATCCCCATCCCCATCCCCAAACAAGCTGGGTCTTTCTCAGCCAAGACCAGCCCCTCGCTTCAAGGATGGGGGACAGGGACTGTGTTGGAAGTCCACCCAGAAGCCTTCTCAGACACTGTCATCTGCTGCCCCTCTGCACAGCAGGGTCCACGGGAACCTTTGGGACACTCCCAGGGGAGGTGACCCCTGCGAAGCATTTTGCAAGCTCATTTGACCTAGGAGTCTTTTTACCCACACTGTCTCAAGTTCTAGAGACATGTTTTGGGAAATGTGGCTTTTATAGGTTTTTTAAATATTTATTTATTTGGCCATGTCAGGTCTTAGTTGCATGATGTGGGTGGGATCTTTCATTCTGGCTCACAGACCCTCTAGTTGTTGACACAAGCTCCAGAGTACACAGACTCAGTAGCTGTAGCACATGAGCTTAACTGCTCTGCAATATATGGGATCTTAGTTTCCTGACCAGGAATCCAACCTGCATCCTCCGTGTTGCAAGGCAGATTCTTAACCAGTGATCAGGGAAGTCCCCTTTACAGTTCTGAACTATAACCTAATATGGCAGAAATTTTTCTAAATTCTTCCTGTAGATGTGAGCAGCCTTGACAACTGAAGTTCTTGGAGCCTTGGTTTTGACATCTGTAAAATGGGTATTATATACATATGGTATCCACAGAGACAACTGTTATAAACCAAAGTATTTCACAGAATGCAAAGATCAAGATTGCCTACAGCTGCCTAGGGAATAATCTAGGACCTATTGGTTACCTATTGCCTGTTGCTCTTATTTACACATTTAACAAATATTTACTACCTGACAGAATGAGAAAGTGTAATTGCCCCATTTTTGCCATTGCTGTTTGATTTGGGATGCAGAACGCCGCGGTCGGGGTGGAGTTGAATGTGCCTGGTGTGCTACAGCTACAAAATACAGGGTCAAAATCAGAATCCTGGTCCATCTGAGCCCAAATGCAGGTGTTCTCCACCGTGCCAGCTGGCCTGGGCTCCTGCAGCCAGCCATGCAGGTGCTGTGAGGAATGCAGTAAGGGGGACGTCAAAGGTCCTTCTCCAAGGAGGCCACAGCTCCACAGAGATGTGGAAGTCACCGTGGGGCCTGGGGAAGGACCAAGCCAGGGAGACAGGCAGGTTTGGAAAGCCCAGAAGAAGAGGGGAGGGCTCCTTCAGAGACAAAAATCTGAGTAAGGAAGAATCAAAGAGGAGGGAGGACCACACAGGGAGGAGGAAGAGATGGGGGCGGGGAAGGGAGGGGGGAGGGTGCTGACCATGCCCACACATCAGTCGGGACGGGGCCTGGTGCTGTGGGTCTTGGGGACCTTTGGAGATTTGTGACTTGGGTCATCAGATGTTGTAGGGGAGCAGAAAGACTTCTCTGCAACTTGTGTGGAGAATCATCCTACATAGCCCGTAGGAACCCAAAATGGTGCAACCACTTTGGAAAACAATCTGGTGGCTCCTCAAATGAATACACAAAGACTTACTGTAGAGGACTTTCCCTGGTGAACCAGAGGTTGAGAATCTGCCTGCCAGTGTAGGGAACAGGGTTTCAGTCCCCGGACTGGGAAGGTTCGCACCTGCGTGTGCGACAGCTATTGAACTCGTGCTCTGCAAGAGGAGAAGCCCGCCTCCTGCAACTAGGAAGTGGCCCCACCACCACCTCGCCACAGCTAGAGAAAGCCCAGACCCAGGGCCACCAAAAAGAATGATTTAAAAAAAAAAAAAAAAAGATCTACCGTATGACCCAGTAATTCCATTCCCAGACACATATATGAGAAATAATCGAGATATACAATACACAAAATAGCCAAAAATGGAAACAACCCAAATGCCCATCAACTGATCAATGGATGAACAGAACATGGTCTATCCCTGCAACAGAACATTATCCAGTCAGAGTAAACTATGAAATACTGACATTCGCTGCAAAACGGATGAACTTAGAAAACATTTGCTGAGGAAAGAGGCCAATCACAAAAGACCACAAATACGATTCCATGCATGTGAAAATGGCCAGAATAGGGAAATCCATCAAGACAGAAAATAGATTAGTGGTTGCCAAAATTTGGGAGAACTGGAAGATGGGAGTAATAGCCAGCTGGCTTCTTTTAGAGGTGGTGAAAATGTTCTAAAATTGACTGTGGTGGTAGTTGTACGTACCTGTGAATATACAAAAGCCACTAAATCGTAAACCTTAAATGGAGGGACTGCATGGTGTCTGAATTAGACCTGGTAACGCTGTTTTTAAAAATGTATGTTGTTATTGTTGTTCAGTCACTAAGTCATGTCCGATTCTTTACAATCCCATGGACAGTACACCAGGCCTCCCCGTCCTTCATCATCTCCAGGAGCTTGACCAAGCTCATAAACCTAAAGTTTATGGAGCCACCAAATAGTTTGTATGTTAGCTTAGTTAAATCTGACCTCTGCGTGGGGAGGTTTATCTCATTTCCCATTTTACAGCTAAGTAAAACAGAAGGTTCAGAGAGGTCAAATGACATGGTTCAGAGAAGGTTCAGAGGGGTCAAGCCCAAAGTCAGGGCTAGAGAATGGTCACTCCAGGAGTCCAGCCCATCCCCCAGAGCCCACACTCCACCCAGGACAGTCATTTCAGTCCCTTAGAACTGCAGCCCTGCTCGCTGAAGGCCATGGTCAGTAGTGATTTGCTAAATCCCTCCAAATTCACTCTGTTGCTCAACCTACCAGGAGATTTTCCCCGTGTTACTCCTCACCACCCCCCAGGAGACGGGCTAGTGTGGGCTTTGCTTCTAGCTCAACTCTTTATCTTCAAAGGCAATTTCCGCTCCAAATATTTATGGCAAAATACAGAGCGAGCCTTCTTTCACTGGGGGGCCCATGTGTGAAGCTGTCTTCCCAGTGTGCGGTATTTGACAGTGGAATCCCTCCGAGGACACATTAAGATCTCTCGGCGGCTGGTGTGCTGCCCTGGCATCCACCCACCCATCCACTCACCCACCTCATGAAGTCCCCCACCCCATGAAGTCCCCCACCCACATTGAAGTGGGGACACTTCCCTGAGTTTCTAAGATGCCACGCCCAGCATGTTCCTGCGCTGACTCTGTTCCCTGGACCTGGTGGACCCAAGGTCAGGTCCTAGGCCATGTGTCCTCTCCACGGTGGATCCTCAGCACCCGGGAGACAAACTCTGGGGCAGCTGGTGGGAATCTAGCTCTTCCATTTACTCGGGGTGTGACCGCATGCAAAACCACCTCACCCAGCTCACCTCATTCCTTACATGGGAAAGTGGGGACAACAAGAGTCACATTGGGATTTACAAGATCATTTCAGGATTTGACAGGATCCTTTCGTAAAGGGCTTAGAGCTTTGATTGTCCCATGTGAAGAACTCAGGAAATGTTATCAATGATCACTTTCTCCTCTTCCTTCTCCTCTTTCCTTCTTTTTCATTACCGAGCACAGAATGCTGCAGATAAATAGACACACACGTTTACTACATGCCCAGTCATCGGCACGTGTCCCTGATTCTCAGAGGTCCCTGCCACAGAGGCCTCTTTAGCGGCTTCATTTGGGAGGACACGGGCTCAGAGAGGGGCAGCCAGTTGCCCAAGGTCACACAGCTAGTCACACACCCAAGGATTCAGAAGCGCAAGCTGGTTCACTGTGGCTCCGGAGCGCCTCTTCCCCAAGGGCGACCACAGTAAGCCGGACCTAGAAACAGCCTTGGCGCGTGAAGGCTGGCCGGTCCCGAGTTCTGGAGCATATTGTGAACTGCCCATGCGGGTTTGGGGACACGAAATTCTGAGCTGTCGGCACATTCCTGCAGTGGGAGAAGTCAGCCCCCGCGGATGACACAGCGCGCACGGCCCCACCCTGCACCCCTCCCAACCCCCTCACCCTGGTGGTCAGCCCAGGTCAGGTGAGGCCAGGCCAGTATCTCAGAGGGCCCTGTGGGCGCAGCCAAACCCAGAAGATGCTCCAGGAGAGGTGGCCCAGGTCCAGGGAATGGACCAAGGGCTCCACCCCAGCCTCCGCTTGTCCAAGATCGCATTTTTGAGGACTGGTCAGGACAAGGTTGGGGGAGCCGTGCCAGTTCTCCCGGGGCTTTCGGAATGCAATGGAAAGAAAGCTCTCAGGCCCTGGAGGGCAGGGGTGGGACCTCTCATTTATGGAGAAGATTCCCAGCGCCGAGCCGGGCGGTGAGCTCTCCAGGTGTGCTGTGCAGGCAGGGAGCCAGCCCGTCCTTCCACCGGGGCCAAGCCCCGAAGACAAGAGCTCCAAAGGACAGCAGAACATCCCACAACAGAGACCCAGTCACGCCATCTGGCCCGACCTTTCTCTGCACTTGGCTCCCAGCGGCATGGAGGCAACTTGACCTTGGGACTGCCCTTGCTCCCTTCTCTGGCAGGAAGGGGTCACTGACAATCAACAACTCTGGGCTTGTTGTGAAGACAGGAGACCCTCCCCAAGCCTCTCCCTTGCACTTACTCAGTCATTTAACACCTGGCCTAAGAACCACCTACCCTGCCCAGCTTTCTTGCCCCTCCATTGAAAATCCCCTCATTCAGAAAGTAACTCTCACTTTCAGCATTTCTCAAAATGCCCAGGTCCAGGGTGACTTCCGCTCCTCCTAAACTTCACTCACTCATTCATTTATCCGTTCACTCAACAGATATGTTAATTACCCCAATGTTTAAGTTTTTTCCTGCGTGTCAATTTCAAACTAAGGAAAAACTAGAACTATTGTGATTCCTATGTAGGTGGGTGAATTTTGAACTCATAAGGGAGAAGTTGGGATGACTTGACAGAGTAGCTTGGGAACATATACATTAGCATATACAAAATAGATAGCAGATGGGAATTTGCTGTATGAGGCAAGGAGCCCAAAGCCTGGTGCTCTGTGACAACCTAGAGGGGAGGGATGTTTGAGAGGTCAGGAACATGGGTATGCCTGTGGCTGATTCTTGTTGATGTATGGCAAAACCCAACATAATGTTGTAATGTAATTATCCTCCAATTAAAAATAAAATAAAATTTTCTAAATAAAATAAACTCTAGCTTTAAGGGGCCTTATTGTCAAACCTTCTGCGACAACCATACCTCTTGACCCTCAGGCCCTGGATTGCCATCTTCTCTTCCCAAGTGGGGATCCACCTTAGAAGTGTGTTTGGACTGGAAACAGACTTCAGAATTTCTCTTTACAGGTACACCCTTTATGAAGACACACAGGGCCATTGCTCTCAAAAAAAGAAGGGTTTTTCCAAAGAAACTTAATGGCTGCCATAAATGTGTGCAAACAAGATCCTCGTATCTTAAAAAAATTTAATCATAATAATAATCCATTCACCACCTGTATCTGAGTCAGCATGCCCATTTTAAAGTGAGAATGCTGTGGCCTGAAGGCCCAAGTGTCCAATTCTATAAATACAGACAGAAGCTGCAAAGTCAAAAGGCCAGATCATCCCAATCTGTCACCCTTTCCACACTGATAAATTATGTACACCCCTTGGATGAACGCACCTGGAGGCCTGAGGTCCTGCCTGGGAGTCAGCTTCCCGGTCCCACCCCCACTGCCATCTGCTCCCCACCCACCCAGCGTCCCCCCGCCCCCCCGCCACTGTCTCCTCTGGGCAGACCAGGTGTGCTCCGTGATGGATTGCCCGCCAGGCCCCTGCATCCTCGAGGCGGCCAAGCCCGGGTGGCAGGAAGCAACCTCTGGCTCAGTTTGACGGACAGCAGGCATGTCAACACTGGAAGGAAGCCTGTCCCGGGGGACACATATTTTATTAGAGTTGCAGGGGCCCCTTCCCAGCTTCTTCCTGACCACACCCTCGGCCCCCAATTCTCATTCCCCCTCAGCCATTTTCTGCCCTCCTTAGGGCCCTGAATGCATTGGGTGCAGGTCTGAGAAGCTCATTTTAGCCAAAGAGCAAGAAAAAGAATCCAAGTTTCCTCCCATTTTAGAAGACTTTTCTCTGTGATCTTAAGACGAAATCAGAAGGGTGCCGTGTCTCCAACCAGCTCCTTAGAATTCAGAAAGACAGTTGCAAGTCATTTAAAAGGAGACACAGCATCTTTAATAAATTTAATCCACATCTGATTACAGAGCAAGAAAGCTCTCTTTCTCTCTCTTTTTCATCTTCCAGAGCCAGAATATTGCAATAACTGTTCCATCTGATTTTTTAAAAATAAGATTTGCTAAAGGTCAATGTATCTCCTGGCCACATATGCAGCAACATTCAAATTTCTCTGGCCCAAGAATAAAAAGATTCTATCATTTAAAATAAAAGCATGAGGACATCTCCAGAGCCCATGGGGGATTTTAGAAAGAGGAGACATTTCCTTATCAAGGCGCAATCACGAGATTTTTTAAGCAGTATCTCTAATCTGCTTCCCCTCCTGCCCCCCACAACCCATCCACCCCTGCTCCCTCACATTTCCCCCTCCCTCTTTTCACATCAAGGTCTTTTTATCTTCCAATTTTGCATCTAAAGATGAGGTGAATACCATTAGCTCAATTCAACCTCAAGTGTAGTCAGATGGGCCTGTGATTTCTGAAAAGCACTCGCTAAGGTCACATTAAAATGTATAAGAGCATTTCGATTCCTGAGAAGGGGGCTTATTATCCACCCGTGGTGTAAAAGAGGAATGTCAGTGGCCACAGACTTGGGTGAAAACAAAAGAGATACCAGGATTTCAGCCTTTTGTCAGCAAGCCTCTCTCCTTTCTTTGCACAGCCTTCCCGACAGCCCTGCAGATAGCTCTGCAGACTGCAAACTTAGGCCTCTTGCAAAAAAAAAGAAAAACAAGTTTAACTGGCTCCCCTTGCCAATTTTTGTTTTAACCCTTCCAGCAACAGTCAGTCTTGTCACTTGCTTTCCAATTATAAATGTGCATTTCCTTGAGAGAGAGAGAATTTGGTGTGAGCTATCCTTGTGGGTTGTTGTTTTGTTTTGTTTTGTTTTGAAGTCTGTCCTTTCAGTAGACAGGAGTGAGCATGCAGTTGGAAAAGCATAGACTTGGGAATGAGACAGACCTGAGTAAGAAACCCAGTTTTGTCTCTCATGAGCTAAGAGACCCTGGATACTCACTCTTCACTTGTTCAGCAGAGATCTGTTGATCATCTGGTATAGACCAGACATGGTTCTGGGTTCCAGAAGCACACAGATAAACCAGACAGGTGTGAGAGTTTGCATTTTCACCTAGTCAGCGCTTCTGTACAGAGGTAAAGCAACAAGGTAGGTGGAGATGGGTATTTCTGAGGAAATACACAGACCACTTTAAAAGAAGGGGCTTGAAGAAGGCCAGTATTAGGTAGGGTGATTGAGGAAGACCCCTCTGAAGAAATGGAATTTAAGGGCTTCCCGGGGCGGGGCGGGGGGGTGCTAATGATAAAGAATATGCCTTCCAATGCAGAAGACCTGGGTTCCATCCCTGGGTCGGGAAGATCCCTTGGAGTAGGACATGGTAATCCACTCCAGTATTCTCGCCTGGAAAATTTTATGGACACAGAAGCCTGACACGCTACAGTCCTTGGGGTTGCAAAGAGTTGCACACGACTGATTGACTAAGCATGCACACTTCCAAGGAAACGAAATGTGAAGTGAGACCCAGAAGTCATGCCTATACCAGCAATTCAAAGGGCAACCCAGGCACTGGCTACAGGAAAGAAAAGAGTTTGTGTCTCGATTATCCATTATTTTGCCCACAAAGCACCCTACTCCTCCTCCTTCCTATCAGCTGTGCTCTGACCTCATCCAGCAAAGAAAAGGGTCCCTGACCCAAGACAGGCTGCCAGACCTTCACCTGAGGGGCGTCTGTCTTGCACACAGCACATTCACCCCTTGGTGGTGCTCTGATGAGAAGGCTATTTGGTTCTGACTCTTCACATCCCTCAAACGTCTCTGGCTCCTTATTGTTCCCAAGTTCGATTTTTCAGCTTTCCTTTAGATTCTGCAAGCCAGTCAACCTTCCAATAAATACTCTTTTTGCTTGTTAGTCAGAATTTAATATATGATTTGAAAACAAACACCATAACCAACTTAGAAATCAGTAGCAGAGAGTGGATCTTTAAGGAAAAGAACCTCTGGGAAAGGTAGGGTTTACCATTGTGACTGTCTGGCCAAGAGGATTCTGACTTATCTTGAGAGTGAGAACTTAATAGCCAAGGGCAAGTAGAAATGAAACAGCTAATTAAGTTACAACTTTGAGGCTGTCAAAGAGAAGCCAGGAAAGTGAGAGACTGGATTAGAACTGAAAGTGCTGCTCTCACTCCATGGATTTCAATATGTCTAGAGAGAGGCAACTATAGACCTGAACATGGGTTTCTGTGTGTCCACTAAGAGGACCTGAGAACAGTGACACCCAGTAGCAATGAGCACACTTAACACCCAGATCTTGGTTTCTAAATACCATTCTCCACATAAAGGAACAAGGGTTCCTTAGAGAAATGCATGATCCCAGAGGTATGACGGGGAAAGTACAGGAGATATCTGGAACATCTTATGCCAGAAAACAAGGAAGCGTTCAAGGAATGAGAGGAACAGGTAAGAACAGAGACCAACCAGAAGAGGCACACACTGACCAAATTTAAAAATCCTTTTTAAATTTACTCAAATTTACTGATGCCTGGAAAATCCCATGGCCGGAGGAGCCTGGTAGGCTGCAGTCCTTGGGGTCGCTAAGAGTCGGACACAACTGAGCAACTTCACTTTCACTTTTCACTTTCATGCATTGGAGAAGGAAATGGCAACCCACTCCAGTGTTCTTGCCTGGAGAATCCCAGGGGTGGGGGAGCCTGGTGGGATGCCATCTATGGGGTCGCACAGAGTCAGACACAACTGAAGTGACTTAGCAGCAGCAGCAGCAGCAAATTTGCTGATATAATTTACACACAGTAAAATGCACCTATCTTTAAAATTAATTTTTGGGAGTATAGCTGCTTTACAATGCCGTGTCAGCTTCTGCTGTGCAACAAAGGGAATCAGCTGTCTGTATACATTCGTCCCTTCTGTTTTGGATTTCCTTCCTATTGACGCCACAGAGTATTGAACAGAGTTCTCTGGGCTATACAGCGTGTTCTCATTAGTTATCTATTTTATTCATAGTAGTGTGTATATGGCAATCTCAGTCTCCTGCTTCATCCCACCCCCTCTTCCTCCCTTGGTGCCCATATGTGCGTTCTCTACATCTGTGTCTCTAGTTCTGCTTTGCAAATAAGTTTATCTGTATCGGTTTTTTCTAGACTCCACCTATAAGTGGTATTACATGACATTTGTTTCTGTCTTTCTGGCTTACTTCACTCCGTATGACAGTCTCTAGGTCCACCCACATCTCTACAAAGGAGACAGTTTCATTTCTTTTTATGGCTGAGTAATATTTCACTGTACCTGTATA
The DNA here is from genome assembly GCA_917880005.1 of Nanger dama. NCBI lineage: Eukaryota > Metazoa > Chordata > Mammalia > Artiodactyla > Bovidae > Nanger > Nanger dama. The sequence goes on along the minus strand of CAKJTW010000063.1, from coordinate 6,041,199 downwards.
CCACGCTTTCTTTATCCATTCCTCTGTTGATGGACATTTAGGTTAAAGTGAATCTATTTTTATATTATAGGTCAAAGGTTTTTGACAAATATATGACTATATACAAGCATGTGATCACCATTTTAATCAAGGTACAGAATAGACTCATCGGCCCCAAGATTCCTTCAGGGCCTTTCTTAACTCATCCCTTCCCAGAGGCAACTACTGATTTGATTTTTGTCACTATAGGTTAATTTTGCTTTTTCTAGAACTTCATGTAAGTGGAATTATACAGTATTGTGGAGTCATGCAGTATAGTTTTTTTTTTTTTCTTTTGGTGTGTGTATGTATTCTTTGGCTAACATAATGTATTTGAGACATATTCATATTGCCATACAGATAAGGAATTTTTGCATTTTGGTGCTGATAGCTTTCTAATTTATGAAAAATACAACTGGTGTATTCAGCCACTTTTTGATGAACTTTTACATTGCTTCTAGTGTCTGGATACTATGAATAAAACTTGTTTGAATACTCATATATATGTTCTTTGTGAATATATGTATCCATTTTTCAAAGGTAATACCTATGAATGTGATTACTGGGTGGTATGGACAGGGAGGCCTGGCGTGCTGCGATTCATGAGGTTACAAAGAGTCGGACACCACTGAGCGACTGAACTGAACTGATGATAAGATTATATTTACCTTCACAATAAATTTTTGCACTGCTTTCCAGAGTGATAGTACCACTTCACATTCCCACCAGCAATGTTTGAGAGTCCCAGTTGTCCCATATCCTCACAGATATTTGTTATGTTTAACTGTTTTTATTTTAGCCTTTCTAGTCGATACGTGGTGGCATTTCACTGTGGTTTTAATCTGAATTTTCCCATAAGCATTTTTTCATTACTTTATTGGCCATTCATGTAGCTTTTTTGTATAGCGTTTGTTGTTCAAAATTTTGTACATATTTATTGGGTTGTTTATCTTGTAATTAAGTTGTGAGAATCTTTCTGGATACTAGTTCCTTACCAAGTATATTTGCAATGTTGCAAATATGTTCTGCCACTAGTCACATGCTTTCCTTTTCCTTAATGGTATTTTTGAAGAGCAGAAGTTTTTCATCTTGTTGACGTTTATTTTACAAATATTATTTTGCCGTTTGTGCTGTTTGGTTCCTAAGTAACTACTGCAAACTTCAAGGACAGAAATACAGGCCCTATGTTTTCTTTAGAAGTTTATGGTTTAAGTTTTTGTGCTATAGAACATAATCAAATTGGCTTTCATTATGATAAATGTAGTGAGATGGAGTCAAGTTTTATTTTTTCCATGTGGATATTCAGTTGTCCCAGAATGGTTTGCTGAAAAGATTATCATCATGAAATTACTTTTGCCCCTTTGTTAAAAATCAGCTAACCACACATGTACAACTGCACTCCATCCATCTATATGTTTACTCCTGCTATGACTCAAATATTGTACTTTTGTATTATAAACATTGAAATTAAATTATATAGGCCCTCCAAATTTGTTCACTTTTTTGAAAAGTATGTTGGTTACACTAGGTCTTTTATATTTCCATATAAACTTTATAATGTCTATCAATTCCTCCCAGAAATACACTGATATACTGATTGAAATTACATTAAACCTATTAATTCTTTGGGTAGAAAATGATATTGTATTACAATAAGAAATGTATGTAGCTTTTGTCCTTGATTCCTGACACAGAGCTCCTAAAATTGTTGGAATTCCCTGAGTGATAGAAATGTCTTTTGCTTTTCGTAATATTCCTCTTTTGCTCACTCCAAAGCTTATGTTAATGGGGTAACTTAGGGTGGACCAGAATGGACGGGTTTAAGTGATTAGAGGATGGGAATTTTCAGCCCCACTTACCTACCTGCAACCTCCAGGAACGGAATAAGGAGACCTGGAGGTAGAACTCCATAAAGACTCAAAAAGGTGATCTGGAGAGCTTCCAGACTGGTGAATCACATCAGTGTTTTAGGTGGGCTGGTGCACATGGAAAGGGCATGGAGGCTTCAACATCCTTCCCCTTATTTTTCCCTGTGCATCTCTTCTACCTGACTGTCCCTGCATTGTAGCCTTTATAGTGTGAAAGCCGCTCAGTCATGTCTGACTCTGCAACCCCAAGGACTAGACAGTCAATTCTCCAGGCCAGAATACTGGGGTGGGTAGCCTTGCCTTTCTCTAGGGGATCTTCCCAACCCAGGAATTGAATCCAGGTCTCCCGCATTGCAGGTGGATTCTTTACCAGCTGAACCACAATGGAAGCCCTATAGCCTTTAAAATAAACCAGTAAATATAAAAAAGTATACTCCTGAGTTCCTTGAGCCATTCTTGCAAATTAACAAACCTGAGGGAGGGTTGTAGGAAGGCCCAAATTTGCAGCTGGCAGGGTAGAAATGAGGGTAACCCTTCTGCAGCTGCTTTTGCAGCTGGCATACCAAAAGAGGAACTCCCCAGGTCAGTAGGTGCCCAATATGCTACTGGAGATCAGTGGAGAAATAACTCCAGAAAGAATGAAGGGATGGAGCCAAAGCAAAAACAATTCCCAGTTGTGGATGTCACTGGTAATAGAAGCAAAATCCGATGCTGTAAAGAGAAATATTGCATAGAAACCTGGAATGTCAGGTCCATGAATCAAGGCAAATTGGAAGTGGTCAAACAAGAGATGGCAAGGCTGAACGTTGACATTCTAGGAATCAATGAACTAAAATGGACTGGAATGGGTGAATTTAACTCAGATGACCATTATATCTACTACTGTGGGCAGGAATCCCTCAGAAGAAATGGAGTATCCATCATGATCAACAAAAGAGTCTGAAATGCAGTACTTGGATGCAATCTCAAAAGCGACAGAATGATCTCTGTTCGTCTCCAAGGCAAACCATTCAATATCACAGTTATCCAAGTCTATGCCCCAACCAGTAACGCTGAAGAAGCTGAAGTTGAACACTTTTATGAAGACCTACAAGACCTTTTAGAACTAACACCCAAAAAAGATGTCCTTTTCATTCTAGGAGACTGGAATGCTAAAGTAGGAAGTCAAGAAACACCTGGAGTAACAGGAAAATTTGGCCTTGGAATGCAGAATGAAGCAAGGCAAAGACTAATAGAGTTTTGCCAAGAAAATGCACTGGTCATAGCAAACACCCTCTTCCAACAACACAAGAGAAGACTCTACACATGGATATCACCAGACGGTCAATACCAAAATCAGATTGATTATATTCTTTGCAGCCAAAGATGGAGAAGCTCTATAAAGTCAACAAAAACAAGACCAAGAGCTGACTATGGCTCAGATCATGAACTCCTTATTACCAAATTCAGACTCAAATTGAAGAAAGTAGGAAAAACCACTAGACCATTCAGGTATGACCTAAATCAAATCCCTTATGATTATACAGTGGAAGTGAGAAATAGATTTAAGGGCCTAGATCTGATAGAGTGTCTGATGAACTATGGAATGAGGTTTGTGACATTTTACAGGAGACAGGGATCAAGACCATCCCCATGGAGAAGAAATGCAAAAAAAAAAAATGGCTGCTTGGGGAGGCCTTACAAATAGCTGTGAAAAGAAGAGAGGCAAAAAGCAAAGGAGGAAAGGAAACATACAAGCATCTGAATGCAGAGTTCCAAAGAATAGCAAGAAGAGATAAGAAAGCCTTCTTCAGCAATCAATGCAAAGAAATAGAGGAAAACAACAGAATGGGAAAGACGAGAGATCTCTTCAAGAAAATTAGAGATACCAAGGGAACATTTCATGCAAAGATGGGCTCGATAAAGGACAAAAATGGTCTGGACTTAACAGAAGCAGAAGATATTAAGAAGAGGTGGCAAGAATACATGGAAGAACTGTACAGAAAAGATCTTCATGACCCAGATAATCGTGATGATGTGATCACTCATCTAGAGCCAGACATCTTGGAATGTGAAGTCAAGTAGGCCTTAGAAAGCATCACTACGAACAAAGCTAGTGGAGGTGATGGAATTCCAGTGGAGCTATTTCAAATCCTGAAAAATGATGCTGTGAAAGTGTTGCACTCAATATGCCAGCAAATTTGGAAAACTCATCACTGGCCACAAGACTGGTAAAGGTCAGTTTTCATTCCAATTCCAAAGAAAGGCAATGCCAAAGAATGCTCAAAGTACTGCACAATTGTACTCATCTCAAATGCTACTAAAGTCATGCTCAAACTTCTCCAAGCCAGGCTTTAGCAATACATGAACCATAAACTCCCTGATGTTCAAGCTGGTTTTAGAAAAGACAGAGGAACCAGAGATCAAATTGCCAACATCCGCTGGATCATGGAAAAAGCAAGAGAGTTCCAGAAAAATATCTATTTCTGCTTTATTGACTATGCTAAAGGCTTTGACTGTGTGGATCACAAGACACTGTGGAAAATTCTGAAAGAGATGGGAATACCAGACCACCTGACCTGCCTCTTGAGAAACCTATGAGCAGGTCAGGAAGCAACAGTTAGAACTGGACATGGAACAACAGACTGGTTCCAAATAGGAAAAGGAGTACATCAAGGTTGTATATTGTCACCCTGCTTATTTAACTTCTATGCAGAGTACATCATGAGAAACGTGGACTGGAAGAAACACAAGCTGGAATCAAGATTGCCGGGAGAAATATCAGTAACCTCAGCTATGCAGATGATACCACCCTTATGGCAGAAAGTGAAGAGGAACTAAAAAGCCTCTTGATGAAAGTGAAAGAGGAGAGTGAAAAAGTTGACTTAAAGCTCTACATTCAGAAAACGAAGATCATGGCATCCGGTCCCATCACTTCATGGGAAATAGATGGGGAAACCAGTGGACACAGTGTCCACTGTTTATCTTTTTGGGCTTTATTTTTGGGGGCTCCAAAATCACTGCAGATGGTGACTGCAGCCATGAAATTAAAAGACACTTACTCCTTGGAAGAAAAATTATGACCAACCTAGATAGCATATTCTAAAGCAGAGACATTACTTTGCCAACAAATGTCCATCTAGTCAAGGCTATGGTTTTTCCTGTGGTCATGTATGGATGTGAGAGTTGGACTGTGAAGAAGGCTGAGCACTGAAGAATTGATGCTTTTGAACTGTGGTGTTGGAGAAGACTCTTGAGAGTCCCTTGGACTGCAAGGAGATCCAACCAGTCCATTCTGAAGGAGATCAGCCCTAGGATTTCTTTGGAAGGAATGATGCTAAAGCTGAAACTCCAGTACTTTGGCCACCTCATGAGAAGAGTTGGCTCACTGGAAAAGACTCTGATGCTGGGAGGGAGTGGGAGCAGGAGGAGAAGGGGACGACCAAGGATGAGATGGCTGGATGGCATCACGGACTCGATGAACATGAGTCTGAGTGAACTCCAGGAGATGGTGATGGACAGAGAGGCCTGGCATGGTGCAATTCATGGGGTTGCAAAGAGTCGGACACGACTGAGCGACTGAACTGAACTGAACTTTGCAGGGCAGGTTGTCTTATAGGACTTAGCCTTTAACTTGGGGGGCCTGCACTAACTTCAGGAGTTGGTGTCAGAATTGAAGTGTTGGACACATAGCTGGTCTCAGAGAATCAGAAAATTGCTATGGAAAACCTACATACATTTAATGTCAGAAGTCTTGAGGAAAAACTTTTCAGATACCTTAACACTGAGTCTTGCAATATACCTCTCTATCATTTAGTATATATTTCCATGTGTTTGCTATTGTTGTTGTTGTTCAGTCGCTAAGTCATGTCCCACTCTTTGTGACCCCATGGACTTCAGCATGCCAGGCTTTACGGTCCTTCACTATCTTCCAGAGTTTGCTCAAACTCAAGTCCGTTGAGCCAGTGATGTCATCCTCTGTCACCCGCTTCTCCTCCTGCCTTCAGTCTTTCCCAGCATCAGGGTCTTTTCCATCGAGTCGACTCTTCCCATCCGGTAGTCAAAATATTGGAGCTGCAATATCAGTCCTTCCAATGAATATTCAGAGTTGATTTTCTTTAGAAATATTTCTCCATATCTTTAACTTTTCCTTAATTTCCTCCAGAAATCTTTTATAGTTTTTAGTATCACTTTTGTTAAATTTAGTCCTAAATATTTTGTTTCCAAGTACTCTTTCTTTATTTTTTAAGAAAATATAGAAGTATAGCTGATCTGCAAGTTTCAGGTGCACAGCATAGTGATTCAGTATTTTTATAGATTATTCTCCATTAAATGTCATTACAGGTCAATGGCTGTAATTCCTTGTGCTATAAATAAATCCTTGTTACTTATTTTATTATAATAATTTATATCTCTTGATCTGCTATCCCCAGTTTGCCCTTCCTCTCTTAAGATGGAAACTTAGATCACTTATTTTAAATCTCTTCTTTTCTAATGTATTTTTTTACTTTCCCTCTCAAAAACATGAAATTTTTTAAATGAACACTATAAATATTGATATGTTTGTTTTTATTTTAGTTCCATGCAAAAATATTGTCTAATATTTCCTTTGATTTTTCTTTGACCCATGGGTTATTTAAAAGTGTTTTGTTTCATTTCCAAATATTTGAAGATTTTGCAGATTTACATTTATAATTGTATTCTCATTTAGTGTCACTGTGGCCAGAGAATATACTCTATTGATGGCTATCTCTTTAGATTTATTAATACTTATTTTATGGTACAGCATATGGGCTATTATAATGCGTGTTTCATTTTAAAGCGTGTATTTGCTTTTCTCCAGTTGTGTGGAGTAGTCTGTAGATGTCAATTAGGTCAAGTAGGTTGGTGGTTCAAGCTGGTTCAATTCTTTTTTACTTATCAGTTTATGTCCTATTAATTGCTGAGAGAAGAGTGTTCAAAATCTCCAATTAAAGTTATAGACTTGTCTATGTCTCAGTTGAATTATGTCCATTTTTTTCCTCATTGCCTTAGAAGTTCTGTTATTCTGTTGTTTGTTATTCTGTTATCAGTTACTGAGGTCAGTTTCCTAATCTGACTTAGCACAGTGCTGGCATCTAGAAGGTTCTCCATGTGTTGGTATATCTGGAACTGCATTTTCATATATATACAAAATATATAAAAGCATCTCAATTGCTACCATACCTTGGCTATTGTAAATAATGTTTCAGTGAGCATAGGGATACATGGATCCTTTCTTATTACTGTTTTAATCTGGAGTAGAGCTGGAGAAGGCGATGGCACCCCACTCCAGTACTCTTGCCTGGAAAGTCCCATGGACACGGGAGTCTGGAGGGCTGCCGTCTATGGGGTCACACAGAGTCGGACACAACTGAAGTGACTTAGCAGCAGCAGCAGCAGAGCTGGATCATACGGGAGCTCTTTTTTAATTTTTGAGAAATTGGCATCATGTCTTCCATAGTCACTGCACAATGGACCTCCCATCAACAGTGCATGAGTGTTTCCTTTTCTCCACATCCTCACCAACAATTGTTATTTGTTGTCTTTTTTGATTAAAAAAAAAAACCCAGTCTGACAGGTATGAGGTGATACCTCATTGTGGTTTTTATTTGCCTTTCCCTGAGAGTTGGACTGTGAAGAAAGCTGAGTGCCGAAGAATTCATGCTTTTGAACTGTGGCATTGGAGAAGACTCTTGAGAGTCCCTTGGACTGCAAGGAGATCCAACCAGTCCATTCTGAAGAAAATCAGCCCTGGGTGTTCTTTGAAAGGACTTATGCTAAAGCTGAAACTCCAGTACTTTGGTCACCTCATGCAAAGAGTTGACTCATTGGAAAAGACTCTGATGCTGGGAGGGATTGGGGGCAGGAGGAGAAGGGGACGACAGAGGATGAGATGGCTGGATGGCATTACTGACTCGATGGACATGAGTCTGAGTGAACTCCGGGAGATGGTGATGGACAGGGAGGCCCAGCGTGCTGCACTTCTTGGGGTCACAAAGAGTCGGACACGACTGAGTGACTGAACTGAACTGAACTGATGATTACTGATGTCACATGCTCATTGGCCATCTGTAGGTCTTCTTTGGAAAAATGTCTGTTCAGGCCTTATGCTCATTTTCCTAATTGTATGTTGTTGTTGTTGTTGTTGTTGTTGTTTTAACTTTTTGCTGTGTATTGGTGTATAGCCAATTAACAATGTTGTGACAGTTTCAGGGGAACAGCAAAGGGACTCAGCCATATAAATACCTGTATCTGTTCTCCCCCAAATTCCCTCCCATCCAGGTTGCCACATAACACTGAGCAGAATTCCATGTGGTATATGGTAGGTCCTTATTGGCTATCCATTTTAAATATAATAGTGCATACATGTCCGTTCCAAACTCCTCAACTGCTCCCTCCCCCATCCTTCCCCCAGCAATCATAAGTTCATTTTCTAAGTCTGTGAGCCTGTTTCTGTTTTGTAACTAAGTTCATTTGTATCATTTCTTTTTATATTCCACATATAAGGGCTTTTTGGTGAAGTTTGGCTATTAACCCCTTGTTAGATAAATTGCCTGCAGATATCTTCTTCCACTCACTAGGTGGCTTTTTCGTTTGCTGAGAGTTTCCTTCACCGTGCAAAAGCTTTTGAGTTTCATGTAGTCCCATTTGTTTATTTTTGTGTTGTTTTGCAGAGAAGGCAATGGCACCCCACTCCAGTACTCTTGCCTGGAAAATCCCATGGACAGAGGAGCCTGTTAGGTTGCAATCCATGGGGTCCCTAAGAGTCGAACATGACTGAACGACTTCCTTTTCACTTTTCACTTTCATGCATTGGAGAAGGAAATGGCAACCCACTCCAGTATTCTTGCCTTGAGAATCCCAGGGAAAGGGGAGCCTGGTGGGCTGCTGTCTATGGGTTGCACAGGGTCAGACACAACTGAAGTGACTTAGCAGCAGCAGCAGCAGCCTGAGGAGACATACTCTCAGTATTTCTAAGACCCATGCCAAAGAGCATACCGTCTATGCTGTCTATATTCTCTTCTAGAAGCTTTATGGTTTCAGGTCTCACATTTAAGTCCTTAATCCATTTTGAACTTATTTTTGCCCATGGTATGAGAGTAGTTGAGTTTGATTCTTTCACATGTAGCTGTTCAGTTTTCCCAATACTGGTTATTGCGCAGTCTGTATTTTTCCCATTGTATATTCTTGCCTTCTTATTTTTGTCTTGTTTAAGTAATTCATTTAGTAATTATGTTAGATAGAAACTACCTGTAGTTTCTATTCTGTGTTCTGGTTTATCTAAAACTATCTTTGCATTCCTTGCCCTTAAAGTATAGTTTGGCTGGGTATAAAATCATAGGTTTCTCAATTAATCTCTTTCAACTTCAAAAATATTATTCCATTTCTTTCTGGTGTATGTTGTTGTTCATGACAAGTTGGCTAATAATCTGATCTGTGCTCTGATTTGTTGAAAGAAATTTATGCTTCATTCCCTGGTGATCTTCAAGATTTTCTCTCTTTGACATTCTGAAATTTCACTGTAAAGTCCCTAAGTGTGGAGCTTAATGGATATTTATACACTTCTGAGAATTTTTCAGATGTTATTGTTTAAATTACCACTTTGCTGTGCTTTACCTATCTCTCTCTCGAACTTTGAAGAAGTTTTATTTTCTATCTTCCATGAGTCTTAAGTGCTCTTTTATATTTTCTATTTTAATAAATTGCATCCTGTTAGATTTATGTTGAAGCTTCTCATTCTATATTCCATTCTCTTTATTTCTGTCATAATTGTTATTTCTTTCATATTTGCCATCTCTTCACATTTTCCATGCTATTAGTCATGTGCAGCCAGTCCTGCTTTGTTCAGGTGAATGCAAGACACTTTGACATTCTGTCTTCAAATTTTCTTAGGTTCTCTTTTGCATTTTCTGTGCTTTTATTAGTTTTGAGCTCTAATTCCTTGGGCTAGATTCTGAAAGACTTAGTTTAATCTTCTAATTCATTTGTCCTTTTCTCAGCTGTGTCTGGTTGATCATTTATTTATCTTCGGAGAAGTTCTGGTTTTAATTCCAATAAATATTTTTATTTTTCACCTCAGATGCAAGAGAGAGTTGTGCCAATGATGATCCTCATTTGAAAGCAGGTTGCTATCATGCAGTTTTTACAAGGCCCTTACTTTATTTTTTTCCCCTTCATTCTTGATCTCAAGTACCATTTTTCCCACCCACTGACAATCACTCTTTGGTATATAAAACACAGAATGTAATTTGGGTGGCTTATGATTCTGAGCAAATAGCTTCAGTTGAGACTGGTTGGATGCTCTTTAATCTCATTTCCACATCCTGAGCCCTTCATTCCCCAGCTTCCTTGCAGTTAACTCAAGGTCCCACAACTACTTCTGGTCAATGAAATCTGGGTGGAAGTGGTGCAAGGTAAAACTGTAAGCATGGGGAAAGGGGGTGTGAGGGGATGTAGGTTGCTGACAAGGCTGTAATAAACATCCACTTCCTTTGCCTACAGTTTGCCCGCCTGGCATTCAGCCCCCCTTCATGTGATGGCATATCCCTAGTAATGCTCTAGAAAACCACCTGATCACCACTGCATGCAATCTTGACAGGACCATCTGTCAAAGTGTCTTGCATTCACCTGAACAAAGCAGGACTGGCTACATAATTTGTGGGGCCTCTTGTTCAAACATTACTAAGAATTTCAAGATGATGCAAACAGAGTGCTGAACCAAGGGCAGAGCTCTTCTAAGGGCAGGACTGTATGAGACTTCCCAGGCTATCCACTCAGGAAAGTTACCCCAGAAGCATCAGAATCTCCTTTCCAAGGTGTACGTCCTAACCAGAATAACACGGATTGGGAAAAAAAGCTATAACTAATTTTACCTAGAGGATACCATTGGTTTCTGCTACTTGTGTCCCCAGGGAATTCCTGATTCCTGTCTTTTCTGAATCTGATTCATTTGCTTCTTTTCAATGGCTATCAGCCCTTCTGTTTCAATTGCTTCTTTTCAATGCTATCAGCCCTTCTGCAATTTCCTTCTCTTTGCCTTAAATTAACTCTGGTCAATTTCTGATGGCTAAATGTAACAATAAGTAATTCCTCTGAGTCCACTATTCCTTGGTTTTCCGCCTAAAAATAGGAGGAATGACATATTACTCTAGTTACAATTAGAAAAAGGTAAGCAAATGTGATGTGCACAGTACAATCCCTTGCATATTCCAAGAGTTTATTATATGCAGATGTTTTTCTTCACCTTCACCTTTAGTTCAGTTCAGTTCAGTTGCTCAGTCGTGTCCAACTCTGCAACTCCATGAATCGCAGCACGCCAGGCCTCCCTGTCCATCACCAATTCCCGGAATTCACCCACACTCATGTGCATTGAGTTGGTGATGCCATCCAGCCATTTCATCTGTCATCCCCTTCTCCTCCTGCCCCCAATCCCTCCCAGCATCAGAGACTTTTCCAATGAGTCAGCTCTTCGCATGAGGTGGCCAAAGTACTGGAGTTTCACCTTCAACATCAGTCCTTCCAATGAACACCCAGAACTGGTCTCCTTTAGGATGGACTGGTTGGAACTTCTTGCAGTCCAAGGGACTCTCGAGAGTCTTCTCCAACACCACAATTCAAAAGCATCAATTCATCCGCACTCAGCCTTCTTCACAGTCCCACTCTCACATCCATACATGACCACAGGAAAAACCATAGCCTTGACTAGACAGACCTTTGTTGGCAAAGTAATGTCTCTGCTTTTCAATATGCTATCTAGGTTGGTCATAACTTTTCTTCCAAGGAGTAAGTGTCTTTTAATTTCATGGCTGCAGTCACCATCTGCAGTGATTTTGGAGCCCTAAAATATAAAGTCTGACACTATTTCCACTGTTTCCCCATCTATTTCCCATGAAGTGATAGGACCGGATGCCATGATCTTCGTTTTCTGAATGTTGAGCTTTAAGCCAACTTTTTCACTCTCCTCTTTCACTTTCATCAAGAGGCTTTTAGTTCCTCTTCACTTTCTCCCATAAGGGTGGTGTCATCTGCATATCTGAGGTTATTGATATTTCTCCCGGCAATCTTGATTCCAGCTTGTGCTTCTTCCAGCCCAGCATTTCTCATGATGTACTCTGCATAGAAGTTAAATAAGCAGGGTGACAATATACAGTCTTGACGTACTCCTTTTCCTATTTGGAACCAGTTTGTTGTTCCATGTCCAGTTCCAACTGTTGCTTCCTGACCTGCACATAGGTTTCTCAAGAGGCAGGTCAGGTGGTCTGGAATTCCCATCTCTTTCAGAATTTTCCACAGTGTCTTGTGATCCACACAGTCAAAGGCTTTAGCATAGTCCATAAAGCAGAAATAGATATTTTTTCTGGAACTCTTTTGCTTTTTCCATGATCCAGCGGATATTGGCAATTTGATCTCTGGTTCCTCTGTCTTTTCTAAAACCAGCTTGAACATTAGGAAGTTCACGGTTCATGTATTGCTGAAGCCTGACTTGGAGAATTTTGAGCATTACTTTACTAGCATGTGAGATGAGTGCAATTGTGCAGTAGTTTGAGCATTCTTTGGTAATGGAATGAAAACTGACCTTTACCAGTCCTGTGGCCACTGCTGAGTTTTCCAAATTTGCTGGCATATTGAGTGCAGCACTTTCACAGCATCATTTTTCAGGATTTAAAATAGCTCAACTGGAATTCCATCACTTTCACTACCTTTGTTTGTAGTGATGCTTTCTAAGGCCCACTTGACTTCACATGCCAGGATGTCTGGCTCTAGGTGAGTGATCACACCATCGTGATTATCTGGGTCATGAAGATCTTTTTGTACAGTTCTTCTGTGTATTCTAGCTACTTCTTCTTAATATCTTCTGCTTCTGTTAGGTCCATACCATTTCTGTCCTTTATCAAGCCCATCTTTGCATGAAATGTTCCCTTGGTATTTAAATGCCAGTTTCTCTGTTATTCAGGCAGAAGCATTATCCATCTGACCTAGGTTTGAAAGTCAAGTGTTTCATATCCAACAGTTATTATGAGGACTTCTCTTGGGTAGACCAAGAGGGAAGTCATCTGGGGTTCCAAGGAGTAGAAAGGAAAAGATGCAAGGGTGAGTGTGGTGGATTTGCAAGAAATTCAGTTGCTCCATAACAAACCCTACTGCCTAACAGCACATCAGATTACTCTGCGGAAACCAGCTCTCCCTCACTGTGTGTTCTCTGAAAGGGGTTCCAGAACAAGTCTCCACTCTGGAAGCCTAAGGACCAGACCCTACCTCTCCCTGCCCTGATCAGCCAATCAGAGCCTGCCTTCCAGGATCTGAATCTTAAACCATCACATTAGAATGGTCTGAGTAGAGAAAGGAGGTTTCATTGTAGTTGCAACACCTTAAAGGGGTGGTGGTGGCCTCTTGGCCAAGCTGTTTCAATTTTAACAGGGCATCTGTTCCTCCTGCTTCCTCTGGTTTATCCTGAGCCGTATTGGTTTCTGTCCATTCCCAAGGCTGGTCGAAGGGCTTCCCATCCATTTCAGAAGCTCCTCCATCCCCCAGCACACAAACACCCCATAATATCCTCTCACCAAAGCTCCTTTTGCTTAGGATAACCCAGTAAGTTTCTCTATCTCTTGCAAGAAAGACCCCAGATTACTACAGAGAACCAACTCTCTGTCCTCCAGAAGAGACAGTCTTAGGGAGCCAAGACTAGGAGAAAATCCAAAGGAATAAAGTTCAGGAAGGGGGAATGGAGCCCAGGGTCAACTGCTGAATAGGATTGCACCCCACAGCCCCACCAGACACTTTGCAGGGGTGAGCTCACGGCTTCCCACTGGAATAGACAATATGATACCTATTTTTCAGAAAAGGAAACAAGATTTCATGAACTTAGGTGTTAATGCCAAGAGCTTGGAAAGCTAGGATTCTAACCAAAATCTCTGTGAGATGTTATTATGCCCATTTTGACAGCTGAAGGATCCATATTTCCAGAATGAAAGGTAACTCAGATCTAGCAAGCAACAGCCAAGTGCCAGGCTCTGCCCTTGAGCAAGTACTTCTCATGTGTTATGTCATTTAATTCAAATAACTCTAGGACTATTTTTTTCTGTCTCTTCAATCACTCTGATGTTGTTGCTGTATTTCAAATCTACTATTTAAATATGGGCATATATAGTACCAGACAGTGTCCAGAGGAAGCTCAAATGGTTCTGTGCTGTTAGAAAACCATCCTGCTAAGAAATGCATGTTGTTGAGTCCACGCATGACATCTTTGGGACCAGAAGTATAACTTTCATATTGAACATAACATTTATTGAAGGACAAGTCATAAAAGCATGTGAACTGAAAGAGACAGTGCTTAGACTCACCATTAAATGCAGCAATTGTTTAAAAAGTTAGACCGACAAAAGAACATTTCGAGGAGGACTGTTCTATCCCCAACATTGTTTGGAATTGTCAGTGCACAGTGGTAATTAAAAAGCCAACTCCAGTTTGAGTCGTTTGATGAAATGCCCCACAGACAATGCATCCCCTTCTTGCCTGCTCCCCCAAGCCCTGCCCCTGGTTACCTCCTTTCCACTTCGCAGATAAGGAAAGTAGGCTCTGGAGGGGGCCCCGCAGGGGAAGTCACTAGGACAGAGAGGAGGCAGAATCCAAAGCCAAGGGTGTAGGGATGCCAAGGTCGCCTTCTTTCCATAGAGAGCTCAGTGGTAAAGCATCCACCTGCCAGTCCAGGAGAGGGCAGGAGAGGAGGGTTCAATTCCTGGATCAGGAAGATTCCCTGGAGAAGGAAATGGCAACCCACTCCAGTATTCTTGCCTGGGAAATCCCATGGACAGAGGAGCCAGGTGGGTTACAGTCCGTGAGATCGCAAAGAGTCCGAGGGAGCAACTGAGCACGGAAGTCGGTACCTCCTTCCACTCCGCCCCACTGCTGCAGGCTTGGAAGCAGAGGCTCCTTCCTTCCCGGAGAAATGAACACCCCGGCCCATCCTCTCTTTGCTACCTTTGAGAGGGGTACTCGGTGGAATCCTCTCAGGAAGGCACACTCTTCCTGGAAGGAGGGCAAGCTTCAAGAACACAGACACCCAAGAGCTGGGTTCCAGTCCCAGCCCCACCTCAGCGTCCTTTCGGGGTCCCCTGGAGGTGCTCCTGCGCACGCCCCATCTCTCCCCATGGCTGTGCCACGAGGTCCCAGACGGGGAGCAAGCGGTGAGTGGTGGCCCCGCCAGGTCCGAGGGACCGACCGCCTCTGAGCGTCCGCATCTGCATCGTTCGTCTTCGAGGATTCTCCAGCCTGCCATCTGGAGGAGAAAGCCGGACCCGGGGCGCCAGGCCAAGAAAAGCGTGGATGCCGGAGCCTCCCGGGAGCCAAGCAGCACCATGTGTCTGAGCATTATCATTTACACTGAGGAAGCGGGTATTTAGAAAACAGGGCTGGTCCCAAGCACGCCATCTGTGGCCAAGCTTTCCCGGCCCACCGCACCATATTGTGCAAGGCGCCGGCGGAAGGAAACAGCGGCCGTGGCGCGCAGTGTTTGTTTGGTTTGGGGCTTTTGTTGTTTTTTTGTTTTTTGTTTTTCTAACAAATTCAAATGTGGCTTCCTCACTTCGCGAAGCAGTCTGAATGGCCCCGCAAGTCAGAGTCTAGAGGGAGAGAAGGACTGAGACAGCACGAGGTGCTCCACCGGCTCGGGGAGGTAGAGAAGCGCCCGCCTCTAGCTCCCCGAGGTCTTGGTCTCTGCCGGGTTCTTGGCTAAGGACGACACGTGCATGTGTATACATATTCTATATGTACATCTAATTTCTATAATCTTCACAACAGACTTAGGTGCTAGATACTCTTGTTACTACTCCGTTAGGTAGACATGGAAAGGAGAACCCAGAGAGGGTAACTAACTCGCCCGTGGCCACACAGCTAGCGGTGCAGCCCAAGCCTGGAAACAAGTTTAATCTGCATCCACCCTGGCCGTCCTCTGGCGCTCTTCCAGCCCTACTATACACGGAGCTCGTTTGCAGGTCTTTCTGGCAGCTCTCACCCCTCACTGGGTCACTCTCTTTCACGTGGTCCTGCTGTATTTTGCTCGGGACACTCATCGAATGTGAAGTCATCTTCCTAATGAATTTTCTGTCTTCTGTTGGCCTCACCAGACCAGCGGCCCCTGGCAGGCCAGACTGCATTTCTCATCACTGTATTCCCTGTAAATGGGGGTGCAGGGGCCACCCCATTACTCCAGATTGCTTTCCTCATCCAGGTCTGGGTACCTGTGCATACTCAGTTGCTCACTCGTGTTCGACTCTTTGCAACTCCATGGACTGTGGCCCACCAGGCTCCTCTGTCCATGGAATTTTCCAGGCAAGGATAGTGGAGTGGGTTGCCATTTCCTATTCCAGGGGGTCATCCTGACCAGGGATAGTCCAGGGATCCAACCTGGGTTTCTTTTGGCTCCTGCATTGCAGGTGGATTCTTCACCGCTGAGCCACCGTGGAAGCCCCTTTCTTACCTATAAAGTGAACAGAATACCCATAACACACCTGGACTTCCTCATCTATAAAACAAATACTTGCCTTCAGGGCTGGGAGGGTTCTTGGCATGGGGGAGGAGTTCAAGGGTGGGCACCCGCTCTCACATAGCCCCTGAATGTCCATTCTCAGGCCCCTGTCACCCTGCATTCACGTACACTGTGTACCTGGCTGTCCCCTACCCCAGGTGGGGGCAGAGCCGTGTCAAACCTTTTTGCTCCTCGGCACGTAATAAGTGCTCAAGAAACTACCACTGAATAATGACTAAAGAGCCCTCGTTCCCTCTTCCTTCCCTCAGCCTCAGTTTCCCCATCTGTAACATGACCCACTGGTCTTTAAAGCTCTGTTGGGCTCTGGTACCGTCTGCCCCAGCTCCTCCAGCCCCACAAGAGCCCTGGGCAAGGGTGATGAGAAGACCTGTTAAATAATGCAGGTCCCAAGGGGCTGCCTCACCCTGCCCCTCCCCACTCCTCCCCACACTTGCCAGGCAGCCACCCCCGGGAGGAACCAGCCCATTAAAGCACAATTATCTCAGCACTGTTAAGTGGCTGCAGGAGAAATTGAGTCTGGAGAGTGGCAGGCAGGCTCTGCTTCTGGAGCACATGGCAAAATTCGGTGTGATTAGCAGCGAGGGAACACACATTACCGCTATTATTATGTTTTCTTGGCACTCTGGCCCTATTGCAGGCTGTCTCCTTTCTTTAATTTTTTTTTTTTTAAGGAAGAGGAAAAAAAGTGCTATTTGGGAAATGAAGCAAAATAAAATGCCAAGAATTAAAAATGCAAATTCATCCAAGATGTTTTCTGCCCAAGACGGCAATGGCCACATGGCTCGATAACATTTTAAATGTTAAAAAATGGGTAATTTTCAGTAAAAATCAAATTTGCCAGAGCCCAAGTTTAAACGAATCCCATATAGCACTCAGGCACCCAGCCAATATTCATGAACAACGAGTCCCTTCAGAAGGTTATGTACTATTAAAATGAGGAGAAAACACAAACTTCACATATGCATCGCTGGTCTTTGGGAATCCGAAAAGCACGGGTGGCTGGGTGTGGATCCAGCTCAGTCTAGGAGATTTCCCCTCCCTGCGCTCGGTTGTCCTATCTATAAAGTGGACATATAGAGAACCTAACTTTGGGCTTTTTAAAAAAGAATATCTACTGTATCTTGATTAATTAATTAATTGGCTGCTCTGGGTCTTAGTTGTAGCACTTGGGATCTTTTTTTTTCCTTTTTTTTTTTTTTAGTTGAGGCATTCCAGCTCTCAGTTGCAGCGTGTGGGATCTATTTCCCTGACCAGGCATCGAACCCCAACCCCTTCATTGGGAATATAGCGTCTTAGTCACAGAATCATCAGGGAAGCCCCTGGGCTTTTATTAAGAATAGTAATAAACCTCAAATGAGATTTTCTTAATAAACATTTGAGAAATGGAGTGTTCCTACCATATCAGTAAATAAGCATGCCACAGCCATCAGTGATTCCTGCCCTCCAAAAGTGAATTTCTGAGCCCTGAGGGCACCCAAGAAGGAGAACAATACCTGCAATCTGTCAGCCTGTACTTGGGATGTGAAGAATTGCAAGATACTGGTCCCAGATAGCTGAGATACACAAGAAAGAAATGATTTCACTGAGCTCAGACTCTTGCTTCTCCCCATACAGAGAAAAACACTAAATTCCTTAACTTGAGATATTCTTTAATTCACAAAGATACTTTTGATATTCAGTCTACCTGCCCCTTGTTGCAAATTTCTATATAACCTGACTCCTTCCCCTACCTCCTGGGAGCAGTTCTCTCAGGGTTACTTGAGATGGTTGGATGGCATCACCGACTCAATGGACATGAATCTGAGCAAGCTCCAGGAGATGGGGAGGGACAGGGAGGCCTGGCCTGCTGCAGTCCATGGGGTCGCAAAGAGTTGGACACGAATGAGTGACTGAAAAACAGCAATGACAACTTGAGATGCTGCCTCTAGGACTTAAGTCCTAAAAGTGTAAGTCGCTCAGTCATATCTGACTCTTTGCGACCCCATAGACTATACAGTCCGTGGAATTCTCCAGCCAGAATACTGGAATGTGTAGCCTATCCCTTCTCCCGCAGATCTTCCCAACTCAGGAGTCAAACTGGGGTCTCCCGCACTGCAGGTGGATTCTTTACCAACTGAGCTATGAGGGAAGCCCACTAAGTTCCAAAACTTTCTGCCAGATAAAACAGAGTTCTCAGCTTCTAGGCTGTGATTATGTGTTCTGAAGTCGACACCTTGAACAAATACCTTGCTAAGCAGAAGCTTCCAAGGACAGAGATAAGAAATCTGAGTTGCACTCCTGCCCAGCCTCAACGATCACACTGCCCAGGCAGGGGTCTGGACCCTAAGAGATGGTCTGTAAGTGCATTGAGACACACAGGGGCTCACTGTGTCCAGCACCCAGCCCCATGGCTCAAAGAACCCTTCTAGCCAGAGGGACCAGGGCTGAAGACAAAGGCAGACCCCTCCCTCACCATCTTCCTCATTATCTCATGGCTCAGTTAGTTTCACCCACTGGGCAGGATGGGGCTGGAAGCACTGGTCTTACCCGTGGGCAGGCTTGGACTCCAATCCCCCACTGTCTCATGCTGGCCATGGGGTCTTGGTAAAAGCAGTAAATCTCCACCCGCCTCAGTGTCCCCACCTGTAAAATGGGGACCACAATGGACCCCACGGTGCTGTCATAAAGATGACTCACAAAGTTTTGAATCCCTGCTTGGCCCATGGTAAGTACTCAGGATAGGAGGCTGTTTAGGTCACTGTGTTAATGTCCTTCCTCAAAGTAACTGCCGCCCTGCTCTCCCTTAGTCTAAGAGGAATCCTGCATCTAACCAAGATTCTCCCCCTTAGATGGCAAACTAGGCGGGGATCATTCCCCAGTTACTGGGTTCCAGTCAGGATCCAGGTGGAGACGGGACAGGTGCCTCTTCCACCTACCTCATGCCCGTATGCCAAGTGGCTTCAGTTGTGTGTGACTCTGTGACCCATGGACTGTAGCCTGCCAGGCTCCTCTGTCCCTGGGACTCTCCAAGCAAGGATACTGGAGTGGGTTGCCACGCCCTCCTCTGGGGATCTTCCCAACCCAGGGATCGAACCCACATCTCTTATGTCTCCCGCATTGGCAGTTTTTAGCCCAAAGTCAGATTTGCCCCCTCCTCTGTCTGGAACCCACCGTCCATCACGTCAAATCTTCCAGAGCCAAGACCAGCCCTAACCTCAGCCTTCAAGGTCTTGTTTGCCGTGCCCACTGACCCCCTGACCTCCCCTCCCCCAGTTCCCACACCAACCCTATGCCTCTTTGCCAGCACACCAGTCTCCACCACTGCCTCTCAGCCCTTGTCCTACATCCTTTGCTGGAACTCTCTCCCCCAGTTACCCACAGGGCTCACCTTTCTCCGCCTCCGGTCACCTCCTCCAAGTGGCTTCTCCCGCCCACCGGGTGAGACTGCAGCCCCACCTGCTCACGCTGGTCAACAGTCGCCCATCATCTAAGAGCTACTAGGGGTCCAGTTCCATCCTCTCCCACTGCAGGTGCGCTGGGAGGCTGGGTCTTGGTCACTTAAGTTTCTTTGAAGACTGAAGGTGTCGGGGGAAAATGGAGTGATCTGCACCAA
The DNA here is from genome assembly GCA_917880005.1 of Nanger dama. Lineage (NCBI taxonomy): Eukaryota > Metazoa > Chordata > Mammalia > Artiodactyla > Bovidae > Nanger > Nanger dama. The sequence continues at coordinate 6,021,176 of CAKJTW010000063.1, read as the reverse complement.
GGTGGGCAAGGGAAACTGCCTCATCTCATCAGACTGGGGAAACGTGGGTGCAGAGAAGGAAAGGGACCTTTGAGACCACACGGTGGGTCAGGGTCAGCCACCTCGTATTCAGTCTGTCTATGAGCTGATGCATCAGACAGACCAGGATGCAGGATTCACGGGGCACAACCATGAGGCAGCTTGAATTTGCCTCCACGCCACGTGCTAAGTTGCTTCAGTCATGTCCACCTCTTTGTGATCCCCCACGGAGTGCAGCCCACCAGGCTCCCTGTCCATGGGATTTCCCAAGCATGAATACTAGAGCAGGCTGCCGTTTCCTTCTCCAGAGGACCTTCCCGATCGGGACTGAACCCCTGTCTCGTGTCTCCTGCACTGGCAGGTGGGTTCTTGACCGCTAGCACCACCTGGATTTTGCTGCCAGTCACACCTTTAAGACACATTCAACAGGAAAAGCGCTTTCCCTGCTCCTGGACAATCCTCAGAAAGCTCATGGCGTCCCAGTTCCCTTGGGCAAGGAAGGCGCGACTGTCGCTTTAAGTCACAAAATGCTGTGTCACTTTGGTTTTCTTGTTCATTTTTGTTATTTGGCTGCACTAGGTCTTAGTTGTGGCACGTGGGATCTTTAATTGTGTCAAGCGGGATCTAGTTCCCTAACCAGGGATCAGCCTGGCCCCCTGCACTGAGAGCGTGGGGTCTTAACCCCCAGACCGCCAGGGTCCTCCACGTGGCGTGGGGAGGGCAGGGTACAGCTCCTACCAGGCGATCTTTCTCCCAAATCTCTCCCTTTATCCCCCCCAAAACTCTCAACGTGAGTGAAGAGTTTTACCCACTCAGATCAATTTCCCTTTGAAAATGTGATCTTGTTCTAGGATGCCTTGGGAGAGTGATATCTATTACACCTTGATGCTTATGTTGAAACTTCCAATTTAACAACTTGTCTTATATTGGTTGGTGTGTTTTTTGAAGGGAAAAAAATTTCTTTCTTTTTGATGAAAAAGTTTATGACACTAACTGGGCAGATAATTTTGAAAATTTTCTGAAATTAAATAATACCTGATTCAATGGTAGAGGAAGGCATGGCCACCCACACTGGTATTCTTAACTGGTGAATCCCATGGACAAGGGAGCCTGACGGGCTACAGCCCATGGGGTCGCAAAGAGACAGACACAATTAAAGCAACTTAGAGAAGGAAATGACAACCCACTCCAATGTTCTTGCCTGGAGAATCCCAGGGGAGCCTGGTGGGCTGCCATCTGTGGGGTCGCAGAGAGTCGGACACGACTGAAGCAACTTAGCAGCAGCAGCATGCACATGATACACTGGAGATACGGTCTGAACCAGAGCATCCAAAAAGCTGTCTGGTGTCCAGCTTGGAAGCCTCTTCCCATGAATAGGAAGGCCGAGCTACAAGGGGCTCCCTTCCACCTCTCTTCCCCCAGAGGCCACTGGAGAGCCGCTGTGAAAGCAGTGGCGTTTCCTGGGTACCCTGGGTGGGAGTGTGGGTTTTACGCAGTCCCTTCCTGGGTGATTACAATCACTCTCCTTTCACAGAGGAAACTAGGGCAGCAACAGCTTTCTCATGATCACATGGCCATTTAGTGGAGGCATTGGGATCTGAACCCACAGCTCTGGAATCCCGAGCCTGGGCTCTGTGACCATGTCCTACTCCTCCTCTGCCTTGGAGGAGGAGGCCAGCAGTCTAAGAGCACCCTGCAATGAGATGCTTATTTTCTTGCAGATGTATCTGGGCCCACCAGGTCTGGAGGTGACATCTCACTGGGAACCCTGCAACGAGAAGGGAGGAGACGGAGGCAAGTGTGGCTGAACTTCTTTCTGCAGACCCCAGGGTGGGTTCAGTCTACCAGCCCTCCCGGGCCTCTCGCTGAGCCAGGCTATGTGAATATCATGGACAGACTGTGGTCCCACCCTTCAGAAGCCACATTCTAGAGGTGGCGTGGGCAAGTTAACCAAGCATGCCCATTGATGAGGGTTGCGGTATGGGGCCCTGCCAGGTCCGTGAGTTATCAGGGCAGCCTTCACAGTGTAGAGGTCTGAGCTGTTGCAAAGGAAAAGCAGAACTGGGTTTGCAGATGGAGGAGGTGGGAAGGGCCTTCCAGCAGGGGGACAGTACTTCCAAACTTGTCCACCTGGGTCCCTTTGGGGGCAGAGGAAGGCAGCCTGGGGACATAGCTCAAATGAACCCTGCCCCAGGAAAATACATCCAACTAAGCAGTACTTCACACGCTCTGAGCATCCAGGGTCTGCAAGTTGGCTGGGCCGGGTCAAGGTCTGCTTCTCTGAGCTAAGAAAACAGGAGCAACTGAGGAGAAATGACGTAGTCACATCAGCAACTCAGAAAACAGACTTCTTAGCCACAGCGTGTCCAGGGAGAGACTGGGACACAGAGACAGGGAAAGCAGTGAGAGGGCTGATTCTGGGGCTGAGTAAGGTCCCTCGGAATGGATCTGGGAGCCAGAGCCTTGGGAGTGGTGGGAGGAGTGTGGGTGCGGGGCCACCAACCACCTGAAAAATCTGGGAACCCCTGACATCAAGATGCCCACTGCTTCTCACTTCCGGGTCCTCCTCCAACTCCCAGCTCAGGCCCCACTTCCAGAGGTGTCTTCAGGGACTCCCAGCCAGGTAAGCGCTCCCAACCCCTTCCCTGTATAGGCTTTCGTGGTCATGTGCCCCCAGCACTCACCCAGGGGCCATTTCACATCTCTTCTGGGACTTCTCAGTGAAGATCTCTCCACTACAAGATGGCAGGCTCCATTATTTGGCTTCTTGATTCGTTAGTAGATTGGTTGGTTGGCTGGCTGGTGGGTAATCTGGATGGTATGTTGGTTGATAAATTGGCTGGTTGGTTGGTTGGTTGGTTGTTTGGTTGGAATGTCGGTATGTTGGTTCATTGGCTGGTTGGTTGGTTGGTTGGTGGATTGGTTGGTTGGCTGGCTGGTGGGTAATCTGGATGGTATGTTGGTTGATAAATTGGCTGGTTGGTTGGTTGGTTGGTTGTTTGGTTGGAATGTCGGTATGTTGGTTCATTGGCTGGTTGGTTGGTTGGTTGGTGGATTGGTTGGTTGGCTGGCTGGTGGGTAATCTGGATGGTATGTTGGTTGATAAATTGGCTGGTTGTTTGGTTGGTTGGTTGGTTGGAATGTTGGTATATTGGTTGGTTGGTTGGTGGACTGGTTGGTTGGCTTGCTGGTTGGTATGTTGGTTGGTTGGCTGGCTGGCTGCTTGGTAATCTGGATGGTATGCTGGTTGGTTGGCTGGTTGGTAATTTGGTTGGTAGATTGGTGGGCAGATTGGTTGGTTGGTTGGAATGTTGGTATATTGGTTGGTTGGCTGGTTCTCTTTCACCATCTAGTAGAGCACCATGTACATAGTAGGCTTACAATAGATATCTGTTGACTTCTCTCAAGTCCCGATTATCTCACTTGATTCTTACAATATCTCAGCACTCTCAGCACAGAGGAAGTGATAATTTCCAAGTTACAGATGTGCATGCTACGAATCCAGACAGACAGGCCTGGAATCAAAACCAGCAAAGCCGGGGCCGAGCCAGGCCCTGCGGAGCTCCGACTGTCAAGAGGCTCCCCTGCTGATGAATGAGAGGAAACCCTCATGGCATAGTCAAAGAAAAAAAAAAGGGAGGGAAAATAGCATGTTTGTTCCTTATTACTAATCGTGCGGCCTTTGGGTTTTCTTAGTCTGTATTTTTGGTCCACTGGTTTTACATAAGCACATTACCCTCACACCACTTTGCAAATTCGGTTAGCTGGCCTGGCTCTCTGTCCTGCATCCTCACCACACACTGCTACCCTCGCAGCCTCAGTGCCAAGGAGGGAATCCACCTAGTCACTGATTTCCTCCTGCCCACAGGAGCTTCTGACCTCCTCTGCCAACTGGAAGCATGTCCCCTCAGCACTCGCCTTGGGCTCACGTGAAGTCTGCAGGCCTCACAGCGGGCGAACACAGTCCCCTTGGGCCACGACGTGGAGGTAGTGAGTGCTCCCAGCTGAGACCCTGCAGGAAGGGATACCAGCTCCCCTCCCCTGGGGATCTTGCTGGCTTCGGTGAACTTCCTGTCCTTCCTCCTCCACCAACTAGTCAGATGGCCTCGAGCAAGTCACTGGCTCATGCTATCTTCATGCGAATAATGAGAGCACCCCCAGCATCACATAGCAAGGATGCCAGGGAGCAGTTTCCCACGGAACCGGGCGTGTGGTGGTGGTGACAGCCATCGCTTTCGAGGGCTGATGGAGCTCTGGATGCTTCTCTGAGAGCTGTCCATTCCTTTTCTCACAAGAGCCGTGCCACGTTCTTACGTGCTCGGCTATAATGCCTCCATCTCTGCTTTTCAGAGAAAGAAACTGAGACACACAGTAACTTGCCCAGGATTTCATCGCTGGCGAACGAGGGATCAGGCTGGTGTTGGTGTCCAGGTTCACGGCTGCTGCGCTGCAGGCCCAGAAGAGACAGACCCAGTGCACGGCCACCGTTCTTACGCATTTAGTGTGCTCTGTAGCTGACAACCGTGCTCTGATGCTCTGAGTGGGGTTTTGATGAGGGCATTCGACTCTCTCCCCGTGAGGGATGAGAGTCTCTCCCTGGCACGCGCCGCCTTGTAAGCTGAGCTTACAAAATCAACCTTAAGAACACTGTTTCCCGAAGTGGAAACGATCAACAAAGACCTCCAGTGACGCGCTGCCTCAGCCCGGTCCCTGCCAAGCCCAGCCACCCAGCTCGTGAGCACACACGCTCACTGTTGCAACTTGCCCTCTGGTTCCCCTCCCCTCTGCCCATTAGAGGAGGGGAGACTAATCCGGGGCCTTTTCTTCCCAGCACGCGGGCTCCCAGCGCCAGGGCCGCTCAAGGAGGGGAGGGTTCACTACCTCCAGCCGGTTCCAAGATAAACAGAAAGCTCCCGCCCCTCCGTCTCCCACGGCCTGTGAGAGTGAGACGTGCTTTCTCTTTCGCATCGTGTGTGTGTGTGCGTGCACATGTGTGTGTGTGAATGCAAGTGTATCTTGTGTGTTTGTGTATGTACATTTGTGAGAGTGGGAGTGTGGCTCAGTGTGCATTATTCATATGTGTGTGTGTGTGTGTGCCTGTACGTCGTGTGAGTGTGTGGGTGAGAATGTCAGTGGTGGGGCAGGGTTTGGAGAACCCCACCTGGAACATCACTGCTAGGGATCAGGAGCCCAGGGGTAAACCCGGACACCCTGAAGAAAGGCTCTCCCCAGGGAAATTCCCTCACCTCCTCTTCTTGTTTCCATCTGTCCCCAAGCCCTGGGGTCGAAAACCCTGAGCCCCTCCCAGCCTCTTTGTGCTAGATGGGCAGAGATACTGGAGAATAAACCTCTGCATGAAGATGAAGACTGTGCCCTAGGTCCAGCAGCTGAACTGGCCCAGCAGCTGATCTGGTCCAGCAAACCCCTCTGGGGTCAATCGCATCACTCAGTGTCAGAGCCTGCAGGAGCGTGTGCAGTCAAGCTGGCCCATTTTACAGACGAGGACACTGAGCGGGGAGATGAAAAGAAAACCCAGCCCAGACCCAGGTCCTGCCAAGTGCCCGGACACCTGCCATCCCCCTGAGCCCTGAGACAGTCCTCTAAGACCAGAGTCCACTGTGCGGAGAAAGAAACCTAGACTCAAAGAGTTAGTTACTTGCCTTTAAGGTCACAGAGCCGAGAGGTGACTGATGGGAAGCCAGGTCCCTTGAATGCAGGCCTGTCTGTGTGTTGCTCCCGGTGCCAGGGAGGCCTGGGCGGGGGAAGGGAGAGGCCAGTGCTCTTCACTCAGCTTCCTGCAGCTCAAGACTTCCTCGTCCATTGGTGGTGCAGTGGGTGTTCTGACTTGGGGCCTGGGGGTGGGGGAGAGTGCGTGCTTTTGGCACAGTGGCTTTTATATAGGCTGGCTGTCCATGCAGAGCCACCCTGGGCACTGAAGCCTGCTGTCCCATCTCCACCGATGGCCCTTTGGCTGAAGGTGCCAGTCAGCTGAAGCCAAGGACTGTGGGGTGGGAGAAGGCAGGTCCCTGTGTGCAACCCTGGGCCGGCTTCTCACAACCCCACCTCCCTGGCTGCTCTTCCAGCCCCAGTCCCTGGCAAAATCCCTCTGGAAGGCCCGTGTGCATGGAGCATGGAGCCCTTTGAAGAACAGGGGACCACACAGAGGAAGGAGTGGACCGGGCTGACTGTGGGGTGTGGATCCTTCTCTAGGATGGTCCCTGGGTCACATCTTCGCTTCTCAGGCCCTACTGTGCTCCAGCCCTCCCCCTCTCTCTCTCCTTCTTTATCCCTTCTGCTCTGTCTTAGCATTTCTCTCTCTCTGACTTCTCTCTTCCCTTGGTTTCTCTCTGCCTCTGTTTCTGGCTTCATCCCCATCTGAGTCCACCTTCACCTCCCTTCTGAATCAGGAGCTCTCATCTTCTCCTTTTTTGGTCTCTACCACCGTTGTTTTTGTTGTTCAGTTGCTATCTCCAACTCTTTGTGACCCCATCGACTGCAGCACGCCAGGCTCCCCTGTCCACCATCTCCCGGAGCTTGCTCAAATTCATGTCCTTTGAGTCCGTGATCCCATCCAACCATCTCATCCTCCATTGCCCTCTTCTCCTCCTGCCTTCAATATTTGCCAGCATCAGGATCTTTTCCAATGAGTCAGCTCTTCACATCAGGTGGCCAAAGTATTGGAGCTTCAGCTTCAGCCCTCCCAATGGATATTTAGGGTTGACTTCCTTTAGGATGGACTGGCTTGATCTCCTTGATGACCACGGGACATTCAAGAAGGCTCTTCAGCACATTGTTCAAAAGCATCAATTCTTCTACCACCATTAGATGGGCTCAAGTTCAAATCCAGGTTCAATCACTTCCTAGCTATTTGACTAAAGGTGAATCGTTTTACGTGAGGGCCTCTGTGTCCTAATCTGTAAGATGGAGATAGTCACACCAATCTCCCGGATTCTTAGGAGGGCTCGAGAAGAAGCAGAGCTAAAATACCAAAGACACAGGATGCAGTTACAGCAGAGGCAGGTCAAGACTGGTGAGGGGTCCAGGCTGAGATTAGCAAGGCCTACCCTCAGCTTGGAGTCCCATCTCTGGCTCTGCCTCTGGCCTCCTCCTGCTTCCCCCTCACCACCTGTGCATTCACTCCAGGGTTGAGGGGGACTCCATAAATGCCAGGCCATTGCCCTTCTGCTCATTGTCCTTGTCCCCAAGACAGAGTGATGCCTGGAACCCATTCAGCATAAAGCTAAGCCAGTGGAGATTTCTCGAAGAACTCCTTTGTCCCATGGAAGGAGCCGCTTCTTTACATCTTTACAGTTGGGAAAACTGAAGAAGACATTGTTGACAGCCAACCTAAGAAAGGGAGCAGCGGTGTGCAGACTCCGCGCTCCTCCTGGGATGCAGGACCGAGCCTGCTTTCGCGTCCTGCCGCGCTGTCTGCTGGCGCTTGCTAGTGGGTGGGTGGGTGGCAACAGCAAGTCAACAGCATCCTGGTGTCAACGTTTTGATAAAGGAGCATCCAAGTGAGATTTTCCCCAGTTCCTATCACAAAACACTACGAAGATTTTTCCCATTGTTATTACAAAAAAATCTCACGCTATACTTATTATGTCAACAACTGCCCTAAGCACAGAAAGGTTAAGTAAGTCTCCCGAAACACACAGCTAGCAAGGCGCAGAGCTGGGATTCAGCGCAAACATGGACAGTATGCACCCTGCATTCGAATCTTCAAGTTTCCAAAGTTCAGGGACGTCAACTTGCGTTCTCATGTCCAGTCGCATAACTTAGCTCATCTGTCTGGTGTACTTTTCAAGGCACTGAACTATAAGATTAAAAATGTTCTATCTTCTGTGTTTGTTTGTTATGTAGTATTTGTGTGAAAGTATTATCAACCTATTACAGTCCGGTACTATAGAGCCAATTATGTTGGCTGGGTACCTAGGCAAACTTTGCTGGACTTAAGAACAAATTGGACTTATGAATGCTCTCCCAGAATGGAACTCATTTGTATTTAGGGGCTTACTGTGCAATCATACAGTATATAAAATATATGAAGCATATATTCAATTTTACATATTAACATATATGAGAACACATAGAGCATATATCCAATCATTGATATTTTATATATAATATATGTGCTTCCCTGGTGGCTCAGGACGGTCTCTCTGCAGTGCAGGAGTCCGGGGGCTCAGTCTCTGGGTTGCAAAGATCCCTGAGGAGGGCATGGCAACCCACTCCAATATTCTTGCCTGGAGAATCCCATGGCCAGAGGACCCTGGTGGGCTCCAGTCCACGGGGTCACAAAGAGTTGGGCACGGCTGAGAGACTAAGTGCACTTACAATATATACTCTCCATATAATTTATAAACATACATACGTTTCTATATGAACATATATCACTTTATAACTATGTATATTTAAGATACATAAAACATACAAAACTTTGCAAATGAGAATATTATAGCGGTATAAGCTGGCTGGAAATGCCAACTTGGAAAGTAGGGAGTGCCCCATCATGGGAAGTGTGCAGACAGAGGCTAGAGGACTGCCTATAGGAGCTGCTTGAAAAGGGAGCCTTGTCCGGGCAAGGGAGGAATAGGGAACTGTGTGCTCAGTGACGCTTGACGCTCCATCTGGGCAGTTGGCCTGCTGGGGTGGGCCAGGGAAGTACCCCTTGAATGATGGGTGGGCCTGAGCCTAGGGCAGATGGAAGAGCGGAGAAAAGGTCAGGAGCCTCCAGGAGCTGCCGGTCTGGTCTTTTAGTTCCTAATCAGGGGCTTCAGGCCACCGGAGAACCCAGACGGCAAGGGGATGGTCAACCTTGCTGCGGCATTCACCCTGCAAAGGGAGAAACTGTTGACTGCAACACCAGCCAGAAGCCCTCCACCCCATGGGGAACCCCACCCAAGCTCCCTGAGACGGTGACATCAGCCTCAGCCCTCTACCCCACGGGGGAACCCCACCCAAGTTCCCTGAGACCATGACACTAGCCAGGAGCCCTCCATCCCATGGGGAACCCCACCCAAGTTCCCTGAGACCGTGACACCAGCCAGGAACCTTCTGCCCCACAGGGAACCCCACCTAAGCTCCCTGCTCACCATGCCAGCAGCAGAGAATGAGTTCATCTCCACGGAGTCAGCCGAACACAGATTAGGGGACAGGGGACAGAAAATGAAACTGACACCACGTAGGGCAGGCTCTGCTGGGAACCAGGGCTTGTGGGAACTGCTGCTTCCTCGTTCTCTCTGTCTGGGGAGTCAGAGTCAGAAATACCTGGTTCTGGAATCCCAGCCTTGCACCCATTGGTCTGAGTGAGCCCCTTGCTCTGTCTGAGCCTTACTTTTCTCCTCTGTAAAATGGGATAACACTAAGCCCTACCTCTCAGGGTCCTTGAGAATGTTCAAGGAAATGCCGATGAGATGAAGGCCCGCTCGGAGTCTGACACTATGGGTCCCCAGCAGACATGCGCTTTCTTCCCTGGCTCCTGTGTGAGCCTGAGAAGAGACGTGAGGTCCCTGATTATGGTGGCCCCCGAGCAGACTAGAATCAGATGTGGTTCTGATCCTAGGCCGGCCTCCGTCTGTCTCACAAAGTCGAGTGGCTTCGATCAGGGCCTTTCCCTCCCTGGGCTTCACCTTCCCTTCGGAGGCTCAAACCTCAGAACTTCCCACGAGCAGCCCCATCGGGAGGCATCTATGGTGAAAGGAGAAATCTTTGGAATCAGTCCTTACGAAGCATGACAGGGGAGCTGACTCCCAGAGATATCTGAGACTCACTGCCCGAAAGGATGCCCTGCCTGATGATATTTTATACCTGTGAGGCAAGGGGGCATGAGGCTCGTCCCATTAAAGAAGGGGCGACGGAGGCCCAGGGAGGCTGTTTCACCCCCAGGTGGTTGGGAACACCCTTCTCTAGGCTCCCAGCTCTGCATTTCCCAACTCCTTTCTTCCTTTCCCAAAAAGATAAATAAAATCATCGTCATAAGGTCGTGACTCAGGCACTTCCCTTGTTTCCAGCCATAGGGCAGGGTCTCACCACCTCTCAGATCCGGCAGGTCAGCTGTGCAGCCTCATCCCAGAAGTCCTGTGGCCCCAGCCTTCTCTCCTCTCTGGGTGTTTCTGAGAGAGACAGAAGAAGACAGGGATCCTGTAACATTGGCGTCTTCCCTCCCTTGTCTCCAGTCGGAAATAAAAGTCCTTGCTCGTTTTTGTAAGACAGAAGCAAGGCTGGGAGTCACAGCTGAATGGGGACGGGGAGGGGAGGGCAGGGAGCAGCCTATTTTTCTTGAATGGGGTAGGGTCCCAAAGATGTGAGCACTGTGAAACCACCCTCTGTCTCCCCCAAAGCAGGTCCTTATTGGGAGAGCTTTTGACTGTGATCACGGCTCCATTTGCATAAAAGTTCTTGGGAGGGAAGAAGGACTTGTCACATTTCTCCCACAAGAGTGTGTTCACACCAAGAACAAGGGATACGCAACAGTGGCCTTTGCCGTCACCAGAAGTGGCAGCTGAGCTGAAGAATTCCTTCCTTGAGGCATATTTCTCCTGGTCTCCTGATGAACCGACTTCTCTCCAGGGAACGTGGAACTCACTGTCACCAACGCAGCCTGCCCGTGCCCGCCCTCCACGCTCAGCATTCCAGTTAAAGTCACGTCCCATCTCTGCTACAGGTTTGTGAGGCCCTGTTTCAAGGATGACAGGCTCCTCTCTGGGTGAGAACAGGAGAGCCAGGGCCAACTGTTACAAAACAAGCCTCTTGGAGGGAAGCCGGCAGGGGGGTGGGGGAGGGAGACCCACAGTCAAACTAGGACAGTGTTTCCCAAGAGGAGCCAAGCAAGACTCCACATGATTTCAATCAAGGAAGGACACCCGCCTGTTAGCCACTCCACCTCCCAACCAGAGCCAGACACATCCAGATGTCTGCATAACATCCTGTCTCCCCCAGGTGCCTGCCTCTTCCCACGGCTGGCCTTGCCTTGCCCTGCGGGGCACACCTGAAATGCACTCCAGCCCTTGCTGCTCTTCAAGACCGGTCGTAATTGCTCTAAGCACTCACAGAGGGGTGCAGTTTACAGGGTAGTTTATAGTCCTCACAGCGTCATCCATGAAGTAATGAAACAGCACAGGCCCTGTGCTGCTCCCAGGCTGCCGCTCCTGGGGGACGTTTCAGGGTGTTACACAGGAAGTGGCATGGCGGCCTTGTTTGCACTCAGTGGGGGATGTGTTTCCAGACGGAACTCCCAGCAGGAAATGAAGTAAAAGCCCCTCCCAGTCAAGGAAGGGTCTAGAAGCCACTGCCACCAGCACAGCAGGAGGAAGCTCTCCAGGCCTAGGGGACAGGGCCCTCAGCTCCCAGAGGCAGGGAGCTACACAGCACCCAGCCTTCCCAGCCTCCATGCTGAGACACTGCTGTGTGTGAAGGGATAGGGGATGGAAAATGAGGTTCAAGGGCAGCCCCGTGCCACTGGCTTGCGACCAGGGCCACAGAGCTGATCCTGACAGACTCAGTGCAGCTTCCCCAACCTCTTAGGGTTAGCAGGTCTTGATGAGGACAGACAGGAGCTCTCTGCAGAGTCCCCTCAACCCATTCAGAGCCCGTCATAACTGCAAGAAGTTCTCATTCTGGACTATGGAGTTTGGTCATGGTCCATCCTTGAGACATTCTTGTTAAACCCTCAGATTGAGAGCCCACTCAGTATTATTGCCCAGACAGGCAGCCCCTCAGAGAATTCCAGTGGCATGGCCTCTGCAGTGTGACTTGATGTCCACCTTTCTATTTGAACACCCAGACACTGCTACTCAAAGAAGGTCCTCCAACTAGAGGGAATGTGGGTTGAGTCCTTTCTCTGCTTCACTGCCTGCCCTCAACAGGCCCCATCCTGTCTATGGACCACATTGTCTGTGCCTGGTCCAGAGACCCTCTGCCAAATGATATCTGAGGCTGCTTTCTAATGGAAAACCTCCAGAACTCTACCCTCTGAATTCAGCTGCAGGAAGAGATGGTTTCAAACCTCTGGCTCAGAGTAACACCCAGGGATAAGACAACTTCAGGGCAAGGCAGATTCAGTCCTTTATCTCCAAGCAAAGGCATGGGTTTTCTTGGACCATAAAGCTGAGCACCAAAGAACTGATTCTTTTGAACCGTGGTGCTGCAAAAAGATTTTTGAGAGCCTGTTTAACAGCAAGAAAATCAAATCAGTCAATTCTAGAGGAAATCAACCCTGAATATTTATTGGAAGGACTGATGCTGAAGCTGAAGCTCCAATACTTTGGCCACCTGATGGGAGAACTGACTCATTGGAAAAGACCCTGATCCTGGGAAAGACTGAGAGCAGGAGAAGAAGGGAAAACAGAGGATGAGATGGTTGGATGGCATCACCAACTCAGTGGACATGAGTTTGACCAAACTCCAGGAGATGGTGAGTGTGCTCCAGTCCATGGCATCGCAAAGTCGGATATGACTTAGCAAATGAACATCAACAAAGGCACAGGCCAGGTCTCCCAAGAAGCTGCTCTCATTTTACACCTCCGGCTGTGGACACTGAAAGGAGTGTCTGTTTTCTGCTTTGTCTTGACCTCCTGTCCCCTCCCTGTCTGTTACTCCCTCTTCTTGACCTTCGTCCATTAGAACGTCCCCCAGAATGGCCCTGGGAGCACTCCCTCCCCTCCAAGATGAGCATGGAGGATGAACTCAAAGATCATGGAGGATGTCAACAGGGGTCCAGTGGAGCCCAGAGCTTTCAGACCAGAGCCCCTTGACCTGGGGACTGGCGACAACTCCAGAAGGGACAAAAGTCCCCATGTGTGACTGTGCCCACATGCATCTTTCTGGAGGGCTTGAGTCAAGTTCTGAAAGTGTTCTGTGACCCAGAAAAGCCTCAAAGTCAAAGCAGAATAAAAGGAGGACGAGACAGTTGGGAGTGTTTGTACATCTGTTAGTTGGCCCACCATTCCGTTCTACCTCTGGAGGGCCTGCTGAGTGCCCAGGCTCTATGCTGGGTGCTGAACATTCTGTGGAGATTAAAAGCCATGTTTGTGGTGCTTACAAGCCCCTATGGGGACAAGTATTAATCAAAAGCATACAAACAAATGTAAAATGGCAACTGCCCAGAAGCAGTCCACCAGAGAGCCCAGGAACGCGAGCAGCCTGCTATGATGGAGGGAGATTCAGGAAACTGAAGACAGAGAAACACCAGGAAAAACCAGAGCCTAGAGTAGCCAGCTCTGAGCCTGGCCTCTAGATGGCTTAGTGTAAAGAGAGAACAAAGGACTATGACAAGGCTGTATGTTGTCACCCCGCTTATTTAACCTCTATGGAAAAGGCAATGGCACCCCCACTCCAGTACTTTTGCCTGGAAAATCCCATGGCCGGAGGAGCCTGGTGGGCTGCAGTCCATGAGGTCGCTAAGTCGGACATGACTGAGCAACTTCACTTTCACTTTTCACTTGCATGCATTGGAGAAGGAAATGGCAACCCACTCCGGTGTTCTTGCCTGGAGAATCCCAGGGACGGGGGAGCCTGGTGGGCTGCCGTCTATGGGGTCGTATAGAGTCGGACACAACTGAAGCGACTTAGCAGCAGCAGCATGCAGAATTCATCACGTGACATGCCAGGCTAGATGAGTTACAAGCTGGAATCAAGATTGCCAGGAGAAATATCAACAACTTCAGATATGCAGATGATACCACTTTAATGGCAGAAAGTGAAGGGGACTAAAGAACTTCTCAGTGAGGGTTAAAGAGGAGTGTGACAAAGCGTGCTTAAAACTCGGCATTCAAAAACTAAGATCACGGATTCCGGTCCCATCACTTCATGGCAAAGGGAAAATGTGGAAAGAAGTGACAGATTTTATTTTCTTGGATTCCCAAATCACTGCAGACAGTAACTGAAGCCATTCACTGGAAGGAAAACTATGACAAACTTAGACAGCATATTAAAAAGCAAAGACATCATTTTGCTGACTAAAATCTGGATAGTCAAAGCTATGATTTTTCAGTAGTCATTTAGGGATGTGAGAGTTGGACCATAAAGAAGGCTGAGCACTGAGGAATTGATGCTTTTGAACTGTGCTGCTGGAAAAGGCTCTTGAGAGTCCCTTGGACTGAAAGGAGATCAAACCAGTCCATCCTAAAGGAAATCAACCCTTTAGGTGAGAGCTACACCAGCCTCTCATCTGAACTTCAGATAACATACTGCTTCTCAGGAAACTCCACTGGACTGTCCACAAGTGCCTCAAACTCAGTATGGCAGACTAAACTTGTCACCTCAGCCCCACCCACCCCAAACTGCCCTCTTCCCCTGGTTCAGTAAAAAGTCCCACCTTCCAGCCAATCAGGATCGCCTCTCAGTGGGCAGTCAAGACCTGCAGTCTTACCCTCTAACCTCGACCTCCACACTCACCCCTCTCTCCATCACAAGATAGAATATAGACAGGAAAGGCTGATGCTGAAGCTGACGTTCCAGTACTTTGGGCACCAGTTGCAAAGAGCTGACTGGAAAAGATACTGATGTTGGGAAAGATTGAAGGCAAAAGGAGAAGGGGGCGGCAGAGGATAAGATGGTTAGGTAGCATTACCAATGTAATGGACATGAATTTGAAAAAAATTATGGGAGATAATGCAGTCCATGGGGTCACAAAGGGTTGGACACCGCTTAGTGACTGAACAACAGGGAAAAAGAGAGAGAGGGAACAGGCAGACAACTAGCTGGAATATCATGGAAAGTAACACTATGAGGGCAGGGGTGAGTGGCTCCACTTGGCAGATGAGAACACTGAGGCATGGGAAGTTTAAGCATCTGGAAAATGTCACGTGGGGTCCTGTTGCCATTTCACAGGGATCTCCAACTTCCAGGTACCCCCATCATAGGACCTGGGAGAAACCCCACCCATCTAAATAAAAAACTCATCACCCAACCTCATAACCTGCTCCTCCAGGCAATTGTTGTGTCTGTCAGCTTCTCAGAGGCAGGGCTTTCCCACCAAAGTGTTAGGCACAAAATAGGCACCAGAGAGCTGCCTCCATGAAGAAAATCACTGTGGAAAGGAGGGTGTCTGCAGCCCCGCTGTTGACAGCCAGGGCCTCCCTCCTCACCCGAGGGGCTGGAGGTGACACAGGAGACAATTTTGAACCAAACCCAGCCCCCAAACCACAGGATGGGAAATCAGTTCAGAGGCAGACAAATTCATAGTCAAGAGGTGAACATTAAAACCCATAGCTGAGTTCATGTAGCTGTTTTCAATGGATAGAGCCTGGAAGCACGGCTTTTTTTCATTCAGAAAATACGGCTGCCATCAATTTCTGGAGAGCGATTGACCATTAGAACCACAGAATGCCTCTGCGTTGCTCTCCTCACATGAAACAAGCAAACTGTTATGATTTGGGGAGAGGACTAAAAGCTCTAAGTATGACATGTGAGAGTTGGACCATAAAGAAAGCTAAGTACTGAAGAATTGATGTTTTTGAACTATGGTGTTAGAGAAGACTTGAGAGTCCCTTGGGCTGCAAGGAGATCAAAACAGTCAATCCTAAAGGAAATCAGTCCTGAATATTCATGGAAGGGCTGATGCTGAAGCTCCAATACTTTGGCCACCCGATGCGAAGAACTGACTCCTTGAAAAAAACCCTGATGCTGGGAAAGACTGAAGGCAGGAGGAGAAGGGGATGACAGAGGGTGAGATGGTAGGATGGCATCACCGACTCCATGGACATGGGTTTGAGCAAGCTGTGGGAGTTGGTGATGGACAGGGAAGCCTGGCATGCTGCAGTCCATGGGGTCACCAAGAGTCAGACACGACTGAGTGACTAAACTGAACTGACTGAAGAATGACATGTACAGACAGCCGTGCTCTGCCAAGATGCTTGTGGAACCCATAGTCAGTAAACACCTAGAGGGTATCAGGAGGGACTCCAAGGAGAGACCTCCTCTAAAGGGTTAAAGCCCAGCGGTCTATGAGCTGGGACTTCCTCTCCATCCTGCCCACTTCCTCCTCCATCCCCCAGCCCATGAAGCCAGGCTTTCAGGGTGGATTTTGTCCCCATCTCTCACCTGCTCCCTCTTCTACATCACCCTCTTCTCCCTGCTGCAGGAGCATCATTCCAGGCCTCCCTGCCCCTAGGCCCACCCCTCTGCTCAGGCTCCCTCTGTCTACTACACGTGCAGTCGGACCATAGCACTCCCAGCTCAAAGCCCACCAAAGTCTCCTTGGTGCCTTCAAGATGAAGGCTGCAGCATCTCACCCAAGACTGGAATTACTGAAGCAATATCCCAGCTGCTCTCAGCTCCACCAGCCTCTCATTTGAACTTCAGATAATGCACTGCTTCTTGGGAAGCCCCACAGGACTGTCCACAAGTACCTCGAACTCAATATGGCCAGACTAAACTTGTCACCTCAGCCCCACCCACCCCAAACTGCCCTCTTCCCCTGGTTCAGTAAAAGGTTCCCACCTTCCAGTCGATCAGGACCACCTCCCAGTGGGCAGGTCAAGACCTGCAGTCTCACCCTCTGACCTCCGACCCCACACTCATCCCTCTCCATCAGTCCAGCTCCCATCACTTCCCAAGGCCCCACAGCCTCTCACGTGACTTTCCTACCCAGAAGTGACCCACTTCTTCCCCACAGCAATGCCAGCTGCTGTTAGAACTAAAAGCCGCAATTTCAGAGCTCTAACATAATAGAACTTTATACTTCCCACGTAGCTAAGGGGACAGGGCCAGGGCTTCTGGTTACAGCAGGTGCTTTTTCTGTAGATAGTGACTCAGGGGCCATGTTCCTTCCGTTCTGTGCCTCTGCCAGCGCCCAGGACTCAGACTTCTCTGTTTGGAGACAGTGGAAGAGCCCTCTGAGGCTTAGAGGCCAGGTTTATCTCCAGCATCCCAACCCGTGATGGACTGAGAGCCCATCACCAGGCTACTCCTGGATGCAGGGGCTTCTGGGAAATGTAGTTCTTCCATAAACAGCCTCATCTGAGCCCTAACACCACACATAGTGAGAGAAGGAGCTTGAGTTTCTTGGTCCTCGACCACCTCATACCCCACCCCCACCCCCGTGTAGAGTGAGGCAGGTCCAGCTTCCCTGGGGGAATAGGGGGTTCTCTGGACAGTGAGGCTCAGCTCCCCAGCCCCAGCCCCACCCCACATTTGCCCAGTGCCCCTAGAAGGCTGAAAGCCTTGAAGGTCTGGGAGCATATTGGCCTTCTCCTCTCCAGACCTTGACACACGAGGCTCCCTCTGCTGACGCCAGAACAGAAACACGAGCCCACTGGAGTGTGATGGTGGGCCTTCAGAGAGCAGACGCGGCCCCCTGAGCAGATCCTAGACCTGGAGAGAGCTGGATTCCGAGGCACGGCCCACGATGCTCTGTCGCACTCCTTACAGGGCCAGCTGTAGGCAGGCATTGACACACCTCGCCAGGGTCCAGGAAGCTGAAGCTCTGGAGGGTCGGGGGGACCTCAGTGTCGCACCCATTACCAGGGTGGTTCCAACGTGCTAGGAAACAGTGAGGACACTGGACTCAGGGGCAGGGGCCCTCGGCTGGCACCGCCACCCGGGGGCTCAGCCCAGAGCCCGGACCCTACACTCTGTTGTCCGAGGCAGCCCTTCTGACCTCTATCACAAGGCCCCTGGGCTGCTGATGGTCCACCCTCCCTGACTGACCGCACGGGTTCCATCCAGAAGGGTGGAACCACCCCCTACCTATGCAGGTGAATCCCACAGACTCAGCAGCATCCTGGGGGGCAGAGACAGGGGAGACAGCACACATGTGGGGCCTTGCAGCAGGCTGGGGGTTCAGCTCTACCTGAAAGCCTTTAACCTGAAGAGGGAAAGACCAGAAAGGTGTTCCGGGTGGAAGAAAAAGGAGGAAGGATGAAGGGAACTCAGAGAAGAGGCAGGATGCCAAAGGCCAAGTGCTGGAGGGAAGCAGCCCTGCGCCTGGGGAAGCGGGAGCCCAGGACTAGAGGCCAGGTGTGGGGGCATCAGGAAGGGGCTCCCGTGAAGCTGGCCAGCGCCCCGACCCCCAGACCAGCATCACGGCTTTAACCAGAGCAGCGACGCGGTCACCACTGACTTTGTGGAGGAGAGCAGGCCGGGGGTCAGCTGGCCCCCGAGCTCCCAGCCCTCCTGGCGACAATCAATCTCCACGCCCCTCCCCCTCAGGAAGCCAGCCTGGGCTCGCTTGGAACAATCCCAAATCAATAATACATCTTAATCAAATAGTAGCAAATCTTTAATTGAAACCAATCATGGAATTGCATTCTCCTCCTATCCAAAGAGCTGTGCTTTTGATTAGGCAGACAGAAGACAGCATAATTTCCCACCCAGGGACTCAGGGTTCTGCCCCGGCCCCCTTCTCTGCTCCACGGCTGAGGAAGATAAGCCCAGCTGGGGGATTGCAGGCGCCCAGAAAGCCTGTGGCCTGGGGCTAGCTGTGATGTGGGTTTCCTTGTGTGGTCCCAGAGTGCGGACTGTTCTGGGGACACTCCTCAGATGGGGAGAGGCTCCGGGATGAAGCCTGGCCGGGGTGGCCACCAGATGGGAGCTGCCCCCGCCTGGGCCTCCAGGAGCCGGGGGTTGACTGTTGCTGTCTTCATGTTGCTGTTCAGTATCGCACTCATGCCCGACCCTTTGTGACCCCAGGGACTGCAGCATGCCAGGCTTCCCTGACCTTCACCATCTCCCGGAGCTTGCTCAAACTCATGTCCATCAAGTCCAACCATCTCATCCTCTGCTGTCCTCTTCTCCTCCTGCCTTCCATCATTCCCAACATGTGGATCTTTTCCAATGAGTTGTTGGCTCTTTGCATCAGGTGGCCAAAGGATTGGAAGGACTGATGCTGAAGCTGAAGTTCCAATACTTTGCTGTCTCTATAGCCCCAGGGTGAAGGACGGATGAATACTGCAGGGTCTGGAGGAGCTGGAGGGCTGCCCTGGAGGAATCTGCAAGTGGCTGGGAGGCAGAGAGCTGAGGACCTGGTGCACTGTCAGTAACTGGACCAGCCTCTGTGTCTCAAGGCCTCTGTCCAATCAAGGTGTTGTCACCTCTCCCTGCTACCCCTGCCTTGAGCATCCCATACACCAGATGCTGCTCAGATCTTTCCAGAGGTGGGGGGTTGGACCTAAGTCATTTGTTCTTTTGCAGGAAAGTTTTGTGACCAAGCCTGCCCTTGGCTCTGGCTCTGGCTCTGGCAAGGTGACCCACCCTCTAGAGACCTGAGCCCCTGCACAGCCGCAGACCTGGGCTCACCATCCTCACCTCCATGAGAACCTTCCTGGGACTGGACGTTTGTATGTATAACCACTTGGTGCCAATTTGTGGGAATGGGTCTCCCCAAGCGAGGATTCTATTAGGCCTCTTGCTCACCTAGGCACCCTTCAGGACTGCTGATTCTTGCTTTAGACAGTCAGGGGGCCCACCTGAGGCTGCAGAATAGACAGGGTTAGCTTGTTCTGGGTCTACATGGCCCTAAGCCCCACCCCTCCTTGGCATCCCTTGGGAAGACTCCCCAACTCCATATGATACTATAGGATGATTACACATAGGCCCGGTCCTCCATGCATCAAAGGGGCCAGACTGCCAGAGTACCTCACCCCCGGGCTACGGCAGCTGGTTCACGGACACACTGAGCCAGATGAGGCCAATCACGGGCTTCTGCCAAGACTGCTAAGCTTGGAGGATGTTGGAAGATGCTGCTGGGATAAGCACCATCTCACTGGCTGGATGAAGTCAAGAAGCGGCCAGCAGAACGATGACATGCTCAAGGTCGTGGGGAACTTGACAGCGTTGCTTAAGGCCTTGAATCCAGCTGCACCTGGAGGCCCAAATGAGACATCTCAGTTACCGAGACAATAAATTCCATTTTTGTTTAAACCCATTTGAGTTTTGTCACTGTCATCAAAAGACTTCTATCTAATATTCGTGGAGGGACTTCTGACTTGATCCTGATAAAAATGTCACAAAGACGTGTGAGCAAACACTGGACTTAAAACCACCCAACATCACTACCCTCACAGTGAACTCCAGGGTCACTCGTTCCCAGTCCCGCTAAGGTTGAGGACCCCTTTACAATGTCCAGAAAACCTCACAAAGTTCCACAAAATAATATTTGTACATTTACTATCCCTGGTATGACTGTAAAAACACACAAATAATTCAGTGAACTCTCTAAATGAATTTGGGGTTTTCCCTATATCAATAGTATCTGTGTATGTCAGAGAAAATTAATCATGCAAGGAGACCAAGCCAGTCAATCCTAAAGGAAATAAATCCCAAATATTCATTGGCAGGACTGATGATGAAGCTGAAGCTCCAATACTTTGGCCACCTAATGCGAAGAGCTGATTCGTGAAAAAAGACCCTTATGCTGAGAATGACCGAAGGCAAAAGGAGAAGGGAGCAGCAGAAGATGAGATGGTTTTATAGCATCACTGACTTGATGGACATGAGTTTGCTTAAACTCCAGGAATAGTGGACAGGGGAGCCAGGCGTGCTGCAGTCCACGGGATGGCAAAGAGTCAGACACAACTTAGTGACTGAGCAACAGCAACAACTCCTAGGAGAATGTTCACTGTTGTGAGTCCCGAGTGAAGGTTTTGGGCACATCACATGGACTTGGGCGGGAAGTCTCAGTGGCTTCTGCCTCAGTCAGCCAGAACCTGAGTCTCCCAGGCCATCCAGGGAGAGGCTGCCCATCTCAGGCTCCAGTCCCTGCACTGGGAAAATAGAGGATCACCACACTTTTATCCCTCTTAAGAAGCCCAGGCTTCCCAAGCTCAAGGTCTGACAGCAGCATCAGGGGCCTGCTGTCTCATGCTTGTTTAAGGCAGTTCTTCGGGATTCCTGTCCTCAGTCGGTTTGTGCAGGAGCTTCATTTCCCCCGACATGTTGTACACCAGTGCTTCTCAACTGTGGCATCAAATCACCTGGGAATCACTGGAAATCCCAGACCCAGATTCTGTATGGCCAAGAATTTGTATTTCTATCAAGTCTCTTGATAGAGGCCTTACAAATAGCTGAGAAGAGAAGAGAATCAAAAGGCAAAGAAAAAAAAGGAAAGATATATCCATTTGAGTGCAGAATTCCAAAGAATAGCAAGGAGAGATAAGAAAGCCTTTCTCAGTGGTTAATGCAAAGAAATAGAGGAAAACAATAAAATGGGAAAGAGTAGAGATCTCTTCAAGAAAATTAGAGATACAAAGGGAACATTTCATACAAAATGGGCACAATAAAGGACAGAAATTGTATGGACCTAACAGAAGCAGAAGATATTAAGAAGAGGTGGAAAGAATACACAGAACTATACAAAAGAGATCTTCATGACCCAGATAATCATGGTGGTGTGATCACTCACCTAGAGCCAGACATCCCGGAATGCAGTCAAGTGAGCATTAGGAAGCATCACTATGAACAAAGCTAGTGGAGGTGATGGAATTCCAGTGGAGCTCTTTCAAATCCTGAAAGATGATGCCGTGAAAGTGCTGCACTCAATATGCCAGCAAATTTGGAAAATTCAGCAGTGGCCACAGAACTGGAAAAGGTCAGTTTTCATTCCAATCCCAAAGAAAGGCAATGCCAAAGAATGTTCAAACTACCACACAATTGCACTCATCTCACACGCTAGCAAAGTAATGCTCAAAATTCTCCAAGCCAGGCTTCAACAGTACATGAACCATGAACCTCCAGATGTTCAAGCTGGATTTAGATCAAATTGCCAACATCCATTGGATCATTGTAAAAGTAAGAGAGTTCCAGAAAAACATCCACTTCTGCTTTATTGACTATGCCAAAGACTTTGACTGTGTGGATCACAGCAAACTGTGGAAAATTCTTCAAGAGGTGGGAATACCAGACCACCTGACCTGCCTTCTGAGAAATCTGTATGCAGGTCAAGAAGCAAAAAGTTAGAACTGGGAACAGACTGGTTCCAAATCAGGAAAGGAACATGTAAAGACTGTACGTTGTCACACTGCTTATTTAATTTATATGCAGAGTACATCATGTGAAATGCCAGGCTGGGTGAAGCACAAGCTGGAATCAGACTTCCAGGAGAAATATCAATAACTTCAGATATGCAGATGATACCACCCTTATGGCAGAAAGCGAAGAAAAACTAAAGAGCCTCTTGATGAAAGTGAAAGGAAAGTGGAAACACTGGCTTAAAACTCAACATTCAGAAAGCTAAGATCATGGCATTTGGTCCCGTCACTTCATGGCAAACAGATGAGGAAACAATAGAAACAGTGAGAGACTTCATTTTCTTGTGCTCCAAAATCGTTGCAGATGGTAATTGCAGCCATGAAAATTAAAAGACGCTTGCTCCTTGGAAGAAAAACCATGACCAACCTAGACAGCATATTTGAAAAGCAGAGACATTACTTTGCCAACAAAGTAACGTCATGTCCAACAAAGTCCATTTTGTCAAAGCTATGGTTTTTCCATTAGTCATGTGAGAGTTGGATTATAAAGAAAGCTGAGTGCCGAGGAGCTGATGCTTTTGAACTGTAGTGTTGGAGAAGACACTTGAGAGTCCCTTGGACTACGAGGAAATCAAACCAGTCAATTCCACAGGAAATCAGTCCTGAATATTCACTGGAAGAACTGATGCTGAAGCTGAGGCTCCAATACCTTGGCCACCTGATGCAAAGAACTGACTCATTGGAAAAGACCCTGATGCTTGGAAAGATTGAAGGCAGGAGGGAGAAGGGGCCAACAGAGGATGAGATGGTTGGATGGCATCACTGACTCAATGGACGTGAGTGTGAGCAAGCTCCGGGAGTTGGTGATGGACAGGGATGCCTGGCATGCTGCAGTCCATGGGGTCACAAAGAGTCAAAAACAACTGAGTGACCAAACTGAACTGAACTGACTCTGACTGTGGCCTTGGCCACGTGATATTGCAGTTCAGCCTCAGTAACCTGAATGTTCCTCATATGCCACACCCTGGATGCATCTGTTCCGCATCCACTGCAGTGATAGGAAGGACACACTCAAGGTAGGGAAAATCACTTCTTGGTTGGAGCCCAAACAGGAAATGGTTCAGCAGCTTCCTGGGATGCTTCCTGTGCAACATCATAAGCCTTCCCCTGGAAAACGTCTTGACCATGTCCTACCCAACACCGTGAGCGAGGGCTGCCAGGCTCTCTAGGTCTCCCGCACCCACCACCAGACCTTATCTCTACTCCCTCACTCCTACAACTTGTTTAGCCAGAGCTAAACAAGCTGATTCTTCAGCACTTGTACATTTCCAATTCCTGTGCGATGCCAGGCTTCCAACCTCTCTCCCCCCTCATCCACCCCCCGCCCCCACCTCTTCACTTTTCTTATCAGATTTCACCTCCTTGAGAAGCTTTGGCTCCAGACACCATCAGAGTTAACCACTCTCTCTCCCTTGTTTCTTGGCCTTTGCACTACTGGGAACTCACACTGAAGGGTGAGGGGCTGGAAGGCGGGGATGTCTTTTATCCACTCCCACTGCCTAGCACGCTGCCTGACCTGCGGTGGGGACTCAGAATCTGTCGATTTGAAGAGAATAGAGTGTCCAAAGTTTTAAGGCAGGGAGTTCTAGCTTTATAGCAAGAAAAGTGTGGTGCTCTGAGGACAGAAGAACCAAATAAGCTTGAAGGGCTGTAGGACGTAGGAACAGAAAGCACCCTGCCCTTTCCGCGCTTCCCACCGTGTTACAATTGTTGCAGAATTCCTGAGCCCTCTCTCCTGGAAAGCATAGTTTGTCCTTTCCCTATTTGATATTAGGAAACGTATTTGTCCCCTTCTTCTCTTTCCCCGTATGAGACAAATATACATACCTTACCCAGTCAACAGATGACGCACAAGATTTCTATCCCATTCCTTTGTTCTCTAGCTATAAAAACAGGCAGATGAGCCATGTTCCTTGTTGGCTCTCCCTGGAGCCAGCCCTCTGTTCTAAACAGCATCTCCCACTCTGATGAATTCTATTCTTCTCTCGTCCTTCCTCATGTCTGGAAATTCTTTTCCAATCCACCCATGGACCATGACAAAAAGAGCAAAATCTAAAACCTTCATCATCGAGATGAAGCCACCGAAGCTCAGAGAAGTGAAGGGACTTATCTAAGTCACCCAGCAAGAATCAGAGCAGGGAGTCAAACTCAGATCTGAGTCCAGAGAACTCAGGGTCTTCTGTCTTTCCAAGGTTGCCCCCTTGAATTGGTGTTTTCTGAAAAGGGATTTTAGTGTTGGGTCCCTGAACAACTGTTTTTACTTCTGATGTTAATCTAGAGGACACTGTAACCCGAGGATGGTTTGTTTTGCCCTCTTTGCTTTAGCAGCTAGGAAGCTCAGAGACAAATTTCTAGCAATATAAAGGACACAAGCCAGCATCTCATGGACTGGCACTTCTCTTTTCCTTATCGCCTTCCCACCTTGGGATCCTGTCTTACAATTCTTTCCTCTTGTGCTGATTGTTGCACACCTCTAGGTAGAAAATAAAAATACCTGAATGGTGAGGTCACATATATGGCAGAACTGGGATCAGAGCATCCCCTCTTCACCCAACCCTGGCGCTGCTCAGGATCACCAAACATCCCTTGCCCTCAGGGAGCTTATGATCATGGAGATCTTTTCACCAAATCCTGGAGAACTTTCAAAGGCCTCTCTGTCCTCATTTTGTTTATCTCAAACCTTGGATATTTCTATGAAAACCTGATTAAACATTTTCCCTACACTCAGCACAAAAAAAGCAAAACCTCCCCAGCCATTCATTTTGCCAGTTATTCTGGGAGAACAAGAAGAGTTCAAGGAAAGAACACAAGTGCATTTCATTACCATAAGAAGACACCAAGAGCAGAATATGATTCACAGAGGTCCCTGAGTTCTGACAGGCACATTTAGCTGAACAATTACCTGTTTTGTGCATTGTCGTAAACCACGGCATCTTCCATAAAATGTCCAAATGTTACCGAGGGTGGAATTGGACCTTGGGGCCCTATTTCCTGCCACATTACAAGACGGTAATTAACTCAGCTCAGAGGTCCCGGTTCCCCCTCGGCACCTCCAGGTTCTGCCTTTCCTCACTCCCTTTCAAGACAGCTCAGTAGCTCACAGACTCAGAGCCTCAGGACTGTGTCTGTGAGAAGCTCCCACCTTCCCAGACATCACACCTCCAGGCGGCCTGATGCACCCCAGTTATCTTCCACCTGGGGTCACCCACCCAGCAAAAACGTTCTCAGAGGTACCATTAAAGGAACACACACCAAGATTCCTGAGGAAATCCTATTCACTTGGCAACATCAGGACACCAGAACCTGGTCCCTTGTGCTTTCAAGAGCCAGTCAATGACTCTCCAACCAGAGCCTGAAACCACCCCCCGGGAGAAGCATTCCAGCTTCCTCCACGACCTGATGGCTCCGTGTCTGTCTTCTTGTCCCACAAGTACCTATCGTCCAGCCTCACACAAGTACCAGCCAGTGCTCTGAAGGTACCATGATGTCTCTGCCTTTACCATGGCCATCCTCCATCTTCTCTTGACAAAGTCACGCTCATCCTACAAGAATCTGCACCATCACTCGCTCCTCCAGCAGCCTCAGGCCCATCCCCAACCATCAGCCAGGTCCTCCTCCTGAGTCCTTCAAGCCAAGTCCCAGCTGAAGGCAGGAGAGGTTAATTCCAACCTCAGGCCTCAGAAGGAGGCCACATGGCTTGGTGACCACACCCTCTCATTCCCACTCTCACCAGAGTTATGGTGGGTAAATACCATCCCTCCACACACATACAACAAACAACAGCTAACAAGTCACACTCTTATCTGTTTTAGCTGTTGGGGTTCCATGTCAGATTTGTTTCTCAACAAATAAACACTCAAATCATCTCACCCTCTCCTCACCCACTGAGTCCAAAAATCTGTTATTTATGTCTGTATCTCCTCTGTTGCCCTGTACATAGGATCATCAATACCATCTTTCTAGATTCCATATATGTGTGCTAATATACAGCATTTGTCTTTCTCTTTCTGACTTACTTCACTTCCTAGAGGGACAAGGTTGGGAGGGAGGTGGGAGGAGGGTTCAGGATGGACGGGACATGTGTATACCTATGGCCAATTCACATTGACATATTCACAATATTGTAAAGTAATTATCCTCCAATTAAAATAAATAAATAAATTAAAAAATAATAATAAACCTGTGTTAGTTCCTAACACAACAAAGTAAATCAGCTACACATATACAGAGGTATTCTCTTTTGGGGATTCCCTTCCACAACTTTGTAAGACAACTATATGCCAATAAAAATTAATGTAAAAATGAAGCTGAAATAATAAAAATGCTTTGTCCTTAAAATAATTATGCTATGACTTTGATGCTGGTTTTGATGGAGTGGGTGGAGAATGGATGCGAACTACGCTTCTGGGACCTCAGAGCGGAGCACCTCTTGGACGAGAGCGTTGAGCAAGGCCAGCCTGGGGACTGGGAAGGGCGTTTAGAGTGCGAGGAGCAGCATGTGTGAAAACCAGACTTTGACACGGCGGTTCTTCTGCCAAAGGCCACAGCCTCTGTCTCTCTGCCCCTCTCTGGGGGTCCCTGTCCCCTTGCCCTCCCAGGCCTGGCAGGGGCTGCTCATCACGGGCCCCTGTCCTGGGACGCTCACCAGCCTATGTTGGTTTCATTTAACTTTGCCCACAACTCTGTAAACGTCCTCTCCTTAAACTCTCTCCCGACCCCCTTCTGCGGGTGTCAATTGTTCCCCCACCAGGACTCAGACCTTCGTCGCCCACAGCCTTGATTCATCTGCTTAACCATGGGGAAGAAAAGGAGGCGAGTACAGGGTTTGCAGAGCACCCCCGTCAGGCCAGGTGCTTTGCCGGTGTCATCTCACTGATCCTCATAACAAGTCTGTGATACGTGTCATCGGCCCTCTTAACCGAGGAGGAGACAGAGGCATTGAAGATGAAGTGACCCATCTGAAACAGCATGCCTTTTTTTCTTTTAATCTTAGAAGCATCTTTCCAGACCTCTCTCTTTCACTGTGAAGTGACGTGGCTAAGGACCACTCACTCCTCTTCCTGGTTTATGTATAAACAGAATCTTGAATGATGCCCACAGTGTTGATGATGTTTGTTTGAGGGTGGGCTGAGAGACAGGATTCGTGAGGTCTGAGATTGTTTTCCTTTTACCTTTGCACTTTTATATATTGCTTTACATTTTCAAAATAATGAGCATGTGTCATTTTACAAAAAACAATGATAATTATTCTAAAACATAGAAACTGGTGCCTAGGGAACAGTAAGCCCATAAGGAGCCTTTCATTCATTTCTCTCTCATGACTGCCTGCTTGGAAAGGTGGGGTGTAATCCCAGCATCACCCTGTTATCAGACATTGAATCAGTCCACCCGAGTCTACCCAACACATTGACATGGGCACCAGGGCTACAATTATTTTCATCTTACTCCAAAGTAATTTCATAACAATATTTATGAATTAATTTTATGATCTAGATATTTTCCTAATTAATACAAGGTCATAACAATGTTTCTCCTATTTCTTTTAAGTTTTATGATTTTAACTCTTACATTGAAGACTGTGATCCATGGTGTTAATTCTGAGGTGGGAAGTAAGAAATGAGGTTCATTTTTGGCATATGGATATTACCTTGGGACCAATGTCAAAACCCAAGTAAATATGTATGTGTGGTTCTATTTCTGAACTCTGTATTCTATCCCACTGATCTATAAATCCACTTTTATGACAATACCAACACTCTTGATTATCATAACTTTAGAGTAAATTTTGAAATCAGGTGATGTGAGTGCTCAATTAAAAATATATATATATTTAAGCTGAGTCCTTAATATTTCTGCATAAATTTTATTTATGTATTATGTATTTGTTTCTAAGAGTTATATTGGCCAACAATTTTTTTTTTTTGAACATTTACAACATGCCAGGGAAATGTTTTAAACCTAATGCTCTTAATTCTCAGTTATCTTGGTAGGTAGTAGAGTAACCAGCCTTCAAGAGGGCCCCTAGGGTCTCTATCTCCTAATAAATCTTTTTGGTTTTGGTTGCATTGGGTCTTGAAAGCACATAGGCTTTCTCTAGTTGCGACTCTCAGCAGTCTCTCTCTAGTTGCGACTCTCAGCAGTCTCTCTCTAGCTCCAATGCAAGGCCTTCTGTTGAAGAGCGCAGGCTCGAGCGCACGAGGTTCTGTAGCTGTGGCGTGTGGACTTAGTTGCCCCACAGAATGTGGGCTCTTAGTTTCTGCCTGGGAATCACACCCGCATCCATCGCATTGGAAGGAGCATTCTTAGCCACTGGGCCACCAGGAAAGTCCCATCCTAGTAATTTTTTAAATATTTATTTATGTATCTATTGGCTGTGCCAGGCCTTAGTTGCTGCACACAAGATCTCCAGTCTTCACTGCAACATGCAAGATCTTTTAGCTGTGGCCTGTGAACGCTTGGCTTCAGCACGTCGGCTCTAGTTCCCTGGCCAAGGACCGAGTCTGGGCCTCTCGCACCGCGGCGCGGAGTCTTAGCCCCTGGACCACCAGGGAACTCCCCCTACATGAATCTTGGACTCAGCTTGTCAATTGCTATTTTAGAAGCCCTGTTGGAATTTCAATTAGGATTGTTTTGAAAACAGAGATAGATATAGAGAGACCGAATAGTGAGTCTTGCAGTCTGTGGCCACAGCGTATTTCTGCATTTATTTCAACCTTCTTTAACGTCTCTCAGCAGTGTTGCGTAGTGTTTAGTGTGTGCACATGCATGTTTTTGGTTAAATTTATTCCTTGAAATACCTTGGTTTGATATAATCATATATCGGCAGACCTTGGCGATATTGCTGGTCCAGTTTCCACACCATCCCTACAAAGCAAACATCGGGATAAAGTGAAGTCACGTGAGCTGTTTGATTTCCCAATGCGATACAGAAGCAGTGCTTACACTACCTGCAGTCTTCTTGTTCAGTCGCTAAGTTGTGTTCGACTCTTTGCAACCCCATGGACTGCAGCGCTCCAGGCTCCTCTGGTCTCCACTGTCTCCCAGAATTTGCTCAAACTCAGGTCCATTGAGTCAGTGATGCCATCCCACCATCTCATCCTCTGCTGCCCCCTCCTCCTCCTGCCCTCAACCTTTCCCAGCATCAGAGTCTTTTCCAGTGAGTGGGCCTGTCACATCATGGTGGCCTAAGTATTGGAGCTTCAGCTTCAGCATCAGTCCTTCCAGTGAATATTCAGGGTTGATTTCCTTTAGGATTCACTGGTTTGATCACCTTGCAGTCCAAGGGACTCTCAACAGTCTTCTCCAGCACCACAATTCAAAAGTATCAGTTCTTCAGCACTCAGCCTGCTTTATGGTCCAACTCTCACATCTGTACATGACTACTGGAAAAACCATAGCTTTGACCCGTCCGTTCTTGGTCAGGAAAGTGATGTCTCTGCTTTTTAATACACTGTCTGGGTGTGTCTTAGCTTGTCTTCCAGGAGCACGTGCGACCTGCATGGTGTGGCTCAGCTTCACTGGAGTTACACACGACCCTTCACCATGACAGCGCTGTGGCTCATGAAGGGGATACTGTAGTCTAGTAAGTGTGCAAAAGCATTATGTCTTTCAAGAGCACATACTTTAACTGAAAAATAGTTTTATTGCTGAAAAATGCTAACCATCATTTCAACGCTCAGCAAGTCATACTAACGTCAAACATGACTGATCACAGATCACCATAACAAATTCAATAAGAATTTAAAAGTTAGAAATATCGTGAGAAGTACCAGAATGTGATGCAGAGACTGGAAGCAGGTAAATGCTGTTGGAAAAATGGTGCCTGTAGACTTGCTGGGCGCAGAGCTGCCACAAACCTCCCATTTGTGAAAGGTGCAATGTCTGTGAAGTTCGATAAAGTGAAGCACAATGAAACAAAGTATGCTTGTATTGCTTTTTAAAATTTAAATGGCAATTATTCAATGGTATTTATAGAAGTACCGCTGACTTCTGCATATTAATCTGATATTCTGCAACCTTATCAATCTCACTTACCAGTTCTATTAGCTTTTTGTCTTTGGGATATTCTGTGTGGAAGGTAATGTCATCTGGGAAGAAACAGTTGTGTTTCTTCCTTTCTAGTTCATGTGGCGTTTATTTCTTTTTTATATCTTGTGTCATTGTCTAGAACCACACATGTAGGGATGAACAGAAGTGGTAAAGCAGACATCTTCACCTTGCTCCTGATCTTAAGGAAAAGCATTCAGTTTTTCACCAGTAAGTGGGATGATAGCTATAAGCTAACTTAGAAAGTTTCTTTCTATAGCTACTTTGCTAAGGATTTCTGTTATTATTGTTCAGTAGCTCAGTTGTGTCCAACTCTTTGTGACCCCATGGACTGCAGCATATCAGACTCCCCTATCCTTCACTATCTCCCAACTTTTGCTCAAATTCATGTCCATTGAGTTGGTGAGGCTACCTAGCCATCTCATCTTCTGACGCCTGCTTCTCCCTTATGCCTTCAGTCTTTCCCAGCATCTGAGTCTTCTCCAATGAGCAGACTCTCTTTGCATCAGATGAGCAAAGGATAGGAGCTGCGGCTTCAATATCAGTCTACTCACTGATGTTTTAATTCCAGGTATAAAACCCACTTGGTCATGATGCATTGTCATTTTATGTATTACTGGAGTCAGTGGGTTAAAATTTTGTGAAAGATTTGTATATCCAAGAAGGATATTAGTCTGTAGTTGTCTTTCTTGTAATATCTTTAAGTAGTTTGGTATCAGGGTAAAGCCAGTCTCATGAAATAAGTCATATTATCCCCTCTTCTGTTTACAGGAAGAGTTGTATGTAATTAATAGTATTTCTGTTTTAAATGACAGAATTCACCAATGAAGCCAGCTGAGACTGGAGGACTTTTTTTTTTTTTTTTGCTTATTTTTGTGGAAAAGTTTTTAACTATAAATTCTATTTATTTTCTAGATGTAGGGCTATGTAGTGTGTCTATTTCTTCTTGAGTGAGCTTTTGTAGCGTGTGTATTTTAAGGAATTTGTCCATTTCATGTAAGTTGTGGAATATATTGGCATTAAGGTGTTAAGGTACGTTCTCTTCAGTTCAGCTCCGTCGCTCAGTCGTGTCCGGCTCTTTGCGACCCCATGAATCGCAGCACACCAGGCCTCCCTGTCCATCACCAACTCCGGGAGTTCACTCAGACTCACGTCCATCGAGTCCGTGATGCCATCCAGCCATCTCATCCTCTGTCGTCCCCTTCTCCTCCTGCCCCCAATCCCTCCCAGCATCAGAGTCTTTTCAGTGAGTCAACTCTTCGCATGAGGCGGCCAAAGTACTGGAGTTTCAGCTTTAGCATCATTCCTTCCAAAGAAATCCCAGGACTGATCTCCTTCAGAATGGACTGGATGGATCTGCTTGCAGTCCAAGGACTCTCAAGAGTCTTCTCCAACACCACAGTTCAAAAGCACCAATTCTTCGGCGCTCAGCCTTCTTCACAGTCCAATTCTCACATCCATACATGACCACAGGAAAAACCATAACCTTGACTAGACAGACCTTTGTTGGCAAAGTAATGTCTCTGCTTTTCAATATGCCATCTAGGTTGGTCATAACTTTTCTTCCAAGGAGTAAGGGTCTTCTAATTTTATGGCTGCAGTCACTATCTGCAGGGATTTTGGAGCCCCAAAAATAAAGTCTGACACTGTTTCCACTGTTTCCCCATCTATTTCCCATGAAGTGATGGGACTGGATGCCATGATCTTTGTTTTCTGAATGTTGAGCTTTAAGCCAACTTTTTCACCCTCCTCTTTCACTTTCCTCAAGAGGCCTTTTAGTTCCTCTTCACTTTCTGCCATAAGGGTGGTGTCATCTGCATATCTGAGGTTATTGATATTTCTCCCAGCAATCTTGATTCCAGCTTGTGTTTCTTCCAGTCCAGCGTTTCTCATGATGTACTCTGCATAGAAGTTAAATAGCGGGTGACAATATACAGCCTTGACATACTCCTTTTCCTATTTGGAACCAGTCTCTTGTTCCATGTCCAGTTCCAACTGTTGCTTCCTGACCTGCATACAGATTTCTCAAGAGGCAGGTAAGGTGGTCTGGTATTCCCATCTCTTTCAGAATTTTCCACAGTTTATTGTGCTCCACGCAGTCAAAGGCTTTGGCATAGTCAATAAAGCAGAAATAGATGTTTTTCTGGAACTCTCTTGCTTTTTCCATGATCCAGCGGATGTTGGCAATTTGATCTCTGGTTCCTCTGCCTTTTCTAAAACCAGCTTGAACATCAGGGAGTTCACAGTTCACGTATTGCTGAAGCCTGGCTTGGAGAATTTTGAGTATTACTTTACTAGCGTGTGAGATGAGTGCAATTGTGCAGTAGTTTGAGCATTCTTTGGCACTGCCTTTCTTTGAGATTGGAATGAAAACTGACCTTTTGCAGTCCTGTGGCCACTGCTGAGTTTTCCAAATTGGCTGGCATATTGAGTGCAGCACTTTCACAGCATTATCTTTCAGGATTTGAAACAGCTCCACTGGAATTCCATCACTTCCACTAGCTTTGTTCATAGTGGTGCTTTCTAAGGCCCACTTGACTTCACATTCCAGGATGTCTGGCTCTCTTACTATTACTTTAATATCATAGGGCATGTCGCGATACCTTCTCTCATTCTTGATAGTGGCAATTTGTGTCTTCTCTCCTTTTCCTAATAAATCCAGTTATAGGCTTACCAGTGTTACTGATCACACAAAGAACTAGACTGTGGTTCTCCTGCTTTTTCTCTGTTGCTTTTCTGTTTTCTATTTCAGTGCTTCCTGCTCTTATCTTTATTTTCTTTTTTCTGATTATTTTTTGTTTAGTCTGCTATGTTTTTCTAGTTTCTTAAAGTGGAAAATTAAGTTTCTGATCTGAGAATTTTTTCCTCAAATAAATATTTAATACTGTAAATTTCTCTTTAAGCACTGCTTTAGCCATGTCTCACTAATTTTTATGTTTTGCTTACAATTTTATTCATAGCAAAATATTTTTAAAATCTCTTTGTGATTTCTTCTTTGATGTATGATTCCCGAAGTGTGAGATTTACTTTCTATGTATTTAGCAAATATTCCAAATTTCTTTTTGTTATTAACATAAATTGAACCCTGTTGTATTTCTGAAACATATTATTATGCTTTATAATCACTAATGTTTATCGAGACTTGTTCTTACAGCCCGGGATATCTTCTATCTTGATGAATATTCCTTATGCTCTAAAAAAGGACACGTGCTTTGCTTTTGCTGTTGGCGTGCTCTATAAATGTCACTAGGTCGAGGTGATATTATTTGTTAGCAGTAAAGTCTTCTACGCCCTTTCTCACTTTCTATTTGTTCTATCCAGTATCAAGAGAGAAGTGTTACATTTCTATTGTGATTATAGATCTGTGTATCTTTTTAATTGTTTCAGGTTTTCTGCACATAAAATTCTACTGTTAAATACATATGCATTTAGAATTATTACACCCTCTTCATAAAGTCCACTGCTGTGGGTACCCTGTCAGGAACTCCTCTGGTGGCTCAGTCAGTAAAGAGTCTGCCTGCAGTGCAGGAGACCCAGATTCGATCCCTGGGTTGGGAAGATCCCCTGGAGAAGGACATTGCAAACCACTCCAGTATTGTTGCCTGGAAAATCCCACGGACAGAGGAACCTAGCAGGCTGCAGTCCTCTTGGAATCGCAAGAGTTGGACATGGCTTAGCGACTAAACCACCACCACCGCAGTGCTGAGGGTTATCATGGACACTTTTATAGATGATAGTCAACTTTTGTCTGAGGCCCACTTAGGTGGAATAAATGATCTTGAAGTTCATTACCCTTCCCATTGCCATTTTCCAAAGCAATCATCAAGAAAAAAGATTAACAAAATGAAAACCTAAAAGCTATTCTACCAATATATTTACCAATGTGAAACTAGAAACCACTGAAAACAGCATAATTTAAGACCACACTGATAATTCACTAATCAAAAATGTATCCTCCTTGCTTAGTCACTAAGTCTGTCCAACTCTTTGTGATCCCATGGACTATAGCCCACCAGGCCCCTCTGTCCATGGGATTTTCCAAGCAAGAATACTGGAGTGGGGTGCCATTCCCTTCTCCAGGGGATCTTCCCAGACCAGGGATCAAACCCTTGTCTCCTGCATTGGAAGGCAGATTCTTGGCCAATGAGCCATCTGGAAAGCCCAAATTTAGGAAATTTCAACTCTTTACCTAAGTTTGATCTACAGGAATTTGGAATATTAGTGGGAAGTCAGGCTCCTTGATGGAATGCTAAGCTCTTAGTCAACTACAATAATGTACTAAATTCGATTTATAAGGACTACATTTGGTAACTTTTAAGGACTCAATGCATTCCTGATAAGTAAACATCAGCCATGCATAACAACAAAAATAAATGGGCTTGTGCATCATTCATGACTAAAAACTGGACTAGACTGTGCGTTTCAGATTAGTTTGAGACATTCCAGGAGCCCCTTGCTTCCCACCAGTGGACAGTGGACCACACACTGAGAAACACAACTCCATTCCAGGATTCAGTAGAGAGATGGTTTTCAGGTTAAAGCAGAGGAAATACTCTGCTTACCTTGAAACACTACAATGGCTCTTCTCATACCAGTGACACCAGTCAATATACCCCTTTTCCATTTGGGACCCAGGAAGCTCAGAGACAAACTTGCCAGTCAAACTTTAAAACCCTGTGTCTTGAGTGTTTTTATTCTCACTTCCTCTTTTAAAGCAGCATTTGCCCTAATTTCATTACTCATGTTATTCTAGTTTACTAAATGTCTTTCTTATCAGCCATCTCTTTATCTTTTTTCTTACATGTGTGTGGGGAACAGTGCACTGGAATGAATAAATCACTGCCTGACTGTCTGTGGGTCGCATCAGAGATTCCCACTAACCTGCCACATGAAACTCCTGACCTCAGCTTTGCATTCTGTTTATCCACTCGGGCCCCTTGCAAGCTGCTAAAAATCCCACTGGGTATTTAACAAGCCTAACTCTTTAAGTTAGAGGAGCAATAAAGTCAGCTCCCTCCCAGCCATCCCTGAATTGCAGACTTGGCTGGCACCCTGTGGGCATGAAAGTGAAAGTGCCAGTCCCTCAGTCATACCTAACTCTTTGTGACCCCATGGACCCCATGCAGCCCACCAGGCTTCTCTGACCATGGAATTCTCCAGGCAAGAATAATGGAGTATTCTTGGTAGCCATCCCCCTCTCCAGGGGATCTTCCCAACCCAGGGATCGAACTTGGGCCTCCTGCACTGGCAGGCAGATTCTTTACCATCTAACCCACCAGGGTAGCATGGTGGGCATGAGACGATGGAGAAATGAGAACCTGTCCTGGCCCACCGCATGGCAGTGGAAGCCGGCCGCCAGGGGAATGCCTGCTGTGTTGTGCTAGAATGGTTACCAGGGTCTGGAGTCCCAGCAAACATGACATTGTAATCTCAGTTATGTTTTATTTATGGGAAGTGGTGGCACAGCGAGGGTGTGTTAACAAACAAAGATGATTGCTTCTGAGCCACTCTCGTCCTGAGGTAATTAACACACAGTAACGCACCAGTTGGGGATTCAAAGAGCCCACAACCTTTTCCATAGGAAAATGATCTGCAACACCCAGGCCGAAAGGGTGGAATCTGGAGGAAGAAGAACGTGTTTTTATCTTTGGCTAAAGGTGCCTCATTAAAAGCACTGGCATAAATTACCCTTCCTTTTAAAAAAAAAAAAATCCATATAACATTAAGAAAACTACAGAGTATAAAATGTCAGAGGCAGAGATGTGTGGATTTGCAGCTGTTGGTAAAGTGGGCCGGGGCTCCTGTGTATCTTGCATGGCATAAATTAAAAATATTGACTGCAACCCAAATAGCATTTGCAATCAGCTCAATGTGGCAATGTGTTATACAGACCATTTGCTTTTAAAAAATTAAAATATGAATCAAACTTGGATGACAAAGAAGTTCAACTTCTCGGAAAAATCAAATACATCATCAAAAGGTCACACCGTAGACAAATTGCTGTTAAAATTTATGACTTGTTTGCAAAATGTACTGTTGATCATTGGTAACTGCTAAATGCTTGGGCGCCTTCTGACAAAATAAATAAATAAATAAGGCACTCTGCATTCATTAGGGAGAAAAATATGAAAAACTACCTGGGATGCTAATACGTAGCTGAGGGAGGGTAGCGGATGAGGCTGCTACTCTGGGCGGAGGAGGAAGGAATCCAAAAGCAAAGAGCAAGGAGCCTCGGTCAAGAGAACACATGATCGCCTCTGGGGGAAATCTGAGAGGGCCAATTGTCTACAAAGCACAAAGTCAGAGCATCCAAACTTAAAGCAGCAAGGTGCCTTAGGCCCCAGGGGATGTGCTTAGAGATTCTGTGCTTAAAGATTCCACCCCTCCCAAAGGGTGCCCCCCGCTGACCCTCGTCTGGGCCAGGTTCTCCAACATCATTCTCTGCAAATCTCCAAAATCACTCACTGGTGGCAGAGACCATGCCCAGGCCAGAAAGACTCCCCACCAACCCAGTGCTCAGCGGAGGACCCAGGACGGAGCAGGGCACACCAGAGGCCTGTGGGGTTTCTCTCCAGCATCTTCTGCCCTTCCCTCAGTGGGTGGCAGCTATAATCTGGGGGCGGCTAGAAACGGCCCCCCTCCACTCCCATCCTAGCCTGCCCCTCACCTTGCCATCCTGATTGATTTAGGAAACCAGGATTAACCAGCGCCTGACTTCCTTCCGGCCCAGGAACTGGATTCAAGAACCGCCACGCAGACCGATGGCTCTGCCTTCTCCCTCAGGCCGATGAGAAGGGAGGGAAAGGCGACTGGGGAATTCTCAGGAAAGAGGGTTCTTTTCTTCTTCTGAGAGAGCTCCTGGAAATCTGTGCCCTCCCTCCTGGGGACCACGTGAGGTGAGGCTGAGAAACGAAAGGGAAGGGGGTGGAATGGGGAAGGTACCCGAACCCAGCAGTGACGGAGAATGCCCCAGTGAAGCCTCCGCGTGCCCTCTGAAGTTAGGCTGAGGCCCTGTCATTCAGCCTGCGATCGTCTCCACCCCCAGCCCTGACCCAGCAGGGCACCTGCGTGTGACTCTCCATATCTCCCAGTGCTGATGGCTCCACGCCGAGGATCCAGCAGAGACCCCCGAGGCGACTCTAATCGGCAGAGGTGGACCTGTCCTGTGTAGGCTGCCCAGTTTGATGGCCATGGGTCACCTGTGGCTACTGAGCCCTTGAAAGGTGGCCAGTGCAACTGAGGAACTGAGTCTTTAATTTTATTGATTTAAAAAATTAATTTGGATTTAAGCAGTTGCTGGTGGCTACCCCAGTTCTAGAACATATCAGCAAAGCAAGAAAGAACTGGCTGGAATCTTTGAATCTCTCCATAGGAAGCTGCCCAGCAGCCACTTTATGGGACTGTGACATTAACAAGAAGGCAACCTTCATTATCATAGAGTGAGTCACTGGGATTTTGAGATCGTGTCAGCAGTGAATGGTCCTGACGCACTGGTGCTTATAGAGTGTTGACTCGTGCACTGTGTGAGCACGTTGCATGACATCTCTTATTCACCCATGCGGCTCCCCTGGAGGCTCAGCTGGTAAAGAATCTGCCTGCAATGCAGGAGACTCTGGTTCTCTTCCTGGGTTGGGAAGATCTGCTGGAGAAAGGAAAGGCTACCCATTCCAGCATTCTTGGGCTTCCCTCGTGGCTCAGCTGGTAAAGAATCCGCCCACAATGCAAGAGAACCTGGGCTCTATCCCTGGGTTGGAAAGATCCCTGGAGGAGGGGGAAAGGCTACCCACTGCAGTATTCTGGCCTGGAGAATTCCATGGACCGTACAGTCCGTGGAGTTGCAAAGAGTCGGACACAACTGAGCAATTTTCACAGCTCACAGCAACAACTGGAGGGCATCGGTAGCATTATTATCCACATGTTACAGACGAGGAAACCGAGGCCCCCGGTGGCCACTCGTATAGAAAGAAGCTGAATGGGATCCCCACCCAAGTCACTCAGCCTCAGAACTAAAATCAAGGGACCCATGATGGATGCTGTAGTCGAGGCCCAGAAGGAAGACAGTGGCTACAATGGAAATGGTCCCCAAAGGGTTCTATCACCTAAGGGGGTCAGAGAAGAAGGCTCATGGCATAAGAGGTGCCCGGGGCCTGGCGGTCTCGCCCCTGGCTCTGATCTCCTCCCTGGCTGCTGCCTCGGAGGGACAGGGCATCTGATTCCGGGGGTTTCGCACTCCCTACAACAGGTGGGTGTCCTCCCACTGAGGACAGTGGACACCGCCTCCTTCCTGAACCCGCAGCCCTTCAGGACTCAGGGTGTTACACGCCGCAGGGACCACGCCAGGGCTTAAGTGTCCATAAGTGAGAAAGCACCAGGTCGTCTGCCGAGCAGGAGGTCCAGGAGGGGACCTTGATCCACATGTCCCACAGGACACGGGAGGGAGGAGGGGACAAGAGGAGGCAGGGACATCGGGGAAAGACTGGATGTCTGGGAAGAGCCTGCAGTGTTCCAGAGGCAGGAGGCTTCCTCAGAGGGATGCACAGAGGCCAGTGAGGTGGACTCGGGGTCGTCATTCAGTTGCTAAGTGATATCCAACTGTTTGCAACCCCACGGACTACAGCACGCCAGGCTTCCCTGTCCTTCACTATCTCCCAGAGCTTGCTCAAACTCATGCCCATTGAGTCAGTGATGCCATCCAATCTTCTAGTCCTCTGTCGTCCCCTTCTTTTCCTGCCTTCAATCATTCCCAGCATTAGGTCTTTTCCAATGAGTCAGTTCTTCGCATCAGGGGCCCAAAGGATTGGAGCATCAGCATCTGTCCTTCCAGTGAATACTGAAGGTTGATTTCCAGGACTTGAGGTGGCCATCATTTGTGTGGTTGTTTATTTAATACGTCTGGGCTTCCCAGATGACTCAGTGCTAAAAGAATCCACCGGCCAGTGCAGGAGTCCTAGGAGATACAGGTTTGATCCCTGGGTCAGGAGGCTCTCTTAGAGGAGGGCATGGCAACTCACTCCAATATTCTTGCCTGGAGAATCCCATGGACAGAGGGGCCTGGTGGGCCACAGTCCATGGGGTCGTAGAGTCGGGCTCAGCTGAGCACACACATTTCTCATATCCGTCATTTCCTACCATATGTCTAGGAATGTAAATTCTTCAGAGCTTTTCCTCAAGCATCAATTCATCAGTCCTTCAACCATGCTGTGGGGGAGGGGGGACACACATCCACCCAGTTTGCACAGAAGGAAACGGGCTGATGGGACTGGCTGGGGAGAGACCTGGGAGAACACACGGATGAGGAGCCAGGAGGCATGAGCTGGCAGGGGTGGGGTCTGGGTAGAGGTCAGCTCTGAGGATGAGCACTCATTTGACCCACACGGGGCTTCTCACCTGTGAACTCCCCCAAATATCCTGCATCAGAATCTCTCAGGATTTACGTTTAAAAATGCACATTCCAGG
Organism: Nanger dama; assembly: GCA_917880005.1. Classification (NCBI taxonomy): domain Eukaryota; kingdom Metazoa; phylum Chordata; class Mammalia; order Artiodactyla; family Bovidae; genus Nanger; species Nanger dama. The sequence continues at coordinate 5,981,688 of CAKJTW010000063.1, read as the reverse complement.
CCCTAGACCTGCTGACCGAGAATCTCCAAGAGGCATGAGCTGGGAATCTGTATTTTAAGTGCAAGCTCCATGGATTTTGTGGGGGCGCTTTCCAGGTGGCACAGTGGTAAAGAAGCGCCTGACAATACATGAGACACAAGAGTCGCAGGTTCGATCCTTGGGTCGGGAAGATCTCCTGGAGGAGAAAGTGGCTGCCCACCACAGTCTTCTTGCCTGGAGAATCCCATGGACAGAGGAGCGTGGCGGGCTGCAGGCTCTGGGTCACAAACAGCTGCACACAGCTGAGCACCTGAGCACCGTGGGTCACCCTCCTACAAGAAAGAGAGTGACAACTGGCATGCGGACCACGTCTGGGGGCTCCATGTCCTCAGGGAGCCTGTGGGGCTTTTTCCAGGGAGGATCAGGCTTCTGGACAGGGTCACCGGGTCCCTCGAGCCCTCAAGATGACCCAGATGGGTGTTGTGCAGCGTCTTTGCCCAGAGGGACGCTCCCTGAGGGGTATGCACTCTGGTGTGTGCAGTGCAGGGGAGGGAGGAAAGGAGCAGAGACGGAAGAACAGAAGGAGAGACGGAGGCAACTCAGCAATGACAGACAGACAGCAAGAAAGCGGAGGGCGAGGGAGGCGGGGGAGCAGGAGAGAGACAGGAAGGCAGAGGGAGACTGCAACGTGATGGCTCCCATCTGCCAAGCCCCGGCCCCTCCCGCGAGCAAGGGCAGGCCAGGCGGACCCGCACCCCGCCTGCAGAGCAGCCCCCACCCCACATGCCAGCCACCCCCTGCCCAGCTGCCAGGCACTCAGGACTGGGCCACGTGGGTGTCTCCGTGACTATGCCCAGCAAGGCGCCCCCAGACACACACACGGTGGGGGGCGGGGCAGGAGGGGCAAACCTTCCCAGAGCCCAGGAGTCCAGGGTGGGAGACTGTGATTTCTCTGCAGACTGAGGGGGTGTGGGCAGGGGTGGGAGGCAGGAGGCAAAGAGGTTAGGGTGACAAGGGGCACAGTGGAGGACTTGCTGGGAAGCTGAGACCACGACCCCAAAATGAAAGGGATAGCAAGTGGAATTTGCACTTTCAGGTGCCGGGGGCCTTGGCTACCTTATGCTGCTCGACCCTCGCAGTTCTGAAGTGAGATCTTGTCCCCATAGTACAGATGTGAAACTGAGGCCAAGAGATCACAGATCCCAGAGCCGAGACTCCTGCTCAGTCTCAAGTGCATCCAATTCTAAATCCCGTTTTCTTTCCACTGCACGCAAGTTTCCAAGTTCACAAGACAACAAAGAATAGTACAGGAGATTTTGAAAACAGTTCAGATTGGCAATACCAGGGCTACCACAAGGAAGTCAGGACCAACTGTAGCCAGAGAAGCTCAGGGGCCTGGGGAAGCAAAGTGGTTTCAGCAGAATGTCTTGAGACGGCCCCAGGGGTGGAGGGAGTTATCTATGTATTTATTCACAACTCTCTATCTCACCATCTTCTAAAAAGAATTGAGGAGGTTACAGTAAGATCACATGTCCACTGTGCGTGCTTAGGCATCAGTCGTGTCTGACTCTTTAAGACACCATGTAGCCCACCAGGCTCCTCTGTCCATGGGACTCTCCAGGCAAGAATACTGGAGTGGATGCCATTCCTCCTCCCGGGGATCTTCCTGACCCAGGGGTGGAGCCTGCGTCCCCCTGCATCGGCCCTTTGCTTCTTTACCCCTGAGCCACCTGGGAAGCCACTACATGTCCAGTGAGCCTGTCAAAATAGAAACTCAAAAATGATATTGAAGGAAGGGTATGTTTTCACATCACCACATGGTGATGTAAAACCAAAGGAGGAATATCTTTTAATCTCAACCTAATACCGATTCTGTGATTGAGTATTAAATTTACGTGGAGCTTCCTGGCAGCTGTGGCATGAAAAGAAATGCAACAAGACACGTGATTCAAATACAAATGAACTATATGGACTTATCAAAAGAGATATCTATTTCCCAGTGCTAAGTCCTAGAATCAGGGATGAGGGTTCCAGATGAATAAAATATCACAAACACGTGTTTTCCTGTTATATTGTTATACACGCAGACCTACATATACATAACTACTTACATAAAAGATGTGTAGATAACAATAGAGTAGTTATACACTTGTATATATAACTCTATATATGCTTATAGTTTCATATATATGATTGCATAGACCTATATAGCTTTATATACAACTGTAGTTGTAGAGTTATACAGTATATAGTTATATGGTACATAGTTATATATAGCATATGCATGCATCTGTGTGTGTGTGTATCTAAACTCAAAAGAAAGGGAATCCTTTCATAACAAACCATAATAGAAAAGAATATGAAATGAGCATATGTGTGCTGTGCTAGTTGCTCAGTTGTGTCTGACTCTTTGTGACCCCATGGACTGTGGCCCACCAGGCTCCTCTGTCCATGGGATTCTTCAGGCAAGAATACTGGAGTGAGTTGCCATTTCCTCCTCCAGGGGATCTTCCCAACCCAGGAACTGAGCCCAGGGCTCCCTCATTGCAGGTGGATTCTGTACCATCTGAGCCACCGGTGTGTGTTAGTTTCTGGTATGTATATATAAATCACCATGCTATACACCAGAAACTACACAATAAAATCAACTGTAATTTAAAAAAAAAAAAATGAAGTTGGATGTAACTTGCCTTCCCTTGTGGCTCAGTGGTAAAAAAAAATCTATCTTCCATGGAGGAGATGCAAGTTGGATCCCTGGGTCAGGAAGATCCCCTGGAGGAGGCTATGGCAACCCACTCCAGTATTCTTGCCTGGAGAATCCCATGGACAGAGGAGTCTGGAGGGCTACAGTCCATAGGGTCTCGAAAGAGTGGGACACGGCTGAGCGACGAAACAACAATAAAAGGGGGAATCCTGGAAAGCCAAAGGGACCACAGCCAAAGCAGAGACAGCGGACTCCCCAGTCCGTGGGCTGCCAGTCCAGGAACAGAACCTGAGCTAAGGGACTAGAGCCCTGGCACCCCGTCCCTGTGATGCTGGGCAGCTAGAAGGGATCCTTCTTCATAAAGCCTGGATTCTGAAGAACTGCTCTCTGACAAAAGCCGGACAAGAAATGCCACACCCTCTGGAACACGAGGAAGAAGTGTGTGATCTCTCTGGACCTTGGGTGGAAGAAGTCACTGGGGCCATGGGTATGTGGGATCCAGGGTTGCACTCCCTTTCCAGACCAAATGAAGACACTGAGGCCCTCCAGAAGCGGCCGTGGATGTGTTCCTAAAGAAGCGTTTACAGTAGAAGCCATCAGACTCACCCAGAGGGGAGCTCACGAAGAGGAGCTCACAATCAGAGACCGCAGTCACCGTGGAGTCAGATCCACACCTGCACTTAGCCAGACCATTTGGAATCACAGCATATGAATATTTTCTCTTCTTCTAAAAGCTAACATCATCTCAACTATTACCAAAGTCTTCAACCCCCTCATTTCCAATGGATATAAATATTCCATTTGAACAAACTCTTTTTCATTCATTCACTCCTTTTTATTGAATACAGAGGCCACTTCTAACATCTTGCTGTCATGCATGCCATTCACCGGAATGCTTTCTCCTCATGAATGATAAGCAATGCGTCTATGTTTCTTTTTCCCTGTAGGTACCAAGAAATGTGGACTCAGATCTATGATTTAAGTGTAGCAACACATAGCCTGCTTCTCTAGGCTGTAATTTTACGTAGGTGTATATGCCTAGCTCATCGTTTCATCTCTTATTTATTTATAGCCCTGCTGCTTAGTTATATTGTATTATGCTTCCTATTGGCCTCCTCAGAAGTTTGTGGAACTGTTACAAAAGAATTTAATGAAATGTCAAAGTGACCATCTGTAGGCATATAACTCTTCCTCTCCCTAGGAATTGTTTGGTGGTTCAGATGGTAAAATAATCTGCCTGTAATGTGGGAAACTTGGTTTCAGTCCCTGGGTTGGGAAGATCCCCTGGAGGAGGGCATGGCAACCCACTTCTGAATTCTTGCCTGGAGAATCCCATGGAGAGAGGAGCCTGGCGGGCTATAGTCGACAGGGTCGCGAAGAGTCAGACCCAACTGAGAGACTAAGCACAGCCCAGCACATACTTAGTACAGCTGCTGAGAATAACATGACCAGATCAAATGAGCACAGTATCGTTTAGCTCTTAATACACACTACCCCCAGAGCTTCCAAAGAAGATAGGGGAACGTGGTTGAAACGTGATAGAGGCAACAAAACGGAACCCTCAATTACATCACCAAATGCAGGCCCAAAGACTGAGTCAGGCTGGGGTCAAAGATGAGGTTGGAGGGCTGGGAGTGTCACCTGTGGTCTTCCTCTGAATTTCTCCCTTTCACTCACCAGCTCCTCATTGTACCATGCAGCGTGGAGTAGACGCTTTGTACAATCTTGTCAATGGAAGGAAGGAGGAAGAGCTGGGAAGAAAGAAGGGGCGGGAGATACCATTTCTGATGCTCAGTAGCTCCTGGCTTTCCTGCACGATCTGCTACCCTGCCTCCCCTTTGGAAATTTCAGCCTGCAGTGCATTTTGAGCCAAAGACATTTCACACGGCCTGTCCCATGAGCGGCATGTCAGGCTCGTTATAGCATCGTGGGGCTTGGACAGAGAGAGTGACCACCCACTTCCAGACAGGACCTCTGGGTTCACATCCTGAGACATGTCCCACACTAGATGTTTCTCAGTTTCATAGTTACATATTAAACCTCTCTCAGCGCCAGAGAAATGGCACCCCACTCCAGTACTCTTGCCTGGAAAATCCCATGGACAGAGGACCCTGGTAGGCTATAGTCCAAGGGGTCACGAAGAGTCGGACATGACTGAGCGACTTCACTTTCTCTTTTCTCTTTCATGTACTGGAGAGGGGAATGGTAACCCACTCCAGTGTTCTTGCCTGGAGAATCCTAGGGATGGGGAGCCTAGTGGGCTGCTGTCTATGGGGTCCCACAGAGTCGTCCACAACTGACGTGACTTAGCAGCAGCAGACATTTCCTATTTTTTCCATCTTTGATTATAAAAAGTCACAGGAACACAGGTACATTCCGATCATGGCCTGTGAGAAGGAAACCACAGTAAAGGGAAACAGTTTGGATGGCAGCATGACACATGGATGCCTGGGACAAAGACTGGGTTTCCTAATCTGTAGCAAAGGACACACCTCCTCCAGCCTCCTGGTGGGCTCCGAGCTGCCATCTGAGAGACAGAACTCTGATTGCCGGGTTCGCTCACTGCCTCCCCAGCTAATTGGGAGTCATCTAAGCCCTGGATGCATCTTCAGGGCCTAGGAGTATGGGGCATTCAGGAGGAACTCTGGGATCACTAAGGTAATAAATAACTGAACAGATGGGTGGATGTCCCTTTCTGCCCACTAAAAGGTAAACCCCAGGAACTCAGGGATGAGTCTTAATGATCAGTAACTTCCGAGCAGAGTCTCTGACACAGCATAAATCTTTGATAAATGTTCATTAATGAACAACTTGTAGATGGTTGGCTGGATGGATAAATAAATGGATGGATGATGGATAGAATGGATGGAGAGATGGATGGATAAAAGGATAACAGGGTAGATGGATGGATGGATGGATGGATGGATGGATGGACAGGTAGATGAGTGGATGGATAGATAGATGGGTAGATAAACAGACAGGTAGACAGGCAGATGGATGGCTGGATAAATGAACAGAGGGATGTACTATCCTTTAGGGTTTGGGAGAAGATTCCTATATGAGACGGATTTGTACTAGATGCTTCTCAGGGTCCAACTAACTATATGACTTTGCTCCTCTGCGGGCTTTACTGTGCTTTCCCAACAACCATGCATTTTCCTGTGCCATACCCTCTGCAAGAGAGGCCATTTCTCCTCACTTGTTCTCATCTTCCTGGTGAATCCTTACACATTTTCCAAAGAGCAGCACAATTTCCCGAATCCTCTCTCTCCACAGCCGATTACTGCCTCCCTCTTCCAGGCTCCTCTCACTGCCCACGTTGCCCCACAGAGCTTTGTTTCATAAGGCATTTCTCTCATTAAACAATGAGGCCCCCAAGAGCAAAGACCAGGCCTGACCCCTGTGTGCCCAGGCCTGACCTCCAGCTCAGTCTTGGCTTTGGGAACTAAATAGACTTTTAAGCTCTCGCTGCTTTGACTTCTTTAGTACATCCTGAACGGTCTTTAACCAGAATCCTATAAAATTGTTTTGAAGGTTAGGCAGAGGAGGCAATTAGTGACTAAGATTTTTACTGGCACATAAGAAAGTCAGAATTTCATCTTCCCTGGCTTGAAAGTTACAAGTTTCATTATCTGTTTCATCACATTAGTGTTTTTTATAAAAGCTCTATTCATTTCGTTTTACCTCCAAAGTAGAAGAGGATGTTTTCCAGCTTTAATTGCTGAACTTGCAGCTCAAGAGTGAGCTGTTTAGCAGCCTGCTCTGAGGTCCCAGTCATGCTTGGGACCACTTGGAAAAAGAGGAGACAAGACTCTATGACTTGAGACTGGCGACTCTGAGGTACAGCCACCAAAAACACGGGATTTTCTGTTCTTGAGAACCCATTCTCACCCTAATTTTCACCAGCTAAATACAGAACATTTCTGACTTTAACTTTCTCATCAAATTTTCTTCCTCTCTGTGCACATGACATGCTGATCTGAAGGCTAAATGTGTCCTTCCAGATGACCTTAACCCTCCATTTTACAGATAGGGAAACTGAGGCCCAGAAAAGGGAAAAGGACTGGCCTGAGGTCACAGAGCCCTTGCTGAGATAATGAGGACTGAGAGGAGCTTTTCCTTTGTTTGCCCTGCTGGTGATCTCTAAACTGGGCTTTCTTAGAAGGGCTGGGCCGGAAGGGACCAGCTAAGTGTGAATGACATGTCTTGTGCTCAGTTTAGGGGTTTGTTCCTCAACTTTAAGATGCAGATTTGTCCCCAAATGAGCACATTCCCTTGTGCTCTGATCAGAAAGCAGCTGAGCCTTTCAATTCTGCTATTTGCTCAGTTTTCTAGGCAGGAAAAGTCCCATGGCTCAGACACGGGCATCCTAAAGCCAGTGAGAGATAGACTTGGAGCCCAGGATCTACAGAAAAGAACATAATTCTTCGCAAGGAGTTTTTATTCTCTACACCCTAGAAATTTTGTTCATTGGAGCGACTGATGCTGAGGCTGAAGCTCCAATACTTTGGCCACCTGAGGCAAAGAGCCGACTCCCTGGAAAAGACTCTGATGCTGGGAAAGACTGAAGGCAGAAGAAGGGGATGACGGAGGACAAGATGGTTAGATGGCATCACCAACTCACCAACGTGAGTTTGAGCAAGCTCCGGGAGCTGGTGAAGAACAGGGAAGCCTGGCATGCTGCAGTCCATGGCGTCACAGAGTCCGACACAGCTGAGCGACTGGACAAACAAACCAAACAAAAAAAACAGCCTAGAAATCAGGGCAAGGCTTCTCCTGAATGGTCACCCACTCCATCTTTGGTGCTGGACTTTAAATCCAGCCCCTGTATCTTTAAACCTACATCTGCCCAGTGCTTAGATACGTCAGAAGAATGGTGACTTTCTGGAGACAGGGACACAGAGGCACACATGGTCCTCACTCCTGCCACCACCTCTGTGGGCAGAACCCGCACAGCATCTTCATAAACACAGCTCAGTGTTGCTTTCATTTTCTGCAAAGTCTCATTGTGAAGATTCCCAGGCTGCCTACCTGGTTTGTGGATGGTGCCCAAGAGTTGGCGGAAAAGTGACTTGAGTGGAACATTTTTGCGTCTTAAAGGGCCAGAAGCATGAGAAGAGTGGTGAAGGGGGACTTCCCTGACAGTCCAGTGGTTAAAACTTCATGCTTTCACTGCAGAGGGTGCAGCTTCGATCCCTGGTTGGGCAACTAGGATCCCACATGCCTTGGGATGCAACTAGAAAAAAAAAAAAATAGTCGAGAACTCAGTGGGTTTTTGATCCCTTTTCACTCAGGGCTAGGCTCTGCCTCTCACTTGCAGAGGGAAAGCAGTGGTTTATTAAGTGGCTGAAACCCGATGGGAAGCTGTCCTCTCCCCCTTCCCTCTTGCTGACTGCTCCAAGCCCAGTGACTTGTCATTCCCAGATGAGGGATTGAGGGCTTTTGCTTCTAACCCACTTGGTCTCAGACTTGGCTATTTTCAAGTCACCTGGGTCATTTTCAAAAATACCAGTGCCAAGATCTCACCTTGAAAGAATCTGATAGAAATTGGTCTGGGGTGGGGCCTGGACACGGATTTTGAAAACCTCTCACGTGATTCCAATGTGTAACCAGGAGTGAGAACCCTTTTCCACATCACAGTGCTTCACAGAGGTAAAGAAAAAGCACTGCTGGCCTCTCATGCCATTATTTCCTGTCCTCTCAGATACAAGAGTAACGGGTTTGCATCAGGAGAAAAATGGAGAAAGACCTTTAATTCACCCTTGGAAATAAGCTGTCCATCCCCTACCCTGGAAAGACACAGAAAAGGACAAGGTTTGGAGATCAAGTTAAATGTCCAATTTATTTTTATAACTTGAAACCAGAACAAACTTGGTTTTGAACGAGCGTACAAATGAAATGGCAGACACATGCTGAACTGAACATTGTGACATTAAGGGGAAAAAAAGAGGCCCAAAATCTTGTACAGAGAATAAAAGGAACAATAAATATTTTACTAAGCCATATTGAAATGACCTCCTGTCATCTCAACATTTTATCCATAATAAAAAAAAAAGTGCCCGTTTCTTAAACAGAGCACAAATACCAAGCAATAATAAATAGTTCCAAACTTGTAGTAAAAGACAGAACCTCCAAGTAAACAACAAAAGCTCATACAATAAGTAATAGAAAAGGTAATAAAAATATTTCGCCTTGCCAGTACAAATGCAAACACCTTAACTCAATTTAACTTTGCTTCGCAGAGCTGATACAAGGAGCACCAAAAGTCATAGGTTTGCCTGTGTTCCACGAAAATCCTTGACCGTCACTTAGGACCAGAACAAAAGGCTGACTTCCCTACTTTTCACATTTTTGCTGAGAGGAAGTCAGCCTCCTCCTCCTCCCCCATGAAAGACCCTCAAATGGCAAGTGGCAGGTTCCAATTGGGGGCAACTTTGAATCAAGTTGTGGCAGTGTGGAAAACCAGCCTGGGGTCAGCTGGGTCCCCGGGGGCCCGGGGCCTCTCTCACTGGGTCATCTGCTTCAATGTTGGCTTTTTAAACACAAAAAAGGGAAGCAAAAATGCTCATTTCTCTGCAGTCATCAGAGACACACTCTTTGTGCTTTAGGATGGCTTGATTCTGGCATTGTGGTGACTTTGCGGAAGCTGGTGAGAGCTGGCTAGCTTTTGTAACTACAGGAGGATTACCTAGGAGGCTACTCAAGGACCTCCCAGGGCACCCGGAGAAAAGGGCAGCCCGTGGGGCTTCAGGTCAAACAGGTAGGAAACAAACATCTCAGTTTGATCTTCTGCCTCCTCTCTCCTTCTTTTTACTTTGCAAAGGTAAGTGGCAAGGAGGAAAAGTGTATCAAACAGAAAAGCGCCCAGAAGAGAGATTTCTGCATTTGGTAAAGAAATTGCCCGAAAGGATGCTTGCTTATACTTTCATAACCTGAAATATAATGGTTTCTTAGAGTTCCTGAAATAAAAAATGGCTTCCTGATATAGGGGTTTTTTTAAAAAACGTATTATTCCCTCATCCAAAAACCACCACTTTATTATCTTAAAGCTACTTGGCTTTACAAAAAAAAAGAGGGGAGGCGGGGGGTGGGGGACAGAGAGGAAGAAATAAGTCAGATAAACATGAGCACACCAAGGACCGACAGAGGTGGGAAGATGGAGAGGAAACACGTGGGAAGGAGAGAGAGAAAGAACTAGGGAAAGGCACCGAGTTCGTCCCAGGCCCTAGGCATTTGGAGACTGACGGAATGTAGGTTCCGGAGAGAAAGCAGCAGAGCAGGGAAGAAAGACAGCAGGCCACCACTCTCCACGACGAAAAGGTCCTGGCTATGATGGGGACCCCTTCCTGAAATTCAATTTGCGCTGGTCCCAGCCGCAGACAACGTCACCTGCGCCTGGTTGATATGCCAGCTCCCTTTATCACATTTTGTTTTGTTTTGCTTGCTTGACGTTCTCTCAAGGACTAGAGAAAGCTCGGTTTGCATTTCTTTCTGCTCTGAAGGGTGGGAGAGGTGGTGGTGGGTGGTGAAGAGAAGGCGTGCGCTCTCTCCCCCACGTCTGACATCTTTACAGATGCCTCGCAGGGAAGGGAGGGCTCTGTGAAATGGTACTGACATCTTGACAAAAACTGATTTCTCCACTCAACGCGAATAAAGAATTTCCCATCCGATCTGCTGTGGCCACACCAGGGAGCCTTGATGCAAGGTTCAGGGCGCTCAGACTGAAGCCCTATTTCGAACAGTCCTTGGTAGAGGCCAATTCTGACAAAAATATATACAACTAAAATGATTTGTGAACCAAAGCATTTAGCTATTTCCTTTTGTTTCTTTTCCTCAAAGGTTGTCAAACAACCCCTTTTTTTTTCCCTCCTGTACAATAGGACTTAACATACAAATTTTTTTTTTTTGGCAATATTTTATCCTGCCAAATTAAAAAAATATATTATGGCAGCCTGCTTGTTTTTGTTTTTTTTCTTTTATTTCCAAATTCACTAACAAAAAGGTACATTAAATCCCTTTAAAAGGACAAGCTTACAGTTAAAAAATTACAAGCTCCAGTAAAAATACAGCAAGTGCCTACATCATATGAACCAACCAATATATCCATTCCAGAGGGAGGTGGGAGGAGAGAATTAAGCACAGATCAGAAATGTGGGAGGTTTTTTTCTGCAAAGCAATAACAATATTAAGCACTTTTTTTTTCTACATACTTTTTCTACATGGTGTAGCAATCCCCTTTAATCCCCAAATACAAGTTTCTATACATTTTTTGAAATAAAAATTCAACACCCAAGGCAGAAAAAAAATTTACTAAAACTCCGACTTTACAGTTACTGTGACAAGAACAAATTATTGTAGACCCACCATTTAAATTTTACTGCAACATTTTCAAGGAAAAGAAAAGGGTTTTTTTTTTTTCTTGTTTTGTCAAATGCCCAGGCATTCTCGATTATTACAAATACTGGTCCACTTTTACAGTAATCAAGAAATTTTCATATATATAATATATACTAAAACCCCGTCACCAAAAGAAAACAATATACACGCAGCCACTGTGGCATTTTTTTTAATAACCTATTAAGCAAACTTTGAAAAAAACGATCGCTCCAACACACATACACACAATTTTTTTACCCTTGTATGTATCCAATACTGTAAACGTATTTTTAAGACAGAGTGCACTAAATTTAACTTTAGAAAAAAATTAGCCATTGTTCCTGAATTGTTTTTTCATTCAACAATATCAACTTGTACCTTGTGTCACTTGAGTTTTAATTCAGCAGTAAGTCACCTCCATTCCACATCTAAGCAGCGTTGTCCCACAGGCAAAAGGGGCTGAGGTTAATTCAGCTAATGGATATCCAGGGTTGTGCTGGGTTTGTTTCTTCATTTGATTGGGTCTTATGGCATTTTCACGTCTTCAACCAGGATTTTTGAAAATTTATTTAACGTAAATGTGGCTTTGTTTCTAAAGAAATGTACTTTTCTCATTTTATTTTTTTAAAAAGTCTTTTCATTGCAAAAGAAAAAAAGTTTTGCATTTGTCTCAAGAGACTCAAATAGGAAGATCAGTTTTCAAGGCACTCACATCAAATTGAATGGCAGTAGAAACACTGTCCAATAAATTATTATTTTATTTTGTTCTTTATAGTGCCAGTACTGTGAATGCCATGCTTAGCAATACTGACACTCAATCTCAGCCATCCCTTGCAGTTCAACCCACCTCTGGGCCAAAAAGAAGAAGATGCTGCAATTTCTTGTTGAGAAGCCATTTAATTTAAATGCAAACAAAAGCTTTAAAGTGCGGGTCAACAGAATTCAAATGTCTAATCTGAAGTCCAATGTTTAGTACCTTCCAACCTAATGGGATAGAAAAGAAAAAAAAAAAAAAACGGAAGTAGCGCTGGGCACCTTCGGATGGAACTCTTCCCACTTTGCAGTAAAAGGGAAGTGAAATTGGCAAGATTCCCCCACCCCATCCATATAATGTCATTGGTGTGCAGAGAGAATACTAACTTCCCTCCAGTCACCATCAGGACACTTGTCTGCTTGAGAAACGGTCTGTTGTCACTGGTAGCAACGTATGACTTAGGATTTCTGTGGTGAGGGGGTGATAAAAAGAGAGAGAAACTGTCAAGCCAGAAGCCTGAAAGAACACGGCTGGTTTCTTTCCTTTCTGTGTTATTGCAGGCCACCATCATCTATCTACCCCCAAAGTACCCTCAGCCTATTTTATTTCATCTAATCTATGGCAAATAGCAGAGATGGCATTCCAGGGCACACCGGCATCCCAAGAAACGGATGGGATCTGCTGGGAATGCACTATTTTAGAACGCTCTTGGGCCATTTCCTGGGGCAAAGTCCTCAAAAACTCCTGTTTCTCTGGCAGTGCTGAGTATTTCGCCGGGAGGGGAAGGAAAGCCCACCATTCAAAGGTTTCCTTATGTATGGCAAGGTTGAAGTTAACACAGAAAAAGGCCTCCCTTACTCAGGACAGCATCAGTGCTACATCTCCATTTCAATTCTGAAACAAAGTGCTACAACTTTAAAGATTGTTATCCGCTGTACATCCACCCCCCCCCCCCAAAAAAACACGCTGCCACTTTTTATTTCAGGACAAAAAAAAAATAATAAAAAGTAAACAACTTTAAAAGTCATTTAAGTGTTGGCTTCTTCACAAGAAATTACACATGCTTAGCTTAGATTTCAAAAAAAGCAGCGCCCTCCCCCCCAAAATTATAATTTAAAAGATAGCTTCCCTCTACAGAGCTCAGGAGTCATCGCTCAGGCTACTACTGGGTTAAAGGGAAAAAAAAAAAACAACTAAAGAATGGATGGATACCCAACAAAATCTTTTAAAGGAATTTCAACAGAAAGAATAACAATAAAAAGTACCTGCACATGCCAAAAAATTACAAAACCCAATAAATACAGAAATTATTGCACAGTTAAAAGGCTCCACAATTTTTTTTTGTTTGTTTTTACTGCCTTAATCAACCCTCAGGTTTCCATAGGACTTCGCAGACACAGGTTAGGTTGGAGGGCCGCCTCCCCTGGGCCCCGGGACCCCGCGGGGCGCCGAGCGGCGGTGACGCGGAGGCAAGTGTCAGGTCAGCATTCTCTCGCTGGGCGACGGGGCGACTGTACAGGTGCGCGGGGTGGGGCCCGGGCCCCGCGCGCGCACACACACGCGCACACGCGCTTAGCTCCTCTCCGCCTGCTCGATTTTGACGTCGTTAGTCAGCAAGTGCTCGCCGTGCCACTTTTTCATGTGTTTCTCCAGGGTGCTATAGACGCTGAAGGGCATTTGGCAGATGTCGCAGCGGTACACCTCCTTGCCGATCTGCCCGTGCGTCTTCATGTGGCGCGTGAGCTTGCTGCTCTGCGCGCACGCGTAGTTGCACAGCTCGCACTTGTAAGGCCGCTCGCCGGTGTGGCTCCGTCGGTGCACCGTCAGGTTGCTGCAGTTCTTGAACACCTTGCCGCAGTACTCGCACGTGTCGCTGCGCCGGCCCTCCTTGGAGCTCGGCCGCCCGGGGCCCGGGCCGCCCAGATGGGGCGTGCTGCCCCCGCTGGCCGTGCCGCTGCGGCCCGACAACCCGCCGTCCAGCAGGTCCCCGGGCGGCGTGGAGAAGCGTAGGCTGCCGTTCTCGGACGAGTGCTCGGACGACGTGGCGAAGGGCGACTGGCGCGCGTCCGTGAAGCCCAGGAAGGGGTCCTTCATGAAGTGCCGCGACGCCGCGTAGCCCACCAGCCACTGCGAGTACACGTTCTCCGACGGGATGAGCGCGGCAGGCGGCAGCTCTAGGTCCTTCTCCACCTTGATGCGCTTGGCCGCGCTGTTGAGGCCGGGCTGGGCAGCGGCGCCGGCTTGCGCGGGAAGAGGCCGGGAAAGGCTCGGTGCCCGGCGCGCAGCCGCTGCCGCGCCCGTTGACCGCACCCCCGGGGCCCGCGTCGCCGCAGCCCCCGGCGTCATCGTCGTCGCCCGGGTCCCCGCCGCCCCGCGCCGCCGCCGGCCGCGCTTCAGGAAGGCGCCGCGCTTCTGCTTGTCGGCCAGCAGGTCGCCGTATGGCGGCAGCGCGCCCAGGCCCACGTTCTCCATGACCTTGCCCAGCACCAGCGCCTTCTCGTCGGCCAGCGCCTTGGCCGCGGCGCCGCCGCCCGCACCCGGCACGCCCGGCCACCCCGCCGCCGCCGCCGCCGCCGCCGCCGCCGTTCTCCCGGTTGCGGCTGAGCTCCGAGTCCATGCTGAAGCTCGACTCGGGCCGGCTCTCGTTCTCCAGCAGCAGCTCCTCCTCCTCCTCCTCCTCCTCCTCTTCGTCCTCCTCCTCGGGCTCATGGCCCAGGGAAGGGTCGCTCTCGTGGTGGCGGAAGTCACCGTCGGCCGCCTTGAGGCCCTCACCGGTCAGCTCGCTGGTGCCGGGCTCCGGGAGCTGGCAGCCGAGAGCCCGTCGTCGGAGCGACCTGCCAGCGAGCCGGCCTTGTGCATGTGCGTCTTCATGTGGCGCTTCAGCTTGCTCGCCTGCGAGCACGCGTGGTCGCACAGCTGGCACTTGTAGGGCTTCTCGCCCGTGTGGCTGCGCCGGTGCACGATGAGATTGCTCTGGAACTTGAAGGTCTTGCCGCAGAACTCACACGACTTGCTCTTGGCCGGCGGCTGCGGCGGCGGCGTGCACACCGGGGGGCATGGGCGGCAGCGGCGGCGTGCTCAGGAACGGGGACTTGGGGCTGGGCTGGAAGGGGTTCAGGAGCCGGTGCATAGGGTTGCCACGGCCCGGGGACACGGGCGGCGGCGTGGAGCTGTTGCCCGCCAGCTCGCGGAGCCGCCGCGAGAAGTCCATGGCGGGCGAGTCGATGGCCATAGGGTTCAGGCGCATGACTCTGTCGAAGGCACTGGGGTGCTGGGCGACGAGCCCCATCTCCTCGGCGCTGAGGCGGTGCGGGTCCAGGTGGTGGCGCGGCGGCGGGCTGAAGAGCGGCGGCGTGCCGGGCAGGCGGCCCTCGCCGAAGCCCGGGTGGTCCCGCAGGATCGGGCCCGTCATGCGCAGCAGGTTGAAGGGTTGCTGTCGCCCAGGAAATTCATGAGCGGGGACTGGGCCACGGCCTCGGGCCCCAGCGGCGGCGGGATGGTGAGCCGCGGCGTGAGTGAGCTGCTGGCCGGCCCGGGCTCCAGGTAGATGCGGAAGCCATGCGTGTTCTGCGCGTGCTGCAGCAGGAACCACGCGCTGTTGAAGGGCTGCTTGCATGTGGTGCAAATGTAGCTGGAAGGCTCATCTTTACCTGCGGAGACACACGGACAGAAAGAGGCAGGAGAGACGTGAGATGCGGGCGGCGGCGCGGCTCTCGGGGCGCAGTGGACCACTGCCGAGCAGGCCCGGGCCAGCGACCCCCGGCAGACCCTCTGGCGCACAGGCTAGAGAAGCCTCTGTGTGGCTGTTACTCCAATTGGTAGACCTCGTTCTGTGCCCTTGTAACATGGTGTCTTTAAACCCATCATCTCAGAAGCCAAAGATGTTATTTGTGAGAAAGCCTGATTCCAACAATGGGAAGTATACAAAGGCTGGGCTGCCTAAAAGATAGCGGGGCAAAGTTCAGCCATCATGTAGATCCTGGTAATTCTTTGAGGGTGGGGTGGGGAGTGGGAGGGGTACTGTCCTGTGCCTTGTAGGATGTTTGGAGGCATACCCACTAGAAGCCAGTTGCACTCCCTCCCTCCCAGTCATGAGGATCAAAATCTCTCCAGGCATTGCCAAACCTCTCTGGGGGACAAAACAACTCCCCCACCTCCCCACTCAGTCATGACTAGACAAATCTTCAATCCAAGGAAGTTCTAAGAAACACAAATCAAACTGAATCACCTCGCAAACATTTTAAGAGAACTGGCTGATAACCTCTGCATCATTTGGGAGTTGAACTACTGGAAATCGTAGGGTTTCATACACCAGTGTCTGTGCAGAAAGCACCATCCAAGTTAAACAGGGATGCGCGTATGAACAGGACTTCAGCATCCTAAGAACATCACTACTGGCGGGCAGCTGCCCACTCCACCCCCCATCACTGCCTTTGTGGCCTCATACACACACACACATACACCCCTAACCACAGCATGGAATCTGGCCTTGAGACACCCCGGGCCAGGGCACTGGTCTATATGATGTCCCTTGCCAGAAGGCTGAATGAAAGAGTGTCACCTCTGACAGGGCGATCAGGATGAACAGTGGCAAGTGTGAGTTTGTGACAAACTGGGCTCTGGCATCGGGAGCCAGTGTTAGTGAACGCTGGTGGCATGGAGCCAAAACATCCTTGTCTTTGTCCATCGTTGGGGGGGCGTCACAAAATGGGAGCCTGGACCTTCCAACCAGCACCTGTTTCGTGGCCAACATCCTCAACCTGCGGGTGAAACTGGCTGCTTCTCCAGCCTGCAGCTCTCCTAACACTCCGTGAAACGGGACAGGTGTGGGCAGGCCCTGCCCTGCCCCCTCAGACTCGCTCACTGGCCGGAGGAAGGGAAAGGGAACATGGCATCACAGCCGAGGTCTTGAAAAAAAAAAAAAAACTTTTTTTTTTTCAGACTTCCTTGTACCTGGAAGATTTTAACACTGATAAAGTACAGTAGCTGCAAACGCCCCAGTGAAGCCAAAGGTGTGTGTCAGTTTCCAAACCTAGGATCAGGAAGGGAAGGGGAAGTACAGCCCCTCTTCGAAAGAGGAGGGACTTCTGAAATCCCATATGGAGATGGAGTTTTTGTTTCTTTGATTCCCACCCGAGAAGTATGTTTCCTGGGGGCTTCACCCTTAGCACTCTGAGAACAAATACCCCAAGTTCCTTATGGGTTAGACCTGATGGCTTCAAAGGAGCCTGGACCTCACTGAGCCATGCATTGTGTGGGGGGACCTCCAGGAGTCAGGGGTCAGCATGGAGATTTTCCACAACACAGAACCAACTGGGCCAGATCACCCACTGCTGGGAACTAAGACATGCCTTCCAAGCCTGGTGGTCCACAGTCATCACTGCATGCTCGTGTTCAACAGGACATGTGTCTCCAGATTTGGTAGTGAGGAGACCAGTGGGCGGGTGATGGGGGAACGGACAGAAAGGGAATTCCAAAGCTCAGCTTCCCCTCATTTTTAAGCCCAGCTCCAGGAGAGCTTCTGAGGTCCTCTTCTTTCTCCGGGGTGTCTGGGAAACCTCCGTCTCCCAGCATGTCTGCATTAATTCAGTTCTCCATGCTGGAGCCCCCGGGAGAATCGTCCCCTCCCCCCACCCCCGAGAAATGGGCAGGGAGGCCTTCCCAAGGCCCTGGGCAGCTTTGGGAGCGGTAAGGCCACACCGACACTTCAGCCTTCCCTTCCTGTGTGCCTACCCACGGTGGCAACAAAAGTCCATTTGGGGGTGCGTTTCATTGTCACATGACTGCTGAAGGAGCCAGGCCAGGACCACGTTCCTGCTGGCACATGACGATGCTACAGCCCAGAGATGCACAGCCTTCTTGGAGGTGCCATCTCCTGTCCTGGCGTATTAGGTGATATATGTGGGGAACGACAGAACAGTTCACCTCAGTCTCACGGGAGAGCTGGCCAGACGCCACAGTGTTTAGTCCTCCTCAAATCCTTTTCTGGATCAAGGCAGAATAAATAAGTAATAAATAAGAAGATAAAGAAAACATCCTTCTCCGACACCAGGAGCTAATAACACAAATGAGGCGCCACCTCCCGCAAGGCCATAGATCTTCCAGTTAAAGAGCACTGGACTTCCTGGTGGCTCGAGGTAACGAAGCCGCCTGCCAGTGCAGGAGACGGGGCTTCCATCCCTGATCCAGGAAGAGCCCACTTGCGGCAGAGCAACTCAGCCCGTGCACCTCAACTACTGAGCCTGTGCTCTGGAGCCCAGGAACCACAAATACCCACCAAGACCACACGCCCTAGAGACGTGCTCTGCGACAAGAGAAGACAGCCCAGTGAGAATTCGGAGCACCGCCACTAGAAAAGAGCGCACCCAGCAGCAAAGACCCGGCACAGCCCATCAACAATTTTACAAATGCATTGGTTTCAACTGTAAATCAATAAAAATAAATTAAAAAAAAAGAGAGAGAGCACTCTGGACTCTGCACCTGGGCTCCAGCCACTCTCAGTAACCGAGTTCCACACACACAGCAGCTCTGGTTCCTTGTGTTTTCAAGTTGGGCCACCTCCTTTCCCCCTAATCTCTTTTTTCATCATCTTCATTTCCTTGGGTCTCTCTGAAGCACTTCCTGTTTCTTGTTCTGATGGCCACACACTTTCTGGAAAGTTCTATTGCCCCTGAGGAATGCGGGTATCAGAAGACAGTGCAAAACTCTCAGGCAGGCCAGGAATGAAATGGCCGATTTAAATATATTTTTTTAAACTCAAGCAGCAGCTGCTGAGAAGCGTGTAGCTGCACGTTCTAAAGAACTCAGAGGTTTCCATTTCTTGTTTTTTGTTTTTTTAAAAGACAAAACAAAAAGTGAAAGATATTTATAAGACTCTAACTTAGAAAAGTCTAAGGAGGAAGTTTTCTTGCTATAGTCTCATCCTTCAGTCCTGTCCCACTCTTTTGCGACCCCAAGGACTGTAGCCAGCCAAGCTCCTCTGTCCATGAGATTTCCCTGGCAAGAATACTGGAGTGGGTAGCGATTTCCTCCTCCAAGGGTTTCTTTCCGACCCAGGGATCAAACCTGTGTCTCCTGCATTTGCAGGCGGATTCTTTACCTCTGGGCCACCAGGAAAGCCAGGAGGAGGATGTTAACCTGTTCGGAATTTATCATCAGGTGGGGAAGAGCTCTGTGCATGCACCCACCAAATCAGATTCCAAGGCCCCAGATCATGCCAGGGTAAGCGCTTTTCCTTGCCTTTCAATAATCTGGTTCCCTCACTTCCCTCCACGCCAGGGCAAGATTCACAGCAGGGGACAGTCTATCCCAGGATCTGACAGCTTCCAGTGTTTTTAAATCTCCCAGTCCTCAAAGCCCTTTCCTAAACAACGTTCTTTCCACTCTCCCCTTAACTTTTTTTTTAATAAAATGTTCATTTCCATACTTCCACTTCACGGTTATCTGTTGCCTAGAAGTAGCCTTGAGCACTGGGACTGCTCACTTTTGAAAACTGAACAATGTCAGAAAGGCTTTGAAGAGCCACTCAGAACATTCTTCTATTCAAAAACTCACTAAATATTTTAAAAGGCGGCATACAGTCACGGACGGCTCATTTTTAAACGTGGCAGAAGCCCCTTGGTGAGAGGGCTGCTTCGGACGCAGGGTTGTCCCTGCTCCTGGAGCTCAGGGCCACTTGCCCAGAGGTGAGCTGGAAGCTCCAGCTGGTGCCAGCTTTGCTGATGGCCCAGACAGGGGCCATGCCCCAACACACTGCCACTGTGGCTGGCACCGAGGTTCCAACCGAGAGGTCAACACTTAGATTTTTTGAAGCGACCTGGAAGTTGAAAAGTGTTAGTTGCTCGGTCGTGTAGGACTCTTTGCAACCCCCTGGGGTGTAGCCCGCCAGGCTCCTCTGTCCATAGACTTCTCCAGGCAAGAATACTGGAGTGGGTTGTCATTCCCTTCTCCAGGGGATCCTTCTGACCCACGGATCGGACCCACATTTCCCGCAACGCAGGCAGATTCTTTACCATCTGAGCCACCAGGGACGCCCTGAAGCAACCTACCCAGCAACATCAAGCCTGGCTTACAGACCTGGGATCACGACATCGGGCTTGGCAACTCAGAACCCAAGGCCAGAGTGTTTCCTTGTTTGCTCCCTTCCCTTGTCCTTCCTCAGACGCTTTTGGTATCCGTTGGCAGAAACCCACACCGGGTCTTCTTTGCTGTACTGGCTTTCAAGAGAGACCCTTGTGTTTTTCTGTAATTTAAAACCCTCCCTGAGATCACTATTACAAGAACCCTGAACAGTGGCACAATTTCTTGCCTTGCCATTCCCTGCAGGAAGATGTCAATCGAGGGGCTTCCCAGGTGGCTCAGTGGTAAAGAATCTACCTACAATGCAGGAGACACGGGTTCAATCCCGGGTCAGGAGAAGGAAATGGCAACACACTCCAGTATTCTTGCCTGGGAAATCCCATGGGCGGAGGAGCCTGGCAGGCTATGTGTGTTGTGTGTGTTAATTGCTTAGTTGTGTCCGACTCTTTGCAACCCATAGACTATAGCCCATCAGGCTCCCCTGTCCATGGGATTCTCCAGGCAAGAACACTGGAGTGGGCTGTCATTTCCTTCTCCAATGCATGAAACTGAAAAGTGAAAGTGAAGTCACTCAGTCGTGTCCAACTCTCTTTGACCCCATGGACTGCAGCCTACCAGGCTCCTCCATCCATGGAATTTTCCAGGCAAGAGTACTGGAGTAGTGTGCCATTTCCTTCTTCCATGGGGTCACAAAGAGTCGGACATACTTAGCAATTAAACAACAACGTCAACCAAGTCACTTTACCCCTCTGAGCTTCATTTCCTCATCAGTAGAATGGGAATAACATGCCAGCTTCTGAAGGGGGCTGGGGGAGCAAATGAGGTCCCACGCGATCCCTATAAAATCCACACATCCCCACGCATGCACGTATTATGGTTGGGCTTTGTATGTTTCATGTTTTATTATCCATCTTGTACCTGGCAGTGGATGTTTCAGGCAGTGCCCTTCTGTGTAACTCTGGCTGTAATAAAACCCTGGAGGAATTTTAATGCAGCCGGCCTAATGCATTAGAGCTTCCAGGGAAATAGAAACTTGCAAACGTTGAGGAAACATCATTTTTTATTGTAACTCTTGGGAACCAACACACAACTGGGCTCCTGCAATGAAATGCTACTCTCCCTCTGCTAGTAGGGGGTGTGTGTGTGTGTGTGCGTGTGTGTGTGCGCGTGTTTTAATGAGCACTGAAATAATTGTTCCTCCCTATTATGCTGGTTACTCGAATAATACCAATAAAGGTATCAGGGATGTTCAATAAAAAGCACACCTTTAATTGAGTTATTATTCAATAAAAAGGCCGTAATTGAGAGCAATAGTTTAAAAGGGCTCTCCTAAGGCCGAGTGATGCCAACTAGAAGGGCATTGCTGCGTGCGGGGGCTTTAGTGGTTCAGGCTTCTCCAGAGCCACAGGCAGACACCTCCACCCAGCTCAAGCAGGGCCTACGGTGGTCGCCAGCCAGGGCCTTCCTTCACCCAAAGGTGGGGCAAAAGCGAGAGCCCTGCCACGGATGCTGAAGAGCGAACTGAGTCTTGGCTCCACGCGTCCCTCTATGGCTTGTGAAGCACTTGACAGTTGGTTTGGCATTTTCACAGCCATCGAGGCATTTTGCTCACATATGACCTCTGAGGGGGCCCAGGCCAGGTGCACACCCTGCCGGCACACGAGGATCTGCTGCAACTGAGAGAAGCAAGAGCAAGGGGAGGGCCACGCCCCTGCCTAGGCTTCCCCACCCTGGCTCATCCCAGCTGCCCCCAGCAGCACCTGAGAGATGGACCGCTCCCTCCTTGTCGGGGCCTGTTTCACAATGAAAAGGTCCTCCTGCCACGCTGTGTGTGCCCTCCCAGTGAAGGGCATCGATTACCCTTTGATGGAAGCCAGTCGGGTCCACCACGGGCTTGTCTCGGGAGTGGAGACGTTTCACAAGAGCAGGTGAGTCCCCGAGACAACAGGCCACTCAGGACCTGGAGAAGGGGTGATGAGATGCTGGGCAGTCAGATGGAAGGGCAGGCTGCTGGACCCAGGGTCCGCCACCCTTGCTGCTTTCCCCTCTCTGGGTTTTATGATGTTCAGTGCCCAGGGAGAGGGCTGGACTCACTGGCCGGCCACCTAGTCCTCCAACAGAACCTATACCTGCTAACAGTGCCGTCTCTTCAGTCCCCAAATGCTAATTATTATCGTATTATCAGATCCCTGGATGAGGGCATGGCAATCCACTCTAGTATTCTTGCCTGGAGAATCTCATGGACAGAGGAGCCTGCTGGGCTACAGTCCATGGGGTTGTAAAGAGTCAGACACAACCCGAAGCAACTAAGGACATTAGATATGTAGACCCCTTATTAAAGAGTGTCTCCCCTTTCATGATCCCAGAAAGAAAACTGTCAGTTGGTTTCCTTGGGTGGGGGGAACCTTTGTAAGTTTAATATTCATATCATTTCTGAGCATAGTCATCTATGAAATCTACAAGCACCCCTGCTTGTTCTGAAACAGTTCAGCTCAGTCGCTCAGTCGTGTCCAACTCTTTGCTACCGCATGGACTGCAGCACACCAGGCTTCCCCGTCTATCACCAGTTCCCGGAGCTTGCTCAAACTCATGTCCATTGAGCCAGGGATGCCATCCAACCATCTCATCTTCCGTCGTCCCCTTCTCCTCCTGCTTTCAGTCTTTCCCAGCATCAGGATCTTTTCCAATGAGTCAGTTTTTAGCATCAGGTGGCCAAGGTACTGGAGCTGCAGCTTCAGCATCAGTACTTCCAACACACGCTACCAAACAAACCTCAGCCTCTCCGAGAGAGGTGGGGGAGCGGGGGGGGGGATAATGGCAGCAGTAACAATCAACTGTCCTTAAAGCCTTCCATGAGCCTCACGCAACTAAGGCGGACTGTCTTCACAACAACCCCCAAGGTCAAGGACTGTCATCAGCACCATTCCACAGATGAGGAAACTGAGGACTGGAAGAGAGAAGGTGATCCGCCCAGAGCCACACAGCCAGCTGTGGTCTGGATATAAGCCTGGTCTAAAGAGGAAAGACCCAGGCCCCTCCCAAGTCAAGGGACCCGGGGCAGGAGACGGGGCAGTCGTGTACACCTTGGGATCGCTTGCCTTTCCTCCCAGCCATGTGCTAGGCAATGTGCAGATGCGTTGTCCTTGGCGAGACCTGCAGCAACTCAGTGAAACCCTGCTGACTGTCTCTGCAGAAGCGGTGGGTGTGCTCTGTTGGGTACTGGTGCCGGTTGGTGGTAACGGCAATAGCAGGACTACCGTGTGTGCCAAGCCGCCCAGCCGCGTCCGACTCTTTGTGGCCCGTGGACAGTAGCCCCCAGGCTCCTCTGTCCATGGGATTCTCCAGGCAGACTGGAGTGGGTTGCCATGCCCTTCTCCAGGGGATCTTCCCAGTGCAGGGGGGAACCTGAGTCTCCTGCCTCTCCTGCTTCGGCAGGCGGATCCTTTCCCGCTAGCACCACCTGGGAAACACTGCTGCTACTAAGTGGTCTCCCTGCTGCTGAAGTCGCAGAGCCAGCCTCAGTCTAACACAGCCAAGGCCCTCCGCCAGCGGCCGTGGCAGACATCAACCAGTGCACCCCTGCACCTGCCCTGCCGGCCTCGGAATCCTCTTGAACCCAGAGCTCTGGACAGCTGTGACTGCCATCCCTGGACCTCAGCTCACACAAGCCCAGGAAGCGGGGAACCAGGATACAGGGCTGAATGGGCACGTAGCAGGCTGTGTCCTACACTTGCCTTGCATTCACTCACTGACCAAGCAGGAGCTGGCCACCCTTGACCCACCAGCTATTCTGCTGGTCTCCAGGGATGCAGCTCTTGAATCCCGGAGGAGATGAGAGCGCCTGGTAACCCTCTCGATTATTTCATGAAAAATATGAGTGCTGAGGTCAAGTTCAAGGTGCTGGGAGAGAGAAGCGTGCAAGGGCTTGGCTGACTTGGGGGCTTAGAACTTGCATCACTCCATGTAGTCTGTTAACTCTATGCCTGTGACCATTTGCAACAGAGGCGGCTCAGAGCGCAAGCAGGTTGTACAAGGCCCTCGACTGGCCTTGGGTTATTTATTTAAAATCCATCATCGGAACGGGAGTCCAGGCTCCCTGAGGACCAAGCTGACCCTGTCCACTGCCAGGACGCTGGCCACGTGCAAGGTGACGAACGCACACGTGCTTCAGACTCAGGCATGCCTGTGTTAGCTGGGTTCTGTCTGCTTGCTCCCCTGCAGTCGGGGTCCCTGGAGTCATCACAGGTAGGAGAAGGGCGTCTGCCCGGGTCTGGGTGAACCTGCCCTCCAGGTGAGGCCCTCTGGGCGAGGCCGCCTGGGGAGCAGGGCTCAGCTCGGCATTCAACAACACGCCGCTCCCCCGGCTCACCAGGCAGGGCCCCACCCAGCACGCCCACACCTCCCTGCTGGCTGTGTTCCACCCACCGGAGCACGCTGGGATCCAGGAGACTCTAAAGAGTCTAGACACTCTTCCACCGCCCGACCCACCCCTGAGCCGCCCCGGCAGAGTGGGCAGGTAGGCGGGCCAGCGACCCTCCTGAGTCACAGCCTTGAGCGTCCTGCTGCCCAGAGGAAGCGCCAGGCACTCAGCCTTCAGCATCTGGCTGGACTCACCGCCCTCTAGTGCCCTGGCCCCCCGCCCCCAACCCTCCTGGTCCTTGCTTTGCCCGTGCGACTCACAGTTCCGTGCACCTGCCATTCCTGCCACCGGGAAGACCTGCCCTTCCCTCTCACCCTGCAAGCACCTTCTGAGACCTGGCCCCAGGACAGCCCCTCTGTATCCCCACAGCCTTGCAGGTTTAGCTGCTCAGTCATGTCCAACTCTTTGCAACCCTATTGACTGTAGCCTGCCAGACTCCTCTGTCCATTAGATTTCTCAAGCAAGAATAATACTGGAATGGGTTGCCATTTCCTCCTCCAGGAGATCTTCCCAACCCAGGGATCGAACCAGGGTCTCCTGCCTCTTCTACGTTGGCAGGCAGATTCTTCACTGCTGAGCCACCTGGGACGCCCCCACAGCCTTGGGGGATTGCTACTTGACATTCATCACTGCCTGTCATCACCTTTCCTTGACTTTGGTGGGCTTGACACACATACAACCTGCACGAGCCAGTGCTGCCTTTCTGCTCTCCAAAGGGCACTCACAGAGACTCTGAAAAGTGGGTTCTAATCCAGGTTCTGCATAAAAAAGAAACTCAGTCTCATCACAGTTAAGTGAGGGGCCCCAGATCAGACAGCTGGGTCACAGAGCCCAGATTCACACCTGGGTCTGAGCCCCAGGCCTGGGTTGTATCCGACACACACCTGGCTGCCCCTTCACCAGGCCTGCAGACTCTGCTGTAACCGGCCTTGAGGTTCTGAACCCACCACAGCAAACCATCCCACCGGCTTCCGTGCACCCCAGCGAGCTGACCGGTGCTGCAAGCTGCAGGCTGTGTGCAGGACATGCCACACGGAGCTTGGCTGAGAACAGAGTGGCCTAACATGTGAGAAACCTCACTCCACCGCAGTCCACTCACTCTGAGAGCATCCTGTGGTAGAGGTCAACTCTGTGCTCCAGGTGCCTGGAGTTACCCGGCTGGGGGACTGGGCCTCCAGCCTCCACCACAGCCTCACACTGAGGCCCCGCTGTCCCCCGAGACGGCCCAGGTGTACAGAAACACGAGCGGAGCAAGAGCGGCATCTTGGGAAGTTACTCCACCCAAGGAAATCTAATCTTGTCCCAAACGGTCTAGGGACAAGCCTTTCCCATTCATTCATTCATTCACTCATTCATCCGGTCTCCATGTGCTGGGTGCTAGGACCCACAGCAGGACCTACTTGGAGGGATCAGCCAAGACCTCTCCCCACCCCCAGGAGACCACAGGTGGGGACCGGGGAGCAGGAGTGGGCTAAGCTCTGACACAAAGGAGTCTGAGGCACACCAGGGCCTGCCGTGTGACCTCAGAGCATCCAGAAAGCGGGCGGGCAGGAAACACCACGTGGAGGTGAGTTCCAGACAGAGGGAAAGCGGCGCCTGCCCAGATCCAGGGTGGAGGGCCGTGCACGAGCACCTTTGGGTGAACTGAACAGAAAGCAGCTCTGGTGGCTGCAGACGGAGGCAAGGGGGAGCAGGAAGGGAGAGGCGATGAGGAAGGCCAGGCTCTGCGGAGAATTCTGCAGGCGTTTTCATCCAAGGCATCCCCTGCTGGCTCTGCAGGGTTCCAGCACAGGCAACACATACAAGCCGTCCAAATCCAGGGCTAAACGGTCAGTGACGGCTCCCAGCTTTCAGCATTCTTAGTCTCCTCCTAGAAAGCTAGGAGCCCTTCAGGACAACCCCCCAAGGTCATACTCCATCTCCACCCAGAGACCGTACCAAGGGAAGCAAAAGCCAGGAGGCTCTTCTCAGCACGTCTACCCCTTTCTTCCTTCCTCCTTTCTTTCCTTCACACAGGCAGGCAGTGCGTTTTGCGTGCCAGGCTGACGCTGAGCAGAGGGATGCCCACATGGAGCCTGCAGTCCAGAGCAAGAGGCTACTGACTCCACAAGCGTCCACTAAGGCTCAGACCACTAAGTCACTAAGAAAGCATGTGCCAGGACCCAGAGGAGGAGAGGGTGACAGGCTGGGAGGACCAGGGGGACTTCTCCAGAGAGGAGACCCTGGGGCTGATCTCAGAAGGAAATGTGAGCCCACCTTGCAGAGAAAGGAAAGAAAGGGTGTGCCCTGCAGAGGAAACTGCAGGCCCGAAGGCATGGAGGTGAGACCCTGGATTGACGGAGGGTAGGGCCTGGATATGGAACTGAAGAGAGGACGTGGGATCCGTCTGCGGAGGCTCTGAAAACAGGCAGGACGCTGAGCCGCAGAGAGACCACATTCCACTGCTGCGAATTCCATCACAAGGCAAACTTTTTTTTTTAATGAAGATTTTCAAGCCCATACTAGAGGCCTTACTCGAATCACAAATTGTTCAGTATAACAAAATCTCAGGATAACAGAAGGATGGAGGTGAACCTCTGGGAGAGTTTGGTTTCAGACCAGACCTGCCCAAAGTATGAAACCATAAGGCATAAAGACATGAAACTGGGGCGGGGTGAGAGGGGGTGCGGGTAGAAAACACAAAGAGAGAATTCCAAACCCCATCTATGAGGGTCACTAGCCTAGGAAGCAAGGAGGCTTCTAAATCGGCCTCCCTGGTGTAAGTTCTGTTATGCCAGCCAGCCGCTTATCTGAGCACCAAAGCCTGTGACGCCACTTTCAGGAATGGCTCGGTCCAGACTCTCAGCGGAACAGGGAAGGATGAAAATGGAACCACAGCTGCAAGCACCATGCACCTCAGATTTCCCCCAAACAGTCTCAATTTCAACTGCTCGACTCTGTGGTCACACCAGGTGTGCAGTTCAGGCTCAGGAAGCAGCCGGCCGGCCCAAAGCAAGCGACACCGCTAACTGCAGGGACACCTTGGGGCTGGGTGAGAACGGTGGTGTTTGCTAGTCAGGTGGAAGAGCCAGAGGCAGGACGCACAGAGTATTCTGTATGTGGCGACTCACAGCACTCTCAGAAACCTGCAGCCCACTCCCCCAGACCATCTTTATACAGTACCCACGGCCCACGTTGCACAGGCATTGGGAATAACACGTCTTCTCTGAGACAGACGAATACATCCTCAGACTGCCCTGAAATCTGCTTTCTGTAGCCTTCACTGCAAAGAACCTACACTTTCCCAGTGGGCGCTGGTGAGCTGACAGATGTATATATTCTTCCCCCCCACCCCAATATAAGGTTTTCTGAAAGGATTCTAGCATGCTAGGGGCAGGAATTTAGCAGAGAACGTGAACAGGATGCACAGAGCAGGTCATCCTTATCACTTAATGAAAAATACAGAGCAAATTAAGAAATTAAGGGGCAAAACCAATCATGCAGCGAGCTGCTTACATGCATGCATGCTGGCGTGTACACGCGTGTGCACACATCAAGCACATCTCACGCACACGTTCTGGCTGATACAGGAAGTCTCCCGTCTCTGGAATTCACGACTCCCTTCAGGCAGCAGGCCTCCACCCTCCGTTTCTTTAAACCCACAAAATCTCCACATTTCACCCCAAGAAGCATTACAGGGGCAGTAAATCTCGTTTTAATGGAGTGTACGTTTAGCTCGGAGGAGATAATTGACGTTATGGAGAGCCTCGACGCTGAGCTACACAGGTTAGCTAACGCAGAGGGGACTCATAGCCACACACCACAAACAAGCAGTAATATATGTACATTGTTCTGAGTGGCGTTACAGCAAAAGTGGTCGGGTCCACGGGGATTGCTAAAACACAAGAAAACAGCAGACGCACACTTGTAAATTTGCCTCATTTGTCTCTGAAGTTAAAGGTTATTCCCTTGTTCTGAATCTGTAATAAAAACACGCTAGCCCAAGGTTTGTGGAGAATGTTTGAATATTTAAATTGTGTATAATGATGGGCAATTATAGGGTAAAAACTGGACCTTATGAATGGGGCAGCACTGTCTGGATCACCAAGTGTTTCCCCAACCAACAACTCATTTATATTTAATGCATAAGCACTTCCAACCTCCCCTCCACCCCCCCCACCCGCCTCCCCCACGCCCACCCCCTCCAAAGAGCTGGAGGGGCTAACAGAGCTCACCGCCACTAACCGGTAACCAACCAAGCTGGGCTTTGCCTGGGTAAGCAGATTCCTTTCTTTCTCTTTTCTTTTCTCTTTAGTTCTGTTTTCTTAAGTACATCCCTGCAACAGAGAGCTGGGACTGAGGTCGTGACTCTCCAGGACAACTTCTGAGGCATCATCTTTCCCCGAGGTGGGTCATTGTTGCCTCTGGGTTGCCTGGGAGCCGAGGCCAGGAGGGTGGGGGCGGGGAGGGGGGTCTCCACCCCTACGGGGGCGCCTGCTCCCCAGCGCCCTCCCTGGAGGACAGCAGGGGCCCCTGCAGGCAGCCCCAGCTGTGCTGCCCTCTGAGGTGGTACCTTGGCTTCTGGGCTGGAACCGAGGTGCCCGGCTGGCCCCAACCAGGTTAACCAACTGCAGCGTTAGAGTAACTGCAGCCAGCTTGTCACCGAGCAGAAAAGTCATCAGCAAGTGAATGTTCTTTTCTGCACCACAATTAAGACGAATCAATACGACGTGCCACAAATGGTATTTTACTCTCAATAAGAACTCGAGCTGAGTTTATTCAGAATATTTTAGCGCTTCCCCGGGGGATTTTGGGCCGACGCAGATGGCAAATAAAGTACTCAGCCTAAGGCTACAGCACATTATGGTAATTCTAATGTCAGATGTACTTTAATATACAGCTCTATTTAATCACCCCATTATTTCACATTTCCATATGAAAAACCTGCGGCTCTTCTGCGACGCCTCGCCTCTGCCACAGTGCCAGCTCCCTCCAACCTGCGGGCAGCAGGGAGATGGTCATCCTCGCCAGGCCCGGCTTCCAGCGCCCGGTGCCCTCCGCACAGCCAAGCTGCCCGGCGTGATCGGGAAGTCAGAGGGTTCGGAGAGGCGCCAGACACCTTGGGAGGTGAGGGAAAAGAGGAGGCCAGCTACACACCTGCTACACACAGGTTCACGCAAAAATGCAGGTGCACACACACACACACACACCCCTCAGATAGAGGAGAGAATTATACCAGGCTCACCCCTCGGCCACTCTCCAAACAGCAGCATCGAGGCTGGATGGCCCAGTGGCTAGACCCAACCAAGGCTCGAGCAAGGAGGCTGGCAAGACATGCTTCCTGCCCTGTGGCTGGCACAGCACCGCCCACCCACCAGCCCCACAAGGGCAGAGGGAGGCAGCGGCAAGGCCAAGGGTGAGAGGAAGTATGCAGGGCGAGTGGAGGCTGTCTAGTGACAAAAGAGATGGGGAGAGCGAGCATTAGGCAGGCCTGTGGGGCAAAGGGGCTGCCGCCCAAGCTTCCCACGCGCCTGCAGGCACGCAGCCCCCAGGACGGTCCTGCGGGCTTTGCACCGGACAGTCTGAAGCAGAGGAGCCCGGGCCCCAGGGGAAGTGGAGCCACGTGGATTTCCAGTGGCTCAGCACCTCGAGGGCTGGCTCGGGCGGCCAGCTGGCGGGGAGAAGCCGGCAGAAGCCTGAGCTTCGGCTGAGCCCAGGAAATCGCTCACACGCTGTCACATGCAGACTTGGCCACATAGCGCTGCAGAGAGGCCCAGCACGAAAGCCGCTGCTGGCCCAACGCGAGATTTCTCAAAGATGGGCCGCTGATGGGCGAAAGGAAACCCAGCACCTGGCTCCTGACCCTATTGGGTGCCCCGTGAATGAGTCAATATTTAAAGGCACAGCACAGGATTCCTGGAGACAGTTAGAGCAGATGTATCCACATGAGACTCCAGCCTGCAAGCAGGCGAGGTCCCACCGCTGACAGGTGCATGGGAGCGGGGTGGGGCAGGGGGACCGCCTCTAAGGGAAGCAGGGAGGCAAGCAGAGAGGAAGGGGTGGGAGGACAGAAGAAAGAAAGAGAGGTAATGTAACTGACACGGTCCTAGCACGTATCACCAGGAACGCTAGCAAATTCCTCAGAACCATTCACCAACAAGGTGATCAGATACCTAATTCTAGCAAATATGCCTTGTAAGCGCAGTCAGCGAAATTTTTTTTTTTTTTTTTTTTTAGGAAAATTGCTCAATGACTTGAACGTGCAGATTCTGACTATTCCAAATCCTGCAGGTACCGCTGTGACCACAGCTCACCACCCAGCTTCCACCACCCACCATCCACCACCCCTCAGAGTGGGATCATCCTGTGACTTCTTTATAAAACACACTTCAGGGGTAAATTCAACAGTGGGAACTCACTCTTGATATCCAAGGCCTTTGATTCCACCCTGTTATTATTGGTGATTTGTGAACCTAAAAATAGATACTAATACTCCCCAGTTCTCTTCCTGGCTGCAGCAACTGCCAGTTTGGGGTGGGGGAGTGGGGGAGAGCTAGAACAGTGGTTCTAACCGACAACTATTCTGCCCCTCTCTGGGATTTTGGCAATGTCTGGAGATATTTTCAACTGCCGTGATTAGGAGGCTGGAGGTGCTACCAGCATCTGGTGGGCAGAAACAAGGATATTGCTAAACATCCTGTGGCAAAGAGTGGTCCAGCTCCAAAGGACAGTAGTGCTGGGGTGTCCAGTACTGAGCGAGACGCTCCACCTAAGTTAACAGGGCTTCCCAGAACCACCGTGGCTGTACCTAGCAAAGCTGACTGCAAGAGGAAAGAGGGAATCAGGGTGGGGTAGAGTGAGGAGGGGAGGAGAGAGAGAGGGTGGAGAGGAAGTCTGAGACCAGAGGGGAGAGAGAGGAGGGGCCCCCATCACTGGCTTTTGGCAGTAAGCAGACTTGTGGAATCCCAGTAAATTTCATCATTATAGAAATCATGTGAATTCCAGCACTGCCTGGAGATGCAAATATCCAGGGCTCTAGGGAGCTCTGTGCCTCGAAAAGGGGAAATGCCACCCCGCACAGGCAGAGGGAGAGCAAGCAGCCAATGTGTTAGCACCCTCTCCCCCAGGCCCACCACCCAAAAAAAAAAAAAAAAAAATCCATCCGTGACGGACACCTCCCCTCCAGAACAGGGCTCAGCCACCAATGCCAGGGACGTCAGGGGCTGCCCTAGATTCAGCTGCTCAGACGTGAGCCTTGCAACAGCGGCTGCAGGAGATGAAAGCCCAAATATACTTCCTGAAGTCAAAGAGATAAAAATACAATTTCTGCTGCGTACACCACTCTAACGCTGGCAGCAATCCTGACACGTGGAGATCGGGGGAGGGGGAGCGGGGAGGATGACCACGCAGGCTTAAGTCCATTTAAACACAGACACACACACACACACACACACGTACGATCTGGAGAGATTAAATAAAAAGTACAATTAAGGACCACTCAGAATCCCAAGGCCTTGGAGGACGTGCTGCCTCTGGAATATTTTTAGAACAATCACTAGAGTGATTCTTCTTAGTTGCAGAAACACTCCAAATCAGAAAGTCAATTTTTCCTCTATTTGCAGAAGTGAGCTGGCTCCACTGGACAGAATGTGTGTGTTTTGCTTGGCGGCTGTTCACAACGCTGTCTTGGCAGCGTTTCCTTGAGCGCGCACGGCGAACCTGGCGCTCACACAGTAGCACTTTCATCTGAAGCGCCCAGGCCACGCTTCCCTAATAACAGCCTGGGAGCTGCAAACCCCTGCAAGCCCAGCCCTTCACACGGGGAACAGAGCAGGGCTTTCGGGGCCCCCTCTCGCCACAATAGGGACTGTAAACTGGGGCTGGTGCTTTGAAGAAAACTACTAAAAGGCGGAAAAGAAAACAATGCCAGCGCATTCTGGCCACCTTTCGCCTCACCCCCTGCCACACACACACACACACCCAACCCCAGTGGTTTCTCCGTCCCTCCCGCTGCCCACACAGGCACCAGAGTATCTCTGGATCTGCTGAAGTTTGGATGGGAAGGGACACGGCCGCTGCAGAGCCACACTGAGGCTGGGTCCCGGGGCCTGACAGATCTGGTTCTCCTGCTTGGTGGCCTTGGCTGAACATGAATGCGTGAACTCAACGCTGAGCTGGGGTTTCCTTCTCCACCAATGGGGTTAATACCTGTCTTGAGGATCTATAGCAAGCGTGTCAAGAATCTTAGCACTGGGTTGGTGCCCAAGGGAGCAAGCTCTTCAAGGGTAAGGCTGTGAATGGGTGAGTCGGGGAATGAGTGAATGGTGAACAAGTGAACATATGAGGGAAAGAATGAGTGGGTGAATGAATGAATGAGTAAATGAGTAACTGAACAGATGAGTGGGTGAATGAATGACCCAGTGAATAGATGAATGACTGACTGAGTGAGTGAATTGAGTGAGTAGTGAATAAATGAGTGAGTGAATGAATGACAACAGCATGGGACCAGGGGGAGCAGGAGGAGAGGGAGCTCTCATGAGCCCACCCTGCTCCATCACTGATCAGGAGCCAGGGTCCCGCCCTCTCCATCAGAGGAGCTGTCACTCAAAAA
This sequence comes from Nanger dama, assembly GCA_917880005.1. Lineage (NCBI taxonomy): Eukaryota > Metazoa > Chordata > Mammalia > Artiodactyla > Bovidae > Nanger > Nanger dama. The sequence continues at coordinate 5,948,786 of CAKJTW010000063.1, read as the reverse complement.
AGGGACTTCCAGGTACCATTTTCTGCCCTGCCCTGGCTTCAAGAAACGTAGTAACTTTGGCCTCTTAGAACTGGCTCATCACCACTGTCTCTGCTTCACACGTTCCTCTTTCTTTCTCTCTGTGTTGTTTACAAAGGTTTCATTATGTTTTCAACTAATCAGAAAGGCCCCGCTAATACACAATTAACATGTGATTATAAAAAAAAATTAAAATAGCTTCCAGAAGAAGGAAATGTAATTAAGTAGAGAATGCTTTTCAATAAGTGCTTGCTTTAACCCATTGTCAGAACACAGCCTACAATCGTCCACAATGCCTGGAACAGATGCCAAGGGCAGAATGTTAAAAGCAAGTTTTTTGTTTTTTGTTTTTTTAAAAAAAGGTCATTATTTTCTGGGGGAATAATAACCATCAACTTGGCACACCATGCTAGAAAACTCAGATTCCGGCTGCAGAGGGCTGACCTCCCCCACCCCAAATCCTCTCACCACCGTTTTCTGCAAAAACACTTCCCTTCTAAAATATAAGATAAATGATTAGACCCAAATCTAACATAATAAGTGAAACGAAGCGAAGAAACAACAGCCAAACACAGACATTTACAAACTCCACCAGAAACAGGAGTTCTGGTCCAGACCCTGAAGAGAGCTTGGCATCACCACTTTTTCATCATGTCTGGGATCATTTTATTTCAATTATTTCAGCCAAGTTTCAGAAGGAATCTGTCTTTAAAAAAATCTAAAATTGATTTTTAACCTCACATTCGAGAAGCAATCTGACAAATCAAAGGGTTTTGTCTTCTCCTCCTTTTCCTGTAGCCACCCCAAATAAATTCTTTATGTCAATTTATGGGGCCCTACTGGAAAACACCCTGATACTGGGAAAGATTGAAGCCAGGAGAAGGGGCTGACAGAGGACAAGATGGTTGGATGGCATCACTGACTTGATGGACATGAGTTTGAGCAGGCTCCAGGAGTTGGTGATGGACATGGAGGCCTAGCGTGCTGCAGTCCACAGGGTCACAAAGAGCTGGACACGACTGAGAGACTGAACTGAATGACTGATGGGCCCCTATATTAATGGTTTCTGCCAACCAAGTGGTGCCCCAGCAAACTGAAGTTCAAGGAGTTCCCTTTTCCTTGAGAGGTCTGAGAAACGTGCATGTCCCCACACATGAAGCGCCTGGCCCTCACCATAATTCTCCCAAAATGATGGAGAAGAAGCGACACTGGAAAGCTCAGGGCTGGTGGCAAGGCCACCACACTGGTCACCTGCCTCCCTCCTTCAAACCTGAGCACAGAGCAAACGCTCCCAGCCCCAGACTATCCCCAGCTGCGGGGTGGGCAGGCAGAGAACAGCCCACACCCAACCTGGCCAGCCAAGGGGCTGGGGCTTCTGGACACGCATCCCACCATGGCAGCCGCCTCTGGGCCCTTCCGGGCACCATCCAGGGCTGCCCTCTGTACCTTGAGCCAAGCACGAGGCACCAGGTTTCTGCTACTGGCATGACAACAGTCAGCTGGGTGACCCTGGGCGAGGTACCTGACTCCTCTGGATCCAGCATCCAGTGTGACATTCTCCATCTGTGAAATGGCCCCAAGAGGAAGCAAATTTCTCTTACAGGAAGAAAAGTGAGCGTCAAAAGGTTTAGGTGTTTGACCCGAGGCCCTGTAGGAAGTGAAGGCCTGGACAATAGGGCCCAAGAGCCTGTCTTCTTAACAACAGGGCCAACTGCAGCCCCCTGGAGCCTCTAAGACCCTCGGGGCGCTGGGCACCCACGGGCACTGCATCAGCAGAACCTCACGTCATCCCACAAGGTCTGTGCTCTCACTACAGTCCATGGGTGAGGAGCCTGCCCCTGAGGGTTTATTTGTGTCTGGCCAGGGGCCACCCGAAGTGTGCAAGTAAGGCAGGTCACCACAAGGTCACTCAGTCCTCCCCACGGTACCAGGTGGGGAAACTGAGGCTGTCCAGTGGAAGAAAGACTTCCCAAGTGGTGTGTTCAGTGAGTCAAGCCCTGATTCCTAACCCAGTCTTCTAAATCCCTCAGCAAAGCCACCCCAGGCACCAACAGGCTGGTCCACTCTGACTCAGGGCTCCTTTCGAAGAAAGAAGGTGAGGTCACCAATGGCTCCCCTCAGCACTCCCATTTCACAGGTGAGACAAGAGAGGAGAAGGCACACAACAGGCTCACAGCCGACGCTTCCCAGCCCAGCACGCTGTCACCACCCCACCCCACCCCACCCCCCACCAAGACTCAGGACTCTTCCCTGGAACCCCTGAGACTATGATCTGCATTATCTTCATGTTTCTTCACTAACTCCTATTAGGGTCATTGCCTTGGGTTCAGATGGAGAATTCCAAGGCTCAGAGAGGTAAAGCAACCTGCCTGAGGTCACACAGCTGGAACCCATCCTGGGGCCAACAGCCCGGATAACCCTCAAAACTAACTGCAAATACATTTCTCAATAACAGCACCCCCAACTCTCCTCTAAAGAACAACAGGTCTCTCCAGAGTGGGAGCCTCGATCCATCCATTCCTGAATCCCTTCATCACTCAGCACCATCTGACACATAGTAGGTGCTCTTCCAACACTGGCTGGACCGAATCCTGCCCGCCGTCCAGGAGAGCCGTTAAAATTCTACAGCCGGCGCCTGCCCTGCGCGTCTGCACGGCGCAGCAAGAACTGACAATTCTTCCTAGATAAATATCTGGAAAGAAGTCGGGAAACAATTAAAACTAGAAGCTAATAAATGATGGAGAAGCCCAGGAGCCAAGTCCTGGCCCACATCCCAGTCTTCATTCATGCATCAAAAATACCCCAGCAGTACGAGCCTTCGAGAGGGCAGCTGGGCAGTGGGGCTGTCCAGTGTAATATAAATGGGAATTAGATATGATCGAACGTACTCATTGCATTCCCAACGGCAGACACTATCTCCCGACTCCCCTCCTGTGTCTCCCCAGCCAAGCCCCCTCCTCAGGAACTCGTGACAGATGATCTTGTAACCAGGCAACCGGGAGGAGGAAAGGGCCCCGAGTTCCTCCACGGGATGCGGACGGCTGCGTTCTGCTGAGGGCGCTCCTGGGATGCAGGGCCGTGACACCCTCTTGTGAACTTTAAAAAGTCAGGGGAGAGGGGTGCATGAGCTATCCCCCACCATGGAAACTTGAGCGCTCTGGCTTCCTCCTTCACCTCCTGAGCCAAGCCAGCTTTGCAGGGAGACAGGTTTCCGTGTCCCCCACCCAATGACAAGCATAGCTACTGACGAGCCGGCAACAGAAGGTCCCAGGCCACAGTCTTTCCAGAAAAGACTCTTGCTCTGCAGCGGCCCATCCTCCTTGACTGTTTGCCACCTGCAGCTGTCTTGACAAATGCTCCCAAGGATTCCAGGGAGCCTCAGAGGCTCAACCCGGTCAGCTGCACTCTGGGCAAATATGTGACTGCAAAGAGAGCACTCTGTATTCATGGGAGCGCACGTGCTCAGTCCTTCAGTCGTGTCCAACTCTTTGCAACCCTATGGATTGTAGCCCGCCAGGCTCCTCTATCCATGGCATTCTCCAGGCAAGAATACTGGAGTGGATTGCTGTACTCTTCTCCAAGATTCATGGGAGGAGACAGAAAAAGACTCTCGGGGTTCTAGACGGATGAAACAGAAGCTCCGTGAGCAGGGCGCATGTATGCCCATCCGCTCTGACAGGTCAAAGTACTTTTGAGGCTGTGTTAGACACCTCGAGAGCTCTTTCGCTGGGCGTGAGCCAGGTGTCTTCACATTCCAGGTGATGTTGGTCCTCACGGGTTAGGTGGGCTTCGTGGTTATCACGCTGATGGTGCTAACAGCGAGGATCGGGGCTAGAGAACGGAGAAGGAACATGTACCATGAGCCAGGAACTGGCTAGGAACCTGGCTGGAGGGATTTGCATACATAACCTCGTGAACTTTATTCTCAGCCTGGGACGATGCTGAGACCCAGGATCTACAACCAGGAGACAACGGCATGGCTTCCAGCCTTCCTCACCTGTGCCCTTCCCCCGGTTCAGGTCAGAGCCTTTTGCTACCAGTCATCATGTTTTAGGGAACTGTGCAAGTTCTCGGTGCTTGGTGGCACCGAGCAGACGAGTGAGAAGAGGACCACAGGCAGGGGACACGTGTACAGAAAGCCCAGCACCCACCAGGCGCCGCCCCAGGGCCTAAAGAACCCTCAGCCCCCTTCCTGCCAGCTAGCTGAAGCTGGTATGCAAAGCAGGGTCCAGATGCTCGGAATTCAGGGCAGAGCTGTCATTTCCTTTCTTTCTCTCCAATAAACCATAGTGCACTTAATAAAGAAAAGGAGTGAAATCGGAAAATTGAAAATTGGAAAAAGAATCATTTTTTTTCCAGGAGGCAAGCCTGTAGGAGGTTCCTGTGGGTATCAGAGGGTAAGGGGCACTCAGGGAGGAAATGAAGACCCTGTCTGGGGGTGGATATGATCCAAGTATCTAATAAGGCTCTTCTGACGATGCTAAGATACACATACAGCCCCGCACATTCCCTCTTCCGAGCTGCGTGAACAGACGCGAATCTTGCTAACATCTCTATCAAAATGGAAATGACCACCGCCAAAGACTGGGCAGACACCGGAGCAGAGGAGACGCAGAGACTTGAGTCCATCAGCTCAACAGAGGTCCTCACCATACACGCCCCACCACCTCTGGACCAGGCAGCCCCAGAGGAGGAGGCCCTCTGACTCCCAAGTTGGGGCCACAAGAAGGGAATGGAAATCAAGCCTCCAAGCCTTTCGTGCTGGTGAGCCATCCATCACCACGGGGCTGACACAAGTGTTTTCAGCTCATATCCCCTGTTTCATCTAAGGGCTGGATGGTTTTCCAGGAAGTGGGAGGAGCTAATAAGACCACAAGTTTTGCAGAGCCTGAGGCAGGGTGCGGGGCTAAAAACTTCTCTTTCCAATCAGCCAAAGCCACCACAACTTTAAATCAATGTCACTGCAACTTCTGATTTTTAAAGGGACACTTTCTTCTTGTGTTAATAGAAAACTTTACAAATACAGACCAGATACGGAAGAAAAATAGAAACCATCAAAGTAAACTGCCGTTAACAATTTGGCTGTGCCTACAGGTCTATTTTCAGTGGACTCAGACACACGGACATGTACCGATTGAGCACTTGCTGTGTACATTTTTGGTCTATGCTTTTCTCTGTTGATATTACCTGGACGCATTCCCCCACATCTCTGGAAACACTGTGATATCATTATTGTTCATTGCTATGGGATGTCCGTCGTACGGCTGGAATGCCGTTCGTGGAGTTATTCTCCTCTTGTTGGAATCCACTTGCTTCCAAAACGTTCCACTATGCCAGGTGGCGCAAGCGGCAAAGAAGCCGCCTGCCAATGCAGGAGACACGAGGGACGCGACTTCAGTCCCTGCGGTTGGGACGATCCCCTGGAGAAGGAAATGGCAACTCACTCCAGTATTTCTTGTCTGGAAAATTCCATGGACAGAGGCACCTGGAGGGCTACAGTCCACAGGGTCCCAGAGTTGGACACAACAAGGACACAGCCAGGGGCACATCCACGTTATCAGGCATATCCCCTGTTAGTCCTCAGGATGAGGACCCTGAAGTGATAATAGAATTCCTGGCTCCAGGGGTTTAAGGGATCTCATTTCTTATTCCCAGTTATGCCTCCAACCCTCCAAATACTGCCCTGCTTGACAGCTCACCCTTAAAGGGCACAGGAGCACCTACATGTTCTCAAGTCAAGAAAACTTTCCGTTTTTAGTGTCTTTTGTTTTATGGCTGCGAGACACGTGTGATCTTCACTCCCTGATCAGGGATTGAGCTAGCAACGCCTGCATTGCAAGGCGAACTCTTAACCACCGGACCACCGGGAAGTCCCTGAAAGCTTTCCATTTACGGAAAATTTGGGAGAAAAACTTTCCCAGCCGGGCTGGCAGGCATGCACGCATGCTCCTGGTCCCTGCCAGTCTGACAACATCTATGGTGCAGTTGGATGGCATCACCGATTCATAGGACATGAGTTTGAGCAAACTCCAGGAGATGGTGAGGGACAAGGAAGGCCAGTTGCAAAGTTGGACACGACTTGGCAACGGAACATCACCCCACCACCGTCGTGCCAGACAGCTGTCTTGTATGCCAGGGCGCCCCGGAAGCACGCCTAGCCCCAGTGACCCACCAGTGTGCCTCTCTGGACACCTCCCTCTCTCCCTCCCAGGGAATGATACCATTGTCCACAAACAATCACTTTTCAAAAACAAACAGAAGGAGCATGTCGCCCAATACTTTTGCGAGATAACTCGTCCGTTTCCTGAAAATGCGAGATAATGAATAAAAATGTTCATTACGGAATTATTCACTTTCCTCCCGATTCACGTCTTGGTAATTACCGTGACCAGCCTAATAAAAACTGCTACAAACCGAAGGTCAACTGGCAGTTAGAAGTGTTCATTTTCATTTCAATGTATTCATCTCTGGCTCCTAATGGCCTCATTTTCTCCCATGCTCCTTAATAAATACCACTGAATTACAGGTTAAATAGCTAAATTAAATTATTGCAATTACGGCGTGCAGAGCCCTGAATCTGGGTTTACCTTTCCCAGTTCAATTAGAGGCGAAGTTTCAACAGCCGCGGAATTCTGATTGCTGTCAATATTCTCAATTGCTGAGAATCCACGCGGATGCCCAGATATTTGGTGAGAGGGGCTTTTTCCCCCCACTGTTGTTTCCAAGGGGCTGACTAGAGTGCGCTAGACTGAAACAAAATCACACCATCAAAAATGGTTTTTGGAAAGAGACCACAAGGCGTAAATTGATTCTTTTCGACTGAAAAGGGAAAAAACTTAGCAGGGTTCTGGCTAAATGTTCTCTGTGTGTGCGTGTGCTTGTATGTGTGTGTGTGTGTGTGTGTGTGTGTACACAAAAGAAAACCCCATCTTCTGAAGGGGAAAAGTACATTTCAATAAATCCTGACTCCCCCATCCACTGGCCCACAGTGATTTTACGGGTCCACATTAAAAAGCCTCCTCATTATTTAAATATATTTGAACGCTTGTTGCTATTGTTTTGCCACAGGATTAATTATCCAACATTCCTTATAAGACAGAGTGTCTTAATAATACAGAGTGCCTGGGAAGGGAAAAAAAGCCCTCGCCAGCTCCATTTCCCCAAATCCCAAGATATGAGTAGCTATTTCTTGTGAAACAGCTCCCCCTTACTTCTCCATCCCTCTGCTTCGGAAGGCACCACATTCCACCACGGACAGGGACTCTGGTCTCAGTGGGTTTGGTTTTGTTTTTGAACAATCTTATTAACACACAGCACGGGTGAGCTGGGAAACCTGCTAAGCCCACCCATGAGTGTTTAGAAACCCGCGACATTGTCGGGTTCCGTGTCACAGAGAAGAAAGCCTGCCCACTTCCCTGCCCCCCGCCACGAGCCCAGGGATGGTCAGACCTAAAGGGAGGACCAATCCCATCTGGGTAGGCGGGTGGGCAGGGAGGGGGGCATGGGGACGGCTGAAATACCATTTGGAGCTTTCTTGTCCCTGTTCCGAAAGCCCACAGCTGAGCGGGTGCCAAGCACCGCCAGGGCCAGGGGGCGTGGGTGGTGACCGAGACCCCGCCCACATCGGCTACCAGGGCCAGGGGTCTGCTCCCCACACTTGGCTCGAGAACCCACATCTGGAAGCCCTCCACCACGACAGACATCCTCCGGAGGCCTGGGCACTTGACGGAGGAAGCTCTGCCCAGGGCCCCAGGAAGACACATTGCCCATGGAGCTGGCGTAGGGTGTGGGGGTGGAATCTGTGTTCACACCACGAGGCCACTCCTCCACCCAGGATCGTGGCCAGGACTCTGCCCTGCAAAGGCCTGGGCCTCAGCCCACCGGGGCCACATGCCCCAGGGCACAGGGCAGGAGGCTGGCATGACTGCTTCCAGGTCAACCCAGAAAAGGATCAGAAGCAAGGAGTCCAGACAGGGAGCTCCCCGAGGGTGGGGCCTACGTGCAGGTCACCTCCGGGGCCTTCCCCCAGGCCTGGCACAGAGAGGCCCTCGGTCAATATTTGCTGACCCATACTGAATGGGAAGCAGCCTCCCAGCTGTCCACGGGCCGGCCAGACGGAGCCAGGCCTCCCTGCCCACAGCCAGCTGCCTCGGGCAGGCCCTCCACCCACACCAAGCTTTGCTGACATAGGGAAGTGGGCACAGCCAGGCCCAGCGTGGTGAGGAGAGGCCTGGGCACTGAGACGATCAGAGAATGGACACACATCGTCCCAACTTTCCAGGCCCCCAGCACTTTCCTAAGGACGGGATTAACACCACGGAGCATCCAGTTTCCCAGGAGAGGTGGCCAGCGGCCCAGGCAAATATTTCTACAGAGGAGAACCTAACTCCAGCCAGGGATTTCTAACCCTGGAAGCCAAACCGAGACTCATTTTAAAGAATGCCTAAGAAACAAATTGACCATTCACTGCTTAAAGCAGATCAGTAGTTGAAAAGTTGTCACATATAATTAACACGTGGAATACTGGGGCTTTGCAGGGGCAGAAGACAACACTGGAGATACAGCAGCCCTTCCGTGAACTAGGCTGGAGCCCACCTAGACCCTCATTCGAGCCTTGCAACAATCCGCGGACACATCACCACCATCACCGTCATCCTCCAGTTTTCCAACGACAACCTAAGATGCAGAGAGGGGCAGGGACTTATCCAAGGTCACACAGCTGGGGGCCCTCCATCTCCCATGGGAGGGCTGCCCTCTGGAGAAACAGCAGACCCGCCCCCAGCCTGACAACAGGGTGCCTCTTGAAGGGCTGCCAGCAGCCTGCTCCACCCTCTCCGCACCTTGGCCGAGGCCCCGGAGTCAAGCCAGCTGCTGGTAGAGTCGGAGAGCCTTCTCCTCACACCCGGTGAGCTGTCACTCATTCCCTCTGCCTGCAGGGGCCTCCCATCCTCCGTGCAGACTGGGGAGGGACTCATGGCCGCCTTCATGTCCCGGGTCAGACATGTTTGCAGAGCTCTCAGCCTCCCTTGATGGTCCCTGGACGCGTCACACAGTCTCTTGGTCCTGTACCTGCTGTCTCCAGGGATCACATCCCTTGTCTGCACATCCCACTGCCCAGAACACAGAGGGGCCTGAACAAGACCCTTCTCCTCCCTGGGCCTGGGTCTCTGGCTGCAGGGGGAGCCAGGCAGACAACTCCCCCACCCTCCACCATGAACCCAGGGCCCCACAGCCCGAGTGCTCTGGGGCAGGTGCGGCCACTGCATAGCCATGTCCAGGGAGAATCACGGGGCCTCCCCTGGTCTCTGTCCTCGGCCGTCCAATACCGCTGGGTCACTTAGACAGAACAGATGAAAGCTGCCTTCCCCAAGCCTCCAGCACGCCCAGGCACCAGGCTGGTCCCTTCCACACGTCATCTCAATTAACTGTCCACTTCCTGGAGGAGGAAACATAGGCTCAGAGATGGGAAAAAGGTTCCTGGCCACCGAGGGGAAAGGCAGCGGCTACCCCACTGCCCAGCAGCCCCGCTCTCATCCCTATGGCCTCAGGAGGCAGAACAGGCCTCGACAGCTACGTGAGCAAAGACCCACCAGACGGTCCGCCACCGCACATCCCACCGTCATGGATGTAGTCGATTAATTACTCAGTTCAGTCTCTCAATCGTGTCCGACTCTCTGCGACCCCACGGACTGCAGTACGCCAGGCCTCCCTGTCTATCACTAACTCCCGGAGCTTACTTAAACTCAGTTCCATCGAGTCAGTGATGCCGTCCAACTATCTCATCCTCTTTCGTCCCCTTCTCCTCCTGCCTTCAGTCTTGCCCAGCATCATGGGTGTAAGCAGTGTGTAAACGGTGCAGAAGTCCCCAGGCTCTGAGCTGGGCGGGGCATGCAATTATAACAGGAGCGCCCCCAACACACACACGTTACACATGCATTACAGCCCAGCAGGAGGCAAGCACCTCTGCCCCCGGAGACCTGATCAATCCTCTGCAGCACCCCCCACCCCAGCGCCTCTCACCCCCATCTTTGGGCCAGTGGACATGGCCGAAAGGTCCAGGGTACCACGCGGCCACCCAGTCTTCCCAAGACCCTGCAGACGGAAAGGCTTCTTCCCCTGGTTGGGATCACCGCCCCTGCCCCTGACCTCCAGGCCCTGCCCAGTCCTCAGAGCATGGGCCCTCTGGGACCCCACTCAGTCCGAGCTAACCTTGGAACAGAAAAGGCTGCATCGGGCAGGATGGTGGGGTGTGCAGATAAAGGAGGGGGTGATTGTTCAATCCTGGGCAGTTGCTGCAGACAGGATCCAAGCCTCAGCTGTGGGGTGGCCCCTGGGGAACTCTGGAGAACTGGCCATTCCCAGGGGTCTGGGGGTGAAGGCTGCATGCTCCCTGGCACAGGACAGAGGCTGAGGCTTCGGTGAAGCCCTAGCTGGCCTGAGCTGAGTGCCCTGAGCTGAGCGCCCTGAGCCGAGCGCCCTGAGCCGAGCACCCTGAGCTCCTCCTGTCTGCAGTGACAGAAGGCATCTCACCCTACAGCGCAGGGTGGGCACAGAGGCATGGGGCAGGGAGGCAGGTGGGGGACCCAGGACTTTGCTCCCCGCTCCGGCATTTCCGTCCCAGCAGCACACAGGTAAGGGCTGCACGGAGACCCTTTCCCCCTGACATGGCTCCACACATGTCAGCCAGTGCCCACCTTGACCCCTGAACTGCTCACCCCAGCGCTGCTCAGTGCAGCCCCAGTGACGGGGCCAGGGCTGGGCAGCTGGGAGCCGGACACGGTCACGTGCCTAACAAAGAGTCCTGACCCTTCTCCCTGAAAGGTGACTGCCTGCCTTCCTCCCATGAACCCGGGCAGAGGGAGAGCTTGAGCCCAAGTGGGGGAAGAAATGTTTCACACTAAACTGAGAGTTAACATCCTCCCTTGGGCCCCTGAAGGTGGTCATAAAGTACATTCCTTGTTCAAAAAGGTCAAAAATGCAAACAAACAAACAAACAAAAAAAAAAACACCTTAATAAACTCACGAACTCATCCCCAGTAAGACCACACGGGCAACATGAACACAGTCACTTGAAGTGAAGTCGCTCAGTCGTGTCCGACTCTCTGCCACCCTGTGGACTGTAGCCCACCAGGCTCCTCCGTCCATGGGATTTTCCAAGCAAGAGTATTGGAGTGGGTTGCCATTTCTTTCTCCAGGGGATCTTCCTGACCCAGGGATTGAACCCGGGTCTCCCTCATTGGAGGCAGACGCCTTTCTGTCTGAGCCACTAGGGAAGTACAGGTTACTTGGTTTGAGCCCCAACTTAAGCCCATGTGGTGCGACAGCTTCTCTTATCAAGGGTACCTGGGACAGGACAGGTGAGCCAGGCCCCATACCTGTGGGCAGGTGTTCAGAAGCTATACCTCCATCAAATTACTTTTAAAGGGAGGATGAAACAATTGTTGCTTAATGAAATGTGATTTTTCACAGCAGCGGAAAGGGAGAATTAAAACAGGTCCTTGAAGGAACAGTGGGATTGTCCTGGGAAGGTAAGCGTGAATTCTGGGGTGGGTACTTTGTGCTTTATTCTCAGGCTTCTCTTCAGGGTGGTGTGGCCAGTGATTCTCAGACCCCAAAAGTGAGCATCCAGGAACAACTCTAACACAGACACCAGGGCCAGCTGGGCCCATGGGGAGCTCCCATCCACTCTGGGTGCCCCATCCAGGTTGCACAGTCTGGGGAAATTCAAGGATTTTCTCCAAAGCCTGCACCAGCCACTTCTGACAACAGTTAGCTAAAAGCAGCCACCCTGTAGGGTGTCAGCCACACAGACATCTAGGGAAAGGGAAAAGTGAATTCCCGCACCTCCTATGTGCCAGGGCCCACCCCAGAAGCTTTACAAACCTCCACTTTCCAGAGAAGGAAAAGGAACTCAAAGTATATCTATGCAGTCCTGCCCCTTCGCAGCCCTTATAGAATGAGGTCAGGAATAAGTTAATAAGCAAACTGAGCGTAAGTGGTAATGAGCAGAATTCACAGAAATCTATTGCCTCCAACCATCAAAAAAAAAAAAACAAACTAGCCCAGCTACCTCTTAATCATTGTGGAGCCATAAAGCCAGCCCCAAGGTCTTCCTTCAAACACCTTTCCTTTGCTGTTGAAGGAACGTCAAGGTCACCCTGCGAGGGGAGCCCTTTACAGGAAGCAAGCCTGTAGGACCGGGCCTGCCTTAACACCTGAGGCTGGAGCTCTGGCAAGGGAGCCAGCGAGGTTCACCTGCCCGGAGCTGGAGCCACTGGGGTCCTTCACCGGATTCTCTCTCTAGGAACGAAGAAGCAGAATGACATCTGGGGATGCAGAATAAGAGCACCAGCCCCCCAGAACAAGACGGTTCTGACGGTGCCATTTAGTGTGTGAATAATGTTTTGTCTCAGCTTCTACCGGCGTCAGTCTGAGAACCTGTCTCCACTTCTGTGTGCTAAAATGCCATGGTGATCCGTCCCTGCGATATTCACTGTTCCTTATCTCGGGAACTACAAGTCATGGACTGGCTGCTGTTTTTGCAAATAAAGTTCTATTGAAACAGCCACCCTCATCCAATACACATCATCCACGGATGCTCTTGCCCTGTGATGGCAGAGCTGAGTAGCTGCAGCAGAGACAGTTGGGGCCCACAGAGTCTAAAATACCTACTATCTGGATCTTTATCTCAGATAAAGCCCTATCTTATCTAAAAAAAAAAAAAAAAAAAAAAAGGCCCTGTGATCAAGTCTCCCAGACTTGAAGTTGAAGCAAAAATCTCTCTCTCCTAAACCATTATGCTTCCTTTCATAAACAAATCAGAACTCATCATGTCTCCCTTTTTGCCAAGGCTGCCAGGAAGCTCAGAACTAAAGTCTGTGCTCCACTGCAGTGTGGGTTACTGGAACAACCTTTCCCATCCCTTGAAGGTAGGACTCCTGTTGTTTCATCATCATTCTAACACTTCTGTTACTGGTTTACTTAAAGTAAGAGACTCCATATTCCTTCATTATGGAAGTGGCTATGGTATAAATACTAAACAGAAAAAGAGCATGAGGACAGAAAGACGCTGCAGCTCAGGGGTCCCTCTGCACCATGATAAGCCTTTGCAGAGACCCCATTCTCAGAATTCACCGAGGGAAGGGAGCCCCATTTCTTCCCTTTCAATCTCAACTTCCTCCAGCTGAGTCCTCTGGACCAGAAAACCCTGAATGAAGCTGGGTGAGCTCCAGACCCTTCTGTGGTCTCTTCCAGTGTCCTACCAGCTTCTGACAGGCAAGACACTCATGCACTCAGACCTTCCTGGGCAGGGTCTGGGGGATAAGATCCGGAGACCGAAACACAAAACACAAAGACACAAACAGTCCATGCCCTGGGAGCCTCCCACTCCTCCACACAACGGTGCCCGGTGAAGGGGTCAGTCCAGAGGTGTGTACTGAGTGCCGCCCAGCAGAGCCAATCCCATCCCAAGGATGCGTCTCTGTGGGAGTAAACGGGCTGCCCAGAGTGACTCCGGAGCTTGCCGGGCAGAGTGCAGCCAGGCCAAAGGGCAGAGATGCTCAGGGCTCAGAAAGGAGCCCCGGAGGCCGAGCTCAGATACTCCCCAGCCACCACCAGGGCTGAACGATGGGGTTCTGGCCAAGCTCCAGCATCTCATGGCTCCACCTGGAAACCAGGTGCGTGGACGGGGTGACCCTGAGCTAATGTCCTCACACCAATGTCCCAGTAGCAGCCTTCAGAACACTCGAGCATTTCATCAAACGAAGCTACAACAGGCGGCCTGGTCCAAGGGGGTGGAGCCCAGCAGCAGCTCTGGGAGGTGAACTCCAGAGGCTCCAAGGAAGTTGACACCCCAGAGGGTCCCAAAGCCTAAAAGCAAGAGCTCAGGGTCCAGTCCCTTGACCTCCTAAGCAGTACAGTTTGAACCTGAGCTCAGCCAAGGCTGCCACCCCTTCCCCCTGCAGAAAAGCCCATAGGGTGTCACGAAAGTGTTGGCCACAGACCCTGGGATTTCACTGAGCCCCGGATCCCAGGTGTGGACAGGGGCCTGCCCCCTACAGAGGCCAGCGTCTCTGGGGACACCATCCACCAATCACCACGTTGCTTACTCGGAGTTTATCAGGCGGTTGCTGCCACTGCTTGCTGGCAGGCTCTCCTATTTACACCTAGTTTTTTCAAGGTCTCCCCAAGTAATAAAAGAGGTAATAAAAGAGCCATTCCTTCGCAACGCAGACGGGGAGACTAACCCAAGCAAAGCCTAGCATGGGGCTGTGTTTAACAAGAGGAGAGGGGCTTTGGGGCTCCCTCTGGCTCGACTTGGGAATTCTGGTTAATAGCACTCGCCTGGGAAGTGACCTGCCCAGCTGCCTCCATCCCATCCAGGGGGGCTGGGGGCAGAGCCTCCACCCAGAATTCAGTCGATTTGTTTGAGGCACTCCTGGCCTGGGGCATCATGGGCGGCATGAAGGGGTATTCGCTGGAAGGACCACTCTGCTTGTCCACCCACTCGTTCCCCAGCCCTCAGCAGGCCCCTTCAGTGAGCCCGGCAGGATGCTCACGTCGGAGAGGCAGAAGTGACTGAGTGGTCCCTGCCTCAGTCTTGAGGTGGAGGGGCTGGGGGAGATGGGACACACCTACACCGCAGCCAGCAGCCAGGCCACGACACCCAAGAGGAGAGAAGGAGCGGCTCCCTGCAGGCAGAGAGCAGAGACAGCTGCATGGGAGGGAGGCGGCTTCAAACCAGGTCTGGAGTGAGTGAGTGAGTGTGTGTGTGTAAGTTCAGTCGTGTCCGACTCTTTGCAATCCCATGGACTGTAGCCCACCAGGCTCCTCTGTCCAAGGGATTCTCCAGGCAAGAATACTGGAGTGAGTTGCCACGCCCTCCTCCAGGGGATCTTCCCAACCCAGGGACTGAACTGGTGTCTCTTGTGTCTCCTGCGTTGGCAGGCAGATTCTTTACTACGTCTAGAGGGAGGGGAAGAGGGCTGGGGCTCTAGAAACCTGGGACGAGCCTCCCTCTGCTGCTGCTTCATACCCTCGTGGTTCTACAGGAGATCCTCGACCCATCTGAGCCTCAGTTTCCACATCTGTAAGATGGGAGTGGCCACCCCATCTCAGGGAGGCTATGATGAGGATTCAGGAAGTAAAGGTTGGAAAGATGGGCCCCACAGGGCCCCCATCTCTCTCAGCTCACATTGTTACTAGACCCCAAAACTCTTCTTGTTGATCAAAACATACAGCCTCCGCTGACATCAGCAGGGAATTCTCAGGCGACTCAAGAGCAGGCCATGGCTCTGGGGTGGAAACCCCTGGAGACCACGGAGGCCATGTGACAGAACAAGCCAAGTCCCAAACCAGGATCAGGTCAGCGGGAGGGCCTCCCCAGCCTGCAGCAGCTGTGATGAGCAGCAGAGAGAAGCAGGCAGCCACACTTCCGCACCCGCCCCCTAGGGTTCACGATAATCTCAATCAGGGACCTGCGAACACAGGTCCCCGGGTGCCGGGTCGGGGGAATCCTCGGCCTCTGGTGGACCAGCGCCCACTTCTCCAGGCAGCTGAGTCAGAGCAAGACCCGGGAGAGCGAGGTGGGGCCAGGACGCCAATGAGCTCAATGAGCTCACGTGCAGCTCAGGAGAGAGGCCTGGGATTGAACTGGCCAGGCCAACCGTCCTCTCTGCCTCTCGGTCAGTGCCCTTCAGAACACTTGAGTATTTTATCAGACGAAGCTACAACAGGCGGCCTGGTGCAAGGCGTGGAGCCCAGCGGCAGCTCTGGGAGGTGGGAGGAAAGGCCAGGCCTTTCCCTCTCTGCATGTTGACCACATCACTGCCCCAGAGCGTCAGACTAGCCCCCAACACACACCAGCCCACAGCAGGGCAGCCATCATCTTTACAACTGCATTTAAGCCAAGGCCTCTTAACTACCTCCCCCAAGGTGTCCAGTGAACCCAGAAAGACCCACAAGACCCAAAGGTTCCCCTCAAGCAATGAGGAAATGGGGCAAGGTGTGTCTCCTCGCCCATCATATTCCCTCACAGCAAAGTCATGCCAGGGTGGAAATGAAATTTCAACTTCTGGGCTGATGCGGTTGACTAGTAGTGACTGCCCTTCCAGGCCCAAGCCCAAAGGAGAGAGGTGCTATGACTGACTAATAATGTCTGCCACAGGTACAGCAAGGGGCAATGGAGGCGCACGTGCTCTATATACACCTGATCTTAACACATCTCTGGACACAGCATTCCTTCAGGGAGAAATAAACACAGACAGAACACGGATTATAGAAAATAGGAAAGCTGGGACAGCTGGTCCGGAAGAAAGGCCAAGACCAGGGAGGGGAGGAAGAAGAGTTGCCTAAAATTTCCATAAATCTCTGAACGACTGTGGTTCAGTCGCTCAGTCATGTCCAACTCTTTGTGACCCCATAGACTGCAGCATGCCAGGCTTCCCTGTCCATCACCAACTCCCATAGCTTGCTCAAGCTCATGTCCATTGAGTCAGTGATGCCCTCCAACCATCTTGTCCTCCGCCCGCCCCTTCTTCTCTTGCCTTCAATCTTTCCCAGCATCAGTCTCTTCGCATCAGCTGGCCAAAGTATTGGAGCTTCAGTTTCAGCATCAGTCCTTCTAATGAATATTCAGGACTGATTTCCTTTAGAATGGACTGGTTGGCTCTCCTTTCAGTCCAAGGGACTCTCAAGAGTCTTCTCCATCACCACAGTTCAAAAGCATCAATTCTGAACTTTACCAGCCAACAATAAACACAAGGCCATGGGTTTTCTAGTCCATCTTGCCTGCAAAGGTGTTTACAGAGAAGGTTTTCTCCAGGGAGAGTAACGGAGAATAGATCTCCCTGCTCAGCTAGCCACCTCCCTGGCTTCAGTCCCTTCGCTCTGGGTCTGAAACAGGCTCCCAGAGGACCCAAGCAGCTTGCACCCAAGGACCAAGAAACCACCATCCTGAGAACTGGGCTCATGGCAAAGTGCAGAGGGCCTCTCAAGGGTAGAGACACAGGGAGCAAAACTGGGAAGCTGGCAGAGGGCAGGGGCTCCCAAGCAGGGTACTTAGGACACAGCTTCCCAAGGGGCACGAGGAGGTCCAGGCGAGCCCCTCAGAGCAGCTGACACTGGTCCAGCAGGGACACTTGAGTACTCCAAAGCCTGGGGTCTCCACACACAGCATGGGGCAGATTCCAGGGCAGGGATCCAGCCTTTATCACCACGCCCTCCCTCAGCCCAGCTGCCCCCAGCCCCGGTCACTGTGGGAGGAGAAGACACCTTCCCCTCTACCGACAATGACATGACAGTCCTAGGAGGATGGGCAAAGGTGCGCTTCCTGGGGCCTCAGTGCCAGGCCCGTGCTAAGCGCCGTGCACACACTGGATCCTAGGTAGCTCCCTCACCTCCATTCAGTAAGTGAGGAAACCAAGGCTGCAAGACCGAGGTGAAGGGCCACCATCACCCAGTTAGCAAGGGGGCAGAGCTGGGACAGGCCCACGCCTGGAGACTCCCCGGGAGGGCTCTCTGCTCACCCAGCTCTGCCCCTGAAAGCACCAGCAGGGTGGCCAGTGTGCACCAGGAGAGAAAGATCCAAGGTCCCCAAGAGGGCCCACAGTCATGCACGAGGGCATCATCTGGGCACCTCACTCCCTCTTGGTCCTGTGCTTGTCTCACTGCTCCCTGGCCCTCCACAAAGCATCAGAGAAGCTGGCCACGGATCCTGGTCCTCAAGGTGGAGAGTGGACGCACCATTCATGCACACACATGCACACGCATCCATGTATGCAAACACACAGACATGCACACACGCGGATACACGTATACATATGCTTGTGTGTACATGCCTGCACACACACATGCCTCCTTCTGGATACTCAAGTCCACAGCCCTTACTCCTCAGGGTGATTTTCCTAACATAAATAGACCTGCTGCTTTGGGTCCAGAGGCTCTGACATGCTAGCCCATCTCCAGCCCAGAGGTTCTCTTCAAACACTAACCCACCGTTGCGTCTTCCACCGTGGGTACCTCCATTCTAAACCCTTGTTTATTTTCTGGGAAATTTAATGGATAAACAACCTGTTTTTCCAGCCTGTGCTTCTCATGGTCTACATGTCTTCTTACTCATAAAAACAGGAAACTTCAACTTGACAGAGGTAAATGAACTTGAACTTGTACCCACTCTTATTCCACCACATACATTCCCCAAAAGATGTGATAATTCCAAACTTAAGAAACCACACTCCATGTCCAATTCCAAAGCAAGAATCTTCCCCCATCCTGGTCACTGACTTCAGGTCCATCTCCCCATCCCCTTCCATCTTGGTCTTTCTCAGATGTGTCTGAAAGTACCATCCTCATACCCAGGGGTTCACCTGAGCAGCGAGCGGGCTGGAGCACCTTGCAGAATAAAGGGAATCGGAAGCAGAATGGACCCCTTACACACACCCACACACACAAAAGACTAAATCTCCAAAAAACCAAGCGGTGCACCCAAGCCAGAGAGACACAACGCCAGGTTGGTCTGATAGCAACACCCCACAGGGCTCAAATCTCAAGTTTTTCAATATGCAAGGCTGCTGTTTCCCTGCCGGAGCCCAGCCAACTCCCCAGGGGACCCCGCCTCCCTCCCTCCCTGCCCCCACAAGCTTCATGTGGAGCTGGAGGCCAGCCCGCCTGTTGCCCAGGTCCCTGGTGAGAGGGTGAGCAGGTGGGCAGCACAGGAGACCACAGCCCGGGGGCTAACCCCAGCCTCACTGCATTCTCCATCCTTCCCACCCGCCTTGGTTTTGCTCCCCCAAAGTGGAGTGCAGACAAGAAGTCTCTGGGTCCACCCCTTCCCTCCAGGGACACCTCTCCACCTTGGTTTAGGACTTAAGACACTGGAAGCTCCCAGGAAAAATATACTGAATCCAAAGGCCAGTTTCTTGTTTGCTTTCTTTTTCATTTAAGGCTGCACTTGGAAGGTTGCATGATCTTACTTCCCCAGTCAGGGCTCAAACCCAGGATCCAGCAGTGAAAAAGCAGAGGCCTAACCACTGGACCACCAGGTAATTCCCAAGACCAGTTTCTTAGAGGGCACAAAACCTAGCCTAGTTTCTGCACCCACCACCTGAGCAGGAAACACACGAGGGAGAGGGGACCCTGAGATTCTGTGCCGGGGCCAGGCACAGAGCAGGGAGCCCACTGCACCCCACGCCCATCTGCTTCCAATTCACATAAGCAGACAAGATAGGGAATCTTTTCAACTGGACATTAATCATCGGCAGCAATTAGATCCCCGAGACCTCGCAGAGGGTGTGCAATGAGTCCAGGAACGCAGGAGGCCCTGGAGCGCTGAACAGCAGGGCCGCACCAACCTAGGTGTGCCCACAGCCAGGGAAAGAGGGGCCCTGGGTCTGCTCCGCTCAGGTGCTGCCTGCAAAGTCCCGACTGTGATCAGATGGCAGAGGGCTGCGATGCAGAACGCCCGGCAGATTATTCAGCAATAAGGTGTAATTGAAAGGATTAACGTGAATGCGAGGTTTCCCTTCCAAAAATTCGAGGAACGCCAAAGCAACTCTCATCTGGGCTAGTATGACTCATGATTTAATAGAGGAACTTAATTTTCACTTCTGAGGAATCTGGGCTCCGGGAAACATTGTCTAAGAAACACTCATTTTGCTCTGCTGACAAGAAGTACCGCCACCTCGAGAGTAAAAATAAAGATTTCCCCAGCCAGCGGCCCCTCAGCCTCCCCATCTCCCAGAATCCACCGTCAGCCACCGGGTGGACCCTCCATGGGCCTGGGCAGAGGCCAGGGTGTCAGAGGAAAGGGTGCGGTCTGAGGTCCACCAGGCAGGTCCTAACTCGATGGGGTGGCAGGGACCAAGCCCTTCCCGTCTCGGAGGCACTGCTCAGGCTGGCCCGCCCGGAGGCGCCTGGCAACACCGCACAGGGAGGGCCCCCGGCCCAGCGCCCCGTGTAGGCAGGACGTGAGGCTGCCCACCAGCACGACAGGCACATCTTCCTCCTGATGCCCGAAGGCTCCAGATGCAGCAGCTCCGGGCACCTTCTGAAGATGGAAGGGCTCGGTGCCTGGAGCCCGGGGCAGCGTCCTCCCAGCAGCACTGGCTCCCAAGAGACAGCGCCCCAAACCCCCACCCCCACCCCCACTGCCTGACGCTGGTCCTCACACCCAACAGGGGCCGATGGGACCAGGGCTCAGAGGTCAGAGTAACCTGTCACCACCCACCAGCTGCCTAGTTAGTGGAGGTGGGATTCCTCACCTCCATGGCAAGAAGCTGGAGAAATGCCCAACCCCTCCCTCCTGGCTCAGTCCCTGCGCCCACACCCACAACGTCCCTGCCTCTCAGGGACCTTCCAGACTCGGCCCAGCTCCGCTCCAGATTCCAATGAGCGTTGAATTTTACAGAAAAACTGGACCCATGGTGAGCATCTGGGGTGCAGATTTCTGCAAGCAGCGGTACCTGGCAGGCCCCTGTTATCCTGCCTCTTTACCATCCCAGCTGTATTTTCTTATTTACATGGCCCCAGCAGGTCCCCATGCCCACAGCTTCTAGCTGAGGGATGGTTCCTGAAGGGGACGAGAGCTCAAAGGGGGCTGGCCTGAGGCCACAGCACCCGAGTGCCACCATCACACCATGGCAGAGCCCCGCAGGTGAGAATTTCCCATCAGGAATGACTAGACACAGGATGCTCCAAGATACCACCGATCCTCAGACGCTCCCTGCCGCTCCCTGGCAGCTCTGTCACCGGCCAGTTGCAGCCAGGGCCCCTTCTCTATGCTGCGCACCACTCACCGAGGTTTCCACGGGACCCAACAGAAACCCCTGCCCCGACCTTGCAGTGGAGAACAGATCCCCAGATCCCCTCCCCAACTCTTCCCCACCTCTGCTCGGGCCAGGGGAGAGGCGCTCATTTCTAAGTTGCCGATAATGTCACCCACCATTCATCCAAATGTGTCACTTACATCCCATTAGACTGTAATTATTTTTTAATTAAAACTAAGAAAACTGGCATGCCTGTGCCGACTTTATGCATCTGTTATGGGTTAAAATAGCTTTTAAAAAATGTTTCGGAGACCGCAGTCTATTGTGGCCACGGCCTCTGCCAAGGAAAACGCAAGCTTGCTTATTTTCTCCGTGGGGCGCAAGAGCGCCTGTGTGCGCCGGAACAGAATCGGCTGGCCGTGAAAAGAATTCTAAATAAAACACAAACATGGAATTTGGCAACGCCACAGAAGCAAGCTTAAGACTAATTCCAGCATGCGGACGGCTCTCACATAGTAAGTCTGGCTCCAGCATAAATGAAACCAGGCACTGTAAAATACCAAGCAAGTTGGAGTCTCAACTTAAAGAGACAGAATGCTGGTTCCAGGTATAAAAGCTTATTAAGCTGGGCTCGCGCTGGCTCCATAAATCCATAGGTTATTAGCTGTTTGCTTTCAGCCAATGCCTCCTTTCAGAGATGCATATGAGGAGAGAGAGAAAGAGAGAGAACAAGAAATGAAAACCATCGCTTTGCACTTGACTTTTAGTGCAGCAGTTCTGGAAATACTGTGTTCATTATCTAGATTAGAGGAGATTATCAGACCTCAAATACACACAGACTGAAATGGGAGGGGAGATGCAGGAGGGACTGAGCGATGCAAGGGAAGAATGCCCATTGCACAGGAAACCAGAGACAACAGGAGGCGGGACTCAGCCGCTGGGGGAAAGCCGTGCTGGTGCTGGAGACCCTCCACCCAGGGGAGACGGCAAGGGCAAGCCTTGTGGTAATAAGCATAGTTACAGCAACAGTAAAAATAGTGGAGGGAAACCTGCTACTGTCCACCCCCTTCATATACCGTCTGCAGCTGAAGGCAGCATAGAACCGATAGAGCACGGATGGTTCTCAAGTCCACTCAAGTGGTTAAGGGCTCTGAAGTCAGACTCCCCTTGGTTTCCAAGTCTGTAAAATGGGATAACAGCTTGCCTTCCTCCCAGGGCTGGGCTGAGGGATACTGAGGATGGAGCCCACAGTGAGCGTTTAGCAAAGCACCCCTAACAGAGTCAGGACTTTGACCCCAGCTCTCCAAGGGCAAAGTTGGACACCCCCCTCACCCCAGCACGCTCTCCTGGACAGGGCACCCTCCAGACTGGCCAAGTTTCCCAGGACTGGGAACTTCGGGCCCCTCTGAGACTGGGGTGGGGCTGGGGACGCAGTCTCCTCCATAAGGCCCAGAGAAGGGCACTTCATCCACAGGGAGAGACTTGCCCTCAAAGGCTTCAGCGGGCCTCAGTGCTGAAACTTGATCACACACACCGCAATCCAGGAAGAACTGCAAAGTTCAGGGAGGAAAAATAATCAGAAGTGTCTCCACCATAAACACCCAGTCCTGGGCGGAACAGGGGCTCAGGGGAGGGCCCTGTTCTTATGCTGACAGTGCTTCCATGCCACCACACACACACACACACACACACACACACACACACACACACGTACACACATGCACATACATGTATAGCCAAATGCATGTACAGACACACAGACTCATGTATAAACACACACGTATACACTTACCTACCCTCACATATAGGGCTTCCCCATGGTTCAGGTGGTAAAGAATCTGCCTTTCAATGCAGAAGACACAAGTTTGATCCCTGGGTCGGGAAGATCCCCTGGAGCAGGGAATGGCAACCCTCTCCAGTATTCTTGCCTGGGAAATCCCATGGACAGAGGAGCCTGGTGGGCTACAGTCCAACAGGTCTCAAAGAGTCAGACACAACTTAGCACTAAACAACAACACTCACGTGTACACAAACACACGCATACCCATGAATACACAATGACACACATTCACATACACACATGCACATACACACAAATACACACCAAGGCACAAACACTCAGGGCCTTCTATTATGGAGTCTGTGCCAGGCCCCAGGACCCTGGCAGAGGCAATGGGAAAACCAGGGAGAAAATTACATGAGGCAACGTTTGGCTCCAAGTGAAAAAGCCATGGAACGTTTTCCCTCTAGTCTTGGTTATTCCTGCAGGTCCACTCAGATCCGGATCGTCACGGCCCTGACCATCTTGGTCCCAGAGCTGAACAACCGTCAGTCTTCCCAGTGCACCTGGTGTGGTCACAGTCAGGCCACGCAGGGACTATCCTCCCAGCAAAAACACGCGTGGCCACACGACCAGGCTCCCGACGCGCTCACTCACCCATGAGCCGCCTTGCTCCAGAGGCCCCTGCAGCCTGACATGATGACATCACATATGTGCGTCTTCCTAAAAACATGCTGGACGTCTTAGAAGACGCACACTAAAAATACTCCTGGCTTCTTAGAGCTGGTTTACAAAAATAATTGTATTTTCTTTAAAAAAATAAATAATTAGATTATAGGCAAGTTTGTGTCCAGCTATTTCTAGCTTCTATTCAACTCTACTAATTTTTTCTCATAACAATCATTGCAGACTAATTTTTTAAGCCACCCCTCTCTGTTAATACATGTGTTCTGAATTGGCACGAGGCCAGAACTGAGGGGGGGCAGGGGGAGAGGGGCGCACAGCCTTCCATAAACCACACAGGTCAGAGTGCTGTCCAGAGAGGACCATGTCGGAGAATCATCGCCTCCTGGGGAAAGGAACATGTGGTCATTCCACTGGAGGTCAGCTCCAAGTTCAACCCACCACACTTTTGGGGGTGCCCTGCCTGTGCCTGAATCTGTGCCAGGCATTGGGAGTTCACAGAGGGCACCGATTGGAGTTCCTGCCCGGGAAGGGGTTGCATGGCCACCCCTGAAATGAAGCGTCCTTAGATGTTTCTAACCAAATCCTTAGAATCTGTGAATGTGACCTTATTTGGGAAAAGGGTCACTGCAGACAGAATTAAGCTCAGGATGTGAGATGACATCATCCCAGATTATCCAGGTGGGCTCAGTGACAGCTGCCCTTTTCGTTTTAATTATCCCAGAGAGCAGACAGATCCCAAGGAGGAAGCCACGTGACCAGAGCGGCAGAGACAGGAAGGCTGCGGCCGCAAGCCAAGGGACGCCTGGAGCCCCTGGAAGCTGGAACATTCTCCCCTTTGGAGGGAGCGCGGCCCTACTGACACCATGCTTGTGGACTGGCAGCATTCAGAACTGTGATATAACAAACTCCTGCTGTTGGAAGGCACCCAGACTGTAGCCATTTGCTACAACAACCCTAGGGCCACAGAGAGCAATCACAGCTCTGCGTGGTAACCCCCACCCTATCCCACCAGGGCTTCCCTGGAGGCTCAGAAGGAAGAGAATCCACCTGCTATGCAGGAGACCCAGGTGCGATCCCTGGGTCCGGAAGATCCCCTGGAGAAGGGTATGGCTACCCACTCCAGTATTCTTGCCTGGAGAATCCCCATGGACAGAGGAACCTGGCGGGCTACAGTCCACAGGGTCACAAAGAGTTGGACACGACTGAGAAACTAACAATTTCACTATTGCCCCTTTAACAAGGGCCCGAGGCCTCTTGATCAGAGGAGCAGACCCAGGGAGTTGCCCACAGTCCAACTTAGGATGCCTGTTCTTCAACCCCTCCCATGCCAGAAAAGCTAGTGTGACGATGACCCCCTGCAGACAGGAGAGGTTCAGAGAGGGGCCATGGGGACCCTCAGACACCAACCGGCTCTCCCTGGCCCCCAAGGGTCCCCACCCTAAATACAGGCTCTTCCTGTTGACCTGAACCCAAAGCAACGCCCTGAGGACACAGCAGAAAGGACAGTGAAAACTGTCCATTTGCAAAATCTTCCCCACAAGGCTCAAGCTAACGAAATGCTTAGTGACAGCTGAAAACCAGCGCCCAGGGAGACGGGGCCTTTACAAGTGACGTTAGAGACCCTCAAAGGGACCGAAGACACTGGCCCAGGACCACAGCCGCAGGCACCAAGTCTGAGTCCGGAGGCCGGTTCCTGCCCGGACTCTCAGCCTTACTAACTGTATAACCTGGGCCAGCTGATGTCCACATCCCTGAGGCTTGGAGTCCCCAGCTATACAGCTCAACCAACGGTCAGCTACGGGTGAGAAGGTGGAAATACTGGGCCCCTTGAGCACTGCCAGCGGGAATGTAAGAGGATGCAGACGCCGTGGGAAACAGGTGGGTGTTTCCTCAATGAGCAGAATTATCGTGTGATCCAGCAATTCCACCCTGGGTACTCACCACCCTGAAATCAGGGTCTCCAACCATTACACACACACCCACATTCCCAGCAGCACCATTCACAGTAGCCAAAGGTGGAAATAAACCAGAATCCATCGCAGGATGAATGGCTCAACTGTGGTCCATCCGCACAATGAGTATGACTCAGCCTTCAACAGGAAGGTGTAACATATACGGGAATATATAAAAGAATCAGAAGAAGAATGGGTACAGGCATGCGCACAACGGAACCACTTAGCTGGACACCCACAACTCAGAGAACACCGTAAATCAACTACACTCCAGTAACGCAAAATTTAAAAGGATAAATAGAAAGCAAGGCGATCTGAACACAGGCCGTGACGTAACCTTGAGGACGCGGTGCTGAGTCACCTGCAAGGCCAGTGCTGCGTGACTCCACTCACAGGAGGCTCCCAGAGCGGCCAAGTTCAAAGAGACAGGAGGGAGTGAAAGGTGGTTGCGGGCTGGGAGGGGGGTAGATGGGCAGTGAGCGTTTAACGGTCACAGAGTTTCCATCTGGGTGACAAAGTGTCTGCGATGGATAGTGGTGATGGTAGCAGAAGAAGCTGAGTGGACTTAATGCCACTTGACTAAAAATGATTAAAATGCTAAATTTCATGCTTTGTGTCATTTACCACAATAATTAAAAATATTTTCAACACACACAGCCTCACACGGTTGTGAGAAAGAATCAGTGGAGACGACTGTACGCAGCCCAGAGCACATAGCGGGCCCTCAGGCCATGATTTCCCTGCTATTAAAGCAAGACAGAATTGTGCATGCCAGCTCACTCACAAAGTTGCATCCAACTCTTCACAACCCCATGGACTGAGCCCACCTGGCTATTCTGTCCATGGAGTTTTC
Source organism: Nanger dama (assembly GCA_917880005.1). NCBI lineage: Eukaryota > Metazoa > Chordata > Mammalia > Artiodactyla > Bovidae > Nanger > Nanger dama. Next base: position 5,922,734 of record CAKJTW010000063.1, on the reverse strand, counting down.
CAGCCAAAGAATACTGCAGGGGGTGGCCATTTCCTCCTGCAGTCAATCTTCCTGACCCAGGGATCGAACCTGCGTCTCCTGCGGATTCTTTACCACCGAGCCACCAGGGAAGCAAGAGAAAGCTCGATGCTGGTTCATAAAACACCAGGAAATTCACAAAGAGGGCGCCTGCCTCAGGAAACACTGGTCACACACGGCTCCAAGGCCGACTCAGGCGCCAAGGGCCCGGTCTCACCAGCCCTTCCTCATCTCTCGTGAACAAAAGGCCATCGTGAAAAATGTCTGGGCTTAGGCAAAGCTTCCAACTGCTCCCGTCTCTACAGGGAGCGACTCCACTGTTGCACCAACCTCCCTGGAGAAGAACTTCCGAGCCCTCTGACCCCTTGTGCTGAGACCATAAGTCACAGGTCTTCCAATCGGCCAGCTCCCCTGATTCATTCCTTGCCCCTCTCCCTCACCCCCTGCCAGGTGGAAGGCCAGTGGGGTGGGCAGTCCGGAGCCAAACAGGGAGAAGAGCAGCGTGTGGCCCCCACACCCAAGGGGACCTGGGTTCAAATCCCACCTCTGCCCTCTAGCAGCTGTGCTATGTGGGGCAAGTCAAGTCACCTCTCTAGTCAAGGTCACCTCACCGGTGACCTACACAATAGGTTACCTTCCTAAGAGAGATGCTTAGGTGTGTGGGAAGGCCCCCAGCAGAGAGCTTGAGGCTGGGGAGTGGGGTGTGGAGGACACACAGAAATGATGACCTGGCTGTGACCTGATGGCGCCCTGCTGCCTGTAAGCACCCTGATGGGAGAGGAACTCACGGTGGTCACATCCCCCACCCCGACCACACACATGGTCACACGTCATCCCCCCACCCCAGGCTCTCGGATTATTATTAAATAACGCCCCCAAGGAGGGGGTGAGCGCCTCGGGCAGGCTACAGATTCCACCCCCCCACCCCCTGCCGGTACGACGCTGGGTGGCAGAGCACCACAGAGGGACCCCTGCCCGCCAAGGGTTTCTTCCCACTGCTTTTTGGATTAAATTGGCCAGCCCTGATTATGTTTGGATAAACTTTATTTCATGGTTTAGACGATTTTGGTTTGATTGTGAAATATGCACAGCATGCAGTCCCTCCTCTGCCCCGCCCGGGCCTCGGGTTTGAAAAGTCAAGGACATCTTGTTCCCCCCACCAAAAAAAAAAAAAGGCAGCCACGAACATCTCCAGCTATAAGGACGACGGAAGCGGGTTTCTTCTGGAGGAGAAACTGCTTTCAGGAAACCAGGTGGAAACCTGAGGTACATGGCACCCCCGTGTGCTTCCATCCGCTTGCTCTCACAGACGGGAGCATGCCTCTGCGGGGTCTCAGCGCCCACCAGCTCCAGAGGGCTGGGCCAACTCAAGCGCAGGGAAGACTCAGATGGGGCTCCAATCCACCCAGCACGAGAAAGAACTCGAGGGCAATCTGATGACACAATCTTCCCCCACACTCCAGGCCTCTTCTTCAATGTCAAAACCTCCCCGTGGGGGAGTCTGAGGGTCCGATACTCTGTCCTTTCATAAGTCACTAACAAGTCGGACCCCTCGGGGCCAGCTGGGGCTACAGGGGGCTCACGGGGTCAGTGGGGTGCCCACCCACACATCTGTCGCCCAGCCACGCCTGGGAAGGAGTCTGTTCCCCCCGAACCTCACCTCCAGGAGGAGAACCCCAGTGGTCCTCTGAGACCTTCCCAGCTCCCACGAGCCCAGTTGCATAATTTCCCTTAAGCAGAGAAAGGCCTTACAAAGCGTGCACCACCTGGTGTCTGTCCACCTCCACCCCCACTGCAAGGTCCTCTAGGGCAGAGACCCCAGGCCGCTCATTCCTGTACCTCCACGTCCAGCCCAGATCAGGCAGCAGCAGGACCCTCGGAGGGAGAAAGACGCAGGGGACTCTCCCAGGACTGTATCTGAACGCGACCTGACTTCCCACGGGTGATCTGCCTTTCGGTCGCCTGCCTCTGAGCCACTAAGTGGCCCAACAATGAGGGAGGGGCGGGGGGGCGGGGGAGGGTTGGGGGCGCTGGTGGGGGAGGGGACAGCCCAGAAAACGACTCCAGGGCGGGCCAGATCCACATTCCAATCTCAGTTCCGCTCTTTATGTGCTGTATGAGCCCTGGTGCATTCCATAGCCTCTCTGAGCCCCAGTATCCTCATGAGCAAAAGGATGGGGCTGGACTTCCCTGTGGCCCCACAGTTAAGACACTGCACTTCCACTACAGAGGGCTGCAAGTTCAGTCCCTGGCCAGGGAACTAAGATCCCACATGTCACATTAAAGAAAAAAAAAAAAAGTCTGCCAAACAGAAAAGATGCGGCTGCCTTTCCTTCCAGTTGTTGTGAGGATGGGTGCCTGAGTGAGGTACGCACGGTGCCCAGAATGGTGCTGGGTCCTGTCAGGCCCCTGAGACACAGTGGCAAGTCTTAGGGACAGTGATGGTACTGGGCCTTCCTCCTCTTTCATTCCTGCTAAGAAAGCCTCTCAGGACAGGCGTTCAAAGAGAAGGCAACCAAGTCACCGGGGTATGGAGCACCCAAGGCCAGGCTTCTCCTTCCTGCCCCCCAAACTTCCCTTTGTCTGTGCTTCCCCACGTGCTGGCAATCAGCTGTGGCCCCCAGGATGGAGGCCAATCAGGGGACCCTCCAAGGCAGAGATGAAGAGTGGGTGCTTCTAGGGTCCCCGTTTCTCAGATGGGTAAACTGAGGCGTGGAGAAAGACAGCAGCTAGCCCAGAGTCGCATATTAACACCAGCGAACCTTGAGAACAAGGAGCGAGCACGGTCCCGTCTCTGGAGCCTCCCACAATGCCTGCAGCGCTCCCACCGATGTGTGTCCACAACGGCATTTAATTTTTTAATTATGCCACAACGGCATAAATCCATGCCCCAGAAGAGATGAGCCACAGAAGGGATGGGGCAGCCAGCAATCAAAGGACAACGACAGAAAGTCTCAAAGCTGGGACACATGGACGCAGGTCCCCACCACAGGTGGCAAAACTGGGAGTCCAAGAGGCTAGGTTCAGGGCTCCCCAAAACCAAAATTCTAGCAGTTGCCAAATCTAACTGCATGTATCACGTGGCTTCAGCCAGATGATGAATTTCCCTCTCCAGTTTCCAATATGTACTCAAGAGGGGCAGTGATGTCTAGTGGACAGAGGCTGGGGGAAGGACGGAGCTGTGCCACAGCACGTCCTGTGGCCTCTTCCCCAGTCTATGCCTCAGTGTCCCCCCTCCGGACGATGAACGGGTTGGGTAAGATGATCTCTCAGGACCCCTAGTCCCAGATCATTAAAAACTTAACTCAAGTCTTCGGTCACTGGAGGCAGACCCATTTCTGGGCCACTCCATCCATGCAGAGGGCGCTCGGCCTCCTCCGCCCCGTTCGGATCTCCTTTCAAGCTGCAGAACGTGGCTGCCCTGCTCTGAGATCCGTGATGTCGGTGGCCAGTGCTGGTCCTTCTCATCCACTAACAGCTTTAAAGCGCTGCACCCAGCGCTGCATTAAAAATTAATTACACATGCTATTTTATTGCCAGTGCATAATGTAATGAGCACCAGCTGTGCTAAACAGCCAAACTCCTTTTTAAGACAGCTATTAAAAAAAAAAAAGGAAAGAAAGAAAGAAAGAAACTGCACTTCCAAATGCCTCTCCTGTCAGAGCAGAAAAACAGCAACATCTTGTGCGGATTTTGAACAGAATTCTTTGATTTAGCTCTGCCTTCAGAACGTCTGAAGGGCCGGCTCGGAGAGGCAAGTGGAATATGGCGAGGCAGTGCAGCGGCCTCCACTCGGGGATGTTGCCGGGACCCCCTTTTATCTAAGGACAGTCACACGGGTAGGTGCCCCAGCCCCCCACTAGGCAGCACCAAACCCCTCTGATACCTGGTGGTGTCAGACGAGATCTGGGTCTGCAGCTCTGAGGGACAGGGGACTTCCCTGGAGTCCACTCAAGCCCTGCCGCCCTTGGCCACCTCCGCCAGGCTGGAGGGTGGCTTCCTCTGACCGGGGAGCCATACAGCTCCCAGGAAGCCAGCAAACAGACACCGGCACAGACTCCAGTCACCACCGACGGTGGGCTAGCCGGCGCCCTCAAGCAATGTAGACATCAGCACAGGGCATACAGATGACTCTTTACATTTTTAATAACTCCCCTGAGAGCCCTTCCTCCAACAGTTAGCTAACCACCCCCCAACAGCCCCTGGGACCTGGTGAGCCCAGAAAGACCCCACAAAGCACGCGATTCTGCAGCGAGAATCAGGAGAAAGGCAAGGGCGTATCTGGAACCTTCCCGGACAGAGGGCTTCTGTCAACACACGGGCGTCCACACTCAACTTCTCTTCCTCACCCCATACTCACCCCTGCCTCCAAGGTCTCCATGGAGGCCCCCACACCCCAGCAGGGCACCTCTGCACCCACCCCCGCCCCAGAATGGAGGCGGTGCCCCAGCGGGGCCTGGTGGGCACTGCCATCTTGGGCCACGTCGCCCTGTGGCTGCCCACTGATTCTCCAGCGTTAATCAAACCCAGTCCGAAATGAAACTACGGCTTGCTTCTCGTTCTAGTATGAAGTGTGCAAAGCGCAGACCATATCATTAACATAAAACTTCCAGAAATAAGGCCACGTTCCAGACAGACTGTATTAATTGCCTCAAGCTTCCACAGCTGGGGTGGTCTCCTTCACGGCGTCCCATTGGCAGGCTCCAGTTATAAAAACCAACACAAAATGAACACTGGGATATAACTGAAGGAGGAGAAAAGCGATAGATTCTACTGTGAAACCCTACTATTTACTTACAGGTATTCTTTTATCTTTATTGTCCTTTTAACCCATGCCAAGAAACCCCAGACTGGTTAAATAACACAGCAAGCACAATTTCAGTAGAAAAGTAAATTGAATTTAACTTTACAAGATTGCCCTGTGATTTCAGCATATACTAATGACTGCAACTGACTCCTTCTATTAAATCCAAACACTTCACTTCCCCGAGCCGGGATCCTGTGTGTTCTTGCTGGAGACCTTGAACTTCACCAAGCACATGTATTAATCACTGTGGCTGATGACCATTTGCGGCTTTTAAATATGCAATGAAGTTTCTCAATTCCTTCCCCACCTCCCAAAGCTGGTACACCGCCTGAGCCAGCCAAGAGGCTAAATGCCTTTAAGAATGGAAACTAGGGATCCAGCTTCAAGTTAGATTCCAAATGGAGCCAAGCAGGTAATGATATAATGATGTGAGATTCATCCTGCTTGTGCATGAATCAGATGTCTGGAGGGCTCGCTCAGCAAGCGGCATTGTTCTCAGCACCTGGCGAGCATGACCTCATCCAAACTTCAGAACATGTTTCCAATGACCCCATTTTACAGGTGAGGAAACGGAGGCAGAGGGGTAGAAATGACTTGTCCAAGGTCACACAGCCATACAGGACAAAGGTGTCTTCACTCCGCAGTCTGATACTCTAATGACTGCCTCCCCATCATGGAAGCCTCAGATCAGGGAAAGGTTTGGGAGTCCAAAACCCAGTGGTTCTCTGAAAACCTCACCCCTACCTCGGGAACCCTAGCCAAACCTCACACAGGCAACTCTTGCATCTCAGTAATCGAAACTGATCAGTATGTTCTGCTCTGAAGATCAGTATGAGAGAGGAGCCTGGTTTTTAAATGCTACATATGTACCACGTGCGGAGAAGGCAATGGCACCCCCACTCCAGTACTCTTGCCTGGAAAATCCCATGGATGGAGGAGCCTGGTAGGCTGCAGTCCATGGGGTCGCTAAGAGTCAGATACAACTGGGCGACTTCATTTTCACTTTCCACTTTCATGCACTGGAGAAGGAAATGGCAACCCACTCCAGTGTTCTTGCCTGGAGAGTCCCAGGGACGGGGAAGCCTGGTGGGCTGCCGTCTCTGGGGTCACACAGGTTCGGACGTGACTGGAGCGACTCAGCAGCAGCAGCAGCTACCACACGGGCTTCCCTGGCGGCTCAGCGCTAAAGAACCTGCCAGCCAGCGCAGGAGACGCAGGTTCCATCCCCAGTCTGGGGAAAGTGCCCTGGAGAAGGAAATTGAAACCCACTTCATGATTCTTGTCTGGAAAACCCCATGGACAGAGCCGCCTGGAGGGCTACAGTCCATGGGGTCACAAGAGTCGGACACATATATACAAACATATATATACATGCATGCCAAGTCACTTAAGCAGTGTCCGACTCTGCCAGGCTCCGCTGTCCAAGGGATTCTCCAGACAAGAATACTGGAGTTGGTTGCCATGCCCTCCTCCAGGGAATCTCCCCGACCCAGGAATCAAACCCACATCTCTTACATCTCATACACTGGCAGGCGGGTTCTTCACCACAGGCGCCACCTGGCGAGGCCAGAGGGGGAAACTGACGTCCAGAGAAGGGAAATGACTTATTCAAGGTCACCATCCAGGTGGAGTCAGGGCCTGGACCAGAGCCCCAGACCTTTGACTCTCCAGGCATCTTGGAGAAGTTCGTATGTGGAATTTGCCAGGGAAGACATTTCAGTTTCCAGGAACACCCCCAAGTCAACAGTCATAAAGCAAAGGGGACCCCTCGTCCCTTCTCCTTCCTGTGATGATCAGAAGACCTGGTATTGGGGTCTTGGGAGGCAGGGCTGTTTAGGGTGCTCCCAGAGGGAAAGGTACACACACACACACACACATACTTGTGTGGTTTTCTCCCCCATAAAATCTCATCCTTCCATAAATAACCTCGAATGCATTCACCAGCATGCGCCTAACCTGGGTGAACATGGTTACACTGGGGTTTCCCACATTAATCTGAAGAGAGAGGGTCAGTGCATCCTGATCCAAAAGGGACAAAACAAAGTTAAGGACAGCGGCCCCTTTCCATCTTTATAGAGGACCGCTTCTTCCTAACGGGTTACTGGGAATTTAATGACTCCATTCAAACTACTAATTAAACAGGCACTAAAAACACTTTTGCAAACAGCCCAGTGCCAGGGACAGAAGCCACAAAGGGACAAACACCATTGAAATAGGCTATTTTTCAGGTACTGACACTGATCTGAAAATATGATGGCACAACCTGCCACAGGCTAATTACCGCAGACCCAGGGAGGAAAGAGCGGGGTTCGAGGCAGAGCGTCTGAAGCTGAGAGCCAGCCCCTGAGCAGGTCAGGAGGAGAGGCCCAGGGACCCAAGGGACAGACACAGCCCCATGTCGCCCCCCGCTCCCTGGCACTGCCAACAACCACAGGGGCTGCTCACAAGTTCTGAGCCCTGACAGCATCAAGTTCTAAAGTCCAAGAAGGCCGCTGAGCCAGGTGAGCCAAGACCAAAGGGGAAGCAGCTGCAGGATGGGTGACCGGGGATCAAAGCCTACCTCTGCCCTCTCAGCCTCTCCCTCTGGTCGCCATTCCCGCTCCACCACCTGGCCCACCACACTGCAAGTTACAGGAGGGCTGGGACCCGCCGACTCCACCTCGGTTTGCACAAGAATGAGTGAACGCATGAATGGGAGCCTCAATACCTCGCATCTCCAGGGCTCATCCACAAGGTGGGAACGGGAAAGCTACCTCCTAAGGTGACCATGAGGATTAAATTCAAGAAGGCACACCACATGCCTAGCACAGGGCAGCACCACAGTAGGCCCGCAGTTCACGTTCCCTACAAGGAAAGCGAGCTGCACTGTGGCTGAGCTGGACAGAGTAAGAACATTCCCCAGGACGTTGGCGTGCATGGCCCAGTGGGAAGAGGGGTGGCCTTGTTGGGAGACGGCCTGATGGCAAATCCCAGTTCACAGCCCGCGCCCAGCCACTGCCCCCCACCCAGCCTTGGCTTTCCCATCTATAAAATGGGATTAATTAACTCGCACTCAGCCATAGCTTCTAAGCAGAGCCAGAGATTAAGCACAGCGGAAGGCTGAGCCAAGCCCCAGGCAACTCCACTGCCAGGGAGAGCCTGTTCCTGTACCAACTTGACCGAGTCCAGTCATGAACACTCATGCTGACCGTCAACAGTACGACCCCCCTCCCCCAACAGCTGCAGGCCGAATTACGGGAGGTCAAGAGAGCCACGCGGTCACCCGGACGAAGCAGGCGCCCTGCACTCAGCAAGCAGGGGTCACAGCACAGACCACGGAGCTGGGACAGAATGCCCCATCGCCCTGGGCACCCGGGCAGCTCAGGACAGGGAGCCGCCCTCTCTGCAAACTGTGCAGACGCCTTCCTGGGTGATTCAGTCTCTGCTCTGCGCATTCAGGACCCAAGCCCGGTACCTATGACATCAGCATCTATCACAGGAGAGGGCACTGAAGCCTGCAGGCCACCATCCCACCAGCAGGAAGGCCTGGGGCTGGGCTGCCCGCGGTCCTCTGCAGAGCTGCGTCTCTAACAGGGGCCACCCCTTGGGACAGCTTCAGCTAAAAGTACAACCTGCCCCCCAAGAAAACACAGGTCTCCCTTTCAGTGCTCGAGTCAAGAGAAAGCCAGCAACACACCTGGTTCCAAAGCAGGGACACACGGAACCTGCCCTGGCGGGGCACTCACCCTGTCCTCTCCTGGTCCCTGTGGGGCACCCGCCACCACCCATGTCTGTATCAGCGTCAAGGCTCCTGCAGCCTCAGTGTCTTTTACATCAGGCTCTGCTGAGATATTAAGCAGGAGAGGCTGGGATGAGGGGTCCCCGCCTGCACATCCCAGGGACCCCAGGCCGGAGCAGGAGTTTGGGTTTTGTTTGTGGAGGGAGAAGGGAGGTAACACAGCACAGGTCGGGTGGCTGCACTGCCCCGTCTGCCCATCTGTGTAATAGGTGGCCACGCCAACCCCGGAGCTGGGTGCTAAGCCCCGCCTCCTGCCCTGCGCACCCCCCCCCCTCACCCCGCACACCCCAAAATGTTTCACTCCCTCCCAGAGCTGAAGCTAAGAGGCTCCTCCAGATAAACTTTTTTCTAAAAGTTAATGGGCAACATATTCCCGCAAAGAGAAACTCAGCATTTTGGAGGGCTCCGGCAACGTAGGCAGACAACCAAAGAGTCATCTGGCCGTGTCTTGGAGGGAGGGGCGGGGCAGTGGCTGGAGTGGGCAGAGCAGTGACTAGGGCAGAAGAGAACCTCAGATGTTAAGCGTTATCCAATTAAACTTTAGCTAAACAGCCGGAAGAGATGAAATTTGGAGGCTGGGAGTGAGATCTCGGAAGCGGCAGAGGCATAGGGGGTGGGGACCTCCTGACCGATGGGGACCGGGGCACCGGCGTAGAGCTGTGTCATCATCCTTGGCACCTCTCCCCTAGGCCCCCACACCTTTGTCCCAGCCCACCTGCGAGAGGCAGCCGCCAGCCCTGCCCAGGGCACCCCCGCGCCCCCCGGGAGCCCGCCCCCACTCCACCGCGGCGGTCGGTTACCTGACAACTGACACTGACATCCAAAGGGAGCCTCCGTCTGACCCTCACCCTGAGTCCCGTCCCCCGAGACAGGGAGCGCGCTGCAGCACGGCAGGGGGACGCAGGGCGGCAGAGCGCCCAGGGCGCGCAGAGGCGAAGTGATCGCGGATGGGTGAGGGTGGGAGGGAGGTGGCAGCTATGGGGGCCATCGCTGGCAGCTGGGCAGGCCTGCACGGCCCTGGAGAGAAAACAATAGAAAAGGCTGGTCAGTCGGACCCTGGACTGTGCGAGGGCTTCGGGGAGTGGAAGGAACGGGGCCCGGGGCAGAGAAGGCTGAAGGCCACCCTTGCAGCGAAGGGGTGCAGGGTGCCAGCCCCTGCCGTGGGGGCGGGGGGGGCAGCCAGGACTGGGGGCGGGGTCAGGGAAGTGGGCGGGGCCTGACAGGGTCCTGAGGCTGCAGCTGCCATATGGGTACCAGACTCCCATCCCGCGGAGGTCTAACGCCCGGGGCTGGGGCACCCAGGGGAGTTCAGGACCCCTGATCCCGGGAAGGTCTCCCCAGGTGGGGGCTTCTGGTGTGTCCCGGAGCAGACTCCACTGGGGGAATCTGTTTTCCCCCACATCTGGGCCACCCCCTCTGGAAGAGCCAGGAAGTCCCAGGCCGCCACTGTGCGCTCTTGTTAGAATGGGCTGTCTGTGCAAGCCTGGGGGACCCCAAGGTGGTCCCCTCCCAGCGCCTGGGCACTGCCCAGCCTCCTGCCTGGAGGAGGGCCAGCCGGTGCCCTTTCCAGCCCAGAGCAACTGATGCCAACACACAGCACCCAAGCCCCAAGGTCTTTTCAAAGGCTTTGGACCCCGTCCCCCTCCTCGCCCCAGAGAGCCCTGGCACCACTCAGCACCCCCTCTTCACACCTCCCCGTTTCTGACAGCGGCGACGCCCGGCCAGGGGCCTGCCGGTCTCCGCCCAGCCCCACAGCTCACCCAGGCTCCCCAGCAAGGTCTGCGTTTGATTTGGCCGTTTATCTTAAATGGCTAAGAGACCACCAGGGCAAAACATTTGTGTGAAGCCCTTGCCAAAACCACAAGTGAAGAAGCCCAAATTCCCTGGGTAAATAATTGAGCAGGGAAGCATCAGAGAGACAAAAGGAAAACATCAACAAGATGACGGGCAGCTGGGCTCCGGAGCCGGCTCTGCCAGGGACTCACCCCCCCACCCCCAGGCTGCTCTGTGCCCCGCACAGGTCTAGGAGGGTGGGGATGTGCCTGCTCTACAGCCATCAGGAGGGAGCCACAGAGCCCTGCAAACCCTCTTCGAGCCAGCAGCCTGCCAGTCTTCACCATGAGTGAGCTTCCCAGCATGCCCTGGGGGTAGGGCTCAGCAGACCCATTGCACAGAACAGGAAACTGATGAGATGACCACAGAAAACTGCAGACAGCGGCAGCCAGACCCACCAAAGCCCTGCTGGCTGTCTGGCTCCAGAACCAGGGCTCTTTCTCAGTACCTCCTGGGTCTCCAAAACAGGTATTATCTTGGACCAGGGGTATCAGAGCATGTAAAGACCGCCTGCACGTGTCCTGCCAAGAGGCCAAAGCTTAACACTCGCAACAACACCTGGTCCTTCTGGGCCAATGAGGACCGTGTGCTAGGCTAGGCTCTGGGCCAAGCTATTTCTGAGCCCACGACAGCCCTGGAAGGTGTGGCCAAGACCTCGTGTGCTGTTCCAGCCACAAACGCTGAGTGGAAGGCTGTGCCCCAGATTTGATGCAGGAACCTCAAGAAAGGTCACCTGATCTGAAACCAGTGTCCCCGGCCTCCTCCCAGAAGCCTGCCCTGCCCGACCCTTGCCCGAAATTCCCCGGCGCTGGAGACAGCACGTTCATCCTTGTCCACACAGTGGCTTTGTGCCGAGCACCTGTCACAAGGAGTTGGAATCACCTGCTCCGCAGGGAAGACCACTTCCAATCTAGGGAGGTGGGGGTGAGGGGGACTGAGGCTTGGGGAAGTCTGGACTTGAACCTGGAGTGTCTCCAAAGTGTGGAGTGCCCTGCCTCCTCTGGAGGGTGAGGAGAGGTGCTGCAGCAGGGATGAGGGGACCAGGGTGCCCCAGGATCCTGAGAGGCAGGGTCATGAGGGTTGAGAGGAAGCCAGAGGGTCCTTGGGCTGAGTCGGGCCTCCTGAGCTTGCAAAGAACAACTTCCGGCACCCAGGTTCTGGGTGAGGCCATGGCACACAAGCCACCACCGTTTCCCACGGCTGAGAAAACCAGCTGGAGCACCCAGGTAACAAGTGTCCAGTCCCAAGCTAGAAGGGAGCAGAGCCTGTGTGTCCGCGGTTGGGAGAAAGGACCAAAGGGCAGGTCCAGCCACACCCCTCTCCTTCTGGAAAGGTCGGGCTTCGGGAGGCCAGAGTCTACAGGCAAAGTCATCCTCCAACTCGGACAGGGGTGGGGGGCCCGGGCTGGCCCCCGGAGGGGCTCCTGGGTGACCCCATTAGACTTCTGGCCTCCTCGAAGCCCACCTGCTCTGAAGAGCCTCTCCATGGAGGCAGAGGAGGGCGCAGCAAGAGTGAGGGGGCTTCCAATTCTAAGCTCACACAAGACCCTCACGGTGCTCTCACAAGACCCCTCTGCTCTGGGGGAGGTCCCCCTATCCCACCCAGAGCAGCTTAAATCAGAACCCCGCCCACAGGCGGAACTCCGAAACAGCCTCTTTCTGAAGCTGCAAAAGCCAAAGATGATACGAGGAGCCACCTATTGTATGATGACAGGAAGTGTCCAGAAGAGCAAATTCAGGGAGAGGGCGGAAAAGGAGAGGAGCAGCTGTCATGGGCCCGGAGCAGGGTGGGCCGCAGGAGGTCAGGGCTAAAGAGCACAGGATTCCTCTGGGACACTCTGGCATCAGAGACTGCTGATAGCTGCACAGCCTTGTGAACAAACTCCAAACCACCAACTGCACACCCTAAACTGGTGTATCTTTTATTATGTGAACCTTATCTCAATTTTTTTTTAACTCGACATGAAGACTGGCCACAGCATCTGCCCCAGACCACCTCCCAGCCATAGGCGTGGCTACCTCGCAAAGTGCAGCCAGGGAATCCAGAATGCCCTGGATAGAGCACGCGAGACCCTGTGACCAGACTACGCTGAGCGCAGAGGCCCCGCTGCCTCGGAGTCCGGCTTCTGCCCTGCCATCTCCCGGCCGCGTGACCCGGGCTGAGTCACCGTCTCAGAGCCTCGCCTTTAAGGAAGGTCAGGACACGCCTGGCCAGAGCCAGGCTGCCAGTAAACACCCAATAACCGTCACTATCATTCATTTATTTTCCGCTCTGGAACTTTCCCTAACTCCCCATGCCCCCCACCACCGCCACCACTGCCGTACAACCTGGCAGCGACGGCCCCCTACAAGGCCCTGCAAGTCACTCCTTTTAAAAAGACGCTTTCTTCTGAGGTCCAGGCCGGCTTCCCTCTGGACCTGTTAGAGACACACGTGCACCGAGGTATGTGGTGGAGGGACGCCCAGACGCCATCTCGGCTTTACAAGGGATCCAAGGTGGCTTAGAAATAAGACCTCTGCTGGCTCCACTCCTTGTCGTGGAAGTTCACGTTCCTTAAAGGAAAGAGAAGCCAAAAATGGCTGCGCATGTCATCTCGTTGAAGCCCAGCAGCTTTCCTATCAGATGGCTATCAGACGCCTCCTGTCCACGAACAAGGAAACTGAGGCTGGATGTCCGAAACCACAAAGCCCAGAGGGGTGGGACTCTCGCTCCATGCATAGAAGGAGGGACAAAATGTCCAGAAACAAGACCCCTAAAACGTTTCCGAAGCTTCAAATCCGGAAGATTCTGAACGCCTCCCTCCGGTGGGGGAGTCTGTGACCAAGTCCCTTCTGGAGGGGGGTCCCTGCAGATGGTCCTCCGCCCTCACTCCGCACACATGCGCAGTACTCTGCAAACACGCCCACACCGACCGAGGCAGACACAAAAACTGCCTGGAAAAGCCCCAGCCTGGTTTCGAGGCGAAGACTCGCTTTTTCCCATCGCTGCATCCTCGTATCCCCTCCCACATGGGAGGATTACAGACCTCTAGCTAGCAAAGAGGAGCTGTAGAATACACGGGTGCTGGAGATGTATATTTTTCTCCCTACTGCTGCCTTTCAATCGATACATTTTTTAAGCCAAGAACTCCTACCCGTAGTGCAAAAATGAGTCATAGATCAAGGAGGGGAGACAGACAGGGAGCCAGTGTGTGTGAGTGCGGACCACTGGCAAGACCTGACAGCCCCCGCGCCCCCCCCCCCACGCCAAGACATTAATTCTCACAAGTCGGAGAAAATTACTATGCATGAATGCAAAAGCATGATCAGGAGTAATTAACATGGCTTCATATGCAAATTTTATTAATGCAGAAGAACAAAGTCATTATGCAAATGAGACTTACGTCAACTCTCTTGACAAATATTCATCTCTGAGGCTCAAGTTTCTTCCTTTTTATTTATTTATTTAATTTCTCTCCCACCCCACCCCACCATCACACACTTTTTTTTTTCCCCTGGTTGTTTGGTTTGGTTCTCTTGTTTTGTTTTGTTTTTTTGCAGGTGGGGGCAGGTAGCGCTGGTGGCCACTTCAGTGGCAGCGAACCACGAGGACTGTTTGACAAGTTTGCAGAGTTGTTTTTCAACCAGAGAAATTTATTCTTGCATTGTTGTTGGTGTTTTTTTTTTTTTTAGAGGTGGGGGTGCTGCTGCTGGCAGGTACAAGACAGCTCATAGGAGAAGAGGGGGAAAAAAAAAGCTCTGGGCAGCAGCAGCCAATCACAACGCCAGAGCCTATAATGAGGGCGATTGATGGCTGTTTGGCTTTTACTGCAGGGTAATGAACGAGACACCAGTCTGAGGAGGGGGGGAAATATGAATATTCATGAGACTGTGCTCCTGCCTTTGATGATTAAAGAAATTTTTAATATTCAAATAAGCACTTGCCAAGTGATTAACAAAGAACATGCACGCAGAAATATGGAAATGGGAGCCGGGAAAGATTTGAGAGGCGAACAGACTGCAGGAAAGGCAGCCCCGAATTTCATAAACAAGATAGGCAGATAACCCAATTCGCACGCGGGCAAATAAAAACATTTCTTTCGGATCGCTTCAATATTTTGCCAGCTACTTTGTCTTAAGGATGATTTAAAAAAAAAAAAAGCTACGCATTAAGCAGGGCAGAGGGGGTCGAGGGGAGAGAAAAAGAGAGAGGAAGCACAGCAAGTCCAATGCCGCGTCTCACTGAAGAGTCCTGGTTCTGGTCCTAGCCCAGCCCCCCTCCAACCCTGATGCGGAATCGCGACTCCTTCCGGTTCGGCAGAGGAGAAGGAAATGGCAACCGACGCCAGTAGTCTTGCCTGGGAAAACCCACGGACAGAGGAGCCTGGTGGGCTACAGTCCATGGGGTCGAAAGGAGTCGGACCCGACTGAGCGAGCCGCTGGTCCGGTTTGGTAGAGAGGGAAGACGGAGGGAGACCAGCTAAGACTTGAAAACCCAGCACCGGAGGTTCTGGCCTGCCTGTCTGGGGCACCTCGTGTCAGGGGATACAGCCTGGGGTCCCAGGTCTATCTACAGCACGTGGTCATTTGTTGCTTTGAGGCCAAAGCAGGGGACCATGAAGTCTAAAGCAAGAGAGGGTGTGATTCTCGGGGTCTTCAACCCGGAGAGCTCAGGGCCTCCTCTACTGAGGCCCTGGTCGAATCAGCTAAGGCAGGTAGTCACTGAGGAAGATGGGGACCTCTCTGGGAGGCGAGTGGACTCAGACTCCAGCACGGAGTCCGGCGTGGCCCCTATGGGGCCACAAGGGAAAGGGTTCCATGGATCCCACAGCCTCCCTGAGCTGTCTGCCAGGGCCACAGGCTCCTATTTTAACAGCTCCACCATGGGTTCACAGTGAAGCACATAATAAGGGTATTAGCTGGTAAAACGATCCTGCAGTTAAAATACATCTAATTAGCAGCCGATGACATCCATTTTGGCAATTTCCTATTTGAAAGAAGCAGAGTGCTACCTTAAATGAGACAGGCAGCGGGTACTTACCCGACAAGCCCTAGCTTTCCCATCCCCTGTGTTCCTTCTCTGTCTTCCTTTTGGGGGAGGAGCAAGGGGCGAGGTAGGCAGTCGGGGAGACGGGGGAAGAAACAAGACGGAGTCTAAGCAGTCTTCTTTGTTACTCAGTTTCGAAGCTATATGGGTCCCCGGGGAGGGGTACTGGGTGGGGGTAAATTCCTTCACTCTACAGGTATTATTTCATGTCTTTTTCTTAGTTTTTAATAACCAAGTTATGGGAACCAGCAAAGACTCGAACTCGTTCTGCATTTCATTATAAAATATGTAACAATAAGTCAAAGCAGAAAGGGAAGTGGACGCAGTAAGTCACCATGAGAACCTGCAAGCCCAAGGTCAGGTCCCCAACCCTGGGTGAATGGGTGTGAGGCACGGTTGGGTCACTGCACCAGAGCATTTGGGGGACCTGGAAACCCTCTATGGGAGCTGGGACTCCCCAAGTCCTAGCTAAATTCAAATTTAGTCACACAAGTCTGAGCACCCATCATGGAGTCCTGGCTGCCGTGGCTTTGGGCTTGGGGATATACATGGGTAAGTATTCTTTAGAAAAGAAGCAAGGAAAAGGAGAAATGAAGCCTCAAGGGGTTTGCACAGCTGCGTTTCCAGCCTTCCTTCAGGGTCATTCCAGCTCCCATCCATTTTGGCCTTTAATGGGGACCCGTGCTGCAAACGGGCGTCCTCTACCTGGCTGGGAGGTGGGAGTCCCAATGCAGGTAGAAGGGGCTCCTTGGAGTCCCTCATCACAGCCTGGGTCGGGCCGGACTTAGAGAGAAACAACTGTGGGTACCCAATGCCAGGCAGCAGAGAGGGAGGAGCCTGCAAGGACATCTCTGGGCTTAAGGCCCCGTCTACTGCCATTCTCCCAAGGACCATCCAGAGACCATTCGGAGCCCACAGTGACCTCGAGACATCTTCCTGCCTGCACATTCTCAAGAAGACTCGGCCTCTGCGAGGAGGTCAGAAGCACAGCTCTCCTGACACCCCAAGCCAGGCAGCCCCCCCGCTGCGCGGGCCCCCACCGTCCACCCCGTGCGCTCCCGAGATCTGGCACACTGAATCACCCGCTTCAACTATTTTTGCTCCCCGGACCCCAGAAAAGGGAGAGGCGAGGACGAGAACAACCATGCCCCCCAACCCCACCACCAAGCTCGCTGTCTTCCTCCACCAGAGCTCAAAAGGGAACACCCCCCACCCAGCAGCTGCATCTTGCAATTAGAAGCAGGCACATGGTTCCCCCGCCCCGCCAGGTCCAAAAGCAACTGTTCCAATGCCTCCAATCCCAATCTCCGCAAGATGCCAGCAGCTAGAATAGACCAGGCAGCAAAACCCTTCCCACGCCTGAGTCAAGGATTGGTGAGCTTAGATCACCAATTCCAGAACCTTCGATGGCCCTTCCAAAGGGCCCAGTGAGGGAGCAGAGGAGACTTCAGGCGCTGCTGGGGAGGCAAGCTGAACCACACCCTGAGGACCATTTGGGGTAAGACAGAGGCAGCTGACCAACTACTCGGGGCTGACCAGGAGAGCCCTCAGCGGCCACCAGCAGGAAAGAGCACACAGCTTAGACTCCTTTTGCTGTCTTTTGCGGAAATCTGTGGAGCTCTCTGAACTGCTGGCACGGCAGTAACGACAATCGCTTGCCCTCCAACCGGGAGGTGAGGCCTGTGTACCATGGCTTCCAGCCACACACAGATAAACAGGTATGAATCCTCTGGGGTGACCTCAGCAGGAAGGGTCGGCCAAAGGAGTATCCACAGTCCTGGAGTGGGCAGGCCTGGGGACAACAGAAGGTGAAACGACGTGTCTCACTAGCTAGAAAAATGCATGCATGCACATGTATTATAGAGAGATTATACATATACGCAAACACGCATGCACGCATAGATCAGCACATGGACATTAAAATGTCTGCATGTATTCCATGCAAACGACAGAGGCCAAGGACAAACCCGAGCTGACAGATTCTATGAGTCTCGCCAACAAAAACAGCCGACCAATGCCTAGCAGAGGAATGCCCCCTTCCCCCTGATCTGGGCCTTCTGATTAGAAGCTGGGCAGTGGCTTCCATCTTTAGCAGTTTCTGCCCTGCGACACAACACATCCAAGAGCCTCCAGTAATTTTCTCTTGGGTGGCATCCGGAGCCACAAACAGTCGACTACATGTATCTTTACAAAGCAACCCTGGCCGAAAGGCTACATGTGGAAATCAGAAACTGGTTAGATCATTCGGATTTCAAGCAGGAAGAATCTGGGACTTGGGGTCAGGACGCTGTGACTCTTTCCCTGATGGCCAAGGTCCAATGACCAGCTTGGCCAGGCAGGCCTTAGACACGTCCCCATTCATTTAAGGCGAAGGGGAGGGGTGGGGGAGGAATCCACAGCCAAGACAGAAGTCACGTGTCACATGAAGGAAAGTAAGCCAAGAAGTGATTCTTCAGATTTGGTGCCTACAGTGGGTTTTAAACTAAGGGCATGTTTATCTTTTGCATCAGCATCCACTCGGCCTGGCACGTGAGGAAATCCTGGGAATACTGAATCCTGACACTCGTTCACAAACTGGTGAGCTCACTGGTGGTCGTGGTTTGCAGATCCCACCAACTCCATCACTGGCTCTGCCATGCACAGAGTGCACAATGGAATCACAAGGCCCGAGTCCGAACCATGAGAGTCCCAGAGAATTTGAGAACAAACGCAAGGCAGCACAACCAATGAGAAGAACTTCAAGTCCACGCAGCGCCCGGCAAGGAGGTTCCCGCGATCACTCAGTCCGAGAGGAGTGGACAGGCAAAAGGGACCAGCAGGTGCAGATGGAGTTGTGGAGTTGAAGAAGGTAGGCATCACGAACCTCCCAGCTGGCTCAATAGTACAGAATCCGCCTGCCAATGCAGGAGATGCAGGTTTGATCCCTGGGTCAGGAAGATCCCCTAAAAAGGGAATGGCCAACCCACTCCAGTATTCTTGCCTGGAGAATCCCATGGACGGAGGAGTCTGGCAGGCTACGGTCCATGAGGTCGCAAAGAATCGGACACAGCTGAGCACGCACTTGCACACACAGGCATCATCAACCTTTTTTATGATCAGACCATAAAATTCTCTACCTGGGAAGTAAAAGAATATGCAACCACTAGGGCCAGCAGAGTTCCTTGTTTTATAAGGACTAGAAATTTAACTCGATTAGTGGAATGCTTAAAAAACAATAAATAATAAAGGAAGGGAGGAAGAGAAGGAGTAAGGGAAAGGAAAAATAGAAAAATCTAATTGTATTAAAAAAAAAACACCTGCTATAGCAAAACGCCTTTTCTGGTTTTAGTTCCATTTATTAGAGTTACATGCAATTGATCTCTACTATTGTAATAAAAACCCCAGCTCCCCCTGCATTTGTTGTTGACTGAGTCTATTTTTTTTTTCTTTCACTTCTTTTTTACCTTTTGCTAATGGACATATAGAATGTGAGGTTCAATGCTTTGCATCACGTAAGAACAAAATCTTTCTATGGCCTCTTTATGTTTCTAAGCCAAGTCTGAAATGTCACTGACTGATACGTGAACAGGCCTGTAATTACTTTCAACAAAGTAGTTCCCTTTAACTGAGTTTTCTGTATGTAGATGGCATTTCACATACATATTGTGAGCCTTCCTTTCAGCGCAGGTAGCATTTGATGGTGAAAATCACAAATTTCTCTTCTAAGGGAGCCGTCTGACAGCCACCTTCTTACTTCCTTTTCGACACGAAATCATTTTCCTCTCCCAACACACCAACGGTGACGTACAGTGTGTGCACAACAAAATTTGTAAAAATTAACACTTCGCAGGATTAATTTAATAAAGATTGTTAGCACATTAACACCAGTAACATTGCTCCTTGCGATTCAATCTAGCCTCACTCGCAGTGCCGCTGTAACAGGGGTTTACGTTCAGCTGAGGTTTATACCGCTATTTAATGTAATTAAAGAAACCGGTAATGCAGTCCTCAATGGAAATATCATTTCTGTTGCAGAGTATTCCCATTAGAAACTGGGGGAAATCAGACCACGCTGACTCTGATTTTGTTGTCATTTTTTGCCCCCCTCGGCTGTCTTTGAAGCAGAGCCGATGTCCTGCACTCAGACTGAATGCACTGCAAAGACTCCTTGATAAGACCAGCCTCGCCTCCTGGCAGGAACACCCAACATTTCTGTACCACTGTTTTGATTTTTAAACTGTTTAAAAAAAACTATTTTTTAAAATCTGTAGTTAATATATTCAGCTGTAACTCTCTGCCCAGCAAACAGCCTCACACGGTGAAAATGACTTTTCAGAGACCGACCAAACAGCATTGTGGATAAAAACCCAGAGGAAGGGACGCCTCCCTGGCTGCTCTTCTATATAAACAATGATAGTCTAGCTAGAATCCCAACAAGCTCCCTTCTCTGAACCTGAACCAGACTGGAGCTTACAACCTGAGTGTGATCACAGCCAGCACTGCTCAGGAGCCCTCTGAAACTAAACAGACATAGAACCAACTCGAAAACAGGAGCGCGGTGGGAGGGGGGAAGGTGCGAATTGTGTGTCACATCATCCAAAATGGCAGAGAAAATTAAGTCTTGGGGCTGAAATGAACCTGACTCAGCTCTCCGGCCGAGACAGCCCCTTCTTATCCACCAGCTGCCTCTGGCCCTGGGGCGGCCAAGTGCGAACAAAAGTGAGACCCTTTCTAAATCTGCTAGCCGCAGGTCCCCATGCTGTGGGTGGGAGTGACTGGGTGGGTTTTTTTTCCCTCTTCCCTAAGTGCATTTTAATACCCTCAGTCTACATCCTAATTTCTTTGGGGAGGAAAAAAAAAAAAACATTAGTGTCACTTAAAAAACGTCACTCTGTTTTGCAAAATGCAGCAGCTTCCTTGGCAGAGAGAGAGGCTGGCTGGCATTATCCCCTCGTTTGACAAAACTACTATTTCTGGGCATGTGCTCAAAAACAGGTAGGAAGCAAATGCTGAGAAATAAGGAAGTAAAAACAGCCAACAGATTTTTCACTCCCAAGAACGCCAAGCGTAAACATGATTTATTTAGCTGTGTTTAGCGTCTGTCCTCCACGCAACTACGAGCCCACTTGGGTTGAAGGAAGGGTGGGAGGAAGGGACGGTGTTGGGGGAGGGGGAAAGGGAGGGGGACAGTGGGGGACAGAGAGAAGACGGTGGGGGGGCAGCCCGGAACCCAGGATAGATGAGGACTTTCTGAATGGTTTCGTTCAGAGTTTTAGGAGAACAAGAATCTTTTTGCCCCAATATACATGCATGTGTCAAAAGAAAGCAGCAGTAATCGGCAGCTTAATTAACGAGCTGCCACTAACAAAAGATAGAAGACACAGTTCACACAAACAGCATCTACACGGGTGCAGCGTGATCCTGCACCCACCCGCCCCCCCACCCAGCCTCCCATTTGCCTTCCTCTTTTGCAAACCAGGTGAGCTGGGTGCAGGGGCCAGGGGAGGAAGCCCTCCGGGTTGGGGGGTTCTGGGCTTCCAAGTCCAAGGGGAACTATCAGAGCCTCGCTGCCCACCCCTGCATGCCCACGTGGAATTGACTGAGATCTGTATTCAATTAAGGAGCACCAGCCAGCTTCTGGCTCCAAGCCTGCACCGACACAGGCTACACGGATCTGCCATGCCCCCGCACCCGACTCCGGCTCCCACGCCGATGCCAGGGAACCAGGGCTCCACCACGTTCCCCTTGAAGACGGCAGAATGCCACACTCGCCCCAATCCCACCCTCAAGTCTGGGGTCTTGGCCCTCCTGGAAGGAACCAACCAGCTATACCAAGAAAGCATTGGTATTTTCCAACTAGCAAACTTAAAAGGCCAGAGGTTTGGGGCCTTGCCAGAGGTGATTCCTATTAAAAATCGAATTCAGGTCATTCAGGATTTGCTGGGAAAAGGACTCAAAGCCTCATCGAAAGAAAAACAGCAACAAACATGTAAGAGGAAACCCCAACAGGACACGTGGGCCTCCCATTTCCCTTGTGAAGGTACCATTTCAGGGGAGCCAGCTGTGTGCTCAGTGGGCATAAATGCCAATTTCTGTTAGCTTTGCGATGCAGTGGCAGAGCAAACCGAGAATTTCCTCACCAGTCTGCACTGAGCACTTTCCTCACCTGCACCAAGCAAGACTGCACTTACAGGCTGCCTGCTGTATGCATTCCTCCCCAGTCCCAATCTACACTCCCTTCACGCTCCTCTCCTGGAGCTAGACACGGAATATCAGGAAAGACACCTTTTCTGGGGTGTTCAGGTCAAGGACAACAGCTCTGTACTAGGCTTCTGAGTCCCCTGGCAGGCCCCAACAACAACCAGGAGCTGAGGGAGAGGGAGCAGCTCCTTAAAATGAAAGAGGATGAGGAAAGGGCTCTCCTATCACTATCAGGTCCCTCAATTGGAAATTCTAGTCCTGCCCCTCACACCCCTCCTCAACCCCCTAATTCCTTCCTCTCGTGGAGAATGACAGGCTACCCAAGTAGCTGTTTGGTTCCTTTCCCTTTGCAAATTAGTCACCCTGCCCCGTGGATTAAACAAAAACAGTCAACACTTTCATGATGTCTTTGCAATCAGCAATTACTGTACTTCACTCCTCCAGAACGGTGTGTTTTCATATCTGGACGGTGGCAGGAGTGTAAACAATGGGATGGCCCCATTTTACAGATGAAGAAATGAAGAGATGAACTGGTCTGCCCTGGGTTGTTTAAGAACAAACCCATTTCAGCCCTGTAGGTGTTTTTGTCTCTACATCAGGGGTGCTCCTACACACATCAACACAGGGCAAAGACAAGGTTAGCCCAGAGTCAGATGCTGCTTTGGAGGCCACGATCCTAGGAAACCCTCTAAGAAAATCTAGATTGCCCAAAGTACTAACACAGAAGATGCTTAATGTACCTCTGGAGGAGGCCTGCCTGGGATCCCTCCGGCTACCAATTCCACAGGTATTTCAACATGATCCAACCCACAAAATCCCTCATTCTCAAGCAAAGCTTCCACATGTGACAAGCCTAGCCACTTGGGCCCTGCAGACCTGTCCCACAGCTCAGAACAACATGCCTCAAAGGCAGCCCATCCGCCCCCTCGGACACAGGAAGGTGTGTGTCTGCCAGAGGATGAGGACTCGGGAGCTGTGGGCTCACTCTGAGGATTCTGAACAAGAACCTTCCACCACTCTGTCCCAAACCTTAACCGAAATCGAGAGGGAGAAATCACTCATAATTTTCCTCACTGTTGAGTCGTCAAAATAAAGAAAACAGAAATAAGGTGGCCTCCTCCTCCTTGTGACAGCCATTAAATCACCAATCGCACATTTACCTGTCTTCCAAGCAAAACCCGAACAGTCACCCAACGCCCCTGCCCCCCACACACACCTTGTCTCCAAAAATCCCAAAATGGACCTCTCTCTAAAGGAACTGCACAGACCCAGGACAGGGCCCCTGGAACACACACCCCTAATTAGTGTTTCTTCTTTCTTTCTGTAAAGGAATCTGGTAACATAAATATTAATCAAACACGAGAATCTGCCTCTTCAGCCTTGGACCATTATGCGTGCGGGATTGTGATCTTTACCCGTATTTACAGATATTCAAAGGCAGATTCTATCTTGTTAGAACTGTTATAAATGGATGTCTGAGAAATCAACGAGCAAGTTCAGGCACATAAGAAAACCTTCCTGTCCAGGACTGGCAGCGGCTTTGAGTTCCCAAGTGCTGAATTTGTTACCTTTTCCGTAGGCCTTTCAAAAAAAAAATTGACAAATGCCTTCAGATTCCTCCAGCAGAAAAAAAAAACCAAGCTGCTCAAAAGTTCGGGTAAGTTAAATCTGAGATTTTTTTTAAGATCAACTCTTACTCAAAATGCCATGAAGGCATTGTTTACAAAAAGTTAGCCTCTGAGAGCAGAGAGAGTGCCATATTAATATTCTGTTATGATTTGGGCCAGCCCAAATCATAAATATATATGTATATACATATTTTTTCAAATTATCTTCACTCTCGTTACAGCAAATATATTCTGCTTGATTCAGACCTATTTCTGAAATAATGGAAAATAGAGACATGGTTCCAATTCTAGCTAGAAAAGCTGTCATGGTGAAGGTAAACTTTTAATCTTCTATAGGCAAACAGCATACATTTTTATTTCCAGAGCAACAGCTTTGGGAAAATGTTTGAACATTCTCTTAAGAGCTTTGCGGTAAATACATTGGGCGTCCAACCAATGCTTTTCTGGGTCTTTAAGGGCCTGTTGGAGTGCTTTAAACAATTGGAGGCCAATTTTTAGGAAGCAAAAATAAAGAGAGACTCCTAGCAAGGTGACCATTTGCATTCAAATTCTCTTTGGGGAAGTTATTGTAAGAGGTCGGCCTGGAGGAAGGGCTGACATTAATTCCCTGTAATTCCAGGGGGCTTTGTGCCCCGTTCTGGTGGAGGGTTGCATTCCCACACAATTGGTAAAACACTTTTGTTCTTGAGTGTTTTAAATCCCAGCCCCAGGAATTCCCTCTAGAAAAGCAGACTCCCTCTCCTCCCCCGCAACAACAACAAAAAAAACTCCGAAGAACACCACTTTTGGATAGGGCTTTTTGGACAAATTATGCACAACCGGACTCTGAGGAAGGCGCCTTCCAACCGAGCCTCACCTGAATCTAGAGAACCGCTGGGCTCTGTCGGGCCAAGGCGGGTGGATGAGGGCGGCACGACCCTCCAGAGCTTAGGCAGCAGGAGGAGAGACCTCCCCCAGCCCCTCGCCAAGATCCGGGACCAAAGCCCGCGAAGGAACGCCACCCCAGCCCAGGAGGCCCGCCCCTTGTGCACGGCGGCTCGGGAAGGGGGGCCGCTCGCGGGACTTTTCATAGGTCCTGAAATGCAATTCCCCACGCCCTGGGAAGGTCACCAGCGCGGGCACCCACCGGGGGTCCGGGAAGGGAGCAGCGGGAGGAGGGGGCGGCCCAGAGCGCACAAAGGGGCCCCCCGGCCGGGGGCCTCCCCGCCCTTGACCTTGGGTCTCCGCCTCCATCCATCTCCCAGCGCTGCCAGGGAAGGGGGCTGGCCCGGGGCCAGGGGCGAGCTCGCCGGGCGGGTTAGGAGCAGGGGGGCCGCCTGGGGCCGAGGGGGGGTTGTGGGGGGGAGGGTCTCGGAAAGAAAGACTCCGGGGCAACCAAGTGCCCCCAAGAAACCTGCATTCCAACTCCGCGCCTGGTGGGTCTCGGATTCACTGCACGCCTCCGCCCCCAGGGAAAAGTGGCCTGGAGGCGCGAAGGAAGCCCCTTCCCCTAGGCCGACCCGAGGACTCGGCCGCCCCCCGCCCTCCTCGGACACCGGGCCCCGAGGGGGGAGGGGAGCTGTCAAGGAAGGAAGAAAGGAGCGCGCTTTCCCGGTGAGGCCAGACGCGAGCAGGGTCAGCTGCGCCTCCTCCGCCCGCCCCTCGCCGCCCAGCTCGGGCAGCTGGTCCATTAAGCCCCCCGAATTATGCGTGGGCCTGGAGCCCCCCTCGGCCCTCCCGCCCCTGGAAGACACAGTCTACGCGCGCCGCCGCGGCCTGGGACCTGGAGGGCAGGAAGGAACGGCTGATGGTCGCACAGCCCGCGCGCCCGGGGCGCAGGCCGGAGTGGCCGCAGGAGAGTCGGCCAGCCCGGCTGCCCCCAGAGGGGCCCAGACGTGCCCAAAGACCCTCGAGCGGAGCCTCGGCGTGCCCGATCAGGAGAGGGGCACTGGGCCGCAGGGGAGGCCCCGGAGCCATCAAGAAGTTGCCAGAGTGTCCACCCATTTCCCCTACGGGGTCGGGGTGGAGCCCTGCGCCCCGCCGGAGCTCGGCGCTACCCGCCAGGGAAAAGGCTATTGTGTGCCTGGTCTTGGCTGGGAAGAGGGACTAAGGGACCCCCACCTTGGAGGGCCCCCCGGGGGCGGGGCCTCAAATGCTGTCCCCGCCCCCTCCCACGGAGGGAACGGATGATTTGCCGGTGGTGGGCGCCGTCGGGGGAGGGGTGCGGGAGTCATTGGAGATCCTGGGGGACGGGGCGGGGGCGGGGGCGCCCAGAGGAGTCTTACACGGGCCAACCGTCCGGACACACGGACAGTTGTATTAGTTGTGGGGCAGGTGGCTCCCGGGAGAGCGGGAAAGAGGTTCAGTCTCAAGAGTTGGGCGGAGTTAAGATGTCCATCTTCCCACCGTCCCTGCTAAGAGGCCGACGACCCAGGCCTCACCAGCGATCCCGGCCCTAAAGCGCGGGGGCAGCCTCCCCCGACCCGGGGAGCCAGGCATCGCCCACACAGGAAGGCTCTTTTTGCGTCTGGGACCGCAGGACCGCGGGGCCGCGGGCGGCACGACCCCGACGCCAGAGCGCGGACCTTGTTTGTGTCTTAGGTCCCGTTTGCGTCTCTTGCCCCCTTCCAGATCTCAAGCAAAGGCCAGGTCAGGAAAATTACATACTTCTTTTTCCCCGGGGAATCAAGTCGCCTAGCCTCCTTCTGCAGGGAAAGTTTTACAAGCCAGTGATGTCAGCGATGCCCGGAGAAGACCACACTGTTTAGGTTTCTTAATTGGCTGGCTTTGAACTCGGGGTGGGAGGGGGAAAGACTCCACTGGAGAACTTGCTTTTGTGGGGTCTAGCAGCCTCAACCTTTTCAGCCAGTCTCTGGGGTGGGAGGGGGCCATCAAAGGTTTGTCCTGCTTCTCCTTTAGGGAGAGGAAGGACCCTAGATAACTGTGGTCATACTAAACCCAGGACAGGCAGTCCCTGACCCCCAGCCCCAGGGGAGAACCCCTAGAACCCTGCTGTTTGAGGGGGCGGGGAGGTGGTGCGCTAAACTCTCCAGATGCCATTCTCTGGCCCAGAAAAACAAAGGACCAGGTACCAAAAAAACAGGCAGGCTACGTGCTTCCAACGAAAGGGATGCGGGTCAGATCCCTGGTCCCTTTATTTTTTTAAATAAAGCCAGTGCTTTCTCTGCTACTTTCCTGAATCCCTTTGGTACCTGGTGTTGGGGGTGACAAGCATGTTTTCTGGACATGGGTGGGTTAGACAGACACACTCCCCACACACCATCGCAGCTCAGGCACTGGGGCTGACAGGCTGCGGGTCTCTGCACACGCAGGTTCATCGTGGGTGGGCAGGACCTGTTTACACCTTTGAGTCTGGACTCACCTGCCTACACCTAAGGCTGTGTCCACACTAGCAACATGAAAGCCATGGAAGCTGCCCAAGGGTCAGCAGCCCTGATCAAACAGTGCCCTGACTTAGAAAACGAGCTGGCTGTCGCAGGCTGGGGTGTTCCACCTGCTTTGGAAGTCACATCTAAGTAACTGCCCTCTCCTCTCCACCAGGAAGGGAGCATTCTGACTTCTCACCTCCAACCAAAGACCCTTGCATTGCTATTTTTCCACCCCAAGGAGCCTGGGAGTCCCAGTTTCCGTGCTGTCTGAGTAGCCACCGGCAACCTCTCTCCCAGAGGGATCTCTTATTCACAAGGTCTCACCTCTCCTCCCCAGGCCTCCCCATCCCACATGACCCAGCCTCCCCACAGACTCCTCCTTCCTGGGGAAGGCCCCTCCCCCCTAAGGGCCGGGGGAGGAGGCCTCCAGATCAAAACCAGTAGATGAAGAGGACCCTAAGGAAACCCACTTAAAAACAAAATAAAGCAAAGCCTTGAGACGTCCCTGGCGGTTAGGACTCTGTGCTTCCAACACAGGGGGTGGGTTAACCCCTGGTCTACAACCAGGATCTTGCACGCTGCCACAAACAAACAAGATGAAGTCTTACATTCTCCAAAAAGGCCTCCCCCCTCCCCCAAGTCCCGATCCACCGTGCCGTCTGGAGCACCTCCCTGGGCTCAATTCCAGCAAAGCTGACACTCCTGCCCCCTTAGGTCACTGGTTGCCTCCTAGCAGTCCCTGGGCCAGGGTGGGTCCATATTTTGTGGGGACTGAGGTTTATACACTTGGGGAAGGAGAGGTCCTCTTAACAACCACACCACCAGCCCCCATCTACAGGATGAGGGACAGTGCCCAGAAGGGGCCAGGTCACTCGAGGGACCCAGAGTCTAAACTTGATGACTGTTACAAGGCAGCACCAAACCCTCCCAGAAGAATCATCACAGCGCAGAAAGAGACCGCGTATATCCTTTAATGTAATACTTCTCAGTTTCAGTCACCAATATCGTCAAAGAAAACTTACTTCCTAAGCCCACTATGTAACAAATGAGGAAAGTCCTGGAATGAACTTTCTTTAATCAAGAAAATTAAACTTTTAGGCTTCTTTTAGGAAAAAAAAGGGGGGGAAGGGAATTTAGGTGGGAAGTTGGAGTCCACCCCTCACCCTGCACAGGCTCTTGCACCTGTTAACCCTGCACAGGCTCTTGCACCTGTTAGAAACTGCTGGTCACTCCTTTTCCACTAAGGAAGCTCAGGCCCAGAGACGGGGAGGGTCTGCTCAAGGTCACACAGCATGCAGGGGCCTGCCTCTCCCCAGGCTTCATGCAATAAGCCCTCAGGCCTGTTGCTAACCCAATCCTGACCCTGGGGGTCAGCTCCTAATAAGATGGCTTTTGCGCCGACGGCACAAGCAATCTACAGACAGGCATAGGACGGCAGTGCAGTGCGCCCACACTGCACCCCAGGTTCCCTCACGGAGCTGCACCCTTGGGAAACGAGGAGCAGAAGTGGCCCGGCCAGCCACAAAGACCCACAGGAACCCCGGGTGCCTGGGCTCCCTGGAGATGACCGGGTGAGGACCCCCATGCCACCCTATGGAGGTCACTTGCTGGCTGGAAGTCAGGAGCCTGGTTTCTAGACACGACCGTGCCGCTGACTCACAGGACATGGGCAGGTTAGGCAGGCATCATCCCTCGCCCTCCGACTCAGCACAGCACAGGGTGGCTGAGCAAGGCGCCCACCCTCACTGTGACTCGGTTTCCTCATCTACAAAATGAAAGTCGTATCTGATTTACCGCCCTAGGGGGCGGAGACGGTGGATGGGAACGCGGGGTGAAACATGACCACGGGCAGCACGGGCTTCACCACAGGAAAGAACACGACTGCCGGAGTCCACATCCGGGGCCCCGCTCACTGGCTGTGTGACTGGGCCAGTGACTTCGCGTCTCTGTGCTCCAGCTTCCTCTTCTGCACAGTGAGGCTGCTGGGAGGGTTACATCAGTGAGCATGTGTAAAGCCCTTCAGACAGTGACTGGCACATTGTAAGCTCTAATGAAGACGTGTTAAATTAAAAACCCAAATACGAAAAACTCAGATCTTCTTGTCTCCTCGGTGAAAGAGGAATCCAAGGGCACGGGGTGACAGCCTGGCTGCCTTCTTTATGGAGCTGTCTTAGCCCGCTCCTGAGAGATTCCGGAGCGGCTGCTTATGCATTAGTCAGCCATGAAAATTAGGGGATGGGGGAGCTGTCAAAAGGCTAATAAAAACTTAAGTCAACTGCTAACTATTTACTGTCAAATAAAAACCCTAATAATAATAATAATTGAGGCTGAATGTTGGTTAGGTTCTCCTCTTGAGAGCCCAGTGCCTTTTTCTCTCTCTCTTCCTTTACTTTCCTTCCCCTTGTCTGCACTCCTGCTGGATGTATGGATCCACCTATATAAATCAGATCGTAAGGTCCCTAACCTAAAACGGGGTTGAACTGACCCTTTCACTGACTGGTATTTTGCGTCTCCGTCTTAGTTCAACACAACTTCCAGCTACGACGTAGTGCTACAGCCATGTTGCAGAGCTTACTAACACTCTTTGCCATTGTGTGAACAGATTACAAAGGTTACCTGCTGTCTCCCGCCTCCCTGAGACCACCCATCCCCGTTCACAGGAGAGGAAACCAAGCCTCCAAGAGAGGAAACGGCTTGCCTTGAGCTGCAGGGCTGGGCAGCCTGGTGTGGCCAGAGCCCTGCCAACAACCAAGTACGCAAGCTCAGACAGGTCTCTAAACAGGCGAGGATGGGCAAAGGCAGAGATCCTTCCGGCTCAGGCTGGAACCCCGCTCACTCCACTGGCGACTACTATTTAACAGTTACAAATGCACAGGGACCTAGTAACAGGCGTGTGTGTGTGCCTGTGTGTGTATGGGTGTGTTCTCAGTCGCGTCCAACTCTTTGCGAACCCATGGACTGTAGCTTGCCAGGCTCCTCTGTCCGTGGGATACTCCAAGCAGGAGTACTGGAGTAGGGGCCATTTCCTTCTCCAAGGGAACTTCCTGACCCAGGGATCCAACCTGCGTCTCCTGCACTGCAGACAGATTTGTAACCACTGAGCCACCTGGGAAGCCGGTATACACATACATTGTTTAAACCACACCTTAGAACAAGCCTGACCAATAAGAAAAGTTAACTCCATTTTACAGGAAACTGAGATTTGGAGAGGTGGACACTTAGCTGAAGGTCCTACAACAAGTCACCGGCAAAATACCAGTTCTAGCCCTGGCCCACCTGAATTATTGCTTTCACGTTATTGCTCTGCTGCCACCTGTCTGTCCAAACCTTCACCAGAAAGTGTGGGCAACTGTGTGAGCATGCCTAGGACTGCATCAAGCTTTCTGGGGGCCTCAGGTTTCCTGGCAGTGTTTCCAAGGGTCACGCCTGGAATGGGGTCTGGAGATAGTGCCTGCCGTCAATGGCTCCACCAGCCAAGCAAATCAGAA
The DNA here is from genome assembly GCA_917880005.1 of Nanger dama. Taxonomy (NCBI): domain Eukaryota; kingdom Metazoa; phylum Chordata; class Mammalia; order Artiodactyla; family Bovidae; genus Nanger; species Nanger dama. Next base: position 5,892,609 of record CAKJTW010000063.1, on the reverse strand, counting down.
TCCCTCTCCCTAAAAGCCTCCATACTCTGTGCTGTATGAAGAAGCCAGGCAGACCCGAGTCTGATTCCACTTTGCTGTGTGACCTCGGGCAAGTCTTTAACCTCTCTGAGCCCCAACTCAAAGTGGGATTAGAAACATCTATTTCAGAGTGGGGTTAACAGTATCTGTTTCAAGGTGAGATTTCAACCCAAGAAAAGCACCTAGCTCAGTGGGTGACCAGGTTGTTCCCCTCTTACCCACCACCCACCAGCCCTGCTCAAGCTCTGAGGTCAGTCCTGCAATGCCCAGCTTACCCCAGCCAGAAACTAGGGCCGTGTCCCTCAGACAGAAGAGTCCACAACCCCTTGGTGCAGACAGAACTAATAATTAGCTGTCACGAGTTAATAATAAAAAAATATAATCCATGCCACAACCCACACGGATTTAACTAATCTTAATTTGAAGGGAAAATAACAACTCTAAATATATCAAATACAGGGTGTTGTTTTTTTAAGACAACCCGCAAGTGGGGCTTATCTCCAGTTCCCAGCGCGAGCAAGTTATTCAGTTTCTCCCACTGGCCAAGCTAATATTCTTTCCTCACACTTATTTTATTTATTTTTTACAGTCTGAAACGAACGTTTTCCGAGAAGCAGTGTAAATCCCTGGCTGAGCAGAAGCCCTTTTCTGCAATGCATTTTGTTGCTGGGACCCCAAACCGAAGCCCTGGTGTGTGCCCTGCCCGCCACGTGAACCCTGCCCTCCACCGCCAGGAGCATCTCCAGCCCTTCCCAGTTCCTGATAAAGGAACCAGGTAGAGCCATCACAGCACGGACCTGCCGCCGCCTCCAGCCCAGGGGGCCCTGCCACCCCTGTCGCCTGCTGCTCGTCTCCTGTGTTTCTCCAGAAAGCTGACACTTGGCTTTTGGGGGGAAGGAGCAAAGAAAAGGCCAACCTACGGCTGACAGCTGATGGCTCACTCCTCCCTTGATAGCTTCATTTGGTTGTGGAAGGAGTGATAACGCACAAAAATGAAATACCTATGATCAGGGGCTATACAATGGGAATTCTAAGGCAGAATCTGAAAAGAATGGCTGAGAGACATCCAATAAAAGTTTTCAGGACACTGACTCTGAAAGGCAAGCATCTCACACCGCCAAGCGGGGTCCGTGCTCTTTTCAAAGCTTTCCAGATGCTTCCATTTCTCAGGGGTCTATCTGAGCCCAGATTCTGTGCCAGGTGGGTGCTTAACACTCTCATCTCATTGAATTCTGAGCATGAAGCCAAAAAAGCAGGTGCAGACGAGGAAACCGGGATCCAGAAAAGTGAAGCGACTTGCCTGGGTGGGCTCGGAAATCCCACCCTGGGTGACCGGCACCAGAGCAACTCGCTCCTTCAACCCTCCAGACCCCTCCTCCTGGGCGACCTGCCCTCGAGTTGTGACCAGATGACAGTAATGTGACCGGAGACGGGAAAGGAGGGGCCACACTCCAGATGGGACATGCAACTGTCGTCCTGAGGTTGTTTCTGACGGGCAGCCTCAGAACCCATTGGAAATTTCTCCCAGATCCCAGGGAAACCAGTGGCCACCATTCTAACACCGGGAGATGATGGAGCCAGAGAGACAGCAGAACATCTCTGAAGGAGGGGCCCACTCATATTCGCAGCATCCACGCCATGCACACATCCTTTCTAAATGTCACAATTATCGTTAGGTAGATGAGGACCTGCAGCTCAGAAGGGCACGTCACACTGCAAGTGGCCGGCAGAAAGCAGGGTGGGTGCAGACTTGGGCTCCCGGGGTGCAGACTTGGGCTCCCCCCGGTGCAGATGGCAAACCCAGACAGCCCTAACCCCACTCCGCCACACCCTTCCTCAAGACACCCATCCCAGAGAAGAGCTCAGAGACTCACGCTCTTGGCAAAGCCTGGACCCTGCTCATCTCTCCTCCCAGGGTTCACTACTCCTGCTGCCCTCGATAGATGGGTCCCCGAGCTCCATCAGAACCCTCCTCAGAGGCAGGGAGGATGTGGTGGGAAGGGAGCTTAAGAAACAGAAATAACTCCTATACAGGAAGACGTGTATCAGATGCCTGCCCCTGGGTCAGATCTCCAGCCAAAGCCCCTACCTCTGGCCAGCACCACCCTCCATCTGCAGGGGGCCTTGGACAGAAGCTCGAGGGACCTCCTCCAGCCACAGCACACCATCAAAAAGCAGCACCCCGGAACTCGACCATACACATCAAGGGCAGGGCAGCTCACCCCCTGGCCATGTCCCCACATGGCCACCCTCCCACCATGCTCCTGCCCCACGGAGGCTCTTTCCAGTGGGGATGTCCAGGGTCGGGGAAGGGCAGGAGGTTCTAGTTAAATGAATGAATGAATGCAGTGGAACAGGGGTCCCCAGCCTCCAGAATCTAATGCCTAATTATCCGAGGTGGAGTTGATGCAACAATAATAGCAGTAAAGGGCACAAGAAATGTAACATGCTTGAATCATCCCCAAACCAACCCCCCACCCAACCCCGGTCAGTGGAAAAACTGTCTTCTACGAAATCAGTCCCTGGAGCCAGAAAGGTTGGGGACCGCAGCTCTAGGAGACAAGACTTCAGAAACATCCACTCTCCACTCTCCTACTCCTCTGTCATTAAAAAAAAAAAAAAATTAGTTAACTACTCTCTTTATACCCATATCTCCAGAATACCATCCCAAGGAACGAGTGCCACTCTGGGGCAATAACTCACAGAAGTCCAGCTCAGTTCTCACCCTGGGGATGTCCTTAACAGTGGAAGTGCACGCAGGACTCAGTCACTTCTTTGCAACCCAGTGGACCGCAGCCCACCAGGCTCCTCTGTCCATGGGATTCTCCAGGCAAGAATACTGCCCCCCCCTACAAGGGATCTTTCCAGTCCAGGGATGGAACCCATGTCTCCTGCATCCCCTGTATTGGCAGGTGGATTCTTTACTGAACTACTGAGGAAGCCCCTCACAGTGGAAGGGACCCCCACATATTTACAGACCAGCCCTGCCCAGCCCATCTCTGGAGCCCAGCCTCTAGAAGCACCTGGTAGGAAAAGCGTCAGGACCTGCCTGTCTGGACCACGCTCAGATTGTGGGCTCCAGGAAAAGCAGGACCCTCACAGCCACATGGGCGCCCCGCCTCAGACCACCAAGCCAAAGGCCAAATCCTAGGAATCAGCACCACCCACACCAGCTACTGACCAGGGCCAGCTCCGGGATGACAGGGGTGCATGGACAGGCTGGAGCATCCCCTCCCAGCCACAGCCAGGAAGCAGGGACAAGAAGGGCCTGGGCAAGGCCAGCAGTGCCTGGGGCTGGGGCAACAGCTGGGTAGATTTCCGGAAGCCCGGGCAGAGAAGCGCCTGGAACTCCTAGTCCCCCTCTTAAAATATAAAGACTCAATTATCTTTGAGCAGCTTGCTTTACACATGAATTGACACATTTATTTTACAATAAATAACTAAAAGTTATCTGTGTTTCCTTTACTGTTAATCTACACAGAGAAATAATAAACAGGGCTTGTCTGCAAAAATGCAACTGCTGCAGTCCTCAGAATTCAATTAAGCTAAAATAATTAATGCTCCCACCATATTAAATGACTTTAAACATTTGAGCTACTGAAGTTTTTATTCTTTAATCTTTCCTTTTTATTAAATTTTTAAAAAAAAAAAAAGAAGAGGAAGAAGGAAAAAGTTGGTGTCAAAGTAGGGAGGGAAAAGGCAAAAAGGAGCCTGGGAAGGAAAAATCATGATGGGCTGTTAAAGCGGAATGGTCGTCTTTAGCTGACACAGCACGGAGACTGTCTCGTGCCTTTGATTAAAATAACATTTTAAATGCTTTGAACAAACATATCTCCTTAGACTTCTAAGGGATTATTTTACATATTTTTTCGAGAATGAAGAAATCCATTCGTCCTGTTGCTGAACAGAAAAGGCCAAGAATATCTTTCGTCACACACAGAATAAAAATACTGTAGGCCGTTGCAGTATTACAACCCCGAAAAAGGGAGGGGGACAGAGGGCGCCAGGGGGTGTGGGGGTTGAGGACAAAGCCGCCTTGGAGATTAACTTTGCCTTTTATGAAATCATATTTAGTCGCTTTCTTAAACAAACCTACCCACAACGATCTGCAGCCTCTCACTGGAAAATACCTTCTCTATGAAATGAGAATTTGGATGGGCCGCGGCGAAAGCAGAAAGCCTTCCCATTGAACCATGAATGGGACCCCTCTCGTAGGCAGAAGCCACTCCCGAAAGGTCTGTGTGCCCTGATGCCACGTGCCTGTCCCACGGGTGAAAACTGTCTCTCAGCGTCGGACAAAGAAAAGAACCACAGACACAAGGGGCCCAACACCTTCCTCGCGTCAGGGCTCCGGCTCTAAGGAAGGTGGGATCACTCAGACCTGCTCGGCGCTCTGAGAAACCGGGGTAGACGGGACTTTGGCCTGAACACGTCGGACACTTTTCTCAACGCCCTGGGCAAGTTGAGAGTGTGGGAGATTTCACGCTAGGACCGCCTGCCAGAAGGCCAGCCCCACAGGCCAGTCTGGTTGCACAGGGTCTCCCCAGGGCCCAGCCCATGCCTGCAGGACTCAGCACTCCACTGCAGGCCAGAGACTGAGTTCATTAACCCCACTGTACAGATGGGCAAAGGGAGGCCCAGGGTCACAGAGCTGCCCGGTGGCTGCCTCAGAGCAGCTAGCCCTGCTGCGTCACCTGACCAACTGCCTCCTGGGGGACGGCAGGGTGGGGCTGGGGGAGTCTCCTGGCCACACTCATCTGTCCCACCCACGGGAGCAGAGTGTTCTAGTTCCACCAGGTTCACCCACCCACCCCAAGCGGCACCCAAAGCCTCTATCCGCCCAGCACCTCCACTGGTTTCCATGACCCAGACGTGGTGGAGATGGATACAATCCTCTCGGCCAGCCACCTGCTTTCGCGCTGCAGTGCCAGAAAGTACCCCCAGGAGTAAAGCCACACTGGCAAAACATTTACGGAGCTCCTGCTCTTGAACCTACCCACTCGGCCCGCCAGGACTGTCCCTCCTGGTGACACCAGGAGAAACTGAGGCTCGGACCCTGAAGGTCCGAAGTCCAAAGGCTCCTGGCAGGATCCAAGCCCTGCACACGCTCCGATAGCGTCCTGCCACTTCTAGGAAACCCAGGCCAACCTGGGCCCTGAGCTCAGCAGGACAACCAAGCGTCCTGCCGCTTCTAGGAAACCCGGGCCAACCTGGGCCCTGAGCTCAGTAGGACAACCAGAAGCCACCACTCTGGGCTGCACAGCGCACGGGCTCCCTGAAGGAGGCCCTGGTGTGCCGTGGCCTTGACCAGAACAGAACTTGAGGCCAACTCCCCAGGCCTGCCCGAGGACGCCAGCCCCTGCACCTGTTCTTCAGATGATCAAAGCCAGCCGTCCAATGGCCCACCAAGTGGGCGTGCCAGAGGTGATGGCCAACCTCCCTCAAGGAGACCAGCTCCAGCCAGGTTCCCACGAGCCCCTCCCTGGGCCCACTGCTAGCACCAGGCAACATCAGAAGGGGCCTCTTTAGACAAGTGGGAAACCGAGGCCAGAGAGTGGATGAGAAAAACGAGGGCCCCCAGCAGGCCCTGCCCGCACGCAGTATCTCATCAAGCCTCACAACAACCCCCAACAGATAGGTCTCATTCACTCCATTTCACAGATGGGGAAACTGACTTTTTCCAAGATGTGAAGAAGAGATTCCAATGCGATACAGTCGGGCTCCAAAGCCAGAGACTAAGCCAAGAACACCAGCAAAGTCAGGGCCAGCTAGCCTTCCCAAGGTCTGTCCTGCCCTCCCGGCCAGCTGTGGATGAGGCCCCCACCACTGAGTCCATTGCCAAAAGCAAAACAACCCTCAGCCCGCCTCTCTGAGCCCCAGGCCTGTCTGCCCCGAGGGTCACCCGGATGGTAGCCCCTTGGCAAGGGCAAGCCCATCCTGGTAGCTCCGCGGGCCCTCCCAGCACCACCACCCTCAGACAGAGGGTGAGCCACCCCAGCGCCCGGCACAGCGAGGGGCGAGGGTGGGCCTGGGACCCGAGGGGTTGGGGGTGGCTTCTGCAGCGGCCGGGCGAGGGCAACATTCCGTACCTGCGAGGTTCTCCTGTTTGGGGCAGACGCCTTTCGTGGGTGACAGCAGGTGGTCATCCTCATCGGGGGTCACCTGGATCCCGATCTCCACCGGCTCGGACACTTTCCTGAGCTCAGAGCGCGAGGATGGTGGAGGGCTGCCCTTGTCCAGGCCTTTGTCATAGCAGGCCCCCAGGCTGCCGCCACACTGCTTCTTCTTGTGCTCTATAAAAACCAGGATGTCTCCCAGGGGGGAAGTTCATCTGACACTGTCCACAGGTGAGCAGGTCAGGGTCGGGGCCGCCCACCATCAGCCCCAGGCTGCCGGGCTCCTCTATCTCCAGACCCTCGTCTTCCTCGAGGATGGCGGCCTCCGCATGCTCGGGCTCTGCTGGAGAGAGGAAGCACAAGGGGAGGGGCAGAGAAGACAAGATGGGCTTAAGGAGTCACAAGACCCATCCTTCATTCCAACCCGTCCCCACCGAGAGGCAGGCCCCTCCGCTGCGGGATGCGAAGGGCTCGCCACGTTCCCCGCCCAAGACTCCTGGAGGTAAGGGGTTCGCCATCCTGCATGCCACAGATGGGCAAACTGAGGCTCTGGGCGCAGCCCTTGCAGCTCCCAGAGGTTGCCCCTTAAGCGGTGTGGATCTTACGGCTTTCTAGCTTATTTCCTGCCAATTTCCCTTCAGTTCAGCATACGGACACGCACATGACCACCTGCATATCCACACACATCCTGGTTCCACCAGGGGCTGGACCGTCCCCAGCCTGGTGGCAGCATGATGGAGAGGCATCTCGAAAACTCTGCAACATCTCAGAACCACCTGGGACCTTTGAAAACCCCTAGGCACCCAGGTAGTACCCCAGACCAATGACACTGGGAGTCAAGCTTCAGACTGTCTTTTTTTTTTTTTTTTAAAGGCTCTCAGGTGATTCCAATGGGCAGCCAAGGCGTAGAACAGTGAGCCAGAGCTGTTTCTCCCTGCTCTAGTGGGAGTCGCACACCCCTCTTCCCTCCCACCTTTCATTCAGGTCCTCCCCATTCATGAGCGCCCCTGCTTGCATTCCTCTACCTGAGACCTGGCTGCACACCAGACAGGAAAACAGAAACCCAGACGGGCGTCCCGGGACTGGTCTTTCCAAGAGAAAGAAAGGACCCGGGCTCAGAAAGCAACAAGTGAGCATTGGTTCAGAAAGAAATATCGAAGGGGAAAAAAAAAAACAGGGGAAGAGACGCGGCTAGTCAGCTGAACGAGGCAGCCGGCCTCCCTGCCAAACACTCTGCTTCTGGTCAGACTTCCATCGCTTTGTAGATTTTGCCGACATTCACCAACTCCCCACTGTCCTTTTTTGTTGGTCGGTTTTTATTTCACTCCCAGTAAAAAGAAAAGAGAAGAAAAAAAAAAAAACCCTTTAGACTCCAAAATCATTTCTTGGCAGATGTCAAACCACACTTGCAATGGGCTGTATGTTTTTGTATTTCTTTAGAAGCCGATCTACCTACCTCCTTTCATTTTTGTTTTGTAGGGAGCAAGGGACCCAAATATTTTGAAGCTAGTAAATGCCTCAAAAGCAGCAACCCCTCAGGAAAACCCGGGAGACACAGCCAACCAACAGGTCATAAATAAGGCAACTGGGCAGTGAAGTTGCAATCCACGCTCAGGGTCTGAGCAAACTCAAGGTGAAATTTGTCAAGAGCAGATGTCAATGGCCATGTAGACAGCGCCAGTGGTGGGGTCTTCCGAGAAGCCAAGGGGCAGCCAGGGGCCTGAAACCCGAGGAGGCAGGTACGTTTTAAGTTGTGTGGCATTCAAGAAAGGATGATGAAAACCACAGAAGAACAGAGGGAAGAAACAGACTGGAGGAAAACACATTCCGTGGCAGTGAAGTTATTGACGGGCCAGAGCCAAAGAACAGATAATTTAAGGAAAAAATCCTGTGGCATCTTCCATCCTACATTATAAATCACAGCTCTGTGTGTTCTGAGCACAAGCTTCTCCAGGGCCTGTGAGAGTCCGTGTGGAAGAGCAGCAGACAGCACAGGACATGGAGCACGCGTGAGCTCTGCACGCACGGGCAGGCACCCAGGTGTTGCGGAGAAGGGAAGTGACAATCTGAGATCCCGCCCATGCTTCCAGAAAAGCAGACAGAGCCCTCGATGAATTACATGTAGAAACGCACTGGCGATGTGGCCGCCCAAAAACACCCCGCAGATGAAGAAATCCGAAATCTCTTGTCTGCATACCTCTAACAAAAAAAAAAAAAAAGAAAGAAAGAAAGAACCTAGAAGGTAAGAAAAACCGGTGTGCACAACGGCGGCCCCAGAAACCATTAATTACACTTTAAAAAGAAACCAGAGTTTACTTAAAAAGGAGTTGGAAGACAATGCTACATAATTAATTTACCAATTTATTTTATGAAAAGATGCTTCGCTATGGTTAAAATGTAATCACAACCCTCACGCCGAACAGTGTTTCCAGGGGTACCGGGTTCCCCGCGCACGGTTTGTCAGAATGTTAAAGGTAATTATTCGGTGCCTCTTTTCCCTTTAATGATCTAACATTGAGCAATACTGTTTGTATTGAAAAGCTCGCACCTTTAATTACCAATTACATATACATAATTTCAGAGCCAAAGGAGAGGGGCTGTGAAAACAGTTCCTTAGAAATATCGGGATGTGTTGTGCACCACTGCTAGAGAAGGATCTCAATAAACGGGAGGAGGATGTCAAAATACTGTTTGTTAAAAAAGAGAGAGAGAGAGAAAGAGGGAGAGAAAGAGAGGCACAAAGGGAACGAGCTGAAAAGGCAAAAAAAAAAAGGACAGAATGAAATCGAGAATTCAGATCAAACAGGGGTGAGTTCTGTGGTAGAAAGAGTGGAGGTACCTGGTCCTCCTGAGCCGACCTGGCACTCAGTGGCATCTGTAAGGGCATTTGATAAAAAATAAACAAAGACAAGATTTCATCCCTCTGAACTCCAAGCTGCTCATCCTCGCTGTGGACAGGGAAATGTTTTCTGTCATCTAATTTCATCCTGGCTTCCCCTGTCTTGGTTTTGCGTTTCATTAAACTTTTTCAGCCGAGTCCGTCAGTCCGTTCTCCCCGGTGGGAATTTTGAGAAGCCTGAATAGTTCCTCTCTGCTGGGGGATTTTAAGCTACATAATCTCAAACTTCTTTTCTCTTGCAAAAGAAACAGACTAATTTAAAACTGAGCAAAGTTCATGCAGGCCTGTTCATAGGAATTCATCCTTCTCCTCGCCATCTTTTGCTAAGGGACTCTGTACCAACACTTTTTTTTCCTCCTTTTTTTTTTTGTTTTGTTTTGTTTTGGTAACATCTGGTATTCCTTCCTTTATTTGGCAGTCTCTGCCTTTTCACTTTCCTCCTGCTGCAAGCCTCGTGAGCCCCAGTAATTGAGTTTGAAAGTATCCGAAGCCGTTGACTGGGCTGCAGGTCTAAGGTCTGCCTCCAGCCCTCTTGCAGCCAGCCAGCCTGGGCAGCCAGGCCCCGCTGGAGTCCCATCCGGAAGACAGCTCTGAACTCGGGTCCCCAGACCCAGGGTCCAGCCCTCTGCCTCCTCCAAAGGCGCCCAGGAGGAAAAGAAAAGAAAACATGCCCTTCCCCTCCCACGTGCAGTGCTGAAGGTAAAACTCCTGGAGATAACAGGGGTGTTCGCCCAACTTCAAGGATAGGAGTTTCCTCTGCCCACCCCACCCCCTCGGGGCGTTGAGCCCTGGGCTCTGGCTGCTGTGGGAGGCACTTCCCAGGAAAGTAGCAACGTCACTCCGAACCCCCAAACTGTCAAGCTTTTAGGTCAGAGTGGGTGGACCAAGACAGCTTGCTGAATCTCATGCTTGAGGCCTTTGGAGACACCCCCAAAGGCGGGCTGTGGTTTCATTTCCTCTGCAGGCGGATACTGAGCTGGGCGTGGGGGTACGTGTGTGTGTATGTGCGCGCCTGTGTCCCTTCTTAGAAGCCGATCGCTCACAGAAGAAATAAAAGGAGAAAGAACCACTTGCCCAGGCTCAGAGAAGGGCACAGCAAGATGGGGCCTGCCCCCGGCAAACCCTCCTTCCTCAGTCCTGTGGGTGCGGGTCGAGACCCACTGCCTCACACAGGCTCAGAGGACCAGGCCCCTGCCCGACAGGCAGAGTCGCCCAAACTGCCACCCAGAGACGAGAAAGCACCAGGAAAGAGAAAAGTCACATATACACAAAACAGCCTTTCAAACTCCCAGACCCTACAAACCAGCCCCTCCAGCTGCCTAGTCCCACAAACTCCAGCCTTTAAAAAAAAAAAAAAAAAAAAGGCAAAGATGAGGTCCTTTCCTCGGAGAGGATTTCCGCATTCGCGCAAAGCTCCCCAAGAGTCAGCAGCTCTGGAAAACCCTGCTGCCCTCACTCTCAGGAGCCGAATAAAGTCGACAGATCGCTGCGACGTTTGACTCAACGGGAGGAAGGATGACTGAGTGCAGCTGATGACTTGTTCCAACAGCAGGTACCTGGCTGAGGTGGGTTCTGAAACGTGACATCCTAAAGCACATGGACAAACATATATTTACACACACACGCAGTTACACGTTTGTTGTCATTTTCTTTTACAACAAAACCACATTTCATTTACAAGGCGAGGCCTCCTCCCAGCTCATAAATACACTTAGAAGCAATGAAATCAGGGTTCACAGATACTAATGGACATTCCTGTTAAGTGGAAGGGGAAACACTTGATCCTCAGACCAGTTCCCCCATGCCTCGGGCTGGGCGGGAAGGAATTTGGGCAGAAGACAGAATTGGAAAGACATCATTAACACCGACCGGGCCAAGCAGCCCACAGGCCCCCCAGCAGCTGCGGGAGGCTTAGCAGGCCTTACCTGGCCAGGGACCCCCACCCCCATCACACGCTGGCTCCAAGGGCCCTGCCCGCCCTGGGTCTCCTCTAACAATTGCCCCTGCACCTGCCCTTCGGGGAATTCCAACCAAGGGGCCGGCCTCCTGCTATCCCCAGAGCCCAGAGCTTGTGCCCTGCCACACACAGCACACAGGCCTGCGTCCCCTTAACCCTGCGTTGATTCAAATCCAAACCTCTGTCCTTAATGGCTAAGCCACAGACCAGGAGAAACCCATGGAGAATTACTGTTTCAGTGATGGGGGTGGGGGTGGGTAGGGGAAGGAGGTGGGGGAGGGGTGCCAGGCTCTCAAAATCCTGTGCCACCGACGTCACCACCGCCATCCTATTTGTACGCGTGTTCACAAGAGACGCTGAGCATCCACGCGCCGGAGCGCTGCATCGGACAGGAGGACACGTTACACCTGCTTCCCTACGAAGACAGCCTCCGCCAGCCAGCTCCAAACCAACGACCTGCGAAAGGATTCGTCACTCTCCTCCCCGTGAACATCCAGGGAGGGGCCAGGACCCCTAAACGCCACCAAAATGCAGCCCTCGACGGAGCACACTTTCTGAACCGCCATCAACGTTTAATTTATTGGATCCAAGAGAAAATGACAGTCGTTGCGGGCGGGGGCCGGTGGCGGGGGGGCGGGGGGGGCGGTGGAGACGGGAGAGAGAAGGAATCAATTCCTGGCAGAGAAAATAATCTATGACTAGAGGATGCCTAAAGGCTCGACAAGAGGTTTATGAAGTTCTCCGCTTGGAGGGAATCACGCAGGGCCGGCAGAGGAGTCGGAGAGGAGCCTCAGCCGAGCCAGGCACGTGTTCTGAACGTCCTCAAGGGGCCACAAAGGGTTAGGACCCAGCCCCATCTGGCCTCCAGGAAAGGCTTAGGGCTGCTGCTGGACCCGGGGAGGGGCCAGCCGGGCTGGTCCCAGGCAGGTCCCACAGGTCTGGGCTCTCCTTTCCTGAACCACCCATCCTCCCGGGAGGAGCAGGAGGAGGACTCCAGCCTGCTCCAGGTGTCACATCGCGGGGGGGACCCAGGCCCCGCGCCACATTCACACTGGAGGGAAGGGCACAGGCCGGGGCCCGCCACCAACCCCACCAGGCCCTGCCTGCTCCGCGCCAAACACAGCACCCGCCTCAAAGAGAAATCGTCCATATTTCTGACGTTTGGACAGAAAGAAGGAGGCCGGGGTACAGCCGCATCTGTAATGTGGATTTCCTGTCCGTGAAGATGACCCGGGGTCTGGCTGACCAGGCCCATCATCGGAAGACCCAGGCTCGACCTGCATTTCAGGGAAGTGGGGACTCCTGATCCGAGGAGAGGTTTGGGACGCAGGAAGAACCCAGTCAGCACTCTTCAGGAAGGGTGGGGGGTCCTGAGGGTAGGAAGAATACCCCCCTCCACCCCCTGCCACACACACACACTGTCCTCTTTGCCCCCAGCCTGGTTTCAGGATACTTAAGCATGTTAAAATCGGCTCCCTGAAAACTCCCCTAACTTGCTCGACAGACTTAGTCCAAACTCCCCACCTCCCCCAGTGCACCCGCCTCTCCAGATCCCCCAAAACTGAGCTCCGGAGGCCGGGTCTCACACATCCAAAAGAAGGAAAACGACCCCACAAACAAGGAAAGCACCACTCAAGTGTATTCACAGAGCCCATCCACTACTACAAGGTGACTGAGAAAAAAGTCAAGCCCATGATACCAAAGCATGGAGTGACCTATGCTTTGAGAAATCAGATAGTTCTTTAAAGAAAAATGCTTTGCTATAAAAATCCTTCTAAACACATTCAGAAGATTCAATAAACCTGCAAACACCTTAAATTTTCAGACACGACAGAGCTCGTAATAAAACATGTAAAAGCATTCTTCAAGGCCCAATGAAGAGATTTGTTTTCTTTAATGCTGCGCCTTTTCAAAGGTGCCAAACAGAAGAAAAGGACCGTCCACACAGGATGCTGAACTGAGAGCCTTTAACTGGAGGCGAGGCTCTGAGGCTCACAGCAAAACGGCAAGTGTGGAAACTGCTTCCAACATCTCTTTTCCTAGGTAGAAATTTAAACTTGATTCCCTCTGCTTTTTAATTCTCAGCAGTGCATCCATTTCTGAGGCTCACGTTCATCACAATAACGCTGGCACTCACCTTTCCTGAGTCATTTTTGTTGCTGTTTTAGTATAGAACTCGTTAGAACATTCTCAAGTGTATTTGCATTTCAGCAGTTCAGTCGAAGGGGGTCATAAAAAGTTGTGTAAAACAGAGGATTTTTATTTTTTTTTTTTACTTTGAAGTTACCTAATTCGGTGTGGTCTGGGATTTCATTATCGTAGCAGAGCTCGGGCTGGCTAATTCAACACCCAAGCAGATTATCAGCTGCCTCGGAAAAAAGAAATAAAGAATGAATTTCTTGAATTTCAGCAACTACACAAAAGACTTGCATATGTCAAAATGCCGGACGAGAGTCCCCGTGAATGTAGCACCATTAATCAAACCGCGATCTGGTGTCACTTTTGCCAGTAAAAACGATGCCTCTCCCCTCGCTCCCCTCACTGGCTTGTGCGGAAGACGCTTGAAGTGTGTCCCTCGGCATTCATGTGCCTCCAAATAGCCTGCTCTCGGCACTTTTATACATGCCTGGGGAAACCACTGCTCAAGGGAGCCGGTCAGCAAATGGTTTTTCTTGGGGAGGGGAACGACAGCTCGGGTAGATCTCACTGACGTTTGGCTATCTGGGAAGGAAGGGTTATAGGGTGAGGAAGAGGGCTTTGCCAGGCCCCCAGGCCCCATTGTGGGATTAAACAGAGAGCTGGAAAGTGACAAAGCCACACTCAGAGCAGCCGGGTGACACAGACATCCATCCCTGATGTTCTGCCGTGCTCTCAACCTTAAAACAAACAAAAAAAAAAATGCCAGTAGGCCCAAAGCTAACACGACCTTCAGAGAAAGATGCTTGGCCAGCATCAACAACTTGACTGTGGCCACAGTCCCCAAAGAGCATTTATTCCCGCCCCCCCCCCCCCCGTCCTTCCAAATGTGACAACAGCATCAAACCCAGTCCAAAGCCCTTGGAGAGTTTTAGCTAAAGGTAGAACCTAACCAGACAGCCAGAGGGTCCTTCCTTAAGCAACAGGAGACACAGGAGATGGTCCCCAAAGGTCAGGAACCCCATCCTGACCCTCCTCCTCCTATAATTACTTTCTTCACACGCTGTCGAACCTGCAGTCTGTATTTAGTTACAGCCTGTGAAACTCCCCCAAGTTCCAAGGCAAAGGATTGGGGATTTTTGACATGACTTCTTTTTTTTAACGGTTTTTGCAGGCCAGAGGCCACGGCCCCAGCCCAAGGGTTCAAGACAACAGTGGCGTTTTATCTCTGAGTTGTCAAATGAGCTCACTGCCGCAATGTGCTTACAACAGGCTTGATTCAAACATTAAATGAAGTAGAGAAATCATCAGATAAATTGCTGGCCCTCTGTACTTCAGAGTGAAGGCTCTTTCCCCGGCTGATGACAGCCTAGGCTTTTGTCTGACCTAATTTATTTCTCTTTTAGGTTAGAATAAAGCACTCCTTTCCTGTCTCCACGTAACCTCTTCTGCCCATGGACTGAACTCAATACAGGAGACTCAGGGTTAACTGTGGCTGTCTGCAGATTTCTTGAACTTGGAGAAGAAGACATTATAGATCCAGAAATCCTGTGATCAAAAGCACACATATTCCTTAGCACGAAATTACACGGTTAGGGGAGAAATCATCTCGTTAAAGGCCGTCCTTTAAGGGCACCATTCGGGGTGAAAAACATTAGCAAAGCTGGGTCTCACAAGCACATACTCCTCTCAAACAAAGTTTTACATGTTATTTGAGTTGGCATTTTATCTCTTTGGGGACTGATGCTTTTTCCCTTAGTACAGTGGGAACATTACCTAATAAATGGAATTGGGAATCCGAGTGTTATAAAATCTGAGCTGAAAGGATTTCCATTCATCAAGCTGTTTTAGACACATGACTCCCCAAGGCAGCGGCAGATCGCGGGGTCTGTGACATACAACACAGGAACGGACAAAACGAGGTTCAGACGTTTCCCAGACACCTCCCCACAGCCCATCCCGTGTGCCTCGATGACCTAATGGAATTCATAAAGTCAAGACCACAGACGAACCAGAGGAAACACACCCGTTCAAAAAACTAAGCATTGCAATTGTTTAAAAAAAAAAAAAAATTAAAAAGAAAAATTGTCCCCCATCTGCCTAGTGAAGGCTTGTAAATCAATGCCGATAGCTTGAAAATAGATTTCTCAAACTTATATTCTCATTTTGTCCTGCTCGACTCTCTGCAGGAAAATCAATATTACAACTTCACACTTAAGACATTTTGCAGCAACGTAAACGACTCTCGCGGCTGATGGAAGCCTGGTCCCAGCCCCTTGCGGCGCCGGCTCCGCGCATGACACGGGCACCGAGCTCCCCTAGCTGCCAAGTGGCGCCAGGCACCGCTGGGCGTTGCAGCCTTGCCATCCACCAAAAGCCAATTCAACTGAAAGTTTATTTTGGAAAGTCTTTTATCACAACAAGCAACAGAGAATGCAAAAAGATCGGAGAAAGGAGATGAAAAGGGAAAAAGGAAGGTGAGGGCAAGCCGTGTTCTGAGCCCAAAGGCAAGCGCCAAGAGCTCGATTCTGACAAGCAGCTAGAAACTGGTGTGCTATGCAGGGGGAACTGGTCTGTGGGAACCCAACTGCTCTGCCTGCTTCCAGCTCCCCTGAGACAGAAGGCTAATTACTGCCCAATGCACCCAAAGCTGGCCTGCCCTTTGGAACCCTAAGACCCAGTTAGCCCTGCACAGTGGCCACCAGAGCACGCCACCCAATCCGACCTCAGCCTCCTTCCACATTCCTAAGGCTGGCTTCCCCAAAGCAGCTGTATTCACTCCAGCATTTGAGAAATGACTCGCTTTTCTGTTACGACATATTTTGAAGGCCAGACAAAAATCTCCAAGGCCAAAGCATAGACAGAGAGCACCCCCCACCCACCTCCCACCCTCAAAAAAAAAAAAAATGCCACTGTACATAATTTTCAGAGAGGGAAAGACTACCCTTTAAAAATACTAGGGGTTGTTAAAATATGCTTATGGCTGTCTTCTCTCAGGTGTGAATTACAAATGAATAGAATAAGCCGGGCATAACACCTTGGATGAACACAGTTTTACTCTCCCTTAGAATCAGAGCAGCTGACTTATGTCACACTTCTAATGATATGGGGTTCCCTTCTGTGCAGAAGGGGGACAAGCTTCACTCCCCCTCCCAGAATTATCGAAAAAACAGAGGGGCTTAGATCTGATGAAATTTATCAGAGGCCCAATTTTGAAACATACGTGGACACCTGGAGATACACTCTACCCTGGGGAGTTAAGATAATTGTAAGCACAGCGGCCTTCAAAACATACAGCTACAGCAAAACCTAATTTAAAAGGCAACCATGGAATTAACACGGTGAGCCTAACTTCTGCATCAAATCTTGGGTCTCTCTAGTTGTTTTGCAAAATCGTGAACTCATACGGAAAATTACTAATCTTCCAAGGAAGCCTGTTGGGGGGTTGTTGAAAAATAAAATCACCTGCACTGGAGTTGAGTTATCTACCCCCCGGCTTGTTATTTCCTCCGTGAAGTCTCAGGCTGGGGTTCATTTGCCTCTCCACTCACCCTGCCTGGCACCGCCGGCTCACGGCCCTTCCCTCTCTGCCTGGTCAGTCCACTGTCCCTCATCCTCCCCTCTTCACTATTGTCACTGAGTTGTTTTGTGTTTGTTTTTATTAATAGCTGTGTCTGTCCTCCGGCTTTAAAAGCCACATCCATCTGGGTCAAACATTTTGAAACAAACCAGAAGCCTAGGTCTTCATCCCCAGCTGTCTCCCACACTCTCCTCCCGGGCTCCTCTTCTCTCTGGCCCTGTCTGTAAATTTAACTAGCTTATTATGGAGTCCTTCTCCGCCTTGCCGGCCCCCCACCCCCACCCCCAAGATTATTGATGCCGTTTGTGTGCTCTTCTGTGTCTCAGACCATCAGTTATCCCAAGTTGCATCATCTCGAAAGAACCTGAAGCCAGCGGGCTGCCACCCAACTGAAGATGTACCACGCTTTAGGTGGTTTCTTTTCACATTTAAAAGCTAAAACGTGGGTCCCCGATCAGGGCTGTGACAGCACCCATTTGGCTGGCCAGGGCTTCAGAGCACCTGAGACCCACGACTCCTGCATCGTTGAGGAGACACACTTGTACAGGCCCTAAGCCTACACTGCATCCCATTCTTGCCTTTCCCCCTGCCTGCATTCCCACCTCCTGGGTGACACAGGACAGACAGAAAAGCCAGCTGCTTTGGGGATAATAAATAGCCTTGTCTGAGAACTGGTTGGACCACTCTCCCTTCTTAAACCCCTGCACATGCCCTGGGCTCCATGGGCCCCTGAAAAGCAGGCAGGATATCCTTTGCCCCCCCACCCCCTGCTCTCCTTCTCCCCATCTCTCCTTCCTAGCCACTGCTCCAGAGTCAGCCGGCCTTTCCCCAGCACTGCTCTGAGCAAGGCTGAGACAGCCATGGAACCAACTAAGGAGGGAAGGATGTCGCACCAGGCACACCTGGGCCCCCACGCCGCCCAGCCGCCACCAGTGCTCCCAGCCAGGGCTTGTTCCCGAGGTCCCAGGAATGCCAGAAGGGGAGAGAGCAAAAGCAAAGTGAACCTACCTGCTTCTTTCCCCCTTTACACACAAGTGCAAACACTCCTGGCTTCTTCGCTGCTGCCAGCTCAGCATGCACCCCCCCATAACTCCCCCTTACCGGAGCAACCTCCCCCACCAACTTCCCCCTACTCGAAAACAACCCTTGCAATTATACAGAGGCTCTGTGGGGCAAATTGCCTCCTGGAGAAATTAGGTGTCTGCAACTACAGACATTCTAACAGCCGCTCCACCATCTAAAGGGGGAGATGGGATGTAGAATAAGAGCTTGCTAAAGGCTCGATAAAGGACTAAATGTCAACGGGTGAAAAGGACCTTGATCAAATCAGGCTCAAATCTGGTTGCAAAACATTTTGATTTAAATGCAACCAGCAAGTCTTCTTTGATGTTACAATGGTGGAAAATATAAGAGAAGCCCTCTTCCCTCCCTCCAGAAAGGCGTCCCTCTCCCAAGGCAAGCCCACTTTCATATCTATTCCCCTCCCCAAAAAATAATCAGAAATCCACAAATTCTTACTAATGTATGTGCTGTAACAAAGGAGAAATGGCAGCAGCGGAGGCTCCGAGCAGATGGCTCCTATGCTGGGTTTTCCGGGGAGGGAGAACCCCTTTATATATTTATTTATTTATTTAAATTTTTTAAAATATAACATAAATATTCGGCTCTCGGCCGCCCGGCAGCCAGTCCTCGGCGACGGATGGGCGCACAGCCCTCTCCAGCTCCGCGCCGGCAGGCGGGCCCCAGCCTAACAAGGTGATCGGAGGATGGCAAGGAACACAACCTGCCCGCGGTTTCGATGGCACCCAGAGGATGTTTATTTCTATTGCAATTTAAAAGAAATATTTAATTTAAAAAAAAAAAGCAACGGCGACTCCGGCACCGCGAGAGAAAGGACCGCGGGGAAAGGTTTGCGCGCGGCGGAGCAGCGGCCCCGCGGGCTGCGGCGGGCAGGGAGCGCTGCGAGCCGACCTTCCCGGTCCAAGTGTGCAGGCACCCGGGCGAGCTCCCCTGCCAACCCCGTACCTGGCCCGCTCCCGCACGCTTCTTCCCTTCGCTAAATAAACCCGACCGGGACGCTGGAAGCGGCTGCGTCTCTGCCCCCTTGACTGACTTTGCCTTCCCCGCCACTTGCTTGAAATCCACACGATTTCAGCCGGTGGATTTCCACTGCGATCTGCCTTGTTTATTTAGATAGGGGAAGATGAAAGATCTGAGATGGGCAGATGGGTAAGAGATGGATAGGTCTCTCTCCCTTTTTTTCCTCTTTTCTTTTATTTTTCCCACTATTTTACAAGCATGTCCCTCTCTTCCAAATCCGAGCTGACAACCCTTTCCCCCGGCCCCCTCGTGGCGGGGATTTTTCACCAGCCCCCGATGTCCCCCACCTTTTTTTTTTTTTTTTTTTTTGGAGTGGTGGGGGAAAGAAGACAAGAACATCCCAGGAGACAGACGGAGGTGGGGAAGTGGGGGTGGGGGTGCAGGAGCCCAGCAAACAGCCGCGCAGCTGGATTCTTTGCAAATAGCACGAGGAGGGTAGAGAAAGGCGGCAGCGGAATCTGAGGACCGGCGTGGCCGGCGCCCTGCCCGGCCGGGTGCCGCGACTGGGGGACTCGGAGCCAGCGGCCACCCCTCGCCCTGCGTCTCCCCCAGGCCCGAGCGCATCCCGCTCCCCTCCGCCCGCGCCGTCAGCGCGGACCCACGCGCTCGCCAACTTTTCCCCACTTCCAGGCTCCCCCTCCCCCTCCGCTCCCCCAACCCCCTCCCCCCTCCTCTCCAAACCCCGCCACCAGCGCCGCCGCCGCCACACACGCCGCTCCGAGGGGCGAGCGTCCAGCCGGGCTCCGCGCGCACACACACACCTCCTCCAGCCTGCGCGCCCCCTCCCCGGCCCGGGAGCCCGCTCCGCAGGCCCCCAACCCCCGGGCGCATCGGACTGCGCAGCGCCCGGACTCCCCGGGCTGCAAAGAAACTTTCCTAAGGCCCTACCGCCCCCCGCTGCCCCGCAACCAGGCTCTGGGCCGACGCCGCTGCCCCTGTGCGAGCCCGCGGGCCGCCCGGGCACCCGGCCCGGCTGCGCCCGGCTCGGTGTCCCCAGCCCTGGGCGCCCGGAGCCCCACGCTCTGGCCCCTCGCGCGCACGCCGCAGACACTTACGGGTGATGATCTCCCTCTGGGACAAGTGCTGCGGGTTGCCCTGTTTGCGGCGGGACATTGCCCCGGCATCTATTCTGACATCGCCCGGAGAGCTGGACCGATGAGGGGAGCCGGGGGAGGGGGTCCGAGCCGCCGCCGCTGCCGCCGCGCCGCTGCCGCCGCCGCGCCTCCTCCTCTGCCCGGGTTGGTGTTTTGGTTTTGTTTTTTTTTCCTTCCTCTCTTGCCCTCTCTTCCTCCTCTTCTTCTTCTTTATTTTGCGCTTTCTTCTATGCTGTTTTTTCTTTTATTTGCAAAAGAAAAAGAGAAGGAAAAAGCGAAACCTCTCGATCTAAAATAGGAGAAAGGAAAAAAAATCTGCTGCTGCTTGCCGCGGACTGGCTGGCTTCTTCAAAAATATATTCTTTTCAAGGAAAAAAATTGCATACACTTCTTCAAACTGCTTGGCCTCCTGGACTTCCAAATGTCTCGAACTTAAACCGGATTTTGCACCGGCTCCTGACACTTTGAGGGTCTGGTAGGTGTAAAGCGCACTTCTACCAGGAAGGGGGTGGGGGAAGGGGGAAAAATGCAAACAAATAAAAAGAAAAGAAGAAAAAGAAAAGAAAAGAAAAAAAGCCAAGGAAACTTGAGGACTTGTCTCGTACCCCCTCACCCCGCCCCCTCAAAAAACCCAAAGCAATGTAAAACTGCCCCGGTTCGGTGGTTTCTGGGTTTTCTGCGGGCTGCCTATTTTTTTCTCGGAGACTGACCCTTCCGAGGCTCTGGGGGACTCCAGGAGCGGCTCCTTCCCAGTTCACCTGGCAGGCTGGCGCCGGCCGGAGAGGCTGCCGGGTCCCCGCGAGCGCTCCCCAGCGCTCCCCCTGGAGCCTCTGGCCCGGGGGAGCTGGGCTGCGGGGCGGCTCGCCCAGTGCGCCTGGGTCGGTGCGGGCGCGGACTGGGAGCTATAGATTGCAACGTGAAGATGGCGGAGTCCGGGTTCTCTGGGAGCTCTCGGTCTCTCTATGGCTGGGGCTGCCTCTGTACAATGGGATAAAATTCAAGTTCAAGTGCGGACGTGACGTTTAATCTGCACTAGAGACAAAAAGACCCAGAGAGTCGGAGCACTGGGGGCGACTAGCGGTGGCTTTTTAACATTGTACCCTGTAAGAGAACAAGAAAGCACACACACAGAGAGACACACTCGCGCGCGCGCGCGCGCACACACACACACACACTCGCCCGTGCGCACACCCGCAGTTCAGACCGGCCACACGTGCGGCGTTTTTTGTGTGTGCGCTCCTCTCCTCCTGGTGCACTGGCAGCGCAAAATGGGGGAGGGAGGGAGGGCCGTGGGCAAGATATTTTTAAATAAAATCCTCTCCATCCCTCCTCCTCTCTAGGGAGCTGGACCCCCAGAGAAGGGGGGCGGAGTGCGGTGTGCGTGGAAGTAAGTTGAAGCAACGCCAAGTCCCCACCCACTCATTGGAAAGCTCCTGGGGGGTAGGGGATGGCTATGAGTGTTGGGGTCGACACAAGGACTAAGGCCACATGGTCAATTACTCCGTCTCCCTAGGAAAGTAGTTTGGTTGTTTTCACTTTCATTGAGCGGTCGGGGTTAAACTTCCAAAAAGTGTCTCCATATAAATCCTAATATTTCAAACTGGGAGAGCCAAGGGGACACGATAAAAGATACTAAGAGGAGAGAATTCGGGGCACATTGAGGGGCGGGGAAACGTGAGACCTTGTTTGAGTCCCATTCTGGAAGGCATGTCCACCCGAAATCTTTGCGCTCCCTGCACCTCATCCCATTCAGTCTTGGGGTCAAACACGGAGCCCACCCCTAACGCCAAGGTTTCTCGGAAGCATGGGGGTGAGGGGCAGGGGTGCTTCACGTGGGAGAGCGTCTCATAGTTGCTGACCCAGAAGTAGGTGTGGCCGGATCTTTGGACACACTCGCGTGGGTGACCTCCCTCGGGTCCCCCAATCCCCTCCCACCCCTTGACAATTACTGCAGCCTGGAAGTAACGCCCCCCACCCCCAGGGCTCCTCTGTCCAGGGCAGGACTTGAAATTGCCCGTCAGTCTGGAAAGGAAGGACACAGCTGCCTTGGCAGCCGTTTGATCTCCAGCCGGCGAGGCTGAGAGGAGGTGTGGGGGGCCCGTCCGTGGCCCGGGGACAAGGCCAGGACGCGGTCCGCGTGGACATCCACAACCCCCTCCCCCCCAACCTCCCCGTCCCTCCTCCAGCCGCGGCTAACTTCATTCGTTTCGCGACTTGACCTCCCGGCTGGACGCGCCACGCGGCCGGCCCCCTCGCCCTTCCCAGGGTTTCTCGGGTCTGGGCCGGGAGGCGGCCAGGACGGGTCGGGGCCTGGCTCGGGGCTGGGCTTCGCGCGAGCCCAGCTGCACCCACCCCACCCCGCCCCCAGGCCGGGCTCTGGCGGCCTCCTGGGAGCGTAAGGCTGGGCCGTGACGCCTCCGGGCGCGCCGCCTCCCTCGGGGCCTTTTCCTTGGAGGGGTACGGAGTGGGGGCGGAGGGGGTGGGCGTTGTTCGCCCCCAAGGTCTTGGGTGGGGCGACGGCACAGACAACTTACCGGAGCGCAACGCCCATTAGCGAGGACAGAAAGAGCTCCCTGCCCAAGCCACCTCGCATTAAAAAATAACAATAAAATATGTTCTAGCAGGCAGTTTTGCGGACCGGGCTTCAGGGTAGGGGGAAGAGCTGGTAGAGACTGGGCGGAGGGGGTGAAAGGGGGCGGGCGAAGAGCCAGTCCGCATGATCTCCCCAGCCAGGACTGCATGCCCACCACCCACCACCTCCACCACCGACACCCCACCTCCACGTGGTCCAAAGTCTGGAAGCACCTCCCTCTCCTCCCATCCCGCCCCGCCAGGAAAATCTTTCCAGGAAAGTGGCCTAAGTAAGAAAGAAAAAAAAAATGCCAACACGCACCTTTAATAAACTTCTCAAGAACACCATACACCGGCCATCCCAACTCGCCCACATTCTTAAACTTGGGAGTTTTGTTTTTTGTTTTCGCTGAGAACTGGCGGTGTGAAGTCCAGAGAGGCTGAGCGTGTGGTCCAAGGTCACACAGCGCAAGGAGGCAGGTCTGGACTCAAATTGCCGGCGGTTCCCCCGCCGCCTGCACTCAGGCGCCCGCAATCCCAGTAGGCCGACCCTCGCCCTCCAGGGGTTAATTGCAAGGAAGGGGACTCGGGTCTGCGGGCAGTGGGGATGGGACTGGGTATCCCCCCTCCAAGAAAGGGCCCCCACTCTGTGGACTGCGCGAGGCGCCCGGGGTCGGGAGTGGGGAGGGGGCGCAGCGGCAGCCGCTGAGTCGCGCGCGCTCGGGCGGCGGTGGCTGGGGAGGGGGCGCGGGGCGCACCCCGCCCCACCCCCGCAGGAAGTAGCGGGCGAGGGGCGGCGCGGGCCGCGACTGACCCGGGGAGCACTTCCTCATTGGCCCCGCGCTGCCCCGACGGCGGGAAGGAGGACGCTCGGGCGGGCCGGCGCAGGGCTGGACACGCCGCCGCCCGCCGGCGCGCTCCACCTCGCGGCGGCCGGGGAGAGGCTGCCCTGCCCCTGCCCGGCCCTGCGCTGGCCCCTTCGCCTTCCTCCTCCTCCTCTCGGGAGAGGCGGCCGGGCGCAGGCAGCGAGCGATCCCAGCTGCCGCTCCAGTCTCCTTTTTTCCCTCTGCCCGTCTGGCACGGGCATCATTAGCGCTGAAAGCTGTTAATGTCTGGTCTCACAGCTCCCCCTTTAGTCTTGCTGGGCTCCCTGTCTCGCGTTCCAAGCCGGATCAATAGCCGCCTCTCCGCCGACCTTGACCTCTCCCTCGACCCCTCCCGGCTTCGGCAGCTGGCCCGCGCTAATGTTTCCCCACTCGCTTGATGCCCAGACAACAGGCAGGCGGAGCGGGAGGCGGATGGCGGAGCTCGGGCCCCAGCCCCAGCCCTGTTACCCTCCCCAGGACCCCAGGCAGGCCAGCGATCCAAGACCCTTCTGAGAAGGTTACTGCGCGCGCGCGCGGGCACACACTCACACACACACACACACACACACACACCATACCCTGATCTACCAAGGCTTTGTTTAGAATAAAAGTCACTCCCTTCCCCAAAATGGAGGGGAGGGGGTGCAGGTGCTTAACATATGAAAATAAAAGGGGAAAGTGCAAGTACAAATATGGCGCTAAATACCACAATACTTCCAACTGGGTTCTCCAAAACCTCCTGCAGACCTACTGTGTGCTGGGCCCAGAGCTGGGTCTTTGTGCAGACAGGAATCAGATGGAAAGAAATGCCACATTTTCTGCACTCTTTAAAAAA
The DNA here is from genome assembly GCA_917880005.1 of Nanger dama. Classification (NCBI taxonomy): domain Eukaryota; kingdom Metazoa; phylum Chordata; class Mammalia; order Artiodactyla; family Bovidae; genus Nanger; species Nanger dama. Next base: position 5,868,437 of record CAKJTW010000063.1, on the reverse strand, counting down.
ATAAAAAGAAGACGGTGTCAGAAAGCTTTTTGAACTCACAAATATTTCTAGCTTCGCAGTGCATTCCAGCAGATAATCCTTCATATTTTTCAGTCTCTTTAAATTTCTTTATTGAGGAATAGTTCGAGAATCATAAATCGTTTTGTCAAATCAAAGTGCATTTTTATTAACCTTGTGTGGGGCTCTGGTTCCCAGTGTGGCTGCAGGGCCCAGGCCATGCAGTGGGGGCAGATTAACCAGTCACATGACACCTCCTCCCCACAAGCCAGGCTTTTAAAAATTCTTTGAACAATTTTCAGTACTTAACTCAGCGCTTTTTGAAATTCTGCAATGTTATCTTTGCCTTCTGAGCTGTTATATTTTGTATTACGTCTTTACTAAAAAACCGGAACCAAACAAGATGTGTAGTGTCAGTAAAAATGGGAATTCTCAAAATTTCTGCAGAAAGAAAATGGATGTTTCATTTGTTTTTTACACAAGGCTCCACCCTCTAAAATGTAGTCAGATAACTTTGTGGCAACATAAAAATTCAACGACCTGTCTTATCAAATTATCTTGGATTTTATTTCTGGTGCTTAAAAAAAAAAAAAATCCAGGCAAAGAGAAGGCAAATCTTTTCATATTCACAGGTGGGCAAACTCAGAAGCAAACTGTATCTAGTGATTTCTATTCCTCAGCATCTGTAAATGCTATTGCCTCTGAAGGTGAGGATAAATAAAATGCATCCATCTGATCGGTGGATTGACTTGTTTTAAACTTTTAGGAAAACGCAATGGAAGTCTTAAAAGCAAATCATATTTACGTACATATCAATAAGGCCCCCAAGATGGTCCTTATCTCCTTCTTCACTGTTCCCAAATCTCTAGGAGTTTTCAATTCCAAAAGACAAAAAAGGCATCTTAAGCTTCCTGGCATATCTTCTAGAATTATTTTATGCCATTTCTGAACATTACAGCAAATTTCTAGGACCCAATAGCTCTCGATGAAAGCTTTGCTAGATTTGGAGTTTAGTTTTTGTTTTGTTTTTGTGTTGTTTTGGTTTTTTTTTTTTTTTGCATTGTCACCTTATAGCAGAGGCTGAACCACAAAACTTGCCTTCCAACAAGTGTGGGTTGAGTCTTTCCATCCACTGAGAGTAGCAGCATTGCTTTTCTTAAAGCATGACATCATTCACGCCTTCTTCATTTCTGCAGTAATACCTGGGCTTGATACAGTGGCAGATTTCTGACTCCCGGAAGGATGGAAGCTGTTGGAAATCTATGAGGCTTCCCTGCCTGCTGTTTTCATAGCTGCAGCCTATGAGGGGTTAAACCAAAGTCGCTGTTCCTGATTCATGTATTATTTTCCTTAAAAAATACTTACCCAGCTCTCCGTATATGAAAAGGCTTACACCCACATCGAATGTTCCTAGCTCTGTCCCTGTCATCAGAAATGATATTGAATGGCTCAGTACTAGGGGATCTGGAACTATTTCTACAGCTTTCTCACCTCATTTGGAATTTTCTTGCCTTGCTAATTTTAATTCTTTAGTTGAGTCATCAATTCAAATTTGGTCGGGATTGGCATCACCCAGTTGGTCGTTTTGATAGGAATACTGTTCACAAGGATGGTCAGACTTCACCAGATCCCACCCACCACGTCCACAGAGATCAGCGTGGCTGTGGTGAGTGTGTGTGTGTGTGTGTGTGTGTTGCACAGAAAGGGTCTCTCCACTGCTTTCTGTCTTGTCATCAACTCTCCAAATTGCATATCTGAAAATGCAAAACACACACACACAGACACCAGCTTGAAGTCAGTGGTTTAGTGACCATCAATCTACCCTCTTTAGAGCACAGACAAGGAAGAGAGAGTTAAAATGGTTCATCTGGGGAAAGAACTGGGATTCAGAAGAGTGTTTTCAGACCCAGCCTCTGGCTGTCAGAGGCAGTCGTCAGAACTGGAGCTACAGTGAGGTGTCTGCTGATAGGAAATGGGGGGAGGTAGCCAGCAAAGGAGGCAATAATGATCACCTTCTTAACAAGGGTTTTATGAGGCTGTGAGGATTAATTAGTTTGTATCCTTAAGCAGTTTGAGAAAAAGGAAGTTGCAGTAAATGCTAAGCTGGAGTTGTAGACGCATCTGAGTCAGTTGTGAGCTCGCCCCCCCCCGCCCCATCTGAACGCAGGCTCTGAACACTCCTGTCTGCTCTGTGATGCTCTACAAAGGCAGTGGTGAAAAAGGGAAGTGAGGGGGAAGCACTCGCTTAGGCAGGAACAGAGGAGAGAGAGGCATGAGTCAGGCAAAGGCACCGCTAATGAAGATGCTGCAAGGGCACGCTCACCAAAAAATAAAACGAAAAACCGGCCAATACCTCGCTTCGGCTCTGCCTTCCAGAGCTGGAAAAAACAGGGGGATCTGGGAGACCTCATCTGCAGTCTCGTAGTTTTAGAAGCAGCCACGTAGGCTTTCGAGTGAATTCAACAAAGGTAGCTTGTATCCTAGAAAATATTTAAGGGCCATTCCCTCTACTCACTAGAGGAGGATGAAGGTTGCAAGCTGACAAATAAACAAGCCTCTGCAACTCAAAGTTTGAACTGCATACGCATTGGTGGAGTTGGAATAATATGTCTACAGGAGGTGGAAGTTGTCAAAGTTCTTCCATTCTGTGCATTCTAAAACACTGTCTCTGCTTGAAGACACACAATTTACAAAGCTCAATTTACAAGGCAGACGATTCACAACAACAAAAGGTAATTAATGCTGCCCAGGGAAAACTGAGATGCTGGGTTGCTGTGCACTCTGGTATTAGTTCAAACTGAGTCCTTTAAAAAAAAATGATTTTGGTGTGATTCTAAGCCTTTGGAATCACTGAAACAAGAATGGCTTCTAAAATATGGATGTGGCAGTAACGTTTCCCATTTGAACTTGTGACAAAACCCCCTCTGCTTCTCCCTCTGCCCATCTTTCTCTCTCTCCCTCCCTCCCACGTGTCCTGAAATGGAACCCTGCACAGGAGCAAAGACACTGATCTCTGACCTGTCTCTGATGGTCTACCGTCTACACATGGCAGATTTATGGTCGATTTTTTGCGACATCTGAATTTGGACCTCCAGATTCCAACGCATAGATTCATCAGCCGCTAGGATTTAGCACAGGCATCTGCAGTTTCATTATTTGTATCTGCTTAACAGGAACAATTAGAGAACTGAGGAGTGAGGACGCCTGTTTGGGGACCGTTTCGGTATTGTACCCAGACCACACATTCCAGCCGGGTAGGAACACAGTAATGGAGAAAGCATTAGTGGATTTAACGCTCTGCGTCGTGTTCGGGAATCGAATTGTCGTTGTTTCTGGCAAGAACTCATACTTCAACTGATATCTATCAAACACCTTAATTAGCTTCAGTGGCACTAGTGGTAAGAATTTGCCTGCTAATGCAGGAGATGTAAGAGCCTTGGGTTCAATCCCTGGGTGGGGAAGACCCCCTGGAGGAGCAAATGGCAATCCACTCCAGTATTCTTGCCTGGAGAATCCCATGGACAGAGGAAGCTGGTGGGCTATGGTCCACGGGGTCACAAAGAGTCGGGCACGACTGAAGCAATGCGGCACGCACACACCTAAAGGCCCCCAACCCAGAAGCAAGCCAGGTAGCAGGAGGAGACAAAGCAGGAGCTGGGCAGGGGGGCCCGGGCCCCCGACTTCCCCAGGGCCCCGTGGCGTCAGTTTGGGGACTAGGATGCACAGGCCATGGTCCAAAGTCAAACCAGCCCCTGCTCTCGCCGCCGCAGCCACAGGGGACAAGCTGGAGGGTGTTTGGACGGTTTGACGGGTGTCTGCCGCCAGGGTGGGAAGAGGCCACAGAGACATGCGCCTTTGCTGACGGTAACTGAAGTCTTTTCCTCAGCCAACCGTTCCACCTGGACTTCAGCACAAATTATTGTTTTCAATTACCACCTGTGTATTCCTTCCCATGCAACTTATTGCTGTAAAATTACAGCTACACCGGCATAAATAAGTTACGCTGCAGTTGTAAAATGGAAGAAATTCTGCTCTACTAATTACGTTCAGCAAGATGACAAAATAAATTTCCAGAGCTGTGCCTGCAGTAACCTGGGGAATTTAAACCTCATAATTTCCATTCATTTCAGATAATTTGGAGTAATTTCTATATGTAATAACTTTGTAATGAAAAACACAGCGGTACTGAAGTGATTTCGCTCTGGTTTTTTTCTCCTATGGTATACATGGCACAAAATAAATGATAAAAATAATATTTCCTTTTTATATGTGTGTGTGTTGAGTAATTCCTTCAGCAAAAAAAAAAAGAATCATAAACTAATACCCAGACTAAATCTCTGTCCACAAAATGAAAAATAAATTGAGTTAAAGAAAGTGAAAAAGTATGAAAGGCTTTGGATGTTTTATTGTTACTTTATTGAATTGTCTTATTCCCAGGTTTCTTCCGATCTCTAAGGGTTACACTTTCCAAGTAAAGGGCTGAATGCAGGCCAGCCCCCAGGTTCCCAGGAGAGGGCCACAGGGAGACTCCCTCAGCCTCCGAAAGCTGGAATATCCAGGCCAGGTGGCGATGTCATTCCCGGAAACTGTTAGGAAAGACAGTCTCGTCCTGAGATGAGCGAGGCTGTTCTGAGTTGCTGCTTCCCATCAGGTCTTTAACAGCAACTTTCTCCGCAACTGGAGACAACTTATTAGACTGAACAGTGGTCACAAGAGGGCCTCATTTAATTAAAGACGTGGCCAGAAGGCGCCGCTTCCCTGGTTGCCCCGTGCCCTGCCCAACCTCTGACAGTGACACTCACCAAGAATGCAGATGGTCCCCGAATGCCTGGCATGATCCCCCGGAAGCTCCCACTGCATTGTTAGGGGTGACAGGAATTACAGCGGCTGCATTACTCCCAGCCCCCAGCAATTAGCCTCCAGCGCCCATCAAGGCTCTCCTCCACACGAAGAGTGGAGGCTGGTTCTGGATGAGTCATCAGCCCCTTAAACGCTGCCTGCCAGGAGAGAAGGCCAGACCTCTCCACGGTGCCCAGGAGAGCTGTCTGCCACCTCCAACCTGAAGTTCTCCCTCCGAACCCTGCCGCAGCATGCAGCTGGTGGTGGGGGAGCAGACCCGGGATCTCGGGCTCTGTACTGGGTGCCCACTGGCCGGATGGTCGAGAGAGAGGGGAGAGGACCTTCCTTCTCAGCTCGGTGACCTCCCTGGTCTGATGGGGCTCCCAGAGCACCTGTGGGCTGACTGTCTGAGCAGAGGTCAGCACCGGCCCGGTCACTGGCACCCAGCAGTCAGCACATAGCACCACTGTGACTCACACATCGACATCACACGTAGATGGGGTGGATGGGGGGCTTGCCATGCGCCAAGCAGGTACGTGGCACCAAGACAGCCGTACGGTTCCTCATCCAGACAGACCTGAATTTGCTCTCCACTCCTGCTCCTCGGACTGTGCGGTGAAGCAGACACAGGATAGGACCACAGCTGCCTTGCCACAGCCCACCGCAGTTTCCCACGGCCGTGCCTCCCAAGTGCCATGGGAGGCGAAGCAGGGGAGGGGTCAGGGGTCCCAAACACCGAGTACAGAGTTCTTCCCAGACCCTCAAGGCCTGCTAGGTCAGAAACTGGAGAAGTTTATCTTATCTGATCCTGGGAAGAGAAGGACCTTCATCCCCAGGAAGTCCAAGGCCAGTCTCAAAGACGCAAAGCAAGAATCACTGCTGGGTTGGTGTCTGGTACAAACATGCCACCAGCCTCGGGCCAGATTGGATTCCCAGCCACTCTGCAAGGCAGCCCCTGGAGGCCCTGCTGGGCGTGGAATTAAATCAGCAAAGGAAAGTGAGAGCAGGCAGGACCAGGACCCAGGGAGAAAGAGGAAATGTAAAGAGGACCAAAGATGAGGTTAGTAGAGGGAATGCCCCATACACACCCTAGGGAAACAGCAAAATTCAGAAAACGTGACCATGGCTCTGAAACCAAATCATCTAGAAATGGGACGAAGGAGCAGAAATAATGAAGGTCTGGAGATGCTGAGTGTCATAAAGGACTCAGCAGAGGAAAGGGGCTTGACGCACAGCACAAGAGAATGGGGGCGGACAGAGGGGTCTGCTGGTTAAAGTTTAGGTCAGACAAATCACTAATCTTGGCACAGATTGTAACAGAGTGCAGAGCCCGGTCTCTTCTCTGACTTGGGTTTGTCCTTCCAGCAACCTCTCGAGACGCACAAGCTTCTTGATCCACACCTCCGAGAAGCACAGGGGTTGGGTCTCCCTTGCCCCTGCTATTTGCTGGGAGACCTCAAGCAAGCTGCTTCCCTTCCCAGCATCCCAGGTCCTCCTATCCCAGTCCTCCAAGACTCTCAGCAAGGATTACATCACATAATCTGTTTGAAAGCCTGAAGCATGGGACCTGGCCCATAGTAGGAATAGAGCAAATTATAGATATTATTATCACAGAGCCTTAAGCTGAGGTCAAGAGGAAACTCACATCCAACCCAACCTATGGTATACACGGGAGTATTTTTTTCAGGAGTGAAAAGAGTAAAGTTCCCTGGACTTCCTTCATGAGCATATTTATCCTGGTGAAGCACCTGCTATGTACTGGAGACCTTGTCTTCATCAGCACACAAGCCGTAGCAAATCACTGGGCTCTGAGCTCCTTAAAGCAGACAGCAGGATCTGCCTTCTCTCCGTGGACAGTGACAGACACATAGTGGCTTTGCATGAATGAGGCAGCAAGACCTCAGCGCAAGACCTAAAAATGCCTGCACGAGGGCCCTGAAAAAGCCAAGCACACAAAACTACGGCTGAGAGATTCGCGGGCATCATCTTGGAGATGGGGACCAGAGGCTCACCATTCATTTCCTTCCGTTAATCTCCGAATTCCCCAGAGTCGACACTTACATTTTTATTATCAGCCACAAGAAATTAAAAATTAAAAGTTGTGGCTCCTATATACTTTGTGTCAGGGAGTAAGAGGGGAGAAAAACTGACCACCTATGAAAAAAGACTGGAAAGAGAGACAGAAATGACAACCACTATTGTGTTAGGATGATGGGGCTAGCAGGGCTTTAAAAAGGGCTTCCTGGTAGCTCATAAGGTAAGGAATCTGCCTACAGTGCAGGACCCTGGGTTCAATCCTTGGGTTGGGAAGATCCCCTGGAGAAGAGAATGGCAACCCACTCCAGCATTCTAGCTTGGAGAATTCCATGGACAGGGGAGCTTGGTGGGCTACAGTCCATGGGGTCACAAAGATTTGGATACTACAGAGTGACTAACAGCGCTTTTATAAGAACCTATTATTTCAAACCTTCTAAAATGTCATAGAAGACATACTTTGCATGTTTTGTAAAAGAATCAGGGGAGCAGTGGCTGGACCCTGAAGAGCTCTGTGGTGGGGAGCGGGGGCGCAGCACACCTGCCTTTGAGATGCACTGACTACTGTCCTGTCAGGGTACCATCCTGGGGTCAGGGACCACTGAGGGATGAGGTTAGGCGGGACCCTACTTAAAAAGCTGCCTTTCCCCACTTCTTTCCCTTCTGTTTTGGCCCCTCTGTTGCCTGATGCTGCATGCAGGATTCTCTGAAGTCCAAAGGGGCAGGTGTTAAAAGCACTTCTCCCCACCTGCCAGGGATGCTAAGAAGCTGGGGTTGTCCCCTTCCCATCGGTGTCCGCTGCCTGGCTGGGCTCTGCGCAGGGTTCGTGCTAAGTGGGGATGGGGGGTACTCTTAAACACGCACAGTAAAGAATGTCCTCTCGAAGCTTCCCCCTCCTTCCCACCTTCTGTCATCCAGGGAGATAATTCATTTATGCAGCTTTCACAGAAGACTGACATTTTCGACTTTTTAGCAGAATAAATTTATAAGGTAAATTAGGGGGTGGGAGCCCTAGTGTCCTAGGCAGATTCAAACTGGTAATTATAGAGGGCCTAATTATGTATTCACCGTGGATCTTTCTGGAACAGGGAAGGCTACAGGGTGGCTCTTGTTCCTCCTGCAGAGGACAGTCTCCCCTGGAAACTCTACAACCAGCGTCTGAGACGCTTTTGCTTCCAGCCCCAAGCCGTCGTACGGAAGAGCTCTGTCAGCCGTACCCATGCCCTGGGATTTGTAGAGGAAAATCCAGATCCTAGTCAGGCCACCCAGATTTTCCCCAGAGAGTGTGAGGTCAAGTATTCTTCAGATCGGGGTAAGGGGCCTGACTTGGATAAAATAAAATAAAAAATGTTGAAACCACAGTTTTTAAAAAGCCCTGCTCTGCCACATCTTCCCGCGATTCCACTTCGAATTTGAGACCTACATCTGCAGCCTGTGGTATCAAAATTACTGTCCCAGCCATCTTCCCTGCTTGGCTGGGAGCTCCTTGGGAGTCGAAACTGTATCTTTTACTTCTCCTTCTCATTAATACTCGGGTTGGGGTCTGATCTCCCTATAGTCACTTAATGAATAGAAAGGCCCAGAGAAGGGCACAAGTGGCTCTCGGAAGGGAAGGACCCTGGGCCTCAAAGTGGGGAACTGGGTGAAGGCCAGCCTTTCTCAGGCCTCCAGTGCAGGCAATGTTTGGACATATCTGAGCATCTTAGTTGCAGAGACCCCTGTCTAGAGCCAGCTGCCCCTCATTTTCCAGAGCGCTCTCTGCTCCCCTGGTGTCTGATCATTCACTTGGTAAATATGGGCTGTGCCCTGTTATGGATGAATTGTGTCCCCACCCAGCCCCAAATATGTTGAAATCCTAACACCTGTACCTGGGTATGTAACCTTATTTGGGAAAAGTCTTTATGGATATCACTAATTAAGGCAACCTTGTGCTGGATTAGGGTGAACCCTTAATCCAATATGACTTGGGTCATTATAAGAAAAGGAGAAGGCCCACAGAGAAAACCACAGAGAAGGCAGGATGTCCACGGAGACAAAGATCAGTCCAGCAGCCATCTGAAACTAGAGCAGCAAGGAAGCATTGCCCCCTAGACCTTCAGCAGGGGTATGGCCCTGCTGACACCTTGACTCGGACTTCTGCCTCCCCTCCCAGAACGGCGAGACAGTGAGCGTCTGATGCTGTAAGTCCCCCAGTCTGTCACGGCGGCCCTTGGAAGCTGGTGCATGCTGCCATCCTGTGCCAAGCCAGGATTGCGGCACGGAGAACAGAGCAGAAGCTGAGATGATGCATAGCAGGTTCCTCCTTCCATCCTGGACCCCGCAGGTGTACACCACTGCTGGCCTCTTGTTCCCACTTGGCCCTTGCACGAACTTCAGACTCCATTATAAAGGCAGAACTTGGGGAAGAGCAGAAAGTCAGTGGGGGAAATTCTAGGGGTGCAGAAGGGCCTTCACATCAGCCCTCAGATCACATCCCCCAAGTAACCTCGCACCCAGCATCTCCACAAAGTTGACTCTAAAACATGAGCCTGCTCCTCTGAAATCGTTCAGCTGCTTGAGGTGTTAGCTTGGCGTGTGGTCAGGTTTCATTTTCATTTGGGGGTTTAGTAAACAAAGAATTTTTAAAAGTCAGAGACAATAGAGAACTAACTACTTTGCAGTGTAGCCGACCACCACACAGGACTAAGGATATGGGTTTGGATAAGAGTTGGGTCTCTGGAGTTTTACTGAAAAGTATTTGGGGGTAAAATAGAAGACCCACTGCCCTCTCCTCCCCCACCACCCCCACACTAGTGAGTCATCCAAGCCAACAAAACCAGCCCAGCTCCCACACGTGCCAGATGGGAAAGAAAATTCTTTTATTCCCACCCACCCCCCACCTCCCATGGACCCCTCTCAGGAAAGCTTCAGCCTGGGCAGGACTGACTTTGGATGGCTCTGCCACCTTCCAGCCTGTGTGTGCAGCCGTAGGGGAGCTGATTAGAGAGTTCACACTTCTGAAAAGTGCTGGGTCCTCGCCCAGACACAGGCGTCTGCAGCTCTGACCAAACGCAGGCTTGAATGACGTGGATCTAACAGGGCTGTCTTCCTGTTAGGCTGAGAAGGAGTGGAAATACAGGGAGGGGCTTCCAGACAAGAACAGACACAATCTGGGCCCCTACTATACGCCAAGCATGGGCTGGACTGTTGACATCTGCCCTTTCAATGTTCCTACCCACCAGTTGGATACCGGTTAGTTTCCAGGAGGGGAAACCAAGTTCCACAGCCAGTCCAGTGCTCCAGGCCGGAGCTTCAGGCTTAGGACTCCCAGTCTGGTGATGTGGGTACCATTCATTTCTACATCCTTACATTAGTCAGCCTCAGACAGGCTGTGATGCAGAAACAAAATAACCTCTAATGATAAGTTTGACACAAGAAAGGCAGTTTCACTGATGTCCTATACTTTACATGTAAGCGGCCCTCCTGCCTCTCTAAGCCACTCCTGGTGGCCTCCGGGGGCCATAGCAGAAGAGGGATATCAAAAAGTCCCACTGGCTCTTAAGTGCCACAACCCAGAAGGCACACATGTCAGTTTTACTCACAGCCCATTGGTCAAAGCTAGTCATGTGACCCAACATAACCTCAAGGGAGGCTGGGAAACGTGAACCAGCATCTGGAATGCTGCAGGGCTGTGCCTGTCAGTCACCATAACCAGAAATAGCATGAGCTTGAATAAAAGGGCAAATGGACCTTAACTGGAAATACCTCCACCAGTCAATTTGGGGAGCAGAGTTAGGCTCCATGAGAATAATAGCATGCCTGATTTGTTACATAACTGTACTTAGGATTCTTATTCTGAGCTTCCCCGCCCCACCCCCATCCTCTGATATTTACTGATGGCACTGCTTTTTTGTCCATCTCTCACTGAGCTTGCCCCCATCACACTGAAGACATGAGGGCCTTCAGAGGAGCACAGGGCCCTTCAGCATTCTGCAACTTCCCACTGGGAGCAAACAAACCTACAGGATACAGAGGGGACTAGGCAGCTCCTCAGAAAAAGAGGCTCCCGAGACAGAGCCCCTCTGGTCCAGAAATGTGTTCGTCTGAGACGCTCGTCAAAAGAGACTTTCAGGCTCTAGAAGCTGTGAGATAACCGTTGTTGTTGTTTAGTCCGAGAGGCACGTAAGACTTTTTATGACCCCATGGACTGCAGCACACCAGGCTCCTGTGTCCTCCAGGATCTCCCAGAGCTTGTTCAGATTCACGTCCACTGAGTTGGTGATGTTATCTAACCACCTCATCCTCTGCCGCCCCCTTCTCTTCCTGCCTTCAGTCCTTCCCAGCACCAGGGTCTTTTCCAATGAGTCAGTTCTTCGCCAAAGGTGGCCAAAGAATTGGAGTTTCAGCTTCAGCATCAGTCCTTCCGATGAATATTCAGGGTAGGTGTGTAGGTTGATGTAAAACACCCAGGCTTCACTTCAAAACCCTCAAAATAGTGTTTGATGGATGGATTTAGATCAGAGAACTTTTCAACTGGGAGGAGCCAAGAGATGATTCGGCCCACCTACCCCAGAGGGAATCTGAGGCCGGGGAGGGGCTCACCCTCAGAGGGGAGACCCCGAGCCCTGGGGGTGCCCCTGCCCCCTGGCTCCCAGGCGGTGGCCACAGCCCCAGAGGCCCCAGGTCCCCTTTCCAGCTGTCAGTCAACACATGAGGAATGATCACTTAAGAAGCCACGGGACGTTGTCTCCCATAAGCCTGACAACAGCTTAGGAAAGCTCACAAACCTCAGCCACCTCGGATGACAATGGATGACAGGAAAATGAAGGGGCGTGATGGGAACCCTCCATCTTCAGGAGAAGGAAGGGGCAACTCAACACAGGACTTCCCTCCCCTACGTCTCCCCGCATCCACCCCTGGGTGCTACCTGCGCCCTGCTCGAGGTCAGACAGGCAGCCCTCACTTGAGCAGGGTGTTGCCTTCAGGGAGGCCACCAGGTCCTAAAGAAGCAAGAACTGACTCAGGAGGGACCAGGGCATGGAGGTGGGGGGAGGGGCCCCTCACTGGGCCGAGCTGATATCCTGGTCAGGGCAGGGGTCTTGCCTTGGCATGCAGGCCGCCCAGAGGTGAGCCTCTCCACTCTGACGTATTCTTGTGGGTCATGAGGCCCAGCATCCCTCCGAGTGAGAAACGGAACCCCCAGACTGCCCCAGACTCACCATCCTGATGGGTCGGAATGGACACCTTGAGAGCCGAAGGAATCCCAGGATGAGTGGCTGAGCCCCAGCTGGTGACAGATGGGGAAACTGAGGCCCACTGAAGCCCCGTCCCCAGCCGCATCCCCTCCCTGCAAACCAAGCACGGCCTTCCTTCCTGCACCCCCTCCCTCTCCCTGGGGTGGGGCAGGGGGCTCTGGCCCTGCTCCTGCGCTCTGGAAGCCCGTCCCCCTCACCGCCCCCTCTCCTCAGGGTTTGGCTCCGTCCTCCTGCCTCCAAACCTCTTAGCCCCACTCCGGGGGCTGCCACCCCTAACCCCCTTCCCAGGCTTCAGGAATTTTCCCTCGGCCCTGAATAACTGCTGGCAGAGATCAGGGCTCACTTGCCTGGGTGTGGCCAGCCTTCCTTCCAAGGAAGCCCCCAGGATTAATGAAGGGAGCCACGAGGGGAGGGGGAGCAGGTGGAGGCGAGGACGCAGGGCTCCAACAAGCCCGCGGGGGCGGGGGCGGGATGCGGGCCGGACCGGGTGACTCAGCGCGGGGCTGCCCGCCCTGGAGGAGGAGGCAGTCTGCTCCGTCACCAAACACAGCACCCAACACCCCGCGTGATCGCAGCTAAGAAAAAGAAGCGCACGAAGGAAAATCTTCTCGGTCATTTTTAATAAAAAGGAAAGAGAAAAAAAGGGAAAGCAAGATTTAAAGGCAGAAAGAAGGAAAAAAAAGAGGAAGGAAGGAAGGAAGGGAACTTCTCCGCTGGTCCAGTGGCTAAGACTCCAAGCTCCCGATGCAGAGGACCCAGGTTCAACCCCTGGTCAGGGAACCAGATCCCGGCCGCCACAACTGAGAGTGCACATGCCGCAAGTAGAGGTCTTGAAGACCACTACAGAGGCCAAAGAGCAGTGCTCCACGACAAAGCCCCAGTGCAGACAAATAAAAGTGAACACTGTTTTTTTTAGAGAAAGAAGGAGGGGAGGGGAGGGATGGGGAGAGACCACACAGGGTCCCCTGGAATTACCTTCAGTTTTCCCCAAGGCTCACTCACCTCTTGGCCCAGGCTACCAGGTATAAACCACTCAGCTCCCAGCAGCAGGTCCTGTGAAGGTTTACCAAGGATGCAAACGTCCTCCAAGCTGTATCTGTGCAGCCAGGAGACAGTCTCCTCCTCTGGCCTCTGAAAAAAGCCTCACTTCGTTTTCTGTGTCATCTCAAAAAAAAAAAAAAAAAACACACACACCCACCCATTTCCTGAGCCCCTGCTATGTATAAAGGCCTTTGACGTGAAGTACAAAGGTTGCTAGATAGAGACCAAACTGAATTCATATCAGAGCTCTGTGCCTGGCAAGGTGACCTCAGACAAGGTACTTCACCTCCAGCATCTCAGTTTGCTCATCTGTAAAACGGGAGTCCTACCCAGACGTCAGAGCCCCTGAGAACTCACTGAGCTAAAACAGGTGAAAGTACTAAGCATCTGGGTATGGCAGATCCTGTGCACATAAATGGGCTCCAGATAAATAACCAGTACCAAGCAGAACGAAGCAAGTAGCTGAAGATGCAGGATGTTGTGCAAAAGCAAAGGCATGATACCTCTGAACAGGCAGATCAGGGAAGGCGTCCTGGTGGTGGGGGCTCCTTGCCTCCCTTTCAAGACTCAGCACAGTGCCACTTCCTCCAGGAAGACTTCTGTGCCTGCTCAGCTGGGTCAGGCCCCTCTACAGGGCTTCCACCAACCCCTGGGGCTTCTTCCCTCACACTCCAACCCACCTTGGGGTGTAAATCTCTGTAGGTCCATCGCTGCTGCTAAAATGCATGGAGGGCAGAGACGGTGTCTCCCTACCTCTGAGTCCCCAGGGTCCCATGTGAATGACACATCCTAGGTGTGGAGTAAACAGCTCCCGTATTGGGGGTTATAATTAGAACCTGCTGTGATTTCCCCACACCTCTCCCAGGGGACCACCCCATTTCTCCAAGGAATGCAGATTCTTGAAAGAAGCGATCTACTCTTACTCAGTTGAGTTGCTGCCTCTCGTCCCCTCCAGAAGCCAGTCCATCAGCTTTGGCTCAGTCGGCTCCAGCCAGCTGCTCTTGACAAGGTCACCACGGCCCTCCATGCTGCTAAACCCAACGGGCACACTCGGCCCGCATGTACCAGACCCCTCAGCAGCCTGCAGTTCAGCCAACCACTCCCCGTTCTTCAGTGGGCTTCCAGGAGGCCACGGGGCCCCAGTCTTTTAAAACCCATTACACTAGTCAGCAATCTTTTTTCTTGTCCCTCCCCATCTCTCCATCTCTGGACATGGAACAGCCCCAGGGTTCATGTCTTGGACTTCTTCTCAATTTACACTCACCCATTTGGTGACATCAACTTTACAAGTCCTTTCAAAGCTACATGACACTGACTCCCAAATTTATATCACCATCCCCTGCACTCTGACTCCATCCACCCAAACACCTGCTTGATCTCCTCACGGGGTCCCTAACAGGCACCTGACTGTTAAGCTCTCCAAAACCATGTCCTGAACGTCCTCCCCAAACCTGTCGCCTAACTGAGCAAATGGTTATAGCTCAGGCTAAATCCAGAGAGTCCATCCTGACCTCTCTCTTTTCCCACACGTGACATACACTCCGTCAGTCCATCCTATCAATTCTACCTTTAAAGTCATTCCAGACACGACCAGTTCTCACCACCTCCTCTGTTACCTCCCTGGACCAAGAGTCTTCCATCTAAGCTTTCCCTCTCTGCCCTGGAGTCTGCTCCCAATAGCCAGTCTGACTGTTTGAAACGTGAGATCTCAGCTATATTATATTCAAAGCCCTCAGTAAAAGCCAAAGTCCCTGCAATGGCCTGCATGCTCACAGGTGGTCTGGACTCCATTACCTGTCTGACCTCACCTCTATCACTCTTCATCTCTCTTGCTCTCCACCGGCCTGCATTTTTGTTTTCAATTTACTGGGGACGTGCAGGCCTCAGGGCCTTTGCACTTCCTGTCTCCTCTCTCTGTTATACCCCCGCCTCCCCCAGTATCTGCATGAGATACTGCCTCCTTCCTTCAGGTCTCTGCTCAGTGAGCCCTGCTCCTCCCCACCTCCAGCCTATTTTTACACTGAAACACAGATAACTTAGATGAAATGAACTAATTTCTTTAAAAACACGACAACCAAAATTGACATAAAAGCAAGCAAAAAAATCTCAGCAGTTGTGTCTGTTAAAGATTAAATCTATACCTTAAAAACTTTCTCCCCTCCTGCCTATTCCCCTTTCTCTCCCCACCCCAAGCAAAAACAAAAACAAACCTTTAGGTCCAGAAGAATTCACTGGTGGAGTTTCCCCAACATTTAAGGAAGAAATGATATCAATTTCACACATACTCTTCCAGGAAACAAAGAGGGAACACTTCCTAACTCATTTGATAAGGGCAAATATGATACACTTGATCTTAGACAAAGGCTAAGAAGTGATAGGACAAACAGTGCTCATAATTATACCTGACAAAGAGACTATAAGAAAAAAATGACAGTCCTTTATCCCTCATGAACACAGAGGTGAAAATCCTAAACAAATTATTAGAAAACTCGCTATCACAATGTATTCAAAGGAAGATACACCATGACCAACTGGAATTTATTCAAGTAATGCATACTTGCCTCCTTACTCGGCAACTGATGAGCTGATGTGAAATGATCTCTAGCATATAGTAAAGTGAAAGTGAAGTCGCTCAGTCGTGTCCGACTCTTTGTGACCCGTGGACTGTAGCCCACCAAGCTCCTCCATCCATGGGATTCTCCAGGCAAGAACACTGGAGTGGGCTGCCATTTCCTTCTCCAGGGGATCTTCCCGACCCAGGGATCGAACCCAGGTCTCCCACATTGCAGGCAGACGCTTTAACCTCTGCACCACCAGGGAAGCATATAGTAGAGGGTGATAAAAGAGTATCTATAGTATATTACATTTGGTATAAAAGAAAGTGAAAAATAAGAAAATATACATTCATCTGCTCATCTGAACAAAAAGGAACAGGAAAGATGAGCCAGGGACTAATAACACTGATTCCTGCACTAGCTTTCTAGGACTGCCATCGCAGAGGGCCGCAGACGGAGAGGCTCAAACTACTGGCATTGACTTCCTCGTCAGTCTGGGGGATGGAAGTCCAAGATCAAGGTGTCCGTAGGGCTGGACTCTTCTGCAGCCTCTCCCCTTGGCTTGCGGGTGGCCGCCTTCCCTTGGAGGCGTGTCTGTGTTTCACTCGCCTCTTTGAGAAGGCCACTAGGCCCACTGGATTGGGCACCCATCCATATGGCCTCATTTCAGAGTAGTTACATCTTTAAAGGCTCTGTCTCTGGATGCAGCCACATTCTGAGGTACTCAGGGTTAAGACTTTACCATAGGATTTGTAAGTTTTGCAGTTCAGTCCGTAACAGTTACCTACAGAGCTTGGGTGAGAATGGGGTGGGAAGGATGGAGGGCATGGCAGATGGCAGGAGAACATTTCGGAGTATGTGTGTGTGAGTCGCTCAGTCATGTCTGACTCTTTGCAAACCCAGGTTCTGTAGCCCACCAGGCTCCTCTGCCCATGGGATTCTCCAGGCACAAATACTGAACTGGATAGCCATTTCTTTCTCCAGGGACTTTCCCCACCCAGGGATGAAACCCGGGTCTCCTACATTGCAGGCAGATTCGTTACCATCTGAGCTACCAGGAAACCCTTCTCTGAGCATATTATTTTATATAATCCTGACCATATTAATGTTTCACGTTCTCAAAAAGAGATGAAAATCAACAAGGATGGAGGGAGAGATCTAAATTAGAATAGAAATGAAACAAGAGCTGTATTTAAAGCAAATAACTACACTGAAGGGAGAGAGAGAACTAAGTAACTTCTAGACCCAGTATTTGCATTACGTGCCCGCAGACAATAGAAAAGAGAATTTGGAGCAAATATTGAATTTTAATTAGTAAACTTCCTTTTTGCAGAAGTGGTTGTTGTCGTTCAGCAGCTAAGTCGTGTTCAACTCGTCGCAACCCCGTGGACTGCAGCTGCTACCCGTGGGGTCACAAAGAGTCAGACACAGCTTAGCAACTGAACAACAACCGCTTCTGCAAAAAGGAAGCTTACTAATTAGAATTCAGTGTGGGCTAGCAATTTTGAAACTACTCTCCGCACTTGCTGCTGCTGCTAAGTCACTTCAGTCGTGTTCGACTCTGTGCAACCCCATAGACCACAGCCCACTAGGCTCCCCCATCCCTGGGATTCTCCGGGCAAGAACACTGGAGTGGGCTGCCATTTCCTTCTCCAGTGCAGCAAAGTGAAAAGTGAAAGTGAAGTTGCTCAGTCCTGTCCGACTCTTAGCGACCCCATGGACTGCAGCCCACCAGGCTCCTCCATCCATGGGGTTTTCCAGGCAAGAGGACTGGAGTGGGGTGCCATTGCCTTCTCCCTCTGCACATTCCAGGGTGGGACAAATAAGTGACTAGATTATTGATAACAGGAGCCAGGCTTTCCACTATTGAGAAGGGAGTTACAAATATGGAAAGAGGGAGGGAACTTCCCAGGTGGCCCAGTGGCTAAGACTCCAGGCTCCCTGTGCAGGCTGCCCAGGTTTAATCCCAGGCCAGGGAACTAGATCCCACATGCCACAGCTAAGAGTTTGCATGCTGCAGCTAAAGATCCTGCATGCCACAACAAAGCCCAAAATCCTGCATGTGGCAACTAAGACCCAGTGCAGTCGGATAAGGAAATTAATTTAAAATATCAATATTTTTAAAATATAAATATGGAAAGAGGGAAAGAACATCAATATGAGATTTTGTTGGAAATTGGAGTTGTTAGTGTGAACTCATAGTTTTTAATATATGTATAGATAGTTAAATACAGAAATAAGTATAAAGGCATGTAAACATGTGTGTGTGTGTGTGTGTGTGTGTGTGTGTGTGTGTGTGTGTACAAAATTTCCCAGCTCTGCTGATAACAGAGCTGAGTAGCAATGAGCATACACAAAGATGAGATCTTGTTTTATAAATAATATTCTCCACTCAAAGGAACCACTGGCTGATTCCACTGGTGCAGGGGAAGCACAGATGAACAAGTTAGAGCTAAAAGCAAGAAAACGTTCAAAAGATGATGAAGGCATGTTGAAAGTACAAGAACCAGACCAAAGGGGGTTTCCACTAGGCCAGTCTGGGACAATTAAAGCATCAAAATAAATAATGATAACTAATGATTATAACCTACAGAATAAAGTAAGACTCTGAATCCATATGATTCATAAATAAACAAAAAGAAGGACTCCCTTACAGTAGAAAGTCAGCTAATAAAGGCAGAAAGAAGACATTGTTAGAAAATCACTATTTGGTAGTAGTAATAATAATAACAACCCATTCTATCCGTAGAATAAATGCACAGAATAAAAACCATTCTCAAACATAAGTGGCCTGTGCTCTTTAAGAGTATCAGTGCCATGAAACAGGAGGCTGACGGAAGAGGTGTGATAAATTCGTCCAGTAGATGACCTCGAGTTTCCTTCTAGAATAAAGGACATTATAGTGACAATTTGTGAAATGGTGAAATCTAAATGATGATTTAGATGACAGTTTTGCACCAATATTCATTTCCTGGTTTTAATGACCAGACCATGGATACATATACATATGTACAGATGGATAGATAGATATAGACATATAAATATATTGATATGTATCTGTGTATATGAGAAATTCTTATTTTTAGGAAGTACAGACTCTGAAATATTTAGAGATAAAGACCCATCATATCTACATCTTACTGTTGAATAATTCAGGAGAGAGAAAGAGAGGGGCAGAGAAGTGTAAATGCAGCAAAATATCAGCATGTAAGGAGCTTGGATGACTACTATCTGAGAATTACTTGCGCTGTGCTTAGTCTTTCTGTATATCTTTGTTGTTGTTCAGTCACACAGTCACATCTGACTCTTTGCGACCCCATGGACTGTAAATCTTAAATTTTGTTAAATAATCAGTCAGTGTGGTAAACTGGATACCGTTCTTGACACTTTCCGTCTCCTCCCATGCTTTCTTTTCTTCTGTAGCGGACACCGACATGTGTCAGTGCAGGAGATTTCACTAATTTTGTTTGTTGCCTGTCTTCACTTGCCAGAATATAAGCTCATGAGGGAAGGAAGTGGGATCTATTTTGTTCCCTGCTGTGCCTCCAGCAACTAAAACAGGGATTGCTATAGAATTTTAACAATAAATTTTTAAATAAATCATTTGCCCAGAGTTGTGCTCAACATATACTTGTTAGGTGCATTCAGTTCAGTTCAGTTCAGTCGGCTCAGTCGTGTCCGACTCTTTGTGACCCCATGAACTGCAGCACACCAGGCTTCCCTGTCCATCACCAACTCCCAGAGTTCACTCAGACTCACTTCCATCGAGTCCGTGATGCCATCCAGCCACCTCATCCTCGGTCGTCCCCTTCTCCTCCTGCCCCAATCCCTCTCAGCATCAGTCTTTTCCAGTGAGTCAACTCTTCGCATGAGGTGGCCTAAGTACTGGAGTTTCAGCTTTAGCATCAGTCCTTCCAAAGAAATCCCAGGGCTGATCTCCCTTCAGAATGGACTGGTTGGATCTCCTTGCTGTGCAAGGGACTCTCAAGAGTCTTCTCCAACACCACAGTTCAAAAGCATCCATTCTTCTGCGCTCAGCCTTCTTCACAGTGAGGGGTGGGGGGATGAATGTTAAGTTGGGCTTGAGTGCACCGTTCCTGTGGCCTCAAGTTAACATCTGAACGCAAAGGTTAATGGAAAGCACCCTCCACATTCCATCGGGCTTCCCAGATGGATCAGTAAAGAAATGTCAGCCAATGCAGGAGACGCAGTTTCGATCCCTGGGTCAAGAAGAGCCCCTGGAGGAGGAAATGGCAGCCCACTCCAGTATTCTTGCCTGGAGAATCCCACGGACAGAGGAGCCTGGCGGGCTACAGTCCATGCAGTCGCAAAGAGTCGGACACGACTGAGCTATTGAGCACACACACACACACTCACACACACACACACACGCACACACACACACACCACATCCTGTCCCTGGAGCTTGCTCTCCAGTGCTGCTGCCTAAACCTGGCTTTGATGAGTCTATTCCCACCTCCACGACGGCACTGTTGGCCCCAGAAGAAATGTCTAAGTCTTAGCTGTTCTTAGCTCCCAAGGTGAAATGGAAATCAGTTCTCTAGCAGCCACCAGAACTCACCAAGATCCAACCACAATCCCAAGACTATGAGTCAAACCTCCCCAAATATTCTCTCTGAGTGTACTCACTGCTTCTCCTCGTAGGCAAGACTGGAGGGCAAAGGAAAATCTAAGAATGCCTGATTTCTAGCACAGTTTGGGGAACAACTTGGGAAGATGCAAAGGGAACCAAGGAAGTTAAGGTAGCAGAAAAAAATACCTGCTCCCCACTCTCTGTCTCCCCTCCTGCCCAGAGAATTTGTAATTCCCGGTGCTTTAGCATTCCTGGTCAGTTTCTCATCATAACCTCTACTCCTATTTTAAAACAGTTGTTCTCCAATTTGTAGGGCTGTGAGACTCACCTTAACCTCTATGCAGAGTACATCACGAGAAACGCTGGAGTGGATGAAGCACAAGCTGGAATCAAGATTGCCAGGAGAAATATCAATAACCTCAGATATGCAGATGACACCACCCTTATGGCAGAAAATGAAGAAGAACTAAAGAGCCTGTTGATGAAAGTGAAAGAGGAGAGTGAAAAAGTTGGCTTAAACCTCAACATTCAGAAAACGAAGATCATGGCATCGGGTCCCATCACTTCATGGGAAATAGATGGGGAAACAGTGGAAACAGTGTCAGACTTTATTTTTCTGGGCTCCAAAATCACTGCAGATGGTGACTGCAGCCATGAAATTAAAAGATGCTTACTCCTTGGAAGGAAAGTTATGAACAACCTAGACAGCGTATTCAAAAGCAGAGACATTTCTTTGCCAACCAAGGTCCATCTAGTCAAGGTTATGGTTTTTCCAGTAGTCATGTATAGATGTGAGAGTTGGACTCTAAAGAAAGCTGAGCGCCGAAGAATTGATGCTTTTGAACTGTGGTGGTGGAGAAAACTCCTGTGAGTCCCTTGGACTGCAAGGAGATCCAACCAGTCCAATCCTAAAGGAAATCAGTCCTGGGTGTTCATTGGAGGGACAGAGGTTGAAGTTGAAACTCCAATACTTTGGCCATCTGATGCAAAGAGCTGACTCATTTGAAAAGACCCTGATGCTGGGAAAGATTGAGGGCAGGAGGAGAAGGGGACGACAGAGGATGAGATGGTTGGATGGCATCACCGACTCAATGGACATGAGTTTGAGTAAGCTCCAGGAGTTGGTGATGGACAGGGAAGCCTGGCGTGCTACAGTTCATAGGGTCGCAGAGAGTTGAACAGGACTGAGCGAGTGAACTGAACTGAACTGAGACTCACCTCAGATACTGATGCAATAGGTCTAATAAGAAGTCCTGGAATGTGTATTTTTAACAAGATAAAGGACCAGAACTCAAATCTGGGAATCTGCCTCAGAGCACATGCCCTCAACCACTATGCTATGCTCTTGTAATAGAATTTTTTTTTAAGGGTACAAAAAGAAATTACTAGGATGTCCACTACAGGATTTTCCAATATTACAAATACTGGAAACAAACTAAATATTTACCAACAAAAGAGTGATTCATTAAATTACGATGGAGTGGGATTCTGCTCTCAAGATGGAGAAGCTTTCGGGAGACCAATGTATCTGTTAAGAACAAGTATAAAATCCAGATAAAATTTTAGAAATTCTTCTTAAAGGCATCATAGCTATAAGCAAGAATGTAAAGCAATTCTCAACAAATCTGAAAATACTAAAGTCATTTAAAGTTTGTTCTTGAACAATGGTGTAATTAAGTCAGAATTCAATAATAGAAAAACCTGAAATGCTGAAAACGAAGCAAAACATTGAAAGGTTGAAACGTCATGACCTAAGTATCTATTTCTGAGTTAGGAAAAATAAAAGCATACTAAACACAAAGAAAAATAGGAAATAATAAAGAATGAAGGAGAAATAAAAAGAAAACAAGCATATACTAGAAAACTGGCAAAAATAAAAATTAGTTCTTTGAAAAAATATTAAAATGGATAAACATTCAGAAAAATCAACAAGAATCAAAGGGAGAGAAAATGAATTACCAACATTAGAAATGAAAAGAAGACTTCAGTACAGATCTTATAGGCATAGAATAATCATTTTCCAAAATACTTGAATGCTTAGATGAAATGTCCAAAGGCCTGAAAAGTGCAACTTTTCAAAACGACTCAAGAATATTTTTTAATTGTTTTGTAATTCAAAATCTTTCCCAAAATAAACATCCAGGCACACACAGCTTCCTAGTGAATTTTTTGAACATTTAAAGGAGAAGTAATGTCATCAACACCACACAAGCTTTTCCAGAGAACAAGAATAGGCAGATCATTTCCCAATGAATTTTACAAGACCAGCTCTATCTTGAAGTCAAAATTCTGATGAAGGTATATCAAGAATATAAAAGTATAAGTCAGTTCCTCTCATGAAGAGAGATGCTAAACTCCTGAACAAAATTTAAGCCAGTTGAATCAAGTGATTTATAAACTGGCCACATGTGATTTATCTCAAAATTGCAAGGATGGTTTAATGTTTGAAAATTAACCAATTTGATTCACTAAATTCTCAGAAAATGTGGCAAAATTATAATATCATTTGATAAAATTCAGCATCCTTTCCTAAGGAAAAAAAATTCTTAGAATTCTTAGAACACAGTTTTCATATCCTGATAAAGATTATCTATAAAAACTGATAGTTAGAATCAGCTTTATCTTTGCTTCTTAATATAGAAAAGAAGACAAGGATCTCACTACCATTTATATCAACATGGCTCTGAAGAGTCTAGAGAGTGTGATAAAGAATGACAAAGAAATAAAGGATATAAGAATTGCAAGAGATGAAACAAAACTGTCATTTTTCTCAAATAACACAACAGTATAAGTAAGAAATCCAAATACACATATGAACTGTTAAAATTAAGAAGGGAAGACGACAAGACTGTTAGATACTAGCTCAGTGTGCAAATATCATTCTTACTTCTATATAACAGCAGCAAATAATCAGAAAACGAAATTTTGAAATGATGCCACTTACACTTCTGGCCTGTTGTAATGGCAGAGGTAATTGGTTTTGCAACTACTCCCAAAGATAACAGTTGTAAAGCCTGCACAAAATTTATTCAAAGGAAATATATTTGAAGGTATTTTAAAGTGATAAAAGGAAAACAGAGACAGGAAGAGACTTTGGTTAGAAAAAGGCCACTGCAATGGAATAAAAATGGAAATATGTTGATTTTTTTCCCTGATATGACTGAGAGTGATCTCCAATCCCCATACAACCTATGGCAGAAAACTTCAGATTTCCAGGCTTGATGAGGTAGAGGAGCTATTTCAGAGACAGCAGAGTAACTAAAAATTTAAAGGGGGTGGGGGAAGTTCCAAGAAGCAAGAGAACAACAGAAAAAAATAAGGCTCAAAATCTAAATGTCAACTTTGCCCCAAACCCTGGATGATTGCTCACTTTACGTGCATACTGAAGAGCCCAAGGAGCTTGGTGAAAAATTACTTGGAAACCAGAGAAGAGCCTCCCTTTGAAAGACAAAACTGCTCTGGAAGAAATTTGAAAGTGTTACATTTTTTACTAAGGCTATTCTTCAATACGCAGAGCAGGCTTCAGAAAGTTGAACTGTTATGAATGTAGAGATCAGAGCCCAAGGTTGGAAAAACAGCTGGAAATTTAAGACAGAAAACATAGGAGCAAAGAAGTCAGAGAAAGACTGACAAATTATGGGTGTGTCTAAAAGCTATGGTTTTTCCAGTGGTCATGTATGGATGTGAGAGTTGGACTATAAAGAGAGCTGAGAGTCAAAGAATTGATACTTTTGAACCGTGGTGTTGAAGAAGGCTCTTGAGAGTCCCTTGGACTGCATGGAGATCAAACTAATCAATCCTAAAGGAAATCAGTCCTGGTATTCATTGGAAGGACTGATGCTGAAGCTGAAACTCCAATACTTTGGCCACCTAACGGAAGGAGTTGACTCTCTGGAAAAGACCCTGATGCTGCGAAAGATTGAAAGCAAAAGGAGAAGGGGACGACAGAGGATGAGATGGCTGGATGGCATCACTGACTCGGTGGACATGAGTTTGAGCAAGCTCAGGGAGTTGGTGATGGACAGGGAAGTCTGGCATGCTGCAATCCATGGGGTCGAAAAGAGTTGGACATGACTGAGCGACTGAACTGAACTTTCATAATTTGGCTAACCACCAGCTTATGCTGGTACAGGAGAGACTCCAGAATCCAAGCTAAAATTATAGCAGCTAAAAGTTGAAAAACTAAGGATAGAAGAGATGATGTTTTAAGATGGAGACCTGGAAGATTACTGATGAAAGTGAAAATGAAAGTCCCTCAGTGATGTCCAGCTATTTGCAACCCCATGGACTATACAGTCCATGGAATTCTCCAGGCCAGAATACTGGAGTGTATAGCCATTCCCATCTCCAGAGGTTCTTCCCAGCCCAGGGATTGAACCCAGGTCTCCTATATTGCAGGTGGATTTCTAACCAACTGAGCTATCTGGAAAACCCTAGATTGCTGATGAGCTAGAACCAAAAAACCACAATCTTTAGAAGAACATAACAGAATCTAAAATAATGTATTATCCATAGTGTCTAGTTTTCAACAAAACTTACTAGACATGCAAATAAGCAAGAAAATATGACATATATCCAGGAAAACGTTAGTCACTAGAAAACAACTCCAAATGAGCACAGAAGTTGAATTAACAAAGATTTCGAAGTAGTTATCATAAATACTTAACAGAGATCTGGTGTTTTAAGAGAGTAAATGAAAATGTGACCTTAATAAGTAAACAAATAGGATATTTCAACAGAGAAAATAAAACTATTTAAAGAGTTAAATGACTACTCTACTGCTGAAAAACACAGAGCTGAAAAGAAAATTTATTACATGTGCTTAACAGCCATTTGAAGATGGGAGAAGGAAAAATATCACTGAACATGAAAATAAATGACTAGAAGTTATATAATCCAAAGCAATGACCAAAAAAATTGAAGGAAAGGGAGAACTTCAGAAAAATATCAAGTCTGATATACAGATCAAGGAGTTCAAAAAGAGAGTAGAGAGAGAAAATTCTAAAAAGAAAAAAACCAAACTTTGTTTTGAAGAAATAATGGTCTAAAATGTCCTATATTTGGTGGAAAATGTTAAGTTACAGAGACAGAAGCTAAACAAACTCCAAGCAGGATAAATACAAAGAAAATGACACCCAAGAACGTCATGAAATGAAAAGGCTGAAGGTCAAGATACAAATTCTTAAAAGCTATCAAGAAAAATAGTACCTTATATAGCAAAGAACAAGAATAAAATTAATGCCTTTTCATCAGAAGCAGTGATGGTTAGAATATATTAAAATTACATTTTCAAAGTACACAAAGAAAAATAAAACTACCAGCTAAAAAAACCTGTCCTTCCAGAACGCAAGCGGGGGCTTCCCTGGCGGCCCAGTGGCTGAGACTCTGCACTGTCAACGCAGTGGAGCTGGGCTCCATCCCTGGTCAGGGGCCTAGATCCCATGTGTAGCAACTAAGAGTCCACCCGCCACATCTAAAGATCTGCATGCTGCCGCTAAGACCCGAGGTAACCAAAAATATATCTAAATATGGAATTCCAGTTGAGCTATTTCAAATCCTGAAAAATGGTGCTGTGAAAGTGCTGCACTCAGTATGCCAGCAAATTTGGAAAACTCAGCAGTGGCCACAGGACTGGAAAAGGTCAGTTTTCATTCCAGTCCCAAAGCAAGGCAGTGCCAAAGCATGCTCAAACTACCGCGCAATTGCACTCATCTCACATGCTAGTAAAGTCATGCTCAAAATTCTCCAAGCCAGGCTTCAGCAATATGTGAACTGTGAACTTTCAGCTGTTCAAGCTGGTTTTAGAAAAGACAGAGGAACCAGAGATCAAATTGCCAACATCCGCTGGATCATGGAAAAAGCAAGAGAATTCCAGAAAAACATCTGTTTCTGCTTTATTGACTATGCCAAAGCCTTTGACTGTGTGGATCACAAGAAACTGTGGAAAATTCTGAAAGAGATGGGAATAGCAAACCACCTGACCTGCCTCTTGAGAAACCTATATGCAGGTCAGGAAGCAACAGTTAGAACTGGACATGGAACTACTGACTGGTTCCAAATAGGAAAAGGAGTACGTCAAGGCTGTATATTGTCACCCTGTTTATTTCACTTCTATGCAGAGTTCATCATGAGAAATGCTGGGCTGGAAGAAGCACAAGCTGGAATCAAGATTGCCAGGAGAAATATCAATAACCTCAGATATGCAGATGACACCACCCTTATGGCAGGAAGTGACGAGGAACTGAAAAGCCTGTTAATGAAAGTGAAAGAGGAGAGTGAAAAAGTTGGCTTAAAGCTCTACATTCAGAAAACTAAGATCATGGCATCTGGTCCCATCACTTCATGGGAAATAGATGGGGAAACAGTGGAAACAGTGTCAGACTTTATTTTTGGGGGCTCCAAAATCACTGCAGATGGTGACTGCAGCCATGAAGTTAAAAGATGCTTACTCCTTAGAAGAAAAGTTATGACCAACCTAGATAGCATATTGAAAAGCAGAGACATTACTTTGCCAACAAAGGTCCATCTAGTCAAGGCTATGGTTTTTCCAGTAGTCATGTATGGATGTGAGAGTTGGACTGTGAAGAAAGCTGAGCGCTGAAGAATTGATGCTTTTGAACTGTGGTGTTGGAGAAGACTCTTGAGAGTCCCTTGGACTGCAAGGAGATCCAACCAGTCCATTCTAAAGGAGATCAGTCCTGGGTGTTCTTTGGAAGGAATGATGCTAAAGCTGAAACTCCAGTACTTTGGCCACCTCATGTGAAGAGTTGACTCACTGGAAAAGACTCTGATGCTGGGAGGGATTGGGGCAGGAGGAGAAGGGGACGACAGAGGATGAGATGGCTGGATGGCATCACCGACTCAATGGATGTGAGTTTGAGTGAACTCTGCAAGTTGGTGATGGACAAGAAGGCCTGGCGTGCTGCAGTTCATGGGGCAGCAAAGAGTCGGACACGACTGAGTGACTGAACTGAACTGAACTGATATGTAGAGTTTTTAATGAAAGCAAAAAAGCCAAAAAAAAGAAATAGTCCAACATTACAAGAAATGCTAAAAGAAGCTGAAGGGAATTTACACGAGATGGTAATTTGTATCTATAGGAAAGAATAAAGAACAAAATGCACCAGAAAAGGCCATCATGTGGGTAAATTTCAGGATGTATTTATTTCTTGTCTTAATGGCTTTAAAAGGCATATAATTGTTTAAAGCAAAAGTAACAACACTGTATTATTAGGGTTATAATGAAAACATATGTAATATATGTAATAACATTAAAGGAAACCGTTGTCTCAAGGTTCTTCCACTTTACCTGAAATTTGTATATAAATACACATCCTAAGCAGATATAGATGCCTAGTGTAATCTCTAGGACACCCATTAAAAACAATGTTGATATATATAGCTATAAAGATGAATTTAAATAAAACATCAGAAAATTTTGTTAACACAGCAAAGGAGCAACAGAACAACAAAGAAGAGATACACAGAAAACAAATACCAAAATCGTAGATCTATCCCGTACCAAATTAGCAATTAGCTTTTTTAAAAATGGGTCACACACTAAAATCAAAAGGCAAAGATTGTCAGAATAGATGAAAATGCAAAATCCAGCTAAATGCTGTCTGCAATAGAGGTACTTTAAGTGGAAAGACAGTTTGAGACTAAAGTCAGGGCGTAAAAGGCACCATGCCTGTAGCGAGTGTAAGAAAGGGAGAGTGGCTCCATCGACATCACACAAAATAGACTTCACGAAAAGTAGTACTGAAGTGAAATTCATAATGATAAAAGAAGCAATAAGCAGAAAGATGTAAAGATTACGAGCATGTGGGCATTTAACATCGGGGCTTCCAAACAGAAAACAAAAACTGATCGCACTAAAGAAAGGAAAGCCACCACTGGAGGCTCAGGGGCAAAGACCCACCTGCCAAGGCAGGAGACACGGGTTCCATCCCTGCTCAGGGAAGGGGCAACCAAGCCCGTGCACCCCCACTGCTGAGCCTGTGCTCAGAGCCCTGCAACGAGAGAGACCACCGCCAGGAGAAGCCGGCACCCTGAAGCTAGAGCATAGCCCACGAAGACCCAGCACCACCAAAAACAGAGAAGCTAACTAAATTGTCAAAAGAGAGAAGGAAGTTATAAACCAAATCCCTTATAAAAATACACAAAACCCTTGATAAATATTAGCAATCAATTCTAGCAATGCATAAAAATGATAATACATCATAACCAATTAGAGTTTATTCTAGAAATGAAACAGTTTAAGGTTTGAAAGTCAATCAATGTAAGTTATCATATTAATAGAATAAAGAAGAAAACTGACATAATTATCTAAATAAATGCAGAGAAAGCATTTGAAAAATTTCAGCACTCATTCTTGATTGAAAACTCAGCAAACAGAAGGAAATTGCCTCCATCCTGCAAAAGGGTATCCGCAAAGAAAAAAACTATAGCTAACACCATACTTGGACTTTCCTGATGGCTCACTGGTAAATAATCTGCGGGCGACAGTCACAAAAGACTCAGACTTGACTGAGCAGCTAAACAACAACATCATACCTCATGGTAAAAGACTAAATGCTTTCCCCCTGACAAACAGCCCAAATGTCTATCAGTGCTAGAATGGATAAATAAATCTTAGTATGGCCATACAACAGAAACTACAGATCAATGAGCAATACTGATGAAGGAACCATTGAAATATGCAGCAAAAGGATGAATCATGAGACCAGATACAAATTTTTACATACTATATGAGTCCATTTCCATAAAGCACAAAAATACACAAGCAATTAAGCCACAGTGATAGAAGTCAGGATAGAGGGCACATGTGAAGGAAAACAGTGGCTTCTGGAGCGTTGATAATTTTCTATTGCTTGACATATGTGGTGGTTACACAAATAGGTTGGCTTTTAAGAAATTCATTAATTTATACAATTGTGGTCTGTGTATATTTTTCTATGTATGTTACATCTCAATTTTTAAAGTTACTTTAAAAATGATGGTGCCTCCACTCTATAAAATGCCAAGTAACCAGTTTTTAATGAGGTAGCTTTTCCTACATGTACTAATTTGGAAATCTCCTCAAGACACCTTAAGGGAAAATAACAAAAAAAAAAACATATAGCATGGTAGTACATTTGAGAATGGGCTACTTATCATGCATGTCAGTGCTGTGTGTGTGTATACATTCACATACATTTTAGACGGGTAGGTAGGTATAGAAAGATAGATATTAAATTGAAAGTTTTGAATGAAGCATGAAGATGGAATAAATTTGAAATTCAAAACTGAGAGTCCCAACTGAGACGAAAATGTTCAAAGGAAATACTAAGTCAGTGGCATATCATAGTACCAAGTGTGGCCCCATGAGAGTAGTCCGCTCTGTGTGCAGACAATTGTCTGTACATAATTTGAAAACAATAATAAAACTAAGTAAGCATTACTCTGCTTTTTATTAACGCCATGCATTGGCCATTCTAAATAATGCTAGTAATAAAATACTTCTCCTGCGGCAGGAGGTGGGGGGGAGTCTTTTGTTGATCTAAGCTCTAAATAACTGTTACTATCACGTTTGCGTTTTAATAATATGTAGGCAAGTTTAAAAATTAGCACATTTTATAATGTGTCCTTTATTAACTATTGTATCCTACAAGGAGGTTAATGCAAAGAATTTCCAGTTAAATGGTTTGTACCCAAGACACATAAACTCAGTTCCACGTGTTCATTTGGAAAGTAAGTTCATAATGGTGGGAATTATTCAAGCTTGCAAACTGAAAGATATGGTGTCTTTGATATGAGCATATTTTAGCTCGTAAATAAAAGGTTTTACTGAATTTAACTGTGCTTAACATTGGGCTTTCCTGGTGGCTCAATGGTGAAGAATCCGCTCGCCGATGCAGGAGACACAGATTTGACCCCTGGTGTGGGAAGATCCCGCATGCCATGAGGCAACTGAGCCCTTGCATCACAGCTATTGAGCCTGTGCTCTGGAGCTCAGGGCCCACAGCTCCTGAAGCCGGCACACACCAGAGCTTGTGCTCTGCAACAGGAGAAATCACAGCAATGAGAAGCTCATGGGCCACACCCAGAGAGCAGCCCCTCTCACCTAAACCAGAGAAAAGGCCACACAACAGCAGGATCCAGCACAGCCGAAAATAAATAAATAAACAAATTATTTTTTAAAGTGTACTTAACATCGATAGTTTTTTTTTATGGTTGTTAGTTTTTAAGAACCAAATAGCAACCAAGAAAACAATTATCACTGATTATTATGTGATCATAATAAACATTTTATTATGTTGGCGAAGTGTTAAAAATCTTTGACTTCGGGTGTTAAATACACTAAGTATGCTACTGACCACAAGGATACTATAAAGACTCAAAAAGAAAATATATACAAAACTCATGGCATAGTGCCTAGTATATAGTAGATGCTCGATTCGTGGGAGCTTTGTTATTAACATTCATAAGTAATTGATCCCCGTTTGTCTTCTTAAAACACATATCAATTTCCATCTTTTGAGAAGTTGAGATTCAGACTGAGTTCAAAATTTCAGTCACGTACCAGGCTCTGTGATTAGTGTTTGATATGCCTTTCTTACCCAGAAACTCTCAGTTCAGTTCAGTTGCTTAGTCATGTCCGACTCTTTGCTGCCCCATGAACTGCAGCACGCCAAGCCTCCTTGTCCATCACCAACTTGCAGAGTTCACTCAAACTCACATCCATTGAGTCGGTGATGCCATCCAGCCATCTCATCCTCTGTCGTCCCCTTCTCCTCCTGCCCCAATCCCTCCCAGCATCAGAGTCTTTTCCAGTGAGTCAACTCTTCACATGAGGTGGCCAAAGTACTGGAGTTTCAGCTTTAGCATCATTCCTTCCAAAGAACACCCAGGACTGATCTCCTTTAGAATGGACTGGTTGGATCTCCTTGCAGTCCAAGGGACTCTCAAGAGTCTTCTCCAACACCACAGTTCAAAAGCATCAATTCTTCAGCGCTCAGCTTTCTTCACAGTCCAACTCTCACATCCATACATGACTACTGGAAAAACCATAGCCTTGACTAGATGGACCTTTGTTGGCACAGTAATGTCTCTGCTTTTCAATATGCTATCTAGGTTGGTCATAACTTTTCTTCTAAGGAGTAAGCATCTTTTAACTTCATGGCTGCAGTCACCATCTGCAGTGATTTTGGAGCCCCCAAAATAAAGTCTGACACTGTTTCCACTGTTTCCCCATCTATTTCCCATGAAGTGATGGGACCAGATGCCATGATCTTAGTTTTCTGAATGTAGAGCTTTAAGCCAACTTTTTCACTCTCCTCTTTCACTTTCATTAACAGGCTTTTCAGTTCCTCGTCACTTTCTGCCATAAGGGTGGTGTCATCTGCATATCTGAGGTTATTGATATTTCTCCTGGCAATCTTGATTCCAGCTTGTGCTTCTTCCAGCCCAGCATTTCTCATGATGAACTCTGCATAGAAGTTAAATAAACAGGGTGACAATATACAGCCTTGACGTACTCCTTTTCCTATTTGGAACCAGTCAGTAGTTCCATGTCCAGTTCTAACTGTTGCTTCCTGACCTGCATATAGGTTTCTCAAGAGGCAGGTCAGGTGGTTTGCTATTCCCATCTCTTTCAGAATTTTCCACAGTTTCTTGTGATCCACACAGTCAAAGGCTTTGGCATAGTCAATAAAGCAGAAACAGATGTTTTTCTGGAATTCTCTTGCTTTTTCCATGACCCAGCAGATGTTGGCAATTTGATCTCTGGTTCCTCTACGTTTTCTAACACCAGCTTGAACATCTAAAAGTTCACAGTTCACGTATTGCTGAAGCCTGGCTTGGAGAATGTTGAGCATTACCTGACTAGTGTGTGAGATGAGTGCGCTATAGAAACTCTAGGAGCACCGTTTTTATTGTTAGCTAATATATTATAAAACTAGAGGGTTTTTCTCAAACTTACTTTCTTCAACTCATCCAGCTAATGTGAAAGTGTTAGTTGTTCAGACATGCCCAACTCTTTGCAACCACATGGACTGTGGCCTGCCAGGCTCCTATGTCCATGGAATTCTCCAGGCAAGAATACTGGAGTGGGTAGCCATTCCGTTCTCCAGGGCATCTTCCCAAGCCAGGGACTGGACTCAGGTCTCTCGAATTGCAGGCAAATTTTTTACCATCTGAGAAATATAACGAGCAAACCTACATTCTTCTGATATTAATCCTTCACTCTGTGTAGCCATCCTGCAGTTGTTATATCATCATCATCAACAACATCATCACTGCTGCTATTGCTGAGTCACTTCAGTCGTGTCCGACTCTGTGCAACCCCATAGACGGCAGCCCACCAGGCTCCCCCGTCCCTGGGATTCTCCAGGCAAGAACACTGGAGTGGGTCACCATTTCCTTCTCCAGTGCATGAAAGCAAAAGGTGAAAGCGAAGTCACTCAGTGATGTCCGACTTAGCGACCCCATGGACTGCAGCCTACGAGGCTCCTCCATCCACGGGATTTTCCAGGCAAGAGTACTGGAGTGGGCTGCCATTGCCTTACTGAACCATTTATGAGCATCACATACCAGATACTCTCAGACTTTGTTTGACACTGTCCTCATAAAACAATTTGGGCAGGGCTTCCCGGTGGCTCAGAGGTGAAGAATCCACCTGTCAGTGCAGGAGACACGTATTCAATCCTTGATCTGGGACGACCCCACGTGCCATGGAGCAGCGAAGGCTGTGCACCATGACAATTGCACCTGTGCGCTAGAGCCTGGGAGCCACAACCACTGAGCTCACGCGCTGCAACTGAGGAGGCCTGCAGGGCCTGGAGCCTGTGCTGCGCAGCAAGGAGAGCCACCAATGAGACGTCCACACGCCACAACTAGAGGGCCGCCCCGCTTGCCACAACCAGGAAAAGAATCCTGTGCAGCAACAAAGGCCTAGCACGGAGAAAAAAATAAATACATTTTTTAAAAACACAATTTTTAACCCACATTTTACCACCTTCTTGGATCTTCCTTCCTTCATGCAGTGCATACCCTTCATGGACTCATTTTCCATTCTGCTTAACGTATATATATCCTTTAGAGTTCTTTTAGTACAGGTCTATTGGTGGCAAATTTTCTGGTTTTGTTTACCTTAAATAAAAACTGTATTTAATCCCAATCACTAAATAATATTTTTGCTAAGTATAGAATCGCAGGTTGATTTTTCCTCTGCACATTTAAGATACCATCCCACTGTCCTCTGACTTCTGTTGTCTCTGCTGAGAAGTCAGCTGCCAGCCTCCATCTCCTCTGTGTGTGTGTGTGTGTGTGTGTGTGTGTGTGTGTGTGTTAGCCACTCAGTTGTGTCTGCATCTTTGTGACCCCATGGACTAGAGCTCACCAGGCTGCTCTGTCCATGGAATTCTCCAGGCAAGAATATTGGAGTGGGTAGCCATTCCCTTCTCCAGGAGGTCTTCCCAACCCATGTCTCTCACATTGCAGGCAGATTCTTTACCACTGAGCCACCAGGGAAGCCTTTTATGTATTATCTATTTTTTCTTAGAAAATCTTCTAGAATCTTTTCCTTGTTTTTGGTGCCCTGCAGTTTCATTGTGTTATGTTTTATTTCAATTTGCTTCTGGGAATTGTTCTTTCCTCAATTCTGGAAAGTTCTCAGCTGCTATCCCTTCACACTGCTGGCTTTGCCCCATTCCACCCCCCTTCCCCAACCCTGTGTACTTTCATCTCCCCCTCTCTCTTCTTCTCTTCTTTTTCAAAAAATATTTGCTTATTTAACTGTGCCAGGTCTTAGCTGTGGCATACAGAATCTTTGATCTTTGCTGAGTCATGCAAACTCTTAGCTGCTGCACATGAGATCTAGTTCCCAGACCAGAGTTTGAACCAGGGATCGAACTCAGGCCCCCTGAATTGGAAGCATGGAATCTCAGCCACTGGACCGCCAGAGAACGCCCCTTCTTCTTTGTTCTCTTTCTGCAGCTGTGATTAGACTACATTTGGCTTCTTTCTTTATCGTTTAGGTCTGTTACACTCTCGTTCACATTTTCTGTATCTTTGTTTCTGAG
Source organism: Nanger dama (assembly GCA_917880005.1). Lineage (NCBI taxonomy): Eukaryota > Metazoa > Chordata > Mammalia > Artiodactyla > Bovidae > Nanger > Nanger dama. The sequence continues at coordinate 5,834,080 of CAKJTW010000063.1, read as the reverse complement.
CTAATTAATTTCCTTATTTTTATCTTCAAATTCACGAATTCTTTTTTTCTTGAAGTACACAGTAGTTGATTTACAATGTTTCAGGTACATGCAGTTATATATAACCGACTCACTTTGCTGTACACATAAAACACATGTGTGTGTTTGTGTATCTACGTGTGTGTGTTCTTTTTCAGACACCAGTTCTTTCTTAAACCTTTTCTGAACTGTTATTAAGTCTTTCCACTGAGTTTTCAACTCCAATTCTTATATATTGTTTACATTTCTAGGATTTTATTTTCTAACCTACTTTCTTCCCACTCATTGCAAACTTCTTCATTTCTTAAATATATTAAACAGGATTTTGTGCATTTTTTTAATATAATATTGGTATCTGAAGTTGCTGAAAGATGTATTATGCAGTACCTGGTTTTGCTTTCTCCCTCCCCATCTCATTTTCTTGTCTGTCTAGTGATTTTTACATTGCAGTTGCTCATTTTCCATGGAGAGATGGAAAATGTTTAAAAGCCTGAGATGAGCGTGGTCTCCTCTGGAGAATATGTGCATCCTGTTCTATCAGCTCCCTGGAATCACTACCAGTCTGGGGCCACTTTAAAGTCTCAGCTTGAAATTCTTTGGGCTCCAGACTGTGTGAATTCAGGCTACAAACCCTCCTTGTCTGCAGAGTCTCAGAGGAAGCTTCATTTTCCTTCTCATCCAGCCTCACAATCCAAGACAGGTATCTTCCCTCTCAGTCTCGGGAGGGGAGCCCTGATTTCGAGTCCTCTCTTACAAGAGGGTGTGCTCTCCTGGGCGCTAACTTCAGAACACACTTCTCATCTCGAGCAGGTCCTGAACCATGTCCTCTTACTCCTTGTTCTCAGGATACATAAAATCGGTTCTCAATTTCACCTGGTTCAACACATGTCCCCAAGGCAAAAACAAGCTTCAGCCTTCAGCTGACCTTCCTGAGTCTCCGTCTTCACTCACAACCTGCCCTGATAAACCTTTTCTCACCATCTCAAGGATGCATTTAAGATCTTTTTCAATCCAAGATTTGTAGTTGTTCCCAGTAAGAGAAGTGTCCATTTGGTCCACAATGTTACCTGAAATCGAAGTTCCTGGGTTTCAATGTTCATATCTTTAAAACAGGCTACTATCTGTGCCCCCCTGGGGACATTGGGAAGACCAAATGGGCTAACAGTTTTTAAGACAATTAGTAAACTAGTGAATCCATTGTGAGAAACCAGAGTCAAATACCTCAGAAAGCCATGAGGACGCCCGTGGAGACACACAGTCCAGAGTTCCAAGTGGATCCGGCTCCAAGGAAAGCCGTCATTCAGTGCATTCAAGCCCCAGCAGCTTAGTGCCATGACACTCCGCTCCCCGCAGGTAAAGACGGGGACCCAGGCTCCAGAGACGAGGCAGTATCGGAGCCGACCTTGAGGGGGCTTAAGTGGGAGCTGGGGAGAGACTCAGGGAGAGCATTCCAAAACGGAACTGTGGCCAGAAGCACATACACGTGTCTTGGTCACTCAAGTCATGCTTGACTCTTTGCAATCCTTTTGACTGTAACACACCAGGCTCCTCCGTCCATGGAATTTTGACTGTAACACACCAGGCTCCTTCGTCCATGGGATTTTTCAGGCAAGAATACTAAAGTGGGTTGCCATTTCTTCCTCCAGGGGATCTTCCCAACCAGGGATAGACCTTGCATCTCCTGTGTCTCCTGCATTGCAAGCGGATTCTTCACCCGCTTAGCTATTGCGAAAGCCAGACGAAAGCACAGAGGCCTGCAAAGGAACTTGCCCATGAGGGCAGTGAGGACTGAGGTTAGAAAGCAAGGCTGAGCTGGATGGCTGAAGCCTCGATGGCCAGGCTAACCAGTTCTCACTCTGCCCTCGGGCATTGGGGGTCCATGCAGATTTATGAGTCACATCATCAGGGAAACTGAGGACATTATCTGTTTCACTCATCAGTTCATGTCCAACAGCAGGCTGCAGGCATTCAACAAACGTTTGAAGAATGAATGGATGAGCGAATGAATGAATGAAGACTGTTGGCCTGGTCTCTTTAAACTGTGGCCACATTATAGGTCTTTGCTAGTTTAGTCTGGATTTGTTTGGAGCTACAAATGTGGATGGAATATTTAATAGCTTCAATAAACATTTCCAAGAAAGAATTCAAATGTTCCAAGTGATCAGCGCTGTCGTTGACAATGTACTGGCAGTTCCTGAATTCCCCTCTTGTCCTTGAAGAGCTTCTCTGGACATTCTCAGGCAGTTCCCTGGACATCCATCCACCTTCCTGACAAGCTTCATCTTGTTCCTGTCTTTTTCAGTCCAGCCCAGCTCCTCAATTGGGTGTTTGGGGAACAGATCCTATCCCCCAGCTGATGGGATGAGCCCACAATCCAGGCTGAGCCTGCTGGTCACCATGATTGGTCCAGACATGGCCATAGGATGCGAGGCCAGTCAGGCCCTCCCCCAAAACGTCTTCTGGATAGACCCAACAGAGAAGAGTCAGCTTTGCTCTCAAGTCACTAGCTGAGAGTGTGTGATCCTAGAACGATCTGGGGCCGTATATTCCTCCCCGTCTGTTCTGCACATATGTGGAAGCAGTATGCAGAGAGGAGCTGAGATTATTAAAAGATGGAGGGAGGGAGCCAGCCAACAATGCTGACCAAGCCCCTATCTCCAGGCATTCCAAGGTCATCAGCACATTGTCCTGGAAGGCGTTTTAGCACCAGAACTCTTTTACACGACCCAACATGAGTTGGAATTCTCTCATTTGCAATCAAAAGGATTTCAGCTAATTTAGAACACTCCGCCTGGCGTGCTACTCTGAGATTATTCATTCACTTGATCATTTATTTATCCAACCATTTGTAGACTAAACGCAGGCAGTTTTCCACAGATTGCCTCAGGCAACTGGTAGCACGGAATTTTTCCAGATATCATCTCCACCTGCTCTTCTTCCAGAAGCCTGTATCTGTCAGGACCTCGGGCCGGGTGTGCTGGCTGTCAAGGGACACCTGAGATGATGGGAAAGTAAGGACAATCTGGACACCAAGCATCACCTGTGTGCATGTGTGTGCTATAGGTATTGGGAGTGTGCACAAGGAACTGCTGAGATTTTCCAAGCTACTCTGACTCTGAATCCCCCCCACACACACACCACACACACACACACACACACACACACACACACACACACTCAGAAACCTGGGTGGGGGCAGCTCACCCTGAGGAGATGCCCGTGGTTCCACCAAGGTGCAGTCCCCTCCTCTCCAAGTTCACCCAGCAAATACCAGCAAGGTGAGCTTACCACACCTTCCCCTCATCTTCCAAGTGAAAACACCGAGGCTCAGAAAGGTTCAGAACAGGCCCCAGATGACACAGCTACCAGGAGATGGAGCTGGACACTGAGTCTGGGTTTCTCACCTCGCATCCAGGGCATTTCTTCTGGAGACTGTGAGGTTTGTGGCTGAAGATGAAGGGGGAAGACGTGGATGCAGGTAGCACCCATTTGAATACTTACTGCTGAGTGACCCTCAGGTCATCACCCACCCTCTCTGAGCCTCAGTGTCCACCTCTGTAGAGCGTGGGGGTGTATTTCGCAAGTGGCTGATGCAGGCTAACCACTACCACATAGAAAGTGGACGGGGCAACAGTAGACACAGTGGCTGACTTTATTTTGGGGGGCTCCAAAATCACTGCAGACGGTGACTGCAGTCATGAAATTAAAAGATGCTTACTCCTTGGAAGGAAAGTTATGACCAACCTAGATAGCATATTCAAAAGCAGAGACATTACTTTGCCAACAAAGGTCCATCTAGTCAAGGTTAGTGGTTATGTACGGATGTGAGAGTTGGACTATGAAGAAAGCTGAGCACCAAAGAATTGATGCTTTTGAACTGTGGCGTTGGAGAAGACTCTTGAGAGTCCCTTGGACTGCAAGGAGATCCAACCAGTCCATTTTAAAGATCAGTCCTAGGTGCTCTTTGGAAGGACTGATACTGAAGCTGAAACTCCAATACTTTGGCCAACTGATGCAAAGAGCTGACTCATGGGAAAAGACCCTGATGCTGGGAAAGACTGAGGGCAGGAGGAGAAGTGGACGACAGAGGATAAGATGGTTGGATGGCATCACTGACTCAATGGACATGAGTTTGAGTAAGCTCTGGGAGTTGGTGATGGATAGGGAGGCCTGGCATGCTGCAGTCCATGGGGTCGCAAAGAGTCAGACATGACTGAGTGACTGAACTCGTATTTACAAGATGAAAAGTAAATTGGTTAGGGTGGGGGTGGTTGCGGAAAGCAGCAGGGGGTGGGGGATAGGACTATAAAGGGGAAGCACAGGGGGCTCCTTTGCCACAAGAGAAGAGCTCTGATCTAGACTGTGATGGTGGCCATAGAAATCTACACGTGTGATAAAACGTCATAGAATTACAACCAAAAACAAGCCCAAAAGACCAGTGCAGGCCCAAAGTGGCGCGATCCAAGTGAGGATCTGTACTTTAGTTCACCACCTGTGCCAACCAACTTCCTGGTTTTCATAATGGACAGGATTATGATCACATTTCTCCACTGGAAGGAGCTCGGAGATGAGCAAACGAGACCACTCTTCTATTTCTGCAATGTCTTCTAAGTCATTATTTCAAAATAAAACTTTTTAAAGAAAAGAAGTATAGGCAAAAAAAAAAAAAAAAAAAACCTCACAGAGGTACAGATGGTTCCTGTGACTTTGTAGTTATAGATATCTCGCAATATAACCTTCACTCATCACTACTGAGAAATGACAGTATTTGGTAGATCTAGTCATTGGCTGGGTCTTCTAACTGACATGCATTCATGAAGAAGCACGTGTCTTTCTGTATCTCACAGTTGCTTTCAAATATCTTGATAGCTGTATTTCAGTATAATCAGTTCCCTTTGTAATCTTCCAGATTTATATTATGCACTAAGACCTTCTGCTTCCCCAGCTCCATAGCACAGAAAAGATCAGGAACGTTGCCTGGGGCGTGGAGTATAAGCTAGCCTTGGTCTAGATGAGGAAACTAAGGCCCAGGATGGGGGCGGTTAGCAACATCACGAGGTCTCTGATACCCAGCTCACCTGGAAGGAAGTATCCCTGCCAGGAAAAGAAGACAACTGCTCTCCCTATTTGCCATCAGCCACCTCTGGGGGAGGTGTTTACTCTGCCAGGTGGGGTCCATCTGGGTCCACTCTGGGGCCGCACGGTGGCCTTTGAGACAGAGAACAATGCCACATTGTGGCCCTGGCTCCAGATGAAAGAGAAACTTGGCCCAGCTGCCCAGGCAAGAGTGACTGTCCTCTTAATATTAATGTACGGAGGGTGTGCCCCCTGCCCACACCCTCACCACTTTGCCGTTGGCGGTTGCATAGAATGTGATCCCACTGCCTTCTAATGGATGGCCAAAGGCCAGTGTGCCGGGCACTTTTATTGCCACCTGCCTCAGTAATCTTTAACCTCCCACCGGCCAAAGGGCTGAAACCCAGAAAGACAAAACAAACATGGGCTGGGCACCAGAGAAGTGATTCAAATGATCTGGGGCTGCACGGAGCCAGCTCACCCCCCAACCAGCTCACCCCTCAACCCTGGCCAGTCTGGATGCTGGGGGACAAACGGCCCAGGCCCACCCCTCCCCGCCCCGGATGCCATCAACATCTCTCCCCTGCCGGTGGTGGGAAGCAGGACTCCTGGTAACAGTTGTTAGCTTGTCACCGCAGGTCCGGAGAAAGACAGAAAATGCCACATTAGCCACGGTCACCCTCAGCCTCTGGCTGACGTGTGAGGATGGCTGGGCCCCTCCAGGAGCAAACACTGCTTCCGGGTCAGTCAAGGAGGGAAAGAGGCTCAGCGCACAGTGGGATGTGTGTACATCAGATGGGCTGGGGCCGACCCAGCCCCACTATTCACTTGAACCTCCTCTTGGAGCCTCTGTTTCCTCACCTGAAAAACGAGGACACTGGCATCTCTCGGCACCGGCACCGTTTGCAGAGCACGTGCCGCCGCCGAGGTCGGAACTGACTCCAATTCTCACAGCTCCGGAGAAGTGGCCTCCACTCTCCCCGCTCTGCAAACAAGAAACTGGATCCCAGAAAGGCAGATTGCCCAGTGGCGACACTGAGATTCGGACCAAGTCCCCATGATTCCGAAGCTGTCCTCTCCACTCGAAAGCGCACATGATGGCCATGAGGTAGGAATCTTGGCTCCATTTCACAGATGAAGACACTGAGGCTCAGTCCCTGTAGAAAGGAGGAGTGAGTTCTGCCGGAAGCCCTCATCATTCGAATCCATGTCCTCTTACTTTCTCTCAGACTGAGGAGGGGCTGCCCGCACCCATGGGGCAACTCTTCTCATCACTATCATGAAAAGCTGTGGACACAGACCAGGGCCTGAATCTATATCCAGGTGCAAAGACAGAAATCTAGGGCTCCCTAGTGGCCCCTAGTGACACGAGGCAGCTGTCCCTATCAGTGGCCTTGCTCTCTGATCAGAGCTATCGTCACTATGCAGGAAAGGTCAGACAAAGAGAAAGCAATGGAATCCACTCCCCCAGTTCTTGCCTCTGAGGAGCAGGGACTGTTAGTCGCTCAGTTGTGTCTGACTCTTTGCGACCCCCATGGACTGGAGCCCACCAGGCTCCTCTGTCCATGGGATTCTCTAGGCAAGAATACTGGAGTGGGTTGCCATTTCTTTCTCCAGGGGATATTCCCGACCCAGGGATCGAAACCAGGTCTCCCGTGTTGCAGGCAGATTCTTCACAGTCTGAGCCACCAGGGATGCCCTGTGGACTGAGGACAGGGGAAAATACACTGGAGGTAGGCAACATGCCATCAGTCTGGATTCAAATCCTTAATTCCTTTCTCCACAAGCTGGGCAGCTCTGGGTCCTTGCTGTGCTGGCAGAATCTGCGCCACCCCCCCCACCCCCACCCTTCTCTGACCATCCCAGGTTGGGGCCCCAGCCAAGCCCTCACCAACCCTGCTAATAAAGTTACTTTCTGTGCGTGGGGCAGAAGGTCAGGAAAAACCAGCAGCGGTTTGAAGAAGGCGATGGTCTCGCGATCTGCAGCAGGGTGGGGCCTGGGGAGGGAGCAAGATAAGAGTGGACAATAAAAGATAGGCAGAGAGAGACCAGGGCGGGGGCAGGGGGCACTGGCACAGGAGTGCGGCCCCCGGTGGTGCCATCTCTTTATGGCCCATAAGGGCACACACGCTGGCACCCGTGCCAGCCTTATCTCCCCCTCCGGATCTGTAAATGATCACCCAGAGGCCACCACTGGCCTCAGAAACGACAGTTGTGCTGGCCACACTGTAGGAAGCGAGCCATTGGGCAAAGGGGAGCCAAGGACGGAGGGGCTCTGCTGGGCTCTGCCCATGGGCTAGAGAGACCCCGGCCTAGCCAGGCAGCCACACTGTGGGAAGCGCAGGGCCCATGGCTGCTGAGCAACAAGGCCCTTGAGGCTTCCGTTGCAAGGAGGTGTGTTACAGGTCAGGGCTACCCTGGTGGCTCAGATGGTAGAATCTGCCTCCAGTGCAGGAGACATGGGTTTGATCCCTGGGTCGGGAAGATCCTCTAGAGAGGAAATGGCTATCCACTCCAGTATTCTCACCTGGAGAATCCCATGGGCAGAGGAGCCTGGTGGGCTACAGTCCATGGGGTTGCAAAGAGTTGGACACGATTTAGTGACTAACACTTTCACTTTCAACATAAGTCAGGGCAGCTCCCCACCCCTGCCCCCCGCCCAACACACACACACAGGTGATGGCCCAGGTAGGGCCAGGGGCTCCTTCCCTGTAGAGGGTGTTGGCCATCGGGGTCAGCATTTGTAGTGTAAAATGTCCCTGGATGGCAAGGATCACACTGGAAAAGCTGACCCCTGTTGTGTGAGAGATGCTTTCTTTGTGCATTTTTGTGAATAGCTTAGCTGCATCCAGAATGGTCCGTAGGACGGCATGAGCTCACGATAAATGGCGAGCGCTGTTATACTCCTAGTTCACACAGCAGGCCTGCAAGAGGTGCCTTCTGTCTGGAGCTCAGGAGAACGCGCTGTGCAGGCTCCAGGCTCAGGGGCTCCACCGACCTGCACCTCCCCCAGCCCCTGCAGCACCCTGGAATTCATCATCTCTGCATATGCAGTGGGGTCGAGGCCTGGCCTCCCACCGGCCACTCCCAGCATGCCAGGGTCCTCACAGGTCCCTCGGAGTCGGGCAGGCATGGAGCCCTCTGTTCCTAGGGTCTTACTAAGAATGTCATGGATATTGTTATCGTTCCATCGCTAAGCTGTGTCTGACTCTTTGCAACCCCATGAACTGCAGCATGCCTGGCTTCCCTGTCCTTCACCATCTCCTGGAGCTTGCTCAAACTCATATCCATCGAGTCAGTGATGCCATCTAACCATCTCATCCTCTGCCACCCCCTTCTCCTTATGCCCTCAATCTTTCCCAGCATCAGGGTCTTTTCCCATGAGTCAGCTCTTCGCATCAGGTGGCCAAAGTTCTGGAGCTTCAGCTTCAGTATCAGTCCTTCCAGTGAATATTCAGGGTTGATTTCCTTTAGGATGGACTGGTTGGATCTCCTTGCAGTCCAAGGGACTCTCAAGAGTTCTCCAGCATCACAGTTCAAAAGCATCAATTCTTCAGCACTCAGACTTCTTTATGGTCCAACTCTCACATCCACACATGACCACTGGAAAAACCATAGCTGTGGCTATACAGACCTTTGTCAGCAAAGGAAATGGAGTGGGGATGGATGGAGGATGGAGTGGGGCGGCGGGGGACGGGGGGGCAGCGCGGGGTTGGGGGTGGGGAGGGGAGGTGCCTTCCCCTGGGGCCTGGGCGTTGGCTGTCGGGGCCCAGAGCCATCCGGAGCCTAGGTGACTGACAGTGAGCATCCTCCAGGCGCAGCACGGGCTCATCCACAATCCAGTCCCCGCCCCTCTCTGTCTGCCCTATGCCCTCATTTCCTGTCGGGCCCAGCCAATGGGAAACCCCAGTTGGGGATGGGAGGGCAGACAGAGGGGGAGGCTAGGGTCTTTTTGCCTTTTTAGCTTTGTTCTCAAGCGACTGGGGTGACTGTGCCTCTGTCGGACACCTCCCCTCCACTGGGCTCCCTGCTTCCCCGAGCTGCTTCTCCCGGGTACAGCAGCGTCCTCCTGGCTCCTTTATCCCGGCTCACACCTCTGTGAACCGTCCCGGTATTGCTTCTCCTTCCTGCACTGGATGCCACCACCTACGTGGCCTTGCTGGATGAGGACCAAAACCCACTCTCAGGGAGGCCGTGCGGCTGCCCTTGACCATCACCCCTAGGCAGCCACAGGAAGTGACCGCCGCCCTCCCCCAGCTTCCTGCCAGAGCTTCTCGGCCGGCCAGGCACCTCTGGGGGCAGTAGGTGGGCCACACTGCCCCAGCAGGCCTCTCCAGGGAGTCGAGAAAGACGGAGGACTGTGAGGGGGTGAGGGGAGGGGCATGTGTGAGTCTTCCAAAGGCCAGTGATGGGGTCTGGGCTCCTGCTGCCCCCTCAACCGAGACGGCCACCTGGGAGAGAGTGGGTGCTGGCTGGAGAGTCAGCATCCCGATGGGGCCGGGCCACCCAGGGGACACCAGGTGTCCAGTCAGAGGGGAGGAGAGCCCTGCCCTGGATGTGAGACTGCGGTTCTCCGCTGCCCTGGCTTTTGACAAGAGTCCAAGATGTTAAAAGAGGGCAGGGGTGAGGTGCCACCGTCCAGACGGGGCCAGAGAGTGCAGAAAAGCTGAGACGTTTTGTGTCTGGGCCCAGCCCACCTAGAACTGGTCTATAAACCAGACACATCGGGCCAGGTTCCCGGGCTTATTGAACAGGGTTTGAAACACCTAAGCGGAAATGATCCGCTCCGCTGGTTGGATGGCATCACCGACTCAATGGACCTGAGTCTGAGCAAACTCCAGAAGATGGTGAGGGACAGGGAAGCCCGGCGTGCTGCCGTCCAGGGGGCCGCAGAGGGTCGGCCACGACCGAGCGACTGGACAACCGCACCAAAAGCTGGAGAGAAAGCAATGACTGTGCGCCCCCTGCCGGCCCCTCACCTCCTTCCCCGCCGGGTTCCGCCCCTCCTAGGGGCTCACGTGCCTGCATGCCCTGTCCTGTGCTGAAGCCACGGCTCCAGAAGAAGAGACGTTGCTGCCAGCGCCTCCTGCACGCAGGTGGGCAGAACCAGCTACAGCACCCGCGGCCTTGAGACCAGGGTGCCGCGCACAGCCAGGAGAGCGCCCCCAGAGGTCAGAGGAGTTAGACGCGGATTATGGAGAATCTCTGTACCTATCTCCTTTTTCTAAAAAAAAATCTTTTGGCTGCTCCATGAGGCATACGGGATCCTAGTCTCTGAACCAAGGGATGAACCCACATCCCCTGCATCGGAAATACGGAGTCTTAACCACTGGTGAAGAGGGTGTCAGAGGATGAGATGGCTGGATGGCATCACCGATGCAACAGACCCGAACTTGGGCAAACTTTGGGAGATGCTGAGGGACAGGGAGGCCTGGTGTGCTGCAGTCGCAGAGTCAGACCTGATGGGGCGACTGAATAACACCCACGGGCCCACCGGGAAGTCCCATCTCCAAACACTACCGAGTCCTTCTACACATGTTTTTGCATTTCATCCTCATCACAGCCCCAGGACCTCCCTCACTGCATGACCCTGAACCTCAGGCCCTGCATCTATAAAATGGGGCTCCTAATACCTACGTGACTGTCTTAGACTGTGGGTTAAGGGGAATCGCATCCTGAAGGCTTTGGAAATGGAGCGTCTGTGAACTTCTGTACCCCGATGGGCCGTGAGCCCTCTGAGGGCACAGACCTGCCCTGTCCATCTTGCTACCCCAGTTCTGTGGATAAAGTCAGACATGGGGTGAGGGGAATCCCTGGGAAATTAACTTAGTTCTTCAATATAAATAACTGGGGGGCTGTGATTTTACAGGTAGACGTAAGAAACAAGGGTTCTATCCCTGGGTCGGGAAGATCCCCTGGAGAAGGAAATGGCAACCCACTCCAGTATTCTTGTCTGGAGAATCCCATGGACAGAAGAGCCTGGCGGGCTACAGTCCATGGGGTTGCAAAAGTCGGACACAACTGAAGCGACTTAGCATGCATGTGATTTGAAAATAGATCCAAACCACATACAAAATGAGCTGCCTTTTATAGAGCGTGATGGAACAGAAGTGTCAGTAAATGAACACAATTGGAATTAAGGTGAGTCGTGTCCCCCACCCTGCCCTGTACACTCACCCATCTTAAAGCTCATCAAGAAATCATATGAAGTCAGTGGGTAAAGTGGGCAGAGGGCGCTCTAAACTGTGTTTGTGCTCTTGCCACACGGGGGGCGCCACCTTTGCTGGTAAACGGTCCTCCTGGTACCCTGGTCTACACCGGCCAGGGCTGGAGAGAGGTCTGTGGACCCCGAGCTCCAGGGGACCAGCCACCCTGTGTGGAGAGCCAGTAGGTGGTGCCAGGACACCGGGGTGGGTGGAAGGCCCTCCTAGAGGGGCTCAAGGAGGACCAGACCCACCAGTTTGGTGGGATGGGCCAGGACAAATGGGCCAGGAAAGGTCAGTCCCAGAGGTCAGGTGGCCCAGGACCCCAGGCCAGCTTCTGGTGTGGTCTGAGATACTGTTACATGAGCCGTGCAGAGGAGATCCCCTCCCCCAGGCTGGAGGCCGGGGGGTGGGGTGGTGCAGAGGGATGACCTTCCAGAGCCAAGCCGGGGCTGCTGGCCGAGAGGCGGTGGGCCAGCTGGGCAGGGCCTTTGCGGAGGGGGGAGCCGACCCTGGGCTGGGCTCTCACCTCCACTCAGCCATTTGTCCCCTGCTTCCCTTTCCTCTTTGGTCCCTCCGCAGCCATGACCCTCGCTCTGGGGGTGCCTTTGGGAGGAATCCAGACCCTCTCACCAACCTCCTCCAGTGTTCCTGTCCCACCATCTCTGCTCAGCAGACAGGCCAGGGGACCCCAGGGTCAGACGGCCAGGGACACCCGGCCCTCCTCGTCCTGCGGATGCTGTAGCAACACAGCACCGCCACCAAACCACCGGGGTCGGCCCATGTGTGGGTGGTCAGCATGGGGCAGGGCACAAGCTGCCACCCCGACCGGGCGCACGGCCAGCTGTCCGGGGAGCATCTGGGCCCTCGGACACACCTGGGCACCACCAGGGCTGGACTGCTGGACCTTGGCCTTCCACGCACCCGCTCACTCACCGCATGTTCGTAGCGTGCTGATGGACACGTGCATACGCACAATCACACCTGGTTTACAACTCACGTGTGCCCTGGGCACACTGAGCACTTCAGGGAAGGGGTCTGAAGGTCTCCCCGGCCCGCTGCGTGTGCGTCTGAAACCCCATCCACTGTCTCCCCTCCCATCCCTCCACTCTCCTCCCTCAGTCCAGCCCCCCGAGAACAGAGGGGGTCCCCTTCCTCAGTCCTCCCAAGGTCCTCTACTCTGGTCACACCCCAACGTGAGCAAGACACACCTCCACTGGCAGCCTCCCCGTCACCCCGGGAAGTCTCTTTGGGAATCAAGGTGGCGCCACGTGCCTGGACATAGACCCAGGCCTCGGGCTGGCCGCCTGGGTTCAAACCTTGGCCTCACTCACCTATAGCTTCCCATGTAAACTCTGGGCAAAACTCCCCTGACACCTCTGAACCTCCATCTCATTGTGTTTCAACATCTCAGATACACGCCCAGGTGGAAACACCCCCTCCCACTCTGGCCTAATTCCAGTGTACTCCGTCTGCCGCTTCCTCCAGGAAGCGCTCCTTGAGCTCTCCAAGCAGAGTCCGTGCCTTTCCCCGCCGGCCATATTTGTCCTCCCCCGTCTGCCGTCTCTGGGTCTCTCCACACGTGCTGTGACTCCCAGGGGGGCAGGGGCTGCGGTGACCCCGGGGCCCACGGCTGGCGGCCACGCAGAGCCAGACCGGGAGGGACCGCAGTCATGTCCCCGGAAGGCCCCGGAGGGAACAGGGAGGAAACGGAACGCGGGCTGTGGCGGGCGGCGGCTGCCGCTCCCGGCGGCAGGCAGCATGGGAGACTCTGGGTTTTCCATATGCCGTGCGCGTCTCCTCCTCCGCGGCGTTCGCCTGGGAGCGAACTCTGGGTTTGGCAGCGACCCCAGGACTCCATGTTTCTCCTGTTCCTTCCAAAGCTCCAGGAAGCCTCCTCCTGCCCAGCGACAGAGTTCGGATCCTGGGGACTCTGTGAAGAGGCTCCCCTCCCCAGGGCGGTTGTCCCACCGTTGGTGGGAAGGTCCAGGAGGGTCCACCTGACCTGAGCCAAGAGCCCCTGCCCTGGCCGTGCCCTGGGAGGCCAGCCCCAACTGGGGGACCCACGGCCCTGCCTTTGTCCGCAGTTCCTCCAGCCCCCCTCCTCCCCCAGCGCTGGCACTGACTCTTGGCTCCTGACCTGGCCCTGCGGCTGTGTCTTTGCTCCATGAACTCCCACCTGCTACAGCCCTGACCCTGGCCCCAGCCTCCAAAACCACCCTGCTGGAGCGAAGAAAGCAAGGTTGAGATTTGGGGTTGATCTATTATGTCACCACGGAGCCTGGGCCTCAGTGTTCTCATCCATAGAGTGGGGGCACCAGCTGCAACACAGCAAGGGCTGAGGAGCCCGCGTGCCCGGTCCCACCCTTCCCTCCACGGGGCCTCTGTGGCCCTGCATGCACCTGCCAGCCCACCCACCCCTGCTCCCTGACTCTGGCCAAGCCCAGCCTGGACTGCCCTTTTCCCTCCTCCAGGAAGCCCTCCTGTGGCCCAGCCTCAGGGGTGGCTCTCCCCGGGGCCCTCAACCTAGCATCAAGCCTGAGTGCCATCAGGCTCCCTGGTCCTTCTCTCTGTTCATTTCTTTTCTTCCCATCTCTGAAAGCAAAGACGGGCTTCATCCACATGCCAAGCATGCTGCCTGGATTGTTAGGGGTGTCCCGGGCCTCAGGGAGCTGGAGAAGCCTGACTTCCCCTTTCAGCAGCAAATCACTTCCCTTCTCTGAGCCTTAGTTTCCCCATCTGTAAAGCAGGGAGGAAATGGGTGTCGCCTTCTGGAGTGCGGTTGGAACTCCTGGAGGAGCACACGTGTGTGTTCACTGAGTGTTTCATAAATGGCATCTGAGGAAACAAGCCTCTTCCTCCCCCCGCCCGTCTTCCCAGACATCAGGCCTTGTTGTTTGGGCGTAAACCCCTTGAGCCCCCATCCAGGGCCATCTCTGGTGACACAGGTAATTTGGCTGCCCACCGGCCTGTCCCCACTCTGGGCCTCTTCCTGTGAGTCGGGGCACTCCTCCTGGGGCTGTTGGAGGCAGTGGTCAACAGACACAGCCCCACGACCATAATTTGAGTCCAAGCTCCTCTGTTTCAGCGGTGTCACCCAGGGCAAGTTACCCAGCTTCTCTAAGGCTCAGTCATCGTCCATAAAATGGAGACAATAGTGAAGATTAAATGAAAGAATGTATATACGGTGCTTAGCATACACAGCACTGGTGTCCCTGGGGGCTCAGATAGTGAAGAACCTGCTTGCAGTGCAGGAGACCCAGGTTCGATCCCTGGCTCGGGAAGACCCCCTGAAGAAGGAAATGGCAACCCACTCCAGTATTCTTGCCTGGAGAATTCTATGGACAGAGGAGCCTACAGGCAGGCTACAGTCCATGGAGCTACAAAGAACCGGACACGGCCGAGTGACTAACAGCATCGCTTTCAGTGCTCAGCACAGAGACCGAGCGCTGGTTACTGTGCCTATCGCCGCTGTCACTATTAGTCTGCAGTATTGCGGGCTTGGACTCCAGGGCTCTTTTGAAGGACAGAGAAGCCTCCTGGGGGAGGACCTCAAGCCCTGGAGAGGTGCGTGTGAGCACAGGATGGTGGGTCCCTGTCACTCTCGCCCTGGCGACCTACGGCTGTGCCCAAGATGTGCAGAGTCTTGCCCAAGGCTGTGGGGTGTCGCAGAGACAGTCAGCCTCAGGGGTCCAGCAGTGCAGGTGGCCCAGGCTCTGGCAGCCACAGGAGGCCGTGTCTGAGGGTCCCCTGGACAAGGGTGCAGAACCAGAGAGGAGGAGAATGGCAGGCACCAGGGGGCCACTCCTGGAATCATCTAGGAACCTTCTTAGGGGACTTCACTTCCTGTTGCTGCAGGTAGAGCCGAATCAGGGAAGTACCGTCAGACTGTGCTCCCGGATTTTATTAATAGGAAACTTTTTTTTTTTTCTGTTTTAGAGGAAACCAGGTGAATTGGGCAATTCACTGGGAGCTTCCATGAGGTCTATGCAGCTGCCTCCTGGCCTGTGTTCCTAAGGGTGCCCTTTCTCTAGATTCACAGAGAAGGGTGTCATTTGTTTACCCAAGTGTCCACTGATGGTTCTGCAAGTGCCGACCCTGGTGATTCTGTGCTGAGCAGAGCCGGGCCCCAGTCCT
Source organism: Nanger dama (assembly GCA_917880005.1). Lineage (NCBI taxonomy): Eukaryota > Metazoa > Chordata > Mammalia > Artiodactyla > Bovidae > Nanger > Nanger dama. The sequence continues at coordinate 5,818,646 of CAKJTW010000063.1, read as the reverse complement.
GCCTACGGGAGCTGACTGTCCATTAGGGCTCCAGCTGCCCAGAGCAAAAGGAATGCAGACTCAGAATCGACCACACAGGCTCCAGTTCAGACCCATCCCCACCACTCCCTGTGCCGTGACTCTGCATGACCATCTGTGAAATGGACGTGCAAGCCGATACATCAGGCATCCTGAGAAGTTCATCCAAAGAGATGCTTTTTAATGACTTTTTTTGAAAAAGTAAAACTAAACAACATACCTTTTCTAATCCTCACATGTGAAAAGTGATGTAACTTTCTTTTTAAGTTTTGAACACAACATTCAGGAGTGTGGTCCCTTGGGCAGGGAGAGCAGAGGAAGCAAGTTATAAACCATGTTCTGGTTCTCTTGTTGGGTGGCTGGCCCTTGGGGTTTGTTAGTTATTAACTTAAAATACTAATGAAAGCATACTGGGCCAGTCATGAGCATCTGGCATAAAGCAAGGAGCACAATGACCAAGCGCTGCATTCAGGTCCACACGAGGGTGAGACAGGACGACACGGTGCCTGCAGAAAGCCTGGCTCAGAGGAGACGCTTCACAAACGCCTCCTCCCCATCCTCCCTCCTGAAAGATGACATTTCCCTTGCTCTTAAAAAAGCAGATTTATGCCATCCCAGTGAATTTCAGTAGAAACAAAGAGCACGTCTCCCTGGTGAAGAATCAATCTGCTTCCTCCTTGAAGCAGCTCCGAGAACCCCTCAGACATCACACAGGCAGGTGGCAGGTGTCCCCTGTATCTGTCCAGGCAGAGCCATTAGGATATACATCTTTATATAAAGAGGTTTATTACAATGCATTCTTTGTCATGATTATGGAGGTGGGCAAGTCTGCAGTCAGCAAGCTGGAGAGTCAAGGAGCGCTGACGTTTCAGTTGGAATTCCAAGGCAGTAAAAGCTAACGTCCTAGCTCAAGAGCAGTCAGGCAGGAGGAGTTTCCTCTTACTTGGGGGAGGGTCAGACTTTTGCGCTATTCAGGCCTTCAGCTGATTTGGCAAGGCCCACCTTAGGAAGAGCAATCTGTTTTACTTTTTTTTTTCTTTCCAGTGATCAGTCTCTCTCTTGATCTTTTTATTTTAAGTGTATATTGGAGTGTCATTGATTTACAGAGCTGTGTTAGTTCCAGTTGTACAGCAAAGTGATTCAGTTATACATTGCAGGTATCTATTCTTTTTCTAAGTATTTTCCTATTTAGGTTATTATAAAATATTGAGCCAAGTTCCTTGTGCTATACAGCAGGCCCTTGGTGTTTATCTATTTTAAATATAGTAGCAGAGTTAGTCACTCAGTCGTGTCCAACTCTTTGATACCCCCACGGATTGTAGCCCATGAGCATCCTCTGTCCATGGGATTCTCTAGGCAACAATACTGGAGTGGGTTGTCATGCCCTCCTCCAGGGGATCTTCCCCCACTAGGGACTGAACTTGGGTCCCATGCATTACAGGCAGATTCTTTACTGTCTGAGCTACAGGGAAGTCCATTTTAAATATAGTAGTGTGTATATATGTCAATCTCAAACTCCCAATTTAGCTCCGCTCCCCCCACCCCAACTTTTCCCCTTTGATAACTGTAAGTTTGTTTTCTCTGTGCTATTAAATGTTAATCTCATCCCAAAACATCCTCACAGGAACTCCCAGAGTAATGTTAACCAAATGTCTTTGGCAACCCATAAAACCCACCATCACAACTGTCAACAGCTCACACAGGGCTCAGCACCCAAGGACCTCCTCACGTGGACCCTTAAGTCAGGCCTCGCTGAACTATACTTTGGCATTTCCCCTAATCCAAGACAACGTAAGATGCTGCTAGGAGAGGGAGCTGGCACCTTGAGGGTGTCGACAGTGCGGTCGTCCCATCTCCTTGGGGTGTACTTTGCCAGACTTGGTGAATAAGGATGCAGTAGGCCCCGTTGAATGTGAATTTCAGAGCACTTGAAACAATTGCTTTAGTGTACGTGTGTCCCAGGCACTACTACAATTTCATCTGAGTTCCCTACTGTGGTTTCTCCTTTATTCTGATTCCCTCGCTTCCTTCAGGTTTGGGAGACAAACAGAGAGACTAGGCTTGGGGCTGGGCCCCTGCCCTGGCTTGGCTCTGTGTGGGTCACCCTCAGAGTGACCACAGTATGCATGCAGGGCCCCTCTGTGGCTTCCACCCTCCGCCTCGCTCCCTCCCTCCCTCTCCCCACCCCTTCACTCCCTTGGATCAGAGCACATTTACTGATCAATGTCATCTACGTCTCCAGCACAGGGCTTGTGGCTCCTGTTTCGTTGAAGACCCAAGCTGCTCCAGACCACACTCCCAGGGTGTTCACATGACCCCAGGGGCACCTGAAGGTCAAATGCGTAAGCCCAGGGTGTGAAGAGCCTGAGACCAAAATGCTGGTCCCACGGCCACCCTGGCGGCAAGATGCTTCTGCTTGGGAGACAGACCTACCCACCTCAAGCCCCTTCAGAGAGGCTTGCGGGCTGGAGTCTGATCACAGCTAAGACTGTCCGCCCTGAGAGCTGGGAGAACCAGGCTGCACCCCACCTTCCACGCAGGCTTCTGTGCCATCTTAAACGATCTGCTTCACCTTGCAAGCTTGTCTCCTCATCACCAGAGTGCTACTTGTCAATCTAACGTTTGTTCTTCTACCCAAAATCTTGTGACCTTTACGAGTAAAGCAGATAAGCTGGCTGGTGTCAAGGTAAGCAGGGTAGAGAGGCTCATCCAGCCTTCAATCTGCCCCTAGATTAAGCAGTCATCCGTTTGTTCAGCAAACAGAGAAGGTTTGCTCGCTAATGGTGCTTGGAAAGCGTTCCCTGCATGCTAGAAACGTTCACAAATGCTGACTTCCAGGGGTGTCAACTCAACGGTGAAAATACTGGAAAGAGTGGTTTGGTCTTCCAAGCTCAGATGTTAGCCCAAGCCGTCTGGTTAACGCCAAAAGGAGCTAGCTGATCGTGACATTGGCAGGAGCCCACATTTTGCCATTTTGTCTGCACTGTGCTTAGCGGGAGATGGAAGAAAGAGAAATGGACACAGAGATACAGAGGCTGAGAGACGGCTGGCGATAGAGAACCTTCTGGCCCTCACCTACCCTGCGTGGACCACACGGACACCCAGTGAATCCTCGCTGGACAGACATCTAGTGGGTCAGCCTTCAACTCCCTCCACAAGCTAAGTTCGACATCATTTTGCTGCTGCCAAATCTTTCCCCCAAATGACAGATTATTATCAGGTTCCCCATAAGAGAGCTTAGAAGGTCTTCAGACCCTCCACCATAGTAGTAAAAGTCATTCAAGCTGTAAGCAACCATTAAACTTCAAACTGGGATATTCCTAATAAATCACCTATGCCCAATATCTTAGTCCATGTTGAACAGATGGGGAAACTGAGGCTCAGAGATGGAATGTGACTTGTCAGGATTGCACAGACAGCCGGGGTGGCTGTCAGAGGACAACTCTGGTCCCTGAACCAACTGAAAAGACTGTAAAAGCACTCTGGGGCCTCGTCACAGGATGCCTGCCTGGCCCCTAGACACCAGACTCGACCAGCCCGTTCAGAAAGCAATGGCTGCTTCTCAGCAAAGCCCTGTCCGTCTGCCCCTGCTTTGGGCCACGTTGGGGCTTCTACCTTCGCAAGACAGTGGACGTCCCCATGCCAGTAATTATCAACTCTGTGGCTCCAAAAACCAACGTCAATTACAAACAGACCTTGCCTCCAGTTTTTAGACAACTAGATGCTGGAGAGAGCCTGTGCTGAGACCACACGTCCATCCTGAGGGCTCTGCTGGCCTCTGAAATCCAGGCTGCATGTGGAGCCCAGCTAACCCCGCCATCAAGCCCTAACATGCTGCCAGCATCTCCCTGGCTCGGGGGCTCTCGTGCTTGATAAAGGGATGGCCCAGGAGACAGAGGAGATGAATTCCAGGAATGTGATCTTTCAACACCCAAGGAGCTGGAGCCTGGGGTGAGAAATTCCTTCCTGCCTCTTCAAGTGGCTTCAGTGCTCCTAGAACATGACAGGGCCGGCCTTCTAATCCGTTCTCATTCATCCATGCAACCGCCAAGAGGCAGAGGGCACCTACATTGTGCCAGGCCAGGGGCCGCGGGGGCTCCAGCACCGTGTCACCCTGCTCCCCACCACACCCCGTGCTCAGGACCCTGTGTCCACCCTCTCCAGGACACACATCTCCTGATCATGTGTCAGCTGGTCCTCACCCCCTTGCACCTGCCTTTGACCTGTCTGAACTCCTCCTCAGACCATGACGCCCGTGGGAGACACAGAATAATGCCATTGCTGTTGGCCGAGTTCAGATGAGGTCCTGAGGGTGGACCTTATCCAGGATGCGCACGCACGTGCTGTCGCTCCAGTTGTGGCTGATTCTGTGTGACCCCACGTAGCCCACCAGGCTCCTGTGTTCATGGGATTTTCTAGGCAAGAATACTGGAGTGGGTTGCTGTTTCCTCCTCCAGGGGATCTTCCCGACTCAGGGATCAAAACTGCATCTCCCGTATTGGCAGGCAGATTCTTAAGCCCCATCCAGTATAGCTGTGTCCTTATAAAGTGGGAAATGTGAACACAGATGCACACACACACAGACAATGCCACGTGCAGGTGAAGGCAAAAATTAGAGTGATGTGTCTATAAGCCAAGGAATGCCAGAGGCCGCAGCAACCAGCAGAACCCGAGGGGCAGCCCTGGACAGAGCCTCCCTCCCGGCCTCAGGAGGGACCAGCCCGGCCCACACCTCGATCCAGGACTCTGGCCTCAGGAACCATGGGACGGCACACTGCTGTCCTTTAAGCCGCTCAGTGTGTGATTCTTGTTACGGCAGCCTTGGCAAATGAGCACAGAGTCTGGCGGGAATTTGGAGGGAATCAGCGTGGACAGCGGTGAGGCGCGTGCTGGCTCCCCCTGCTCCCCAGGAACAAGGTGGGCCCGTCTACACAGCAGACACCCTCTAACACCTGCCACAAGGCAGGCGCTGGAGCTACTTTGAGGTGGGGGAAGGAGACAGATCGGGGGAGGGAGCCTGGTGAGGGAGGGGGCCAGGTGGGGGAGGGGGCCAGGTGGGGGAGGTTTGTGCCCAGCACTGAGCCTGCAGAGGTGACCTCCCTTGGGACGGGGTGGGGTGGGGGGTCGACAGGACAAGGGCACGAACTGGAGAGCTCCCAGATGAGAGACAGGGTCAGGGGGGCAGCAGCCAGGTGGGGCCAGGTCAGTGAGGGCCCCCTGCAAAGGTGTGGCCACATGTGGCAGGAGGGCTCCCTTTTCACAGACATTGCGCCCACACCCTGAGTCTTTCCAAGAGTCCTCTTTGCAAGCCAAGGGGAAAAGGGTCTTCCAACCCATCGGCCCTGTGCCCTCTGACCTCGACAGACTGGGCGTTCCTGGTCCCCAGGCCCCTTGGAGGACCAAAGTGCCGTGGCACCACGCCCCTGTTCACCCTGGACTTTGCCTGGAGGGGTCAAGGCCCCTCCCGATGGTTATCTGCCTGAACGTGTCCAGAGAGAGCTCGGGAGGGGCGAGGCAGGGGGCAAGCGTAGAGGTCCCCGGGGGCCACCGGCCCAGCCCCCTTGCTTCCCGCAGAGGGCCGCTCCCTCTCTAGCACCCTGCTGTCCTTGCCGGAAGCCCCAGCGGGAAGGAGCCCAGCCCCCAGTGCCTCAGATGTCCTTCCGAAGAGAGGCTCCGGCAGGAGCAGAGCCACGACTCCAGCGCTTCCTCGGGGTCCTCGGGAGACAGCCCGGAGCCCTCGCCCGCTTCCAAGCCCCCCGCCCCCTCCCACTGCCGCCACTGATGCGGCCCCTCCCACCGGGCGGGGACCTGCCGCCCCCAGCACTGCTAGGCCCGCCTCCCCGCTGCCCAGAAGGCCCGCCCCGCCTCCCGCACCTGTGCTTCCCTCCGCAGCCCCTCCCACCCCGGCGGCTGGGCTGGTTGCCCCAGAACCCCAGGGGCCTCCCGCCTCCCCACCCGCTCCTCACTGCACCCCACGGAGGTCCCTAAAGTGTGCCAAAGAGCAAGTGCCTCTCGCGCTCAGAAACCATCCACGGCTCCCACTGCCTTCCCCCTTCCTGAGTCTGACCCCCACCGTCCGCCCCTCTCAAGCAGGCCCTGAGTTTGTCCTGTGCCCTCCTGGGGGCTGGAGGCACCTGGATTTCACTTTCTGCTCCCTTGTGACCTTGGAGGGATACCTGCTCACTGAACAGCCCCCTCCCCCAAGCTATCAACAGGAAGTTTGAACCACAGGTGTCTCTGAGCTCCCATAAGGCTCCCAGGTCGAGATGCCGGAGGAAAAGAACATTGAGAACGGCCCACCACGCCCTCGGGGAAGGGTTTGGCTCCTGCCTGTAGCCTCCGAGCGCTGGTGCCCTGACCCTGCCGTGTGATCTGCAGAAACCGCTAACCTTCGGAGTCTCCGAGAGGATTAAAATAGGAAACTGTCTCCGCCTCCCACATGGGGTAGACGGTTTCACAGTTCACACAGCACTTTGGCTCAACGAGCCACGGCTGCCGTTCCAGCATTTTCAGATGTGATGATCAATACTTAAAAATGGATTTAAAAAAGAGAGAGAAGGTGAGTGGTGGTGGCAACAAGAGGTCTACTCCCGGGGCCTCCACGTGCCACCAGAATGCGTCCTCTTGCTTTTGAACAGGTCTGAGGTGGGACGTGACACACACACACGAGCGAACGTGCGTGCAGACACCCCAAGTAATGCCTGTAAACACACAAGTGCACCAACATCCACAGACCCGCACACAGCCAAACACTCGCGTCCACACTCTGCCACCCACAGGCACGTCGACTGGCCACACACACACGACGCGCACCCTGGTGCCTGCACACGTGTGCTTCTGTGTACACCTCCCCCTCCTCAGCGAGCTGGGCACCCCCTCGTCTGACCTGCTTCTGAGCGAACCCACGGGACGACACACAAAGACACAGGCCCACACGGCCCCACGCACCTTCTTGGCCACCTGAGAGGCACACACAAGCGCACGGGGCCGCCCACGGGGTGGATGGACCTCAAGCTTCGGGGCTCCCCTGCCCTTGCAGGGCCCCTGAAGGGTCCAGTCAGAGTGGGCAAGGGGAGCTGCAGAAGTCAAGGCCGAGAGTCTGGCCAGGGCGACCCCCCCCCCGAGGAGACAGAGGCGTTCAGAGGCCCGGAGCCGGGCCTGGGGAGCAGCTGGGCGGCCTCCACCAGCGGCATCCTGCCGACGAGGAAACTGAAGCCCAGGGTGGAAAAGACGCCTCCCCCGTCCCAGGCTGGCCACCTTTCCACACCTGCTGTCCTCACCTTGGGGGTCTGGACACAGGCGACCCCTCCTCTTGGCGGCCAACCAGGCGATAGGAAGGACTTCAAGGCTTGACCTCAGTCCATGCTCAAAAGGCTGGTCTCCAGGAAGCAATGTTTGCTCACTGGACACAGGTGGAGGTCTCCCTCCTACGTGCCAAGGCCCCAGGGGGTGGAAATGAAGGATGCAGTCTAGAAGCTGACGGCCCGCCTGGGGGGGTGGGCGGCAGGGGGGAGAGGGGCTGCCCTGGCAGAGCCGAGCTGGGGTGGGCGTGGAAGGGGCCGTCAGGAAGGGGACTCCGGAGGGTTCGGGACAGGAGAGCGTGCAGGAGCTACAAGTGGCGTCGGGCAGGAGCCCTGAGCGGGCGCGGGGTGCCGGCACTCGTCGCCAGCTTGCCTGAGCGTGGGGTGGGCTCCTGGCAAGCACAGCGTTTCTTCTGGAGCTCCTGGCTCCGAGAACCCAGAGGAGGAACTTCCCTCGGATCCTAGCTAACAGTTTGCATTCTGGGCAACCTTTACCATCTCCGAGTTACGTGCTCGGAGGAGATCTCAGGGTGTCGCGCTGACATTTCCACTCCTCCAAGCGGCTTGTCACCTCCGTGTTTTATTTCCATGCGGCACCGAAGAGGGTGGTGTCTGGCCAGCCTCGGAGCCCAAGGAGCGGGTCTGGCCTTTTCTTGGGGAACATTTGAAAGGCTCTTGGCAGAACCCTGAACGAATGTGGGAGGGGGCTGGCGGGCCCACTGGAAGAACTCCAGAGCAGGAGAGAAGAGAGTTCCAGAAACCTTGGGACTTTCTGAGCCTCTGGGCTAAAGAAAGCAGCTGCTGGCAGGCTTCCCCTGACCATGGGGTCAAGGCAGGCAGGGCTGTACATCTGAAAGGTGGCCGCCTGTCAGAAGCCGTGGACTTAGGGGCCGGCGGGCGGGACCTGTGTTTGGGTCCCAGTCCCACGCCTTCCTGACTGTGGGATGCTTGTCTGCTTGACGGGGGCCTCCGAGCTTCAGTCTCGTCATCTCCAAAACTGGGATAATAATAAATAACTCACGGGGGTCCTGTGCTCTGTAAAAGGCCCGTGCTTTTAAAGTGGAAAAACATCTGTGCAGAAAGGATGATGACTTTCCTCGATGGCAAACAGCATGGGGAGGCAGGTGCAGGATGATGGGGGACACATGTGTACCTATGGCCAATTCATGCTGATGTATGGCAAATCACAATACTGTAATTATCCTCCAACTGAAATAAATAAATAAATTTAGAAAAGTAGGATGGAAGGGTGGGCCCGAATCCCTGAGTCATCCCCAGAAACAGAGCTGCCCACCAAAGGAGGCTGCTCGCCCAGGGCCGGTGGGAAGTGGGACCCCTCCCATCTTCATGAAGCCGCTGGGGGCCCCTTGGTTAGCAGAGCTCAACCCTCAGCCTGAGTCACACATGTTCCTTTGCGGCTCACCCTCGTGGGATGGCATTTCATCCTCTAAGCATCATTTCACGCGTGCAGGTCACTTGGGGAGGCTGAGAAGGGCAGAGGCCAACCTGGAGGGGGGCTGAGGGTGGAGGGTGAGAAAATAGCGAACGGAGCTGTTCTTGCGGGAAGTCTTCATTGGAAGGCCATGCAGAGTCAAGGGAGGGTGGTGTGTTGTTTTTTTTTTTTTTTTAAGATTTTGAGCTTATTTAAGTATTACTGGGAAGGAACCAGATGTGGGAAGGGGCCACTTAATTGACTGTATAAGGTCCCTGAGAAGGGAGGAGATCAACGTTTCCTCCATTGATGCACAATGGAGGAATCAGTCTTATGTAGAGGAGTGGACCCATCTCAGGGAGCTGCTATGGTTATTTATTAACATAAACCTATGGTGAACCTAGACAGCTTTGGGTTCTAGAAAGCAGAGCCTAAGAAAGCAGAAACATCACTTTGCCAGCAAAGGTCCATATAGTCAAAACTGTGGTTTTTCCAGTAGTCATGTAGGGATGTGAGAGCTGGACCATAAAAAAGGCTGAACACCAAAGAATTAATGCTTTCAAACTGTGGTGCTGGAGAAGACTCTTGAGAATCCCTTAGACAGCAAGGAGATCAAACCAGTCGATCCTAAAGGGAATCAACCCTGAATATTCACTGGAAGGACTGATGCTGAAGTCTTTGGCCACCTGATGTGAAGAGCCAACTGATTGGAAAAGACCCTGATGGGGAAAGATTGAAGGCAGGAGGAGAAGAGCATGACAGAAGATGAATGGTTGGATAGCATCATTGACTCAATGGACATGAGTCTGAGCAAACTCCAGGAGATAGTGAAGGACAGGGGAGTCTGGCGTGCTGCAGTCCATGGGGTCACAAGGAGTCAGATGCGACTGAGCGAATGAACAAAAACAAAACCATATTAAGTCCTCGGAAAGTTGGTAGCACATAGCAAAAACTATTTCATATTAGATAATATTATTTAAGAAAAGGAATAAATGCTCATTTGAGCCAAATGCCTTTTAGATATCTATTGAATTAGTCACTGAGTTGTGTCCAGCTCTTCACCTGACAGGCTCCTCTGTTCATGGGGTCTGCCAGGCAAGAATGCTGGAGTGGGTTGCCATTTCCACCTCCTGGATGTCTTTCTGACCCAGGGATAGAACCTAGGTCTCCTGCATTGGCCAGTGGAGTCTTTGGCACTGAACCACTATTGAGATATAATGATACATTTCTCTGATGTGATTTCTTATACTAATAGATTTTCCTTAACATTAAAACACTTTTACTTTCCTGGGACAAGGTCTACTGGACTTGGATGAATAATTAACATGCTATTGAATTTGACTTGTGAGAATTTTATTGAGATTTTTAACATCTGCATTCACAAGGGAGACTGGTTGATTATTTATTTTGTGGTTACCTTGATAGATTTTTGGTGACACGATTACTTTAACTTTGCAATAGTATTTGGGTAAATCTTGGTCTTTTCTATGCTTTGGAAGAACTATACATCTCTTCCTTAAATATCCTAAACAACTACATATAAAACTATTAATACTTGGCCCCACAACCTTCTTTTTAAAAGTAGTTTTATAAAATAGTCAATCATTTATAAAATATTTTATCATTATTTTTGAAGTTTTTATATATTCACAAAATTGTTGGTAATCTACCGTGTTCCAGATAATTGCCTATTTTCTTTGAGATTTGCAAAGTATTTGCATAATTATATATATTATTCTTACTGTAAACTACCCTTCTGAAATTATATCCTCTTTATCGTATTGTTTATATTTTGTATCTTTTTATTTAATTACAGTCACTAGATTACTGAAGGCTATTTTTTCAAATTGACTCATGTTTATATGTCAGCTCCATTTTTCACTACATTAAGTTTGGCTTCATCTTTTTTATTTTACCACTGCAGTGGGTAGTCATTCCCTCCTCCAGGGGATCTTCCCGACCCAGAGATCAAACCCAGGTCTCCTGCTTTGCAGGCAGGTTCTTTATTGTCTGAGCCACCAGGGAAGCCCCTTTTTATTTTATTGGGGCTGCTTTTCCCTCTTTCCCTAATTTATTGACTTGAACACTTAAATCATACACATTTTAACTCTCTTTCTGGATAAATAACTCATTTAATAACTATGGATCTACCTGGGAGAATAGCTCTATTCCTATCAGGTAGAGAGTTTTTATTTTCATTAGTTTCAAAGTAGTCTACAAATGTATTTTGTCCCTCTATGTTCCCACTGTTGTTAAAAAGACTTTTTAAAAATTAGTTATTTATGGTTTAATTTTGAAATTATGAAATTTACATTTTAGGGAACACAGTAGGATTTTTATGACCTAGCATATCCGCCACTCTGGTCAATGTCCCACAGATGCTGGAAAATAAGGTAAACTCTTTATTTGTGGGTAAAAGGGTAGACACTTGCGAGTTCTCAGCAGTGCAGAGGTTACGACTCCACAGTCTCACTGTCAGGGCCAGGGTTCAATCCCTGCGCAGGAAACGGGTCCCGCAAGCCACATGGCATGGCCAAAAAGTTTTAAATTAAAAAAAAAGTTAAGGTAGACACTTTATCAATATTATTATCCTGACAGTTTTGGCCTGTTTAAAATTATTTAACTGATTTCCAGCCTTCTTTCTGCTGTCATATTTTCTGCCTTCTCTTTCTTAGTTTCCTTATCTTTCTCATCTGTCTCTTACTGTCTATATAAGGAATTGCTCCTTTTACCTCTTCCCCTGGAGAAGGAGGCGGGAGGGATGACTGAGTAAATGTTTAGGTGCGATGCTTTGCTCACAGTCTGAGGTGGGATGATGGCTGCACAGGCGCTCACCTGTGCCAAAAAGTGTGAAACTGTACATCTGAAATACGTGCAATGATAGTGTGTCGATTATACCTTAATAACACCATTTTTTTAAATGCCTGCCACATAGTTCTAAAAGATCTGAACACTCACTGGAGATCAAGCCCATGGAACCCAGGCTCCCTCCCCAGCAGAGGTCCATCTTTGTGCAAACCTTACAGGTGTCTGGCTCTTCCTCTTACACAGATGTGAAAGGAACCTCCTACCCTGGCTTTTTCTCATCTCAAATATTTTGGTACAGACTTTTAGCTCTATTAGTGATCTCCTTCCTGATAAGCAGGTGCACATGCAAGCTTATATGCTTTATAGTTTCATTTATGAATTCACTTTTGGCCACGCAGGATCCTCGTGGCTGCTCGCGGGCTTTCTCCGGTGACTCGCCAGTTGTGGGGTGCGGGCTTCCCGCTGCTGCGGCTTCTCTGGTCATGGAGCGCGGGCTCTAGAGAGCAGACTCCATAGCTACCGTGCATGGGCTTAGTTGCTGCACAGCGTGTAGGGTCCTCCCAGATCAGGGATCGAACCTGCGTCTCCTGCATTGGAAGGTGGATTCCTTACCGCTGAGCAGCCAGGGAAGCCCTCAAGCTTATATGTCTATATTTGCCAAAATCAAGAACAATACGCGGCTACCCTGGTGGCTCAGAGGTTAAAATGTCTGCCCGCAATGCAGGAGACCTGGGTTCGGAAGATCCCTGGAGAAGGAAATGGCAACCCACTCCAGTATTCTTGCCTGGAGAATCCCATGGACGGAGGAACCTGGTGGGCTACAGTCCACGGGGTTGCAAAGAGTCAGACACGACTGAGCGACTTCACTTCACTTCAGTTAAGAACAATAGAATAAGCCTTGACAGGTCACTGCGTATTTTTAGTAACTCATCCTGCTTTCCTTCCTCCCTGCCCCTCCCCAAGACTTTGTTGATTCAATTTGGGGTTATAGATGCAGCCTTTTGCAAACATAATTTTTTTCTAAATCTTTTTTTTAGGAATTGTTTTCGGCCTTTCTCATTCTATTGTGTTGCCTGCACCTATGTGTTTGCTTGGTCTCCATGCTCTGGCGAGCCCTTCAACACTACTGGTTTCCATGCTTGAGGTCTTCACTTGGATTCATGCCTCAGGTGGCTGGATACCGCTGGACAATTTTTAAAGGTAATGTGAACTATATCTCTCCCGGTCTTTGCCTAAGACTATTTCCCTATAGCTTTCACTCATGAAAGATGCTTGACTGGGGACTTAACTCTTAGCCCACACATTTTCCCACTCAAAATCCTGAAGAGCAGGACTGCTTGATAGTCCAGCAGTTAAGACCCAATGCAGAAGGGCCGGGTTTGATCCCTGGGCAGGGAACTGGGATCCCGAAAGCTGCAACTAAGTGTTCGAGTGCTGCAAGTAGGATCTGGCACAGTCACATAAATGAGTAAATCAAAATAATCAATAAATATTTCTTAAAATCCTGAAGAAAGGCTTTATTTTCTCCTAGTGTGTAGTATTCAAAAGAGAAGTCTCAAGCAAGCCTATTTGTTCTTCCTTCATAGCTAACCTGTTTTTTAATACCTCTCTATTCAGTGAAGAAAACTTGGGAAACGGAGGAAAATGACTGATTGCCTGTAACCACACCCAACGTAGATAAAGCTGTTGACACTTTGGTGTGGGTCTTTCTGATCTTTTCTCCCCTATGTAAGGTACAGGGAATTCCCTGGTGGCCTAGTGGTTAGGATTCTGTGCTTTCACTGCCAGGGCCTGGCTTCAGTCCCTGGTTGGGGGATCAGAGACCCATGCGGTGTGGGCGCAAAAAGGGAGAGAAAGATAAGGATACATACACACTTGAACTGAGAACAAGATCCACAGATTAAAAAGCATAGGAAATATTTGGTTGCACTTTTTCAGCTATTTGGAAGAGAATTAATAAATGACTCTACTTCTGAATGCATTATTAACAGAAAATCACTTTCTCCTTCAAGAGATGAAGAAATTCTTCAAGATGGGAATACCAGACCCCCTTACCTGCCTCCTGGAGAAATCTGTATGCACGTCAAAAAGCAACAGTTAGATCCAGACACGGAACAATGGACTGGTTCCAAGTTCGGAAAGGAGTACGTCAAGACTGTATATTGTCACCCTGCTTATTTAACTTCTATGCAGAGTACATCATGTGAATTGCTGGGCTGGATGAAGCACAAGCTGGAATCAAGATTGCCATGAGAAATATCAATAACCTCAGATAAGCAGATGACACCACCCTTATGGCAGAAAGCAAAGAAGAACTAAAAGCCTCTTGATGAAAGTGGAAGAGGAAAGTGAATAAGTTGGCTTAAAACTCAACATTGAAAAAACTAAGATCGCAGTGTCTGGTACCATCACCTCATGGCAAATAGATGGGGAAACAATGGAAACAGTGACAGACTTTATTTTCTTGGGCTCCAAAATTACTGCAGATGGTGACTGTAGCCATGAAATTAAAATATGCTTGCTCCTTGGAAGAAAAGTTATGACCAACCTAGACAGCATACTAAAAAGCAGAGACATTACTTTGCCAACAAAGTCCATCTAGTCAAAGCTGTTTTTTCCAGTGGTCATGTATGGGTGTGAGAGTTGGACCATAAAGAAAGCTGATCACTGAAGAACTGATGCTTTTGAACTGTGGTGTTGGAGAAGACCCTTGAGAGTCCCTTGGACTGCAAGGAGATCAAACCAGCCAATCCTAAACGAAACCAGTCCTGAATATTCATTGGAAGGACTGATGCTGAAGTTGAAGCTCCAATACTTTGGCCACCTGATGCGAAGAACTGGCTCATTGGAAAAGACCCTGATGCTGAGAATATTGAAGGCAGGAGGAGACGGGGACGGCAGAGGATGAGATGGCTGGATGGCATCACCATCTTGATGGACATGAGTTTGAGCAAGCTTTGGGAGCTGGTGATGGAGAGGGAAGCTTGGTGTGCTGCAGTCCATGGGGTCGCAAAGAGTCGGACACGACTGAGGCATTTAACTGAACTGAACTGATTCTTTAGGAGAAAAGGAAAAAAAAAACACTGAATGAACTAGAAACTTTTCTGGAAAGTCTAGCATAGTTGGTTGCTAGATCATTCTTCCTCCTCTAAGAAAAAAACGGAACAAATGGAACCAGACCTGCTCGGCCATGCACAAATCTTTGAGCCGAAAGTTTTCCAGCTGGGAAGTGAGGATGGGAATGTGGTCACTGGGAGCACTTGGTAGGAGAAAGAGAAGCAGGAGGTAACAGGGTTATAATGAATGAAAGGGACTTTGAAAGCCACAAACTGTGACCATGCTAGACAAATAAATCCCTTGTGATTGGCTCCACAAGTGCCTCCTCTTTGAGTCCCCCTCCCTCTGTTCTGGGACATCCCTGTTATGGGACACTCAGGGAAAATCCCCTCTACCCGGCCTAAGAATTTCCATCATCATCGTGTAACCACTATCCCCTCTTCCGGGAAACAGATGGGATTAACAGATTGCCGCTATTGTCTCTTGTTCTTAAGCAAGGTACACAAGGATCTGTGTGTCCCCTTACAGACGACAGGCTCTATCGCTGCCACAGAGAAGGGAACATGTGAGGTCCACAAATACCCTCAGAGTTCCTCTCTGTTTAGAAATCAAGCTTGCTTGGTGTATCAGTAAGGATCATGTTCAACCACGTGTGACTGAAAACTCAAAATAACAGTGACTCAAACACAAGAGAACTTTATTTCTCTCTCACATTAAAGAGACCCAGAAGTAGGAAACACAGAGCTGATACGAAGGACACAAGGCCATCAAGAACCTTGGTTCTCTCTAGCATGCTGCTCCACCATCACTAAAATGTGACCTTTGTGATCTCAGATGGCTGCTAGCATTCCAGCCATCACACCCATGTTCCAGACAGCCAGGCACAGGAAGGATCCAAGAAGGGCATGCTCCTAATTTTTTAAGATGAATTCTGGAAGTCCCACAGGATACTGCCGATCATATCCCATTTGGCCATAAATGACTCACTTAGCTACAAGGGAAGCTGGGAAACAGTCTTTGGGATGGTCAGCAATGGGTGAGCTAAAAACCAAGGTACTAAGATGGCCCCATGTAAGGTCAGCTGGTAGAAAATTCCAGGGACACGTGAAAGAAAGCATGGTAAGGAATAAGAGATCTTATCGGGGGACTCAAGCTTCTTGGAGGGGGGCAGTGCTTGTTGCTGGAATGTGGTCTGATTGGTCGCCCTGGCACAGAAAGGAGCATCTAAATGCCATACCCGGAAGTCCTGGCCTATCCATGTTAGGAGCATGGGTCTCCAGTGGCTGTGATAAAGACGCCCAGCCTCCAGGGGGATTGTGCGAGCGGGACTCAGTGGTGACACAGGGCCAGAGTCTTGCTGAGTCCCTGCCTAAAGTCCTCGGATCATGACCAAAGGAGATTTTAGGGAGGAAACCTGACCTTCCGCTCCAGGATCCACAAGGATGATGGGCTCTGAGGCTGATCAACTTGAGTAGTGAAAGTGTGTGTGTTAATTCTCCCAGGGGCTGAAGGAGGATCATCTGTACATGAAAATGCAGAGCTTGGTCTCAGTGTTCATGGGGCCTGAGCCCCTTTTTCTGCTGGAGGATTCTTGGGTATAAAAGCATGAGGCTATGCTGAAGAAAACAGTGTTAGACTTTGTGCATGAATCCATTAGCCTAGCACTTGTATCCCAGATAAGCAGAGAGCCGGCGCCATAAAGAATGGAGCCTGGAAAGGCACTTACAGATCACGTGCATAAGCACACACTCACTCACACACGCACACACACACACAGCCTTCCTTCTCAGATGAGAAATGAGGCCAGAGAGGCAAACACTTGGCCCGGAACGGAATCCGCTGTCAGGAGGCAGCCCAAGGAGGAGGTAACTGTGAGGAGACTGCCCAAAAGTCAGAAATATGGGGCAATTAACTGACCGCCATTTGACCTAGGGTGGAGATAATTCTTTCAGACAAAGACAGACAAGCCAGTCCCAAAGAAGCAGGGCCCAGCAAGGGACTCTCTGATGACCGTCACACCATGAGGCTCGCTCTGATCCCTGGGACCCAGATCAGAATTCAGCAAATGGGAAAATCTGCCAAGATTCAAGCAAGACCACCTAGCTTTCTAAGCAGCGGGGCGTGATGAAGTAGAACCACGTGTGACTACAGGGCAAGTTAACCAGTGCTGAAAAAGTGCCAAGCCAGGTGCCCCTAAGTCCTCCATGTCTGCCCTGAGGGGGCAGAGATGTAGTTAGACATGGGCACTGATGGGAAGAACATGGCCCTGCACCCAAGGACCTCCCTCTGGACCCCTGAGACATCTTGAATAGGTCCTACAATGTCCCCGAGACTGTACCATTAGCTGCCACGCGGGGCTCCCAACTAGCTGATCTCCAAGTCCCATCACAGCTCTGTGAGTTCCTTTCTGTGAAGGAGGGCGGTGGACCTAAGCCTCCCTGGGAATGAAGGATGGGAAGGGGAGGCAGGAGGGAAGCACCTGGGCATTTGTGTGTCTGAGCCTCAGTCTCCAGGCAGCCTTTTCACCTCTGTGCCTGTTTCCTCCTCAACAAAATGAAAATGAAAATCCTTGCCCTCGACGTCATAGGATTATTGTTAGGAGAGAGACATAATGTTTTGCCAACTGTCAGACACTTAGCGCCATGCACAGGTGGGTGCTTTTAAATTTGTATCTATAGTTAATTAGATGGAGAATCAAGAGATGTAGATGCCTGTGGTGTGATCCTGGGTGAGCCTCTTCTTTCTGACTGGTCCACTGAATGAGCCCAAAGGCTCCTGACTTCAAGTATCACCTTTTCTGTGGCCAGGTCCTGTCTTCCCTGAGCCTCCAACACCCCAGGAGGTTGACGGGGCAGGCACTGCCCTGTGTGCTCTGGCTCCAAAGCCTGCCCTGAGCTTGGGGGTGGGCTGACGTGGACCACTCCTTGTCTCCCGATCCTGCAGGGGCAGGGGGAGAGGATGTGCTTGTACTGTAGGATTTAGGACTGCCCTGGGTGGCTCAGATTCAGTAAAGAATCCACCTGCAATGAGGGAGACCTGGGTTCAGTCCCTGGGCTGGGAAGATCCCCTGGAGGAGGGCATGGCAACCCACTCCGGTGTTCTTGCCTGGAGAATTCCACAGACAGAGGAGCCTGGTGGGCACAGTCCATGGGGTGGCAAAGAGCTGGACACGACTAAGCACAGAACAAAGCACTATGTATAAGGGCCTCGGGTGGCTCAGATGGCAAAGAATGTGCCCGCAATGCAGAAGACCAGGGTTTGATCCCTGAGTCAGGGAAGATCCCCTGGAGAAGGCAATGGCTACCCACTCCAGTATTCTTGCCTGGAGAATTCCATGGATAGAGGAGGCCTGGTGGGCCATAATTCATGGGGTCACAAAGAGTCAGACACGGCTGAGTGACGAACACAACACATACACATTATCACACTTGGGTTTTATTTGACTCTAAGTGCCACACTGATGAGTGAATGTTCCCAGAGGAGGCATCTGTCCTGTGTATCCTGGCTTTAGCTCGTTTACGTGTCCATCTCAGCTTGCTTGAGTCGTAAACCATTTCAGGTAGAGGGGAAGGAGCAAATCCTATGTCATAGGCCCATTTTGACTCCATCACTCCATGCAAGCAGTGTATTTTTTTTTTTTTTTTGGCCTGAGGGCTCTCTTCAAGGGGTAAAATGCAGGAAAAGACTTTGTAAAAACCCTGTGGAATTTTTCCTGGGTTTCAAACATTTGGAGTGGCCACATGGAATTTGATAGGGTTCTATACATTCTGGGTAACATTTGTGGGGTTTCCAGAAGTCCTGATGGAGTTCCAGGAAGGCTAGGGTAGGCTCACCAGTCATGTCACAAGTTGGGGGAGAGATCCCACAAGGTATTAGATGGAAATGGGTTGGGAAGCCAAGAAGATCAAGTTTAAGGATGTGGTAGGTGCAGAGAGCTCCGTGTGCTGAGGTGAAGAGTTGGGCGAGCCCTGACCAACTACTCAAGGGAAGGGCAGAGCCATCCAAGTGTGGGATCCAGGAGGAGGCAGGGCCCAGAGGAGAGCCTGTCCAGTAGATGAGGAAGAAAGAGGTCCTGCCTTTGAGAAGCTTTAACAGGCCAGGCCAGAGAAGCCACGTCCCACATTTCCAAAGGTAACCGGGGACCAAGCCAGGGAGTGACGTGTAGAAAACGTGCTTGCATCTGGATGGTTCGGTTCATAAAAGGAAAAGCATACCTTAGTATATCCCTGAAACGTGAATCTCCTAATACTAGCCTTTTATTCTTAATTCTTTCAACTCCCAAACCCACTGTGACTCAGGGACCCTCTCTCCCCTGTTCTGCCTCTTCCTGCCCTAGGAACTCAGCCCTGTGCACAGAGGCCTCACGGAAAAGGCTGGCAATACCAAGACCCCACGACAGTAACTATGGGACTACGAAGTTATTCCATATCCAAGGGCATGAACAGAAATTCAACGGAACCCATGTTCCAGTCTCACTCAAACTAAAACAGCACACGACTTTTCCTTATAGGACATCCGTCAGTAGGGCTCCATCAGTGGTGCTTTGCATCTTTGGTTAAAAAACCCTTGAGAACAAATCAAATATCACCTTAAAATGTCATGTGTTTAATAGACATTTTTCCCCAAAATATGGGGGTCCTGATGGGAGGGAGGTGGGCAAAGTCAAAAGGGAACCACTGATGTTTGTCTGTGGCCTCACCTGCTGAGCCCTGGAGTAAGGACTGAGGGAGCCCCAGCTTCCTCACTGACCCCCAAGGGGCCTTGCTCACGATGGGGAGGCTGGTGAAAGCTCCACTGATGTATTCATTTAAAGAACAAATGCAGGGCCCACGCGCCACTGTTTCCCACTCCTACCTACTAACGAAGGCCCACAGCTTCCTACAAATCTCTGCGATGCACACACACACCAGCTCAGGTGTTCAGGGGTCTCCCACTGAAGGGGCATAGGCAGCCTTATGTTCAAGAGTAGTAACAGTGGGACAGGCACAGGCGGGCCCACCTTTCCCCCTCTTGATTCCAGCTTTTCCATCACATGTAGCCCCACTGCCTGGTATCAGCACCCCAGAAAAGCACCCACTGCTCCTGCAGGTCACCCCGCATTCCTGGAGCACCATTGACTGCTAACCGCCCCCCACCACCACCACTACCACCAAGGTCCCTTCATGCTGAGACCATGAGGACCAGGAGCATGAATGATTCTCCAGGCTTCTCAGAGTTCTGGACAGAAGTGGAAAAAGGGCTTTCTCCACGCTATTGTTACCTTTCCCCCTGACTGGAAGCCTGTGGACCCAGGCCTCATCTGCGTTGTCTGATATTCTGATGATTAAAGTCTGGATGAAGGAAGAGGATATTTTCACAAGGGTGCTCACCACCGACACACCAGTGGAAATTAACAATGACCATCTAAGAGGCATCCATCTGTTCACTGAAGGGGCATCTTTGGACCCACACCATCCTAGGTGCCTCAGGTAGATGAATTAGACTCACGAGGAATCAAACACAGCAATAAATCATTCAGAAAAGTACATTCATTTCAAGGAGAGGTTGGTGAACTTTTCTGCAAGTGGCCAGAGAACTATGTGGGCCTTTCCAGGTCATCCTGTAGCTCCAATACTTTGGCCACCTGATGCAAAGAGGCAACTCATTGGAAAAGATCCTGACGATAGGAAAGATTGAAGGCAAGAGGAGAAGGAGGTGGCAGATGAGATGGGCTGGGTGGCATCACAGACTCAATGGACATGAGTCTGAGCAAACTCCAGGAGACAGTGAAGGACAGGGAAGGCTGGCATGCTGCAGTCCATGGGGTCACCAAGAGCCAGACACGACTTAGTGACTCAACAGCAACAAGTCTCTGACACAACCACTCAACTCTGCCACTGTGTACAGTGTGACAGCCGCCCTAGACAGTGTGGAGGTGAATGGGTGTGTGTCTCAATAAAACTTTATTTGTAAAAAATATGCAACGGGCCAGATTCAGCCCTCGGGCTATGGTTTAGAGTAAAACATATGTTAGCTGCTGCTATATGTTGATTTCTGCTCTGCGGGCAGCTCCCCTCTATGTCTGAATTCAGAGCCTCGGGCTCCCTACCACTATGCGGCTCCAACATTTTCTACATGTGTGTGGCTCTGAGGGTGCTCTGCTCAGGAGCATCGCTCCATGAAGGAATGATAGAGAGGATGAGGGACCTGCCTCTTGGGCTCCTTGCTGGAAGCAACACACGCTGCTTTGTCCTCGGGTCCTGTGGGCAAGAACTAGTCCCGGGGCTCCAATGAGATGCAGAGGTTCCTGGGGAAACCCTTCCAAACTTGACTCCTCCCTGAAGTAGGGAGCAGACAAGTGACAAGGGAATTACCAGATGTATTTCTAAGCCTCAGAAGTGCAGCTTAAGTCTGCAGAGAACTGAGGTTTTAAGAGTCACCAAAGTCTGTCAGCCTGCTGGGGGTGAAAAGAGAGCTCCTTCTTCATTGAGGACAGGAGGAAGAGGGAGTGAAACCAGGTTGAGCGGGGGAGGGCTGAGCCTGAGCAAGGGGGCTCACTAGCAAGGCCCAGGAGCCCAGGCTTCATCTCTAAGATGACAGAGAATGAGATGGGGAGCGAGGTGATTGGATGTATTATAGATCACAAGGATGCCAAGGCGGCTCAGTGGTAAAGAATCCACCTGCCAGTGCATGAGACGAGTTCGATCCCCGGGCAGGGAAGAGCCCCTGGAGAAGGAAATGGCAACCCACTAGCTTATTCCTATGGCCAATGGAGGATGGCTTAGAGAGGAGGAAGATTGGAGGCCAGGGAACAAGAGAGTTCTTCAACAGTTCTGAGCAGCAGGAAGCAAGAGGGGAGGGTTCTAGACCATTTTAGGATGTAACGCCATAAAATTTCTGTGCAGGTTTCCTGGTTGAGTGACTCGGTGGGTGGTGGGGGCTTCTGTAGAGATCAGGGAGCCAGCAGGAGCAGATATGGAGAGTCGGGTGAGTTTTGGGATCTGCTGAATTGTGGGTGTTAGGGGACGTCCAGGTAATGGGACTGCTGGGCTGCCAGCCGAAATCGCAGAAGTCATCTCACAAAGCGAGCCAGCAGGGCGTGGGGCCACCAGCCCACACTCGCACCCGCAGAGCTGTCTGGAGAGGGAGATGGGCCGGGTGCAGCTCGGGGGATGCGTCATGATTTACACTCCAGAATACTGATTTCAAACAGGTGGAAAATCCAAGCTGGCGAGGAAAGACAGAAAAAAAGACCCCGATACCCATTCATCAGGGGCTGCGGATCAAGGAGACCAGATGTTGCTGGACAAAAAAAATGCAAAGAATTTCATAATTTATCCCACAGACAAGAAGAGCCTGTTAAGGTCGGGCAAGGCATCCTGGAGTTCCAGGTCAGCCGGGAACTCTCCAGTGGGGGCGGTAAGTATGATCGCCCGTTACCAATTGACGCCAGGCAGTGTCAGACACACACCTCTGTAAACACCTGCGCTGCGGGCAAAGAGCCTCCACGGACAAGGGGCTGCCCTTGGATCCAAGCGTCCCAACTCTGGGCTGCTGGAGGGAGCCTGGACGGCCTCGACAGCCTCGATGCCCCTCCTCCGGTGCACTCCTGGCCTGAAAGCTCAGTGGCGCTGCTATCTCCTCCCCGGGCCAGACCCATCCCATGTGGCTGAATCCTTGCCAAGACACAGGGGCTGCTTCCACCATTCATGGGGGGCGGTGGGGAGGGGACCCCGAAGGGTGGAGAAGAAAAGGACTGCCCGCTTCCTACTGCTGGAGCCAGCACAGCACATTTCCACACAAGCTTCGGAGTTAGGACTGGGATCAAGTGAGTTCTTTTTCTTAAGTGTTTAAAGAATGAATGTCTGTCCACATCACTAATTATTAGAGAAATGCAAATCAAAGCTACAGTGAGGTATCACCTCACACTGGTCAAAATTGTTGTTGTTCAGCCGCTCAGTTGTGTCTGACTCTTTGTGACCCCATGGACTGCAGCATGCCAGGCTTCCCTGTCCTTTACCATCTCCTGGAGTTTGCTCACACTCATGTCCATTGAGTCAGTGATGCCATCCAACCATTTCATCCTCTGTAGTCCCCTTCTCCTCCTACCCTCAATCCTTCCCATCATTAGGGTCTTTTCTAATGAGTCAGCTCTTTGCATCAGGGGGCCAAAGTATTGGAGCTTCAGCATCAGTCTTTCCAATGAATAGTCAGGATTGATTTCCTTTAGGATGGACTGGTTTGATCTCCTTGCAGTCCAAGGGACTTTCAAGAGTCTTCTCCAACAACACAGTTCAAAAGCATCAGTGCTTTGGTGCTCAGCCTTCTTTATGGTCCAAATCTCACATCCATACATGACTACTGGAAAAACCATAGCTTTGACTATACAGACCTTCGTCGGCAAAGTAACATCTCTAGTTTTTAATACGCTGTCTATGTTTGTTACAGCTTGTCTTCCAAGGAGCAAGTGTCTTTTAATTTCATGGCTACAGTCACCATCTGCAGTGATTTTGGAGTCCAAAAAAATAAAGTCTGTCACTGTTTCCATTGTTTCCCCATCTATTGCCATAAGTGATGGGACTGGATGCCATGATCTTTGTTTTTTGAATGTTGAATTTTAAGCCACCTTTTTCACTCTCCTCTTTCACCTTCATCAGGAGGCTCTTTAGTTCCTCTTCACTTTCTGCCATAAGAGTGGTGTCATCAGCATATCTGAGGTTATTGATATTTCTCCTGGCAACCTAGATTCCAGCTTGTGCTTTATCCAGCCCAGCATTTCACATGCTGTATTCTGCATAGAAGTTACATAAGTATGGTGACAATATATAGCCTTGACATATTCCTTTCCCAATTTGGAACCAGTCCATTTTTCCATGTCTGGTTCTAATTGTTGCTTCTTGACCTGCATACAGGTTCTTCAAGAGGCAAGTAAGGTCATCTTTTGTATTCCCATCTCCTTAAGAATTTTCCACACTTTGTTTTTGTTGTGATCCACACAGTAAAAGTCTTTAGCGAAGTCAGTGAAGCAGATGTTTTTCTGCAATTCTCTTGCTTTTTCTATGATCCAACAGATGTTAGCAATTTGATCCCTGGTTCTGCTGCCTTTTCTAAATCCAGCTTGAACATCTGGAAATTCTCACTTCACATACAGTTGAAACCTAGCTTGGAGAATTTGGAACGTTACTTTGCTAGCATGTGAGATGAGTGCAATTGTGTGGTAGTTTGAACATTCTTTGGCATTGCCTTTCTTTGGGATTGGAATGAAAACTGACATTTTCCAGTCCTGTGGACACTGCTGAGTTTTCCAAATCTGCTGGCATATTGAGAGCAGCAATTTCACAGCACCATTTTTTTAGGATTTGAAAGAGCTCAACTGGAATTCTATCACCCCCACTAACTTTGCTCGTAGTGATGCTTCCTAAGGCCCACTGGTCAGAATGGTCATCCTCAAAAATTCTACAATCAATCAATTCTGGAGAGGGTGTGGAGAAAGGGAACCCTCCTACATTGTTGGGGGGAATGTTAATGAATACACCCATTATGGAGAACAGTATGGAGTCTTTTTAAAACACTAGAAATAGAACTGCCCAGCAATCCCACTCCTAGGCATACACCCAGAGAAGACCATAATCAGTAAGACAGATTTTCCCCAATGTTTACTGCAGCACGATTTACAATAACCAAGACATGGGGGCAACCTAAATGTCCAACAAGAGAAGAATGGATAAAGAAGAGGCGGCACATATATACACATGAATATGTATGTGGCTGAATGGAATACTGTTCAGCCATAAAAGGAACGAAATTGTGCCATTTGCAGACATGGGGATGGACCTAGAGACTGTGATAGAGAGTGAATTAAGTCAGAAAGAGAAAACAAATATCCAAGTATCTCATTTTAATGAACTCTAGAAAATGGTATGTCGTCGTTGCTCGGTCACTAAGTCACACCCAACTCTTTGTGGCCCTGTGGACTGTGGCGCACTAGGCCCCTCTGTTCATGGGATCTCCCAGGCAAGAACACTGGAGTGGGTTGCCATTTCCTTTTCCAAGGGATCTTCCCAACCCAGGGATTGAACCCACATCTTCAGCATGAGGCAGGCATTAGCAGACAGATTCTTCCCAGTTGAGCCACCATGGAAGCTCTTAAAAAATGGTATAAATGAACTTGTTTACAAAGCAGAAATAGACAGACATACGGAATCCAAGGCGGGAAGGGAGTGGAATGGGTTAAGAGATTGGGACTGACATATATACACTACATTATAAAATAATTGACTCATAAGAACCAACCGTATAGCAAGGGAATTCCACTCAGTGCTCTGTGGTGATCTAAACAGGAAGGAAATCAAACAAAGAGGGGATATCAGTACACATGCAGCGGAGTCACCTTGCTTCACAGCAGAAACTGACCCAACACTGTAAAGCAACTCTGCTCCAATGAAAAAATAACAGAAGAAAGCTTGACCAGTTCAAACCAACCAGGACTCCCAAACCAAGCTCCTTCTTTTTAGCTGGACTGGTTCGCAAGATATCTATGATGGTGTGTAAGAGGTGCCTGGGTGTTTTACATGGGCAGAATTGCTCATTATTTCCTGCTGAATAAGATACAAACCAGAGTCGTGACATTCACCATCAGTCACTCAAGTCCTGCAAACACAGGACCTGTCAGCTGGTGGGGCCTGGACTCAAACTGAGACTTCTAACCCACAGGAGAAGAAACCAAGGAACGTGAACTGAGAGTCCCCATTGGCCCAAATTATTCTCACTGACACATCTGAAGAATCCTACACCAAGCAGGATTTTCCCTGGGATGCATGGATGGTTCAACATACACAAATCAATGTGATACATCACAGTAATAGACAGAACGATAAAAAAATGTGACTGTCTCCATAGCGGCAGAAAAAGCATTTGACAAAACTTAATATCCTTTCATGATAAAATCCCCAACAAACTGGGAATAGACGAAACAGGCTGCTATTTAGTCGCTAAGTCGTGTCTGACTCTGTGTGACCCTATGGACTGTGGCCCACCAGGCTCTTCTGTCCATGGGATTTCCCAGGCAAGAACACTTACATCCAAATAATAAAGGTCGTCTATGACAAGCACACAGAAACATCATACTCAACAGTGAAAGTCTGAAAGTCTTTCCCCTAAGATCAGGGACAAGACAAGGGTGCTCATTCTCACCACAACTATTCAACATGGTGCTGGAAGTCCTAGCCAGAGCAGTTAAGCAAGAAAAAAATAAAAATGTCTCTAAGTCAGAAAGGAAAAAGTGAAATTGTCATTACTTGCAGATGATGTGGCCTTAAACACAGAATTCCTAACAGCTGTTAGGCTCAAAGAAAAAAACCTGTCAGAACTAATCGACAAACTCAGTAAAGTTGCAGGATATAAAATCAACATATAGAAATCAGTTGTGTTTCTATACAGTGACCAAAAAACATCAGAAAAAGAAATTTAAAAAACTTTTCCTTTCACAAGAGCATCAAAACAGTAAAATACTCAAGAATAAATTTAACCAAAGGCAAGAAAGATCTGTACATGTAATGTACATGTAATTGTTTCATGTAATGAAAATTACATGACTTTGATAAAAGGAAGTGAAGAAGGCACAACAAGTGGAAAGATATCCCATGTTCTTGGATTGGAAGAATCAATATTGCTAAAATGTCCAATACTACCCAAAGTCATCTATGGATTCAGTGCAATCCCTATCAAAACTCTGATGGGCCCAGATCACTCTTGAAAGGGGCCTCATTAAAAGTCATCAGCCGATCACAGCCCTCTGGCCTATCCTCCAGGGGACACTACTTCTCTGCTCAGTCCATCAAGGGCCCTGTGATCTGAATCACACTGCCCGGTGAGATGCCAACAGCAGTGGGGTCTACACGCCAGTCCCCAAAAATAACAATGATGAGAGCTAGCTGGTTAGGGAGAGGGACCCAGGAATGACCAACTATGGGCCAGAAATGCCCCTGGAGGAAAGGGTCTCTGCTCTTACGAGGCCCACCACTGGCTCTGGCAGGCTTATGTGGTAGGGGGCTGGAGGGAATGGGTGGATGGAGGAACACTGAGGAGGGAAGGAAGGAGGCCCCAGGGTCAAGGCATTGGAAAGAGCAGACTCCGTGTCTGGGGGCGTCGCAGACCTCCGGGGATGGCTGCCTAGGTGATCTTCAGAACCGAGAACCCCTGGCCCAGGTCTATGTGGTGTCTGATGGCCATCGCTTCAGGCTGGTCAGGCTCAGCTGCTGGGTGCCCACAGCCCCTGGGCATCCTCTCTCATAACCCTGGATTCAGGGGTGCCACGCTGTTGCCGTTTTCTGTCTGCCTTGTAGGCTGGGTCCTCTATGTGTTCACACCATCATTGAGAAGGAATAGATGGGCCTTTCTGGAAGTCGAGGGAAAGGGGGTGGGGATGGGGGCTGGATGGACAAAGAGGCGGAAGGAGGTGGCCTTCCTCCTCCTCTGTCCGCTCCCCGCCACCGGCCCCCCTCAGTCCCAAGCAAGCGGCTGGGCCCACCGAGGGAGCCGGCAGACACAGCGTCCTGACTGCCGCGAGCAGTGACTCAGCCACCATCTGTTATTTAATGAGAAGATGACAAGCCAATTGGCGTGTTTCCCCGCTTCTCTTTAATATGGCAAATCGAGAAATGTGACTTTCTTGATCTATATTTTAATGATTCTGACTTGCTCACTCTTCCTTCTCTTAATTCAGCAGTAAATAAAGCTGTGATTTGCGCAGGAATCCCTCCTGGCGTTTCTTCTGATTTTGCCTTGGGGGTTTGGGTCTTTTTTGGGGTGGGGGTGGGGGTGGGGGTGGCGGCAGGGTGAGTAAGAGGGTTTGGCCAGGTGACGCCCTTCCTGATTCTGCCCCTAGAAAAGGCCAAGTTCAATCCCAGGGTCTGCTCAAAGAGATGGGGCCCAGGAAAGGCCTCCTAACCCAGCCCACTCACGAGGGGGCCAGCCCGCCGTGGCAGGTGACAAGTTGGCCTTGCACAGGTGTGGATGAAGCCTGAGGCTGCACTGGTCCAGGTGGGCTCTGCCGCTGACCCTGCATGACCCTGGGCTGGTCCCTCTCTCCCTCAGGCCTCGGGTTCTTGGGCCTTAGGAGGAGGATCCCCGGGTCCTGCAGCTCAACAGGGCAGATTGGGATTCTTCTGGACAGATTTGCTGGTGATTCGGATGAGCACCATATTTTTGCCTCCACTACTCACTCCTTACGTGACCTCAGGCAAGTTCCCCACGTGGGGGACCAAGTCTTCAGCTCTGAGCTGTGCCTAGGGAAGGGTGACAGCATTCACGCTCCTTACAACGCCCCAAGGAACGAACGCAGTCAGCCCCGGAGAAGGAAGCATGCAGAAAGATCTCGCCCACTACCATCACGTGCCTCCTGGCTTGCAGCGGGGCGCGGGTCTGTGATGGGACCCTGCTGTCTTTGGTCCCCTAAGTCCTTGGGAGCTTCAGCAGCTTTGCAGGGAGCCACTTGGCTCGTGAGGATGTGGGTTCTGGAGCGTGACCAGCCACCATTTGGATCTGGTTATCAGCTATGTGACTCCGGGCCAGAGACCCCTCTGAGACTCAGTTTCCTCATCTGTTCGCAGGGCTGAGAAGCCTACTCAGCACTAGCAGAAATAACGTGAAAAGTCAGGGAGGCTGCTGTGTCTAGGAAAGAGACTGCCGGCTTTGCCCCACTGGTGACAAGTTTGGCCCGAGCACCCAGGCGCCGTGCCCCTTGGCTCCCCGCACAAGCCACCAGACTCCTGCCGGGACCGACAGCTCTGGGGTTTGGGGGCGGGGGCCTGGGGGCGCTGAGATCTGGCCACGTGCTCTGCCTCAGTCCAAAAGCCACGCTCACGTGACCATCAGCAGCGGATTGATGAAATTAAGCACAGATGGCTACTTTGTTGTTGTTCTTTGAACTGACAGCTGCTGGTATAAAAATAAATTAAATTAAATTTCACATAAGTCAGACTTTTTGTATTTTTTTTTAATGATCTAAGTTTTTTGTGTTGTTGTCGTTAAATTGTTTTCTTTCTTTTTAACATACGGAGGCAGAGAAAACTCCAGGGCAGCAGAAACAAGAATGAGAAGGAGAGAGCTCCAGGATGACCCCTAGATTTGGAGAAAAGTCCCCATTATGCTTTCCCAAGGCCCCACCCCCACCCCCATGCCCCAAGATTTTTGAAGGACCACAGAGCTGCAGGGTTAAAAAAAAATCTCTTAGCTCCTTTGTCTTAAGAGACATTGGCCAGGGATCAAACAGTACGAGTTTGAAGCCAGTCTCGGTTACCAGCCCGTGTGCCCTTGAGAAGTCATTCAGCTGTCCCCATCTGTAAGGAGGGAAGTGAGGCTGCCTCCCTGGGGGGCACCTAAGTGCTCCACATTCTTGGCTTGTTATTACCTGCATGACCCAAGTAGATACAGAATCCTCACTCACTCGGAAGGATTACTGTGAAGGTTAAATGCAAGAATATGGAAAGAAACGCCTAGCAACCCCTGTCTACCAGCAGGCTCTCAAAAACCAGCCCCTGTGGCTGGTCTCACCCACCCATTCAACCCACCTCCTGCCTCCCTGCCCCACACCTTGTGCACTGGGTCCACGATACACGGGAGGAGTGGGCAGCTACAATGAATGCCCCTGGGGTCTCCATCACCTGCCCTGTGGCTGTGTTCTTAGACCACCTACTGCCCACAGCCGAGCGGTCCACAGGAGAGCAGGCCAATCAGAGCCCTGTCCTGAGGTTTTTCTAATGAGAGAGAGGCTGACCTTGCGTCAGGGGATAAGCTGTGAACCTTTGGAGAAGGTGGTCGGGAGAGACAGAGGATGAGGCCAGCCCACAGTGAGAGGCAGAGATGAGAGATGGGGAGAGAACCCCACTCATTCTCTGGTCTTCCCTGCATCTCTGCAGCATCCTCACCCTTCCCACGATTCAGCTGTTCACCCTGGCTACAGACCTCTTTCTGCCTAAGCTGGCTCCAGCTCAGTGGCTCGACCAAAAGGCCCTGGCCATCCCTCCCAGGCCAGCAGAGGAGATAGCATGCACCACTGGCAGTAACAGCAGGGAGAATCCGCGAAGGGTCGCAGGCAGCTGAGATAAAGGCGGCGGGCACCCTGGAAGGGAGAGGTCGACTCTGATGGGCAGTGTGAAAGCTGTCTGGGAGGAGGAGACAGGAGGGACAGGGCAGAGATTTGAACAGAGTGATGCTCCATGAAGGAGCAGAGTGAGCAATGGCACGGAGGTGGGAAAGATAGGCCTGCGTTAAGTACAGGGTCGAATGGTGGGAAAACACACCAGGGAAGTGGGCAGGGTCAAATCATAAAATGTCTAAGTGCTAGTCTAAGGGATAAATGTTTCTCTATGGTCAGGAACCATGAGAGCAAGCATACCCCCTCTACACAGGCTGCTCTTTCCTCTCAGGACCCTGGCAGATCTTATTGACCCAACTCCTCACTGAAGTGGGACATTGTTTCAGGATCAGTCTTAAGGCTTAATGCTCCAGGCCAATGGGACATAGCGTGTGGGGTAGAATCTATTTGCTACCCATATCACCCTGATGGGGAGGCTATACCCCCACCCCTCCCTGCCTCCAGGGGGTGATTCTGTCCTAATTGAGTGTTAGCAGGGGCACTGACAAGTCACTACTAGCTTTTGACAAGACCCTGTCCTGCCCTGGCACGCCAATGGTCATCCATCAAACAAGGAAATGGACAAGACCGGTGACTTCCAAGTCTGTGTGTTTTAAGCAGTTGAAAACTTTACTCATATTCCATAACCCACCCTCCAAGTATACTAAAAATCCCTCTCCTGTCTGCTCTAGGGAGAGGTGGCAGAGATCCACCTAGGTTACAAGCAGCTCTCTGTCCCGAGGGCCAAGGTGCCTGTGCCTTCTCCCTGAGGATGGGTGTACGTCCACGCTTCGTCACGCAGTCGTGTCTGACTCCTTGTGATCCCATGTCCTGTATCCCACCAGGCTCCTCTTTCTATGGGATTTCCCAGGCAAGAATACTGGAGTGGGTTGCCATTTTCTACCCCAGGGGATGTCCCCGACCCAGGGGTCAAACTTGAGTCTCCTACACCTCCTGCACTGGCAGGCACATCCTTTGCCACTGCGTCATCTGGGAAGCCCAAGGGTGGGCATAAAGGAGTACATGAGGACTCCCGGGGTCCCAGGGCAGGAAAAGGGGCACGGCAGCTGAGAATGGGACGTGGTCTCACAAACGGCACCAAGCAGCACAATCCTGATGGGGCACCAGGGGCCGCTGGTCCTCTGGACCAAGGCTTCCTACGGGATGGAGGGCTGGACTCCAAGTCCTGTGGCCCACATTTGGCCTGGGAAGCAGGGCTTGAGTTCAATCATTCAATCCCAGGCTATGACCGCGTCAAGTGCAACCAGCCAGTGACACAGGGCTGGTCAGCAATGGTGACGATACGGGTTCACGTTCCTTGGAGAAGAGCTGCTTCTGAGCAGTTCAGGGGTCCTAGGCAGACACCTTGGGCTAGGAGTTTTCATGTCCCATGACATTAACCAGACCCCAAAGCTCCCGGAAGTGACCACTGGGGCCAACTCCCAGGGCCTCTGCCCAGCCTTTGGGCAACTTGATGGAGTGCAGGCCTCCCCGATTCTGGTGACCACTCATTATTTAGCAGGAAATGTCCCTGAGAGGCCCCTCTCCACGGAGACCTGACAAGTCAAGGCAGTTGTTTTCAAATGCCAGTGGTTTTTTTTTAAATATTTTTGGCTGCATCTGGATCTTCGTTGTATCACGTGGGATCTTCCATCACATCTCAGTTGTAGCATGCAGGAGCTTTCATTACAACGCAACTCTCTAGTTGAGGCACATGGGCTTAGCTGCCCCTTGGCACGTGGGATCCTAGTTCTCCAACCAGGGATCAAACCCACATACTTGCATTGTAAGGTAGATTCTTCACCATTGGTCCTCAATGCATGTGCTTTTGTTTCTCCGTCTGTGGGGAAGAGAAGGCAGAGGGCAAAACAGTTCTCCCAAGTCTCTTTTGATCCCACGTTGAGCGTGGCATTTCCCTTTTCTTGACTTGGTTTCCCAGTTTGTAAAAACAGAAGTTGGACCGGCAACCTTTTTGGTATGTAACAGCTAGGACTTTCTCCAATCCATTAAAAAAAAAAAAAAAAAAAGAAAACCCATGTAACAACAACAACAAGGATGAGAACGATAAACAGCCGTGGCAACTACTGTTTGGAGAGTGTTTGCTTGTCACCAGACACCAATAGCTTTATACCAATGCCTGTGTTTCCATCAGTGAGAGACGGATCATTACCTTGTTTTGAATAGCTGATGAAGCCGAAGCTCAGAGAAGTGAAGCAACTTGCCCAGACTCACAAAGCCCACCAACATCAGGGCCGGCACAGCAAGTTCAAGCCACTCTACCACACGGCTCTCAGTTGATTCTCCCTTTCACGTCAAAGGCCCCATCCTCCCAGCCTCTCCAGATCAGGAGACCTGAGAGCATATCACTCATGGAGTCCAAATATCAGACCCACAGGTATCATCTGATCCATCCCCTCAGTCAGCAGGTAGAGGCCAAGTCCCCAAGGAGGGAAGGGATTCACCTTGGTGCCACGCCAGTAAGCCAGTACCTCAGGCCATGAGCTGGCTCAGGGAAGATGGGAGAAAGGTTTCTATCACTTGCAACCAGCTCCTTGCTGATCTGGACAGGCCAGCCGTGTGGAAGAAGGCCTCGGAACCGACAGATTGTCCTACAGGGAATTCCCACGGTACCACTGCCCTAAGCTCCTCGGTTCTCTGAGCCTGTCGCCCCATCTGAAAATGAGGAACCCCTGCTCCCTCCCCTCTAAGGGACAGTGGCTGCACTCGGCACAGGGGAGCAGCTCCAGGCACAGCCCCCGGGGGCTGGGGGTGCTGCAGCCCAAGGACTGAATCCAAGGACTGAGAGGTCCTGGCCAGGAGAGGGTCCTCCAGGAAGGGACTGGACCTGAAGCAGCTCATCCCTCCACTACAGCGAGTTGGTCCTCAGGGCCGAGTCCCCAGCTGCTCGGCCGGGAGAGCCTGGCAGCCGCCCGTCCCAGTAGCACCAAGAAAAGAGGATTTCAAGTAAATTAAAAACAAGCATGTGTGTTTCTCCTTGGCCCATCTGTGGCAGTTTCTCGAAGCACCAGCTCTCTTGGAAGGGGGGAAGGAACAAGGCGGAAGTCGAATGGCTCTTGGAGAAGCTGGAAAAATTAGCAATTAGGAGGGAAAATTGTAATGAGAAAATGAGCCTTAATAAGGCAAACACAATACTGCAACGGCTTTTTTCTTGCTCTCTCGCGAAAACAAGCGGTGACTTCATGTCTGGGTTTCTCTGCCTTCCTGCGGCAGAGCCAACTGGGAAAGAGCGGGAGAAAATATCTCCATTGTCCCTAGACAGCGTCCATGGCATCCAGGAGAGAGGCGGCCTGCTAGGCCGTGATGAGCAGGGGAACCTCACAGGTGCCCTTTGTGGAACCCCTGCTCTGCTCCTGGCATCACACTCTGTGTACCCACACTCCATTAGCCAGGATGGGCTAGGTCCTGCTGCAGCAACCACCCAAACTCTCACTGACTCAACACATACAACTTACATCTCAGTCACATTAGATATGCAGAGGGTCCGCTTGGCTACATGCTTGATGGTTGTCACGGGGGGTAGGGGTGGGGGAGGGCGGGGGAGGTAGAGTGAATTTTTCAGTCTCTCACTTTCTCTTACAGTTTTTATGCATAAGGGACACTCATCACTTAGCATGATATTTCACTAGCCAAAGTAAGTCACTTGGCCACACCCAACTTCAAAGAGGCATGGGCCTGCATTCCTAATGTGTACCCCATGGAGGATCAGGAAAAGCTGTGACTAGCCCTAACGACTATCACGTATGTGTTATCTAATCCTCTCCAAGGGAGGTAGGTGGTAGCATCCTCACTTCACAGGTGAAAAGGCTGAGCCCAGGAGAGAGGACATGAGTCCTTTCATTCATTCAAGTATTCATCCAGCCTTGATCACTTGCACTTTCATCAACAACTAAATAAGCCTCGACTTCTTGATATAACTTCCTATAATGCATTCAACATTCAGCCAACATTTTTTGAGGACTAGTGCTAAGCCTGGCACTAGGGATACTGGAATGAGTAAAATACACATATGCTCTGCCTTCATGGAGCTCACGGTCTAGCTGAGAGACACGCAAAAACAAGAAAGCGAGTAAAGAAACTGGAAAAATGACAGTGTGAAGCCTGAGAAGGACAACCCTAGAGCTGCGAAATGAGCATGCTGAATGAATGGGCACACTAGGGTGCGAGTGAATGCTCCCGCAGGACCCAACTCAAGGGGCCAGCCAGGCAGCTGACAGCAGGGTTTGGAAGCTGGAGCTGAGCTGCACTGCCACCACTTTCTAGAGCTATGATCTTGAGTAAATCACTTAATTCTGCAGGCCTCGGTTAAGACAAGAAAGCTTACACTGAGAGCTTTACCTATCTAGAAAGAATTTATATAAGGTGCCCAGCCACCTATAGATCAGGGACATAGAAAGAGACCTTAGAGTAATTCCAACGCAGAGAAAACAGAGAGCCCAAGACTGGGTAGCGGCTGAACTCTGCTCCCGCCAGGGCCAGCTTTCCAGCCTGCAAAGTGGGTTTTCTGGGTGTTTCAGGCCCTCCGCTCTGATATCTCTGGGCCTAAGAATTAATATCTTTAAAGGCCAGCAGACAGGCACCCTTCATACAGAAATAGCTGCGTCTTTCATAAATATGGAGGCGGATCAATGTCTCTGGGCCTGTCCACTGATAACTTCAACAGGCCATCTGCAGACACTGGAAATCACCAGTGGTGACATCACTCAAACCTGTGCCCGGCCGGCTGCTACCACAAGGGCCTCTGCTAATCTCCAAAGGCCTGGGTCGGGGACCTCCAAGTTCTCACCTGGGGCTGTTGGCACCACCTGGGAGTTCAGTTCCAAGGGCACTGGCAGGACTCCCAAGCTGCTAGGGACGCAGGTACAGGCAAACTGAGACCTCCTAGAAAGAAGCGTGGTGGCACCCAAACCAGCCACACTGAGCTTTTATAGGTTCCCTGTGAGAGGCTCTGATTGGCTCAGGTTGCCACACTTCTAGATGGAACGTTCCTATTGGACAGAGCTCACGTCTGCCACCACCCATTTGTTTGTCTTTGGCTCCGCCCCCAAGCCCTGGTCCAATCAGCTACGCAAGAGGGCACCTGGTGCTGTTGACTGGCGCAGAGGCAGAGGCCGCTCTAAGAGCCCGCAGCCAGGAGTGTGCAGTCACCCCGGCTGCTGCCGCCCCTAAAGACACAGACATCCTTGACGAGTCCCTCACTTTCTTCTCTGCAAAACAGGTCCAGTGGAATCCCCTATGTGCTGCTCATATCGCCCTACAACACACCCCGGGAGTGGCTCCTGGCCAGTTCCCGCCACACTCGGCAGAGGTCAGTCCAGCTTCCACATGCATGGTACCTCGAGGGTGCGAGTGGGGAGGGGGGAGAAGAGGAAGAAGGCCCCTGGAAGGCGGCCTAAAGCCCCCAGCCCTTTATATGCACAGCGTGCAGACAGCACCTGCCACACGTAGCCTGGCCCCTCCACGACCATTTCCTCTCCATCTAACTTTTCGAGCATCAGGCAAGCTAGCGGGGCACCAACACCATTCCTGCTGTGGACGGAAGGCTCTTCGCTGCCAAGGAGTTACAAGCCCAACACATTAAGGCCCACATTTCCGGCCCTCCCGTGGCCAAGCCTCTCCCTTCCAGCCCAGGAGGGCCAGAGCTGGAGAAACAGCTGGACTGCCTGTGCAATGTGAGTTAATGGGAGTTATAATTTCTCCAGTGCCTCCGCCTAGAAATGGGAGCGATGTGCATAATTTATGGGGGTCTGGGTCTGCGCTACCAGGCTGGGCACCACTTGCTCGCAGTTGGACAGATGTGGGAGAAGGGAAAAGCTCCCAGAGGAGGGCCTGCCCAGAGTGGCTGCGCTGGCCTGGCTCTCAGCCCTGTTCTGTAGGAATCTGATCATCTGGGGGCTGGAGAGAAGGCCTAGAACTAGCATTTCTCTGAGCTCCGCTGACTGGGGGCAGTGGGTGAGGGGGGGTGCACCTGCTTTATTAGTGATGGTGGCTTTGTGGCCCTGAGTCTCAGCCCCACTGAGGAGGGGGGCATTTGAGCAGCCTTGGGGGGACCCTCTCACTTGCCTTCCAGCCTGATCCCAAGCTGAGCATTTGTTCATTTTTCTGACTATATTCCCCGCTAGAACATCAGCTATGTGAAGGCAGGAGTCTTTGTTTCCTGACTGCTGTTGCTTCAGCATCTAGAATAAGGCCTGGTCCATAGTAGGTATTCAATAAATGTTTGTTGACGAGCTGTGTGAGCTCAGGATCTCAGCAGGAATCAAGGAGACAGTGTGGTAAAATTGAAAGAAACAGATATGAGTCTGAATCCTTATGCTGCTGCTGATTTGCTGTGTGACCTTGAACAATTTGTTGTTTTTCATTTGCTAATTTGTGTCCAACTCTCTGCAACCCCATGGACTGCAGCACACCAGGCTACCCTGTCCTTCACTATCTCCCGGAGTTTACTCAAACTCGTGTCCATTGAGTTGGTGATGCCATCCAACCATCTCATCCTCTTCACCCTTTTCTCCACCTGCCATCAGTCTGTCCCAGAATCAGGGTCTTTTCCAGTGAATCAGTTCTTCATATCAGGTGGCCAGAGTATTGGAGCTTCAACTTCAGCATCAGTCTTCCCAATATTCAGGATTGATTTCCTTTAGGATTGACTGTTTTGATCTCCTCTCAGTCACGGGACTCAATTTAAACCTCGTTTTTAAACTCGGGACCACTGCTTCCTCCCCTCAAAACTAGGGACAATGGGATTATTCTCTTGGGACCCTAATGGGGTATCTCAGGTTGGGAAGAGGAGTCAGTCAGGCATCAGGCAGAGTTGGCAGAGCAGTTATGAAGCCCATCTCAGAATCAAGCCGGGCTCAGGAATCCTTTCCATAGACCAAAGCTCCCCACCTGGAGGAGACTTTCCCCTCCAGGGGACCCTTGTTCCTATCTGGAGACATTTCCGGTTGTCATGCTGGAGGAAGGCTGTCATCTGATGGACAGAGGCCGAGAGTGCTGCTTAATACCTGCAGTGCACAAAACAGCCTCCACAAAAGGATTATCCAAACCGAAAATGTCAATAGTGCTGAGGCTGAGAAACCCGGATCTAGACCAAGGAGGGCGTCTGGAGCTGCAGAGTCCCCCGTCTGTACAATGGAAGGAGGGCAAGGTGACCACAGCAAAGGCAGACTTCCACTGAGTCAGAGCCTTCCAAGCCCCCAAACCCACCATTGCCCAGAGGGAGCTGTGAGCATCAGGGGGGCCCTCCTGGGGAGTATGCTTCCCCTGAATGCCGGAGGAAGCAAGGGGCCCCCAGGGTCTCTCTCCACCCATGTAAATCAGCCCAGGAAGGTAGGAGCAGTGGCAGCCCTAACTGAGGCCAGAGAGCTGTGTCAAAAGTTCAAAGAACATTCTAGGATTTCTTCCTTAATCGTGTCTTTAAGAGCAAGCCCCAGACCCTGGCGTTCCAGTGCTGCCAGCTGCGCCATAAACCATCTTTTCGTGACAGGCTCTGTCCCAGAAAGCTGAGCTCAGGAGGGGGCTGGTGAGCTCTGCAGAGTGTGGCTGGGAGCTCAGGTTATGGAACCGCCCCGCAGTTCTCAGGCCACCGACTCTGAGATTCAAGAAACCACCCCCAAGTCTCCAGAGCTGCCCACCAGGACTCGAGAGCCAATGGCTCCCGGCTTTCTGACACTAGCTCCACAGCCAAGGGTGCACGAAGGCCAAGGCTCAGGAAGACGTGCGCCCCGATGATTCTGGAAGCGTGGCCTCTGGCATTTCACCTCCCGCTTAGGGACCCCATTCCCCCTTGACCTCAGGGGAGCCCAGCTAGCACAGTCAACAGGGTGGTGGGCTGCACCCCCCAGACCAGCAAGGCCTGTACTTGCCCAGCCTCAAGACCCAAGAGAGAGCCTGGAGTTAGCAATAGAGACATCAGTGGTTTGAAGCATGGGGATCTTACACTTCTGAATCGAGGTCCTGGAGCAACACGCCACCGTGTGTGTCAGCCAGTGGGCAGGACATGGTGGGAAGAGGAGTTTTGCAGTTATAGGGGAGCTGGGGTCAGGCTGGCTCATCGGTAACCTGGGCAACTACCAGAGGGGCTCACCCCTTACCTCCTCTTTGAGAAACTGTCCTAGTGGAGATGTTCTGATCTCAAGATTAGAACAGTCACTAGCTGCAGTTGGGGCAAGTACATAGGAAGCTTAGTCATGTGAGTAGGGTCTAGGAGAAGCCGGCATGGTCAAGCAGGGGATTGAAGCAGGCTGAGCAAGAAGACAGCCATCTTGGGCGGCCTGATCATACACAAGGGTTTTCAACTTGACAGTCTGGCATGTTTGCAGTCACATGGGTGACACAGTGCTGAAACCACAGGGCATCCTGAGTTCCGGGTTTTCCTGCTGGAGGTCAGCTCCCTGTAGGGAATGAGGAAAGAGTGTCCACAGCCCTGAAGGTGCCAGGGCCACACTGGGCCAGCTCCCCGGGAATGGATTCTGGGGGCTCCCACCAGCAGGGAACGCAGCTGAGCCAGTTCGTCCAGGAGTCTGGCTGGAACGAGCCCGAGTACTCAATAATACATTCCCCCTAAATGGGGACATCGATCAGGTGGCAGCGGCGGCCCGCGCCTCCGCCTGCGTCAGGCTGGGACGACACACATCTGTTTCAGCAACAAGGCGCAGGCTGCCTCCCAGAGCCCTGCAGTGTCCCCAGCCCCCGGGGCCTTTTGAGAGAGAGCAGCGCAGCCAGCCCCGACAGGCTCAGCTTCTCTGCCCGACAGTCTGAATATTCCATGGGCTTGAATAATGCAGACCTCATGCGAGTCGACTGGGGCTACTAGGAAACTGCAGAGAAACAGGGTGGTAGGCGTCTGATTTTTCATTCCAATCCATGGCTGTTTTGAACTCCATGAGGTTCCTGCGAGGTGAGGGATGAGGCCTGGCATGGGGCAAGGTCGGGGAAGAGCCGTGCAGGGACACGGTGCCACTGTTGGCCTCTGTGGTGTTTGAGGCATCTTTGAGTTGGAAGGAAAAGGCTGTTGGAGCTGGGCTAATCCAGGCTCAAACCCAGGCTCCACAACTTAGGCCCAAGTCATGTGACTTTGCTGAGCCTCAGTTTCCAAATCGGTAAATGGGAGCCATTGCCTTGGAGCATCAAATGAGGCTGGATGGGGAAATGCACACTGGAATTCTCAGCATGCCTTAATCCCCCCGCCTCCCCATCCTCCTCCGTCACCTCCACCATCACCATCACCCTCACCATCACAGTCTTCATCCTCAAGCCGGAACGCCATGGAGCTGCACTCCCGCCTTGCTTTCACTTTACCCCGTGTGCTGTGAAATTTTCCTGACTGCTTCTGAGAGTATGCTTGCCCAAGAAATGCAGGGGCTGGAAAGGAGGACCATTACACAAGGTGGTTAAGATGTCTAACCCAGACTTCCCTGGTGATCCAGTGGTGAGGAGTCCTCCTGCCAATGCAGAGGACACAGGTTCCCTCCCTGGTCCGGGAAGATTCCACGTGCCAGCTAAGCCCATGCGCCACAACTCCTGAAGCCCACGCACTGCGTGAGAAGACCCGAACATCACAACTAGGGAGCGGTCCCCACGTGCCACAACTAAAGAAAGCCTGCATGCAGCAATGAGGACCCAGCAAAACCAAAACTTAATTGATTAATTAATTAATTAAATGTCTTGTCTTTCACCGTCTCCAGGAGTTTTCTCAAACTCATGTCCATTGAGTCTGTGATGCTATCTAACTATCTCATCCTCTGCCATCCCCTTCTCCTTTTGCCTTCAGCCTTTCCTAGAATTTTCCAAGGTCTTCTCAATGAGTAAGATCTTTGCATCAGGTGGTCAAAGTATTGGAGCTTCAGCTTCAGCGTGTGTCCTTCAGATGAATATTCAGAGTTGATTTCTTTTAGGATTGACTGGTTTGATCTCCTTGCAGTCCAAGAGACTCTCAAGAGTCTTCTCCAACACCACAGTTCAAAAGCTCAATTCTTTGGCATTCAGCCTTCTTTATGGTTCAGCTCTCACATCCATACATGACTACTGGACAAGCCATAGCTTTGACTACACGGACCTTTGTTGGCAAAGTGATGTCTTTGCTTCTTAATATGCTGTCTAGGTTTGCCATAGCTTTTCTTCCAAAGAGCAAGCATCTTTTAATTTCATGGCTGTAGTCACCATCCACCATGATTTGGGAGCCCAAGAAAATAAAAGTCTGTCACTGTTTCCATTGTTTCCCTGTCTATTTGCCATGAAGAGATGGGGCCAGATGCCATGATCTTAGTTTTTGAATGTTGAGTTTTAAGCCAACTTTTTTCACTCTCTTCTTTCACCCTAATAAGAGGCTCTTTGGTTCCCTAGGGCTGCCTTAACAGAGTATCACAAACAGAGGGGCTCAAACAACTGAAGATTATTATCTCCCAGTAATCTAACATCACTGCTGCTGCTGCTAAGCTGCTTCAGTCGTGTCCAACTCTGTGCGACCCCAGAGACGGCAGCCCACCAGGCTCCCCCGTCCCTGGGAGTCTCCAGGCAAGAACACTGGAGTGGGTTGTCATTTCCTTCTCCAATGCAGGAAAGTAAAAAGTGAAAGTGAAGTCTCTCAGTCGTGTCTGACTCTTTGCGACGCCAGGGACTGCAGCCCACCAAGCTCCTCCATCTATGAGATTTTCCAGGCAAGAGGACTGGAGTGGGGGTGCCATTGCCTTCTCCAAATCTAACGTCACTAGAAATCTGAAACCAAGGTAACTGCAGGGCCACGTCGCCTCTAAATGTGCCCGTGGAGGACTTGCTCCAGGCCCGTCTCTTAACTTCTGGGGCCCCTTGGCTTCTGACGGTGGGAGTCTGATCTTCACCTGGTGTTCTTCCGGTATGTGCGTGTCTGTCCAAGTTTCTCTTTTTTGTTTTTTTAATTCCAGTAGACCTTATTTTTTAGAGCAGTTTTAGGTCCACACAAGCATTGAGCAGAGGGTACAGAGATTTTCCATATACACTGCAAATACACATCCTTCCCAGCATCACCACCCCACACCAGAACAGGACGTTTGTTACCAGCTGAACTTATATTGACACAACATTTTTACTCCAAGTCTGCAATTTACACTAAAGTTGGCTTTGGTGTTGTTCCTCTTTTCATTTTATAAGGACTCCAGTAATATTGGATTAGGGGCCCACCCTTATCCAGTATGACATCTTAACAATTACATCTGGAGCAACCTTATTTCCAAACAAGCTCTCATTCTGAGGTTTTTGGAGTTAAGACTTAAATGAATGAATGGCAGGGGGCAGGGAGAGCAGAGTTACAGTTCAGTTCATAACACTCTGCAACTTTCTTTTTCACTTAGGCACTTATTAAAAAAAATCTTTCCAGGTCATTGTTCCAGCTTATTCTTTTTTAATGTTTTATTTATTTACTTTTTGCTTGGGCTGGGTCTTCGTGACTGTGTGGGCCTTTCTCTGGCTGTGGGATGCAGGGGCTACTCTCTCGTTGCAAAGCATGGGCTTCGCGTTGTGGTGGCCTCTCTTGTTGCAGGTCACGGGCTTTAGTGCGCGGGCTTCAGCAGCTGCAGCTCCGCAGACTCTAACGCACAGGCTTGGTGATTGCGGCGCAGGGCTTAGTTGCCCTGCAGCCTGTGGGCCCTCCTGGATCACATGGAAGCCATGTGCTCTGCACTGGCAGATGGACTCCTTACCATGGAGCTGTCGGGGGAGCCCCAGCTCATTCTTCAAAAACACGCACACACAACTGAGACATAGTTCACATAACATACAACTGACCAATTTCAGTGCAGTTCAGTCACTCAGTCATGTCTGACTCTTTGCGACCCCATGGACTGCAAACTACCAGGCTCCTCCGTCCATGGGATTTTCCAGGCAAGAGTACTGAGTGGGGTGCCACTGCCTTCTCTGAGTATATTCACAGATACACAGAATCTTCATTGCAGTTAATTTGAGAAAATTTTCATCACCTCAAAAGGAAACCTCATACCATTTAGCTATGGTTTAGCCCCTTACTCTTCACTCCCTTATTATCCCATCCTAAGCAACCACTAACCTACTTTTTGTCTCCATAAATTTTCCTATTCTGGGCACTCTCCGAATGATTCATGCGTTGTGATCCTTTGTGACTGGCTTCTTTTACGGAGCGTATTTCACGGTTCATCTGTGTCATAGCAATTGCTGGAACTTCATTCTTTTTTGTGGACAGATAGTATTGCGTTATATGGACATACCATATTTTTAAATCCATTCAACTGTTGATAGACATTTGGTTTGTTTCCACCTTTTGGGTATTATGAATAATGAGGCAATAAACATCTTTGTGCAAGTTTTTATATGGGCAAATGTTTTCTTCTTCTTGGGCATATATCTAGAAGTAGAATTGCTGAGTCATGTGATTACTCTATGTTTAATCATTTGAGGAACTGCCAAATTGTTTTTAAACATGGTTATACCACTTTATACTCCCAACAGTTGTGTATGACGGTTCCAGTTTCTCTATATCTTCATCACTTACCACTATCGGACTTGTTTGTTTTTAACTGTTATCTGAGTTTTTGATCGATCCATCCTAGTGGGTATGAAATGATATCTCATTGTAGTTTGATTGGCATTTCCCCAAATGCGAATCTTTTCAACTGTTTATTGACTATTTACATGTTTTCTTTGGAGAAATGTCTGTTCAAGTGATTGGCCCACTTGTAAATTGGATTCTTTGTCTTTTTGAGTTTATGAGATCTTTATGTATTCTAGATATAAACCCTTTGTCAGATAAATGATTTGCAAATATTTGCTCCCATCCTGTAGTGGGCTGTCTCTTTATTAACAATGTTCTTTGAAGCACAAAAATTTTCAGTTTTGATGAAGTGCTGGTGAGCTATCCTTTCCTTTGTTGCTCATGCTTTTGGTGTCGTATCCAAGAATCCACTGGCAAAAGTGAGATCATTAAGATTTACCTATGGAAAGAAGGTTCAAGAGGGAGGGGATATAGGTATACCTATGGCTGATTCACATTGATGTATGGCAGAAACCAACACAATATTGTAAAGCAGTTATCCTTTAATTTAAAAAAAAAAACTCTCAAAAAATTTCCCTTTGTATTTTCTTCTAGGAGTTTTATAAGCCTTGCCTTGGGTTAGTTTAGTTCATTGTGTCATTCTGAGTTTTTGTATGATGTAAGGCAAATCCTGGAGAAGGGAATGGCAACCCACTCCAGTATTCTTGCCTGGAGAATCCCAGGGGCCGAGGAGCCCGGG
This sequence comes from Nanger dama, assembly GCA_917880005.1. NCBI lineage: Eukaryota > Metazoa > Chordata > Mammalia > Artiodactyla > Bovidae > Nanger > Nanger dama. The sequence goes on along the minus strand of CAKJTW010000063.1, from coordinate 5,775,659 downwards.
AGGCTCAGGCCCATGGAGCTGCAAAGGTCGGGCATGACTTAGTGGCTAAACCGCCACCAAGGCAAACCTGACCCTTTTACACCCGACTGTCTCATCGTCCCAACACCACTTGTTGGGAATATTGTCCTTCTCCCCATTGAATGGTCTTGGCACCTTTGTAAAAAAAATGAGTTCATCATGGATGAAGATGTTGTATTTATATGACATGCAATAGAATACTGAAGTGAAGTGAAGTCACTCCGTCGTGTCCGACTCTTTGCGACCCCATGGACGGTAACCTACCAGGCTCCATGGTCCATGGGATTTTCCAGGCAAGAATACTGGAGTGGTTTGCCATTTCCTTCTCCAGGGGATCTTCCCAACCCAGGGATCGAACCCAGGTCTCCTGCATTGCAGACAGACGCTTTACCGTCTGAGCCACCAGGGAAGCTCTCAGCCATAAAACGAATGGAGATTCTGCCATTTGCAGCAACGCGGATGGACTTGGAGGGCATGGTGCAGAGTGAAGTAAGTCAGAGAAAGACAGATACTGTATGATATCACTTGCATGTGGACTTTAAAAAACACAACAGATTAGTGAATATAACAAAAAAGAAGCAGACTCACAATATAGAGCATAAACTAGTGGCTACCAGGAGGGAGAGGGGGGTGGGGGAGGCGCGATATACTTGGGGGGAGGTACACGTAAGCTACAAAGATATACTGTAGAACATGGGGCGTAGAGCCAACATTTTATAGCAGGGCTAAGTGGAGGGTAACCTTTAGGACTTGTGAATCGCTACATTGTGCACCTGTAGATTACACACCACTGTAGAGCAACTGTACTTAAATTTTTTTAAAGAAATTTAAAAAATAGTTCACCATAGACACATGGGTTTATTTCTAGATTCTCAGTTCTGTTACACTGATATATACGTCTGTCCTTGTGCTCATACCTCACAGTCTTCATTACACGCTTGCTTTGTACCAAGTTTTGAAACCAGTACTGTGAGTTCTCCACATTTCTCTTTTCTTCACAATTGTTTTAGCCATTCTGGGTCCCTTGCCGTTCCATTTCAATTTTAGAATCATCTCGGTAATGTCTACAAAGGAATCAACTGGGATTCTGGTAAGGGTTATACTGAATCTATGGATAATTTAGGGAGTATAGCCATCTTTACACTTTTAAGTTACAATCTCTGCATATGAGATGCTTTTGCATTTATTTAGACCTTTAATTTTTTTCAGCGTTGTTTTGTAGTTTCAGAGTGTAAGTTTTGGGCTACTTTTATTGTTTCTTCCTCAGTATTTTATTCACTTTGATACTCTCATAAATAGCATATTTCAATTACGTTTTCAAATATTTACAAAAATAGTTTTTCCCATTGTAAATATGATGGGTTTTCCACTTCCATTTTTGTTTATTGCTAGTCTAATGAAAAGCTACTTTGTGGTTGCTTATCTAGTATCCAGCCACCTTAGCCTTTTGTTGCTGTTGCTGAATTTTCTAGACACATAATTTACAATCTGAAAATAAAAAACTTTATAATTTCTTTTCACATATTTACATTGTCTTTGTTCATTTTCTGTAACGGTACATTTAGCCAAGATAGTGTTGAGTAATACTGGTAGCTGGTTAGAGAGCATCCTAACTTGATAGACATGAGTTTGGGTGTTAAACTCCAGGAGATGGTGAAGGTCAGGGACACCTGGCATGCTGCAGTCCATGGGGTCACAAAGAGCCAGACATGACCGAGAGACTGAACAACAGGAAAACAGAACTAGCGGTGACGAAAGGCGTCCTCTCTCAGTCCCGACCTTAGTGAGAGTGGCTTTAAAATTTCTGTTCACTGGTCAGTTTGGGTAAAAGGACTTTACATGTTTAACAAGTTTTATCATCTTCCATCTTACTTAGGAGAGCATAGTAGTTAAAAGTGTGTATCCTGGAGTCAAGACAGTGTAAGTCTGAATTGCAAATTATTTACTAGATGTAAAACCTTAAAGAAGTTACTCAACCTGTTTCCTCAGCTATAAAGAGGGAATAATAACAGTTCTGACCTTACATGTTTATTGCAATGATTACATTATTTCTCAGTCTTCAGACTTCCAGAACAGCCAATGAGAAGTCTGATTTTGGTCTAGATTCTCTTAGAAACATTTTTCCTCTGCTTGGAATTTTGAAAGCTTTAAAAAAAAAAAAAAAAAAAGTTTTCCCTAGAATTTAGGAATTTCAACAAACTGATCCTGCCTGAAACTTGGGGTGCCCTTTGGATCTGAAAATGTTTGCGTTTCCATTGAAGGGGGCAAAAAAAAAAAGGTAGTGACTTCAGACCAGTGTTTGTCACGATCATTCCTATCATTGAAATGTGAGTGCCAAACTTTATTTTAGATTTTACTTTGTGGCCAGTGACAATATCAATTGTTGATAACTATTTGGAACATTGGGAACTTCCCCGGTGGGAATCAAAATTACCAAAACCAGTGTTACATTGCCTGATAAAGTTGAGGAAAAGAACATACCCCATGACCCAGCGCTTCTAGCGCCGGATATAAACCCGACAGAATTCCAGCCCAGGGGCACCGTGAGCCTGGCCTTGTTAAAGCAGCACTGCCCCGAGAGCAAAGGAAAGAAACATCCTTGGAAACCACCCAAATTTCAGCAGCAAATTCATTCAGAAGAATGAATCTACAAATTGTGGTCCATTCACGGGACAGAATGCTACACAGTGCTGAAAAAGAAGGACCTGCTGTTTACACTGTGTGGATAGTCTGGGGATGTCATGTAAAGGGAAAAAAGCAGAGGGTAGAAGGATCCACACGGAATGACGCATTTACCTGAAGATCAAAAGCACGCAGAAGTGAGCAATGCCATGCTGAGGGCAGTGCCAGGCGCGTGGTAAAACAATAAAGAACAGCAGGAGAATGGCACAGGGGCGGGAACTAAGGTCTGGGATTGCTTCGGGGGAAAATGGGCAGGGATCGGGGAGTAGACGAGGCCGCAAGGTCAGCGCGCTCTCCCAGAGCACTTTCTTAAACTGGGCGCCCCGGGTACGCCTGGGGCTCCTCGTGGTTACTCCCTGATTACTCATGCATTCTCCTAAATGCTCTTCTTTGAGTCCCACTATTGAACTCCGCAAGCATTTCACAGAGAATGTGGTTTATGAGGAGCCAGGGGTTTGCCGTGAACGGGAACAGAGCCAGGAGCAGGTGGCTGAAGGGACGTATGGGATCAGGGTGGCAGTGTCCTGGAGGTGTGGGTGGCAGGGGTAGTCACCAGGTACATTGTTTGTAAAGAATTTAAAACATAATAAAACTGACTTAAAGTCGGTCTGCTTTTTATTATCACCATGTGCCTGCAATTCTATACAATGTCAGTGATGAATAACCCTCTCTGGAGGGAAAAAAAAAAATCTTCTGCTGGTCTGATGTATAAACAATGGCTACAGTTACTATTGAATTTTAATGATTCTTAAAGCATTTTTATTACTTACCTTTAATAAACATTGAGATCTACATGGAAGTAAATTCCATCGGCACTTGAAACATATAGACTCAGCTACCCCTGGGCTGACCCAATGGTCTCCTCCTGGTCCCGACTCCCATGAACAGGACACTCCACCCAGACCTCCTGCCTCCAGCCCCAGGCTTTCCACCTGGTGCCTGCCCTGGGCAGCCCTCTGCATGGCACCCATGATGCCCAGGCAGGCCTCAATATGACCTCGTGCTGAGGGACCTCATCACCAGCTGCCCTTCCTCCCAACACAGGCCACCCCTTCCCTCCACTTCCTGTCCACACCACCGTCCTCTACCTGCACTGCCAGGAGAGCTGACCCCTTCTTCAAAGCTGACCTCAGAGCGGGTCCTCTCGAGGCCACAGCCAGCGGCTCTTAGCAGCTCTTAGCCCCATTCCCTGCTCCATAGGCAGGGGCCTCTTTGCTGGTCCCCTGGTCACCCTCAGCACCTAGCCCCTGGATGCCCCCAGCTGGTGCTCAGTGCGCATTTGAGGAGGTGAATGGTGTTGGAATCAGTCCTTCCACACCAGGATTCTGGGTCCCAGGAAGGGCCCCACAGCACCCCTTGGAGGGGGCCCCGGTGACCCTGCATGACCCAGGCCACACACAAGGCCCCGGAACCCCAGGGTCAGAGCTGGCGTCGGTGGTCCAGAGAGCCTGTTTGTGAGTGCACACACTTTCTCGAGGCCATATCACAATGCCAAGAATTAATATTTTTGCTCCCTCTTAATCCCCTCAATTAATCTGTAAATTCAACACAATCCCAATCAAAACCTGATCAAGATTTTAATGGGATTTGACAAGCTGGTTCTAATATTCAGATGAAAGTGTGAATGTTCAAGAATAGCCAAGACAGCTTTGAAAAAGAAAGAACAAAGGGAATTTCGTCCGACAAGACGTCAATGTGTATTATAGAGTCATTTAAATAAATATAATGTGATATTAGCACATGAATAGATAAATAGATTCTTCGAACAAAAATAAAAGAATTTAAGATATGAAGAAACGTGGCATTTCAAATCAATGAGGAAAGGATGGATTAGTCAATAATAATGGAACAACTTAAAATTAAATATTCTCTTTATTCCGTTAACAAAAATTAATGAAATAAAGACATATTTTTTTAAATCTTGGAAGAAAAATAGAAGAAAAAAACATAAAATGTATTTACGATCTGGAGTAATCTTAAACTAGATTTAAAGAAAAGAAAATTCATAAATTTCACTATACGGTTTAAATCCATATGAAGAAAGATAATGTAAGTTAAAAGAAGAATGGCAAATAAGATTTACATCCTATATAACAAACTAAGGATAAGTATCCAAAATATACAATATCCAATATATATCCAAAATATATAAGCATCCAAAATATTCTTTAATAAGAAAATAGGAAAAGGTTATGAACGGATAAGATGCAGAACAGAAATTATAAAGGGTTAAGATGCGTGTTAGGACTTCCCTGGTGGCACAGTGGATAGGAATCTGGCTTGTAATCCAGGGGACACCAGTTTGATCCCTGATCTGGGAAGATTCCACATGCAGCGGAGCAAGGAAGCCCGCAGGCCACAACTGTGCGCCTACAGCCTGTGCTTTGCAGCAAGAGGAGCAGCCGCAATGAGGAGCCTGTGCGCGGCAGCCAGAGAGCAGCCCCGCCCTCTGAAAACTGGGGAGAAACCCGAGCGCAGCAAAGAAGACCCGGCGCAGCCAGAAATAAAGTTAGTTTTAAAAGAAGCATGTTAAAAGATGCTCACCTTATTTAGTAAAAGGAGGGAAGTGCAAATTAATTTCACATTTTTCCATCAGATTCGCAAATACTTAAATGTGTCAACATCAAGTGTAGGGAGATAGGTCCTCTCATACACTGCTGGTGACCATTTTGCAGACCAATTTGGCAAGATCTATTAAAATTTCAGGGACTTCCCTGCTGGTCCAGTGGCCAAGATTTTGTGTTCCCAATGCAAGGGATCTGGGTTAAATCCTTGGTCGGGAACTGGATCCCACACGTAGCAACTAAGACCCGGTGCAGTCAAATAAATATTTTTGGAAATTTCATAGGCAGCCTGCCTGACTTCTTTTCTTCTTGTCTAGTCAGACCAAAGGCTGTTAGATAAGGCCGAGCAGGGAGGTACCCACGCCAGAGGCAAGGAGTGCGCGGTAGCTCAGCATTGCTGTAGGAGACTGAATGGGTCCGAGCAGGCAAGACTTTCCACACTGAGGGCCAATGACATGGGGAATCAAAGACTCCACAGGGGTGAGAGGGTGCCCGGGCAGCTGAGCACAAAGGGTATCGCAGCCAAAGCAGAGAGAGAGAGGTGAGGAGGGCCCCCATACCCAAGGGTAATGGTGGTGGCAATGGGAGATTGATCACCTACTTATGGGGGACGGATCCCATAAGCAATGATTTTGAGGATATGGGGCCCTAGCGACTCACTGTTGGGAAACAGAGCTACAAACATGGAAGGCAGGACACTCGGGTGAACTCGGTGGTGTTGGAATGGAACTGGAGGAATGACTTATATAGAGATAGAGAAATACGGCAGCAAATGAACGTGTAAGCGTGTGTGTGTTTAGCTCTGTCCAGAGAGAGAGCCTGGAGACTGGCATCCCAGCAGCAATGAACACACCCCCTGTCCAGATCTTGGCTGCTAACACCACGCTCCACTAAACAGAGACAGCGCACACTCCAGGGCTGGGGCAGAGAAAGAACAAGGTACATCTGGAGTATCTTGTGACAGAAGGTAAGGAAGTGCTCAAAGAATGATAAGGACCAGAGTCAGCTTGAAAGGCTAACCTGCTGGCCAAATCAGGACCAAAGCGAAGTCGCTCAGTCGTGTTCGACTCTTTGCGACCCCCTGGGCTGTAGCCCGCCAGGCTCCTCCATCCGTGAGATGTTCCAGGCAAGAATACTGGAGTGGTTGCCATTTCCTTCTCCAGGGGATCTTCCCAACCCAGGGGCTGAAGCCGGGTCTCTTGCATGGCAGGCAGATTCTTTACTGTCTGAGCCACTAGGGACTCCAATAAATCAGGACCAAGTTGAATATCAAAATAAATAATGGTAAAAAAAAATGCTGGAGAAGGAGATTTCAGAAGATGAGATGATTGAATGGCATCACAGATTCAATGGACATGAGTTTGCGCAAATTCAGGAAGAGAGTGAAGGACTGGGAGGCCTGGTGGCCTGCAGTCGATGAGGTCACAAAGAGTTGGACCTGACTGAGCAGCTGAACAACAACAGCAAAATATAAATAATAATGATGATGATGATAGTAATAGAAGAGGAAAGGGCTTATTTGCGCATCACACACAAAGGGCTTCCCAGAGGGCGCTAGTGGTAAAGAATCCACCTGCCAGTGCGGGAGGTCTGAGATACGGGTTTTATCCCTGAGTCCAGAAGATCCCCTAGCGGAGGACATGGAAATCCACTCCAGTATCTTGCCTGAAGAATCTCATGGACAGAGGAGCCTGGCGGGCTACAGTCCACAGGGTCACAAAGAGTCAGACACAACTGAAGCAACTTAACACTCACACACACATACAAATGTAACCCCCCCTCCTCCCCCACCACACACATACACGGGAGATGTGGACAAATGAGCTAACCCCCTGCCTCAACTTCTGCATCTATAAAATGGGACCGTTATAGCGCCTATTTCACTGTGGCGAAAGTAACACCACCGTTGGCAAATCTGGCAGAAATGACCACAGTCCGGTGAACAACGTCACCCTGGTAGGCTCTGGGGCAATAGAAATCTTGTCCCACCTCCTATGATGCAGGGAGCGAACACAGCGTCGCTTCTGCAGGTTCCTGAGAAGCTGCAGAACCTGAGTCTGCCATGACAAACCCCAGCTGAGACCATTATGGGAAAGAGCAGGCCTGTGCTGCTTGGAAGTGAAAGATAGGGACAGGCAAGGAACTCTCCAGATGAAGACAGGCAAAGATGCTGTGTATGTGGGTGGGTGGGTGTGGGCGTGTGCTCAGGTGCTCAGTGGAGTCCGACTCTTTGCAGCCCCTTGGACTATAGCCCATCAGGCTCCTCTGTCCACGGAATGTTCCAGGCAGGCATATTAGAGTGGATTGCCACTTCCTCCTGCAGGGGATCTTCCTGACCCAGGGATCAACCCAAGTCTCTTGCGTCTCCTGCATTGGCAGGCAGACTGTTGACCAATAGTTCCACCTGTGTGTCAGCTAAACATGCGGCTTAGTCTGGGATCCTTCTGCTATAAAAGACGTCCTGAGACCCGTGGTGAAACTTGGATGGACTCTGAGCATCGATGGTCATAATGCAGCAGCGTTCATTTCCTGCCTTGGTGGTTGCAACGTGAGTAGGTGGAAAATGTCCTTGTTTGCAGGAAATGCACACTACAGGTTTTTGCTTTGATTTGTTGCTTTTTGGCAGAGGTGGGGGGTTTCAGTGTTGATAGTCCATGTGTGGGCATCTTCAGATAGTGTTCAGAAAAAGCAAGGTTTCTACACCAGCCTTGCTCTACCTGAGCTTTGTGGATGCAGCTGATGGGGGTCATCATTGCACCTTGAGTACCAGCACGGGGCTGGGTCTGTCTCAATCACCAAGAAAGTGTCAGCACATAGTAGGCACTATATAAATGGTCCTTTTTACAATTTTTAAGATACGGACCATTTTTAAAGTCTTTATTGAATTTAGTACAATTGTTTTTGTTCTTTTTCTATGTTTCGGTGTTTTGGCCACAAGGGGTGGTAGGATCCTAGCTCCCCGACCAGGGATTGAACCTGCACCCCTGCCTTGGAAGATGAAATCCTAATTACTGGAGCACCAGGGAAGTGCCTACTGATGATCTTCAAGGTGGAGTTTTGGGATCACAAAGGCAACCTGCTTATCAGAAAAGGGCTGTGCCTAGGTCTGTGTTCATCTCTCCATTCCTCAAGGAATAGGTTGGCTTTGTGATTTGGGCAAACTTCAATTTTCTTGTTAGCAAAATGGATATAATAATAAAGGAATTGGACTGGACAGTCAGTTGCAGCTATGTAGAGAAGCTGGAGTCCCATTCTCGGTCAGGGGGTCTGGCATCCTCACCTGGACCCCTGGACCACATCCTTCCTACCTCCTCAGGGTTCTGGCTCATGCTGACTCCTGTTTCCTGGGGCCCTGTGATTGGCCAGCCTTGGAGTTGGATGCCCGTGGGCCAGGATACATTGAACATGAGCTGCCTTCAGTCTGGTGAGGATCACAGGTGGATTGACAACCGTGACACAGTGGGGCAGATGCTGGGGGACCCCCAGGAAGGAACGAGAGGCCAGTAGCCACCCTGGATTTGAAGATCAAAACCACCAGACTCGGCTCATCCGTCCAGGTCATCCTGACACCTACACAGTGGGGCGTGTGTGGATGAGCATAAGTGACAAGTCACTCCAGCTTCAGTCACAGTCTGCTCTGGGCTCAGCAGCCCACATGGAGAATTCGGTGTAAGCCAGGAAACAACCATACGAAAAGTGCTATTACTGCCCCATTTCATGGATGGAGAAGTTGAGGCAGGGGTTAGTGCACTTGCCCAGGCAGCTCTTACGTGAACGCAGGCAATCCTATCCTTTCATGCCATTGCCCAGAGGATAGATGGAGAGAGCAGCACACGCACCAGGAAGTCCTTGCCGTGGCGATGCGGCCCCCTGGGGGCGGTGGGATGGGGGAGGGTGGAGAGGCTCCTCACTGGCCTGCTGGCCATGCCAGCATCCTAGCAACCCAGAAGGCTCTGATGAACACCTCAGTCCTGGAGGACTTACTTTTTTTTTTTTGTATTAGAAATGTCACAGGAAGTCCACTCAAATGTTTGAAGTCACTGCCAAGCGTGCACACGTTTGATATTAATTAAAGCGAAAGATGACAGCCTCCAGGAAAAGGAGTAATTTTCTTCTCTTGGAGAAATGACCTTTCAGGAGAGCTTGTTCTCAGTTCTAGCTGGTCATTATCAGAAATTACTGAGTATTTTCAATAAAGCTGGGGTCACCAGCTCTGTTGGCAGCGTCCCACCTCCTGGTAAGAGAAGGGGCTTCCTTCCTGGGGGCGGGTGGGGGAGTCCCTTGCCCTTGGCCAAGCCATGAACCTGTCCTTGGTGAACAAAGAATGAACCGTGCTTGGAATGCCTACAGCCCCACCCCAGCCTGGACCCCCGCAGCCACCGGGGGACAAGGTCTCAGCTGCCCAGCGCTGTGACCTCCTGCTTCCCGTGGTCTCTGCCTACCTCATCTCAGGCCCACGGCCACAGCCACACCCTGACCTTCATCACCCCTCCCAACAGCAAGTCCAGCTCGCCCTCCCTGCACCCCCTCCCTCCTCCAGTGGCCCCCCCTCCGCACCCCTTCCCGAAGCTGTGGGGACGCCCCCGCCCTGGCCAAGATGGCCTTTCAGTGCCTTAAACCACACAGCTTCCCAGTCCCTTCCTTCCCTGGAGAACTCGCTGCAGCTCCTTGTGGGCCACACCTCCCGGGAGCCCTTCCTCAACCCCACTCGCTGGGCAAGGGACCTTCCCTTTCTGGCCACCTGCACACCTGCTTTCTTTTCTTCTACGTCCTTGCCAGCCTCTGGCACCGTCTTAGCTGTGTCCTGCTGTGTTATAGGATTCTCCCTCCAGAACAGGAGCCCCTCGGGAGTTCCAGGCGCTCTCCTCCCTTCCTGAAAGGGGACCCACATGGCCCAGGAGCCCCGAAAGCTAGGAACCAAATTGGCTGGAGCCTAGGTCCTGTGTTTCTCTCCCAGCTCTTCTCTCTGACCTGGTTTCCTCATCCATGAGATGCACAAGCCCCTGTACCCGCCTATCTCAGGCCACAGGGAAGGTCAGATGGGATTGCAAGTCACCCCTGGATGGGAGGGTCTGAAGATGGCCCACCTGTTTGCCCCCTACTGAGCGGCTCACTGAAAGCCAAGAATGCCCAGCCGATGCTCTATGGGCCTGTTTATTTCTTGGAACGTCCACGCGCCTGTCCCATTGTTGGGCTGCCTTCACTGGTCTCGAGGTGCCCGGGCACACCATCCATCTCAGTCCCTCGGACGCATTTAGGCTAATAAAGGCTGAGCCTCTTTGCTGTGATGGAGACGAAGCTGCTTCCGGGTTTCTTTTGCAAGATAAATAGCTGGTGGAAAAGTAATACCGCATAATAGAATATAGTCAAGGAAGGGAGTGTTTTAATATAGCTGGATGTGGCGTGTGGGTGGTGAAAAATAGCTTAGTTTGTTTTTAAAGAAGAGAAAAAGAGAGGTGAGATGCTTCGTCCCTGCAGGAGAGCCTCCGAGGCTCAGAGGAAACACATAGCCCCGGAGAGGGGTGCTGCAAGCTGGTCACCAAGTGGTGGGAAGAGGCTGGGACCAAGAGTCCCGAAGCTGAGTTCAAGTCGCAGCGTCCTCTCCGGGCAAGTGCGAGGGAGTCAGTTTGGCCTCTAAGGCTTCAGTTTTCCTCCTCTAGAAAACGGGAGTAACCCACCTTTTTCCCAGGTATCAAGGTTCATTACCATCCTTCAAGGCCTCGGGGATGGAGGGACCCTGGTAATTTGGTGGAGAAAGTAGAAGGGGTTTTGAGTCACAAGGACTCAGGGAAGTACTATAAGATCCATTATATTGGTACTATCTGGGTAAAGAAATGAGTGTTCTCACTGCTGGCACTGGGTTACACAGGCCCATGGGCTGCAGTCCATGGGGTGGCTAAGAGTTGGACATGACTGAGCGACTTCACTTTCACTTTTCACGTTCATGCGTTGGAGAAGGAAATGGCAACCCACTCCAGTGTTCTTGCCTGGAGAATCCCAGGGACCGGGGAGCCTGGTGGGCTGCCGTCTATAGGAGTCGCACAGAGTTGGACACGACTGAGGTGACTTAGCAGTAGCAGGGTTTAGAAAAAGGAACATCTGAAGGCTGAATGAGATGGTTGGATGGCATCACCGACTCAATGGACATGAGTCTGAGTAAACTCCAGGAGTTGGTGATGGACAGGGGCGGCCTGGTGTGCTGCTGTCCATGGGGTCGCACAGAGTCAGACACGACTGCGCGACTGAACTGACGGCTGAATTTGAGGAACGGTTGACATTGAGGAAGTCACACTTTAGTGGTGAAGGTGGACATAGAACCAAATCATTAAAGACCCTCAGGGTCTTCCCAGGTGGTGCTAGTGGTGAGGAGCCCACCTGCCAACACAGGAGATGTAAGAGACTCCAGGTTGGATCCCTGGGTCGGGAAGATCCCCTGGAGGAGGACATGGCAACCCACTGCAGTATTCTTGCCTGAGCAATGCCATGGGCAGAGGAGCCTGGCGGGCTCCAGTCCACAGGGTCACAGAGAGTCGGACGCGACTGAGTGACTTGGCACGCACGTGGCACGCACACGAGGCCACAGCGGGGAGACAGCAGGCAGGGTTTCCCAATTTTGTGAAGGTGCCATTGGAGCGGCGCCCTGCAGGAAAGGGGTCTCTGTCTTCATTGCAAGGGGCTTCTTGGTCACTTGAGGCCAGAAGGCCCCTCCTAAGCTGCCAGAGACTTTGAGGCCAAGGCAGCGGGCCCAGTGGGCAGCCCTGGGCAGCCTCCCCTGGCTGCGCCCGTGGGGTGGGTGAGGGGGTGGGGGGGCAGCACAGGCCTCTCTGGGTCCAGCTCCTTGTCTGGACAAGGGTGGTCATCACAGCTCATCATGTCATGGGGGAGGGCTGCAGCCAGGCTGCCCAGGTCCCAGTCACACGTGCGCATGCACACGTGCGCATGCACACACACACACCTCACATACGCAGGGTCACGCATGCAGGCACACTAACTTCGCCGGGCCTCAGCTTCCTGGGTCATCAAGCCCGGTGGCCCCGGAGCCTCGAATGGACGTGACTGACACGCAGGAGTGCCCAAGGCGTGGGGTCGTGCTTGGCATCTTTCCCATTAGCTCTTCCGTCTGTGCCAGTCCCTGGGGTGGGGGACTCAGATGGCCTCAGAGGCAGACCATAATCCAGGTCCCATGTAGCACCCACGTCCTCATGACAGGGGCTTGCTCCCTCGGCAGGGCGAGGGCTCAGATCCACGGGTGGGGGATGGCACAGGTGGGCGGCAGACAAGGAGAGCCAGGAAAGGAGGGGGGTTTCAGGCAGACGGTGGCAGGGGGGGCCTTCCAGGGGTTCCAGGCCAGGGGAGGTGGGACCTGGGCCTTGAAGAAAGCATCGGTGAGGTGGCGCCATGACCCACCCTCCCTGGCTGGCTGGGAACGGTGGGCCAGCACCCGGAAGCCCACCAGACAGGTGAGTATTCCATGTATGCGACCCTCTCCGCTAGAGATGAGCACCAGCATGTGTTGCTATTGGCTGAGTTTTTCAATTGCCTGGAAAACCCTGTCCTTTTCCTCTGTGTGGGCTGCCAGTCTCTCAGCATTTCATTTCAAAAACAAAAAAGCACCACTTGGACCCTTATGCGCTGCTACAGATTTGTCTGCAGTTCTCGCTGTACTTTTTAAAAAGAAATTAAAAAAAAAATTTTTGTGTGCAGCCTGGCAGCTTGATTTCCTCGCAGTCCCGAGAACACAGAGCCGCCCCTGGGCACGGTCCTTAGAGCCTCCTGAGGACTCTCCCATGGAGACCCTGTCCACGCGGGCAGGCCTGGGACCCCGGTGCCCTGCAGGAAGTGACAGGGCAGGGTTCAGGCCCAGGCAGTCTCAGCCAGGACACAGGGTCTTGCTCTGTATTTTTAAACTGAATTTAGACTCACAGAAAAGCTATAAAAACAGTGCAGTTTCCGTGTATCTGTCACCCAGCTTGCCCTCACGCTCACGTCTTGTATGACCAGAGTGTAGTGAGCAAACGCAAGCCGCAAACACAGCTACTAAACAGACTCAGCCCTTCCTCGGATGTTAGCAGGTTCCAGCGTCCCACCCCAGATCCCACATCCCTTCATTTCCCTGGCTCCTTTGTCCTCTCCAGTCTGTTAACAGGTCCTCCGTCTTCCCTTGTCGTTCATGGTCCTGGCACTTCCAAAGAGCGTTGATAAGCTGTTTTATAAAAGGTCCCTCAGTCTGGGTCTGTGTGATGGTTTTGTCAGGATTGGATTGAGGTGGTCCGTTCTTGGCGAAAATCCCACAGAGGTGATGCTGTGCGCTGCTCGGTGCTGCACATCAGGAGCTCATGACGTCCGTGTCTCTTCACTGCCCTTGGCCACTTGTTTAAGGTGCTGTCTGCCAGGCTGCTCCACCATTAAGCTCTTACCTTTCCTTTCTAATTAATACATATCTTGAGGAAGGTACTTTGAGGCCATGCAAATTTTGTTTCTTCTCGAACATTCACCCATTAATCTTAGCATCCATCGGTAGATCTTGTCCACAGCAATTAAAGTGTGATGTTTGCTAAATGATCACTTTCTTTTCTGTTAATAAATAGGAATTTGACTGTAAAAGGAACTTTCCCTTTTCTCCATTTATTTATTGAATTGATTGTTTAATCAGTATAGACTCACGGGCAGATGCTGCAATCTATGTATTATGATCCAATACTACCATTCTTTCTTTTACTGCATAAACCATTCCATCATTTTTATCACTTCCTAATGTCCTGACACCACAAGATGGCCAATCCAAGCTCATCTTGTATTTTCCCTGCTCCAGTCCTGAGACCAACTCTCCCAGGAATCTTTATTGGAGGATGGTGCTTAGAAACCAAGATTAGACACTAGAGGAGCTCACTGGTCTTGGGGCGTCCTTGCTTCCAGGTCCACTCAGTGGACAGAGCAGGGAAACACGTGTGTTCTACATGTGCTAAGCACATGCACACACATCCATGATCCCAGTCTCCCTGTCTCATCATACACAGTACAAACCATGAGTTCATACAGATCACAGGATCATTTTAGCTTTCTTCTTCTCCTTCTTTGTAACTTCTTTCTCCAACAGTGAGAAAACCAGCTCTTGTAATCTGCAATATAATAATTACTAGTTCCGTTCTCGTGGCCGAAGAGAGGAGTTTCAGGATTGCCTGCTGATCCATTCCCCTTCAAGAGACTCATTTCCTGACTGGACCTTTCCCATGTGAGCTTACAGCGTCTAGTCAAGACACTTGATTTCCAAAGTTACTTAGGTTAGTTCCTTCCCCATACCCTACAGGGTAGGTGTGCTATTCATGTGCAGTGTGGCTTGGTTCATTGTTGGTGGGGGTTATTCCATTGGGGGGCTACTCTCGTATCTCGGTTTGTTTGATTTGGGGGCAAGGTGAAGGACAAGTGAAAGTCTGGGAAACATTGCAGACCCCAGCCCCCTCCCTGCCACCTGGCTCCATTCCCTACTCCTGGAAGCAACGAGAAAAATGGGAAACACGTGAATGGACAATTCACACACATAAAGTCCTCAAGCATGCAAACGGTGTCCAAATTCATTCATTGTGGAGAAATGCAATTTAAAGCAATACAGATATACCATGTTCCCCCTAATAAAAATTAAAATGCAACCATGTATTCTTGGTGAGACTATGGGAAGCAGGTGCTCTCATGCACTTCTGCATTTGCACTCATGCAAATTAGTACTTCCCTTGCAGGAAAATGTGGCAATACCCAAGAGAGTGATATATGCACTTACCTGTCAGCGCAGCAATCCCACTTCTAGGAATCCGTCCTGAAGACACACCTGCAACATAAGAAACAGATCCACACAGACTCCTTCATTGAAATGTTGTTTGTTATTGCAAAATACTGGAAACCGCTTAGAAGTTTATAAATAAGAGAGGGGTTGAGTCAGCTCTGCTACCTCCACACAGTGGAGGAGGAAGATCGGGAGCTGACCTGGGTGATTTCCAGGATATGCAGTGAAGTGAAAAACGCAAAGTGCAAGAGGGTTCCTACAGCACGTTGCCCTTCATGAGAGAAAGAAGGCAGTCTAATACACCCATTCATGCAAAGGAAATACAGGAATAAAGACAGACACCGAAGAGATGAATTACATACAGGCAGTGAGGAACAAAAATGGAACTGCCATATGACCTAACAATCCCACTTGTAGGCACGCACCCAGAGAAAACCATCATTCGAAAAGATCCAGACGCCCCAGTGTTCGCTGCAGCACTATTTACAACAGCCGAGATATGGAATCAACCTAGATGTCCATCAGCAGAGGAGTGGATAAAAAGATGTGTTACATAAGCAACAGAATATTGCTCAGCTGCAAAAATGAGTGGAACAATGCCACCTGCAGCACCACGCATGGACCGAGAGGCTGTCAGACCGAGTGAAGTGAGCCAGACAGAGACAGATATCACATGACACCACTCATCCATGGAGTCTAACTTTAAAAAATAATGCAGACGAACTTATTTACAAAACAGAATTACAAGCATCAAAAACAAACAAATAGCTACCAAAGGAGAAACATGGGGGAGGCATACATCAGGAGTTTGGGATTAACATACACATGCCACTATACACGGAGAAGGCAATGGCGACCCGCTCTGGCACTCTTGCCCGGAGAATCCCATGGATGGAGGAGCCTGGAGGGCTGCAGTCCATGGGGTCGCAAAGAGTCAGACATGACTGAGCGACTTCCCTTTCACTTTTCACTTTCATGCATTGGAGAAGGAAATGGCAACCCACTCCAGAGTTCTTGCCTGGAGAATCCCAGGGACAGGGGAGCCTGGTGGGCTGCTGTCTATGGGGTCGCACAGAGTCGGACACGACTGAAGCAACTTAGCAGCAGCCACTATATCCAAAAGAGATAACCAACAAGGACCTACCATATAGCATAGGGAACTCTACTCAATATTCTATGATAACTTACATGAGAAAAAAATCTGAAAAATAATGAATAAATATATACGTATAACTGATTCCCTTTGCTGTATACCTGAAACTAACTGTGCCTGTAAATCAGCTATGTAGTGGTGTTCAGTTGCTGATCATGTCTGACTCTTTGCGAGCCATGGACTGCAGCACACCAGGTTTTCCTGTCCTTCACTATCTCCCAGAGTTTGCTCAAGCTCATGTTTGTTAAATCAGTGATGCCATCCAAGCATCTCATCCGTTGTCTTCCCCCTCCTCTCCCTGCCCTCAATCTTTCCCAGCATCAGGATCTTTTCCAATGAGTTGGCTCTTTGCATCACGTGGCCAAATTATTGGAGCTTCAGCTTCAGCATCAGTCCTTCAATGAATATTCAGGGTTGATTTCCTTTAGGATTGACTGGTTTGATCTCAACTATAATCCAATAAAAAAAATTATTTTCAATTATGTGTTCAGTCAAATCTATCAATCTTGTGTTGCTACTGGGTTTTGAGGAAAGTTAAAGAGTCTTCACCTACCCCTGAGTGCCCATCCTTTAAAGTAGGGAATGGGGAGAGGGGGGAGGAACAGGCATGGGAAGGTGGAGAGCTCTGCTGGAAATAGAAGACAGGCCAGTTCAGTGTGGAGCTTGAAGGGATTCCAAAGGGACTCAGTTAAACAGGTAGC
This sequence comes from Nanger dama, assembly GCA_917880005.1. Classification (NCBI taxonomy): domain Eukaryota; kingdom Metazoa; phylum Chordata; class Mammalia; order Artiodactyla; family Bovidae; genus Nanger; species Nanger dama. Next base: position 5,758,763 of record CAKJTW010000063.1, on the reverse strand, counting down.
TCCCCAAACACTTGAGATTCAGGTAGAGTTGCCAAAATTGAACCTAAATCCCATGCTTCATGGAGACATTGATTTATTTCGCGGTGAGAGCAGAGTCCAGGACAGGGTCCTGTGCCTCTGGAGCATGCGTGGAGAGGTGTGGAGAGTCAGTGCTGGTATTCTACCAGCAGGTTCTTTAGCTGCTAACCTGTGGTCCAGGTGGAGAAACCGGAGGTCAGTTAAGTAACCCAGTCACCTGGTGGAAGGGCTGTCCTGAGGGAGAGGGGCCTTATTTGTCCCCCAGGAGACCAGCGCCCCATCCCCAGGGCTAATGGCATCTGCAGGCCCCGGGCTGTGGGCCTGGGCTCGCCCCTCCCCCACTGGCGCCTCCCACCCAGCTGCCTTTCCTCCTGAACCTTCTGCCTGCCCTGGGGTTTATGCTGCAGATGCCCGGGCGGCTCCCTACTCCAGCCTGCACCCCCAAGCACTGTGTAGAGCGCCATGGGGATCTGTCTGCACGTCAGAGAGCGCCCCCCTGCAGGAGAAAAGTCCCATTTCTTCTACCAGGTTGGGGGGGCGTGGGTCGTGGGCGGCTCTGTTACCAGCCTCCAGCCATCTCAGGGACGCCTCCTTTATCTCAGCCTCATCCCTGGCTCCAGCCTGCCAGTGCAGAACAGCCAGGCACCAGCTGCCTCCCTGTCCACCGGGACAGCAATGCTGTCTGATATGGCCAGGCTCCCAAGCCACCTCCCCTGAGCCCCCTGCGTCCCTGTGATGTGCCCAGACCAACCCGGATTCCATCTCGTTTAGGCCTCTGCTCCCCTGTGGGTGGGCTTCCCCTAGCGGCTCAGCTGGTAAAGAATCTGCCTCCAAGGTGGGAGACCTGCGTTTGATCCCTGGGTTGGGAAGATCCCCTGGAGAATGGAAAGGCTACCCACTCCAGTGTTCTGGCCTGGACTGTATAGTCCATGGGGTCGCAAAGAGTTGGACACAACTAAGCAACCTTCACTTTCCCTTTTCCCCTGTAGATACTGGGCAGACTGTAGATCCAATAAAATGTCTGAAACAAGCTATTGTGGACAAGGAGGAGGAGAGATGGGGTGGAAAGAGGGGGTTGGAGCTGGGCGGGGGGTGGGGGGGCAGGAGGAGTGGGCAGGTGGGAGAGGACTGAACCAGGTCCCTCAGGGCCCGGCCTGGGAGTTCAACAGGAAGCCAGCGCAGGCCAGAGTCACCTTCCTACAGTTCCGTGGCTAAGACACCACGGCCTCTTTTAACCAGGCCCCGCTAAGGGCCCAGAGCATCAGGTACACTCAGATTTAACACAGGTTTGCAGCCTGCAGGGATATTTCGGGATCAGCAGATGCTGCTCTGCGCTCCTGTGTTTCCCTTCCGCACCCTCTGAGCGGCAGGTGTCCCCGAGGACAGGCTGCTCCCAGGAATTCTGTAAACCCAGTTGTGTCTTTGTCTGCAGACCACAGTTCTCCAAGAAAGTGACCTTTCCTTCCTGAAAGTATGCGGTCACCCTGTGAGCTCCTACCCGTCCATCTGTCCCCTCTGCCAGCAGGTGGGATATTGTGGAATTGTTGGGAATAAAGGAGTCTAGTGCAAGTCACCGTTCTAACCATTTTCCAAATTATATTTTGTAAAAGCATAAAAAACTGTTTCTTGTTTTGTTTTTGTTTTTTTTTTTGGGGGAGCTGTTTAGTTTCAGTTTTAGTTCACCTCTTGCTGAGCTAAATGGCTTGGACTTCGTTCTTCTAGGGCATTTTTCAGGCACCTATTCTGTGAAAGGAGCAGTGGGCACATGGAGCTGTAGATGGGGTGTCGGGGATCGATTGCAAAGTGAAATCTCGCAGCAGGAGTGCTGCAGCGGGCCTGAAGGGAGGACCCCAGTCACAGCTTAAGGACCCAGAAGCTGGACGGCGGGGGCGGCGGGGGCATCCAGGGCCACAGGGCACCTGTGGACAAGGCAAGGTCCTGGCTCCATGCATATCATTGGCATTGTTTGGATAAATAGGTGTAATTGTAAACAACGCTTACTCCTTGGAAGAAAAGTTATGACCAACCTAGATAGTATATTCAAAAGCAGAGACATTACTTTGCCGATGAAGGTCCGTCTAGTCAAGGCTATGGTTTTTCCTGTGGTCATGTATGGATGTGAGAGTTGGACTGTGAAGAAGGCTGAGCGCCGAAGAATTGATGCTTTTGAACTGTGGTGTTGGAGAAGACTCTTGAGAGTCCCATGGACTGCAAGGAGATCCAACCAGTCCATTCTGAAGGAGATCAGCCCTGGGATTTCTTTGGAAGGACTGATGCTAAACTGAAACTCCAGTACTTTGGCCACCTCATGCGAAGAGTTGACTCGTTGGAAAAGACTCTGATGCTGGGAAGGATTGGGGGCAGGAGGAGAAGGGGACGACAGAGGATGAGATGGCTGGATGGCATCACGGACTTGATGGACGTGAGTCTGAGTGAACTCCGGGAGTTGGTGATGGACAGGGAGGCCGGGCGTGCTGCAATTCATAGGGTCGCGAAGAGTCAGACACGACTGAGCAACTGAACTGAACTGAACTGAACTGTAGGTCTTAAATGTTCCTTTAATGTTGAGCATCTCTGTGCTGAGAAGCATTTATTTGCATAACTTGCGCAAGCAAGCTCCCAGACACTCAACACCAGCAGAAGCCCACCTCTAGTGGGGCCAAGTTCTTGGCTCGGTCTGGGAAAGTGCCTGCTGGCAGGGCGGTGCAATGCAAGGGCTCAGCGCGGTTCTCCCCAGCGGCTTGCCGGCGGTCGTGTTCCCCCAGCTAGCACTGGCTCCAGGGGGTGCACGCGGAGCAGGGCAAGGGAGATGGCCCCGGTAGGACCACCCGCAAGGGCCGCGGGGAGGTGGCCCAGGGCCGGAGGGAGGGCGTGGGTTGGGTTGGGTTGAGAGTGGAAAGGGAGGCTTGGTTTGTCTTTTGTTCTTGGTTGGAGGAGGTCTTGAGGTCCTTTCTCCGCTGTTTCCCGAGCCAGGAAGAGATGATAGAATTCCATCCCTCGCGGACGCGGCTCTGGGGGCTGCCCGCGGCGGCCGTGCGGGGGAAGGGCAGGCAGGCTGCCCATCGCTCGGCTTCACCCTTGGCCTCCGGTCGCCGGTGCTGCCTGATGGCTGCGTTTGCTCGTCTGCCTGTGGGTCATTACAGGGATTCAGGGTGACACTTTCGGTTAACTCACGTTGTACTTTGTTGGAAGTTTGCAGAAATTACTTATTTTAAAATTGGCAGATTGGAGACTCGAAGCCTGAAGTCCACATAATTTGAATGACTAGAATCCTGAGGTGAGTGACCACGCGCCTGTGCTCTTATTATCCTACTCACAGCGCGCCGTATTTGGGCTTAATTTTTCTATTTCCCCGGCTTGTAGACTACTTTCCTTCCCATCAGATACGCAGTGATTCTGTTCTTCCAGGATCAGCTGTTTTATAATCATCACCCTGACAGCCGAACTACATCCCTGTATTCATTTAATAACTATTTATCATCCTCTATCTTCCCATTTTCAGAAAGAAATAAGTGCTGCAGAAATTGGGGGAAAAAATGAAATTTGACCTTTATTAACTGGGTTAATTGTCAAAATCTCTGCTTGTAAAAAAAATTAATGACCCAAAAGAGTAACTTTTAGAGTTTCAAAGATTCGGTTCATGTCCAAGGAAATATAAACTCTGACCTTTTGACACATGTCATAAGTAACATCTATCCTAGTAAATTGCTGCTGTGAGCAATTATAACATCTTTCCTGTATCCAATTATGCAATTTAATTGCCGCTGGAAAGTCTGGCTTCCTTAAGAGATAGCCTGAAGAATTTTTGATACCTAAGTAGTCATTTTATATTTGTCCCAGGGGAGTATATTTGTTCATTTGGATTTCTAACAGATTGAGATGTAAACTGGACAAAGAGCCTAGCCGTTTTGGCCAAAGGCAGCTTGGTCAGTAAATAGCAAAACCTGTGACAGGCGGGATGGGGAAACAGGAGATGAGATTCTCTGCCCAGACGCGGTCTGTCACTGAGCCTGGATCCTCTCATTTCCTTGTTAATTGTCTGTTTGAGATGGAATGAAGTAAGACTCCATGGGATTAACAGGTGGTTTTTAATTTTTTTTCTATTTTTTTAACATTTTATTTTAAATTGGAGTATAGCCGATTAACAATATCGTGATAGTTTCGGGTAGACAGCAACGGGACTCAGCCATACATGCACGTGTCCATTCTTCCCCAAACTCCCCCTCCCATCCAGGCTGTCACATTGAGACAGAGTTCCCGTACTATACGGTAGGTCCTTGTTGGCTATCCATTTTAATTATACTAGTGTATACATGTCCATCCCAGACTCCGTAACTATCCTTCCCTGCGCTTTCCCTCCAGGTAAACATAAGTTCAAGTTCATTCTCTAAGTCCGTGAGTCTGTTTCTGCTTCATAAATTCATTTGTTTCGTTTCTTTTGATTCCACATATAAGGGATATCATATGATATTGCTTTCTCTGTCTGACTTTTTCACTCGGTATGACATCTCTAGGTCCATCCACGTTGCTGCAGATGGCGTTATTCATTCTTCACTGGCTGAGGGATACTTCGCTGTGTATATGTACCACATCCTCTTTATCCATTCCTCAGTTGATGGACAGTTAGGGTGTGTTCCTGTCTTGGCTACTGTAAACAGTGAGCAGGTGGTCTTTTAGATGCTATCATTCGGGGATGGGTGTTTGCAGACTAGTTTGAGGAAATGGGGCTAATGCCCTGCCTTCACACTCACACACACCGGTCTCGTAACAGGTTCTGTTGTTTCTGTTTCAACAAAGGAAACAGAGATTTCAAAACTGTTATTAATCAAGTTGCCCCAAAGCTATGATGCCAGGGTCCCCTCTTATCATCCCCACAATGTTAGAAATGTCCCACAGTGTTAGAAAACCTGGAAATGTAGTATCTAATAAACGTGAAGAAGATTCTAGTTCCCTGAGGCACGTGTTCAAAGCACTTAAGCAAAGTTGTGAAAAGAAATCAGACTTAAACTCTGTACTACTTAGTAATAGAAATGAACCTTTGGGGTGAAGGAGAAAGAAGGAATAAAAGTTAGGCAAAGAGAGAACTAAGGTAACCTACCAGTTTCTGGATTATGGCATTAAAAGCCCTGGCCAGTCTCGTTTATGTTAGGAATACGAAAAAAAAAAAAATGTACCTGAAGACCTGGTTCGGGGGTGACTTCCCCTGGAAGGCCCCCTGCACCCTCCAGACATGCGCAGCGTGCTGGGCCTGCTCCTCCTGGGGCTCCTTGGAGGAGGGGCCCACAGCCTGCACTCTTTGTCCCCCAGCCCCGATCAGATACTCAAACAACTGTGGGCAAATCTATGGGCGTCACCGAGTGAAAATCACTGTCGTGTCCGACTCTCTGTGACCCCATGGGCTATAGTCCCACGGAATTCTCTAGGTCACAATACTGGAGTGGGTTGCCATTCCCTTCTCCAGGGGATCTTCCCAACCCAGGGATTGAACCAGGGTCTCCTGCCTTGCAGGCGGATTCTTTACCAACTGAGCTATGGGTGTCACCGAATCAACGCTTATTAAGGAAGAGAAACTAGGATGGGACCCCGTGGCCACTGTTGGCGCCTGGACCTGCGTTTTGTCACCTGGAAACCAGGGCTTCCTCCCTGTCTCAGCCCTGGCCACCCAGGGCAGCGGGGAGAGCAGCAGGCCGGGGCTGCCTGGGTCCCCGTGGAGAAGAACCCGCACCTTGAAGGCTGCCCCTGGAAAACAGCTGGGCCCCGGGGGTCCCTGCTCAGCCTGGCTGAAGCACCCCCACTCACGTCGCAGGGCTGAGTACCTGGAGGAGACAGCCACTCTGCCCCTACAAGGACAAGCGGGAAGGTCAGTCTCTCCTGGCGCTCTGAGGACTCCTCCCAGGTATCTTACAGGGGAAATCGAGGCCCGCTGCCTGAAACACTCGGGAGCTTTCATCAATGTCGCTGACCCAGGAGTTAACAGTTCCCACGGCCTCTCAACAGGTGGCAGGAACACACCCAACCAGGCTGCTCTCCACCTCAGAACCCTTGGCACCCGAGTCCGGCAAAATAGACACTGGAAACGCTTTTCTGTGAAACACCGCCTTTGCTGAGCTGCTGGTAGTTAGGGGTAGACACCCCAACTAGGAAAGCACAGCGTCTATGACTGCACCGGCTTTCTGGGCTGGGGCTCTGGCGTGGGCAGCCGTGCTTGCTTAGCCGCTCAGTCGTGTCTTAACTCTCTGCGACCCCATGGACTGCAGCCCACCAGGCTCCTGTGTTCATGAGATTCTCCAGGCAAGGATACTGGAGTGGGTGGCCGTTTCCTCATCCAGGAGATCTTTCTGACTCAGGGACGAACTTGCGTCTCTGATGTCTCCCTGTATTGGCAGGTGGGCTTCCCTCATAGCTCAATTGGTAAAGAATCCACCTGCACTGCAGGAGACCCCGGTTCAATTCCTGGGTCGGGAAAATCCTGTGAAAAAGGGGATTGGCTACCCACCCCAGTATTCTGGCCTAGAGAATTTCATTGACTGTATAGCCCATGGGGTCGCAGAGTCAGACACGAATGAGCAACTTTCACTTTCTTACCACGAGCGCCGCTTGGGAAGTCCAAATGTGTGTGTGTGTGTATATATATATATGTGTGTGTGTGTATGTATGTGTGTGTGTATGTATGTATGGACTCACCACAGGTACAGCTGAGTCGGAAGAGCATTAGGAGACTGTAAATAAACCTGGGAGTTGGCACAGAAATGAGTGTGAGCATCTGGGTTAACTTTCCCAGCCCCACAGTCAGGCTGAGGCCATGAACACGGGCTTCTCTGCAGTTTTATCGTGTTTCTGCAGGAAATAGCGATGGTGGTATTTGTGTTTGGAGCAGCTGCCCACCGCTCCATTTTTCCTTCTGAAGGTCATTCGCTGCAAGGTGGTGGAACTCTGCAGCGGCTCTCCCGGGAGTCCCTGGGCCCCAGCCCAGTCCAGGAGCCTCCTGTGGGGCTCACCGGGGAGGGATGGGCTCAGCTTCCTGCGCCCTCACCCGGCCGGGCACTGCCCTGCCCCGGAAAAGCCCTGAATGTCCAGGTCCCACTTCCTCCAGCGCTGCTTTTCCCCGAGTTCCCAAGTGCACAGAGCACCCCCTTCTCGTGAAGCGCGGCGAGATCTTCCCGGGATGATGGTTGTTTGTTCAAATGGCTGCCCTGCCACCTTGGGGTCAGCCCAGGCTTCTTAGGAATCTGAGTTACACAGAAGCTGGTGTCACACCAGGAGCATGACCGCTGCTCTGCCGGGGTCTGAAGTTCCCGTCTCAGTTGGACAGATGTGAGCAGCCTTCCTGCACAGCAGGGACCCCTGTGCTCCCCCACCCCCTGGGCACTCCCACCTCTAGTCCCACAAACGTTTCCTGCCTCCCGGGAGCGGCTCAGACCGAGAAAATAGTAGTAACTCACATCTACTGAATGCTTAGCACGCAGCCGACGCGGTGACAGAAGCTTCTATACCCATTACCGCATCCGGTCTTCCCTGTCCCCTCGGGAGGTAGGAAGCACAAGGTACCCTCAAGGCAAGTACAGAAATGCCCGGGGACTGTCCACAGGGCCCAGGAGAGCAGCCTGGGACCGTGGGCCCCAGAACCTGCACTCTCAGGCAGCACGGACTGCCTGTACCGTGATGAGTAAAATCAAAGTGCCCCGGCACTCAGAACACGCTCCTCATGTCAGGCACCCCTTCCGATGGCCGGCGGTCTGTCCGGGTCCACAGGCACAGCAGCCTTCCTTGGCAGGCATCTGCCTCCCCAACCACTGGCCAGGGTTGTGCCGAGTCCCATCCCTGCTCCCAGGGAGGCTCCTCAAACACTCCGGACCAGCGCTGCAGCTTCGTTTAAATAACAGATTCGACAGTGCATCTGAATGCAATCTGAGTTCCTCAAGTTCCATTTACACACACAATTTTAGGTTTACACTATAGAAAGTGCCCCTGATTAAAGAAAACAGGAGGGGGGCCCTTAATGAGGTGACTGGATTCTACTCTACAATCACCTGAAATTGACATGTAAATAGATGTGAGCCCAACTCTTCGGTCAGGTGATCAGCTACAGCCTGTTAATAAACATGTTCCTTTGGCCAGATCGATAATGGGAACGTGGCACAATGTATCACAGAAAAAGCCTCTCACTGTAGCCATGGTTACAGCCAATGCTTCACGATCTGGGTTTTCTGAAACTCACCCCCTAAACCAACCCCCAGTAACCATGATTCCTGATTTTCTTTACAGACACTGCTATTTTAGTTCTGAACCCAAGTTGTAGGTACCTTCTCTGGGTGTTTTTTTTTTTTTATTCTTAAACTCCAACATGTATGCATTAACAACCAAAAATATAGTCAAGTGATGATTTACAGAAAACGAATTCCCTCATTTTTAAGTGAAAGTTTGACAGCACAACCCTGTATGGTGGGAACCTGGGAATATTATATTTTTAATGTCTTACCCCATCTCTCAGAAAAATTAAACACATCTTTTAGTGAGCCTATTCTAGAAACTATTGGGGAAATCACCCATCGATTGCCAGCTTGTATGGAAAAACGGGGTGATTTTTCTAGGGCTGGTGAAATCTAATTGCTAACTGTTTACACAAATAACACACAGAGCTAACGAAACAGAAGCAGAAGCTGGCTTTTTTCCAGTGACTAGCCTGAGCAGCCTCTTATCCAAAAGCATTAAGAAGAAAGTAAACTTTAAAATGATTTGAGAGAAAGGTCTATTTCCATGACAGATGGCAGTGAGGGTTCTTCAGTGCCAACTCAATCACTTTTCCTCGGTTTTTGAATGCTTCAGTTGTGAATCCAAGTGTCCGTGCGGTCGCACCGCCTGCCTCTCGGGCACAGGGGGCTGGTGACATGCAGTGGTCTTGCTGACCCCGCCAGGGCAATTCTCCTCGACCTAGGAAATCACGTTGTTCAACACATCGTCTTCCGACACTGAAAGCATACTATGAGCACCATTTTTGGCAGAGAGTCTCCTCCACTGGAGCCTAACCTATGTAACTCTTTCTGGTCCAATAACCTTAACAGACCCTGGTGGAATTAATGGACAGAGCAGTCTCCCAATTTTTAAGCAGGGACTGCTGATAATGTAGTGCCATTCTCTCATCTCCCAAGTAAACTAAGGAGCTGAGCTCTGAGCGTGGGATCCCCCACATACCCTCCATTGGTGCCTGAGGACCAGGGCCTGTTCCTACCCCAGTCTAGCTCCACCTCAACTGGAATCTTCTCCCGGGAGTATTTTGAAACCATCCCATCTCATGAAGCCTGTCTGTCTGAACCGGACATGCACCTTTCAAAGGACACACTTCACATTAGACTTGAAAGCTGTTATCCAATGAGAAACTTCGTCTACAATCAGTCATGAGCATTCCTGTCTCTGGGGCTTCTGTTCCAGACAGAAACCCCCTGAATACCACTGTGCTTTTGCCTTTTGGAAGTTAGGCACGTATGTCTCCCAGACTCATACTTTGGTAAAGGGCTGACGGGAGAGCTGGTGTCACAGGCAGCCTCTTAGGAAGCTGAGACTGTGATCACTTGAACAGCACAGGACGTTAACGGGTGCCAACCTCATGGCAAGATGAAGCCTGCCACGAGTGTCCAGTGCGGCGGGTACACCTGATGCGCCAAGCCTGGGGAGGCAGGGTGTCCTCAGTAGAGAATGAAGCAAGCGGTTGACAGAGCTGTGTCTTCTCCAAGGAGAAACCCGAGATGTCCTGGAGACACCTGTGTGCAGTGATGCTGCTGAGACCGTCGGGCAGAGTTCACTTGGCATTTTTAAAAATAAGCGATGTACTTAATAGGGCTTCGGAGACATGAAAACATCAACACGAAGTTGAGGATGACTGGCAATGAGCAACTTGAAGGCTGGTGACTTTCTGGGGATGGACCCTACCCCACCCCCAGTCACCACCCCAAGCCTCTACCTCCCCCAAACACTAAGAACCCCTTTCCAGCGTTCCTGGTGCTGCAGGGCCTCCCCTGAGCTCCCGCTGCGGGCAGGGGAGGGTGCTGAACACAGGCTTCTCACCCATCTTGAGTCTACAGGGGAAGCAAACACACCCAGCAGAGGTCAGGTTCACAACCTGCCCCGTGGAGAGCAGCAGGGTTTACGTAAAAGTTCCCCTGGTGGCTCAGAAGGTCAGGAACCCGCCTGCAGTGCAGGAGACCCGGGCTGGGCCCCTGGGCCAGAAGACCCCCTGGAGAAGGGAATGGCTGCCCACTCCAGTGTTCTTGCCTGGGAAATCACACGCGCAGAGGAGCCTAGCGGGCTATAGTCCCTGGGGTCACAAAGAGCAGGCCACGACTGAGCAACTAACACTTCCACTTTCGACTCAAGAGGCCTGTCACACTCCAAAGAAAAGGAATAGACAAAAATATTAATCACGTTTTCCTTTTAATAAGGCTTTTACTCAAAAGTGTAGCTTTGAAAATCTCTAGCTTGTTGTGACAACCAGAGAAGCCGGGAGCAGCCTCGCCTGTACTCGGCCGTGGTGCTCTCCGTCACCGGGGGTGGAGGGCGGCGCACCGCTTACAATCAGCCAACGGAAATTCAGGAGCAGGACATGCATGTCCTACTTTGATTCCAGGAGAAAGGACAAGTTGTTAACACAGTAAAACAAAACACAAAGTAAACAAATCTTTAGAAATCACTAGGTGTGTGTCTGTTTATATCATTAGGATTATCATCAACATTTAAAACTATTAAAAATAGGGTTGCCACCTTTCCTTTTCTTTTGGTACTGGGGCATTTAAAAAAAAAAAACGAAAGAGGATTTCATTTTTTTTCTTGCCCAGACCCCCAGGCTTCCTAACCTCAAGCGCATTTTCCACTGGGCACCCCCGGCGCGCCCTCGTCAGGCGGGAGGCGGGGCGGGCCGCCCGGCTGCGGAGAGGCGGAGGCCCAGGGCAGCGCCGCGGCCGGAGCCGCATCCTTTCCCAGGCGGAAAAGGTGCCTGCCCGCAGAGCGCCTGCAGACCTTCCGAGGCGCCTCTCCCCTCTGAGTTCTGCTTGGTAAACTGGTTGGTTTGGCCTAGAAGCAAGATGGCAATCATAATCAGAAAGGGAAGCTAGATTTTTAAATAACTTAAAAAAAACATTTTTATATAAAGCAGCAAAAACATATTTTTCTCTCAGCAGAAAGAAAACCGTGAACAGGGAAACAGCGCTGTAAACGGGCCGTTCATGAACCTCGGCCGAAGCCGGGGCTACTGTGCAGCGTCCTCGGCGCCGCCGGGAGAAGGTTCTCTGGCGTCTCCAGGCGCGCTTCTCCGTTCCTCTTGAGTTAAAGCGTCCTTCTCCGACCGGGCCCCGTTGGGGACAGCGCTCTCGCCGTTGACGAGCCCGTGCTCGGCGGCCTGGGCCCTGCGGACCGCCTCGCTGAGGGCCAGGGCCTCCCGCGCGCCCGCCTCGCCCTCCAGGCTCCGCAGCACCAGCGGCAGCCGCGAGTCCGCCACGCCCTCCAGCAGCCCGGCGCCGCCCTCCGCGTACTGCGGCAGCGGCGCGCGCTCCTCCAGCTGCCGCCGGTAGAACTCCCGGTTGGCGGCCGCGCTCCTGACCGCCCTCTCCAGGATCTCCTTCTCACCCAAGCGCAGCTTGACGGCCATGGTGGCGCGCGCGGAAAGGTCGTGGTTTTTCAGGAAGGACTTATCTTCCTGGAAAAGGAAACAGCAAAATCAACTATCGCCAAGTCGGTAAACTGGTAAACTACAGCAACAGAAGGCAGATCAGTGACTGCCGGGACGAGGGCACAAGGGAAATTGGGGGTGGGGAGGGGAGGGGGTGGGGGGTGGCTGCATGACTGTATACTTACACCCAAGCGCACACTTCGGAAGTATGAGTTTTACTCTATGTGAATTATATCTAAATAAATGATGGTCAAACAAAAAAGAGGAGCCTAAATCACACAGTGCTTGGACAGTGGATGAATGATGGGTATTTGAAGTCAAGGGACCCAGGAGGAAACTTGAAAGCACAAATAGAAACTTACATTTGCTTGTACCACATGAATTACAAATTATAAAAAAGCATTAAATATTTTAGAAATCTACCTTCTAACCAATAACGCCTCTTGGCTCCTTGGTGAGGGCGAATGTGTTAAATGGAGAAATATTCGTAGTTAGACTTGGCTGTTGCTGTTCGTCGCTGTTGTGCCCAGCTCTCTGACAGCCCCGTGGGCTGCAGCCCACCAGGCTCCTCTGCCCACGGGATTTCCCAGGCAAGATCCTGGAGTGGGCTGCCATTGCCTTCTCCAAATAAGTTGAATGAAAAATGTCAAATACTCAATGATTTTGCTAAAGAATTACAGTAATTTACATTTTAAAACCTCTTATGAGAAAAGATGCTCAACATCACTCATTATCAGAGAAATGCAAATCAAAACCACAATGAGGTACCATCTCACGCTGGTCAGAATGGCCGCTATCAAAAAATCTACAAACAATAAATGCTGGAGAGGATGCAGAGAAAGGGAACCCTCTCACACTGTTGGGGAGAATGCAAGCTAGTACAGCTACTGTGGAGAACACTGTGGAGATTCCTTAAAAAACTGGAAATAGAACTGCCATATAACCTAGCAATCCCACTGCTGGGCATATACACTGAGGAAACCAGAACGGAAAGAGACACGTGCATCCCAGTGTTCATCACAGAACTGTTGACAACAGCCAGGACATGGAAGCAACCTAGGTGCCCACTGGCAGACGAACGGATACGAAAGCTGTGGAACATGTACACAATGGAGTATTACTCAGCCATTAAGAAGAATGCATTTGAATCAGTTCTAATGAGGTGAATGAAACTGGTGAATGAAACGAGTGAAGTCAGTCAGAAAGAAAAACACCAATACAGTATATTAACGCTGCTGCTACTGCTAAGTCACTTCAGTCGTGTTTGACTGTGCAACCCCATAGATGGCAGCCTACCAGGCTACGCCGTCCCTGGGATTCTCCAGGCAAGAACACTGGAGTGGGTTGCCATTCCTTCTCCAATGCATGAAAGTGAAAAGTGAAAGGGAAGTCGCTCAGTCATGTCCGACTCTTAGTCACCCCATGGACTGCAGCCCACCAGGTTCCTCCATCCATGGGATTTTCCAGGCAAGAGTACTGGAGTGGGGTGCCATTGCCTTCTCCATATTAATGCATATCTATATAGAATTTAGAAAGATGGGAACAATGACTCTATATACAAGACAGCAAAAGAGACACAGATGTAAAAAACAGACTTTTGGACTCTGGGAGAAAGTAAGGGTGGGATGATTTGAGAGAATAGCGTGTATATTATCATACGTGAAACGTGTATTTTATCATATGTGAAACATGTATATTATATGTGAAACAGATTGCCAGTCCAGGTTCAATGCATGAGACAGGGTGCTCAGGGCTGGTGCACTGGGATGACCCTGAGGGATGGGATGGGGAGGGAGATGGAGGGATATTCAGGATGGGGGACACATGTACACCCATGGCTGATTCATGTCAATGTATGGCAAAAACCACTACAATACTGTAAAGTAATTAGCCTCCAATTAAATTAATTTTTAAATAAAAAGAATCTCTCCAGGAAACATCTTTTAAAACATGACAGAGCACAAATCCTTGCTTGATCAACCAAATCACCTCCATGGTTGTCTTGTATGTCTTTAGGAGAAGCGAGGCTCGGTCCTCGAGGAACGCCCACAGCCTGGCCTCGTTGCCCCAGCTGACAGGGTACTCAGAGTTCCCCAAGGTGAAGATCCTGCCAATGGCACCGTCTCCCAGCAAGTGTTCTTTCAGCTCCTCTACAGGAAACACAGACAGCAGTCTGTTAGGGGAAACAGCGCCACTTCCATACTAACCAGCGGCCACCTCACAGAACAGCAGCCCCGCAGCGTCCTCGTCCGCGGTGAAGTGCTCCCTTCTTGCCAGTCAGTCAGAGCAGGGTCACAGCCTGACCTGTCTCAGGGAAGGAAAAAGCGGGAGGTCTTCTTGATCAGCAGCTAGATCAAGCCTTGCTTGGCCAGCACTCCGGGTCTCACTGTTTTTTAAGAGGGGTCCTGAGAACCTTTAGATGGTTTCAGAAGATGCTTCTTAAAGACCATCTGGAGAGACACACCCGTATTCTGAGAACACCCTTACAGCAAACCGTGAGCCCAGTCACACCAATTGGGTAGAAGAGACAGCCAGGTGAGCAATGCAGTCAGGAAAGACAGACAACACAGCACAAGAGCCCAGTGGCCCTTCCAGATTGAAATCTGATGGCACCAGTTCCAGTAGCTGGCTTGGCAAAGCTATCTGTCTCATCTTGTAACAAGTGAACCACAAAGTGAAACAAGAAAATGAACTAGAAAAATCTTAAGTTAATGAAAAAATGTGCCTATACCCCTCACTTGTCAGGCATTTAAATAGGAATTACAAATAAACCCAAGTGCACATCTCAATTACCTTCAAATACATGTAAGAAGAGGAAAGAATTCAGCAACTGCTCTGAGCACTTTATCTCCTGGCACATTATCTTCAAAAGACCAAAACGTGCCGATCCTATTCACGCTCAAGAAGCATACCCGTGCTTCTTATGTAATTATGAGACAGTATCTCTTTCAGAGCAAAATGCCCCACAGCTGTCACTATTTACAATTCAAATGGAAGAAGTGCTGCTGCCAGCAAACCAAACTTTTATTAGTATTAGTGAGAATGATTCAAAGAACGCATCAATTGTCTTGACATGACAAACTGTCTCTCTATGACTACAGAGAAACTAAAGAGAATCAACGAACCTAAAACGATTCAAAAGCAGGGTTTCTTTTTTTTTAAAATAAAACAAGTTAATCTAATATTCAAAAACAGAAATTTATTAAGTTGCATTTGTTAGCAAAAGATCATGAAAAAATTCAGGTTTTTAACATTTTTGAGCCTATAGTTTTATTCTTTGTATAAGGAAGACAAACTTCTTGGGTGGAAGAAGTATAATTTTAGAAGTCCCCAATACTAAGGTTCCTATCTCTTTTTCTTCCTCAAGCTACCAGAGTTTCACCCTTTAATGAATGTTGGGAAGCCAAGGAACTGAAGCAGAGCTTTCTCTCTGCTGCTTTTCAGTGAAACCGGCCTGACTTCACACACCTGGAAAGATGGAACCTAGGAAAGGCCATCCACCTGCCTGCAACCCCTGGGAAACGAGCACAGCCTCCAGGAGCAGGCTTCTTTCCCCGTCCTCCCTAACTCACAGACCGTTCCTGGATTCCCTGCACTCACAGGGCTCCTCACCAGCCCCCATGAGAGCATGGTTTGGTGGCCCCCAGCCTGGCTCTGTGTCAAAGACCCTGCAGCGCTAGGATCTCTTCCATGGACTGCAATTCCTGCAAACCAGCAGGAGCCACAAGGGGGCCGCAGCACAAACTCCGAGTTGGCTGAGCTGGTCCCAAGTCAGGGTCACTGCCTGTGAGCTGAGTGGCCACGGTCCTCTCCTCATGGCACAGGAGTTTCTATGTCAGTCAAGTGGGAAGCCCTGCCTCCCTCCCACAAGGCGGCTGAGAATGAACAGCCTGTGCCATAGTCCTCTACAAATGCAGACTCTGACACGGTTAGATAATCCAAGGTTATTTGTAAGTTTTCTCCCAATGCAGTAGAGAATTGTTTATTACAACAGCCCCGAATAGAGTGGGGCTCCCAGATTCCAGGGGTCGTCATCGTCATCACTGCTCTTAGTTATAAGCTTCTTCAGGCCATGAACTGTGACATGTGACACAACTCTGTAACCCTACCTTATATGCAGGAAAAGGCCAGTTAACCGTAAACTCGTGTCCACTAAACTGGAGTGATGGCTCACCACCACACACAGAAGCATAAGCTCTCACTCAAGTGACAGGGAGCCCAGAGCAGCGTGGCTGTGAACGAGGGGTGAGGACCATCATCCACGTCTCTGGGCTCCGCAGGTAAGGTCCAAGTGGCCTCTCTGTGCTTTGGGACTCAGATTCTCCCACCTCCATCCCGATGACCAGCCGGATCCAGGCAGCACTTCTCTGGCTGCGGACATGAAGACAGGGAGCTGGGCGGCAGAGCCCAGCAGGCTCCCTCCAGGGGCCGGCAATTCTGCTCGGCCCAGCTGCCCTCGCTCCAGTGTTCAGACAGTCTCACACTTGTCTGTTCAATCAGGGGGCACTCGCTCCGCTTGCTCACTCTTTCCCACCCAATCTGTTGTGCACAGGATCCAAGGTGCTTTACAATAAGAGCAAACTCACACACAATTAACAATGGAACCTCAGGACCAGGGGATTTGGAGGAGTGTATTTTCCAATGAAGAATGAAACATGACCGCAACAGGTCACATCTCAGTACTAGAAACCCCAAATGGCTTACTTATAGAAACATACAATCGATGCTCAATACTAGATATATATGAAACTCTTTTTGTGCCTGAAGGCTGTTGCAAGAATATTTTGGAGTTTAAACAGGTTCTGTTTGCAGTGTTATGTACTCCAACTGGATGCCTGGCATTAAAAGGCCTGCTGGCAATTTTGGATCCAAACCACAGAGCTGTTTAACAGATGAAGTCCTCTGGCCTACACAGGCCCCAGCCAACCCCACAACTTCAGTGACAACTGCCCCCTCACTCGTCCAGGTGAATTAGAGACATCAGGACCCCATGAATACACTGAAGCTCTGTCGTCCCAGGTAAATAAACACATCAAAAACTTCCATCTACGAATGTAGAAACTGATACAGTTAGATAGTCCAAGATGTTATATGTTTTTTCCTAATGCAGTAGAGAATTATTTGTTTATTACAAGCGAATATTGACAACACATCAAGGATTTAATAAAAACTTCCAGGATGAAACATCATTTTCTTCTTTTTCCAATATTACCGTCTTACCTCCTCCCCCAAAGTGCTTTAATTTTAAGCAGTTTTATCTTTAATCTGAATCCCTCTGCCTCACACTTCATGAATTAAAAAAAAACAAAAGTCAACATTTTTTTTCCCTGAGATGATTTACCTTCGGTCATGCAGAAAACCCGGAGAAAAGCCAGCAGCTGGGCAGAGATGGGCGGCTCGGTGAAATGCAGGGCAAAGACGCTGGAGCTGATAAGAGAAGAGGCCACATCAGTCCCGGGAGCCCACTCCTGCCCACCCACTCCTCAGGGAGATCTCTAAGCCTGCCCTCGGTGTGGTGACCCTCAGGGTGCGCCAAGCCAGCCAGAGGCCCCCCTGCTTCTCCCCCAACTCTAAACACACAGCATTCAGTCCTGGCAAGATGCAGCAGGGCTGGGCGGGCCCGGGAGGACAGTGGGAACCGCCACTGCCAGCGGTCGCCGGTCTAACAGCCTTCACCTCAGGGGCACACGACACACTAGAGAACTGAGCACACCCACAGTTCCTAACAAGAGGCTAATGATAATTTACGATAAGGTCACATTTTAGTCATTAATCAAATATTGACAAGTTCAATTAAAAAGGTCTAGATAATCCATTTTCATTAAGAATGGTTCCTCCATTCCCTGGAGAACCAATAAATCATAATTCTTGTCTTTATCATTTTGCACCTCAAATGCAAGAAAATCTTAAAAAATTTAACCAGAAATTTTTGAAATCACTGAGGATCGTGACTTCATTACAGAAACTAATGGTGGCAAAGAATTAAATGAAACAAATTGATCCAGGTCATTAACCTTTTCAAGGTAAAAGGCATTAATGACATGGAGGCACTGATTTAACTGAAGGAGGATTTCAGGCCACATACCCTGGAACAGACTGTGGATGCTTTCAACGACTCGATTATGTTGATCTGAAAACGCTGGTAAATCACCATACATCTAACGGTTTAAATTCGCAGCATAATAGGGATAAAGGGATTAAGACAAACTACAGTGGAGGAGTTGCATTAACTCGCCAGTTAAACACTCTGCCACTGGAAGTATTTCAAGGACCACAGGAGAGAGCTGACAGACTGTCTACGTACGTTGGGATGCCAGCGCGAGCCAGGACCTCGGCCTTCATGGCGTAGAGCCGGTCACTTTTACTCACTCCAAGCTTTATTTTCACTCTGTCGTGTGAATTATTGTCAAAGAAAAAAACCACTGTGGATCACAAACTCTGCATTTGACCGAGTGCCATAAAAAATGTAAATCTGAGATGCAGTAAAGAAAAAATAAAGGGATATAAAAGAAACTTAACATCCATTCTCAGTACAAAGCAGGGCAAAGGGTCAGTTCTCACACATTCACCGGGACTTTACACTAAGAGGACGGGCAGCCCTGAAGGAGCCACAGCCTGTTCTGAAGGCCCAGTGCAGCCTGGCCGGGCCTGCTGGCTGAGGCGCGCACCCCCCAGGCCTCCCAGCATACAGAGGAGCCAGACCCCGTCCCAGCCTCTCTCATAACCCCTCGCTGCCCAGGCACAGCGATACTGTCCCTTTACGACTGCACATTGCAGTTCATCATGTTCTCCCCTTCTCTGACCACCAGAGTGTCTGGCTGAAACCCGTTTCTAGAGGCTGCGGCAATTCTGCACGCAGCAGAGGGGGTGATGAACTTTTCTCTGACACTTGGTTAGGCTGACACTTTTCACTCTATCTCCGCGAGAATGTCAGTGGCCTGTGTCAGTTCCTGCTCATGGCTGACAGAGTACAGGTGTTCTTACCTGCATATCTGCAAGCGGACTGAGAGGCTGAGCCCTGCCCACCCTCGCCCCAATTATTACTGAAAACAGATTCAAGGGAAAGTATAAGAAGACAGCTCTTATGGGTCCTGATTCCCTTATGGTTTTGCCATTTAAATACACAGCCTCAGTATAAAGAAGGTTCTAATCCACAGAGAAAGATATGAAAACAACACAGTTTATATAATGGAAAAAATCTGTTCTACTGTCGTAACACAGTTGATTTTCAGTGGACAGTGTTACACACACAGTCGGGCAGTTGTGCAAATCTTTCTCTCTGGCGGGCCCAAAGGTCCCATGCAGAGCACGATGTGTTTACCCTGGCTTTGGGTCCTAGAACATACTCCTTAAACAAGCCTTAAATACAAATCTCATACAGTGTGAGCTGAGGGTCTCGGGCGGAACCCACCTGCTCTCCGGCCCGGAAGTCCTGCAGGGCCACACACTCGCAGCGGTCATCCTCCAGGTTGTAGCCAGTGGTGATCTGAACACGGGAGGGAGGGGGACAGGATAGCGTGAGTGCTCTGGCTCAGAAGGGCCTTTTTTTTTCTGCCATTAGAGGATAAGAAACACCCAAAGCTACTTAAAAGGGTGCATTAGGCCCTGCTTCATCAAACTGAGCCAAGTTATTTTATTTTCATTAATTCTGTTCACACCAGACATCCTCTTGGAAGACCCCAAACCTGCAGTGAGGGACATACCCTTCAGAAAATGTACACATTATCCCTTGCTGGTCTCAACCAATTATTCATTACAATTATTCATTACATAGTTACCGCCTTTGAGCCCATCCACCCCCAACCCCACAACACAGGACAAACACTCCCCAAGGATGAAGCAGGATCCTAGAATTGTGAAAGTGAAAGTGAAGTCACTCAGTCGTGTCCAACTCTTTGCAACCCCATGGACTGTAGCGCACCACACTCCTCCATCCATGGGATTTTCCAGGCAAGAATACTGGAGTGGGGTGCCATTTCCTTCTCCAGGGGATCTTCCCGACCCAGGGATCAAATCCGGGTCTCCAGCATTGTAGGCAGAGGCTTTACCGTCTGAGCCACCAGGGAAGCCTGTAACTGACTTGCAAATAGCATCTTTTTCTCCTACTTGGCCACTAAGAACCCAACGCGAGTCTTCTACTGGATTAAGAATCAGGGAAAAGAAAATTCCTGTTTCCAAATTATATACATATTTTACCCTAAAACTAGAGAAATGCAAACTTTCAGACAAGCAAAAGAAAAACAGAACAAGTTAGGTGCATCCTATCCACTTTCTTTATGCTGAAAGCTATACTGTGAGTTTCTAAACCCCATCACTGACTACACGGAAAACCTGCATCTCTCATTGCCCCTGTCCTGGGGGCGGGGGCAGGGAGGCAGCATTGTAGGCCCAGCACTTACGCCCCCACTTAATTCCCTGGGCCTCAGCTGGTCAGCATGTCTCCTTCCAGGTCGCCCTTTGGATTCTATCTGCCCACTCGTCCCCCTGCTTGTTCCTGCCTGGCTTATCGTGTGCAAAACCCTCCCAACTTGTCTCAAATTCCTGCACCGTCCCTCCTGCATCCCTGGGGATATACATTTTTGACTTCTTGTTTACAACCTTTCAGTGATGCTTTCCTTTGCCTTCATAAAAAAAGATCCACATTTTGGAGCAGGGCCAGTTTTCAAGGAGCCTTGCGCCTCCTTACGGCCTCTGGACCTGCCACTCTGGCCACTGTCCCCACTCTCTCGTGCTTGCAGCTGCCTTCAGCCCCTGTTCAGCCTGAGCCCTGGCCTCTCTGGAAGCCTCCCCTCATCCCACCTTCCCTCCGTGGCCCCCAAAACCCCTCCCACCCCACAGCAGGGCATTTATCTGTGTACCTGTCCCTGCCAGCCAGACCCGCAGCCGAACCCTTCTCACCTCTGGGCCTGCAGCCTGGCTCACCGTGCCTAACACCTGACACTGGCCCTGCCCTTCACAACATCTGCCTGACAAAGCAACCTCCAGCGGGGAAGCAAACGGTCCCTCAGGGCAGACCTCATATCTTAAAGACCTCATATCGTAAACTCAGTCACTTCAGTCGTGTCCAACTCTCTGTGGCCCCATGGACTATAGCCCACCAGGTTCCTCTGTCCATGGGATTTCCCAGGCAATAATACTGGAGTGGGGTGCCATTTCCTTCTCCAAGGGATCTTTCCAACCCAGGGATCGAAGCTGCATCTGCTGAATTGGCAGGTGGATTCTTTACCCTCTAAGCCACCAGGAAGCCCTAGAGTGTCTCTAAATGCTCATTAATAAGTCTGATCTCTCCATTCTATCCCTGGGAATCAGAATTCAAGACAGCTTCACGTGCTATTTCCTAATAAAGGTGTCAACAGCTCAAAAGATTACTTCCGAGTCTAGGGAAAGGCAGGCCAGACAACACTACTCTCTAAACCCAGCATCCCCAGAACCAGCGGCTGACTAGACACACACTGAGAAATCCGTACACTTGTGATCTGCACCTGTGAGAAACAGGAAAGCGATGAGCACATCATGAAGCCAGCTGTCCTAGCTCATTTTCACTCACAGAACAGCTTAAACCCTTGATAAAGGAAATCATGGCCTGAGGAGGCAGCTGGGCAGTCAGTGCAGAGACCCCGCGGTGGGCGTGTGGGGGGCAGTCAGTGCAGAGGCCCCGCAGTGGGCGTGTGGGGGCAGTCAGTGTGGGGGTCCCAGGGTCAGAGGCAGAACAGGCACTTTTCTGCCACTGCAAACACCTGGGCTTCCACCTTGAGACTGAAGCCTGATGCGCATCTAAATGTTTCAGACTTTTCAACACGCAAACAAAAGGCCTTGGGGAAGAACCTCCCTCAGTTCTGCCTGAACCTCCCAAAGCCCTCTCATCCTGACCGTCAGAGGCACGACTCAAACCCAAGGGCTGATCGTCCAACATGCTCCACCTGCAGGCACCAGTACAGGGGCCCCAGACGGCTGGGAGGAGGCCGTCTCTGTATAAATGGACCGACCTCAGGGAAGGGCGGGCAGCCCGGCACCCCCGGTTCTGACCCAGGCACGCAGAATTCAGATACAGCTCAAAACGACACCTGCAGACTTGTCTGTGTGCTTCTCCCAGTGGGTGGGAGTGGTTCCCTGCGCCAGGCTCTGGCCAGCCCAGGGCAGCCACCCAGCCAGCCCCTGCCTTCCTCCACGACCTTTCTCGCTGCTGCTGGCTTGGAATAACTGTCACAGAACCTGACTCTCCCATCCTCTCCCTCGTACCCAGGTGCAGACACGCTGTCAGAAGCGCACGGCGTTGCCCGGTTACTGATTTCTGTCTCCTCCCTCAGTGGCAATCAGATCAGACAGACAACAGCTGTCAGGACAGACACACACAGAGAAGAAATCTACTGTCTGAAAAGCTGAGCCTTAATTTAAAATACCTCACTTTAAAAAGAGATTAACTGTTCAGATGTATGACATGCAACTTCACAGTGTTAAAATAGATTCTGAAATCCTCCCAGACAGAATTTCCGATGAAGTCTTACAATTACAATGGCAAACAGTTCAACAAAGGTGCAACAGAAAGAATTAAGTATGTGGAGAAAGTAACCACTGGAAGGAAAAGCACCAACATCTCACATGAGCCTTCTCAAGGTCAGCAGTGTTCCTGCCCGGGCTGCGGTGGCTTAAAGATTTGGTGAATAGTGCAGAAAAAGACAGCATGAGCAGTCATCATCAATTCAGTAATTTTATTACGAGATAGACTTTTTTTTTTTTTTAATTTTTAGGGGGAAAATGTGAGTACTGTACATGAAAGCAACATAAAACCAGTCTGTGTGTAAGTGTGTACAGAGGCAAAGGCATGGAGAGATTCTCAGAAAGCCAGCAGCCAGCTGCCCAGGAGCCACCGAGTGGAGCAGACCGCGGGGCCGGGCCTGGCGGGAACCTTGAGCCTCACCTTGCAGAGGCTTCTGTTTTGTCTCACAGGTTTTGTTTACAATATATGTGTGCTTCTTACATTTTAGAAAGAAAAGAATAAACCCCAACAATCAATCAAGTCTAGGAACCAACATCTTAATCCAAAAGAAGAAAAACAAAAATGCTACAGCCAAAGATTAAAAGCTATCTGAAAATTTTTAAAACTTCAATATGATAATCAGTTCAAAACAACTCTGAAAAGGCAAAGAGCAAAATCTAAAATTTTATTTATTAAAGAAAATAAATGATAAAATATGCTAAGAACACCTCAAAACAGCTAATTAAGCATATCTAAGTTAAGGCGAAAGTACAATTTAATAAGTCCCGTTACTCCTTCTCTACGGTTTAAGAGTCCACTGGCCGCTAGGCCTTCCCAGGTGAGCACTAGGGTGCTCTATCTTAAGTGCTTGGCAAATGTCGCATGTGTTCTGCCCATTTGGTGGAATTACATGTAAAATACTCATTTGCAGCATTTTTATAATCTATTTATAATACTGCTAATAATAACAAAGAAAGCTGACAGTGAGAAAAGATTAACAAAAAACCAATCAAACCAGTATATGATTATAACATACAAGTTCAAAACATCCTGAAGTTGACTATCTTCCCGACACCGATTTCAGGAAGCCTCTCTCGGACGCCATATCTGCCCAGAGCAGCACCCTCTCCTGTGGCTCACGGCTGAAAGGACGCTGAGCCGCAGAGGCAGGCTCCTCTGCGCGTCCTGACTAACCATCATCGCGGCGTCTCCCCGTCTCCTTAGTCCTCTGAGGCCAAGTGCACCTCCCCCGCCCCACCGCCAGGGGCACCAGGACGATTAACACCAGGTTACTCGAGGGAGCCAAGGACGTGTCCGCCCATTAGCTGAAGGACTGGGCCAGGGGACAGAAGAGAATCAGAGAAGCTTAAAGAACTGGAAATCAGTCAGCAAGGACAGAAAGCCAGCAACACAGAAGGAAACAGCAGGAAGGAGATAGGTTTCTTTTTTTTTTTTCCAATAAATCAGCATTTTGAAAAGAATCAGGAAAAAGAAACTTTGGTTTAGCCTGTGGTCCTTAGATAAGAAAATGTATGTCTAGGCTTAGCACATAGAATGCTGTTCATCGTGGCTTCTGAAAGTGACATAAGACTCCCGTTTTCAGGATTGAGTGATAAACACAGGGAGAAAACCCCCAGCCTCTACTCGAGGGGTGCCGGGCAGGTGGCAGGTTTGGTTCCGTTTGCTCCTCTGGGAGGGGAGGTCGGGGAGAGTGACCTGAGGCAGCCCGCCCCGTTCCAACCACACATGACCATTCCAACCACACACGACCCGGGCGGTGGGTGCTCACCAGGCCGCTGGTGTGGTTGCACATGTCCCACAGGGGGATAAGCGCGAGGGTCACCCGGGAGCCGTCCTCCGTGGGAATCTGGTTTTGTCGAGTCATAACGGAAGAGACCGCCCACCTGCAACAATCCGAAGAAAAGAGGCTGATTAGGGCCGGCACATCAGAGAGCTCAGGGTAGTCACAGGTACCTGACTTCTCAAAATCCTTTCCTAAGTTGCAAAGGTGACAATTTACTTTTAGAGTTGGTTGGGGGGCGGGGCGGTGGTGGATGGAAAGGAAGCCAGGGGCAATCAAGGAGTCAGCGGTTAAGGGTTGGGGGTGTTTCTGGGGAGAAAGTGGCCTGGAAGGAGGGCTGGCTGAGACCAGAGCTGGCCAGTCCTCTGCCCCAAGCTGGGCGGCTAGGGGACCCCAGGCCTCTTTCACGCAAACGCTGACTCTGTTCCTACTTGTAGCCTCAGTGAAAAGCAAGCAATATAACTCCTTTCTGATCAGAAATCCTCTAAGAATGCTTCAAAATGTGGAATGCTATTTTTTACTATGCTATGCACTACACTGAATCTTTTTGTTTAAAGGAGAAAAAAAAAAGCCCCTACTTCAAAGCACTACAATAGTCTACTTAGAAAGAAAAAGATCCCCAGGACCTCCCCACACCAATGTTAATCTCAGGCAGCATTTGGCTACAACAACTAATCCCCACCAATACAGGTTAGTGGAAATTTCCACATGGCTATGAAAATGTGGCTACTTACCCTAGCTGTCCGGGGTAACTTGGGAAAGACTTGATTTTTTTAAAGGCTTTAAATGGTCATGCAAACCACTTCTTATCAAAGCTCTTGCACTTCTGAGACCCCAGATTCACTCAGGAACCACCCTCCAGCACATGCCTCATCCACACACACCCCCCCCACCCTCCCGCACACCGACCTGTAGTCCTCGTAGGTGAAGGAGTCCTTCAAGGGCAGTTTGTGGGCATGAGGATGGGTCTGGGAATGAGGAAGTTTTAGAAAGCAGAGGTGAAAAGAGAAAAAGGGAAGACAGAAATCAGTCAGCAGAATTTCATCATTTAGCTGCCTAACGGATCCTAACAAGAGCCAAATGAAGCAGGAGGCGTCCAGCCGCGCTACTGAGGGCTCATCGTGCTATTATGCGCTCATACATCACTGTCAACTTAATTTGTTGTGCCCAGCAGCCGCCATAAATCTGCTGCTTGTATTCTGATACCAGGGCCCACAGACAAGGCACACAAATAAAATTTAAGGTGGACTGAGTTTACAAAAGGTAGGCACACCCACATGGTGAGTATCTGATCAACACAGAAACCCAGAGCCCAAGTCCAGGTCCCACCTGTCTCCACATCCTGTCCCATACTGTGCTGGACTGCCCTTACGAAGAGTCCAAAGCTCTTCTTACCTGAGTAAAAGAAGCAATTAAAGGTACTCGAATAAACTGAAACTTCTCTCATTAATCTCTGACTTAAAATCATTTAGAAGGAAATCAACTTGTTATGTGCAAATGAATCACACACATGGCAGCTGCAGCTCAAATACAGAAAATCAAGAAAAATACAGTTCTGTAAATTATGAATTAGATTTTACAAACAAATACAATGAAGATAAAATTGAGATCGGCGCATTTAAACCTCACTACTTTTTTTTCCCCTCTAGACAAAAAGATGATTTGATAAAAATATCCCAAATTTCACACATTGGAGAAAATTTTAAACATCTCAGGTTCTCGCTCCATAACACTCTCCCCACACACACCTTAGTCCTTTTGAGCACTTAAAAAACTCTGTCTCGATTAAGAAATTAAAAGCTGTAACAGTATAATTTTAATATTCGGTTTCCACTACAGGCTGACAGATTGCAGTAAGTGATCAGATGAGCAAGTGGCGATTTCTGAGGCGCCAATGCGATCGGCCGCACTGGCTCTGCGCCGCTGCTGACGCATGAAGCACCATGCAGCATGCAGCTTTTCTCTTGACGCACTAGCATCGCAAGTGCACGGCAATTACCACCGCTCACTGTAATGTGCTCGCTGGCACCCGGCACGCAGGACAGTGGGGGAGGAGGCAAAGGGGCTCAAACCGTAAATCAATTAGAAAACAAAAGCTGGTGCTCCGCGCACAATTTTAGGCAAATTATATATTACAAGAGGCTGCCAATTGGGTGCTAGCTCCCAGGTGCCTGTTTCTCCCCCTCTAACCTTCAACCCAGTTTTAACCCTTTGGAAGAAAAGTCAACATAAGGAAACACAGTCACACAATATTGTGATGTTGTGATAATAAAAATGTGATAATAATAAAAATGAAATTAAAGAAGATGCAATTTAACATAAAAATAACCTATTGCCCAGGGGCATTCTCTTGTTGCATTTTCTAACTAGGAAGATGAGGCAATCCTGTTTCTGGTTCAAGCACAGCAAAGATGGGAGGAGAAGCTTCTCTTTGAATAGATGAAATGTAAGGCTGTGCTCCAAGACTCCTAAAGATGCTTTCCATTTAATTATGGAACTTGACCACAAGGGTGCTCGTGTTTTTTTCTCATAAAAGTACAAATTCAGCAGACAGGAACTTCCCTACACCCCAAAGTGTGGTAAGTATCATAGAAAAGCTTCTAGATTTTAAAGAAAGAGAATTCTATTCCTAGAATTTCCTTTCACTTATAATGAAATGAAGTTTCTCATAGTCTGACACACTAGAAATGTGGCACAGCCCACCTCTCCTCAAACTCTAGGAGGTAGGAAAGCATTGCTGCTTTTGTTATTTTAAAATATTTTAAGTTCATTTAAACTGTGTAATGCACTACGGTACTTTCAAAGTTGGTAAATTCCAACGCTAAAACCGTATTAAAAATTTCACCCCTCCCCATAAAAGTTTGACTTATTGGAGAAAGATGAGTTTTCAAAATTAGGACGCTGAATGTCACAATGACTTGAGGAAGAATGCTCCAGTCACTCAAACATCTTTAAATAGCTTTGGACTCTACGAAAACTCTTCAAACAAGGGCCACCTCCCTAAGGGCCAAAAGATGGAAAATTAACTCTCAAAAATGTCTCCTTCCTACTATTTATGTACATTTCTTACCAAAAATACAAGTTCATGTTCACTGTCCTGACAGTCGTAAAGAAAATTCAAGGGGAAAAAAATGTGCAAATGCTTTCTGCAGATTAATTTTGAAGATTATTTTCACTGTAGAGTTATGTAATATTTGCAGAATCTCTTAGAAACAGTTGTTCTTATGTGCTTAACAAATAAGGTGTGCCCACTGTACGTAATTCTGGTTTAAAAAGATATTTATATTCTGCCAAACACATTCACTTAACAGACTGAAGTGGAATTTGCGGCTCTATGGAAAGGCAAGTAACTGCCACTTCAATGGGGCTCTCACTACTGTGACACCAGCGCCACCTACTGGCATCATAGTGGAATACACTAGAGCTGCAGGGTTCTTGAATTAATAGCACTTCTCAGGGTGTGAGGCCTTCAGAGTAACTTATCCGAAACCCAAACTGGGTTTATCCAGAGTGGTTATTAGCTCAGCTTCACTCAAGAGAAATTTGGTTTGTTAAAAATTAAAAAATCTAACCTGCCCCTTTAGATTATTATATAATAGTTTTACAAGAATCTTAAAACATTCAAATATTGAAATGATTTGCATGGGTGAAAAACATATAACTTTAAATATAAGTATTTTCACACACCCTGAAAAAATAAACAGGAATAAGAAAAGTGTCTATTCCAGACACTGTTTAAACTCTGGACAGATTTTTTTTTTTTAACACATTAAGTCTCAAGGTTTAAAAATACATCTTCCAAAAATTACAGTATTAATCTGAAGCTACTTGCAAGTTCCTAAAAATGTTCTTGGATGAAACTTACTACGCTTATACTTTATGGGGAGGATAACTGAACATTTCTCACTTTATACAGCAAAATCCTATAATGGTTTTGTTTATCTCCAGTAGAAGACAGTCCTAACACGTATCTTAAAAATAGAAATCTAAATGAAAGCAGAAAATGTGGCTAATTGATTTAAGTTGAGATAGCTGTTTCCAGAGTGTACCTACCTACACACTGGATGGTGAGGGGCTGTCTGGCTTGGACAACAGTGGCCCCATAAACACAGTTTAGAAACCAGCCATAGATTTTCTGCAGACTTTTAAAGTGATTGATATTTTCACTTTCTTATGCATTATAAATATTCGAGTTGAGATATGAACAGTTGCTGCAGCTCATGGTGAGACCTGAAGCCCTGCAGAGCTTACTTTTAAAAGAGGATTCTTGTTTGCTTATGTCAAGCCCGGCAGCCCAGGGAAGCCCTCCCCAGTCCCTCTTCTAGAGGAGGCGGGCGTTCCAGATGAGACACAATAATACTGTACCTAGTACAAAATAATCACTGTGTTTGGGAAAGATTAATATCTAAAATCGTTTGTTTGGCTTCAATAAAAAGAAGCAATATTGCTAAATATGTAAGTATGACATTTTGAAGAATTTACCATATTGCATGGGTCTGGTAGCTATGCTTAAGGAAATTAAAAACCACTACAGTCAGCATATTTCATCCTTATTAAAGTTCTGTCTTGAACTATCACTTACATAAAACAAAAATAAACGAAGAAGAAATTTAAATTAAAAACCTATGGATTACAAGAGTTTGAATATGAAAAAAATGAACAATATTCTGGCTTTAAAAAATTGATTTAGCATGCAGCTTCTCTTTATAGTCCCTTGATAAAAATGAAATCTCCCTAACAAACACTTAATAAAACCTGTCAATATCTCTAGAAAGAAAAATGACACAGATGCATTAAGCATTAAATACCCTTGGAAAAAGTCACATATTCCATGAATTTTTGATGTACTATCTTGACATTAATGTAAAACCTTGATATTTATAATTGACAGATATTTAATAAAGTATAAAAGAAGATGGCTGCTGTGTAGCATGCAAATTCCTCAGGTTGATCAGAAATGAAAGATACAGTCATGTACTTAAAACTAAATAAACAGTTAATATGTGCTGCACGAATCAGCCGCAGTCTTATTTTAAGCTCACACAACAAACCTTCGCAGAGAAGCAAAATAAGCAGAATTCATTATTATGTGAATTCCTAATTCAAAAGCATCTCGTATGTGAAACGGTTCTGAAACAGCTCTGCACATGAAACAAAATACCTTCGAGTTAAAATTGGTTTTTGTTTTTAACATTTGACAGTAAACATTTCAAAAATGAAGATAAGCACTTTCAGAACTACATGGAGAGGTATTTCCTAAAACAATTCTTTAAAAACACACACACATTTATCTGGAAGAAAGATACAACATCCTCTAAGGAAACTTAAAAAAAAAAGGATTAAAACACATGATTGGTCGCTAGGACAAACACTTCTCAAAACTAGATCTTTACTTATCTAAAAAATACTCATCTCTAACCTTAAGCAGTTTTTATATGGAAACTGAGCTGAATACATTTAATAATCGCCTTCCATGAGGCAGTTAAATATGTTAACAGGAAAGTAGCACAGTTCAAACACACACACTCCTAAATACTGTATTTTCAAAATTTGTAACCTGCTATATTATCAATTGTTAATTTGAAAAATATATAGGGTAGTTCAGCAACTTATTAATGGTTCTACAGTATCAAGAATGACCAATTACAATTTAGAAATTGTACCTAGTTTGCTCTGGTTAAAAACCATAGCAGCACGCAATTAAAACTTTCCAACTATAATACGTCACAGGTTGTATTTGGCATACATACTAAAAGGCAGGGGACAGGGAGGAGGAGAAGGAAAATTTACACTTAGAACACTGAGCTCCAAAAGCAGGCTAATTAGAAGCAGCATGTCAGGCAGCGATTTCTAGTAGGTCCGTCAACCCTCCTGCTCATATTTCATTTTCTAAGTGGATATAGCACAATTTAACAGAATGACAAATTGCAAAATATCTATTGAATCTAGAATTTAGTTTTGATGACCATAAATCAGAATCAAAGCACGCTTGGTTCATACATTTGGCTCTTGAGGGAAAAAAATCAATTTTTAAGACTTTTACTTTTAAACACAGATTACATCCAACTCTTTAGGGAATTTTCATCATAAAGTTCTCTGAAGTCACTCAATACGATCAAATAAATACATCAATACACATTAAATTTAAACTGCTTGCTTTTTGCTTATAGATATATATTTAATTTCTATGGCAAATATGTATTACCTTAAAATAAAAAATTTTATTTAATTAAGAAAATGAGATTAGTGGAGAAACATCAACACTGTTCCATAAATTTATAAAATTACTTTACGATGGAAGAATTTTTTTTATTGAAACACTGAAATCTATAACCTACATCCAGTTTAAACTGAAATCTACGAAACACTGCAAAAAAATATGCCTGTTTAAAAACTTTATTGGTTACCATTTGTATTCCCTGAAGAGCGGCAATCGGCCATGAATCAAATTTAGTCATAATCAGTCTACACTTTGACTGTCAATCATTTGTTCACTCAACAAATATTCATTGACTCCAAAAAGAGACAGACAGGTTAGGGCTAGAAATTCAGCACACACTGTCTTTACTGTCTGTCTTGAGGTACACAACCCTCTGAGAGGCAGACGCTGTCCTCACTCTCAGGGAGGCCTGCCTGGCAACAGTCAGATAACCGACTTTAAAAGAAAGGTGAAGCCAGAAGTTACCGTGTGTGTGTGTCTGTCTGTGTGTGTGTGTGTCTGTGTGTGTGTGTGTCTGTGTGTGTCTGTGTGTGTGTGCACATTTGGTTTATGTTTCTTGGCCCAAGGAGACATAGGGAGCAGGGGCCATGTCTTGTCTGACCACTCGGGGATCCCCAGTGTCTTGCGGGCACCTCACTGCCTGCCCACCCCAGTGAGAGGCAAACACTCCACCTGTCCTTTGCCCTGAGCAGCTGGGGTAGCTGTCATGGCGCTTACAGGGTTTCTGCTGCATGAACCCACTGTGGCCTCCATGACAGGTGAGCAGACGAGAGGCAGCACCAGGGTCTCCAGGCAAGTTGGCTGTGACCAGATTACAGCCCTGGGTTATCTGGTCTCCACGTTCCTCTTCAGAGGGCTGTGGCCCATGGGAACGCCTGCCACCCAGACGAACCACCCACATGCTTCCAGAGAAGCAGGTCTGGGTTTCCTCGCCTCTGTATTCCATCTCTTATGAACGGAGTATTTTTCTACAATAGGGCCAAAGGATCTTCTCTGTTTTTTGTTTCCCCCAAATCTATCTTCAAACACATTGACTCGAGAAAGCTCTACTTTAAAAATCTCTGGAATCTAAAAAAATGGCTCAGATGAACTTACTTGCAGGGCAAGAACAGAGGCGCAAACGTAGAGAACGGACGTGATGATACGGGAAGGGTGCAAAGGGGATCAGGATGAACTGGGAGGCCAAGGCTCACGCATGCACACTCCCACGTGTAAAGCAGATCGCCAGAGGGAAGCTGCCGTATAGCACAGGGAGCTCAGCTTGGTGCTCTGGGATGACCCGGGGCAGGTGGGAGGGAGGCTCAAAACGGAGGAGACACATGCGTCTCCTCCTGTAACTGATTCACTCCGCCCTACAGCAGAGACCAGCACGACATTATAAAGCAGCTACATTCCAATTAAAGGCAAGAATCCACTGAGGAGCAAGATGGACCAAGCCCAGCTGCTCCCTGTTCCAGATGGCCAACAAATGTCCCTCCAGCACACTCCAAAGCACCCCAGCAGGGGTGCACCTTTAAACAGCACTGTCCTTCCTGGTCGCCTCAAAGGACGGGACCCCGAGCCTGTGAATCTGAAAAGGGGGCCAGACAAGAGACCTCTATCTTCTAAGCTCTTAAATCTTTTGGCTTCCTTGCCTTTGACACTCCTCTCCACCAAATACCTCAATCTACAGATCAACTTAAGGACTCTAAACCATGATCGTACCTCCTTTCTGGCCTGTAAAAAGATAACAAATCCAAAGCAATATCTGCAACTTCTCAACTTATCACTAAAGAAACCAGAAACAAACAGAATGGTAAAAAGCAGCTATCATTTTAGATGAATATACCTGCATCAAAAAAGCAGGCTAGAATTATTTATCATCAGCTTCACAGTATTTTACTTTTTATTTCAGCTACTTTAGATTTTAACAATTCAGGATAGAGTCTGCGGACTCTAAGTAAACCAAGCTAGCATGATCAGAGCCTCCAGTCATTCATAAGAGGAGAGAGAATTCTGACCACCATGATGGACCCTATCTTCTGGACTGACATTCAGAGATGGAAACAGACCTTGTCCCAGAAAAGGTCAGAGTCAGAGGAACTGAAGAGGAAGGAGGGGAGGGACTGCTGTCCAGTCGCTAGGTCGTCTCTGGCTCTTTGCAACTCCAGACTGCAGCATGCCGGGCTCCTCTGTCCTCTCTGTCCACTAGTTCTCAGAGTTTGCTCCAATTCATATCCATTTAGTTGGTGATGCTATTAACAACCACCATTTGCTAAGCATTCAGTGCAAGGAACTCCTGTGAACTTGCCATGTACTGTATAATTTAATCATTTTGCTTCCTAGGAAATAGGCACTATTATTGGGCCCACTCTATTGCTGCAAAAACTGAGGGACAGAGAAATCAACAGTGTGTCCAAGGTTATTACCCAGTTAATAAATGACAGGGGGCGGGATAACGGCCAGACAACAGTTTTCTGGAGTTTACTGAAAGGCACAGAATAATCAGCTGTTCCACTTTTATAAATTAAGCTTACGTTCTGATACAGTAAATACACTTTTTCTTGTTGAAATGCCATAAATCCTTGGTAAATATTGCTCTCATTTAAAATGAAGCACAGAGGGCTTCCCTGGTGGCTTGATGGTAAAGAATCACCTGCCAAAATTCAGGAGACACAGGTTCGATCTCTGATCCAAGAAGATCCCACCTGCCCTGGAGCAAGCCCAGACCCCACAAGCACGGAACCTGTGCTCTGGAGCCCGGGAGCCCCAGCCAGTGAAGCCGGTGTGCCTACAGCTAGCCTGCGCTCTGCAGCGAGAGAAGGTACTGTGATGAGAAGCTTGTGCACCGCAACTGGAGAGCAGCCCCCCGCCAGCCACAACTAGAGAAAGCCCACGCAGGGACAGAGACCCAGCACAGCCAGACGAGGAAATGAATAATAAAGTTTAAAGAGGTTCAGCACAAGCACAGAGATGTTTTAAGGACATTACAAAGCTTACTTTTGTAAGAGGCAGGCAACATTAGCAGAACTAAGACTGAATCTATTATTTCCAAACTACCAGAAAGGAAACCACATTTAAAGTCATTATCTACAGTCATGAAATCTCAGACCCAGACTGGCTTAGAGATCATCTAGCCCAATTCCCTGGTCATTCTGACCATCAAGAACCCTGGTTCCAGAAAACACACGTGTACCAAATACATGTAGAGATGTATACTCTTTTCCTTCAATACATTTTAAAACATAAGGGTCATATTTGGAATTCACTTTCTGGTATTTTTTGTTCATTAAAATTATGCCACACTGGTGTCCTGACAACTTCCAATACCACATTATCTGCAACCCCTATCATTTCATGATAACTCTGAACAGCCTCTAAGATACCCCACAGCTTTAATCAATCATTAAACCAGTATTATCTCCAAGTTCTTACATAGGCACTATCTCTTTGGGCTACTTTCAATTCTCCTAGTTGTCATGGTGTTAGAAATGAACTTTGGTCCCTTAAATTTTCTGCCTTTAAGCCTAAAGGAAGTTGAAAAAGTCACAAGCAGCTAGTGAGAAATGAACCCCAGAGGTATGCCACGGAATCTGAGAACTCACATATTTCAGACTTGGGATTCTGATAAAGATTGACCAACTTCTGATGTAATGCATCGATCCAAAGGATTCAGGAGGATCTCCACAACTGAGCAAGCCTCTGGAACCCGCACACTCTGAGGCACATCGTAGGAGCCTCAGGTATGCCCCTTTGTCACCAGCTGCTGTGAGTTTGCTTTAGTAAACCCCAGTGATAACGGAATCTAGGGTAGAGGTCCCTGTGGCACACAGCCAGCTGCTGGTCACAAGGGAGGTGGTGAGGGTGCTGGCCCTGCTCTATCGCTGGACCCTCCCATCCCTTCCTTTCCGACGCTTATACTGTGCTCAAGAGGGGACCGTCAGAGAGAAAACCCCAGCACTGTCTCTCTGTGTCCCTGTCAGCAGAGCAAAATTACAACCAAGAGGAGAGGCACGGAGGCCACAGAACACGAGGTGAGCACACACCTCATGTCCCACAGCCTGGCACACAGGACAGCTCCCCGCACCTCCAGGAGAGAGGGACAGACAGACAGACCAAGAGAGAAGGGAGGAGGAGGCAGAGGTGAACAACATGATGTCACTGGCAGAGAACTACTGCTGAGAAAAGTGTAGGAACCTTTCTGTATCCCCAGAAAAAGGAACTTGCTAACACAGCACCCTGAGAGTTGACAAAGAAAACAAATATTTTAACATTTTTGGTAAAAAAAAATAACACCCCCATTAAAATTGCAATAAACTGAATTATAGGCTATAATTTATTAGAGTCACACTAGAATGTTATTACACTTTAAGTCAAGACAACTCACTTGACTAACCAAATATAATTTAAAATGCCCATGCCTTTGGGAAAACTAGCTGAGAGCTTTCTTTTTGATTAAGCAAAATTATTTTATATTCCACTTCAGTTGATAAAAAAAAAAAATTCAGTCTCGTTTCAAGAGTCCATAACTCTTTCGAGCACTGTTCTATCAAAAAATAAAAATTAAGAAAATGGCACCAAGATGTCACTGGTGTTTATTAGCTATTTCTCTACCGGCACTAAAATTTCTAACATAAAAGAAGTCATAAGAAAAATTCTTCTGTAGAATTAGAGTCTACCGTGCAACAAAACCGGGAATGAAACTGAGAAGGGTTAAGGGCTGACCAACTTGTGCAGGGCTGTCTGCACCAGGCTCTACTTGGCTCCCACTTGTGAGAACCAGCCAACTGAGAGCCCAGCAGGAAAAGCAAGAAAATGCAGATCTACTTCTTTTCCACCAAAAAAAAAATTCTTTGCCTTTTATTTCCGTAATTAAATGCTTTACTGATCAATAGTTATGAGATGGATTTCATTCTCGTTTTTATCAGAGAAAATGCTCTCACTTTCTGAGAATAACACCATTAGACGCCATTTTGTTGGAGCAGTCAATATCTGAAAACGGATTTCCAGTGAGAGAACAGTTTAACCAGTGCACAGCCTTTAATCACTGCCTGTAAAACAGGCAATTATCAAACTGTTCGCTTAGAGCCAAAAGCAAAGAAGCGACTATATTAGCTTAGGTCATCTTTGGACGTAAGATGACTTCTGACTATAGTCAGAGATGAGAGGATATTTTAGAACTGGGTTTTGAAAACCAGGTCTAGGTCCTAACCCAGAGTCCCGAAAGTTGGGGAGCACCTCTGCTCAGGGACAGGAACGGCAGTGAGAGAGCGTGGGGAAGAGAGCCCGACGGGTCTGCAGGAGCTCACGGAGGCCAAGGAGGAAGGGCGGCAGGAGGCCTGAGGCAGGGGCCAGGCAAGCGGGACCCACCAGGGCACATTGCCGGCGGTGGGAGTGCCTAGATCCAGGGGCCTGAAGATCTCTCAAGTGTGGAATATTCTTGGCAGATGCCGTAAGTGAAGACAGAGGGGACAGGACGTTATCTCAGAAGCACAGGGACGTTGTGTAAACCCAGGGGCTACAGCCGGGAAGGAAGGAAAGATGGGGATGGAGAGACTGTGCCCAGAGCAACGCCACAAGCCCTGGGCACGGGCCACCGGGCTTGACTTAACTGCTGGCCAGGACTCCTCAGAGACCAAGGGAGGCGAAGACACAAAGAAACTAAGAGGGAGACAGCAAGGGACAAGAGGAATGCCTGTCACCGGGTCTGAGCTCTTAGTAAAACAGCAACGGGGGGAGCCTGGAGGCAGCTCAGGGCTGTGGAGACTCTGAACCACCACCTGGGGGATGAGACGGTCAGCAAGGTGCGGCGAGGCATCTCTCTGGCCAGGTGGGGGTTGGCCTGTTTCGGAGCTGACGGTCACCTGGACACTCCTGATGATGCTCTTGGGCCCGGGAGCAGAGGCTGAGAGACGCTGGCATGGAGGCCCGGGGTCTGCTATAAAGGGCAATGCATATGCCTCCTTCCTAACAGACGCGAGACGACAAGGGTTCAGATTTAGTCTCAAGCTACTCAGGCTGGGGAAGGCGGTGCAGAGAGAACCTCTTTCTAAACACTTAATGAATCTGCTGCAGAAAGAAAAAAAACCTGTTTTCCCATCTGCACTTGCAGACGCCTATAATAAAGTGACATTTTCCAACATAGGTTTTTCTAGATCATTAGCTTTGTCAATTAAGACTCCATGCTCGGCAAAATGACCATTGTTTTTTTAGTCATCTCTAATTTCTGGAAAAAAAGAAAAAAAAAGCTGCAAAACTTGGAAGTAATCTAATATATCCCTGAAAAAAAAAAATGTGATGTGGAAAAGAGTTTCCCCAATTTTCACAACTAGTGTTTGGTATTACTTTCCAGAGTAGAATGATTTGTCTACCATCCAATGATTCACTTTGCCAACCCTAAGACAGTTTAAGATTCCTCTTATTTCAAATCATTAGATGACCTCCAGTGACCTGTGCTTTTCTAACACAGAAGTCTGCAAAATACCACCTAGCATTTGACTTCATACCATATTAAACTGCTCTTGAGTTGCTCCATTCATTGATTCAGTCACTCCCTTCTTCAGCAAATACTACCGAGTGCCTGCTCTGGAGTGAAGTGCTGAACCAGATGGGGAACAAGTGAACAGGATGTCTTGGCCTTCTACCCTCCAGGAGCTTCCTGTCTGCTGGGTAAGACAAGGTCACAGGCTGAGAAGAGGAAGGCAGAGCAGAGGGTGATCCAGCCAGGCAGGTGGCAGGGGGTGCGGGGGAGGGGAGGGAGGGGGCAGGCAGAGGCAGCCCTGGGCTCCCCTGCTGAACCGTCACATATGAGGAGCTGACCAACACAGAGTGACCCGGCTCACTGTTCCCATGTCCTGTTCCCACTAGGGGTCAAACTCCAGGGGGGACAATCAGTAAGACTGGTTCCCCACACTCAGGGGCAATGACATCATTGCAGGTGGGCCGTCCGGATGGGCAAAGCACGATGTGTCACGGCGGACCACATGCCGTGTGCTGGAATCACACAGAAGGGGTTGCAGACATTGCTGGGAACAAGATCAGGCAGTGACTCACAGAGGAGGGGACACATGAACCAGGTCTCTGAGCAGGAAGGTAGGAAGCGTCCTGGGCAGAGAGCACCAGCAGGTCGGTTCACAAGGAGGGGCCGAGGTGTGCTGGCTGGAAAAGCACGCGCAGAACAGCAGCAGGAGGAAGGCGGGTGGGGGCGAGGGCTCTGCAGAGGAGAGTCAGGGCCCAGGGCACTGGCTCTGCAGCAGCCTCCACCATCGCGCAGCAGCCTCACCCGCGACAGGAAGACAGTGCCCGCACCCCTAGGTCTGCTGGTACTTGAGGAGGCATCCGTAAGTTAGTACCCTTCCAGGAGGAGGGACTTCATTTTAGTAGATGTTGGTAAGTTAACAGAAATGATGAAGGTCTTCTTAGAGCTGCTTTTTAATATGTTTTCAATATTTCGGCTACACCACACAGTGCCCAGCCAGGGACTGAGCCAGACCACAGCAGTGACACTGCTGAGTTCTAACCAGTGGGCCACCAGGAACTCAGAGAAGGTCTTCAGGGAAAGTGATCTACCGAAGGGTGAATCAAAACGGAGCCAAGGAAAGAGAGAGTATGGGGAAGGGGCTGGTAGTTTGTGAATCTGATCAAAACCATAGGTCCGAGATAGGAAGACCTCAGCCACCAGCAGTAAGAACTGCGTCCCCGAGGAGCAGAGACCTGCCACCAGTGGGGGGCTGGGACACGGATCCCACCCCAGTCTCCCTCAGAGGAGAGCACACGCTGACTGCAGACTGAGAGACGCCTGGGATGGAGGACCCAGAGAGGACATGCCTGGATTCCCACCCAGCCATGAGGGGATAAATGTGCACTGTTTTAAGCCTTTAAGAAACACACGAACAAAAAAATATGGGCCTGGGAGAGCTTCTCAAGCAAGTTCACACAAGCACATACACGCCTTTTGAGTCAGGATGGGCTGGGAGCTGCTGTAGTAACAGCTGTCTTCAGTAAATGCTCACACCTTGCTGCCTTTTAGGAAAGAGGAAGTGACCATATTTACCAGGAAAAAGGAAGAAGATGCACAGAAAAGGGAGTAAGTGACAGAGCATGCCGAGAGCACAGGCAGGAGGGCGGTCTGCATGAGGAGTGAAAGGAAGAGAAAGGAGGGATGAAGCCACGGGGGCGCTGAGGAGAACAGGGAGGAGCCACAGAAACGAAAGGCGGCCAGGACACCCCGGTTCACCTCAGACTGGAGGCCGGAGGCTTCACTCAGAACGAGGGGGCATCTGGCCAGCTTTACGACCGTTATGAGCGTGGCTTCCGGTCCCTTCTGCCCCTATCTGAGCTCAGCGTTCACTCAGTCACCTGAAAACTAATACTCTGTTTCAATCCTAAACTTACAGCTTTTGCAGACATCTAAGCTCTTTGAAACATATGCTATGTACTCTGAACAAAGACACTGGCTAGTTAAGATGTGATAAACAGTTGCTTCTGCACTGGCAGCCTCCAACAGAATCGAGTCCAATACAGAAACCCATCTGAGTCTCTCTAATTTCCCAAGTTCCTCACGAAAATCAGGCATTCTGAAGGCCTCCATAAGGCCCATCTTATATGCTTATGGATTTATTTTGGGCTCTTCAATTCCATACACCTGTTTTGTTCTGCAAAACAGATGAAAACTGTGATGCATAAAGGGGATTGTAAGACACTCTGGACAGGCTCCAACAGCAGGCTCTCTGCTATTCCAGAGTCCTACAGTCCAGGGTGCTGCTCTCTGGGCACAACATCCAGGCCTCAGCCCAGACCCACCGACCCGAGAGCAGGCTGCAGGCAGCACTGTTTTTAACAAGTTTGCAGGTGACTTAGGCTCAATCAAGTTGGATCCAGGAACTGGGTGTATTGCCAGCTGCCACCAAGGAGGAGAGAGTGAGGATCTCTGCTATCTGATCAAGCCCTCCCCACGCCTCGCATGTACATATGTGCACACAGATGAACGGAGGCAGAATGCAGTCTGGGAGAAGCTACATTTCACACTAAGGTTTCTGGCCCCATCTGTGTCCATATCTGCCCACTTGAGGCTCCAGGTCATTGAAACTCTGCCAAATAGAACATATAAAACCTTAACATTCTCCCTTAAGCTGCTGTGTATTATTTTATTATATGTATGTATGGTTTCCGATTTTAAAAATTATTCCACTTAAAAAAAAAAAAGAAAAAAAAAAGTCAAAAAGGCCTCTGACACCAAGGCCAAAGACTCAGCCTCATTACTTTTTCCTCTAAAGCAATCTTAAGGATCTCTAACATGACTCTTTTGCCCACATGACTTCTTCTCGGGATTCCTAACACAGTTTTGGACCTGACCTGCAAATAATCGATCATCAAAATGTACTCAACATACATTTATCAGGTGCCAAACATCAGGCTAGGAGCAGCGGAAACAAAATGGAACAAAGTTTGTTTTCAGCCCTTCCGATGTTGAAAATGACCCCATTAAAGAAACTAGTGAAATTAAACAGGTGAGTCATTAATGAACAATTAAACTCTGAATCCGCTGAGCAGTGAAGACAGGGGTAAATGAGGTGCAGCCTGGCTCACACGTCTCGTTCTTTCCCGCAGCAGGCCCTCGGTGCCGATCATTCCCCGCCCTAGCTTCACAGCGCAGAGGAACACAGGCCCTGCGTCAGGGACTCACATCAGCTTTCAGAGGCCCAGGCAGCCCATGCAGAAAAGGGGCTGACTGAGGCAGACACTGAATTTCATTATTATCCAAATCAACCCTACAGTAACAATAAAATAATTGACGTTCATTGAGTATCTACTATGTGCCAAGCACATAAAATATCCTAGGCATTTTACAGCTTAACAAACCTAAACCTCGCAGGTTTAAGGTTGGTACCGCCATCACCCCCAATTTACAGACAAGGAACGACGCCCCAGAAGAAATGAGCCCCAGGTCACCCGGCAAGGAAGGGGAGGTCCTTCCAAATCCACCCATTTTCACGGGCTGCCTTAGTATAAACATAACGCAGATCACAAACAAGTGGTGGACCCACAAGCAAATGGGTGTGTGTGAGCTGCTCAGTCATGTCTGACTCTTTTGACCCCATGCTTTGTCCATGGATTTCTCCAGGCAAGAATACTCAAGTGGGTTGACACGCCCTCCTCCAGGGAATCTTCCCAACCTCGGGATCCAACCGGGGTCTCCCACACTGCCAGCAGATTCCTTACCATCTGAGCCACCAGGGAAGCCCTTGACAAACGGGGGGCCTCCCATTTCTGTGAGGATCTACACTTCCCAAAGAGCTCTCCATTCCTCCTTCAGCCCTCCAGGACCCGCACGGGACAGCGGCCAGTGCCTCCCCTACCACAGCGGGAAGCTGAGCCACCCCTGGGTCACTTACAGGCAGAGCCGTGACTCAGACCCAGGTGTTGATTCCAAACTGGCACCTCTCTGGCGCATACTAGCCACACATGTGGTGAAAGGGGGAACCAGTGTTGCCCTAAAAGAGCAACACTGTAGTATTTTTAAGGATTTTAAAGTAAGATCTAAGTATCTAACCCTAAAACCCCTAGATCCCCTTGCCAGGGTCAGTTTCAACAGCAAGTAGTTACCCGTCCACAATATATGTTAGATAAAGTGATTTCTTTTCCTCATCTGACTATTCAACAGGCACAAATTCTTATATATAACTAGATTTTAAAGAATACCATGGATGCACTGGACGCAAGCGTTAGACACAGGGGAACGCCCTCACAAGCGCCTTCTCGCCCCTGCCGTCCTCCTGGACAGCTGTCCACACGGGCTCAGGGCACCACTGGCAAAGTTAGGCTCTCCCCCAGCAACCCTGAGACGCCTACAGCCTGTTTCACTAGGGTCTGAATATTACAGTGGTCAGTTTTGTGGAAGGCCTGACAAGTAGAAATCCCACTGAACTACAATGGAAACACTAAACAATGCCCTGTCTGGCAAATTCTAATCATGACGCTTATCTGTAGAGAACCTGGTCAGTGAAAGTCGCTAAGGCATGTCCAGCTCTTGGCGACCCCATGGCCTATACAGTCCATGGAATACTCCAGGCCAGAATACTGGAGTGGGTAGCATTCTCTTCTCCAGGGGATCTTCCCAACCCAGGGATCAAACTCAGGTCTCCCGCCTTGCAATCAGATTCTTTACCAGTTGAGCCACCAGGGAAGCCTCTCAAAGAATCTGGTAACAGTGTAGTAAAAACAGCACACTTGAGAGTCAGGTTATTTTGTGAGTTGCATCTTTTGTGTGGGTGTTTTCATTACAGTTGTAACCTGAAAGTTAAAAAACCACAGAAACAAAAACTCTACCAAGTCCTTAACAATGGAGTAGGAAAAAGAAAAAACCATTCAGTTTCTTCACGTGCCAGACATTCACTTCATGCTCCAAACACTGGCCTTAAGACCACCAAACACCGAAACTTCAGTTCTATATGTGAAAACGTTCCATGTACGGTTCCTGACAATGAGTTGAATTTTAAGTAAAAGGCTGGGGGCCCAGATGCAGAAGAATCAAGCTCTCTCTCAATTTCTTCTCATCCCGTACACCTGGGTTACAGAGAGAGCGATCACAGACTTAACTGCTAAAGGTAAGGCGGGAAAACTTCCAGAAGCATATGTACAAGAACACCCTGGCGGTCCTGGCCGGGCCAGGCTCTGCCCAGCTCAGCACTCCCGACGCTGCGGGCTGGATGAGTCTTTGCTGTGGGGAATGCCCCACGTGCTGGGTGCTCGGCGGCCTCCCAGGCCCTGCTGTGAGAGTCAAAATGTCTCTCTCCCCGAGGGAAGGCTGCTCTTGGTGGAGAGCCCCTGGGCTTGGCAAGGAACTCGTTACAAGGACATGAAGAATACTACCTTAAAAATAAGACTGATAAGTCAGGCTTCATTAAAATTAGGAAGTTGTATTCATCCAGTGATATCGTTAGGAAGGTGACTAGGCGAGCCAGACGGGGAGGAGACAGTCAAAACACGTCTTGTAAAGGCACACATCCAGAAGAAATGGAGAAGGAAATGGCAGTCCACTCCAGAAATCTTGCCTGGAGAATTCCAGGAGAGAGGAGCCCAGTGGGCTATAGCCCATGGGGTGGCAAGAGTCAGACACGCCTGAGCAACCAACATTATCACCATACAGAAGAAAACGCCAAATTAGTAACACAAACAATGGAAGGGGGCGGGGCAGGGAATTCCTGCTTAACGTTTGCAGAGTTTCTCTTCGTGATGAGGGAAAGATTTTGACAGAGGTGACGGCTGCACGTTAGGAGTGTGATTACTGCCACTGAATTGTATGCTTAAAAATGGTCAAACTGACAAATTTTGTCACATATATTTTGCCATAATTTGAAAGCTTAGTAACATAATATAGTACTCGGCTCGCAAAATACACCCTAGATTTTCATGATTCATTATAAAAATGTAAAATATACCATAAGTCATTTACACTGATTATATTTTTAAAAGATAATCTTTTGGCTATATTGGGTTAAATAAAATATATTATAATTTTATTTTAAGTGAGTAAGATTGCTATGGGCACTTCCCTGAAGAAGGTGTCCAACTAATTAATAAGCAGGTGAGACCACACTCAGCGCCACTTGCCACTGGCCACTGGCGACGGGAAGCCGGGCCCATGGGGAGACAGACGCACGTGCCCGGGCGCCGAGGCCCAGGGCCGGGAGGGGCTGAGCAGCCGGGACGCTCGCGCCCGCCCCGCCACCAGCTGGACTCAGCTGCTCCAGAGGTGGTCGGCAGTGTCTGCTGAGGCTGGGGGCCACATGCGTGGCTGCCCAAACCCCTGTGAAGTCGTCTTCCAAGAAGGCCCAGAAGAAAGGAACGCGTGTGTCTACAAGGAGATATATACAGGATTATGTACAGCAGCTTCGTTCACAACAGCCAAACAGCAGGAACCACCAAAATGTCCGTCCACGAGAGAACGGAAAAGCGCTCTGCGGTATATTCACACCCTGGAGAACTGTGCCGCATCAACAGAACACCGACCCGCTGCCACACCCAGCGACACGGCCTCTGCTGATGGGCGCCGCCCCCGCACAGGAAGGCGGGGGAGCCACCCTGCACAAGCCTCACGACAGGAGGCTGGCCAGTGGGCAAAAGGAGCCCTCGGCGACAGGCTCCAGCAGGGCCACCTGTGGAAAAGAGGGGGGGCCCGCACAAAGGAGGCTGGAAGCTTCCCGGGACGGAAGAGATTTCGGTTCAGGTAACCAGTGTAAAGATGAATCTGTACCTACTACCTGTGTGCTTTGTGTGTGTAAATTAAATCTCAATTTAAACAGTCAGCAGAACATTTCCCAAACTGTTCATCTTTATCACATGATGAGTGTTACTCACGTAACTAGAGGGCTGTTTCCTTTATTTTTCTACTATATATTTATTCTATTAATGTTGACCGCTTTAAATAACTCACATTCAAAAAGCCTGTTCATTATATATGAAATAATTCATCAACAGATATGCATCATTTTTACCTTTTTCAATTACTTGCCATGTATAATGTCTGGGGAGACTAAAGATATCTTACTTTAAAAATAGTTTATAATGTTCAGTGTTTGGGAGCGATTACTGACCTTTACTGTCTTTACAGTAGAGCCATATTTTTATGTGATACACTCTTAAACCACTCAAATCTTCCCTGCCTGTAAATGTTTGTCTGAAATTTTGGTAACCAACCCTGTACCAACCAGCAGATGCATCCACTGCCATAACCTGTCACCTGCATGCCCTGCTGCCATTTAGCTTCTCCTCATTTGTCTCACTCCCCTCAGGAGACTTAGGAGAGAACAGCGAGCCCTCTGCACCCGCCAGGCCGTGACGGGAGCAGCCACTCCACGCTCCTCTGAGCTGGGAGGAACCAGGGCTGGCCACGCAGCTCACTTCACACCTTATCTGAGATCCGCCTCTTTAGAACCCCCAAGGGGCAGTGACAGGCAGCTTCTCCTTTAGAAACAGGGATCTGTAACATGCTCTATTACCTAAGAACAGCTTCCCTTCACTCCTCGCCTGGCCTTACCCACCTGCGGGTGGCACAGGGCAGGCTCCCCTTCTCAGCAACAGAAACTGAGGCAGCATGAGGGGCAGGTGCCTGCCCACGACGAGCTACGGCTGGAAACAGGCCTCCAGGGCTCTGAGGCCCGCTCACCAGTCCTCCCAGC
Organism: Nanger dama; assembly: GCA_917880005.1. Taxonomy (NCBI): domain Eukaryota; kingdom Metazoa; phylum Chordata; class Mammalia; order Artiodactyla; family Bovidae; genus Nanger; species Nanger dama. The sequence continues at coordinate 5,714,429 of CAKJTW010000063.1, read as the reverse complement.
GTGCCCTCTGCCCTCCCAGTGATTCCTGTTCAGTCCCATCCTTCTAGTGTGGCCGACAGCTTTGTGAATCAAGAGAGGCTCAGTCTACACAGGGAGCCTCCCTGGCTGTTCATCACCCAGAAATGGGACCGGCATGCCTCCCAGGCCCACAGTCCCGAGAGGCGTGCGGGCGGGACAGGCCCCAGAAGGCAGCCTGGCGCCACTCGTCACCCTCTCCGACCACTCCGAGGCACTCCTCTGGGCGACACCAGGGTGAGTGAGTGCCTTGCTGAGATGAAGCATCTCCTTTAAAATAAACAGCAGAACAGTCAGGGAGGCCGGCTTGGGATGACTCTTTCTCAGGGCAGGTCTGACTTGGCCCACAGCTATGTTCTCATGTGCTTTTCATTCCCAGAGCAGCCTGTCCAGAAGCTGGTGTCGCCCACACACTAAAGGAAACCCAGAATGGCACCCAAACGTGCCGACCCTGCGGGCGGTCCCCACCTCCTCTCGGCCTCACCCAGGAGCTCTCTCTCTTCCCCGGGAACCAGGCCCCGGGCTCTCGCTGCACACCAGCACTCTCTGCTCTGGGCGCCCGATGGACACTGGCCAAGCCCTGCCTCTGAGGGGCTTACACTTCCAGAGGACTTGGGGGCACACATGTACTCGGGAAGCATTTCTACTGCTTGTGGTGAAATGCAAACCAGATGGCTGGGCTGTGAGCACCCGCACGTGTCGATGGAGTGAGCAACCGGCTCCCTAGGATACAAGGTGAGGTCAGTATGGCACCAGAGACAGAGAAGGGAGCTCAGATTCAGGCAGGAATCTAAGGCCTCATGTACCAACCTCCAGGGGTGAGTTTAAGTCCTGAAACAGATGGACCAGCAAAGAGGCCTCCATTTCCTCATCTTTCAAATGGGAGCAGCAGCCAGAAACAGCAGGGCGGTGCTGAGGGTTCAGCGTGCACCCCACAAGAGCCACTGCCTGGCTACCCCACCCGCCAGCCTGCCTTCCCACCCCCTGCACACCAGGCCAGCCCAGTCCCTCCCTCCTCAGCAAACCTGCAGTCCGCCCCCTCTCGGAAGCCTCTCCAGACCCCCAGGCCTGCTGCTGCTCTCACCTCTGGGCAGTGCCCCTCAGCCCCACTCTCCTCTCCCAGGATGGGCTTGACCCTCCGCTAGAGGGAGCCCCTGAGACCAGAGACCAGAGACCACGTCTGCAGCCGAGCACCCACCAGGGCCCCTCTCACATCAGTGGTGCTGGGTAGTGGAGGAAAGGCCTGGATACACTGGGACCTCTGCGTGACTGTGACGTGTGATATGTGTGTGTGTGTGAGAGAGAGAGATCGATCCTTCCCAGGGGCTCTTTCTCAGTTTGGGCATACTCCTCCTGGGTCCTCCATACACCCCGGCCCAACACTGCGCTCGCTGAGGAGGCTTCACTCGCGTCTCACGCGGCTGCAACTCAAACAGCTCCTGTGACTACACCACCCGTGGTCAGTGGCGGTGCGGCAGCGTGCAAACACAGCAGTCGTGTCTAGGCAGTGCCCCCAGCTAGCCTACTGGCCTGCTAACGGGGAGCTGCTGTCCTTCTGGTTCGAGAAACCATGGCCACTAACTCCCATTAGACTGATGAGAAGACCACACAAGAGCCAGGACTTCTAAGCCAATGTTAACAGTTGATGTCAACACCATCAAATTAAAAAAAAAAACAAAAACAGTCTTGTTAATTTTAAAGGACTTCACACCATTTAAGGGAAAAAATGAGACTGACACAAACATTTTAGAACTCATTAGAAACAGCCTTGAAATCACTGATATATTTAAATTGAAAGCTGCCCATCTGACAGCCCTTCGTTCAGATGAGCTACTGTGCACCTGTCACTGTGGTTAAGGCTGAGTGAGCACTTCCATTAAAACCTTCACCTTTGCATGCTTATCATTTCACAGTAAAGATTTGCTCCAGGCTTGACTTTTGCATACAAAAGATTTCTGCTTGAAACATATATTCCAAAGTATAAAACAAACCTGTCTGGACTGAAAACTCAGATACAAGGATTACTTTGTGTCCTGGGTTTAAATAAGTTAGAATAAGCTAGAAATTAAGGATCAAAAGTTTCCTTTCTAAACCATAAAGATTAGAAATACAGGAAGGGTGGGGAAATCAGTTTAGGAACAAGGGGAACATAATAAACTTAAAACCATTTTATTCCAGAAGCTGCAAGGCCATCCTACACCCTCTCTCCCAAACTCTTCTCAGCCAGTTTGTCACCAGATACTGTCAATTCGACCTTTAAATACTTCTCCAATTCCTCAGGCTAACTGGTCTTCTGACCTCCTTGCTGTGAGTTTATCTGTAAGTAAGCAAACCCAGGCCATGCGACCACTCTGCTGCCCGGGGCTCCCTATGACATGAAGGGTACAGTCCCCAAGGCCTGCTCAAGGCCTCCGTGGTCTCCCCTCCCTCCCAGCTCCTGGCAACAGGCCTTCTGCCTCCTGCCTTTTATGTCCACTCCTGGAGCCTTCTTTTTTGGTATCACTGAAACATGCTCAAATCTGGCTTTTGGTGAATTATGTTAACAGGCGGCTATGTTTTAAAACCACATTTTATCCCCTGATATCAGCTGTGAGACAGGGTTGGATGGGACTGTGGAAACTGAGGCGCCTGAGCAGGTGCCATAAAACGCAACTGCGGAGGCCACAGCTATTCCATCCCACACCGGCCTGAGCCACAGAGGCTGCAGGCGTTCCAGGGAGGCACCCGGACCCGCCTTCGGGAAGCTGGTCCCTATGGCACACCCCTGCAAGACCTCCCTCAACTCCGCGGCCGTGGCCTCAGCAGGCCACGCTGTCTCCTCAGAACACGTCCTGCTGCCCTGACGCCACCCCATGGCTGACGGCATTTCCCTCCCTCAGCCAGACCACTCTGCCCTTCAAGCCCCAACTCAGGTACCACCTGATGCCTCCAGGAACTCGGACAGCAGTCACGGCCTCAGTTTACCATTTTTGCTCTTCAATGTTTCCTGCTGGGTATCTTCCTCCTCTCTCTCTTTCAATTCCCACCAGGCAAGGCCTCAGAGGACTCTTCTATCTCCCCAGAGCACCCAGCACTGACTGGGAGGAGAAGCCAGCATTCAGCAAAAACACCATCATCATTAGAAGATATTTTAAATAGGTAGTTACTTGACTTTCAAAAAATTATAATGAACACTATTGTAATTTTCTCCTGATGAGGCTGAATGTAAATAAAAATACAGTATCCATCTATGTTTTCAATGACTAATATTTAGGACTCACTTTTTCTCTTAAGCTGAAAGAATAAAATTGATTCATGAAAGGACAAAATAACTCAAGTTGTAACACGTGACAAAGCTTAAGGACTAAAGAACACAGGTGGGCCTTCTAAGGTCAGCCCCCGGGGACCATGATGGGCCGCCCCTCCTCTCCCCTCCCGCCGGCGAGAAGGTCCCCAGTGCTCACTTCGCTGGCCGGTTGCCGTGATGAGCCGCCCCTCCTCTCCCCCCGCCGGCCAGGGGAGTCCCTAACGGAGGGAGGCTCCCGGATCCCGGGGACCAACGACAGCACACTTCGCCGCTAAGGCCGCCCCGCCCCAGCCGCATAGAAAGACCTATCAGCCCGCGCCGCGCGAACCGGCAGCCTATCCAATCCCCTCCCGCTAAGCTGGCCCGCCCCCGCAGCGCGCGGGTATAAACACACTTCCAGCGCGGTCCTCGGACTTCCCGGACCTGCCTCCTTCGCGTCTGGGAGCCCCGCCGGAAGCGCTCCGTCATTAAAAAGCTTGTTAGATATTTTCTTGGTGTCCTGATCGTCTTTACCTAACAGGCCTAAAAGTAACAGCTCTCCAAAAATATAATTCAGGCTCAAATTGTCGATAATCGCAGGGCGTTTTGCCACAGCTGTATGCGAGGTGGAGACACTGGGTATTTTCAGGAGGAAACAGCCGGGAAGAGGGTCAGGAGGGATGCCCGTGGCCTCAGATGGCCACACAGCAGCAAGCAGAGGCGGGGCGGCTCACTGGAGCCACATGAGGAGGGGGACACCAGGCCCCGCGCAGTCAGGGAGCCCTGGCTGGAGCGGACGGGACACAGCAGCAGGAGGAGAGCTGGTGGGAAGTGAAGAACGGCCCCAGCGCCCCTGCAGGGAACTCTGACTCGGAGCCACAGAGCCTGGTCGTGGGCACAGGGTAAGAATGGAAGAACAGAAGCCGACAGTGCAGTGAAGTACATTTCACATCACCTCATCTTTTGGAAAATACAGACTATCTTTTTTAACAGAGGAAAATACAGTTGCCCAAGAGAGTATGCATCAGTCCTGTGGACAGTGGTGCAAGCAAGCCTGCTAAAAGCAGAGGACCTGATAAATCCCCCCTCACTGCGTGGCTCGAGTCCTGGAAGACAGACCTGGGCACACGTGTCCAGGGCCGCTGCATGCACAGCGAGGCCTTGCTCTTAGACTCAGGCAGGCCTCATCCACGTGGCTCCTCTGAGGGCCCATCAGGCTTAGCACCCTGACACGGACCTCTGTACAAACTGGAAATGGCTGCCTGCAGCTCTGCGGGGACACAGCTTGGGGAAGTGGGGGACGGGCTGGATTTTGGCCACTCACCTCCCATGAGGCCCTGGCCACGTTTGAGAGTCATGTGGAAAACTTGCCGGTGATCAGTTCCCCCACAGAACAAACTCTGCCCACGCTCTGTGGGTCCCACAGTGTCACTCTGGGCCTAGAGAGCAGGGTCCCTCCAGAGGAGGATACAGATAGCAGGCTAACACATCAATCTTACAAAAGCCTGCTGTGTAGGTGGATTTTGTGTGTCAATCTGGCTGAGCCACGTGCCCAAATGTTTAGTCAAGCATGATTCTGACGTTCCTGTAAGCTGCTCTTGGAAGTGCTTACCATCTAAGCTGGTGGACTCTGAGAAAGCAGACTGGCCACCTTAGTGTGAGGGGAAGGGGGAGCCTAGCCAGTCAACTGAAGGCATGAACAGAACAAAAGCCTGACCTCACTCAAGCAAGAGTGAAGTCTACAGCAGATGGCCTTTGCATTTGAACTGAAACAACAGTTCTTTCCTGGGGCTTCAGTCTGCTGGCCTATCCTGTGAATTCTGGACTTGCCAGCCTCCATAATCATGAGAGCCAGTTCCTTAAAATAAACTCCTTCTATATAAACAGCTATGGTTTTTCCAGTAGTCATGTGTGGATGCAAGAGTTGGACCATAAAGAAGGCTGAGCGCCAAAGACTTGATGCTTTTGGAGAAGACTCTTGAGAGTCTCTTGCACTGCAAGGAAATCAAACCACTCAATCCTAAAGGAAATCAATCGTGAATATCCATTGGAAGAACTGATGTTGAAGCTCCAAACTTTGACCACCTGATGCTCATTAGAAAAGAGCCTGATGCTGGGAGAGACTGAAGGCAGGAGAACGGAAGGACAGAGGGCAAGATGGTTGGATGTCATCACCGACTCAATGGACATGAGTCTGAGTAGGCTCCGGGAGTTCGTAAAGACAGGGAAGCCTGGCATGCTACAGGCCATGGGGTTAGAGTCGGATGTGGCTGAGCGACTGAACAATAAGCAGACATACAGCCTATTGGTTCTGTTTCTCTGAAGAGTCCTACCTAACACACTAACATAGTAGATAAGGAAGATCTACTTGAGAGAAAGGAAAGCCACACTCAAAATGCAATGTTGTAGCTGAAACCAGAAGGCTGAGAAGGAAGCAGTCACTCAAAGACCAGGGTGGAGTCCCCGCAGAGAAGCAGATGGCAAAGCCCTTTCCGCTACTGGCCAGAGAGGCTGGGCAACACCAGGGAACTGATCACAGCCCGAGGGGGCAGACAGCAGTGACGGGGAGGAGGGGGCCCAAGAATGCACCTGAAGTGGGCGGGAGTAGCCACCTCGACAGCCCCACCCTTTGGGCTTTCCCAAGTATAATGGTACCAGCGGCATGACACAATTCATGTTATGAAAAGATCTCCCTGGTTCTACTCAGACCTAGACAGGAGAGGTCAAAAGTGCAGAAACCCCCTGGAAGGGAGGACAGTGTCTGTCATCACTAGAAGGAAAATGAATTCCTAAGAAAGAAGAAATGACGGTAATAAAGCCCCCAGCCATTTTAACAAGTCCAAACTGTTCCAGATTGAAAATAAACAAGAAAACCGAATTGAACACTGAAAGAACCTGGAAATGCGACCACAAAGTCATTACTGGTGATCTCTTACAAACCACAGACAATTTTAGAAAGCGGTCTAAACACAAGAAACAAGCAAAGCTCCCTATAAAAAAGAAGAGAAATAAGCCAGGGAACACAGAAGTCTGCTCCTGACACCTTGCAGGTTCCTGCTGCTAAGTCGCTTCAGTCATGTCCAACTCTCTGCGACCCCAGAGACGGCAGCCTACCAAGCTCCGCTGTCCCTGGGATTCTCCAGGCAAGAACACTGCAGTGGGTTGCCATTTCCTTCTCCAATGCATAAAAGTGAAAAGTGAAAGTGAAGTCGCTCAGTCATGTCTGACTTTTTGCGATCCCCACGGACTGCAGCCTTCCAGGCTCCTTGGTCCATGGGATTTTCCAGGCAAGAGTACTGGAGTGGGGTGCCATTGCCTTCTCCATGCAGGTTCCTGAGGATCCAAGAAATAGATGACCGAGCAACAGGTGGCCCAAGTTCTGGTACTCTTGAGTTGGGTGGGGAGGGCAGTAGCGTGCGGAGAGCAGGGCCTCTGGGGCCTGAGCCGAGCCGAGACCCAGCCTGGCTACTGCCCACCCGAGAGGCCTGGCAGGCCTGTCCTTCAGGAGTAAAGCGGAACTGCGCCTCTCACTGGCTGTGACAGAGGAAACAAAACAAGGCAGTGTCTGACCAGCTTTGCTCAATGCCGTGGCCTGCAGTTTCGGCTACTGGCTGGTGGCTTTACTCAATCAACAAACAACTGAGCCCCAGTGATGTGTTAGGTGTCTTCCAGCTGAAGATGAAACAGCATGTGCCTGCAGTGCACTGACACTGTGGTTGGGCAGACAGACAAATGAATGGAGAAATACACACTACGCTGTCAGGTTCCGACACGGGCTGGGAGGAAAAGTCGGCAAAGGTGAGGGCAGAGAGCGGTGGGGGTCCGCCTCTGAGGTCACCTTCTCCAACCACCAATGCTCCCTGTTTAAAGTGACAAAAACAAAAAGTCCTCCTCAACCTCTCAGCTGAATGGACTCTTCCTTTTCTGAACTTCCATGTTTATTTTTTAAATCTATGCCCCTAAATATCATTTTAAGACGTTTTTGTGGCCCATTCTTAAAGTCTCTATTGAATTTTGATACAATATTGCTTCCATGTGCTTTCTGTTTGTGTTTTTTGGTGTTCTGGCCACTAGCTGTGTGGGATCTGAGCTCCCTGACCAGAGAGCCACCCTGCAGCCCCTGCAGTGGAAGGGGGAGCCTCAGCCACCAGGCTACTAGGGAGGCCCAAATATCACTCTCTACTGGGCTGATTACAGAAAGCAAGCTCCTGACTAACTCTGAAAACCACTGGCTCCAAGCAGGTGTGCCTTTCAGAGAGGTGTTTGAAGGCTTCTGGCGGAGGGTGGCGGGGGGAGATGGGGAGAGGAGGAGTCGTGGCAGAAGGCGAAATCTTTCACTCTAAAAGTCAGGAAACCGCTCTGAACGATGGTTCTAGGGAGGCAGATTTTGCCTCTGTACCAGGACTGGCCTTCTAAGTGGTCCTCATGCTGCAAAGGGCTATCTTGTAGGCTTGAACCCTGAGTGGCCCGACAAAGATCAGAGAGTGGCCTTGGGGCGGCCAGGGACCAGCAGAGTGTGCCTGTAGGCTGGCTCCTGGGTGCTGGGCCTGCAGGGTGCCTCCTTCTCTGTTCTACACGTCGTGGCTAGCAGACGCTCGTATTTCCCTTCTACAGATACGGGACGCAGACTCCAACCTAACCTGCGCAGATGCACCCAGCAGGTGATATGCTCAGACTGCAAAGGACTGTTCCTTCCTCTACAGGACACTGACTTCTCTGAAAACTGGCAAGCTGGGTGCAGAAGGCACGGCTCATGTAGAAGCTGCTATTAACAAGACTATTTGAAAATTATTACATCGCATGGGCCAATCTTCTGGATAATAATTGCAGCAGCAGAAACATGCTGCTGAAGAGTTTCCGTGATGGAAAAAGACGTGGTCCGCCTGGTCTAGCCCACCAGGGCTAGAACGGCACACCAAATACTCACATCAGACTGTATGCCAGCATCAGTGCGCAGAGCAAAAGCAGGAAGCACCCAACCCCAACAGCACCAACAGCAAAGCCCCACCCACACCCCCGGCTCTCAGATCCACAGAGGTCAGGCAGCCTGGACTCTGGGTGTCTAACCCACAGCAGGCACCTCATGGAATAAGGGCAACAGAACACAGGCACCTCTGACCACTCTCTGAAGGTCACTATCCTATTTTCTCAGAGTGATTGTCCTCGCCACCTCACTCCGTGCAGGTTTGTAAGTTCACTCAAGCTCGCTCTTCCACTGGGTATTAAAGCACAGCGGAGGTGGACAGTCCCAGCTGTGCTCACATTCAGCTGCTGAGAGGCCCCAGGCTCAACTCGGGTAATAATGACATATTAATAACACAAAAACTGGTGTTACCAAGGTTCCTCTGTTGTCTCCTTCCTTCTCCTGACTCCACTCTAAATGTTTCCCTCCCTGAGAGAAGGTGAGGACGATACACAGACTGGCCATGGGATGCGGGCAGCCTGAGCCCTAATTTCTTGGGTCGTGTGCAGGTACAAAAGCGGAGCAGTTCTGCAGGGAAGGAAAGGAATTGGGGCGCCGACATCAACCAGCACGAGCGGCTGCAGATATGTTGCTAGCATGGAAGATCATTCCTGTAAGGGTGCTTGTCAGAGGCCTCAACTAGAAGCAGGTTCCTGCTTTATCAATACACTCAAGACAAAAAATAAAGCTCCAAAATCCTATCCCAGAGGATAGGGAATGTAATAATCAGATACAGATCTCAGGGGGCTTAAGAAGCAGGTTTCAACAAAGATTTTTTTGGAGCTTTTGTTTTTAAACTCGTATTTTCCAAAAGTTCTACTGATCAGACTTGTGGGAAAGACCCGGGACCAGTAAAGCATGGGCCGGAGGAGGAGACAGGAATTGTAAAGAGGCGAGGTCTGTGGAGGTGAGGGAAGCTGGGAAAAACAGCCTCCAGGGTCAGGCGGATCTGGGTTTCAAATGTGCTCAGCCCATCTCACCTGTAAAGGGGTGATACCCAGCTCTGGGGTAATGAAGCAAACTACCAACGACCTGGGGCTGGGCCTGGGGGTTTCTGCTGAATCTAATTTGATTAATTCTGTCTCAGATTCTTATGGGAAGGCAGTAGTTCCTGGAATAAAAGGTAAGAAAGCTCTCCCAGTGCTAGACACACAGCCAGCTTTGCCAAGCATGATTACCCTTGTGATGGCTCTGCTGGACTTCCATTCCTAACTCTGATCAGCAAAGCTGGAAGCTCTTGTCAAGGGGCCCAGGTGACGAGTACGGGGAGGAAGGCTGCGGTTCACGAAAGGATGGCCAGAGGGAAGCGCCAGCAGGCCAGGCAAGGGCTAGACACAGCCACACAGCAGCCCGGAGACCCCAGAGCCTTACCTGGAAAACTACAGGAGAACCTGGAGCGTGGGGCTGCCCAGCGTCTCCCCTTGTACAGACACCACAACCAGCACCCTCCCTTCACTGCCAGGACGGAATACATGCCACCAAATGCACACAAGCATGGCTTCTCCCACTGAGAACCGAGAGCACAGAGAAAAGGCACTGCACTTCCCGAGGCCGCAGAGACGAAAACTGGAAGAAGCAACACGATTCCCAGAAGGTGAAGTCTGTATCTCTCTGAACTGTTATACCTTTATACAAAACAAGTAAACAACTAAAAACACAGATTAGGATTTTTTTAAATGTCTTTATCTGCAGCCTGTGTTTATAAAAATGGTGAAAATTAGACACATGTTTAGGACGAACAATCTACAAAGTCAGAAACCTTAAATGAGGGGCACGGTAAGGACAACACTCACTCATTTAATATAGACCAACACTGCTCAAGGCCAGCTATCAGGAGCAAGCAAGGACACGGGCCACAGCATCTCAGCGAGACAGCCAGGGGCTCTAACAAGATCACAGAGGCCCTGGAAACCCTCCAGAGAACACACAAGCCTGGAGTGATTCTCCTAAGGTCCAGTCTTTCCACAATTTTTCTAACATTAAAAGCCAAGCTGGTAAGGATAAGGGGGGGAGAAAAGGAGAAAGAGAGACAGAGGAGACCACCACTAGCCCAGCGAGGGGAGAGCTGGCCACCTGCAGCTCCCTCTGCAAGTGACCCTCTCCCGCCACTGCAAACAGCGGGGCTGGGGCAGGAAAGGGCTCCTCCAGGAATGGAAGGAACTCCAGCAGGCACCTGTGCAGGTCCGAGAGACAGCCCAGCTGTCTGTGAAATGAGAGCCCCAAAGGAAGGCGAAATAAGACTGCTCTGCCCTTAAACTCGGAGAAGGCACTGGCACCCCACTCCAGTACTCTCGCCTGGAAAATCCCACGGATGCAGGAGCCTGGTGGCTGCAGTCCATGGGGTCGTGAAGAGTTGGACACGACTGAGCGACTTCACTTTCACCTTTCACTTTCATGCATTGGAGAAGGAAATGGCAACCCGCTCCAGTGCTCTTGCCTGGAGAATCCCAGGGACGGGGGAGCCTGATGGGCTGCTGTCTATGGGGACGCACAGAGTCGGACATGACTGAAGCGACTTAGCAGGAGGCCTTAAACTAGACCACTTCTTTGTCCCCAAAGTGAAGACCAGGAAGGGCCACGGAGGCAGACTGCATCCCACCGGCCCCGGTTCAGGAGGGCTGGGGTCCGGCCGCCCCCACCCGCCACTTGCTCGTTTGCAAAGAGGACCTGCTGCTCTCTGGCAGGGTGACTGTCAGGACCAAAGCCCTAAGGAGGGGCCCAGGGAGGGTCACCCCAGCGGGTGGCTCTGTCCCCACGAAGTATCTTCAGTAGTGACCTCAGGTCCCTGCAACGTGCTTGGGAGCCACTCCCACCCCCCAGAATGGCCAGGGCCCTGGGGCACCTGGCACAGAGCACCACTCCCAGTTCGGGAAGAAGCCCCGCTGTCTCTGGGTGCAGCTTGAGACTGGAGAGCATCATGTTCTCCCCTACATCCTGTGTCTCCACCGAGGCCATGACCACAGAATGCGGGTTCACCTCGATACCCCAAGCCCCTGAAGCTCCTCCTCTCACCCCCACTATTGGCCCTGCCTCACCTCTGCGGTGGTCCACACCCGCACCCTCCGTCAGAAGTCACGACGCTGCCAGGAAGTAGGCTGAGAAGCAGAGCGCCGCATACAGAAGGCGCAGGCTGCGAGGAGGAAGCTCAAGTGGGCCCCAGGGCAGGACGGGGTGTCCAGGAGGTGGTCCCACGGCCAGGTTTTCAGCTTTGTATCATGTTTGCAACTTTTGGTAAGCCAAGAAAATCATTTCAAAATAAAAAGTTCCAGAAAAGTCTTTGTACTCCCAGGGACATTCATCCCTGTCCCCCAGGTGTGGTGCCTCACACTGGAGATCTCAATAAACAGCAGATGAATGACTCAACAACCAGGAGGATACAATGGGTGAAAACAGAAAGAAAGGAGCATGAACCCAAAGGCGAACCCAAAGGCAGGAGGAGCAGGCGGGCAGGTTTGCCCGGAGGGAGGACCCGGACACAGGCTTCCAGGTGGAGAGGAGAGGCCGACACAGGGGGAAGCTGGCTACAGAGACCCCCCAAGTGCTACTGACCCGCAGCCTCAGGGACAACCTGGAATAAACCCACGCATAAACCAGGGGGTGCCCGCCACCACCTCAGCCACCAGCACAGGTCAAGTTCTGTGAACATGCACACATGTCGTCCCCTGTGGTGCCGCTCGGGCACACATTCACACGTGTGTGCCAAACAGCACTCGACGGTCAGGCACATCACCTGCAGGAGTCAAGATGTTGAATCTTTCAAGTCTGTGGAGGCTCAGGGGCTTCACTCAAGTCCACTGCTCAGTCCTGAAGGCCTCGGCACAATCAGATTTCTCTATGCAGACGCGAGCCTCACAGACACAGGAGCAAACCCGCCTCCGGTAACACACATCTGCGTGTCCCACGTGGCTCTGCCAGGGCAAGGACAGCGCGAGGGGCAGGGCCACACCAGGGGTCAGCCGCGTTCCCCGGGCTGCAGAGACTGCAGTGCCACCGGCGAGGGCTCTGGGGCAGCCTCTCTTCCGCAGGCAGGGAGGCCGGCTGCCTGGGCCCCTCACCACCGAGGACCTGCAGCGGGGAAGCTGCCTGTCCGGGACGACGCCCACCATCACTCAGCATCCCCATATCCCGCAGCATGAGGCTGGTACGGAGGAAGCCCACTGCCACAGACACACACAGTGAAACATTGAACTTCACAGCATTCGGCACACAAGCAAGCTTCCCTCAACACTCCTCCCCTGCACCTCTCAGATTCAGCCAGCGCAGAGGAGGAGACCCAAGGAAGGTGGACAAATCACGCGTGTGCTGAGATCAACCGGAGACAGTGCTGTTATAGACACACCTCTATGCCGTGAAACCCCAAACACGTGAACTTACTTAAAACAGCATCCTGTTCCAAGTCAACAGCACAGGAAAAGGTGCACGTTCCAAGCGCACTCTCAACCTTGGGACAGGCTGGCAGCCTCCACCCAAGGCCTGGCCCACCACGCAGGATCTAGTCATTTCTTTTCACTGACATAGGCGAGACACATTTGGACTATTATTCATCTATGTTGAGTCAAGATAGGATTTTCTTCCCTTTCTCACAATCACACTGCTTCAAAACTGGGTTTAAACTAAATCCTGCTTTCTATTCCCACTGATTTCTGTCACAAAACTACTCATATATTTCCACGCCAAAGTCCCAACTTGGAGCCGAACTTTGGAATGCCCTGGCCCGTCAGGTTATTTTTATTGGTTAAAGCTCTGCAGCAGTTTCAAAGGCCAAGTTCTGCCTCCACCACTGATCCTCTCTTCTTTCCCGGCCCCTCCTTCATAGACAGACAGAAATCCTACCACCACGCAGGTTCTCAATCCCCACGAGCCTTTTCCAGCACTTGGCTGAGCCACAATTTCTAACTTTAGCTTCCTGAGTTTGGGTGTGGACATTTCTCAACCATGAAGCTGCAGTATAATGTTTCACCAGCAGGTGTTAGATCTTAAGACAGGTATGCAAGAGAAAGTCCCTGAGTTTGAGGCCCTGGTTACATACTATCACCTTTGAGCCCCTAAAAGACACCCTGTACACTGCACATCTCAAGAAGAATATGATGTAGGTATAATGTAAAAACCCTGAAAAACTGTAAAGCCCAAGCCCTACTGCACAGGTGAGGACCAACAGAGGCCTGGAAAGGCTTTTGAACCAACTCTGGGAAGGGAAGCTAAAGACTGAAAGTAACCTAAACTTGCAAACAGCCGCACTGAAAAACCCTTGACCAAAGAGAGACGCTAGGGAGGCAAGAACACAGGAAATTATATTCCTAGGTCTGAGGCAATAACAAGCAGGGAGAGAGACATAAAAACAAAGAATGCAGAGCAGCAGAGACTGTAGCAGAGGAACTTGCGATTGCTAGACATTACGCTAGTGCTAGCTTTCTTTCAGAGCAAACAAGCTGAAGCTATGGCCACTTCTCCGGACTCCTCTCAGGGAGCTGGAATCGCCACCAGACACACTGACCCGGTGTGCCTGCGTCACACTGCTGGCGCCCGGGAGGCTGCGGCCGGCACACCCTCCAGCCAGAGGTCAGCTCAGAAGACAGAGAATGGGCTTTAGTTCAGATGCAGAGCTTAGGACAGGTCCCAGAAAATGACTTTAAACTGCAAGTCATAACAGAAAACTGTTCTGGAATTTCAGTCCCCAAATGGTAGGCCAGGGCTTGTCATTACAGCACACAGCTGTGTTTCTCCGGGAACAGGGTGCCCGAGACCCTGAAAGGGGGTTACAGGGCAGGTCACCACACTGAAAATGTTAACTGCGGCCTGCTGTAATCCTGCCCTTCCCCTGGGGGTAATTCATCACTGAAGTAATCTGTGTGCGAATAACCAGGGGCCAAAACCCAATACCCAAGCCTGGAAAAGCACACAGTGAGAACACACGAGTAACAGCAGCAGCAAAGCAACAGTCCTGCTCACTCTTAATGATTACTGAAGACTTCTGTAAGCAGCGAGAACATCCTGAAACTGGACAAAAGCCAGACTCCAAAGATAATTTTTAAAAAGATAACTCTTGCTTACACCTGTTTTTCTTTGCCATGAATTTTTATGCAAAAACCCGCTTTTCCACAGCCCAGACCCTCTGGTTGTTTCAGCAATACATCTCATTCTGGGCTGCCGGGAGCTTTCATTGCAATGGACACAGATATTAAATAACTGATTAAGAAATTTTCTGTGAGACTCAGAAAACAAACTTATGGTTGCCAGAGGGAAGGGACAGTTAAGGCACTTGGGACAGACGTGTACCCACTGCTACATAAATGGATAACCACCAAGGCCCTGCCGCACAGCACGGGCACTCTGCTCAGTGTCGTGTGAGCCCGGGTGGGAGGGGCTTGGGGAGAATGGATACACGCACATGTACGGCTGAGTCCCTCTGCCATTCACCTGAAACTACCACAACACTGCTATTCGGCTGTACCCCAATACAAAATAAAAAGTGTAAAGTGTGGGGAAAAAGAAATCTGAAGCACTCTGATGTGCTTCAGCCTGTGGTCCTCTCTTCTGCTATGGAAGTTCACTCTGATGTGCTTCAGCCTGTGGTCATCTCTTCTTCTGCCTACTTCTACTAGTTTCAAGTGGCTGCCACATTTGCTTTCCCTGAAAAAGAACCGCCCTTAGACTGGCCACACTGAGGGCTCAGGGTGCTCACTCCACGTAAAGCCAAGCATCTCCTGCTGGATCCTGGGGGCACACAGCGGCGTGCAGGGTCATGGGAGAACAGTGCTGATTCCTACAATGCCAATCTACCTTGACAGTCACCTCACACGATTTTCAAACTTCAGCAAACAAACAACTGCATGAATGTTTAATATTTAAGGGGCTTCCTGGTAGCTCAGATGGTAAAGAATCTGCCTGCAATGTGGGAGGGCCAAGTTCAATTCCTGGGTCAGGACGATCCCCTGAAGAAGGTAATGACTACCCACTCCAGTATTCTTGCCTGGAGAATCCCATGGACAGAAGAGCCTGGCGGGCTACAGTTCATGGGGGTCACGAAGAGTCAGACACGACTGAGTGACTAACATTTAATATTTAAAAACATGAGATTAAAAAAAAACCAACAATAACAACAAAAGCATGAGGTATGGAAGCAATTTCAAGTTTGTAAAGAGTCACTTGGGAGGACTTTCCTGGTAGTCCAGTGGTTAAGAATCTGCCTTGCCAATTCAGGGGCCGTCGGTCTGAGCTCTGCTCTGGGAAGATCCCTCACACCACAGGGCAACGAAACCCATGTGCCCCAGTGCCCATGCTTCCCAACCAGAGGAGCCACCATAATGAGAAGCCTACATACCGTAACCAGAGAGAAGCCCTTGGTCACCGCAACTAGAAGTCTACACACAGCAACAAACACCCAGCACAGCCGTAAATTAACTAATTAATTTTTTAAAAAGTCACTTGGCTCTAGGCCTAATTCCTGCAAGAATGAGCTTTATCATCCACACCCAGTAGAGAGTTTAGTAGGAAAGGTAAACACTAACATGAAGTGCTGTAGGATGAAGGAGGTGCAATTTAAACAATAAAACACAACACAGGAATGGACGAGTGCTCGCTCCATGACATGTGCTGCTGGATGGAGTGCCTCACACAGGCTGACTCACTTTGCCCACTCAGCCACTGGGAGACAGATGCTGTATTAGCCCATTTTACAGAAAAAGCAATCAGAAGCACCGAGACTTGCCCAGAATGAAGCTTTGGGGGTTGGAGCCCCGGCAGGCCAGCTCCAGAGGCCACCCTCTCCATTACCTAGCAGGGGTGGCGCCAACCGCCATCTCCGTCGTGCTTCACACCCACAGGCAGCACGGCCCTGGACTCTGCCAAGGGCTTTGCTGAACAACCCACCCTGTGCTGGCGACAGTTGTACTGCAAAGTGGTCCTCTGCTTTCCCAGGTCAGGGGCAAACACACAGGGGCAGGCTAAAGCAACTCATGCCGAACCACCTTTAATTTACCCAATGAACGTGCTTATTAGGGTTTCTCTGCTCTTCCCCAGTAGCATACTGGATACCTATCAACCTTGGGGCGGGTTGCTCATCTTCACTGTCGTATCTTTTTCCTTTTCATACTGTTCAGATGGGAGAGTTGGACCACAAAGAAGGCAGAGCACCAAAGAGTTGATGCTTTCGAATTGTGGTGCTGGAGAAGACTCTTTAGAATCCACTAGACAGCAAAAGATCAAATCAGTCAATCCTAAAGGAAATCAACCCTGAATATTCACTGGAAGGACTGAACTGAAGCTCCAGTACTTTGGCTACCTGATAAGAGCCCACTCACTGGAAAAGACCCTGATGCTGGGAAAGATCAAAGGCAAAAGGAGAAGGGGTGACAGAGGACGAGACTGTTGGATGGCATCACCAAGTCAATGGACAAGTTTGAGCCAACTCTGAGAGACAGAGAAGGACAGGGGAGCCTGGTGTGCTGCAGGCCACGGGGTTGCAAGGAGTCGGATGCGGCCGAGCTACTAAACAAACAGCAGTCTGGATTTCAGTTCAGGCCCGTCTCACCACAGAGCTTGCGTTTTTTCTGAGCAACCTCTCTCGCAGGCAGATCATCTCACTGCTGCTTCGACCCTTTCTGGAGACCACCCTAGTGAGGGCAGCCCCGTTTGGGACACGTGGTCCTTCCCCGTCCATCAGTCCACTGCTCTCTTGCCAACTGAACTCTCACAACTCATGTGGAGCAGTGATGACAGTCCACCAGAGTTCACTTTCAAAATGCGATTACAAGGGTCTCGTCTTGACTCCCTAACAACTCAAGCATCTCCAAACCTAGTTATAGACTTGTAAATGTTTAAAAAGAAGTGATGTTTGTTAAATGACAGCAACAGAAAAGCACTTCAAACATACTCCCCCAGCCACAGCCAGCAGCCAGTGCCAGGGGCGGGGAGTGGGGGGCAGGGCTGGCAGTGGCCCAGGAAGACTTTCTGGCCTACCAGCAACCCACGCCAGTCAGACCCTAGGTGTCCAATCACTAGGGACTCTGGAATCACACTGGTGTCTGAGGCGCTGTGCTCACTGCATAAGCACAAAGCAGGGCTCTCCGCCTCTGCACCACTGACACCTGCCCGGGACGACTCCTCATTCGGGGCTGCCCGGTACGGCACGGAAGTTCAGCAATAGGCCCCCCACCCCCACACTCCACCTCGCCAAACCTAACCACCAAAACTATCACCACACACTCTCTCAAAGACAGAGGCCCTTCGACCGCCCAGCTGAGAGGCACTGGTGTAGAACAGAGGAACCTGTTATGTGGGCACAGATACGCTTTGCTCTCTCTTCAGTTTGATACTTTTGACAGTCAAGAAAAACATGGTTTCATCTCACCCTAAATATTTTTAAACTTTATAATTCTGTAATGTTTTTTCTTTTACCTTTTGACCCCCTTCGTCCTTTTCAAAATCATGACCGTTATTTTTCAAATACTCAAGACTGACTTAATTATGCAAAAAAGCCAACATTTGTCTGATAAAATTATAATTTCACATTCGATATATCTTGGTTCATGATTATTAGCTAAACTTTTCAATAAAAAGGAATAATAAATAAAGCAAATCCCATGGACAGAGGAGCCTGGTGGGCTACAGTCCTGGTGTCGCAAAAGAGTCAGACACAACGTGGTGACTGAACAACGATGGCAATAAGGAACGGTGATGAGCAGACCCATTGGTGCTCTACAATTGTGGGTTTTCTTTTTAAGGGTATTCGGATTCATTATAATTTATACAAACTGTTCTTGTTAGTTATGTGAGAATTTTATTATTCTTAGGAAAACCTCTGAATTAAAGTTTATTTTTAGAATGTTCTCTACTTCCTGAGATATTCACAATAAATACAATTTACTACCTAGACTGTGGTATAATTCAGTTACCTCAGCATCACCCAAGGGGGTTTATTTCAGAGGGTTGTTAAGAAAGTATTTAAGTGACTCGGTCTTTAAAAATCTCATTGCCTAAGCAAAACTGCACTACTTCATTAAGACTGAAATCAACAGACCAGTGAGTGCAATGAAAACCCAGAGATCATTCTGCCAAGCCAGCTGTCAGGAGACCCGGCACAGTTCCAGAATTCCTGACCTGACCACAGAGGCGCCACCTTCCCTCTCAGGGCAAGCCGCTGGCACTCGCCATCTAACCGCCCTGATTCGAGAAACACATTCATGGGAAGAGCTAGTTTCCAGGTTGCTGCCTAATGATAGGACATGACAGAGGCTTAGACCTGCCAGGGTCAGCTTCACATTTAATCACTAAGACACACTAATAAGAACTAGGAACAAAAGCACAACCCTTTCAGGTCACGAAGAACCACATCAAACTTCAGACTGCAGGATGGTAGGTGCAAAGTAACTGAATAACCAAAATTTTGATTTGGCTCTGGTATTTTTTCAAGTCAAGCACACTTGAAGTAACAATGTATAGATACTGTATGATGATTCTAAACAACCTCCTGAAGTTTAAAGTTTAGAAAAGCAGAGATTTCCACTTGAAGGTAAGAGTCATAGTTTTTAGATGTCTGAAGCATTTGACCCACGGAAGGATGGAACTTTCGAGTGCAATGTTCCTCTGCAGTAAGCATGCTGAGTACACAAACATTTCCCATCATAGTGAAATGAGATCACACTTTCTTGCAGACGAAACACAACAGAGACAGACCAGCTACAGGAACAACCGTATCAAGCATAATTCAGGTTATCAAATTTCCCAAAGGAAAGAACAGGGAGCAGTTCATTTTTCACTGGCCACTCATGAGGCACAGAAGCCCAGGAGCTGATTTGTGGGCAAGTGAGAAACAGGGAGCATCGGGAAGCAGAGGCCCCGTCGCTTCTCAGCTCCAAGGGATCCAGGACGCTGGCCCCCATCTGAGTGCTGATCAACTTGAACGGAAAGTAGACACTGGGATGCTGGCTGAACTGCTGCAACACAGCAAGGAGCAGCCAGGCGAAAGCAAACGCTCGACACCTCACAGACACTTCTGCATGACACTTCCACTCAGAACTACTTACAATTACTACAAACAGCGCACACTTGGAAAAACCTAAAGAAATCAACCGTCAATACTTTACTACTAATGTATATATGAAGACTTCATAAAGGGACTTTCATTTTCTTGGAAGATTTAGACTTGGAGCATCTTCTTGTATCAGATAGACTTGAGCAACTTCTAACATTCCAAGGGCATCTTCTGTCTCCAGAATAACGTCATGACTTGCATGAGATGGGAGTAACCGCTGCTTGTTTTCACAGTGGGCACCGAGGCCATCAGATGTATTCCAACCACATTTCAGTGACATTTGGTAAAAACAGAAACGTGCACTCCATGCCTCTTCCCTTAGAAAGCAAAGCATTTCCGGGCAACACTCAAGCTCTCAGTCCCCTCCTCCCCCACGCTGCCAGCGCCTGCTCACCTGGATGACCTTGTAGAAGTAGGCGTACTGCCGTGCCGTGTTCTTGTACTGGCTGAAGACGTCGTGTATGGCCTGTGTGGACTGCAGGTAGCGAACCTCCTCCTCCTCGAAGTAGAGGGGGGTGTCGTACTCGCTGGGGAGGGTCTGAATGTAGGGCTGCCAGAACGAGTTAGGGTCAGCCCGCTCACACAGCAGATGGAAGGCCAGTGTGATGTTTCCCATGGCTTGAAGAATCCGGTCTTGAGAATACAAGGGCCCTGAATTAACCCAGAAGTTAACAGCATTTAGTGCCACAAACTGCTTTACAAAGTGTTCATTTCAAAAGATACATTAAAGTTACAGGAGCAACCTGAGAGTCTCACAACATTTAAAGTTTAAGTGCCCCATTCTTTCGCTGTTCTTCTACCAAGTCAGATTAGGAGCGTGGAAAACACTTCATGGGGACTGTGGGAAATACCTCACTAGTTGAAAAAACAACCAAAGATGGTCCTTAGCCTCACACAATGAAATTTAACATATTTTTATCATTTTTGCTCTCCTTTCAACGAACAGAAATTATTCTCACCCAACACTGAATTTTTAGCAGATTCAACAGTCATCAGTAATTTTCGTGGAACCCATAAAAATAATTCTTCTGCCTAGGAGGAAAAAAATAAGAAGACTAGAATTACCAAAACATGCTACAATTGTCAATCCAACCACATCCACGGTCAGAAATCCAATCACAAGGAAACACAACTTAAAAGTTGCCAACTGGCATTTCATTTCTAATTATCAAACATACTTCTAAATATAAATATTTGTATTATAGTTTAATGAGTATAGGCATGATCTTTAATTCTGTATCCAAAGAAATGGAGAAGAAAATGGCAACCCACTCCAATATTCTTGCCTGGAAAATCCCATGGTCAGAGGAGCCTGGAGGGCTACAATCCATGGGGTCACAAAGGGTCAGACACGACTGAGCGACTAAACAACAGCATCCAAAGAAAAACTACAGAAATACTAAAGATACTAGAAACTAAAGATACTGAGAAGAAAATGACAAAAGCAGCTTTCAGCTTGAACGTGAAGCAGATAGAACAATGTGGGATAGGGCACAGGGTGTTCCTTCTCTCTTCTTTTTCTAAGATTTCTCTCTTTCTGGCTATGCTGGGTCCTCGTTACTGTGTGGGCTTCTCCCTAGCTGCCACGCGCAGCTTCTCACTGCTGCAGAGCGCGGGCCCCGGGCGGCAGGCCTCAGGAGTTGCCGCAGTCGGGCTCGGGAGTGGCGATGTGCAGCCTCTAGAGAGCTGGCTCAGTGGTTGCGGCACACAGGATCATCCTGGACCAGGGACTGAACCAGTGTCCCTTACACCAAAAGTAGGATTCTTAACCACCCTGTTTACTCACTCTTTGCTATACTTTAATTCTAAAGTCAAAACAAAATCCTACCTCCCACAAAAAGCCTAACCTGCCAGTGTGAATCACTACTGAGTTTTTGAGGCCAGAGTAACCTTCCTCTACATGCTTGCCCTCAAAGCACAGTCAGCACAGTTACCAGCGAGAGCACATGCCCATAGGACGTGTTTTGGTTACCCATTTTTTTCCAACAGCGTTACCTCACTGTCTTGGCAACATGAAGGCTTGGGTTCAGGCAGTCCTATGTGTCTATACTGCCTAAAGCGGGTTCCAGCAGTCCTGCATGTGTGTCTATACTGCCTAAAGCGGGTTCCGGCAGTCCTGCATGTGTGTCTATACTGCCTAAAGCGGGTTCCGGCAGTCCTGCGTGTGTGTCTATACTGCCGAAAGCGGGTTCCAGCAGCCCTGCGTGTGTGTCTATACTGCCTAAAGCGGGTTCCGGCAGTCCTGCATGTGTGTCTATACTGCCTAAAGCGGGTTCCAGCAGCCCTGCGTGTGTGTCTATACTGCCTAAAGCGGGTTCCGGCAGTCCTGCGTGTGTGTCTACACTGCCTAAAGCGGGTTCCGGCAGTCCTGCGTGTGTGTCTATACTGCCTAAAGCGGGTTCCGGCAGTCCTGCGTGTGTGTCTATACTGCCTAAAGCGGGTTCCAGCAGCCCTGCATGTGTGTCTATACTGCCTAAAGCGGGTTCCAGCAGCCCTGCGTGTGTGTCTATACTGCCTAAAGCGGGTTCAGGCAGTCCTGCGTGTGTGTCTATACTGCCTAAAGCGGGTTCAGGCAGTCCTGCACATGTGTTTATACTGCCTAAAGCATGGACACTGTCATGGTGCCTGACAGAGGAGATGGCACCACAGGTGCGTGCCTATGTCCAAGCTGATCAAGATGTGTTCATCAAAGATGTGTAGTTTTGTGTATCAATTATGCTTCAGTAAAGCTTAAAAATAAAACTCATGCACGCCGTGAAGATACCAGCACCCGAGACACTGTGGGCAGCACCCATACCCCAGGGCTGCTCTTCTGAGACATCTGTCTGCTCGGGCCTCTCACCAGCACCTCCCGTTCCCTTTCACGTGTGTCTGGTCCCTTACTATACATTATAAGCAACATGCAGGGAAAAGGCTTGGTGTTTTGGGAAGCATGGTATGATGATAAACAAGGGACTATTCACATACTAGCTATGCAACAGGTATCTAATATAACAGCGTATGGCTTATCAATGCAGCATTGAAAGTAAACTACAACTTGACCAAAAATGTTGTTGGGAGTTTGAGGGGACCCAAATAAACAACATCCATTTCCTCCACCTAAATTCTGAACAGACTGAGAGAGACACAAGAATACAACAGATGGTCACACAAAATGTCACCTACAGAATCCCAAAATTAGACCGACTCCCCCACCTAGTTACAGGCAGGACTGGAGCCCCACAGGCCTCCCCTGTAGACTCCCAGGGTGGGAGGTGGACACACATGGCAACCAGCTCCATGGAGAAAAAGGCCAGTTCCTTTTTCCAGAACCGTCAAGACTGCTATGCCTCCTCTCTAGGAGAGGCAGGAGTGAGCACCAGAGCAGGGCCTGGAGCCGGTCAGGGAGGCCACTGCTCCGTTAGCTGCTGGGAGGCTGCTGTCAGGAAGGCTGCTGCTCCCTTAGCTGGAAGGAAGGATTGAGGCTGGAGAAGAGCACGTGTCCCTTCTTTCCCGTCGCCTCTGCAGCTGCCATCTCAGTAAGTGCTACCTCCAGGCACTAATTATCCATCCAGAAAACAGGTCTCCACCCTCAACACTGTCGATCCTCCACCCCATCCTGCATCCAATCCATCACAAGGTCACTGGTTAACAGTACAGTTCCAAGGATGACCCGGAAGGGGCTGCCTTGAACCCCGAGTCGAGGCTCCTCCCGGACCCATGAGACCAGCTAGGAGACTGCAGGGCAGGGGAGGGGGCTGTGGACTCTACTGCCAAGGTGCCCACAGGCTCAGAACTCAGCCCAAGGCATCTGTCCCCAGGTCCTGGGCCCTCCATACCACACACCATCCAAACACTGAGCTCCCCACCCACCCTGACCCACAGCTTACCTACAAACTCACCTTGATATCTCTTGTTGCTCTCAAACCAAAGCCCTCTTCTTTGAAGTTCACCATTTCAAAACCCTCAACAGAGGCTCCATTTTCAGAGGCCCATTTCATTAGATCAGGAAAGTAATCTTCTCTTTTTCCATCAAAAGTAACAGACAGACCTATACTCATCCAGGTGTCAGAAAACAAGAGCTGCTTTTAAGACATGTATCAGTCACACTGCCACAGAAAATTAAAAATAGACTACTGGAACTAACTACTTGGAAATAGTAATAAGACTTTAATCTAAAAAAAAAAAAAACCTGATCACCAGACAGTCACAGTGCATACCTTAACTAGTGACAGGAAAGGCAAGTTAAAACACTAACTGCCCCTGCTGGTTACAGAGAAATAGCTGCGGATCCCAGGTAACGTGAACACTAGCTGTTAGGTTCTATCAGGTGCTATCAAGGGACGGTATCATGGGAAGCCTTCTGACCATACAGATTTCCAGAGCAACCTGCCCTCTCTCATATGCACACTCAAAACTCCCACAGACACCAAGCGCAGCAACGCACACATGTGCAGGAGGAGACGTGGTGGAAGGCGAGCCCTAGACCCCGATTAAGAGCACAACTGAGGGCTATACTCCACCCAGCACCTAGAATGAGCAGGGTCCATGTGTACCACGGTGACTAAAACACAAACTTCACGATGGTTTTCTTTTGAAGATGTAACAGTATGATACCATTTAAGTAAACTGTTAAAATACCAATTAGTACCATCTATTTGTATGGGGTTAGAAATGAAGCAGAAACACATTCACTGGAAAGACAAACCCCCTGGGCCAGGCGGGGTGGGAATGGGTGGAAGTATGTGGCTTCAGCTGTTCCTGAGACACCTCCTTTCTTAAAAACAAATGTAAGAACCAATCAAAGCACAGAGCGAGGGGAAGAGATGGGACCAGCAGGTGCGAAGGAAGGAAAGAAGAGCCTGACCCGACAAGACTCGGGCCCGTGTCCAGATGACACAGTGGATGCTCAGGGGCGACCTCCTGAGCCTTTGGAGCACGTTTGAAACATCAAAAAAGCTGAAAAGCCACGCATAGGGAAAATCATCATTTTCTGGAGGAATACGGAGAACAGGAACTTTAACTACATGAGATGCTGGGCTTGTCACCCAGCCCAGGGCCTGTGGCCATGTCCCCAGGACACAATTCACGGTTAACTGGATCCCAGGGCTGTGCCAGGTGAGATCTGCTAACTGGAGAAAACTGAGTTTGTGAGGGATACTCTAAGACAGAATGTACTCTTCCTTTCCTGAGAACAAATGGGTGCTCTAACTTCAGTGCCAGCGGTAGTGAACGATCTCTACTCAGAACAGAGACTCAGGACAGACAAGAGCTTTTTGGCAATCAACTTGGTGAGCCAGGATGAGCATAGTGCACAAATTAGCACAAACACATTCCAGAAGAGCCAGCCCCCACGGAGGGTCTGAGCCCATCCCACCTGAAGCCTGCATGTGTGCAGATGCTACAGGAGAGCACCAACACTCGGCAGCTGCCAGCCAAGGGAAAAGCCAGCCTCCTTCCCTCTTCCACGGAAATGAACAAAAAAGGAGCCAAGTTCTTTCATCCTTTTAAATGCAGGCTCCTTACTGTGTTTTCTCCTTCCACTTTCCCTGTGGCCTGCATACAAATCTATTTTTTGTGCTTTACAGCACAAAAACAATAGGTATATTGAACAAGCTTCTCCAAATTGACACTTGACCCTGTTGCCAGCCTGGCAGAGAATCATTAAGATGCCTACTGAATACACCCTGGAAAAACAGGGTGAGAAATATAACTAACTATCCCATTCAATCAAGATAAATTTGAGTTCATCATAAATCTTATTTACCGAGACACTAATCAATCCTGATGGATCTGTGTGGTGACCATACAACATCAGGTACTGACCTGAAACCCTGAAGGAAACACAGGATACCATAACAGATTCAAAAACGTATTTCATAAAATAAAGATCAATCAAAGTTGTAGCATTTTAGCCCCCTCAGCTGAAGCTTAACGTTTTTATTCCTTCCAAAGCAGTCATAGTGCCTTAGAAATGGGAAAACCCTGACGGTTTTCTGACGCAGATCCCCTCCAACCTAGAAGCCCTTCCACAGACACCCTCCAGACAGGCATGGGGGCCCGAGGTTTCATGCAGAGACCTTCTTTCTCAAAACCGCTCTGCCTTGCCTGGGCCAGGTCTCCACAGGATATTATTACAATAAGATCACTCGAGGAAATTTACCTTTTGCTTTTTCGTATTTTCTCAACTAGAGACCGGATCTGCACATACTCTTCCCATTCTTTTCCAGGGCCAGGGGCAGGGCTACTGCATTCTGTAACACAGAAACCACGGCATGCGAACAGTTTTCTTTCACCTTAATCTGTTAGCCTTCAGAAGAAAAAGGATCTGGGTTTTGTCATCGCTGTTGGTTTATTTTTAAAGGACAAAGATACTATAGCTGTGATGACCAAAGTGAGAAGTACAAACCAGGTATGAGTTTTTAAAGCACGTAAATCCTCTGAAATCGGCTTCCCTGGTGGCTCAGTGATAAAGAATCTGCCTGCCGATGCAGGAGATGGGGGTTTGATCCCTAGGTCGGGAAGATCCCCTAGAGGAAGAAACTGCAACCCATTCCACTGTGCTCGCCTGGAGGATCCCATGTACAGAGGAGCCTGGCGTGTGACAGTCTACGGGGTTGTAGAGAGTCAGACATGACCGAGTACACACACAGACCCTCTGAAACCACTCAGGCCAAGTGTTACACGGTGCCCACAGGACACAGAGGTGAGCACCTAACCTGCCTCCACCTCATTCTCGTTTCTCTGATCAAACTTCCTCAGAATACGCTCATAAACAGGAAAATGTTAAAAGCTAAGCTAAAATGCAAAACATTTTCCTGAAAACTCTTGTGGATGGTAAGAAGGAGGTACATTAAAAGTCAACATTTATTTCGAGTTAAATCCCATAACAATGACTCCCTGAGGGAACCAGATAAATTCGACATAAGGACAATTAGTCAACAAACGATTCACATCCATGTGTAAGGCTCTATAATAAGCGCTCTGGGGGAGTTACAAAAGAGACGGCACAGTGGCTGCTAAGACAGCAGCGAGGACCCTGTCGCTGGTGGATAGAGTGGGGTGCTGTGGAGGGCCGCACGCCCGCCCCCCTGCCTGCCAGGGCCCTTCCCTCTTTAAACAGCTGCCTCCGTTTACAGAGAGACCCCGGCCCGCGTTCCTGCTAGACCTCCAGGCTCCCTGTTCCCCAAGGAGAAGACTAGGTGTGGTGAACAGCGACCAGTAACCGGTTACGTACTGGTGCCTAACTGTCAGCTTGGCCAGTCTTTCTCCACCTGTCCATCAGCACCGACTGAGGCCCTGGAACACGGGAGTCTGTCCTTAGGCCATCTACAGTCTATCTGAGGAGACGTGTGTGATGGAGCAGGTGGGGAAATGTGTCTGTGGGGGTCCAAGCTGATCTGCGGGGGCACCCCACAGGGGAGGATGGGAGCACTCGGGAGGAACAGTTACAGCCAGTACCGTACCTGTTAGGTAACGGTTACCTGTTGGTACCGTTTCTCCATTTTTATAGGTGGGGAGACTGTGGGCTGGGGAAGATGGGTAATGTGCCAGGTCCCATGGCTAACCAGCTGGGATCTGAAAACAGTCTGTTTCACCTCCTGCTCCCCAGACCAGGGACCCCTCCCCACGAGGACAGACGCACATGCCCCCACAAGCTGGGCAGCCGAGTCAGGACTTACTCTGCAGAAGCTCACTGGTCAGGTTCAAGGTTTCCTTCGGGGACACGCTTGCTGCAGCACCAGTGCCTGATTTCTGCGTTTTCACTCGGCTCTTCTTACCCATTTTCTGACTATAGAGAGAAAGAAAAGACAAAGAGAAAAGCCCTACATTTCCAAAGAACAAAATTGAGTAACAAAACAGGGCACGGCAGTGGCTTGAGCCTGGAGACATTAAGATCTTACCTTACAGGAGCCATATTCCTGAAGTTTCCTTCCAGAAAAAGCAACGTGTAACAAACACTAGTGTTTGGAGGCACTCAAATGGGGGCGGGGGAATGCTGCTTTGAGGTCTCTGGAAGAAAAGTTCACTCCTGTTCACCTACAAAAACTACAGTGGAAGCAAGTTTTACTCTAGAATTTTTTTAATTACATACACTTTACTGTAGATCCTACTACGTTTATTCTGTGACACTATATTCATGTATCGCAAACTCACATGGCCACAAAAATCTAGTCTCTCCTCACTTTGCTTTAAAAGAATAATTTCCTATGAAGAGTATCTATTTCATAAGCAACAGATCAGACTCTCTGGACAAAAGCTGAAGGCACTTTGGAGATCAAGAAAACTTCAGGGAGCTAATCCAATTCCTCAATCTCGTTTCAAGGAAAATCCACAGAGCCTTGCCCAGGGTTTCACAGGAGTAGCTGGCAGACCTGAGCCTCAAAAGAGGTCTCCATCACTGGCTCCCCGTCTGGCACTGCAGCCACTCTGCTGGCCTCAGTGGTCTAACAGGTAAATGGCCACGAGCAGATAAGGCAGTGGCACAAGCAGGTGCCAGGGGTGTGAGGCACAGACGCTGTAATATCTGTGAGAAAACATTGCTGGCAGTGAGTCAGGAGGCGTGTCCTGAAGAAAGCAAGGGACTGGGACGTGCGAATAAAGGGTAGGCGACTCAAAGGTTGGCTAAGAATGAGGGGGGCACCTGGGGGCCCAGTGGGGTGAGCGTGCCCGCCTGGAGAGGAGTCTGTGGGAGTCAGGAGAGAGAAGCCCCCAGCTGCAGGAGGGGGTGCCACTGGCTCTTCCTAAGTCAGAAGCGCCTGAGAGCAGCCTGGGGAGATGGGGAGCAGCAGGCGAGCAGCGGCTGGAGCCCCCTCCTAAGTCAGAAGCGCCTGACAGCAGCCTAGGAAGATGGGGAGCAGCAGGCGGGCAGCGGCTGGAGCCTCCTCCTAAGTCAGAAGCGCCTGAGAACAGCCTAGGAAGATGGGGAGCAGCAGGCGGGCAGCGGCTGGAGCCTCCTCCTAAGTCAGAAGCGCCTGAGAACAGCCTAGGAAGATGGGGAGCAGCAGGCGGGCAGCGGCTGGAGCCTCCTCCTAAGTCAGAAGCGCCTGAGAACAGCCTAGGAAGATGGGGAGCAGCAGGCGGGCAGCGGCTGGAGACTCCTCGTAAGTCAGAAGCGCCTGAGAACAGCCTAGGAAGATGGGGAGCAGCAGGCGGGCAGCGGCTGGAGCCTCCTCCTAAGTCAGAAGCGCCTGAGAACAGCCTAGGAAGATGGGGAGCAGCAGGCGGGCAGCGGCTGGAGCCCCTTCTAAGTCAGAAGCGCCTGAGAGCAGCCTGGGGAGATGGGGAACAGCAGGCGGGCAGCGGCTGGAGCCTCCTCCTAAGTCAGAAGGGCCTGAGAGCAGCCTGGGGAGATGAAGGGCAGCAGGCGGGCAGCGGCTGGAGCCTCCTCCTAAGTCAGAAGGGCCTGAGAGCAGCCTGGGGAGATGGGGAGCAGCAGGCGAGCAGCGGCTGGAGCCCCTGCACACTACTGACCAGCGGCCGCCATGCTAACGCTCCACAGAACTCTCGCCAGCAAGCTTCCCTTCATCTCAGGGGCAAGCCAGAAAGCAACTCTGACCTACTTGGTTTTTTACAAAGAGCAACAAGTACTGAAGTGGGGAGAGCTGTGAGGGGACAAAGCATTAAAATGCGTGCTCTCCCACAGTCTAGCTGTTCACTCACTCCACTATCAGTTCAGTTCAGTCGCTCAGTCGCGTCCGACTTTTTGCAACCCCATGAATCGCAGCACGCCAGGCCTCCCTGTTCATCACCAACTCCCGTAATTCACACTCAGACTCATGTCCATCGAGTCAATGATGCCATCCAGCCATCTCATCCTCTGTCCTCCCCTTCTACTCAAACAGGAAACGCATTCTCTTAAAGGACTGCCTATGTAGCTTCTCTGTCTCTGATGCAACTTTGTAACTTATGTATGAATAAGCCTTCTAACACAGGGGGCAGAACACACAGTATCTGGAGTCCTGGAACCAAAGGAAACAAGTAACAAAACCTAAAACTTGTGCAGCAAAGAGAGTGAGTTATTTTGAGATCAAACGCAGGGGAAATAATATTAAGTGTGGGGCAGGGCGGCAGGCAGGCAATCAGTTTGAGCACCTTTTCCTAAACTCAAGGACTAAAGAAAGAGAAGGAAGCTGGCATGTTCGCTGGCTCTCGGCCTGGACAAAGCGCCTGCCACTCTCCTCTGCAGCAGGCCCTCTCCACACCTACAGAGGGCATCTTTGCGGAGGACCACTGAACTTGACCCGAAAACAACTAAGACTGGCGCTAAGTCTGCAAAGAAGGGCTTCTATCACACTTCCAAATGTAGCTTGGCAGCAGTAGTCGGAGACAGGCTTGCTGGCCTCTCCCCTACAGCCCGGCCGTCGTGACCTTCTTCTTTGTGTCAGAAGCCAAGCAACTTGAAAACATCGCTCCAATAGGAGCTCGAAGACCCTGCCCCATTCTCAGCAGGCCTGGGGGCACAGTAAGGCCAAGCCAGCCAGACCCCCACCCCCATGGTGGCTGCCTTAGGACAAGGGCCTAAGGGGTAAAACAGGCTTCTCCACTCTGCCTGCAGCCCTTGTGCCCACCCGCATGTCTTCCCTCAGGAATCCTCCTCCAACTCCCATCCCGCCCCAGCATCTGGATACCTGCCCTGAGATAAGGTTCCTTAATTAAAACAACAGCAGCAACTCTGTGTGCAATCCTTAACCTATGCCACACACAGCTAAGATGTGTTTGATCTTCCCAGACACTCTCATCAATAGACATTAACCTCCTCTTCTAGACGCCATTCTCAAAAAGATGCAGTCCTCAACAAAGTGCAGTGAGGACTCTAAAGCCTGGTCTTGGCCACCACCCCGCAGCTCCTGTGAAACGCAGAGGAAAACACAGCACTCTGCAGGGAGCAGGAGGGCGGACCCGACCCCAGCAGCTCCTGGACAAGGGGCCACCCCTGAGGACCTCAGGTGACCTGCCCCTCTGGAATCCACCTCCTGCTCAGACCTCAACAGTGTGCTGCGTTCTCCCTGCACACGCCCACCCCCGCAGCTTAAGTCGGCCCCACTGAGTAAGGAGGGCAGAAATGCAACACTGGCAGAACTTCAAAACACGTCAGGAAATGAGCACCTGGGAGAGCAGCCGTTTTTGAACTTCATACAGGTAGGATTACACAACACACAGGCTTCTTTTGCTCAAGGCAAGGTCTTTCCACAGCTCTAAGGTGACACCCTCTCTCCCAGGCACAGCCCTCAGGGCCCTTCACCCCATCACCCTACTCTACCTACCCCGCTTTCTTCTTCCCATCACCCATTACACAGCACAGTGTCAGGATCTGCTCATGTTCTCCCCCTTTCCGGAAGAAAGCTACCTTTGGCTACCCCTGCCTCCTCCAGACAATTTTTCACATACCCAGGTCAAAATGTCCCCAGTGGCCTTGAGGAAATTCTGGGTCCTCCATGCAGACTTCACTCCCATGGAAATCAGCAAGACTGGATCAAGTTCAACGTGATCAGCAAATGCTAAAGTTTGCACTCTTGCCTGGAAAATCCCATGGATGGAGGAGCCTGGTGGGCCGCTGCCACGGGTCGCTAAGAGTCGGACATGACTGAGCAACTTCACTTTCACTTTTCACTTTCACGCATTGGAAAAGGAAATGGCAACCCACTCCAGTGTTCTTGCCTGGAGAATCCCAGAGACAGCAGAGCATGGTGAGCTGCTGTCTATGGGGTTGCATAGAGTCGGACACGACAAAAGCAACTTAGCGGCAGGCTTACCTTGAGATTTGTTGTTGTTGAGCTGCTCAGTCATGTCAGACTTCTTTGCAACCCCATAGACTGTATATAGTCCCCAAGCTCCTCTGTCCACACAATTTCCCAGACAAGAATACTGGAGTGGGTTGCCATTTCCTTCTCCAGGGTATCTTCCCAACCCACAGATCAAACTCCTGCACGGGCAGGTGGATTCCTTCCTACTGAGCCCCCAGGGAAGCTACTGTTGAGATCAGTCTTTCGAATTCTCTTTGGACTGTTTCCTTCCCACGGGGGTACAGGCCCAAAAGACAAAGTAGCTTGCCCAGGTTGTTGTTCAGTTGCTAAGTCATGTCCAACTCTTTGTGACCCCATGGACTGCAGAATGCCAGGCTTCTCTATCCTTCACCATCTTCTGGAGCTTGCTCAAACTCATGTCCATTGAGTCAGTGATGCCATCCAACCATCTCGTCCTCTGTCGTCCCCCTTCTCCTCCTGCCTTCATTCTTTTCCAGCAACAGGGTCTTTTCCAGTGAGTCAGCTCTTCACATCAGGGGGCCAAAGTATTGCAGCTTCAGCATCAGTCCTTCCAATAAATATTCAGGATTGATTTCCTTTAGGATTCACTGATTCGATCTGCTTGCAGTCCAAGGGACTCTCAAGAGTCTTCTCCAACACCACAGTTCAAAAGCATCAATCTTTCAGCAGTCAGCCTTTTTATGGTCCAACTCTCACATTCATACATGACTACTGGAAAAATCAAGCTTTGACTAGACGGACCTTTGTTGGCAAAGTAATGTCTTTGCTTTTTAATATGCTGTCCAGGTTGGTCATAGCTTTTCTTCCAAGGAGCAAGTGTCTTTTAAAATTTCATGGCTACAGTCACCATCTGCAGTGATTCTGGAGCCCAAGAACATAAAGTCTCTCACTGTTGCCATTGTTTTTTCATCTATTTGCCATGAAGTGATGGAACCAGATGCCATGATCTTTGTTTTTAAATGCTGAGTTTTAAGCCAGCTTTTTCACTCTCCTCTTTCACTTTCATCAAGAAGCTCTTTAGTTCCTCTTTGCTTTCTGACGTAAGAGTGGTGTCATCTGCATATCTGAGGTTACTGATATTTCTCCCAGCAATCTTGATTCCGGCTTGTGCTTCATCCAGCCCGGCATTTTGCATGATATACTACTCCGCACAGAAGTTAAATAAGCAGGTGACAGTATACAGCTTTGACGTACTCCTTTCCCAATTTGTAACCAGTCCATTGTTCCATGTAAGGTTCTAACTGTTGCTTCTTGACCTGCATACAGATTTCTCAGAAGACAGGTAAGATAGTCTGGTATTCCCATCTCTTTAAGATTTTTCCACAGTTTGTTGTGATCACACAGTCAAAGGCTGAAGCAGAACTAGATGTTTTTCTGGAATTCTCTTGCTTTTTGATGATCCAACAGATGTTGGCAATTTGATCTCTGGTTCCTGTGCCTTTTCTAAATCCAGCTGTAACATCTGGAAGTTCTCGGTTTACATACTGTTGAAGTCTAGCTTGGAGAATTCTGAACATTACTTTGCTAGGGTGTGTGATGAGTGCAATTGTATGGTAGTTTGAACATTCTTTGACATTGCCTTTCTTTGGGATTGGAATGAAAACTGACCTTTTCCAGTCCTGTGGCCACTGCTGAGTTTTCCAAATTTGCTAGCATATTGAATGCAACACTTTCACAGCATCATCTTTCAGGATTTGAAAGAGCTCCACTGGAATTCCATCACCTCCACTAGCTTTGTTCATAGTGATCCTTCCTAAGGCCCACTTAACTTCACATTGCAGGAGTCTGGCTCTAGGTGAGTGATCACACCATCGTGGTTATCTGGGTCATGAAGATCTCTTTTGTATAGTTCTTCTGTGTATTCTCACCACCTCTTCTTAATTACTTTCTGCTTCTGTTAGGTCCATACCGTTTCTGTCCTTTATTCTGTCCATCTTTGCATGAAATGTTCCCTTGGTATCTGTAATTTTCTTGGACAGATCTCTAGTCTTTCCCATTCTATTGTTTTCCTCTATTTCTTTGCATTGATTGCTGAGGAAGGCTTTCTTATCTCTCCTTGTTCTTCTTTGGAACTCTGCATTCAGTTGGGTATAGCTTTCTTTTTCTCCTTTCCCCTTCACTTCTCAGCTATTTGTAAGGCTTTCTCAGACACCCTTTTGCCTTTCTGCATTTCTTTTTCTTGGGAATGGTCTTGATAACTGTCTCCTGTACAATGTTACAAACCTCTGTCCATAGTTCTTCAGGCACTGTCTATCAGATCTAATTCCTTGAAACTAATTTGTCACTTCCACTGTGTAATCATATGGGATTTGATTTAGGTCATACCAGAATGGTCGGAGAAGGCAATGGCATCCCACTCCAGTACTCTTGCCTAGAAAATCCCATGGATGGATGAGCCTGGTAGGCTGCAGTCCATGGGGTCGCTAAGAGTCAGACACGACTGAGCGACTTCACTTTCACTTTTCACTTTCATGCATTGGAGAAGGAAATAGCAACCCACTCCAGTGTTCTTGCCTGAAAAATCCTAGGGATGGGGGAGCCTGGTGGGC
Source organism: Nanger dama (assembly GCA_917880005.1). NCBI lineage: Eukaryota > Metazoa > Chordata > Mammalia > Artiodactyla > Bovidae > Nanger > Nanger dama. Next base: position 5,680,858 of record CAKJTW010000063.1, on the reverse strand, counting down.
TGCCGTCTGTGGGGTCGCACAGGGTTGGACACGACCGGGCGACTTAGCAGGAGCAGCAGCAGAATGGTCTAGTAGTTTTCCATACTTTCTTCAACTTAAGTCTGAATTTGGCAATAAGGCGTTCATGGTCTGTGCCACAGTCAGCTCCCAGTCTTGTTACTGCTGACTGTATAGAGCTTCTCCATCTTTGGCAGCAAAGAATATAAACAGTCTGATTTCAGTATTGACCCTCTAGTGATGTCTGTGTGGAGAGTCGTCTCTTGTGTTGTTGGAAGAGGGTGTCTGCTATGACCAGTGTGTTTTCTTGGCAAAATTGTTAGCCTCTGCCCTGCTACATTTTGCACTCCAAGGCCAAGCTTGTGTTACTCCAGGTATCTCTCGACTTCCTACCTCTGCATCCAGTCCCCCATGAGGAAAAGGACATCTTTTTTTGGTGTTAGTTCTAGAAAGTCTTACAGGTCTTCATAGAACCATTCAACTTCTGCTTCTTCAGCATTAGCGGTTGGGGCAGAGACTTAGATTACTGTGATACTGAATGGTTTGCCTTGGAAACGAACGGAGATCTTTCTGTCATTTTTTGAGATGGCACCCAAGTACTGCATTCCAGACTCTCTTGTTGATTTTGAGGGCTACTCCATCTCTTCTAAGGGATTCTTGCCCACAGTAGTAGATATAATGGTCATCCGAATTAAATTCATCCCTTCTGGTCCATTTTAGTTGACTCATTCCTAAAATGTCAATGTTCACTCTTGCCACCTCGTCTTCAACCACTTCCAATTTACCGATTCATGGACCTAACAATCCAGGTTCTTACGCAATACTGTTCTCTACAGCATCAGACCTTACTTTCACCCCCTAGACATAATCACAACTGGCCATTGTTTCCACTTTTGCTCTGCCACTTCATTCCTTCTGGGGCTATTTTTTTTACTCTTCTCTAGTAGCATACTGGGCACGTACTGACCTGGGAAGTTTATCTTTCAGTGTCATATCTTTTGCTCTTTCATACTGTCCATGGGTTTCTCAAGGCAAGAATGCTGAAATGGTTTGCCATTCCCTTCTCCAGTGGACCACATTTTGTCAGAACTCTCTGCCATGATTCGTCTGTCTTAGGTGGCCCTACACGGCATGGCTCATACTTTCACTGAGTTAGACAAGGCTGTGGTCTATGTTTGGTTAGTATGTTTGTGTGATCCATGTTTGGTTAGTTTTCTGTGATTGTGGTTTTCATTCTGTCTGGTCTCTGCTGGATAAGGATAAGAGGCTTATGGAAGCTTCCTGATAAGAGGTACTGGCTATGGGGCAAACTGGGTCTTGCTCTGATGAGCAGGATGCTAAGTAAATCTTTCACCCAATTTTCTGCTGATGGGTTAGACAAGCAGGAATCTTCCAGGTAGGCACTGTCCACTCCCTCTTCATTAAGGAGGGCATAGGGAGGTTCCTGTCCTTGTCCCTGAGGTGCAGGAGCCTAGGTCTAGACCAGCTCTTAACCTGTGCTACCCAGAAGCCAGGCTGTCAGTGACCTTGTCCAGGAAAGTCCTCCAGTCACCTGGCCTAGTCTGTCAGGAGCCCCTCACCACTTAGCCCCCCTGGACACTGACTCAGGGGCACCCTCAAGCCTTAAGGGTACCTGAAGAACTCATGTTTCAGGAGGGTGGTGGGTCTCTGTACCAACTCCTATGGCCCAGTTGGGCGGTTCTTCTGACCTCTGCAGCCATCAACATCTGGAAGATTCATTTGCCTCTGGATTTGATGTGGTTCAGCACCAACTCTTCTAGTATTTGTGCACAGACACCTGACTAGAAGCACCTCAGAGGCAAACGCATTTATTTTCACCCTAGAAAGTACCAGGCCTTCCTGCCACTGTAACCCCCTTTGGCCTGGCAACACCTCCTAATCTATTAGAGCCTTTGGTGAAGATGCTGAAGTCTCAGCTCAAATCCCACCTACCAACAGCTCCCTCCCCACTCTGCACCCAGAGCCCAGCCCTGAGCCTCTGCAGCCTCACCCGCTGAGGTCGACTTCATTTACAGGCTGTCTCATCCACTGGAGTGGGCGTCCATGTTATAGCAAAAAAAAAAAACAAACCCAACCTTCCATTTTGAAATTTGTAGGGTCTATATGGTGTAACAGACACAGCTGAGGGTCAAGTATTTGTTGAATGAAGGAAAATCTAATTTTAATGCACTAGTGTTACTTGTACACTTCCCAGGTGGCGTTAGTCGTAAAGATCTGCCTGCCAGTGCAGGAGTTCAATCCCTGGGTTGGGAAGATCCCCCGGAAGAGGTGACAGCAACCCACTCCAGTATTCTTGCCTACAAAATCCCATGGATAGAGGTGCCTGGTGTGTGACAGTACATGAGGGTCGCAAGGAGTCGGACACAACTAAGCGACTAAGCATGCACAATCTTACTTGTGATTTTTTTCCCATCACTATAATAAGACTGTACGGCAACAAACGATTTTGATATATTCCCCTGCCACTGACAGGACAGGAGCCAAAATGAGACATTTACTTAATATTTAACTACTACCTTTAAAGAACTAGGATGACTCTTAAGTCAAAATACAACTTTATACACATAAAGAGATATAAAATTCACATTTAAAAGATGGCTTCCTTTGGGGAATCCAGTTTCTTGTCAGAAAAGTTTTAAGATATTAAATTTCATAAAAGAATCTCTCTGCTTTCTACAAAGCAACCAAACAGAAAGAAGTTCATTTCCAACAGAAATGGAAAAGCTGCAACTCGCACATGACCCTCGTGCTCCGAGGACACTTGTACAGGGGCGTGAGCATCAGCACAGCACTGCCCGGGGCACACTGTCTGCGGCCGGCAGTGACCACTGTCACGTCAGGGGACTCACACACGACTACGACTTGGCCAAGATCAGTGGACCCACAGCTTCAACCTGAAGTCCTGTGTTAGACCCAGCACATGTGCAACGCAACAAGCTCGCTGGCATCCCCATGCCAGGACCACGCCGGTCATGGCAGAAGATGAACAAGCGAGGGACAGTCAGGCCTGTGGCCTCGAGGATGAGGAGGTGGGCACCCAGGACACAGCCTGGATAACTCCTCGAATGCATGAGAAAAGTAATGAAACAAACAGGGGCAGGGAATAAAGTGCAGTTGAAGAAGAACAGCTGGATGCTAAGATTCAGCTGGAGAAAAGGGTTAGAATCCAGTCTGGGTGGTCTCCTAAATTCAGCCCCCTTCTGCCTTTCTTAGCTAACAAAGATGTCCCCAACACCAAGGATTTAAAATAACTACCTACCCTGTTTATCTATGATTCAAAAACTTGTTACACACCATGAATAATTTTCATTGTGAGTTCAGCTAAATTTGGGGCAGGATTCCAAGTTTTAGCAAATGAAAGAGCCAAATAGGTATCCTGAATATTCTTAATGTTCTCAGTGGAAAAAAACTACCGCTTAGTTTAACTCATCAACCTCCTACAAAGACTCAATATTTATCTTCAATATTTATTTCAAATATGCTTGTTAGAAAAATTAAAATATGTGCTAAATTAGATCTGTGTATACATACATAACGGAGAAGGCAATGGCAACCCACTGTTGTACACTTGCCTGGAAAATCCCATGGACGGAGGAGCCTGGTAGGCTGCAGTCCATGGGGTCGCTAAGAGTCAGGCACAACTGAGCGACTTTACTTTTCACTTTCATGCATTGGAGAAGGAAATGGCAACCCACTCCAGTATTCTTGCCTGGAGAATCCCAGGGATGGCAGAGCCCAGAGGGCTGCCGTCTATGGGGTCACACAGAGTGGGACACGACTGAAGCGACTTAGCAGCAGCAGCAGCAGCATACCTACATAAAGTTCCAAATTCCAGTCAAAAGGTACAATACTAAATAAAAGATCTGTTTCCTTAAAGTTTAGATCAAAATCTGGTATAAACTATGAATTCTTACCGGAAGAAACACAAGCTGGAATCAAGATTGCCAGGAGAAATATCAATAAACTCAGATATGCAGATGACACCACCCTTATGGCAGAAAGTAAAGAGGAGCTAAAAAGCTTCTTGATGAAAGTGAAAGAGGAGACTGAAAAAGTTGGCTTAAAGCTCAACATTCAGAAAACGAAGATCATGGCATCCGGTCCCATCACTTCATGGGAAATAGATGGGGAAACAGTGTCAGACTTTATTTTTTGGGGCTCCAAAATCACTGCAGACGGTGACTGCAGCCATGAAATTAAAAGACGCTTACTCCTTGGAAGAAAAGTTATGACCAACCTAGACAGTATATTCAAAAGCAGAGACATTACTTTGCCAACTAAGGTCCGTCTAGTCAAGGCTATGGTTTTTCCAGTGGTCATGTATGGATGTGAGTTGGACTGTCAGAGGGCTGAGCGCCGAAGAATTGATGCTTTTGAACTGTGGTGTTGGAGAAGACTCTGGAGAGTACCTTGGAGTGCAAGGAGATCCAACCAGTCCATTCTGAAGGAGATCAACCCTGGGATTTCTTTGGTAGGAATGATGCTGAAGCTGAAGCTCCAGTACTTTGGCCACCTCATGTGAAGAGTTGACTCATTGGAAAAGACTCTGATGCTGGGAGGGATTGGGGGCAGGAAGAGAAGGGGACGACCGAGGATGAGATGGCTGGATGGCATCACGGACTCAATGGACGTGAGTCTGAGTGAACTCCCGAGAGATGGTGATGAACAGGGAAGCCTGGCGTGCTGCGATTCATGGGGTCGCAAAGAGTCGGACATGACTGAGCGACTGAACTGACTGAACTAACTAGGGGAAACAAATATATGTTTTAAAAAAGAAAACTTAATACTTAAGACAAAAGAAAATGCTATGTAGAAAAGCAATACTGAATTGACAAGCAAATGGATTCTACAATAAACAGTTACTACAGCAACAGTCCTTCAAAGGGCCATCAATAAAAAGAAACAGCAAGCTAAGAGTTGTACACATATCTATATTTCTCCACCATCAAGATTTTTTAAAAGCTACAGAATCTTCAAAAGCTGGCTTTTATAACACCATAAACTATTCTGCAAGTCTATCAACAACCTCTCCACTTAAGAGATGGAACAGACTTAGAAAACAGTAAAATAGATGGCTTATTCAATTATTATTTAAATTGCTAATATGCAAGTGGCATCTGTAATCAACAACCACTTCTGATCAACGAAGTGATTCTTTTACATCTCATCTGCACAGGTTGGGAGAAACATGAACAGAGTGTGCAGGGAGCCTAGCTGAGGGGATGGTGGGAGTGGTAAGGGAGGGTGCTGGAGACTTCACCCATTTTTACAAAACCTAGTTCACATTTACTAAACAGACTGAGATGGAATTCAGCTGTGTGGGCTTTTTTTTTTTCTGTCCCCCAAATATTCTACATGGAAAGACTGTAAATGTGCATTACTCTTGAATTGTTTTCCACTAATTACAACTAGAATAAACATTTCTGATTACACTACTTGGTAACTCACCCAGAAAACCTTTGCTCAAGCCCAGCATCTGCTTTTCAACACATCCTGCATCCTTCCTCTCAACTCTGCAGCTGGATCAACTAAGGGAGAGATTGGCCCTCAGGCTTTCTCCTACCTTGGGCTCCCAGCTGTAAAGGCATTTGAAGGGAGTGCAAAGCCTGCCTGATCTCTGGAGGAAGAAAAGAATCTCACTGAAATCCCTTGCAGGCCATTAGGATCAGAGGATGATATTCTGAATTAAATACACAAATTACAGGATGGCGGCCTAGGCAAATAAAAGCGCTCCCAAATTGAAAAGTATTTAAGTTCTCTCTGCTACAAAAACTGATTAGGTGTACATAGTCCTTGCATTGGCAACATGTTAACTGAAATGTCAGGAACATCCCTCTTTGCATAGTGGCAGGATCTAGTAACACGGTCAAGTCATACTAACTTATCCCACTTCAAGAGGCTAAGGAGCACCCACCATTCCAATCTCTATCAAAGGATGCGTGTGTGTCACAACTCACAACCACCAAGAAGTCAAGGCAGGAAGACAGACAAGACAGTGGAATTAATTTCAACTCAGTAGCTACATACATAGCAAGATGAAGCTATATCTATAAGCTATAAGTAAGTAAAATTCCAATTTTTATACAGAACAAGTTGGGCTGTCAGACAGACATATACACAAACACCAACCTTGAGATCTTTTAAAAAAATACAGATATTTCTTGCTTTCTACAATGTTTTTACCATATTTCCACTAATATACATGATAATTTTAGAGATGCTTAAACTATCTTTGATTGACTTTTCAATACATAATAGGTGTACTTTTAAACCGCTGTTGAATTAAGTTACAAACACAATTAAATTAAAATGAGGCTTCTATTTAAAGAAAGTTGCTCCCAAAAAAACACCCTCTTTATAAAGCAAAGAATCATTCAGTATCATAAATAATCATTTTCTATTATATCTTTCTTAAAGAAAAATGCTAAAGGGTGAAGAAACAGCTAGTTGTAACCTGTCAAGAAGTTCCTTTCAAACCACCCACACTCCTCCCATAAGGATACTGGATTCTCAAACTGTGGAATGTCAGGTTTGGAAGAGACCTCTGGGTTTATTATCTGTGTTCTCAGCACAAACATCTTTAAAACAATGACATCTAATGTTAGGTAGCAGGTATGGTTGTCAAAGTGCTTTGTGAATCGCAGCCAAATTCAACTCAAGGATATTTTACTAACACGGATGGTCCCCAACTTAAGATGGTTCAGCTTAGACTATTTTGACTTTAATACAGATGGTGCAAAAGCCATAGGCATCCAGGGGAATCCTTGCCTTCTGACCTTTCCCAGGCTAGTGACATGCAGTGCAATGCCCACTGGGGTGCTGAGCAGCGAGTCTCAGCCGCCAGCCAGCCAAGGGAGCACGAGGGCAAGCAACCAGCACACTCGCCACCATTCTGAACCTAGACCACCATTCAGCTTTTCACTTTCAGGATAGCAGTCAACAAATAAGAGGAGACAGTCAGCACACTGGAGAAGGCAATGGCAACCTATTCCAGTATTCTTGCCTGGCAAATTCCATGGACGGAGAAGCCTGGTAGGCTGCAGTCCATGGGGTCGCTAGGAGTCGGACACAACACTGGAGAAGGAAATGGCAACCCACTCCAGTGTTCTTGCCTGGAGAATCCTAGGGACGGCAGAGCCTGGTGGGCTGCCGTCTATGGGGCCGCACAGAGTTGGACACGACTGAAGCGACTCAGCAGCAGCAGCAGCAGTCAGCACGTTATTATGAAACAGGCTTGTGTTAGATGACTTCACCCAACTGTAGGCTAATGTCAGTGTTCTGAGCATGTTTAAGGTCGGCCAGGCTAAGAAGTTTGGTATGTTAGGTGCACTAACTGCATTTTCAACAATGATATTTTCAAATGCTAACAGGATATAACCTGATCATAAGTTGAGGAAGATCAATATAGCCAAAACAGCCTTACTTTTCCACCAGCCAAGTGAACAAGTGAATTCACACTTGGATTCAGAGCATATTTCTTGAGTAATCTGCAAAGGAAAGATAAGTTAAGACAGCCTTAGGATAAGGTGATAATCAACTAAACTCTTGGTTACATAAACTGACTTTCAGCTAGATCCGTGTGCTTTATTAAACAATAAATCCAAAAGCAGTTTTAATCCAAATGCAATTATTCATGCTGTCATGTTGTTTGTTTCCAGGCTGTCATTTTGTTTGTTTCCAGGCTGTTGAAAGTGTGTGCGTCCTGGAGCAGGTTCCCACATGACCAACTTCATCCTAACTGCACCATTCAAGCATTCTCTGTATCAGGAACTGAGGTAAACATTTTACACAGTAGATAAAGAAAGATACTATGCCCACTTTACAGATGAGAAAGTTTAGCGAGGTTAATCACTTTATGCAATTCAGTCAAGTTTAGTGAGGTTAATCAATTTATGCAATGTAATAGACAGCTGGTAGCAGAGCCTCATCAGCACAGCTTGGTGTCCAACTTCATCAATGCCCAATAGTATTAACATGTGAGAGGTTAAAATTTTACTCTGGCTTGGTAATCAGTACCACTTTACCTTTCAAAATCTTAACTTCAGAATTAGACTTCGTCTTCCATTGCAAGCCAAGAGTGTTTGGACTTATCTTGATTATTTAATTAACTTCTAATAATACTTGGAAAGGACTTGAATAAGAAAAAAATTTTCAAAGCCTCAACTTTGGAATTTGAATTTTATAATCATTTGGAATCATTTTTCTTCCATTCAAATTTATTTCAGCTGAAAATTGTCAATAGCTGTGTTTGTACTTCTGGTTTTACAATCTGTTTATTTCTAAACATAGAAGAAACTCCCAAAAGGAAAAGGAGTCTACAGAGCTAATCTCTGGCCTGAGTTACTGAAGGAATTTAACAACAGAAAGGATTGCTAATCTTGCCAATTCTGTTAATTGACTTTCTTCCCCATAAGACTACTAAGTGACTTAGAAAAAGAAGTCTCAATTCCTTCGTAATTAAAAAAAGTTATATTATTATTTTGTTAGAAATTAGAGAATAGACATTATGTAAATTTCCTGGTGGCTTAGAGGGTAAAGTGTCCACCTGCAATGCATGAGACCCGGATTCAATCCCTGAGTTGGGAAGATCCCCTGGAGAAGGAAATGGCAACCCACTCCAGTACTCTTGCCTGGAAAATCCCATGGACAGAGGAGCCTGGAAGGCTGCAGTCCATGGGGTCGAGAAGAGTCGGACGTGACCGAGCGACTTCACTTGATGGGAAAATTATATTTGCAGATAAAAATATTTTACAATTTCCAATTTTATGAGTTGGAAAGTGAGATGACATAAGGAAATCCAGGATACAGAAGTCAATTTTGCCAAGTAAGGTACACTTGTACAGGCAATAAAAGTGAAAATCAGGAAAATTCAAAAGCAAGGAATCCTTAAACTAATACCTGTAAGCAGTTAAATGTGATTCAGAATGAACTGATAGCCAAGATAAAACACTTCAACTGTACAAAGAAAAAAAGGATGCAAAGGAAATCAAAAATTATTTCTGATAAATCAATGGGCCCAAATATATTACTTTTTAATTGAGAAAACCTCCCAGTGACAGATATTCATCAAACTGCATCAAGAAACATACAGTATCACTAAGTTACATTCCTAAAAACTACTGCAGATTAGTGATTAAAAAAAAGAGAGACTACATAGTTCAAACATTTTAAGAGAGTTGGAGTATCTCAAACTAGATGGACACCTTGCAAAAATAAAAGAGAAACCCTGAGCCAGGAGTTAAGATATTTACTCATATATTTACTAAAATTCCACAAGCCACAAACTAGGTACCTGGTTCCCACTGAATTCAATGATCATCTACTAGATATTTACTGCGAGCAACCTCGGTCATACTGTAGACACCCTCTTCCAGCCACCCCCGTCTTTGTCATCTTTTTCAAGATCATGAGAGCAGCAAGTTCTAAGGAAAGGTTGTGACCAGTTATCAGAGCTCTTAGAACAAAACAGTTTTCTAGGGGCTGAACTTTAGAATGGAAAACTTTCAGTACAGCCTTCACAGCTCTCTCATTTTCCAATGGCTTCTAAAGCAAAAGTTTAATCATCATTCAAAATGTGGCCTAAATGTTCACCACACAGAAGAGCAGCTTAGTTTAGTGTCTTCCTGACAATCTTACTGCACTACCATTGACTGATGAACAGAAGTTTTCATTTTCATGTCTACAGACATGCAGGCATAAATGTTTCATCTTCGAGTCCAACATCATTCCTATTCCAGGGATCACTGGAGAAGAGACCAGAAGCAGCAACTATTTAACTCATTCAGACTAGAGTTTCACTGCACACATTAACTTACAATTTTGAAAAAAAAAATATATATATATATATATGTATGAGAAAGAACAGACAGGGTAGCAGAAGGAAAACTGAGGTTGTTGAGGGCGCAATAAAAGTTGTTCTGTAGCTGTTTGAGAACTTGGCTTTGCAGGTTACTTCCCTGGGCCAGAGGAAAACTCCTCCTTAAAATGCTGGAACCTTTCCAAAATATCAATCACAACAGCCCCAGGGACTAATCTGGTAAGATGAGACTGCATGCATAGTAGCCCGAAGAGACACACTATATCATACTCAAGTAAGTCTTTCCAAATTTTAATGGTGGAGAAAAGCTGCTTTTATTTTGCTATACTCTCAAGTTAAATGCATTCACTTCAAACAGTTAAAAAAAAAAAGCTTCTCCTAAATAATTACTGGTTCCTTCAGTTTGGAAATGGCAAAAGGTATTATTTGCACATGATAAAATCCACACTTTTGCCAGTTTTGACAAACCCATACGCCGCAAGCAAATTATGTTCGGATCCGTCGCTAAAGGGTTAACGCCGCAGAGAATGTTAAAAGCAAAGTCACCTGTCAACGTACTTTAAAAGCACTTTTGCTTCTGAAACATCACCTCCTGTATTTGGAAATGGAACACAATACACTCCAAGTGATCCTAAACCTGTCAACACACAGCGAGGGTAAGCACTCCCCCCACCCCGCCTCAGTTCCTCCGCAGCAAGTGGCGCCCGACACACTAATCGGCTCCCTTCTGCACCCGCACCCCCACGCCCCCACCCCGGAGCAGAAACAGAGGAGAGAGGGGTGCAGACTTGCATCGCCAGGCTGGAGTCACGAGGAAGAAGAGTTTGATACCCCGGAATGATAAACTCCAAAGCACTGAATTCTTCTTCCTAGTAGGGCACGGAGAGTGGGGAAGATAGCCAAGGGCCGCGTGGGAAGAGAGATGACCTATTTTCAACGACCGTTTTTATAACTGGAAAGTGAGGGAGCGAAGCGGGGCGAGGGAGGGGCTAGTCCCCGGCACCCCCGCGGGCGCCTGAGGTGTGGAGAGAGGAACACGAAAGCCACACGGCCCCGGCCCAGGCGGCGGGGTGACGATGGGAAGGAGAGAGGAAGGAAGCGGGTGCGCGAGCCGGCGGCACGCAGGGCCGAGCCCACGGGCGCGAGAGGGACGGACCCCGGCCCCACCCGGTGGGCGCCGAGGGGCCGGGCATTCCTGCACCTGCTGCCGCCGTCTCGGGGCGGCCGGAGCGGGGACCAGGGGGCGTTGGGCGCCGGGAGGGGATGAACGCGCCCCACCCCCGCCCCAGCCCCGGGCAGGGCCGGAGGGCAGAAGGGCCGTGCGGCGCACGCCGACCTCGCCGGACTCCCTGCGCCCAAGGCCCGACCCGCCGGGCCCCAGGGCGCACCCCGCCTTCCGCACTCCGGGCCCACAGAGGGGCCAGCCGGGCGCGGGCCTGACCACGGCCGAGGGCCGCCGGCCCTGGCGTGGGGCGGCCGCGCAGCGCCCGGGGCTGGCTAGCTGGCGGTGGCGGAGGCGGAGGGCAGCGCGAGTCGGCTCCGAGGGCCGCGCGCTGAGGAGGGGCCGCCGCCGGCACTCACCTGCCCACTTTTGCCCCTTCGCGCGGCGGCGGCGGCGCCACACTCCGCCGGGACCCACAAGCCACCTCAACCAAGCCCCAGGCAGCGGCGGCGGCGGCGGCGGCGGCGGCCGGACGGGAGGGGGCGGGACGGCTGCCTCAGACAGCCCCGCCGCCGCGGCCCAACCTCGCTCCGCCCGCCCCCGGGCCCCGCCCTCGAGCCGCCACCGCCGCCGCCGCCCATTGGCCCGCGATTCAGACGCAGGGGGTGCGGCCCCGCCCCACCGCCCCCTGACCGTTCCGCGCCGGTTCCTCCCCAGCCATTGGACGGGCGAACTCCTGGGTCCGGAGCCGCCAGCTCGGCCCGCCAGCTTCCGGGCCATAATTGGCTAGGCAGAGCCCATGCCCGAGCGTTGATTGGAAGACCGGCACTCCGCCCCCGCCCGGGGCCCGCCTCTCGCGCCTCAGTTCCGTTAGCAGGTTCGGTTGCTCCAGAATTCCCTCTCCCCCACCCGCCCCACCCCCCCAGGGGGCGGGACCGACGGGATAGGCCCTCTAGCGGGCCCCTCCTCCCCACGCCGCGACCACCGACTCGAGGGGCGGGGCCCGGAGGAGACTGGCGGCTCTTTCCTCGTTTGAGAGCGCTACATTCTTCTCATTGGCTGACCGGCCTTCCTCCGGTCGCTCACTTTTTCCGTCATAGACGCAGCGCGATGACGTAGCACCCCCGACATTCCACGTCCAAGATGGCCGCAGTCGGCAAGGAGAGACGTCGCTAAGGGGCTTACCTCAGGCGAGGGGTGAGTGAGCGACGGACTTCGGGCAGCGCCACTTAAGTCCTCCGTACCTGGAGGCCGGGTTAGGGTATGGCCACCAGCCTCCAGCCTCTGGTGGACTCTCTCTTCCTGGATCCCGCTTCCCTCCGCTACGCCCCGGTGCGAATCAGCGTTAGCGGGCGATGGCGGGGCTGCGGCTTCCGAGACGCGCTCGGGGAGAGGGTCTGAGGCGCAGGAGCGGGTCAGGGAACTTGGCTCGGACTCTAGAGCAGGTAGCAACCCACGAAGTGAAAGGCGGTTATGGTTCCGGGTCTTTCTGGAAAGTGGGGAGAAAGGGCAGGGGGTCTTATGCACTCTCTCATACTCAGCGATATGACCGCAGACTATCCACATCGTTCCAGTCATTTCGCAGCGTGTCGGTCCCAGCCTTGGTAAAGCTTGAGTCTTTGCGTATTGTTCCACAGCTAGGATGCTCTGACTTCGGAGTTTGAAGACCGGTGCAAAGAAGGTGGTACTGGGAATGAGGAAAACGCACTTCCGCGATTATTAATAGTTACGTTCTTCCGTTCACGTCGCGCTTACAGACCCTCTCCAGGGTTGTTTGGTTTGTTACTGGAGGGATTGTTCTTTAAAAGTTGAGGCGTTAAGTCCAGAGGCATATCTCAGAGCTCTCAGATTACCCGCACGAAACATGGTGGTTAACGCTCCCGAAATTTGGCCTGCCAGTTAAAACGGAGCTTTCGCTAAATCTTCTAACATTAGGAACGACTGCTCAGAGCACTTAGTTGAAAGTGGCCTTTTTGTGTTTTTAACGTAAGCTTGATGATGCTTGGGTAGCTCTAATTCGCTCGTTAAAGATACCTAGCACAATGCCTTGCAATCTTAGCGCTGATTACGGTTTGTATGAGTGATGTTGCTAGAGTGAGAGCTGCACAAAGCTTTGTATCCTCAGCACCTTAAATACTGCCAGGATACTAATCTCTCTGTATTGCTTAATGAATGCATAAAAGTGAAAGTCGTTCAGTCGTGTCCGACTCTTTGCGACCCCCAGACTATGCAGTCCGTGGAATTCTCCGGGCCAGGATACTGGAATGGGTAGCCTTTCCCTTCTCCAGGGGATCTTCCCAACCCAAGGATCGAACCTAGGTCTCCAACATTGCAGGTGGATTCTTTACTAGCTGAGCCAGGAGGGAAGCCCAAGAATATTGGATTGGGTAGCCTATCCCTTCTCCAGCGGATCTTCCCGACCCAGGAATCGTACCGGGGTCTCTTGCATTACAGATGGATTCTTTACCAACTGAGCTGTCATGGAATGAATGCATTGGATGATGATAATAGTGGCGATATTCATAGACATTTGATTGGTTAAGAATCTTAGTGTTCTTAGATGCCTGCCTGTTGACTATGAATATAATAGTTATCCAAGATTCTTTTGGTTTATTTGGAATGACTACCATTGGTGTGTAATTTTAGTGGGGTTTTTTTAACTGTTTCACTTCGATTACCTTGTGATGCATTGTTGAAAAATATTAGTTGATTCTTGCATAAAAGCATGTTAAACATTTGTTGCATTTTATGGAACTTACTTTGCACCAACAGGGAATAAAGAAACATTGTTAATGAGGTGGTTATGTCTTAGAGTCATTTCTAAAATTGAATGTCACAAAGGAAAAATGGTCATGGTTTGGCCTACAAAATAAATTGCTCATTTCAGGAGATTATATTTGAAGGCAATGAGTTTGCTAAGAATACAGAAGAAAAATGTTTCCTGTTTTCTCTAAAACTAGGTCAAGACAAATCGGGGAAGGATTAAGGTCAAGGGAGTAGAGATTATAAGGATTACTTAATTGGATTAAATCTGATTCATATTTTCAGGGTCAAATAAACAATATACCAAAATACTTACAGATAAGATTGTGACGTCATTGTTCATAACGCTTGAGGAATCTTAAAAATGCAGTTAATGATAAAGACCAGAGTCCAGTAAGTGTGTCAGTTTTTGCAGAGAACAGTTGAATGGCTTTGGGTGCTAGAGCCAGTTGTTGTTCAGTGCCTCAGTCATGTCAGACTCTTCCACGCCTTGGACTGTAGCACGCCAGGCTTCCCTGTCCTTCACTGTCTTCTACAGCCTGCTCCAACTCACGTCCGCTGAGCCGGTGATGCCATCCAGCCAGCTCATCCTCCGTTGTCCCCTTCTCTTCTGACCTTCAATCTTCCCAGCATCGGGGTGTTTTCCAGTGAGTTGGCTCTTCATATGAGGTGACCAAAGTGTCAGGGCTTTGGCTTCAGCATCAGTCCTTCCAGTGAATATTCAGGACTGATTTCCAGCTGACTGGTTGGATCTCCTTGCAATCCAAGGGACTCTCAAAAGTCTTCTCTAGCACCACAGTTCAAAAGCTTCATCTTCGGCATTCAGCCTTCTTTATAGTCCAACATTCACATCCTTATATGACTACTGGAAAAAGCATAGCTTTGACTGTATGGACCTTTCCCAGCAAAGTAATATTTCTGCTTTTTAATACACCATCTAGGTTTGTCATAGCTTTTCTTCTAAGGAGCGTCTTTTAATTTCATGGCTAGGGTTACCATCTGCAGTGATTTTGGAGCCCAAGAAATTAAAGTCTGTCACTGTTTCCATTGTTTCCCCATCTATTAGTCATGAAGAGATGGGATCAAATGCCACGATCTTTGTTTTTTAAATTCTGAGTTTTAAGCCAGTTTAATGTACTCCTTTCCTAATTTGGAACCAGCCTGTTGTTCAATGTAAGGTTCTAACTGTGGTTTCTTGACCTGCATACAGATTTCTCAGGAGGCAGGCAAGGTGGTCTGGTATTTCCATCACTTAAGAATTTTCCACATTTTGTTGTGATCCACTCAGTCAAAGGCTTTAGCAAAGTCAGTAAAGCAGAAATAGATGTTTTTCTGGAACTCTCTTGCTTTTTCTATTGTTTAACGGATGTTGGCAATTTGATCTCTGGTTCCTCTGCCTTTTCTAAATCCAGCTTTAACATCTGGAAGTTCTGGGTTCATATACTGTTGAAGTCTAGCTTGAAGGATTTTGAGCATTACTTTACTAGCAGGTGAGATGAGTGCAATTGTGTGGTAGTTTGAACATTCTTCGGCATTGCCTTTCTTTGAGATTGGAATGAAAACTGACCTTTTCCAGTCCTGGAAAACTGAGTTTTCCAAATTTGCTGGCATATTGAATGCAGCACTTTCACAGCATCATCTTTTAGGATTTGAAAGAGCTCGGCTAGAATTCCATCACCTCCACTAGCTTTGTTCATAGTGATCCTTCCTAAGGCCCACTTGACTTCGCATTCCAGGAGTCTGGCTCTAGGTGAGTGATCACACCATTGTGGTTACGTGGGTCATGAAGATCTCTTTTGTATAGTTCTTCTGTGTATTCTCTCCACCTCTTCTTATTGCTTTCTGCTTCTGTTAGGTCCATACCGTTTCTGTCCTTTAGTCTGTCCATCTTTACATGAAATGTTCCCTTGGTATCTCTGATTTTCTTGAAGAGATCTCTAGTCTTTCCCATTGTATTGCTTTCCTCTGTGTCTTTGCATTGATCATTTAGGAAGGCTTTCTTAACTTTCCTTGTTCTTTGGAACTCTGCGTTCAGATGGGTGTATCTTTCCTTTTCACCTTTGCCTTTAGTTTCTCTTCCTTTCTCAGCTATTTGTAAGGCCTCCTCAGATGACCATTTTGCCTTTTTGCATTTCTTTTTCTCGGGGATGGTTTTGATCACTGCCTCCTATACAGTGTTACGAACCTCCATCCATAGTTCTTCAGGCACTGTCTATCAGATCTAATCCCTTGAATTTATTTGTCACTTCCTCTGTGTAACCATATGGGATTTGATTTAGGTCATACCAGAATGGTCAGGTGGTTTTCACTACTTTCTTCAATTTCAGTCTGAATTTGGCAATAAGGAGTTCATGAGCTGAGCGACAGTCAGCTCCCGGTCTTGTTTTTGCTGACTATATAGAGCTTTTCCACCTTCAGCTGCAAAGAATATAATCAGTCTGATCTCAGTATTGACCATCTGGTGATGTCCATGTGTAGAGTCTTGTGTTGTTGGAAGAGGATGTTCACTATGACCAGTGCGTTTTCTTGCCGAAACTGTTAGCCTTTGCCCTACTTCATTTTGTACTCCAAGGCCAAACTTGCCTGTTACTCCAGATATCTCTTGACTTCCTGCTTTTGCATTCTGGTCCCCTATGAGGAAAAGGATATCTTTTTTGGTGTTATTTCTAGAAGGTCTTGTAGGTCTTCACTGAACTGTTCAAATTCTGCTTCTTTGGTGTTAGTGGTTGGGGCATAAACTTGGATTACTGTGATACTGAGTGGTTTACCTTGGAAACAAACAGAGATCATTCTGTCATTTTTGAGATGGCACCCAAGTACTGCATTTCAGACTCTCTTGTTGACTATGATGGCTACTCCGTTTCTTCTAAGGGATTCTTGCTCACAGTAGTCGACATATGGTCATCTGAATTAAATTCACCCATTCCAGTCCATTTTAGTTCACTGACTCCTAAAATGTTGATGTTCACTCTTGCCATCTCCTGTTTGACCACTTCCAATTTACCTTGATTCATGGGCCTAACATTCCAGGTTCCTGTGCACTATTAATAGTTCTTTATAGCATCAGACTTTACTTTCATCACCAGTCACACCCACAGCTGGTGGTTGTTTCCACTTTGGCTCAGCCTCTTCATTCCTTTTGGAGCTATTTCTTTGCTCTTCTCTAGTAGCATATTGGGCACATACTGACCTGAAGAATTCATCTTTTACCTTTTCATACTGTTCATGTGGTTCTCAAGGCAAGAATGCTGAAGTGGTTTGCCATTTCCCTTCTCCAGTGGACCACATTTTGTCAGAACTCTCTGCCATGACCCATCTGTCTTAGGTGGCCCTGCAAGGCATGGTCCTACATGGGACATGCTCAGTATATCTTTAATCCAATTTTTGCTGATGGGTGTGGGTGTGTTCCCTCCCTGTAGTTTGGCCTGAGGTCAAACTCTGGTAGCAGTAATTGCATTAATGGAAACCTCCTTCAAAAGGACTTAGGCCAGCACCCTGCAGTTCCCAGGACTGTCAGTGCCCCTGTCAACCCATGAGTCCTCCAGGGAGTCCTGGGTACTTACAGGCAAGTCTGGCACAGTCTCTTGTGGGGCCACTGCTCCTTTCTCCTGGGTCCTGGTGCACACAAGGTTTTGTTGGTGCCCTCCAAGAGTCTGTTTCTCCAGTTCAAATGGAAGTTATGTATTCAAATCCCACTGGCCTTCAAAGTCAAATTCCTGGGGGTTCTCAGTCCCTTTACCAGAACCCCAAGTTGGGAAATCTGTTGGGCCCTAGAACTTTCACAACAGTGCAAGAACTTCTTTGGTATAATTGTTTTCCAGTTTGTGGGTCATCTGCTCAGCAGCTCTATAGTGGGGCTAATGGCAACCTCCTCCAAGAGGACGTAGGTCACACGCTGCTCCTCCCAGGTCTGCTGCAGCCAGAGCCCCTGTCCCCGCAGCAGTCCCTGCTAATCGACACCTTGCAGGAGACACACACTCAAAGGCAGGTCTGGCTCAGTCTCTTGTGCAGCCCCTGAGTCCTGGTGCACACAAGGGTTTTGTTTGTGCACTCTCAGTGTCTCTGGCGAGTATGAGGTTTGATTTCAAACATGATTTTGCCCCTCCTACCGTCTTGTTGGGGCTTCTCCTTTGCCCTTGATGTGAAGTATCTTTTTTGGTGTGGTCCAACATTCTCTTGTCAATGGTTGTTCAGCAGCTAGTTGCAAATTTTGGTGTTCTTGCAGGAGAAGCTGAGCACACATCCTTCTAATCCACCTTTGAAGTCATACTCGAGAGTTTATTACTAATCTATACTAGGATCTTTAGGATGAGCAAAAAGAGTTTCTGAATATTTGAAAAAGCAGGCTCATAGCCTCAAACTGGCGGAGCTTCCATTAAAAGAAAGCTAGTGGCACAAATCATATTTCATTTTGTTACAATTTACTAGACTGATGGGGGATAATTTCCTAAGACACTGAACATAATCCTACTTCATGTAATAGATACCAGAGGTAAATGTACACTGAATAAGGTCTGGTTAGATGGATTTATAGCTATTCAAATTGCCAAATCCCAAATGTTGATCAATAGGTTGATGTCAACTTGAAAAGAGTTCTTTGGAGATGAAGCTACAGGGCTCTGGTCTTGCTTTCACTCTGGTTAGCACTTTTTTTTATTACCAACTTTAAATATATGAGGCATGCTTCTCAAATTAATAAATGTACTCAAAATCTGTAGTAATAGTTAGCAAGTTTGTTAGATGACACTTAGACTCAAAGCATTCTTAAAGACTGAAATTATAAACCAAAATTAACAAGATATAGACTTGCCAAGAATTACTGAATTCACAAAAATTTAGTTGTGTGTGTGTTTGAGATGAAGACCTAACTTGGGGGCGGGGGGTGGGGAGGTGGGTATTATATGATGTAAATTTCCATTTACAGAAGCAAACTGTAAAATTTTCCCCAGATAGGGGAAGGGTGGTGTTTCACTCTAATGACAAATTGTGTTTCTCCCATTTACTGACTGTGGAGTGAGGCAAGTTGCTTCATGTCTCTTTGGCTCCATTTTCTCAGGGATAAATTGCGAGGATAAGAAAACATAGCTTGCGGGTGTGCTGCAACTCAGCAGACACACAGTGGGCATGTTGGTGAATATTAGTATATTCACTCATACTATGCATATTATATGAAGAATATTGTTTTCCACGTTGATTGCTAATGTTTAGGGAGGCTCTTGAAATACTAAAAGCCACATAGAGAAAACAGAGCTGTTTTTTTACCCAAAAGAAAAAAAGAACAATTGTCTTCACATATTTCAAAGTCAATCAGTAAATAAGGGAAAGGTATTTTCAAGGCTTAGAGGGCTAGGTGGGAGCTACAGAGTTGTTGAAAGGTAGATTTCTTTCATTCATTATTGTGCGCCATCTATGTATTAGATCACGGGGATGAATCGAACAGATAAAAATCAATATAAGGTTAATGCAAAAGTAATGTAAAAACCAGTTATTGATACCTAGCAATACCATAGGCTGCTTTGTCAACTACTAAGGTCCCAGTGGAAATGGCCAATTGAAAGTGAATGACCAAATGTTAACTATTTAGAGGCAGTCTGTGTAACCAGATGAGAAAATTGAGTAGTGACCTTTACTGTTGATTCCAGTTTATAAGTATCCATAATTCTAAATGTTGAAAATGCATTTAATCTTTTCTCAGTTAAAGTGATACATTTAAAGCACATTCCTGAAAGATGTTAAAATGCCTTGACTTGCTGCTTGTTTATGGAGAGATTTTTACTTTGTGGAGCTCATAAATCTCTCCATCATTTTCACAGTAATGAACTGCTAATGAGAAAATGTATAACTCTATAGAGTCTTGTGGAAAAAAAAATTGAGTAATAGGGAACAGGGCTCTAGAACTGAGGTTAGAACTGTTTCAGGGGGTGACTGATTTAGAGGACTCTCTATTTACGTGACTTATTTTCGCTGTGTTGCGCCTATTGTTCATCCTGTCCTGGAGTCTAACAGCACACAGGGTAGATTATTAGCGTGGGTTTTGGCGATGACAGCAAGGTAAGATGGGTTTGAATTCTTTTCCATCCCTGTTTAAGCCCTACTGGACTGTTTCTGATCCTTTTTCCACTCTGTCCCTCTCTTCTCAGCAGAGGTCTTGGCACTTTGCAAAGAGAGTGGAGATGTTCTCTTATGATTTATTTTCTCCCCCTTCAATGATGTTTTTAAATATCTTTCTCACACTCTTCCTTCCCTCTGTCTCAGAGAAAAAGCAAGCTCTTTTTTATTATCCCTAGGCTTTTTATTATCTCTGGGCCCCTTACCCGCACAGTGGCTTGCTCAGCCTCTTCTAGTGACTGCTTGTGGCTACCAGCATCCTTCATTCTTCTCTGTGCTGAAGAAACAATAACCTGTTTCATAGACTGTTCGTTCTTTATCACCCATGCAGTTTCCTTCTGCCCTACTGCACCTCCAGAAAATCTCTTCTGTTTACACATGTGTACATGTCTGCTTTATTGAGATAACAGTTCACGTATCATACAAATCATTTAAAAATGTACGAGTCAGTGAGTTGTGCACCCACCACTACACTGAATTTTTAATGTTTCATAACTAATCACCAGTCCTAGTAACCTTTTCTTAATTCCTGTCCTTTAATTTTTCTTTAGCATTTGTTGCTGTTGGCTAGTGCCTCTTACTTAGAGCTGGTATTCCCTTGATTTCTTATGTAATTAAAGGTGGAAATTTCCCTACCTTTTGGCCATTCCTTCCCTTTCTGTCCTTCCTGCTTCCTAAGGTTCTTCAGAGTTGTGTCCCTGTCTTCACTCTCCATCTTCTGTCTATGAACGTAACGTTATCTGTCACTTCTATGTAGGTGAATCCCAAGTAGATGAATCCTTTCTAGAGTTCAGTAGCCCTGTTTATGAGTCTGCTGGTTATTTCTGCACAAGTATCTAGTAATTATAGAACCACATTTATTCCCTCCTCTATCGAAACCAACTTTTTTTTTCACACTTAAAACATAGTAAATTAACTATGAAAGTCAAAGTTGCTCAATCGTGTCCGACTCTTTGCGACCCCATGGACTATTACAGTCCATGGAATTCTCCAGGCCAGAATACTGGAGTGGATAGCCTTTCCCATCTCCAAGGGATCTTCCCAACCCAGGGATCAAACCGAGGTCTCCCACATTGCAGGTGGATTCTTTATTAGCTGAGCCACAAGGAAAGCCCAAATTAACTTCACTTTCAGAGAAGGTAATATTGAAGAGAAAAATGCGGAAGAGAAAGAGTTTTGTTAACTATACTTCAGTTTAAAAAACAAAACTCTTTCTCTTCCCCATTTTCTCTTCAATATTATCTTCTCTGAGAGTGAAGCAAACTGGAGTCATCTCTTGCCTTCTTTGCCTCGTGGCCAGTTGTGATGCCTCTCTTTCTCCCAAGGCCATTTGTGGGGCTGAGGCCTTGTTAGGCATAGTTTCAGCAGCTGTTACAGTCTTCTGACTGGTCTTATTCAGCATGTCTCTGAACTGCCTCCGAGGCATCACATCCCCCCACTTACATGCCCTCTTGTTTCCCTTGACACTGGGACTCCCTGATAGACTGGCATATCTGTTTCTCTTTGTGTCTGCCTGGAATGTAAGCTTCTGGTGGGGTCGAGCATGCCTCTCCTGTTTCCTGTCATGTCATTGAGGCCTGGCTCATAGTAAATGTGTAGAAAACACTTGAATAAATAGAGAGAGACATATTTGAATGGATATGGGGAAAATATTTGAATGAACATGGAAAACTGTTATTTTAATATGTTTTAAAGACTCCCAATTAGTGTACTGTGAGTAAATTACAGATATGCTGAGATGTCTATCCCCTCAGGGAACTGGCCAGTTTCCCTCTGTTCTACAAGAACGCACACAAATGTTTATTACTGTTACTAATAATTGAAAACCAGAGACATCTCAAGTGTTCATCCACAATCAGTTCAGTCGCTCAGTCATGTCCGACTCTTTGGAACCCCATGAATCGCAGCACGCCAGGCCTCCCTGTCCATCACCGTCTCCCGGAGTTCACTCAAACTCCATCGAGTCAGTGATGCCATCCAGCCATCTCATCCTCTGTCGTCCCCTTCTCCTCCTGCCCCCAATCCCTCCCAGCATAAGAGTCTTTTCCAGTCAGTCAACTCTTCGCATGAGGTGGCCAAAGTATTGGTGTTTCAGCTTTAGCATTCTTCCAAAGAACACCTAGGACTGATCTCTTTTAGGGTGGACTTGTTGGATCTCCTTGCAGTCCAGGGGACTCTCAAGAGTCTTTTCCAACACCACAGTTGAACAGCAGCAGTTCTTTGGCGCTCAGCTTTCTTCACAGTCCAACTCTCACATCCATACATGACCACTGGAAAAACCAGAGCCTTGACTAGATGGACCTTTGTTGACAAAGTAATGTCTCTGCTTTTCAATATGCTATCTGGGTTGGTCATAACTTTGATTCCAAGAAGTAAGCATCTTTTAATTTCATGGCTGCAGTCACCATCTGCAGTGATTTTGGAGCCCCAAAAAATAAAGTCTGACACTGTTTCCACTGTTTCCCCATCTATTTCCCATGAAGTGATGGGACCGGATGCCATGATCTTCGTTTTCTGAATGTTGAGCTTTAAGCCAACTCTTTCAGTCTCCTCTTTCACTTTCATCAAGAGGCTTTTTAGTTCCTCTTCACTTTCTGCCATAAGGGTGGTGTCATCTGCATATCTGAGGTTATTGATATTTCTCCTGGCAATCTTGATTCCAGCTTATGCTTCTTCCAGCCCAGCATTTCTCATGATGTACTCTGCATAGAAGTTAAATAAGCAGGGTGACAATATACAGCCTTGACATACTCCTTTTCCTATTTGGAACCAGTCTGTTGATCCATGTCCAGTTCTAACTGTTGCTTCCTGACCTACGTATAGGTTTCTCAAGAGGCAGTCAGGTGGTCTGGTATTCCCATCTCTTGAAGAATTTTCCACAGTTTATTATGATCCACACAAAGGCTTTGGCATAGTCAATAAAGCAGAAATAGATGTTTTTCTGGAACTCTTGCTTTTTCCACGATCCAGTGGATGTTGGCAATTTGATCTCTGGTTCCTCTGCCTTTTCTAAAACCAGCTTGAACATCTGGAAGTTCACAGTTTACATGTTGCTGAAGTCTGGCTTGGAGAATTTTGAGTATTACTTTACTAGCATGTGAGATGAGTGCAATTGTGCGGTAGTTTGAGCATTCTTTGGCATTGCCTTTCTTTGGGATTGGAATGAAAACTGACCTTTTCGCAGCAGAATGTCTCTGCTTCAGCGCAGTTAATCCCTTGTGAGAGAATCTTCTGTGTGTTAAAAAAATGCTCAGCTCTATTCATGACCTCTCGCCACTGGATGCCAGCAGCAGCCCCCAGTTAGGACCACCAAAACATCGCCACACGCACAGGCTGAAACACACGCCCTGGGGGCGAGCTCACCCCAGGTTGAAAGCCCCTGCTGTATAATAACGAGAATGCAACATGCAAACATAATATTGAGCAAAAGAAGCCAGTGGTAAGAGAGTGATATATCTCATTCCACATCCTGTAGAAACAGGAAAGACTATTGGATGGGAATAGAAGTCAGGATGGTGGTTATCTTTCTGGAGGTGGTGATTGGGAGAGGAATGAGAACTGCTGGGGTTTTGGTAGTAGTCTACTCACCGACTGGATGGTGCTACACAGACATGTTCATGTTGTGAAAATTCATAAGCTATACACTGAAAATGGGTTTACTTTTCTTTTTGTATGCTATAATGCCCTTAAGGCTGGCTTCTGAGTCCTTTTGTAACTTTGACTTTAGGACTCAGGAGCTAGCCTGAAAGAGCTGTTTCCAGTGGCTGTAAACTGGACCAGTGGGAGCAGCAAATAATGGTAGTGGTGGGATTATAACTCAAAGAATAAGATAAGTATTGATGAGCCCATCCTTGTTTAAATAAATGATCAAATAAATAAATGAGGGAGAAGGAACAAATCTTTCTTATAAAAGAACTCCAAGTGATGTTGAAGGAAGGAAAGAAATAGAAAATTGCCACTAGAACACCACAGTAATGGTTGCAGGCAGGATCCTCAGAGGAATGCTAAAATTAATAGCTGATACTTCTAGGAGAAACAGGTACTTTACATACTGTTGTGCATTGCAAAGTACTACACCGCCTGCCCCCACCCACCCCCACCCCCCCACCCTCCCACAAAAGACCTAGTGGTCCAGACTGCAGCACAGCTCCCTCAGGCAGCTGCGCTTGATTCCCTCATTTCCCTCACCCAGGACCTTGGGGCTCACTTTTTAGAAGGTAGAAAGTGAGAAACTGGCAGACCCCCTCGTCACCAGATGAGCACAGTGAAGCAGCAGGAAAGCAAGCCACTCTGCAGTCACTGTCGCCTCCCGTGGTGTGATGAGAGGGGCGCTTTATGACGTTCTTCCTCAGAACTCCAGTCTGTTAATAGGAAAATATCAGACAGACATAAATCAAGACAGTTATTATCTTCTAGTACTCTTCAAAACTAGGAGGGTCAAGATAAACAAGGAAAGAGAAACATATAAAAAGATACTAAGGAAATGTGAGCCCCCGAATGCAGTGTAGCATCCTGGATTAGATCCTGGAATGGAAAAGAGGTTTTTGGAAAAATTCAAAATGCAAATCAAGGCTATATAGTGTCGTTAGTAAGTTTCCAAAATTGATTTTTATAAGGGAAGCTGGTTTAGGATATATGAAAATTCGTCTTTACAGTTGTAAGGATGAATAAATGTAAAACTATTTTTAAATAAAAAGTTGTTGTTTTTAAGTGAAAGCCATATAAAAGGATGTACTCAGAGAAATTTCATTCCCATCCCAGCTCTTTACATTCTGTTCTTCCTTATTGGTAACCAGTTTTTTTATTAGTTTTTTTTTTTAAGTAAAGATATCTATTCTTACTTTTCCTCTTTTCTTACATTACATACTAATGTTAGTAACCATGTATGCTGATCCTGGAAATTTCTCCACACCCATAGGTAAAGATCTTTTTCAGTCTGTCATAATAGCGGCATGGCACGCCGTTTGTGTTAATGGACCATACTATTCAGCTAGTGCCCTAATGATGGGCATTTGCATTGTCTACAGTTTTTGCTGCTATAAACAATACTTTGAATGATCTGTGCACCTTTGTCTCCAATTGGTGGTGATATTGTCCTAATAGATGCTTGGAAGTGGACCTGCTAAGTCAAAGCGCAAATGCTGCTGCACTTTGCGACATATTGCCAGACTGCCCTCTGTGAGAACTGTTCCATTCTGTGCCCCCACCAGCAGCATATGAGATTACTTGCGTTTCTCTGGCCTTGCCAGCAGAATATATTGTCACACTTTGGGGCTTTTGCCAGTCTGATGGGTGAGAAATGATATCTCAGTACAACATCTGATATATACCATTTTCTGGGTATAAGATAAAGCAAATATATAAATGGAACAACTGAAGATCAAGTCTTTCAATGCAAAGGGGACGTACAGAGAGATAGACACACATACATAAATGAGATCAAAGACTAAGAAGAAACTAGCTCTTGGTTTTTGTAAGCATCTGATTATGAGCTCTTCATATATACTGAGGCCTTAGTAAACCAGTCTCCCCGGCTCCTATCCATTGCCCAGTTCAGTCACACAGAGCGTAAATTAGTTCAAGATTACTTGTCTCCAGGTAGTACTTCATTCTTCCTGTTGGAGGAATACCACATTCTCTTTAGAGCTCACAGGTGCAAGGAGCCAGTCCGCCCCTTGTCGCTTTTCTGACCAGAAGTTAGGTTTCCAGATTAACTGAAGGCCCTGGCCCAGAACCTGGCTACCCGGATGCTATTTTCTTGCTGAACCAGACCAACCTGGTTCTAGCTGCCTCTTTAGAACCTTTTCTCTGCCCTGTATGAAAATTCCTGTTTTCTGATCCAATTTACAAATAATTTACTTATTACGATGATCTCTAGGTGAGAATCCTTATTTATTGTTTTCTTTTCTCAGCTTAGAGGTTTTAGAGAATTTCTTCATTCTGAATGAAAGAGAAGAGGATGAGAAAGCAAGAAAAATTTAAAGGCACTTATCTCCCTTGTAGACCACCTCCCTTCACCCTCTCACCCCAGATCACTACACCTCTTTGATCTACTTTGCTCTGTTCAGTGGCTTGTTCAGATGTTAATTCATCCAGTATGGTGGCTTTTCCAAGTGAAAGTACCTAAATGGAATCAAGTAAACTAAAAAAGGGAAAATTTGATTGGATGCTAGATGGAAGAAATGGATAATTTTGGAGCACAAGTCTTTTGGGTTAGGACAGACCTAGGTTTTACTGAAGAACAGAATGTAGACCAGCATGAGGGGACTAGGTCTAATGAAGAAAGGCAGAAAGAAATGAGACAAATGCTCTTCCTTTTAAGCTGTGAAATACGGGATTTATCGTACTACGGGTCACTTAAGTGTTAAACTGTGTTTGGAGATGAGCCTGGTCTTCTAAATGCCAATCAGTAGTGGGTCTTCTATTGGAACTTTTATCAAGTACAAATCTATAATTGTAGATTATTTATAATGATGGAGATTGTTTAATGTGAGGTATCCTTTTCCAACATTACTTTTCTTTTTCTCAGGATTCTAACATTTTTCCGAAAGTCTTTTGGAAAGAACAAGTCTATTTCAATAAATGAAGGAGAATAAAGAAAATTCAAGCCCTTCAGTAACCTCAGCAAACCTGGACCACACAAAACCATGTTGGTACTGGGATAAAAAGACTTGGCTCATACACCCTCACAGCTAGAAGGACTTGATCCGGCCACTGAGGCCCGGTACCGCCGAGAAGGGGCACGGTTCATCTTTGATGTGGGCACACGTTTGGGACTGTATCCTGCTTCTGGAATCTACAATAGATGGGCTCCCCACCACCACCACCAACAATTAAATTAGGCACTATAGATGAAGAGTAACATCCCTGACTAAAACAGCTTTTAAACATCTTTCTTGTTTAAATGCCACTTCAGATTTGCCTGGCTCCTTTGGGGGTTTTCTATTTCCTTTTACCACTTAAGTGTGTAGACTTAGCCACTGAGCTTGTGGCCACCAGGATGGAAAGCAACACCCACTGATCACAGATGAAGCATATCTAATGATGGTGAAGCCCTGCCTTATTAAAGCTTCCCCAGTGGCTGGCTCAGTGGCAAAGAGGCCACCTGCCAGTGCAGAGGATGCAGGTCCAGGCCCTGGGTTGGGAAGGTCCCCTGGAGTAGGGCGTGGCAACCCACTCCACTATTCTTGCCTGGAAAATCCCATGGACGGAGAAACCTTGCAGTCCATGGGGTCGCAAAACGTCAGACACAACTGAGCACACAGCACGCACACCTTATTAAAGCGCAGACTGCAGCTTGCACCAGAATCCTGACACCTTGAGACACCCATTCACCTGCTTTGTCACTGATGATATTTGCTTCCCCACTTCTCTTGTTGTTGTTTGCTTTTATTGTTTTTCTGCATTTAATGAAGACATAACTCTTGGTCAAAGTCCTTAACCAGAACAACAGACACTATGACACCCTGGCAACTGGAATAATTTATTTTCATCGCTTCTATATGTTCCATTCCTTCAAGCAGTTTCCAAGATATGTAAGTATTTTAATTATATTATAATTCTCTATCGTGTTATTATTTCTACATAGTTCAGTGGACAGATTGTAGCCTTTCTTTTTATTATATTTTCCAGGAAGTATTCATTTTTGTATGGTACGTACTATATATAAACAAAATCAAGTTCAACCTTTGTTTTTTCCCAATTAACTGTATTAAAATATTTTTTTACTTTTTTATTTAGGTCAATATGAACCATAATCGTGTTGTACTTAGTGTACTTTACTTCCTTGTTAGTTTTCCCAAGATAAGATTGGCCTTATGGTTGAGACCCAGCAGAGGCCAAGATGGCATAGGAGTTCTTTGTTCCATGTCAGTGAGTCTTCAGTTACTTTTTAAACCTGCCCTGTGGGAGATTCCACCTCTGGTAGTTTCCGGTCCAGGACGGCTGGTCTGATGAATACAAAGCTACAAAGCGCACAGAGAGAGGGATGCAGTGGGAGAGGCACAGAAGAAGACTGGTGCTCCAGGGGGAAGGGTCAACTGCTTCCTGGAGGAATGAGTGAAGTGGGGTGGGGGCGAGTGCCAGGGAGGAGGGGCCAGCCCTGAGGTAAGCCTTGGCGGTTAGTGAAACCTTGCTGTGCTGAGATAGAGCAGTCGTCCACCAGAAACCAGCCTGAGGGGGGGTGTGCAGCCAGCCAGGAGTCCCGTGGGCAGGAAGGGCATGGTGGGACTCTGGGTGGGAAAGTAGTCTGAGCTAGACTACTGTGGGCCTTGAATTCCAGACCAGGGAACTGATGCGATGGAAGGGTTTTATGAAGAAGATGGAATTAGACATAACAGGAAGTTAGTCTGCTGGGGCTTCGTCCTTTTGCTGAGATTTACTCAGTTTTGCACGCATCTCTTCCTCACTAGTTTGTGGTATTCTCAGAGGAGAGACCGTGTCAGGATCCGCTCTGTCCTCCAGCATGGTGCCCGACTGCCGTGTAACGTGTGGTCAGGATTCTGCAAATGGCGGGGCACGTAGAAAAGCAAGCAGGCAAAGGGAGACTGGAGACAGAGCAGTGAGGAGGCCACCGTGGTGGAGGAGCTGGCCCGGAGTCAGGCAGCAGGAGGGAGGAAGGAGAGTGTGGGCCATGGCACGGGTGGACGCTCTCTGAAGCAAGGCTGCTGGGCAGGGAGGCGCTCTCTAAGAGCACAGCATCAAAAGAAAGCTTGTTTCTGTGACTTTTTCTGTCTACATGATGTACATGGCATTTTATTCAGAAAACTATGTTTAAAATAATTTGTGAAGCTGAATTGGAAGTCACAGTGTGGAATGTTTGTATGTGGAGTTGGCTTCAAGCTTTTGGAGTGCCCTAGTGTTTGTGAATGAGAAGAGCAAGACAGGAAGGGAGGTGCCCCAGTTGTTGTGAAGGCCCCAGATCTTTCTGTTTCTGGGTGAGCCTTGATAGTGAGATCAAGAGCTTTTGTCTTCCTTTTAGGTAACAGGAGCTTGTTGTCTCTTTCTGGCTGGGAAAGTAGAAGAAACACCAAAAAAATGTAAAGATATCATCAAAACAGCACGGAGTTTATTAAATGATGTGCAGTTTGGCCAGTTTGGAGATGACCCAAAGGTAAGGATCATAGCTTCCTGTGCTCGGTCTTGATTCCTCAGGGCAGCGTTGTGGCAGGGTTCCTTGTGTTGGCAGTGGCTGTGGCCCCAGTGTCTGCCAGTCCCTGGAATCCCTAAGAGGCCCTTACACAGAGGATGCTCTTGCTTGCTTCTGTGAGTAAGAAGTGGAATAACGTACCCTACACTTGGGTGGCAGCTACTGATGGGCTTTGTCGGCTTCTGAGCCCTTCGGGAGCATCAGCACATAGAGCCAGTAGGAGCAAAGTTCTCTCGTGGCCGTTGGCACTCTCAGGCCCAGAAGCAGTCTGGCTTCTTGGGTTCATCTCTCGCCGGCTTCTGGGCGGACAGAGGTGCAGGTGCTGTATGTGTGCACTGTGTGTCTTTTGCTTCCCAAGAATGGTGGAAGGCACGAACACTTTCAGACACCCAGGTTAACAGACTATCCATCTTATTCCTTCCCCACAACACCTGCTGCTGGCAGGAAATGGTGGCAAAATAATTGTACACATCCTTTTATTTTGTTCTAAAAAGACCACTTCCAGGGGTTGGTAGCAGCTTTCCTTCTTCCCTGTTCATGTCAGGATCTCCCATTAAGGTCCTTATAGCACTGATGAGAGTTATCTTTCATGACATTTATCGCAGCTCATAATTACGTAGATTTTTTTAACCAGGTCATCACACAAAGAGTATTCCTTTTCTCAGTTGTAGTCTGTGAGAGCTCAGACCCTGTCTGTTCTGCCTGGTGCCTAGTGTTCTCTCCTGGCTAGACAGAGTAGACGTTCAACAGATACTTGTTGACTAAATGACAGACTGAGATTGTGGGAAGAAACTGAAAATCACAGAAATGCAAAGCTGACCCAGACCGAGATGTTCGGCGCACCCAAGGCCGTGTTTCTCCTAGTGAGCTGGTATTGCTTCCCATGGCAGTCACCCTCCCTCCGCCCCACAGAATCTGTGTGTGTGTGTGTGTGTGTGTGTGTATAAAACACGTGTCTGTTAGTTTTCCTTCTTGCTTCAAGGAGGTGACAGAGGCCAGAATGCTTTCGCAAATTCTGTGGTTGCTATAAATGGTGGTCCTTTGTGTAAGTATTGTCAGTGTGGGTAACCCTGTCCCTTAAACTTATTTATAAATCTGTTCACCTGTTTATAAAAATGGGAACCTATGTGAAATTCGTAACTAACAAGGGTCAAAAATGTATTTTATGAAAGTAATGTAGTACTGGATATTTCTGACGCCATAGGTTTTTTTATTTTCACGGAGCACAGAGACTTTGGCAGAAATGGATTGTGCTTTAGTCAGGTCTGGTCACAGGGCCAGAAGGACCCTGTGGCTAACGAGCCGTGGTTACTCAGGAGGAGTTGCAGAGGTCTGGAAGCTGCAGCCGCGGGTGTGTGTTGTCCAAGATGCCTTTGGAGGAGTCCTCTTCTCCTTTTGACCTTGACCCCCTGTGCCAGCACATCAGGAACCTGAGGCCCTGACCAGGCGCAGCGAGGCGGAAGTTCTGCAGCTCGATGCCCAGAAGCCAGCAAGTGGGGCGTGGCCGTGCTCGTCAAGCTTTTAAGGCAGGCCAGCTTGACCCACGGGGGTAAGAGGCTCTGTAGCCCACACTGCTTTCTCACATGCAGTCTCCCTACACCTGACTGGGTGTCGGGGCCAAAGGAAAGAACCTGGGTCTGAGAGCGGTGGGGACACGGTGACAGGTGCTGTCTCGATGGAGAGGAGAGGAGGGCGGATTGGAGGGAGGCCGTGTGAGCACGTAAGACAAACAAGGTCCTGAATCGTATCCCAATAATCTTTGCCCGAACTATGTGATTTCTCCCTGTTACGTTAATATCTCACATACTCAACAAATAATTGTTCCAGGCTCTGTGTTATCCACTAGACATAGGCAGCAGTGGGGCTTCCCTCATAGCTCCGTCAGTAAAGCGCCTGCCCGCAGTGCAGGAGACCCGGGTTCCATCCCGGGGTCAGGAAGATCCCCTGGAGAAGGGAATGGCAACCCACTCCATATCCTTGCCTGGAGAGTCCCATGGACAGAGGAGCCTGGTGGGCTTCAGTTGATGGGGTCGCAAAGAGTCAGTCATGACTGAGCGACTAACACTCACAGGTAGCAAAACAGGCATGGCCTTTGCTCACATGGATTTTACAGTCGAGTGGTGGGGTAGATTTTATAGTCAAATATTCAGATAGCCAGTGATCTGCTTATGAGTTGTGATAAATGGTATGAAAGGTTATTAAAAGGTGTGGTGGGGGCTTTCCATCTGGAAACCTAGGCAAGTGCTCCAGACAAGTAGTATGGGGCCAAGGGAAAGTTCCCGAGGGATGATGTTGGCACCCAGACCTATAATTATCCCTTTAATTGAGTATCTGAAACACAAAGGGAGGCCAGGCCCTGAGCTGTGTCATAATACTGTACTGTATGGGCTACAGTCGGGACACTTGTTAAAGAGTGTTCCCAAATTTAGAAGACACTGTGTCGCTTCTGGGAAACAGGTGTTGGCAAAAATGCTGAGGGGTTGGGGTGGAGGAGACAGTGATGGTGGGATCTTTTTTTTTCGTACTATATGAAAAGTGTTAAGACTTGAAAAAACTTTCCTGAGAGAACGCTTGGGAAACTTGTATGGAAGCACATTCACCCTGCCTGCCCTGCCATCTGGAATAACTCTTGATAGAATCCTCTGCACCCTGTGAACTGATACCATGCTTGAACCTAAAACCAGTTATCTACATGGCTTCTCTTCCCAGAGTTAACAGATTCATGAGACTGTCAGTCTCTCGAAAACCCTCTCTTCTTCAGCTCAAACAAGTGATTCTAACTGTTCTTGCCACACAGAGCATATTGATAGTATTTTATAATCAAGTGAAATTGTCTTAATGTAAGTGCTCAGTCAGGCTGTACAGCGGTTGAATTCAAGAAGTTCTTGTTTATTAACTAGTTAGGAAGTATGATCAAAAGAGATCCCATTTACAATAACAGCAATAAAATAATATATCCAGGAATAAACCTTGAAAGAAATTTATGGAAACCATGTTGGGGCTGGGAGAAGAAGATTTCCATAAACAAATTTTTGATAGGAAGATACAGTGTAATTAAAAGGTCCATTCTATAAATCAGTGAGTTCCCACTCAGAACATAGTGGCCTTCATTTTTTCTAGAACAGTACCAAATAAAATGATATTAAAATGCAGGTGTTAGGGAGAACATGCAAAAACAAGAAACGCTTTCTAAAAGAGAATAATTGAACTGTCCCTTCCAACTGTTTAATCTCTTTGGTCCTGGTACAGAAATAGACAAACAGATGAGTGAACAAAAAAGATTGTATGTGTGCACACATGTGTATATGTATAGGTAGCTTAGGATGTAGCTTGATAAAAGAGAAAATGATGATTTATTCAATAAATGACAGTGGGAAAGCCTGTTTCAAGAAGGTGAAAGATCAAAATACAGTAATGATGTGCCTCATTCACACACACACTTTTAGCTGGTACAGTTCATTGTCCAGGTATCCATGAAGCTGCCACTGTTATAATCTTTCTTGCTTAAAATTTTCAGTGTAAACGCCTGAAAGATTGCATTTTTAATGGAGGTTTGGAAGGAAACCAAGTTTTATTAACGTATCTATAAAGATCTGTTTTGTAAAGGGGGCTCATGTGTATTGAAAGTAATAACATTTCTGAGAATGTTTGTTTCCAATAGTTTAAAAATTAACTCTGATTGTTTTGTTCTCCTACTTGTAGTTCTTTTGAGAATTATATCGTCTCCTGAGCATGTTAAAAGGCCTGAGTGGGAGAGAGAGGAGAAAGGGAATGAAAAATAGTTTCTAAAATAGAACTTGGGAGAGAGAATAAAAGGAAAGCTCACTTTTTTAATGCTGTTTCAGACCTGTGATTGAAATTACTACACCAGCATTTGTTATTTCATTTTTAGGAAGAAGTAATGGTTCTGGAGAGAATCTTACTGCAGACCATAAAGTTTGATTTACAGGTAGAACATCCGTACCAGTTCCTACTCAAGTATGCAAAACAACTCAAAGGTGAGAAGAAAACACGTTATGAAGAGAGCCTCTTCATTCTGAAGTCATCTGTATAAAGATTTGATGACACTTAAGATTACACTTCTCAAGAGAGAAAAGCAGAAGTTCAGTGTGTAAAGTACTCAGTCCATAGCTTGCCAGACAATTCATATTATAGCTGCTAATGCTATTTCCTTTTATGTATAAACAGACTCTGTCATCCAGTTGCCAAGTGATTTGAGGCAGGAAAATGAGTCAGAATTTTTTAAATAGCCTAATAAGATCAGCCTCAGAGCCAGGTTTCCCATAAATGGTGGTTCAGTGTGGGTCATGCGGAAGGAGCACAGAGGTGGGCCCTGGGCCCGCTCATCTCTCCTTGGCTCCCCCGCAGCAGCTCTTTGCTGCGTGTTAGGACTGCTGCTGAGCACATCGTAGACTTTTAAGTTCTCGTTACCTCTTGTTTATTGTTTTTTTCTTTCTATTGCTACTAATTTGCCTTCTCTTTCCCATCTCTAGGTGACAAAAACAAAATTCAAAAATTGGTTCAAATGGCATGGACATTCGTCAATGACAGGTACACATGTTCACAGTGGTTTAATCATGGTGTTTTCAAACAGGCAGGGACTTCGTGTGTCATCTAACCCGAACCCCTTACTTTGTAGTGGGGAAACTGACTTGCCCCAGCCTTAGGGCCCAGTACACAGCAGAGCTGGGGCTAAATAAAATCCAGGTCATCTGTTTCCCGCAGAGGGGTAACCTGTTACGTCATGGTGTACAGGATGCTAAAGCCTTACCACTGGCTTGAAACAGAAGTCCAACACAATATACCAGAGAATTTTGACAAGCAGATACTTAAATCCATTTGATTTTGCAAAAGTTGCAGAGTATGTATCTGCAGTTTTATGCTTTTTGTGATGGTTCTAGAGCCTTGATGTTCTTGTAGCCCAGATATCTAATGAGGTATTGTATGGGGAACAAAATGCCCACGAGTAGCGTTGCCTCACATGAAGAGAAGGGTCAGCGCCAGGATTCCAGCCACTTAAGAACTTAGGCAGTTTCACCCGTATTTCACGGCACAGCAGTTTCTGAATGTGCTGGAATTCTTTTGCCTTTTAAGGAACAGACGGATTAGTAGCTGTAGTTAAGTAACTCATTTCAGTACGTTTAGAAGGCTAAAAACTTGCTTATTGATAATACTGTATTTGATCATGTATAGGGGATTATATGCAAACACGCATTTGGATACGGCATCTAATCTCCATGCATGTGGTTAGTCATAAGAGTTTGCTCATCCAAATCAAGTCACCTCTTTTTCTTGTTGAACTAGTCTCTGCACGACCTTGTCACTACAGTGGGAACCAGAGATCATAGCAGTGGCAGTGATGTATCTTGCGGGACGTTTGTGCAAATTTGAAATACAGGAATGGACCTCCAAACCCATGTACAGGAGATGGTGGGAGCAGTTCGTGCAAGACGTCCCTGTGGATGTTTTGGAAGGTACAGGGCTTGCTGAGCTTTCTGCAGGCTGATCATTCTTCCTGGGGAGCCTTGAGTCCCGAGAATGGATTTTCCCCAGTAGGTACACGCAAAACTATTCTTTAATTAAATTCTCTAATATAGAGTGTTCATTCTGTCCAAGCACATTGTCTTGGTGAACTGAAAACGCACACCAGTGCTGCGCACACCAGAGATGGGTGATTTATTAATACAGATACGAGCGGCAGAATGGTCCTTGTAGGGGCATCATAGCTACAAGGGACATGGGGGATTTTAAAACCTTGTGAGGAACACAACTGTTGCCTCTCATTTAGACATCTGCCACCAAATCCTGGATCTGTACTCACAAGGGAAACAGCAGATGCCTCATCACACCCCCCCACCAGCTGCAGCAGCCCCCCGCCTCTCCAGCCCACACCTCCCGTGCCAGCAGTGCCACCGCCACAGCCGCCTCCAGGCCCCGAGCCGCCCCAGCCCCCACCGAAGGACTCGCAGCAGCCGGCCCAGCAGCCGCCGCCGCCGCCCACCCAGCCACCCAAGAAGCCGTCCCCGCAGCCTAGTCCCCCCGGCCGGCGAAGCGAGCCGTGGTGAGTGCGCCGGCTCCCCACACAACCCCCGCCCAACCCCCCGCCCAACACACACACACGCTGCGCATGTTCTCCTTGCTGAGGGAACGCCCGGAACTGCAGCCTCACCATTTGCATGTCTCTGGGCAGCTGGACCACTGGTGTAGTGGGCGGGGAGGCCTCTGGGAGCCAGGGCAGCTCTGTCCTCCAGCTACTGCTGTTGCTGTGCCGGGGCCCTAGAACCTGCCAGGGGGTCATTTGCACGTCCGCACGCTGCTGGGGTAGGTGTCTCCCCTGTTGGACAGTGACGCGGGGTATCTTTAAAGGTCCCTCCCCACAGTAGGGGGAAGACCTGCAGGACAGTAGCAGAGCAGCAGGCCCCGCTCACCACAGCGCCGACAGCTCAAGGAGGGCTCAGGGCTCACTGCACAGAAAAGCTAGTCCTTCTGTCCGGTTTGAAAGGGAAAGAGGAGGGAGCCAGAAAGGATCTGTCAGGTGCCTTGGATTGCTCTCCAAGTTCAAGCCAAGGTTAATTTTTGTCTGAGGCCATGTTCTGGCTGTGATTGATTCTGCAGTGCCTGAATAATCGGTTTTTCTGATGATTACTTTTCAGAGTCTTGGTTAACCACTGTGTATTTTCTTTTGTAACAGGTTGTTTCTCCCAAAGAAGAGAACAAAGCAGCAGGTAATTTGCTGTTCTTGTGTGTCCTGTTTTAGTTTTATGTGTTGTTTATCAAAACTTTAGATTCTTAATCAAAAATCATTTCCTTTCAGATTTAGATTGACCTTGAAGTTTAACGTTGGAGCCCATCAAAAACTTTACCCTACCTGCATTGTCCTCTCTGTATATTCCTTGACTGTGTGTTTTTGGGTTGCACTCTAACAGAAAGTGTCAGTGCAAAGGAAAACACGAGTGGCAGTGAAAATGTGCTCAGCAGCCCACAGCCGTCCCTTGGTATCAGCGGCAGGGGGTGGCCTCCGAGACCTGCCTTGGGTGCCAGACTCCCAGATCCTCGGGTTTCGTAGTCCGCCCTCCCTGTCTGCAGATGCGAGGGGCCGACTGTCTATCAAAACAGGAGTGTAGGCGAACTGCTGCAGCAGCATTTGTGTTTGAAGGTTAGTTAAGCTCACTGCAGTCAGCAGAGGGGAGGCCCCCGGCCGAGCAGCGGGCAGCAGCGCGCAGGTAGGAAGGAGGGGAGCCGCGAGCTGGGGTGCCGGCTGCTGCTGACGGGGCCAGGCTTCTTTGCAACACTTATTTGCCCCATATTTGTGGAGCCCAGAGTTGGTCAACTTGTTTCTGTACTGGAAACCACAGGGTGAGGGAAGCCTGGACATCACAGAGGAGAAGACTAGAGGCGCTTTGCCTCCGACTCAGCTGGCCGGGTGGTACTGCCTCTGTGCAGGCACAGACCGGGCGTATTTCTGACTCTCTGTTTTCTCTGTTGCTTGGTTCCAGGGTAGGAACCCCAGGAATTATTTTATTGAACTGTTGTGAGATCTTCACGTTACAGTAAAGCTACATTTTTCTCAGAATCTTTGGGGAAATGATGAGTTCAGCACAGGGGAGATCTTTTTTTTAGCTCCAGATGGGTAGGCAGCAAATGTGAGACACAGAAGAGGGGGCTGTGCTCTGTTTCACGTGGGTGTATGATGCGCTGAGCTAGTGCCACCCCATGAGAGGCAGAGACCAGCCCGGTGGGCCTTGGAGGAGGACTGACGCCAGTCAGCTGGGGCTGACAGGGTGGAGTCTTCAGGTAGATGAAAAGTGATCAGTGGAATTGAGAATTTGGGAGAAAACTAGAGAAAGGAGTGTTACTGGACTGTGGGTTAAAGGGGAATAGCTTTTGCTAGACTGAAGGTGGGATGGAAGCAGGGACTGTGCCCACCTGGTGGAGGGTGGGTGCTGCAGACGCTGGGCGCTGCTGGAGGTGTGTGAGCAGGAGATGGCACGGTCTGAGTTCATTCAGTTCAGAAAGTTTCCTGGTAGTGCTCACGGCACGGAGACGGGGGAATGGGTTCGAGGTGGTGGGGGAATCTCTCAGGAAGAGGGTAAAGAGGGGCCGTCCTGGGCCTTGAAGTCAGCCAGTGTCTGAGACGGAGGAAGCCAGGAATGTTGAGCAACTCCAGAGCAGAGCCATGTACAAGCTAGAATAGAGCAAGTTTCAGGAAGAAAGAACCAAAAATGCAGACAAGAAGACAGAGTGCTCTTTTGGCTGTATGCATACTCTCTCTCCTCGTGACTGGAAGATACTGGACACAGTGCAGCCTGTCTTGGCCACTTAGCCAAGTGGTAACTGGGGGTGCCAGTTCCGTGCCAGCTGCCCCACCCCGAAGGGTGGGCTGTGTGCTATGCCCCAGGTGGTCCCAACTGCTTTGCTGTTAAGTCTGCTCGCGTCCAGCCTCCAGTTAATGTGCTGATAACGGGAGTAAATATTTTTGAGACAAAATAAACTCGGATGTGCCTGAGCAAGAATTAAACAGTGGGAGTTGCTCCTGTGCACACTCGGGGCCTTTCTTTGTGTTCTCTGTGTTAGGGTGGACCCCGATGGATACCACTTGGCACCTGAGATTCACTCCACTTCTCTCAGGTCATTGGAGGGCTTGTCTTAGGTGGTCAGGAGAAAACTGGGCAGATTTGGAAAATGGGCTGGCCATTTTTGTTTTGGGCGGGGAGGTGGTGAGAGGTGTGGGGCGTTGCGGGGCGGAGGCCGGGGGACAGGGGGATGTGTTTGATTTCCTTTTTGTTCTTTTAAAAGGATGGTTTAGCCAGTCTGTCCTTAGCTTCCCTTAAAGCCTTCATATCTGCCTTTCCCAAAAAAAAATTCCTTAACGGTACATTTTTCTCTTCCTTCTCTCTCTCTCTCTCTCTCTCTCTCTCTCTCTCTCGTGACATGTTTATTCTACATGAAGAATAGCTTTTTAAATCTATTTTTTCTTTTTAGAACCACCACCACCTAAAATTCCCAAAATCGAGCCCACTCACCCTCCATTGCCTCCAGCCCATCCACCTCCAGGTAAGTGCTTCTGGTCTCTGGGAAGACCAGCTTTTCTGTCTGCCTTTTGAAGAACAGATTTTGGAAGTCCTGGGGAACATTTCTAGAAGAATTTCACAAATTTAAAAAGACATTAATGACCTGGATGTGAATATTCTCAGTGTTGTCCAACTTTTTGTGACTCTGTGGACTGTAGCCTGCCAAGTTCCTCTGTCCATGGAATTCTCCAGGGAGGAATACTGGAGTGGGTTGCCATCTCCTCCTCCAGGGGATCTTCTCGACCCAGGGGATTGATCCAAGGTCTCCTGCATTGCAGGCAGATTTTACTGTCTGTGACACCAGGGAAGCCCCTGGAACACAAAGGGGGTCAAGGTGGGTGGGAGCTGGGGAGGCACAGACCGGCCGGGAGAGAGGTGCTCTGGTGACCCGCGGGGTCTCCCGTCAGTGTGCACCCTCCCCAGCTCCGAGCCCCCCACCCCCTGCAACCTCATTCTCCCACTCTTACCCTGCCTCTACACTATCCAGCCCCCTCCCCCTTTCCCCCTCGGGATATATTCTTGTTGTTTCACATTTCTGAATTTACTTGAGGACTCTGCAGCCAGATAGACTTTTCACAGTGGAAACAACTTCCCCTCTGAAAAATTCACAGATTTAAACCAAGGGCAGTCCCAATCCTCAGGCCTAAAAATACTGTAAGTCTTCTGTCCTGTCTCGTTTTTGAGGGTCTGTTCCCTGGAGCCCCCCATCAGACCCCAAGCTAAAGTCAGAGGCCCCCTAGGGGAGACGTCTGAGATGGAGCTCCTGTCATGAACGGTGCTAGTGGTGGGGATGTGGGCAGGGGTGGTGTGGGTGCATCCGGAAAGCAGGGTAAGGGGCATGAGGCAGGGGGCTGGACTGGAAGGGGTTTGGCTGAGTCTGCACTCCAACTTAAACATCCCAGAGCAGTAACCCATGGCTGTTTACAATGACCTGGACTCTCCCTCTGCCCGCCAGAGCTGTCATTTTTCTGGCCTACATGTGACTCCAGAAAGCTGCATAGGTCTACATCCAGGGCTTCTGCCCTCCACGTCCGTGTCCGTCGTCCCCCATTGCCCATTTCCTCCTCCTGTGGCTTCAGAAGCGGCAGCCCTGCTGGCACTGACCCCTGCCGCCGCCACCTCATCGCCCGTTCCTCCTGCCCCAGCCCTGCTGGCAATGGCCCCGTTGGCCCCTCTGCGACTGGCGCCCGGGCAGGCCGCAGCTCCTCTCAGAAAATTGTTTTTACAGCCAGATAAGTGAAGATGTTGTGAATTCTAAGCATATCTGAATATTCTGTGATCTCTTGCATCCAGAGATGGTAAACTACCCAGGAGAAATGAATTTAGAATTAGATTTAGGAAAACAACAGCCCTGCCAAGTTAGGAACATTGTGCCGATCTAGGCAGGAGCGCAGTAGACCTCAGGCTCCGGGCTCTGGCATCTGCTTTCTGTTGGCAGCGTCTCTTCTTAGTACACTTTGAAGAGGAAGCAGTTGTACGTGGAGTCATGTGGAGAAGAAAGAATGAAAAGTGTTTCACAGGCACCCAGTCAACTAGCACGCTTCCCACGACATCGCTAGAGATAGAGGCGGGAAGTTGTAAAGAACTTCCCTTCTTTACCTGTGGCATCATTTTGGATGGCAAAGTGTTTCGCTAGAGAAGGTGGAAATTGGTGTGTGTTTGCTGAAGGGTGGGAGGTGCTCCAGAGACCTCTGAGCCTCTGGGAGCCCAGGGAGCTGGGACAGGGCACCGGTCAGACCTGCCGCAGTGGGGGCGGGGGGGAGGTGTTCAGGAGGCTGGCCCATGTGTTGTTAACGCCAGGTCACCAGCATGACCATCTCTCAGCAGACTGTGGTGTGGTCTGGTCCCGGCCTGGGCTCACCTTTCTCTGGGGGCAGAGATGGGCAGAAAGAAGGGGCCAGCACGTGTTTGTGCCAGATGAGGGGCTGGGGTGGAAGGGGCTTCCTGCCCAGGGACACCCGTGTCATGCACTCGGGACCAAGGGAGGTGAGGTGGAGAGCCTGTGGTGGAAAACGAGCCGACAGCATCAGGACGCCATGCTGTCCGGCCGCAGAGGCTGCGTGCTGCTCCTTGGGAAGGTGGCCCACGGCACTGCGACAGGGCCCAGAGCCCCAGGGGTGACTGGGCTGCGTGTGGTGCCCTGAGTGGGTGGTGTCCCCACCTTCACACCCCGCCCTGCTGGGAGGCAGCGGCCTGAGCTGCCCCATGACCCATCTCCCCTCCACAGATCGGAAGCCACCCCTCGCAGCCGCCTTGAGTGAGGCCGAGCCTCCAGGCCCTGTGGAAGCCAGCGACCTCCCCAAGGTCCAGATCCCTCCTCCGGCCCACCCAGCGCCCGTGCACCAGCCACCGCCGCTGCCACACCGGCCACCGCCGCCACCACCCTCCAGCTACATGACAGGGATGTCCACCAGCAGCTCCCTACATGTCCGGGGAGGGCTACCAGAGCCTACAGTCCATGATGAAGACCGAGGGCCCCTCCTATGGGGCGCTGCCCCCTGCCTATGGCCCGCCGGCCCACCTGCCCTACCACCCCCATGTCTACCCACCCAACCCGCCCCCGCCCCCCGTGCCCCCGCCCCCCCACCTCCTTCCCGCCACCTGCCATCCCTCCCCCAACTCCTGGCTACCCCCCACCCCCGCCCACCTATAACCCCAACTTCCCACCCCCACCCCCTCGCCTGCCCCCCACCCACGCGGTCCCGCCACACCCGCCCCCAGGCCTGGGCCTGCCACCGGCCAGCTACCCGCCCCCAGCGGTGCCCCCCCGGGGACAGCCCCCTGTGCCCCCGCCCATCCCCCCACCCGGCATGCCTCCTGTTGGGGGGCTGGGGCGGGCAGCCTGGATGAGATAACCTTTGACACCTCTCTTTTCCTTTGTTGTTTTTTTAAAAGTTTTTCTAATCGACTTGAAAAGTAGTTGAAGTGGGTAAGCAGCAAGGTACCTTGAATAATCCGGACAGTTGCAGTATGGGAAGAAGTGGACGGGACCCTGGAGATGAAATCGGGGTGCTCCTGCACACCTGGAGAGTGGGCACAGCGGCCCTCGGGCGCCCAGGCCACCGGCTGTGATACTGCCTCTCTGGTCTCAGCCGTGTCCTCAGGCCCTGCACTGGGCTGCTTCACACTGGAGAGAATGTTCACCAGCCATGCTGATCCAACACGCAGCTTCAGTGAGGAGTGCGTGTCCTTCTGGAAACCAGTGCCCGTTTTTCCTGGAAACTCAGTTTTCAGTAGTCCAGTTCCCTCTGAAGTTAAGCTCTTGTCATCGCTGTCATTCACGGTGTTCCCCGCCCATGGCTCCCAGGCCACATGAACGGCTGTTTCATTTAGAGATAACCCACACCCTTTGTGTTCAAGTTACTCTGAAGGG
This sequence comes from Nanger dama, assembly GCA_917880005.1. Taxonomy (NCBI): domain Eukaryota; kingdom Metazoa; phylum Chordata; class Mammalia; order Artiodactyla; family Bovidae; genus Nanger; species Nanger dama. The sequence continues at coordinate 5,639,398 of CAKJTW010000063.1, read as the reverse complement.
GTTGCCTTGCTTGGATGGCTCTATTCTTTTTCCTCCAGGGAGAAAGGGAGAGATGTTCTTGGAAGTAATGTATGTTTACATCAATTTGCAAATTCCTATACATAGAGATATATTTTTAAGTGTGAATGTAACAACATACTGTGAATTCCATCTTGGTTACAAACGAGACTCCTTCAGTCAGTTACCCAAATAAAATCAGTTCTGAAATGGCCCCTTTCGTTTGTTATGGGCAGAAGGGGGCGGGCTCCTGGGGTTTGCAGCCCAGAAGCAGGTCTTTAGGGGTACAGGAGCAGGGCATGGAGGAATGGCCCCCAGGAGGGCCTTCAGGGGCCCCCTCCCACATCAGGCAGCGGCACAGGCTTTCTTAGGAGGAAGTAGTTGAATGTGACACTGGTTTGGGCCTATCCGTCTCCCTCCATATACAGGTCCCTGGGTCAGACCCGAGTTTAGATTGGAAACCCTTTCCCCTGCTGGCCTGTGACTGGAGGCCCTGGAGCAGCAGGCGTCAGCCCCACCATCCGCCCTGAGGGGCCCCATCCATCACCGGAGACAAATGAGCACTGTGCACGGAGGCTTGCAAGGAGCCTTTATTTATCTAGCGCAAAGTATACACTATCACAATCTTCTCTGTTAACTCCTTTTACTAAAATAGTTCAAATCAATGTTTTTACCACACTATCAAAAAGTTCTATTTCTTTTTCTCTCCCCAAATCAAAGTGGTTCAATAGAAGGTAGAAACGGGCACAGGAGTCCAGGTCTACCGGTGCTGCCCAGAGCTGGGGGTGGGGTCGGCCCGTGCTCCAGCCTCACGTCCCACGGAAGACAGCGTGGCTGCTGGCCCGGGCACAGGAGCCAGGCACGTGCCCGTTCCCAGACAGCAGCACAAATACTTCCCCCACGTTATGAAAAATATACACCTCTACCGCTCTGCAGTCATGCATTTCCTTCTTTAAAAAAAAAAAGTCAGTAGTATGCATGGTTTCCTTTCAAGTTTTCAAGAAAGAAAAAAAAATGAAAGGTCACTTTTCTCTTTCAAACACTGATGTGTGGCTAATAACTTTTGGATAAAAATGTGCTCAGTGGATTCCGATTCCAGCATGGGCCTGGCCACCTGGGATGAGGCTGGGTGACCTCCATCACGGTGAGGATGAAAGCCACAGCACAGGGGTCCCATGGGGCTCCGGCAGTAAAGAGTAGCTGAAACGGACCTTCACGAAAGGACACCAGGTTCAGTGACACCCCCACCCTCAAGCTTCAGAGCCAAGGCTCCGGATGGGAGGACGGGGCGCCATGGCTGCCCTGCACACTCCCTGCTAGCAGCAGAGCTGGGGTTCGCTCCCCTGACCTGGCCCCCGGGATCCTCGCAGCAGTGGGTTCCGGCTGCAGCCACGGTCCCCGGCCTGGCGCAGACCGGGCAGAGGTGCTGCAGGCTTTCCAACAGCTTCTGTGACAGAGATGGTATCTCAGGTACAGCTGTGTTCAGGAAAGCCATTCGTTCCCAAGCAGCGCTGGCCCAGACACAGGCGGGGCAGGAGGGAGGCCTCGGCACCGGCTGGAAACGCCTGCCCTGCCCCCTGGACGCCATCGCAGCATTAGGGGGCAGGGCCACCTCCCTCCACCGGGGAAAGGTCCCTTTGAGGCCCGTTCCCCAGGTCAGTTTGCAGGAGACCAGCGGGTACCAGGACCCCTGACTTATTGCTTATTTTCATTGGTGGCCAAGCCAACATGACCCAAGCGTGACACACGGGGTCCTCGGCTGTGGCTCCCACCCAGGAGCTGGGGCGGGGGGTTGGGGGGTGAAGGGAAGCCTCTGCCCTCCAGCTCTCTGCCCACCTGGGTAGGAATCACCCAGCTCTAAGTGCACACTCCTAGAGATGGGGAGCTCACCACCTGGCCTAAGGACCAGCTCCTCCCAGGGCGCCCACAGCTTTCTGTATGACCTGGGGCATCAGGACCACGCCTGACGCCATCAGCAGCACCCACTCGGCACTCCCCGGACACAGGCCTCTCCCCGGGACTGTCCACCCAAGGGTGCCAACGGCAGACAGGCAGTGGGGATGGCTCTGAGCCCCCGCCAGGGAGACCCAGGGCAGCCTCGCCCATCCCTTCACCTGGTCCCCGCCCATCACGTGAGCCTGGATGAGGCCAAGACGGACCGCCCGAGCTCTCGGTACCGCCGAGGCGCAGGGATAAGCAGTGCTGGAGGAACTGGAAACCGAGGCCTCTGGGCCTCACTCCCCCCCCACATAAATTTTAACATTTACATGTCTCGCTTTACAGTTTTATACATGATCATTTTACACTGAAGGTCTTATTTGATCCCCAGAGCCCTGCAAGGAGGGCCTTAGGCTGCGCCCTCGACAGGAGAGGACACTGAAGCTCAGAAGCAGAGGTGGCCACCCACTGAGAGGGGGGCCAAGGCAGCGGGACTCTCCCGCAACTCCCCAGCCCGCCAGCCGCCCCTCCAGCAGGAGGGTCCCCACTGGCCCCGCGCTGTGCCTGAGCTGCTGGCCCTGATCCTATGCGTCCTTTTTTCCCCCACCAGGGGCCCAGAGATGCTGAGTGACTTGCTGAAGGTCACACAGGAAAATGAAAGCCAGAGCCCAGGAGGGCCCCTCACAAGGAGGGCAGAACCCCTTCACCTGCAGCTCCGCGCACAGTCACCCAGGAGGGGGCCAGGCACGGGGGCACCATTCCTGAGCAGAGGACCAGCTGCAGCCCGGTGCCACCTGCCCAGAGACAGGCCCGGCCCATCGTGTGGAGCACAGACCCTGAAGTGCCTCGTGCCCCTGGGCACGAGGGACCCAGAAAGATGGGGCACCACCTGGCACAAGGCGAGGGAACATGGCAGAGGGTGTGTGGCCAAGGGTGAGGGTGGAATCTAAAAACAAGCAGTGGCTGGCATCAGCTGGCATCAGGGGAGGTGCCAGGCCTGGGAGCCTGAGGAGGGGGCCACGGCAGAGCGCCCCTCATCCGAATCAGGGACTCTGCTCGGGAGCCAGCGTTCAGGCCCCAGCCGGCGGCTCAGAAGCAGAGCCCCGTGGGGCGGTCTGGCAGCCGGCGGCCGCTGTCCCAGGCAGGCGGCAGCCAGCAGCCAGGGGTGCCCCTCTGCCAGAGCTAGGCGTCTCTGAGCATTCCTCAGCCTCTCGCCAGTAGAGCCCACCGCCGGGCCCTGGAGCAGGAAGGAAGCTTCCAGGCCATTTTGCTGGGGAGCCGTCTCCCCACTGTGCTGGTGTCTGAGAGGCGGGAGGGGGCCACTCCCCCGGCAGCCAGGCCGCAACAGGCAGCGTCCTATGTACAGTTCACCACAGAGAGAGGAGCCGGCAGCTCGGCACCAGGGCCAAGTCCACGTCCGCAGGGGAGAGGCCCTACAAAGGCCCTTTGAACTGGTTCCCAGAGAGATGCTGCCGGATGGAGGGCTTGGAGCTGGCGGCATCTCCTAGCTTCCTCCAGACCACCTGTGGGGGCAGGGCGGGGGTGGGGAGGCCGCTGTGAGAGGGAAGGCCAACCCCAAGCCTCCCTGGGGGCCTGTGGGCACAGACTGCCCTGCAGCTCAAGATCACCTGCATCCCCCAGAACCCTGGGGCCAGGGTGGGGTCACGGAGGAGACCCTCAGACCCAGTCTGCGCATGCCCACCCTCACCACCACGATCCCCACCCCAGTGCAGATCACATCTGGGTGTGGACCTAGCCTCACGGTGGTCCAGTGGGGTCTACAGACCCGGGGCAGGGGTGGGGGTGCAGGCAGAGTGGGACTCAGGACACGCCACCCTGAGTGGGGGCCTGGGCCCAGCCCCCGTGATCCCCCTTCCCTCCTGGCTCCCTCAAGGTCCACAGGGACAGCCGCATCAACCAGGTAGACGGGAGGAGGACGCTCTGCCTCCCTGAAGCCCCAGAGGGGCCCAGCTTCCCAAAGCCAAGGCAGCCCCAGGCTGGGGGTCTTGCAGAGCAGAGAGGGTCCCACAGACACCCACAGTCTGAGCTCCACCTGTGTGCCACCAGCAGCCAGACCAACACTGGGGGACAGGGGTCAGGGGTCAAGGGTCAGGACATGGGGGCAAACCAGACCAGGATCAGGGACTCTGTTCTCAAGGAGGGGAAGAGGGGAAGAAGGAAGATGGGGCAGGGAAGTGGGGAGGGGAGGAGGAGGGAGGAGGGGGGAGGGGCCAGAGAGAGGAGAGCCCTCCCCAGGACCCAGGACCCAGGCCCCAGCTCCTCCAGCAGGACCCAGCTGGCACCCGCCCCCTACCCCGGCCCGGGAACTCACGTTGCACATCTCTCGGACGATGGCCTTCTCCTTCTCACTAAGGTCCTCCTCACAGCTGTCCTGCAGCGGCCGGTCAAGGTTTTCATGCACCTCCAGGACCTGAAGGGGGCAGTCCCCAGATCACCAGGCAGGCTCTGGGCAATGCCCACCACCCCCACCCGACCTCCCCCAGGCCTCAGTGCCCCTGGCTGCCACCAAGCACCCCCAAACCCCTCCCCCACAGTGTTCCAGGCAGCCACGGCACACACACACACACACCCCGCCGCCCGCCTCCCTGCCCTGCTGCTAAGTGGCCCCGAGAGGGCAAATGTGGGGTCCAAGGTCACAGAGTCTGGAAGAGCAGCAGGGACCGAGGTGGGGGGTCCCCCAAGGGAGCGGGAGCCATCAGAGCCAGGTCCTCACCTTCATCGCATGCACCACGGCCTCAGGCTTCTGCCCCCGCGGAGCTGTAGCCACCGGAAGGGGGCGAAGGCAACTCGGGAGCCGGGCAGGCTGGGCCCTGCGGGAATGGACTGCGTCTGAGCTCAGAGCTCGCCCTGGCTGGCTCCTGGGGGCAGCCACGGGGCGACCAGCGGCTGGCAGAGGGCCTTGCATCTGGACCAGGGGCCCAGGTGGGAGGAAACGGAGGCTGAGGTGATGGCGGGGAGAGGAGGCTGGGAGGGAGGGCTGCGCCGGGGCAAAGGAGTAGCATTGAGAAACCTCCCCACTTCCCAAATCCCATCAGTTCAGTCGCTCAGTTGTGTCTAACTCTTTGCAACACCATGGACTGCAGCAAGCCAGGTCTCCCTGTTCATCACTAACTCCCGGAGTTTACTCAAACTCATGTCCATGGAGTCAGTGATGCCATCCAACCATCTCGTCCTCTGCGTGCCCTTCCCGTGGGCCCCTGTAAACAGCCCACAGGGAAGGTCTATTGTTCTGTTTGGCAGGTCACCTAAGAAGATGTGGAAGGGCTTGGGCTCCAGCCCCATGCAGCCTGACTCCTAAGGCCCCTCTCTCGGCCCAATTTCCATCCTCTAGGGCCATCGTGGGGCTTCCAGCCCTGAGTCAGGCCTCCCAGTCCTGACCCTCCCAGCCCTGTCCAAGAATGGCCACCACATTCAGCAAACACTCTAACCGGCAACTAGGAGCCGGGCTCCCACAACAGCCTGGGAGGCCAAGAGAGGAAAGGGTCCAGCGTCCGGTCCCCTGCCTGCCCGTGTCAGAGGTCGAGCATCTGCCCAGCTTCTCCCGGGCAAGGGGCGCTGGCCAGGCGGCCATGGGCCAGAAGGCAGGCCTTCAGGCTGCAGTGGGGACCCCAGACCCCAGAGCAAAGTCAGGGAGGACTCAAGGCCACACAGAAGGAGCTCACACTCAGAGACAGCTGGAGCCCTGGGGCCAGCAGGAGTCAGGTCAGGAGACGTTGGGCCAGGGCCTGAGATAAAGCAGCAGGTGCTGGAAGCCAGAGAGAAAACACTGAGAACACCCCCCGGGAGTGCGTGAGCAGAGAGAAGATCCTAGGGTCCTGGGAGTCTCTCCCGTCTCTGAGTCTTGGTTTTCTTCTCCATCAACTGCCCAACGACCCCTCCAGAGACCAGGCCGACTCAGTGAGCTCAGAAGATGAGGCCCCAGGATCCTGCCCAGCCAGGTCGTGCTGTGCAGGGACCCTCGGGGTCTGGAACATTCCACCACCAGCAGCCAACATCTGCACTCGCCCCACCTGCCAGCATGGCCTGGACCTGCTCCCAGGGGAGCCTGGCAGGCTCGCCCTGCTCCTGGATCCACAGAGAAGCCAAGACCCCCCCAGCCCTGGGGTCTGGGAAAGCTGGGCATGGGCATGGTTCTCCAGGGAGGCCTGACCCACTCTGTATCTCAGTCTCTGCCTCTCAGCCAGGGTCTCTGTGTGTCTCAAGGTGTGTGCAGAGCCCTGGGATGCTGTTCCCCTAACTCTCGCCCAGGCTCCCTGGTCTCTAGTGTCATGTGGGGGAACCATACAGGGGACAGGAGACGGTGTGGGCCACACCCAAGTCTGCGCCTGGGACAGAAGGCAGCCCTCCCCGCACCGGCCAGCAGGGGGCGACGGTCACACACTCACAGCCCCAGAAGGCACCTGGCTCTTGGCAGCTCTGGGCCCAGGTCCTGTCTGCACCTGAGGCTCCCAGAACCACCTGCTCCCACAAGGGTACAGGTTCCTGGAACAAAAGCCAGGAGTGGCTGGGGGAGGCTGTGCAATCCAGCCCTCTGCGGGGCCTCCTCGCTGGGCCAATAGCAGGTGCTAATGGGGCTTCCCTGCTGGCTCAGATGGTAAAACGTCTGCATGCAATGAGAGAGACCCAGGTTCCATCCCTGGGTTGGGGAAGATCCGCTGTAGAAGGAAATGGCAACCCACTCCAGTATTCTTGCCTGGAAAATTCCATGGACAGAGGAGCCTGGTGGGCTACAGTCCATGGGGTCGTAAAGAGTGGGACACGACTGAGCGACTTCACTCACTTACTGAGTGTGCGGAGGAGCCTGTGAGTGAAGCCACTGCTGGACACTGGTCAGGACTGTGAACTTGAGAGCATTTCCCAAACCAGCTCACCCCGGCAGACCCCACCCCCCATCTCAGCCTGGAAGGCCCAAGGATGCCTCCCCAGCTCCCTAAGGGCCCACTCGGAGCAGGGCAGCCCACCAAGGGCTGACTGCAACCCTCTGAGCTGAAACCGGCTTTTCTATGCACCCATTCTACAGATGAGGAAGGGAAGGCTGCAAGACTTGCCTGAGGCCAAACAGCTAGTAAACCAGGGGGCCCAAGCCTCCAGCCCGGGGCTGTGGGACGCCAGGACCAGCGCCTAAAGCGAGGAGACGAGCATACACCCCAGAGAACTGAACACAGATGTCCACACAAGTGCCCGTCCGCAGGCGCTCAGAGAGGCACAGTCAAAGGAGGCGAAGTGGAAGCAGAGCCATGCACGGCGCCCGATGACGGCTGAACAAAACGTGGGTGCCCACACGGTGGGCGCTGCGCGATAAGAAAGAGGCACGAGGCTCTGACATCTGCCACGGGGTGGATGCACCCAAGAAACCCAGTGCTCAGAAGCCAGGGACAAAGAGTGACACGTGCTACGCTTCCATTTATAAGAAATATCCAGAAAAGGCAAACGCAGAGGCAGAAAGCAGATTAGTGATTGTCAGGGGCTGGCAGGAGGGGGGTGGGGAGGCATCGCTAATGAGCACAGGCTTGCTTTCTGGGGTGAGGGAGACATTTTGCTGCGATGATTGCACAGATCTGTGAAGATACTAAAATCCACTGAAATGGACACTTAAAATAGCCTCACAGGAAAGAGGCAGCACCCCTGGCAGCATCAGAGGGTCCTCCCCACACAGCCTCCTCTCCTGATGCATCCGTACGCAGGACACGGGGCTCAGCGCTCAGCCGCTCCAGAGAGGCTCCGTGCTCCATAAATAGCCCGAGAGGCCTGGACGACGAGCCCCCACCCAAGCTCGGGCCCCTCTACGGCGGCCTCCCATGAGACACTCCGACCCTCCCCTCTGCCCCAGGAACCTGCCCCCAGCCTCAGTGGAGCTGTGGGCTGGCCACCAGCCCACAGGCCCAGCTTGGCTTGGATTCTGGCATGGACTAGCCACGTGACCCTGGCAATCCACCCCACCTCTCCTCGGTGGACCTCAGCTGCCTTCCCTCTGAAGTGGGGTGACAACCCCTGGCCACGCAGGGCAGCCTAAGGGAGGCCCACGGAGCCCCTCTTAAAGCCTCCTCCAGGAAGCCTTCCAGAAGCCTCCATCCCTCCGACAGCCCAACAGCACTATTAAGGCTTCAGGGGCTCAGCCTGGAGGAGCGGGCTCCCTCTGCTTACATCCCACAGTCCTGGCACACCACCCGGAGCCAGCTGGGCTTGCACAGCACTTTACAGTCTGCACAGCACTTTACAGTCTGCAGCCTGCCAAGGCTTCAGCCCACAGTACTATCAGTAGTGAGGATTCCCACAGCCCAGGGAGAGGGTATGAAGGTCTAGGGAGAGCCACCCCCTGTGGGGGCGATGCTGGAATTTTCAGAGCCCATCAGGAAGCAATTGGAGCCTCAATGAGCCACGGGGCTCCTGGGTAAACATTTGGATTATCTGTCATCAGCAGGCTTTGCCGCCTCTGCAGCGTCAGCAGCTACATTCCTGGAGAAGGTGCGAGGCCTCAGAGTGAAACTGCAGAGGGTTCTGCCGGCAGCCAGCAGTGGTGCCAGCCCACTCGCGCCAGCTCGGAGTCCCAGGAGGCGCCCCAGGCTCGCCCTCACTGGCCGGGGTGGAAGGGGGCAGCAAGGCTGGGACCCTGAGGCAGAGTTGGGCCCACCATGACCTCAGGCTAGCTCGGTTTCCTATCTGTTCTGCGGGGACAGTGAGGTCACCGCTCTGTGATGAGGCTTCTGGACGTGGGGGAGCCCGGCACGGCCCTCCACGTAACAGATGCTCAGTAAACATCACACGGCTCGCCCGAACGCGTGCTTCTGGGGGAGGTTTTGCCCGTTCACTGATTTGTGCAGTCACCCAACAGAACACTTTCATCACCTCCCCCCGCTCCCCCGAGCCCCTGGCAACCACTCCCGCACTCTCTGCCTCTATAGATCCCTGCCTTCTGCACACAGAGTCACCGGGGATGACGAGCATACCCACAGGGAGCGGTCCTGAGCTGACTGTGCACATCCCCAGGAGTGAGCCCCCTGCCGCCCTCCCAGAGCAGGTCGGGGCCCAGGAGAGAACCCAGGACAACCGTGGGGGCCCTGGCAAGATGAAGGACACAAACATACACCTGAGCTCAAGCCTGGGGTAGCGACACCCGCACAGACTGGGGCCAGCCCCACCCCAGCCGGGCAGCCTCTCCCTGCTGCGTCCAAGGAGGGACACATGCCCACGAGAGACACAGAGACACCAGCCTGCGATGCCAGGGACGGCATCTGAAGCTGGGCCTCCACCTCCCAGCAGCACACTGGGAGCCTTACAAGGCTCCAAGGGTCAAGGGCAGAAGCCAAGGGTCAGGAGCCCAAGCCCTGCCTGGAAGAGCTTGGGCAGAAACTAAGGGTCCCCAACCCAGCTCAGCTGTGACACCCACGTGGCCCTGGGCAGGTTACAAGGGAGCGCGGTCTGAGTTGCACCCTCCAATTCCCAGGGGGGTGCAGGGTCCTCCTGGGCATGGTGGGGGCCCTGTGGGAGGGGCACTTACGTTCTGCAGGGAGTCCTGGTAGGAGGGCGGCAGGCTGGAGAGCTGGGACTCCGAGTGGTACGGGGAGAAGCCTTTCCGCAGCGTCCTGAACTCCCAGGGGCCTGCCTGCTGCAAGAGAGAGAGAGAAGAGGGGGTGAGGTTGAATGTGGGGTGGGGGACCACGCCGAGGGGACTGAGGACTGCTGGCCTCTCTGCTGGACGAGACGCCCCGGCCTGGTCCTCAGGGCACCTGCCAGGGGGCCCCGCCTGTACCTTCTCCCTTCCCTGCCCCTTCTTTATCCATCCTCACCGCCATGACCATCAGAAGCCCTTGACATCCCTCTCCCCACTCAAGCATCAGAGCCACGAGGCCAGGGGCTTTGATTCACTCCCCGCTGCGTGCTTCATAAACATCTGCTGAGTGACCAAATAAACAGGTGAGGTGAGCCGGTGGCTCTCCCCACCCCTTTCCACTCTCGCACCTGTGCACCAGCATCCTGCCCTTGGGGTCCCCCGCAAGGCCTGGGGAACAGCCTCTCCAGCCCTGGGGTTCACGTCCTGGGTAGGGGGAAGTCTGCCCACCACGAGGCTGGGGCTGCCCACGGGGTGAACCTGCCTGGCGCTCTGACGTGCCCACGAGCCTCCGCCATTGGACAGGGAGCTCCCAAATGTGAGCCCCAGGCCTCGCCCTCTGTGTCCACAGGAACCAGTGCCGCTGGGCTCACTACTAAAGCCCAAGGCGTGCTTAGAAGGAGTGGGCAAGGGAGGAGAGAGTGGGTGAACGAATGAACAAGCACAGATCTGGCCTTAAGTGGTTCGCTTGGGCAAAGCAACACACGATCCCCCTAAAGAAGCTGGGGATGGACCCAGACAGCAGGAGAACCCAGGGGTCACACTCAAACCAGCACAGCCCCCAGTCCAGCCGAGCAGAAGCCTTGGTCTACGGGCCCTCTGAGTCCCTTCAACCCTGGGATGGTGTTTCTGACCCCAACACCCTCTTCTACTTCAAAGGAACTTCAGGGAACACTGCTGGGCAGATAAAATGCAGTGGAACGTCCTATAAATCAGCAGGCTGTTGAGTTGCCCAAACAAACCCTTCAAGGGGAGGAGGCTAGGGCTGGGGTGAGAATACGGGCAGCAGCCTCGCTGGAGCACACGGGGGGCCAGGGTGGGGGGACCTCCTCCTTCTCATCAGCGCCCCCGCCCCCTGCTCACCCAGAGGCGTCTGCACACACCCTGCCGCCCTCTCGCCGGCCACTGGATCCAGCTCTCCGTTTCCCACGGGACCTTCAGTCCTTAGGCTCTGCTCTCCTGCCCCCTGTCACGCCCAGGGCCGACCCCCCAGGCCTCACAGTCTCTAGCGCCCTGTGTCTGCAGGCCAGGAGTGGAGGCGACCAGAACAGGGGACAGGCGGCCACTCCCTGATTAATCCCCCAACCCCCACCGCCACCCCCGGCGGCCGCACAGACACCAGCCGCCCAGCTAAGCCTGGTTCCCATGGCCTGGGGGGCCCAGAGTGGGGAGAAGTGGGCAGGGTCTCACCGGGGGGCCTCAGACACAGCCCTCTGTCTGAAACTGGGACAGTCACGCCCCATCACAGCCTGTCTAGGTCAACCTGCAGCATCAGCGCCCAGGCAGTGTGACCCTCCCTGGCCCGGCCAGGGGTCTGAGTGAAGGAGCCTCTACCAACAGTCCACAAAAGAAAGAGGCCCCACGCCTGCCCCACCATTGGGAGTTCTCTCCCCCAGCGCGCCCATGCCTACCTGGGGCGGCGGGGTGGCAGTCTCACCCCCAGCTTTACTGAAAAGCAAAACTCCCAAACCAAATTATTTTCTTGGGTAGATCTCCATTGACAGCTGCAAAATCTCCTCCAACCGAGAGTGTGTTCTAAACCCAATGCGCAGAATGTCCATACCTGGGGCCACAGGCCTCTCACCCGGGCCCTGGAGCCATTCTGCAGGCACGCCCCCGCCTGCCTGGCCAGAGAAAGCCAAGGGACCAGGCGTAAGGCCCAACTGGCCCAACACACGCATGTGTGGATGTGGACGTGACCACAGGGCCAGGCACTGGAGCCCCGGTGCTCCTGTGGGCCCCAGGAACCAGGAAGCAGATGCCTCCCTGTCCCCGCCCGCATGTGGTCCAGACGCTGCCCTGGGCTGCAGCTCCCCTCATCCACAGCATCTCTGATCCTGGACCCAATGGGATCACAAACAGCCCACGTGCTGCTTCTGAAAACACTGGCTTCCCTGGTGGCTCAGAGATTAAAGCGGCTGCCTCTGATGTGGGAGACCAAGGTTCGATCCCTGGGTCGGGAAGATCCCTTGGAGAAGGAAATCGTAACCCACTCCAGTATTCTTGCCTAGAGAATCCCATGGACGGAGAAGCCTGGTAGGCTACAGTCCACAGGGTCGCAAAGAGTCGGACACAACTGAGTGACTTCACTTCCCTCCCCCAGATGATTCCCTGGGGAGGAGGGGTGTGTGTGTGTGTGTGTGTGTCTGTGTGTGTGTGTGTATATATATGTGGGTGTGTGGGTGTGTCTGTGTGTGTATGTGCAAGGGGGCGGGGAGATTTTACTTCGCAGCGTGCAATTCCTACCCCTGCCTTTGGTGGTGGGTGTTGTGCATCGATATTTGCAAGCCCACAGCGCGAGAGCAGGCCACACAGCTGGCGGGGAGAACGCACCAGCTCTCCGAGGGCGGCGCGCCTAACGACACACCAAAACGAAGAAATGTAACCGCACTCAAATCCAAATTAAAACCCCGCTCCTTGCTCGCCGACGCCCTGGAGGACGGAATCCCCGAGGGCTTCACTACTGAGGGGGAGCGGTCTTCCAGGGTGACTGGGCGGGCAAGGGATGGGGCTCATTGCTGCTCCTCAGGAGAGGACCGCCCTGCCCCCCCAGGCTCCCAAATGGGGTCCCTCAGGACATGGAGGCGTGGACCGGACACACAGAGCAGGAGCTGGAACCCGGTTGCCCGAATCCTTAAAAGAGAACTAACGATCCCAGTGCTGCGATCCCCTTCTACCCGGTCCCGCCCCACCAAGGGCAGCATGATGGTTCTGGATGGGGTTTGGGGGCCAGGCCGGGTTGAGGGGGGGCCACCCAGGAGGCTGCAGAGGCCTTCGTCCGGGGCCCTCAGCTCAGAGCTGGCCGCAGTGGGCAGCATGAACTCAGGCCACCCAGCCTCTCCGGGCCTCTGCGGAGCGGCAAGGAGGTTCCAGCAGCAGGAAGGCGGTCATCACCTTCCCAGGGAATCCTGCTTGCAAAGCCGGGGGCGGGCGGCGGGGGGAGGGGGGGTTGCAGGGGAGGGGGAGCGGCACCCCCCGAGATCCTCCTGGGGAGGACCGTCAGGGGAGGTGCTGAAGACAAATGGAACTCAGAGAAAAGGGGGCCACGTGCCCACCCCCCACCCCCTCCACTCGGGCTCCTTTCCGAGCTCAAAGGCAGCTGCTCACCCTGCCCTCCTGCTCCCAAAGTGCTGGAGGCCCCTCTGGTGGGCCCCACGCTACCCCCAGATCTGGTCACTAAGCACCTACTGTGTACGCACCTGAGCAGCGGGGGGCACCCGACAGGTGAGGCGAGGCCTGGGGCTCTGGGGATGGGAGGTGAGAACTGACACAGAGGCACCTGGGGTCCCCACCAGGCAGCCTGCCCGCAGGTGACCACTTAGATTCAGGGACCCCCGGGCCGATCTGCATGCAGCGACCAGGGGCAGGGCCCCCTCGGAGGGAGCCGTCCCTCGGGCTGCCAGCCCTCATGGGGCAGGGTGATATCAGCGTCTCATCACAGGAACAAGGCTCTGATCCCAGGTGACACCAGCCCTGCTTTCCAGAACGGTAACTGAGGGCGGTAATGCCTGCCTCCCAGGGGCGGTAGGGATGTCCTACTCAGTGGGCTGAGAGCCTATCACTGGGTGCTGGTGGGCTCTTCTGACCACCAGGCACCCCTGAAGACCTCACCCGAGGACCCAGACCAGCCAGGAGCCAGCACTAACTCCTGGGGCCTTGGCCAGCCAGCTCCTCGCCCCACCAGGCACTGTGGGTTCTCCTGCAAAGTGTGGATCACGACCTGTCCTCCTGCCGTCCCCCACCATCCCCCACCGGGCACAATCTCGCATGCAGATCGGATGAGAGGGGGGGTGAGGGGCCTGGGCGGAGTGTCACAGCAGGCCGCTGCCTCGTAACTCCTGGGTGTTGTTTTGTAAAGCTGGGAATTAACACCAGCTCAGAGAGGAGGCAAAGCCTAAGAAGAATCTAAATGCCGGGCCCTGGGTGGTGGTCAGCTCCCTGGGGAAGGGACAGGAAGGCCATCACACAGCACAGCAAGCCGCCCCCACCCCACACGCCAGTGCACACCAGCCCCCCGCCCCTGCACACCGGCCCCCCGCCACTGCACACCAGCCCCCGGGGAAGGGCTACCTGAAGCCAGCGTCGGGGGTAGCCGTAGGGGCGGGGCAGCTGGAAGGGAAGAGAACACGCGTCACCCCGCAAACGCCTCCCACCACCCTCACCTCTGCCCTTCCCCTGCCTCGGAGATTCCCGCTGCCCCAAAGCCACCAGGAGCTCGGCTGAGCTGGAGTGGGAGGCGGTCCCAGGTGCCTCATCAGAGTCCCACGTTTTCAGAAACTCCAGGTTCCACAGGATGTGACCCAGCACACGGCCAGTCCCGGACTCCAGGAGGCTGACACCAGAACCCAGAACACAGCTGCCCTCCTGAGAGGCACCCCAAGACCCCAGCCAGCCCCGGGAGGCCAGGGATCTGCCTCTGCTGTGTCCTCAGGGCGAAGGTCCCTCACCGGGAACCTACAGGTCCTGCCGGCCAGATCTCCTTCCTTTTTTTTCCCCCTTGTATTTTATAAGAACTCATCTGCAGGCCATTGAACAAAGGGCTGCAGAGTGACCCGGGCCCAGAGGGTTTCTCCAATCGGTGCTCAGATGAGGCACGTGGCATCCACTTGTGGTTAATGGATGGCTGGTATTTCTCATTCGCAGCTGGCACTGCCCTACTCCCCCACGCAGAGTCGGCTCTTAACCTGGGATGTGAGTACGGCCCAGGACCGTCCTGTGACTGACAGGTGCCACAAGACCAGGTCTCGGCCACAATGACCAGTGCCTGCTCCTGTGTCCCCTGGCACAATGAGGTGACTGAGGGGCAGGCCATGTGACCTCCACGGGGGAAGCCGGGGGTGTCGCTCAGCCGCATCTGACTCTTGGTGACCCTGTGGACCGTAGCCCTCCAGGCTCCTCTGCCCATGGGATTCTCCAGGCAAGAATACTGGAGTGGGCTGCCACATTCTCCTCCAGGCGATCTCCTCCACCTAGGGACTGAACCCACATCTCCTGGGCCGCCTGCATTGCAGATGGGTTCTTTACCACCGAGGCCCCTGGGAAGCCATTGGAGGGCGCTGCTTCTGCTGCTGCTGAGTCGCTTCAGTTGTGTCCGACTGTGCGACCCCACAGACGGCCTCCCACCAGGCTCCCCCATCCCTGGGACTCTCCAGGCAAGAACACCGGAGTGGGATGCCGTTTCCTTCTCCAATGCACGAAAGTGAAAAGTGAAAGGAAAGTCACTCACAGACGTTTCTAAATCCAAATCCCATCACAGGTGACGGATCTGAGCAGGTCCCCTGCCTCCTGGCCTCTTGCATGTCAAATGGGGTCCAGAAGGCACTCAGAGGCTGAGTGACCTCCAGGCGAGGTCACAGTCGCTGACCCGCGACCCTCAACACCAGCCAGGCCTGGCCCTCACTGCCTCCCATGATTTGCCCTTTAGTCCTGGGACTGTAGCCCTCCAGGCACCGTCAGTGTCCTCATTTTATATTTGGAAAACGGAAGCACAGAGAGGTTAAGCCACTGGCCCAGTGCCATCCAGCCAGTAAGTGGCGCTTTAGGGATTTGAACCAGGCCCTCCGACTCTAAAGTCCTGGGGTTGCCCTCTAGCCAGGCTGAGGGCTATTGTCCATTGTCTCACAATGGACACAGGTTGAGCCTCAGGTACAGAGGTGAATTCTTAGCCTCTCCTCCTGCTCACGTCGCTAGACAGACCATCCATCGGATGATGGAAAGAGAGGGTGTTTTCCCTGGCTGAGAAAGAGGCTGGACTGGGTCTAAGGTTCTGCTAAGGAACCAGTTTAAGCCCTCCAGAGACCATGTCACCCATAGAGGGGACAGGGAAGTGGTGATCATCCACAGACATCAAAGAAGGGGAGCGGGGATGGTCCAGAGCCTGGCAACAGAGCGGCACGTCACGGAGGATGCTGGCGAGCAGACGCACTGTGAGGCCAGGACCTCCGGAGGGCCTGGGCGAGGGAAGCACCAAACAGAACAAGCCCCACCGCCAGGGAGGCAGGTGACAGGAAGGAGGCGTCAGCCGTGGGCTTGGACAGCAGAGGCCCGTTTCTCAGTCCCAAGGCCTGGATGGTTCAAAACTCAAAGTACAAAGCAGAGCAAGCCGTTCATCAGGCATCAAGCCGTTCCTCAGGGATCAAGCCCAGCTGAATGGGCGCAGTCTGCCAGACCCTGAAAAATCCCAGGCTCCCAAGACCAGGAAAAGGAGGGACGGGCAGACACTTGCCCAGGGCGCCCCAGGTTCCGGCCAGTGCTGCAGTGGGCACCCCCGCCATCCCTGGGTTACAGGAGAAGACACCAGGGCGCTGGGACATAAGACACCCCGCTTAAAAGCCACACACACAGAGCCCGAGAGCTGGAGCAGTCATCATCTGAACCCAGATTCCTCCGGGGCCCAAACCTGCGTTTTCTCAAACCATCAGGCCGACAGCCCATGGCGGCAGGTTGAACTGTGTCTCAATCAGATTTATACATGGCCCTGTAGACCCCATGCCCTCCAGAATTATGAGACAATACATTTCAGTTGCTTAAGCCCCTTCTCTGCCCTCCTACCCCCACCAAGTATATGGCTCTTTTCTCGGGTAGCCCCAGCAAACCAACTCAATCACCCATCCCGGGAAATCCTCCTCCACCCAGGCCTCAGTTTCCCCATCCCGGCTCGGTGTAAATCTGGGGTTGCTTCCAACCTGAGTGTTCAGCGACTCCTTGCAGCATGGCAGGACAGAATGAGCAGGCCCTGCGGCCAGGAGGCACAGGCACCTGGAGCCTGTCCCAGCCGCCAGCCTGGACCACCGCCTCTGCGCCCCCGGAGGGCCGCTCGCTCCTACCCAACCAGCTTCTTGCTCTTTTGCGAAGCTGGCTTCTGGATGCACGTGGAGCCTTCGCTGCTGATCAGCCCCGCAGGGAAGTGACCGGAGGGAACCACAGAGCAGCGTCAATGACAGCCGCCCCCAGCCCAGCCCCGCTAGGCACGGAATCCATCCACGGGGAGAATCACACCACGGACCCGGCTCCAGATGAATCACTGCAGAGGAGCAGCTGCACTGATGAAATTTTAAAGCTGACACGAGACAGAAAACACGAACTGCAGTACACTAGTTTAGCCTGTGGACACTCGGGCGCACTTTTAATCAAAGCTATTCTGGAGCTAAATAGAGGCGGTGGGCGGGGGAGGGGGTGGGCAGTGGGAAAGGGAACCGGTAGAGGCCCTCTGCCCCTCCTCTCAAACCCCAAAGCCGTATCATCTGAAGATAGTTAAAAGAATAATGTTGCTCTCTGCTGATTTTCACCAAAAGGCAGATTTTTCCACTGTGCACAGGGCTGGAGGTTCCTGGGCAATTTTTATTTCACTGATAAGACTTAAGTGCTAGAATCATAAAATCTCACAGGCCAGAGCCCATGGGGCTGTGGCCAGATTCCCACCCATGGCAGCAGTCTCCTTTCTAAACCTGGTCATCCATCCTCCCATACTCCCACCCATCCACCCTTGATTACCTCCATGAAGCCGCTCTCCCTGGGTTAAGCAAATCTTCCTCACTCTGGGCAAGAACCAATCTCCTCTCTGACCCAGAAGACTGGGTGGGATACAGCCAGGGTTCCCCAGATGCATCCACCAAGTCCAGCTGGGCCCTGAGGATGTGACCACTGAGGTCCTGCAGCCCAGTCCATGAGGAGCTGACACTCCAGCACAGATGGGGGCTGAACTCCCCAAGGGAGGATCCCAAAACTCCTTCAGCAAGAGCAGCCCGCAGTGCAAAGAGAGCTCGGAGCAAGTACTCACTGGCTAGTCTCTGAGTTCCCAGCCCTTCTGCACTAGCAAGAAGCTGAGCAAAAGATGCTCTTATTCCCTAAAGCCCAATCTGATTGCCTGCAGCCAGTAAGCCTGGGCCCAGGTGAGAGGCCACTCCCCCACCTGAGGGATGGAAGTCTGTGTCTGGAGAGCCTGGCCCGAGCGTGGGCACAGGCTGGGGACAGAACCCCACTGCTGCTGCCTCCAGGGCAAGACCCCCAGGGAGCAGGTCAGAGCGGCCTTGGGGAGGGGAGGGCCCAGACAGAGACACCCCCTGCCCAGGTGGTGGCCACACCCCAATGCTCCAGACACAGGGCCCCTTCTCAACCCCCACCTCTGCCTATGTGGGCGGGGGGCAAGTGGACACAGCCATGGTGGGGTGTTCCTTGTGAGACCGAGGGGTGCCCACAGGGAGGAGGAAGAGGTAGGGCTGCCACTCTGGGGCCTGAGCATGTGTAGGTTTTGAACAAGTCCAAGTCCCCAGCAGCTCAGTGGTAAAGAATCCGCCTATGGTGCAGGAGATGCGGGAAGATCCCCTGGAGAAGGAAATGGCAACCCACTCCAGTATTCTTGCCTGGAGAATCCCATGGACAGAGGAGCCTGGAGGGCTGCAGTCCCTGGGGTCACAAAACAGTCACTGAGCGACTGAGCGACTAAATGCCAAGCAACAAGGCCAAGTGCACCACGTGCAAGTGGGTGCATGTTCTTGATGAGACAGCGTGGCCTAGGAGAGCAGGGGCCACAGGGACACATCCACCCTGGTCCTTGGAAACAGGACCACAAGCCACGGCCGGGCTGGACCATGGAACAACACTCAAACGGCATCTGGCATCTGGGGTCCACGCTCTCAACCTGCTTCTCCCCAGAAACAGTGCCATTCTCTCCTACTTGCTGGACAGGAGCCAGCTCCAGAGCCAAGGACCCTAAGTCCTGATGCTGTCCCCCCATCACCTCTGCCTAGAGTCCCCACAACCCCCCACCACACACCCTCCTTCGCAACCAGGACCAGCCCCCAGGGAGTGTTTGGGTGTAGGGAGCCCCAACTCACAGCCAGGCGAGCCCCCAACCTCTCTGCCCTCACCAGGCCCGAGGAGCCTGCACACGTGGGGCCGAGCAGCTGACACCCGACACCCGACATCTGAAAATGGACCTTGCAATCCAACGCCCGGCTGCACACCTGACACGGCAGCCGTGGAGGAGCAAGGCCAGAGTGCGTGGACCACGTACTCCGCAGAGTCCTGCAGACCTAAGGGAACCTTCCAGCCACCCATGCAAGGGCGAGAGGTGGGACAGCAGCCACCTGGTGGGCAGCGGCACTGGTCACCTAGCAACGGGGCACAGCCGCTGAGCCCTCCCGGGGGTCGGTTCCCAGAAAAACACTCTGGGATCCAGGCCGGCCGCTTATGAGCCAGCAAGTGTGGCTGGGGAGATGCGAATGCTAAGATGGAGTCAGGGCTGAGGACAAGCGGGAGAGAGGCTGGAGGGTCTGCCCAGCCAGCTGCCCACCCCCTAACCAGGTGCCCTGATTGACCAAGCTGACCACAGGCTCCCAGCAGCACCCTGCCCGCAGCGGGGAGGGCCCCTCATCCTCACCCAGGCAGTCAGGCCCCCTCCATGCTCCAGCCGCCCGCAGCCGCCCGGCTCCGTCTCCTCCCTGCTCCAACCTCATCACTCATCTCTGACCTGTTGTCCCCGTGCTGGGGACGGGGCCGGGGTCAGGCCTGGCCTCAGCTCTCTGTGGCCCCAGGCCAGGAAGGAGGGCAGAAGGCAGACCCCAGCCCATAAAGAAACTAGCACAGCAGGACCAGGGAAGGTTCCCTACAAGTCTGAGAGAGGGTGAGCCTGTTTGCCTCTTGGGCCTTGATGCATCCAGCAGAAGGGCAAAGCAGCCCACTTCTTCAGCAAGTGTGGGTTCCACAGCATCTCCGGGCCCCCGAGGAGCTCGCAGGACACAGAGGGGACAGCCAGGATGGAGGGACGCCCGGAGGCTGTGGGTCCCTGAGCAGGTGTCCCTGGAGGTGACTGAGCGGGAGTGGAGGGCAGGTGGGATGTTGGGGGCACAAAGCGGGAAGGGACCCGGAGGCCACCTGGGGCTGGGGATGGTGCCTGGAGCGGTAGGCAGTGGCAGGGCCCACCGCGGCCCTCGGGGTGCAGCCAGCCTACCTGTGCCAGGAGCTTGTCACCCTCCAGCAGCTTCACCTTGGTCTCCAGTTGCCGCATGTAGGTGGACGAGGGATCTGAAAGACACGGGAGTCGCGTCAGCCATCGGCAGACTGTCTCCAGCAGGAGGGCCCTCCCCTGCGCACCCCTGGGTGGGCCCTGGGCCCGGTTTCCCCTGTCCACCTCCAGAACCGGGGTGAAGGGTTCTCTCACCAGCTTGTCCTGGGCTGACGCCTTCAGCCTCCGAAGGGCTTCAGGTCCAAAAGGAGGCCCCTGATGGCCCCCTCACCCCGAGATAGCCCACCCCAGGGCCCGCAGCACAGAGAGGCCCTTCCCCACGCAGTGGGGGCATCTGGGCTCCCCCGCTCCGTCCCATCTGAACTTCTACAAACGACTGTAGGCGTAACCCAGCACCTTTCCTGAGGTCAAGGGCCGGGCCAGAGACACCCTCAACCACACGCCTCCAGTTTCTGAACGCAGCAGGGGGATGAAACCCACCCTCCCTTGACTCACTGGGCCTGCTGCATCAGAAGCAGGAAAAAGTCCGCCACCCCAGCTACCCACAGCCCCGGTCCCCCCTCCTTACAGGGCTGGAAGTGGACTCAGAGGAGAAAAGTCCCTCCAGGCCAGGACAAGGGAGCTGGCCTGGATGGAGGTCACGGAGAGGGGGCAGGTGGAAGGAGGCAGGAGGCGGGGCAAGGGAGGTCACAGGAGGGGCAGAGGGAGGAGGCTGGGCCAACGCCTCGGTGACTGCGGCCACCTCCCCAGGTCTGTGGGCACCTGGAAGGGGCCTGCCGCGCACCTCTGAAGTCCCACGGGCTCCTGGCTCAGGAGCCGGCCAGGACACTGCCCACCCCTGGGCCAGCCTGCTACTCCTGCCTGGCCCCCAGAAGCCCATGACAGGACTCAGGGTCTTCCTAGCTCACACTGTGACCCTTCATCTCAGAAGGCACCAGACCTTCAACAAAAGCCAGCTTCCTAACCCACCCACAGCACTGGCCCCCATGGGGCTTTCGACCTTCTAGGGCAGGGGGTGGGGGGCAAAGGGGGCTTGGCTGCTGCCAGAGGACAAGCTGGGACAGTCATGCAACCAAGGCAGCAGAGTCAGCACGACCCCAGAGGAGCCCCCAGCCCTGAGGGTCCCCGTGTGCGGCATGGACATCACCCCCCCTTTCCCACAGAGCCTACAGGCCAATGAGTAGCCCACTGGTGCCCTGTGAGGACGGGGCAGTGGGTGGCCCCCTCCCCAGGGGCCATGACCCCTCCCCTGCACTGGAGCTCGGCCTGGGTTCCATGTGAGGATAGGGCAGAGGGTGACCACCCCCCTGCACTAGAGCTAGGCCCCAGCTCCACCAGCCTCTGCCCATCAACAGCTCTGCCCTCTGAGATGCCTGGGAGACACTTTCCCCTGCAGGTGCCCAGGTGCCCCTTGACCTGCCTGCTGGGGCTCACTCCATGCCCCGAGCACCTCAGAAGGACCTGGGGAGGCTTGTACGCCCAGGAGACTGCAGGCCAGCCCTGGGCAAGAATGGGGGCGGCCCACCCCACCACGGTTACACAGCTGACTCCTCCCCTTGCTGTCCGCCAGTCACCTCTCAGGAATGTGGAGGCTTCTAGAGAGGAAGAAGGCCACTCGCTCGCCAGCCTCCCACCCCCAGCCCAGCTCTGTCTCCGAGAGGTGAAAGGGTTTCTTCATACACACGTGGGGCAGTGGCGGAGGGAGGCTGGACCCGGGAGGTGACTCCAAAGGCCGCCCACTAGGACGCGGCACCCAGGTCAGGGCTGGGTAGATCTCCCCTGCCTGGGCAGGGGGCCCTCGGCGGGCACTACAGTCCATGCCCTGTGCCATCCCCCGCTTCGGTTTACCCACCCGTCTGCCCAAACTGACCAGCAGCTCCCACATCCCGTCCACACCCACCCACACGCATCCACACCCGTCCACAACTATCCACACAAACAGGCCTGATGGGAAGGGCCTTAGTGTTTGTGGTTTTCTGGGCCCTCTGAGCACCAAGACGGAGGTGGGGTGCAGCCTGGGCTCCCCAACACTTTGTATCCTTCACGGGCTGCTGGCAGGAGGGTTCCCTGGAACACCACCTGGGAAAAAGACCCTCCCAGCTCCACGCAGATGGTACTACAGTGGCCAAAACCAAAACTGCTTGCTCCACAACAGCAGATAGCTCACACCCTTGTCATCATTCAAATGACGTTTGGGAGAGCTTCTCTCCTCAGTGATACAGGAAAACACAAAAAACACTTCAACGCCAGTGAAAAGAACTGGACGCAAAAGCACACATATAATTGCTGTTGTGTTTAAAAATATCTGTGTATTGAAATAAACCCAGGAAGGAGGCACGAGGAAATACTGGCTGCAGCGTTGCTCGCGAGGGGACGGGGGCTCTTTTATTTCTTCACACCACTGCCTGTCAGTCTTCCAATAATCTGCTTTCAGACTAGGGAGAGGTCTTTCTTTATAAAAAAGGAGGAGGGAGTAAGTGATTCCCCGCCACATCACAAAGCCCCCTGTTGATGTCAAGGGGGTACCAGATCGTGGCCTGGAAAGTGGACCCTATCACCCACCCTCTGCCCACGTCCCCCAGTTCTGGCCTGGGGGCCTTTCCTGAGCCACAGGCCCAGCCCCGAGCCTTCTCAGTTTAACAGCAATGAGGCCGCCTCCTCAAAGTCCCAGATAAACCTCCCCTGCCCCACGGGACCCCTCCCCACTGTGTCTACCCTCAACTCCCCAAACCAGCCTGTGCATGCTGCCTGGGGCCAGGGAGCTGGACATCTGGTCACCCGCGGGTCAGAGCAGGTGCCCTGTGGTGGAGAAGAATGAGAACCAGGTGGATCCTCAAGTCGGGGGGTGGGGGGTGGGGGGTGGGAGGAGGGGAAAGCAGGAAGGGCCTGGCTCCCTCATCCTCCCCAGCAGCCTTGAGCAACTGGGATCCCATGGGGCGCCTCCATGCCCCAGCCTCTAGGAGACAAGCGTGTAATTAAATTAATCCCAGGGTTTGCAGTAATGAGTGGAGCCAGCAGGGAGGGAAGCGTCATTTCCTGGCCTGATGGCTGGGCGGAGGGGAGTGGGGTTGGGAGAGGGGTGTAAGGGGGGCGGTTGACTACAGAAGGGATCCCTGAGCTGGGCTGGCCAAGGTATCCATCCTCTCAGACTTCCCCTGACCCGTGCAGGGCCCACTGGTCCAATTCTGGGGGACTCACGATCCAAATTCCATCCCGGGAGACAGGGAGCGGGCCCTGCAATGGTCTCACTCCCAGAAGCCTGAGCACCAGCCCTCCCTACACCCCCTCCACAAGGATCCTTGTTCCCGGGGTGTGGCCCATGGGGCGGGGGGGAGGGAGGGGGGGTCACAGAGCTGCAGGTCTCCAAGCCCCTCCCCCGCCGGCACTGATCAGCTCCCCTCAGGAGCCCTGTGCCAGGTGCTGGCCTTGACCGTGAGGCCACCCTGTCCTCCTGGAAGCCGCCAGGTCACATCTCCCCACCTGGCCCAGCTCCCCCACCTGGCTAGGCAATGTCACTCCAGCCTCACCATCGGTCCAAACTGCAAGAATTCGGGGGCCAGAGGCCATGTCCAATCAGCCTTGTCACCCTCTCCCCACCCAGCTCATAGTTTAACAGGCTATGGGGCCGCCTCCTCAAAGTCCTTGATAATCCTCACTGCTGGGTGCCCAGGAGGTCCTGGGAGACCTAAGGACCTAAGGAGAATTCATCCTTCTGGGTGGGTCGGACTGCTTTCCCCAGAGGAGTCGACCTTCTCAATCCTGCGAGCTCCCCCCACAGCAGCGACAATGAGTCAAAGCGCCCAGCCTGTGGCTGTGACACGGCGCCCCCAGGCCACCCAGGGCAGAACAACGCCAGTGGCCAAGGGCTCCCCCAAGCCTCAGCCCGCAGCACTCACGCTGTCTCACCACAAACTTACATCTTAGTTTGGATGAGACACGGATGTGTGGGCAAGCGGTTAGGTGGGGAGGGGGCCTGGGAAGCCCAGGTGGGAGGCATGGGGAGGTGAGGGGGCACCAGAAGGAGCCGAGGACAGGGGGTGTCAACCCTCTGGGGAGCTCTGGGGGCCTCAGAGTCACTCGCTGACCCAGGAGCTTGCTGACAGGAGCCGCTCCTGGCAGACGAAGGGTGTGCGTGCCCCAGGACTGCCCACTCTGACGGGGGATGGGACAAGCCCCCACGCAGAGCTGCAGGGGCCAGCAGGCGAAGCAGGTGGTGGGCTCGGCAGCGTTAAATGTCAGGGGGACCTAGGAGGGTGCCAACCGTGCCTGCCATGGTCAGGAGAAAGTACGATTCTTCTTCTCTGCACGGGAGGAAGGGGATAGAGGCCAGGGAGCGGGCACCGTGATACTCAGCGACACAGCTGCCGCCTCTCCCAGGATTCCCACCAGCCCCGATCCCTGCCAGCCCCCTCTCCCTGAGCAGGGGCCCCGTGAGGGGCTGGGGACAGGCAGGCTTTGTGGCTGGTCACTAGCAGGAGACGCAGCCATGCCATGCCTTGGGGCCCTCCGTGGGGGCTCACACCCAGGCTCCGTGCCCGGAGACGACTGACGTTTCCAGGTCTGATTAAATTCCTTTCTCCTCCCGCTTCATTAAGAAGGGGTCGCTTGCGGCATCAGGGCTGGGGGCTCCATCGGGCCTGATAGGTCTCATTAAGCCGAGGCCCCCTCACTGCTCCGGGTTCCCTCCCCGCTCTGCCCCAGGGGATAAGAGCAGCTCCTAAAAGCATCTCTGCCTTCCCGGGAGCCATTCTGGGCTTCTCTCCTTTCTCCCCCATCTCAGGACTCACTTCCAAAGGGGCAGGTGAGCACTACCCACACCTGCAACTGTGGAAATCGGAATCAGTCAGGGCGGGCCGGGAAGACAGCTCCGCTCCTGAGCCACAAGGCTCAGTCTCCACCAGCGCCCCCACCTGCCCAGGTGGTGGAGCTGTAGCCCCTGAGAGGTGACCCCATGGGGATATCCCCGCCCCAAGGCGGGAAACAAGGCTACAGTACACCGAGCCACACAGGCAAGGGCCACCAGGAGCACCACCCCCAGGGGGCTCTGACCAGCTCCGGGAACAGGGGCCACGCTCTGCATGCTTGTGTCTGCCTCCACTGCAAAATCCACACGTTGAAGCCTAACGCCCAGCGAGAGGGTGCTGGGAAGCAGGGCCTCCGGGAGGTGATTAGGTCATGAGGGTGGAGCCCCCATGAGTGCAATTAGCTGCCCTAATAAAGAGACCCCAGAGAGCTCCTTTGCCCCCTGCCTTGTGACAACAGAGCAGGGAGAAGGCCATCTATGAACCAGGAAGCAGCCGTGCCCAGACACTGACTCTGCCGGCACTTTGACCTTGGACTTCCAGCCTCTAGATGGAGAAACTCCTGTTGGTTATAAGCCACTCAGAGCAGCTGGAGCAGACTAAGACAGACACAGAGCAAGGCACAGAGTGGGCTTGGCAGGCCCTAGGATGACGTTCCCGCTGTCTTCACCTCTAACGAAAGAGCTGTGCAGGTGCACCCACCACCCCTCTAAACCACCAGCCCCCCACCACCACAAGGACACAAATCCAGCTGAGCCCGGGGACTGTCCGGTGTCCTGAAAGGACTTAAAGGACGTTCCAATCCCAGACCCACCTACTCCCGACCCTGGGCAATCCCAAAGGTCACCAGAGCACTGCGTTCTCACAGAGCAGACGGTCCCCAATCCAGGGCCAGAAAGGCGAGTCACCAACTGCATGAAAGTCCAGGCTGCCAGCGGGAGTGAGCTCCCCACCGTGAACGGGAAGCAAGCAGAGCCTGAAGCCTAGAGAGAAGCTGCGGTAACATTGAGGTTTCCCCGTGACGCTGGGAGGAGGGCATGGGGAGCACTCACTCTGCTCCCTTCTAGTCCCCTGCAGAGACCCCGCAAGGTGGGCAGCAGAAAGCCCAACCTACAGAGAAGGAAAAGAACACTCAGGGAAGGTCACAGGGCCAGATGCCGGCAGAACCAACAGTCAGCATGCTTGTCCCAGGGCATGGTCCCCTTCTGCGAGGGGCTCCCAGCCTAAGGAAGGAGCTGCAAGAATAACCACGTCTGCTGAAGGGCAAAGGGTAGAGTGCCCTGGGATGACAGGGCACAGAGAGAGCAAGGATGTGTGCTGACAGGGAGAAATCAGGGAGTCCTGCCTGAAGGAGGCGGCATCTGAGCTGAGCACTGAAGAACAAGCAGGAAGCTGACCCGCAGGCAAGTGGGGCAAGGATGGAAGGCAAGTCCCAGCTGAGGGTGCAGAGCGAGCAAAGGCAAGGAGGTGGGTCAGGCAGGTTCGGGAGCACCTGGGCCGGTGCCCACTGGCATCTGTCTCCTGGCACCCATCGTTGCCCCAGGAGGTGCGGGCTGAATGTGAGACAGGCATTATTTATGGATGAAGGCGAGAGGACTGTGGCAGGCATATCAGAGGAACATCAGGTTCCTGTGAGGACACCGCTCGGCAGGGGCAGCGCTGAGCAGGACAGGCTGCCTCGGCACCTCCCTCCTCCCGGCCAGGCCGGCCCACCTGAGTTGCCCACAGTGGGTCCGCAGGGCGTGCGGGCCAAGGCAGCCGACTTCCAGAGCCTCGGGCGTGAGAAAGACTTTTCCCAGCCACACAGAACAAACGAGAACGCAAATTTTACTGAACACCGATTGTGTGCCTGGAGTAGGGAAGTGGAAACCCACTTCAGTATTCTTGCCTAGAAAGTCCCAAGGACAGGGAGCCTGGCGGACTACAGTCCACGGGGTCACAAAGAGTCGGACAGGCCCGAGCACACACACTACCGTGCGGCGGCAGGCACTGAGCAAGAGCCCAATCCTTCCGGCACCCCCGTGACCCTCGCACACCATCCCCGTTAACTGCAAAGGGACTGAGACTCAGAGAGGCGAGGCAGCAAGTCCAGAGTCACACGGCGAAAACACAGCAGGGTTGGGATGTGAACCCAGCTTTGTCTAGAGCCAAGGCTCTTTCCACCCTTCCTCAAAGGCCCTCCAGCAGCCCAGGGGCCACACGATCACCCTGGGCCCCTCAGAACGCCACGGCTATGGGGACTGGCACTGCTCAATCACAGCCCTGACCTGGTCAGGGGAACAGCAATTCTCACCCACTCCCCAGATGGAGAAGCCAAGATTCGGAGGGTGCCAGGAACCGGTCCCATCACAGCTCATGAAAGCAGGGCTGCAACTTGAGATGTGCGTGAGTGTGTGTGTGTGAGTGTGAGTGTGAGTGTGTGTCCATCCCCAAACCTGGTGCTCTTCCAGGCCACCCATCAAGGCACATAGGGCAAGGCCTGGGAAGGCACACGGCTCCCTCCCCTCCCCTCTCCCTCCCTGAGCACTCGTTCTCACCACGGGGCAGCTCTGGAAACTCTCCGCCTCTAAGGCCAAGGCCCAGGGAGCTCTGCCCTGGACAGCATGCTCCTGGCCCTCTCTCCCTTTGAGCTCCCCTCCTCCAAGGGTACCTGCCGGCCCCCAGGCTCTGGACCTCATGGGGTCACGAGGCTCTGAAAGGCTGGCACCCAGCCCCTCCCCAGCTCCCCCATCCATGCCTTGAGACAGTGGGCCCTGGAAACCTCAGATCCCACCTCTCCAGCTCAAACCAGACAGTCGTGCCCCACCTTCCTCATCCGGATCCTGCAGAGGCAAGAAAATGAATGGGCACAGAGAGAAATGAACACCTCACTGATGAAAACTGAGAGCTCCCCACGCCAGCCGCTCACCCTGTCCCGACAAGGCGCATGGCTGCCCCTGGTGCCCCCTGACCCCCCCGTGAGCCACGCGCACAGCTCCGGGGACCCACAGGTTGGTGCTCTGCCCTCCTGGGGCCGCCTAGCATTTAATTCAACCCACGCTGAAATCTGGAGGGACCGGCCCAGCACACTTAGAACCTGCCCTGGTCTGGATCCACCAGATCCCGCAGCTGCGGGTGTTCTCAAGCCGAAAACTCAAACTCATTTTCTCCATCTACTGCTTAGGAAGCCTGACAAGCCATACTGAAACCAGGGGAAAAGAGACTTCTTTTCCCACACCTTCAGTTTCCCCTGCTGGCTCAGAGGGTAAAGCATCTGTCTGCAATGTGGGAGACCCGGGTTCAATCCCTGGGTTGGGAAGATCCCCTGGAGAAGGAAATGGCAACCCACTCCAGTGGAGGAGGAGCCTGGTAAGCCACAGTCCACGGCGTTGCAAAGAGTTGCACACGACTGAGCGACTTCACTTCAGTTTGCAGGCCCAGAAATTAACCTGTGTGCTTAGGCGCCAATGCAGCCGTCGGCCCTGTTAATGTCTCCTCCCCAACCAACCCCAGTTTCGCTCTGAATGATTCAGAATCAGTGACAGAGGCTGAACAGACCACCGAGAGGCCCCACAGAAGGGGGGAACACACAGAGGCCAAGTCACACCTGGCCTGTGTCTCAGCCACAGCACCTGGCTCCCCTCCCCGGGGACCTTTTAACATTTGATCTCTTCTCCCCTGAAACCCACTAAACTGGACTCCAGCGAAGGGGCCTGGATGTCCACATACAATTCAGACGTCCTCCAGGTGATTCTAACGTGCACATGGGCTGGGGACCCCTGATCTATACTGAGCAATGACTGTTCAAATGGTGCCCTACTTGGGCTCCTTCCCCAAGGGACTCCATGCCACCTGGCCCTGACTATTCCTTGGGGCTAAACTCCTGCAAACACAGCTGTACTACAGGGACCCCGATGAGACCAGAACATGAGGATGTCTAAAAGTGGTGGGACGAGGGGGCAGTTCACAGACCCCAGAATGTATCACCCAAACCCTCTGGCAGCCACAGTGGAGACCTTGCAGGTTTGAGCAGGAAAGAGTTTGCTTTCCTGGCTAGATATCAGGTAAGTCTCTACCAAGCAGGCTCCTTGGAAGAAAAGCTATGACAAACCTAGACAGCATATTTAAAAGCAGAGGCATTACTTTACCAACAAAGATCTGTCTAGTCAAAGCTATGGTTTTTCCAGTGGTCGTCTATAGATGTGAGAGTTGAACTATAAAGAAAGCTGGGTGCCGAATAATTGATGCTTTTGAACTGCAGTGTTGGAGAAGACTCTTGAGAGTCTCTTGGATTGCAAGGAGATCAAATCAGTCAATCCTAAAGGAAATCAATCCTGAGTATTCATTGGAAGGACTGATGCTGAAGCTGAAGCTCCAATACTTTGGCCACCTGATACAAAGAAATGACTCCTTGGAAAAGACCCTGGTGCTAGAAAGACTGAAGGAGAGAGGAGAAGGGGACAACAGAGGATGAGATGGTTGGATGGCATCACTGACTTGATGGATGTGAGTTTGAGCAAGCTCCGGGAGTTGGTGATGGACAGGGAAGCCTGGCGTGCTGCAGCCCATGGTGTCGCAAAGAGTCGAACACAACTGAGCGACTGAACTGAACCGAACCAAGCATAAAAAGCTGGTGGGGCCAGAATGGGGCCAGCTGGCCAGCAGAGGTCGCTGGAGGGAGGGGGCAGGACACCAGGGCACATTCCAGCCAGGGGAAGGGGAAGGGGCAGGAGATGCGGGAGAGGCGTGGCAGGTGAAGCAGGGAAAATCTGGGTGTGGCTGGCTCCTCAGACCCAGGGATCCCCATTCCAGATACAGGGGAGCGGCTGGAGGTACAGCCAGAAGCTCTGATGTCTGACACCTCAGCAGTAACCCCAACCGGTGGGTGAGCTGCAGAGCTGGGCTCAAGGCCTTGGGAGCAAGAGAAAGAGGGGGCTCCAGGCAGCAAGCTCTGGAGGCAGAATCACATCTGGACAGAGTCTTGCCGATTCCGTAAAAACATGAATGAGTCAGCCTCCCCTGGTGGCTCAGATGGTAAATAATCTGCCTGCCAGTGCAGGGGACCTGGGTTTGATCCCTGGGTCAGGAAGATCCCCTGGAGGAGGACATGGCAACCCACTGCAGTATCCTTGCCTGGAGAATCCCATGGACAGAGGAACCTGGTGAGCAACCATCCAGGGGGCCACAAAGAGTCAAACACAACTTAACGACTAAACAAAAACAACAACTTTGGAAAACCTCACAAACACCCACGGCAGAGGGCCTCCTTCCCTGCCACCCCCAACCCTTGGGAGCAGCCCAGTGGCAGCAGGTCAGAGCCTGCAGGGAGAGGACGGGCCCACCGGCATAGGAGGCTGACAGCAGCGGGAAGCCATCCTCCTGCAGGCAGTTCAGGGTCAAGAGCGCGTCCCCTCTCTGCCCCCCCACCACCCTGTGACTTTGAACAAGCCCCTTCCCCTGCCCAGGCCCAGAGAGATGTGGGTAGGGGGGCCCAGGTGACCCAGAGGGCTGAGGGCAGGACCGGGAGGTGATTCAGAGCCCCTGCAGGGTAGCACCCCTGCAATTAGGCAAAGCAGCGAGGACCCGCCCGTTAAAATGACACAGACTCGGTGTGGGGACAGCAAACCACCCTTCCCACTTGATAGGACACCCACAGCAGGTGGCTGGTGACCGAAGGACCACGGAGAAGCCTGACTTCTGCGTGCCTCCCCAGAGGCCCTAGGGAGGGCGCACTCTTCTAACCGGTGAAGGACCAACTCCTTTTGTGGCCAGCGTACGTTGCAAAAGGAGCAAACCAGTGAAAGGGCCCAGCTCCAGCAGCACCCTCGAGCCTCCGTCTCCCCAAGTGACATGATAAAGATACCAGCCTGAACTTACAAACTGGACTTGGCAGACTGCTGTCCACCCAAAACTGCCCACTTTCAAGTCCTGGAATCTATGAATATGTGACCTTACACAGCCAAAGAGACTTTGCCCATGTGATTAAAGTCACGGCAGTCAAGAGCGGGGACTAGCCTGGATGATGCAGGGGAGCCCAACCTAGCCTCATGAGAGTCTGAAAAACAGAGGGCCGTTCCTAGCTGTGGTCAGAGGGACGTGTGAAGTGAGGAATGGTCAGAAATGAGCACTACTGCCGGCTCTGAAGACGGATGGGCCACGAGCCAAGGAAAGCGGGCGGCACCCAGAGGTTGGAACAGGCAGAAGGTTTCCCCGTCAGGCCTGCTGACGCCTGGACTTTAGCACTGCTGACCCCCAGAGCTATAAGATGACCCATTTGTGTGTACGCCACCCCAAGGCTGTCATCTGTGACGGCAGCCGTGGGAATAAAAGCTGTGGCTGTGTGACTTCGGGTAACATGCCCAGCCACTCTAGTCTCAGTTTCATTTTAAAATGAGATGAGAGAGACCAGCCTTGGGAGGCTGCCACGAGGACTGAGCAAGCTGAGAAAGGTAGCAAGCGGCTCCAGAAGCCCCTGGCTCAGTGCCTGGTATACTTAGTAGATGCTCAGTTAAAACCCAGCCCCATCCGCTCCACTGCCCACATCCCAGCGGCATGACCTTGATGGGAAGGAGTGGTGAGCAGAGGCCTCCACGCCGCCAGCCAAGGGGACCCTGCCTCTGAGCTGTGCCACCAGCACCAATTCACCATGGAGACAGCGGCATCCAGCCACAGACACCTCCCCTGCATGACTGCCCACCTGGGGCCTGGCCCAGCCGAGCCCCCTGCATCTGCCTCGCTTTCACATTTGGTGAGGCTGATGCATCACCACCAGCTTGTAAAAGTGGGGTATGAAACCAATTTAGGACTGTCACACCCAGAGATTATTTGAAGCAACGGTGGCACTATTTGTTCATAAAACAAATGCCCCCTTCTCTATTTTGAGATTCTTGTAGAGCGTGGAGTGTAGGGGCCACTGAGCTGGCTGTGATGGAGAAACAAACCGCGGCTGGTTCCATAGACTGCAGGGAACACCTCCACACCGCAAGCAGAGTCCCAGCGCAGGTGAGGGTCCTATGTGCACGGACCCCGGGGCTGCACAGACCCCAGCGCCCAGCCCCGTGTTCACGGATGTGTAGCCGGTGGCCTACAGGGAGCGGGGAAGGAATGAGCGAGCAGGTGAGCCTGAGTCCAGGCTCAGCCCCCCACTTCCTAGCAAACTGCCCCCCCCAACCCCAGTTCAATGCCCCAGGAAACAGGATTCAAGAGGCAGCCCAAGCCAAACCCAGGCAGAAAGGCGGGTCCAGGAAAGAAGAAAGGAACGTGGTGAGAGAAGAAATGACCCAAGGTGACACTCACCAGACCCCAGGCCCCCATAGCAACAACAGCCAGGCTGAGCAAGGCCAGGGAGGATGTGCTTATAGGTCACCTGGAGGTCTGATTCGAAGGATGCAAGGATGGGGTCAAACCCCCGAAGCTGGGGGACCAGGCATGAGGCTCAGGGAGAGGAAGGACGGAGCTCCTCCCGGGCAGAGAAGCCTGTACCCCAGACGGCCCCATGCTATGTGGATGGAGGGGTCTCCGGCACCTGGGGGACGGGCAGGAGGCGGTTACTACCTGGCGGGGCTATGATTTTGCTGCATGACCCAGCTCCTCTGAGGAAGTTCACAGACCCGCACGTCCACCCTGGGTCATCGTGGGGGCCTTCACGAGGCATGGAGTGCCCCAGGCAGGCCCTGGGCTACACCTGGCAGGGAGGAGGCACACACAGCTGCATCCCTGCCACGCTGCGAGGAGCACCTGGGCGTGGGGTCTGGGCTGGCTGCATTTGCCGGCCAAGCCATCCCCACCCACCCCTCAATGCGTACCATGGAGACAGACCAGGCTCCCAGGGCCCCCAAAGGCCCCACAAGACCCTGGCAAAGGGGCTACAACCCTGCAGGCGCTGGTGCTGACAAGGGTGCCCTGGGTGGTGAGGATTCACCTGGGCCCACCAGCCTCCCCAGGTGCCTCCCCAGGTGCCATCAGCTCTCTGAACGACCCTCTGGCCCAGGCTGCCTTTCACTCAAGTCAACGGAGCTGGAATTGCCCCTTGGACCCTCCGCTCTCCCCACGAGGGAGGGGGTGCACGAGCTTCCAGGATTCAAAGGTCACCGGCTCACCTTGGGCAGGGCCCAGAAAATCCTTCCCTTCCCACCCCAACCTCAGTGGGTTGGCGCCTCTAATCAAGGCTCAGCTGCCAGGGAGACCCCAGCGCCTGCCCATTCCAGCAGGTGAGGTCCTTCCCCCAGGGCGCCTCTGATTGGAGTGCACCAGCCCTCTGCACGTTTCTGGGTAGAGAAGGTGGCTAACCCTCACATCCTGTACTACACAGAGTAGGAACCATCAGCCCTCTCCTCAGCATCAAACACCCCCCTGGGCTGAGAGCGGACCGGTGAGGCTCGTCACGGCAAAGGGTCACCAGCAGCGAGGGAACAGAGTCCAGGCACCAGGGCCCAGGGCCCGCCACCACTCGCTGTGTGACCCTGGGCAGGTTGCCTGCCTTCTCTGGGCCCCCAGAACACCTTCTCTGTACGATGAGGAAGTTGAAGGCCTCCAGAGGCCCTTCTGGCACGGTGGGCACAGGTGGGCACAGGTGGGCACAGTGAGGGGGGCCCGTCACTGCAAGCAATGCCCCTGCCCATACGGCTGTTTCTTTAAGAAAGAGATAAACGCGGACAGACTCGAAGGTCAGGAGAGCCGGTGCCAGGATGAGGTCAGCGTTTGGTTACCAACGAGAACAAACAGGCCTCGGCCCGGCAGAGGAAGGGCCTTGCTGGAGAGGTGCCGGGGGAGGCGGGAGGTGGGCAGGGCCAAGGCGCCACCCTCCGCATCGTCACGCCCACAGGTGACAGGTGACAGCTGGCTGCCAGGAGCTGCCCCACAGCCCGCGGCGCTCAGTCTCAGCAGGGAGCCAACACAAGGCCTGGAAAGGGGACCCTCAAGGGAGCAGGAGGGCCTTGCAGGTCAGCCTTTCCCAGCCCCTCTTCCTAACAGCAGCGTTTACTGGGGGACCCCAAGATACTCCCAGCTTGCCCGAGGTCATGGGCCCTCCTGGCCGCCCCCTGTGGACACACACGCATCAAAGCCCAACTCCAGCCTCCTCCTCCCTGGCATCTAGCCAGCTGCTTGTCCCGGGCAAGGTGACAATGGCAATAAGAAGGAAAGCCAGGGGTCGCAATCACAGTGGGTGAAATAAGGATCCACACCAGTAAAAACACACCCACGCACACAGGCTGCTGAGCAAGAAGGGGATGCCCGCCCCCGCCCCCGCCCCCGCCCTCGGCAGAATCCCAGCTGCTGAGCGCAGGTGCTCGGAGGAAGTTATGAAAGTCACCACCACCACGGCCGGTGGACGCCAGGCTCTCGAGGGTGAGCATCCGGTGAGCATAAAGACACCGGTGTGTCCTCAAAGTGCTTCCCACGGGTGGTTTACTCATCACAGAACTCCATGTACTGACCGCACAGTGGGCTGACTGTGGGAAACCTCCTGACCCCACAGAGGGAAGCCTGCTCCCAAGACGGGCCACACCAGGTGCCCCCGGCAGGACGGGCTGACAACACGGCGTCCCCCTTGGAGCCATTCCCGCCCCAGACACACAGCCTGGAATCCAGTCATGAGCCAAGCACGTGGCTGCTCCCTTGCTCTTCAAAACAACCGGGAACCATCAAAGGAAGATGGAGGAAAGGTTCCCAAGGAAGGACAAGCAAGGGGAGGGTGGGACCCTGCGTGGGGCCCCCGGTCAGAAAGCGGCTGCTCCGGAGACTCGCCTGGTGGCCCAGTGGTTACGAATCAGTGGAGGGAGACAGGATCAGTCCCCGGTTGGGGAACCAAGATCTCATGTGCCTTGGAGCTCCTGAGCCCAGGAGCTCTGGAGACCATGTGCCACACCTAGAGACCCCGTACCAATTAAGACCTGAGGCAGCCAAATAAATAAATACTTTTTAAGAAAGAAAGTAGCTGCCCTAAAGCGCCGTGCCGGGGTGCACAGAGGGCCGGCTTCCACCCCAGGCTCTGTCACCACACGGTCATCACCTCAGGGAAAGCCCTCGTCCCCAGGAGACGCGGGCTGAAGGTGTGTGTTAACCCCGACTCCTCTCAAACGGTTCCGGGGGAAAAAAAAACAGCCCACGTGCAAAAAAAATGTGCAAGGGAGGGAGAGCCCTGGGCAACAAACGCACCTGCTCTTAGGGATGTTTAAGGGCAAGAACGGGGAAAGCCAAGGAATTCCAGCCACACAGCGTCACCTCCCATGAGAGCCATCCCGAGTGCCGCCCTGCCATGCAGCCTGGGGTGTCACCATGAGGGGACCTAGAGTCCCGCCACAGCCCCCAAACCAACACCCCTCCTCCCAGGCAGAGGCCGCTGTCCAGTCGCTCAGTCGTATCTGACTCTGCGACTCCATGGACTGCAGCACGCCAGGCTTCCTTGTCCTTCACCGCCTCCTGGAGCTCGCTCAAGCGCATGTCCATTGAGTCAGCAGAGGCTGACCGCTAACCTAAAGCACCCCCCATC
Source organism: Nanger dama (assembly GCA_917880005.1). NCBI lineage: Eukaryota > Metazoa > Chordata > Mammalia > Artiodactyla > Bovidae > Nanger > Nanger dama. The sequence goes on along the minus strand of CAKJTW010000063.1, from coordinate 5,604,374 downwards.
CAGGAAACTGTGTTTCTCCAACAACAGAGCAACAGTCACGTAAATCCTGGTTAACTCACTTGAAGGGACGTCATACAGACACTAACGAGGTTTAGGAAGACGGAGAGGAAGAGAACGTCTGGTGCAATGTTGAGTGAAAAAGCCAGATTCCACATTAAACCCCCAGCAAGATAACCAGCCCCAAAACACGCCTGCTCCAGGCAGAAAGTAAACACTCATGTTTTTATGAACAAAACAGGCTTATGTCAACGGCGCACTGCAGGGCAGAAGGACCCTTCAGAGCAGGGTCGGGGTGGGAGGGGGTACTGCGCTAAATGTGTTTTGATTTTCTTTCTACTTTTCCAAATTGTCCTGTTTCTCTGAGAAATACGTATCCCCTTAGAAAAAAAAATCAATCAAATCTGTGCCTGGGCCTCACGGCCCTCCCAGCACGCAGCCCTGGAATTCCTCACGTCACAGGAATCAGCTCACACCAGCTGCCTCCCCAGGCAGACGTGTGCTGGACCCCAAGGATGAGACCCAGGAACTCTCAGGCCAGGCTGCTTCTGAGTGGTGGCCGCCCAAGGCTGCCCACTTAATCCCGGCAAAGAGAGGGGTCTTCAGGCCAGCGCAGAGGCAGGCAGAGGGTCTGGACTGGGTGACCCTGGGGTGAGCCCTCTGAGCCTGGGCTTCCCAGCTGGGACACAGCGGCAACCACACACGAGGTGAGATCACTGGGTGGCGGCAGGGCTGGCGAGAATGCCTTGCACAGAAGCACAGGGGTGCCCGGGGAACGACAGGACCCCCGTGCTGCAGTCCCAGAGCCCTCCAGCCCTCCGGCGCCAGGCTCTCTTTGGAGAGGCGGGGGAGGAGGCCTGGCGATGTCCAGTGGGCATTCCAGTGCCACGGCGTGAGGGTGCCAAGGACAGGCTCGCTCTCAGAGGGCCCCGGAGGGAGGGAAGCTATGCACACGCTGCCCCGCCACCCGGGCCCCACCCCCAGAACCAGGCCCCAAGTACAGAAACACTCCGAGCTGGGAGTCGCTGTGCGGGTCGCACACCTCCCCAAGGGTGCAGTCTGGTCCATCAACAGCCACCGCCCAGCTCTGCCCTGATTCCAGAGCCCCTGGGAACGTGAGAAACCCCTTCTGTGGGGAACCCGGATCCAGAGCGGGGTCCAGGGAGTTTCAGAACCGGGACGAGAAGCCACCCACCCACCCCCACCACCGAGTCCAGGGGGACGCCAGGATTCCAGCTGCTCTGGGAGCGTGGCTATAGCCACAGGCCAGGGCCCTCCGTCCAGCCAGGACAGCTGGCTCACGTGCACACACCACCAGCTGGCGCTGCCCCTGGAGGGCAGCACGTGGGGGCAGCTGTGGCCACTCTGTGCCAGACCCGGCGGAGCCATGGCCTCACGGCGTGGCCTCAGCCTGTCCAGTGGACTGGACCCAAAGACCTCTGACCTGGTCTCGCAAGTTCCTCCTACCCCGAGGCCCAAATGCAGCTTGTGCCCGAGCTCACTCAGCCACAGGGGAGATGCCTCAGGCAGCCCGGCCCTTCTCCCGGGGTCAAGGGGCACGAGGGGAAGGAGTGAGGCTTCTTTCACAGCCTTGGGTGCCGCGCAATCTCCCAGGTCTTCAGGAGCATCTTCAGCGTCCAGGATCCAAAATTCAGGGATGATGTAGATGGTGAGCAGGGGAGGGATGGGACAGGTGGCAGCAGGTCCTCAGAGAACCCCAGCACAGAGGGGCCCTGCCTGCGCCCACCCCACACCCTGATATCCCTCCTGGGCCCACAGTGCCTCTCTTCTGCCCCCAGGAGGGGAGGACTCCAAGCCATGGCTCTCAGAGGGCAGCTTCAGGAGGCTATGCCAGCCCCGCAGGGAGCACCCACACCCAAGGGTGACCTTCCCATGGCCGCCCTCACTGCAACAGGCAAAGGTAAGCCTCAGCGAGTCTGGATCTGAGCCCTGGGCTGGCATGAGCCTGGGCAAGTCCCTCTGGCAACGGAACCACCCTGGCAACCACCCTCCATCTACCTGGCTGGAAAAGACACTTGCTAGCCCAAAACAGGGGCATCGGGAGGCTGGAGCCTCCCAGATCAGCAGGGTCGGGAAGAAGGGGCTTCAAACCACAGACCCAGGCCCAGATCACACTCAGAGGGTGCCTCCTCCATGCCCGGCCCCGGAGGCAGACTCTGAGGACCAAGGCGTGCCCTGGGAGCTCACAGCAGCGAAGGGGGAGGGGGACCAGGGCGAGGCACCCACAGACAGGGTGGCACACGCCCTCCAAGGGCCAGGCTGTGCCAGGGCCTGCCTCTGCATGGGAGCCTGGTCGGCCCAGCCACGTTCTGCATCCCTCAGCCTCGGTGTGCCACTCCCTCCACGCATTGTTGCAGCAGGCACGGCCGGGCACAGCAAAGGCCAGAAGCGGCCTCAGACACTCCAGGCTCCAGAAAGAACCACTGAGGCCCGGAATGGTGGAGGGCGCCTGCTGGCCACACGGCACTCCTGGGGGCCCCCAGGGCTGCAAGTTCAATGTCAGGTTCTGGGCCAGGCAGGGGCCAAGAGATGGCAAGGGAGTTGGCCTGGCAACCCATAAGCTCCCGACGCTGTGCCCACCCACCACGCTGGGGCCTAGGACACCTCAGTTAAGGACAGACCGAATATAGAGGGCCAGGAGGGAGGGGGTTTCACGCCAACCCCACCGTGTGGCTTTGGCTCTGAGTTATCACTCTCCCAGCTATGAAAGAAGCACCTTCACTGCAGAGCTGTGCTGTGCTAAGTCGCTTCCACTGTGTCTGACTCTCTACAACCCTGTGGACCATAGCCCGCCAGGCTCCTCTGTCCATGGGATTCTCCAGGCAAGAATACTGCAGTGGGTTGCCATGCCCTCCTCCAGGGGATCTTCCCGACCCAGTGACCAAACACGTGTCTCCTGTCTCCTGCATTGGCAGAGGGGTCCTTTACCACCAGCGCCACTTGGGAAGTCCTGGGGAAGTTCAGGTGAACTCGATTCCGCAGGACACAGGGAGCCCAGCACCGGGCCTGACCCTGAACATGTGTGCATTCCCCTCCTCCTCTCCCTTTCTCCTGGGTCACTCACGTGAGGACCTCAAGGCGGAACTGCCCACCGGGCCCCTTGCTTCCTTCACTGGGCCATTCTCCACCCAGACACGCCTGGCAGGCAGCTCGCCCGGGGGGCAACACCACGGAGGTGCCGCTGTGTGACACCCACATCTTTGGGGGAAGGTAATTCCCCACAAAACAAAAACCCAGTCTAAGGCAGAAGACAGCGGCCTCCCCCAGCGGGCTGGCCCGAGCCCTCCAGGCGTGGGCAGCCCCCGCAGGTGGCAGGTGTCTGGACAGACAGATGCTCCAACCAGCCAGGAGCGGGATCCCTCCCAGGACTGAGTCCCGCTCCCCATAGTGTTTCTGCTGTCCGTGACCTTGTGCCCACCCCCTCTGCTCACACGGGCCTCAAGAACAGAGGTGGCCCCCAGCCGGTCCCCATGCAGAGCTGGCGCTCACTGCCTCCCCATCAGTGAAGGAGGGCTGGCATGTCCCTGGGTGCCGTGCATGCCCACCACGGGAGGCAGGCGCTCTCACCTCGCTGTACGAGAACCGCAACCGAGCCTCCCCAGGGGCAGCGTGGCCACAGCCACAGGGCACCAGAGCTGGCCGAGTCAGGGGTGCCCCACAGTGGTGGGAAGTGACGCCCGGCATCTGCCCCGGGTCAGCCTGGCCTTGAAGGGGGAGAAGGAGATGTTTCTGAGTGACACACGCTCCCTGAGGGCCGGCCTGGAAACCAGAGATCCTGACACACTTCACACACGCACAGGAGCTCACACTCATGCACGCACGCACACGCACACCCACAAGCGTGTGCCCCATTCCTCTCCAGGGTCTCGACACTGAGAAAACAGTATCGAGTCAGGAAGCAGTCAAGGGGTCATTTATTTTAATTATTAAAACAGCAGCCACTTACTCTCGAGCTGGCCCTAATGCCACTTAATTACCTACTACATAAAACTGCCTTTGCATCTTAGCAGAGCAATAAATCAGCTCGGAACCAGAGTTGTTTAAAGCATTCTAGCAGAAGATTCAGGGGGTGGGGGAGTGTGGAGTTGCCCCATCGGCGCCCCGGAAAGTGATAAACCAGGTCTCTGCTCTGAAGCCGCGGCCACAGAAGAAAGAAACGGGCTGGCTCCAGTCAGCCAGGTGCGGGCTGGCAGGCCAGGATCCTCTCCCGGTTCCTCCGTCCACCACGCGGCTGGCCTCTGCCCTGCCGTGCTCCATCCTTTGTGTGGCCCACAATAGCCCGCCAGATGGCATGGCGTGGCCAGAGGCCCCTTCAAGCCAATCATTCATCCTGTCGAGACCCAGCAGGGGCTGTGGGCAGGACACCTGGGAACTGGCCCAAGGCATGTCTTGCTCACCCCTGCCCTGACCACCACCCACTCCCCGGCCCACGGACACAGGCAGCGTGGGGCCCAGCTGGGCCATCAAGAGGACCTCAGGCAGGTGTATCCCCCGCCCAGGGGAGGAGGCCAAACTGCCCGGTGATTAAGGGGGTTACTCGGAATCTGCAAGACACCAGGGCGAGATGGAGAGGGCAGCGGAGCAGGCAGGGAGACGCCAGGCGCCGCGCTCCCCCAGGGCTGGCAGAAGGCGCAGAGCTTGCCAGCAGGCAGGCATAAATCACCCCCTCCCGGGAGCTGCCTGGGGCCTCCGTGTGCCAGCAGCCCCTGTGCGCTTCTCCTCGGGCAAGGAGTCCTGTGAACAGCCCATGAGGGAGCAGGTGGGCTGGGTCACTCCTGGACACGAGCCAGGCAGGGCTGGATGAGTCCCGCCTTCCCTCTGAGCTGGGCTCCCAGGGCACCAGGGTGGGTGGCAGGCACGGGTCCTCGGCAGGGGACCCCTGGGCTGTCTCCAAACTCAGCCATCATGAGCTCGGCCGCAGAGAGGGCTGGGGGCGGGCCCCATCTGCGCGCCTGATGAGGACGCTGCCTGGCACAGGGCCTGCTGGGCCAAAGGGGCCATGCCGCTGCGATTTTCTAAAAATCACCAGATTGCCCTCCAGAGGAACTGGCCCCATCACACTGCCATTAGCAGGCGTGAGAGCATCCATCTCCCGTCAGCATGGATGAGGAATGTTCTCTGGCTTGCCCTTCATTTTCCAAAGAGACGGAGTTAGCCAGTTGGACACCCTGTAGCTCCACACGCAATCTCCTCACCACTTCCTGGCCCTCTCACCTGGGGAGTGTCTCCCCTGGTGCGTGTTGCCACATCCCACCATCCATGCCCGGAGTGGCTGGAAAGAGGAACAGGACCCAGGTGACCCCGAGACGTGTCCACCTGCCTGGGCCACCCTGCAGCTGCATACCAGGGTCAAGCTCGTCAGGAAAGAGGCAGCGCCTCTCCAACACCCCTCGCCCACACTGCCTTCTAGAATTGCAATATTCTTCCCTCGTAGCAGGCTTCCCTCCTAGCTCAGTGGGTAAAGAATCTGCCTGCAGTGCAGGAGACCTGGGTTCCATCCCCAGGTCAGGAAGATCCCCTGGAGAAGGAAAGCCACCCACTCCAGGACTCTTGTCTGGAGAATCCCATGGACAGATGGTCTGGCGGGCTACGGTCCATGGTGGGGGCAGGGGCCCAAAAATAGGTCACGACGGAGCACCCACACATGCCTGCCCTCTGCACCGGCCCTTCAAGCTCTCTGGGTTCTTGTCTCACTGTATCACCATTTCTCCTAAATCAGCCTCCACCATCTGACTGTGTGCCTCCCCCAGGTCCCATGTGTCCCCTCTCGGGTGGTGCCTGACACAGGCCCTTGTGAGGAGTGTCTGGTTAAGGCCATCACGAAGCTGGGGCAGGCAGGCTGGATACTGGGTCATCCAGGCTCATCTCACGACACCAGCCAACAATGTCCAGCCTGTCACGGGTTCTCAGGGACAGCCCAAATTAAACTGTCTTTACAGGAAAAAAGGGCATTCAGCCAATCTGAGACCTTCTGGACAGACTGTTCCGGCTTGGGGTGGGGGAGGGGGGCGGGCAGCGACAGGATGGGGGTGGGGAGCAGCTGGGGGGCGGAAAGGAGCAAACAGGCCGTGAGGAGCATGTGCTTGTCCAGGAACACTCAGGAATTTCAAGGAATCTGGGCGGGAGCAGCAGCCGCTGGGGACAGCCAGCCACAGTGAAGGGACGGGGAGCCTCCGTGGGCAGCCCTGGCCCCCGAGCATGCAACCAAGCAGCTGCACTCAGAGCTTAGTCACGGGCCACTGGGCCCACCGTCCCCCGCCCCCCCCGCCCGCTGGCTCGGCCAGGGACGGTCAGCTCAGGCCGCAGCACAGCCACGGGGGTCCCTGCTCCCGGGTCCCTGGTCCCCAAGCTCCGCAGTCAGTCCTGCTCCCCTGCCCTCCACCCAGCCAGGCCCCCGGGTACTCCTCACAGCCACGGGGCAGAGAGGCTGCGCGCCCATCCGGTGGGCAAGGAAATGGCTCCCAGGGCCCCACGACGCGATGGTTGGCAGTCACAGGACCCAGCTGGTCAGGTCCCGGGGGCCTCTGAGCAGGAGGGAACCAGGTCACCCGGGAGAGCTGACCGGCGTGACCCTCAGCTGACCTTTCGGAGACCCCTGCCTCCAACGCGGAACCCAGGGTGGAAAGATGGGCAGGGGGAAAGGGTAGGCTGTGGAGGGGGTTGGGGGTCCTAAGACAAGGGGGTATCACCCCCCGCCCTGGGCCTCACCTGGGGCTGCAGCTCCCAAGGCTCCTGCCCCTGGCAGCTCACCGTCTTAGGGCAACAGCATTCATGCCCGCTGATGACATGAAGCTGGGACGCCCGTCCTGCAGCTCGTTAAAGCTTGAAGGTTTCTTTACAGACACAAAGCTCACTTGCCCCATCACGCTGTCTGAGCCTCATCACAACCTCACCAAGTTCTCACATTAAGTTCTCCCATCTAACCCACAGACACTGAGGGTACAGAGAGAGTCCACCGCTGAACAAGTCTCCTCTGCCACTGAGGCAGCAGGAAGTGTGCCCAGGTTGCCCCCGGCCCAGACACAGCTCCACGCCCCACCAACGGCATCCGTCCATGGTACTGACACCTGCCTGCCCGTCAAGGCAAACAAGACGGCAAAGGGGGAGGGGGGCTGTGGGAACACCACAAGCCTGCGTAAACACAGCAGAGCATGGCTTCAGAGCACAGCAAGCCCAGGTGTTAAGGCCCAGGGGTGGTCACGAGAAAACTCCAGTCCCAGAGGCTGGGGTCTCTGAACATGGGGACAGAAGGGCCTGGGTGTGGGGAGGAAATTGAGAGGAGGAGGGTGGCTGAGTCCCACCACCAGGCAGTCCCTCGGCATTCCCCAGGCCAGCAGGGGAGCAGGCAGGGGGGTCTGGAAACCCCCAGCTGGGAGGGGCCATGCCAGGCACCACGGGCCTCTGCGAGCCCCAGGAGGAGGCCTGAGTCACAGTCAGCCCCTCTCATCTCTGCCAACAGCTTAAGGCCACTGCTCTTGTGCGGGGCGTTTCCACGTGGTGCTAGCCCCTTCCTTAGAGACCATCCTCCACCGCAGTCCTTCCTGGGACTCAGGGAGCAGGTCCACAGCGGAGGAGAGCCAACTCCGGTGGGGGGCGTGCCGGGCCAGGCACCCCTCTGACACACAACGTGCTATACTGAGAGGGAGCAATTTCAGCCTCCCTGGTAGAAGCAGGGCCATCTAGAACACTCTCTCCCAGAGATGATCCAACCTGAGTGGCAGTAATCTGGCTTCAGCGCATGAAGACCGAGAGTCAGACGGGTAACAAGCCCCACCCAGGGGCCTGTGTGTGTCCCCATGATTTACGTGGCCCCAGAGAGTGAGAGGCGGGTGCATGGCTGGGCTGCCACTGTGATGATGTGGAGCCCACAGGACGCCAGGGACCCCCAACCCCTGCCATGGCCACCCCACCAGCCCCAGTTGCTCCATAACCATTGCCTGCTGCTCCACTACAAGAGGAGTCTGTGCCAGGCAGCCTGACCTGAGCAGAACATACACACTGGAATGGCCACAAATACATACGGGCCCCTGCAGGCCGGTCCAGGGCGGGCGCACCCCCTAGAAGAGGCATCACGGTGCAGGAGGGGCACATGGGTGGGCGCACCCCAGGGCAAGCAAAGGCAGCTGGGGGCCCCGCCGAGCAGACGGACGGACACAACCCAACAGTGGCAGGGACAGGTCACAGAGGGTCCCCGGAGACCAAGGAGGGGGCGGCGAGGACTCCACATCCTCCGGGCTTAAACCGTGTGGTCCTTCCTGAGCACCAACTGTGGGGAAGGCTCATTCACCCCCGTCACAGCCACTGACCAAGTCCGCACGGCACGTGCTACATGCCAGGCGTTCTGCCAAACACTCCACGCGAGTTACTCAGGCCAACGAGGGATGTGCTGTCATTGCTCCATTTTACAGATGGGAAAAGTCAGGCTCCTGAGGGTGGTATCAAGTGCCTGCACCACCCAGAACGGTCGTGGTTGGGTCTAGGACTTTGCATCCAGGACTGATCTACTCAGAGCTGGACTCTTCATCACTAACCTACGGCCTCCTGACTCTCCCTTCCCGGCCCACTGCCCGCCCCCCGACCCTCCCCTTCTGCCAGCCATCCAGGGAGGTGGGGCGCCCTGTCCACACCTTCCTGGAGCGTGAGTAAGGTGCCAGGGCCTCCTCAGCTCCCTGAGACAAAAATGCACACACCCCCGGCTGACCTTGTGACCTCTGCACCCGTTTACAGCAGGGGAGCCTGGCAGTGTCGGAGTCTGGGCAAGAGATGCCCACATCCTGCCAGGTGTTTGCTGCCCTGAGAAGGGCTTGAGCAAAGCCGGCTCCACGCCCATCGCCCCCTGAGACCCAGACGTGTCCCTCCGGGCTGGAGGCCTGCCTCCTGCTGGCGGCGGTGGACTCGCGGCTGCTTCTCTGTCCCTCCCCCTCCACTGAGAGCCAGGGGCCCAGGGGCTCCAATCTCGGAAGCCCAGAGGAGCCGGAACTTCCATGAGACCTGTCACGCCCAGGGCCGGCCACGGTCAGGGCACTGCTACGCTGCCACACCCGCCACGCCCAGACGTCACAGGACAGGCGAGGCCCGCGGGTGCCAACCCCTGCCCCTCACCCCACACAGAGAGCTGCCCCGAGTCCTCGAGCAGCCAGCACGGCCAGGGTCAGGACCTCCGCTCGGGCCCCGCGTCTCAGGGACAGGGAAGGCAGCCCCCACCCCTGGTCTGGCTTAACGAGGGGATGGTGTGGCAGGAGCAGCCCCAGGGCCCCAGGAAAGGCCTGCTCCGGCCCAGGCAGCAGCACAGCCTGGCAGCCAGTGAGACGGCACCGCACTGGGACCCACGGGAACCGAGGCAGGGGCACAGCGGGGTCAGGAATCCTCTGGGTGGACCAGGCGGGGTAGTGACCAGCAGAGGACCCCCTCTGCTAAGGCCCCCATTAGGACCCCTGGACTTTGTAGAGAGCTCCACGGGGTGGGACATCCCTGGCGATCCAGTAGCTAAGACTCCTCCCCCCATGCAGGGAGGGGCTCCCGGTTCAATCCCCGGTCAAGGGAACTAGATCCCACATGCCACAACTAAGTTGGCAAGCCATAAAACTAAGGATTCCATAAAGATCCTGCGTGCCACAATTAAGATCTGACGCAACCAAACAAATAAAAATAAAATACTAAAAGAAATAAAGACAGAAAAGCTCCATCAGGGCCCTTGTTCTCAGAGCAAAAGGGACTCCAGCCCAGGGCACGGCAGATGCAGGCTTGTGTACGACGGGATGGGTGTCTTCAGGGGCCTGTGTCTATGATGTTTCCCCGCTTCCATGAATTAGCTCCCCAACTCTGGCCTCCTTGGACCAGACCCACCCAAACCAGGGCCCTGGGCCAGCCTCTGTGCCCCGCTGTCTCTGCCTAGGAGGCCAGGGTCCCAGAGTGCCCACCTTTGCCACCTTGTGCCCATTTTCCGCTGGGAGTGGAGGGCCAGTCTTATGTATTAGGGGGCATCCACAGCTGTTCAGCAGAGCGGCAGGGGAAGGTCTCTTCCCTGTGCAACCCAGGCCTGTAGCCCCAGGGTGGAGGTGCTACTAGCCAAGTGTGTAAATTTCAGAGGGCCCTTGGACCCCTCCGAATCTTCTCCAGCCTCCTCTGCCCCTCCGTGTCCTGGTACCTCTGCCCCCAGGCGTCTGAAGTCACATCCCCCTGCCCAGCTCCCTTGCAGGGTCAGGGGAGAGCCACAGAGACCTCCTCTGTGGATCCCTGGACACACACACCAACACAGAAGACAGCACCTTCCTGATGGGCCAGCAGGACGTGAATACACCGATCAGGACAGAAGTGGCCGTGGGACCCTGTGTCGGCAGCGAGGGGGACGCAGACCAGCTGACAGGCATGCGGGGCCCTCGGGGAGGAGGAAGCTGAGCCTTCCTGGGACTGCGGGACAGGGTAGACCAGCCCACACATCCCACAAACGTAAGGATTAGTGAGTTGTGTGATTACTAGGGGTTTGGCCAAAAGCCAGACACAGGCTCCGAGAAAAGGGCAGATGAGACGTGACTTCAGTCAGGCCGTCAACAAAGGAGAGGATTACCTCGTCAGAGACAGAGCTGGAAATCGGGAGGGGGCAGGAGCGTTGCCGGGGGGGCTCCTCTGGGGCCCCCACCCCCGGCTCCACCTCGAATGTGGTCCCAGGAGCAGGCAGGGCCATCTCTCCTGGGGTGGCTGGTGCCTGGCACCGCAGCAAGAGCGAGCCTCAGAAACACAGGTGGGCTGACCAGGGTTTCCAGGGATTGGGAGGGGAAGCTGCAGAGAGAGACCGCCTTGGGGAAGTTAGACCCCAACTCTTGGCCTGACTGTCCAGCCCCTCCCTGCTCCCAAGCCTGGCCACACCACAGCCACCTCCACCTTATCCACCTTACACCTTATCCACAAAGCAAGATCCAAATTCCCAGGGGTGGCCCCGTGTCAAGGAAGCGAAACCCAGGAACCCGGAAGCCGGGAGCCACATGACATAGGGCGCTGGTTGCTGAAGCACCGAGGTCCCCCAGCAAACAGGCCACCGGCCAGCACAGCGCTTGCTCAGCCGCACCAGGCGGGATTCCAAAACGGTGAGTATGGCTGGCGGTGGTCACCACCGCCCAGGGCTCTTGGCAGTGATGGCTGGCGGAGTCCCCTGTTGCCCAGACAAAACTCGAAGCCACGAAGGTCCAGGCCTCTTATCCAGACAGGCTAGAAGAAGGCAAGAGACAGGGACCCAGCTGCTGTCTGAGGCCACAATGCCAGAACACCCCCGGAACCAGCACCTGAGCCAGGGGCACAGACAGGGATCCCGCAGCGCTCCAGGAGGCCCCTTGAGAGCCCGAGACCTCCATTCAGTTCTCCTGCCACCAAGGGATGGCACACGTGGGGGCTCCTGAGAGCACACAGAGTGCCGTAAGCACCTCTCTCCAGGTTACTGCCCCAGACGCAGGCTCATGTGCGACACTTGCTCATGCTGGGCTGGTGGGAAGGATCCGGAGCTGAGGATTGGCCTCAACTGGGCAGCTCGCAGTCAGAAGAGGGGACCTGGGCGGGCAAGGCTGGCTCCGAAGAAGGAGCCCTCGATGTGGGGCTGGAAATACACTTCCTGAAGCCAAGTGCCACCCGCCGGGGGTGACATCTGCATGCAGCCATCACCTACTGGCTCCTGACATGTCTGAGCACCGTACCTACGTCATCCCAGCCGGGCGCTCGCCACACGCTGCAATAAGGAAGTTTCGAGCATCCCCCACTTGACCCATGAGGAGAGAGGCACAGCGGGGTTAACTGGCCAGCCCAAGGTAACACAGCAGCCAACCTGGGGTTTGCTGAGAACCCTGAAAGGGGCCCTCACCCAGCCTCCTCCCACTGCGCTCAGGGTGGAGGGACGCGGGGGTGGCCCCTTTCAGGGGCCCTAGTGCGTGCCTAGCCCCCTGCTGCACACACGGCCTGTGACATGGGTCCCTCATCAACCCCACGCTATGGATGAGCGACCACAGCGGGGACCACAGGTGGCCCAGAGAGAGGCTTCTAAGGTGGTTAGCAGGCCAGCAGGGGAGGGTCAGAGGGGAGCATGGGGCTACACTCCGACAGGCCAGGCTGGAGAAATGAAAAGGCATTCCTATACCTCAAGACATGCCCTGTGGGCCCTGGGAACGACGGGTCCTCCCGGAGCCAGACGCACCTCATCTAGATGTCAACCTCCCTGGCCACTGACGACACAGAACACAAGAGCTTAGAGGCACATGCGGTTTTGGAGAGAAGCAGAAAGACCCAAGCCCTGGTACAAACTGAAGCGCGAAGAAAGGGAGGAGTTGGCCAAGGCCATGCTGGGGTGGGTGCATGCTGGGGTCAGGGATGGGGGCCCAGCAGCGGGGGAGGGAGGGGTCCCAGGCCCCCTCCAGCCTCCCCGACCCCAAGCAGCAAGGCCAGCCGGTGGGTTCCCACCACCCACTCACTGTCCACCCAGAACCACAGTCCCCACCTTTGCCAGGGCCTCACTCTCCAGAAAACCACCCAAGAGAGAGGGCAACACACAGGAAAGAGGCCTGAGACAGAGAAAGCCCAGCCGTGCAGACACCAGGGCTTCCCATCCTGGGGAGGTCTGCCTGCCGGGGCTGTCGCCCACAATCACATAGGCGTGTGCCCGTGTGTTCCGTCGCTCAGGCGTGTCCGACTCTTTGCCACCCCATGGACTCTAGCCCTCCAGGCTCCTCTGTCCATGGGATTCTCCAGGCAAGAAAGAATACTGGAGTGGGTTGGCATTTCCTCCTCCAGGGGATCTTCCTTCTCCAGGGACTGAACCCACATCTCCTGCATGGACAGGCGGATTCTTTACCACTGAGCCACCGGGGGAGCCAACAATAATAATAACAGTCACCAATTCATGAGAACACCCAGCTCTGGCTGCCACGACGACCAAGTGCCCGGTGTGCACCTGGGGTGCTGAACACACGCTCCAGCCCCAAGTGACGGGTGGTGAGCTCACAGGAGAAAAGGGGCCGGCCCACGGCCACGGTTACAGGGCGTCCCTGGACGGGCTGCTGGAGACGGGATCCGGCTGGGTGGGTCCTCCACTGCCTGGAAGGTCAGACTCAGGCATGGATGTGAGAGTGCTCCGCACCACCTCGGATTCCTTTCCTGCCCTCTGTTTGCAGCAAGATTTATGATGCCAGGAACTCCTTGGAGAGAAAGGTGGGTGGGAAGCTGAATCACAGGCACGGGGTAATCTGTGGCCTGACGGATGCATGTATTTCAGGCGGGCAGAAAGAGTTTCAGGCCCCTGAGGCTGGTTTCCTGAGTCAGGCCCCATCAGGCTGATTAGAAATCAAATCACTCTCGTCCCCGAAATCAAGTCTCTCTGACCCCTTCCCTCCTGACTCCTGACATGCATCTCAGCCCAGAGTCACAGGGAGGGGGCCTGAAGGGACAGGGCGAGAGGGCAAAGGAGCTAGAAACTGCCCAGTGTGGGCCCCCTACCCCCACCAGGTCATCTGCACAAACCTGAGGACCAGAGGGTCCCCACACGGGGTCCTGTAGCCCCACCCCAGGCTCTGGAAGCCTCTGAAAATCAGCGGTAGGGCTGAGGAGGGGGGAATCTCCCAAGTCCGCAGGCTCCCCTCCACAGGGTGGTGGCCCGAGAGAGTGGACTTCCGCATCCCTGGCCATGGGTGTGGCGGGGCGCAGCGGGGTGGAATGTTTGTGAATGACCAAAGCACAGCCCTCCCTCCTTCGAAATTCCTCCATCCCCAGGGAAAGAGCCACACCTCCGTCAAAAATGAATTGCTTTTGTCTTTTTAATGAATTGTTTTTCTCTAAGAAATATCACGTAAGTCCCAACACCAGAAAAGCTGGGGTGTCATCTCCTCCCTGCCTAGTCTTCAGCAAGGAGAATGAGAGCTGTGCCGGTGGTCTCTGTCACCGGGACCTAGCAGGGGCTTCCAACCAGGGGCCCCCGCCCCACCCCACCACCCTCCACCAGGCAACCCAGAGCCTTCAGGAAAGTGTGAGTGAGACAGTCATCTCTGCCTGACTTAGACAAAATCCTAACTCCAACCACCCGGCCCACTCTGCCCCCTCAGTCACCAGGCTCCAGCCACAGTGGCCTGCATCCTGTCCTGGAAAGCACCAGGCTCGTTCCCACCCGCCTCCGCATCCTCCCTGGGCTGGAAGACCTCCAGGGACAGCTCCTGCTCATCCCAGCTGTGGTCCAGGCGGCTCCCCCCTCCTCTCTGATGCTGCTCTTCCCAGCGCTCACCAGCACACATGCCTCTCTTCTTCATTGTTCGCTAGTTTGTCTTCCCCTGCTTATTTAACTTCTATGCAAAGTACATCATGCACAATGCCGGGCTGGATGAATCACAAGCTGGAATCAAGATTGCCGGGAATAATATCAACAACCTCAGATATGCAGATGATACCAAACTAACTGACAGGAAGTGAAAAGGAGCTAAGAGCCTGTTGATGAGGGTGAAAGAGCAGAGTGAAAAAGCTGGCTTAAAGCTCAACATTCAGAAAACGAAGATCAAGGCATCCGCTCCCATCACTTCATGGCAGATAGCTGGGGAAAAGGTGGAAGCGGTGATAGATTTTATTTTCTTGGGCTCCAAAATCACTGCAGACACTGACTGCAATCATGAAATTAAAAGACACTTGCTCCTTGAAGAAAAAGCTATGACAATCCTAGACAGTATATTCAAAAGCAGAGATATCACTTTGCCAACAAAGGTCCACATAGTCAAAGCTATAGTTTTTCCAGTAGTCATGCATGGATGTGAGAGTTGGGCCATAAAGAGGGCTGAGCACCAAGGAATTGATGCTTTCAAATTGTGGTGTTGGAGAAGACTCTTGAGAGTCCCTCGGAAAGCAAGGAGATCAAACAAGTCCATCCTAAAGGAAATCAGTCCTGAGTATTCATTGGAAGGACTGATGCTGAAGCTCCAATCCTTTGGCCACCTGATGCGAAGAGCCGACTCACTGGAAAAGCCCCTGATGCTGGGAAAGATTGAGGGCAGGAGGAGAAGGGGACAACAGAGGATGAGATGGTTGGATGGCATCACCACCTCAATGGACATGAGTTTAAGCAAACTCTGGAACATCATGGAGGACAGAGAAGCCTGGGGTGCTGCAGTCCATAGGGTCGCAAAGAGTCAAACATGACTTAGCAACTGTACAACAAACTCCCCAACGAGATTTCTGTCTATGTTGCTCCGGGGACTATCCAAGGAGCATGGAAATGGGGCCCCGACATGAAACAGGTGCTCAATAAACAGCTGAGAGCTCCCGCATGGAGTACCACAGAGGGTAAAGGGCAGGAGGCCTGGGCTCCCGCCCCTCTCCCTGGTGGCATCAGGACCACCCTGGGCAGGCTCCTGGACCTCTGAGCTCCAACCACCATCCCTTTGCATAAGACGGGATGATGAAAACCTCAGAACGTCGTGGTAACCACGGGAGACGCCAAGTGACAGAGCCTGATGCTGAAGGGGACAAGCAAGGCTGCTGCTATTCTGGGGACACCAGAAACCAGGCAGAGACGGCCGCCCCACCACCCACACACCACTCGGCGTCTCCTGGAGACCCTGGCGTCTCTGCCAATGCTGCTGCTGCCACCGTTCAACACGCCCACTGCTGGGCCGACCACCCAGAGTGAACGCCAGCCCCCAGGGGGCTCCTGCAGAGGAAGGAGCTGTGGATGGCCGGGACTCTGACCGGCGCCCCCGGGAGAGCTGGCTCTGCCTGGTGTGGGGGTTGTTATGGTCTGAAAGTCTGTGTGGCCTCCAAAGTTCGTACTGAAGTCCTGGCCCCCACAGGTGATGCTGCTGGGGGCAGGGCCTTTGGGAGGGGCCAAAGGCAGGAAGGTGGCACCCCGAAAATGGGATGAGTGCCTCACGAGGGGCTCCGGAGACCCCTCCCCCCACCTCCCCCTGCTACAAGTGAGGCCACAGGGAGGAGGCAGCAGCCCGGAACCGGCGCCTTGATCGTGGACCAACAGCCTTCAGAAACAGCAGCAACACACTTCTGTTTTCCCGATAACACCCCCAGGCGGGGGGTATTTCGTGACAGTCACCCAAAGAGACAAAGGAAGGGGGCTGCCCCGGCGGCCCACGCTGCCCGCTGTGGGGGCGGCTTCTGTCTCCACGTCACTGAGGGTCGTCCGGTGTCTCTTAGAGCACAGACCCTCGGCCAGCCCCCCGAGCACAGGCACTGGCTGAGGGCGTGCCCTCAAGGACACCACTGCCCCCCTACTCCAGGCCTCGATGCCCTCTCGAGGGGCAGGCTGCTCGCGGCCTTGCTGGTCGTGATGAGGCCCTTGAGGTCTGGCTGCTCTGACTCCAAGGACAGAGGGCACCCTCCCCCACCCCCTACCCTCCACTCCCACCCCCACCCCAGGCAGGGCCCTGGGCAGCATCACTGGGGCTCCAACTTCACTCTCTAAACAGCCCTGGGCGGCACCCTTTACACACGGTCCCCTGTCCTCCAGCAAGGCTGGCAGGGTGTGTGCTGCTGCTGGGGGTGGGGACGGGGAGAGACAGTCTTCCAAGAGGATTTCCTTTTGACAGCAGCACTGTCCCCCAAGGAGATCCAACCAGTCCATTCTGAAGGAGATCAACCCGGGATTTCTTTGGAAGGAATGATGCTAAAGCTGAAACTCCAGTACTCTGGCCACCTCACGCAAAGAGTTGACTCATTGGAAAAGACTTTGATGCTGGGAGGGACTGGGGGGCAGGAGAAGAAGGGGACGATCGAGGATGAGATGGCTGGGTGGCATCACTGACTCGAGGGACATGAATTTGAGTGAACTCCGGGAGTTGGTGATGGACAGGGGAGGCCTGGCGTGCTGCAGTTCATGGGGTCGCAAAGAGTCGGACACGACTGAGCGACTGAACTGAACTGAACTGTCCCCCAAATGCACTCCTCCCCACGACCCCACCCAGACCCTCAATGCCCTCTGCCCCTCCTCCACCCAAGGGTGAGGGTGGGGACAGAGGAGCCTGGGTCAGGCCCAGGCAGCTGCTGGGTGACCCTGAGCAAGTCCCTCCTCATCTCTGAGCCTCAGATTTCTGGGCGTGTTAACGCCAGCCCCCGACCTGCAGAAGGCCTCTGGTCTCCGCAAGCGTACCGCGGCCCCTCCACAAATGAGGCTACCTCTCTGAGGAAGGGGCCTCATCCCGCCTCACTGGAGTCCTTGGGCCTGCCATCCTGGGGTGTGAAGAACACACATGGAGGGCTGTGTTTGGCAGCGGCCTCCTGGAACCCAGAGTCTTGGCCGTGTATCCTGGCTGACGGAGGGGGGCACCCGCCTGCCAGCTTTAAAAGTGAAAGTCGCTCAGTAATGTCCAACTCTGTGACCCCATGGACTATACAGTCCATGAAATTTCCAGGCCAAAACACTGGAGTGGGTAGCCTTTCCCTTCTCCAAGGGCTCTTCTCAACCCAGGGATCAAACCCAGGTCTCCCCGCATTGCAGGTGGATTATTTACCAGCTGAGCCCCAAGAGAAGCCCAAGAATACCAGAGTGGGTAGCCTATCCCTTCACCAGTGGATCTTCCTGACCCAGGAATCAAATCGGGGTCTCCTGCATTGCCGGGAAATTCTTCACCAACTGAGCTATCAGGACTTTGGGTCAGAGTTAAATTCTGTGACACCTGCTCTGGGGAGCTCTCCTCATGGGGGTGTGGGGAGCTGGAGGCAAGCAGCTCAATGGAGAAGTGAAAACTTCCGGGAATTTTCCGTGTGTTCACAGGAGAAGCAGCTAGATCTCAGCTGGAGTCGTCCCTGGCCCAGGGGAGCCAGAGATGGCCCACTGGACACCATCCCAACCACAGCGGGCTCTCCGCTCAACTCAGGGCTGATACACGACCAGCACACCCCTCCCCCAGGGCGAGGCACAGAGAATCCAGCAAGTTCAACCCAGACCCCGGGCTCCGTGGGGATAAAGATGACCTGGGAGGCTCAGCCGGGCAGGTGATGTGGGGCACCCAGGAGGTAGGAGGCAGATGGGCCTGGAATTCAGGGAATGTACGGAGATAAGGGGAGAGTAGCAGGGAGGCAGGCGGTGCTGAAGGCTCAGCACTGACCGGGGAAAAGACCATTCCTAAACCTGTTCCCACCTGTGTAGGGCGAGACCACAGGAGGGCCCACCAGGGCATTTTGGAGGTTAACGAGGTCATGCGTTGGGTCCTCGCCCAGGCCCGGCTGTGAATGAGCCATCAGTGGGACGCTGCTGGCCATTCGTGGATCATCCCACATATATGCCCGGGGTTCCTGAGACGCGAGGGACTGCCAAGGTCAACAAGCAAATGGCTTCGACCAGCAACGAGGAAGAAAGACTTCCTGGAGGCAGGAATGGCAGCCAGAGCGTGGCCTTTAGGGTCGCATCCCGGCCTCCTCCTTCCTGTTTAATGGGCACCACCCTCCAGGATCCGGCCGAGTTCCCTGACACAGGAGCCCCAGGTAGGGCCCGCTCCCTGACCCTGGGCCCAGCACAGGAATTAGGACACACAGCAGGCACAAGTGTGAATGCACGAGGGAGGCGGCAAGGGCCCTGGGAGACGCGGAGGCCCCGTGACTCACAGAAGGTGCTCAGCCCTCTGCCCACTGCTCACCCCATAGGGCTCGGAGGACACCGGGACCCAGGGACCATTCCATGAGCCTGGTCCCGTTCTGTGGCTGGCAGGCACCCCCGCAAGGCTGCCGTGAGGACCCAGCAAAAAACAGAGGAGACTCCCTGGGGCTCACAGCGGCCCACCCTGGAGGAGATCATTCACTCACATCTATGCAAAGCCACACGCCCTCACCTGATCCAGGCCATCTCTGGGCCAAGATCTGTACAGAGAATATTTGCACTCCAGGCCCTTCACGGAGACGAGCCCACTCCAGGCTCCCAGCTCCTCACAGGGGCAGTCACAGGCCATGAGACAGAAAGCAAAGCCAATGAGAAAGCAGCTTCGAGGCCAAGAAGCCTGCCCTGGGGCACCCAGGGGAGAAGGCTAGCACGCTGCCCCCAGGCAGATCCTCACAGATGGCCTGTGTTTCCCAGCTGCAGAGACAAGAGTGGACATTGAGCATCTGAATTGCCCGTGGGCCAGCGAGCCCTTCCATTCCCGTCCAGAACTCAAGTCACCATAGGGAACCCTAGGGAAAGCCAGACACGCCCCCCGCCCAGCCCACAAATCTCCCCTGTCCATGCATCTCCGATGGGCATGGCCTGAATGACGGTCACATCTCCCCCATCTTCAAAGAGGAACCCCAACCCCACAAGCGGGGCCCAGGGCACATCCCAGGGGCCGACAGATAACCAAGGCAAGCTGTGATATTTGGTGGGGAATATCAGACCCCTTTGTAAGAGCGGCTGCTAACTTTCCCCACTGACCACATCTAACACCCAGGGCCAGAGGCCTCCAGACTGAGCATGGTCCTGTGGGTCACTGCAAATGGGGTGAGCCGGCCGGACAGTGCATGGCACTCCCTCCAGTTCCAACGCACAGGACCAGGCTGGCCCAGGAGAAGGAGCCCCCAGGAGCTCACCCCCGCCTCTGCCTGGCATCGTGCTGTCCCCAGGACAGAACAGTGTCACCCACTCACGTGCCATGAACCTCACCAGTGGGACCTGCCTCTCTGGGGAGGCGGCCTCACCTCCAAGAACAGGAGATCTAGGAGGTAATCAACGAGGAGCTGAGTCCCACATCCACGTTGGAGTACTGGGGGCCTGTGGGGTGCAGATGGCTATAGAGCTCCCCAGAGTCCACACTCACCCCAAGCCAACAGGCCTGGTAGGAGAAGTGCCCTGCTGAAGGACTGCATGGCCTCTTTCCGGTTTACCATCCTCTCACCCCACAGCACCCTCGGGGGACTCAGGGCAGGGCAGGAGGGCCAGACGCTTCACTCAGCAGGAAACCAGGGCTCAGAGAGGGTAAGACTATATGCCCAAGGTAGCACAGCGAGTCAGCAGCTTTCCACCCACCCTGCCCTCCCCATCAGCCTGGATGCCCGCGTCAGAAGCCCTTCCCGCACCCACCGATGAGCTGTCCCTCCCTACCCAGGCGGCCTGGGCGCATGGTGGGCACCAGTGACCGGATGCCCCAGGGACCCCAAGCCCCATCTGTTCGTTGTGCAGCCGGCGGAGGCCTCGAGTCAGAGCAGACATCGGCAGGGGATGTGACCACACCTGCGCCCGAGCTGGAGTGCTTCCAACCCCAGAAACAACACTCCCAGCCTGCTTCCTCGCTGCTTTCCAGTCTGCGCCTTGCTCATCACCAGTGCTCAGGGCACTTAACACACACGGGGATGAACAAAGGCATCTCTCTCCATTGACGGCCTGCTATGCGCCGGGCGTGGGACTGCCTGTGTCCTGAGCCCACTGAACGGAGGAGGAGACAGAGGCTGGGTGAGGGGGGACAGCCTGCCCAGCAAGTGCGCAGCGAAGCACACGGGGCACCTGACCTGGGCGTGCCCTGGGGCTCCTCCTCCTCCACTGGCGCCAGGGTGTGCCAGGGGGCACGCTGAGGACACCACCCCTCCATGGCTCTGTCCTGTTGCTCTGGCATCTCCAGGGGGCACCTCAGGGCTCAGGGCCGCCTGGCTCTCAGCGAGCCAGCTCCCTCCATGTTCCAGGCCCTGGCTTCCTCACCTGCCTGGAGGCTTGAGACTCAGCAGAAAGAAGGGTCAATGTTCCCAGAGCCTCTGACCCTTGCCAGCACCAGGGGGGCGTGGGTCAGCAACTGCCTCCCTCCACACAACCCGGATGTGTGGATGGCGGGAGGGTGTCATGAGCCTGTAAACATCAATACAGATACAGACAGCATCCACTGTCACCTAGAACCTTTGTGGGTGCAGTCACGCCGCCTGGCAGATCATCAAATCCTTACCCTGGGAAAAAGCTTGCAGAAGTCAGCTCTACTCTTGCAAGGGGCTGGGGGTTGGGGGGTCGGGGTGGGGAGGAGCATGGGGGCCCAAAGCAACGAACGGTCCTCTCTCCCAATTACATGTCATAAACTCAGCAGCGCACCAACGGCCCAGCATTGTGAGCATTTAACTAAAGGTCGAAAGCAAAAATAGAAGCTGTGGGGAGAGATGCTTTCAGGCCATTGAACATGACTGAGGGGAGTGGGGACAGGCTGTGTGGGTGGGGTGATGACTCACACACTCTCATTCATACACAAACACACACACAAGCATAGAGGCACTCACAGACACACATGGACATGCACCTTCTGTTTCACACTAAGGCACTCACACAGACACACACTCTTTCCCATATACGTACACATACCTTCCATCCTTCCAACCCCGGGTCTTCCCTAAGCCAGTTCCCTAGTGCATGCTAAGTCGCTTCAGTCGTGTCTGACTCTTTGTGACCGCATGGACTGTAGCCCACCTGGCTCGTCTGTCCATGGGATTCTCCAGGCAAGAATACTGGAGTGGGTTGCTGTGCCCTCCTCCAGGGGATCTTCCTGACCCAGGAATCGAACCCACATTTACTATGTCTCCTGCCCCGGCAGGCAAGTTCTTTACCACTAGTGTCGTCTGGGAAGCCCCCAGTCCCCTAGGGAACCTTCTCCCCACTCCTGCCCGACACCAGGCACTGGGCCCAGGGCAGCTCAGGGGAGAACGCAGGCCCTGTTCTCAGGAGCCTGGTCAAGGGGACGCTGAGAAAGGCCATGCACCCTCAGCGCCCTGCGTCATCACTGCAGCTTGGTTAATTCGAGAAGCTGGTGGATGACTCCACAGTCAGGAGACTAGGAGCTCACCTCCCCCTGCCCCCCAGCCTCCTCCAGCTCACCCTACAGGACCTCAGGGAACCTGTGATGGGTCCCTGGTGCTCCAGATGACCCCTGGCAGCCAGGAGGCCACTGATCAGCTCAGTCCACCCCACTCTGAGCCTGCCTGGAACCCAGTCCAAAGAGCCCAGGCAAGACACAGAAGGACCAGGCAGAGCCCGAAACGCCAAGAACAGGGTCAGGACTGCCGAGGACAGATGAGATGGGGTGCCCGCATGACCCGGGGAGGCTGCCTGGGGATGCTCAGGGCCCTGGCCACCCCCACCTGCTGCGAGGCTGTGACAGCCTCTGGGGGCGGGGCCCACACACCATGTGCCTGCCATCCCCCCTCCTGACCCTCACCATCCGCATTTTACCAACAAGGACATCAAGGACAGAGGGGGTCAGGCTGCCTGCCTGCAGGGTAGCCCGAGACAGCCCCTGTCCACCCCCACCTGGCTGGATCCCACAGCTCCAGGGTCAGCCTGGGGGTGGGGCACACAGTGAGCCTGGAACCCGGTCACCGAGGTGGACGGAGCCCCTGGGGGCAGGAAGCAGGGGGCCTGGCCACCAAGGCCCGGATGGAGGAGGAGGAGCCGGGCACTCGGCACGGCCCTCGGCGTCGGGCAGGGGAGACATGGGCCACCACAGGGCGCTCCTCACTCAGGCAGTGGGTACCGGACCAGTTACGGTCAGAATGCAGGGCTGTCCTGGGAGTGCAGGCAGGAGGCGGACGAGGAAACAGCCACAGCCCAGGCAGAATGAAACCCGACTCAAAGAGACCCACCCCAAGTGCTGGGGGAAGGGGTAGCCAGAAATGTGGAAAGAGGGGGCAGCATCTCAGCCACAGCCTGCAAAACAGGCAGGATCTTCCAAACTAGTGGCAGGAGGCGAGGCGACGGGAAGGGGACTGGAAGTGGAGAAGGCAGTCAAGGCAAAGGCAAGGGGGCACACAGACGCCTGGATGGCACTCAAGAACTGCTACTGTCCTGGGGTCACAGAAGCTTCTGGAAGGGATGAGAGAGGTGTGTGGAAAAGGAGTCAAAGCGCCTCCAACTTTGTCCCCAGGAAGCTAAACTTGATTTTGAGGCTGAGGGTCCCTGTGGGTTGAGGGCAAGGTAGGGACTGTTGCTTCCAAAAGAACATTCTGGAAGGCCAGAGTGAGGCCTGGAGGTGGAGACCCTGGAGGCAGGAGGCCACCTGACAGGCTGGCTCCAGAAACACTGCAGCAGAAGTGGGCCTGGGGGTGAAGTCTCAGCACCAAGGGATCGGGGTGGGAGCGCCCACACCTGGAGACTGCAGACCCATGCCCACAATGGCCCTGGTCCACCATAAACCACGAGCTTGTCGAGGTAAAGACGGGACAGAGCAGGGGGACAGAGCCCCAAGAGCAGCCCCAGACCACGCCATGCCAAGCCGGGGAGACCCTCTGGGGGTCTGGACTTCTTGCAAAGCACACAGCCCAGAAGTTAAAACTCCAAGCTCTACAGGACGCAGTGTGGCACCCGGGGCCAGGGGGCCAGCCTGACTCCCTGCTCCTTCGGGGACCCCGCCCAGCGGGCAGAAATCCAGTGACCTGCCCAACGGTCGATGGTCGGTCGGCCCGCCCTGCGCGGGGCACCCACTGACCCTGCTGACAACTGCCTTTTGTCTCCCAGTCCCATTGTCCACAATTCTCTCGCCTGCCTGCACCAGGGTCAAAGGAGGGTTTCCAGAGGATTTCTCAGCGGGCATGGGGAGAAACATCCTGCTGGCAGGACCTGCTGCTCCCAGCTGGGCCGGGAGAGGCCAGAGTGGGTGGCGGTCAGTGACCCTTCAGAAGTGGCCCTAGATTGAGCGGCTACTCTAAACCAAGCAATGGTTGGGTTGCAAGGTTGGGTACACAGGTGGCGGGACCTCCCCCTCCAGGATCATGGGGCCCCGGAGGGCAGAGCCAGCCCCAAGCTCCTCCTGGACCCCACACCACCCCACTGCCACATTCTGCTCTCCTATATAACCTTGTCCAGTCTGGGGGACCCAGGGGCGCTCTGGATCTCAGAGCTGCCCTGCCTCAGGAGAAAGGGTGCCTTGTCTGCTCCGTCAGATTTGGGGCAGGGGGCGGGATGGACACTGACATGAGCAAAGGAGCCCAGAGGGACTGCAGTGACCCTTCTGAAGGTTCTGGTGGGGCTGGCCACAAGATGGGACAAGCAGAGGGCCACTCAAAGTGATGAGGAGAATTGCCCAGCATGCTTTGCTGAGATACTCACAACACAACCTGGTAAATCAGCAATACTTTAACAAACTGAGAGAAATTCTCAACAAGCTCCCAGGGAAAAAAAGGTGGGATTACCTTTTACCAACTGAAAAAAAAAAGTGGGATTACCAATTGGAAAAAAAAAATGGTGGGATTACCACCTGGAGGATGTCGGTGACCTCGCTGGTGGCCCACTGGCTAAGAC
Organism: Nanger dama; assembly: GCA_917880005.1. Lineage (NCBI taxonomy): Eukaryota > Metazoa > Chordata > Mammalia > Artiodactyla > Bovidae > Nanger > Nanger dama. The sequence continues at coordinate 5,580,163 of CAKJTW010000063.1, read as the reverse complement.
TCCGAGCTCCCAGCGCAGGTGGCCCAGGGTTCGATCCCTGGTCAAGGAACTAGGCCCCACAGGCCTCAACTAAGAGTTCACACACCACAGCTGAAGATCCCACAGGCTGAAGCGAAGACCCCACATGTCCAGCTAAGACCAGCGCAGTCAGATAGACAAATATTTTAAAAAAAAAAGCATGTCTTAGATAGCATCCTGAACAGAAGCAGAAAGCTAAGATCCGGAAGTGCAGACTCTAGTTAACACACATGTATCAGTACCAGCTCAGGAACCGTAAGCAGTGCACCAGCACCATCAAGGCCAGCAGGCAACAAGAGAACGGCCCAGGGCTCGCGGGTAGCTCTGGTATCTTCTCAGTGACCCTGTGAGTCTGAGAACGCTTCTAAACAGCAACATTTCTTTTAAAAAGTGTGTCTAACAACTCCATCCACGTGGCCAGAGCTCATAAAACTCTCCACACACACAGGAATGAGAGCACTGGAAAGACGGAATGTCAGAGGGAGGCTCTGAGTCCGATCACCGTGTGGTGTCATCATCGCTGCTGTGGTTTCCATAACGCCCATCCTCACGAAGACGCCACTGTGGGGGGTGGGGGTGAGGGCACGAGGGGGCCCTCTGTACTACAACTGCGACTTCTGGTGAGTCTACAATTATTTCAAAATAGAAAACTAACAGAGTTTGTCTTCTGTATGTGAGTCTCTTTCTGTTTTATACATAAGTTCTTTTGAATTTTTTTTTTTTTTTTAGATTTCACATATAAGTGATATATATTATTTGTCTTTCTCTGTCTGGCTTATTTCAATTAGTATGATCCTAAGTCCATCCAATGGCATTATTTGCAGACTCACATACAAAACAAACTTACGGTTACCAAAGAGGAAGTTGGGGAGGAGGGATAAATTGGGAATTAACAGATATACACTACTATATTCTTCCCTGGTGGTTCAGAGGTTAAAGCATCTGCCTCCAATGCGAGAGATCTGGGTTCAGTCCCTGGGTCGGGAAGATTCCCTGGAGAAGGAAATGGCAACCCACTCCAGTATTCTTGCCTGGAGAATCCTATGGATGGAGAAGCCTGGTAGGCGCTAGTCCTCGGGGTCGCAAAGAGTCGGACACGACTGAGCGACTTCACCTTCACCTCACCTCACCTCACACTACGATATATAAAATAAACAGCATGGACCTACTGTGTAGCACAGCGAACTATATTCGATACCTTGCTGCTTTTTGAAGTTAACAAAAGGTGTGCACAAACCTCCCTTTCAAGTCAGCGTCTATTTCCTCCTTTAGGCAAGGAACAAAATGTTAATACCTGTTCTCTCCAGAGGGCAGGATTATAGGCGATTTTCAAATTTCAAACACTGAATCTCTCAATACCTTCCAAGTCTCTCCTGACGGGCACACAATAAGCAAAGGATGATTCAGGTGTGAGCCATACTATGTATCCCCACCAGGATAAGCCGGGGGGGTGGGGTGGGGGATGGGGTCTGCGGCACGAAAGGACCAGGTGAGGCACAGCAGCTGGAGGGGTGTCCCCCAGCCCCAGCTGGACACATCTGTGAGGAATGATGTCCAGAGCTCCTCACCACCACCCCCCGCCCAACTCCTTTCAGGGGATCTCAGGATAAATTAGGAAGGCTGAGCTCAGGCTTGCAACAGGGGGCTTTGCATCCCAGATTGAGGGTGGTGGGGGACCGAGGGGAGGCGGCAGTGACGCCCTGGGAAGACTCTGTAATGTGGGACATGCTGCAAAAAAGTAAACCCCGCGGGGCTTTGGAGCCAAGAAATTCCAGGATAAGCGTTCCAGTGACATATATGTTTCAAGGAGGGGAGAAACATCACCCTCAAACTGGAATGTTCCCGATTATCTCCTTAACTCGCCCATTCCCGTGGCCAGTGGCCCCAGGGAAAGTGGGAAAATGCACCCATGACTTTCAGGCCATATCACTCTGATTCACAGAGACCATCTGGGTGCTGAGCCCACAGTGATTATTTTTCTAAATTTTCTATAATAAACAGGCACTGGCATTTATGTATGTATTTTTGGCCATGCCGCGTGGCTTGTGGGATGTTAGTTCCCCTACCAGGGCATCCAGGCCTAACCACTGGACCTCTGGGGAATTCCCAACAGGCAGTTATTTCAGAAGAAGAAAATGCATTGACTGTGTACTGCATCTTGTGTGCAGACAGGCAGCGCAGGGTTCCGGTGAGAGGTGCGGACCCCGGAGCCAGGCCCCGTTCTTCCCCTCTCCCCGCTGGGCTGCTCAGCCTCTCCAGGTCTCCGCTTCCTCTTCCCGTCCACATAGGAAAACTGAAGTGCCTGTGCCTTCTGAAGGTTAAACACGTGGATACACAGACAGCACGGAGCACCCACTACTGTTCCTACCAGGCTGCTCTTGCTGTTACTACGCACATATCTTGATCCATTCTCAGCAGCCCTAAGATGAACAAGACAAGGTCACTCCATCAGAGACAGATAGGCGAGGCATTCGAGCTTGTGTGACCTGCCTGGGTTCACACGGGTGGACCCACGACCAGAGCTCAGGATCCTCCATCTGGACCCTGTCAAGGGGCACCCAGTGCCCGCCAGGAAACTGAATCACAGCCCCAGATGAAACCCACCCAGCAAGCTGGCCCTGACCAAGACCCACAGTGGCAAGGGTGAGACGGCAAAGCCCCCTCCTCCCTTGGACCTCAGGTCAGAGGCTGGGAGGTGGTCGAGCTCAGGACACAGGAACAAGGGCCAGGCCGGCCACCCGGGGGCCTCCCTCCTCCTCCCTGCAGCAAGGACTGTCCCACTCTGGGCAGGACTTTCTTTCCCCGTGGCCCCTGCCTGCCTTGGGTGGTGCTTAGACCCCGTGGTAACGATGACCCCACATGTCATTGTTGGGTCAACATGTCATTGGTAATGATGACCCAACATGTTATTGGGGCCTCATTGTTGTTATTCAGTTACTCAGTCATGTCTGACTCTGAAAACCTGTGGACTGAAGCAAGCCTGTCCTTCACTATCTGCTACAGTTTACTCAAACTCATGTCCATTGACTGGATGATGCTACTATCCAACCTTCTCATCTTGTCATCCTCTTTTCTTCCTGCCTTTAATCTTTCCCAGAAACAGGGTCTTTTCCAATGAGTCAGCTCTTTGCATCAGCTGGCCAAAGTACTGGAGCTTCAGCATCAGTCCAATGGATATTCAGGGTTGATTTCCTTTAGGATTGACAAGTTGGATCTCCTTGCAGTCCAAGGGGTTCTCAAGAGCCTTCTCCAGCACCACAGTTGGACCTTTGTCGGCAAAGTGATGTCTCTGTTTTTTTAACGGGGACCTCCCCTGAGCCTCCTCCAGGGCTCCTAGAGAAAACTGTCCCCTTCCCACACAACATAGGTGCAAACTCAGACATCAAACTCCATCCGCCTCCTGAGCAGGGACCAGCAGCCTGCGGGGACGGACGCAGGGGTCAGCAGCACTGGGGCCTGGGGCCCGTCCACCACTGCCACCCCGCATCACTGGCGGCACTCTGCACGGCGCGGAGCAGAGAAGACCACCAACACCCCCGCCCTCCCCCCAGGACAGAGGCAGGGACTGGGGCTCAGGGATGGACTAGGGGAGCCTGTGAAATCCTACGGGCTTGAGGTCTGCGTTCCCCGCTCTGTGCCGTGGGGCCGGGCCAGCTCCCTTGCCCATATCCAGGCCCCAATCTGGGCCACAGCAACCCGGGGGACTCCTCCTCCTAAAGGCCCTTCATGATAAATGCGTGCGTTTTTAGGAAGCACGCTCTCTAATGAGGCGTCATTTCCAGATGCCAGCTCATCACTCTTTTGCCCACAAGCACCTCCTTGTCTGAGCCTCTCTGGACATGGACAGTGATGTGTCAGCGAGACACCCCCCTCCCCCAACCCTCGGGACCCCCGACTGCCTCTCCTCCCACCCCCTGCTGCTGCTGATCCAGGACTCCAAGTCACCCCAGGCGGCCTCAGGGCTGGCGAGCCACGGCTAAGCCCTGGGGCCACAGGCACACGTCCCCAGAGCTCTCGAGGGTTCCTGCCTTTCTGATCCAGGGTCCCGCTTGCACCTGTGGGGCCAGGCCAGCTCCCCTTTTCCCCCAGCAGGCAGCCGCCCACCAGGACCTCCTCCTTTCCCACAGACTCCCCTCCTGGGGACAGGTGTGGAAGGCGTCCCTTCGCCAGACACCTCATGGGCCCGGGGGTATTAAAAGGATAAACTCTAAGGACAGCCGTCTTGACGTGAGGGCACGTTATCCGAGGCAGCCGCCTGCTCTGGGGAGGCCCAGAGCCCAGCGCAGACTCAGCCCCGACACCCCCACCCCCATCACTGCCCAGGGTCACTCTCCCTTCCAGGACCACCCCTTCCCCATCATCATCTAGGAATGGCGACCAACGAGAGCGGTCAGAACTGAGTCTTACTTAAGACCTCTGAGGGAGGTTGTGGATATTGGTTTTCTAATTTATTAGAAAGAAAAAAACAACACTGAGGGGTGTAGGTGGATTTATTTCCACTCTCTGCAGCTTGGCCCTTCCAGACCCCTAACCCAAGGGTCTGCATCACCAGTGATAAAGCAGAGCCTCCCAGGGGAGGGGGAAGGGATGGGGGGAGGGGAGGGGAGGGAGAGGGAGGGAAGGGGAAGGGGTGGTGGGGGAGGGAGAGGGAAGCTCACCTCCCCTGCCTAAGGGGCTCCCCCCCACCCCCCCAATAGGACCAGCCAAGGACAGACATAGGTCCGAGGGCTGGGCACCGAGAGCACCACGCTGCCTGGGAGGCGGTCACAACAGCGCAGGTGCGCCCGGGGCTCTCCCTGCCCGTCCCCAGCAGCCCAGCCTGCACTGGGCCAACCCCTCCTCCTGCAGCCTCATTCCCAGGTGCGGAAATAGGACACTGGAGCAGGTGGTCACTCCTGCCCCGAGGCCCGCACCACAGGCAGCCCTAGAAATGTCTGCCACGTCAGTGACAAAGCCACGCCACCCTCCCCGTCCCCATGGGGAACACGGCCAGCCCAGTCCTGCATCCCTTTCATCTGCCCTTGGCCACCCCCTACCTGCAGCCCCACACACACCCCCTGAGGCCTCTAAGACCCCATTCTCCCCTTTGTGAGCATCCTTCCCGCTTCTTCTAGGCACCTATCAGCAGGCCACGGAGGGGCCAGTGGGGACGATGCGGGGAGACGAGGCTTCTTAGCTGGGCACAGGGCTCCCTTGAACCCACAAAACCTCCCCGGAAGGCTGAAAACCCCAGCCTGCACACAAGCGCATTAGCACCTTTCAGAGCCAAAGTCACAGGCTGGGCGCTGGCCCAGCAGTCCAGACTCAGAGCCGCCTTCTCGCCCCCAGGCCCCCAGTGATGCCCTAAGCCTGCCATTTTCATTAAGGCGAAGGAGGTACTAATGCATATATTTTCAGCCAGAGAATGGCAGCCCACAGACCAATTCAAAAGTCACCAGAGGCCCAGTCTACAGGAAGAGGGAGATTGCAATGCAAAAGAAGGAAATTAGGAGACTTTCCCATGTTCATTCTGCTCCCGCTGGTGATGGCTGCTGCGCCCACAGCCTCGGGGAGCTGGCACGTGCACCTCTGGTTTCGGTGGGGCAGGGGGCCAGCTTGGAAAGCTAAGCCTTCATAGGGGGGTGGGGGGGAGGGCAGGCACTGCTTTCTGACTCTCGGTCAGGGCAGCCCCCACCTAGGCAGGCCCTAGGAAGGCCAAGGCCTGAGGCTGGAAACTGAGCCACCGACGGTCCTGGAAGCCCGACAGACTACAACGGCACAGAGAGGAAAAGCCCCAGTAGCACCAGTTCAGCAGGGGAGGAGGGGCCACCTGGGAACACCCACCAGGGCAACACTGGGCCCAGAAGGGGCCCCGCGCCCAGAACCTGCCCCAGGTTCCTCTGCGGTCTCTGAGCCCCCATGGACCTGGTCCAGCTGCCTCATTTCCCAGCTGGTAAACTGAGGCCCCGGGAAAACGAGGCAGAAGGGAAGCGACACACAGAGAGAAAGTCAGGAAGCAGAGACATGCCTGGAAACATCTACCTAAGCCTGAATCCTTAACTGCAAGAGAGGACCAGGGGCGCCCCTGGGGGCTCAGTGGTAGAGAATCCACCTGCCAAGGCAGGAGCCACGGACTCGATCCGGTCTGGGAGGACCCCACACGCCGCAGAGCACCTAAGACCGTGTGCCCCAGCTCCTGAGTCTGTGCTCCAGAGCCCGAGAACCGCAGCTACTGACATCCGCGTGCCCCGCAGCCTGTGCTCCGCAGCAAGAGAGGCCCCAAAATGAGAAGCCCACGCACCGCCAACTAGAGGGCGGCCCCGCTCTCTGCAACCCAAGGACGTCGGTGCAGCAGCGAAGACCCAGCACAGCCAAAAATAAATACACTAACAAATAACATTACTTTTTAAAAAAAGACGGAGGAGCAGAGGTGTGACTTTCTGAAGATGGTGGGGTGGGGGTAAACCAGAACTTGACCTCCAAACCCGCTAGACCACAGGCTCAATCCAAGATGGTCGGTGTCCAGGACGCCCACTCAGCAAAGAGAGAGGCCATTCAATTTCACTCCCTGCGTCCCACATGGAGCCTCTTGGCTAGGCGTGCGTTAAGCTCATTCATTCTTATTTTTCAAAGTCTTCAGGGAGAAGCAACCTAATGTCCATCGGATAAGGAAATGGATAAAGGTGTAGTACAATATATACTGGGCTTCCCTTACGGCTCAGCTGGTAAAGAATCTGCCTGCAATGCGGGAGACCTGGGTTCGAGCCCTGGGTTGGGAAGATCCCATGGAGAAGGGAAATATTGATATATATAATACAATGGAATATTACTCAGCCATAAAAAGAAGGAAATAACGCCAATGGCAACAACATGACAAGAACCAGAGATGATCATACCAAGTGAAATAAGCCAAAGAAAATTTTCATATTATATCTCTTACATGTGCAATCTTAAAAAAGACACGAACGCATTTACAAAACAGAAATAGACTCACAGACAAATAACAAAGTTATGGTTACCAAAGGCAAAGGTGATGAGGACAAATTAGGAGTTTGGAATGAAAACATATACACTACTACATATAAAATACATTACCCACAAAGACCTACTATATAGCACAGGGAACTGCACTCAATATCTTGCAGTAGCCTACAACTGAAGAAACTACAAAGGAAGAACGTATATATGTATATGCATACGTGCAGCTGAACTGGTTTGCTATATGGCTGAAACTAAAACCACGCTGCAAATCAACTACGTCAATAAAAACTTTAAAAAGAAACTAAACAGAAATTACATATATATATATATACATTGTTTTTTTAATTGTTTTAAAACCTTCGGGGAGGGATTTTACTGTCCCTCCCAATGTGGTCTTTCTGGGTCTTTCCTGGGCCACAGACCAGGCTCCACCTCTTAGAAATAGCACGAGAGCAGTCATGTTGGAGACCCAAGTTTCCCCAAAGCCTGTCATGCCCAGGTTAAGGAGACCACTGCACCCGTGTCCACTGAAGGTCAGCACAGGGCGGGGCACAGCTGACCTTTCAAGCAGCAGGGCCTGCCGAGGGCCCAGAGTAGGCTGAGGGGGCCTGGCTGTCTCCCTCCTATCATGACCCCCAAATTAAAGCCCCAGGCCAGGAAGCTCCAGGGACCCCCACCTGCAGCACCATTTTGGAGAGCAGGAGGGCATGCTGGCCTCCCCACACCACCCCTGCCCACCCCCCGCCCACCGGCCCGCTGGCCACGCTCCTGCCCAGTTTGAGAGTATGAATTGCACCAGAAACAAGGGGTCTTTTCATCCCGCACTGCCTACAAGGACCCAGCCACACACACTGGGGAGCGGATCACATTGCCCACAGCCAGGCCGGCGCTCACGGGAGCCAGGTCTCAACTTGGGGGACGACAGGGATTAAGGGCCCTGCAGGGAGAGGCATGAGATGAGATTAAAGTGCACTGGGGACCACCCTCCAAGGGCAGGGATCACCCTCGAGGGTGAGGACCACCCTCCAGCGCCCGGGACCTCGCAGGGAGGGCAGGAAGCATCCACTGGACCTCCTGACCACACTCGAGAATGGCCTCCAGTCAGCAGGGAGGGGTCCCCAGGACTGGGGGGCTGCAGGCTGGGGTGGGCAAGGCTCCCAGGAAACCCACGGCCGCAGACCAGGGGGAGGAGGGGCAGCAGTGGCAGGGGAAGGGATCAGTGGACCCCCAGGGAGCTGACACCAAGGCCTCCGCCCACCAAGGGCTCCACCACCATCAGCTGCATTTCCAGAGGAAGATGACTTAGGCAGGGGCTCTCTTTGGACCCTTCTGGCCCCCAAGGTCGGGAAGGCTGGAATATTAGCTCGTCTTCCCGAGGCCAAGCCAGTGCCCCAGCAGGCCCTCAAGGGGGAGGGGGAGGGGCACGGGGGGGCACCATCCAGCTGTGATCTCATCAGTCCCTCTGCCCTCCCCTGCCAAAACTCAGGAGTGGGCTTTCAAGGAGGGGCAGCAATCAGCGAAGCCGAGCCCAGGGCTGGACCCCAGGTGTGGTGCACAATGGCTTCACCTGCCAGGGAGACCAGCTGGCATAACGACCCACGGCCAGACTCCGGCAGCTCATTTAACCCTGAAACAGCGCGCCTGCCCGCTGCCCGTCACAGCCACGGAGGGCGGCAGGGGGACCCTGCTGGGGTCTGGCGACTGGCCAGGATGCTGCCAGCATGGAGGGCGGGGAGGAGACAGCAGAGGCCCTGGTTCCCCTCCCCTGCACCCCTCCCTCACCTTACCCCACCATTTCAAAAGCCGTTACTCTGTTTTCTGATCCTGCAGGCTTCTTGGTCTCATTTTGAGGCTGGGAGCAGGGGGCTGGGCTCTGAGGGGGGTGGCCTCCCGCAGCCTCTGGGAGCCCTGCCTGTGGCCTCTTTGGTTTGGGTTTCCTACCCAGATCTATGGACCACCAGCAGGAGTGGCTTCCACGGCTGCAGGGCACCCGGTGAGAGGCTCCTGTGGACACCAGGGGACGAGAGGATGCGGACTGCTGCTCACTCAGCCGGCCACCTCGAAGGGCAGACCTAGGCCTCGAGGAAAGAGCGGGATCCCCATGGGGGCAGGAGGCAGGAGAGGGGGTTCCTGCCTACAGAAGCCCTCAGGGCCTGCTGCGCACCTGCGAGGCAGGCGGACCCTGGGGAGGTGCGTGGAGCCTGGCAGGGAGGGGCAGGAGTCCCTGACACCTGCTTCCTTCTGGGCACAAGAGCAAGCGCAAGACCCAGCCAGGCATTGCCCAGATCGGCACTGCCCACAGAAGTCTCTGAAACGACGGAGAGCTTCCTTTCCTGCGCTGACAACAAGCTGCGAAGCGCTTGTGAGGGGCCTGAGTGCAGCTCAGAAACCAAACCGCTCTTGTTACTTAATCTGAACTAACTCAGATCAAAACAGCCTCCAGTGGCTAGTGGGCAGCTCAGGGCCAGATCTAGGAAACCCTGGGGCAGGACTGCCACCCATCAAGAGGAGGGCACAGGGTGTCAGTGAGACACAGGGGTCCCGACTCAGAGGACACCATCTGCAGGATTCTGACTGGGACACTGGACAGCTGGACATCCAGGCTAGAAGAGAGAAGTAGAGAAAGTCCAGGGGCTCATTCCTGGAGGGAGGCTGCCCAGCAAAGGCGGGAGGCAGCTGGACACCCAAACGCTGTAGCCAGGGAGGTCAGGGTTGAGCGGCCCACAGCCTTGATCTAGCAAACAAGCCCATGGTGGGCATCAAACACCACCGGGAGGTCAGGATGAGGAGAAGCCAGTGGGCCAAGCTGGAGCTGCCTTTCCTGGGACCCAGGGCTGCCAGGGGCCAAGAAGCGGTGGGTGGGAAGGTGGGCTGGGCCTCAGATGCTCCCAGGAGAAGTGAGCAGCGGAAGGAGGGAGCGGGGCAGGGAACAGAAGGGGGAAGATCTTGTTTATTGTTTTGGACCGAGAAACATGAGCCTATTTACAGGGGAAAGGAGCCAGGAGAGACCCAGAAACAAGAGGAGGGGGACACTGGTGGAGGGAAGTCCCACAGGAGGGGCTAGGAACCTGGACCCCCTAGGCTGGAAGGTGTAGAGAAAGAGAGACACCTGCGGTTTGATTTTCTGTCCCAAAGAGAAGTGGGGTGTGTGTGCATTCCCCCAAAATACAGAAAACACAGAGAAAAAGGCGAAAAGGCAGGGCGGGAGGCTCCTATTGTCCACCCCCGGAGCTCTGGGAGATGTGAATCGAGCCTTCTGGGAGCCCCTGGCACAGGCAGCGTGGCCGGAACCTGCCACAAAGGGCCACTCCCAGAGCGGGCTCATTAGGACAGGAGCCGGTGCGCTCGGGGCGGGCGGGCCCATTCAGGGGCGCTGCACAATCGGGCCCTTGTGGGGGGCAGTGGGGGCGGGGGGTTGGCGGGCGGCTCCCGGAGCCTCTGATTCCAAGACAAGAGCACGCCTGCTTCTTGCCTTACAGCCCAGAGCCGACAGAAAGACAGATCTGGGAAGACAAAGAGCTACTTCCCTGACAGTGCACGGGTTATTTCTGGAAATGGGTCGGCTCTCCTGCCGTCTGGGTGCTGTCAACCCTGCCCACCTCTGTCCCCTTGACCGCAACCCCAAGGAGGCCCCCAGCCCCCTCTGGGGCGGCCCAGCCTCCCCCAACCACCACCCACCGCCGGCTCCACGGGGATGACAAAGGCAGTCAGCGCCTCACAGCCTGATGCCTGGCAGTCTGCTCCGGCTCCCGGGAGGCGGCGGGGGGGAAAGGAGGGTGGGGGACCACCGGGCTGAGCCGTGACCAGGGCTGGGGGTGGATGTTCAGCAAACGCAAGGCCAGCTTCAGACCCAGCTTTCCACTGTCCTCCGGGCGGACCAAAGCCAGTTCCCTGGGCATCCAGGCGGCAAATGCGGGCAAGCGACCATCCAAACAGGCCTGTCTCACACTCACGGCTAACGTGAGCCGACACCAGCCTCCAGGCCCGCAGGCCGGGCTCTGTGATGCCCCAGTGTGGGGAGGTGTCCTTGCCGCCAGCTGACCTGCAGACAGGCCACCTCCAGCTCAGGTGGCCCACGGACCCCACAGCTTATCCCCCAGAGCTTCCCACCAGGGAGGAGCCCCCAGGGAGTGTCTCCAACACCCCCAACCCATTGGGCCTATCTCCAAGAACTGGTCCAGGCACTGGCATTTCTTCAGGTTCCCAAAGGTGACATCTAATATGCAGCCAAGGTTGAGAACCACTGATACAAGCAAAGATGCACTTCTAAGGAGTTGTTAAAAGGCAATGAGGAAGCTGGCGGGGGGCCAGTGGGAAGCAAAGTCACCACCCTGGGGGTTGGGGAGGTGATACAGTTGGTTTTTGTTTTGTTTTTTTAAAATAGTTGAAGGTCATTTGATGCCAAATGGCACAAATGGGGAAAAAAAAAGAAAGAAAGAAAGGCAGGTGGCCAAAGCGGATGGACCACCGTTGGGTTTAAAACCAGAGGAAGAACTCATCCAACGCCTCTGGGTTGCTCATTTCTCATCCCACCATTTACTGAGCGTTCACCAAATGCCAGGAAGACTGGACCCTGCCCTGGGGAAGGTTATGGGCTTGGGGACAGACAGGGCAGCAAATGGCATACGTCCAGAACAGACGGTCTTGTCCCGGGCAACCCACACCAGGCGACCAGAGCCCAGCGCGCTCCTCTAACAGCACCCAGGCCTGGAGAAGGCGATCAGATGGCAGGGGCAGGTAATTCCACCGGGCCCTCACCACGGCCCCTCACGAGGACAAGCTGGCCAGCCACTGGCTTTGGCCTCAATGCTGGACAGAGCAGTGCCTGCCTGTCATCACGGCAGCCACAGCCCCCCACCACCCAGACCTGCCCCTGCAAGAGACCTAACCGCAGAGGTGACGGCCAGAGGCAGGATGGGCAGGGCAGGTGGGCCCGTTCCTCGTGGCTCTGCCAGTTAGGAACGCTAAGTCAAGGGGCCAGAGGATGCGAGGCTCTCTGGCACCCTGGGCGTGGCCCACCCCAAGCTTCCCATTTTACAGAGGGTCAAAACGAGGGCCCAGAGAGAAGATGGGGCTTGCGTGAGGTCAGTTTACGAGTGGGCTGCGGCCGTTGGTTCTGCGTTGTTTGATCCACACAAAGAGCCCTGACCCGGAGGGTGGGAGGGGGCACAACCAGGCCCCTAAAGCCGCCCCAGACATGGGGACTATATCAGCTGGTGGGGCCCCCGCGTGCGTGTTCAGCAGAGTGCAAGGGGAAGGGAGCAGACAGACTATGGAAAGTGGCAGTCTCTGAGTACACCCAGGACAGCTGACTGCAGAAAAACTCTCCGAGAAGGTCACAGCTGGAACTGCTCACAGCTGGAAGAGCCCAGCCCAGGGACACGGTGCGGGCAGCGCTGCAGAGCCACCTACCCCAGCATCGCGCAGCCAGCGCCACCCCTCCCAGCCAGATGTGCCAGTGCGCCAGCTGTTCCTCCCTCCATGCCTCGCCTCTCCCCTGCTCTCCTCTGCTTGCACGGACCAGCTCTGTCTCAGCTCCCAGCTCCAGCCACCCCCCTCCACTGAGCTCCGGGCACCCCTGAAGAGGCCGAGAGCCAAACCAGGGCACTTCTGAGAGCACCGAACAGGGCATGATGAAGTCACACGGTGGCAGGGGTACAGGCTACAGCTTCACGTGGACGGCCCCCTCCCCACCCCCCACGTGACCTGATGTGACTTGCCTCTCTGCCCTGAGCCCCTTCCTCAGCAGAAACGGGGACCCCTACTACCCCACCCCACCCCCACCCCAGTGCATCTCGGCACCAGTGTGGCCAAGCCTGGGGCGGGTCCCCTTCCCTTCCCAGTCTCCTCTGAGAGCCTTTAGGGCTCCGGGCAGTTTGCTCCCAGGTTTCCGGCTTTCCCAGGCATGGCATTTCCTCCTCTCTAAGATACCGTCAGTCACAGATGCCCGATTTTCCAGAGCAAGGGAGGGGAAGACCCTACAGTAAACTCACATGCTGATCCTAAGACGCAACCCCGCGTTGCAACAGAGGAGGGGAAAGCCCACGGTCGTTCGAATTCAGGAAATAACAAATGACCAGGGCCTCTGGCCAATGTGGAAGCAGGAAGGAGGAAAGGGAAACAGACCCTCACCTACTCCCCAGGGCCCCTGGCCTCTGCTCTGGTTAAACAACACTCCTCACCTCTGCTTAAACATCATACACAGGGTGTCCCAATAACATTTACCAATGAATCAATACAACTCCTGATCTTTCTGCCCTGCTCCCTGGGCAGTGGAGACCAACAGTGAGTTGCTCAAGAAGAGCCAGGCATCCAGCACCAGGGAGCTGACCCAGCTCCAGACCTGCCCCTCCACCCTCCTGCCCCTGCCTGCCTCCGGCAGCAGGGACCAGCGAGAGGGGGCAGATGACAGTGACCAGCTTCGGTGCCTGGAAGCTCAGGGTGTGAGGCCCATTCCTGGCTGTTCACGATCAAACGAGCCTCAGGTCTGTTTCGCAGACCAACTTGTTCCTCTATCGCCAGGCTTCAGGGGTCCCATCATTACCTCGTTCCAGGGAGATAAGTGCTGCCTCCTTTCCAGCTCTGAAATCCCAGGGCACTCCCTGCAGGGACACCCCCTCACCACACCTTCCCCGGCACCCAGGTTGTAGGCGTGGGCAAAGCCACCATGGGCATAAGTATTCCATGGGTGGGTACAGTGAGTCTGCAGAGAGAGAGGGCGTGCCACCACAGGTGCCGCTCTGCCTGAGCACCCCAACAGCTCAGGGTGGAGCCTCTGACCCCAGATGTCAGGAGTCACAAGGAGGCAGGCGGGACTTTGAGACAGACACGCCTGGTCTGAGGACCTGCAGAGAAGGTTCTCTCCTGTGACCACGGTCCCCGCGACGACCACCCCAGAGGCCCCAACCCAGCCCACACCACGACAGACTCCAGATGGACGCTCCCAAGCTGCCACTCCCCAAGCCCAGCTACATGAATCACCGCGCGTGGCACTCTCAGACTGAGTAACCGCTCAAACGTCTGCTCTTGTTTTCCTTCCTGCTCGAAGGGCGCATTCTCTCAACAACCCGCCCCACCCACCCGCCTCCCAACTATTCTCTGCTCTGTTCTGGACTCGCACAACCAGCTGCCTGGCTGTCTTGAGTGCTTCACTGCAGTGGGTTCGGGACTACCCTGGACTTGCTTGCCTCTCCTGATGTGGAGCTCCCCCACCTCCAGAGGCAACCAGGTCCACCTGGACCACGCTTGTTTGCGGCAGCTGAAGTCCAAATTGCTGGAACTTTGGGGGTCTGCACAGAGCACTAACCCCCTGGGCTGACAGCCCGTCTAGTGGTAGCTCACCAACTCCAAAGCCCTTCATCTCCTGGCTCAACATGCTGGCTCTTGCTGTTCCCAAGAGGCTTCCAGGCCCCCTGCCTCCCCGCAGGTTGTGAGAGCACCTTGCAGGCCCTGGGCTCTTGGCACCCCTGGTCCAGATCCACTTGCAGACCTGCTTCTGCTGCTGGAATGCCACCCCTTTCCATTCAACCAGACAAGGACTCCTGTGGCTGTGACAGGGGGTAGGCACAAGGACCCCTTCACAAGCATGTGATGGGGGTCCCGCAGCCTCACCCGAGGAGGCAAGCCTGCAGGAGTCCAGGTGACAGTGGAGAGTCCTTGAGTCCATCCTTTGAGGCTCAGTTCTCGGGACACAGATGAGGAAATCGAAGCTTCCAAGTGCAGTAAGCTGCCTCCTCTTACACGCTGCTCGCTTTACACACATCCCTGCACTCCCTCCTTCCCCAACAAGAAGGCAGGTCACAGCTTCCCACTTTGCGGATGAGGTAACAGAGGCCCCAGAACTCGAGCAGGGTCCAGGCCTCCGATGCTTTGTGCCAATGAGGAGGACAAGCAGAGCGTAGGAAATCCCCCGCAGGTGTGAAACACAGACAATGAGCAGCGGAAGGTTTCCCTGCTAATCTTGCCACTCCAGGGTCAGCACAAAACCCAGGCTGTGTCCTAGGAACTCAGAGGCCAGGCCCTCAGTGAGGGGCCTGGTGGGGCTGCAGCAGCAGAGGGAAGCTGTCTGGCAGGGAAGCCAGGGAATGAAAACAGAAGTAAGGAGGGACCCAGTGCATGGAAGCTGGCACTTTCCCATCCACACATCTCTGGAGCTGTGAACTTTTAGGCAAGGAAAACAGGACAGCAAGACTGAGGCTCTGGGTCTGGCCAGAGAAGGGGAGCCACACCTTAGCTACACAGGCTTCACCCTGCATGGGTCCATCTACAGGCCACAGGGGCCTTGCTCAGGATTAAGCTCCAAGTAGCTTTCCACTGCTGGTGGGGCCTCTGGGGGAGGGGGGTGGCGGGAGTGTCTCAGACCATCCTGGCCCAGAGGGGCAGTAGGCCCAAGCTCTGACACCCGAGGCTGACAGATCCCCTGAACTGATCCAGCCACCCCTCTCTGCCCCAGCCAGCCCACAGGACTGGGAGCTAGTCACCACACCTCTCCAGACCTCAGTTTCTCCATCTGCGATATGGGACCACTTGGGAGCTCTGAACACAATGGAGTCAGGACTGGGATGCTCTGTGGTAGGTATAAACTGTGAGACACAGGGCACCTGCCCTGGGCTATCAGCCAGCGAGCTCCTGGCCCTGGGGGCATGGTACCCCAAGGCCAGTGACTGGTGGTGGGGTCAGGATGGGGAGGGAGGGGGAAAGGCTTATTCAACCCCACCTCCTTGTGTTCACTGACCTCTGCCCCCAGGCCTGGCCCGGGTTTAGGAAAAGCTGCCCATTAGAGTCCTGCCCCGGGGCTGCTGAGCTGGGATCCCCCTCATAAAGACCTATTCAAGGCCAGAGGCTCGTCTAAGACCCAGACCACCCTCCCTTTAAACAAAAAAAAAAACACAACCAGGAGAACAAACACATCTTATTTTGAGAAGCTCAAACCCTTTATGCAAACTTTTAAAGATATAAACAGGGCCTGTACAAAGGACTGCTGGAGGCCCGTGTTCCTGGGGTTAGCGGAAGGGGGAGTGGCCCATGTGAAGTGCTGGGAGGACTGGGATGGAGGTGAACGGGCACTCGGTGGGCGGCAGGAGGAAGAAAGGAGGCGGGACACACAGGACACGGAGGGGAACGGGAGAACTGTTAAAAACAACTTTTGTTTGAAAACTGCATTAGTTCAAAATGCAAATCCCACTATCTGATGTTTGGGGTTTGCCTGTCCTAGTCTGCCCCCGCCCCCCGACTAAATTAGAGCAAAGAGCATCCCAGTCCAGACTTTAATCAGCTCAGCCCAGACCTCTATCAAAAAAGAAGAAAAAAAAAAAAAAGACCAAGAAAAAGGCCTATTTGAATTCCTATTCACAGGCTGGTCAGGCCCAGGCCCAGCCTGGGAGGACCTGGAATACGGATGGGCCGCCACCCACCACAGCCTCTTAGGGCCCCGAGGGCACCCAGCAGGGCTGCAGGTACTCTGCAGCTTCGAGACAGTACTACAGGGGCCACTGCACCCCAGGAGAAGCAATGAGACACCAGCTCAGTTGCAAACATGGGGAGAGCTATCTGTCTAAGCAGCAAACAGAGTTTCAAAGAGAACGGCTAATGTCTATTTGGCAAACCCCCAATGGGTCCCTCTCTTTCTCATGAGGATCCTTGGGAGAAACATCCATGACAAGGTCCTGACAACTGTTGAGGCCCACTGGCTGCAGGGATAGAGGAGGACCCCTCTACAGAAGAGGAGCAGAGAGAGGCTCGCGAAAGTGAAGTCTCTGGCCGGAGGGAAGAGGGAAAAGATTCAAACAGAAGATTGTCCGAGCCCTCCAGGCACAGGGGGTTATCAACCATCTGCTCAGGGGTCACCGATAAGGAAGTGACATTTGCTGGGACAGGAGAAGCAGGGCAAACGTGAGCCGGAATCGAGAATGGGGAGTCAGCAGTGTCTGTTGATGAATATTAACAGCCAAAAGGACCACAGGCCGGAGATGTGAGCCAACCCGGGGCCTGAGCAGTACACGACCCCCGCAGCACCAGCCAGGCAACTGACAACTGACATTGCAATCTCAGTTGCCACCCCAGGAATTGCTCAGAACGTCTCCGAGCCTCTACTTGCTTGACTGTAAAATGGGGATAATACTGCCTCGCAGGGTTCCTGTGAGGATAAGCTGAGAGGGCAAAGGATCTGAGGCACCAGTCTGTTATCTGATTCCACTTTCACCATCACCCACACTGGGGCCTGTTATCTGCCTCATCTCCAGCTTGCCCTCCGCCCAAAACTACAGGTCCAAGGGCAGAAGAGTGGCTTTGAAGAGAAGGGCCTTTCCTTGTTCCCAGACATCCCACTCATACTGTTGAGAGAACATCTCAAGGCTACGCTCAACTTTGAGACAAAACTAAATTGACAACAATCCCACTGATGAGTGAAATTTGTGATCATAACGCTGAGTGCTTATTTCACCCCGACCCAAAGCTGTGTCACCACAGAACCTGTGGAGTGGGCTGGGAAACCTCAGGTGGGATCCAGTCCTCCACACCTGCTCCGCTGACAGCAGCAGCAACCGAAGACAGGGTCCATGTCTCCTTGTCCAAAATATGCCAGAGCTTCTGCACCAATACGCCCTGACACTTCAGTGCCCTGCAGAGAAACACCCTAGCCAAGTGCCACTGATGACACAGCTGAAAACCAGAAACATTTCGCTTCCTGGCCACAGACTGCCGCAGTCCTCCACTTCCTACTGCACTTGGGGAAACTGAGGCCCAGGACTCTGACCCTCATAAGCACGGCCCCAGAAAACAAGACCAGAGAGGCTGAGACTGGGACTCCTCATTCCCCAAATGGTGCAAACCATCCAACTCTGAGCTACTCCCACTGGCTTTAAGAAGCTTGCTGGTGGGAGGTGGGGTGGATACAAAGTCACTGGAGAGAAACCCAAGTTGTAGCCTTAGATTGCTAATCAGTAACAAAATACGCCTCTACACCTAGCCCTGCCCCAACTCACAGGCTAGGAAGGTAAATAAAAACCGCAAGGGGCTAGTGCCCCGCCTCCCCAGGGGCCAGTTCCCACCCCAGCCCCCACCCCAGGCACCAGCAGAGGCCACTTAGCCACCGAAGCAGAGAGCTTGGCCAGCCCCCACCCGGCTCCCGGGCTGCCACTCAGGGGAAGAGCAGTCAGTTAAGGCCTAGACACATTTTCTCTGAACTAGGAAAGCCTTCAAAGAGAACCAGAAAGGGCTGTTTAATCTCCACCTTCAGGCAAATAGTTCAGGCAGCAGGAAGAGCCACCAGAAGCAGGAGCCAAGCCACCAAAAATGTGGAAAGACAGGGAGGGGAGAGGAGGGAGAGAGACCGGAGGGACAGCCACCGATCAGAGGGCTGGGGATGGGGAGGGCAACCGGCTTCCCCACTCCGACAGAGCCCTCTGTCCGGGGCCCAATAGTCACATGGGCTGGAATACAGTAGCTGGGCTTTCCCGAGGCCAAGGTCCTCCCACCCACACCCCAGCCGCTGCTGCCAACCTCGGCACTTCCTGGAAAGTGAGCGGCAGTTTACAGACCCCTTGAGAGGCTTTTATCTTTGCCTCAAATCCGGGAGGTAGGATTACGGGCTCCATTCTACAGATAAGGAAACTGAGGCCCGAGGAGATAGAATGCCAGGATCCAGTCCAAGCCTATATTCCTCTGGGAAATCTTAAGAGCCTCAGTTGAGAAAAATCCCCTGGGGGGGAGGGCGGGGGGTGGGGGTGGGGAGCGCTGAGAAAGAAGAGAGTAATAGCAAACCAGGAAGGTTCTCCGACCCCCAGTACTCTGGGCCCAGCTGTCTGTGACCCTTCCTTGGGGCAGACAGCAGGGAGAAGCCCAGGTGGGATGCCAGCTTCGCCCCGGCATACAGGTGACGTTGCTTGGGGGCTGCCTGTTGTTCCAAGAAGAGGGAAATTTTCACTTTCCTTCAAAGGGCCTATCACTTTTTTCCCCCCATCATTAAAAACTTCCCGGTCCCGGGCCAGGGTTTCCAGGCAGAGCTGCGGCACCTCCAGCCAGCCCTACGGTCCCAGATTGGAGAAACTTCTGAGGAGTCTGGGGTCCCCGGACCGGCTGCGGATTCAGCGTGGCAGGGCCACGCCTCCATAGCTTAACTGGAAAACTCAGCACCAAAAAAAAGCCCCGCCACGGGCGGGATGGCGATCTCTCCGACGCCAGCCGGAGGAGGGGTCCGGAGTGGCGGCCGCCCGCGGGGGAAAGGTCTCTGGGCCCGAGACGCGCCCTGCCCGGCGGGCGCCGTCCTTACCGTGCAGGCCGTTGGGGATGCTTCGGTGGTGCGGCGGCGGCGCCGAAAGGTCGTCCAGGGACCGGCGCGTGGCGACCGCCTTGCCGTCGGGGGCCTTGGGCGGCCCGGGAGGCAGCAGCGGCGGCGGGACGTGATGGTGATGGTCGGGGCTGCCACCGCTGCCCGCGCTCGACGTGCTGCTGCCGTCGCCCACGTCCCGGGTGCCCGCGCCCGCCGCGCCGCCGGGCAGCGGCCCGCTCAGGCTGGCCTGGCTGTCGATGGAGCTGCGGGAGCCGGCGCCGCCGCCGCCGCCGCCCGCGCCGCCCGCGCCTCCCGCCAGCGCCGCGCGCTCCTCGTCCAGCAGCAGCACCAGTTCTTTGAGCTCCGGGTTCTCGCGCAGCAGGGCCTCCTGGCGCGCCTCGAGCTCGCGCAGCTTCTGCTGCGAGCGGGCCACCTCGTGCCACACGGCGCCGGCCGCGTGGCGCCCGAAGCGCTGCCACTCGCGCGCCAGCTTGCGCCCCTTCTGCCGGTCGTCGTCGAGGAAGCAGCACAGCTCGCGCAGCTCTGGTTGTCGTCCTGCAGCCGCTGGTTCACGTCCTTGAGGCCGCGGATCTCCAGCAAGTGCTGCTGCAGCCTCCGGTTCACGTCGCGCATCAGGCCGCCGTGCTCCAGCATGAGGCCCACCTTCTCGCCCTCCGCGCGCCGCAGTCTCCGCGCCAGCTCCTCCTTGCTCCAGCGGAGCAGCTCCTCGTCCGGCACCTGGCTCAGCTCCTCCGACGCCGCCGCCGCCGCCGCTGCCGCTGCCGCCGGGGGCTTCGCCATGGCGGGGCCGTCACCGCGGCATCGCCCGCGCCCTCGCCCGGCCGGCGCTCCCCGTGCTGGGGCTGCGCTGGGCCGGTCCGCGCGCGGGCGGCGGAGTGGGGTGGGGGGTGGCGGCCGGGGGCGCGTGCGGCCCGCCTCGCGCGTCCTCACGCAGCGCCTGCCCGCCGCCCGGGCCGCCCCGGGGAATCGGTGCGTCTCGAGACTTGGCGAGCTGAGAGCGCTGCTGCGTCGGCGGCCGCGGTGCCGGGCTCTCTCCCGGCTCCGGCTAAGCAGGCGGAGGCCCGCCCCGGCCCAGCTCCGGAGCCCCAGCCGCCCCGCCTACTCCGGGGCGGGGCTCACGCGGCCCGGGCCCCGCCTCCGGAGGGGAGAGAGCGGCCGGGCGGGCGGGTCCCCTCGTCTCCCCCGCGCTGTGCGCCCGCCCGCCCGGCGCCCAGCCAGAGGCGCGCTCGAGCCGTGGTCCCACCCCCGCGCCCGTCCGATTGGGCCTCCCTGGGGGTGTGTTGGGGGGCGGGGCGCACTCGGGGGACGCCGCGGGAGATGGTACAGTCCACGCTCCGGGCTGCCCACCGCCCCCTCCTTCCGCGGTTCAAGTTTCTGCGGCCGGAGGACGCGGCCTCCGCCAATCCCAGGGCTACAGGGCGCTTTTAAAATGCAGGTACGGCTGCGAGGAAAGGGGGGGGGGGGGGGGGGACGGTGGGAAAGGTAGGGCAGGGCTTCCCTTAAAGGAGACGCGTGGAAAGGGCGCCCAGCCCCTTCCTGGGCCCGCGCGCCCCGCCCGCCGTCCCCGCTCCGAATAAACAAATACCCACGATCGGAAGGACAGCTCCCCTTCTCCCTGCCGAGGGCACCAGAGTCCAGCTTAGTCTGAGATACGGCGGACAATAGGACTCAGGCCCGGGAGTCCCTCTCCCCGGCGGAGAGCTGCTCTTTGTCCGCTTCCCTGGCCCCCGGCTCCTCCTCCACCCCGGTCTCCACCGTGGTCCCCAACCCTGAGCGCGCCGAGGTTGCAGCGTTTTCCACTCAAGCCGGGGGCTGTGGCGCCGGCGTCTGTGCCCCAGGAGGGCCAGGGGGCCTCACTCACCGTCCCCGATCGGGGTCCCATACCCTTCTCCCTGCCCCGAGAGGGCGAGGGCTTGAGGACACGCACCGTTCCCCCGCCAACCCGACCGCTTGTCCCGGAATGCGGGAGGGAATCTGTGACTCGCGACATGGAGACCACGGGGGAGGGGAAGGTCTTTCACTGGGTTCTTAACTCGGGGCGGGGGCGCTTATTCCGCGGCAAAAGAAAACAAACCCTCCCCCGGCCACCTCTCCTGGCACCCGGGTCTCTCCCCACCGGCTTGTGCGAATCCTTCTGGTTATCCTCGCGTCCCTGAAGTGCATTTACGGCGAGTCTGCCGCCAGGCGGGAGGAGGGGGCATCCCTCCCCCGGGGACCCGCTTGGAGATAAAACCCGCGCCCTCGACAGAGAGCGCCACGGCCCGCGCGCGCGCTCTCGCGCGGCAGCGGCTGTCCCGGCTTACAGCGACCCAGCCATTCATTGGACAACCGTGTACAGCGCCTCCTCTAAGCCAGGCTTCTTCTGGACCACTGGGGGATTTTCTAGGGGACTGGCGGCCACTGCCCGCTGGCGGGACTTTGCACTCTGCGGGGAGGAAGGGCGAGAAGAAAACCAACAAACTGGAGAACTGTGAGGCTGTAATAAGTGCTGTGCAGGGGATTAAGACCAGCTGCTGTCGCAGAAAGTGATTATCAGTTACTTTAGATCCCGTGGTCAGGGAGGACCTCTGAGGAGGTGCGGTGTAAGCTGCTGTCTGGGTGACGGAGGACAAAGATAAGGGGGAGGGCACTCCAGGTAAAGGGAACAGCTAGTGCAGGCCTAGGGTTGGCTTTCAGTGGGCTATTCAAGGAAGAGGTGTGAGAGGTGAGGTCAGAGAGGCCAGATCATCCGTGATTCTAAGGCAGCTGGGAAAGCCGTGGGGGAATTAGCAGGACACAACACTACCCGATTTGCTTTTTAAGAGCTTCCCTCTGATGGCTCAGACAGTAAAGAACCTGCCTATAGTGTAGGAGACCTGGGTTTGATCCCTGGGTCAGGAAGACCCCTGGAGAAGGAAATGGCAAACCCACTCCAACATTCTTGCCTGGGAAATCCCCCCCGGACAGAGAAGCCTGCGTGGGCTAGAGTCCATGGGGCTGCACAGAGTCGGACAGGACTGATTGAGTTAACACTTTCTTTTCTTTTTCTGGCCCATATGTGGAAAAGAGGTGGGGGTGTGGGGTTGCAGGATAGTACAGATTCACTGCTCCCTTCCCTACTCCTCCACCCCTCTCTCCATATAGATAGATGGTTAGGAAAGGGTAGTGAGGAAAGGAACCCACTCCAGTGTTCTTGCCTGGAGAATCCCAGGGACGGGGGAGCCTGGTGGGCTGCCGTCTATGAGGTCGCACAGAGTCGGACACGACTGAAGTATCTTAGCAGCATTGAGGAAAGGATGAGCTGGGGCAGGGAGGGGAGGGGAGCATAGCTTTGAGGGTCAAACCCCAGGGTAGCCAAGGATCCCCCAGGCAGGTGAACCAGTCCCTGGGTCCTGCGGGTGGTAGGGGGGTGTCACCCTCCCCACTGGGGCACTGTGCTTCTAGGACCCAGCCCAGGGCATCTAAGTTTGAGTTTGAGGAGGAGAGTTCCAGCTCTCACCTGAGAAGGCTAAGGTCTTTCTTACCTAAAAGGTCAACCAGAATGAACAGCTCCCTGGAGGCTGTCCCCAGAACAAAGCCTGGACAGAGAGATGCTCCTGGGAGAGTGAAGGGTGAGCACTAGGGAAGTCGCTGAGATGTTGGCACTGTTTGTGGGAACCCCCTCCCCTCAATTTGAGCGTGGCCCCAGCTTGTTCCTGTGGCATCTCAGTCCTCTGATCCTCCAAGGCTGGCAGCTTCAGCTGAACTTTCCAAGAGAAAAATGAAGCCTCCATCTAGATGTGGTTTACTTGCATCAACTACAGGGTGTGGGACCCAGAGTCCACCTTGCCAAAACTCACAAGAGCATCCCTAACGTCCCTCTGATGCAGCAAAGACAAGGGGCTAGAGATGAGGCTACTGGGTAGGTGGTCTCAGGGATGCTCTCCCCACTGTGGCTGGACAGGCCGGGGCACAACAAGACTGACGGCAAGAGGGTGAGAGGGTTCATACTTGAAACCGGGTCCTGAAGCATGGGGAACCATCCAAGCCAGAGCCCCCTCCCTAAGGGTCCGGCAAGTGCCAAGCCCCCTAGAACATTTATGGTCCAACAGACCCTATACCCAAGCCAGGATCCCAAAAATGTCAAGTGTCTTTGGCTTTTTAGCTATGTGATCATAACAAGATCTGCTTTGTCATGAAACCTATGAAACTGAACCATGGATCTCTAATACAGTAACTCTTACAGCCCCATGTACTATAGCCTGCCAGGCTCCTTTGTCCATGGGCTTTTCCAGGCAAGAATACTTGGAGCAAGTTGCCATTTCCTCCTCCAGGGGATCTTCCTGACCCAGGGATAGAACTCAGGTCTCTTGCATTGCAGGCAGTCTCCTGCATTGCAGGTGGATCCTTTACCAACTGAGCCACCAGGGAAGCCCCTAATAATTCTCTAAATGGCCAGGACAAGTAGCTGCGGGTCTTGGGAAAAAATAAAGATGCACCACCACCACTCCTCAATTTTTTTCTTCTTCTTCTGAATCTCCGGGGCTTTAAATCTCCATTTAAAGCCACACAAACGTTTCTGAGAGCCAGCTTGGGTGGCAGCCAGCACACTAATACTTAGTAGACAAAATGATCCCTGATCACAGGGCCTGCGAGCCTGGAAAATGGGAGGAGCGCACTGGGGTGAGTAGATCGTCTCCACACGGGGAGGGAAAGGGGCTTCTTGTGCCTCTGTGGCTGGGCCCTGAGCAGAGGCCTCCCAGCAGCCACTCTTTGCTGTTCGCTGAGTAAATGCGTGATCAATTGAGTCTGAGTCCCACATTTTGATGATGAAAAAACAGCCCCAGCAAGGAAATGACTTGCCTAAGGTCACTTTCATTCACTGATTTCCTAAACACACAAACATAATTAACTGTTTATGCATAAATGCATATGTATATATATGTGCAATCAGATATGCATTGGAAATACAGTGTGGTAAGTACCACAGAAGAAAGGAGCGGGACCCATCACTGTGGGAGCGTCCTGAGGCCATGGAGGAGGTGACCCCTACCCGAAGGGAATCTTAAAGAGTAAGAGAGTCTAATCAGACTGTAGATGGGGAAGGAGAGGGTTGAGATAATCCAGGTGGAGGCAACAGCAAACCCAAGGTCCAGAGGTGAGCAATGGTGAGGGGTAGAAAGAGGCAGAGATCCGCAGGGAACAGTTCCAGCGGAAGTGTGGCCCCCTTCCTGGGGCTCTGACGGCTAGGAGCAGCAGCAGCAATAGCAATAACCATCACCTCTCACCACACACCCAGTGAGCGCCAGGCGTCCTCAACCAGCCCTCGCGCGACCATCAGAATGACAACGTCATCACCGCTTTGGAGGATTTAACATGGATTCCTACTGGCTGTGTTGTTTGTCTCCACAAAGCTCAGATCACTGAGTGCAAACTTATGGGCAGTGTTCAGAGGGTGGTGGATGTCCAAGGACTCTGGTGTGGCCAGTGGAGGTTTGTGTGGTGGCTGAGGATTTCTGCAGGTCAGCGAGGCAATGGCAGCTGACAGGTCCAGGGCTGGGCTCTGGGGTTTCTTCTCTGCACCCCACCCTGCACTCCTGAACAGGGGAAGTCACCATGCACACCTGAGAGGCCACAGTGAAATCAGGGCCCATGGAAAAGCAAGTGGAATTGTTATCAATAAAGGGCAGTGTTTGCAGAGCACTTGCTATGTATCTACCCAGCCCTGGGCAAGGCTTCACAGGGATTGCCTCACCGAGTCCTCAATGCAGTCCTCAGTTAAGAGCCTCAATCCCCGTTTCACAGAGGGGCAAACCAAGGCTCACAGGCTAGGTCACTTGTGCCAGGTCACAAGGCAAGCAAGTGAATGAGCTGAGATTCAAACCCACGACCTTCGGGCCCATAGACTGCAGCCTCCTGCATGCCACTGCTCGGCAACACCCTTTTCACTGTGACTCCGGGTTCTATGATGGGGAGGCCTGCGCTTTGCCCACACCACGCCCATCACCCAGCTTCTTCCTTCCACCTTCCCCATTGTCCCCAAGCCAGAGGGACTCCCTGCACCTCTGGAGGGACCACTGGGTAGAGCTTCCAGCTCTCCCTGCTGACAGATCCCTAACCCCCCTTACCCTCTCTGAACCAGTTTTCTCCCCTGAGCCTTCCCTCACAGGGCCAGTGTCAAAGCCTGGAGAAATGTGCCTCTGCTGCCTGTTCTTCTCCCCACCCTCTGGATCATGACAATCTTCCCACAAGGACATTTGCACTGATTTTCCAGATGCAAACCCTGAGGTACACTGAAACAAGGGCTGTCCAGGAAGCCTAGTGCTTGCCCCTGGCAAACAGGGCTACAAAAGATGCTGGCTATGGCCTTGGGCTGCCACCGACTTCCTTCTGGGATGGGTGCAGCACAGAATATGAGGTTTAGTGATGAAGGGTCTCAATTCTCACACTTTTCAGTGGGGAAACTGCAGTGATGCTGGGCCACTAGCAGGCAAGTTTACTGGGATATCAGCCGCAGGAGCACAGCACTGGAAGGTCTATGGGGGGGGGCTCGCTCACTCACATCCTTTCCCAGCTGCCAGGCCCCTGGGTGCTGGAGATCAGGAAGTCGCTGACACACCGCACAGCTTCCAGAACCGCCGATGTCACAGGCAAAAGCCTCAGCGGCGTTAACCTAAGGGCGCTAGTGGAAGGAATCCGCCTGCCAACCAGGAGATATAAGAGACAGGGGTTCAACCCCTGCATCGAGAAGGTCCCCTGGAGAAGGAAATGGCTACCCACTCCAGTATTCTTGCCTGGAGAATCCCATAGACACAGAGGAGCCTGGCGGGCTACAGTCCCTGGGGTCACACAGAGTTGACACGACTGAAGCAACTGAGCACAGCACACACTCCACCTAAGGGCAGTGGGAGCCGCAGAAGAGTACAGAGCAGAAGAGAGACCTGGCAGATTTTGTTTGATAAAGACCAAGTGACTGGAGCTGTGAGGGGAAGAACGGATCAGAGAGAGTCAGCTGAGGCTGAGACACAGTCAGAAGACTGCAAAGCCAGGGCGGAGGTGAGAGAAAGTTGCCTTTAGGGATCAATTCAGTGGTGGGGAGCGACTCACATCCCTCCCTGCCTCTCCCTTCCCCTCTGGAACACCCTCCTCCCCCTGCAGCTGCTGAAACCGGCTCAGACCGTTGCTCCCGGGAGCAAAGCACTGAAGGGGTGGGAGGGAAAGGGGAGGGGGCAGGGGGAGGGGAGGAACCCTCGGGCAAAACCTAGTGATGAGAACTCTTTGAAGGACCAGCTCCCAGCTCCGCACACTGCAAAACACTAGTCTTCTCATTACGAGTGATTTCCTGCCGCAACAAACTGCAATGCAGGTGCCTGGAGCCCTACTGCCCAGCTTAAGGAGTCACCGGTGTCACTGGCCCCTGGAGCCCCTCTCAGGCCACCTGGCCAGCCCAGCGGACCCCAGGGTGAGCACGATCCTAAATGCTGCATTGCTTGCTCCTGTGTCTCACAGTGCTGTATTTCCCCCTTGTAATATACTGCTTAATCTTGCATGCTTTTGAACTTTATTCAAATGGTATTATACTTCATCTGTTCTCTGGCAGCAAGCTTTTAAGTCACACATTATTGTGTTGAAATATGTCGCTGGGGTTCATTTATTTGCACCGCTGGCTGTAGAGCGAGGTTTCCCAGCCTCAGCACCATTGGCAGTTTGGACTGGAGAAGTCTTTGTTGCAGGGGCAGGGGAGGAGGCATCTTCCACTGAGATGCTTACCAGCTTCTCTGGCCTCCACCCATTAGATGGACGTGACGCCTGTGTCTCTGTTACTGTGAAAATCAAAGATGTCTCCAACCTAACAAAGTGATACAAATGCACTTATTTACAAAATAGAAACAGACACTCAGAAAACCAATTCATGGTTACCAGAGGCAGGAGGTGGCAGGGAGGGATAAATTAGGAGTTTGGAATTAACATATCTGTTAATTCACCATTAAAGTGTATTTAATTCACCATTAAATACACTTTAATGGTGTCTGACTCTTTGAGACCCCATGGACTATAGCCCACCAGTCTCCTCTGCCCATGGGATTCTCCAGGCAAGAATACTGGAGTGGGTTGCCATGCCCTCCTCCAGAGAATCTCCCCAACCCAGAGAACAGACACAAGCTACTATATATAAAACAAATAATCAACAAGGACCTACTGCACAGCACAGGAAACTCTGTTCAGTATTCCATACTGACCTAAATGGAAACGGAATAGATAATATAGCCGAATTGCTTTGCTGTATACCTGAAACTAACACAACATTGTAAATCAACTATACTCCAGTATAAAATAAACATTAAAACCCAAGAACAAAAATGTCTCCAGACTTTGCCAAATGCCGCTGAGAGCGAAATCTCCCCAGCTGAGAGCTCCGCCATCTAACTTCCGTTGCATGGATGCGTCGCCTTCACTTCTCTTCTCCTGTTGAAGGACATTTGTTTCTAGTTTTCGGCTGTAACCAGCCGTGCCGCCGTCTGTGTCCTCATGCTCACAAGCACGAGCTTCTCTTGGGCCTGCACCCTCGTGGCTCTCAGAGCATAAGAGAAAGCCTGGCTAAATTTCATACTGGAGGTGCCCAGTATATTGGGGGGGTGGGAGGTGGAGCGGAAAGAAACACTCTAGCCTCTGGGCGAGGCTGGGCTGTGGGGAAGTTGCCCCCGCCTCCAGCCCCCAGGATGTGACCTGATCTGGGCGAGGCTGGGCTGTAGGGAAGTTGCCCCCCGCCTCCAGCCCCCAGGATGTGACCTGATCTGGGCGAGGCTGGGCTGTAGGGAGGTTGCCCCCCCGCCTCCAGCCCCCAGGAGAGCCCGCAGCTGGGCAGAAGCTGTGACATGACTAACTTTACCAGCCAGACCATCAGCCGGGCCCACCTCTTTGTCCACCGCTGTTTGACTTCTTTGAAATGTTTATCAAGCTGACACTGAAAGTGTGCAGAGACACCAGTGAGACACGCCTCATGCTAACTTGCCAGATATACTGGATTTACTCCAGGTGATAAGTTCCAGACCCCAGGCGCATGGTCTTTGAGGCCAGCGGTGCTTCTCTGTGACCGTCATCACTGTGCTGGGAAGGGGGAAGACCAGGCGAACCTGGGCTCCCACCTGTGATGGGGTTTCCATCTGCCAGCCTGCAGCGGTATCCTCCTCCAGGAAAAAGTCCCACCCTTCTCTGGGACCCTCCCAACCGTGTTCCGTGGGGGTCTGCGGCTGCACCATCTGCATGAGATAGCTCTGGGCCGCGCCTCCAGAGACCCTCACTCCCACCTCCAGGTCCCACCTCAGCCTCTGGATGCCCTGCCCACCAGGCCTGGGCAGCTGCCCTTCCGGCCCTGCCCTCTGCAGAGACTGGAGACCAGCCTCCTCCGCTGCTGAATATTTCATGCTCTGATGGTGGAAATGAAGTCGGCGAAGACCTCAGTTGTTAATGTGGCTGCTGCCAGTTCCGAGACCAGCCTTTCCCGCTCTCTCCAGCCTGCCGCCTCCTGTTTGATGCAACAACAGCTGTAATAGTGATTCCTCCTGTGGCCTGACCTGGGCGAGGCTGGGCTGTAGGGAAGTTGCCCCCTGCCTCCAGCCCCCAGGAGAGCCCGCAGTGGGGCAGAAGCTGTGACATGAGTAATTTTACCAACCAGGCCATCAGCTGGGTCCACCTCTTTGTCCACCGCCATTTGAACTGTGGTGTTGGAGAAGACTCTTGAGAGTCCCTGGCCCAGCAAGGAGATCAAACCAGTCAGTCCTTAAGGAAATCATCCCTGAATATTCATTAGAAGGCCTGTGACTGAAGCTGAAGTTCTAATACTTTGGCCACCTGATGCGAAGAGATGATCATTATAAAAGACACTGATGCTGGGAAACATGGAGGGCAGAAGGAGAAGGGGGTGACAGAGGACAGGATGGTTAGATGGCATCACCAACTCAGTGGACATGAGTTTGAGCAAACTCCAGGAGACAGTGAAGGACAGGGAAGACTGGCATGTTGCAGTCCATGGGGTCTCAAAGAGTCAGACACGACTAAGAGACTGAACAACAGGACATTCCCCAGTGTCCTCCCAGCGGAGAGCTGGGACCTAAGAGAGTGTATGTGGAATGAATGAATGATACAGGAGGGAGCTGGTTAAGTAGGAAAGCCCTGGAGTTAGAATCTGTGTCTCTAACCTGATACTACACACTGGGGGTGGGGGGGTGGGGGTGTCCTGCCCCTCCCTGAGGCTCTGGATCTTAGGAGGAAATGGAATCGTTCCCTCCTCCTGCTGGGATGGAGAGATACTTAAAGGCAGACTCAAACCCTGAGCCACACAGTGAGACAGGTGGGATGCTGGTCTGCTAGGGAAAGGTTTGGGAATCCCCCAGAGCCTAGTCAGAGACTCTGAGACTCTAGGAGAAGGGCTGATCCTTCTTTCCAGCACAGGCTCAGTTCCACCAAGACCTAATTCCAGGACACAGCTTTGCAATGGAGAATCACATCTTAGCATCCCAAACTGTCAGAGCCCCTGTAAATGAGTCAGGGTCCTAATGAAGCTGAGCAAGGCCCTGTGGGGCTCCCAGGCCTGTCTGTTCCCCATTTCGTATAGGCAAGACTCGAGGCGTCATGACCTTCTCTGAGTTCCAAAGTGTGGGTTTGAACAGTTGCTAAGCAAGGGAGGAGCAGCCAGGAAACCCCCTGAGGCCAGATGAATATGATCAGAGAAGCTCATCAAGAATCAGACCATCCTGCTCACACTCTAACCTAGAGACCCCACACTTGACTCCTTATAAAAATCCTCATCAGGTTTTTGCAATGGAGACACACAATTTTTCAAGGCAGAAGCCCAGTGTGTCTCCCTTTGCCTGGCAAAGCAATAAAGCTACCCTATTCTGCTTCACCCAAAACTCTGTCTGCAGGATTTGATTCGATACCAGTGCTCAGAGAGGCCACACTCTGAGTAGCACTAAGGAAGCAGCTATCTCCTGCTCCAGGGGATCTTCCCGACCCAGTGATCAAACCGTAACTCCTATGTCTCCTGCGCCGCAGGTGATTCTTTCCCTGCTGAGCCATCGGGAAGAATCAGACACGACTGAGTGACTACACAAAGCACACCAGAGGGTAGCTGGCTCTGAGCAAGGCCAGGGGTCAGATCAGTGGTTGTCAGCTCTGGGGACGGACTGCTTAGGCTCACCTGTGTGCGTGCTAGGTCGCTTCAGTCGTATCCAATTCTGTGACCCCAAGGACTGTAGCCCACCAGGCTCTTCTGTCCCTGGAATTCTCTAGGCAAGAATATTGGAGTGCGTTGCCAGGCCCTCCTCCACGGGATCTTCCCGGCCCAGGGATGAAAACTGCGTCTTCTACATCTCCTACATTGGCAGGCAGATTCTTTACCACTAGCACCAGCTGGGAAGCCCCTCATAAGCTGGTAAAATGCAGATGCCCAGGCCCCACCCCAGACCCATTCCATCTGGAAGAGGGGAGTCTATCAGGCAGGGCTGAGAAGGACCAGGTTAGATGAAGTCCTGGTTCATTGGCACCAGGCTACCCAAGAAGCCACCACCACTTCTGGGGGCACTCCTTTCTCCAAGTGTCTGGATTTAGAGGTTTTTCTCTAGGTTCTCCAAATACCCCAGATAATCTTCAGATACACTGCTGAGGTTAAGGAAGGGGCTGAGGGATTCTGGCATTCACTCTAGAGTTCACTTAATGCCCACCCCACCTTTTTTTTGACCCATATCTAATGGAACAAAATGAACGGAAGGAAAATATTGGTGATATACAAAAATTATCTGGGACTGATGGATACAACAGAGAAGGCAATGGCATCCCACTCCAGTCCTCTTGCCTGGAAACTCCCATGGACGGAGGAGCCTGGTGGGCTGCAGTCCATGGGGTCGCTGAGTCAGACACGACTGAGCGACTTCACTTTCACTTTTCACTTTCATGCATTGGAGAAGGAAATGGCAACCCACTCCAGTGTTCTTGCCTGGAGAATCCCAGGGATGGCGGAGCCCAATGGGCTGCCATCTGTGGGGCTGCACAGAGTCAGACACGACTGAAGCAACTTAGCAGCAGCAGCAGCAGATGGATACAAAGTACCAGCACAGAAGTGGAGAAATCGTCATAGTGGGCACATCCTTGTAAAATCTGAAAAGATTAGGGTGGAGGAGATCCTAAAAATCTCCAGAAAGAAAAAGAGAGAGAATAGGAGAGAAAGAGAGAGATCACACACAAAGGATCAGGAATCAGAAACCCTGACGTCCTCAACAGTAACTCCAAAAGCTAGAGGATCTTGGAGC
Source organism: Nanger dama (assembly GCA_917880005.1). Classification (NCBI taxonomy): domain Eukaryota; kingdom Metazoa; phylum Chordata; class Mammalia; order Artiodactyla; family Bovidae; genus Nanger; species Nanger dama. Next base: position 5,548,630 of record CAKJTW010000063.1, on the reverse strand, counting down.
AACATGTTCAAGATTCTGAAGGAAAATGATTCCGGTGTCTGGCCTGTTAAGTATGAGGGTAAAGTCTGACATGTTCAGATTTTTTAAATTTGTTGACTTATCTTGGCTGCGCTGGGTCTCCGTTGCTGTGCATGGGCTTTCTCCAGGTGCGGTGAGCGGGGGCCACTCTCTGCTGCAGCGCCCTGGCTTCTCATTGTGCTGGCTTCTCTGGTCATGGTGCACAGGCTCTAGGCACTCCGGCTTTGGTACTAGCAGCAGACAGGCTCGGTAGTTGCGGCACACAGGCTTCGCTGCTCTGAGGCATGCGGAATCTTCCCACACCAGGGCTCGAACCTGTGTCCCCTGCATTGGCAGGCCGGTTCTTATCCACTGCGCCTCCAAGGAAGTCCGAAAAGTCCCCAGATTTTTAAAAAGTACCTCCCATGCATTCTTTCTCTAAAAATTGGGAACTAAACAAAGACACAAGAAGATCTAAAATTCAGGACGTGGGGAATTCCAAAGTGGTGATATATATCGTGAAGGACGAAGAAGTCTGGCGTGCTGCAGTTCACGGGGTCGCAAAGAGTCGGACACGACTTAGCGCCTGAACAAAGGTGATGGCACAGGGAAGTCGGACAGCAGGGGTGGGAAGGGGCGCCAGGAGGAGCTGGCCAAGAAAGAGAGCACAACTCATGGATTGCCTGGGGCCTCAGCTACCTAGCGAGGAGCATTAGAGCCTGTCGGAGAGCCTGGTGGTGAATGAGTGACACCACAAAGAAAACCAAGCAAGTCAAGACAAGGAGGCAACAGTCCCCAGGAAACCCAGAAGTCCTGCGAGGAAGGAAATACAGTCACGGGATGTACTGTGGCTCCGTTGGCCATAGTGTTTAAAGAGCATCATATGTAAGCACTGATTTAACCAAAGAAAATTGTGGTACAGTTTTACTAGGAGGATGGGAGAAGAAGGGGTGGCGTGTGTGGGGGTGGTTTATCAGTGGAGTAAACCTTCCTGGTCCCTAAGAGAAAGGCAGTGATAATACCTAAATTGGAAAGTCAAAGAAGAGCCCTGTAAGTGTGCTGTTTTCAACTGTGGACAAAAGAAGAATGGAAAGCACTTGCCTCTGGGATGCAGGATCAGGATGGGGTGGAGCCATGAGGCAGGGGTTTTTGTCTTTCTTAGGCTTTATTTGATTTTGAAACTCTGTGCACGCGTATTTAAATTAATACATTTTTAACAAGCTGGCATTGGACTTATTAGAAACCCTGGAGGGCTAGAAGATCACAAGAGTCATCAGTCGCCTTAAAAGTCTAAGGGAAAGGATTTCCTGCCTGGATTCTGTGCCCACAGAGAGCATCAGCCAGATATGAGACTGGAATATAAACATTGTCAGAAATGCAAGGTCACCAAAAAGGAGAAAATGGACTGCCAGGCACCTCTCAGGAAGCTTTTGAAGCACACGCTCCCCTAGGAGCTGAGAGGGGACAGGACGGCTCCCCACGGGGGCCAGTCCTTCAAGGGGGAAGAGGGTGGAGGAGGGGAGGAGAAGGGGAGGGGCCGGCCCAGAGATCTGAGCAGAGTGGAGAGATCTCAGCCTGGAAGAGCCAGGTGGGAGGGGCGAGATAAGACATCCAAATGCCTGACCATTTGACCATCCCGCCACTAGGTTAGAGCACAGCAGATGGAAAAAGAGACATCTTACAAGTTTGTGGGTTTTTTTAAACGCATTAACTCCAGGGCATAAACAAACTCCACCAAAAAGAAATTCCTTGACTTTCGTAGGCAACATTTATAGAATCAAAATGAAACCCTGGACCACTGGTCACCTAAGCACTGAGTTGAGCCCTCAAGAAGCTGACAGAGAAGATGTTGAGAGTGGGCGGACTTAAGAGAGTTGAAGGCTTATCCATCATGGCCGGAAGGAATTCTAGAAAAGTTTAGAACCGAGAAATCGAGAAGAGCCACGGACAGAAACATCTTACCGAGAAATGTGGAGATCAAATTGGAAGGAAAGACTAAATGTAGAAACAGATTGTTCCAGGGGGTGGGGGAGGGGAGGAAAGGCCAGGGAAATAAATCCTTCTGAACCTTTTACTGTTACTGGGTTTGTTTTTAACCAAACTGCATGCACTGTTTGGTTTACAGTATAAATAATAGATATAACTATATATAATTAATACACTATAATTTATATAAACAATGTATTATAATTTATATAAAATATTTATAATATGTTATAATGTGTAGTTTATATGAAATATATAGAATTTATTATATATAAATAATAAATATATAACTAATCTAAATAATAAAACTTACCTCTGGGCCAGGTCATGTGAAACAGAGAAGGACCAGAGACTCTCCCTGAGACATACCCCTGGACCTGATGCTTAGCAGTGCAGGACCCAGAGCCTCCATGGCTGCAGGCCCACCCAGCCCAATCCACCCTCACATTCTTCAAGGCCATTTCCAGTTTATGAAGCATTCTCTGGGGAGCATGCTCCTCCCATCCTCCCTGCAAAGCCTGCGAGGTGAACAGGAATTATGTCCATTTATGCCCGCAGAAGCTGAGATTCAGTGTGCATTTAGGGGGTTGAAACGGGTCCCTGCCATGGCCAGTCGGTGGAGGACACATTCAAGAGCCAGGAAGAGGCATGGACCTCACCAGTGGTCCAGTGGTTAGGAACCCACCTGCCAGTGCGGGGGACATGAGTTTGATCCCTGGTCCAGGAAGATCTCACATGCCCCAGGGCAGCTAAGCCCAGGCACCGCCAGGCTCCCTGTCCTTCCCGATTTCCCGGACTTTGCTCAAACTCATGTCCATTGAGTCGGTGATGCCATCCAACCATCTCATCCTCTGTCTCCTCCTTTTCCTCCTGCCCTCAATCTTTGCCAGCATCAGGGTCTTTTCCAATGAATTGGCTCTTCGCATCAACTGGCCAAAGTATTGGAGCTTCAGCATCAGTCCTTCTAATGAATATTCAGGGTTGATTCCCTTTAGGAGTGGCTGGTTTGATCTCTTGCTTTCCAAGGGACTCTCAAGAGCCTTCTCTAGCACCACAGTTTGAAAGCAGAAATTCTTTGGTGCTCCTCAGCCATCTTTATGGTCCAGCTCTCACATCCGTACATAACTGTTGGAAAAACCATAGCTCTGACTATATAAACCTTTGTCTGCAAAGTGACGTCTCTGCTTTTTAATAAAATGCACAGGGGTGACTTCCCCCAGTGGAGATGGGACAGGGCTGGGGAGAGGAAGGGTGAGACGCACCTGTGAACGTGGTGACAGCGGCTCCCAGAGCCCCGCGTCCTGTGGAGTCATCCTGTCCAGAATCTCACCAACCTTCCCAGCATCCCAGGGACAGGCCTGGGGCTAGGCCCACTTCACAGATGCAAAAACCAAGATTAACAAGGTTGAAATCAATGCAGGGCTGAAGTCGCAATCTTAGCCGTGAGCAGGGTTTCTCAGCCAGCCTGGTGATAGGAATCACGCAGACCCTTGTCAGTCAGAACGTTTCCCTGGAGATTCTGATCCACCGCCTTTGGGCGCAGCTTGGAGTAGATCTGTTTGATCAGCGCGGGGGAGTGCGGGGGAGGGGTGCGGGGGGGGATGGGGGGGCGTCAGGGGCCGCAGGTTGATCCATCCGCGGGGTCATTCATCCGCGGCTGCCAGGCGCCCGCCCACCATTCACCTAATTTCGCCACCGTGTGGTATTTAGGCGGCCGAGGTGCTTGGCTGCCCCTCCACCGCAGGACACGAGGGTGATTTCCGGGGCTGAACTATTATAAATACTTCCCGCGGGGCCGTGTTTGTGCACAGCTCGGTTTTCCTGTCCGATTGTTTCCTCGGGACGAGTTCCCAGAAGTGGGATTCCTGAGCGGAAGGATGGATGTTCCCCCGCCCCTGGGCCCCATCCCTAGTCCAGGCTAGCCCCAGGAGGAGGATCCGGCCTTTCTCTGGCTTCAGGGAGGGGCGGCCGGCAAGTCGCCCTCGGCACTTCCGGGAGGAAAATGACAGGTCAGGTCCTTCCTGTAAGAGCTAATGACCGGCTTGGCGCGCTCTTGGCTGGCAGAGCCGCGAGGGCCCAGGTGACTCAGCACCGTCTTTCCAGGGCCAGCCGGGATGGCTCCGCCAGCAGGTGATGGATTTTCTCCGTGGAGGTCACCGGAAACAGAAAGCCATCCACATCTGATGGCAGCTTTTGGTGAAGGGCCAGAGAGAAGGCCTGAGACCCATGAGCTGATGGTTCCTCGTCTTTTCAGGCGACAAAGGGCCTTTGGCCTCTCTGACCCCCTGAGGTGGGGGCCGACCCTCCAGGGCCCATCTATGGGACGCCCAGGCCCTTCTCCCACTGAAAGTGAAAGTGTTAGACGCCCAGTCATGTCTGGCTCTTTGCGACCCCATGGACTGTAGCCCGCCAGGTTCCTGTGTCCATGGGATTCTTCCAGGCAAGAATACTGGAGTGGGTTGCCCATTCCTTCTCCAGCAGATCTTCCCAACCCAGGAATCGAACCTGGATCTCTCATTGCAGGCAGATTTGATGCTCCTAATAGGAGCAGGGAGTTGACCCCGTGAGGCCAGCCTCATGGTGCCCAGACCGTCTCACAGAGTGCTAGTGGGTTCCCCCTCTCTATTAAGAATCCTCTGAAGGCAGGCCAGTGTCTGCTGTGCTTCATACTCCAGAAGTGAGCTCTCTGTCCTTGGAGGTGGACAGTCTAAAGCAGCATGACCATCTCTCAGAGCCCTCCAGGTTGTACTGGCTGGGTAGAAGAGTCTTCCCGGGCTGCATGCCCGTCCTGTGCCACTGTTTGCCCAATATTTACTTGGCCCTGGACATTACACCCACTTTACAGCTGCACAAACTGAGGGAGAGCGGCTCAACTGGCCTGCCCGGCAACCTGAAGACTCATTCACGACTCATTGCGCTTACTGAGCACCTGCTGTGTGCCAGGCTGCTTGGCCTCCCGAGTCTCCCCTTGACCAGTTTTCCCAGCCATTGTCCGCATTTCATCACAGGCACAAGGAGCGGCCAGGCGTCCACTCCCACAGGAAGGGCGTTACCCCCGTTGCCCTGCCCCAAAGCTGACGCTCAGCTGTGGTCTTGGGCAGCATGAGAGCTGTTCCTGGGTAGGACTGGGGGCTTATGTGGGTTCGGCCAACTCCAGCTTGTTGTGCGGGAGGGAGCCTTACAGGCATGGCCACTGGCTGCCTCCTCTGAAGGATTCTCCCAGGCTCAGGACACATAATAGGGAGGGGGGACCCACTAGTGCCAGGCTCTGAGAGATGGTCTGGGCACTAAGAGGCTGGCCTCACAGGGTCGACTCAACCTGCTCCTATTAGAAGCATAGAATCTGCCTGCAATGAGAGTTCCAGGTTCAATTCCTGAGTTGGGAAGATCCCTTGGAGAAGATCCTCCTGGATGATACAGGGACATTCACTCGGAGGCCCACTGACCACAGAAAGTTGATACAGACCTTCTGTGGGCAGCCCCAGGAGAACAGGTCTTCCATTTCAGCCTCAAGAGATACTCATTTAAAAGACAATCGGGGGAACAGTCTGTGCATTCGACTTTCAGCCCATGAAGGCAGGCTATTCCGGCTCTCCTTGTTCAGTTCCACTCTGTTGGTCTCAGCCCACCGTTTCACCTGCTGAGGTTCCTGGAAATGCTGTGTTCTCATGGGGGTGTTGCCACTGGCACATCTGATAAGCAAGCCTCCCAGGGCTCCATGCAGATGCTTGATTGAAACGAGCAGAGCAGAAGGCAGAGTCCTACAGCCCACCTTTAGAGACCCTCTCACATCAGACCACACTGATTTACAGGCGCGCTTTGCCCCCAGTCACTGTGTCTGGGGAGTTACGGCTGCCCTCCTCTCCAGCCTGCGTTCTCCATTCCACTGAAAGGGCAGTGTGAAGAGCTTGCCTCCTAGACCCGGCCTTACCTGTCACACCTCCACGCCTTGGGCCACAGTGTTCCCTGTGCCTCGCATGCCCTGTCCCTCTTCCTCACCTGGCTGACTCCCACACTGCCTGGACACAGGTTTGAAAGTCCTTCTCCACGCCAGCTCCCAACCCATCAGGCTCCCACAGGCCCCTGGGTTCCCCGTTCATGCCCCCCATGTCCAGTGCTGTGGCCTTGTCTCCTGGCCCCTCACTTACACCCTGGGATCTCAGGGTTCTCGGAGCCCAGGCAGGACCAGACCCCTGCAGAGGCAGGTCTGTGCTGCTGAAAGGGCCTGGGCTCAGGGCCAGCTGGGTTTAGACCAATGGTTGAACCTCTCTGAGCCTCGCTTTCCTCGCTTCTCCAATAGGGATGCTCTCCAGGTCAAGGGTTAGTGAGGATCACAGACCCCCATGTGCAAAATGCTGGGCTGGAGCGGGCTCTCTGTGCTCACCAGGTAAATGAATGAGCCAGGAGCCACGATCCCTGTCGTCAAGTTCAGTAGAGAAGGGGACAGAGTCTTGCTATAGGAACTGCCATGAGGAGCCATGATTGAGAAGCGAGGAAGTCTTTATCCGAGGCACAGGGCAGAGAAGAGTCATACACTGCAGGGGGACTCCTGAGTTCTGTAGGCAGCAGAGCTGGGGGAAACATTCTAGCCTTCCTGGGTGTGCTGTTGGCTTTTATCATTTTAATGATGAGCATGTGTGTGTGTGTCTGTCTGATTTAATAAGGATGAATGGTGTTGGAACAGCCTTATTCTGCATGTCTTTGAATGTCTGTTTCCCTTAAAGGCTGGCTCTGAGAACCACACATCTCAAAAGTATGTATGAGTCCAGGGAAGTCCTTCTCTATTAGCTCAAGATTGTGAAACGAGCTCAGCGCTGGAGCGCTTGGGTGGTTTTTTGAAGTGGTGAGTTTCAGATGATGAGAACCCCACTTGGCAGGGAAGAAGGGCAGGACCCTGGCATGCCCTGGGCGGCACCAGCCTCCCGGGGCTGCCACTCACTGTGATCTGAGAAACACAAAGAGTCTTCTCTAGCTGCCTCCTGGCCTGACACGACCCGCCATCCCTCGAATTCCACCATCCCTCACGTTCCTTCTTAAGGCAAGCGTTTCTCCTAGAATGTAAATATTTTTTTCTGGGAGAGAATACTTGGCTTTTTCATCAAGAGAGTGGAAGATGAAAAGTTACTTTTATCGAGCACCTACTATGTGCTTTATTATCAAGGGAAAGGAAGCTGAAAACTTACTGGTGTTGAGCACTCAACACGTGAGCAAGGCGGGGGAGTTACCCAGGACTGCTGGTGAGGGGATGGGCTCTCAAAAGGGCCAGGGGGCTGCCAAGGGCTCAGTGGAGCCAGGAATTGAAGCCCAGATCTGACTCTCCATCTTGCTCTGCTCACAACACCCAGTTGCTCCTCCTTCTTGGCAGGTGGCTCCCTGGAACGTGAAATGAGACGGTTCTAGAGTCCCAGGGCTCCCTGACCTGGGTTCCAGTGCAGCCCTGCCTCCACCCGCTGTGTGGCCAGAACCATCACTTCATCTCATCTGTGGATAGGACAGCAATAATGCCTGCCCCTCAGGGCTATGGTGGAAACAGGAGACATGCGAAGGTGGAGACAAGGTCTGAACAAGGGCTCAATCTGGGACAGGTCTGGTTTTCTTATCAACTCACACAGATAAAGCATATACAGCCCCGGCTCCCCCTGGGGACACACTGCCCCTTCTCTGACTCTGGTGGACGCAGAAGTGGGACCTGCCTTCTCCTCCCTCCATGTCCCCTTCCTGGAATCTGAGGAGACAGGGCAGGTGGCAGCTGGAGCAGCCAGCCTATAAGTGCAAGTTGTCCACAGGACTGGTGGCCTGTGTCAGCCACCCGACTCCCTTCCTACCCCATTCACACAACCATGAACTGGGTCTCCTTTTCTTATCCCTAGGAGCCTAGTTCACTATGCAGAGGGGCCAGATTCAGAATCCCACACTGACCTTGGGCGCCCCGCACCATGGCCCGAAGCAAGCCGCTAGCCTCCCTGTGCCTCAGTCTTCCTATCTCTAAAATGGGTGTGTGTGCTAAGTCACTTCAGTCACATCCAGCTCTTTGTGACTCTAAGGGCTGTGGCCCCCAGGCTCCTCTGTCCGTGGGGATTCTCCAGGCAAGGATACTGGAGTGGGTTGCCATGCCCTCCTTCAGGGCATCTTCCTAACCTGCATCTCCAACATTGCAGGCAGATTCTTTACAGCTGAGCCACCAAGGAAGCCCCTAAAATGGGCAGCCCATCTCATTCACGTCTCCTTAGCAGAGGGGAGTCTGGAGAAATCCCCAGTCCCTGACTTAGTGAGGACTGCCTTAAGGCTGGAGTGCCAGAACTGCCAGCTGAGGGGTCTGCTCCCAACAGGCAGGTGCTGCAGCCCAGGGAACTTGGGACTGGTGGTGCCCTGGGAGCCCGGTGGGCTCAGGCTCCCCACGTCCCAGGGCCTGCTTTCCTGTGACCACAGCTTGGTCCCCACCAGCCTGGCCAGGACTCCACCCTGAGCAGCCCCATCCCGGGGGGGCAGCCCGCGGGAACTGACACCCCTCAACAACCTCATCCCTTTTTGCAGAGGAGAACACTGAGGTCAGGGAGGGCGTGTCACTGGCCAAAGGTCTTGAGGCGAAGGTGTGCCAGTCTTCCTGACACAGAGTCTGGTCTCCTGGCCATGACGCCAAAACTGCTTCCACGGTTATTATCATCATTACAATAGAATATTCATAATAGCTGTAATTACTGCTGTGGAGGGCAGTGCCCTCGGCAGACAGGTCTGGGTGGCGTGTCACTGGGGCCAGGTGCCTGGCTGGTGTCCAGAACTCAGCAGGTTCCCGTCCCAGTCGTCCCAGGACCACACTGAAGATGTGAGGCTCCACCGTGCGGCCCAAGTCTGCAGGCTGGGTCAGCAGCCTGGGGCCTCGCGCACTCTCCGGCAGATCCTGGGCTCCGACAGCCGCTCGATGCCCATCTGCTCCTGGAAGCACTTGGTGATGGGGCCAGCAGAGCTTCACGGCTGGGAACACTGAAAATCCCACCAGAGGCGCTCACTGTTTTGATAAAGCGCGGTCTCCCCACACCTGCCCCAGGCAAGCTAAGCAGCCCTGCTCCAAAAGGCAGTGAGTGCATCCTGCTGGTTAGTGCACAGTTGCTGCTGTTCAGTCACTCAGTCGTGTCCAGCTGTTTGCGACCCCACGGACTGCAGTACGCCAGGCTTCCCTGTCCCTCAGTATCTCCTGGAGCTTGCTCAAACTCATGTCCATCGAGTCAGTGATGCCATCCAACCATCTCATCCTTTGTCGTCCCTTTCTCCTCCTGCCTTGAATCTTCCCCAGCACCGGGGCTTTTCCAACGAGTCGGCTCTTCGCATCAGGTGGCCAAAGCATGGGAGCTTCAGCCCCAGTATCAGTCCCTCCAATGAATATTCAGGGTTGATTTCCTTTGGGATTGACTGGTGTGATCTCCTTGCAGCCCAAGGGATTCTCAAGAGTCTTCTTCAGCACCAATATTCAAAAGCATCAGAAGCGCTCAGCTTCCATTATGGTTCTCACGTTTGTGCCTGACTCCTGGGAAAACCACAGCTTTGACTATATGAACAAGTGACTTCACCTGCTCTTTTTCCCCATCTGTGCAACAGGGCAAAGCTCAAGGTCCCTGTGAGGACTGCAGGCTGGAAGCATGACTGGCCCATGCCCATGCTCCATAACGCTGAACCATTATCCTGCCTCGATGCTGGAGAAGAGACAGACTTGATGGTGATGAGTCCTTGTGGCGTGGCGGCAGCTCCCACGTATGGCTGGGACAGCCCCGTGGCCCCCAGCGGGCATCATCTCTGGGCTGGGGAAGCCAGAGGGCTTGCTGCTCCAGGGGTCCAGGACGATGTGCTTGAGCCCCTCAGGCCACCCTGGTTCCCTTGGAGCTGAGAGGCCCTGGAGAAGCCTGCCTCACGGGTTCCTGCTCCCCGCTTCCAGCCAGGATTCTACCTCCATCTTCTTCTGCTCTGTCCTGCCCCTGGGACCGAGAGGAAAGAGGTAGGAATCTGGAGACCTAATTCCAGCCTCCGGGACACAGCCCACCCCGCTGCCCAGGCCTGAGCGCAGAGACAGAGTCTGCAGCCCCAGGATGGCGAGTCCAGCACCAGTGTCAGCCTGCAGCTGGCCCCACGGGCTCCCCGTGAGATGGGTGCTCAGCCTGGAGCCTGTCCACAGGGCTGGCTTGCTGGCACAGCACTGAGAAAGCCTAGGGCACCCAGAGGGAGACACCAGCACAAGCAAAGGGGAGGGCAGGGTGGATTTTCAGGTGCCTGCAGAAAATGGGCACGGTAAAGAGTCTGCCCGCGATGCTGAAGACCTGGCTTCCATCCCTGGGTCGGGGAGATCCCCTGGAGAAGGGAATGGCTACCCACTCCAGATTGTTGTCTGGAAAATTCTATGGACAGGGGAGCCTGGCAGGCTACAGTTCATGGGGTCGCAAAGAGTTGGACAGGACTGAGCGACTGAGACTTTCACCCTTTCATGTCAGTCAATAGGCAGCATGAAGGCGAGGAGGTCCCACAGGGGCCAGGATTCTTGGGGAACGTTGCCAAGGCAGAGGGGCACCCCAGTGGCCAGGAGAAGCCAAGGGCCAGGGGGCTAAGGGGGGTCCGATGGAGGCGGGGCAGGTGGGCCGTGGCTGTGCATGGGGCAACATCTCGCTCTCTGTCTTCTCTGAATAAAAACAACACCCAAAAAGATGGCTTAAAATCTGTTGTCCTTTTCTTTTCGGGAGAGGTGACTGGGGTCACAGGTGGCCACTGCGTCTTGCCCTTGCATTCCTGGACAAGGACGGTGGCAGGATGAGGAAGAGGCAGTGCTCCTGGAAGTTCAGGATGCTGAGTCCCAGCGCAGGTTTGCCTGCTTGCCTCTCGGAGTCTCTGCTGGCCTGTGGGTCCCCTCAGGGCATGATGTGGCCACCAGCAGGACTGGGCAGCTCCATGGGGCCCCCTGGTGGCCTGAGGAGTTGCAGCAGCCATACAGGCTGGGGTAAGCTCACCCGGACTCCCCCGCTATACAAGACCTTTCTTGGGAGAACCAGACTGCACGCATGTCAGGTTCTTTGCTGGGTGTCACTGGGGAAAGGTCATCTCCCAACAGTCCTGTGAGGTGGACGTTACCCCATCCTACACATGTGGACATCTTGAGGGGACTGTCCCAAGTCATTAGGCTGCCACCAAAAATCCATTGTTAGAGAAACAGGCAAGAGACAGAACAGAAATAAAAATAACATTAAAATGTACTTACTTGAAAAATGAAGAGCGAGTGAGCTCTAGAAGGTGGCCCAGAAACTGGTATCACCCTGTGCTCCCCGGAGGAGAGCTGGGGCCTGGGCGCAGGTGGGAGAGGATCCTTTCTCACTAGTTTAATTTTGTGCTTTCTGATTTTTGAACCCTGTAGAAATATTGCCTGTACTTAAAAATACATGAAAGCTCTAAGTATTCAGAGACTCAGGGACAGAAAGGAACATGGAAGTAACCAGATTTCCCCTGGGTCACAAAAGCACTGATAGGAAGCTGCTTGACAATTACTTGTATGCCGAGAGCAATGGGGAGCTTACTCCTTAATGAGTCAACTCCCAATCTGGAAAGACTCTCTATGGGCTTAACCATATCTCTCTGGTTTAAACTCCCTCTCCTTAGATGACCTTTGGTTATCGGTAAGATTCCAGTACTGGCTGAGCATCCCCTGGAGCCTTGGGTCCTTGGTTTCAGCCCCTAACAAGCTCAGAGGCCAGTTTCTGCAAGCCCAGCAATAGATGGGATTCTGAGGCCATTGGGTATAAGACTGCAGCCAGTATAGGACTTGATCACCACACACAGGGTTGGCAGCTGTTTGTAACAACATCCATTCATGGCACCCATAAATTCTTGTTGCATCCTCTTGTTCCACTTCCTCCCATCCAGTGTTTACAGACATGCCCTTGTGTTGCAGTGTCTGATGGGTGCATCTGATTGGTCTTGCAGTATCAATGTCCTGAGCCTCAGTTTCCTCATCTGTAAAATGGGGTTAATAATAATGTTCATCCTAGAAGGTTGCTGTGAGGTGCCTACCAATCTGCTGGTCTCTTTTCCAAACATCTGTGTTTGATTTTAAACTTAAAAACAAAAACAAAACAGAAGAAACTGGGCATGATGCAGCTTTGTGATGCCTCTTTGACCTCACACCAGCACGACTGCACATGTGAGCTGCCACCAGGTCCCCGTCGTCAGGTCCCGGGGGCCACGTGCATCAGGGTGCTGCCCCCACCCCTACCCCGTGCCTGCAGGATCCTCAGGTCTCCTCAAGTACCCTGAGTCTCTGGGGGTCAGGTGTGGACTCAGGGGCATGCTTGCTGGCGCCTTCCAGCCCCTGAGACCTTCTCCCACCGCCTTCCTGCACCAGCCGGTGTCGCCACTGATGTCCTGCTCGCGTGCAGATGGAGGCCCTCAGGCACAGGGTGCTGAACGAATCACAGTGTGGTCAGGAAACGGGGGGACTGGGGTTTGAACCCCAGGCTCAGCGTCAGGACACTTCCCTGAGGCCCTGAAGGTGGCTTCCGGAGCCCCCAGGACCTGGCATTTTGAAAACAGACCAGCAGATGGTCAGGCCAGCAGGTCTCCAGGGACAGGCTGAGCTGCCTTTTGGTGACGGGCAAGGCCTAAGCACGGGAGTTCAGTGAGCAAGCACCCATGTCCACACGGTCGAATCTCCAACACTGGTTGAGGGGACAGAAGCCAGTCACAGGAATGACAGTACCCAGCACATGCAGTTGTTCAAAGTTGGAGAAGGTGTTAGATGATGTTCTGAGTTCTCTGTGGTACCTGCATGCACCGCCTTCAGGAAAGACTTCCCCCAGGAGCAGAGGAAAAGGCTGTGCGGTCACCGTGAGGCACAGAAGGTGGGAGCCAGCCAGGTCTGTATCAAGCACATGCTATGTGCCAGGCCTCACCTGCCAGCCCATTTAACAGATGAGTAAACTGAGGTACAGAAGGGTTAAGCGGCCTGTCCAAGGTCACAGTAAGTGGTAGAGCCCACGCTCTAGATTACTAACCCTCCTGGCCTCTCACACTGTCCCCTCACAGTTCCTCTTGTTTTGAAATAACACTTGCGACATCTGAAGCAAATTTGGTCAAATATTAATGTGGGTAAAGTCTGGTGGTGTGTCCTTGGGCGTTCTTTCTCCTGTGCTGTATAATTTCTCGTAGGTGTGAGGTGTTTACAAAAGCCTCTGCTGGCCCCAGGCCCTTTGCCCAGCTGTGATCCACATCCGGTAGTCCAGCTGCCAGGGTGACTGGGCAGCGACCAGCCCAGCCCCTAGATCCCACATTCTCCTGTGCTGGGATGCCTAGTGCAATCTCCTGCTGTGGCTGAGTGGCCTGGGTCCTGGGGAGAAAGGATTAGCTGATACGGCTGCCTCCTGGAGATGGGGAGGGCAAGTGGCCCCCTGCACAGACAGGCGGGTCGGGGGCCTTTTCCATCACTCTGGAAAGGAACTAATGCTGTGTAATTAGCGGGCGTCTGCTCCGCAGGGGCTGGTGCGTGGCTGGCAGCCCACACTGACCCAGTCTGGCTAGAGTAGGCTTTGGGTGTTCCTCTGGTCTGTGTGTCCCGGTTCTGGCAGCAGACAGTGCCCTTCGGGCTCCTGGAAATGTGGGCAATCCTCCTGCAACCTCAGACAATCCTCAGGCCCACTGGGCTGGGATCCAGAGTGGCCAGCAGTGGCCTGGCCTCACCTCCTCCACACCCCTACTCAAGAGGTAGGGAAATCGGGGCTGAGGGTGGGGAAGGTCGCTCACAGGGTCACCAGGGCTGTCGACGGCAGAATTGTGTGTCCGTCTCATTCCAGGCAACCCGGACGGGCAAGAAGGCAGCCTTTGGGCCCGGAAGCAACTGCTGAAAGAACCCACGGAGCCAATGTTTGGAGAACAAAGTCCGGAGGTTTCCTTAGCCACAGGCCTGGCTTCCACCGCTGTTTCCCTCGCACGGAGCTCGAGGGCACATCGGCTCAAAGGCCCAGCTTTGTTCCTGCTGCCCAGGCAGCATCCCCAATCCCTCAATTATCCCTGGCCCCAGAGGCATTTGGGGAAAGCATTCAGGCCATCTAGTCCACGGCCACTGGCTCAGCCCTCAGGGGCTGTGACATTCACTAATGTTTCTTAGCCTGTCCCCTTAGGTAAGACAGGTAGGTTAGAGGTTAGGTTAGAGAGGGCTGGAGTTGGGGAAATGCCTTGCGAGGGGTGTTGAGAGGTGATGTGGATGGGGCTCTGGTGAAGTCTCTCTCTTTTTGACATGCCTATGCTAATTCTTCTTTTTTTTAAAGTTATTTATTTGCTTGGGGGCGTCAGGCCTTAGTCGCAGCGCCTGGGACCTTCGCTGCGTCCTGCGGGTCCCTCCACTGTGGCACACAGCCTTTCTAGCTGTGTTGTGCGGACTCCAAAGCACATGGATCTTGGTTTCCTGACCAGGGATCGAAGCCACCGCCCCTACATTGTAAGGTGGATTCTTAACCACTGCACCACCAGGGACGTGCCTCTGGTACGATTCTTAATCCTGGAGAGTGGGTTTTGTTATGGAGACGGTTGTGAGAGTATTTCGTGGTGGGTAGGGAGAGGACCACAGGTTTTCCCTTCCCCCTGCAAGAGCTGTGGGGGTCTTTGGCGAGGTTCCCTGGCGATAAAGGCCCTCTTCCTTTAGACTGTGACCACTGGGCCCCACAGGAGTTCCTCAACCTCATGCTATTTGGCACTAAGCCTCCTGCGATTCATCAACATGACCTCTGAGGCCATCTGACAGGTTCTGGATCCAGTACCTTCTGCCCCAAGTGAGCTGATCATCCCTGGGACTCTGGACTTGCTTGTCTCTTCAAATTTAGGGGTTGGCAGTTGACCCTCAAACCTCAGTTCTCAGATGGGTCCAGCAAAGTCACCAATCCAATTTTCAGTCCGTTCATCCTTTCCTTTGTTTCTTTTCTAAAAAGATTTATTTATTTATGGCTATTCTGGGTCATTGTTGCTGCCTCCAGGCTTTCTCCAGGTGCATTGAGCGGGGGGCTAGTCTTTGTTGCCATTCTGTGCGCTGCCTTCTCATTGCAGTGGCTTCTCCTGTTACCCAGCACCGTCTATAGAGCACAGGCTCAGGAGTCGTGGTACCCAGGTTTGGGTGCTCCATGGCATGTGGGATCTTCCTGGGCCAGGGATCGAACCCTTGTGCCCTGCATTGCCTGTTGGATTTTTAACCACGAGACTAGCGGAGAAGCCCCGCCCTTTGTCTTACTGGTGAGATAGGAGTAAGAACTTCCAAGCTCTGGTGTGCTGGAGAGGAACTGGAGACCCTGGCTCCCCAATGCCAGCTTGCTGTGTGCTGCAGCCCGTGTTTCCTCCTCGGCTCAAAGACTTTGCGTCCACACTGCCGAGACTTGTAAAGTGTCGGGGACCCTGGCAAGTGTGCGCCCATGATAGGGGCACCAGTCAGAGGAGTCCCAGCCCCCAGGCCCCTCTCCTCGGGACCCCAGACAGCAGGTCTTCTCTGAGGTCAGACAGCCCAGCAGGCTGGAAAACAGCCAGGTGGGGACAGGGGCCTTGAGCCAAGTGCCCTGTAGCTGCTTAATGAACATTTGTCAAATGAACTAACAAACATATCCCTAAAAGTTATTCCACCCAGGTGGGGATGGGGGCTCAGCAGGACGCCGTGGCCGCAGACTCGGCCTGAGTGGCTGGGGTGTCTAGGCGTGTATGTTGGGGGAAGGTGTCTGCCTGGCCATCTCCAGAAACTCCTGTGGCAAAAACACTGGGCCCTGGTGAGGCTGTCCTCGGAGCTCAAGGCTATGGCCCAGGCTCTGTGTTCCCCCCATCCCGCCCTCCCAGCCCCTCACACACGTTCCAGGAGCCCGTGTTGATGCGCTGTTATTACCATCTGAGTGTTTGAGTCCCTGCAGGACTCCCCTGGGGACTCAGTGGTAAAGAATCCACCTGCCAATGCAGGAGACGTGGTTTCAATCCTGATCTAGGAAGATACTGCTGGGCGACTAAGCCTGTGCGTCACAATTACTAAGCCAGTGCTTGAGAGCCTGGGAGCCACAGCCATGAAGCCTGCGTGCCCAGAGCCTGTGCTCCACCACGAGAGAAGCCAGCGCAATGAGGAGCCCACACACCCCAATAGAGTGTAGCCCCTGCTCGTGCAACTAGAGAAAAGCCCACGAGGCAACGAAAACCCAGGAGAGCCAAAAATAAATAAAGCAATTAAATAATACATTTAAAAAAATCTTATTTGAATGTTCATGCTCCTCCAAACACAAATCCTAATCCCTAAGACAATGGTATTAGGAGGTGGTGCCTTTGGGGAGGCCATTAAGTCACGTGAATGGAGCCCCCATGAGCCGGATTAGTGCCCTTGGAAAAAGACACGAGCTGCCTCTCTCTCTCTCTCTGCCACATGAAGACACAAGAAGAAAATAGGTGCCTGCAATGCAGAAGAGAGCCAGCACCAGAACCCAGGGTGCTGCCACCCTGATCTTGGAATTTCCAGCCTCTGGAACTGTGAGAAATAAATCTCTGCTGCTTACAAGCCACTCAGTCTGAGACAGGGGCCACCGCCCTGGGTGGCTCCAGGCTGGGAGGAAGACGCCACTGCACAAGCCCTCTGCAGCTCCCCGTCTGGCCCTGCCCTTGCCCCCGTGGCCTGTGGGAGGGCCCCAGGGGTCGCACTTCCCAGGCTGCAGCCCAGGCCTTGCCTGCAAGCTAGGCCAGTGAGAAGAGCCGGAAGGCCAGAGGAAGGGAGAAGCCGGAGGATTTCTTTC
The DNA here is from genome assembly GCA_917880005.1 of Nanger dama. Classification (NCBI taxonomy): domain Eukaryota; kingdom Metazoa; phylum Chordata; class Mammalia; order Artiodactyla; family Bovidae; genus Nanger; species Nanger dama. Next base: position 5,531,882 of record CAKJTW010000063.1, on the reverse strand, counting down.
CCTCTGAAACAGGCAGTCTCTAACGGGGACTGTCTCCAGTTCCACCAGACATGCCCGCTGGCCACCCAGCTCTGGCCAGGTGACCGAGCCCCTTGGTTGTAGTGACGTTCCCCGCTGTTCCTCCAGTCAGGTACTTGTAGAATCTTCCTGCTAGTCTCAACGTTGCCTCACTGTTTCCTGTACAGCTTCTTGGGCATCAATTCTGTACATTAAATTCCCCATTTTATTGTATTTTTTTTTTTAAATAAGGCATGTTGGCCATGGTAGAGATTTTATTTTTATTTAATTAATTTATTTGGCTATGACATGAGGTATGTGGGATCTTAGTTCCCTGACCAGGGATTGAAGCTGTGTCCCCCTGTAGTGGAAATGGGGAATCTTAACCACTGGACTGCCAGGGAAGTCCACCCCTGCCACAGTTTAAGTACTTAGAGATGTTTGACCTGCTGTGGACACCCTGGCTCACACAGAATCAAGTTCACCCTCAGTCCTGCCACGAGGGCTGGCACAAAGACACAGATCCTGTCCCCCAGGGCAGTCCAAAAGACCTGCCCAGAATGGGTGTGTGAGTTGGGGCCATGAAGGCTGAGTAGGAGTTTGCCAGGCTGAGAAGATGGAGAAGAGCAATCTTGGGAGAAGCAAGTGCTTCTTCTCCTTTCAGGCCCACCTAGAAAAGTATACCCTGGGAGGATTTGTTGCTCTGAAATTCTGGCAGTTGGGGGCTGTGTGTGTGTGTGTGTGTGTGTGTGTGTGTGTGTGTGTGGTAGGGGGTCCTGTCTGGGCAGTGGGAGCTGCAGGTGAACTCCATCCTACCCTGTGTGTTGTATACCAGGGTAGCTCAAAGAGTAATTCCAGAATTTCTTGCATTAGAGTTCCACAGGGGGCCATCAGAATCCCTGGGCCTCAGAAGCTGCAATTCCCCTGCATTTCTGGCTTGCTCAAGAGAGTTTGCAAATCCCTTCCCTGGGCTCTGAGAGGCCTCAGGCCTGGTCAGCAGGGCAAGGGCCCCCAGGGTATTTGCCTTTCTGAAAAATCTCTAGGGCTCTGTGGAGTGGAGCTGATGGGGAGGGGGTAGAGGAACGGCTGCTGCGGCTGCCCATCCCGTCACCCAGGTGAGGATGCTGGTTCCATCACCCAGGTGGTGATGCCCAGCAGAAGCTGGAGGGTAGACAGCTGGAGGTTTACCCAGGCAGGAGCCGGAGGGAGGAGGCCCTACAGTGCCAGGCTGTCTGGAGTCTGCTGCCCAGGAGGGGAGAAGGCGAAGAAGCCTGCAGCGGGCGTCCACGGTGGACTCTCGGGACGGCCCCAACTTCCCTCCCCCACCTTGTGAATCCCAGGGCAGCACCACCACCCCTTTACATGACTGTGCTCCCATTTTAAGTGATTTTGGGAGAATTTCCACCACGGGCCCCATGGTGTCCCTCCTCTGGCCTAGTCAGAGCCTCCCCGCATCTCCTGGGCTAAAAACCCCGGGGCGGGGAGACAGCTGCATCCCAGATGAAAGCGGGAAACAGCCCGCACCGGCCCCTGGAGGCCAGGTCACCGCCACGGTAATGAAAGACTTCCGATCCAGGAGGTTGCGCCGAGTTGTGCACCGCGGCCCTCGGCGCTCAGCGCCGGGTCAGAGGTGACCTCGTGGGACGGGAGGTCTCCAGGTCTCCCAGCCCGAGGCTCTGCGGGGCGGGCGTCCCGGGAGGCTGCCGGCGGGGCGGGAGGCGGGCGCTCAGGGCGCGGCCGGCGGCTACTCGCGGGCCGCACTGGGCCGGGGGTGCCTCCCTCCGCCTCTTCCTCCGCCGGCCGGGCCGGGGCAGAGCGGAGAGGCGGCATGGCGGGCCGGCGGGCCGGGGCCGGGGCCGGGGCCGGGGCGCTGCTGGCGCTGCTGGCGCTTCGGGCGCTCGGGGCCGCGGCGCACCCGCAGTGCCTGGACTTCAGGCCGCCCTTCCGGCCGCCGCAGCCGCTGCGCTTCTGCTCCCAGTACTCGGCCTTCGGCTGCTGCACTCCCGAGCAGGACGCGGCGCTGGCCCGGCGCTTCGGGGCCGTGGCGGCGCGCGTGGACGCCGCGATGTGGGCCGAGTGCGCCGGCTACGCGCTCGACCTGCTGTGCCAGGTGAGCGGGCACGCGGGCCGTGCGGGAGAGCTCGGCGGGAGGGCGCGCGCGCGCGCGGGGCCTGGGTCCCAGATGCGAGGGTGGCGGCGGTGGCAACCCTGCCGGGCGAGAAGGACAGAGACTGGGGATCTGGCTTCGGAACCGGAGACCCCGGGGGGAGTCGTTTGGCAGGGGGCGGGAGTCGGGGGTCCTAGGATGCCTGTGGGCTTTGCCATCACTAACTTTGTGACTTAGGTTTTCTTTGGGTCTCGGTTTCTCCTCCTGATGAAATCATTGCTCCCTCCGAGTCTTGGGGGGCTCTTCTGCCCTGGCACCGCCTAAAGATGCCCCCCAGAGCCCCGGCCCCGGAAAGCCCTACCCTTGCCCAAGCTCCAGTATGGGAAGCTTTGGCCTGCTCCGAGCTCCCTTTCGTTGCCCCTGGGAGGAAGTGGGCACCCACTGACCCCTGCAGAGGGCATGATCGGCGCGCTGGGCTTGGGTTTGTCGAGGGTTTGGGGAACCCTGCTCTCAATGAGGGCTTTTCCCTCCGAACCTGAAGGAGGGCTCTGAGGGCCCCCTCCCGGACTGCGGGACCCTGACACCCACTGGGGCTCCTACCCTGGATGACCCCAGTAGTGAGATGTGCCAGGTGGTTCCAGACCCCCTAGGTTCATGCTGTGCCCTCTCCCTGGGATGGCGCTCCCACCCAGCGTGGGCTCTCTTATCCTCGGGAGACCACCCAAGGCATCTTTGTGGTGGAGCCTCTTGGCCCCCGTCCCTCCTCTGAGAGCTGAACCCTGGCTTCTCCTCACACCAGATTGTGCCTCCGTTGTTCATTTTCCTGACTCCAGAGTGCCTGATGACCCCAACCCCTGGCGCGTATTGGGTCAAGACTCAGAAGTCTGAAGGCTGGCCCAGGCCCAGCCCCGGGAGAGTGAGAGGACCCATGGGTGGCGGGATCCTGTCTACACAGCAGAGTCCTAGCCTTCTGCCATCAGGGGCAGGTGCTGGTGGGAGGGGCAGGGCCAACCAGGGCTGGCTTGGATTCAGAGGTACCAGGGTCTGATCCTGGCTCTGCCACTTCCTGGCCTTGCAACCCCAGACAGGTCATCCCTCCACTTCAGTTGCATCATGTTTATGTTGGGGAGGTCTAAAGTTTCCCTGTCCTCCCCCCCACCCCCCACTTGCCATGAAGATTGAGTGACACACACTCAGAGCTCAGTGGGCCATTCTGCCTGGGTTTCTCTAGTGCCTCCTTGGCGACTGCCCAGCCCCTCCAGTGGCTGCCCAGCCCCAAGCAGGGACGGAGTGGGGCCCAGAGGCTGATTCAGGGAGGGCCCGGAGAGGCAGGAACTGGCCTGGTGATCATACCACCTGGAAGTGGCCACGGTGACGCTTGGGCCTCACTCATTGCCCATGTGACTGAGCCATCGTCTGAGCAAGAAATAAGAGGGGCTGGGAGGCCTCTCTCTTTTGGTGGACCCCGGAGCCCCCGTGTTGTGCATCTCAGGGGAGCAAGAATGGTGCAATCAAGCATCCACCTCCCTCACCAGTCTGGGGGCCCCAGAGGACCAGATCCTGTAGTCTTCCCATGTCAGTCCCATAGAAGAGTTCATGCGTCCATTCCGTGTTTTTTTTGCCTTTTTGTTTTAACTGAGCATTTACTATGTGCCAGGCTCAGCGGGGCACTGAAGGTAGGCGGGTCTGCAGAGGAAGAAGGGAAGGGCCAGTCTCGCTACCCTCCTCCTGGCGGGAGGCTCCCCTCTGTCCTTGGGAACCGTCCCAGCACGGCCTGGCCTTGAGCAAGCTGTGGTAGAATGGCTGCTAGCATCTCACCCCAGGCGTCTTGGGAGTGACCTCATGTCTGGAGCGAGCTTGAGGAGTGCAGCGGAGGCTGGATCACGATTTCCCTGGAGGGCCTCATGGGAGGGAGGGAGGAGCGAGCACTGGACCAGGGACAGTGTTCCCAGCAAGCCAAGGCTGTGTCTGGACTCCGCACCTCCTGATTTCCACCACGGGAGGGGGCCGAGGTGCCTTGTTTACAAGTTTCAGTCAGTGATGGAATTCAGGCACTCACATCTGCCTGGACTCCCAGTGGCGAAAGAGACCCTAAAACCATGCCTGTGCCCACAGTCCCCCGAGGACATGCGCCCATCTGACCCCGAAGGCTCCTCCAGATGCCCGTGATGGCTACCTAGCCAGAGGGCAATACTCCCTCCTGGCCCCTTCAGACTCTTTTCTGAGGCTTTGCCCTGGTCTGTCTGATGTCGCAGGAAGGAGGAGTGAGAGCTTGTGACACGTGGTAACTCAGGTCCCAGGCTGATGAGAGCCAGTCCATGCCACAGGCTTCCATGTGACTGTGACGGCCTCTAAGTGCCCCAAGTCATCAAAGCCTGGTTTCTGATAGAAGTCCGTGCACAACGTGCTCTGCAGGCTCAGCCGCTGGGCAGAAAGCGCTTCGGAGCCTGTCAGGAGTTGGCCCTGTGCTGGGTGCTGGGCCCAGGGGCACTTGGCCAGTCACAAACCCAGTTCTCAAAGTCTCCTTGTTCAATTCAGGAGACACGGAGACGCTTATCAGAATGGGCCAAAGGCTCCCCAAGGGTCACCATGGAGGCAGAGCTTGCCCTGAAGAGGTCAGGGCGGCCTTCCTGGAGGAGGGAGCACTGAGTTGCCTCTTGACAGTCCGTGTTGCTTGAAACACACGTTTCGCTTCCATGTATCTCTCCCAGTAGCTCTATGCTTCAGTTTCTTTCTCGTGGGAATCTCTTCCCTTTTATAGATGGGGACACAGGCACAGACAGGTTAAGGAGCTTGCCCAGGGTCACTCAGGGAATGGTAGATTCAGTCTCCTGTGTGCTCTGACTCCAGAACCCCTCTCTTAATCATTTTGCCATGTTGCCTGCCTTCTTGAAGCCTCACCGTGTGCTGGGCCCTGGAATCCCTGCCCCGAAGGGTCCCACAGCCTAGCGGGTGGACAGACACACAGAGATAACCAAGTCCCAGTCACACAGACCACCTGAACCATGGGAGGTGACAGGAGAGACAGAGCTCACGCCACAAGCTACAGAATTACATTTAGGTGAACACTGTGTCTGAGACGTGGGCAGAGAGCTGTAGGAGCATCCACAAGGAGTCAGGGAGCAGAGGTGTAAGAGAAGGCTACTGAGTCGGGCTTTGCAGCGTGCATAGGAGTTTGCCAGATGCCAAAGTGGGCAAGGAGGGAATGTCTTACAAGTGAATATTGTGTACAAGGACTCAGTCTTCCTGGGGAATTCCCTGGTGGTCCAGTGGTTAGGGCTCTGTGATTTCACTGCTGAGAGTTTGATCCCTGGTCAAGGAACAAGCTACATGGCACAACCAAAAAAAAAAAAAAAGACCCAGTCTTCCTAAAGAGTAGATGATGGACATAAGAAGCCTTCGGGACTCTGGGCCGTGGGTCATGAGTGTCAGCGACCACACAGAGGCAACCCTGGGCAGTAACGTGGACAGGCTGGTTGTCCCTGTACTGAAAGGCACAGACAGCTGAGCACTGTGACACTGGGCTGGTTTTCCATGGGTTTTCTGCTGCCTCCCCCGACTGACCACTGTGAGGCTAGTTTATTTTTATTTTTATTTTTTTTCTGTTTATTTATTTGGCTGTGCCAGGTCTTAGCTGTGGCACAACAGGAGTTTTAGTTGTGGCGTGAGAACTCAGCTGTCGCCTGTGGGATGTAGTTTCCCGACCAGGGATGCAACCTGGGCCCCTTGCATTGGGAGTGTGGAGTCTTAGCCACTGGACCACCAGGGAAGTCGGGTGGGTTGGGTTCTGATGGGTGAAGGGCGCTTAGGTTGGCTTGCAGAAGTCTGTTTTGCTGTCTACTGTCTCTGGAGCTGAGGACAGTGCCTGGCTCAGAGTCTGAACGCAGTAAGCATTTGTTGAATGAAATTCCGGTGAGTAATCTGAAAAGAGCCCTGGCCTGGGTGTCATGAGACCCAGGTCTGAGCCGTGGCTTGGCCACTTCTTGGCATGCGGCCTTCTTGGAGCCTCAGCTTCTCATATCTAGTAGGAATCACCATGACCCTACCTCACAAAGCAGAAATGAGCTGTGTGTGCGCACAGACCCTTCCTGATCCACCCACGGCTGCTGGTGGGACTCATGGGGCCTCCAGGGGAAGCGTGAGAGAGAGGGGCACGGCACAGAGGCCAGGGCCGGGCCGTCTGGAACACCTCCTCCCTGTCTGGGCCCAGGATGGTGCTCACCAGACCACAAGCACGTCACTAAGTGGCCTTCAGCCCCATGGGAGCAGGAGACAGGCCAGGAGGACAGGCCAACGGTGTGACCAAAAGCCACAGCCGTGTAAAAGGGGGGTGTGGCCTCTGGCCAGGAGCCTGAAGACCCAGCCAAGAGGGCAGCCTGCCACCCACGGCCCCTGGGGCCCTCCAGTGGGAGCCCAGCTGGGCCCTTCCTGGGAGCAGGCCACGTGGGTCTGTCTGTGCCTCCCCCTACTGGGGGACGAACATCCCTGGAGGTGTCCAGGGCCCTGGGGCTGACTCAGACCCGCAGGCCCTGACCTGGTGAGCTCATGGTGGGGGCAAGGGATGGGGGATGGGCGCTCAGTCAGAGGCTCTCTCTGAGGGACGTCCTTAGAGAGCCTGGGGTGCTGAGACCTTTGCTCTGGGGGGCAGGGGTTGGGGGGGCTTTCAGCTTTCAGATGGTGGGTTCTGGATCTGGGAGAGGCCTGGTCACCACGTGGGTTCTCAGAAAGCAGAACCTGGGCCAGAGTTCATGGGCTTTTTTTCCCTTCTTAGGGTGAGCGGACCCTGCCAGCAGGAGGGACCAGGGGCAGAGAGAGCGCCATCAAGGATGCAGCTGGCAGTTGGCTGCTGCCAAATGTGGCTGACGCTTGAGCTGGCGAGACCACGGGCCCAAGAAACTGTGTAGACGGCAGATCAGGACTGGCCCTGGGCTGGGGGTGGGGAGGGGTGGGGTGGTGAGCCCAGAGGAAGACAGAACAATTTATCCATCAGCGTCCTCTCCCACATCAGGCCTTAACTCCCCTGCCTTCCAGATCCTGCCCAAGCAGGCACTGAGTGGGATCCCAAGTGTCTCATCAATGGGGAAGCCCCCCGGCGGGGGGCGGAGGTGGAAGAGGGAGCCACAGCTGTTGGGTTTTGCCCCAAGGAGTCACAGCCCAGCAGAGCCGGAAAAGGGGCCAGTGAGGTCAGGAGGGTCTGAAGAGGTCCTGGAGGGGAGGGGAAGCAGGGGAGGAGCGGGTCTGATTCATCTCAGAATCTGGTTTGGCCTCAGGGAACAGGCTCAGGGCCTTGCCTGGAGGGGCCGAACCCAAGGTCAGAGGGAAGGAGGAAGCAGGTCCTGGTGGCCAGGGGGACAGAGAAAGTGGGGGCAGGAGTGTAATCAAGGTACTCACACGTGTACACGCATCACCTCCCTGGTTCTTGGGGATGGGGTCCACCTGAGACCAAACCCACGTCCTCCATGCTCACCGAATGGTGCTGAGTGACACTGGGGGGGCCCACACCTCGGTCTCCCCATGTGCAGGAGGAAGTCCCCCCTCCGCTGTGGGCTCTTGTAGGGATTAAACGATGGAGGGAGAAGCACTTGTCCCCACGCAGGGCTGGCCAGGGTGAGTCAGTGTCCAGCATGCTGCCTAGGCATTCACCAGGGGCCTCCTGTATGCCAGACACCGTCTCGGGCTCCGGGACACGACAGGGGCCAACGCAGGCAAAACTCCTGCCCTCGTGGGATTTAGGTTCTGCAGAAGGCAGACAATAAACAAGTAAACCCACTGATTTTTATTACCTTATCAGGGACTGTTACAGTGTTTTTTGTTTGTTTTCTGTTTTAAGCCAAAACAGAGGTCAGGAGGAAATGGGGGTGAAGGATGGGTGGTCAGTGAAGACCTTCCTGGAGGTGCCGCTTGAGTAGGGATCTAAAAAAACGTGGAGTGAATCATGAAGGTATAGGGCAGAGGCAGCATATTAAGAGAGAAAGTAGGACTTCCCTGGTGGTCCAGTAGCTAAGTCTCTGCACTCCCAATGCAGAAGGCCGCAGGTTCGATCCCTGGTCAGGGAACTGGATCCCACATCCTGCAAAAGTTCACATGTTAGTCACTCAGTTCTGTCCAGCTCTTTGGGACCTCATGGTCTATAACCCGCCAAGCTCTTCTGTCCATGGAATTCTCCAGGCAATAGTCCTGGAGTGGGTAGCCATTTCCTTCTCCAGGGGATCTTCCTGACCCAGGGATCAAACCCTGGTCTCATGCATTGCAGGCAGATTCTTTACCATCTGAGCCACCAACGGAAGCCCTGTCACATACTACAGCTGAAGATCTCGAGGGCTGAAACTAAGACCTGGGGCAGCCAAATACATAAATATTTTTTTAAAAATAAATAAATAATGTATTAAAATGCCGCAGATCCTTTCTGGCAGACAGGTGCTTAAGAGTAGCTCTTGATGTTGTTAGTAGCAGGAGTAGGCATAGTGTGATTATTCTAACAGAAGCATCAAGGCAAGAGAAAGGAGGCAAGTGAAGAGATGCAGGCCCCCTGGAGCTGTAGTTGAGACAGTGGGTGGAACGGACAGACGGCATCTTCCCGTTTTACAGATCAGCAGACTGAGGCTCTAGGAGATGGGGTGAACCGCCCACGGTCACACGGCTGATAAGCCCACCCCAGAGCATCCCTGCGCGTGCCTATCTCTGCAGGAATGCTCGCCCTACGCGGCCCACCTCTACGACGCGGAGGACCCGTCCACGCCCCTGAGGACGGTGCCCGGGCTCTGCGAGGACTACTGCCTGGACATGTGGCAGACGTGCCGGGGCCTCTTCCGGCACCTGTCTCCGGACCCGCGAGCTCTGGGCGCTGGAGGGCAACCGCGCCAAGCTCTGCCGCTCTCTGTCCCTGGACGACACCGACTACTGCTTCCCGCGCCTGCTGGTCAACGAGAACCTCAACTCCAACCTGGGCCGCGTGGTGGCTGACGCCGAGGGCTGCCTGCAGCTGTGCCTGGAGGAGGTGGCCAACGGGCTGCGCAACCCGGTGGCCATGGTCCACGCCCGGGACGGCACGCACCGCTTCTTCGTGGCCGAGCAGCTGGGGCTGGTGTGGGTCTACCTGCCCGACCGCTCGCGGCTGGAGAAGCCCTTCCTGAACGTCAGCCGCGCCGTGCTCACCTCGCCCTGGGAGGGCGACGAGCGGGGTTTCCTGGGCCTGGCCTTCCACCCCAGCTTCCGGCACAACGGCAAGCTCTACGTCTACTACTCGGTGGGCGTCGGCTTTGACGAGTGGATCCGCATCAGCGAGTTCAGGGTCTCGGAGGATGACATCAACGCTGTGGACCACGACTCCGAGAGGTGGTTGCCCGGGAGCCCGGGCCGGGAGGGGCGGGGCTGAGATCTGGCAAGGCTGCGCGCGGCACTGGCCCATTGGATCGGTGCCGCGCCGAGAGGTGTGACCTATTTTGACTGTCACACCCAGTAAGGGGGCTGGGTCCCCTAGGAGTTCAGGGGAGAGGCAGTTGCCAAGCAGACATCCCGGGGACTTGAGTCCAGCTCCTGGATCAGGTACTTCAGATGGTTCATTTCATTTGGTTTTCATACAGCCCCATTTTACAGATGAGGAGGTGGCGGCTCAGAGAGGCGAAGGGACTGCTAGGACACACAGCTGGGAAGTGTCAGAGCTGCAACTCTGATCTGTCTGCTTCCCTCCCAGGCCCAGCCCACTGCTGCCGCCGCCCAGCTCTGGCCACAAGGGACCATTCTCACCTGGCTGGCCCCCACCTCCTACTTGTCACCCCCACACTCCACCCCCAGGCAAATTGCTCCTTCCCACCCTCCCAACTGCATGTTTATCCGTTCTTTGCCTCCAGGCTTCTTCTCCTCCCAATACCCAGCCTGCTTTTTGGGTATTAGTTATGCTCCAACTGTTTTGAAAACAGGTGTGACAGGGCTTCCCTGGCCGCTCAGACCATAAAGAACCTGCCATCCTGCCATGCAGGAGACCCTGGTTTGATGCCTGGGTCAGAGAAGATCCCCTGGAGAAGTATTCTTGCCTGGAAGAATTCCATGGACAAAAGGAGCCTGGGGGGCTGCAGTCCACCGGGTCGCAGAGTCAGACACGAATGAGCGAGGAACAATTTTTGACCTAGCCTGGTGTGAAGGGCATACATGATCTGTCTCCAATAGGAAAATAAGTCCTGTGCCAGGTGATCCAAATAGGCAGAATTTGATACTGGGAATTAGTTCCTCAGGTGTTGGAAATGATGAATGAGAACTGGGGGAGAGAGGGGAGGCGGGAGGCAACCCTGAGTTCAGCAACTGAAGGGAGCTGACTTCACCTCTTGGACTGTGAGAAGCAGGGTTCCTGGAGCCCCTGAGCTGGGGCCGCTGGGTAGAAGCTGGAACCATGGTGGGTCTGGGTGGGGGCAGCTGGAACCAGGGAAGAGGTGCAGCTACTACCAACACACTGCCTGAAGCAGAGAGAGAGAGGGAGAAATACCCCTGAATCTCCCCCCCCCCATCTCATCTCCTGACAGTGCTTTTTCCTTGGCTGAACCTAGCTGGAGGCCAGTCAGCTGAGGAGCATGGGAAATGTAGTTTGCAGGAGCTGGTAAAGCATCTGCCTGCAATTCAGGAGACCAGGGTTCCCATCCCTGGGTTGGGAAGATCTGCTGGAGAAGGGAATGGCACCCTACTCCACTATTCTTGCCTGGAGAATCCCACGAATAGGAACCTGGCCAGCTACAGTCCATGGAGCCACAAGGAGTCAGACGTGACTGAGCGACTTCTCCCCACAACTCCAGTCTCCTGCCAATGCTTCCCTTGGCTGAACCTAGCTGGAGGCCAGTTAGCTGAGGAGCATGGGAAATGTAGTTTGCAGGAGCTGGCCTTCTGAAGTAGAGAGCAGGAAAGAGGAGGACTGGGGCTCATCTGAGGACAAATAAGCAAATAACAGGACATCATGCATTCAATAAAATTATAAACTTGACATTGAAAGTACAGGAATCAAACTGACTAATGTGAGAATCTCATGTATTACTAGATTTTGCCTGTGAGCTTCCTGGCAGCCAGAGCAAAAGAGAAAGCATAATTCTCATTATCTTATATGAGGCCACACAACTGATTCTCCAAAAGAGGCCAAGTTTGTCATGTGACTCTCACAGAGGGGAGACAGAGAGACAGGATGAATGTGTCTTCAATTATGACTTTAAAAATAGATGCCTGATGAAGACTGAAGGTGGAACACAAGATATACAGATGCACATATTTCAGAATTGGGGTTCAGCAAGGGTTCCTCTGGGGACCTCACAGTACCAGCCTAGAACCTGACTCTTGCAGGGGAAGAGTAGGCATGGCCGGCTCAGGGCAGAGCCAGGAATGAATGGTCATCCTTGCCTCAGTCAGCTGTCAGTCTCTTTTCTCAGGGCTGGATGTCCAACGGTCTGGGCTGTCCTTTCCACGGGGGACCTGGTTTGGGGATTGTGTGTGGCTCCCCATGTCATGTATGTTGATCTCACAATAGAAAGGTTTCTGGTCTTGGTTCTGAAGGTCAAAAGTCCTGGGTTCAAGGTACCTGACATTGCTGTATCTCAGGTTTCTTATCTTCATTAATAAAGAATTGGCCAGTCAGTCGCCAATCCTTGAAAACCTAAACTAGCCTAAGCATTTTGGTCAAAGGGAATTTAATACAGGGAGTTGGCTAATATTGGGAGGGCTGGAGAAGGAAAAGGAGAGGGTCAAGTTCCCTAGAGATGAGTTCTTGTGAGAAGCGAGGGAAACAAAAGGCAAAGAGGTCTTGGTGCTGCTGGGTTCTGCCGCTCCTGGTACCCAGATGTCTGGGCAGAAAGCCAGGAGTCCACAGTCACCAGCCCCTGTCACCCGTCCTGCGACCACTGCTTCCGGAGGCAGTGCCAGAGGCCAGGGACATGGGGCTCCTCCCTTCCCCTTGCCTGCCACCCTCTCCTGGCAAGCCCTAACTGGAGGCTAGCTGACTGGCAGTGTAGTGGAAGATTCCCGCCCTGGCAGTAAAGGAGGTCACTGAGAAGTGAGTGTGGAGCTGAGCACAGTCCACACCCTCCAGCCCGACTCCCTAGAAGTTACAACCATAACAAATGAGAGACTGTGTCACAAGTGCTCAGCTTAAGTGGCTGGTGTGTGGGTAGCGATGATGATGAAGAAACCAGTCGTGCCAGTGATTGGGTCAGCAGTTCACTTGATCATAACAGGCAGGGGCTAGTTGTGGGGGAGCAGTGGGAAAAAGCTCTAGACCAGAACCAGAACTCCAGAGTTCCTGTCCCAGCTCTGCCATCTGTGGGCTGTGTGACCTTGGGCAAGTTGCTCAACCTCTCTGAGCCTCTTGGATCTCATTGGCACAGTGATGTGAATTATCCCTTCCTAGCCTGCCAGATCCTTATAAACATCACTTCCTATAAAGGATATGGAAAGTCTTTCCAACTACGAAATGGCATCTAAGAGAGAGGCGGCTTTATTACTGTGATCTTGTTTTGTGTTTCTGGCTGAGATTTGTTTGTTTGTTTTTGTGGGGGTGGCTTATCTTCTTTTAGGATAATCCTGGAAATCAAAGAACCAGCCTCGAACCATAATGGAGGCCAGCTGCTCTTCGGGGATGATGGGTACCTCTACATCTTTACCGGAGATGGCGGGATGGCTGGAGACCCCTTTGGGAAGTTTGGAAACGCCCAAAACAAGTATGTTCTGATTTGGTTGGTGGGTAGGTTGGTTTATGTACTCTCCTGGAGGGGGAATGACTTCCTTGGCCATGAAACTAGGGCAATAGAAATGGCTTTGGGCCCCAGCTCAGCCTGCAGCTAGCCAGCTGGGAACCCAGTGCCTTTCTCCTTATCAGTTAGAAAGGAATAATGATCATCTCCATAGGGAGGCTTGTTATGAGGAATAAAGGTGATGGGTACCTGAAAGGCAGCATCACAGAGCCTCTGGGAAGATGAGATTTTTTTTCTCTAAAGTCCGCCCAGCCCTGCTGGAGCCAGAGGAAGGGAAAGGATGCTTCCCAGACCAAATGGGGAGTGTGAGCTGGCTGGAGCAGGGCTGTATGGATGGGCATGTGGGTTTTCTACCCCAAGGGTCACCCAAGATGACCCTGAAATTGAAGCAGAGTCTTGCTCTCAGTTCCTCACTTCTGGGCTTGAGAAGATGGCCTGCCACCATTCCCTTTCTTACACACACACACACACACACACACACACACACATACACAGTCTCAAGTGTATAGATGAGGATACCCAGGAGTCTCAGGGCAGCCTCCTCCATTCTCTCAGCCCAAATCACAAAACCTCCCTCAGCCCAGAGAGTAAAAATAGCGCCTACGATGCTGATCACAGCAATTAAAGTGCTCCCGACGTGTGGCTGGGCTTTCACATGTGACAGCGTAGGAAGCATTGCAGTTTTCTCATGTTGGGGATGTATTTAGAGATGAAGTTGAGAAAATAGGAATTAAGGATTTGTGGATAATTGGACAAGACTTAAAACATTATTTTGCTGCTATGAGTTTTGCCCACTTACATATCAAAGCCTGGAGCGTGGTGTGTGGGCTCTGGGGAGTAATCCGAAGCTTGGTGCAGAGCAGGCCGGAGAGTGTGAGAGGAACTCACTGGAGCAGAACCTAGAAGTCCACAATAGGGGATTAACTGTGGGGCAGCTACTGGGTGGGGGAGCATCTTATCATCATGAAAGAGGACACTTGTGTGGTGTCTTTGGTGACGACAGCAATGCTTGGGTGCTGGTGCTCCGTGAGGATGCGGGGTGCACGGTTTGCATCAGATGGGCAGAGCAGCCAGTCCTGCCTTCAGAAGCAGCCCAAAGGGAGTGCGCCCAAATGCTAGGGGGAAACCTTGCAGTAAGTGCATCAGAAACGCACAGATGAAGGGGCTTCCCTGGTGCTCCCAGTGCAGTTCAATCCCTGGTCAAGGAACTGGATCCCACAGGCCACAGCCAGGGGTTCCCATGGCCAAACTACAGATCCCTCACGCCTCACCTAAGACCCGACACGGCCAAAGAAATAAAGACTGTAAAAAGGCCACAGATGAGGAGGGTGTGTTTCCCTCTGCACACCTTCAAGCACGTTGCAGATGCCATCGTGGGTCACTTTTGTCCTGCAACGAATGAGCCCCAGAAGCTGCTCACCCCAGTGGCTTCGTGGAGGCCCGGGCTGCAGCTGCGCCTGCTCCTCGTGCCTCTAGAGGGAACGTGCTGAGGTCTCGCTCCCAGGCCCCAGAAGCCCGATGTTGCCGGGCACCTGAGGGGACCTCACTTCCCAGTCCGGAGCTGCCTGGGAGACTGGCAAGTTGTTCCCCTCTCAGAGCCTGAGTTCAGGATGGTGTGTGTGCAGCGCGGGGTGGAGTGCAACTGCTTCGGAGGCGTGTTTGACCCTCTGAACTGCTGCAGTGGCCTTGGGCGCGTGTGAGAGAGAAGGCAAGAGCCTCACCTCCCACTTCCGCCAGCATCTGACGCGTTCTCTCCCATCTCCTGTCTCCCTGCCCTCCCTTGTCCTCTTACATGGTGCACTTGCCTTTGATTGCAGTTATTCATTCATTCACTCACCAAACATTTAATGAGCACCTACTGCATGCCTGTTGCTGTGCGAGGTGCTGCAAGTAAGCTGTAAATAGACGTTATTTTCCTAGTATCATTTTCACCCTGTAGCACAGTCCTGCAAAGAAAGAGAGAGACCATCTAATATTACAGCAGAGAACCCCAAGGCCTGGGGAGGGTCAGAAAGTGCGGTGAAGAGCTTGGGTTTCTGCAGCCAGGCTACCTAGGCTGGATCTCCGTCCTATGGTTCATGAAGGGTGAGGCAAGTAGGGGTGCTCTATGGCCTCTCTGAGCTCAGCTGCCCTGTCTGTGAAATAAATGGCGATCACAGCAGCACCCACTTACCTAAAAGACTGGGGCTTCCCTGGTGGCTCAGTGTGTAAAGAACCTGCCTGCCAACGCAGGAGATACAGGTTCGATCCCTGGGTTGGGAAGATCCCCTGGAGAAGGAAATGGCAACCTACTCCAGTATTCTTGCCTGGGAGATCCCATGGACAGAGGAGCCTGGTGGGCTGCAGTCCAGAGGGTTGGAAGAGCTGGACATGACTTAGTGACTAAAGGACAACATAACCTAAAAAGATTTGCTGTAAGGATGAAACAAAGCAACAAATGGTATGTAAGTCAAATGTTTCGGATGGAGCCTGGCACATAGGAAGGTGTTTGATAATGTCAAATTGAATGATTGGGGTTACCCAGCCGGTGCATGGCTGCTGAGGACTTGAACTTGGGGTCTCTGGCCCCAGAGCCAACGCTTGCCTTGCACCTGGGGCAGCCTTGGGCTCCAGCCCCGCTACCCCAAGCCCCAGCCCTGCCCCAGTCGGCGCTTTCTCCCTCAGATCGGAGCTGCTGGGTAAGGTGCTGCGCATCGACGTGGACCGCAACGAGCGCGGCCCGCTCTATCGCATCCCGCCCGACAACCCGTTCGTGGGCGACCCCGCCGCGCGCCCGGAGGTCTACGCCTTCGGGGTACGCAACATGTGGCGCTGCTCCTTCGACCGCGGCGACCCGGTGACGGGCGCGGGCCGCGGGCGCCTCTTCTGCGGCGACGTGGGCCAGAACAAGTTCGAGGAGGTGGATCTGGTGGAGCGCGGCCGCAATTATGGCTGGCGCGCCCGCGAGGGCTACGAGTGCTATGACCGCAAGCTGTGCGCCAACGCCTCCCTCGGTGACCGCCCCGCCCCACCCCGCTCCGCGCCCCGGGGGCCCCGCTCCCCAGATCCGCCACCCCTCACTCCACGGCTGTGCGCCCACGCCTCGCTCGGTGGCCCCCTAACCTCGCCTACCGCCCGCGCCACTGGGGACCCCCAATCCTGTACAACCACCACCCCCTCGCATCGATGCGCGCTGTAGCCAGCCGCGCCCACCAGGGACTTCCCTCGCCTGCTCTTCCCTCCAGAACCGCTTCCCCCGCCGCCCCTCTCCAAATCACTTCCTGGCTGGCAAATCCTTGCCCTCTCCGTACCTTACAAACTTTAAGCATCACCCTTTCCCGTTGACTCTCTGGGGCCGTCCTAGGGACCTCCCACCCCCTTGGCCTGGCAGGACTCAGGACCACCCGCGGAGCCTCCGGGCGGCAGGCTCACCCAGCGTCTCCACCTCTGCAGATGACGTGCTGCCTATTTTCGCCTACCCACACAAACTGGGCAAGTCGGTGACGGGGGGGCTACGTGTACCGGGGCTGCGAGTACCCCAACCTGAACGGCCTCTACATTTTTGGAGACTTCATGAGCGGGTAAGTGACTCGACAGCAGTTCTGAGGGTCAGGGAACACAGAGGTGAAAGGTCGGGGAACCTGAACACCACCTTTGACTGCTCTGGGTCATCCGTCTCCTGGAAGCCAGGACCTGTCATTGTGCCACCTGGCCAGAGAGGTCACCGTGCTGGAGAGAGGGGACCTGGGGATCCAGCTGAGGTCAGCCCACTGGGCCCCATGGAGCCTTGCTGCCTCCACCTACTGCCTCCACCTCCACTCCATCCAGCCATCTCATCCTCGGTGGTCCCCTTCTCCTCCTGCCCCCAATCCCTCCCAGCATCAGAGTCTTTTCCAGTGAGTCAACTCTTCTCATGAGGTGGCCAAGCGGTCACCCCCAGAGAGGGCTAGGTGTGTTGGGGGAAAGAAGGGTGTGGTAAATCACATCCCAAACAGGTTTCAGAGAGAGTTCAAGACCATACCTGCCAAGTCTGACGTAGGTCAGACTCTTTCCCACGGGGGAGCTTACAGAGCCTCATGACCACCTGTTTCTCCTATTATACAGAAGGGAAAATGGAGGCCCAGAGAGGCCCAGGAAGCCACACACCTGCCATGATGTTTTAAAATATAGCTGAGATGACCTGTGTCTGAAGCCTGGTGCGCTTATTAGCTGTGTGACCTTGAGCCAGCTGCTTCACTTCTCTGAGCTTTAATTTCCTCATCTGCAAAATGATAATAGTACCTGCTTTAGTTCAGTTCAGTTCAGTTCAGTCGCTTAGTCGTGTCTGACTCTTTGCGACCCCATGAATCGCAGCACACCAGAACTCCCTGTTCATCACCATCTCCCGGAGTTCACTCAGACTCACGTCCATCGAGTCTGTGATGCCATCCAGCCATCTCATCCTCGGTCGTCCCCTTCTCCTCCTGCCCCCAATCCCTCCCAGCATCAGAGTCTTTTCCAATGAGTCAACTCTTCTCATGAGGTGGCCAAAGTACTGGAGTTTCAGCTTTAGCATCATTCCTTCCAAAGAAATCCCAGGGTTGATCTCCTTCAGAATGGACTGGTTTCTTACTAAGCTTAATTTGAGTCCTGTTCATACATATATGGGGAAGTTCCTGGTAGCTCAGATAGTAAAGCATCTGCCTACAATGTGGAAGAGCTGGGTTCAATCCCTGGGTCAGGAAGATCTTCTGGAAAAGAAAATGGCAACCCACTCCAGTATTCTTGCCTGGAAAACCCCATGGATGGAGGAGCCTGGTGGGCTACAGTCCATGGGGTCACAAAGAGTCAGACATGACTGAGTGACTTCACTTTCACTTTTCACTTTCATACATATACAGCACTTAGAGTCTAGAATGCCCAGTTTCTGGTTGATTTGTTGTTTTGTTTTATTAATAAAATGGAAGGATCTGTTAGTGACCTCAGGACCTTCCCAGCCTCCTGTGAAATGAATTTTTTTTTTTTTTTTTTTGTTACACCATGCAGCTTGAGGGCTTCCCTGGTGGCTCAGAGGATAAAGTCTGCCTGCAGTGCAGGAGACCCAGGTTCGATCCCTGGGTTGGGAAGATCCCCTGGAGAAGGAAATGGCAACCCACTCCAGTATTCTTGCCTGGAGAATCCCAAGGACAGAGGAGCCTGGTGGGCTATAGTCCATGTGGTCGCAAAGAGTCGGACACGACTAAGTGAGACACTCCCCTCTCACTCCCATGCAGCTTGAAGAATCTTATTTCCCCAACCAGGGATCAAAACCAGGTCTCCTGTAGTGGAAGTGTGGAATCCTAACCACTGGATCACCAGTTCTTAATTATTTGCACCCTAGCCTCTCCACGTAAGGGCAGT
This sequence comes from Nanger dama, assembly GCA_917880005.1. Lineage (NCBI taxonomy): Eukaryota > Metazoa > Chordata > Mammalia > Artiodactyla > Bovidae > Nanger > Nanger dama. The sequence continues at coordinate 5,513,699 of CAKJTW010000063.1, read as the reverse complement.
TGAACAGGGTCTCTGTTCAGAGAGGAGGTAAGGAAACCTGAGGCTGGCAGAATTCTTACCTCTTGCAGGCTGCTGAACTGGGGTGGGTTTGTGGCCATTTGTCTATAATTGGAGCTGACAGAGAACCTTGACCTGGGCCTCTGGTTGCTGGGTCCTTCTCCCAGCTTGGAGAGTCTCCCTCTGGACTCAGTTACCTCATCTGGAAAATAGGTCTAGATGAAACCTCTCTTTTACCCTGATTCTCCTTTTACTTTTCTGCTACGCCCCCACCCCCACCCCAGAAATGTCCAAGTCACCTGAACATAGAAATTCAGTGAGTTTTGCTGGCCCTTGCCAAGCTCCTCTGCTGGGTCAGGCTTCATGCCAGGGCTAGAGCAACAAAGTTGAAGAACACCTCACACCCAAGTCAGGTGTGAGTGTCACTTGGTCCACTCGAGTCTGGCCTCAGAGAGCCCGTGCTCTCTGGGGAAGCCCAGCACAGAAGCAGTCAGGAGGGCTTCTAGGAGGAGGGGCAACCAAGCAGGGCCTGAAAGTATCTGTAGGCGACTAACAAGCGTAGAAGGGAGTCAGAACAAAATCAGCATATTCTGGAGATGCCAAATTCTCCACTTTGGGAATTCCCTGGTAGTCCAGTGGTGAAGACTTTGCCTTCCACTGCAGAGGCCATGGATTCATCCCTGGTGGGGAGCTGAGATCCCATGTGCCTTGCGGCCCAAAACACCAAAACATAAACAACAGAAGCAATATCACAACAAATCCAATGACTGCTTTTAAAATGGTCCACATCAAAAACAAAAACCCAAATTCTCCATTTCATGCTCCCAAGTGGAGGCAGCTCCCAAGTCTATGCAGCCTCGGAGGCTTCTGAACTGGAAGTTGGCTCCTGACTGCTTCCTGCTGGTCAGTGGTTGGAACTGAACTGAGGAGGCTGAAACCAAGTTGGTCTTGTTCATCCATGCGCTTCTCCTGGGCTTCCCTGATGGCTCAGGTGGTAAAGAATCTGCCTGCAATGTGGGAGACTTGGGTTGGATCCCCTGGATTGGGAAGACCCCATGGAGGAGGGCATGACAACCCACTCCAGTATTCTTGCCTGGAGAATCCCATGGACAGAGGAGCCTGGCGGGCTACAGTCCATGGAGTCACAGAGTCGGACACTGCTGAGTGACTCAGCACACGTGCTTCTCCTGCCATGTACTGGGTTGGCCTAACAGTTTGCTCGGACTTTTCCGTACATCTAACAGAAACACCTGAACAAACTTTTCGGCTGACCCAACAGCCGGTGCTCAGTAAAGACTGCACACAGGGCAGGCTTCCTGGATGTTCGGTCTATGCACTTGCACAGATGTGCTCAGAAGGGCCACGCGCAGTTTAACGATCTGCCCTCACTGTCTTGAAACTTTTAGTACATTTTGAACAAGGGTCCTTGCATGCTCATTTTGCTCTGGACCCTGCATATTATGTGCAGTCCTGGTTGCATGGCTAACAGATGAGTGGATGGGTGGGTTGGCGGGTGGGCTTCCCCCAGGCACCCTGCCAGGCAGGACCCCTCAGCCCATCCTCCTTTGCAGGCGTCTGATGTCCCTTCGGGAGAACCCGGGAGACAGGCCAGTGGCGGTACAGCGAGATCTGCATGGGCCGAGGTCAAACCTGTGCATTCCCAGGCCTCATCAACAACTACTACCCACACATCATCTCCTTCGCCGAGGATGAGGCTGGTGAGCACTCCTGAGGCCCTTCCATCTGGGCTGCCCCTGCCTGGCACTGACCCCCCACCCCCTGGGTCCTTCTGGCCTGGGACTCCTGGGATGGTGTCTCAGGCCTGAGTCACCTTCAGGCTGGAGAGTGACACATTCAGAGGTCTTGAGCCTTGCCTGGATGTCAGTTCTCACCTGTCTGAGCTTCCATTTCCTCATCTGGAAAATGGGAGCACTGGTCCCCCACTTCCACCATGGGCAGAGTTACTGGGAGGGATCACGTGACCCCACAGGTAAGAGTCCAGGGAGGTTATGGGGCCAGGAACAGGTGTGATGGTGGAAATGCAGGCAAGTGGCGGGAGAGTGCCTCCCTGGGGACGCCCAGCACCCTGGATTCCTGATGGGAAATACACTGGGGCCTATGAATGAAGCCGCATTGTCTTCGGAGAGTGGTAGGCACTGCTTTCCTGCCTGTTAGTGGGTCCCCTGTTCAGGCGCTTGTGTTTTCAATGCCAGGAGCAGAGGGGAGGGGAGAGGAAGAAGGACCCTAGAGGCTGGATCCCGCCTTTGTCCTTGGCCCCGGATTGTCCCTGGACAAAAGCCAAAGGGCCCCCAGTGGGGCCCGGTGGATGCTTGGCCAGGTTACTAGGCAACACCCTCCCGAGGGCCTTTCGAGAGGTGTCCCCCACAGGGCCCAGTGCCCAGAGCCCCCAGGCCTGATTCTGGGAAACCTTTGTTGAACCGACACTCGTCAGAATCTAAGTTTTCACAGGGCAGCCCCAGCCCCCACTGCCCTCCCCAAGCCCACTGGGCCCTTGAAAGCCTTTTCTTTTGGTCAGTAGGGGGTTAACATGTTTTGGAAGCGGGGGGTGCCCTTTCCCGGTGCACCCCTCACAGAGCCCAGACCCAGAGGCAGGCCCAGGGGCCCCTTCTGAGTGACACCGAGGGCCAGGAGGAGGCCCCTCCAAGACAGACAGGCCGAGGGACAGCCTGCCAGTGAGTGGTGAGCTCAGGCAGGCGGCCCCTGAGCGCACAGAGACCCGGGAGCTGAGGCCTACAAACTGCCCCAGCTCCCTGCAGCCTCCGCCCCTCGGCTTGCTCTTCCGATGCTTGTACATTGCCCAACAAGGACCTCTGCTGGCCCAGTGTCCTCCAGGGACAGTTCACACTGCAGAGACCAGGAGGATGGCGAGGCCCTGGGCAGAGCTTAGCAGTGCCATCAGGGATCCCTGGCTGCGCATGGAGTTGGGGGGCCATGGCTTCCCACAGATTAAGGCTGGATGGGGCCTTAGAGTGCGCCCGGTCCAATGCTGCCACTTTACAGATGGGGGAACTGAGGCTGGCTTTTCCTGCCCAGCCTTGGGATGGGGGGTGGGGCACTGGACACAGCCTGGCCCCCCAAGGCCTCCCAGAGCAGAGTCTCAAGCTGGAGCTCTGTCAAGCAAGGCGGTCGATGGAGAAGTGCATCCAGGCCAAGGGGGTAGCACGTGCAGGGACCCCAACTTCCTCCAGGGCCCGGAGTGTAGGGTCAAGGAGGGCTGCCCAGCTAGGGAGGAGCCAGGCTGCTCCCAAGGCCTCTCTCCAGAAAGGTGCCCAGAGACTGGAAGTGATAGCCCCAGTTCACGGCTGTGCCTGTGGACTCTCCAGCAGGGGCCAGCTTGCTGGGACCCTGCTCCCTCCCACAGGGTGCAGCTGCCTTGTGGGCCTATTCCACCCCACCACCCCCACCAAGGTAGGGCTGGGGCTCCTGGAGGGAGGAATCAGAGGGCATTGACTGCTCAGGATCCTGCCCTCCCCAGCCCCAGTTCCCCTGATAGCTGGCTCTATCCTAGTTACACCGGTCACCTCTCAAGCGTCTTCCCCTTCAAGAATTCTCCAGGTTTCCTGGGTCTTGATTCTCAGACACCACCATCATGTAGCCTTCCATGACTGCACCAGTCACCAGGGTCATGCTTTCCTCCAAGCTCCCATCTCACTGCCTGTCCCAGCCTTTCTTTGGGGAATCCACCCTTGCCCGGATCCTTGGGAGAGCTCTTCACTGCCTCTTATAAGGATGGGAGGTCTTAGCACGGCTGAACCATCACACTGAGCCACATGTGGCTTGTGTCTCGAGGCCTCCCAGCTACCATACGTCCTACATCAGCGTGGGCTTGGGGGCAGCAGATGTTTCTGAGTTCAGGGCCTGCTTAACTGTTCACCGGCTGTGTGACTTTGGGCAAGTCACTTGACCTCTCTGAGCCTCTATTTTCTCATCTGTACAGTGAGAATAATGAAACCTACTTTCTGGACATTTGTACCTGTGGCTGCAAGGGCCAGGGAGTGGGATACGGGTGAGGAGAGAGCAGAGAACTCAATTCCCCTGAAAGCATCCATGGTCCAGGTGCTCGTAATTCCACTTCTACAAACTGAGGCTGAGAGAGCCTGTCCCAGAGCCGTGGGAGCTCACGTGGGGCCAAGTGCCGGGGCCGGGATTCACACCGGAGACTCCCCAGGCTTGTGCTCTTCTGCCCCTGCTACCGGTCTGGGAGGTGCCTGCTGCTCCATGGAGAGAAAGGGTCCCTGTCCCCAAGGGCCAGGCAGGACCTGGGCCCTGGGTGCCTGTGTCAATGACAGTGGCGGTGATAGTCCACACTGATGGAGCAGGTGCCCCACGCTCCGGTTATCCCTCACAACAGCCCTGCGAGGCAGGCCTGTGGGGGAATGCAGAAGCTGGTCACCAGTAAGCAGTCGGTGGGGAGCTGGGCAGTGGACCCCCACTGGTGCTCAGAGGTGTGTGTGCTGGGCATGAGACCAGGCAGGACCAGGAGTGGGGTCCCTGGGATCACCAGGAAGGAGGCATGAGCAGAGGTCAGAGCCAGGGCGGGCGCAGGCAGAGTGGCCAGCCCCGGGAGGCTGTGCTGCAGTGACCCCCAGGGTGCATCTGGATGCCTTTCTCAGCCTCATCTCCCCGTTCTGGGGTCTGGAGAGGTACACTGACCCAGAACATCTCCCCTCCTGGCTCACCGAGGGTGGGGTGTGCCCAGAGCCTGAGGTGCGGGCGTGGGGCTGGCCCAGATGGTGTTCCAGGCAGCAGTCTCACCCTTTGCTTTGCATCTTGTTCCAGGGGAGCTGTACTTCATGTCAACAGGCATGCCAAGTGCCACTGTGGCGCGTGGGGTGGTCTACAAGGTGATCGACCCTTCCAGGTGAGTACCCACCTCCTGCCCATCCCGCCCCCAGAGGGCCTGAGCCCCTTCTGTCTGCCAGGAGCACTCCCTCCATTACCGCACTTCCTCTTTCTACCGCATCCTAAGGTAGGTGTGATTAACACCCCCATTTTTTCAGAAGAGAAAACTGAGGCCCGGGAGGCCCCAGAGAGGGGAAGTGACTAGCTAAGCTCATACTGCTGGTATGGGCAGATCTAAGATTCAGAAGCTCTCTGCCAGCCTCAAAGTCCTGCTGTATTCATAGGTGGCGCTATTGGTAAAACACACACACACACACACACACACACACACACACACTTACCAACGCAGGAGACACCAGAGATGCAGGTTCGATCCCTGAGTCAGGAAGATCCCCTGGAGGCGGGCATGCAAACCACTCCAGTATTCTGGCCTGAAAAATCCCATGGACAGAGGAACCTGGCAGGCCACAGTCTCTGGGGCTGCAAACAGTCAGACACAACTGAAGCAACTTAGCACGCACACTCCATCCTTAGAAAGGTGCCCAAGATACCAATGGGGGCTGATAACCATGGGCCCTGCCATCACATTTTTAAAATTCTTTAAAAAATTTTAAAACAGCTTTGTTTTACAGATAAGTTGCCGTGATAGCACAGTTTCCCATATAGCCACCATTCAGTATTCCCTATTATGATGATACATTTGTCATGATTAAGGACTTCCCTTTGGCTCAGATGGTAAAGAATCTTCCTGCAGTGCGGGAGAACCAGGTTCCATTCCCTGGTCAGGAAGATCTCCTAGAGAAGAGACTGGCAACCCACTCCAGTATTCTTGCCTGGAGAATTCCGTGGACAGAGCACCCTGATGGGTTACAACCGATGGGGTCTGAAAGAGTCAGACACGATTGAGCAATTGACACTATCACAGTTAATGAGTCGATACTGGTGCTTTACTATTCATTAAATGCCACGCTTTTTAAAAAGTCAGGTACCTCCATACTTCGCAAAAAAGGATTCCTCTGGTTTTACCCTCATGTCCTTTGCTTTGGAATTCCATCCAGAACTCCACGTTGTATTTAGTCACTGTGTCTCGTTAGCTTTCTCTGGTCTATGATCATCTCTCAGACATTCCTCGTTTACCACACTGTTTTGTTGAAAGCACAGAGCTCTTCATTATTGATATAACTATCAAGAAAAACATAAGTGCTTGCTTCTTTCCCTCCTCTGAGGTCCTGGCCCCGTTTGGATTGCTGTCGTTGTGGAGGAACACGTGCAGACTTCGCATTTTTCTTCGTCGGTCTGTCCTTATTTTGCTTAAACATTTCCACTTTGCAACATCACCCTCAGAAGGCTCGTTTTTGATGGCTGCATAATTTTCTGTTGAGTCACTTTGCCGTGACTGCCTTATCCATCCCTTGGACAGTTAGGTTATTTCCAATTTGGAGGGGAAAACGCTTCTCTAAGGAAATATCACCTAATTCATGCCAGATGCTGCCTGAGACCCACCAACTCCTTTAGTCTGTACAGCATCCTTCTGGGCTCATGCATGCAAGATTAGTCTTTTTTTCAGTTGTGTCCAAGTCTTTGTGACCCCATGGACTGTAGCCCGCCAGGCTCCTCTGTCCATAGGATTTTTCAGGCAAGAACACTGGAGCAGGTTGCCATTACCTCCTCTAGAGGACCTTCCTGACCCAGGGACCAAATCTGTGTCTCTTGCATCTCCCACATTGGCAGGAGGATTCTTTACCCCTAGTGCCCCCTGGGAAGGGTAGCTATTCCCTCCTCCAGGGGAATCTTCCCAACCCAGGGATCAACCCCGTGTCCCTTGCAGCTCTCTGGGCTCACGACCCGCTTACAACAGAGGGACCTGAGGCTTAGGGATCTCTGCTCAAGGTCTCATGGGTCAGAGGAGCAGGCAAGAGGCTAGACTCCCTTTCCCGTATTGTCTCTGACCCTTCTCATCCCTTGCACTTTTCTCTTTTGGAATCCACGTTGTTTTTGTACCCACAACATACGGCACAGGGGCCGCATTCCAGAACACTTGGAAAATGAAGAAATGGGAAGCGGAAGGGGTAGGGGGTCCTCTGCCCAAACATAGCCACTGTGGGATTTTACTGGGTGCATCTCCTACCCTTTGGCAAAACAAAAATATTTTTACGTAATTTCCTTAAGGAACAAAACTCAGCTGGGTTGGTCTGACGCGTGTGGCTATTATCTGGAGCTCAGAGCAGCCGGAAAACCCACTCTTTCTGCAGCTTGGAGAAGGATGTGAACCAGGCTGTGTTTCAGCCTCGGGGGCGGGGGGTAATGGCCCACGTCCCCCTCGCTTCTCCCTTCTGCCGGGGCTGTTTGAAAGCCACCGGGGTCACGTGGCTGCTTCAGCCCTTGGGCTTTCCCCTCGTGCTCCTGGAACCCATTGAAGTCTTGGACCCACGTGGGCTGGTCCCAGAATAGGGTCGGTCCCATTCAAAGACTCACAGATCAACGGCCAGAAGCTCATTAAAATGGGATTCCATTCCTTCCTTGTGCCCCTCCAAGATGTCCAAGGAGACCCAATTCAGAGCCCTGGCAACCCTTCTCAAGCTCTTTTCTCTCCCAGCGCTCTCCAACCTGGCACTCCAAGGCCCCCAGTTCCCTCAGCTCTGCTGCCAGCCCCAGGCTCTCCCGCTCTCCCGCTTTATTCTTCAGATCGACTTAACCTTTCCCTTTGATTCTGTATCACCAGAAATCTGAGAACCAGAGGGACAGAGAGAGACCCTCCTCAAAGGCTGTGGGGGATGGGGGCCAGGGTAAGAGGCAGGGATGGGGCTACTGTGGCAGCTGCAAGAGCCAGACCCGGCCGGCCGGGAGGAGGGAGTGGGGCGCTTGATCTCATCCCGAGCACGCTTCATGCCCTGTTAGCAGTGGCCGCTGGGGCCCTCGTGCACTTCAGGCAGAGGCTTGAGAGGGTGCTCGGCAGGTGTTCCTGTCCTGGGGTTGGGCTCTTGGGCTCTGGGAGGCGTGTGCAGCAGGAGTGTGCTGTTGGGTCTGACTCTCGTAGCCCGCCAGGCTCCTCCATCCAGGGCTTCTCCAGTCAAGAATACTAGAGTGGGTTGCCATCTCCTTCTCCAGGGGCTCTTCCCGACCCAGAGATTGAACCTCTGTCTCTGGAGTCTCCTGCAGTGCCAGGCAGATTCTTTACCACTGAGCCACCTGGGTGAAAGTGAAAGTCGCTCAGCCGTGTCTGACTCTTTGCAACCCCATGGACTGTGAATTCTCCAGGCCAGAATACTGGAGTGGGTAGCCTTTCCACCTTCTCCAGGGGATCTTTCCAACCCAGGGATTGAACCCAGGTCTCCTGCCCTGCAGGCGGATTCTTTGCCACTGAGCCACCTGGGTGCTGGCCCATGAAGGCCACCGTTGTTACCGTCCACAGGCCTGAACGCATACCTGCCCTTCCCCTTCATGCCTGGCTGCAGGGGGTGGATGATACTGGAGGGACACACTCAAGGTGAGCTCCCCGGGGTGAGGTGACTCATGACAGGACATCCTGTGTGTTGGCAGACGGGCACCACCAGGCAAGTGTCAGATCCAGCCCTCCCGGGTGAAGGTCAGGAGCCGCCTCATCCACTTCGTGCCCAAAGAAAGTAAGTGCCTGCCAGTGGGAGACACAGAGGGGTTTCTGCAGCCCACACTTGCCCCCAGATGTGCATGCTCCTAGCTGGATCTGGATGCCCTTCCTCGGCTCCCTCACTGGGCCCAGCACAGTGCCTGGTGCACAGCAGACACTCAGAGGGCGTGGAGCTCCTGAAACTCCCTTCCCCTGGTGTGTGTCAGTCCCAGGCCATGGAAGGTGGCTCGGAGGGGCTGCAAGCGTCAGAACCCATGTGGCGAAATAGTGGGTCCCAGGCAAGGTTCACTCAGAGTTCTAGGGAGGGGCAGAGAAAGGAGGTAGATTTATATGTCAGCGAGTGGAAAGAGTTATTCTCAGCACAAGGGTACCTTGGGGAGGGGACGTTTGGGCCAGGTCTGCTATAAGCTGGTTGTTTTTGACAAGCTTTGTAGGGAGGCAAGGGGTGCCAATCCTCCGGAGGGGCCCAAGGCCACAGTGACTGCCCGTAGGATCTGGGGCCCTCTGAAGAGGGTATGCCCCGAGGAGGGACTGTTCCCCTGGGCTCAGGCTAGGTGGGAATGGAGACAGACCCCATGTTGTCAGATCTTCCAGTTCTTGAGACAATCAGGATATGCATGCTTGCATCCATCTAGCACATGTATGTGCTTCAATCTGGGGCTTTAACGCTGAGCAAGCAGATATGGTCCCTGCCTTCTTGGATTGTTATTGTACAATCTCCTGATTTGGAAAATATTGGCAGCTAGTTCACAATTTTAAAACCACCCTGTGGGCCAAAGGAAATATTTTAGTGGGCTGAGTGTGCCCAGAAGGTCTCCAGCTGGCACACTGGAGGTGGGGTGGGGCAGGAAGAGGGGGACTAGGCAGCAGGGCGGTGAGGGTGCCCGGCCCTGAAGAAGGGGAAGGAGTTTGGGGAAAGGGGGTGAGCTGGGTGTTCGGGGGTTGGAGGTAATTCTAGCCGCAGTTGGTTTCAAACCTTGGCCCTTTCCCACTCACTCATGCAGTAGTTTCTGCTCTTCTGTGCTGGATGCTGAGGCTACAGAAGTCAGACCAGGCCGAGGTCCCGGCTGGGGCAGACAGAGAAGTCATTTAGTGGCCTAGGCCCCATGGAAGAAGTGCGGGGGCACCTCTGGGACCCAGAGCTGGGAGGAGCTGGAGGGGGTGGGGGCGGGCCGGGAAGGGCCTGGAGCTGATGAGGGTCGAGCCTGGGTGGGGAGGACGGTGGGGTCCAGAGGTGGGGGAAGGGCGGCCTGGGCAGTGAAGGCAGCAGCAGGGCTTTGCAGAATGACCTGAGAAGTGCCTAGCCCAAGCTCCAGGTTGGCATCTGTGGGGTCAGGGTGACCCCAGAAGCACTGCTGGGAACCTCATTCTCAGGGTCTGAGCAGAGGGCAGAACCAGGACACCTTTCCCTGGGGTCTGCCTTCCGGGGTGGGCTGGGGCAGCCGGGGGTTCCTCTGACCTCAGGCTCTTCCTCTGTGCAGAGTTCATCCGGAGGACAGAGAGCACCCCACGGCCCACCAAGGCTCCCCGCCGCAACCGCCCCACTGCCGCTCCACCGGCGCCCACCCCGCGGCCCACACGGCCCACCCCGCGGCCCGGGCGCCCCGTCGGGGCAGCGGGCGACGGCAGGGACGGCCCGGCACAGCCAATCCCAAGCCCTCGAATGGCGCAGTGCGCCTGGGTGCGGCCGGCGGGGCCTCCAGCCCGGGCCGCGGGCGCGTGGAGGTGTTTGCGGGGGAAGCTGGGGCACTGTGTGCGATGACGCCTGGGACACCAAGGCGGCGGCCGTCGTGTGCCGCCAGCTAGGCTTCCCCTACGTTGTGCGGGCCGCCAGCGCGGGAGTTTGGCCAGGGCCTAGGGCTGCCCATCCTGTTGGGACGACGTGCGCTGCAAGGGCAGCGAGCGCAACCTGCTGGAGTGCGAGCACGCCGGCCTGGGCTCGCACAACTGCGGCCACCAGGAGGATGCCGGCGTCGTGTGCAGCCGCGAAGACCCGGATCTGTAGGCGAGCATCTCCCGGCCGAGCCGGAAGGCCCCTCCACCCAGGGCGCGCTCCTGCTGCGTGCGCCCGGGCGTCCGAGGGTGGAGCGGAACGTGGGGTGGGTGCCTGGGGTGACCCATCTGCAATGCTGTCCGGTGGATGCGTGGGAGACGTGTGCTGTGCGCACGTGTTCTGTTTCTGCCCCTGCGTCTACCCGGAAGCAGCAGAGTGTGTGATGGGGGGTCAGTGTGGTCCCTGTGGGCGCCGTGGTTCTGGGTGGAGGTATTCTTACCTCCAAGCATCTCAAGCAGCGGGCCAGGAGCACAGCCCTGAGCACCGAGGGCAGCTGCCCTTCAAGGGTGGACCTGACCACTGGCGGCATTAACAGAGGTCGGCAGGTGGATGGAGGGAAGGGACCAGGACCACCCTGCTCGGCTGGGGAGTGGAAGGCCTGCCAGCCAGCTGGATCATGACCTGAGAAATGCCACCCAAAGGATGTGGACTGGTGACCTGGCAGTCAGAGTTGTGGAGGAGGAGAACCTGAAGGCATCTAGTGGGGGCCAGGGAAAGCATCAGATGGGTGGGTCTGGGGGTGACCCATGGGTGGTGGGAGTCAGACTGCCCTGGGGGAGGGCAGGCAGGGGACACTAGGTGACTTCAGGCAGAAGCCTCCAGGGCCCAGCCAGTCCAGGCGTTGCTGGTGAGGCTCCAGGTCTCTCTGCTCTCAAGCCTGTGCCAGGACCACATCTCTCATCTCCATCCCCCACCCCAGCCCCTCAGTGAAATCCCAGGGAACCTTCTGCTTCCCTCCAGCCCCACTCCAGGGGCTGGCCATGCTATGGACCCAGCGAGACTACTGATGCTCTGTCACCCAGGGCTGTGCCAACAGCGTGACTGTTTACAAACCCTCCTTCCCGCCTCTTTTCTCTGACTGGAAGCTGGGGGTGGGGTGGGAGAAGGGGCCCCGGGCCTGCAGTTGCCCTCCTGCTCACAGCTGGGAGTTCCTTTGCCCACAGATGGCCCCAGCCTGGGCTCATACTAGGCCTGTGCAGGGCATCAGTGTGACTGGGTTTAGCCTCTGATGGGGGGGCAGGGAGGAGAAGCAGAGGGGTGGTCACTGGGCAGTGAGGATGGATATGGCCCATGTCCGGGAGGGGTTGCCAAGAGGGCTCCAGATGGGGCATCCCAACCTAACCTAGGTGTTGTCCTGAGAGTGCAGCTGGCACTGGGTGGCATGCCTGGCAGAGAAGATGGTGCAGGCAGAAGCCCGTCAGGGTCTCCCAGCTGCTCGATGAAGCTCATTGTGGAGTATGAGGCTGCAGAGAAAAGCTTTAGGGGCTCTTTCCCGGAGAATCCCATGGCCAGAGGAGCCTGGCAGGCTACACAGTCCATGGGGTCGAAATAGTCGGGAACGACTTAGAGACTAAACCACCACCACCACCCCCCTCTCCAACTCCCCCTACCTCTGCCCTAAATGGGGGTGGCGAGGGCCCCAGACCCTTGTGGCTCGTCTAACCCTGTTGAGCCCCACCTGGAAACCACAATCAATCCCCCACAGGGTGTGGCTTCGTCATAAGGAACGTTCAGCACGCCTGAACTCATTCAATCCTCAAAACAGCCCTCATCCTCCCCTTTTACAGATGGGGAAACTGAGGGTCACAGAACTTCAGTATCTTAGTTGAGATATCACCCTGCCAGGGAGAGGGAGGGCAGATTTGAACATGAGCTGACTAGCCCTGATACCTGCCAACACCCGAACCACTGAAGCTCCTGGCTATACCCACAGAAAGTCTCAACTTGGCCCAGGGTCCCCCTGCCCCCTACCTCGGGCTGCCGGCCTCTCCGGGAAATAACTGATGGAGACCCCCGTGGGTCTCCATGGGCAAGTGGGTGGCCCATGGGGACCATCCAAGCCAAACTCCTCACTGGGCAGCTGGGAGAGTGAACCTGGGAGGCTGAGTGTCCCAGGCCTTTATTCAGATGGGGCTGACCTAAGACTAGAGTCCAGGGGAAGCAGGGTGGCCCCCAGGACCCTCAGAGAAGGCAGCGCCGTGGCCCTGCCTGGCGAGAGGCTAGCCCTGTTGGTCCCTCTGGCCTGAAGCCAGGGGATAGGTTGCAGCATTCTCTGCCTCCTCGTCCAGGGGCTCCTCTGTGCTCTTCCCTGACCCTTCCCACCCGACAGAGCTCCCCTCTAAGTTCACGGCCTGGAGGACATGAGCCTACAAGGCGGGGCCTGGGAGGTGGGCCCCTCCCACTGACCTCAGCACCCACATCCTGAGCCACCATCTGCGGCCCTGGCACCTCCCCCAAGTGGTGAGCTGGAGTAGCCCAGCCCCCTCCTAGGCCCTGAGTGACGCTGCTGTTTGCGGGGGTAAGCGGGGGAAGTCTCAGGCCCCATCGCTCCTCTGGGCAGTGCTGGCCTTGGCCGCTAGTCCTCCAGGCAGAGTGCTCCTCCTCCCCAACCCGAAGACCCATCAACCCCTCAGGCTCTGGATGAGGCCGAGGCAGCAGCCTGACTCCTGAGACGGAGGCTCACAGTCTCACTGCTCTTGCATTGGCAACAAGGGTGGGTAGCTGACACTGGCTGCACACTTACTGCGCCAGGTGCTGTCCTAAAGGCTTTACATGTTAGTCACTCTTTAATACTCATTAATCCTAGGAGGTAGGTGCTGTGGTCGCCTTCCCACCCATTTTACAGATGTGGAAGCTGAGCCCCGGGCCAGTGTCACACAGCCAAAATTAGAAACCAGGCTTTGGGCCTGGTCATGTGTAGGTGGTGACGCGGCCCCAGGGAGGGGCAGAGTTGGGCACGGACTCCCCGTCCAGTGCTCCTCTCATTCTGCCGCCAGCCTCAGCAAGTGGCGGGAGCAACCACAGGTGACCCTGTCCCCCAGGGACTTGGCTCCTGACCTCCGAGTCTTCCAAGGTCTCTGGGGATGGAGCTGGGTCTGGACCAATGCTCCTCCTGCTCCCTAGAGGCCTCTTTCCTCATCCCTTTCTAAGCTGGGCTCCGGTCAGCAGCTAGAGTGATCTCTCAGAACCTGCCCAGAGAGGGCCTGCCTCCACCCAACGTCACACAGCTCAGTCTGGAGCCCTCAGAGTCACTGCTGCAGGGATGTCCCAGGTGTGGCCCAGAGCCAAAGACTATATCCTGGGTGTCAGCCTAAGGTAACAATACGCCAGGTCCCCGGCTGGCCTCATTCATTCCCTGTTTACCTGCATCCCTCCAGCAAGCCCCCCCTCCCGGGCAGGGCCCTGGTGACCACCTTTCTTCCCAGGGTGCTGGACAGCTAGAGTCAGTGGCTGAAGGACACCCAGATACAGGGCAATTTCCAGCTCTGTAAGGCATTCCTGTGTTTCCGCCTTGCAAATGCTAGGCTTGAAGACAATACCAGAGATACTAGAGAGCAGGGTTCCAGCCTTGACTGTGTGACCTTAGGAAGGTCACTTAGCCTCTCTGAGTCTCATTGGAAAGCAGAAGTAATCAGCAGGATTGTTGGAAGAAAAAAATGAGACGATCTTTACAAACATGCCCAGGCTGTTCCATGTTGCTCTCTCGATGGAAAGCTCAGTAGCAGGTTGGTGGTGTTCACACCTACTACTTGTCAGCTGTACAAGACGGGGGGGGAAGGGCACGCCACATGGAGAGACCAGCGTGAGAATGATCCAGCAGCAAATCCTTAACATGGGGGAAGATGAGCCCCTTCAGCTCACATGGAGAACCCACATCTTCCTGTGGGAGCATCTGTCCGCTCCTGCCCTGCTGAGGACTAGCCTCAGGTGTGCAGAATCATTTAATCCTCACATTTACTCCAGGTGGTACCCCTGACACTTGGAAGAAAAAAATGTTGCCTACCATTCCAGGTAAACAGGGAATGTTGCCCGCCATCAAGCCATCCGCCTCTGCAGCCATCCCCTACAGTGTGCCATGAGGGATTTTCAAGCTGGAGAAAAGCTGGACATTGGCCTTATATAGTTAAGATGCGTCTGCTGCCATTCAGTCGCTAAGTTGTGTTCAACTCCTTGCAGACCCATGGGTGCAGCCTGCCAGGATCCTCGTTCCTCACTCTCTCCTAGAGTTTGCCCAAGTTCATGGGCAAGGTTGGTCAAGATGCCTATCTGAGGAATGATTTCAGTGAGCCCAGACTCCTGCGTGTCCAGCACTAAAATCATCAACTTGGCTGTCTGTTTTTATGGTTAGCATTCATCTTTTTGATGTTCGACTACACGTTATTTTTGCAAAAACACACATATATATTAATATACGGTTATAGTGGTGGTTTTTGCCAAGTCATGTCTGACTCCTGTGACCCCGTGGACTGTAGCCCTCCAGGCTCCTCTGTCCATGGATTTCCCAGGCAAGAATACTGGAGTCGGTAGCCATTTCCTTCTCCAGAGGATCTTCTCAGCCCAGGGACTGAGCTCACCTCTATATTTACGGGGTTTCCCAGGTGGCGCTAGTGTTAAGTAACCTGCCTGCCAACGCAGGAGATATATATTTATATATAGTAGTAGCGCTTAGTCACTCAGGCGTGTCCGACTCTGTGTGACCCCATGGACTGTAGTCCACCAGGCTCCCTCTGTTCATGGGGATTCTCCGGGCAGGAATACTGGAGTGGGTGCCATGCCCTCCTCCAGGGGATCTTCCCAACATCACAGGCAAATTCTTTACCAGCTGAGGCACCAGGGAATATATCTTTCTCCTCCCTTACTTCTTTGGAACGGTTCCTCAGGGCTATCTGAAAGGTAATCTCAGGCTTTAGTCCTCAGTAATGTCCCCAGATAGAACTTAACTCCCAGCTTTTAGGCTGTACATTTATCTCACAGTCAGCCATTCCTAACCAGGGGATCTCCAGGGTGTCTGTGTAACTGGGTCCCAGCTCAGAGAGGAAGTGAACTCTGAGCCAAGGAGGCTGCTCTTTCTTGTTCCTGGGCTACCGCTGGACCTGTGCCCTGCCAGACCACTCAAGTGGAAGCAGCCACTTCAGAGCCATTTCTTCCGCCTGCACCTCCCTCAGTGATTCCTGCTGGGAAACCACTTCCGGTATGGAAGCCACATGGCCAGTGTCCACCACAGTGGACAGCATTTGTCCAGACCTTCCCAGAGAAGGGCCGGGTGGTTGGCCACGTGCTTCCAGGCGGTGCCCTCTGCTGGGGACTCCCACCCGAGCCTTAGTGTTTGGTCCCAATGCTCTCTACTGCTCCCAGGAGAGCTGGGAGGATCAGAGATGGCGAAGGGACAGAGCCAGAGGTCACTGGTGTTGACCGATGCACCCACTTCTCTTCCTTCCCTAGTCGGACAGGCTCGCACTCACAAATGTACCCTGAGGCTGTTCCACGGCCGCCCTGCATGTGGCCAGAGCAGGTTAAGATCTGACCCTGGCTTCCCAGGTGGCGCTAGTGGTAAAGAATCTGCCTGCCGCTGCAGGAGGTGAAAGAGACATGGGTTCAATCTCTGGGTTTCGAAGATCCCTTGGAGAAGGAAATGGCAACCTGCTCCAATATTCTTGTCTGGAAAATTCCATGGACAGGGAAGTCTGGTGGACTATAGTCCAGGGGTCGAAAAGAGTCTCACACAACCGAGCATACACACTGTCCTCAAGGAACACTTGTTTGGCGTCCTGCCTTCAAATGGCCCCGGCCCCTGGAAGTTTCACAACCTAGGAGGGTCTGTCTGCTCTCCCTGCCTGCCTCTCCCCTGCCCCACAGGGCCAGCCAGTGCCTGCCTGTGGCTGCTTCTCACCACCACATGCAGGCATCTCCCAGCCCTAGGGAGAGGCTGGTGCAGTCTCTGAGCTGGGATAGACGTCCAGCTTGCAGTGGGCGTGGGGGTCTCCTCTATGCTTGACCCAGCTCTTAAACCTTGGCTCTCTCTCTGGCATCCTGTATCCCACACACTGTGAACACTCATGCCCGTAGTGGGGACTGTCCCTGGCTGTACCTGGGAAGGAGGTATACAGGCTTTCTCTATTTTTCCCAAATCTCTCAGGATTCTGACCCACCAGTGGGGCCGGGAGTGTCCTTTTCTCAGAAACCCAGCAACTTTAAACTCTTTGGACGCCTCCTCTCTGGACTGGAGGATCTTTATCTGGATGAGAACCGGGGCGGGGGCGGGGTGGGGGGTGGGGGTGGGGATGGGGAGGCACACCTGGCCCCTTCCCATCTACTTTTCATCCTGGGTCGCTCCTGGGTATAAAAGTTGGGAGCTGAAAAGCCCCAGACGAAAGAGCTGGGCTCTTCTTGGATCATACCTGGATCGGTAAGAAGAAACAGGTTATAAAAGGGAAGGAGGTCTTGGTTATTAGTTCAAAGATACCCTTTGGCCATCCTGGGCACACTTCCCATTTTCCGCTTGACCGGGACTTTTCGCACAGATTTTCAACCACTCCAGCTCGAGCTCCTTCGGACCTGGATCAATGCCTGGGACACTGCACCCCGCGGTCCCCACTGGGGCCTCCCCTTGGTCTGGGTGGCAGCCTCGAGTCCAGCCGTGTGCTCTTCACTCGCAGACAGAGGCCGCCCTGTGTACCCAGGGTCCTTTCCACCTGCCCAATGAAGGGGACACCCCGTTTTGGAGGTTGGGGCTTCCAGAGAGAAGTCTGGGAACAGTCGGCGTAATACAGAAATTTAGAGGCTGGGATGAGGTTTCCAGGAAGGTTTAGGGAGAAAAGGGGCCTAGGAGTGCGCGCGGAAGAAGGCCATTATTTGCCAAGGAGGGCGGACGAGACAGCAGGATTTAGCGCCGCCGCCAGGGCAGTAAGAGCGGAGAAATTAAGGTTGCCAGGGACAACGCGTTCTGGGCGGAGCTGCTGTTGGGGTGGGGCTTGAGGGGTGTGGGCGGAGCCTTGGGGGGCGGGGGCTGAAGGGGTCTGGGCCAGAAGCCTAATTGTGATTGGTGGAGATCACGTGCTCTGGGCGTGGCCTATGAACTGGGCGGAGCACTATTGCTGTTGGGGCGGAGCTACAGCGTGGGCGGGGCAAATCTGGGGCCGGCCCCGAGAGCTGGAGCCGGAGGCGGAGACGTGGTTGGCGGGGACCAAACGCCCTGGGAGGGGTCGGAACTGGCGGGGGTGGAGCCGAGCGGGTGGGGGCGGTGCTGGGTCGCGCGGGGCCTGGGGCCGAGGCGGCGCGCGGCTCTGACAGCTGAGTCGGCTCGCGGCCTCCCGCCCCCTCCATGCCCGGCCCCGACCCCGACCCCAGGCCGGCCCGGGAGCCATGAGCCCCGGGCTACTGATGCTGCTTGGCAGCGCCGTCCTGGTCGTCTTCGGCCTCTGCTGCACCTTCGTGCACCGCGCTCGCAGCCGCTACGAGCACATCCCCGGGCCGCCGCGGCCCAGGTGAGCGGGGGGTGGGGGTGGGGGCCTGGATGGGGCGCTGTAATGGGGGATCGGGGAACCGCGTTCAAGCTGGCATCCGGGCTGGGGGTCCAACCTTGCCACTGCGCGCGGCCGCTTGAAACGGCGGCCAGGCGAGGGGCGCTAACTATTCTTAGTAACAAATTACTCACAGCCGCAGCAGCTGCTCGGCGCCCACCGCGCTCTGCTGGGCCCCGACAACGTGATGGTAGCGACAACCCTGTTAGGTAGGCGCTATTGTTACCCCATCGTTCAGACGAGGAGACTGAGGCGCGCAGAGGCAAAGTCACCTGCCCAAGGTCACACAGTTGGTAAGCCTAGATTTAAACCCGGGTCAGCCTGTCTTAAAGTGGGCGCTCTTAACTTTGGGACTTGGATGAGGTCACTCAACCTGGATTGGGGTACACTGTACTTTGGTCACATTACCCCCTCTTATTTTTCTCCCCTCTTTCTGTCCTGGTATCTCCTTTTTGTCTTCTCCTTAGCACTTCCATTCCATCCTCCGTTCTCCCCCATTCACGTTCCCTCCCCCATCCCCACCAGAAGCTTACCTTTCTGAAGCTTAAATCAAACGTGTTGTTTCTTTGCTCCAGAAGCTTCCCATCACTTTAGAACTAAATCTAAATCTAAATTAAGTCCATTCTGTAGCCAGCAAGGCCCCTGCTGAGCTCTCAGAACCTGCTCTCCACTCTTCTCTCCCCCCTTGCTTGCTCAATGCTGTCCCCAGTCTTTCTGCACCCACCCACCCCAGCTGCATCCCTCCTCCAGGGTCCTCCTGTTCCCCAAGCCCACCTCCCTAGCTCCAAACTCCTCAATGGGGCCCTCACCCCCAAACTTACCTCCTTTCCACCTGTTGACTGTTCACCTGTTGACTGTCTCCCCCTTTAGAATGTGAGCCCTGGGAGGGCAGGGATCCTGTGTGTCCACATGTGTCTCCCCAGCACCTGGCACTTTGCGGACGCTCAATAAATATTTGTTGACTGAATGAATAAACCATGGTATTAGAACACCCTTTGTAAAACCTCAGGACACCAACATTCTGGAAGGCACCCACCTCCAGTGCAAGCCGGATGCCCTGCCATGAGAAACCTGAGTCCCTGCTTGGTGGGTTCAGGAAAGACCTCTGTGACTGGGGACATAGGGAGGCAACTGTTCTCCCTGGTGCCTCTTTGTCCTCCCAGATGCCCTCTCCCAGCCTTTTCCCTTACTTCACAGCTGTGTTTTTCCCCTCCTTCTAGATGATTCTTCCCCAGCCTTCTAGGCTTGGCTTAAATGCCAACTTTTCAGGGAGGCCCTACCTGCTCCCACACCCAAATACATTATGATCATTTCACAAATTCACCCAAATGGTGCAACCTCTAGTTGAGTGTCTGTCCCTCCCATGGCCTGTGTCTGGCTTGCTCACTGCTGTGTCCCTGACACCTAGCTCAGCAGCACTGGTCCGTGCACAGTTGACCCTGGATAAACTCTGATTCAAGATGGATGGTAAAAGTCTCTTGCCAGTTTGGTTAGGTACACTGTCACCCTTTCAAGTTTTCAGATCGGTCATCAGCAGCTTGGAACTATCATCCGGATAGGCCTCCTCCTGACTTGACTTTCTTGTAAACCCAAGTGCTTCAAACACTGCAGGCCTGGGCCGGTCTCTGTGTCTTGAGAAGACAGAACTGAAATCAAGCCCCTTTCTGCTACTCTCCCCCATCAATTTTTGAAATAGCATTAAAAAAATAAAATTAGGTATGTGTAACATGGACCCCTTTAAAGTGTACAATTCAGTGCTTCTTAGTATAGTGACAGAGTTATGCAACCACCACTGCTAGCTCCAGACATTTTCATCATCACAGAAAGAAACCCCCATACCCGTTAGCTGTCACTCCTCATCCCCCAGAACTCCCTGACAACCACTAATTTGCCTTCTGTCTCCATAGATGTGCCTGTTTTGGACATTTCGTATAAATGGACTCATACAGTGTGACCTTTGTGTCTGGCTTCTTCAGCTTAGCAGAATGTTTTCCAGGGTCATCCATGTAGTAGCATGTGTGTGTGTTTCTTTCCCTTTTATGCTTCGATTCTCCCTGAGATCTTACACTGCAGAACTGACATGTGACCTACAGGGATGCGGGTGGGTGGGTGGAGGAGTTGGAGTCTTTATATAATGTGAATATAATGTGGGTTAGGGTCTTTATTCTAATGAGGTCAGCTGAACAGTGCATGTGCAGAAGGCTTTGGATTAAAAATTGGCTGCTAGTCAAATACAAAACTGCACTAAAGGAAAGTTCTGGAACCTCTTTTTAGTACAAATCAGGTGCTTTGGCATTCAAAGTTTGGGTCCCCTAAGCCATGACTGGCAATATCACGGCTGACAAGAAATCTATGTGTGTACTGAGTTTCCAGTAGTGGCATTCACCTCTTGTGCTTTGGGGCTCTGCCAGCCTGAACACAGGGAACCCTCTTCCCTGCAAGAGGCAGCTGTGTTCTCCCAGCCCCACTCCTCATCCTCTTTATTCTGCAGGAGTCGCCAGGTTGCCCCCTGTTCCATGACGCCCCCCTGATTGCCCCACTTCTGTGTACTCATTACAAACGACATCCTCCTGCAAGAATCCACGTGACATCTGAAAACACAGACCTCATGTTCATACCCCACGCAGACACTGTAGCTTCTGTATTGTCACTGCTCTGAACTTCCTTATCAGCCCCACACCCTCCCACCAACCCCCCACCCCAATGTGGGATGACTGTAAACTTGACAATGAAAAGTCTCTCTCTCTCTCAGTTTTTATTTTGTAATAAATTTTTTTCAAAACTCCTGGGCAGCATTGGTTCTCTCTGCCCTCTCCTTTACTTGCCAAGGTGCCAGGCGTGGCAGCGGTCTGACAGTTGCTGGAGGGTTCCTGGCAATGGTGGAGACGCATGGCTGGCTCTTTTGGGGGTGTGCATCCAGTGGACTTGGGGTGCCCAGCTGAGCACTCACCCCCACCCCCATCCCTCTGGCACGAGGCAAATTCATGGCCCCTCACCCTCACTTCCAGTGGGTGGCCCACCCCTGAACCATTTCATGGGCTCCCTGCACCCCTCTGGGTGGCCTCACAGTGGGCCCTCCAGATGACTTCTGCTCCAGTAACTGTTCCACACTTTCTCTGCCCACTGGAAACCTCAGATTCCCACGGTGCCCGTCGCGGGATCATCAGAAACTAGGCTTGCTGGGCACCAGGCAGGGGAGGGGCATTTTTGCCTGCCCCTCCCTCCCTCTCTGGGCTTCTCTGCTATATGCCGTCTGCTACCAGAGGCACACCAGGTGGGCTTCTGTCTGCCCATCCTGATGCCAGGAGTCTCCGGGCGCCTCTTTCATCCTCACCGGCTTGTTTCTAACGCCTGGTCTCAGCGCTCCGTCTTCGCCTCCCCAGCGCCCCCTGTAGGAACAAGGAGGAACGAACCTTAGACGCATTTCTTGCCTGGCCGTGGGGACCCCGCGCCACTCCATGCCTTTTACCTTCTTGAAGTGTCCCTCATCTTCCTGCCCAGGTGGCTTTGGACTCTGCTGCTTAGGATAGAGACTCTTAGACAGGTATGGAGAGGTGAGGAGGGTCTAGACTCTGTTCTCACTCAGGGGACTCAAAGCTGAAAGCATTCTCCCCAAACATGAAGCTTTGGGGAGTGTCCAGGGATGCTGGATTATTCTGGAAATGAAGCCAGTCATGTGTGATGTCCACAGTCCATCTTGCTGCAGGTGGCGTGGTGTAAGTTCAAAGCCACTCACGTCGAGTGGCTTCGGCAGCCCACAGAACTCCCTTCCGCCCAGCCACTGGAATGAAGTCCTACGGTCCCGCGTCTTTCTCCACCAGCCAGCACACACTTAGCCTTTATTCTCCCCTGTTACTTTCCTGAGCAAATGAGCAGCCTGACCGAACTTCCTTCCAGGGTTCTGCCGTCACAGCGGCCCCCTTCCCTGCACCGCTTCCCTGGGACCTCGATGCTCCTGGCGGAGGACGCCCTCCTCCTCCACCGCTGAGCAACCGCAGCACTGCGCGCACCCGCCCCCCACCCCCCGACCCCGTTCCTATTTTTATACAATAGGCTGTAAAACAAACTTCTTCCCCCCTCATTCCCTCCAGCTGCCGCGCCCATCCTGGCTTTGCACCCCTGTGGCAACACCCCCTCCAAAGCCTGCCTGTTTGGGGCCCCCTGTTGCCCCTTCCCTTCTCTCTAAAATCCGCCACCCCCTTGGGCTCTGACCCCCGCCTCTCCACCCAGTGGGTTTCGGTCAAGGCCCCAATGACCTCCACGGAGCCAGCAGCTTGGTCAGTGCTCGGTGCCCATCTTGCCTGACCCCTCTGCAGCCCGGGACAAGGCCAGACCCTGCCTACCTCTTGGAGCTTGTCTTCAGAGGGTTCCCCTCTCTGTCTCTGGCTTCCCCACCTAGCAACTCCTGCCCAATCTCCTTGGCTGGTTGTCCCCTTCCTACCTGTGCCCACAACAGCGGCTCACTCTTGGGGCCTCTTCTCTGCACCCACTGCTTGTGGTCTACCCCGTCTGTAAGCCCCACTTCTTTGCTGAGGACTCACACTGATAACTCTAGCCAGGAGCTCTTCGCTCAGCCGCAGTCTCAGGGGACTGCCTGCCTGCATCCTTTCCACGCGAGATGGGCAGCGCACACCTAGCAGCTCCAAGGCTGGCTCCCGGTTTCATCCACTGGTCTCAGGCTGGTTGCCAGATGCCCATCCTGAGATGAGAATTGGCGTGTAAGCAGTCTGGGGAAAGTGATCCTGGTGGGGTTGGAGAGAGAAGGTCAGAAGCCTGATAAAGCAAGTTACCTCTGGGAGCAACTGAGATGCAACCTCCCTGGGGAACTCTGGGACCCAGTGGTCCCTGCCTGGAGGTGGAGGGAGGGGGATCACTGATGGAGGGCTGGTCTAGGGACTGTTGGGCTGGGATTTCCAGCCTGCCCCTCCCGCAGGCAGAACCAAGAGAGCACAGAGCAGGGTCTCGGGTGCTGGCCTTCGGAAGCCCCCATCTGCAAGGACAAGGGGCGGGGGGCAGGCATGCAGCATTTGCTGCTGCCAGCAGCTCCCCCTCCCAGGCCTCCTCACCTTGGTGAATGTCAGCTCCAGCCAGCCTCCCAGTGATCCAGGCCAAAAGCCAAGGGTCATCCCTGACCCCGGTCTCACGCCCCACGTCCAGTCTATCAGCAGGTCCCCTTGGCTCCACCCACCTCCATGCATTCAGCGTCTGACATCTCACCTCCACTTACAGCTCCTCACTGGTGCCCCTTCCTCCACCTCTGCCTGCCCTGTTTACTCTCCGCCTCGTAGCAGTGAGATTGGTTCATTTAAAACCCAAGCCAGAGTCCGTCTCTGCTTCTGCTCAAA
This sequence comes from Nanger dama, assembly GCA_917880005.1. Taxonomy (NCBI): domain Eukaryota; kingdom Metazoa; phylum Chordata; class Mammalia; order Artiodactyla; family Bovidae; genus Nanger; species Nanger dama. The sequence continues at coordinate 5,490,533 of CAKJTW010000063.1, read as the reverse complement.
ACCCTCCTGTGGCCTCCACCTCAACGAGGTCAAAGCAAAGTTTGGATAACCGTCCACAGAGCCGCACATAATCTGAACCCCATCCTTGGCAATCCCATCCTGTACCACTTTCCCTCAAGCATTCTGCTCCAGCCACACAACCTCCTCGCTGTTCCTTGAACTCAGCAAGCATGCTCCTACCTCAGGGCCTTTGCACATACTATTCCATTTGCCTGACATGCTCTTCCCCTAGGTACCTGTGTGGATGAGTTCCTCACTCCTTGCAGCTTACATGTCACCTTCTTAAAGTGATGTTGCCTGTTTCAAATAACCCTGCTACCTCCATCCCCAGCTCTCTTTATTTCCCCAAACATCTGACTTCCTGTTTGCTTACTTGTTTGTTTATTGACTCTGTCTCCTCCTCCAGGAGAATGTGAGTTCCGTGACCCGGAAACCCCACATGCAGTTTTTTTGTCACCCATTCTGGAAGCTGTAGTAAGTGAGCTTGGCAGGAATAAAGTTAAACAGGAGACAGGAACTCACCAGTACCTTGAAATGTACTTAAAGCAACACTAAACAGGCTTGCTTACGATCTGGTTATCACACTGCTGAGTTAGCATGCCCAAAATATGCCCTGGTGAGAAGGGCTGCAGGGCACCCGGGTACCAGCTGTGTACCTGGGGCCAGGTGACTTCCTTTTCCGGAGCTCAGTTGCCCTGCCTGTTAACTGGTTTAGTAATAGACCTGCTTCCAGAAGGTGTGAGGAGTTCAGATGGAGTCAGGCTCAGCATGGTGCCCTGCATTTAATAAATGTTCAGTGAATGTCTCAGGTTATTCCTCACTGTGGTTCAGCTGTTCAGTCATGTCTGACTCTTTGCGACCCCATGGACTACAGCATGCCAGGCTTCTCTGTCCTTCATTATCTCCCAGAGTTTGCGCAGATTCATGTGCATTGAGTCAGTGATGCTATTCAACCATCTCATCCCCCGTCGCCCTCTACTCCTTTTACCTTCAGTCTTTCCCAGCATCAGAGTCTTATCCAATGAGTTGGCTCTTTGCATCAGGTGGCCAAAATATTATTCCTCATGCCAACCCCCAACTTCTGCACCAGGGAGATGGTTTTATTCTTCTACATCTTTCTAATAAAACTTTTGGAGCCAGTCAGACTGGGATTTGCATCCTGGCCTGGTGACCCTGAGCCAGGGCTGTGCCTCTCCATGCCTCAGTCCTCCCATCTGTGAAGTGGACCTGATAATACCGACTACACAAGGTCCTATGGGGAAGGGAGCACTCTTTAATGGTGACTTCCAGAGACCTTAATGTTTCCCGTTTCTTCTAGTTTCCTTCTAGGACACCTCCCCTACTTTTGGAAAAAGGATGAGGTTTGTGGCCAGCGTGCTCCAAGATGTGTTTTTGGATTGGTGAGTCCTAACTTGGTATTTGTTGCTCCTACCCCAGCCCCCACTGCTCATGGGCTAGATTCCCCCAACCCCCAGTCCAGCACACACTCTCCTCCCTGGCCCAGGCCATTCTCACCCCCAGTAGTTCCTCTTCTAGGTAGAGAGGCAGGTTCATACAAGGCAGGTTCAGAAGGCAAGCTCCGGGAAGTCCTGATGGTCCAGTGGTTAAGAGTCTGTGCTTCCAACGAAGGGGCATGGGTTCAATCCCTAGTTGGGGAACTAAAATCCCATATGCTATGTGCTGTGGCCAAAAAAAAAAAAAGAAAGAAAGAAAACGAAGAAGAAGGCAAGTTCTGCCTTTAGCCAACTTTACATGGCTTTAGACCAACCATCGGAAGCTCTCTGAGCCTCAGTTTTTCATCTGTAAATTGGGTGGGTATGTGACTATATAACAGTCATTGGTGTTTGGGATGGGATTTTACATTTCTCAAAGCTGTGATATTGCTTGATTCCCAGCACAACATTTTGGGGCAAAAGAGAAGAGTAGAAACCCTGTTTTCATGGATGTGAAAACTGAGGCCAGAGGGGATGCAATTCAGCAGAGTTGACACCAAGGCAGAACCTAGGCTCCAGACCCCTGTTGAGTGCCCCACCCCGGGATGGGGCGCCCTGTCTCTCCAGCTGAGCCTGGGTTGATCTGATGATGTGCACATCTCTGGTAGTTGACAGCTTCCTTCGCATCACTTTGGTTCCCAGGGCTAAGAAATATGGGCCCGTCGTGCGGGTCAATGTCTTCCACAAAACCTCGGTCATCGTCCACGAGCCCCGAGTCGGTCAAGGTAGGAAATGGCGTGGACTTGAAGGGGAGCCCGCCCCTCCCCTGGCTGGGGGCATGAAACGCGCCCCAGGGACTGTGGGGGGAGACACTGCAGAGTCACACGGATCTGGGCTGGGCCCCAAGGATCCCAAAGGGAGCAGCATCTTCCTCTCTTACCACCCACCTTTTGTTGGTAGCGGTGGGAGGTGGGGGGGCTCCTAAAAGCAGGGCTGTTTGATGGGGACAGTGAGTTATTGTTCGACTCTTCTGGGTTGGGAACTGGTACACGTACGTCCAGTTAGTCCACCTCTCTTAGCAGTTCCTTCCTCTGCGAGCTGGGGCTATAACCCCTCTCTTTTAAGGCTCTGATGAGAAGGAAATGTTGATCCATTTATTTAACAAATGAAGGAATAAATAAAGGGTCAAATTTTGCTTCAGCATGCACTTCTGTGTACTTTCCAATTATGAACCCATTTCATTGGTAGGGACTCTTTTGGTCCTCATCTTAGAAGCAAGGAAAGAAAGCAGACAGCATTAGCTGGCCTGTAGTATGTGCAGAATCACGTCTGCCATGTTGATACTGAGAATGGGCATCAGACAGTCTACTCTGAAGTTGGCAGAACTGGGCTCTGCCGCCAGCTGGCTGTGGAACCTCGGACGATTTACTTTGTCATTCTGGGCCATCGTTTCCTTGTCTGTCCAATAGGGATGCTGCTGCTCTCGCAGATGGTTATAAGAATGAGCTGCAGTGATGCACGTGAGCCGCCCAGCCCATGCTTGGTGCACAGCAAGTGCTCAGTAGATGAGGGTGCTCTTATTCTCCTAGCAGGCACCAAGCTGACTTGTGGGTGCCGTGCTCTGCTTTGAGGGTGGCTGTGGTGACCAAGAGGAATAAAATACAACTCGGTGTCTAGATCACGAGACAAGTGGAATGGCCATGCTGTCTCCAACAGAATGTTAAAAGTCATTTTATTATTTTTTTTAAAAAACCTCGTTGCAAATTCAGACACAGTTTAAGACTTTTTAAAGCATGCTACCAAAAACCATACACGAGACCTTCATGATGTTCAATGAGAAAAGAAATTGAAAGATATATATTAATATGATGAATTATATTGACTAGCATTCAAGTGTTAAGCCAACCTTGCATTCCTGGGCATGATACAGTTTGTTCTTGGTTCAGGTCAGTTCCGTTCAGTCGCTCAGTCGTGTCTGACTCTTTGCGACCCCATGAATTTACGTGGACACAATTCACACATCTTTGGTTAAGAGCTTTTGTTTCTGTATTTATTCTTGATCCCTGACTTTGGAATCAGGTTCATGGGCCTCATGAAGTGAGCTGGGAAATGTTTGCTCTCCTCTGTTTTCTGAAAGAGTTTATATAGGTGTAGTGTTATTTCTTCCTTGAATGTTTGCTACAACTTACCAGTGAAGCCATCTAGGCCTGTCATTTTGTTTAAGGGAAGTGTTTTCTGTTTTCTTTAAATTATACAATCAGTTTTTAAGATTGATGTATGGCCATCCGGATTTTTTATATTTTCTTGAGCTTTGTGTCATTCAAGAAATTTGCCTAGTTCTTCTAAATTGTTGAAATTACTGGTACAAAGTTGTCTGCATATTTATTTATTATCTTTATCATGTATACCAGCTCTGTGGTGGTGTTCTCTTTTGTTCCTGAGAATAGCAATTTCAGTTTTATCTTCTTGAATAGACTAGCAAGAAGTTTTTTTTTTTCTTTTTTCCAATCATGTTAGCTTTATTCCTTTAAAGAATGCTGGACTTCATCAAATTGCCTGAATTCAAATCCTGTGTCCACCATTTACCATGTCTGTGACCTTGGGCCAGTTTTTCATCTAGATGTAAGAAGAGCGTAGAAATGCCACCCACGTCTTAGGGATGATCAGCGTTAAACGAACAGCAGGATGCCCTTGTGTTCTGGAGCCTGCAGAGCACCTGCTGTGTCCAGACGCCATTCTCCACTCTTCATGTGGAGCTAACTCACTCTCACAGCAGCCCTACCAGGCAGGCACTCTCCCGATTCCCATCTTGCAAAATAAGGAAACGGGGCAGAGGAGGTGAGTCACTCATCTAGGGTCATAGAGTTAGTAAGCAGTAGAGGAAAGATCTTTGAGCCCAGATTCAAATTTAAGCCAGCAGAGTCCACAGCCTGAGCTGTCAAAACCTGGGCGGGGGCTGCCTCAAAAGCTGTTTGCTGTTTGTTAAGGTTACTGTGCTACCGTCCTGCTCTTGGTGAGGAAGTGGACTCTTCTTCCAGGAAGCCTCCCTTGACTTCCACGGTTAGGTTGGCACTAACACCCCTGAATCTTTGCTGAGCGCCTCTCCTGTGTCCTAGAAGCCCTCCCACCAGGTTTTCCCCTTTTCTATTCTGGTTTCAGAGCAGCCCCTGCCTTTTCTTGTTTTAGCCACTGTGCAAGGTGGTGTGGTGTGGGCTCCTGAGCATGGGTGTTGGAGTGAGGAAGCCCCCTCCCGACATCATTCCCCAGCTATGTGACCACAGGAAAAAAAAAATCCCTTCACCCCTTTGTGCCTCGCTTCCCTCATCCCGGAAAGACAGGACTTCTAGAGGAAGTAGGTGAGATCACACGTATGGGTGTTCCCACTGTTGATGGCACTCAGCTCAGGGTGACTTTTTGGAGGTGTGTTTCACAAGAGCCCAGAAAACTGCTGAGTCCTCTGCAGCCTCTCATGGGGGCACAAACTCATGTTGCTTTTTTGGGGATATTTAGAAGTTCCTGATGTCAACCAAGTACAACAAGGACTCCAAGATGTACCACGCGATCCAGACTGTGTTTGGCGAGAGGTAGGATTTGAGGGGGTCCCGGGGGCAGTCTGGGAGGGGCCTCCGGCTGCTAGTGGAGGGCCCACGGGGTCTAGAATGTTGGGTGTAGCATTCAGTCCCAGTACCCTGGCTGCCAGGCACACAACAGGGCGCATCCATGGTGGGCACCGCTCTTGTCTTCAGCAGCTTCCCGGTCCTGAGGGGGTCACTGAGGTTGGGACACGCGGCCGCCCCGTTTCTTATGTATTTGTTATGGTAAATTCACGTCACATAAAACCCACGTTCTTAACCACACTGGATCTGGTGCATTCTCCATGGGCATAATTGTCACGACTGTCTGGTCCCAGTACATTCTCATTACCCTGAATGAAAGGTGAGCTGACCTCGTCAGGCGGTCAGTTCTCATTTCTTCACCCCCTTTCTCACGTCAAGCGTCTGTCTCTCTTGCAGGCTGTTTGGCCAAGGCTTGGTGTCCGAATGTGACTATGAGCGCTGGCACAAACAGCGGAGGGTCATGGACCTGGCCTTCAGCCGGAGGTGAGCGAAGCCGCAGGTGGGCCCCAGCGGCGTCATGGCTGGTTGCTCAGAGGTGGTGCTGGCCTCCCAGCCGGGGTGGGCTTGGAAAAGGTGCATCTGCATTTGAAGGGGCCTCACTTGGGCTGAAGGGAGAGAAGAAGGACACTGCATTACTGATCAGAGAGAGAGACAGGCAGGCCTGGGGGTGGGGGTGGGGGGTGGGGGCAGGAGTAGAGAGGCCCCCATGCGGTTTGTGAGCATCAGGAGCTGAAGACCTCAGTGCCTGGACGTGTGGGGGTCCCTGCCCACCGGCCGCTCCCCTAGTTCAGATCTCATCTTTCCTCATCTGGACTTCTTCATTTATTGTTGTTTTTCATTTGAGGGCAACTTTTCTTTATTTTTATTTTCTGTTTTTAAAATTTTTTATTGGAATATATTTGATTGACATTGTATTAGTTTCAGGTGTACAGCAAAGTGGCTCGGTTATACATATACACGTGTTGACCCTTTTAGATTCTTCTCCATATAGGCTGTTACAGAGCATTGAATGATCCACAGTCCATATTCAAATGTTGTCATTTGTGTAATGACAGCTATTTTTTCCTTGTCTAGAATCTAGTCCAGGTTCATGCGTTATATTTAGTTACCATATCTCTTTAGCCTCCTTTGTTCTAGAACAGTTCTTAGTCTTTCTTTGAATTTCTTGGCCTTAAGATTACAGGCCAATTTTGTAGAATTTCCCGCAACTTTGTGTCTCTGATGTTTCTTGCTCCATAACCCTCAGTTTGTGCCTTTTTGGCAGGAATGGCCCAGGAGTGATGCGTTCTCCTCAGGGTGTTGTATCGGGACGCTTGTATAGATTTGTCCCTTTGCTGGAGATGTTAACTGCTCCCTTGCTTAAGAGCTTCTATTTAGTATATAATCGGTGTGACGACCACATTAACCTTTTTGCTTAGAGTTTTATCCCAGCCTCCTCCCTGGCCTCCGTGCCTCCTGTCTCCCTCCTCCGATACATCCACCTCCCCACCCTAGGGAGATCCTGCTGACTCAGATCTAACCATACCTCTCCCCTGTCCTGAAGCCTTCAGTGGCTCCCTATGATCTGAAAGATGAAAGGCAGACCTCACCCCCCTCAATCTGCTCCTGAGACCCCGCCAACCTTTGGACCCTCTTTCCTCCAGCTCTCTGGAACTGCTGGGTTCTCTCTGGTGTCTCTGCCTCTCTTACTGCCAGCCCCCTGGCCTCTGTGTCACCCAGGGAATTCCTGTGCCTCCTTTGATACCCAGCTAAGATGTCACCACTTTGGGGAAGTGTTTCCTGACCTCCTAAGACTGAGGTCATGGCTCCTATCACATCCGCTGCAATGCTTCCCTTTCAGTCTGCCTCCCTCACTAGGTGTCAGGTTCTTAAAGGCAGAAGATGCACAGTGTCCCTGGACCCCTGCACCCAGCCTGGCACCCGGCCCTTCACAAGCCCTCCAGGAACGTCCAAAAAGTGAAGGAATGCCTGGAATGGTGTTGGTTTTACTGGAAACTTGCCAGGAGTGATAAAAGGAATAGACTAGGAGGAAGCATTTATGGAATAGATGCTTGTGCTGAGTGCCAGGGTTATGAAGGCCAGCCAAGGTGGCATAGTCCCGCCCTCAGGAAGCGTCGAGGTCATCAGAGGACACGGATTCTAATCTCATGACTGCTCCCAGTGCTCATGACATCACGGTCTTGGTGGACTCTCTAGAGAGAGCACACGGGACCTCATGTGTGAACTGCACTTTACATTTTATTAAATGCTTTTACAGATATTTTTATTTAAAATTGTGGTAAGATACACATAACATCACATGTGCCATCTTGTCCATTTCAGGTGCACCGGTCCAGTGGTGTTAAGCATTTTCACATTGTAGTGCAACTATCACCACTATTTTTATTTTTATTTTCACCATAAGGTAGTTGTCTAAGTTACATTTTATCAGAAACACAAAATTCACAAAGTTGTATGAAAGAAAAGTTGGATGATTCCTGTGTTTACGAAAGTGTCAGTGACCCTTGGTGAATCTGAATTCACTACTGGGGGTAAAAGGAGGAACTGCTGGTGAGTTTCACCTCCAGCCATTGTACACAGAAAATCATTGCTGCTGCTGCTGCTGCTAAGTCACTTTAATAACATTGTGAGAATAAGCTGCCAGTTTCTGCTTTTTCAGGTATTGATTTTGCTGAAAGGCCTTGGTCTCAGTCATTCCATCATAAGCAAGGGTTGGGGCTTTACTGTAAGGCTAACATCCAGTCTGATATTTCGTACATGCAGTAGCTGTAAGGGATTCAGTGCTGGTGTGACAACCATCCCAGGGGACCCAAATAGTCAATTAAAATGTGACTTTTTTTTTTTAAGAAAAAGACAACTACAAGGAATCTTGCAAATTAATATATACTTGCAAACCACATAAGTGTGAGAAAAAAAATCAAGAGTACTTTGGGGGCATATATTGAGGGTTCCCTGGTGGCTCAGTAAAGAATCTCTCAGTAAAGAAGCCACTGCCGTGCGGGAGACTGTGTGCAAAGCAGGAGATCTGGATTCGATCCCTGGGTTGAGAGGATTCCCTGGAAAAGGGAATGGCAACCCACTCCAGTATTCTTGCCTGGGAAATCCTACGGACAGAGGAGCCTGGTGGGCTATAGCCCACGGGGTCAAAAGAGTTGGACACAACTGAATGATTAAACCAACACCCAGGCTTAGGAGACATTTTCCTGAGGCTGTGGCATTGGGTGTCCATCTGGAGAGAAGCAGATGTTAGGGTGCGGGTGGAGTGTAGGGGTTGAGGATGGAAGGGGAGAGAGCTCAGGCAGAGGGGGCAGCATGCGCCAAGGCCCTGAGACAGGGAGGAGCTCCGTGCTTGGGAGGAGATGAAAGGCCGTTGTAACAGGAAAGCAGTGCTGCAGGTGGGAATGAGCAAGAGCGGACAGCCTCCTGGGCCCAGGTGAGGGTTCCCCTCCCTCCTGAGAGAAGCAGGGTGCTTCAGAGCATTTCGGGTGGGCAATGATGAGATCAGAGTGGTGCTTTCAGTAAAGTCCTGGACCACAGAGAATAAGATATGCAGCTGTCATGGGATGGGGGCAGTAGTGACCGCAAGGATGCCAGGACCTCTGCTAAGCTGGAAAGCAGAGTAGAGCTGGCTGACTGTAACGAAGAACTCACAGTCTTTCCTAACTAAAAAGTCACTTTTTTTTTTCTCTCTCTTCCACAATTTTCTCTTTTTATTGGTTTTAAACACCTCTTATTTGGAAATAATTTCAAATTTCTAGATAAGTTTCAAGAATAAGAATAGGAGGGAAAACATTCTTATGCCCTCTACCCAGATTGCTAACATTAAAAATTACTTTTAATTTCAAAAGCAGCACTTTCTCTTTGTAAAAATTCTGAAATATGTAATGTACAAAGGAGCAATCTTCCCTCTTTCCAATCCCTGAGGGATACCACTTTTGTGAATTTGGAGTGTATCTTTCCATACCTCTTTCTAAACTGTTTGCCAGGCAGACAAGTCAGGTAGCTATCCTGGGGCAGGGGCACTGTGAGTTGAGAGTTCTGGGTCTGAAGACTCACTTCTGCTGGGCACCTTGATTGCTCAAGGACAGAGAGTGAAATGAGATGATTAAAGGGTGAAGGTGGTGGCCTGGGCAGGTAAGGACAGTGGGCAGTATGAGCCGAGAGGTTAGAGGGGAAACCTCCTGGACTCTTAGAGGCCCTAGAAGCCTTTATTCCCTCCCCCACCCCCACCCCGTCACTGTCCTCTGGAGTTTCTACATTGCCACATCTCCTTGGAGTCAGAGTTAAAGGGCCCAGTGGCAGAAAGGGTACATGTGGAATCATTAAAAGAAGCATAAAGAGACATGAGCCATCTTGAGTGGAAGGGGATTGGGAACCCAAAGGCTTAGTTTGATTATTGCAACCCCAACCTGTGAGCTGGGTCTCGTGGGGAGATCAGAAAGGCTGGGGGAGGCCCCATCACCACTCTGCACACTGTCTCCCTCCAGAGAGGGGACAAAGGATGTCCGCGGGTCTGGGCTGGTCCCAGTGGCTGCTGATGCCTATGCTGTTTCCCCAGCTCCTTGGTTGGCTTGATGGGAACGTTCAATGAGAAAGCGGAACAGCTGGTGGAGATCCTGGAAGCCCAAGCGGATGGTCAGACTCCAGTGTCCATGCAAGACATGCTGACCTGTGCCACCATGGACATCCTGGCCAAGGTGATGGGAGGATGGTGGCGTGGGGGTGGGGCAGGCACACCAGCAATGCGCTCTTCTTCTCTCCCTTTTCCCTTCCTTGCTTCCCTCCCCTCCCTCCTGCTCCTCCACGTATCAGCCACCCCTTCTCTGCGCTGGGAGGGTCATCTCCTTTATTTCCTTGAACATTCGGAACAACGTGTAGTGAGATTGGAGCTACTAACTCATTCTCTAGAAATGGACATGAAGAAATGCAGGGACTGGCTCTTGGCTGGTCAGTGGCAGGACCAGGACTGGATCTCAAGTCTGCCTGTCAGCCTGAGCCCACCTCCCCCTTGGCAACCCTCCTCCCCCAATCCCTCCTCCAGCCATGGAGTATGGCTTGGCTTTTCATCCCCCCCTTACCACCCCCACCCACCCCCACCGCCATCTCAGCAGGGGCCCAGATAACTTCAAACCCAGGTAAAACATGGAGTGCAGGCATACATAGTGAGTGAGGCGTTATCACCATTCAAAAATTCACTGGGAGTCTGGATTTAGAATAAACATCCAAGGAAGGCTGCATTTCAGGGGAAACACATCTTGTCGAGGAAAAAAGCCTAGGTTCCTTGAGTGGCTATTATGTGCCTCTTAATCCTAGCACATCCCATAGGGTCAGGACTGTCACAGGCTGTTGTAAGGAGTGGATTACACAATGTACACAGCGCTTGCCCTGGGTCTTCAATCCTCCCATCCCCCACGTGTGACCTCACCCTTCTGTCTCCCCCAGGCAGCTTTTGGGATAGAGACCAGCATGCTGCTGGGTGCCCAGAAGCCTCTGTCTCAGAAAGTGAAACTGATCCTGGAGGGCATCAGCGCATCCCGGAACACTCTGGCGAAGGTACCAGGCATCATGGCTTGTCTTGTCCTCATTTGCTGGAGCAATTCCTCCAGTGACTTTTTTTTTTCCAGAATGGGTTTTGAGTTCTGATATGTCTGAAGTGACTTCTGAAACAGTCAGGATTTGCATATACCCCCTAACGTAGAGGCAGAAAATCAAAATGGTTTAAGAAAATTAGGAGTCTTTCCCGTATGTGAAATGATCCTGAAGCAGGTAACCCAGGATGGCAATGATGACTCCACAATGTCAGATGTCCCTGGATTTTTCTGCCTTTCTGCTCCAGTGTCTTTAGCATACCACCTCATTGTAATAAGAGGGCTGCTGCAGCTCCAGCTATCACCTCCTTGTTCCAGGCATGAAGGAAGAGGAAGAGGGAAAGGTGATACTATTACTGAACCAAATTTGAGTCTGCTTGCCTGCACACAGTAAAGCCCATCTTACTGATACTGGGTTGTGGTAAAGGAAAGCGCAGTGTTAATTGCAGGGCACCAAGCAAGGAGCGCTAGTGCCTAAAAGCCTGAACTCCCTAGGGCTTTCAAGGAAAGAGTTCAAAAGACAGAGTGAGGGAGAGGAGTTGTGGGGTGTGAGATCTTTCCATAGATATTCTGACTGGCTGGTGGTGAGGTAATCAGGAAGCAACATTATCAAACTTCTGGTTCTGTCCGGTCTGGGGTCTGCGTGCTTATGGGCAGCGTACTGCTAACCTCCTCCACCGGGGAAGTATCTGCAAACAACTCATATTATCTGTAGCCCCTGAGGAGGAGCTGAATGCCCTTGACTACATTTAACGGCTGTTTTTATTCTGTCTTCCTTGGCTGCTTCCTTTCTTTCTGCATTTTCTCACTTCTCTGATGAAATGTACCCTTGGGAACCTGGGGAAGACCTGGGAGGCTAAAGTTTTCCTATAGACAAGAGGCAGGTGGAGGATGGCAGGGGGCAGGAGGGGTTGGGTTCTGCTCTGAGAAGACCCCAGAGGGTCGCACTCAGCTCCAGCACTTGAGCTGATTCCCAGAGAGATGCCCTCCTGTTCCCTGGGACTTCAGACTGTGCTTAGAATCCCCTGATGCCACTGCATCTGTTCAGCTGTTAATTCCACTCCACTTCCCTCTGGCTTCTATCCACTCTCCGCCTTCAGTGCAGTCCTAACTGTATCCATCCTTCAGGAATCCTTAAAAATATATATATATGTATGTATGTGTGTATATATATATATATGTGTGTATATATATATATATATATATAATTTATTTTTGGCTATACCACCCAAGACATATGGGACCTTGTTAACAGTTTCTTGACCAGAGATTGCGCCCACACCCCCTGCAGTGGTCGAAGCATGGAGTCTTAATCACTGGATCACCGGGGAAGTTTCCCCCAGGAATCCTTTCCTATTTTCCAGTGCTCCGTGGATTTTTAAAAAATAATTAATTTATTTTAAATTAAAGGACAATTGCTTTACAGTATTATGTAGGTTTCTGCCAAACATCAACATGAATCAGCCATAGGTATACACATGTCTCCTCCCTTTTGAAACTCCCTCCCATCTCCCTCCCCTTCCCACCTGGGAGATTGTTTCAGATCCCTGCTTCGTGTTCCCTGGGTCATACAGCAAATTCCCGCCGGCGACCTATTTTACATATGACAACGTCTGTTTCCAGGTTACTCTCTCCGTACATCCCACCGTCTTCTTCCTCCCCCCACCCCAGCCCCAGCACCACAGCCCCACCCCCAGCTCCCCATCTGTCCATCAGCCTGTTTTCTATGTCTGTGTCCCCAGTGGTCCGTGGATACTTTGAGGCATCTTTCCCAACATTTCTAGGGATTCAGAGCAGGAAGGGGAAGCCAGTGCTTGGGCTTAGCCCACCGTCTTGATGAAATATCCTGGCTACTTGATCTTTTCTAGAATGTTCCCAGGTTCTTCTGACTCGTAGCCTGCTGTGGATTTCGGGTCATTTTGGAGCTGGGGGGCAGGAGAGTGAGGGGGGCGCGCTGACGAGGACCCGAACTCTCCTGCAGTTCATGCCGGGAAGTGGAAGCAGCTTCGCGAGACCCGGGAGAGCGTTCGCTTCCTGCGCCAGGTCGGCAAGGAGTGGGTCCAGCGGCGCCGCGAGGCCCTGCAGAGGGGGGAAGACGTGCCGGCCGACATCCTCACGCAGATCCTCAAAGGTGCCGCGGGGCTGCGCCAGGCCGGGGAGCGGGGGCGGCGGGGGCGCCCCTCCCCCGCCAGGGGTGTCCCATCACGGGGCCAGGGGCCAGGCTCCCGGGGCCCTGAGACGCGCCTTGTCTTCCAGCTGAAGAGGGGGCCCAGGACGACGAGATCCTGCTGGACAACTTTGTCACCTTCTTCATCGCTGGTCTGTAGCTTCAGCGGCCACCAAGGGTTCTGAGCTTTGCAGGAATACGGGGGACCGTGGACTGCCTGACTCAGAGGTGGTCTTAGGCTGAGCAGAGTCCCTCTGGGGGGCTGGGGTGAGGGGAGCCCAGGAGGCTCTCTTGGTGGCCCCCATCTGGTTGCTGTTCAGTCGCTAAGTTGTGTCCAGCTCCTTGGGAACCCGTGGACTGTGGACCACCAGGCCTCCCTCACCATCTCCTGGGTTTGCCCAAGTTGGTGTCTGTTGAATCGGTGATGCCATCCAACCATCTCATCCTCTGTCGCCCTGTTCTTCTGCCCTCAATCCTTCTCAGCATCAGGGGCTTTCCCAATGGAGGCTCCTTGCCTCAGCCACCTGGTTAACTCCTTAACCCACCTGGTTAACTGGAGTGAAAGTCACTCAGTCGTGTCCAGCTCTTTGCGACCCCATGGACTGTAGTCTACCACACTCTTCCATCCATGGGGTTTTCCAGGCAAGGGTACTGGAGTGGGTTGCCATTTCCTTCTCCAGAGGATCTTCCCGACCCAGGGATCGAACCCAGGTCTCCCGCATTGTAGGCAGATGCTTTACCATCTGAGCCACCAAGGAGCTGGCAATTGTGAGGTTTCATGAAGCTCCCTTTGGGGGCTCAGGAGAGCTTGGCCACGTGAATGCAAGGCTCTGCCTTACTCAGAATTTGTGGTGAGGCCTTTAGATTAGCGCCAGAAGACGCGCTGAGCATGTTGATTCATCTACTCATCAAATAACTTCTTGAGCATTGTTCTTCACCTGGAAAACTCCTCCTCACCCTTCAGACAGGAGATGCACCCTCTCCAGACCTCAGGAGCTGGTGCCCATAGCTTAGGCAGGTCACGAGACTTGGCCCCAAAAGCGTTGCTTTCCTTGAGTCCCAGCTCTGCCCCTCCTGCTGTGTGACCCAAGAGAGACATATTCCTGTCAGCCTCAGCTTGCTCTTCTGCAAAATGGGGACAAATATCCCTCCAGGCCAGGTCAGGCCCAAGGAGGGTTGGAGGAAAGATCTTCCAGGGTGTGGTACCTGCATGCAAAGGCTGGTCCTCTGGCTGCACTGGGTGGTGCCAGGTGCGGAGGTGGACAGCTGTCTCCGTATCTGGAGGTCTGGCTCAGCCCAGGGGGCGCGGTGAGGCCTTGAACTGCCTCTAGGGGCTCCGGGGTCTCAGAGGCCCGGTGGGCTGGGCCAGCCACACAGGGCTGTGGGCACATGGCTGGAGGCCGCGCGGCTGCCACTCTCCTCCTCCCCGCAGGCCACGAGACTTCCGCCAATCACTTGGCGTTCACGGTGATGGAGCTTTCGCGCCAGCCCGAGATCTTGGCGAGGTACGGAGAGGGGAGGTGGCGGGGGTCCCCTGGAGGCTGGCGAAGGGGGCTGTCTGACCTCTGGTTCCCAGAGGGCCGCCTGCTCCTACCTCCCACGGCTGAGTCCCCGCCCGCTCAGTGAGCCCCGCTCCCCTCCACCCCAGCGTCTGTGCACATGCTGTTGCTACCTTTAGAAGCTCCTCTTCCCGCTTTTCTCCTGGAGAACCCTCCTCCCCTCCCCCCCCCTCCCCCTCCTCCCTTCCTCCGCTCCTTTCTCCCTCCCCCTCCCCTTCTTCTCCCCTTCTCCCCCCCCTTTCTCCTTCCTCCCTCCTCCCCCCCTCCCCCTCCTCCCTTTCTCTTTCCTCCCTCCTCCCCTCCCCCTCCTCCCTTTCTCCTTCCCTCCCTCCTCCCCCTCCCCCTCCTCCCTTTCTCCTTCCTCCCTCCTCCCCCCCTCCCTCTACCTTCCTTCCCCTTCCCCCTCCTAAGACCTTTCTGACCCCAAAAGCAGCCACTCCTTCCCCAGCTAGCCTGCCCCCAGCTCACACATGCACCTTCTCCCGGGACTGCCCCTCTGCTTTGAGTCTATTTCAGTCATGAAACCGGAAGCTCCAAGAGGGCAGGGCCTTGGCTGTTTCCCTCCTGAGATGTGTGCAGGGCCTGGCCAGGGGCTGGCACTGAGGACTGAACCGAATTCCAAGCCAAGTGCTGAGGGAGCGCTTGTCTTCCGCTGGCGAGACAAAGGCGGGCCTCCCTGGGGAGGTGGCATTTGGGGGAGGGGCTGTTGGTTTCCTTAAATACAGACAGGGTCCCTCAAGGACTGAGCCCCAGACGGGCTGAGCCAAACGCCAAGGACAGGCTGGGGGGCTGGGAGCTCTGGGGACGTGGGGAAGGGCCCATTAGGGCAACCGTGGTCATGCCCAGCAGCGTCATGCCCAGCAGAAAGGGCAGACTGAACGATTGCCTGGGAGTATAAATAACACATAGGGCTTCCCAGGTAGCACTAGTGGTAAAGAATCCACCTGCCAATGGAGGAGATGCAAGAAACATGGGTTCCATCCCCAGGTAGGGAAGAGCCCCTGGAAAAGAGAAAGCAACCCATTCCAGTATTTTAGCCTGAAAAATCCTTGTTTGAATCCCAGTTCAAACAATAGGGTTTGAACTGTGGGCCCCCCTTACATGTGGATTTCTTCCACTAAGTACTGGCCCCAGCACCGTACGGTCCCCAGTGGGTTGAGTCCAGAGATGTGGAACCACAGACACAGAGGACCAATTGTCCAAACTTACACTCAGATTTTTGACTGTGCGGAAGGTTGGTGCTCCAACTCCTGCATTGTGCAAGGGTCAACTGTAGCTTATTGGTGTTTAATAATACATAATAAAAATATAATTATAAAAATAAATAAAATGAAAATACATAATAGTATTTATTAAAAATTGGGAATAAACAGAAAAGTTTAATTCATTATTACGATAAATCCAAGGACTCCCCTAGCAGCCCAGTGGTGGAGACTCCACACTCCAGTGCAGGGGGTGTGGGGTCGATCCCTGGTTGGGAAACTAAGAAGATCCCACATGCCGCATGGCATGAGCAAAAAAATCAACGGCAATAAATCCACTCGTGGTGCCCCCATCCGCCCAGCGAAAGTTCGCGGTTAATTCCTGAATTTCATCGTGTGTATTAAATCACGACATTGCTCCACATTTCTGCAACCTCTTCCCAAGTCCATTCATTCTTTTTTCTCTTAAACTTGTTTATTTTGTGTTGGGGCACAGCTGATTAACAATGTGGGAGTTTCAGGTGGACAGTGAAGGTGCCCAGTCATACATATGCATGTATCCATTCTCCCCAAAGCCCCCCCCCTCTCATTCTTTTTTAAATATTGTGGCTGTGTGCGTGTGTGTGTATCATACATATTATATCACATATATAATAAAGTTTACCATTTAAACTATTTTCAAGTGTGTAATCCAATGGCATTAAGTACATTCACAGTCAGGCAGCCAACCCCACCATCCATCCCCAGAACATTCCAGCATCCCAAACAGAAACCATCCTCATTAAGGACTAACTCCCCACTCCCTGCCTCCCTCCTTCCAGCCCCTGGCCACCACCATTCTATTTCCTGTCTCTGTAAATCTGACTCCTCCAGGTACCTCCCACAAGTGGAATCATACAGCGTTTGTCCTTTTTCGCTTGGTTTCTTTCACTCAGCATAACGTCCCTGAGGTTCAGCCACGTGGCAGCATCCGGTGGGATGCCCTTCCCTTTGAAATCTGAGCGATACTCCATCGTATGGATGGACCGCCTCTTGTCTGTCCATTCATCCATCAGTGGACACTTGGGTTGCTTCCAGCTTTGGGCTCTTGTGAATTGTGTTGCTATAGACGTCCAGTGTGCAAATATCTATTTGAGACCCGACTTTCAGTTGTTTTGGGCATTAAGCACCAAAAGAGGTGGGATTACCATTGCGTGGTAATTCTGTGTTTAATTCTTTGAGCAGCCTCTGTACCATTTTCCGTAGCAGCTGCGTGATTTTACGTTCTCATCAGCAGTGCACAAGGGTTCTGCTGTCTCCACATCCTCACAACCCTTGTTATTTTCTGCCTCCAGCATGGGTAGAAAGTGGTCCAGGTCCATTTTCACTGCTACATATCATTGTTTAAATTTTATTTATTTTTAACTGGAGGATGATTGCTTTACAATATTGTGTGCGTTTCTGCCATACATCAACATAAATCAGTCGTAGGTATACATATGTCCCCTCCTTCCTGAACCTCTCTCCCACTCTCACCCATTGCACCCCCTCTGGGTAGTCATAGAGCACTGGGTTTGAGCTCCCTGCATCGTACAGCAAATTCCCACTGGCTGTACGTTTTACATACGATAACGTGTATGTTTCAATGCTACTCTCTCAGTTCCTCCTGCCCTCTCCCTTCCCCCGCTGTGTGCACAAGTCGGTTCTCTATGTCTGCATCTCTACTGCTGCCCTGAAAATAGGTTCGTCAGTACCATCGTTCTGGATTCCGTGTGTATGTGCTAATATATGATAGCGGTTTTCTCCTTCTGACTTACTTCCCTCTGTATAACAGGCTGTACAGTGTGCATCCTAAGGCTGGTACCTGTATCCTTCTCTCTGCCCTTTCCAGCTGCTTTGAGCCTAGCTAAAATAGGCCTCTTTGTGCTTTTTTTTTTTTTCCCAAGGTGTAAAGAAAATTAAGCTTGCATTTCATAACGATGGTATCAAATTTATATATTTGAGAGAATGGGATTCTGAGAATAATTCTCATTATAAAGAATTTATAATCCTGAGAGAATGGGCGTCAATATAACATTAAGTCTCCCAAACAAAGATATGGAATTTAATCTCCATTTATGCAATAGGCATCTTTGTGCAAAGACCCTGTTCTGAGGTGGTTTACCTCCTGCGGCCGATTCCAAGCAGCACACAATGATGGGTGGATGTTTTGAGGGCCGGAAACGTAGTTCCCAACTGCTTGGGCATCTGGGTTTGGATGTGGCGGTTCCTCCAAGAACAGCGTCCGGGGGGCAGTGTGTGCAGCACAGGGAGGCCCCAAGCCTCTCTTGTCACGCTTCCTGCCATGCCCCCTCTTAACACTCCGGTGGAGACCTCTCCCCTTGGAGACGAACTTGTCTTTGTCTGACCGACAGGCTGCAGGCCGAGGTGGACGAAGTCATTGGGTCCAAGAGGCACCTTGACTGCGAGGACCTGGGGAGACTGCAATACCTGTCTCAGGTGTGGGGGTGGGAAAGAAGCTCCTGGGCAGAGGTGGGTGATTGGCTGACCAGGCCTGCTGCCTCCCTGGACCCTGTAGGACAGGGATTCTCCCGTGTCCTGGCACCTGAGAATCCCCTGGGAGATTAAAAGACCCTCCCTGTGTCCAGGCTGCTCCAGGCCAAGGATATTAGGCCGCTGAGGGCAAGGCTAAGGCTTCCCAGGTGACCTCAATATGGAAATCAGCCCATTAGTCAAAGGCGCTGTGTTTGGGTTTCCCAAGGAGCCTGGGTTCCAAAAGTCTTAGACTTTCCACCAGGGGGCCAGTCTCGGACGGCAGAGTCCCATGCAGTCCCTAACACAGCACAGGGGGAGGCCTTCCTCCAGCTGCCCTGGGTCCTCGGAATGGTGGGGGCCCCGGTTTAGGGGGAGGCCTGGCTCCTGGTGCGGTGGCTTTGCTCAAGCCCCTCCCCAGGCCTCAGTTTCCCCTTCTGTCCCATGAGGGTTGGACATGGAGATGAGGCTAACCTTACAGGGGCTGGGGACCCAGTCTGGCTGTGGGTACACAGACAGCACCATGAATGGGAGCAGAGAAGGGTCTGGGACATGCTTCTGGCACTTTCCGTGGGGGTTTTCCTGACATCTGTCTCTCATTATCTGCCCATGCGGTGTCTGCAGGTACTCAAAGAGTCGCTGAGGCTGTACCCGCCTGCGTGGGGCACCTTCCGTCTGCTGGAGGAGGAGACCTTGATTGACGGGGTCCGAGTCCCTGGCAACACGCCGCTCCTGGTGCGTGGGGGCCCTGCCTGCCCACCCCCCCTCGAGGCCGGCTCGGGGCTGTCCTCTGAGGTCAGGGGCTCCTCCTGGCCACCCTCTGCCTTCTCACTTGAGTCTAACCATAACCCTGTGACGTGCTTTCTCTCCCCACTGCACTGTCCAGCGTGAGATTACAGTGGGTGCTTTTACCACGGAGAGGCCTCATTTACAGCTGAGGCCGCTGAGGCTCAGAGAAGTTAGGTTACTTTCCTGAGGTCCCACGGCTAGCAAGGGGCAGATAGCGGGATGTGCCCAGTTTCTGAGCTGGCCCAGATTTGCCCAGTTCCTTTTCTGTCCACAGCTCCTCCTCCCACTAAGGCTGACTTTTCTCCCCCTGGTTGCCTTTAATTTTGTTTCTCGGCTGTTTCCTTATTCATTCATCCAGGCTCCATTCATGCACAATGACCTCCATAAACTCACTACCCTCCCCCATAAAAAACTAGAATGTAACCAGCTGTGTATACACGGCTCTCCTGGTTCCCCCGAGAAGCTGTCACTCTCCTGCATTCTTTGCTTGCCACCCGCTCACGTGTGTGTGTGTGTGTGTGTGTGTGTGTGTGTGTGTGTGTGTGTGTGTGTATCCACACAATAGTATGCCCTAGGACTTGCTTTCTGACTCAGCACAGTGTCTATTAAGATCGTGTAGATTTCCCCGTGCGGCTGCAGGCCGTCCGCTCTCACTGCCCTGCAGCTTGGCGTCAGTTATTCTGGATTGCTCTGTGCTGTGCTGAGTTGTTTCAGTCGTCTCTGAACCTTTGTGACCCCATGGACTGTAGCCCGCCTGACCTCTCTGTCCATGGGATTCTCCAGGTCAGAATACTGGAGTGGGTTGCCATTTCCTTCTCCAAGGGAGCTTCCTGACCCAAGGATCGAACCCGGGTCTCTTACGTCTTCTGCAATGGCAAGCGGGTTCTTTACCTGGGAAGCACCATATTGGATTACGGGCCCCAATGACCTCATTTTCACTTAATTATCTCTTTAAAGAGCTTCTCTCTAAATACAGTCACATTCTGAAGTTAACTTCAGCATATGAATTTTAGAGGCACACGATTCATCCCAAATAGGACCCAGTTTTATTTTCACAAAGAAGGACGATGTATCCCACCTGCTGAGCGGCTTCCCCGGCGCCAGGGCCTGGCCACAGTCTCCCCTGCACACATCAAAGCTTCAGCCATGCATGCTTCTTTATCCTGTTTATCTGCGCTTTTTAAAAACTACCAGCTACTGCAGTGACCATCTCTTCAGAATGCCCTTACACCTGGCAGGGCGAGGACCCAGGGCTGAACCTCGTGACCCTGAGTGGGCAGACCCGGGCTCCAGCCCCAGCCCTGCTCCCTGCTGGCTGAGTCATCTCAGGCAAGACCCTGAACTTCTGGACCTCAGCACCATCCTGGCAAGATGGGATGCTGGTACCCACGTCAACAGGATAATGTACATCCTCTGCCTGGCAAAACCCCTGACACGTAGTAGGCACCTTTTGCTGCCTGCAAACCCCCTCCCCGTCTTACCCTCCCACTCCAGCCCTGGCAGCTCTGGACCCCACACAGAGAAGAAGCAGCAAAGACCTGGAGAGACACTTTGTGCAGAGGCCAGCACCCAGGGCCCGGGGCCGGGGCACAGAGCATCAGCCCTAGTCAGGAGGCACCAGGTATTCAGGTGAAAGACTACTGGGGGTCAGTGGCATCCCTGCCCCACTCCACTGAAGCGAGTCTTGTGCTGAAGACAAATTGGAATAACAGCTCTCAGAAGGATGGCCTTGCCGCAGACCTGAGCTTGCATCTCGTTTTGGCCACTTACTTACCAGGTGACTTCTGGCATGTCATGAACCTCTGAGCCTCAGTTTCCTCATCTGTAAAACAGGGATAATTGTGGCTCCCCACACAGGGTAAAGCCAAGCATGGGATGATGTAGCGTGCCCAGCTGGTGGGCGACACATTGGGCTGCCCTTTCTTCCTCTTAGACGCTTTTCAGGGGCCAGCGGAATCCCACCCCGGTCCAGACAGGCGGGTGGGGAGGTGGTCCGGTGGTGGGGAGTCGAGGAGGGGGTACTCTGCTCCGAGTCTCCCCACCGGGTGACTGCAGCAGGTGGGGGAGGTGCGAGGGGACCTACCCTTGGACCCAGAGACAAGTGGACCCTCTGCCTGGCAGTTCAGCACCTACGTCATGGGGCGGATGGACACATACTTTGAGGACCCTCTGACTTTCAACCCGGATCGCTTCGGCCCCAAAGCACCCAAGTAAGTCTGTCTTCAAGCTGTGGGCGAGTGGGGGCCTGGTGGGAGGACAGCCCCAGCGACCTCTGGTCTGAGCTGCCGTGACCACTGGTCACTGCGAGGGAGCTGGGAGCCCCACTCTGCCCCCATTTAGAGGGAAGAAATCACAGCTCAGAGAGGTTAGGTAACTTGCCCAAGGAGGCACAGCCAGCAAGGACTCAGACTGGTTTTAAAGCGTATGCTTATAACCAGTCCTTTATACTGGAAAGCCCTGTGACTTGGGCAAGTGGCTGAGCCTTCCTCAGCCTGGATGATCCTATCTGAGAATGGGAATACCAACAGCTCCCTCTAGATTGACCGCTTTTAAGTACAACAGCTCTGATGGGGTCTGAGTCCAGACCCAGACTGCCTGGAGCAGGACATGTGACTGGCTGAGTAAGTGGACCGAGTGACGTAGGATCTTGGGGGAGGGGCTTTGCCTCTCTGAGCCTCAATTCCTCCATCTGTGAAATGGGACCAATCACAGCTCCTTCTGGAAGGCTCAGTGGAGGATGAAATGAGAAAACGCTGACCCAGAGCTCAGCAGAGTCAGCTGGTGATGTCTTTAGCATGGTCGAAAGCAGCCCCGGCCCAAAGCCGTCATCACAGGGGTGGCCTTGTCACGACTGTCGTCTCCTGACACCTTCCCCCCGTTTGCAGGCCCAAGTTCACCTACTTCCCCTTCTCCCTGGGACCCCGCTCCTGCATCGGGCAGCAGTTTGCTCAGGTAGGAGGCCAGCCGCGGGGCTTTGGCCCAGAGGTGACCACGGGGTGGCGTCTGATCTGGGAAGCACTTCAGAGCCCCCTGCTGCTCCAGGGTCCCCGGGGCTGGGGCCCCAGGCAGCCATGGCGCCCCACTCCCTCATCCACTCCGCTGACTCACCCTCCCGCACCCCTGCGCACACAGATGGAGGTGAAGGTGGTCATGGCCAAGCTGCTGCAGAGGTTGGAGTTCCAGCTGGTGCCCGGGCAGCGGTTCGGGCTGCAGGAGCAGGCCACGCTCAAGCCGCTGGACCCTGTGCTGTGCACGCTGCAGCCCCGGGGCTGGCAGCCGGCGCCCCCGCCCCGCCCTGCTGAGGGGCCCTGCGGGACCCCACACTCCTCGGCCAGGGCCCTGGGCACCCTGGTCCCCCACCCCCATCCCCAGGAGCACCCTCCATGCTGGCTCCCAGCGGGCCCTCAGCCCTCCACTGCCTGCTTCACCCTCTCTGAGCTCCCCCTCCCTGCTAACCTTGCCATCTTCCCACCAGCCCCTGCCTAACCCCTAGCTGCCACCCAGATGTGCTGTTTCTCTCTCCCTGCCTCACCGCTGTCCACACCCCCCCACCTCTTTGCACAGACCACTCCCTCTGCCAGACACCCTAACTCTTGCTCACTCCCTAAAGCCCTGCTCAGGTGTCACCTCTTCCAGGAAGCCCTCCTGCCATCCCCCGGCTGGGCCAGGGGACCCTCCTCTGTGCTCCCCCCCGCCCCCATCACCTGTGCTACCTCTAACACCACACTGACCACACTGTATCATGAGTGTCCTTTGACATGACTGACTGCCCTACCAGGCTCCGAGTGCCTCGAGGGCAGGGCCTGTGTGTGATTCATCTCTGAGCCCCCTGTGCCCACCCAGGGCCTGGCACAGTCGATGCTCAATAAATAAATATGTGTTGATTGTAAAAATGAATGGCCAGACTGGGCCAGGGCACTCTGGCCTCCATTTGTTCATCTGTAAAATGGGGGCCATGTTGGGACTGATCTCTCTGAGGGCCAACATACCTCTGGAAGCTGCCCCCGGAGACACCCAGACGATGCCACTTAGGGAGAAGACCGCCCAGGTTCCCAGGCAGTTTTAGTAGAAGCCCGTTCCCTTGTGTGGAAGACTGTGCTCCTGGGGTGAGGTCGGGGCTGTGGGCAGTGTTGAGAGCTTGAATTGAGGGGCTCAGGGACCCCGGGGCCTTTGTGGTCTAATCTACTCCCAACAAGGCCATGCACACCCCAGAGGGCCTCCGACAGGCCAGAGCCCCCAGGACCTCTCTTGGGGGCAGCCTGGTGCCGCTCAGCATGAATGCCCACTGCACCCTTTGCATCTCTTGGCACAGGGCTGCCCCTCCCGACCTCTGGGGCCCAGGCCGTGAGGCTGCAACCCTCATAGCAGTGGGTAGGCAAAGAAATCTCCCCTCCCTGCTCAGGGCCAAGGGGCAGGAAACCCATCTCCCCTCCCTGTTCAGGGCCAAGGGGCAGGGAAACCTGGCCCCACTGTGTCCTCTGGGCCTGTCCAAGGAAAGGGCCACCCTCAGTTTCTCCTTCAGCATTTGGGAGTTTGTCTAGGAAAAAGAAGCTGCCCTCAGACTCCCTGGTGGTACAGTGGATAAGAATCTGCCTGCCAGTGCAGGGGACACAGGTTCGATCCCTGGTCTGGGATGATTCCGCATGCCGTGGAGCACCTAAGCCCGGGCCCCCCAACTACTGAGCCGGTCGTCTAGAGCCTGTGCTTTCCAACAAGAGAAGCCAGTGCAGTCAGAAGCCTGTGTGCTGCCTCTCGAGAGTAGTCCCCACTCTCCTCAACTAGAAAAAGCCCACACACAGCAATGAAGAACCAGCACAAACTAAAACACCAGAAATAAGTTAACCAATTAAAAAAAGAAACAAAGAAAGAAACTGTCCCAGGCTCCCTGCCTGGGCTCGTGCCCCAGACAGGTTCCCCCCCAACCGGCTACCCCCAAGAGGGTGTGGATTTGGGGTGTCCTGTATGTCTGTTTGCTGTACGTCTGCTCCTCAACCCTTGCTGCAGTCTTGAATAATGGTTCCTAGGGATCTTCCCATTTAGCAGATGAGAAAACTGAGGCTCGGGGAAGGCAGTGACCTGCTGGGCACTGGGATAGAGCCGCTAGGCGTGGGAACCTACAGTAAGAGCGGCTGCACCTGCGCCTCTGGGCAGGGCGTCGGACCCTCTGGGTGCGGCTGTGGCTGCAGATTCCTTGCTGAGTGAAGGTCCTATGCTGTCCCAGCCCCCTGCCAGACCCGAGCTCTAAGCTGGGCCCTTATCAAGCTACACACCACCCTCTCGGTTTCCATCTACCTGCCTTGGGGGAGGGGGCGTCGGAGGGAAGGCCAGAACCTTCTGTGGTTCTGAGACGGCTGTGCCAGCTGGACCAGCCTATGGGGTGGGGACCGGAAACTTTTCTTTTTAAGGTCCCCCTCACCAGGAGATCCAAGCTTCTCTGCTGGCTCAGCTGTAAAGAATCCGCCTACAATGAGGGAGACCTGGGTTCAGTCCCTGGGTTGGGGAAGATTCCCTGGAGAAGGGAAAGGCTACCCACTCCAGTATTCTGGTCTAGAGAATTCCATGGACTGTATAGTCCATGGGGTCACAAAGAGTCAGACACGACTGAGCGACTTTCACGTCACAGGAGTCCCCAGGGTACGCAGGGCTGGTACCAGCCCCTGGAGCCCAGACAAGATGAATGGGATTAAGACCAAGGTCCTGCAGCCCGACCTCCTGGGGTCAAATGCTACCCTATCTGTCACTGGTTATGGGGCTTGGCCCCAGTCTCCCCATCATAAGGGAGGACAGATAATATTACCCACATCCTAAGGTTGGTGCGAGAGTTAAGAGCGTCCTCCGAGGACGGTGCCCCGCACAGTCTTCCACAGTGGTGATGGCTGCACACTCAACCTCAGCGGCATCTTGATTGCTGTTCCCTCCAGAGAGGGGAGGGAGGCCGGGCCATGCAGTTCCCAGAAGGGACGCATGGTGGCACCCCGGCGCAGCGCTCGGATCCGCGTCCGCCCCCGGCCGTGTGGACGATGCCTCTCCGTCGCTCCGAGGGTCCGGTCCGGAGGTCCGGAGGGTCAGGGATTCGAGGCGAAGCCAGCAAGCCCAACCTCCCGAAGGAACGGTCAGGGCGAGAGGGTGCAACGCTGGCCGCCCTCCCCCACCCCCGGTCAGGCACGGGTGGTCTGGGGCCTCCAGTGACCCTGGGATGGCGGTGGGGAGGTGGGCATCGCGGTCCCCATTGCAGAGTCTGGGCCACTGAGGCGAAGGTCAGGCTGGTGGGGCGGCCGGGGGCGCTGCCACGCGTGGGGGTGCGGCGATCACTCGGTGCCTCTCTCTTCCCTCTGCGGTGGGGAGGCCTGGGTCTGGCGCGGACAATGCTGGCGTGCCCGCGGTGGGACGAACTGGGCCGTCTGGACTCACCCAGAAAGGGTCTGAGGGTGGGGAGGTGGGGGAGAGAAACACGTGAAGGTGAGTCCGCGGTCAGACTGTTTGCCGCGGCCGCACCAGGTGGCTCTGGTCCCCTCCCTGCCCTGCCGTTCCTTCCCGCAGGACGGCAGGCAGCGACGGTCCTTTCCGGGCTCGCCGCCTCTCTGTCAGCCTGGACAAGGTGGGATGGGTCTACACGTCAGGACGCTTCCAGCCTGCACACTCACCCGAGCGCCCCTGATTCCCCAGTGCTGAGCTGCTGCAACACCCCGGACTGCATTTTATGCTCCCTGGACGTCATCTCCCTGTGCCCTCCCCGACCCCAAGGGTCGAGAGACTTGGGAGGGGCCCCCCGGGGTGTCTCTGGCCAGGCCGGGTAGGGGGTGGCCTCGGGAGCCTTGTCTGCTGGTGTGGCCTCGCCCAGCAGCGGCCTGGATGGAGTTGCCTGGGAGGCCTGGTGGCCGCCCACGTGGCTGGGCAGAGCCACCAGGAAGGCACTGGATGGGGCCTGGTGGTCTCGGCCAAGCAGGCCTGCTGTCCTCTACCCTGGCCCAGGGTCAGGGAGGTCCAGCCGGTGGGACCCCACAAACACAGTGCGGGCGATCATGAGGGGCCGAGGGTCTCAAGCCGGGGGCTTGGTCCCGCGTCGCACCCCGCTGCACGGATGCCTGCTATCCTCTGAGGCGAGAATCCTGCGTCTTCAGGGGGCTTCCTGACCAGCGTGTGACCCCAAGGAGGGTCTCGACCCCCTAAATGCACATCTGCTCAGACCTTACCCTGGGCTCCGGACAGTCCCGGACATCTCTGGCTGGATGATCAAAAATAAGTCTGGCCGGGGAGGGGCAGGCACTGGGGGTATTTCTGGCAGGCATTTCTCTGAATCAGGAAACCGTAGGGACGGATGGTCTGAAGCTTTAAAAATGCTCATTTCTTCCAGACCATGGCTCTCCCTCACTCCTTCTCCCCGGAGGAAACCATGGTTACCTTCCTGGTCTTACCCACCGTAGGCAGCCTCAGCTAGGGAGCTGGACCCTGCCAGTCATGCAGAGTGGCCACCCCCAGGGTGGGGGCCCTGAGGTCTCTGCGGAGGACAGGGACCAGCGGAGGCCTGAGCCTCCTGCTCTTGGCTGGCTCTGGGGGCAGGCAGCCCCCGTCTGCCATGCCCGGAGCCCAGGCCTGCCTGGGAGGAGGCTCCATGGGCCTCCAGGGTGGAGAGGCCAGGCAGGAGGTGGTGGGTGGGGGGTGGTCCAGGGCCTTTCATTCAGAAGCCTGGCCTCCCAGGTGGGGTGTGGAGGGCCCCAGAGTCAATGCCAGGTGGGCAGGGGCAAAGGCTCGTCTCTTCTCCCCATTCCCTGTCCTCGGGCCCAGCTCTGCTGGTCCAGGATTTGAGGGGGGAGACAAGGGCTGCGATGCATCGGGGGCAGTCCCCTGCCTCCCCCAGCCCAGGAGCAGGGCCTCCCGGGCCGCCCTGGGATCCTGGCTGAGGAGGAGCCTGGAATCATGGGGTTGGCTCACCCATCGAGCCCCTGCTGCTTAGCCAGCCCCAGGCCCAGCTGTACTGTGACCCTGGACCCCTTTCTACAGACAAGGTCCCAATGGTGGGGCCTCACTGTTCCTGGGGGGCTCACCCCTGCTGTGAGCCCAACAACCTGAGGAGGAGGCCAGAGCCTCCCCACCAGCTCCCTCCCGCCCCGACCAAGTGATGGCAGCTCCTTGGCTCCCACCCAGGGGAAGGGGGATTACCCCAGGGAACCCACACATGCCCTCACACCCTGAGGACCCCCAGAGCAGCCAACGGGTCCCTCAGGCTTCTTTCCTGGCCAGGAGCCTGGAGACGGGAGGCTCACCCAAGGCCACCCAGGCAGTCGTCAACTTAAGGGGGCCTTGGGTGCAGGAAACCAGCTCCCAGGGCTACACTGGAGTGTGTGTGCGTGTGCGTGTGTGTGTGTGCACACGCACACACACCGCGCATGCGCACAAGCTACACTCACATATGTCCATTCATGGGCTTCCTGGTGGCTCAGATGGTAAAAATCTGCCTGCTATGCAAGAGACCCGAGTTCAGTCTCTGGATCAGGAAGATCCCTGGGAGAAGGGAATACTAGTATCCTTGCCTGGAGAATTCCCTGGACAGAGGAGCCTGGCGGGCCACAGTTCATGGGCTTGAAAAGAGTGGAACACGACTGAGCGACTGACAGCTTCACTTCATGCCTCTCGTGTATCTCTGTGTGTCTGGGGTCTCCCCATCTCTGTGTATCTCTGTCTTTCACAGGTGAGGTGAGTGTGTGGGTCTCAGCGTCCACATCTGCGTGTCTCGGGCTGTGTGCCTCTGGGTGCATCCGCTGTGACCTATTTTAAGCTAAGGTGGTGGGCAGACCCGGGAGGTATTATAATACCCGCACACCCCATCCTAACCCCGACAGGTTAGGTGGCCTGCCCAGGGCCGCACGGGAGAGGGGGATCCACCCAATGGGCACGTCCTCTGCCCTTCTTCAAGTCATGGCCACCCACGCCCCAGGTGAGGCTCCTTGTTTGAAACCTTCCTGCCTTTATTTATAGGAGGCCCCAAGGCCCAGGGAGACAGGTCTCCAGCAGGAGGGAGGTGCCGGGACCCTTGAGACCTAGCTGGGGCCCACGGAGGCTGGGCCTCCGCCTTGACCCCGCCACGCTCCGATGCCCTCCCGCCTCTGATCAGGCCAGCCCTGACCCTCCCACCCTCCCGGGTCCCCTCGCTCCCAGCGCCGGTGCAGCTTGGCTGAACAGTGGCAACTCCGGGGTCTGGTGGGGGAGCAGGTGTCGGGGTGTGGGAAGGTGCGGGGCTCACGGTCCCCAGGTGAGGTCACTTGAGGCTGCTGGTCTCCCTCCCCTGGGAAGGGGAGCTCGGCTTCCCCTGAGACCACACAGTGTGGGGGAGGGTCAGGAGGGACCCCAGCTCAGGGCTATCCCCTGAACCCTCTGTTCCCTTCCAGCACCTCAACTCCAGCCGACTGCCAAGGCGCAGGGCAGCCCGCCTGCCCCCTAGCCCTGTCTCACGCCTCGTCCGTTCCCGGGTGCCCCAAGCCCTGGGCCAGGGCAACCTCCACCCTGAAGCTGACCCTCTTCCTGCCCGGGTGTCGGCTCCCTGTCTAGGTATCTGCCTGCTCCTCCCCTGGCCCCGCCCTCACCCCGCTGCCCCCCATGTGCCCGTGAGGCCCCCATGAGGCTGTGCCCACATCCCACTCAGGCCCCAGCACGAGTGCCCATGGGTGACTGAAGTGGCATCAGACATTCAGGAGCAGAGACCACACCAGCCTGGTTGCTGTCCGACGACAGGGACACCGATGACCGAGCAGACAGAGGGTGGAGGCGCAAGAGTACACACCGCACACACACGTGCACACACGGACCCGCCGCTGCACACGCAGGAATATGCACATGCACACGCACTCCCATGCACACAGATGTGCACCACACGGCTGCTGCACGTGTTCACAGACACGCACGCAGAGGGCCCGTGGCTGCTGCAGTGACCTCCAGAGCTGAGGAGTCAAGTTGTTTTTCCCCAGGACACATTCCCACACTAAAGAAAACAGGAAGAGACTTGGGGCCGGGACAGGAAGAGGAAGTGGCCTGCGCACAGGGAGCCGGCTCCAGCTGGGTGGACCCCAGACGGCTGGTTTGGGTGGGACTCAGGAGCAGACAGACAGACTGCTGCAGAGTGGGAGGTGGAGCATCCTCCAGGGCGTCTCGGCCTTGGGGCCGGTCCTCAGAGAAGGCTCCTCCCGCTTCCAGGTGAGAAACCGAGGCGGGGGTCAGCTCGTCCCAGTCACCAAGGAGGGCAGGGGAAGCTGGCTCGGGAGCCCGGCCCCTCTGACATCACGCTCCCCCAGCTCGGGTGCTGCCGCCCATGTAGCAGTGGGAGAGGCGAGGCCTCTGCCGAGGACGCCAGGGGCCTTGATGGGGCTCTTTCTGTCACCCGGTGGTTTGTCCAGTGCTGGGCAAGCCCCTGGCCCCTGGCCTGGCCTCTGGCAGTCTTGGGGGACCCTGAGCATGCACTGCAGAACACACACAAAGGAGCCGTCATCAACCTAGCATGCGAGCCACCGCTCCCTCCCCAGGACTGGGCATGTCTGATGGCAGGGACTCTGTGGGGTCCCTGCCCCAAGCCTGGCCCAGGGCTGGGTACAGGAGGTGCTCCTAAATGCTCCACCGATGTGGCACTGGAGGCACAGAGAGGGACCACAGCTGGCCCAAGGCCACACAGCGAGGCCGGTCTTATCCCACTCATGTCCTCCTGCTGCACCTCCAGGGGAAAGCAGGGTGGGGGCCTGGGCACGTGGTCCCAGCCGGCCCCAGCCCCTCCCTGGGGTCACAGACTGCTGCAGTATCTTGCTAGTCCTCCAAACCCAGCAGGCAAGACTCTCCCCGGCCCTGCAGGTAGGGGGCCCAGGGAAGCTTCCTGTCCTTTCTGACCTGCCTCCTCTCTTCCCTGCACGCCCTCCCAAGGCACAGGGCAGCTGGGTGTTCACTTTTATCTCCAGAATCCCAGTCTTAGGATAACAACTAGGTGGTGGGAAGGAAGGAGGAGGTTGGGGGCGGGGTGGGGGGCAGTTTAGGGCTTCAGAGACAGATAGTCTTGTTTTGTCTTTTTTTTTTTCATTTAAATAAAAATCTTGTTTAGCAGAGACCCAGGATGACCAACAGTCCTGGTTTGCCTGGGACAGAAGTTTTGCAGGATGCATGAAGACTTTCAGGGCTAAAACAGGGAGAGGTCCAGGGAGACCAGGACAAGTTACCCTAGAGGGACTCCAGAGACACTTAATCTAAGTCTACCTGATGCTTGAACTCTCCGCTGTGTCCCCAGCCAGTGGCTGGCTAGCCTTTGCTTACATACCTCCAGTGACAGTGAGCTCATCACCTTTCAGAGGAGCAAGAGCCAACCAAGAGGTAGAAACAGGCAGGACCAGGCAGTGACCACAGTGAGTCAGAGTTTGCAGAGCAGAATTCAGGGGCCCCTGACCAGCCTTTAGGGGGCAACCAGACAGGGCTTCCCAGAGGAGGAGACTGGAGAAGAAGCCAGGGAATCCCTGAGCAAGGCACAGGTCAAGAGGCCTAGACCCACCTCCCAGGGAGTGAATTTCTTTGCTATTCACTCTGACAGCTGGTGTGACTCTAAGCGCCTCCCCCTATCTCTGGCAAGGGGCCCTTTCTGCCTTCACCCCCCACCCCTCACCCCCAGTCTCCAGGCTGGGAAAGGTCTCCCTGCCAGTGGAAGAACTGCTGGATGCCTCGGAATGCCATTCCCTGCCTGCCCCTCACGCTCTGAGGCACCAAAACCTGCCCCCTCCTCCAGGAAGCCTCCCCTAGCTTCCCCGGCCCTGGATGCCCTCCTTCCACTCGGACTAACCTTCTTCTCTCCTTGGGGTCACTACACCTTCAAGGACCCGTGTCACTCTCCAGTTGAGCTTTCCTGCCTCTTACTTTCACACCTACTGGTCTCTCTTCCTGGAATGTCTTCTCATCCCCTGAAAAAAGCTTTCTTATCTGTCAAAGATGGACCTCAAATGCCAGCTCTTCCAGGAAGCCCTCCAGGATTTCTCTGACTGGAGTTGATACCAGCCTTCCCTTTCAGTCACTGCATTTCCTCTGTGCTGACCTCGGGCCTGGGTGGTGGGTGGGGGTGGGCAATCACGGGCACCCAGCCCTGGGAACTGAGCCCAGAGCCCTCCACCTGCCTCATTGCCCTGGTCTCTGGTCCTTGTGGGGGACCCAGGAGCAGAAGTGGGTTGGCTCTTAAGGCAAGCACAGAGCAAGTGCATACTTCGGGCTTGCTGTGATGTGTTTATTCAACCGATATTTCCTGAGCACCCTCTCTGTGTCAGACAGAGTCACATGGCTGCCCTTGGGGTTCCTTTTCCATCCCCCACCACACGTGGAGCAGTTAGAACAGCAGGGCTCCTGCTGTCCACGGCTCTCACCTCCCAGACAAAGGCAAGGGACACACCTTCTGGCCACCTTGGAGCCACCTGGCTCCAGAGCCCAGCTCCAATCATACCCCTAACCTGTAGAGGGGCCTTAGATAGCTCATGCCCTCTATGACATGGAGACAATAGGGGTGGCTGCCCAGGAGAGCCGAGAGAGGGGACAAGTGTGGCAGCTCTGGGTGGCATCGCTCACTCTCATCCTTTTCCAAGGACCCTAAGTGCCCCTCACTGGGAGGTGGGACCAGTCCCCAGGAGAGAGTTTGCAGGCACTCTGGGGGTCCCAGGCTGGCAGAGAGGGGTCTCGCAGCCTGACTGAGTGCCCAAGGGTGCAGCGGTCTCTCCGGCAACCTTCTGAGTCTGCCAGAGAGGCGGGGGGCAGGGGAGGGCAGTGCCCAGATTTATCCACCAATCCCGCAGGCTCCTGTCCCTGGAGCTCCTTATCTGCCCGGCCCAGCATGGGGCGGAGGGGGGGTCAGTGGTGGTGGCTGGGCCTGCCGGGGCGGGACGCTGCCTGGGAACTGGACGCAGCCGGGAGCCCCCACCAGGTGGGCGACAGCCGCTGAGGTCCCCGAGCGTCCCTACGGGCTGTGGCCGGCTGCCTGCCCATCTCCCGCACCATGTCGGACGGTGAGGGCCCCTCAGCCGGTGAGTGGCAGTGCTATATTTACCCACCGCGGCTTCGGTTGCAGAGCCAAGGCCGCTGGTCACCGAGGACGTGGCCCCTGCAGGCAGCTGCGGGGCTGGACCCCCTTCCTCAAGCCCGATGCCTGGGGCGGGGGTGGGGGTTGCTGTGTATGGCGGGAGGTGTGTGACTCTCAAAGCTCAGTCGTGCCTCAGCCCCGGCTTCCCCCGTAGGGCAAGAGCAGGAAGCTGTTCCTGCCGCGGACCCTCCTGACTGTCATCTGGGCCGCGGAGCTGACCCACCCCGTGGCGCAGGGGCCCCAGCTGCTGTTGGACCCTGGGTGGGCACAGGGTGTGGCTCCTGGAACCACGTGCAAATGAGTGTGTGTATAAACATTTACTTGGTGATGGGGGACAGGGGAGCGCACAGCTTCCATTAGACCTCCCAGAGGTCTGAGACCAGGAAGTTCTGAGCTTCTGGTCTGCCTACACAAGACAGACCCCCTCCACCCAGGAGTGCCCAAACCCTCTAGGCTAGAAATGGCCAGGGACCCAGGCAGGAGGAGGGGTGGTCAGACACGGGGGTCTGCCCACATGCCCTCTGGCCTGCCTGAGGCGAGGGGCTACTGTGGGGGCTGGCTGCCCGTGTCCCTGGCTGGTGGCGCTGAAGACAAGCTCTGATGTGGACATCACCCTGAACCTGCCTGGAGTGGGGTGGATTGGGTGGGGGCGGCTGGAGACGGCTTAATTCAGGGAACATTTCGGGGACTCTGGAGTCAGGCTGCCCAAGTTCCGATTCCCGTTCCTTCACTTCCAAGT
This sequence comes from Nanger dama, assembly GCA_917880005.1. Classification (NCBI taxonomy): domain Eukaryota; kingdom Metazoa; phylum Chordata; class Mammalia; order Artiodactyla; family Bovidae; genus Nanger; species Nanger dama. The sequence goes on along the minus strand of CAKJTW010000063.1, from coordinate 5,457,847 downwards.
TGGGTGACCTTGGGTGAGGGCTGAACGCCCTGGAGCCTCAGTGGCTCCAGGTGAGGAAGGAGACGGTGAAAATGAACCCCCAGATGGCTGTGAAGATTGATAGCGAGGATGCATGCAAGCATCTGCAGGTGTGCGGTGAGCACTCAGCGGTGTCTTTGTGGGAACTGCAAATGGGAGGTCCCGGGCTGGCGCCAGAAGCCCTCGGGTCTGGGCAGCCCTGCCGGGCCCCTCCGGCCGGCCGCCTCGTTGCCTTAGGCCGTGACTGTGGCCCAGGGATTCCTTACCTGTCAAACGCCACCATGGAGAATCTGGACACGTCAGACTGTGATGGAGAGAGGGCCTTGGGGTGAGCTGGGGGCAACAGCGTGAGACCCCACCCTGCACAGTGTCTGCCGGACGGTTCCCCGCCTGAGCCTGGCCGGGTCAGGCATAGAACAGTGTGTGTGTGTGTGTGTGTGTGTGTGTGTGTGTGTGTGTTTGGGGAGGGGGATACCGACAAAGCTGGCCTGATCTCACCCTCTTCTGCTGGGTGCCAGTGGCGCAGACTGCCAGGAATTGTCCGCCGTGGTTGTAAAGGAGCCAGCATGGGGCGGAGGGGGCACAGGGGGTGCATACAGGCCCTTTTCTGGCTGGCTCTGCCCACACCTGACACCAACCCGGAATAGCTCTCTCCCTCCGCCGGGGACATGGCCCTGCTTTTAGCAGCTTGTAAAACCACCCTGCTGTGGGGATGGTATTTCCAGGAAGCCCCGGACAATATTAACCCATCGGGGTGATGGAATGGGCACTGAGCATGTGTGTGTGTGTGGCCGGGAGCCTGGGGGCAGATGGCCTTCCCTGTCAGGGTTGGTAGAAGGTCCGCTGGATTGGAGGCTGGCGGGCAGCATCCTTGCCCTGCCCACCCTGGCTGGACTGGCGACTCCTGGCTTCCCGCCTGTAGGGTACTGTGTGACCATCTTTGCTGTCTGATGTGCTGGGTTGTGATCACTCCAGGTTGGCAGGACTAAAGACAGCTCCTGGGTGCAGGTATGCATGCTTGCTTATGGCAGAGATAGGGGTCGGGGTGGGAGTGGAATCTCCTAGGGTGTGTCGTCTGCAATTCCAGTCTTTCTCGGATTCCTTCTGTGCAGCAGTGGTGGGGCCAGGCAGGCTGCTGTGAAATGTTTCCACCTGTTCTCAGTAACCAGTCTCTGCCTGTGTGGACAGCAGGAAAAGTTCTCAGCTCTGTGCCCACAACCTGTGTGACCTTGGGTGGATTACTCAAGCGCATGGAACCTCAGTTTCCTCATCTGTTAAATGGGGACAATAATAGGATATCAATGCTTTAAGTTCCAGGGAGAATTAAGTGACCAAGAGCATGCAGCACACTGAGAATCACGCCAGGCTTATTGTCAGCTGTTGTTTTTATTATTCAACCGGTCAGTGAGCCGTGACCCAAAAAGAAAGCAAAGGGACCAAGCTGTCTGCTGCGTCTTGTGTCCCAGCCATTGTGGACGCACCATCTGTTTAATCCCTGGAGATCAGTGGCATGGACTTCACTGTATAACTAAGGAAACCAAAGCTCAGAGAGACGAACAGACTTGCCCAAAGTTACCCAGCTGGTCAGTAGTAGAGCTGGGCTTCAAACCCAGCTTCCTAGGCCCTGTCTGTGCAGAGCTCAGGTCGGATGCCTTTTCTAGGAAATCCCACCGTGCTCCCCTGGGGGTGTGGAGGCTGGCCATCTTGCAGGACTTTTCGGCTCTCCTCTGAGCAATGGCCCTTCTCATCTGGGAGGCTGCTAGCTCAACGTTGCCTCCAATGATTCGGAGCCTGTCAAAAATCAGGGTACCCTGCTAGGGTTGTCAGGATGATTCCCCGGCCCAGGAGCGCAGTGGCAGGTGGCCTGCTCCAGGATTTATGGCCCTGAGCCTGGGCAGGGGAGCCTGAGGCTAAGCTTACCAGGGGTCAGCATCATATTTATAGCAGAAGCTCGCCTGCACCGAGAACTGCCATCCTGTCACCGGGTCCAGTGAAGGTGCTTCCCCTAAAGTTGCCTGGCTTCCAGACTTGGCTCTGCCCCTTGGCGACACGGAGGGCTGGACGGGTCACTTCCGCCCTGCAGCCCAGCTTCCTCATCCGTACAGTGGGTCCTTGCTTGCCACGTGCCTCGCTGGAGACGGTGTGTGTAGGTGCCATCATGGGCCTGGGTAGAGGGGCTCCTCACATCCTGGGTCTGCTGCTTGGCTTTCCCTGCCTCTGAGCTTGCGGTACCTCTGACCTCTCAGCTCTGGAGCTCCACAGGAAGAGTCCAGCCCCTGTGCCATCCAATCCTCCCATGTTTGGGAAAGTTTCCAGCAAAGCAGCTTTCTCATTCCAACCACTGAAGAGCAGGCCACTGGATTCACAGCAGAGCGCCCGAATGTAGGTCCGTCAGAGCCCAGGGCTTGAATCCTTGCTCTGCGATTCCCTGGCTCTGTGGTTTTGGGCAAATCAGTTAACCTCTCTGAGCCTCAGTGACGAGTGGACATTTGTCCTTCCCTGGAGGGTGTGGAAAGGATGGGCACCGCTAACCTGAGGAAGCGCTCAGCCAGTAAAGTGACCTTCTTCCCCCTCCTGTAAAGCCTTCCATCAGTCCCACAGCACGCCCACCCCACCCCCCACCCCTGGGGGCTGCGGTCGCATTGTCTGCACAGTGGGAAGTGGTTTTTCTGGGGCAGGTGGTGGCTGATGTGTTTCTCACTCAGCTCCTGGCACCCCCAGAGACAACCTGCTCCCATTCATCACAGCGGGCCCCCTGCCAGGCGCAGGGAGCCCCCACTTCCCTCCAAGTTACCTGCTGCGTTTTACTCTCCTCTGTGGTTACCGATCGGCCTCAGGGCTGGGGTCTGTGCTGAGCATCTCCACGAGGAGATAAAAGCAAAATGCTTTACTATTCAGGCCCCGCTCTTGGAGAGGAAGGGTCTTCTCCCAGGAGAGAGGAGGCTTGACCCCAGGCCTCAGCATCTCTCTACCTGGCTCCTCTCCCTGATGGTGAGGGCTGCCCCTGACCCCAGACAGGTCACTGGGCTCTGTTTTTACAGACAGCAAGGTCTTGAACCAGGGAGGCACCTGGATTGCTTCCGTGTAGGGGTGCAGGGTCAGGAGAGACTCTGGAGGCCAGGAGGCCCAGGACGAGGCTGGAGATGTAGGTCCTGAGCAGAGGGGGTGAGGCCTGCTGCGAGGAGAATGGGAGGATCTGGAAAGTGCTGGGGGAGGATGGGGGAGAAGGTGGGGGCGGGTATGTTGAGGCCAGATGCTGCCTCTCCCACTAGGCTGGTCGGGAGCCTGGGGGTGGGGTGTGGTGACCTGGCAAAGCCCCAGAGGTCAGTTTGTACCTCCTGTTGGAGTCCCTAGAGGATGATTTCCAGGGTCAGGCAGACCTGCTCCCCGGACACAGGTGGGTCCTTCTCCTCTCTGACCATCAGTCAGCTCATCTGTAAGTGGAGGTGATGCCATGACCTCGGGGGCTGTTGTGGGGGTTAGATGAGATGTCACTCTCAAACTCCTGTGAACCAGGGGCCAGGGGAGATGTGGGTAGCAGCCATTCGACCCCAGGAATGAGCCTTTCACCCATGGCCTTTGGTAGTCTGGGTGCTGTGCTGGCGATGGCAGGAAGGGTTTAACCCGAGGAGCATCTGATCTGGTGCAGGAGGCTGGGGTCAGGGGTGAATGAGGACATTCCAGATGATGCCCTGTTACCGGCCCCCTCGGTTCCCAGTGTCACGGTTCACACCACACTCCCTGTCCACACTTCCCACCCATGGATCCCCATGTCATGGAGGGGCAAACTGAGGCCCAAGACAAAGAAAGACTGGCTCAGGGTCACTGGTTAGGGAGTGATGAGCCAGGACTCAATTCCCCAACGCAGGCCCCTTGGCACCTGTGTGCAGGCTTCACACCCTCCCTCCTGCTGCTCGGAGCAGGCCCGTCATCCAGGCTGGTGGGGTCCTGCCTCCTCCAAGGACCCTTCCCCGGAATCTGAAGCCCCAGGGACCCTGCACCCCTGGAGCGCCCCACCCCACCCCACCCCATCATCTCTTCCTCTTGTTGAAACAGCTTGACCGGTGCCAACCTGGACGCCACTGTCCCGCTCATAGCACCTTGGGAGGTGGGAGATGTGTTGTGGGCTCATTGCTGTGTGACCTAGACAAGCCTCCTTCCCTTTCTGGTCTCAGGGTTTTTTTAGTCTGCCTTTATCCCCATAGAATCCTACAAGTGAGCACACAGGTCTCACGTGTGTCCCATGTTGGGACACCAAGCGGGGGCTCAGGAGGCCTGCCACCTCTGTGTCAGCCCTTACCCCTGCCCGAGAATCTCCGAGCAGCAAATAAGTAAATCTACGTGGCTCCTGTCCCCACTCCAGCCTCTTGAAGCACCCCCGGGAGCTTTTACACTCATGACAAGAAATATAGCTTAGAAGCCATTAGGAATTCCTCCTGGAAATAAAATATCCACTTCTGTTCTTTTAAAGTACTGGGTCCATTCTGAATGAGCATCCTTGAGATAGCAAGATGTATTTTAAATAGTCTCAATATATTTTTAAATGACCCAAAGCTGTTGATGTCTGCAACCATTTGTCTGCTTTTTTTTTTTTTTTTTGAAACTACGCAGGGAAAATAAAGTACAGAAACTGGTAGCTGAGATGGGCCAAAGAGTCGTGTCTGACTCTGCGACTTCGCACACAGGAAGATACAAATAATAACATATCTTTGGCCCATCTCAGTCACCAGTTTCTGTATCTATTGATTTCCAATTTTTGCATTGGTCAAGACAGCCGCTTTTGGTTTGTACTGACTCTATCACTCCGGACAGGCTTGTATACTATGAAAAAAACACAAAGTGCAGTGGCTTCAAGCAACAAAGATGTATTCCTCACTCACGCAAAGTTTACTGCAGGTCTGGTGACTCTCCAGGGCAGGTCACCTGTGTGTTGGCTTGGCAGATGTGATGCCTCCACAGGGACCCAGATTTCCCATCATAAGGCAGATAAAGCAAGGGGCGGAGACATCACCCTGGCAGTTAAACGCGCCCACCTAGAAGTGATCAATATGACCTCTGCTGGCATTTCACTGGCTTAAGCAAGTCCTATGGCCACACCCAGTGGCAAGAGGGCAGGTACAGAGCTCCGTTAGGGAATGGATTAGTAATATCTGCACCCCGTTAACTTTTTTCCCAACTGACTTTAAAAAAATTTCCCTCTCTTTTTTAAATTTAGTTTTTTTTAATTTGGCATATAATTGCTTTACACATTCAGGTGACCTAATAGTAAAAGAATCTAGCTGCCAAACAGGAGATGCGGGTTCAATCCCTGGGTCAGAAAGATCCCCTGGAGAAGGAAATGGCAACCCACTCTAGTATTCTTGCCAGGAGAATCCCATGGACAGAGGAGCCTGGTGGGCTACAGTCCAGGGGACCTCAAAAGAGTCAGACACGACTTAGAGGCTGAACAACAACAACAAGAATTGCTTTATAATATTGTGTTAGCTTCTGCTGTACAACAGCATGAATCAGCGACATGTATACATATATCCCCTCCCTCCTGAGCCTCCCTCCCACCACCCCCAAATGACTTTTAAAAAAATAGCCTATTTTAATTATGAAATGCTCAGAGCATATCTTACGTACTATGGTCAATAAGCCTCTGAAATGTATAAGTCTTTTTGATAAGCAGATCTCAAAACCAGAGGCAAGATTTCTCAAAACATGTTCTATCCCTCAGATCTGAACTTGCCTTTAAAAGTCCAAAAATAAATTTCTGAAAGATCTGGTCACAGCATCAGCGAGGAAAAGCAGAAGCAAGAGAAATGTTTAGCTGCTTGTTGCCAAAAACTCTCTTGATTTATTATTCCCTCAAGCACAAAAGAGGGAGCTGGGATGGGTAGTCCATGAGCCAGTTTAATCACTGAGACCGTCGGATAAAAACATAGGATGTGATTTTAGAAGGAAATGGTTATGGAAATATATTGGAAAATAAAAATTGTGAGTCTGTACTTCATCCTTCTCAGTCAGACCCTGTTTCCTTGATTCTGCGAGATCATCAAATAAATACAGCCCCGTCGGTTTTAGTTACAAGCTTTCCCACCAGACTTGAGTATGTTGTTGCTGTTTAGCCACTGAATCTGTCCGACTCTGTGACCCCATGGACTGTAGCCCGCCAGGCTCCTCTGTCCATGGGATCCTCCAGGCAAGAACACTGGAGTGGGTTGCCATTTCCTTCTCTAGGGAGTCTTCCTGACCTAGGGATTGAACTTGCATCTCCTGCATTGGCAGGCGGGTTCTTTACCACTGAGCCACCAGAGGAAGCCTTTTACTAGTGTACAACTAAGCAAATTTAAATAAAATCATGCAGCCTAACAGAGGTCTGTGGCAAGGAACAACACACGCTGTTATGCAGGATGAGATCAGAGCTGGTTTAAAAATAATGTTTGCAGAGACTGGAGGTGGTCCGAGCCCTTTTCCAGAAGTTGATGATGTCACCCAAATCCAAGACTTAAAACTGGAGTTTGAGGTTGTTGGACTCCATGTTGAGGTGCAGACGCTTTTGCAGTTCTGGGCCCCATATTTCAATGTCTAAGCCAAACTGTTTAGAGTACTCTCTACCAGTTTTAAACACATTTCTAGGAATCCTGCCTCATTTGTTTCAGGTGGAAAAACCTGTCAAAGCACTGGTGCATTTGCTGAAAACACCCTTCCTGCCACTTCTCACTGGAGGGGTGAGCTCGCGGTCTGAGTGGACCCCGATTCATATGTCCCACCAGGTGCTGTGGTGAAGTGGAGAACTGAGTCTTCTCCCACAGACTTGCCTTCAACAACCCACTTCAGTTTCGTCCTCCATGGTGCTACTAGGCTCAGGTTATGAGAGCAGAAGAGGAAAATGTATACAGCAGGCACTACATAAAATGCTGCCTCCCCTTCTCCTAGGTCCTTTCACATACCTAATTCTGCATGATTCTCCTTATAACCCTATGTAGTAAACACTTGCTCCATTTTACAGATGAGCAAACTGAGGTTTAGAGACACTGAATGACTTGCCCCAGAGCACACAGTGGAGGAGATGGAGCCAGGATGCAGGTATGCTGGCCCCATCCGGGGCTCCTCTTTTGCACCGAGCAGCCTTGCAGCCTGAGGGGGACCTGGAGGCCTTCAGTCCTTCCGAAAGAAGGCCAGTAGATCAGGAAGCAGGCCTGGGAGAAGGGCTTTTATCACAAGACAGCAGATGAGATTCCCTCTGAATCTCTTTGGAAGGCACAGGTCTGCCAGGGAGAGCACTGGGGTTGAAGACTGAAAGCCTGGACCCGAGCTTGGTCCTGACACTAAAGTGCACAGTGGCCTCCAGCAAGCCCTTTGGTCTTGCTAGAGAGCTTTCCATGAGAGTCTAGGCCCGGGAGCGTCCCATGAGATAGTCTTCCCTGTAGCAGACTCTTAGGATGCTCAAGGGGCCCTGAACGGCTCAGCATCTCTCTGGAGCGGTTCCCTGTTCACTCGGTGACGGTGAGCCAAGCGCTGGGCCCTGGCTCTGCCCCTGGACCAGGGTGGGCTCGGCCACATCCTCCATGGCCAGGGGTACACTGCATCACCAGACTGCTGCTGGTGGGTGCTCTGGGCACCTTCATGCCTAAGAAGTGTGGCTGAGGCTGGGACAGGCCTGGACTGCAGCCACACCCCTTGGCCATCCCAGCCTTTCCCAGTTCCTCCCAGAGAGAAGCACCGAAGACCACGGGCCCCGGTTTACAGAGCATCACCGTGTGTCCTGCCCTGGGTGGCTCCCTCCCACTTGCACTTGCTACCCCATCGCAGCTCTGCGAGGGACACTGAGCCCCTCTCACAGGCCTGGACACCGCTGGGTGATGGACTGCCACTGAGTTCCAACCCGAACGGGGAAGCCTGCCTAGCCGGTGCACCTTCCTGAGATCTGGGAGCGCTGTCCAGTGTCCAGGAGGAAATCCAGCACTCAGCGCTGCGGGAGGAACACACAGGGGGGAAGACACAGGGCTTCTGCGGCACGCCCATCCCTCAGCCCCCACGGCATTCCTTCCCTTTTCTTTCCATCTGGAAACTTGTTGAGAGAGGAGGAGTCTCAGCCATGACTCCAACCCAGGAGGCAAAGTGCTATAAATAGGTTCCACCAGGACTTGTAGCTGAGCCATCTAGAGACTGTTCGAGTCCTGGTTGCCTGGAGGGAGCCCCACTCACCTTTGATCAACATCCACTGGGCACACCCGGGGGAGGAGTGGACACAGCGGGATTTCTCTGTCTTGTGGGGCCTGGTGGCAGCCTTCGCCAGAAGAGCAGGAGAGCACGTCATTGCTCAGAGCACGCGGGAGTCCAGGCTCTCAAGCCTGCCCTGAGCCTGTGGGATCAGCTAGGGGTCAGTCCCCCAGGGAAGCTGAGCTCAGGGGCCCCTCTGAGTCTCACAGGATGGCCAGAGGGTAGAACCAGCGACTTTCAGAGCTGCAGGCTCTGTGGAGAGTCCTGGGCCGTCACTTTTCAAATTTTTGTTAATAGCCTTATTAAGATGTAATTTACATACCATACAACTCATCCATTTGACCTGAATTTTATAACCATCTCCACAATCGATTTTAGAACATTTTTATCATCTCCTGGTGACAAAGAAACCCCTGGGCTTCCCTGATGGCTCAGGGATAAAGAACCCACCTGCCAATGCAGGAGATGAGGGTTCGATCCCTGGGTCAGGAAGATGCCCTGGAGAAGGAAATGGTAACCCACTCCAGGATTCTTGCCCAGGAAATCCCATGGACAGAGGAGCCTGGTGGGCTACGGTCCATGGGATCGAAAAGAGAAACGACTTAACTACTAAATAACAATCAAAGAAACCCATTAGCAGTCAACCCCCAGCCCCTGGCAACCACTGCTCTGCTTTCCTGTTCTATCAGTTTGCCGATTCTGGACATTTCGCATAAGGGGGATCATGCGATATGTGTCCTGTGATCAGCTGCTCTCTCAGCGTCCCGCTCTTGGGTTCGTTCATGTCTGGACGCGTGTCAGTGCTCTATTCCCTTTTGTGGACAAACATTCCCCTGTGCAGGTCCAGACCTCGTTCTGTTCGTCCATTTTTCAGTGGATAAGCGTTCACAGCTTGTCTCTGCTTTTCGGCTGTTACAGATAATTCTGCTGCGAATGTTTGTGCACGAGTTTCTACATGGACATGGGTCTTTGTCTCTCCTGGGTTGTTACACACCTGGAAGTGGAATTCCTGGAACCGCATTTGATGTTTTGAAAAAAAAAAAGGACCAGAATATTTTCCAAGGAGACTGCCCCAGGGGTGCATCAGCGGTGGAGCACTTGACTGCAAAGAGGCGGCACTGTGTACACTCCCACCTGCAGTGTCTGAGGGTCTCGCGTGCCCCACATCCTTCTGGAACTTGTTACGATCTTTTTAAAGAGATTTCATCACTCTTGCTTCTTTATTATTTTTTAACGTTTACTTTTATTTATTGTTGGCCGCGCTGGGTCTTCGCTGCCGAGCGGGCTCTCTCTTACCGTGGTGAGCAGCGGCTACTCTGTAGCTGCATGGGCTTCTCTTGTTGCAGGGCACACGGGCTTCACGTGTTACAGCTCCTGGGCTCTACAGCACAGGCTCGGTAGTTGTGGCGCATGGGCTTAGTTGCCCTGGGGCGTGTGGGATCTTCCTGGATCAGACCCACGTCTCCTGCATTGGCAGGTGGATTCTTTACCACTGAGCTACCAGGGAAGCCCTGTTACGATCTTTCTAATTCCAGCCATCCCAGTTCAGTTCAGTTCAGTCGCTCAGTCGTGTCTGACTCTTCGCGACCCCATGAATTGCAGCACGCCAGGCCTCCCTGTCCATCACCATCTCCCGGAGCTCAACCAGACTCACATCCATCGAGTCAGTGATGCCATCCAGCCATCTCATCCTCGGTCATCCCCTTCTCCTCCTGCCCCCAATCCTTCCCAGCATCAGAGTCTTTTCCAGTGAGTCAGCTCTTCGCATGAGGTGGCCAAAGTACTGGAGTTTCAGCTTTAGCACCATTCCTTCCAAAGAAATCCCAGGGCTGATCTCCTTTAGAATGGACTGGTTGGATCTCCTTGCAGTCCAAGGGACTCTCAAGAGTCTTCTCCAACACCACAGTTCAAAAGCATCAATTCTTTGGCGCTCAGCTTTCTTCACAGTCCGACTCTCACATCCATACATGACCACAGGAAAAACCATAGCCTTGACTAGACGGACCTTCATCAGCAAAGTAATGTCTCTGCTTTTGAATATACTATCAAGATTGGTCATAACTTTTCTTCTAAGGATTAAGCGTCTTTTAATTTCATGGCTGCAGTCACCATCTGCAGTGATTTTGGAGCCCCCAAAATAAAGTCTGACACTGTTTCCACTGTTTCTCCATCTATTTCCCATGAAGTGATGGGACCGGATGCCATGGTCTTTGTTTTCTGAATGTCGAGCTTTAAACCAACTTTTTCACTTTCCTCTTTCACTTTCATCAAGAGGCTCTTTAGTTCTTCTTCACTTTCTGCCATAAGGGTGGTGTCATCTGCATATCTGAGGTTATTGATATTTCTCCCGGCAATCTTGATTCTAGCTTGTGTTTCTTCTAGTCCAGCGTTTCTCATGATGTACTCTGCATAGAAGTTAAATAAACAGGGTGACAATATACAGCCTTGATGTACTCCTTTTCCAGCCATCCCAGTGGGTGTGAAATGGTGCCTCACTATGGATTTTTAAAAAATATTTTATTTATTTATATTTGTCTGGGTTAGGTTTCACTTTGCAGCACACAGGCTCAGTTGCCCTTTGGCAGGAGGGAGCTTAGCTCCCCGACCAGGGTTCGAACCTGCTTCCCCTGCCTTGTAAGGCAGATGCTTAACCACTGGGCCACCAGGGAAGTCCCTCATGGTGGTTTTGGTTTGCTTTTCCCTGGTGACTAACGGTGTTGAGCATCTTTTCCCGTGGTTCTTGGCCATCACTTCTCGGCTCTGAGACATTATGCTTCAGTTTCCTCATCTGTAAAATGGGCATAATGACAGAAGGACCTGCCTCCCAGGCTGTGGTGAAGATTCAGTGAGATAATTCCAGGGTCCTGGTGCAGAGAAGCTGCCAGCAAACATTGCTTGAAGCTGCAGACTGGGCTCTGAGCCCTTCCTCTGAGGGCTGGTGTGGAGGAGGGACTGGGAGAAAGGTGGAAACCTGGAAGCTTCTGCAAGCTCCAAAGGAAAGGGATAAACATCATCAGAGAAGGTGCTAACTGGCCCTGCCCCAGCCCTGGATGATTTCCTGACCAGCTTAGAAGCTCTGCTCTGCTGGGCAGCCCAAGCAACCCGGCCGCGTCTATGCAGCCTGGTGAAATCCAGACGAGGCAGGTGTCCAGACCACATGCACAGTGAAGACAAGCCGGGTCTGTCATCTGGGTTTCTGGGGGGGAGCACCTGTGGTTTTTCTTATCGTGAGTTATTTGGCCTCCTCCCCTTGGCTGCTCACTGGGGGGTATGACGTTGCTCTTCCTGGACTTGCACGCTTGCGTCTGTCAATAGAGAACTCTGGAGCTGGGCCAGGCGCGTCCTCCCACGAGGTTGGGCGGGAGCCTGGGGCCTGGCGGAGGTGCCGATGGTCAGGCCGATTATGTAGTGGAAACCTGAGCCAGGAGCCGGGCGGGAGGTGAGGGAAGGCAGTCAGATCGTCACGGGTGGAAAACAAATGCACTTCTGGACAGCAAGCTCATTAGGCCGCCCCAGAGGGAACAATCAAGTTCTCTTCTGGAGCCCAATGTTCAACTGGCCCTGGAATGTTCAATTGAGTCGACAGTCTGGGAAGGGCGGGTCACATCCCAAGGCGACCCCAGGCGCTGGGGCTGGCGTGGATGCTGCAGCCAGCAGGGGTCCCAGGTGTTTCCTGGTCCTGCCACTGGGTACACAGTCACGTGGGGCACAGGTGGGAGGCAGGGACAGGGAATCAAGCTGGCCCTGGCACGTGAGCTCTGCCACCTGCTGCTCCGTGGTCTTTAAAAGTCATATAATCTCCCCGGACCTTTGTCTCCTCATGTGCAAAACAAGGCTGATGATATATTATAGCAGGGGTCCCCGACCTCTGGGATCTAATGCCTGATGATCTGAGGTGGAGCTGATATAATAATAATAGAAATAAAATGCACAATAAATGTAATGCGCTTAAATCATCCCCAAACCATCCCCACCCCGCTTTGTTGTTGTTCAGCCGCTAGGTTGTGTCCAAATCTTTGCAACCCCGTGGATGGCGGCACACCAGGCTTCCCTGTCCTTCACCATCTCCCAGAATTTGCACAAACTCATATCCATTGAGTCAGTGATGCCATCCAACCATTTCATCCTCTGTCTCCCACTTCTCCTGCCTTCAATTTTTCCCAGCATCAGGGTCTTTTCCAATGAGTCAGCTCTTTGCATCAAGTGACCAAAGTATTGGAGCTTCAGCTTCAGTATCAATCCTTCCAATGAATATTCAGGGTTGATTACATTTAGGGTTGACTAGGTTGATCTCCTTGGTTTGTGGAAAAATTGTCTCCCACCAATCTGATCCCTGGTGCCCAAAATGTTGGGGACCGCTGCCTCATAGGATGGCTCCTAAGTCTGAATGAAACAGTACGCGTGGTTAAGGGCAAAGTGGGGGAATTCTATCAGACAGAAGCGGAGCTTCTAGCCTATGCACGTGGCTTATTGGGAGAAGAGCTTAGGGGAAGGCAGTAAGGAGGAGGAGGGAGAAGGGGGTAGGGGATCAGGTGATGTCTAGCCTTCTTTTTAAAATAATAGTTTAATAAAATAAACAGTAATAATTAATACAAACTGTCAACTCCACGGGCAGACTTTGGAGAGAAACACATCTGGCTTTCTTTTGTCTGTTGTCTGACACTCTAGTGCAGGCTGCGACCATGCCTTCTCTGTGCCTGATCAATAAATGTTTGTTGAATGACTGACTGATCAAATGTTGCTGCTGCCTCTCCTTCTGTGTTGGGTCACCCAGGACCTTCCACGCAGCCTGGTCCTGTGAAAGCTCTGGAATACATGCTGCACCATGAAGTCTGAGACAAGAGGGCCTGGCTTTTGCACCCCAGCCCCAGTGAGTCAGGTTGAAACCAGGTAACTCAGGTTGGGACCTGAACCCACCCAGCCTGGACTCGTGGCCCCATCATTTCCATCTCTACCTCTGTAGCCAGGTTGCCCGCTTTGTGCATCAAAGCGCTACCTGCTTTCCTCTTGTAAGTACGCCTGAGGTGGCGTTGGGGTCCTCCTGTGATCCAGTATAACCTCCCCGTCTTGAGTTCTTCATTTAATCACAGCTGCGAAGACCATTTCTCCATAGTGTGTGCGTGTGTATGTTAGTTGCTCACACACACAAGAGTCGTTGTATCTGACTCTTTGTGACTCCATGGACTATAGCCTGCCAGGCTCCTCTATCTATGGGATTTCCCAGGCAAGGATACTGGAGTGTGTTGCCATTCCCTTCTCCAGGGAATCTTCCCGACCCAGGGATCAAACCCGGGTCTCCTGCATTGCAGGAAGATGCTTTCCCATCTGAGCCACCAGGGAAGCCCTTTTCATATATAGTATTCAAAGGGTCCAGGGATTGGGGCCTGGTATCTTTGAGGTCCACTTCATCTTCAGCCCACTACAAGCACCAGCATCAGATTCCTTGGAGAAGCTTGTAGCCTCCTGGAGCTCTGGCTGGGGAGCCAGGGAAATGGCCCGAGGGTCTTAGATGGCCCAAGGATCTTAGATGACCCCAAGTGGCTTTATCCCAAGGGAGAGCCAGCCGGCCTCCTCCTTGCCTGTAGCCTCCTCTGCTTTGTCCCTCCCTCCTGTTCCCCTCTACTCCCTGCCCTCCCCTCTCTGTGTGCTTCAGGCTTTTCTCTTTTATGGAAAGGGAAGTTTCGGGACTTAGACACTCTTAGTCTTTCTGTGAAAGCTCTAAGACTTTTCTCTCCAGACGGACTCAGTCTGGGCTGAGCATTCCAGCAAACTCTGGCCTCGGTGCAGGCCGTGAGGCCCAGCCATGGCCACTGAAAGTCCCATAGCAGCTGGGGGAGGGGGCAGGGGAGGAGACCCCCTGCTCAGCCACTGGTGATTGGTTCAGAGAACGTGCTGGACAGGAGTTAGTTCCCATGCCTTCCATCTTCTGGGCCTCAGTTTCCCTGCCTGTGAAATGAACCAATCTGGAGTCAGTGTCTCTAAAGAACTTTCAGTGCAACACCAGGATCTATGAAGAATTTTGAAAGAAAAGAAAAAGAAATTAAGCCATTGTTTACTTAGCTGCCAGTCATGTCCTGTGCAACAGCTCTCAGTTAGGCCACTGTTGGGTCCTGGGACACACAGGGCTCTCTGTCATAGCTGGGCAGGGAGACAACTGAGAATAGGGACTATGAGCGCCCAGAGGGCCACCTGCTGTGACTCCAAGTTCAGGGAAGACTTCCTGGGGGAGGTGACCCTGAGCTGCATCTTGAGGGACAAGTGGGAGGGGGTAAGAGAGGGAAGGGTCCTCCAGATCAGGGGGTCAAGAAAGCATGACCATCCAGGCTTGGGGATGAGGCCCTAGGGTGCTGGAGATAGCCTCACATGTGGGTCTTCCTATTACAAAGTGAGTCCTTGAATCAAGGCCTGCTGTATGGAAGGTCCTGGGTGACCTGGCACAGAAGCAGAGGTGGCAGCGGCATTTGGTCAGTCAGTCATTTGACAAACATTGCTTGATCAGCTATGAAGCACGTGTGGGCCCTGCCCTCCCAGGACTGACACTGCTGTGTACAGACAATGAACAAAATAAACAGCCAAAGGATGTACAGTGTTGACCAGGGTGATAGAGCTGGAGGGCAGTAACTCAGGGCAGAGAGAGAGCACTCTCTGCCTGCAGAGAGAGAGGTCAGGAAGGTCTTTCTAAGAAGGTGACAATTGAGAAGAACCTGGGGGCCTTGAAGGGTGAACCTAGAAATAACTGAAGGAAGGGAGTTTCTGGCAGAAGAAACCACAGGGGCAAAGGCCCTGGGGTGGGGATGCCTGATCTTTACAAAGAACTCCAGCAAGGGTGCTTTGGGCAGAGTGAAAAGGGCATGGGGGAGATGAGCCCAGGGGGCGGGACAGGAAACCGGTGGAGGACCTTTATGCAGTCCAAGGGGGGTCCTTGGCATTTGACCCTCAGTGAGATGGGAACTGCAGAAGTGTCGAGAGCGGAGGAGTGGCAGGACCTCACCTGGGTCTTACAAGCAAGCGGCAGCAGGTGGAGGTATTAATTTCCAGTGATTCCAAGCATCAGAAGATGAGAGGTGTCAAAGCCAAGGCCTTCTGCCAGCCTAGGCTGGAGTCGTTAATCACCATGTCCCAGATGGAGCTGCTCCCGAGGCACTCCTGATGGAGCCCGTAAGTGGCTGAGGTTTAAAAATGCCATCGACCGGCTCTTAGCTCAAACACTCTGGGAGCACCGAGCCCTCTGCCTGGAGACGGCACAGGCAGCAAGTCTCGGGAGATGCATTCTGCTTCTGTGCCCAGAAAGACACTCTAGGTTCCAAGTCCTTGTCCCTGGACTCCCCAGCGGCACGCGCACAGTACATACATGCACAGGCCCTCCCTCGTGACTCCTGTGACCAACACCGGGGCTCCCGGATAGAACTCACGTGTCCCCTTCAATGTGAATTTTAGATCAACAGCGGGTAATTCTTCAAGTCCACCTAGGGTGGGCTTCCCAGGTGGCTCAGATGGTAAAGAATCTGCCTGCAGTGCAGGAGACCCGGGTTTGATCCCTGGGTTGGAAAGATCCCCCTCTGGAGAAGGGAATGGCAACCCACTCCAGTATTCTCGCCTGAAGAATTCTCGGGACAGAGGAGCCTGGTGGGCTACAGTCCATAGGGTAGTAAAGAGTTACACATGACTGACTGTCTAACACACACACACGCACAGAACCCCAATAGGGCTCCTTATCAACAGCCAGAGTACCCCCCAGGAATATCTCCCGTGATGACCATCCCGCACCTCCCAGGCTCACAGGACTGAGGACCCAGCTGGTCCGGACCTTCGCCCCCAGCATATCCCTGAGCCCTGTGGTTGGAGCCTGAGAGGGTAAGGGTGAGGGTCTCAAAGGTCAGGCTTGCAACAGCAGAGAGGGTCCTGGCCCCACCGGTCCCAGGCGCAGACATGGGGCTAGGAGGGGGCATTGTCCCAGGGGAGCAGCGCCTGCTTCAGGGTCTAGCAATTCCTTTCTGCCTCTCTGGGCCTCTAGAGCCCAAATCCTTTTGGCTGATGAACCGCAGCTTGTCAAGTGCAATTATCCCCCTTTGGTCTCGCTGCCCCCTTTAAGAAAGTGATTTATGAATCTGTGAAAACGGGGCTGGTGGGAGGCGATGCGCAGTGGGGCTGACTCCAGGAAGAATCAGCTGCTACCTTTTAAAATTTGTATTAAAAAATGCACACTTTTCTGTTTTATTTTTTAAAAGCATGATAACACATTTATAGGAGACTTGCAAAATACAAAACAAAGTTACATATAGCCCAACTATATATTACAACTCTTTTTAAAAATAGATAAATTAAGATGTTTAGTTGGAGTTTCAATATCAAACACTCAAAAATTAGTAGAATGAATATACAGAAAATTAGAAGGATATAGCAGAACGGAAAAGCACCATGAACCAATTCAACATAATGAAGATTTATATAATCTTCACACAACAGTAGGATACAAATTCTATTCAAGTTCCCATAGACTGTAAAGCCAGGAGACACTGGAACATATCCAGGGAGCTACAACAAGGTGCAGAGAATTCCATGGTCTAAAGGCACGGAAGTCACAGAGTCTGTTCTTGTGTCGCTGCCAAATTATGTTAGAAATGAATATCAAAAGATATTTGAAAATAACCCACATATTTTCAAGAGCAATGTGACATTCACCAAGAGAAATCGTTGACTAGAAAAATGCACATTTTGAAACAGCAGTTTTTTTAAAGTAGTGAAGCTTGAGTTAGGAAATAAACAGTTCAGTATGGATAATGGAGGAAATACTCCAGGAAGCTGAAAGACAGCGTCGTGGGGAAGAGCAAGGCCTGGGTGGGAGGTAGCCCTGCAGTGACTCCCGGCCCAGTGCTGGCCCTGGCTGGGCCTCAGCTTCCCCATCTGTAACTCGGGGCTCATCTTGGGATGAGCGTGAAGAGGAGGCCGGGAAGGCAGCACAGTAAGCCCCGCCTGCGCTGGGTGGGGGGCTCCTGCCTGGTGAGTCCTTGACCCGCGTGCTATCGCCCCACCCCTCCCTGCCCTTTCCAAGGGGCCACCTGTTGTCTCAGCCCAAGGGGCTGGGGCCCCATCAGCAAGTGAGCCCCTGCAGGGAGGTGAGGCTGAGCCCTTTGGCCAGGCACACACTGACCCTCGCTGGTGGACGACGCTGCAGGCCCCTCCAGGGCTCCTGGCCCAGGACTGCCAGCACCCACCCCCTTGCATCCCAAGGGCAGCCAAGCAGATGGAACTCGCCACAGATGCCACGCCCTTTCTCTTCTCCAGGTCCTGACCTGTGCTGGTCCCTCTTCTTGGAATGCCTTATCATTCCCAGGCATGCTCTTCTTCCCTCCCACCCGCTCCTTCTCCGGCAGGAGGGGCCTCCCCTGGGTGCCTCCATCGCTCAGTGCTTCTCATCTTGAGGGCAGCGGTTACATGCGAGTCCTCTTTATGCCCAGCACCTGGCACAGAGCGGGTGCTCAGCAAACTCTTCTTTTTCCAACTGAAGGATGTTGCCTTGCAGAATTTTGTTGTTTTCCGCCAGCAAACTGTCCTGTTATTTCTCTGATGCTGCTGACGCTCCTTGTTGCTCCAATAGCCCTTATGAAGCATTTAGGGTTGACAGCTATCTGCGAGGCCTTCAACTCTGTCATTTTTTCTCTGCAACGCTGTGGTTGTTGTGTAGTCGCGAAGTCATGTCCGACTCTTGCGACCCCCAGGGACTGTAGCCCACCAGGTTCCTCTGTCATTGGGATTCTCCAGGCAAGAATACTGGAGTGGGTTGCCATTCCCTTTTCCAGGGGATCTTCCCGACCCAGGATTGAACCCACGAGACTGCTGCATTGGCAGATGTGTTCTTTACCACTGAGCTATTAAGCCAGCCTTACAATCCTGTTCAGTTCAGTTCAGTCCAGTCACTCAGTCGTGTCCGACTCTTTGTGACCCCATGAATTGCAGCACACCAGGCCTCCCTGTCCATCACCAACCCCCGGAGTTCACTCAAACTCACGTCCTTCAAGTCGGGGATGCCATCCAGCCACCTCATCCTCTGTCGCCCCCTTCTCCTCCCATTAGCTAGGTGTCATTATCACTTCCATTTTATGGACGAGAAAACTGAGGCTCAGAGGGTGTGGGTCATCACACAGCTAGTCCAGGGAGGCATGAGGGTTCAACTTCAGGGCTGCTGGGATGCATAACCAGAGAGCTTTCCAACCAGCACCCCCTCCTTTGAGACCTTCTTCAGTCCTGAGGGAAGGATGAATCCCTTCCCCTCTCTGGTCCTCAGGTTTCTGATGTGTAAAGCAGGTGGAGCTACAGTGGGTGATACTAAAGAGTCTCACCAGTTGGGCTGGGGGACACAGACACCGCCGCCTTCTGCCCCTGCTCAGGTGTCCCTGGAGTGCCTGTCGGTCCCGCAAGCAGCGACTTCTTGTGGCCTCGCCTTGATTCGGTGTGGGGAGCAGTGCCATCAGCTTGGTGGGGTCTGTCGGAGCTGGGCGGGACCCATCTCCCAGCCTGGAAGGCCACCTCTGCACGCCTGCTCCCCCGCTGGTGACACTTAGGGGCTGCGGGCATCCATTGAGCCAGGAGCTCCAGCAGACCCTGGGCCGGGGCTGTGATTCACTCCCAGGCCAGCTCCAGGCCGACCCTCTGGGGCTCCCATTGGTGGCCTGGAATTTTTATTCTCTTGCCAATTTCTGCTTGATGCAAGAATCAAGTTAGACTCAGAGGTGTGGGTGGACAAGGCTCACTCATACATGAGTTCATTTCTTCCGAGTCTTGTTTGGAGGACAAAATGAGTCAGCCTGGCACCCAGCATGGGGCCGGGAGCCCCAGCAAAGCCATCCACCAGCTGTGCAGTCTGAGCGAGACTCGGGCTCTTCACCTCTAATATAGCCTCAAAGCACCGACCTCGGAAAGAGCGCCATGGCCTTCACGGGCTCGCGTGAAGCCGGGTTCCTGGAGCCAAGCCAGCACTGCCCGAGCCCCCGTGGTGGGCAGGCGCCCTCCTCGTGTGCCCACGCAGGGTTACAGGAGAGAACAGGTGGCCCCCAGGAAAAGCCGTAACTCTAGCCCTGTAATCCTGCTGACGGCTGGTCTGCCTTTCAGGAGAGGGAGGTCCTGCCTCCTGCGCTCGGCCAGGAACAACAGGCCGTCGTGTTCTTCAGGGAAATCGAGACGGAGCGCAGAGGAGGAGGAGTCTGGAGAGGAGTCAGGTGTCCACGCCTTATCTTTCCTGGCAAAGCGGGGACCTCTGGGCCAGGTCCCTGCTGGCAAACAGAGTGAGGCGTGAATAATAGAAGAGCTGGCCTGGGCTCCCCGCCACCTGGGCTGTGTCAAGGAGCGGAGGGGGGACCCATGGGAGCTCCGCAGCCTCGGGTGGTGTGGGAGCCCCAGAGACTCAGGGGAGCTCGGGGCTGGGCTGGCGCTGCTTTAGAGGCCAGGTGTCACTGCAAAGCCCGGGTTTTCAATCTCGGGTCTTACAAGCTGTGTGTCCTTGGGCAAGATGCCTAACCTCTCTGAGTCCTCATTGCCTTGTCTATGATATCCCTGTCTACCTCTTATGATCATCTCAGAGGCTCCAGAAGCAAGCCTGCAGAGTGCCTGGTACACCGTAGGTGTTTGGCAGTGGCAGCTATGGAAGAAAGCATTTAATGGGGCGGGGCAGCAGAAAATGTTCTGTCACGGCTTCAGGCTGGGGGTGTGGTGCTGGGTCAGCCTCCTCCTCATCCTGGGGCCACTTCCCTTCTGGGAAATGGGGGTCCCCTCCTGGCCGCCGCCCAAAGCTTGAGGACCTGCACCGGGGAACTCCATCCCTCACCTCCAGGGCACAAGGATGGGAAACCAAGATGCTTCTGGGGTTCTGAGAGGTCCAGGGGCTCCTGGAGAAGGTGTGGCCTGAGGGAGGTGGGGCAGGAGCCCGGCCCTGGGTCCAGGCCGGCCCAGGGGCGTCAGGGAATTGCAGCTTGGCGAGCTCACGGGGGTGCCCAGGGGCAGCAGCAACCTGCTACCGCACAGCCCTCCCAGCCATGATGAGCTCAGCGAGCGGGCAGCGTCTTGACCTGGGATGGTTTTCAGTGAGTTGGAGCCTGGGCATGGAGTTATTCTGGTAGGGTCACCAGGTGCCAGCTGGGCCCCAGGCGGGCACAGCGAGGGCCTTCCACTGACCAATGCCAATCGCTTGTGCTTTAGGGTGAGTCTCAGTGTGTGGAGGGGTCAGGCTAGGAACACGGGCAAGGACAGGCGCCGACGAACAGGGCCCACGCCAGGGCCCACGCCAGGGCCCACGCTGATAAATCCAAGTCACAGCAGGGGCAGCAGCGGCCCCACCCTGCCGACGCAGGGGCGAGGGCGGCGAGGGCCGGTGTCAAGGCCACCCTGTCCTGCTTGGGCGTGAGTCACCGCCTGGCCCGGAGCCCAGGACGCTGAGGGAGGCTCTGGGCGGAGTTCCCCGTGGTGAGCGGCCTCTGGGCTCCTCGGCATTCCTGGTGGGCTGCTGGTCCTTTGGGAACCTGAACTCAGATGACGAAGTGGACAGTGAGATGGTTTTGAGCTGCAGGAAGTTCTGAACACATCCTTAAAGTCAGGGCCTTGACTCTCAGTGCCTCAAACCTACGGCCGGTGGTTCTCAAACTGTAGTCACCTCAAAGGAGGGCCTCGCTGAAGTCCTGCATTCCTGAGCCACGCTCAGGGCCCTGGAATCTGCATTTGAAGCTTCCCCCATGGGCCGTGTCCAGTCCCCTCTGGCACGCGGTGGCCCCCTCGAGTCCACTTTCCCAGGCCCCCAACTGCACACGTCCTCACACAGGCCTGCACCCCATCTGTATGGACTCACGCCCACACAGACGTGCAGACACGCACATGGACACCCAGGCTGGTTACCCAATTCGCTGGGCCTGGGGCAGAATGAACGCATGTGTCCCTGTCCAGGCATTATTAAGAATTTCAAGCAGAAGATTAAGGCGAGCACAGGGCCCTGGGTGACAGCACAGGGCACGTGCCAACAAAGCCGGCCCGGCAGGCTCTACGCAGTTCCCGCCGGGGCCTCCCGGGTGAACTCACCCCAGGGCACATACAAATGTGCACTCATGGACCCACATGCTCAGGCGCAGGGAGGCTTCCGAAATGACTTTTATTGGGGTGGGCAAGTGTGCTGGTTAATGTTTAACAGCAAAATCAAAGTTGAGTCACATGTGAGTTGCTTGTAAGCAAGAAATGCCAGCCGGAATACGAAATGAATCACTGTCTTGGGGTTCATGAGTAACATTCTAATTGGGTTGTGACTAGTTTGGGAAACCATTTCAACTCTCCCACCCCAAATCTAAATTCAACTGGTGCTTAATTAAAGCTTCAAAGGCTCGAAGCTCCCTGAATACAATGTGAACTTACAGGAGTTTCATGAACAGATTTTCAACCAGACAAATTGCGATGAGCAGGGCTGCCCTGTCTTCCTAGGACCGAGAAGGGGTGGAAACTCATGTTAATTGAGCACCTACTATGTGCCAGCCCCTGTGCTCAGTGATGGGCCCGGTGCTTGGCATACAGTAGGTGCTTAGTAAATGGTAGCTTACTGCTGTATTTTATCAGCACCTCAGTTCAGTTCAGTTCAGTTCAGCTGCTCAGTCATGTCTGACTCTTTGCGACCCCACGGACTGCAGCACACCAGGCCTCCCTGTCCATCACCAACTTCCAGAGTCTACTCAAACTCATGTCCATTGAGTTGGTGATGCCATCCAACCATCTCATCCTCTGTTGTCCCCTTCTCCTCCTGCCTTCAGTCTTTCCCAGCATCAAGGTCTTCTCAAATGAGTCACTTCTTCGCATCAGGTGACAAAGGATTGGAGTTTCAGCTTCAACATCAGTCCTTCCAATGAACACTCTGGACTGATTTCCTTTTGGATGAAATCAGCGCCGTCAGCGCCTAGGATGCACTACCCGTGTGCATGCTAAGTCGCTTCAGTCGTGTCTGCCTCTTTTCGGCCCTGTAGACTGTAGCTCTCCAGGTTCCTCTGTCCGTGGGATTCTCCAGGCAAGAATACTGGGGTGGATTGTCATTTCCTTCTCCAGGGGATCATTGCAACCTGGGGATTGAACCCGCATCTCTTGAGTCTCCTGCATTGGCAGGTGGGTTCTTTACCACTAGCACTACTGATGATAACACACACTTTATCCTCCAGACCACTCAGGAAGAGGAGGCACTGCCATTCACACGCGGACCCTAGTCAAGACACTGATGGCAGGGCATGCTTCTTTCTCCAAGGAGCTTACATGGGAAAAGTGTTTCAGAGTCGATGGAAGGAGGAATTAGCCTCCACACTCAACAGATGGGAAGGACGGAGGCCCGGAAAGGATGGTAACCTGCCAGAGGGCATTTCAGGCTCTTGCTAGTCTGTGATCAGAGGCTTGGGAGGGCTTGGTCTCAGGTCCCACCTGCTGGGTATGCAGGGCTGCTCTGGGGAATGGAGACCTGCCTCAGTTTCCCTGGAATGCTGCTGGTGCACCCTGCTGTGTGCAGCCTGGGGGCTTGGGCGTCCCCTGTGGTGGAGCCTCCCTTCCCTGCACCCCACCCCCTTCATTTGTGCATTGGTTTAGGCTGTGGATGTTCTCTGCTGCAAAGGGACAGTGAGCACGTGGTTGCAAAATTCTTGTTTGTCCTTCCTGAACTGTGGCACAGAAGGGGCAATTCGTTAAGGTCGTACGTGCGAGCTAAGTCTCTTCAGTCGGGTCCAACTCTGTGTCACTCTATGGACTCCAGCCCGCCAGACTCCTCTGTCTGTGGGATTCTCCAGGCAAGAATACTGGAGTGTGTTGCCTTACCCTCCTCCAGGGAACTTCCCAACCCAGAGATCGAACCCGTGTCTCTTACGTCTCCTGCATTGGCAAGAGGGTTCTTTACCACCAGTGCCTCTCGGGACGCCCCCTCCCCTCATTTGACCAAAGGCAGGCACAGCTGGAAGCATTTTCTTCAAAGCAAGCTTTAGTGACTGTAGTAATTTTGAGGACTGGGGGCCTGTCCTTAGCTTCCACAGCTCTTTCATGCAATAATTCATTATGGGAGGATTTTTCACAGACAGCCACTGGCCTTGGAAGGCAGCGAGCTCATGAATACGCATAGGCTTGTCCTCATAAATTATGCATTTGATACGGAGGTTTCCTAGGGAGGCTGAGGAGGCTGTGACTGGCTCAGTCCTGCCTTACTCCTGAGAACTTCTTGTAAAGCACAGATTCCGCCTCCCTCCCTCCCCATCACAATGAACTTGCAGAACGCCTCTCTAGCTCTATTAAAACACAACTCCTTGATTTTCACAGAGTCTGGAGTCCTGCCTGTTGCTTCTCTGACGGCAAGGTTGGCAGGTCTAGAGGGGCCATCGGGGTCAGAGCAGGCCTGAACTCACCAGGGAGATTTGGTTCAGGCCCATCCATCTTGGATTTTGAACTTGGATTTTTCCAGGGCCCCAGCAGCTGAGAAGCTGACGCCCGGATGTGCAATTTACCTGCAGTTTAAAGCGCTCACGCTCCTCCAGGTCTGAGCGAGCTCAGGGCAGGTGGAACCAGCTTCACGCAACAAGCACTGGGCCAGGACTCAGGGTGGGCCCAGGTTTCCCCAGCAGGAAGGGGAAAAGGAGCTCTGCTTCCCCCAGTGCAGACTGTAATGCTCAGAGCCCATCTCGGCCTCCCAAGACAATGCGGTGTGCACCATGGGCACACGCCGTCAGGGTTGGGGTTTGAGGTATGCTCCGCTGGGCCTGCTTGGCTGGGGGTCGCTTCTCCCTGGGGGACCCTCCCTCCTCCTGCCCAGCTGCTGCCAGACGTGCCCACTTCCTTCTCTCACCAAGCACACGGTTCTCAGATGGTTCAGCAGCTCCTCGCCAACCACAGCTCTGCTGGCCTTGCATGTCTGGGCCAGGAGGTTTCTCTTCTGAGCGACCATTCTGTGACTACCAGCCCCTATTCTGCAGCACGGCCACCACGTGTGACCACTTCACCTTCCATTCATGTGAGCCTCCCAGCAGCCTGGGCAGGAACCTGGAGCACGTCGTACTGTCCAGGCCTCGGACAGAGAAGGAAGGGCCTGTCCTGGGCCGCAGCTGGGAGTGGGCACTGCAGGTCTGGAGAATGCCTGCCCACACTCGGTCACTGCTTCCAGCCCAGCTGAGCCTCAGCCGTCTTCACGGGCTGCAGGGCCAGGGCCAACCCCTCAAAAGCACTATCATCGGTCATGGATCAAGAGCTAAGGGGCTGGACAAACCACTTCAGTTTTTCAAAAAGTCATCTTCCAAATGTGTATAAGAAATGAAACCAATTACTGATGAACCTATGCGCAGAGCAGGAATAGGACACAGACATGGAGAATCGGCTTGTGGGCACAGTGGGGAAGGAGAGGGTAGGACGGGCTGAGAGAGCTGCCCTGAAACATACATTACCATGTGCAAAACAGAGAGCTGACGGGAAGCTGTGTCTAACACAGGGGGCTCAAGCCGGTGCTCCGTGACAACCTAGCGGGGTGGGATGAGGTGGTGGGGGGGCGGGAAGGTTCAGGAAGGAGGGGATATATGTAGACTTATGGCTGATTCACCCTGTTGTATGGCACAAGCCAGCACAACATTATGAAACAATTATCCTCTAATTAAAAATAAGCTTAAAAAAAAGAAAAGAAAGCCTCTACAGAGAAAATTCATTAAATGAAGAAAAAAAAAATGAAATCCGCTCTAGCCCCTTTCTTTGGCAGCCCAGCGCTGCCGGCCATGCGGCCCTCCCACTCTGCGCAGGGCTGCCAGTCAAGCGGCCTCTGGAATGGCACCTCCCGGCCCTTCCCCTTAGCACCGTGCTGAGTTCCTCACTTCTCTGTGTTATGTCCGCGATCACTGCTTCTAATGACTGCAGAATGTTATGTGTGAAATCAGTCCATTATGTCGGGCACTACTGTGCAGGACTTTAAACGTCACTGTTCAGAGGAAATTACTTTGAGCCTTTCATTAATTTATTCCATACATTGTGTTGCTAGTGGACGACCATCTATCTACTGTGCCTCCTTCACTCCCGCCAGCCCCCTGCAGCACGAAGCGGGCTTCTCTCTCTGGGCCCCTGCTAAAGACCTTGAAGACAGGATCCACATCCATTCAGCTCTCGAGCACACGCTGACAGCCGTGGGCCTTGGCCTCACCGAGCAAGCACCAATCCTGGATCGCTGGTCCCCATGTGGAGCACGCTGTGCAGACAGTGTCTTGCTCAGCCAGTAAGTCCAGAGCTGGGATTCAAACACATCTAACCCAGGGGCCGCGGGTGTGAGTCTTACTCTTCGCTGCCTGAGGGCCACAGAAACAACCAAGGCTTGACCCTGGGGTGAGCAGGAAGAAGAGACACGAGGAATCAGAAGTGGTGCCAGCCAACGCTTATGAGGACTCTTCTCCAGGAAGAGCTCTGCCATCTCTAACCCACTTAATCCTCATCACACCCCTTGAAGGCACTGTTACTAACAGACGAGGACACCGAGGCTCAGAGAGGCTACGTAACTTAGGCAGAGTCACCTAACTTCTGAGGGGCAGGATTTGAGCGCGGGCTGGGGGCTTCCCTGGTGGCTCAGATGGTAAAGAACCTGCCCGCAACGCAGGACACGACTGAACGACTAACACTGTGTCTGGCTCCAGAGTTCAAAGTCAAGCACTTTGCTCCTGTGAGTTCCCTAGAAGCCAAATTCAGTCCAGCTCTCTATCCCTACCATCGCCTGCACAGGGCCTTCCGAAAGGAGGTGCTGGGTCAATATTTGTCAGTGGAGGACTGCTTACCAGTTAGCATGCTGGCGGATAATTCGGGAGAAGGCAGGCTGGCAGAGACACGGGGTGGGTGTCAGACGCTGGCCAGCATGGGACACTGAGCTCATGGCAATCTGGCCAGAGTTCTTGTTGGATGTGTGGGACCTGGCGCCCCTCCCCAGATAGAGTAAGATCTAGCACTGGTAGGAAGGTCTGGAAGGACACATGGAAGGCAAGCTTATCAAATCTGTGGACGGTACTGAGCCTAGGGCCGGGAGGCGGCCTGGGAGATCACAGAATGAGTGTTCACAATGAGTATTCACATCTGGGTTAGAATCGAGGGCAAGCTTACCATGAAATGTGGGGTTGACAAAATCCACCCTGAAGAGTAGCATGAACGGAAGCTGGTGACCAACTAGAGAAACACTGGAGGTGGAAACGAGGCACCAACCGAACAGATGTGGGGATGGGTCAGGAAAGAGGCTTCACGTAAATTCACTGACGGTGAACTCAGCACCAGGTCATGACCTTGATCTTCAGCATCTTCGTCTCTAAAAGGGGGCAATAATGGCCCCTGTGACCCAGAAAATTTTTAAGTTATCTTTTTCCATAAACTTTTTATTATTATGTATGTAATCAAGATGGCAGATTGCAAAATCCTTATTGCAAAATTCAGACTTAAACTGAAGAAAGTAGGGAAAACCACTAGGCTGTTCAGGTATAACTGAAATCAAGTCCCTAACAATTACACAGTAGAAGTGACAAATAGATTCAAGGGATCAGATCTGATAGACAGAGTGCCTGAAGAACTATGGACAGAGGTTTAAAACATTGTAGAGGAGGTAGTGATCAAAACCATCCCTGCAAAAAGAAACGCAAAAAGCAAACTGGTTGAGGAGGTCTTACAAATAGCTGAGAAATAAGAGAAGCAACAGGCAAAGGAGAAAAGGAAAGATATACCTATATGAACGCAGAGTTCCAAAGAATAGCAAGGAGAGATAAGAAAGCCTTCCTATGTGAACAATGCAAAGAAATAGAGGAAAGCAATAGAATGGGAAAGTCTAGAGATCTCTTCAAGAAAATCAGAGATTCCAAGGGAACATTTCATGCAAAGATAGGCACAATAAAGGAAAGAAACAGAATGGAGCTAACAGAAGCAGAAGGTATTAAGAAGAGGTGGTGAGAATACACAGAACTAAACAAAAACATCTTAATGGGCCAGATAACCATGATGCTGTGATCACTCACCTAGAGCCAGATGTCCTGGAGTGTGAAGTCAGGTGGGCCTTAGGAAGCACAATACGAACAAAGCTAGTGGTGGTGACGGAATTCCAGCTGAGCTATTTCAAATGCTAAAAGATGGTGCTGTTAAAGTGCTGCACTCAATATGCCAGCAAATTTGAAGAACTCAGCAGTGGCCACAAGACGGGGAAAGCTCAGTTTTCATTCCAGTCCCAAAGAAGGGCAATGCCAAAGAATGCTCAAATTACCGCACAATTGCATTCATCTCACATGCTAGTAAAGTAATGCTCAAAATTCTCCAAGCCAGGCTTCAACAGTAGGTGAATCAAGAACTTCCAGATGTTCAAGCTGGATTTCCAAAAGGCAGAGGAACCAGAGATCAAATTGCCAACATCTGTCAGATTATAGAAAAAGCTAGAGAATTCCAGAAAAAAACATGTACTTCTGCTTCATTGAATACTCTAAAGCCTTGACTGTGTGGATCACAACAAACTGTGGAAAATTCTTCAAGAGATGGGAATATCAGACCACCTTACCTGCCTCCTGAGAAACCTGTATGCAGGTCAAGAAGCAACAGTTAGAACTGGACATGGAACAATGGACTGGTTCCAAATTAAGAAAGGAGTACATCAAGGCTCAAGGCTGTATATTCTCACTCTGTGTATTTAACTTACATGCAGAGTACATCATGTGAAACGCTGGGCTGGATGAAGCACAAGCTGGAATCAAGATTGCCGGGAGAAATATCAATAACCTCAGATATGCAAATGACACGACCCTTATGGAAGAAAGTGAAGAGGAACTAAAGAGCCTCTTGATGAAGGTGAAAGAGGAGAGTGAAAAAACTGGCTTAAAACTCAACATTCAAAAATGAAGATCACGGCATCCGGTCCCATCACTTCATGGCAAACAGATGGGGAAACAATGGAAACAGTGAGAAACTATTTTCTTGGGCTCCAAAATCACTGCAGATGGTGACTGCAGCCATGAAATTAAAAGATGCTTGCTCCTTGGAAGAAAAGCTATGACCAATCTGGACAGCATATTAAAAAGCAGAGACATTACTTTGCCAACAATGCTCTGTATAGTCAAAGCTATGGTTTTTCCAGTAGTCACATATGGATATGAGAACTGAACCATAAAGAAGGTTGAGCACGAAAGAACTGATGCTTTTGAACTGTGGTGTTGGAGAATCTCTTGAGAGTCCCTTGCACTGCAAGGAAAAAAAAACAATCAATTCCAAAGGAAATTAATCCTGAATATTCACTGGAAGGGCTGATACTGAAGCTCCAATATTTTGGCCACCTCATATGACGAGCCGATTCATTAGAAAAGACCCCGATGCTGGGAAAGATTGAGGGCAGGAGGAGAAGGAGGAGACAGAAGATGAGATGGTTGGATGGCATCACTGACTCAATGGGCATGAGTTAGAGCAAGCCCGGGAGATGGTGAAGAACAGGGAACCCTGGAGCGCTGCAGTCCATGGGTTCACAAAGGGTCGGACGCAACTGAACGCCTGAACAACAACAATGAACTTTTTAATCGACATTGATCACTGCATACAGAAAAGTGCACAGATTAATACAGTGAAAACACAGCTTAATACAGTGAAAACACACCCGTGATTCCTCATCACGAGACAGAGCATTACAGCCCCTGAATACCCCTGGCACCCCCTCCAGTCACTACCCCTCGGAGGCAAACGCAGTCAGCCTTCTCACTCTAGATGAGCTGTGCTTGTTTTAGACGTTGAGTGGAAATGCAGATAGTGGCAAAGCTCTGGAGCCGCAGGAACTCAGGCCTGGTGCTGGTAGAGTGTAGCCTGTTGGAGGCGTTTTGAAGGACTGAGATTATCTGCTCAAGCTGAATTCCCTTCTGGGAATGTCTGCATGATGTGTGTACATGTATGTAAGTAGGTGTGTGTGTGTGTGTGTGTGTGTGTGTGTGTGTAGACATAAATACACGTATTCACTGTAAGGCAAGAATGTTCACAGCAGCACCCTTATTCTATTTATTTTTCTATCCTTTTTGAATTTTTGCTTGCTTTTGGCTGCACTGGGTCTCCTTGCAGGGCTCGAGGGTCTTTGCTAATCGCAGAGCCGAGGCTCCAGCACACACCACAGCGGCGCGTGGCCTTACTTGCTCCGCAGCCTTCGGGATCTCAGTTCCCTCACCGGAAACTGAATCTGAGTCCCCTGCCCTGGAAGGCAGATTCTTAACCACTGGGCCACGAGGGGTGTCCCAGCAGCACTTTCATGATGACTTCACATTGGAAGCTGCCCAGCTGTCCATCCACAATAAAACTGACCCACAGTCAGTGCTTTCCTGAAGCAGACCACTCTTCAGCCATAAAAAGGAAAGAAAGGTGGACACCGGATGGGCTCAGAGGCTGAAGGAGGCAGACCCCAGGCACACCCACAGCCGGGTCCCCCGTGTTGTCCTGGGGAAAGCACCGAGGCCACACCCCACCCCCACCTCGGGGACGTGCTGGGAGCAGCTCCTGTGACCACCTCGGGCCCAGGGGGCGGAGCGGGTGTCCTCCACACGACCCTCAGGCTGGGGTTTCTCTCCTGATTCTCCACTAAGCTGCACAGACGTTTCAATTGATTTTAGCTTTTACTAGAGTCGGACACGACTGAAGCAACTTAGCAGCAGCAGCAGGATCTCCCTGATAGCTCAGTTGGTCAAAAATCCACCTGCAGTGCAGGAGACGCTGGCTTGATCCCTGGGTCAGGAAGATCCCCTGGAGAAGGGATAGGTTACCCACTCCAGTATTCTTGGGCTTCCCTTTTGTCTCGGCTGGTAAAGAATCCACCTGCAATGCGGGAGACCTGGGTTTGATCCCTGGTTTGGGAAGACCCCCTGGACAAGGGAAAGGCTACTCACTCCAGTATTCTAGCCCGGAAAATTCTATGGACTGTATAGTCCATGGGGTCGCAAAAAGAGTTGGACACGACTGAGCAACTTTCACTTTCACTTCCATTCACATTCCTTGGGCTTCCCAGGTGGCGCTAGTAGCAAAGAGCCCACCTATCAGTGCCCGAGAGGAAGGAGATGTGGGTTCGATCCTTGGGGTGGGAAGATCCCCTGGAGGAGGGCATGGCAACCCAGTCTAGTAGTCTTGCCTGGAGAATCCCAGAATCCCCACGGACTACAGTCCATGGGGTTGCAGAGCTGGACACAACTGGAGTGGCTTAGCATGCACACTCCTGTTCACACTGCTTAGCCCCTGGGGGATTCAGCACAGTTGTACAGCACACATGAGCGTGGAGAGGGATGTGAGGGGCCGCTTAGAGCAGTGGGGGACACCGAGGACCTGAGACATCGCTGCCTGCCCTTCACACAAATCTGTCTTTGGCTCCGGGAGGCTGCTGACCCTGGAGGCTCTCCCTGGAGAGCAGGGCTTCCCGCATTGTGCCAACATCATGGGTCAACTGAGGGCCTTAGACACTTCCTCCAGGAGGAGATGGCCAGTAGCTGGGCGAGGAGAGCCCAGGGGTTAGTCAGGGTTCTCTAGAGAAATCGATAGGGTTATAGAGAGGGAAACAGGAGATTTCTTACAGGGATGGGCTCAGCTGGTTACAGAGTCAAGGAGTCCCGTGATCTGCCATCTGTGAGCTTCAGAACCAGCAGAGTTGGGCCCGTCATTCAGTCCCATCCTAAAGGCCTGAGGCCAGTCAGTCCCAGAGGCGTGAGTCCCAGCCCGAGTCAAGAGCTCTGATGTTCACGGACAGAGAATCTGGGTGTCCCAGGTCAAGAGGAGAGAATGAATGGTCCCTCCTCCACTCTTTGTTCTATTCAGGCCCTCCGTGAATTGGAAGGTTCCCATCTGCACTAGGGAGGCCAACTTTTATTATTTTATTGAAATATAGTTGATTTATACTATTGTGTTCATCTCAGTTGTATAGCAAAGTAGCTCAGTTACACACACATGTATATGCGTGTCTAATCTTTTGAGATTCTTTTTCATTATGGGTTATTACAAGATATTTATTATAGTTCCCTATGCTAGAGGTAGGTCCTTGTTTTGTTTGTTTTTATATTTTTTTATTTTATCTTAGTTGCAGCACCAAAGATTTTCCTTTCAGCTTTCAGGCTCTTTAGTTGCAACATGTGGGTCTGGTTGCCTGACAGGGGGTCTAGCTGGGGCCTCCTGCATTGGGGGCAGAGTCTCAGCCACGGATCCACCAGGAAAGTCCCAGTCCTTGTTGTTTACGTTTCACATACAGCAGTGTGCATCTGTCCACCCCGAACTCCTAACCTATCCCTCCCAAGGCCAGCTTCTTTACTCAAATGCTGTTCTGGAAATACCCTCACGGACACACTCGGAAATAATGTTTTGCCAGTGATCTGGGCACCCTTAGTCCCATCAAGCTGACACAGAAATTGAACCGTCATACCCACTAAGGTGTGGAGAAAGGAGAGTAAAGAGCGATACTCTAACAGTCCCCTTATGAACCCTGGGGCACGTGTGTCTTTTTCAGTTATGCTTTTCTCAGGCTATGCCCAGTTCGGGGATTCCTGGGTCTGTGAATTTGATTCCTCTAAGATCTTTCTGTGGGTGGAATCCCACAGTGTTTGTCTTTCTGTGCCTGTCGCTTAGCATAATGTCCGTAAGTTTCATCTGTGTTGTAGCATGTATCAGAATTTCCTTCCTTTTTTTTTAAGGCTGAATAATATTCCATTTTGTGTGGTACTGTATTTTGTTGATCCACTCATCTGTCAACAAACGCCTGGCTTGTTTCCACCCTTTGGCCACTCTGAATAGAGCTGCTGTGAACACGGTTTACACTATCTATCTGTTCAAGTACTTGCTTTCACTTGTTTTGAGTTTATAGCCACAAGTGGAATTGCTGGTCATATAGTCATTCTATGTTTAATTTTTTGAGGCACTCAATCTGTTTTTTTTTTTAAATCACACATAGATTTACTACATATTTTAGGGAAGCTTATCAAGAGCAGGATAAGTCAGTCATTACGTTCAAGCAATATTAAATGTTTGGCCATCGTTTTAGACTTAAAAACCAGGCTTGACCTCTTCACCATTGAAATTTTATTGGACAGTGTTCAATATCCACCCAAATCAACATCAATAATTTGTTCCACTTGGCAAGGAAAAATGTTTAAAATTTAATGAAGCCAGCAGATATCCACAAACCCGTGTTGCCAGGCAGCAAACATGCTAACAAATGGCCAAGGCTCTTCTTATAAAAAGGAGAGGGGACCAGTGTTTGCCTGGAGACAGCGGGGCTATCAGTAATGGAGTGAGGCTGGCCTTTGAGTTTCTATAGGAAGCGATGTGCAATCCATCATTCTGGAGTGTTTACTTTGAAAATACGGCCTGTCCACTGGGAGTCACGGTTTTCCAAAAGCCCTTTTGCTGGTTCTGCTGATTCATATTCCCATAATTCCTTCACCGAATAATATTTTCCCATCACCATGGCGACTGTGTGAGAAGAAGGCATAAAGAAAAACTTCAGGACTCCTAATGTCACAGAACAGAGATTAGACTTCTGCTGGAGAGTGGGCTTCATGTTTATATTTTAAAGACAAGAGTTAGAGGATGAGGCAGTTTAGGCAAGAGAAAGCGGGGATCAGGGAATGAGAACAGCTGGGTCACTGGTCTTGGTTCTGGCATTTTCTAGCCATTGACCTTGGACAGTACTCTTCACTTGGTTCCTCTCCCATAAAATGAAATGGTGAGGAGGAATTAAGATTCTCAGAAGAACTGATTGACAAAATTCAAGACATTAATGGGGCTTCTCTAGTGGCACTAGTGCAGGAGACCCAGGTTCCATCCCTGGGTCAGAAAGCTCCCCTGGAGGAGGGGCGTGGCAACCCGCTCCAGCGCTCCTGCCTGGAGAATCCCGGGGACAGAGGAGCCTGGCCGGTTGCAGTCCGTAGGGTAGCAAAGAGTCTGATATGACCGAAGTGACTTTATCATAAGGGCACAAGTTGTAGAAACCTTATTCAAAAAACAGACAAACGTGCTGCTGCTGCTGCTGCTGCTAAGTCGCTTCAAAACAAACGTGAACCAAAAACAAATACAAAACCTCAAGCTTAGTCCACATCAAGGCGCCGTGGCAGGTGCTTGTGTCTTGTATTAATGTGGATGACATTTTGTACAGTCTCCCCAACCACCTCCCCCATCCACTCTCTCTCTCTCTCACACACACACACACATGCAGACACATACACACACCTATGACCTCCTAGAGGGAGGAAGCTTTTATCCTGGACTCTGTACTTTGCAGCACACCTAACTTCACTCAGTGTAGGCCTCAAGAAATGCTTGAGTTGAATTCAAATTTGGATCCAGCGAATGCTTGCCAAGTTCACTGCACCAGGCTGTGGGGCGCAGAGGTGATTCAGGGGGCAGGGCGCTGAGTCACCCTGATTCTCAGACAAGCCTGTGATTTCACAGCACCTTCTCTGGGGATGGGGAAAGGGGAGAAGGTGTGCACTGGATGTAAGAGTCAGTTATTTCAGAAACAGGAAAAAAAATGTCTTAGAGTTAAGGGATTATGCTCGTTACAACGTCACGTGTGACGTGAACTTCTCAGGAGGATGTACTGTTGGCAGAGGGGACCCAGAGAAAGGAAGGATTTGCTTTGCGTGGTGAGGTGGGGGCTCAGAGCATCTCACGGAGCAGCCGTGTGAGCCGGGGGGGTTGAGTCTGAGCTGGGAGGGTGAAGGGCTACGGAGCTGACTGAGCTACCGCGGAGAAAGGGATTTCAGAAGAAACCTGGAAGGTCATGGGCAAAGAAAGGCACAGAGGCAGAGAAGAGCCTGATGCAGCCTCAGGAACTCTCCACATGGCTGGAGCATAGAAAAGGGAGGAGGTGGGGAGAGGGTGGACGGGCCCCACGCCAGGAATGACCACATGCACTGCGGCATTCAGTTTGTGGGCACAAAGAGGAGCCCTGCTCAGACGCACCAGAACTGCTGGTCAAGGAGGGAATGCTTAGAAATCCACGAGCGGAACGCTCAGTGCAGGTGTGTCTTTGTAGTCATCAGTGCGGGGTTCCAGGGTGACCCAAATGGGCCTTGGTTAGTGGTTCTGATGTGGATTCAAGACAGCCAGGAGCCAGGAACCGCAGAGCCCTCCAGCGACAAGGGGAAATCACTTTGTCATTGTTCAGTCAGTCATTGAATTGTGTCTGAGTCTTTGTGACCCCATGGACTGCCGCACGCCAGGCTTCCCTGTCCTTTACTGTCTCCTGGAACTTGCTCAAACTCATGTCCATCGAGTCAGTGATGCCATCCAACCATCTCATCCTCTGTCATCCCCTTCTCCTCCCACCTTCAATCTTTCCCAGCATCAGAGTCTTTTCCAGTGAGTCAGCTCTTCACATCAGGTGGCCAAAAGTATTGGAGTTTCAGCTTCAGCATCAGTCCTTCCAATGAATATTCAGGGTTGATTTCCTTTAGGATCGACTGGAAAGGGACACTTTGGTCCTCCTTTCTCAGCCAGCCTCTGGACCTCCGTTTGCCAGCTGTTAATACTTGCCTGAGAAGCAGGGCAGCGAGCAGCATTAATCATCTCTTCTGGCGAGTCAGGCCAGCAGGGATTTTGCTGGGCACTTGGGGGCTGGATGGTGTCAGCACGCAGGCAGCAAGGCCTGCTCTGCAGATGGCATCCTGGTCACCTCGGGAGACACTTGACCCAAGCTGAGGTCTTCCTGCAGGCAGAGTTCACCCTTGAGATACCAAGAAAAGCACTGACCCAAAGGGCATGGCCCAGGCCCCAGGGTTCCTGCAGTGGGCACCGGCAGGAGGCGGCCCCTGTGGAAGTCAGAGCCGGGAGTGCCAGAGTTACCCTCAGTAGGCAGTGCTGGCCTTGAACTTCAGTAACCTCGGCCTCCCTGGCAGTGGGCAAGGACCCAAGTGCCTTCTCATCTGTGGGAGTCCCTTTCTCCCCTGGACACACATCTCATGCAGACAGTACCAGCTCCCTTAGTTTATGTGGTCCATCTGATTTCACTCATTTTGGGGGCCTCCCAGATACTGAAGGGGAGGCTAACCGTTTGCGTGTTCACATCTCCATCCTTTAAGACGTCAGTCTGCACCAGAGAATATGTGCATCGGCATTTGGACAAGTGTCTGATATCCTCTAGACGTCTCTGCCCTTAGAGCTCAGCTTTTCTCAGGGTGTTACATTGGGGACCCTCAGTTTAAGTGTGGGAAAGCTTCCTCCTGGGCTGCGCCTCCTACATGCAGCCAGCCACGGAGGGGGAGATGAGTGAGATCCCCAAGTCCTCTTTATTTTGTTACTGCCTCCCTTTCTCCCTTTACTCGGAATGGAAATGGGGGCTTAGTCTGATGTAGCCCCTGTAGCTGCCTCCAGCCCCATTTCCCGCCAGTCCTTCTGGTCTCCTCCAAGTTTCAGGCACCTGATATCCATCAATATCACATGCAAGCTCTCCCTCCTCCCTACTTCTCTTGTCCCGCCTGTTCCAATGGCACCTAAACTTCCCTGTACATTCTTCTCCATTTTCCTCAAAAGTAAAGGAATTACCTTCTTTATCTCCTATGGTCGTTTTGTAGGAATCAGGGCTGGTTCAAATTTCAGTTCTGACACTAACCCAGGAATTTTACCTCCCTGGGCCTCAGTTTCCCCATCTGTAAAATGGGATGATGATAAGCCTGGCCAAGTAGCAAGAATTATGTAACTGTGTAGCATGTTGAGCACAGGGCCTGGCACACGGTGGATATTCACCAAACATTAATCCTCTCCCTTTCCTAGTCTTCCTCATAGCAATGTCCATTGTTATTATCATGATCTGTGTATGTTTCATCTATTAGATGTTGAATTTTAAGGGTCTATGATTCAGACAATAATAACTGTGCATGTGCCAAACAGTTGTTGTTCAATCAGCAAGTCATGTCCGACTCTGCAGCCCCATGGGCTGCAGCACGCCAGGCTTCCCCGTCCTTCACTGTCTCCCAGTTTGCTCAAACTCATGTCCATTGAGTCAATGATACCACCCAACCATCTCATCCTCTGTCACCTCCTTCTCCTTCTGCCCTCAATCGTTCCCAGTATCAGGGTCTTTTCCAATGAGTCAGCTCTTCACATCAGATGGTCAAAGTATTGGAGCTTTAGCTTCAGCATCAGTCCTTCCAGTGAAAATTCAGGGTTGATTTCCTTGAATATTGACTGGTTTGATATTTTTGCTGTCCAAGGGATTCCCAAGAGTTCTCCAGCCCCACAGTTCAAAAGCATCAACTCTCTGGTGCTCAGCCTTCCTATGGTCCAAGTCTCACATCTGTACCTGACTACTGGATAAACCTTAGTCAGCAGAGTGATGTCTCTGCTTTTTAGTACGCTAAGTTTGTCATAGCTTTTCTTCCAAGAAGCAAGCGTCTTTTAATTTCAAGTCTGTGGCCGCAGTCTGCAGTGATTCTGGAGCCCAAGAAAATAAAGTCTGTCATTGTTTCCATTGTTTGCTCATCCATTTGCCATGAAGTGATGGGACCGGATGTCATGATCTTCATTTTTTGAATGTTGAGTTTTAAGCCAGCTTTTTCACTCTTCTCTTTTACCTTTATCAAGAGTCTCTTTAGTTCTTCTTTGCTTTCTGTCATAAGGGTGGTATCATCTGTATATCTGAGGTTACTGATACTTCTCCTGGTAATCTTGATTCCAGCTTGCTTCATCCAGCCCGGGACTTTGCATATATGTTAAATAAGCAGGGTGACAATATACAGCCTTGATGTATTTGTTTCCCAATTTGGAATCAGTCCTTTGTTCCATGTCTGGTTCTAACTATTGTCTCTTGACCTGCATACAGGTTTCTTAGGAAACAGGCAAGATGGTCTGGTATTCCCATCTCTTTAAGAATTTTCCAGTTTGTTGTGATCCACACAGTCAAAGGCTTTAGCGTAGTTCATGAAGCAGTGGTAGATGTTTTTCTGGAATTCCTTTGCTTTTTCTATGATCCAGTGGATGTTGGCAGTTTGATCTCTGGTTCCTCTGCCTTTTCTAAATCCAGCTTATGCATCTGGAAGTTCTTGGTTCGTGTACTGTTGGAGCCTCACTTGAAGGATTTTGAGCATATACAGTTCAGTGGGTTTTTGTACATTCACAAAGCTGTGTGATCATCACTAGCATATAATTCCAAAATCATGGTTTTACTCCCAAGTAAATCCAGTGCTCATTAGCATTCAGTCCCCATTTGCCCTTCTCAGCTCCTGGCTATATCTGATCTAATTTCTGTCGCTATGGGTTTTCCTGTTCTAAATATTTCCTCCTAATGGAGTCATGCAGTGTGGTCTATATGAATGGCTTCTCTCACTTGGCGTTTTCAGGCTCATCCATGTAGTAGCATGTATCAGTACTTAGTTCCTTTTCATGGCTGAATAACACTCCATTGTTTGGTTGGACCGCATTTTGTTTACTCACCAGTTGATAGACATCTGGATATTTTCTACTTTTGGCTATCACGAATAACGCTACCAAGTGGTTCATCTTTATATATTATACGTCTTGACTGAGAGAAGGTGGTAGGGTTAGGGTTTGGAGGTCAAATATTTTTTATTAAGACGTATTTTACCTCACTATTATCATAGCTGCTTGAAGTCCTTGTCTAATAATTATAGTATCTGGCTCATTTCAGAGTCGGTATCTATTGACTGATTTTTTGTTCTTGAAAACCAGCCTTCGTATGAAGAGTAATTTTGGATTGTGTCTTGGACATTGTGAATGTTGTGCTGTGGAAACTGGACTCTGTGATATTGTTTTGAAGAAAGCTGATTTTTTGTGTCAGTAGGGAATTGACTTGGCCAGGCTCAGACTCTGCACTCTGTGACACCTGTATGGGGGCGGGGTGCTCAGTTCTCAGCTGAGAGTGCTTTAATCTGCCCTGCACACGTGCAGCCTGGGGCTCTGCCAGAGACTCGCACAGGGGTCTACACACAGACTCTGGGTTCCTTCTTCTCCGGCTTTCTGCGTCATGGGGCTCCTGCAACTCTCCAGGGACTTGGGCTGGCTAAGCCTCCTTCTCCCGGTTCCCACTGAAATTTAGTCACCTTGCGCACCCACCGCAAATGTGGCGGATGCCCTCAGGGCTGAGCCACAGAAATGGGAAGCTTGCCTCCTGTGGGCTGGTTCTTCTAAGTCCTGACACTGCCCCAAGACATTTCGGCTTCTATTTACCCTCTAGGGCCCTGTTGTTTTGTTATATTGTCTATACTTTGTGGATTTGTACCTGTTGTCTGTAGGATGGTTGGTTTGTGCGCAATTTACTCCTCTACACAGAAGTAGAATATATATATACGTATTTTTAAATATTTGAATATGCGTATTTGAAACATAAGTTTCATGAATACTTACCTACTACATTCCTGCAGATGATTTACTCTAATAATTTCTGTTCTGCTCCACAGTCTTTCATTTGAAAAAGGCTGCTCTCAGTCCTCCGCTAAGTTGATCTTGTGACCCACAGGGGGTCATGATCCCATCTGACCCGCTCGGCTCTGACGCCTGGCAGACAGGAGCAGGGGCTCCTACTGTAAGAGCTCACCGAGCAAATAAAACACAAGAGCGTCTCAGTCTCCTGCCCAAGGCTTAGAAGCTCTGTGTCCTGAACACACTATGAGCAGGGTGCTCATGATGCTGCCCCCCACAGATGAGGGGGGTACACTCGTGTCTCCTCCCCCTGCACACCCCCTCCAGGGCCGTCGTGACCAAAGCCTGCAGTGAGAGTCCTTTAGGACCCAGAACTCCTGCTAAACCTCATTCACAGACTTCACACATCTCTAGCCATCTTGCTGAATAAGGACATTTAAAAATAGTGCCTATCTACCCTGGCCATCATAAACTAAAGTTTAGAAAAATGTCAGCTGGACAATCACAGAATAAGGCAAAGTCTTGAAATTAAATTCACTTCCTGCTGTGGAAACCTCACTCCATACCTTCCACATCATTCCATGGATAGGTGCTTGAGAGCTCTAAATCTAGTTGGGACCACGGGAGGCCCATCCTGGAACCCACCTCCCTCCTGTGTCGGCCATAGAGAATGGGCATTCGCCCAGGGTCCCACGCCTGGGAGAGAACAAACGCTTTCCAGTTTGGCATAGGTACTTCTCCGCTGAAATGCCAAGTGACTCTGACTGCAAAGATGCAGGCGCTTGTTCCCCGATCCTTTCTTTGCTCCATAGACTCCCCAGGCCACAAAGCTCATTTCACTCACCGCAGCCGGTTCCCTGGGGGGCTTCCTCCGCCCTACTTGCCATCACCCAGATGCACAGAGAACAGAGGGTGGATGGGAAGAGGAACCAGCCGGCCCTAGCACGCACCCCGCCCGCTCCCCGGAGCAGCGCAGGAGACCCGAGAGGCATTAGTGCCCGCATAATGGAGCCCTCCTCCTCTTTTCTTGGAAATCACCAGCCCATCCTCCTTAATGACCACGAGAGGAGTCAGATGCGAGCCCTGTGCTCATAAGGCTGGGCCGTGACGCCCTGTCTTCACTGGAGGAGGGGCAGTGGCTGCTCGGCCTGGGAGGAACTGGCCTGGTGTCTGTCTTCTGCCCAACGGAGGCTGGGTGAGAGCTCCCCCACTCCGACTCTCGGGCCATTCTGCTGAGGCGCTGGGGCACGGGGCTTCTGAAATGCACCTGGGTGGTGGGCGGCTGTGGAGGAGCCCTTTGCAGGGTTCAAGGGTGGACAGGGTGGGAGAGAGGAAGTAGAGTTCCAGGCCAAGAGGACTGGAGATGAGAGAGTGGAATTCTAAGGGGGGTCTCAGAGACAGCCGTGTGGGGTGGCCTTGTGACGTCTGCATGAACCCACCAGGCCCCTTGCCATGACCTGCTCGGGCATCCTCGGGGCTGGGCAGGGCCCAGCGGGCACGCCCTGGATGGGTCGTGGCATTTGTTGTAAGATTCAGATATTTCTGCAGCGCTCGGTATTTCTGCAGCGTCGTCCCAG
This sequence comes from Nanger dama, assembly GCA_917880005.1. Lineage (NCBI taxonomy): Eukaryota > Metazoa > Chordata > Mammalia > Artiodactyla > Bovidae > Nanger > Nanger dama. Next base: position 5,417,699 of record CAKJTW010000063.1, on the reverse strand, counting down.
CCCTCGTCCTCTGCTTGGGGCTCCCCTTCCTCCTGCCCCCAGCCTCCTCCCCTGGGACCCGTCAGCCACCCACGTCCAGCAGCAAAGGGGCTCCTGCCCTGCACACCGGGGGCCTCCAGGCTCCGGCTCCCAGTCATAGGGGGGTGGCGTGTGCTTCTGCTGGGGGTGTCATTGCTTTACAGTGCTGTGTTAGTTTCTGCTGTGCCGTGAGGTGTATCAGCTGTCTGCACACACGTGTCCCCTCTCTCGGGCCTCCTTCCCAGCCGCCCTCTTCGCCGCCCCTCTAGGTCATCGCAGTGCACCTAACTGAACTTGCTGTGCTTTACGACAGCTTTCCCACTATCTGCCGGTTGCTATGTATTTTTAATAACGCTTTGGGGTCTGATGCACGACCGAGACTGGTTCGCAGTCCCGGGCATGTGCCCTGCCTGCTGGTGGGGGACAACCCACGGGCGGCCAGCACGTGGAGGAGGAGGGAGCCATCTGGCTGCATGGGTGAGACGCCCCGGGCTGGGGAGAAGCTGAAGGGAAGAAGGATGGGAAGAGGAGGGGTACATTGCCAACCTCCTCCCACCGAATGGGAAAGAAATTTGAGAGTGAAAATTTTAATTGCAAAGATCCCACTGACAGCTTGACTTGAAGGGAAAAGATGAGCTAAATTTAACCTAGCCAAAGAGCCAAAAATGCAATTTACTAATTAGCTTAAAATGGAAACTAGTCCAGTGATCCTAAAGAGGTTTTCTGGTTACAAGATACCAAAAAGAGGTGGTTCTTCTCTTCATACTGGTACACTTTGCATCTAACACTGTTGGATAATTAGGAACGCAGTTTGCTGGCACGTGGCCCGAGACACGGAGGCAGAGCACCAGAGCCTTCTTGAAAAGTTACAGGAACCTGTGTTTTCATGTTAAACCTATTTTCTAAATCCAGAGCATCCAGAAGGAGTGAGTCTGTCCTCTGAGAGTGCACAGCCCCCTGGGAAGGGGAGGCAAGGTCTGGAGGGGCTAGGGGCCCCCGGACAGAACTAGGTGCCGAGGAGACTGTTTCTGTTTTATGTCTTTCGGCCACAAGCCATGTGGGCTCCTAGCTCCCTGACTAGGCATCAAACCCGCCTCCCCTGCATTGGAAGGTGAAGCCCCAACTACCAGGGACAGCAGGCAAGTCCCACGAAGGCTTCTCTTTCTAGAAGGACACAGACCCTTCCGAGGAGGGCCTGATGACCCCACTGAACCTTCTTCATTACCTCTTCACAGGATCTGTTCCCAAATAAGCCACCGGGGGATTAGAGCTGCGACACAGAAATGCCACGAGACACGGTCCAGTCCCTAGCAGGGAGCAAAGAGAAGGGATGGCACAGAGGCTGGGATGGGACCGAGCAGCTGTGTATCTGGAGAATAGGTCCATTTCACAGGCTAGTAATGTGAGACCTGGACACGTGCGCGAGATCCCACACAGGGAAGGCTGGCCTGGCCCCTGGCTCTTCACTCAGCAGGCAGTGGGGGTCACAGGGGACCTCTGAGCTGGGCAATAACAGGATCAGAATTGCACTTCAGCGGGCAGTCTGCCCACCAGGTGGAAAAGATGTCTTCATTACTCTGGGATGATTTTTGTTCCAATTTGAAAGGCATGCCTAACACACGAGTGGAACTCGTTAACCCTCTTCTCTTTCCCACATAATGGCAGTCTTGGGAGAGCAACAGGGACTTTGAATAAAACATTTTGGAGATTCATCCAGGACATTATAAATAGTCATAGCACAAAAGTAACATTTGGGAGAAAGAGCATTTTCAGCAGCAAATTTTCATGGTACGGTTTCTGTGTATACTCTTCCAACTAAAACAGATGGTTTTTCCAAATGATGGCTATCTTTTAAGAATGTTTTACTGCTTCTCTAATTTGGTGCAATAAAATGTCCTACAGGCAAAAATAAAATCTTAGCAGGTAACACAGCTGTTCCTTTATTAAATGTATAGAAGAGGTGCTCCTCTCTGCTCCTATCAATGATGCTGAAAGGCAGCTCGTATATCTGTTATAGAGGAGGCGATGAAAACGTGAGCTTAATCCATGCAGATTCTCAGTGATGTAAAGCTGAGCATGTTACCGTCCCATTTGTGGGGTACGGTTAGTTTTTAATCACTAAATGACATCATTAAAGATGCACATAATAATGCAATTAAGGATCACAGCTCAATGTGTGGAAGAGAGATGAATTCTCATTTGTTGTCGTTAGTAATATCGGTCATAAATGAATTCCCCTCTTGCCAAACGGCAATAACATCACCCATAAATTCGTTCTCAAATTACCTTTCCTGCTGCCACATCTATTTCCCACCAGACTGGCCAATATATGAAAATATGAGTTTACACATATATTATGCAGGATTTTTTTCCCCGAAAGATTTAAATGGCAAGCTCCAGCCACACATTCACCCAAGATTTCAAGTGATTTACAAATGTAGAATTTAGAGTTCTTCAGAAACCCATCTTGTATGCAAAACAAACTGAAAAGGCACATAAAGCTATAACCTCCTTGAAGTTTTCCTTACAAAAAGAGAAGGGCCTTTAAGGGCAGAAATTGAGACCTCGTCTTTATCTACAGCACCTGACCTCCAGAAGGCCCACAGGAAATGTCTGTGGAGTGAATGAATGAATGAAACCAACGAGCAAATGAACTAAAGAGCAATCAGCACGAGACAGTTTTACCCTTTTGGGTTAAATGTGAAAAATGTTCCAAAGCCAAGGAATAAATTGTGTTTCTGAATAGCGAAAAAAAGAGACCCAATATACATTTGTTTGATTGAATGAATAAACGAAGGCCTTGATAAAAGATACCTAAAAATAAAAAGACTATTTTGTGTGAGAAAAAAAGAGCAAATAAACAAATTGAAGCTCAAGAATTTGCATTAAGATATACATATAATTTTAAACTTAAATGTATTAAAGTCATGATGCACAGATTTTTAAAAATCAAGCAGGCCTACAAGGCTTAATTAAAAAAAAAGCAGTTACCTTCCCTTATTCCCTGCGCCATTCCCACTCTCCAGAATCAACTGTCCCTCTCAAATATTTTATCCATTCCTTCTGGAAGGTGTTTATCTTTCTTGAAATAACACGGGTATACAGATGCTTCCTGATTTTTCCACGTTCGGGAATTTCAGGAATTTGTTATCTATTTACTTCCCACCACAGAAGACGAAGACCTACTTCTCTTTTCCATCACTCACTATACAACCACACATGCATACATACTCCTCTCCATCTTTCCAATACAGCTATGTCACATTTTTAAATTTAATTGTTATGTGTTTTTATTATTAGGACTATGGAACACTATTCATGGTTAAGCTATACAGCATTTGATTGAATTTGCTTCCTTCTACAATTTCTGGTTGTCCTGGAGTGAGTCTTCTGTTTCCCTGTACCTGTCACTGCTGCTGCTGCTGAGTCGCTTCAGTCGTGTCCGATTCTGTGCGACCCCATAGACGGCAGCCCACCAGGCTCCCCCGTCCCTGGGATTCTCCAGGCAAGAACACTGGAGTGGGTCGCCATTTCCTTCTCCAATGCAGGAAAGTGAAAAGTGAAAGTGAAGTCGCTCAGTCGTGTCCGACCCTCAGCGACCCCGTGGACTGCAGCCCTCGGGGCTCCTTCGTCCATGGGACTCTCCAGGCAAGAGTGCTGGAGTGGGTGCCATTGCCTTCTCCACTAAGTCATCCCAAACACTGGCTTATACGTGAATCTCCTTTCAGAAGCCTCCAGCTCCATCTTCCTGGCGGCCTTTCTGCAGAGCCTTTGTTCCCTGGCTGCATCTGACTGGCTGCCTGCTAGCACGATCGTTACTGTCGATTGCACAAGTGATGTCTTAGGATCTCTCAGCCTGTTTTCGTGGAGGTTCCTTTTACCTCTTCCCTGGGTTCCTTGTGTCCTGGAGCTCATGAGTTCATTCTTGGTGGCTCCCCTCATTTTGGTGGAGCACACCCTTCAGCAGCTTCCTGAGAAAGGGGACACGTGGCACCTAAGTTTTTGAGAACTTGCATGACTGAGAATCTTTATTCTACTCACATGCTTGGCTGAGTGGTTTGAAATTATAGGTTGAAATTAAGTTCCCCCTAAACTTTACTTTCTTGTATTTCCTCATTGTTTCCTGGGCTTCCCTGGCAGCTCAAGTGATAAAGAATCTGCCTGCAGTGCAGGTTAGATTCCTGGGTTGGGCAGATCCCCAGGAGAAGGGATAGGTTACCCACTCCAGTATTCTCGGGCTTCCCTGGGGGCTCAGGCTGTAAAGAATCTGCCTGTAATGCAGGAGCCCTGGGTTCGATCCAGGGTGGGGAAGATGCCCTGGAGGAGCTTGGCTCCTCACTCCAGCACTGTTGCCTGGAGAGTCCCCATGGACGTGGCAGGCTGCAGTCCCTAGGGTCTCAGAGTCGGACGCGACTGAGTGACCTGAGCACATTGTTTTCTAGCTCCTCTTATTGCTCTTGAGAAATCCAGTTTCATTCTAAATCGTAGCCCTTTGTCCAAGACCTATCATTTCTCTCTGGAAGCTTTTTGAACGTTCCCTTTATCTCCAGCGTTCTAAAATAGAGAAATTTTCCTGCTTGGTTCTCTCTTCATTGCGCTGAGAACGTAGCTTGCTCTTTCAGTGCAGGGATTCATGTCCTTTGTCCTGGGAGTTTTTCTTGAGTTATTTATTGAGGATTTCCCTCCATTTTCTTCACTGGTGCTTTCTGAAACTCCCATTATTCAGACACTGTACTTCCCAATATGACTGTTGAAGTTTTCTCCTATATTCTATATTGTTTTGTCTTTTTATTCTATTTTTCAGGGAGATTTGTGTGACTATTTTATTGTTATTCATTTCTTTTCACTGACATATAAGTGATTTACAATGTCATATTAGTTTCATGTATACAGCACAGTGATTAGGTTATATTTGTGTATATGTATATATACACTATTTTTCAGATTTTTTTTCCCTTACAGATTGTTAGAAAATATTGAGTCTAGTTCCCTGTGCTATACAGTAGGTCCTTGTTGGCTCTCTCTCTGTATATAGTAGTGTGTATATCGTGTGTATGTTAGTTGCTCAGTCATATCTGACTTGCGACCCTTTGGACTGTAGCCTGCCAAGCTCCTCTGTCCATGGTATTTTTCAGACAAAGATACTGGAGTGGGTTGCCACTTCCCTCTCCAGGGTATCTTCCCAACCCAGGGATCAAACCTGGCTCTGCTGCATTGCAGGCAGATTCTTTACTGTCTGAGCCTCCGCGGAAGCCTGCGTATGTCATGCTCCATTTAATTAAATTAATTAATGTATTTATTTATGACCGCACTGGGTCTTGTTGCTGCGTGGCTTTTCTCTGGTTGCAGTCCACGGGCTTCTCATTGCCGTGGCTTCTCTCACTGTGGAGCGTGGGCTCCAGGCACACGGGCCTCAGTAGGTGCAGCTCAGAAGCTGCTTTGCTTCACGACACGTGGGATCTTCCCCGGACCAGGAACTGAACCCACGTCCCCTGCATTGGCAGGAGGATTCTTTACCACTGAGCCACCAGGGAAGCCCTTAATTCTGTTCTAGACTCTTCTGTGGAGATTTTATTTCTACCATATTTTAAATTTTCAAATACCCATTCTCATCTAACTTTAGCCTCTTGTCCTTCTTTTATGGCTGCAGTCACGTCAACCTTTGAGGACACTGGTGATTATTTTATTTCTTTCTGTTCTCTGCAATGTCCTTTTCCTCTTATTCCCCTGCTCTTTCTTCCTTTTACATTTTCTCAGCTGTTTAGAGATTCTTGGCTCTCCATTCAAACGTTAGAGATGAATATTCAAAAGCTGCAGGAAGCTGAGTCCACAGATGAGATTTGTCCATGGGAGGACTTGTCAACAGCTGTGATTCCTGACCCCTCCCTCCCTCCAGATCTTCCCCCAAGAGGCTGCTGTGGTCCCTAAAGAAGGGTCTTCCACACTCTGGCCTGGACAGCTGACAGTGGGCTGCCAGGACCCAGGAGCTGAGGGTGGGAAGGGGCTGGGTGAGGTCTTACCGTTCAGCCTTAGGCCATCACTTCTTCTTCCTCTTCAGAATCTTCCCTTCTGGTTATCCATTTGTGGGAAACCCCCTTCATTCTCTTGTTTCAGAGATTAAACCTCCAGTCTTCTACAGGGAAAGGAAGGAGATTGGGGGAGGGATCTGACTGTATTCGTCACCTCAGGCTGCCATAGGAAAACAGGACACACTGGGGGCTTAAACATCAGACATTTATCTCTTGCAGTCTTGGAGAATGGAAGTCTGTGACCTGGGTGAGGGAGAAAGACATTTCTTCTCTTCTTCTAAAGCCACCAGTCCTGTCAATCAGATTCGCCTCCGCCCTATGACCTCGTTTAGTTCCGGCCCAGGCAGCCACAGCGCCCCCTTTGGGCTTCCTAGGTGGCACCAGTGGCTAAGAACCTTCTTGCGGACGCAGGAGATACAGGAGACGTGGGTTCCGTCCCTGGATCAGGAAGACCCCTTGGAGGAGGAAATGGCAACCCACTCCAGTGTTTGCCTGGGAAATCTCTTGGACAGAGGAGCCTGGTGGGCTACAGTCCACAGGATTGCAAGGAGTCGGACACAACTGAAGTGACTTAGCACAGATGGAATCTTAATTATCTCCTAGAAGCCCTAACAGACTTCCCAGGTAGTTCAGTGGTAAAGAATTTGCTTACAACATAGGAGACCGGGGTTCAATCCCTAGGTTGGGAAGATCCCCTGGAGAAGAATATCTGAATTGCTACCCACTCCAGTATTGTTGCTGAGAATTAAAATCCCAGGGACAGAGGAGCCTGGAGGGCTGTAGTCCAGCCCATGATGTTGTCAAGTCAGACACGACCGAGCACACAGAAGCCCTAACCCCAAATGCAGTTGATTGCAGGTTAGGGCTTTCACACAGGAGTCTAGGGGAACACAGTTCGGTCCATAGCTGCTTCTGCAGACTTTTGGTCAACCCTCCTAATTTCAGCCTCTCCTGTCTCCACTTCCATAGTGGTGCTATCGGTTCCTGAATCTTTGGGGGCTCTCTTGGGGGAAGTGGGGTGCTCCTTGGTGGCCCCCAGTCTGCTGGCTTCAATTTCAGCTTGTTTGGAGCAGATGAAATCGTACTTCTGCTCTGCTTGCTTCCCAGCCTGCAAAGCTGCACTGAGGGTGTGCCCTCTTCTGTCCCCTGCTCCGTGGGCCTGTGGATTGGCAGCAAAACTTGGAGACCGGCACATGTGCTCTGCTGTCTTTCCCCGCAAAGTCACTGTTAGGGCATCCTTACCAGGGTGATGGTGTTGCCAACAAAGCTTTGTTGACAAATGAATGAAACCTCGCATCTTCTGTGGCATCTTGCCCCTGTCATCCTCTGACCCTCTTCCCAGAAGACGTGCAATCCCTCCTTCTCTCCCAGGTGACCACCCCTCCCTCAGTCTCTCCTCCCCAGAGACACAGTTCCCTTTGGAAGTCTGTTCCAGCCACCAACTTCCTTCTCCTTGAATTGTCACCAACTCCCCTTCGTCTTTACCAGGTGAGCCACCAGGAAGCCCAAGAATACTGGAGTGGGTAGCCTATCCCCTCTCCAGTGGATCTTCCCGACCCAGGAATCAAACCAAGGTCTCCTGCATTGCAGGTGAATTCTTTACCAACTGAGCTGTCGGGAAGCTCATAGTCCGCCTGCAATGTGGGAGACCTGGGTTCGATCCCTGGAGTAGGAAGATAACCTTGGACAAGAGATAGGCTACCCACTCCAGTATTCTTGGGCTTCCCTGGTGGCTCAGCTGGTAAAGAATCTGCCTGCAGTGAGGGAGACCCCGGTTCGATTCCTGGGTAGGGAAGATCCCCTGTAGAAGGGAAAGGCTACCCACTGCAGTATTCTGGCCTGGAGAATTCCATGGACTGTATAGTCCCGGGATTGCAAAGAGTCGGACATGACTGAGCGACTTTCTCTTTCATGTCACCCCTCCTCTGTCCCTCTTGTCACCCGCGCTGGCTCCTCCCATCCTGAGAAGGCCCCTCCTGACCATGCTGCCCCATGGGGCAGGGTTTTCAGCTCTTTGCTCCTTTCCCAGTATAAGTGCCTGTTTCCTGTTCACTGCTGGTCTTCAAGCCTTGCCGCTGCTCACTGGTCCAGCCTCTGCATCCCTAAATACACCCTTGTTGCCAAGGTCACGGTCTTCTCCCTACACTCAGCCCTCTTCTGGACATCCCACTCCGCCCTCCACTCCATCCTCTCGGAGTGAGACCCTCCCTTGTGTCCTCTGTGTCCATAACCTCGTAGTACGTGCAGTCTTCCCTGGCGGCTCAGCAGTAAAGAATCTGCACGCCAAGGCAGGAGACGTCAATTCAATCCCTGGGACGGGAAGATCTGCTAAAGAAGGAAATAGGAACTCACCCCCTCTTCTCAACATCCCACTCCGCCCTCCACTCAGCCCTCAGACTGAGACCCTCCTTGGATGTCTTCTGTGTTTGTAACCTGGTCCAACCAGCCAATTCCCCACCCGCCTGGGAGGCGAGTGCTGGCCGTACCCAGACTCTCACCACCTGCCCTGGAGCTATGCCCATGGCTGCTAGTCTGTCCTTGCGATTTCTGGTTCCGTTCACATGCACTTCTCTGTCCATCGTCCTGAAGCACAGCCTCATTGTGAGGCTTCCAAGGGACTCACCATTGTCCATGGGCCAAGTCCAGCCCGTTAGCAGGGGGTCCCAGGCCCTCCGCAATGCCTGACCGCTCCTGCCCGACCTCCTCATCCCATCCTTAACTTAAACAGAGCTGGATGGCTCATCACTTCTCAGACACACTGGGTGTGCATTTCTAGCCCTTTAACCAGGATGACTTGCCGTCTCCCTCTCCAATTACTTCAGCTCTCAGATCCGTCAAAGCTAGAGCTCTGATCCCATCCGCCAGCCCCAACCTGGGATTCCTTCTCCACATGCCCTGGCCCCCTGGGGGTTCAGTAACCCTTGTGCCTTCCCTCATCCTCAGCCCAAGCAGCTGAACACTTTCTGAACATGTCCTGTTGGTACATGAATCCAGGGACTGGTCCCCACAGGATGAGGTCCATGGCCCCATCCTATCTGAAGGTGTTTCTTCCTTCCTGTCCCCAACCAGGTCATCAGTTTTTATTCTTAGGTAAATCTGCCCTCCTTCCCCCAGGCTCTCTTATCCCATCCTCAGCTGCAGAGGTGGTAGTTCAGAGCTGCAGAGTAAGGTTTGGGGCGTAACAAGGCCAGATTCAAAGCCTGGCTCTCTCACCTGCCCTTCTGCTCGCGCAGAGGATTCCCCTGCAGATAACACTGCACCGCGACCTCCCCCACGGGCCCGTGGCATGGACAGTCCCTGAAGCACGGATAGCACTGGCCCTCTCAGGAGCTCAGGACAGGTGGGCTCCTGGGTGCCTGGTCCCCACCTGTGTGTTCCTGTGTGTTTCCTCCCCTCCTGGACCACGAGGCCCTCAGGAGACAGGCATTGCTCTAGTCTCCTTTGGGCCCCCTGTTCCTGGCACACAGCAGGCACTCAGTGTATGCAAATGAGTGAGCCAAGAGTCTGCACCAGGCAAACATCTGTGATCAGAACACACGGGATGATATTAAATATCTCGCAGGTGGCTCGATGCTAAAGAACATATGCCTGCCAAGGCAGGAGACATGAGTTTGATTCCTGGCTCGGGAAGATTCCCTGGAGAAGGGAGTGGCTACCCACTCCAGTATTCTTGCCTGGATGAATTCCATGGACAGAGGAACCTGGCGGGCTATAGTCTATGGGCTCACAAGAGTTGGACACAGCTTAACAACTAAACAATAAATACACACAGACACACACACATATTCTGAGTCACTTTGCTGTACACCAGAAGCACAACATTGTAAGGCAACTTACACTTCATTCTTTTCTAAAAAATGAGGGCAATGAGCAAGCCCATAACTGAAGGTGATAGAACAATGTCTTACCAGTGATCTCTGCTCAGAAGACCCTTTAAACCATTGCCTTAATCAGTGGAATAATTAGAGTCTGCAGACCATAGGCAAATAAATTAGCAAGGATTCCAGGACCCTTTGTTAATTGCAAATAAACATTATGTATTTCAGCCACCAGGATGAAAAAACGCCATAATAGGGGTAATGAGAAGAGACTGGGCAAACCTCAGAAGTGAGCCTTTTACTTGCCTTTCCTAATAAATAATTCAGATTTCCAGCAAGTTCTCTTTAATTCTTGCAGTTTTGATGCAGTGAGGCAGCTTAGGGTGGCATAGTAAATATAACTGTATGAACCTCCATAAGTTTTTTCACTGCATTAAATGGATAGAGTCTACATCTTTCCATGTTAGCTAGGATGAAAATATAATCTGCCATCCCAACTAAAATAATTCAGAGTCAAAGGGGGACTGACTCTTGACGAAGACCCAGGACATAAGCATAAACCCGGCTGCCCCAACACCCTGAAATGAGTGATTCTAATATTCCAACATTAGAATATTTACTCTGCGGTTGATCAGCTCTATGCCAAGAACTGCCATGAAATCTCACAGGCAACATGATGGAGCAAATAAAAAATTCCTGAAAATTACATTGTTCGATGGAGATGCCTCAAAGGAAATTTCATTTGCCATCCACAGCAGTACTTGCATTACTGTATAGATAAGAGACGATTTGAACACTGAGTTTCCCAAGTGAAATGTCATTAAAAAAAAAAGAGAGAGAAAACCAGAACGTCCTTGGGGGTCCAGTGGAAGGGACTCTGCGCTTTCACAGCCAGGCGCCTGGGTTCAGTCCCCAGGTGGGGAACTAACAAGATACTGCACACCGTGTGGCTAGGCCAAAAACAAAAGGCAGAGGGTGGGAAGGAGGTCCAAGAGGGAGGAGATATTTATATACATATAGCTAATTCACGCTGCAGCAGAAACTTACACAATACAGTAAAGCAGCTGTACTTCAATAAAAAAAATTTTTTAATTAAAGGGCTGCAATTTTTAAAAGAGAAAAACCAACCAACATTGCTTTTCATTTTCCACTTCAGAGATTTCAAAATACATAAATTCTTCTGATCAGTGTAAATCATTAAGAACATTTTAGAGTGAATAATCTACTGAGGGAAAAACCCCTAGGTTTCTGAGATAACAAGGAGTTTTCATATCCATTTGGACGGTGAGCCATTATCTGTGAAAGGCTCAGAAGTTCATGGCTCTGCGGTGACATTTCTGTGACAGGATGATGACGCTGATGAGCCTGTGTGTTTTCACACAATGTGGTCTGTCGGGCATCACTCACTCACCTGTCTGTCCGGGACAGTCTGTGCACAGGTGGTCAGGGAGCTGGGTTCAGGGGCTATGGATATCGTGCCTTTGTAAGGCTTCCAGCCAGGGCTGAAGCCGGGGAGAGAACCAGCAAAACTTGTGTTGGTTGCTGGAGGAAGCTGCTGCTGCTGCCGCTGAGTCGCTTCAGTCGTGTACGACGCTGTGCAACCCCATAGACGGCAGCCCACCAGGCTCCCCCGTCCCTGGGATTCTCCAGGCAAGAACACTGGAGTGGGTTGCCATGTCCTTCTCCAATGCATGAAAGTGAAAAGTGAAAGGGAAGTTGCTCAGTCGTGTCCGACTCTTCGAGACCCCATGGACTGCAGCCTGCCAGGCTTCTCCATCCGCGGGATTTTCCAGGCGAGAGGACTGGAGTGGGGTGCCACTGTTGCTGGAGGAGGAGGCATAGAGGCAGAGTGAAGAGCTGTAGCCCTGACCCAGGGTGCCCAGCTTCTATAGAACTTCACAAAGGAGACTGCTTTAGCCCAGATGAAAGGTCCTGACAGCCATTAGCAATGCAGGAGGCACGGACTCTGGCTGGACAGAGGGGTGGGGGGCAGTGTATGAGCTGAGCTCAGAGGCTGAGTGGAAGGACATTTCCAGGAGGCCACGCAAGTGAAGCCCAGGGACAGACCCCTGCCTGGTGTTTGGGGGATGAAAAGCAGAATGAAGGATTTCCCTGGTTGTCCAGTGGTTAAGACTCCATGCTTCCACTGCTGAAGGCCTGCGTTTGATCCCTGGTCAGGGAACTACGATCTCACAGGCAGTGAAATGTGGCCAAAATAAATACACATTATCCTTGGGCTTCCCTGGTGGCTCAGCTGGTAAAGAATCTGCCTGCAATGCAGGAGGCCCAGGTTCGATCCCTAGGTTGGGAAGATCCCCTGGAGAAGGGAAAGGCTATCCACTCCAGTAAGCCTGGAGAATTCCATGGACTGTATAGTCCATGGGGTCACAAAGAGTTGGACACAACGAAGCAACTCTTCCTTTTTTCTTTTCTATATATTTTTAAAGAATGAATTGACTGGGGCAGAGGAATGGGGGCCTTGAAGGATTCTGAAATCCAGTCTGCACATCTTGGACTTTGCAGGTTTCTTTTTCTCCAATAAGGAGAGTAATTTGAAAACTGGGAAGAGTTTTTTTTTAAGTCCCTTAGGAGAAATTGTCAAGGGTCCAGGATAGGTGAGAGATAGAGGGTGGGGCAGCTTAGTGACTGCGAATCCCTTCTCCAGGTCTCCACAAAAGGTCTCAGACTTGGCCAGATGGGAGTCACAGAAAACTGGGAAGGGAAAAATGTCATGATTTTCGCCAAAGCAGAATAAGTTGGGTTCTTGAAAATAGAGATGATAAATTTGATATTAATATGGGTTCTGAGCAATAATTTTAACAGATTTTTGAAGAGCTGGTGTGAACTCACTTGGAAGCAAATGTTATTGCGAAGAGGCAAACCAAACCCATTCCCTCTTTTCACAGGGTTACCAGGTTGGATGTGCAAAGCATCGGTAAAGAGCCTTCACGAATCCCGTGGATGATATGGGGGAAAATAGGCTGGGCGAACAAATATTTAGGTGATGATATTTGGTTGGACAAACACATTCAGAATATTTATAATAAACAGATCAGTGGAGATACACCTGGTGAGATGTGGCTGACGTAAGAGCCTCACTCCTGCCAGCCCTGCTCCTGCCCTGCACTGCTAATGAGATCATCAATTATAAAGATGAAGAAGACTTTGATGTGTTTACCATGGCACGTTCCCTGCTGTCCCAATGCTGATGTGTTAGGTGCCAGATTTAAAAGATTTTGGTTGGTTAAAAGGATGGCTTGAAACCAATAAAATGACATTTTACAGGGGTAAAGATAAATCTCGTCTTTAGATTTAGAAACGTCAATTAACTCAGTAAAGGTTGGAGAAGACCCAATAGTAATTCCATTTGATGAAGACTGATAGGTTTATATTGAACAGAAGTTCAATATGAACCAAAAGCATATAGCCTGGCTAAAAAAAAAAAAAAAGAAAAACAAATCAATACAAACTTCAGTTGTATCAATAGAATCATAATATCCAAGTTATATGAGGGAAAGGCAACTCAGGTCAGTCCTCTGAGGTTACTGTATCCAGGTCTGGGTACAAGGATTCAGGAGAAGGGAGTCCAGTTAGGTGGTGTGGATGTCTACACGCATGAGGGGTCTAGAAACTGGTGGACAGAGAAGAAATGGAGAACTTGACCCTGGAGTAGATGAGCACGCCCTTCAAAGCATGTGCAAGTCCAGCGTGTGTAACAGACAACTGGTTTTGTCTCAAGGGTTCACTGATTCCTTCATTCGCTCAGCATTTACGACTGCCAAGTACGTTCCATGTTGTGTCAAGCATGATGGGCCTCAGAGGCATGTAACCTCCTGGGAGACGTGAACGTGCGCACGCACATACACACACTCCCAAGTTCCTGGAAGACAAGGTGGTTTGACGTCAGGGATGCTGTCAGCTTCCAGTAGGCGTGGCAGGGGTGTAGCAGGCCCACGACGACCTCCCAGATGGGGCAGCTTCTCTGCCAGCAGGCAGGCAGGGACTAGGGAACAGCGTGGGCAGAGGCCCAGAGCACGCAAGTGCAGGGCACGAATGAGAGGCAGGGGTAGAGGTTGCCCAGTGCATGGTGTGGCAGCAGCGTGTCAGATGCCAAAGACAGCATTTGCGGCAGGAGCACCGACAGACTGGAAGTCCACGTGGGGACGTGTGCACTTCATGGGGCAGGCGTCAGAGAATGAAATGACATCGCTAACCCCTCTTTGGGCAAGTGAACCCTGGAGTAAGCAGAGGTGAGGAAACCTGGCCACACGGTGTTAGCACAGACAGAAGCCTCAGGACAGGGGGAGATGAAATGGACCAGGCAGAAGTGGGATCGATGAAGGACACTTTGGAAGAAGTGGTTTGGAATAAAAATAACCAACCATCTTTTAAATAATTCAAGCTCTTCAACTCTGAAATGGGCCGGACATTTGTCAGGGATGTTGCAGAAAAGTACTGCGGTGTCAGCAGGCAGGCTGGGGACCACGGAGTTTAATATTCTTTGTCGATGTTAGGAATCTGTGATTAGCTCTCATTTTATGGAGTAAGTCTTATTATGAGAAAGTATATTTATCTGTTATAATTTAGTATCAGTGGTGAATGGTGTTCTGAATCTTTGGAATACCCAGTTCTTAATTTTGAGATTCTATGCGTGTGTGCGTGCTAAGTCGCTTCAGTCATGTCTGATTCTCTGCAACCCTTTGGACTGTAGCCCACCAGGCTCCTCTGTCCATGAGATTCTCCAGGCAAAATACTGGAGTGGGTTGCCAGTTCCTCCTCCAGGGGATCTTTCTGACCTAGGGATCAAATCCATGCCTCTTAAGTCTCCCACATCAGCAAGCAGGTTCTTGACCACTAGCACCACTTGGGAAGGCTTGAGATGCTATGCGAGCTGCATCAGTTCATCAGGGATGCTGTAATCAAGCACCACTTACCAGGAGGCTTAACAAGTTCACGGTTTCACACTTTGGAGGCTAGAGGACCAAAGTCAAGGTGTGGGCAGGGCTGGGAAGGCAGGATGGACTCCAGGCCTCTCTCCTTAGCTTGGAGACAGCCGTCTCCTCCCTGTGTCTGCTTCACACCGTCTTTCCTGGGTGTGCGTCTGTGTCCTAACTTCCTCTTGCAAGGACATCAGTCCTATTGGGTTAGGGCCCATGCTAATGACCTCGTTTTAACTCGATTACCTCTGTAAGGACCATGTCTCCAAAAAGGTCACGTTCTGAAGCACCAGCAGTTAGTATTTCAACATATGAAGGGGGAAAGTGAAAGGGAAGTCGTTCAGTCATGTCCGACTCTTTGTGACCCCGTGGACTCTAGCCTACCAGGCTCCTCTGTCCGTGGGATTTTCCAGGCAAGGGTACTGGAGTGGGTTGCCATTTCCTTCTCCAGGGGATCCTCCTAACCCAGGGACTGAACCCGGGTCTCCCACATTGCAGGCAGATGCTTTACCATCTGAGCCAGCAGGGACTTGGCTCAGAAGGGGGAGGAAGGGCACAATTCAACCCAAACCACTAGCTGAAAGGCGACTTCTCTTTGCTCTTAGAATAAAACCCGCAGGGCCGCGTGTGCAGGCAGCCTCGCCCCGCCCAGCTCCCCAGAGGAGCCTTGCTTGCCTGAAGCAGCGCCCCTGGCTCTCTGCCCACTGTTGCTGTGTCTCTGTTCACTCCTCAGTCCAGTTCAGACCCTCCAGAGCCATATGAAACTCCTCCTCTGGTTTTGTTTCATCACACTCACCACCGTTTACACTGACGTATTTATTTGTGTGAGTATTCTACGTCACCTACAGGGAGAGATGCCCTCTGCCTCCCAGCTCAGCACACATACAGACAGTTCAGGTGAAACCGTTGAGGAGAAAACGCTTGTTCTTACTATGTTCAGGGCACCCTGCTATTTCCTATTTTGTTTACTTTTTTTGCTCATAGTAAAATATACACAACATAAAATTTGCCATTTCAAGCATTTTGAGGTCCACAGCCTGGTGGCATTAAGTACATTCGCCCTATTGGACAACCATCACCACCACCCATCTCTGGAACTTTGTCATTATCCCAAATGGAAACCTGTTTCCATTAAACACCAACCCCCCTCCCCCAGCTCCCCCTTCCCGCACCCGCCATTCTATTGATACTTTCAGGCTCTATGAATTCGACTCCTCTGGGGACCTCACACAGGGCTTCCCAGATGGTTTAGTGGTGAAGAATCTGCCTGCCAATGCAGTAGACACAGGAGATGTGGGTTTGATCCCCTGGGTTGGGAAGGTCCCCTGGAGGGGCGCATGGCAACCCACTCCAGGATTCTTGCCTGGAGAATCCCATGCACAGAGGAGCATGGCAGGCTGCAGGCCATAGGGTCACAAAGAGTCGGACACAACTGAAACGACTCAGCACTCACACAAGCAGGGACCTCATATAAGTGGAATCATCCTGCATTTGTCTTTTTGTGACTGGCTTATTTGACTCAGCATAATGTCTCTGAGATTCATCTGTGTGGTAGCACGTGCCAGAGTTTCCTTTCTTTCAAGAGTACATCATATTCCGTTGTATGGATAGACCACATTTTATCTCTCCATTGATCTGTGGACAATGGGTTGCTTCCCCATTCTGGCCGTTGTGATGATGCTTCTATAAACATGGGTGTACAGACATCTATTTGAGACTCTGCTTTCAATTTCTTTGGGTATACACCCAGAATGGAATTTTCTGCTTCTCTTTCCTTTCTTTCTTTTTTTTTAATTATAGTTGATTCTGTTTCAAAGTGCTGATGTGACTTTAAATTAACTTCATAACACTTGCAGTTTAGAATGCACTGTGCTTTTTGTGCCATATCCCCAGCCCCAAGCATGGTGTCTAGAACTGTAGAACTATTTTCGGAGGAATGTTGAATTAAACTATAGGTGCACAAGGCTCTCCATTTTGGGGTAATTTTTCTTTCTTACTTTTCCATGAATCAAGGCTACAGAGCTCTCATTTTTCTTCCTTTTTTCACACGTACAAATGCTGTTATTAATGTCATGGAATGCTATGGTTATATTGTCCTAGAGCACATACATCATTTATTACAACAATAATATGTTTTAGACTCAGGCCATAAATTATCTCAAAATGACGTGGACTAACAGTCTGTTACAGTGTTTGGGCAGAAAATCTCACATTATTAATTAAGTTTTCAGAGATTTTTTTTCTTGAACTTTCTCTTTTTTTTTTCCTCCACAGATCTTTTAAAAGTGCTGTGTAGATTATACTTAGTTGACTGAACATGCATGTTCTTGTGATTATACTAAAATTTGCTTTTGTTAGAGTAAGCTTTTACCATTGTGGGGAAAAACATAGCAGTTGAATACTCTAGGTTAAGAGGGTGATGATGATTTTTATCATCTCAGAGCAGTGGGCTGTGTTCTTGTTATTTGTCATTTTGTTCCATCGGAAGTAAAATCCTCTGAGAAAATCTCCAGCTCAACTTTTCTCCTGTCCCACTTCTGACTTTTCTTTACTCCCCAACCTTTTCTGCTTTGGGGCCACCAGATATCATAATCTTTCACATTATAAATCAGGAATGCTAACCATCTTAAAGAGAATCATCTTTTAATAATTTATTCATGATTATCACTTCCTTTCCAGAGAATGCCACACATTAGTTTCTAAACACTAATTATCCAAAGAATCCTAACGTATAAAATCTCAAAGTGGAGTAGCAACAGTATAAAGGTCAGACTGGAAGGGGAGAAAGATGGGAAAAGAGAAAACAGAGAAGCGCCAAGTTCAAATGTGCACCTGTGTTAAGTCCCAGCCTTCAGAAGCCCCTCTCTGGGAGGCTTAAGAGAGAGGGGATGTATAAAGTTACGACTGATTTGCATTGCTGTATGGCAGAAGCCAACACAATTGTCAAGCAATTTTCCTCCAACTAAAAAATAAACTCAAAAAGCCCCAGCACCTGCCTTTGGGAGACATAGGGTCCTCCCGTACTGGGTCGGGGTAGGGGCTTCATGTAACTCATCTGCCACCTCTGCCCTCTGTATTTGGCCTCTATCTCTTTTCTCTGTCGAAGTTCTGAAATGTGCATCTACAAGCGTTCTCTTGTTCTTTTTTTTTTGAGAGGTCCATCCTAAAGGAGATCAGTCCTGGGTGATTGGAAGGACTGATGCTGAAGCTGAAACTCCAATACTTTGGCCACCTCATGCAAAGAGTTGACTCATTGGAAAAGACCCTGATGCTGGGAGGGATTGGGGGCAGGAGGAAAAGGGGACGACCGAGGATGAGCTGGCTGGATGGCATCACTGACTAGATGGACATGAGTTTGGGTAAACTCTGGGAGTTGGTGATGGACAGGAATGCCTGGTGTGCTGCGATTCATGGGGTCGCAGAGTGTCAGACACGACTGAGAGACTGCACTGAACTGAACAATTTACACTGATCAAAAGAATTTACATATTTTGTGTTGTCTGAAGTGGAAGATTAAAGACAACATTGATCATTTTCTCTCTCTCTTTAAATTTTAGCCCTTTTATTTTTGACTGTACTGTTTACCTTGCAGGATCTTCGTTCCCAGCCAGGGATCAAACCCATGTCCCCTGCAGTGGATACGTGGAGTCTTAGCCACTGAACCACCAGGGAAGTCTCTATGTGCTCTCCTTTTGATGTATAGCAGCTTGGCTCCGGTCCCCACTGCTTCACCAAGGTGCTCCAAGTCACCTGGGGGCCCTCTACCACCAGATCGAAGCCTTTTGCCCAGGCTCATCCCCCTTGACTTGTCCCGCAGGGAACCTTGCAGAAAGGCCCACCTCTGTGCAACTTTCTGTGCTCGTTGCTTAATGAGACAGCCCACTAGGCTGATGTCCTGCCTCTCAGTTCCTTCCGAATTTCCCTTCTCTCCTTCCTTTCCAAGGCTCTGTCCAGCTCCCTTCCCACCCTCCATCCTCTCCTTTAGAGTGTTCCTGTTGCAGCCTCTTTGCAGACAATTCCCACTTCTCATTCTTCCTCTGGCCAGCTGGTCTGCATCCCCAGTTGCTACAGGGCATTTCTAGCGGGAGGTCTGCTGTCCTCTGGCGCTGGGCCTTCCAGCCTCTCCAGCCATATCGCCTAGAGCAGGTTCCCTCCGGCCCATCTCTCAGCTTCTTTCTTCCCTCTGACTGTCCGGGCCCTGAGTGCTCCTTTCCAGAGGGCTGCAGACACCCTGGGGTGCTCTAGCTCCAGGCCCTGGCCCCTGTGGTCTGATTCACTCTCAGTACAGTTCAGTTCAATTGCTCAGTCGTGTCCGACTCTTTGCGACCCCACGGACTGCAGCAGGCCAGGCCTCCCTGTCCATCACCAACTCCAGGAGTTTGCTCACACTCATGTCCATCGAGTCAGTGACGCCATCCAGCCGTCTCATCGTCTGTCGTCCCCTTCTCCTCCTGCCCCCAATCCCTCCCAGCATCAGGGTCTTTTCCAATGAGTCAGCTCTTCACATCAGGTGGCCAAAGTATTGGAGTTGCAGGTTCAGCATCAGGCTCATCTCCAACACTGCTGGTGGCAGCCACCTGCTGGCATGCAAGCCTCCTGCCTCCCTCTGTCTCCTGCCGGGTCTGGCTCAGGCTGCTCAGCTGGCTCTCTCTTAGCTCAGGCTCCCCTCATTTCCCCACTGTCTGCACACACTGTCCGCTCACAGCAGGTCAGCCCTAGGGCCTGTCAGCAGCCCCTGCTGCTTGCTTCCTCCACAGTCATTAACCCTGTCCTTCCAACCCCAGGTCACAGTTAAACCCACAGCACCTGTGGCCCTTGAGGGTCACACCAGCACCCCACCCCATTCCACCCCCATCCCAGTGTACTTTTCCTCTTAACAATCCCTGCCGTCTTCTGTTCTTGGTCTCCTTGACCAGGATGGGGCTTCAACCTTTCCGGTTTGTCCACAGCATCTAATGCCAGTCCTGCTAACCCATGTGCCAGACACAGAACGGCCCTCTGCTTTTGCAAAGAGAGGTCCCCATCCACCTCTGAACCCAGCGAGGGCCCCAGGTTTCCCTAATAGTAACTTTTTACTCAGTTCTCATTTCACCTACTTGTGTTCAACCCTGAGCTTCCCTGGAGTCTCAGAGAGTAAAGAATCCGCCTGTAATGCACAAGAGCTGGGTTCGATCCGTGGGTTGGGAAGATTCCCCTGGAGGAGGGCATGACAGCCCACTCCAGTATTCTTGCCTGGAGAAGCCCATGGACAGAAGAGCCTCGTGGCCTACAGTCGTGGGGTCACAGAGAGTCTGACACGATTGAGCGACCAAGCACAGCACACAGGACAGGAGCTAATGCCTACAACTGGAAACCAGTCAGAACTGAACATGTAAGAGAATGTTAACCACTGTGTGACCAGGAGCAAAAATGTTACACCCTCTATTCTGGACAAAGTCAGTTCAGTTCAGTTCAGTCGCTCAGTCGTGTCCGACTCTTTGCGACCCCATGAATGGCAGCACGCCAGGCCTCCCTGTCCATCGCCAACTCCGGGACTAAGTCAGAGGATCGTCAAACTCACACTCTCTCTCACTTGTCACGTGCGAGCATCCTCACTTCAGCCCTCGGTCAGTGCCTGGCGCTATGCGCAAGGACTGGGAACATGACAACCCCGTGGATTTGCGCGTTTCCTTCTTTCTGCGGTCCTTTGTCCCGCCTCCCTGTCTCTCTGAGATAAAGTAGAGATTTCCGTGGGTCCTGTAGCAAGTTAAGTGTCTTATGTGACAAATCTCCCCGCCACTCCAGGGGCTGATCAGGGCTGGCAGGGACCCCCGCAGATGGTTTAGCTCCCCTTAAAGACTCCGGCCTTTCCAGCCTGACATCTGGAAGGCCCCTTCTGGACGTGGGAAGCCGCGTCGGTTCGAGCCGAGTCACCAGCGCGGCGCCGATTCTCACTCGAGGCAGGGCCTGGCGGCGGCGGGAAGATCGCGCCGCGGGGAGAGAGGGGCGCGCCTGGCACGACGTGGCCAGAAGTGGAGCTGCTCCGACGTGGACACCCGGCCGAGATGGGCCCGCGAGTTGTCCATGTTTGGTCCTGGAGCCGCCCGCGGGGCGCGCGGGGACAGCGCCCCCGGGGCAGCGCGGGCGCCGGCGGCCGCGGGAGAGGCTGCCCGGCCGGGGCCGGGGCTGGGGTGGGGGTGCGACTGCCCCGCTCCCCGCGCGCCCCCTCCCGCGCCGCCGCCGCTTCGCCTTTGTCCGAGCGCGAACCCCCAACCCCGGAGCCGGCGGCCGCGCGGGGAGGCGGGGCCCGGCCGCGGCACCCCCGCCCCGGCCGCGCGCCGCCCTCGGCTCCCCGGCGCCCCAGCCCCGCCCCGGCCCCGCCCGGCCACGTCCCCCGCCGAGGCCGCCCCCTGGCGGGCGGAGCGGGCGCCCGGCTCGCGCGGCCGCGGCGGCGGGCCCGGGGTTGCCATGGTAACCGGCGGCGGCCGCCGCCACGGCAGGGCCGGCCCCAGCGCCAGCGCCGGCCGCGGCTCGGCGCGGCTCAGTGTGGGGGAGAGCGGGCGGCGGCGCGGCCGGGCCGGGGAGCGGGCACTGCCCGGCGGCCTCAGCATGGAGGACGGCTTCTCGAGCTACAGCAGCCTGTACGACACGTCCTCGCTGCTCCAGTTCTGCAACGGTGAGGAGGGGGCGGCGGCCGGGGCGGGCCGGGGGGCCGCGGCGCGGAGCGGGCCGAGGGGCGAGGCCGGGGCGGCCGGGGAGGCCGCGCAAAGTTGCTGCGGAGGGGCGCGCGGTTCCCGCCGCCGCGGGCGCATTGTGCTGGGCTGCCGAGCCCCCGGGCCGCCCGCGCCTCGCTGCGCCCGCGCCCCCGCCCCGCCCCCGCCCCGGCGCGGCTCGCTGCTCCCGGCTCCCGGCTCCCGCTCCGGGCTCCGGCCAGTGCGCGCGGGGAGCGGCCGGTCCCGGGGAAACCCGCGCGGGCGCACCGGCTGGGCAGCGCGTGGGGAGGCCCGGGCGCCCCAGGGCTCCGCGGGGACGTGTTGCTTTCTGCTCCCAAACTCACATCTGTTTGGAAATGTCCGGATGAAGAACTCGGAAAACATCACTTAATAACAAAACGCTCCTTCGAGGATGTGCGCAGTGTTTGCTGCGCATGGACTCAGATCCATTCCGCTCTACTTTGATGAAACCATCAACACTTTCATGCAATCTAGAGCTGTTTAAATGGACAGGCAGAGTGAACCGGGCTTCAAAGTGTTTCGACTGTTTACGGGGTGATACTTTTGGGGTTTTTTGTTTGTTTACAGGAAGGAAATATTAATAGCTATCAATATGGCATCTTTAAAAATTATATAAAATCTTACGTTTCAAAGATGTTAGTTTCACTAGTAAGGTTGAAGATTGTCATAGCAGACTGCATGGTTTATCAGAACATTTACGCACAAAAGTTAACCGTGCAATTTTTTATATGTTGGAGTTATTGCTTTTTAGAGGGTCCCAGAAACTTGTTCAAGAAAAAAAAATCGTGTATTTTCTAGAATGTGCCTTTAGTACAGGTGGAATCATTTGGAATTCTAGATGCTTTGACGATTTGAGCAATTTATTTTGCAGTTGTATTTGTGATTTAGGCGAATATCTCTAGTTATTCGACACCTGTTTGCAAATAGCAGGTATTAGCCTTGGCAATTAAGATCACCAGGTTGATCTATAATGATATTTTAACCTCTGGCGAAATTTATCATCTTTTTCATGGGAGAGTATATAGTCTTATAGTTTTGGCAGCTTGTAATTTTCATGTTAATCACATGTGAGCCTTCATTAACTTGTAATGGCCTCTTCAGCAGAAAGGGTGAAAGTTTTTGCTCTCCAAATTTAACAAGAGTTTCAGAGCTGAAGGAGGATAGAATGTATTTGGTGCCCTTCTGGCCATTGGAATTTCTTATATGTAGTTGAGAGTCATGGAAACGGTTTTATCCTCCACAACATTAAGCAGATATTTGAGCAGTTGTTTAGGGGCTGGTCATATTGCTTCTAAATAGCAGTTCAGTCATAAAGTTGTGGATCTATTCATGAACATTCTGGATTTCTGCCTTTTCTTTTTAAATGTGTGTTAGAGATATTGGTAAGGAATTTTACTGGTAAGTGTCTAGAAGAAAGTAAAAACCAGGTTTTATATTGTGTGGCTAACAGTTTAAAGAAAAATGACTTTATTATTTAAGCATAGTTGATTTACAGTGTGTTAAATTCTGCTGTACAGCAAAATGGCCCAGTTATACATGTGTATCTATTCTTTTTTAATATTCTCTTCCTTTATGGTTTTCCTGAAGAGCCCCTGAGCTACACAGTAGAACTTTTGTTGTTTATCCACCCTATATATAATGGTTTACATCTGCTAATCCCAAACTTGCAGTCCATCCATTCCCTACTCATGTGCCCGAAAGAAAAAAAATGACTTTAAAATAGCTTAGAAACAAGCAATAAGATCAATTCAAAATACAACTGAATTGTAACAGTTGAATTACTCTTCTTTACAAAGGTCTTAGCTCTGTGCCTTTTTTTTTTTTTTTTTTTTTGGGTTAGCTTTTGAATAAAGTTTAAATTGAGAATGGTCTCTGAGGTAGAAGTGAGTGTCACCCTGGTGATGTTTTAGGCAGCAGATGTTTGGATGAGAAATTACTCATTTTAAGAGGCCTTTGCTAAGTGAAAATATAAATGAGTACAACCCAATTAATGACTATGATGATTCAATGAAAGCAGTGGATCACAGGAACACCATTTCACCAAGCATTAAACATTTGGGTATTTTATTGGCAACAGTGAAAAAAATTCTTTTTGAATTAGAGATTTCCATGACAATGGCAGGACTACACCACACAGTAGATGAACCCATCCATGTTGAGCAGACTCCATGCTTTCGATAGTGACAGGAACCAAAAAGTCATAGTTGTTTATTAGCTTCAGAAAATGCATCCCATACTTGTTATTTGGATGACTGCCACAGTTAACGTCTTCCTGGTGCGATCAAGATAGAAGTTAGTAATAAACGTGAAAAAGAAGGAAGAGAAAACGTTGTTCTAATGAGTGAAATCTCTAGTTTCCACTGTATTTTTTCCTTACTGTCTCTCGTCCTTAATTTGTAGTGGATATTAAATGTCAACATAGGCAGTATCTAGCCTCATGAAAAGACTATCCATGCTCCTTTTAGATACTGGCTGTCTCATTTCAATAGGAAGTGTGCAGTGTTTTTTCTCCAAACTGTTTAGGACTCTGTAAAGTGAGCTAGAAATCACAAACTTCTGTCCGCCTAAGGAAAAACTACAACAGTTGGAAAATGGACTAAAGCTGTCATTTATAAGCCAAGTTCCTGTTTGGGAAATACTTGCCGTCTTTTACTCCATTTTTTTCTTCAAACCCTTCCTTTTGCATAGGAGGAAACTAAGGCTCAAAGAGATTTTTCTAACTTTATAAGGCCACACAACTAGTAAGGCTTGGATACCAGTATGAATTTTTTGGATTTGTTTTAATAACAGCTATTGAGAGAGATAATTCACTTTCTATAAAAATTCTCCCTTTTTAAAATATACAGTTAAGTGGCTGTTAGTATATTCACAGAATTGTGCATACATCAACATTATCTAATTTTAGAACATTTTCATCACCACCCAAGAAACCCCAGCACCCACTAGGTCGTATTCCCCATTGCCCTGGCCCTTTGGCGATACCAACCTATTTCTCTGTCACTGTGGATTCTGGAATCTTCAGTATCGATGGGATCACGCGGTGGCCTTCTATCCGGCTGTTTTCACTTAACAAAATGATTGAAGGGTCATCCACGCTGTAGCATGTGCTAGTACTCCATTCTTTTTACGGCCAAATAAGACTCTGTTATACGGGTAGACCCTACTTTATTTCCCTGTTCACCAGTAGACAGGCATTTGGGCTGTTTCTACTTTGTGACTGCCATAAATAACCCTGTCAGGGACATTCATATCCAGGTTTCTGTGTAAACGTATGTTTTCATTTCTGTTTGGTTGATACCTAGAAGTAGGGCTTCCCTCGTGGCTCAGATGGTAAAGAATCTGCCTTCAAGGCATGAGACCCCGGGTTCAATCCCTGGGTTGGGAAGATTCCCTGAAAAGGGAATGGCAACCAACTCCAGTCTTCTTCCCTAGAGAATTCCGTGAACAGAGGAGCCTGGCAGGCTCCAGTCCATGGGGTCGAAAAGAGTTGCTCATGACTGAGTGACTGGCGCACTTTCACACTTACCTAGGAATAGAATTGCCGAGGCATATGGTAGCTCTGGGTTTAACATTTTTGAGGAACTAGTCTGAATTTTTTGAAATCTAAACGTCAAGCAGTCCATCCTAAAGGAAATCAGTCCTGAATATTCATTGGAAGGACTGATGTTGAAGCTGAAATGCCAATCCTTTGGCCACCTGATGTGAAGAACTGACTCCTTGGAAAAGACTCTGATGCTGGGAAAGATTGAAGGTGGGAGGAGAAGGGGACGACAGAGGATGAGGTGGTTGGATGGCATCACCGACTCAATGGACGTGAGTTTGAGCAAGCTACGGGAGTTGGTGATGGACAGGGAGGCCTGTGCAGTCCATGGGGTCGCAAAGAGTTGGACAAGGATTGAGCAACTGAACTGAACTGAAACATCAAGCTCTTTTTATTATACCTTGTTGGTATGAGACTGGGGAGTCAAGGAACTGGATGAAAGAGGGAAGGCAGTGGGCGGGAAGAACATACTGTTGCTGTTTCATTTCTGTGAGCCACTTTGGATTCTTCCATCAATCACAGTTCTTCAAAACAAGTCAACGCACACGTTGGCTTAGTTGCCGTAGGTTACAAGAATTTCAGAGTTTGAGGGGACCTGAGTTTGAGGGGGTGATCTCATCTCATGATTTTCTTTCTTAAGCCTCTGAATGTTTCGTCAAAGTACAGCTCACCCAGGAAAGCAAATGTCAGGCACATAAACCCCGGGAGCATCCCCCACTGAACTCGGGGAGAGGGCAGTGTCTCTAATCCTCCTTGCCTGTCCTATCATCCCCTGATTCCATCCACCCAGCCCTCCAAGGCTTGAGCTCTCTGTTCCAGAGGTTATTCAACCCATGTTAGAGCAGTTCCAAAGAACTGAAAACTCACTATCTCTGCATGCAGTTCATTCCCTCTTTGTGTGATTCAGACCATCAGTTGCTAAATGCAGTCAAAATTTGGCCCAAGTTCTGCCCTTTTGGGTCCATAGGAAATAGGTTTAATCTCTTCTCCATGTATAGGTCATCTCATGTTTGAAGACAGTCCTTCTCAGGTCTGATTCCAGCTAAACATTACCTTTTAAAAAGAAATCCTCAGAAGACAGTTTTAGGCCCTTCATCATCCTGGTTTGCCCAGTCTGTACTTCTTTTCTTTTGTCTGTATGCCTCTTTGGGCTTTCCTTGTGGCTCAGCTGGTAAAGAATCTGCCTGCAATGCTGGAGACCTGGGTTCGATCCCTGGGTTGGGAAGATTCCCCTGGAGAAGGGGGAAGGCTCCACCCACTCATGGAGAAGGCAATGCCACCCTACTCCAGTACTCTTGCCTGGAAAATTCCATGGATGGAGGAGCCTGGTAGGCTGCAGTCCATGGGGTCGCTAAGAGTCGGACACAACTGAGCGACTTCACTTTCACTTTTTCACTTTCATGCATTGGAGAAGGAAATGGCAACCCACTCCAATATTCTTGCCTGGAGAATCCCAGGGACGGGGGAGCCTGGTGGGCTGCCATCTATGGGGTCGCACAGAGTCGGACACAACTGAAGCGACTTAGCAGCAGTAGCAGCAGCAGCCACCCACTCAAGTATTCTGGCCTGGAGAATTCCATGGACTGTATAGTCCAGGAGTTGCAAAGAGTCAGACACAACTGAGCAACTTTCACTCACTCACTTATATGCCTCTTTTTAACACAGCTGAATATCTGCGTATTCCAAGCATGGTTTTTAAATAGAGCGGAGTAGAGCTGGATACTTCACCTCCCTTGTTGTAAAGTCTATACTTCTAGTAATGTAGCCCAAGACCATATTAGTTCTTTCACTTGCCACTTCACGTTGTTACCCTTTATCGGTTTTCACCTAAAATTCTTGTCTGTTTTACATGTATTGTGGCTAACCCCATTTTTCCCATATTTTTCCCTTTTCTTTTAAGGGGGAATTTCCTGTTTTATTTTAGGGGTAATTTCCTGCAGTACAGCATAATTGTAATCTGTACCATAATGCTGTAAATACTCCCAACACATATGAAATATTTCAGTGTTATAATAACATGGAAGTTGGTCATTGCCTTAAAGGTTATGATTCTGGCTGATGGCTTTTTTCCTGTCTTGCCTGGAAAGGTGCTGTGAGAGACCTTCCCATGCTCCTTTCTACGGCCTGTGCACGGCTCAGCTACCACTTGTGATGTAACTGGACTTCCCCTGCAGGCGCTACTTGTTAATAGCCTTAGGCTGTCAAGTCCCTGCTCCCTCCTGCTCGCAGTACATTCTGAAGCCACTACAGCAATCTTTGGAGCTTTGTTGTCCTCGCTCACTTGCTAAGTTGAATCCGACTCTTTGTGATCCCAGGGACTGCAGCACACTGGGTTTCCCTGTCCTTCACGGTCTCCCAGAGTTTGCTCAGGTTCATGTCCATTGAGTCAGTGACGCCATCCAACCATCTCATGTTCCGTCATCCCTTTCTTCTGCTCTCAGTCTTTCTTAGCATCAGAGTTTTTTTCCAGTGACTCAGCTCTTTGCATCATGTGGCCAAAGTGTTGGAGCTTTAGCTTCAGCATCAGTCCTTCCAATGAATATTCAGGACTGATTTCCCTTAGGATTAACTGGTTTGATCTCCTTGTAGTCCAGGGCACTCTCAACAATCTCCTCCAACTCCACAATTCAAAAGCATCAGTTCTTCAGTGCTCAGCCTTCTTTATGGTCCAGCTCTCACATCCATACACAACTACTGGAAAAACCATGGCTTTGGCTCTGCGGACCTTTGTTGGCAAAGTGATATCTCTGCATTTTAATATGCTGTCTAGATTGGTCATAGCTTTTCTTCCAAGGAGCAAGCATTTTTTAATTTCATGGCCGCAGCTACTGCCATTTATTTTTTCTGAATAAATGAAAACTTGTTTTTATTTCTAAGCTTTTATATTGAGGGATATAAGAATACTTTATTTAAAAATCTTAGAAATATTTTGGCATCTGTGATTCTGTTAACTGATTCTGTTTGAATTTTCATGTTGGGTTTGAAACAAGGTCAAGGAACTCATGTGAAGAAATCACTCTGAACTCAACAATATGAAGTCTTTTCAAACCTCATGTATTCTTCTGTGGTGGCTGAGGACTGAGTTAGATTTTCTCTGTTAGCAAAATCCAAAGAAAATAGTTTTTACAGGAAAATGCCAAGTAAGCACCCATAGTAAGTGAGAATTTTTAATTGGTATACTTGATATTCTGGCAGGGAATATATTTTATAGCCAAACCACAAACATTTATGACATTATAAACAAACCCAAGTATTCTGATGGAAAGTTCACCAAACCAGGCTTAAAAGTAACTATTAGTCAGTTCTTGTTAATTTCTGAGATAATATAAGCTTTTTCATATAGTTCTTAAAAATAAACATTTTAGTTGAGTGGAGAGTGGATAAAAAGAAATAACATCTTTGTTTCTACTGTCAAAGTCTGTTCGAGCTATAAAACTAGAAGCGTGAAAAACTTAATTATGATAGCATTGAAAATTGAACATTAAAGCTTTGCTTTTAGTAGCAAAAACAGTTTCTCTAAGGACTTAAAACCAATGGTATTTTGTGCCACTTACAAAAGTCTCTTTCAGGAAAACTATAATTATTCATCTTTAAAAGCCTAGCTTATTAATGAGGATTTCTAGGATTAGCAAAATGTTTGAAATGCCACCAGACACATGGAAAACTTTTTTAAAAGTTTGCTGCAAATGGTAAATGGCATGTAAGTATTAGCAACATGCCCTCCCCACCAAAGTTTCATGTTTTTCTCACTAGATGTTTGACACATAAGTTTAATATTCTGCTGAAAGCAGCATGTTTGTTTCAATGTCGTGTGGGATGGGGGCTGTCTTATATGCCACCGGGTGGAAGTACGTATCCTCTTTGGTTTCCTTTAAAGAAATAGCTCTTTAGAAGATTTCCATTCTTTCTTTATTTTCCAGTCAAGAATTAGGTAGACATACTTTCAATTTTGTTTACTCTCAACATGTATCTTTATTGGAAAATGCTATTTGTGGGGAAAGCTACATTTTCACAAGAGTGCTTAGTTGCGTCTTAAAATGCAGTAGCATGTTTATCCTGCCAGCTTTCTGGAAAAGATTTAAACTTGCTGTCTTTAATAAACTATCCTCTCTGTGAAGGGGCAGATTTGACCATTAGCCTTGGATGATGCAAGAGGGTGGGATCGCCGAGCCCAGAGCCTGCCCCAGGTGGGGAGGCTCCACAGGAGACCTTGGCTACCTGCAGAGGTGCCGGCCTCTCTGGACGGTGTCGCAGTCATGGTGCGTCCTTGCGGTGGGGCCCAGCACTGGCTGTATCCTTCATTCTGTGCCCTCTGGAGGGAAGGCATCATTGTCCTGGGCTGCCAATTATTCCCACAAAGAACCTTTCGCGGACAATGGGCAGCTCACAGTTACAGATAATGAGGATAGAGACGATCAGGCGAGTATTCATGGAGAGAGAGGCCTTTAAGTTCACGTGGCAGATGGAGCCAATTTCGAGTGCGTCCCTACAATGTGCCCAGGACAATGAAAAATGTTTAAAACATGTCCTCTCTAGAAGCACTGGTCTCCCCTCGCCAGTGTCCCGCATGCATCTCCCCCATCCCTAGGTCTCCCATCTCCACGGGAGGGTCCTCCTCTCCCTCGGAGCTCATCATTCCTGCTCCTGCTTTGCTCAGACCCGGGTCAGTGCTCATCTGGGTGCATTGTAAGGGCAGCAGCCCCAAACTGGCCTTTCTGCCTCCAGTCTCAGCTCCTTTTTCTTACTCACCACGTGCTTGAGTACCCGCCAAGCTCCTCACTACGCAGGGCTAAGGGTTCCAGCCACACGTGGAGTCCACGTGGCCCTGGCTTTCAAAAGGAAGCGCGTGTTGCCCTTCAGGAGCTGGACTCAGCATCGTGTTCCCAGTCGTTTAACGACCCTGGGCGTAGACGGTGCTGAGAAGCAGGCTCAGGAGAGGGGGCTGGGCATGGGACCTGGAAAGGCCTGCGTGAGCTTTTCCCTGGGGAGTGGAACCCACTCACCCACAGGGGTGGGGAGAGGGCAGGAAAGAACATTCTAGACTGGGTGCGAAGGCCTAGGCGGGAAAGGACCTTTTCAGAAACTGAACGTCTTCCTCCGAAAGAAAGAAAAACGGGACAGAACTGAAAGGAGGCAGGGAGTGTCCTGTGGGGCCTTTGGGCCACATTAGGGGGCTTGGTCTTATTTCTGGGGAGCAGAGAGAATGTAGTGGAGAATTTTGAGGCAATAGAGTGGCTTGGTCAGATTTTGGGGGAGTTTTAGAGAATGCCTCTCCCCTCAGTGTGGAGGGGGGCTGGGGGGGCTGCTGAGGGAGAGAGGGGGGGCTGTCGTGTGAACCCAGGGAGAATGGTGGCGATTCCCACCAGAGGGCTGCTTGGGGGCTGGCCCCACCTGGGCTTCAGCCTTTACGGGCAGGAGGAGGAGGAACTGGGGATGCCTCCCGGGTCCCCGATGCATCCCCCCAAGTGAGTGCCGCAGGCCGAGCTAGAAGGAACTGGAAGGGCGGACAGGCAGACAACGGTTCCGCTGGGGCTTGTGGGACCTAAAGCCGAGGGGCTGACTGGCTCGTGGGAGGCAGAAACCGGAGCCAGGAAGATGTCTGTCCTGGAGAGGAGGCGTTGGAGAGCCATCCGTATGTAGACTGAGGCGTCCCTGGCGGCTCAGGTAGTAAGGAACCTCTGCGATGCAGGAGACGTGGGTTCAGTCCCTGGGCCCGGAAGATCCCCTGGAGAAGGACATGGCAACCCACTCCGGTATTCTTGCCTGGAGAATCCCATGGATGGGGGAGCCTGGCAGGCTACTCGTCCATGGGGTTGCGCAGAGTCAGACATGACTGACGGGTAACATTTGACACTTCACACTTGCAGTGTATACATGGAAGGCACCGGAATGCATGGCGAAGGTGGGCTCACTTAAGGTAGAGTTAGAATGCTCCTTCTGAAAGACCGATCTGAGCCAGGAAACGCCCTCCTGTTGGAAGCCTTCAGGGTCCTCCCACCTTTCTGGCACGCAAGCCCCCCAGAGGCGGCTGCCGTCTCAACTCCCAGCTGCTTCCCCAGCCACCACCCCCGGCGCCTGAGTCTGGTGAGGGGGTCCTTTCTTGGTGGTCACTAAGCCTCTGTCATCACCACGATCCCAGAGGCCTGTCACGGTGACTTATTTTCAGCTCGCCCGTTAGACTGTGACCCTTTCCAGGCAGAGGCTGCCGGTGGTCGTGTTTGTATTTTTTTGCTCCTCAGCAGGGCCGTGCCTGGTGGGTATCCTGATGGCTGTTGTGGGTGTGTGAAAATATGCATGCATGGGTCAAAACACCTCACCTGTACCGTGTATGCTAAACGAGGTTAAATAGGTGCCACTTCTACATATCCTTGAAATAAGGTATATATGTATATATATATATATTTTTATGAGGAGGGCATGGCAACCCATTCCAGTGTTCTTGCCTGGAAAGTCCCACAGACAGAGTAGCCTGGTGGGCTACAGTCCATGGAGTCGCAAAAGAATGAGACACGACTCAGTGACTGAACAACAACAAGCGGCGGTGTCATAGGCTTAACACAGATTGTATTCAGCCAGAGGACTTGACCCAGTGAAGTAGTTCTTGGCAAAATCAACATTAAAAAAATAGAACTGTTAAATCAGCTCCCCCAAATTATTTTGTGTAGCAAGAATTTTTACCATTCTTAGATAGATACATTCCAGTTGAGCAGTTGCTTAGAGTTGTTGTTGTTATTGTTCAGTTGCTAAGTCCTGTCTGACTCTTGCGACCCTGTGGCCTGGAGCCCGCCAGGCTCCTCTGTCTGTGGGATTCTCCAGGCAAGAATACTGGAGTGGGCTGCCATTTCCTTCTCAGGGGATCTTGGCACTCCAGGGGTTAAACCTGAGTCCCCTGCGGAGGCAGGTGGTTTGCTTTTAACCCCTGAGCCGCTCAGGAAGCGCCGGTAGAGTTGGGACCGTCACTTGTAGCATGCCTGTGCACAGCAGGCCCGGCTATAGTGTCACCAACAGTTCGAAATCCTTAGGAACAGAACTAAGTGATGATACTTCACGTAGCATGAGGCCCCTTGCCATGCTGAACCACCCCGTGTGTGGAACACGGAGACTACTCCCCGGGAACGCACGGGCCATATAATAAGGATAATGACCAGTGAGCCTGGCTTCACCAAATTTGTCCTTTAGAAAGCAGTTAAGCAGCCTTGCTCTCACTCCACTGCTCTCAAAGACTGAAATCTGGCTCTGTGTGTCATTTCTTTGCCTGCCGAGAAAATGGCCTTGTATTGAGTTGATATAATTTAATTATGTAAAAATGTGCGTTCAGACTGCGTCTTGTACTTAATTACAGCTCTGACAACACGGAGATGTTATTTCCCGGCCAGAGCTTGCGCTTCTCCAATGTAGGAGCTGTGTCCCATCCATCTTTCAGAGGCTGGGCACTGTGTGTGTGTGTGTGTGTGTGTGTGTGTGTGTGTTTGTAGGGCTCACCAGGCAACGTCAGATGTCACATGGTGTGAGCACGTACTGTTGTCCCCATGTTTAAGCTTCACCGAATGAGGTGGTTGGATGGCATCACTGACTCAGTGGGCATGAGTTTGAGCAGACTCCAGGAGATGGTGAAGGACAGGCAGGGGGTCGCAGAGTCAGACATGACTGAACAATAACAACCAGCCCTTTGAGGTGGCTTCTGTGCTCATCTCCATTGTGACTGGTGAGGAAACAGAACCCCCAAACTTGAGAAACCTGCTCAAGGCCTCCTGGCTTGTCCTGTTCAGAGCTGGGATTTGAACCCAGGCATCTGGCTCCCTGGTCTGTAGCCTGTGAAGTGCTCAGTTTGATGAGTGAGCGATGGATCCAAAGACGGGACTGGTCACAGACATGAAGGGGTGTAGGTGGTTTTCATCAGCCCCTTGCTTCTGGAAGAAGCCACACACTTGTCACTAGTCGGATCTGAGGTCCTTTCAGGGCTTGCCGAGGGGGTCTCCGGACATGTTTCCTGGTCTTCACCCGCGTTTCCCTTCAAATCGCACGCCTGCCACACTTTGTAGAGCAGGAGTTTCATTTATCTCTGAATTACCCAAAGTCCCCAGGGAGCTGCCCGTTGCCCCGAGGATGCGGGATCACGTCCGGGAGCGGCCTCCAGCCTGCTCTCCCAACCCGAGGCGGCCTCCCTCCCAGGTGCCCTAAGATGCCACCCCCTGGGTGGTGTCTGAAGGACCCCACTGGTTGACACCTGTCCCCGCATGCTGTGCCCCTGGCTTCCCCGCAGGAGCCCTGCCCCACCCCCTCCCCACCTCCTCCGTGTCCTGGATTTTGGCTGTGGGACCTCCCTCGTGGCCCAGTGGTGAGGACTTCACCTTCTCTCTCTTATGACGGGCTCTAGTTTCACCCATCTCACTAGAACTGACTGAAATTTGTTCTTTTTATGGTTGAGTGCTGCAATTCATGGGGTCACAAAGAGTCAGACACGACTGAGCAGCTGAACTGAACTGAAGGAAGAGAAAAATATCGTATGTTAACACATATATATGGAATCTAGAAAAGAGGTGTTGATGAACCTATTTGCAGGGGGAAGAATGGAGAGACAGATGTAAAGAAAGGACTTGTGGACAGTGGGGGAAGGAGCCAGTGGGACAAGCGGAGAAAGTAGCATGGACTTACATACGCTGCCATGTGTGTGGACAGATAGTGGGTGAGAAGTTGTTATGTGATATGCAGCATAGGGAACCCAGCCTGGCGCTCTGTGACGACCTAGAGGGGTGGGAAGGAGAGGGGAGGGGCGGCCTGCGAGGAGGGGATATATGTACACTTATGGCTGATTCATGGTGTTGTACAGCAGAAACCAACGCAGCATGGTAAAGCAATTTTCCTCCAGTTAAAAAAAAAAGAGGGACCTCACCTTCCAATGCAGGAGGTGCAGGTTTGATCCCTGGTTGTGAAGCTAAGATCCCCCATGCCTCATGGCCAGAAAAACCAAAACACAAAACTGGAGCAGTACTGTAACAAATGCCATAAAGTCTTAAAAATGAATCTAGGCGAGGCTCTCTTGGGGCCCCAAGTCTGGGCGCCTGTGTCCCCGTGCCCTGTGAACCCTGGTTTCCCTCCAGACCGGCAGATCCTGGAGGGACGGATCAGGGCCCCGAGTCCCCTGGACCGAAGCGTGAGTCATCTCAGAGCAGAAATCGGAAGCGATCATTTCGGTCTGGTCATTGCTCACTTACAGAGGTTTGGCATGCTCTGTGCGTTGTCCCCTCTGCTATAGTAAAGTGTTAATGAAACTGTTCACTCCTTTTTAAAAAAATCTATTTATTTTTTAATTGAAGGATAATTGCTTTATGGAACTTTGTTGCTTTCTGGCAAACCTCAGCATGAACCAGTATGGCTACATCCCCTCCCTCTTGAAACTGTTCACTGTGTCAGTAGTACTAGATCTGGTTTTTTTTCTGCTGCAGTCTCATCCCATTCATTATTCTCTTGCCCTTTTTAGAACCCTGTTTCAGTTTTTAGTTGTGGTGGTGGTGGTTTAGTGGCTAAGTCAGGTCTGACTCTTGCACTTAACATGAAACTGACCCGTGTTAGCCATTTTCGAGTGTACAGTTCAGCATGAAGTTCATGCTCATGGTGTGCAGCCATCACGAGCATCGGTCCACAGAACTCTTTTCATCTTGCAAAACTGAAACTTTGTCCCCATTCAACAATGAATCCCATTCTTCCCTCCCTGGGGCCCTGGCACCCTCCATTCACTTTCTGTCTCTAAGAATTTGATTACTCTAGGGACCTCATATAAGTGGAATCCTACAGTATTTGTCCTTTTGTAACCGGCTTATTCCCCTTGCAGAACCTTTTGTAAAACTCCAGTTTCACGAGTTACAGAATCCCAAACCGAACAATGTCTGACTAAGGGTTCAAAGCTGGGTGTGAGGGGAGAGGGGTAATTACCTCGGAGTTCGAGGCGATCAGAGCCCCTGCTGGGCGTCACTGGACGCACCCATGTGCGTTGCCAGCAGCTCTGTTCATCCTGTCCCGGGTAAAGTCTAAACATCTTGTCTCTGGAATCCCTCTGATAAAATGTCTGCTCTTCCCCTCCCCACCCTGGTGTCAGGGCGAGACCAGGCTCTGGAAGGGTGGTGCAGAGTCCTCTGAAACAAGGCTCAGACTTCACACTGTCCTGTACACGACCCATCAGCGACAAAGGCCGCTCTGACAAGCAGGGAATGGTGACAAGTGTCCAAGCTCTCTTAGGAATGGGGGAGGTGGTGATGGAAAAAATTTTAGGGCAGTTTAGAAAGATGATGAAGGGCATATGTTTGTTAGAGAAATTCCATGACATATGCCTTCTGATCACCAATAGCGCGCATTCTCTCTCAACTAGCTAAGAACCTAAGAAAGGAAACAGCAGGTGTGAGACCCAGGGTCTAGGAAAGGATCTGGCCCAGAGTCTTGGAATATCTGTGAGTTTTTGTGCTTCTTTTTTTTTTTTAAGATGGCTGTTGCACATTTGGCACCATCTACTGACGTGAATGTCTGATTGGAGCATCACGCTCGCAAGACTGTTTAAAAGATGAGCAAGAGTAGGCTACATGTGTCCGAAATGAGTCACCGACTCTTGAGAATTAGCACAAAAGATGCTGTGCGTTTCTCTCAAGACCTCCTGTAGCCTGTCACCAGGTCACATCCCCGAGGCTCAACATGGGCTCTGGAGACAGGTTTGGGTTCGAATCTCGATTCCGCCAGTGATGAAAAATAAGCACCCTGACCTCACTTTCCTCCCTTCCACCCATCTGCTGCTGTCTGTCCCACTGGGCAAACCCAGAGGGGATCAGAGGGCTGTGTTGCATCCCCCACCTCTGCCAGGGTTAGCCTCCCAGCACAGAGGACAGGGGAGGGGGTCAGAGGGCAGTCGCAAGAGGTCCAGCAGTGTTGTCTAGAATTGAGATGTAGAGGTTTATGAATGTGTTACCTGTGTGTCGTCTTGACGGTTGCAGCTGCGTTGATCTAGCCTAGTTCCCGATGCCACGTTGGCACCCCGTCAGTGCTGGAGCCATCCATCTGTCTACTGTGCGTGTTGCTTTCCCAGGACGCCCGGAGTCTCCGTGGCTCTGTAGTCTTGCTTTATCAATCCTTATCCTCTTGTGTTTCCATTTTGAAGTAGTTTATCCTGGGGACCCAGCCTACATACCGTCTCCTGGCTGAAATCTTCCGTGATCTATCTAGGGTCACTTCTGCATTTCCAGATTCCAACACATACGCCTCCAAATGCTGTCTGGTTCCTTCCAGTCCACCTTCTGGTTATCTGTGCAGCCTTTGTTTCCCCCACCCGGCTGGCACGTTCCTTGAGGGTGGGGGCCTGTATTGTCTTTTTGCTTCCTTCTCGTGGCTCTGCGCAGAGCCTGGGTCATATGTGTATCTAGTAAATGCTTGTTGAATGGAAAACCCGAATACTAGAATTAGACAAGGGGGCTGGCTATCTTTAAATTATCACGAACGGCAAAGGAAGAACTTCCTGAGACTGAAAAGCCCTTCGGTGTTCCCAGAAACACGCTATTATTGTTTACAGAAGGGAAGTCGGTCAGTTGCATGTAGCAAAGCCTCTTCGTTATCAGAGAGTGGAGTCAGCGTCTGGGCTTTCAGCATTCGTGGATTTGTACATATTTGCGTACACACTTGGTAAAAAAGGTATATGTATGTATATACACCCAATTTTATTCTGTTTATTTACCTTTTGGGGGTTGGCATGGCCTCTAAACACAGGCCTGCTGCTGTAATTTGTTCCAATATTGGAAGAACTCATTGAGAGACGCTATAGTTTATGCAAAACCATAGTGTGGAACACTGTGGACTTCTCAATAAGGGATTTTTCAAGAGTAATTTTGATATATGCTATTTCATCTCCTTTACTGACCGTAAAACGTAACTCCAGCATAAAGCTGCCTAAAACCCTCCCAACTCTAGTGTTTTATACTTTTTAAAGTACCTTTGGATCTATTTCTCACTAAATTCTCACAACCAAACTCGGAGGCGAGTTAGATAAATACTCTTCTGTCACACTGACGTAACAGACGATGAGCTCCGTCAGGTGACTGATGGGCGTTAAGTTACTTCCTCAAGACCACTCGGTTCAGAAAGCGACAGACCCCAAACCCAGCCTCCTGACAAATCCCAGGGCCCTTTGAACAGTGCCGTGCCCCCTACTGTGTGTCAGTACCTGCACTGATCTGGTTGGTCATTGACCTTGATAAGGGGACTTTATTTTTAAAAATATGATGTAGATCATTGTACCTTCTATTCTGTACAGTTTGTGGTGGTGGTGGTTTTCCTGGACCTTGGAAAAATTATGTTTAGTTACCCTCGCTTTTTAGAAAAACCTGACACCCAGCATTCTGGATGTAGCATAAGCCATTACAGGATTCTTTACTGGATTCCACAGCCTCTTCTTAAATCTGTAGATTTCCTCATCTTAATTATCATCTTTGCCAAATGTTGATCTTGCTCTTTTGGAGGCCACATCTTGGGTAAAGTGCCTTGCTTTTTTAAAATTTCTAACTCCTGTTCTCCCCACCCAGTCATCGTAAAGAGTGGTGGAGACCGCTGGCTTCGCAGCAGTGCCTCTCACTTGTGTGGGTTTTCCATTCTGGCTGAAAACGTGGGTGGAGACATGCACTGGAGAAGTCGCATCCAGTGTTCTGACAGGTGCGGGGGAACCCAGGCTGGGCTCTGCCGTGTCTGCATGGTTTCCCTCCTGTGTGTTTATCTCAGATGCCTTAAGATCCAGTGGCCTGAGGGAGAACTAGCTTCTAAATCAGTCCATAATCCCTTATCTGTGATTTCAAAACCCAGAAGGCTCTGAGCACCATATGTCTTTTGGTAACTCAATTTTTGCTTTGACTTGGCCTGATCGGACATCATTTGGTGGAGGGTTGTGGGGGTGGGGGCATGGGAAAACCTCCCTTGTATTGAAACATGTGGCTTTTAAGGGTTTCTAGCCCTCTCTTTTCGTATGAAAGTTCTCGTCTGTAGAGCCGTTTTCAAGCAGGATTACTGGTGCTTCCCTGGACCCTTCTGGGGTACTGGGTAGTACAGTGGGTAATACACCGCAGGCTTTTGTTCTGTGTCAGATCCTGGATGAGGCCCCAGGGGACTGGGGAAAGGGTCCGTGGACCAGTCGGACCCAGTGACAGGCTGGTGTGTGCCCAGGGCAGGGCCTGCTGAGGACCGTTTCCGTGGATGCTGGCCTGGCGCTGGACTGCCATTCGTGGGAGAGCCTGGCTGGTAGGCAGGTGGTGTCCTGGGGGGTGCCAGGAGGGCCCCGTGGCACAGTCGTTGGTCGCAGCCGCCCGCAGGGCCAGGCAGCCAGATGTGCCGAGGTTTGTCCTGCGAAGCGGAGCTCAGGGGTGTTCTACTGACACTTCTAGATCCACCCGCCTCCCTGCCTCCTTCCCTTCCTTCCGCAGGAATCTGTGTCTCCCAGTAACAAGGCCTGGCTCTTGGCCTGTGAAGCCCGACAGGGCTATTCCACATCTGCTGAGTATCTGCAGCTTACCACGTGTTGTCGTTCTCAGCCCGTCCCCGCACCAGCGGTCTCCGGCGTGGCCGGGCTTGGCCTCTTTCACAGCTGAGGAGCTGGGGGTTAAGTCCCCCGCCCAGGACTCACAGCTGTCAGTCTGCAGAGGCCGGCCCCAGGCGTTTCCTTCTCTGCTGCCCTCACATCATGTGTTGATTCAAACACATTCCTCCCTTCTAGGACTTAGCGCCTCAAAACCCAAGCCGGGTGGAGCTTGTGGCTCCTTTTCGGATTCCTGGGACCAATCATTTAACCTCAATTTTCCCTGCCCTAAAGTGGGCTTCCTGATCCTGGCAAGTCAAACACTCTAGCAGACTGCGCCTTGTGAACTTCAGAGGGCCCCGCCACGTGGTGCAGTATTTCCTAATTCTTCTCCATCCCCTCATCCAGATGTGTCTGTCTCCCCGCTGGGGCTCCCTCCCAGGCTTTCTGGGGCTCACCTCCTCTCCCTCCCACACTCTGCTTCCTGACATCCTCGAGGCAGAGCCCCTGCTGTCTTTGAGGGTGTGTGTCCCCCTGCTCACGAGTGACCGATAAATCCTTTTCCCTAGCAGCTCAGTGGTGAAGAATCCTCCTGCAAGGCAGGAGACGCAGGTTCGATCCCATGGTCGTGGAGACCCCCTGGAGAAGGAAAGTGGCAACCCACTCCGTTGTTCTTCCCTGGAGAATCCCGTGGGCAGAAGAGCCTGGAGGGCTGCAGTCCATGGGGGCACAAAGATTCAGACACAGCTCAACGACAGCAGGGGTTGTACAGCAGAGGGGTGCACACTTGTCGTGGGGGTGGCTCGGGATGGCTGACCTTGACCATGACACCTTGGCCGCTGTGGCAGGCTGGCCTCCTCAGTCAGGTGTGCCTGGGGGCTTTCACGGGACTTTGTCCTTACGACCCCAAACCTGCTGGGTATGAGCTGAGAAAGAAGTCAGTCCAGGAGTCCTTTCTAAGCGGAACTGAATTGTGCAGACTTCAGGCGACATCCAGATGAGGATTCTTCTTTACTGCACTGAACTGAAAGCACTAACTCTGAGGCTGCAGATTGGTCTGCAGCCCACACGGCCTTTGCAGGGACCCTCCAGCACTCAGGTGCCCGTGGGAACGTCTGCCCTGCCGGCACCTCTGGGTGACCTTTCCTCCCCACACGCTGCTCCCTCTCTTTACGATGGCCGCTATAATGCGTCTGGGCAGAGGTTTCCTCCATACCAGCGAGACTCCCAGAGTCAGGATTTAGGGCTGGTTCGCAGTGGGAGGGGGTGGGAGGAGGACACAGGCCTCTCAGCAGGGTTGCGGAACGTTTCAGGGGTCAAGGAAATAATATAAACCTTTGAATAGAGCCTCCTGAATAGTTTGTTTGGCGTTCCCCAGTGACTAGCATCTCAGTTACCAACTGCTTTGTTACAATTTGCTTTTCTTTAAGCTAAACATTCTTATATGGTTTTTATAGCAAGTGAACGGGACAAAGTGTCTCTTAAGTGTAATAATTCTCTCTTCTGATCCATGGCTAACAAGCAGAGGAGGCAGAGGGGCCATAAAGCCAAAGGATCTCTGATTTGCTCTGCCAAAAACTCCTTTGCACACTCTGTCAGCTCCTCATCTTGCCCCTTAAGGCTGAATAAATTAGTTGCCACCCTTGGGGAAAAAAATGTACCCCATTTTGGCCCAGGAATCTTTGTTCGTTACCTTTCTGAAGGGAAGATGATTAATCTTATTATGCTGAGCAAACCTGTTTTGTATGCTTTGCAGTTCCAACCTTGTCAATTTTGTGTTTCTCAACCAGGGACAGCAAATGTCAGGCTCCTGCAAGAGAAATACTGGCTTTTGATTTAAGGGGAAACAAATCGAACAGAAGCTTACCTTTTGTTCTTCTTCTAAACTTGGAGGCAGAAATTCAAATACCCTAGCTTATACATTTATACGATTTTGTTGTTGTTTGTAGAGAGAATAATCTGGTAGATTATTTTTCTGTTATCACCACTTCTAAGAGTTGATGCTGTTTTCCCCCAAACACTGATAATGTCGAGCTGTTGTTGTCATGGAAACTTGGAGACTGGAAAAGACCTAAAAGGATTCGGGGTGAAAGTTCATCTTAAAAAAAAAAAGAGTTCAAAAAAGAAGGTCAAATGAGCCAGTTTTATTACCAAGTATTTTTTTAATTAATAGGTCATAAAACTATAAAAGAAAGAATAGGTTGAGACTTCGTTGGTGGGCCAGTGGTTAGCATTTCACCTTCAAGAATGTGGGTTTGATCCCTGGTCGGGGAGCTAAGCTCACACGTGCCTTGTGGCCAAAACACCAGAACACAAAGCAGAAGTAATACTCTAACAAATTCAATAAAGACTTGAAAATGGTCCACATCAAAAAAATCTTTGAGGTGAGGTGAAGTCGCTCAGTCAGGTCCGTGGACTGTAACCTACTAGGCTCCTCTGTCCATGGGATTCTCCAGGCAAGAATACTGGAGTGGATTGCCATTTCCTTCTCCAGGGGATCTTCCCAACCCAGCGATCGAACCCAGGTCTCCCGCATTGGAGGCAGACGCTTTAACCTCTGAGCCACCAGGGAAGCTCCCCCAAAAAAAAAATTTTTAAAAAAGAATAATAGATTATATAAGGGATCATGTTAACAGTGCTAACACTGTTTTACAGGATTCAGAGCCTCCCATCCACCTTCCCTCCCCCACCCCATCCTCAGTGAATCCAAACCCGATGGACCAGTTATCTGGAGCCAAGAAGCTGCCGGCCCTTCCCCGCTTTCCCAGGCCGCAGCTGCACGTCTGGTGCCCAGCAGCAGTCACGCAGGTGTCTCGGTGCTCGTCATTCTAGCAAAGACAGCTCCTGAGGGAGTGTGTCTGTGCGTGCTGAGTCACGCAGTGGGGTTCAACTCTTTGCCACCTCCTGGACTGTAGCCCACCAGGTTTCTCTGTTCATGGGATTCTCCAGGCAACAGTACTGGAGTAGGTTGCCATTTCCGTCTCCAGGGGATCTTCCTAGCACAGGGGCTGAACCCAGGTCTCCTTCACTGGCGAGTAAAGATTCCTCACCACTGAGCCGCCTGGGGAGCCCCGCTGAGTGAGCGACTGCGCCGCATCCTCTGCCAGGCCTGTATGCTCCTTACTCTTCAGAGCTGTCTGGCGGTGGGCAGGTTGGGTGACCCCATACAGCAGAGGGGTGTTCACTTGTCATGGGGGTGGCTTGGGATGTTCAGAGGTGACGTAGCTGAGCCTCCGAGAGGCAGTCGCTTGCTTGAGCTGGCACAGCTCAGGAGGGGCAGAACCAGTATTCAAACTCTGTCCTGATTGACTCCTGCACAGCCCACGTTTCACGGTTCGAGCACTGCTTGTCACCTTGGCACCTGTGAGCTTGCATTTCCTGTGCTGCTTAAACTGAGGTCGGTGAGACTTTGTTTGAAAAACACACCTTCTAATAAGGTAATGATATACCCCACCTTGTTGTCTCACAAGTAACGCTGATTTATTTTATGTGAACAAACCAATCCCAAGCATTGAAATTGAAACTGTGATTAAAAACCTCCCAACAAACAAAAGTCCAGGACCCACAGGCTTCACAGGTGAATTTTATCAAGCATTTAGAGAAGAGTTAACACCTATCCTTCTGAAACGGTTCCAGAAAATTGCAGAGGAAGGAAAACTTCCAAACTCCATGGATGAAGCCGCCATTTACCCAGTACCAAGACCAGACAGAGACACACAGTTTGCCTTATTTTAGGTGAGATCTGAAATGATGTGGATTTTTTTCCTACAAACAGTGGCTGCTTCTTGTTTGTTTTTAAATGGGGAGGAATAGATACTCCAGTCCTCTTACCTGGAAAATCCCATGGATGGAGGAGCCTGGAAGGCTGCAGTCCATAGGGTCACTGAGGGTCGGACACGACTGAGCGACTTCACTTTCACTTTTCACTTTCACACATTGGAGAAGGAAATGGCAACCCACTCCAGTGTTCTTACCTGGAGAATCCCAGGGACGGGGAGGCCTGGTGGGCTGCTGTCTCTGGGGTCGCAGAGTCGGACACGACTGAAGCGACTTAGCAGCAGCAGCAGCAGCAGATATTTAATTTTGATAGACATGCAGCAGCAGCAGCTCTGTGAATGTGCTCGGTGGTGGGGAGAAGGATTTGATGGGGCAGCAGAACCGCAGCCTGGAGAGTAGCCTGGAGTGGCTTTTTGTTGGGTTTGCACGGAGAGGA
This sequence comes from Nanger dama, assembly GCA_917880005.1. Classification (NCBI taxonomy): domain Eukaryota; kingdom Metazoa; phylum Chordata; class Mammalia; order Artiodactyla; family Bovidae; genus Nanger; species Nanger dama. Next base: position 5,374,893 of record CAKJTW010000063.1, on the reverse strand, counting down.
CCTTCAGGGTGTTTCTGATGGCTCTTCCTGTCTTCCTGAGTTTGTTTTCTGGCTGCGCTGGGTCTTTGTTGCTGCCTGGGGGGCAGGTGGAGTTGCAGCGAGTAGGGCCACTCTCTGGTGTGCGGGCTTCTCCTGGTGCTTCTTGCGTTGCAGACCTCAGGCTCTAGGTGTGAGGGTTTCGGTAGCTGTAGCCTGTGGGCTCAGTACCTGCAGCTCCTGGGCTCTAGTTGTGGCACGTGTGTGCACGCAGGCAAAGTTGCTTCAGTTGTGTCCAACTCTTTGCGTCCCCATGGACTGTAACCCACCAAGCTCCTCTGTCCATGGGATTCTTCAGGTAAGAATGCTGGACTGGCTTGCCTTGCCCTCCTCCAGGGGGTCTCTCCCACCCAGGGACTGAACCCTCGTCTCTTAAATCTCCTGCATCGGCAGGCAGGTGGGTTCTCTACCGCCGGTGCCGCCCAAAGCCCCAGTCGCCCTGCAGCAGGTGGAATTTTCCCAGAGCAGGGGTCCAGCCGGCCAGGGAAGTCCCTTCTTTGTGATTTAAAAGGTAGACCATGTTAGTGACTCTGGCGTGGCTTCTGTGGTGGAGACGCCTGTAAGCGTTTTGTGTTTGCTTAGAGGTGAAAGGTGGCTCGTAGGAGATAGGAATCTGGCAAGATGAAGAATGTGGGGATTCCTGTGCAGCTGGTCCTTAAAGAGATGCCTGCTGACTTCAGAGCACAGACGTTTAAGCGCTCTTTTAACTTTTCCCTCGTTCCAGCCTTTTCCACTTCATTTCTCAATACCGTGTCACCCCACTGACTTTAAAAATTTTTTAATTGAAGTATAGTTACTGTACAATAGTATATAAGTTACAGGTGTACCATGTAGTGAGTCACAATTTTTAAAGGTTATATTCCATTTATAGTTATTGTAAAAAAATTGGCTATTTTCCCCTATACCATATATCCTTGTAGCTTATTTTATACCTGGTAATTTGTACCTTTTAATCCTCTATCCCAGGGGTCCCCAACCTCCAGGATCTAATGCCTGGATGGAGCTGATGCAATAATAAAAGCAGTAAGTTCAGTTCAGTTCAGTCGCTCAGTCATGTCCAACTCTTCACAACCCCATGAATTGCAGCACGCCAGGCCTCCCTGTCCATCACCATCTCCTGGAGTTCACTCAGACGCACATTCATCAAGTCAGTGATGCCATCCACCCCTTCTCCTCCTGCCCCCAATCCTTCCCAGCATCAGAGTCTTTACCAGTGAGTCAACTCTTCGCATGAGGTGGCCAAAGGATGGAGTTTCAGCTTTAGCATCATTCCTTCCAAAGAAATCCCAGGGCTGATCTCCTTTAGAATGGACTGGTTGGATCTCCTTGCAGTCCAAGAGACTCTCAAGAGTCTTCTCCAACACCATAGTTCAAAAGCATCAATTCTTCAGCGCTCAGCCTTCTTCACAGTCCAACTCTCACATCCATACACGACCACAGGAAAAACCATAGCCTTGACTAGACAGACCCTAGTCGGCAAACTAATGTCTCTGCTTTTGAATATACTATCTAGGTTGGTCATAACTTTTCTTCCAAGGAGTAAGTGTCTTCTAATTTCATGGCTGCAGTCACCATCTGCAGTGATTTTGGATCCCCCAAAATAAAGCCTGACACTGTTTCCACTGTTTCTCCATCTATTTCCCATGAAGTGATGGGACGGGATGCCATGATCTTCGTTTTCTGAATGTTGAGCTTTAAACCAACTTTTTTGCTTTCCTCTTTCACTTTCATCAAGAGGCCCTTTAGCTCCTCTTCACTTTCTGCCGTAAGGGTGGTGTCATCTGCATATCTGAGGTTATTGATATTTCTCCCGGCAATCTTGATTCCAGCTTGTGTTTCTTCTAGTCCAGCATTTCTCATGATGTACTCTGCATAGAAGTTAAATAAACAGGGTGACAGTATACAGCCTTGACGTACTTCTTTTCCTATTTGGAACCAGTCTGTTGTTCCATGTCCAGTTCTAACTGTTGCTTCCTGACCTGCATACAGATTTCTCAAAAGGCAGGTTAGGTGGTCTGGTATTCCCATCTCTTTCAGAATTTTCCACAGTTTATTGTGCTCCACGCAGTCAAAGGCTTTGGCATAGTCAATAAAGCAGAAATAGATGTTTTTGGAACTCTCTTGCTTTTTCCATGATCCAGCGGATGTTGGCAATTTGATCTCTGGTTCCTCTGCCTTTTCTAAAACCAGCTTGAACATCAGGGAGTTCACGGTTCACGTATTGCTGAAACCTGGCTTGGAGAATTTTGAGCATTACTTTACTAGCATGTGAGATGAGTGCAATTGTGCAGTAGTTTGGGCATTCTTTGGCATTGCCTTTCTTTAGGATTGGAATGAAAACTGACCTTTTCCAGTCCTGTGGCCACTGCTGAGTTTTCCAAATTTGCTGGCATATTGAGTGCAGCACTTTCACAACATCATCTTTCAGGGTTTGAAACAGCTCCACTGGGATTCCATCACCTGAACTAGCTTTGTTTGTAGTGATGCTTTCTAAGGCCCACTTGACTTCACATTCCAAAATATCTGGCTCTAGATGAGTGATCACATCATCATGATTATCTGGGTCGTGAAGATCTTTTTGTACAGTTCTTCCGTGTATTCTTGCCACCTCTTCTTAATATCTTCTGCTTCTGTTAGGTCCAGACCATTTTTGTCCTTTATCGAGCCCGTCTTTGTGTGAAATGTTCCCTTGGTATCTCTAATTTCTTGAAGAGATCTCTAGTCTTTCCCATTCTGTTGTCTTCCTCTATTTCTTTGCATTGATCGCTGAAGAAGGCTTTCTTATCTCTTCTTGCTATTCTTTGGAACTCTGCATTCAGATGCTTATATCTTTCCTTTTCTCCTTTGCTTTTCGCCTCTCTTCTTTTCACAGCTATTTGTAAGGCCTCCCCAGAGAGCCATTTTTCTCTTTTTGCATTTCTTTTCCATGGGGATGGTCTTGATCCCTGTCTCCCGTACAGTGTCATGAACCTCATTCCATAGTTCATCAGACACTCTGTCAGATCTAGTCCCTTAAATCTATTTCTCACTTCCACTGTATAATCATAAGGGATTTGATTTAGGTCATACCTGAATGGTCTAGCGGTTTCCCTAGTTTCTTCAGTTTGAGTCTGAATTTGGTAATAAGGAGTTCATGATCTGAGCCACAGTCGGCCCCTGGTCTTGTTTTTGTTGACTGTATAGAGCTTCTCCATCTTTGGCTGCATAGCATATAATCAATCTGATTTTGGTGTTGACTATCTGGTGATGTCCATGTGTAGAGTCTTTTCTGTAAAGTGCACAATAAATGTAATGTGCTTGAATCACCCTGAACTTCCCCTACCACCATCCATGGAAACATCTTCCACAGAACTGCTCCCTGGTGCCAAAATATTGGGGCCCACGGTCCCGCCCTGTGGTGCCCCTGCCCCTTCCCTCGCCCGACTGTAACCCTTGACTTGTGACACCCCCTGCCATTTGGAGGATTAGTACTGATACTGGATGCTGTCGGGTGACACCTGACGCCTGGCCTGGGTACACCTGTGGTCCAGGAGCTCAGCTGCAGGTCTCCCCTCGATGCAGAGGCCCTGCAGGCACACGAGGGCTCCTCCCGCAGCAGGTAAAGTCGCTGCCATCTTGGAGGTTGGGTGCTTTGCTTGGCTCACCCAGTGGCACCCTGGGCCCCTGGTTGACAGCTGGAGCACAGTTCTTGCGGCTCCTGGTCCACGGGCCTCCTTCCAATCCACATCACGTCTCCATTCTCCCTGCTTTCGAGAGGCGCCCATTTCCTTTGAAATGAGAGAAGCTCAAGCTGCAGCAGTCCCATTGTCGGATGCAAGTACAGGGTATTTTCCCCTAACTGCTAGGGGCGCACGGCCGACTCCTGGGGTGGGAGGAGAGGGAGGTTTGATGGAGACGCGTGGGCCTCTGTGTCTCTCCTCTGAGCCCTTCAGTTTGAGTCTGGAGGTTAGAGGGTCTCAAACATTTTGGTCCGTCTGGTCTTTGAACATCTCTTTGGACTCCACGTGATTTTCTGATGTCACGCTTTGGTCACTCAAAAAATATTGACTCTGTTACATAGATCTTCTAAATGTTGACACATTTCATTATACAATTTAGAAGAATCACATGGGTTAATATCGCCACCAAGTAGTGGAAAACTATTAGGAGGCTTTCCAGCTCACAGTGGCTGGAAAAGTTTTCCAACATTCTGGCTTCTTTTCCTTAAGAGCTCAGATTTTTATCACTGGCAGCAAACACTGTCAATTGTTTTTCTTGATGGGACAGGCTCACTTCATTCACTTCTGAGAGAATGGTTGCAGAGCCCCCCCGTCTGAAATGCAGTCTGTCGCACAGGTGAAAATGATGCTCCCGGAGTCAGAGCTCCCAGGGCTGCCCATGCTCAGCCCTGAGACAGCCTTGAGCTGCTGAGCACCACCACCCCCGCACCCCCCTCCCCCCGTGCTTTCTACTCCTCACACAGAGGAAAGAGGCGTGTTCTCCGGGGTGTGCTTTAACAATAATGTTAGGATATTGGAGATCCAACCAGTCAATCCTAAAGGAAATCAGTCCTAAGTATTCATTGAAAGGACTGATGCTGAAGCTGAAACTCCAGTACTTTGGCCGCCTGATGCGAAGAACTGGCTCATTGGAAAAGACCCTGATGCTGGGAAAGACTGAAGATGGGAGGAGAAAAGGGGATGAGAGGATGAGATGGCTGGATGGCATCACCGACTCAGTGGACATGAGTTTGAGTAAACTCCGGGAGTTGGTGATGGACAGGGAGGCCTGGCGTGCTGCAGACCATGGGGTCACAAAGAGTTGGACACAACTAAGCGACTGAACTGAACTGATTGTGCAGCTTCATTAAAGACATTCTTCCGTGAGCCCAGCTTTCCACACTCAGTGGCAGCCAGGGTTTGGGCTAAGGCACAACATTCTTGCCCACCTCCCTTATGCACGCTCAGCACACATGCCAGGCTGTGACAAAGGCAGGTAACATCTGGGTATTACTGTGAGGATAGTCTTGACCTCATGGAGTCCCTGAGTGGCTCTCAGGGACTCTCAGGCATCTTTCTGTACTTTAGAATGGCTGCGATCCACGTTAGAAACAGCTCTCCATTGAGTGCCTTCCTGGGGGACCGGCTTTGTGCCTAGTATTGTTCTGGGGGCTGAAGATGCCCTGTGTGAATGGCCCATCCCTGTCTTCAAGAAGCTCACAGTCTAGTGGAGACGGGGGTCAGGCAGACAGATGGCTTCAAAACATCCTCGTAAGTGCAGTGACAATGGTCAGGCAAGCGGATGCTCGGGAAATACGTGGGAGGGTCACCCAGCCCAGCTTGCTCTCCTGGCAGTGCTGGTGAGAGGTGTGTCTTGGAGGAAACAGCCCTGAGCTGATGAGCTTTGAGAGAAGCAGAAGTAAGCCAGGTTAGAAGACGAGGGGGCAAGTCCCACGAAGACTGAGTGGCTTGGGAAAAGGCGTGGAAGCAGGAGAGAGTTTGAAATATTTGAGAAGCTCCAAGGAGCCCAGCTGAGTTTTCCCAGTGGCTCAGTGGTTTAAAAAAAAAAAAAAAGCTGCCTGCCAATGCAGGAGACGTGGGTTCCCTGGGTTGGGAAGATCCCCTGGAGAAGGAAATGGCAACCCACTCCAGTATTCTTGCCTGGTAAATCCCACAGACAGAGGAGCCTGGTGGGCTACAGTCCACGGGGTCACAGAGAATCAGACACGACTTGGTGAGCAAACAATAACAATGGTCCAGCTCAAGCTGGAGCACAGGAGTTGGGACGTCACATGGGCTGAAGATGTTACAGAGGGGAGATCCCAGGTGTTGAGTGTTTTGCCCCGAAGACAGAGGATTTAAGCAGAGATACGGCCCAGTCTGTATTTTAGATCACTCTGCCGTATTAAGAGGAGTGGGAAGGGAGCAGGTGAGACTTGACAGGCGAGCCTATGGCAGATGGCTGGAGTCCAGAGAGCACGTGACCAGTGCTGGACCAGGGCGTGATAGACAATTTGCTTATGTCTATGAAGGGGACTCCCCCATCACTCAGGATCCAGGAGGGGTTATGATGGAAGGACTGGGCATACACATGGAGGATGGTACCTTCACACCTCGGAGACAAGATCTGTAGACACTGAGACTGTTTAATGTTCTGAATGTTTGGGTACTTCAGAGTCAGCAGAGTTTGAGGACTGATTTGATGTTGAGGGTAAGAAATATGGAAACAGGCTAGGAAACCCTGAGATTTGTAGATCAACAAGAGGCTGCATGGCACTGTGTCCATAGAGGCGAGGGAGCAGGGGAGGGGTTCCAGGCCAGACAGCCAGTCTAGCTTCGTGCATCACGCTCCTGTGCACGCACGTGTGTGTTTACACATCTACACATGCCCACATCTTCAGGTGAAGATGTCGGAGGGCGAGTGTAGTTAGATCAGGAGCTCGAGACAGCTTTGGTCAGAGATGCTGGTTGAGGAGCTGACAGTGAAGGTCAGGGTTGCAGCTGGGAGAGCTGGTGAGGTCACCCAGGAGGAGCGGGGCTCGAGCCAGGAGAGAAGCCACAGCAGGTCAGCAGGCTTGACAGCCGGAGCCGGCTCTTCCTGGTCCCCGCCACATGCAGAAGAAGTAAAGATTTGAAGTCATAACTCTTCAATCAGTTTAGTTACGCTCTGAGCATGCTTTTAAATGTTTCACACTAAACACGAATGCTTTATGAGCAGTACGGCCGCTGCAACACATATTTTTGTTCCTGAACTTAACCAGACTGGAAATCTGTAAAGAAGGGTGAAAATACCAATTACAGTTTATATTCCTTATCCACCCATTCAATTTTTTTTTTAAATACGGTGACTTCACGCACTGCAGCTAGAGAGTAGCCCCTGCCCACTACAACTAGAGAAAGCCCGTGAGCAGCACTGAAGACCTAGCCCAGCCATAAATAAATAAATATAATTTTTTTTTAAAGAGTGCCTTTTCCTCTTATCCATGGTTTTTACAGTTTGCAGAAATTTTTCTCTTCTTCCTTTATGGCTAATAAGGTATGTGGTGATTTTTAGAAGGTATGATTTCCAGTCTGTCGGATGGCCAGAGTAACAGTAACACCAGGAGTGTCATCTGTCACATGAGGTTTGGACACACGGTGGGCTTTGGCGCTGCCGTGGCAGGAAGAGGGAAGCAGGGGATTTCATCCTCATTTCAGAACTGAATAGTGTCAGGCGCTTTTCCTCGTGGTTTCCACCATGGAGCAGGTGTGACGCAGACGTGCATGGGAAGACAGGAGAGTCTGGACCAACAGCTCAGGCTTCCCCTCCATCAGCATCCCTGGTAACACCCAGGTGGGTCCCGAACCCTGGCTTGGCACCGGGGTGACCGACCTCGCTTGGGGTGCGAGGTGCTGATGATTTCTTTCTCTTTACATTTTAACATCTTTTCTAATATGTTTCTGCACTTTAAAAATCAAGATCAAATAAAGAATAACCAGTGAAAATGTTTTCTAATTCTAAACTTGGGACACTCAGACAATTTGCTTATGCCCTAGACTATCTGTGAAAGGGACTCCCGCATCACTCGGGATCCAGGAGGGGTTAGGGTGGAAAGACTGGGCATCCATATGGAAGATGGTACCACCTCATAAGCAGGCAGCTTGCCAGAAAGGGTTTTAGAGTTTTATCAACCGGCTAGGTGATTGTGAAAGTTGATCTATCTTTCAATGTTTGTATTTAAAGTTTTTAGCCTTACTATATATTCACTATGGGGCTTCCCGTGTTTCTCAGTGGTGAAGAATCCACCTGCAAATGTAGGAGATTCGGGTTCGATCCCTGGGTTGGGAGGATCCCCTGGAGGAGGAAATGCCAACGCATTGCTGTATTCTTGTCTGGAAAGTCCCGTAGACAGAGGAGCCTGATGGACTATATTCCATGGAGTTGCTGAAGAGTCAGATACGCCTTTAGTGACTAAACAAGAACCATCTATGGAAGTGTGCTTTTTTTGGCTGAGGGGTGGTACTTTTTTTTCCCATATATTCTTAGTTTTGTGTTTACTGAAAATGGATCTAATGACGTGTTGCTCTTGCTGGTAATGACTGTTGATGGGTCCTGAGAAACCCAGGCTGGACCACATGGCCGGGCATGGAGGGAGACCTTCAGGAGGCAGCTTTGCACCTCAGCTCTCACTGTCAGCTGTCTGAGGCCCAGAACATGGCAGCTCATAGGGAGAGGCTCATCGAGGATGGAGAGGGAGAGTCTTGCCATCCTGGCACCTCCCCTGTCTGCTTTCTGCATCAGAGTTTGGGCGTGAGGCCGCACTCCACGCGTGTGCTCAGTTGTGTCCGACTCTTTGCGACCTTGTGGACTGTAGCCCACCAGGCTCTTCTGTTCGTGGAGTTTTCCAGGCAAGAAGCCTGGAGCGGCCATTTGCTACTCCAGGGAGATCATCTTGGCCCAGGAATTTAACCCGAGTCTCCTGCAATGGTAGGTGGATTCTTTACCACTGAGCCCCCCAGGAAGCCCTTGGTATAAAGCAAGTTCTTAGATAAGTCCTATGTCTAATTCAGACAATAGAGAGAACATCAGAGTGAGGATGCGGAGGCATTATTTTCCCCTTAACCCACTGCATTTGCTGTGAGCAAGCCAGTTCCTACCATGTCCTGACCTCAAGTAAGGATCCAGGAGCAGGTTCAGAACCAAAGCTGTGTTTGCTTTAGTTCAGCTCCATTAATAGTTGTGTTCAAGTGTGACATCTAAGTTGTTGCCCTAAAGTGAGCCAGAGTGCAGTGATTGCAAGGAAATGAGGAAAAGCCTGGGGGAGGCAGCCACATGGGGGAAGGCCTGCAGAGGCCCAGGAGCAAATGCTGGCTGAGATTTTTAAAAAGCCTGTACACCTGCTGACCTAGGAATCCCCTGCTGTAGACAGCCCGCTCTGGGGCTTCCCGGTGGTGCAGTGGTTAAGGCTGTGAGCTTCCACCTTGATTAGGGAAAATCCAACATGCCTTGTGGCCAAAAAAAAAGTAGTCTCCTCTGACTTCATTTGCAGGTGAAAGCAGAGGCTGGTAATTCACACGGTTATTGTAGAAGAGATTCTTATGCTCACTCCTGTCTGACTCTTTGTGACCCCATGGACTACAGTCCGTCACGCACCTCTGTCCATGGGATTTTCCAGGCAAGAATACTGGAGCGGGTTGCCATCTCCTACTCCAAGAACAGATCCTTGGACTAACTTTAAAAATTATTCCTGCTTGCATATAGAGCTCTTTAAATCCAAGCCTCTCAGCTTGGTGACCTTGTGAAATCAGATCATGACCCCTATGGTACAGATGAGGGAAGTGAAGGGAGAGTTAAAGGGCTTATTTGATGTAACACACCCCTATCCTGGCTCCTTAAAGGGCTCTGTTTGTTACCCTGGCTGCCCTCTGCCCCTAGGAAGGAGGCACTCATCTCTTTCATTCCAGGGGTTCTACACCACGTGGCAGCGAGTGATGCCATGGAATAGGGAGGGGATCTAACAGGCATTGAGATTAGGATCTACAGATGCGTTTGTCTGCTCACGTGTCGGCTCTGTAAAGTATCTCTGTGGCTAACCGCAGATCATTAACAGCAAGTGTATCTGTGGTTAGAAAACTAGAATGTGTATGACCTGTTAGGAGGCAGTGAATCGGGAAGGCAGGTGGGAGCACAGCTTCAGCGAGGGTGCGGCGCTGTGGCACACTGAGTAATAGGAGCAGACAGACAGCCTGGCGTGCAGAAAGGAGAGATGGGGTTGCTCTTTTTTCTGAACAAAGGCATTTTGCAGCCTGGGAGGTGGTTGCACAGGATTGCAAATAGAAGCTCTGGCATCTAACCGGAGGGCAGACGATGTCTATTTCCAGTATGCTTAGGACTACTTGCCATTCCAAGGATCTTTTGGGAAAAAAAAAAAATTCTACCTTTATAGACCATGGCACTGTCATGAATGGTGTTTTTGAATATCAAATGCAGGAGCTATATATATGAGAATATATGTGAGTGTGTGTGTGTGTGTGTGTGTGTGTGCACGCGCATGTAGGGAACCATGGTGGCCGATGAAAAATCATTTAACAACAATTCAATTGCTTGAATAACACTAGTGATAATCCCTTATATTTATAAGGTACATTAACATTTCCACAGCTCTTGCCCAGATATCATTGGAATGATAATTCACTCAGGGTTACAGATCATCACTGTTCCCACCCCTGTTCTGAGGGGGTGGACCCCCAGTGAGGGGTGAGGGAAGCAGAGACCCACCCCCCATCCCTTCCCTCTCTCCCTTCACTTTCCTTTATTGACATGGATACCATTTTCCCACCCCATCCCCTACCCCAGGTCCTCTCTCAGCCTCTTGGACCGAGTCTCCCAGACCCAGGTGATTGTGGCAAACATCTTTGTTTTAAGAAGCCATTAATTTCCCTTCTGTTGTCACGTGTCCCACACGAAAGGCCCTTGCATTTGCCCGCGTGGGCCAGTGGTTGAGGACGACCCCGTGGAGTGGGTCTGCTGGTCCGCACCTCGCCCGTCTCCTCTTTCCAACTGTGTCTGCATTTCCGCTCCTTCAGTCCCTGTTTCAGGCTGCTGGAACCTCTCTCGAGCCTTTTCATATTTTAGCACTCCCTCTTTTGGGGCCTGCTGTGCCCCACCAGACATGCTGGCTGTCACCAGTCCAAACCATCTGTGTTTTCTGGATTCACACAAGCGCCAGTGCCTCGACAAGCTGGGTCCCCGCACGCCGACGGCCGGCCCTCCAGCAGCCGTCTCCTCCGGGAAGAGGACCAAGCCCCCGCCCAGTCCCACCACCACACACACATATACACACATCCCACATCTCCAAGACTCACTGTCCTGCTGTGCCCGTCAGTTCCAGGAGCTGGTAGGGAGGCTGCCTTAAGATGTATAACCAGCATCTTTTTCACTGACTCCATTTCTTTGCATAAAATTGCCACTTCGGAGACCCCACTGCTGGCAAAATAGCTCCCTTTCTTAGGCTGGTGCTGGCTCCCAGCTCCAGCAGCATCGCCTGGTACATGGGCCTTGTCAGCTGCCCTGGGTGATGCTCTTGCCCTGGTCTGGCAGAGCCATGTCCCGGTCACACCCGGGGCCCCTTCTGGTGGAGTTTGCATGGCAGAGGGTGCCAGGGCCTGGCTTCATGAGAGCCGCAGGAGACCTTGGGCCCACAGGCGGTCCATCCTCTCTGAGGCTGAATCTCTATCATCTGGAAAACTGGATTAGAGACTTCCCTGGTAGTCAGTGGTTAAGAATCCACCTTGAAATGCAAGGGACACTGGTTTGATACCTGGTCCAGGAGGATCCCACTTGCCACAGGGCATCTGAGTCCGTGCGCTGCAGCTATTGAGCTCATGATCTAGGGCCTGGGAGCCACAGCTGCTGAAGCCCAGTGCCTGAAGCTGGTTCTCCACAAAAGAGAAGGCCTCACGCTGCCCCAGAGAGGGGCCCCCAGCCCACCGCAGCCAGAGAAAGCCCGTGTGCAGCAGCAAAGACCCAGGACAGCCAAAGAATGAAACAAAAATGAATCTTTTTTAAAAAATCGGGCTAGGTGTCCAAATAACATCAATCCCAATGGCCTGTTCATTTTGGAGACAGATGAAGCAGCGTGTGTGGAAAGGCCTTGGACACAAGCACTGGAGAAGGGTTGGTTTACTTAATCTTCCAGCATGTTTTTATTGCATGCCTCCAGCTTGCCAAGCCTACTTCTAGGCTCTGGGAAAAGAGCAAGGAAGAAAGCAAACCCCAGGAAGCCCTTCCATCCTAGTGGGAGAGGGACAGTGAACAAGCAAGCAAGGGTGAACACGGTCGTTTCCTACAGTGTGTAAGTCCTCTGAAGTAAATGAACCAGTGACTGAGATGACGTGGAATGAGTTGTCCAGGTATCGCTTAGTATCGCTCCAGGTCAAGTACCATTTCCTCCAGGAAGTTCTGCCTGCTTGCTCAACTGAAACAGCATAGCTGAGTAATGTGGTTAGGAGCCAAGGACTTCCCTGTGCCTTATTTCCAATTTCAGTCTCCTGAGATCAACAGTTGCCCCGTATCTCCTAGCTGGAAGGAGGCAGAGCTGAATGTCCGTCCGCAGTCTTGGCCCTGCCCACCACACCTCCCATCCTCCCTGTTCTCTCAGGACCACATGGTCATAGCTGATGCAACACTCACCGGAGCCTGTGGACTCTGAGGTTTTCCACGTGAGCCTCTGTGCTCCCGAGGGATGGCACTGTCGCCTGAGCACCAGAGCAGTGCCTGGAGAATCCTGGGAGGTTCTCCCAAGTTCACTGAATCCATCACCAGCTCCAGCCGTGACAGCCCCGGCCATGTATGTGGATGCCATGGATTTCCCCTTACCAGCTCCCAGAATTCTACTCTATAGACTAAGTGAGCGGTCAAGCTGGATATGTGTGGAGAGAAAATAGGGGAAAGGAAGGTTCTTTCATGTTAAAAAAAAAATTGTTTTAGATGTTAGCCATCTTGATTCACAGACACAAAGACCTGAGTCTTACATCTCAACTTTGGGCTTCCCTGGTTGCTCAGACAGTAAAGACTCTGCCTGCAATGCAGGAGATCTTAGTTTGATCCCTGGGTCAGGAAGATTCCCCCGGAGGAAGAAATGGCAACCCATTCCAGTATTCTTGCCTGGAAAATCCCATGGACAGAGGAGCCTGGCAGGCTACAGTCCATGGGGTTGCAAAGAATCAGACATGAGTGAGTGACTGACACTCTCAGTCACTTCTCAGCTTTACCCTGAGCAAGTGTAGATCCCTACTTACAGCAGCAGAAAAGCCTTAGTGCACAGGAGTACATATATCAATTGGTTTATCCTGAGTGTTCATTCTTGTGAGGGGTGACCATTTGCATCTGGAAACTTTTGTAGCATTTTAAGTAGGTTTCCGTGCACTGATTTGGAACAGGAAAGGGATACAGTTAAATTCTGTGGATGGAGACTTCCCTGGTGGTCCAGTGGTTGGGAGTCCATCTTGCAGTAAAGGGGACGTGGGTTCCATCCTGGGTTGGGGAACTAAGATCCCACATACCACAGAGCAGCTAAGCCCACACACCGCAACCACCGAGCCAGTGTGTTCCAGAGCCTGTATGCCACAACTAGAGTGTGTCTGCCACAACAACAGCAAAAAGGATCCAGCGTCTTGCAAAGAGGACCCCATGTGCCATGGCTAAGACCCTGCACAGCCTAATAAATAAATACGTTGATAAATAAGTACTAAAAACAAAGTTCTGTGGACGAGCTGAGCATCTGTCAGGGAGAGGCTCGCATTCTAGTCCCGACACTCCCTCCACCAGGGAACTGCCATCCGGCCATCCGGAGCACCGTTACTTTGAGCCACGTGCCGCAGCCCTCCGCGGCTCCCATCAGTCTTGTGAAAGTGAGCCCTGGTTCATTTCCCACCATGGCTGGTGCTCTGCTTTGCTCACTGACAGTGTCACTGTGTGAGACGGTGGTGGTGTCTGATTTTAGTATTACCTGCTTCTTGGAAAACATCTTAGGGCAAAGCTAACATGATACTACGAGCATTACAGATGTGATTCCATTTTAGAGGAAGAAAGCTGAAGTCTCGTCAAAGCCAAAGAGAGAAAATGAGTCAGGAACAGAGTGCGCTTAGAACTTTGTTGTGACCAGGACTGTTCTACAAAGAAAGACTTTAGTATTGATGGACAGAACCCGATTGTGGGTCAGAACAGCAGAGAAGACTATTCAAGGTGGTTCCAGATACGGATTTCAGAGAGCTAGAGTGTCAGTAAATTCATCCATTTATTTTCTTGTTCATTCAGAGCCAGGCATTGTGCACACACTAGGTGCAGAATAAATACCACAGTGATGAAGGCGGTCATAGTCCTGCTCCACAGAGAGCCATTTAGTGGCCGGCAGATCCCTGGCAGAGCAGCCGTACCTGGTAGGTCCCAGCACTGTGTCAATATCCTTGTAGCGCATGTGGACCTAGAAGGCGTGGGTGCTGCAAACACTGTTATGGGCTGAATCGTGTCTATGCCCAGATTCATTTCATATGTTGAAGCCCTTACCCCCTAGAACCTCAGAATGTGATCTTATTTGGAGAGAGGGTCTTGATAGAGTTGATGAGGTTAAGATGAGGTCGTGTGTATGTGTGTGCGCGTGTGTGCTCAATCACATCTTTTCAGCCTCATAGACTATAGCCCACCAAGCTCCCCTGTCCATGTGATGATTTCCTGGGCAAGAACACTGGAGCAGGTTGCCATGCCCTTCTCCAGGGGTCTTCCCCTCCCAGGGATCAGACCCATGGCTCTTGTGTCTCCTGCAGTGGCAGGAGGGCTCTTTGCACTGGTGCCACTTGGGAAGGCCTGAAAGTCTCCAGCTGGACCCTGATGCAACCTGCCTGGTGTCCGTATAAGAGGGGAGATGAGGACGCAGATGTTCGCGGGGGCACACAGAGCAGACAGTCGTCTGCAAGCCGGAGAGTGAGGCCCCAGGAGAGCCCGACCCTGCAACACCTTCGTCTTGGGCTTCCAGCCTCGGGGATTGTAAGGGAGTAGGTTTCGTTATGTAAGACCCTTCACCTCTCCCCTCTCCCCACTGGTGACCTCTGGTTTGTTCTCTGCGTCTCCTTTTTTTGTTTGATTCACGAGTTTGTTGTATTTTTTTGGATTCCACTTAAGTGATATCATGCAGTATTTGCCTTTCTCTGTCTGGCACATCTCACTTGGAGAGCGTGACGCCCTCCAGGTCCATCCGTGCTGGCTGCAACTGGCAGAGCTCCGTTCTCTCTGTGGCTGAGTGCTGTCCCACTGGGTGTGTATGTGAACCACCCCACCTTCACCCAGCCATGTGCCGGTGGGCACTTAGGTCGCTTCCCCGTCCCGGCCATTGTAGATAATGCTGCTCCGAACTTGAGGGCGCCTGTATCTTTTCAAATCAGTGTTTTCATGTTTTCCAGATACATTTTCAGGAGCGGAATTGCAGGGTCGTGTGGTGGTTCTGTCTTTCATGTCTTGAGGACCTCCGTACTGTTTTCCATAGCAGCTGCACCAATTTACATTCCCGCCAACGGTGTGCAAAGGTTCCTTTTCCTTCGCACCCTTGGTTTCCTTTATTTTAAAATACCAGGAGCGTGTGTGTTCGCCCTTGTGTGGCACACTCCCTTAGCGGCTCTTATGCAGAGCGGCGCTTCCTGGGCTGCCTCTTTTCCTGTTTGGCTCCTTCACTCCTTTAAAGCTCAGCCACCGCTGTCACCACTGGGGCGGTCTGAGGGCCCCTGTCTATGCTTTTTCTCTCCCACTGCACAGCACCCGTGCCCTTGTCCGGCCTGCAGCCTCCGCTGCAGGGTGCGCAGATGAACTGAAGGATGGATGGGTCACTGCCAGTCATTCAAAATGGTTGAAGTTTGGGGGTACATTTTTTTCATTGTGGTAAAATACATATAATGAAATCTGAGATTTTAACCATTTTTTAAATATTTTATTTTTTTAAATACTTTATTCTACGTTACAATACTGTATTTGTTTTGCCATCCATTGACATGAATCAGCCACAGGTGTACACGATCTCCCAATGTTGAGGCCCCTCCCACCTCCCACCCCAACTGTGGTACATATACACAATGGAGTATTACTCAGCCCTTAAAAAGAATAAATTTGACTCAGTTCTAATGAGATGGATGAAACTGGAGCCAATTATACAGAGTGAAGTAAGCCAGAAAGAAAAACACCAATACAGTATGCTGACACATATATATGGAATTTAGAAAGATGGTAATGATGACCCTGTATGTGAGACAACAAAAGAGACACAGAGGTAGAGAACGGACTTTTGGAGTCTGAGGGAGAGGGAGAGGGTGGGATGATTTGGGAGAATGGCATTGAAACATGTATACTATCATATAAGAAACGAAGTGCCAGTCTGTTCAGTACAGGATTTTAACCATTTTTAAGTGTACAAATTCAGTGACATTAATTAGAGTCACATCATTGTGCAACTATCACCAGCATCTATTTCCAAACTGTTTTCATCACACCAGACAAAACAGTTCCCTTTAGCCAATAACTCCCCATTCTCCCCCCACCCCAACCCCATGTCCTGGTGACCTCTAATCTGCTTTCTGCCTCTGTGAACTTGCTTATGCTAGACATTCCATCCTCTTCTGTCCAGGGGATTATCCAAGGAAGACTACTGGAGTGGGTTGCCATTTCCTCCTCCAGAGGATCTTCCCAACCCAAGGATCAAGCCCGAGTCTCCTGCACTGCAGGTGAATTCTTTACCGTCTGAGCCACCAGGAAAGCCCTTCATATAAGTGGGATCATACAATATTTGGCTTTTTATAATTGGCTGATTTCACTTGGCACCATGTTTTCAAGTTCCATCCATGTTGTAGCATGTATCAAAACTTCATTTCTTTTTCACCTGAGTAATATCCATTTGTGGAAAGATCGCATCTTGTTTATTCACTCATCGCCTCTTAACTTTTGGCTGTTGTGGCTAAGGCTACTATGGCAGGAGTGTACAGAGCCCCTTTAGACACCCCTTGTCTTCAGATATCCGTGGTGTATACCCTGGAGATTGAGGAGAAGGGGTGACAGAGGATGAGATGGCTGGATGGCATCATGAGTCAATGGACACGAGTCAGAGCAAACTCTGGGCAATGGTGAAGACGGGGGAGCCTGGAGCGCTGCAGCCCCTGGGGCCACAAAGAGTCAGACATGACTTAGCGGCTGAGCAGCAACCACCGCGTCAGGGGTGGAATGGCAACCGATAATTCTGTGTCCACCTTCTTGAGAAACTGCCATACTGTGCCACAGAGGCTGTACCATTTTATCAACACTTTCCCACCAGCAGTGTACAAGGTTCAGTTTCTCCACGTCCTTGCCAACACTTGTCAATTTCAATTGTGTTGATTTTACCCCTCCTGGTGTATGAGATGAAGGGCTGGCCCACTGTGGTTTTGACCTACGGTTCCCTAAGGACTGACAATGATGTCGAACATTTTTTCATGTTCTTAGTGGCCATCTGTGTATTTTCTTTGGACAAATGTCTACTCAAGTCCTTTGACCATTTTTATCTTTCTGTTATTGCACAAAATGGTTGAAACTTAAAAAAAAAATGTGCTCCTTCAAAGGACGACCCCTCCTAATACTCAGCTTTCTAGGAATGTTATTCTCCAGGGGTTCTAGACTGACAAGGTTATTTCAGCCATCTCTTTCCCCTCCCACTCACTTGGCTCACCGCCCCTCATCTTTCCTAGAGTTCATCCTTCAGATTAAACGTCACATGGTACTCGAATAAAGAATCAGGCCGCAGAATCTCACTTTGGGAAGCTGCCACAGCTCAAATGCACCAATATCCTTTTCAAATATGTTACAAAGATTAGAGAACTAGGTTGTCCCTTTGCGTGATTCGAATGCTGTTTGACGGTGACAATGTTATAGATATGTACTCCAGGCAGTATTTGCCAGTGTGTTTTGGTTGGGGCTGGAAGCAGGGTTTTGAATGTGCAGAGGCGAAATGTCTTTGTGGATAGATCTGAATGTTTTAGCCGAATGGTTCTGTTGGGTCTCACTCTCTGAACTCTCAGTGGAAAGAGAACCAGGTCGGGGGTAGACTGCAGCCCTCAGGGACAGGTACCATGGAAATGGGTCTTCAGGGCCTTGGACCTGAGCCCTGGGCCCCGAGGCACCGCTTGCTTCGGGCAGCCAGCAGCTGTGAGCCAGGGAATTTGTCTCTTTTATGGTATTTGGAATGAGGAACTTCAGGAGAATTTTAAAAGCTGTTCTGAGTTAAACTAGGGATGGGAGATGGGGGAAATGTTTTGCTGTGACTGCTGAATATATAGCACTGACCTTGATCAAAACTATTTTTCTTTTTTTTTTAAGTCCATTAAGAAAAAGTCTGTTGTAAGCTTTAGGTCCAGAAACAGTTCAATTTATCCTTTTCATTTCTTTATCCAAGCCAAATATTTTCTAATCTTTTGTATTTTGCCTCACGCCACAAAGGATTTTTGGTACCTTGTAACACTGTATTTTCTGGAATCATTAAAGTGTACATACTTTTTTTCTCTTTCTTGTTTTTCCTGCTACTGCTTTTCTCCCCTTAAAAAAAAAAAAAAAAAAGCTTTCTGGAAGTATCACTGACATACAGTAATCTGAACATACTTAAATGAGTAATTTGATAAATTTTGACATATGCGTGTATCCAGGAAACCATAACCACAATCAAGATAATGAAGATAACCATCAAGCCCTGAAGTTTCCTTGTGCCCCTCCATCATCATTCTGCCTCGGCCACCTCTTCAACCACTAATATTCTGTCATTGTAGATTGGTTTGCACCTTGTGTGAGTTTATATAAAGGGAATCGTACAGCATGTATTCTGTTTTCTGGCTTCTTTTACTCAGCGTAATTATTTTGACATTCCTCCGTGCTGTTGCTTATTCGTTGTAGGTATACTTTTATTCCCGACTAGTATATCCGTTGTGTGGACATGCCACAGTTTGTCTACGTATTCGTTTGTTGACGGACGTTTGGGCTGTTTCCAGTCTTTGTATGCGCCTATGTTTTCATTTTCTCTTGGGTGAATACCTAAGAGTGGAATGGTTGGATCAAGCAGCAGAAGTGAGTTTTGTCTTCAGTCTTTCCCATCTTCAGGGTCTTTCCCAGTGAGTCAACTCTTTGCATCAGGTGGCCAGAGTATTGGAGCTTCAGCCTCAGCCACAGTCCTTCCAGTCCCTTCCAGGGTTGTTTTCCTTTAGGATTGACTGGTTTCATCTCCTGAGGGACTTGAGCTACGTAGATATCAGGACACTTGAAGTTTCCTTATAACCCTTCTGATGCTTCATTCTCATTCATCTTTTCTCTCTCTCTTCCTCCCTCTTTTGAGCCTTTTTTTTTCTTTGAACTTCATTTTGGGTAATTTCTATTGCTGTTCCTTCATGTTCACTCATCTTTTCAGTTACTCTTATCTAGTGTGTTATAGTTTTCATCTCTAGAAGTTTTCCTTATTTTATATTTTAGTATATATCTTCCCTGCATCTTCCTAACATTCCTTTCTTTCTTTTAGCTTCTGGAACATAGGCAATACAGTTAAGATAGCTTTAATTTCCTTGCCTCGTGATTCTATCATTTATGGGTGAGTTTGGTCAGTTCGTTCTTTTCCTTCTTATGGGTCATATTTTCCTGCTTCTTTGAATGCCTGGTGGTTTTTTATTTGATGCCAGACATGAATTTTACCTTGTTGAGAGATGGATATTTTATATTCCCATAAATTTTTTGAGCTTTGTTCTGGGATGTGGTTAAGTTACTTGGAAACAGTTTGATTCTTTCAAGTCTTGCTCTTCAGCTTCATTAGGGAAGCAGAGTAGCATTTAGTCTGGGGTAAAATCCTCTGTGTTCTCTACCCAGGACCCTGTGGACTGTGGTTTTCCACGCCAGCTCAGCCTGACAGGAACTGTTGGCAGCCCTGTGTGCGCCCTGGAATGGCTGTCTTTATTCTTATTGGGTGGCTCCTGTCCAAGACCCGGGTAATCTCCTCACACTCTAGTGCTGATGGCTGAAGCCGAAGACTCGCAGCCCTCCTCTGCACATCCCTGGAGTGTCCTCTCTCTGCGGGTCCCTCCGCTTTGGCATCTGCCCTCTGAACTCTCATCATCTTGGCTTTTCTGGACTTCCAGCACTGTCTCCCCCACCAAAGGAGACCCCCTCCCAGGCTCCACCTGGCTCCCCACCCCCGACCCCACCCCCGCATCGCTTCCTGGGAGCGCTTCAGGCTGTGCCTGGGGCAGTCGTAGGCTCACCTCTTTGCTTGTCCTCTCTGAGCAGTCACTGCCCTCACTGTCTAATGTCCAGTGTCTTGACAAACCGCAGTGTGACAGACCGCAGTGTGATGAACCGCAGTGTGATAGATCTCGTCTATTCTTTTGAGCTGTCTTAGGTGGGACGGCAAGTCCAGTCCCTGTTGCTCCATCTTGGCTCAAGGCAGAAGTTGATGACACCTTGAAAAAAAACACTAGTTACACAATGTCAATAAAAAGGACAAAGAAAAAATTCTACAGTAATGATAATCACAGAAAAGAATGTGGGTGGGAGAGGTTAGAGTTCAAACATCCTTTTAGAGTCTAACCTGAGAGTTTTGTAGCTCCACTTTTTTTATAGGAACCTAAAAGGTAATCTATACAGTGATAACCTAGGTACTTTCCTTGTAAGGTCATCCATGAACCAGTCATGTCTGCCGTATTATCCTAAAGACAAAGCACTGGTTTTTAGTATGTTTTAGAAAGTTTTATCTTGAAGAACCAGTGGCCTGTCTTTAGCCCCAGTGGTGTATTTCAGGCCATTTAAATTGTGCTTTTCTGACCTTCCTCTCAATTAATAAAAGCTCAGGCTTTCATGCAGGGGAATATTATCTAAAACTAATCAAAACAGTTCACTTTAGAAGACAGTCAGTGTTATGGGTAATGTAACTGTAGAGAACTTTAAATCAAACCATTTTTATACTAATGGAAATTAATAGAAAAAATAATGAGAATAGCTTTCATTTTATTTCTTTTACTGAAAGGTTTTAAATCCATTGTATCAAATAAAGACTTGTTAAAGCTACCTTTTTAGATATTTTTTGTTAAGTCCGTTTATGAAGTGAGGACCTCTTATGGAGTGGTGTACAACAAATACAATGAGTGCGTGCTGCGCTAGCCTCCACGTGAAATAGAAACATAGGCTCTGGATTTAGATCTCTATCAAGCCCCACTCTTCTGCTTGTTATTCTGTCTGCTCTCCCCTTCCCCACCTCCAAAATTTTAATCTTGCCTTTTATGGTAAGGATTTGGGGATCCTGCATAACTTGCTAGGAGCTTTGTTACAAAGCTTTCGTCTTTTTCTTCTCCTTCCTCTTGGCTTCTCTGTCCTTCCCTCCTCTCCTCTCCCATCCCTCCCTCCCCTCTCTTCCCCCCCTCCTCCCCTCTCTTCCCCCTCCTCCCCTCTCTTCCCCCTCCCCTCCTCCCCTCTCTTCCCCCTCCCCTCCTCCCCCCCCCCCCCGCCCTCCTCCCCTCTCTTCCCCCTCCCCTCCTCCTCTCTCTTCCCCCTCCCCTCCTCCTCTCTCTTCCCCCTCCCCTCCTCCTCTCTCTTCCCCCTCCTCCCCTCTCTTCCCCCCTCCTCCCCTCTCTTCCCCCTCCTCCCCTCTCTTCCCCCTCCTCCCCTCTCTTCCCCCTCCTCCCCTCTCTCTCCCCCTCCCCCCTCCCCTCTCTTCCCCCTCCCCTCCTCCCCCCCCCCCCTGCCCTCCTCCCCTCTCTTCCCCCTCCCCCTCCTCCTCTCTCTTCCCCCTCCCCTCCTCCTCTCTCTTCCCCCTCCCCTCCTCCCCTCTCTTCCCCCCTCCTCCCCTCTCTTCCCCCTCCTCCCCTCTCTTCCCCCTCCTCCCCTCTCTTCCCCCTCCTCCCCTCTCTTTCCCCTCCTCCCCTTCCCCCACTCCCTCATCCCAGCTGTCCCCAAGACTGGACATGCCATTCCCACCTTAGTGTGGTGCTTCTGAACTTGAGAGCAAAGCTCAAGTATTAGGACCAATCACTTCACACATTGCTGGGAGCATCTCTTGTTTGTTTTAAAACTGTACAGTGGGGAAACCTCACTTTTCCCCATGTGATAAGAATTCCTTTATGACCACACTAGATGTCAAAGATCTTAGAATTACTATATGAATTTCTTGATTTTAATGTCATTGCTTGCTTATGCTCTTGGGGACACTGAGATTTAGTAATCCTGGTCCATAGTCCTGGGAGACTTTCTCTGATGTGAAAAAATCAGGCTTGATGTATACTTGATATGTACTAGGCTGTCAAAGATATTTATTAAATAAATCTGGAAAATTCAGGGTAAAAACGTAAAATGGATGGAAAAGGTATTAACCATTTTACAATATCTAGGTCTTTAAATTTCTAACAGAAATAAGACAGAATTTCTTCTGCAAAGTTAAGAGTATGTGTGTATGCAGGTGTGTGTCTACACGTGTGTGTGTGTGTGTGTGTGTGTGTGTGTATGCGGAAGCGTGTATAGTATTAGAAATGAATATTAAAGTGTTAAGTGTTAAATAAGCATTCTAAGGATTTTGAGAAATCTCAAGGCTCTGTGGGAAGTCTTTGCTGGCTTGATAACTATCGTTAGGCAAAATGAAATTAGAGCATTTTTCAAGATAAAGTAATCAACACATTTCCTAAATACACAACCAGAGAATTTCAAGGCTGGTCTTTCTATAAGCGACTGTTCTTATTCTTTCTCTTTTCTTTCATCTGTCATTCATTAATTGAAACCCAGCAGCTCCCCCGGAACCCTGCTCTTTGTGCTCCACCTGTGTTTTGCTCTAGGTTTGTCTAGTCCTTGTATTACATCTCCAGCCGGCTTTTTG